>OX493388.1:22815398-27615398 GCA_950371165.1 Lacanobia oleracea | reverse complement strand
GGCAGTAAATCATCGCCGGCGGCCGCGACCGTTCCGGATTCCGTGAACCGTCCCATCCGTATTCGCAAGAAACCGGTTAGATATGGATTTGAGTTCGATTAGATGTAAGAATATATTGTTATTATTATTATAGTACATAGAGTAAAAGTCTAGTTATAATTAGGTTAAGTTAGTGTGTTAGTTAATGTTTTGTATCTTCCTATATTAGTTATATACTAGAAGTTTAAGTGTGGAGGTGTGATGTAGGTAATTCTATATTTTATATTCATAGCAATAAGTGGGTATGTACAACTTTGCATGTGTGAGCCAGTCTCTCAATAAATCTGTTACGCGATTGACGTGGTTTTACTGCCGCCGATTCCCCGGGGTTCCAGTGTCCGGAGATCCTTCACTGCTGAGTCAATTTTTATTGTTATTTATATTTTTCCTTGTATGCTTACCTGCATCATTAACAGTTATTTAGAATAGCTTCTTGGAAATCATTTATTATTTATTAGTTTGAAAGCCAATTTACCTGCATAAATCATACCTAATACAAGTGATCATACCAGACATTACTATGCAGTTGCGGTTACCGAATGCGATAAGGGTTATTGTAGGGACTAGGGAGGTAAGGAGGTTTATAGGCCTTTATATGTACTGTGATCGGAACCATGATACTTTCCTAGATTTCGCTGTCTATTCATCCGTCTGACCATCACAGACCTGTAACTTTGGAACTGTAATCGGTAAAAACTTGTTTTTTTTTGCATTATTTTCTTTTCTATCAATTGTGATAACGTTTATAAATAAACTAACAACCCGCAACAAATCCGTACGGGTGCAAATGTTTATTTAGCCCAAACTAATAAAGTCCAATCATCATCATCATCTAAATACCAAAGTCAAAAATATTGTGGTTCAGCTGAAATAAAAAGTGCAATAGTAACCGTAAACGACGTCTGCCCTCAGGTGTTTACCAGCGGGACATCTCTACCTCCGTTATAATTATTTGGATGCGCGACTTACTTCAATTTTAAGATATCTCCTGAGATATTCATCCAAATTAAATAGTGTGAACGGCAATTTTGCTCTAAATTAAGCACTCAAGATGACTAACTGAGAAAAGGTAGTACTAAAATGAGTAAACAAACACTAAAAAATAAATTAAAAACCGTTTTCCTTAATGAAGTTGCCGCAAGGTGTTAAAATACCCACTAACCTATCATTAATTACTTAAGATAACTGTTGTTAGGAGTTAGGATGCCTAATATAATTTGACTGCGTTTTCTTTTGTGTTAAATGGCCAACCTTGGCTTTCTTATTCTTGGATTTATTTTTTTCTTTTAATTACTATTAATTATGTATTAAGACGAGCGCTAATCCTGCCGACAAACTGCCACGCAATTTGGTAGGTGTACATGATATGTTTAATGTTTGGTCCAAAATAAATAATTTATTTATTTATTTATTTTTATTTATTTAACATACTTATTAAGATAATGGTTTGTACTATATTGGTGAAAACACCTCTATACATAGGGATAGACAGACGCGGGAAGCAACTTTGTTTTAAACTATGTAGTTATAGTAAATTGTACTCTTAATCTTCTTCCACCTGGCCTAAATCCCGGCTATTGCCAGGGTCCGCCTTCCTACTTAGCTTCCTCCACTTAGCCCGATCTTGAACGTCCTTTTCCTTCCATTGGCTCTCGTGTCGGACTTGACGACGTCCAGCCAGCGCTTGCGAGGGCGACCACGGGACCTAGCCCCAAGGACAGCCATATTCATGCATCCCCGACCAACGTACTCCATAGGGCGGCGCATGATGTGGCCATACCGTCGCAGACGACACTCTTGCAGTTTTTCCCCCATGTCACGGACATCAAGACTACCTCGGAAGAAAGAGTTGCGTATGCGATCGGATCGCGTTACGTCGCTCATCCACCTCAGCATCTTCATCTTCGTGACGCGAAGCTCCTGGGTGTGTCTGCTTAGTGCTGGCCAACACTCGCCGCCGTACAGTAGGACAGGCCGTATGATGCATTTATATATCTGCCCCTTGAGCTTCGGAGGTATTTTGCGGTCACATACAACGCCCGTTACTTCGCGCCACTTCGCCCAAGCTGCGCCTATACGTGCTTGGACATCGTCGTCCCGTTGCCAGACTCGTGCAGCACGGATCCAAGGTACCTGAACGTATCGGACTTTCTGATCAGGTCCGAACCTATTCGGATGGTGTTTGAATCCGTGCTGCCACAGGACATGTACTCAGTCTTCGCCACATTTAGTCTCAGACCACCGTTTTCAAGCGTGTCCTTCCAAATGTTGACTTTGCGCTCAAGATGGGCTTTGTTCTGATTAACGAGGGCGATGTCATCGGCATACATCATTAGCCATGGAGGCTGATCTTGGATGTTTGCCGTAACTACATCGAGCACTACGTTAAACAAGAACGGGCTAAGAGCCGAGCCTTGGTGAACGCCACAGATATTGGGAAGCCATTCGATTAGCCAACAGCGATCTGGACAGAGGACACGGAATCGCGGTACATGTCTCTGATAATGTCAATATAGGCCTCGGGAACGCCCCTGAAGCGCAGTGCCCACCAAATGGACTGCCGACGTATACAGTCGAAGGCCTTCTGCAGGTCTAAAAAGGCCATATGCAAAGCTCTCCTCTCTCTGTTAGCCTCAGCCAGAGTCCGTAAGGCAAACACTGCGTCCATGGTCCTGTTACCCGGCCGGAAGCCATATTGACACTCAGAGACAGTGCGTGTGTCAATGATGCGCTCGAAGAGCTTCATGGTGTGGCACATGATCTTGATACCGCGGTAGCTACTACAATTCTGTACGCTACCTTTGCCTTTGTAAACAGGGATAATCAGGCTAAATCGCCACTGGTTCAGCATTTCGTTGGTGATCAGGATGCGGTTAAAAAGATCCGTCAGAAGGTCCACACCATGTAGGCTCATCGCCTTCCATACTTCAATTGGCACATTGTCAGACCCGACCGCTCTCCGGTTCTTCATGTGGCGAAGAGCAGTGCGGGTTTCGTCGGGGGAAATAGGGGAAATAAGTCCAAGGTTAGGAGGCGGTTCGGGTGGAAGGTTATGGGGATGCTGTTTGTTAGACAGCTCCGAGAAGTATGTACACCATCTCTCCTTAACAGAGGGGGCATCGTAGAGCAGCTTACCCTGGGCGTCCCTTACACAGAGACATTTGCTAATGTCCCGTGCAGCTTTCTCCCAGGCATGCGTCAGCTTAAAAATAAGCTTTTGCCCCTCCGCAGTTTCCAGCTTGTCGTATAAGGGCGCCAGACTTTTGCTGCGGGCTCTGGCTACAGCTTTTTTGCAAGCGCGCTTAGCCGCTCCATATGCGTCCCTGTCATTCGGAGAGTTGGACCCTTGCCACTGTTTAAATAAAACCTTCTTCTTCCGAGTCGCCTCCTGCACCCCGTCATCCCACCACCACGTCTTCTTGTCTATGGTGCGGCCACCACGAGAAGTGCCAAGGACGCGCTTACCCGCATCGGGGATTGCTGAATGGATCCTACTCGAGATCTCTTGAGCGGACTCATGCGGAGCACTGATCTCGAGATGCTATACCTCCGTGACGAAGTCAGACCACCTAGGACCATCAAGCAACCACCACTTAGAGCGGGGTTTGCGTTTCTCGATCACTTTCTTCTTTGGTACAACCGCAAAGTCCAGGACAAGGAGGCGGTATGAGGAGATAATAAATAAATAAATAAATAAATAAAAATCTTATATTTCAGACAAAGTCCATAATTTGTTAGTACACACATTACACGCAACTTAAAAACTAGTGTTAGTAGTGTAATTAACTAATTGGTGAAAACACCTTTGTAAATGAAGCAGATTTTATATTAAACTAGCTGACCCAGCAAACGTTGTTTTGCCATATAGATTATTTCTAGGATTTTTTTCGCTCCCGTCAACTGGTTACTCTACCTACCCTGCCAACCCTACCTACCCAACCTACCCTACCCTACCCTACCCAAAAAAAAAAAAATAATAGATAGTAGCCGATTCTCAGATCTACTGAATATGCACACAAAATTTCATTAGAATCGGTCCAGCCGTTTCAGAGGAGTACGGTAACTAAAACTGTGACATGGAAATTTTATATATAAGATTTAAATATCATGAAAATGGTTATTGTGAGTCAACTATAAAAGATAAACATATGCTATCGTGGACTTTTTGTAAGTATTGATGTGTTATCTGAAACTGTGGTACATTGTTTTTTCTATCATCAATAGTTTTCGCACCATGTCAAGAGGCCCTTGAGGCGGTTTAGAAACTCTGACACTAGGGTGTCTGGGGTCGTTAGACCTTACTGCGCACACGAGAAGAAGCAGCGCACGCGATGTAAAGAATTTTTTAGACCATTTGTTCGACCACTTCAGTAATAATCTTTATTTATCAGCCAATTTACACTAAACCTTGACAAATTATATACTAAAACATTCCTCGAAAACTACTCTATATATTAATAACAACTCGCATCAAAATCCGTAGCGTAGTTTTAAAGATACATAGAGATACCCACAGACAGACGCGGGAAGCGACTTGTTTTATATTACGTAGTGAAGCATCAAACTTTGTAAGCATAATAGTGCTTAAACTAAAGTATGACTACTAAAATATCAAAATACTGAAGTGCGAGTTATTTAAGACGTAAAACTGTTTATTGTACCTCCACATTGATCAAATGCACCTAAGTATCCTGTATACACAGGACCGTTTTAGTGTTATATGATTATTTAAAAATTAGCTCTTTCCTCTTGTTTGCCATATGTTATTAATAACCAGAATTTAAGCCTTTTAAGTTACACTTTCGAGTGGTGTAATAAAACAGGTTGTTTTTTTTCAAAATCAACCGGTTCAACTCCTAGGTAGGAATGTAGCGGCATTAATGCCACCACAAGAAAAACCAACGGAGCAAATCTACGTTGCAACAAAAAGAACCGCAACGCCATCTATCCAACTAGCAGCGAACTACTTCGTCGAAATCCTGCATCGCGCAGGCAGAGTTTACCGAGTGATTTGAACATATACATAAGCCCGAATATCAACTATCGGGCAGTAGCCCGCCAGACACAACAGTCTCCTGGTTGGAGGATCCTCCTTTTAAATTGAAGAGTGCGGGACTTTACTCTCTGTTCCGGATCCCTCTAAATGAATAACGATTTTTCAAAAATCCAATTATGCTGTTTTTTCGATATTTCTCATATTTCGGAACTGGCCATTCAGACCAACTTTAAAAATCACCCTGTATAGAGGTAAAAATTTTATCATCTTCCTGCCGTTATCCATGTTACTTGGGGCCGGCGCAACACGTTTTTTTTCCACTCTTTCCTATCAGTCGTCACACTATCTCTAACTCCCTTTTCTTTCATATTGCTCCTCACACAATCCATCTATCTATTTTTGGTCTTCCTCTCCCTCTCCATCCATCCACATTTACATTCATAACTCTTTTAATTACATGCGTTTCATCCCCCCTTCACATGACCAAGACAAGCGATTCTCTCACTTAGTCAACTACCTCTAATGTACTCTTTTTTCAATGTATTCATTCTCGTTACTTCACAGTTGCAAAAAAAAACCGGCCAAGGTGCAAGTCCGACTCGCACACGAAGCGTTCCGTACCATAAACCTTAATTTTTATTATTTGTTGTTATAGCGGCAATAGAAATACACAATCTGTGAAAATTTCAACTATCTACATATTACGTACGTACCTTAGTAATAGGGTTCCGTTGGTTACCTCTTGGGTACGGAACCCTTAAAAATATATACATTTTTCTTTCCTTCTTATTTGCAAAATAGTTGAGAAAACGTAATTTAAAATTAAACTACTGCAGATTTCAAGTTCTTAGCATTAGTAGTTTTTGGGATATCCAGCTATGACACACGGACAGACTTAGGTTGTGACCTAAGTCTGTCCGTGTGTCATACGTGTGTCTGGTAAAAAGGAACCCTTATGGTGTGCCATAAGGGTTCCTTTTTACCAGACCCTAAAAAGAAAAGTTGAGAGTTATGAAAAGATCGTCGATTTTATGTCAGGGACGGCCATTATAATTTATTCTGCCAGTGTGCATGTTCTGTAGTATGACTACTACGGACACACAAAACACAATCTAGAATAAAGAAGATGACTAAATTGAAGTATAAACATGGTACTTAGCAATATGAAATGCTGAATAGCTGAATATTAGTATTTCGTATATAAACAGTTTCATGATCCGTTCATACCTTTACAATCCTGAAAATAAAATCGTTTTTAAGGTAGGTAAACAACAGCGTTAATATTGGATTTCTTTCTTTAGTTCCTTTACAGACGTTTGCAATTTATTTTGTAAACGTGTTACTATAAAAAAATAATTATTTATCTACTCTAAATTTATAAACAGGAAATATTTGTACGTTTGTAACGAATAAACTCAAAAACTACTGGACCGATTTCAAAACTCTTTCACTATCAGAATAATACATTATCCCTGAGTAACATCGCCTATATATACAGAGTTGATACGACAGAGGGGCATTAAATTAAACTACGTATACTATACGTGTTCAGTATTAATTCGATACGGTACAAAAACAAAAAGCGCCATAAATGAGAAAATATTTTTTTCAAACAAACTAAATAGCTTGCAAATCCGAATAAAACGCAACCAGCCTTTGTAAAAAAATGACACTAACCTTAGATACCTAGGCCGCTAGGTAACAAAGCGGCAATGTAGCCGGAGCGCGGTGTGCGGTATCTCGTGTGCTCGGCGGGGGCCGGGGCGGGGGGGCGGCCGGCGACTTAGGCCTCCGCTCGCACTGGCTTTTATGTTAGGTAACGTTTCGAAGTACGCGCACAAAAACAAACACACTAAATTTTTAAATTTTCGATGTGTCCTCCATTCACATTGATGCACAAATTATACCGACGGAGAATTTTGTTATTTATTTTTCTAATTAGATCACTGTCCGTCGCTAAGCACTTTAATTTGTAAAATGCTAAAATAATCCTATTTTTTAACTCATCAATTGTATTTACCTCTGAGGCATACACTTCACCCTTAATGTACCCCCACAAAAAGAAATCCATGGGAGTGAGGTCCGGAGATACTAATACTAAATAATAATAATCCCAAGTTACGTGTCCTCTCACAATAAAAGAAAGAAATACTGTCTTAAACTTATTTAGTGTCCTATCACAATAACAAAATAAAATCACAATTGTTTGCGCGCGAATTCTTCAAACCGTACGTTCCTAAAAGACAGCGTCGGCGCACTGAATAGAGGCCCCACTTACCAATCGCAAAAAACAAGGATGCAACAAACTGACCTATCTGTGTGTCTTTCGCTCTCTCTATGTTAGTCGCTTACGTAGTGAAAGTGCAAGTGTGTGTGTATTTATTGCTTCCTTGTTTGCATTGCCAATTTTTAGTGAATGTCCTTCGACATGCGTCAGAGCGGCCACAACGCATCGTAGATTTATCGTTGTAAGGTGCATGACCTATGCTTAGACGATAATCAGCTGTTAGAAAAGATACATCGTGTTCAAACGGTGCAAAAACTTTAAAAATCATTTGCGACTAAACTACTGCTCCTATTTAATTTATTTTTGGTACAGAGCTTGAAAATGGTACCTAGTATAGGCAGTTTAAAGGAAAGCCCCTCTGTCGTATCAACATTGTAAACATATTTATTACTAGAAAAAATAAGGTATCCTTAAGAAAATTGCAGCGCGGACGAAGTCGCGGGCGAAGTGCCTGCGTGGTGGCACTTGGTGCCAGAGGTTTACATTCATATTTTAGCACTGTTTATAATACATCAAAGTCGTGGGTTAATTATTGTTAGTATTTTTCAAAAAACATTTTATCGTCAGTGCGCTTGCCAAATAATCTGTTGTGATTAATTGAGAGTTTTTGATGATTAGTTGACTAATTATAATTTTAAAATGCCGTATGAAATTGGATATAAGTAAACAGGATAAAATATGCTGTTATATACTTGATTTTTAAGGATATTTAGTAACAAGAAAATATCATAGAAATGCACATATTAAATTTGGCAAGCGCACCGACGTTATGATGTTATGTCATAATCTTATAATACCTGATCATCTACTATGTCAGTATTTTTCTCGCAAGACTTGCCGCCGTTGAAATGTTAATTTTCTATATTATTTTGACATTTCAGTGGCGACAAAAGTAACACAAAACCGCAGAATGTTATAAGCATCCTTTCACCCATTGCAAAAAATAGAACTGTTTTGCTTTATGTTTGACAACAACAAAAACTGAACCATAAACAAACGAGGTTAAAATGAACAAAGTACTGAGGTCGTCATTATGACGGTCATCACTTGACAGCTCCGGTATCTGACGAATGAATCGAACCGAAGCCTCAGGAAGACGATTCGAAGATTATAACATTTATGTTGTCAATATCACCTCATGATCGCCACCGAATTGAGCCAAGCCTCCTGAAGTTAAGCCAAGCATCACAATGAAGCCCAAATCGATTCAAAGTCACCCGAAATGTTAGTAATGTGCTAATCCAGCCGTAATAAGCTTGTCCACTGAAAACATCTAAATAGTCCGTCAGTTAGATTATCAGAAAATGTTTGACCCGTTTTTTTTCTTTTGTTTCGTAAACCAAAATTGACGAAGATACGACACTTTTAAAATTGTCAATACGTCACACCGTGGTATAGTTTTAGTGCTTTCTAACATCACGAGTCCCCACTCCCGAGTTTTGATGCGTTCTATCTTTGTCAATATGCATTGATCTACAAAGACTAAAAAATACGTGTCCATTATTTTTAATACTCTGACTACGACGGACTAAATGACGGACTAAATATATTTGCTATTTATTGATGTTGGAAACTAACCTATTATGTTCCAGAAAGTAAATCGTTTTGATAACTGTTAACAAAAATAGATATACGTACAGTTTCAATAGGACTTTCTGGAAATGCGATATGACCTCTCCCTAGCTTTTCATGTCAAACAGAAAATCCTTGAAAAATAATCTAGATGCTTTTTTATGTAAAACAGTTCATAAAACCTCTAGGAAATTATCAAGCACTAAACAATTCATACATTAATATTTAAATATTCTCATTTATTGTGAGATTCCTATGCATGCTTAGGGCAGTCATTTAGTCATCTCTTTTAATAGCTACACAAAATTGCTTTGAACAATTTATAAAGCAAGGTATTATCGCGTGGGCAGTAAGGTCTAACGACCCCACACACCCGAGAGTCAGAGTTAAGCAAGCAATAGGTAATTAGATTGTAATTCAATAAACAGGAAAGTCATGTCAACAATTAATTAATTAATAAGTATTAAATACATTCTGAAATTAATAAGTATATGTTGACCTGTATAATACATGATTAGTCGTTAACCGTCGGTATCGAAAGCAACGCTAAAATCATTCTCGTCAGTATTTTAGCCGAAAGTCTTTCATCCTCGTCTGCCTAGCATTTATTCCCAACTGCATTGGGGTCGGCTTCCAGTCGAATCGGATTTAGCTGAATACCAGTATTTTACGCGGAGCAGCTGCCTACCAGACATCCGGGACCAACGGCTTAACGTGCTTTCCGAGACACGGAGGAAACTCGGTATGTTAAGATGGTCACCCATCCATAGACTAACCTTGGCAAGCGTTGCTTAACCTTGAAGATCGACCCGTGGGGCTGTTATTAACTAGCCACGAGCTTCTCTATGAAAGTCTTTCATCCTAATATATAACATTCTTACATTACCGAGTGTGTCAGTGACTGACAGACAACGCACAGCCGAAACTACTAGTCGCAGAAAGCTGAAATTTGACATGTAGGTTCCTCGGAGAGTGTATTGAAGCACTAAGAAAAGATTTCTCGAAATTTCTACGGAAACGGGAAAAACGTGATATGTGTGTACGAAGTCGCGGGAAATAGCTAATTGCTGTATAGAAGTCTCAAGCGTCGCCGCATCGAGCGGTCCTGTGCATCTGGTATTTGAAGGATAACACGACGAACATTATGGTGATGTTTTGGCCCGAACAGACCTACCAATTTATGTATTGGTGTTACTATAGAAGTGATAATAATACAGATTTTAATTACAACAAAACTGTCAAGTTACATGAAGAGTCCGTGATGTTCGTGATGACACTAGCAACGCTGATATATGGAGTGTCGTCGTGGTGTGTTATCAACACATTTCGTAATTACAGAAACTATGTGTGCCTCAACACTATTATGGTAAACTTAATAAGTTCTTCATTCATATTGATGTCATTAAATGCTGATATTTTTTTGCCAAGTACAGGAAATGACAAGTGTGTATATGCCGAAATTATGTTACTTATAAACATGTATTTATTAACAGTAAGGCATCACTGGGTGATAGTAATGTGCCACATGTTTTACGTAGATATTGTAAAAGTTTTCAATGTCCATATTCCTAAGAAACACTTGAAAAGCGGTCTCTTTAGTTGGGGTGGGGCGTTGATACCAACATTTCCTATAATTTATATAATTCATTTTAATTATTCCAATGGCAATGATGTAAGTGACCACGAGAAGAAGATTTATTTCTATGCAGAGTACATGAATTTAAACTATATCGCATTTTACATATTTTTTGTCACTATAATTGCAAACTGTATTCTTTTCGGTATAACTGTACGTTCGCTTTGTAGTAGTTTCAAAGCGGCCTCACATACAGCTACTAACATCTGGCAGCGCTTAGTCATCGCCACTCTAATATTTATTTTGAGCGACGTGATTTTGTTGCTGTTTCATGCTGCTTCGTATATGGTCGGCGTCTTACCTATTAGCTTGTATTATCTACAGATATTAATTTATAACTTAAACCCATTTCTATTGAACATTTATTTTGTCGTTGTAAAAGCTAATAGAGAAATATGGTCCGAATTTTACAGAAATCGATTATATCAGAGGTCTTTATCAGCTAGGCCTCGAGATCACGGTATTAACTTGCACGAAAAAGTTATTCCCGAACCTGATGTTAACAGGCCAGTGGTTTTTGATTTGTAAATACTAGCTTCTGCATGTGATATCGTTGGTACGTTCTTGTTACACTCTCAACAAAGTCATTGCCTCTGTCTGTTTTTCCGCAAACATCTTTTAACGGTCCGTGTCCACGCGAAGCCGGGGCTAGTCGCTGGTATAATACATTTTTAGTTTTTAAAGCTATATACATTCAGTCAAAAAAGTATCGGGAATGGATGATTTGTGTATGGTTCCAAATTCAAATCTTTGTTTTTTTGTAGTTGTTAGATTGGCACAACTAGTGTTTTCCATTTTGGCGCGGAGTTTGAGTTGCATCTGTTATTTATATTAAATACAGTGCTGGTTTTAGTAATATCATATATAGTGTGTCTTGCGAATTTCATAATGGACAAAAATATCGAACAAAGAGTTTGTCTTAAATTTTGCATCGCCAATGGAATTTCGTGTTCGGAGTCACTGAAAATGTTACAGAAGGCTTACGGTGAATCGACTTTATCAAAAACTCGTGCTTATGAGTGGTTCAAACCGTTCAAAAGCGGTCGAGATGTGATGGAAGATTTGCCTCGCTCTGGTAGGCCGTCAACGTCTGCAACTGAAGTTAACATCGCAAAAGTGAAGGAAATAGTTACTGAAAATCCCCATTCAACTCTGAGAGAGATAGCCGCCGAACTTTCTGTATCTCACGAGTCGATCCGTACCATTTTAACTAATCATTTGGGTATGAAACATGTTGCTGCTCGGCTAGTCCCAAAAGATCTGAATTTTCTCCAAAAACTCAATCGCATGAAAATCGCTGAGGACATGCTAGAACGAGTCAGTTCGGACCCAACATTCATGTGGACGTGGGTTTACGAGTTTGACATGCAAACTAGTCAACAAGCTGTGTGTGTGGCACCCGTTTTCAATCGATAGAAGACATAAAGGAGAATTCGCGGCGAGAACTGAACTCAATTCCGGAAGCAGCGTTTAAAAAAACTGCCGACAAACTGTACAGCAGTTTGGCAGAAGATATGTAATTTTTTTTCTATGTTACTTTCTGGAATAAATAAATAAATAAATAAATAAAAAAATGTTTTGATGAATGGATTATTTTTTGGCGCAAGTGTATCGTTTCTAAAGGAGCATACTTTGAAGGTGATAAAATAAATTTGGATGAATAACAGACATTTTGTGTATTATTGATCTTTTCCCGGTACTTTCTTGACAGAGTAGTATAGTTTTTGATCAGTTCAAGAATGTTTGTAATCGGATCAGTATGTCAGCACTTTGTATTGTTTTAGTATAACTAACAAAACAACAAAAATAATTGTACCTGTTACGATGTAAGTAATTATGTTGGTCCAAATATTAATTGAAGACTACCAAGTCCAAATAAAAACCATTATAATAATATTTTTGCTTTACGTAATAAGAACCATTTGATAAGTGAAATAAACTTATGGTCTTTAATATGCTATTTTTTTTCCTCGAGTTTATTTTTAGATTCTAATTATAACAAAGCCATCACGAAGTTGATTTCCTTCTTTGTTTTGTTATTGCAATCCTATAAATTAGTGATTTCCAAAGTGGTATTGATGGACCCCCGAGGTTTGGGAGATTCGACGGGGGTCTACGTTGGCGTGAGAAAAAAGGAGTTGTAAGTCCACGAAAACATTTTCTTGATTCGATGGTAAAGAACAAAAATCCAAAAAATGTGTAAAGCCAAGCTAGCCTCCTGAGCTGTTGGTCGAGACTCGTTATGTCTACAATCATTGCACGCCTCACAATTCGGTACACCACCACTATATAAGGCTTATTGGCAACAATAGTCTTTGTCAGTGATGGTGGACCAATCACAGTATAATGTGATATTGCCATTATCGAGAACAGGGTCGGGCGCATACTTATAGTACGGCATCTCCGACTCCACAAGAGAGTATTTCAGAGCAAGTTGCTGATGGATAATCCTGGCTACAAGGTTGTGCCTATGCAAGTAATTCTCCGTTAGCTAGACGAGAACAACCAATGATAATGTGGCGAATTGATTCTCCCGGACGGTGACATATGTCGACCGTGCCGTCCTTCACAATAAATCTCCGGTAGTTATTCGTCATGATAACTTCGTCCATTTATTATATGTAAGTACACTAAATGTTGCTCAGAAAAAAACTCAATCTAACTTTGGAAACCCCAACAAAATTTGTTCAGTATTTTCGGAGATTACCGTGTACGGACAGACAGAGAGACAAAAAAAAAACTCTTTTTGTGTTCTTTTCTTTTTTTTTGATAACCCCTACTAGATTTTTGGTATTATTGTTCAATGTACAGAAATCATGGTCTCTACTGTTGTATTATATGTATAGATGAATTTGTTCGAGTTAATATGAATTAAATTAAACTTGAACGGACAAATAATTTTGAATACTGGAGTTAAACATTTTTTAGCGCTCCATAGCATCATTATATTAATTATTGGAAAGAGCTATTAAAAAGAACTTTTGCTATAAATATATTGATAATTTGCTATCAATTCATCAAGTACGGGATGTACTTGACCTTGTACCTATTTAAATTATGTATTCCTTTTTTTTAAATTATTGAATCGCATTCTTCAAGTTACGGTACGTTTTTAATGTTTAATTCTATTAAGTCTGTAATCATATTGTTTAATAAATAGAACACAAGATACTACTTTCTTTTTATTTTTACAACTCTAAATTTAGGGTTGTAGGCAGTCATTGTAGAAAGATGTAACGCGTTAGGTCGCAAAAAATTGGACCATCCTGATTTTTTGGTTGGTCGTTAGGATAGATGCTAGTGGGTTCCCTACGTGTATTCGAAAGTTGTTCATTCGATTTTTATTATATCGAACACGGTATGTCGATAATTCAGTTGTACGATGTTTTATTACATCGATGCTTTATTAGTGCGATGTAACGTTTGTGCGAAACACCCTACAGCGATTGCTCATTAGATCGACAGTATGTCGGTTCGAAACGCCCACTGTTTTCCGTGACATTTTATTAATAATCTTATTTTGCATTATAGACGTAAAGGAAATACATTATAAATACCATACATATCTTCACGTCTTTTTTCCTAAAATGAGGAAGACAGGTAACTAATCCAACACGTTTAGCTGTGGCATGGGCCAAAGATAACGTAACCGTCATTACGGTTTTGGCTTTTGAGGGTATCAGGCGATTGGCTAGCAACCGGTCACTGATATTGTCTACGGTCTTAATACGGTCTTAACCCAAGCGTGTCTATTTTCCGCCAAAAGGAGCCAATTCCGCCCAGCTCCATCTTTCCGCGGTGAAACTATGCCGATAACCGACCATCTTGAGCTTCTTGGGGTTACATTAACATCTATTCTCAATTTTGGCCCATACATAGAGGCAAAAGCTCAAGTGGCTGCAAAGAAGTTGGGGATTCTGGCTAAGGTGAGACGGTACTTCACGCCGGAACAGCTGCTCAAACTCTATCAAGCGCAAGTTCGATCGTGTATGGAGTACTGCTCTCAACTTTGGGATGGATCTGCCAGATACCAGCTTGATGCCCTTGAGTCAATTGAGAAGCGAGCTAAGAGGATCATCGGCAATGAGAGGCTCGTCGCGTCGAAGCTCCAAAGTCTTGAACATGATGACGAGTTGCTAGCCTGTCGGATTTTTAACGTTTGCATTATGGGGAATGTGCGACGGAATTGCATAATTTAATTCCGCCAAGCCCGTTCCATCATCGGCCCACAAGACGAACGGCGATGCGCCACCGGTACATGGTGGACATCCCACCCATACGCACAAAACGTTTTGGGAAAACATTCATAGTGCGTACAGCTAAGGAGTAGAATTCCCTGCCGGAGTCTGTGTTTCCTGATAGCTACAACATGGGAGTCTTAAAATCAAGAGTGAATAGGTTATTTCTAGGCAAGCGTGCTCCATCTTCGACCACATCCTCGCTTACCATCAGGTGAGATAGTGGTCAAACGCGTGCCTATCAATAGTAAAAAAAAAAAAAGTTGGGCTAGGCAATATCGTTACATTACCATATTTTTTTGCATAAAACATCTAAGAACACTTTAATGACTAGACGGTGACGTCTAAATTACTCATGTAAACTTATCCGTCGAGAAATATAGGTAATTCTTTGGTCGCGCAGAGCCAATAAGAGGATTTTTTTTAATTCCCGCCCTGCTCTCTAACTGCACACGACATTGTAAGTACTTTCACGGGCAAAAGGTGAATCAATATATTTTCAGAATATTAGGTCTTTACCTATGAAATTGCCGTTCTGCAGTACTGGCCATTTCAAATCAAAATAATATTTGTTTGGCTAAGAATTCTAATTTCAAATTAATTTTATTTTAAAGACATGTATTTTTTTCCAAAAGTAGTCATTTGTTTATTGATTAGTGTTACATTTTCATCGCATTTCAATCTTTTTCGTCATCTTGGATAGGTACGTTAAAAATTCGAGTAATATTATGGAATATGAATACCGTCGTGGCAGCAACGCGGCACAAGCGGCACGCAACATCAACGACGTTTACGGAGCTAACACTACAAACCAACGCACCACTTGTTATTGGTTTGCTCGCTTCCGTTCTGGAAATTACGACCTGAAAAATGAACCTCGCGGTCGTCCGAAGACTTTGGTCGACAATGACGAATTAAAGGCGATTGTGGAAGCTGATGATACACAATCTACGGCTAAATTAGCAGCAGCTTTCGACGTTAGCGTCAAAACAATATTGGTCCATTTGCGTCAAAATTGGCAAGGTAAAAAAGCTTGACAAATGGGTGCCCCACGAACTCAATGATCGCCAGCGCGAAGTACGCGTCGAGACGTGCCTTGCACTGCTCAACAGACACACAAATAAAGGAATTTTGAACCGCATTGTTACCTGCGATGAAAAATGGATTCTGTTTGATAACCGCAAGCGCTCAGCAAGTTGGTTGGATCCTGGTTCAGCACCTAAACAATGCCCTAAACGAAAACTTACCCCTAGAAAAGTGATGGTCACTGTTTGGTGGTCTAGCGCCGGTGTGATTCATCACAGCTTCTTACCAAACGGGGTGAGCATTACTGCAGATGTGTACTGTGAAGAACTGAACACAATGATGGAGAAGCTGGCACATCTCCAACCAGCATTGGTCAATCGCTCGTCTCCGCTGCTCCTGCACGACAACGCGCGACCTCATACTGCACAGCAGACGGTCTCCAAGTTGCAAGAACTGGGGTTGGAAGCTCTCCGTCATCCGCCCTACTCACCAGACCTTGCGCCTACAGACTACTACTTTTTCCAGAATTTGGATAACTTCTTGGCGGGAAAAAAAATCAATACCCGAGAGGCAGTACAAAATGAATTTGAAGAATTTGTTGCCTCCCGTCCAGCTGATTTCTTTAAGAAGGGCATCAATAAACTGCCACTGCGTTGGCAAAGATGCATTGATTACATGGGTGATTACTTCGATTAATACAAATAAAAAATTCGTTTAAATTTTTTCATACAAAACGGCAATTTCATAGGTAAAGACCTATTATATACTACATATATGACGATGCAATTTTCGAAATGAACTGCAGTTAAAATCGATTTCGAAACCCTAATTTACTCTCTGTCTATTACAAATGTTATAATTAGTAGATTTTAGAATTAGGGAATTATAGCTGTAAAGGCGCTAAAAATCTTAAAGTTCGGTGCTCAAAATTAGCCACCTAATTAAGTCATTAACTCCAAACATGCTGACCATTACAAAATTAGCCACCTAATTAAGTCATTAACTCCGAACATGCTGACCATTACAAAATTAGCCACCTAATTAAGTCGTTAACTCCGAACATGCTGACCATTACAAAGTCAAGTCACTACCAAAAGTTATTTTTGAGAAACTCTTTTTACTGGTGTAACTTATGGTTATTATGAACTAAACAAAAACCTTAACTTTGGAGTCTTATTTTTCTCGACTACGGAGGCAGTTAGGTGATTGCCAAAGCTTGGTGATAATTATGTGCAAATCGGTTATATAGAACCGACGGACGGACTAGATTTAATTTTTTGGGGCTCAGCCCATTCGTTGTTGCTGGTAGCACGCACAATAAATAGTACCCACTCGTACCATTCATATGAGCTCAAATTCAAATTCAAAATTCAAATTCAAAGCATTTTATTTCAAATAAACCATTCACAGGCACTTTTGAAACGTCAAGGTCGGTCAGTCAAAAACATGGAAGCTATTTGCACGTTCCAAAGCATAGATCTCTATGGAGAAGAACGTGCAAGAAACTCCACAGACACTCTTTTAAATCATGTTCTGTTTTACAAAGTTCTAAGTTACATATACTTGTCGCTTCTGCATGTGAGGACAAGGCAAAGGAAAAATAAAAAAAAGCTCATTATAAGAATTTAAAATATAAAGATTAAAATGAGCCAATGGCAATTAAGAGATGACCAGTCTCAACCGACGGCGCCCTTCACGAACATGACGCGTGTATCGGCACCTTTCAGCTCCAATTTCGAATGGAACCGAATGATCCAACCCACGCGCCGCCATCAGCGAGATTTTGAGTGAGCATGACATGCTCTCAACCACAATGCTCGTTCATGTCCAACAAGTAAAATGATAACTAATCACATAAAATGTAAATGGCTTCATGGTACTCACATTTACAAAATTTGAAAAATATGCTTCTACTTTACACAAAACTAGGTATGGTTGTCAATGACCAAATAATGAAAAATAAATTAATAAAACAACGATTAAGTTCTTACATTAAAAAGAATAAATAAGTATCTATAATAATTATGTAAGTACCTATATAAAAAAAAGAGAGTGAGCAGCTCCTCCAAATATAAAAACCTAACAAGTGGACCCAAGCAGCTGTGACTGTGGAGCAGGACCAGCATTTAGCCAAGCGTTTTTATCGAGGATATAAATTACAGTTATAATACGCTTGTCTACATAGTGTGCGTTTTATGCATGCTTTAAATTTTCTCTCATTCAGTTCGAGAATATCAACTGGTATTTATTATAAAATTTAACACAGTACCCCATAAAAGAAGTTGCCAACACGATGGGTATAGGAGTAGTCAATTAAGAGAGCCATATAGATGAATTTGTTCGAGTTAATGAATGAAATTAAACCTGAACGGACAAATAATTTTGAATACTGGAGTTAAGCATTTTTTAGCGCTCCATAACATTATTGAATATAGTCATTATTGGAAAGAGCTATTAAAAAGAACTTTTGCTATAAATATAACTATTTCTAAGTTTAGGTCCGTTAGGAGACCCACGACCGGGTCATAAGGCAAGGTCATTACCTTGCCTTATGCGGTCGTGGGTTTGATTCCAACGAGAAGCATTCTTTGTTAAGTTGTTTTTGTCTGATAAAAAGATGATTCCGTGCTTCGGAAGGCACGTATAAGCCGGCAATCCTGGCCGCTAAATGGTGGTCGTCAAATAAACCATGTCATAGACCCTTGGAGGCGGTTTAGAAACTGACAATAGGGTGTATCGGGTTGCTAGACCTCACTGCCCACACGATAATAAGAAGGCAACCACCTAACTTTCCCCCTCCTCAAGTTATACTCTGACGCGATTTCCTCCTGAAGAATTCTTATGTTTTCATAGTTTTCATTCTCTATTCGCAGTTCGTTTTGGTCTAAGAGTAGCTACTCGCTGGAACGCGCTCTCTTTTTAGGGTTCCGTAGGTACACAAAATGGTAAAAAGGAACACTTATGGTGTGACTAAGTCTGTCACAGCTGGATAACTCTAGATCTACTAATGCTATCTCAACTTAACATTTAAAAATAGTAAATAACACATTAACATTACAGAAACATATAAACGATGTCTCTAAATAGCAAACATTCGTTCCGCTATCGATCAACAGATGGATCTAAAACTGGTACACTGCAGTGTACATTGCAATATACACCGCAGTGTTATAATTTCTCTGATGAATATAGGCCACATCGATGAAAATTTTAAAACATTACACGTTTTATATGATGGTACGGAACCATCGGTGCGCGAGTTCGACCCGCTCTTGAACGGAACTAAATTGGTTGGGTTGGAGGCAAGCTAGGTACGAGTATGACCATTCAACTAGGCTTGAATGCTGCGGAGCGCGGGTCTTCTAGTTAACATATGATTTAAAAAAAAAAACAGGATAATCAATTCAATAAATTAATATTAAATATATTCTTGATACGTTGTTATACAAAATAGGTATCAGACCTTCGTTAACTTTCGGTATCGCAACCGGTCCTGTGCTTCTGGCACCTTCTTCGATAAATGGGTTATCTATAACACAGAAAGAATTTTTCAAATCGGACTAGTAGCTCATTTATCGAGGAAGGCTATAGGCTATATATCATCACGCTAAGACCTCAAGGGGCGGAGCAGACGAAGTTTAGCGGGTCAACTAGAAGTAAATAAATAATAATATGCACCTCATCAGAGAAGACGACCGTGCCGACATGCAGCGTGAACACGGACCGCGGCGCGCGCGCGTGGCCGATCCCCTGCGTGGCCACGCCGGGCCGCAGCGCGAGCGACACGTCCGCGGCCGACGTGCGCGCGACCGCCGACTGGCGCGCGGGCTGCCGAGGGGGCCGAACGTTAGGGGTGCGTATAGTGGCTCCTCGCGATACATCACGTCATCCATGAGTTTTATCAATCTATACACGCTAGAGACTGTAGTTAAAAAAAAACCGGCCAAGAGCGAGTTGGACTCGCCCACCGAGGGATCCGTAGCTACAAATTACTTTAAATCAAAACTATATTTTTATGATTTAATTACAAATGTACAGTTTTCAGACTTTTCCCTATACTTGTAGTATAATTAGGACGGATTTACTTGCCAAATTTCATAGATCTAGATCAACGGGAAATACCCTATACATTTTTATTCCCTTGAGAGTGTCGAAATATACGTTTTTTTTGCGGCATAAACGACCGTATCTGTTTTTACGTAACACAGAAGTTTGATTTTATCACAGATGCAAGAGGCCATAGACCTGGGGTGAGGTGTCCAACAGTGAACCATGAAAAAGTTGCACATTCAAAACTGAAGTGTTTCTAAACATAATAAAGATTTTTTTTTTACTGAAATACTTCTCATGTATCTGACTTCAATTTAGCATATTAATTTTAGACCCAAACGTAACAGGATAGGATACATTTAATTTTTTTTTAAAGATGGGAAATGGCTCACTGAGTCCACCTCGTGGGACACTCTGAACCGGGGGCTAGGTCAACAGTGAACCAACATGTACACAGTGAACCATCCTAACATATACACAGTGAACCATCATATTAATGCTACAAAACTAAAGGTAGGTAAAGCAATAAAACATCTTGTATATATTACCAAATAATCAACTTTATTAAACCTAAATATTTTTAACAATGTGTTTAAAATATTTATTGTTATAAAAAATTTAACAAATATCTTAGGCTCACAGAGATCAATTGCTCAGTCGACTTTGTACTAATCAGTCTTAACGATTACAATTGTTATTTTTACGAAAGAAAAACATAAATACAAAACACAAAAAACAAAAATTCAAAAGAAAAAGCATCTAAAAATCAAAAAGGGAAGTTCAAAAGAGATAGGTTAATTGGAAATTTGAATGTTGCTGTTCGGCGACTGCTGCCGTCTACCTTGGGGTTTGGTAATATATATTTTATATCATTTTTTGTAACCATTGCAATATCTGGATCTATAGGCTCACAAAATGTGTGATGAAATTTGCTTTTCTTCGTGTATCTTTAGCAGTAAGCCCATAAAATTTTAGCGAACAATCTATAAGGTATTCTTTTAATTCTATTTCCTGGTTACGTGTAAAAACAGCATTTACTTCATAATTGGGTACTAAATTTGTGGTTTCGTCGGACTTAAATTTTTCTACGTATCTCCGTACAGTTGGGTAGGGTAATCCGTATTCTTTTGCTGCTTTACGAATTGATTGTCCATTTTTTACAAGCATGATAGCCTGCAACATTTCTTCTTTTGTATGACCTCCAATTTTCCTTTGCGTTTTTTTAATTCGCCCCATGCTGAAACAATAACATTATAATACAATGTAATGTTTCAACTCAATATAAATTATATATAAAATTCAAAACCTACCCACATAAAGTAGCAATATAGAGATGGTACACATTGAACCGGTTCACTGTTCAATCTACGTTCGTGGTTCACTGTGTACTACACCCACCATTCAATATTTAAGGTTATGTTAAAAACAAACAAAAAGAGTTACCGTAGTAATTTAAGTTTTATACGATACCCCAATAAACACTATAATAAGTATAATAAATGTCACACAGAAAAACTATACATAACAGAAGTAATAAGAAAAGATAGTACTTACGTTTTATTTTGTTTTGTCGCCGAAAAGTATAATGCGGTCCGCCACACGAGCGTCTTTGGCGCTAGCTCGCTCGCGACTGGGGAGCGGGCGGCGCGGTTACAACTGAGTACTTTCGTGTCCACGACACGGTTTGGCAACGTCGCGTTTACAAAGTAAGAAGGGTGGCTCAATGTGTACCACTGGTTTACTGTTGGACACCTCACCCTATATGATTTTAATTTCAACTCGATACCTCCACGCGTTCCCGAGATAAACAGTCTTGACAGACAGACGGACGGACAACAAAGTGATCCTATAAGGTTTCCATTTTCCCTTTTGAGGTACGGAACCCTTAAAACGTATGAAAACTTTAAAAAACACTAGTTTCTAATTTATTTGTTCAGTTTTACTTACAACTTGAATTAGAAACTTGTTTTTTTTAAGTTTATACACATTTTTTTAACTACAGTCGCTAGCGAGTATAGATTGATAAAACAAGTTTGTATACATTTTTTTAACTACAGTCGCTAGCGAGTATAGATTGATAAAACTCTTGGTAGACGCACAGACTTACGTAAACTTCTACAGAATACGGAAGACGAATAAAAAATCTAATAACCTTGTCCGTCAGCTAGACTTCTAAAAAATATTGGACACGTATCTTTTTCTTTTATCACGTAAGACGAAACAGTGGGTTGAATACTTGTGTGACGTCACATTTCGGTACACTTTTAACCTAGTAGTGACGTCACAAGCCCCCACTCCTGATCTTTGATGAGTTATATCTCCATCATATTTTATTGGTTTGATAAAGCAAAAAATACGTGTCCAGTCATCATGATCATATCAGCCGAAAGATGTCTGCTGCTGGACATAGGCCTCCCCCAAAGGGTTTGCCATAATCGCCACGCTTGGCAGGCGGGCTGCCGATCGCAGTGTATGGTGTTGAGTTGTGCGTGTCCAGTATTTTTCGATACTTAATTTAACTGACGGACAAAATAGAATCATATTTTTTATACCTACTCTGGCGTCATCTCCATTTGGCGAGAAGCAATGCAGACAAAGTGTCGGTGTGATATAATGTTCTGTCAAGTCTGTATCGATTGGAGCCTATTACCATTATAGCAGAGGACCGCGTGGCTAAATAATAGCAGCCGCACAGATCGGTCCGGATGGGTGACCATCCATTGCACACCAAGATTCCTCCATGCCTCGGAAAGTTCGTTAAAGTTTGATACACGCATATCGGGACCGGGACGTCGCGGTCGTCCGTCACTATGCTATGGTACAACCGCCATTTTGACTCTCACGTGGTTTGACACATACCGGGGACGGCGAGCGGCTCTAAAAAGGCCACTTTAGCACAATCATATTAGAATCACAATATTAACCACACAACAATCTGTCAAATTTCATTTTCATCTTTATCGCCAACGCATTAGGTTCAAGGTTGATTGGGAACATTTGGCAATTACGGGAAGCGTGATGTGCTTTCTGATTCTGCTAAAGTGGCCTTTGTAGACACCCTGGACACGAGTGTGAACGAGTTCATATTATAAAATGTACGCACCGATATTTGTTTGAGCTCCTGACGGACCACGGTCCGTTCACATTCCAGGCACGACTCGGACATGGCCAGGATACCGATTTGTGAACGTCAAAGCGTAAATTAACAAACAAGCTCATTATTGCATTCATAATTTTAGTTAGGATTTGCCTTTTTAGGGTTCCGTACCCAATGCCATACGATGGTACGGAGCCCTTCCTGCGCTAGTCTGACTCGCCCTTGGCTCACTATGCCAGCCCGGCTCCAGGGTGGGCGCACGTCTAACCTCGATGAGCTCATTCGTCTGACAAATCAGTTGACAGCTATCCCCACTACTGGTTTGCATGAGACAATATATGTATATACCTACTTTGTCGGTATATAAATACTACGGCGGTGGTTATACGGAAAAACGAAACATCGAAAAATCTGGTTTCTGTCTACACACTTACCTTTATAATCTACTCTAGACATTGGCAGAATAACGACTTGGACTTTGCTTACCATATAAAACTATAGAATAGAACCGAAGCGCAAGCTTTTCTGGTTCAACTGTACTAGTAATACCTTCGTACTACTACTTTCGTACTAGTATCGTTGAGGTAAAGTGTGGAAAAAAATAATACAAAATCTAATTTTTGTTTAAAATATATATACTTTGTACTAGACTAATATACACTCCCAAACCCTATAAGTACATGGTTTGAAGTAACACAATCTAATAAAAACAATCTGCTTCAATTCAAGATTACATTACACAATAATAAATAATACAAATGATCGCTATTATTCATCTAAAAACAACAATAAAAATAATAAAATATGGAAGAGGTAATACAATATAAGTACAAATTAAAAATAAAGACTACAATGTTTAGTTACTTATTGTAATCTAGGATTGCACACCAATAGCTTTTCTAGTTACTTAGATTATCATTACCATTTATTGATCTACAATTCAATAATAAACCAAATAAAGTAAATACGTTACTAAATACAGTTTGCTTAAGAGGCAATGCGGGCGGATAGACTTTGTATATTATTAAAAGTTATTAGCCATTATTTTTTATTTATAGGCCCTAGATGCCTGAAGTAAAGGATTAAATTAAATTAAGGTGAATGTTACGGGTTGCTCATTGCCATTTTCTCGCGAGATGGCGCTGAAGTCAACATTTTCAGTTTTATTTTGTTTCGAGTGTAATTGGAACAATATTAAGTCGCAGAAATAATTGTGCGACAATCAGATATTCCTCTTTATCGAAATTAGTCAAAATACGGCATAAAAACCCTTCTGATTCGCCATACTTCACGAAAATAATATCTAACTCGCTTATAGTACCGTTTACACACACATAGACATGACTGAAAGTATGATTTGAAGTATGGCGAATCAGAAGGGTTTTTATGCCGTATTTTGACTAATTTCGATAAAGTGGAATATCTGATTGTCGCACCATTATTTCTGCGACTTAATATTGTTCCAATTACACTCGAAGCAAAATAAAACTGAAAATGTTGACTTCAGCGCCATCTCGCGGGAAAATGGCAATGAGCAACCCGTAACATTCACCTTAATGGGGTATTTTAATAAAAAAATCTAATTAGTCCGTATGATAAATTTAAAAAAATATATTCGACACGTGTTTTTTCTTTTTTCACGTAAACAAATAATAAAGAGGATACAGCGAGTTAAAGACACGCGTGACGTCATATGGCTTGGTAAAAATGTACCAAGCCAAGTTGAAAAAAGAAAAAAAACGTGTCCAATATTTTTTGAAAATCTATCAGACGGACTAATTAGATTTTTTTAGTAAAATACCCCATTATTATTCAAGGTTTGGCTCTCGCCTGTTTCCTCCTCCAATATTGGACCGATTTAAAAGATATTTCAGAAACTGAAATACAAGGATGTATACTGTCTCCCTATGTTTTTTTTTTCATGAATAGTTGCCAAAGTACACTACCCGCTCGAGGGCTCTGTCGACAGCGGTTTATCGGATAATTTTGAGTTTTTTTGAGGGTTCTAGTGCTTATACGGTTAGTATATCATCAAAATGGGACACAGTATATATCCTTCTTATTTAGTTTACAAAATATCTCTTAAATCGGTCCAATATTGGAAGAGAAAACAGTAGTTAGAGTAGGAAACTTCAGCTTAAAGTAATTTTCGAGGCACGGAGGAATATTTTGTATATTAAGATGGTGATCTATCTACGGACTGACCTCGGTAGGTGTTGCTTAACCTTAAAGATCGACTCATGCGGTTGTTGTTATTTAGCGATGCGATACAAATAAACAAATTTTTATTATGTACCGAGGGGATAAAGCATTGTCTTATGTAACGGGTGTCATATTGAATCTCAAACCTAATGTAGGATTCGAACGTTAACTCCCAGACGTAGCGAGGGAGTCAGATTATCCCTCACTCCACTCGTGAGTTATTACAAGAATCCTGAAAGCAGCGAGGGATTCAAGCTAGCCCAAGACAAAGACACCTTTATCCCTGAAGAGCATACAAGTACTGTACGTTTCACACCTCATCATCTGCCTAGCCTTTTCCCAACTACGTTGGGGTCGGCTTCCAGTCAATGTACGTTTCACACCTACTGCGAGAAAATTCTTCGCAAATTATGAAGAGAAGTGGCGGTTCCCGTCGGTCTCCAAATTGAATTCCAAATTCAAATCACATTAGACCTCCGAGCAATAATATTGTACTCAAATTTATTATACCCGGGCAATAATGACTTACTTTAGGCTGAGTTTGCAAACTTACCCTAAAGTAAGTCATTATAGTCCGGCGGCATATAAACTGACATTTTTGTGCAGATGGTGGGAAAAACGCTATTACTATACTCTACATCAGAACTGGCACTAGTTTCCAGGCTCTAACTAACGGTAGACATCGGGGTCAACTCTGCAGGGCGCTGATGCAGCAGGTTCCTGCAGCGCTGCAGCTCGTCCGTGATGGCCTGTAGCGCCGCCTCCATCTGCTGCAGCGGGGGCGTCTCCAGCTTGTGGGCTAGGTGTCTGGAAGTAGAATGAATACTTGTTTATCTACTCATTTATTGAGAGCTTTTTTTATCGATAGGAAATCATGAAATTAAATGATCCTCCCGCTCTGACCGGTGCAGGAGGGCGTGTCAGACTGTTACTGACTAAAACCCATCCGTGTTCTTCGTACTCTTTCGAACAGATTCCGCAACCCTGGCAGGCACTGGCCCTAGCGGAACCCTTCTTCAATGCTGACATCTCTTTCGTGGAACACAACAATTTGTTGAGAGCTAGAGCGCAACATCGGAGATAGATCAAGTAAAGTAGTAAATTATGCACTGAGGGGATAAAGCAATGTTTTATGTCACGGGCGTCATATTTAATCCCGTACACAATATAGTCCAGGCAAATTAGGGTTTCACCTCGGAATGAGAGATAGTCGGCTGTAAAGTTGTATAAACCTTTGTTTAGACGCCATAAAACTCGTCTCAATACCTACTTATCTACGGTGTCCGCGACTACACATTCCAATGTTAAAGGTAAAAAAACGATTTATTACACATTTTTTGCAAATATCTCGTTTCCTATGGGTTTTTCACTATTTGTATGTACTATCATTATTGTAGAAGATTAAATTTCCTACAACTCTTGTCTCAGATTTTTTTTTATACATTGAATCGTTTTTGAGATAGAGCGCGGATAGTCTTAGTCAAAATTATTAGTTTGTAGTTCATGAAATTATTTTTTTTTTAATTTCCACTATCATACGTGTATGGAATGATATTTTTTATTAAAACAATTAATTAAGAGTTGCTTTTTATCTTTTTTATTTACTTATTAATATAAATTACATTAGAATTGAAATTTAATTTAAGTGTTTTCCTTAAACACTTAATCTTCTATCGAATAGATAGAAGAAATGAGTATCAATCAATATCTTATACTCTTATACTAAATATATAAAGCAGAAGAGTTTGTTTGTTTGCTTGAACGCGCTTATCTCAGGAACTACTGGTCCGATTTGAAAAATTATTTCAGTGTTAGATAACCCATTTATCGATGGAGACTATAGGCTATATATCATCACGCTAAGACCAATAGGAGCGGAGCAGTAACGAAAATTGTGACGGAGACGAAGTCGCGCGGTTCAAGTAGTATTATATAAAATTCTTTCGTGAACTGACAGACAACACACAACCGAAACTACTGGTCGCAGAAAGCTGAAATTAGGCATGTAGCCACGGCACAGGGTTTTGCGGGAAGCGGGACGCCGCCGCCGCCGCCGCCCCGCTGCCCGCAAAACCTAAGGCAGAGGCCTAAGATAGGATAGGATTTCCTGAAATTCTTACGGTAACGGGAAAAACGGGCAATAGCTAGTAGGTACATAATAAAATCAGAAACTGACTGACTGATCGATCAACGCACAGCCAAAACTACAGTGGCCTAAGTGCGAGTTTTTTAACGTTCTCGATCGCGTTAGCGTAAACGTCAATTTGTATTGAAACTGAATAAGCGCCGTCTGGTGACACTCACGGACAACCTTTTTTTTTCTATACAGTTTGACATAAGCGAACGTTTACGTCAACGCGATCGAGTGCGTAAAAAAACTTACACTAAGCCCTCTGATCGTAGAAAGCTGAAAGCTGCAAATTCGGCATGTAGCTTCCTTACACTCCGTAGAGATGCACTAAGATAGGATTTCTCTAAATTCCAACGGGAATGGGAAATAACGGGATATGCACGTAAAAAAATCGCTGGCGAAAGCTATGTTAAAATAGATACTTAAGGTGAATGCTCCAGGGTAGCCCGCGAAATTCAAATATTTTTATGTTTTTTGCAATTTGCCGGTCAGTGTGAAGCTGTATGTGGACCAAATACGATCCGCGACCGTAACGCGTATTTATCTAAAGAATTATAACCATTTTAATCATCAATATAGCCCTCTAAGTTCATGTAGCTCGACAGAATGATTATTTCTGAAATATTCATTCTGAATTTCGCGGGCTACCCTGGAGCATCCACCTTAAGTAAAAATAATTATTAATCACTACAAAGTACAAAAAAGTCGCTTCCCGCGGCTGTCTGTCCCTATTTATGCTTAGATCTTTAAAACTACGCAACGGATTATGATGCGGGATTTTTTGATAGATAGAGTGGTTCTCGAGAAAGGTTTTAGAATATAATGTGTCAAGGATTTGTGTAAAATTGGCTGGAATATGAAAAAAAACTAATATAATATTGACTGAGTGGCAGATCCAGGTGGACTCACCGATGATGGCCGTGTCCAGCGAGCCAGCATCGGAGTGTTCCACCGGTCCGGGAGCGTTGTTGGGGTGGGACTGTCCGAAAACCGTCTGTGTCAGCCGCCGCGAACATCGCGGAGGCGCTGCAGTGGCGCGGCAGCCCCATCAGCACCCAGAACGCGTTATTGTATTGAACGCGCAGATAGCTGTATGTCCGCTGCGTATAGTTAACCCACAGGCTGCAGGTGTAAAAGGGCTGACAGTATGCTTTAAAAAGCGCAACTTTGACAATCCCCGCTCTCCGTGCAAACCTGCGGGCCAACATGTTGCATCGGACAGACAGCGCTCTGGGCTCTCTTTCAATATCCACACTGTCCTTAAGGTCCTCGGTGACCCAGTGGCCCACATACTTAAATTGCTTGACTTTGTTTAGAGCTTTACCACCTAAAGTGAAATTCGGAACGAATGTGTAACGCTTATTGTCCGACCTGAAAATCATTATTCCACTCTTTTGTGCGTAGTATTTGAGCCCATGAGCCACCGCGTAGGGCTCACAAATTTTCAGAAGCCTTCGTAAGTCACCAATCGATGGGATCAGCAGCACCATATCGTCTGCGTAACTGATGTTATTCACGCACACTCCATCTATAACACCCGACACCGGTGCTGCTGAGCTCATCGATCATTCGGTTGACGTACAGGTTGAATAGCGTGGGAGTGTAACAGTAACAGCCGCACGGGTCGATCTTCAAGGCTAAGCAACGTAAAATACTGGTATTCAGCTTAATTTTTGACTGGAAACCGAAGTTGACGATGATGATAACTTATAGATAGAATGTTGGAATCCCTATTTTTTTGTAGGTATTTGCGCTGAATTTGTGGCTGGGGTGGGAGCAGCTCCGATGCGTTTTCGCTCTGGCGTTCACAAGGTTAAGAAGACATGAAAATTATAAACAATTTTGTATCTTTCAATAATCAATAAACATAAATGGCGTGTTTTTGACCGTGACTACCTCTCTCTCTACCTGGCGTTAATCCCGGCTATTGCCAGGGTCCGCCTTCCTACTTAGCTTCCTCCACTTTGCCCGATCTTGAACATCCTTCTCAGTTAGGCCATTGGCTCTCATGTCGGACTTAACGACGTCCAACCAGCGCTTGCGAGGGCGACCACGGGACCTAGCCCCAACAACAGCCATATTCATGCATCCCCGACCAACGTACTCCATAGGGCGGCGCATGATGTGGCCATACCATCGCAGACGACACTCTTGCAGTTTTCCCCCACGTCACGGACACCAAGACTACCTCTGATGAAAGAGTTGCGTATGCGATCGGATCGCGTTACGCCACTCATCCACCTCAGCATCTTCATCTCCGTGACGCGAAGCTCCTGGGTGTGTCTGCTTAGTGCTGGCCAACATTCACCGCCGTACAGTAGGACAGGCCGTATGATGCATTTATATATCTGCCCCTTGAGCTTCGGAGGCATTTTGCGGTCGCATACAACGCCCGTTACCTCGCGCCACTTCGCCCAAGCCGCGCCTATACGTGCTTGGACATCGTCGTCCACGTTGCCAGACTCGTGCAGCACGGATCCAAGGTACCTGAACGTATCGGACTTTCTGATCAGGTCCGAACCTATTCGGATGAACCTATTTGAATCCGTGCCGCCACAGGACATGTACTCAGTCTTCGCCACATTTAGTCTCAGACCACCGTTTTCAAGCGTGTCCTTCCAAATGTTGACTTTGCGCTCAAGATGGGCTTTGTTCTGATTAACGAGGGCGATGTCATCGGCATACATCATTAGTTATGGGGGCTTATCTTGGATGTTTGCCGTAACTACATCGAGCACTACGTTAAACAAGAACGGGCTTAGAGCCGAGCCTTGGTGAACGCCAACAGATATTGGGAAGCCATTCGATTCGCCAACAGCGGTCTGGACAGAGGACACGGAATCGCGGTACATGTCTCTGATAATGTCAATATAGGCCTCGGGAACGCCCTTGAAGCGCAGTGCCCACCAGATGGACTGCCGAGGTATACAGTCGAAGGCCTTCTGCAGGTCTAAAAAGGCCATATGCAAAGCTCTCCTTCTCTCTCTGTAAGCCTCAGCCAGATTCCGTAAGGCGAATACTGCGTCCATGGTGCTGTTACCCGCCCGGAAGCCATATTGACGCTCAGAGACAGTGCGTGTGTCAATGATGCGCTCGAAGAGCTTCATGGTGTGGCACATGATCTTGATACCGCGGTAGCTACTACAATCCTGTACGCTACCTTTGCCTTTGTATACAGGGATAATCAGGCTAAATCGCCACTGGTTCGGCATTTCCTTGGTGATCAGGATGCGGTTAAAAAGATCCGTCAGAAGGTCCACGCCATGTGGGCCCATCGCCTTCCACACTTCAATTGGCACATTGTCAGGCCCGACCGCTTTCCGGTTCTTCATGTGGCGAAGAGCAATGCGGGTTTCGTCGGGGGAAATAGGGGAAATAAGTCCAAGGTTAGGAGGCGGTTCGGGAGGAAGGTTATGGGGATGCTGTTTGTTAGACAGCTCCGCGAAGTATGTACACCATCTCTCCTTAACAGAGGGGGCATCGTAGAGCAGCTTACCCTGGGCGTCCCTTACACAGAGACATTTGCTAATGTCCCGTGTAGCTTTCTCCCGGGCACGCGCCAGCTTAAAAATAAGCTTTTGCCCCTCCGCAGTTTCCAGCTTGTCGTACAAGGGCGCCAGACTTTTGCTGCGGGCTCTGGCTACAACTTTTTTGCAAGCGCGCTTAGCCGCTCCATATGCCTCTCTGTCACCCGGAGAGTTGGACCCTTGCCACTGTTTAAATAAAACCTTCTTCTTCCGAGTCACCTCCTGCACCCCGTCATCCCACCACCACGTCTCCTTTTCTATGGTGCGGCCACCACGAGAAGTGCCAAGGACGCGCTTACCCGCATCGGTGATTGCTGAATGGATCCTACTCGAGATCTCTTAAGCGGACTCATGCGGAGCACTGATCTCGAGATGCTCGACCTCCGCGATGAAGTCCGACTGCCTAGGACCATCAAGCAACCACCACTTTGTGCGGGGTTTGCGTTTTTCGGTTACTTTCTTTTTCGGTACAACCGCGACTTTTGACCGTGACTACCGGTTGACCTTAAATGATGCTCTGACCGCGCGCTCTCCGCCCTCTATGTCGAAAACGATACGACGTATAAAAAAAAAATTGAGACAAAGGTTGTAGGGAATTTAATCTACTACAATGTTGATAATACATACAAATAGCAAGAAACCCATAGGAAACGAGATATTTGCAAAAACTGAAAAAAAAACCTTTTTTTTACCTTTAACCTTGGAATTTCTGTAGCCGCGGACACCCTACGATAAGTAGGTTTTGAGAGAAGTTTTAGGGTGTCAAAATAAAGGTTTATAGTCGTCTATCTCTCATTCCGAGATTCTTACCTATATTTGACTAATTTGCCTGGACTAATAAAGGATTCGAGCGTTGTGAGAATTTAACTCACGAGCTTAGCGAGGGAGTTTATACAAGAACCCTGAATGCAGCGAGGGATCCAAGCTAGCCCAAGGCAAAGACATCTTATCCCTGAGGAGCAAACTATACTCTTCACATCTACCACAATCTCATCTATCTTGAATCAACGAGTAAATATGTAGGTACCTATAAAATGATTAGTTTACATTGGTTAAAAACTAAGAGTCTATGCGCACGCCGTATTTTGACGCGCCGAAGACGCTGAATATGACCAAAAAGCAGTACTGTCTATGTCTGAATTTTGTTTAAAGTTAGGCCTGTGCCTCAAGTTTTGCGGGCAGCGGGGCGCCGGCGGCGCGGGAGCAGACCGGTCCATTTGATTTTACACATTAGATCCTGCCGCTCCCACGCCGCCACCGCCGCAGCCGCCCCGCTGCCCGCACAATTCGAGGCACAGGCCTTAGAGCGCTTCATCTACACATCGCCAGCGAGTTAAGAATACGCCGTATGCAAAGGCCATAACACTTAACAGTCTATGATTGTGTTAAATATTACGATTTTAGATAGAGTATAATTCTAGGAATTTCAATTAGAAGAATATTTGCACTTACGCGCTTAAATACAGCCTATCTCTGTCAGGTACGGAATGCCTGCGTTCTGTAAGAGATAAAGAAAAATTATGTACCCTTGGTTGAATACCGTTAGTACTTTATAAAATACCAGTTTTTGCCCGCGACTTCATAAGCGCAAATAGACATTCAAATGTACGACTTCACAGCATACCGGCGTGATGTTATGTTATGAACTGGTGTAAACAATAGACAGACATGAGATTTCAGCAATCCCGGTCAATTTGCTATCATGTATTTAGGCGGTCCATATCTCCGAAATTCTTCATCAGATCTTCACCAAATTGAAATGGGACTACTCCGAGAAAGTACTCTTCCAAAAAATACCCAAATCGCTTTAAGTGTGCCTATAAAATTTGAAAAGTTCCCTCTTTCTCCAAGATCCCATCATCAGATCCTGACCTGATGATCGAGGGACAACCTGGGAAGTCTACCCTATCAAACCAAAAAAGACTTTTCCAAATCGGTCCTGGCGTTTTCCAGTAATAGGGGAATATACGTTAAAAAACCGCCTTTTTGAAGTCGGTTAAAAACAGGAATAACATAATGGTGTACATATTTTTAGAAAGTTTACAAATAATGATTCAAAAACCAACTTTACCACTGATGTTAATTCTGGGTAACTGTGACAGTATAGATTCTTATAGATTAGAAGCTTGTCCACTGAAAAAAAAAACGGGTTGCACTCCGGGAGTGCCGGCAGCAGTGAAAACTTTAATGCTTCCTCCGTCTTACAAATTTTCGACCAGGTCACGTGTCCTGACGCGAGTTTAACATTTTTTACCCATCACAAAAAGTGCACAACGCCGCTGAAGAATTTTTCACTTCAAAAATCTAATCAGTCCGTCAGTTAGACTATCAAACAACGAGTTTATTTTCTTTTCCTATGTAAACCAAAATTTTTCAATAAGTCACGCCTGGCATAATTTTTAGTGCGTTAACTGACGTCACGAGCCCCCACTCCCGAGTTTTGATGCGTTTTATCTTTGTCAATATTCATTGAATTACTAAAACAAAAAATAAGCGTCCATTATTTTTCAATATTCTAACTGTAACTGACGGACTAAATAGGTTTGCAATTTATTATTGGTGGAAACTAGCCTATTGGTGAAGTGACATTTTTTTTTTCTATTGATAGGCACGCGTTTGACCACTATCTCAACTGTTGGTAAGCGATGATGTGGTCGAAGATGGAGCACGCTTGCCTAGAAGTAACCTATTCACTCTTGACTAAAGACTCCCAGGTTGTAGCTATCAGAAAACCTCCGGCAGGGAATTCCACTCCTTAGCTGTACGCACTATGAATGTGATCCCAAAACTTTTTGTGCGTGTGGGTGGGATGTCCACCATGTACCGGTGACGCATCGGTGACAATAAATGATAATGATTTTCGTAACTTACTGGTAGGGGCGGGCATCTCGCCCTCACTGAGCGAGTAGTTGGTGGGCGGCGACGGGCCGGACAGCGTGCTGCTGTACGTGGCCAACCTGTCCTCGCCCGGGGACAGCGGCCGCGGCTTCAACGGACTTTTTTCTGTAACAAACAGGTTTTCATAGCTATAGCCTTGCTCTCTATTACATTACTGGCGAAACGAGAAGTTGAAATGAGAGAACCCTAATTTGATTAAATGATTTAAATTTGAGGGATGTAGTACATTACCGCAGCGGCCAGCAAAAGATGCATTGATGGATGAACTGAAATTGAGGATTTAATTCCGCCAAGCCCGTTCCATCATCGGACCACAAGACGAACGGCGATGCGCCACCGGTATATGGTGGACATCCCACCCATACGCACAAAACGTTTTGGGAACACATTCATAGTGCGTACAGCTAAGGAGTGGAATTCCCTGCCGGAGTCTGTGTTTCCTGATAGCTACAACCTGGGAGTCTTTAAATCAAGAGTGAATAGGTTATTTCTAGGCAAGCGTGCTCCATCTTCGACCACATCCTCGCTTACCATCAGGTGAGATAGTGGTCAAACGCGTGCCTATCAATAGTAAAAAAAAAAAAAAAAAAAAAAAGAACGTGCCGCGTTGTTGAATGCTTAATTGTGGCCAAGGCTTGACTACTTTCTCAAATAATGCGCGGAAATTAAAATACAATTACTTTTCAAAATGAATGACGAACAACAAACAACAATAATTTTTCCCGCGTGAAACAAATGAACAGCTATTAATTATTATTATTTTTTCAGTAAACAGCTTTCTAATTGCAAGCCAGTTCGAAATTTAAATAAAACGGTATAATAATACATAAAAAGGTATGGTAAGTTACCCCCTTGGCTACCATGTTTCGGAGTAAAAGATCGTTCCATTTTTAAGTTTATTTGGCCGCTAACCACACAGATATGGATTTTCATGCAACTTTTCCGGCCGCTGCTCGCATGTTTTTGGCCAGTACAGCAATTTCGATTTATCTCGAAGAAGGTTGTCAAAATAATGCTCTCCAAGCATGATTGAGAAAAATATCTGCCAAACGGGTCGAGTAACAGGCATGCAAGACTTATTACTTTCGCTGTCATGTCCGTTTCTCTATACCTTTGCATTAGGAATGTGCTGAAAACCCATATCAGTACGTGCCTTAAGCGCAGTTAGTGTTTTTAATTCCTTTTGTGACGGTCACTGCAGCATATAATATCTTACATGAGACTAATGGCGTTTTTTAGGAGACACGCCAGCCAAATGCTGGATACAGACTAAGTGAAAAAACACTAAAGAGTGAGATTCATAACACACTTTCATTCCCAATCGTTCACTTTCATTAGGTCAATCTGTACTTCGGTTCGTTGTCCAGGGCGGTAAGCAATTCTCATTCGTTCGATTAGTCGTTTGCTGGGTCATACAGTAGGCAAATAAAGATAGTTATGTTTAATTGCCTATCATAATGTTATACAAGATCTTTTAATGGCTTAATACTAGCGCACAGTTATGGACCACATAAATGTAACAACGCTAAATAAAACACATCAATAATTTATTACTATACTATCTAGATCATTTTCAACTCTATACTAAGAAACACAAGAGTTAAACATTGAACTTACTTTCCTTTTCCATAGGCAGGTCTGATAGGTAGGACAACTCCACGTCGGTGTTATCTGGCGACGTCTCCGTCTGTTTGGAGTCCAGCGTGTTTGTGGCTCGCTCCGACGTCGGAACTGCTCGGCGCTTCTCTCTCGGGGTTATGTTCTCTTGTGTGTCAGCTGCTTGAGTACCTGACCGATGAATATTTCAGGGCTAAATCCGAAACTAAGGGGAATATTGAAATACGCTGAAAGGAGCGCGAGCCCGATTTTAATTAAAACTGAAAAATCGTTTTTTTTTTTAAAAAACACACCTGTTTTATTAAACCATCCGAAAGTGTAGCTAATAAGGATCAAATTCTGGATAATACTAATACATGGCAAACTAAAGGAAAACTCTCATTTTTAACAAATTCGTTTCAAAATTTTGCAAGGATGATAAGACCTCTCGCTTAATTTCCTTCATTCGGTAAAGACTATGGTAAGCGCCAGATAAATTTGCAATAAAGTACATTGCCCTTTCCTTAATTTTTCTGCGTAGGTACTTACCAGTACAATAAATAAATATGAACCGTTTTTCATTACTAGGAAAAGTCACGGATCACGAAAGATGTCAATTCAGCTTTATGTGATTTCTGTTTTCGGAATGAAGTTTGTCAATAAATGTAGGTGGGGTCAAAGACCGTTGTCGCAAATTTATCTGGTATCTACCATAGTTTCACCTTAACATGACATTGGCAGCAGCACTCTGGCATTATTGTATCGAAGTAATCTTGATGAGACATTAGCATCGCGTAGGATTTACTATATAGAATTGCTTGAATTGAAAAAAAATTAATTTTAAAAAATCAACCTCATATGGTATTATTTGCTGACGATACGTCCTTAATTTTTAAGATAGATAGACGTTCCATAAATCTTGACGACGTAAATAACGCCCTACAGCAGGTCCAAAATTGGTTTACTGCTAATAATTTAGTATTAAATGGGAAAAAAACTAAATGCATCAGATTTGCCTTACCGAACGTTAAAAGAAATGATTGCGACATAGTATTGAACAAGGAGAAACTTGAATTCGTCGAAAACACGGTTTTCCCGGGGATTACGCTTGACTCAAGGCTACAATGGGGTCCTCATTTAACATCTCTTGCGGGACGGCTAAGTTCAGCAGCATACGCTGTCAGAAAAATCCGTCAATTTACCGATATACATACCGCGAGGCTGGTCTATTTTAGTTACTTTCATAGTATCATGTCTTACGGTATCTTATTATGGGGACGTGCTGCAGACATCGAGTCTATATTTATCCTGCAGAAAAGAGCCATCAGAGCCATTTACAATCTCCGTCGGCGTGATTCCCTAAGAGAACTGTTTCTAATAGCATACCGAGATAGCACACGGATTTTTTTCTTTTAACGGGTACGTTATTGAATTTAATACTAGGCCAGGATTTAAGGTTTCCTTTTAAAATAAGTTGATAGGTTTTATGCGGTGCAAAGGTCAGACGGTTTCGATCGCCCCACTGAGATATTAATCGTAGGCATGTGTCAGCCAAATTCTCAAGGCCAGCACGAGTACTTGCCTGAATGAGAAGCAAGCCATCGTCCGCGTAACCGGTTAATGAGCAGCCGCATGGGAGCGGAAGCGCGAGGAAATCATCGTAGCCAATATTCCAAACATATGGACCGATAACTGAGCCCTGAGGACATCCCATGGTTAGAGACTTAGTAATGGAATGATGTCCTAGTTTGAGTTTCACGGAACCGTTTAGAAAGTAAGAAAGAATCAGATTATAGATGTTTTTGTAACAACCACGGTTTTTCATTTTAAGTAGTAGCATCGGCCACCATGCGTTATCAAAAGCGCCAGAAATGTCGAGAAAGATTCCAACCACATATTTATGTTCCGATAAGTTAATAATTTTACGAACAGAGAGCACCGCGTCGACGGTGGACTTACCAATAGTGAAACCAAATTGATTATTATGAAATTTAGGTCCATTCGGTAGTAAGCGCGGAACGATTAGTCGCTCTAAGAGTTTTCCCAAAGATGGAAGTAGGGTTATGGGCCGATAGGACTTAGGGTCATCCGGGGGCTTATCGCCACTCTTCGGAATAATGCGTATAAAGCCCTGTCGCCATATTCGAGGAAAAATACCTTCCGCAATGCATCGGTTATATACTGATAAGATCGCGTCTCCGGCTGTCTTACACGCTTCTATAATCATTCTATTAGATATTTTATCTTCACCGGATGATTTGTTAAGAGGTAGTTTCTTCACAACGTTTATGAATTCGTCAGTGGATGGAAGATCTGACTCCGGCGATTCAGGTGGCACCGTGGCCCACGCTCTGATCTGTTGGTGGTATTCATTATCATTTACTGATGAATCGTCTGGTATAAGGGATTCAAGCAGAGCATCAGTTGTTTCTTCAATGCCGGTTGTATGTTTATTGTTTACTTTAATGTTTTGAACGTACGCAAGGTCGACAGATCTATTAGCTTTGAACTCGTGGTACAAAGGAGACCACGGACCCTCCCTATCAAGTTTATCAATAATTTTCCGCAATAAATTACCCTTAGATTTTTCAACAGATGCTCTGTAGCGTGACTTGGCAACTCTAAAAGTACTTAAAGCAAGATTAAGGAGGTCCCCGGTAACCTTACGTTTTTTTAGCTTGTTAAGCTGTCTACGAGCTCTACGAAAGCTTCTACGTTGTTCAACAAGGTAGTCACTCCACCAATCACATCTACGAATATTGGTCATGGATGCGCGACCAATAGCAATGTCAGCACAGTAGGTGAAGGCGTCCGACATTATCTCAGCACTTTCCTCAGCTGACAGTCCGTCGCGAGTGAAGTCTTTGACATGACCAGAAAAAAGTGAGCCGAAGAATTCCCAATTCGCGCCCTTACTTTTATATCTAAAATTTCCAATTAAGTGTGACGAACCTTGAGTAAACATAGGAACAAACTCGTACACGATCAGGCGATGATCACTACAAGACGCGTCCGGAAGGACACGCCACCTATCCAAGCGTACGTCTGCACTAGAAAGTGTGACGTCAATACAAGATTCGCCCATTTGGCTACAAAAAGTAGGTGGTGCGTCTGGGGTGTTATGAATTGATAAATTCATCTCAGCAATAAAATCTTCAACCGCACAACGTCGTTCAGAATCAGTGGATCGAACTTTGCCATACCACAGGGAAGAAGATGCATTTACATCAGCACCTACTATAACTTTGCAGCCCGCGAGCGACCGCAAGACGTGACGGAGATTATGTATATGTGGAGTAACTGGGTCTGAGTATTGAAAGTAGCAGCTCACAACGTAAACCTTAAAGGTAGGCGATGATACTTCCGCCACGGCGCAATGAGGCGTCATGAGATTACTTATAGATGTTACAGTAAAGCCCGAAGAACGCGCTACATAAATTCCGGCCCGCGCCCTGCAGTCCAGCTGAACCACCCTGTGACGTAAGCGCGCGTTTTGGTATTGTTCCTGAATAAGCACTATGTCAAGATTATAATCCACAATCAATTTATCCAGCTCGGATGTCGCCACCCTATCGTTATGGAGATTTAATTGTCCTATGGTTAAAATATCCATTATTAGTAGTTAGTGTTTAGGATTAATTGTTCGAGTTTCAGTTTGTAGGTAGTACACTCTTGAGATCCGCAGCGATGATCACACGGTTTTTTAAAGCGTTTGCACGCCACGCAAGTCGGTTTAAAATTTAAGTCGTCCTTATGCGGGCAATCATTTGTTTCGTGTGCCTCCGAACAATTGGCACAGGTCGGTTCCTTACTAGCGCAGTGTTTCTTAACGTGACCGAACTGTTGGCAATGCAAGCACCGAACTACTTCTACATCATCAATAAAACGGCAGGTAGCCCAATCAATAAATAACTTATCCTTGGTAGTCACTAAATGTTTACGTACCGCGGGTTCTATTTCAATGCCAATCCATTTCCGACCGTTATCTAAAGAGCGCCTACGAATAATTTTGGTAGACTTTATAAAGTCATCCTCTTTAATTTGCATCTCATCCTTAATATTTTGGCGGTAAAGCGCGTTTAGAAAAGCGCCATCATCCATTGATGATGGAACATCCTTCACTAACACTCTAGGGCGTCTACCCTTTGGCTTTTCTAGTCGTAAACCAGCGGCCTTGATAGCATCCACAGATTCTAACTTTCTAAGTTGAATTTCATTAGCAACGCGTAGTACGACTCCAGATTTCGCGGTTTTTTTCACGCCTACAATTTGAAAACCGTCGTCACTGGGCTTAATTGCCTTCATGAGCGCTTGTTTTGTCGCGGACGAAGTGTTATAGTCAGCTGACCGGTCCGCGGTAGGGTATGCGACCACACAGGGTAACGGTGGTCGGGACTGCATAATTGCTGGAGCTACTTTTGGCAAACGTAGTTTCAACGAGTCCGCATATGAAATTTTACAGTTGTTATTGACAGGATCGGGATTGACAGCGTTATTCGACTTGATTTTATCTAATTCGCGTTCCGTATTGGCTAACTTCGTCTCGTTGCATGATGATTTTATGGCCAGCATAGAAACAATGGCCGTGACACGCTGTGTCATATCCATGATAGCTGATTTATTTGCAACATTAATTCGAGAGCCCTGATCATTCACTAGGTCGTTAATTTTAGACAGGTATGACGACGCCTCGGAAACTAAGTCACAATAGTCGGTATTGCTCACATCACTGATATTTAAAATCGGCGAGGATTTTTCCACGGTTTCGAATGTTTGATGAAGCCGTTTGGACCTATCATCGGGCGAAATGTATGATGGAGACATTTCGCTGAATAAACGTTTCGAATTAGCGGAGGTCGCCACGGGCGACCTTTGGGTTTTAGTATTTCTACGAAATATTTCTCCGCCGCGATCTGGTGGGTCATCATTTGTTGACATCATCATTGACGGAGAATACGATAAATAAACGTATTAGAACGCGAATGAATGAAATTAAAGAATTAAACAAATAAATATCGATCGATTAAGTTATTTCGCGGTACCCACACACAGAAAAAAATAAATGCACTTACCGAAGGCTGGAGAAATTGACTAATTAGCAATAAAAGAATAGACAGACAGCTTTAAAAACTTACAAAACACGCACTTAAAACACTATGGCACAGCTAGGAACAGTTCACAAGCCTTAGAATAGACACACAATGCAAATTCCGAATTTACAGAACGGAGCGATATAATAAACACCTCACAGCGCACAAGCGGGAAGGGAAGCTATTAGAAAATAACTTTTCATTTATTGATCATATAAAAACAGTAGGTGAGAAAGCAAAAAAGAACTTCTACGCCTTGACGAGAATATCCAAAGCTACTTGGGGTCTATCTTTTCAAACCTTAAAAACTATTTATGGGGCTACCTACTTGGGTTGTATGTGCTACGGGGCACCTGTCTGGGCCGATAGGGCCACCATAGGTGCGGTACGACGTAAATTGCTTCAAAGCCAGCGTTTGGCTTTGATATTCTTATGCAAGGCGTTTAGGACGGTTAGTACTGAAGCCTTACCAGTGCTGGCGGGTGTTCTCCCAGTCGATCTAGAAGTGCAGCGGCGTGCTGCAATGTACTACTACGCTAGAAAGATTACGGACCCAGAGTTCTTACCGCAACGCGGCCGTGCTAAGATCTCTAGATTACTAAAACCCCAGACTGATGTCTGGGAGGAACTTTTATCCGAGTGGCAATGTAGGTGGGAAAATTCCATCAAAGGCCGTCACCTCCACCAATTTTTTCCATCTGTTCGTGAGCGGCTGGACAGGACATGGCTGGAGGTGGATCACTGTGTTGCCCAATTTCTCACAGGTCATGGCAATTTTAAGAGTAAATTATTTTCCTTTAAGCTTGTGGCCTCGCCTTTATGTCAATGTTCTACAGCTGACCATGAATACGAACAATCCGCACATCACATCTTATGGGAGTGTAGTCTTTGGCAAACTGAACGCAATATTATGTTAGATAGTATTAAGGTTACATCTGGGGTAGTTTACTATACGGACCTTGTTGAAACCAGAACAAATTTCCGTGCGTTCAAGCGATTTTGCCATACCTATTACTGGAATCAAAAGTAGCTCACAATTTAGGACCCATTAGTTTAAGTGGTAAAATATAATCCGTGGTGCTTGGCAACTGGGCTTAACCCAGTTGTATTTGTCCCTTGGTGCCTATTGGCCTAGTTCTATTCTGTCTCCTGCTTGATACGGAGGGAAGTGGAAATTATATATATATTTTTTTTCCTACTCCTCCGCTGTACTTTTCTGATTAATTTCGTTGCAGGATCCAAGACAGTTGAATCGTTTCTCCGGGACTCGTCGGGTTTCATTGGCTCGGCGTTTTTCTGGTGGTCGCCACTGTTGATTCTGGCTTTCAGGAGTTGCAGTGGTTGGGAATGTGTGGCGGGCTTGTCCCAAAAAAAAAAAAAAAAAAAAAAGAGAACTGTTTAAGGATATCAACATCATGACGGTACCTTGTCAATACATTTACGAAAATATTATGTATGTTCAGAAAAATCTTCATCTCTTTAGCAAGATTACTGACAGGCATAATTTTAATACTAGAAATAGGAACAAATTAGATCAACCCCGATTCAGATTGGCCAAAGTACACACTTCTTTTATGGGGTACTGTATTAAATTTTATAATAAAATATCAGTTGATATTCTCGAACTGAATGAGAGAAAATTTAAAGCATGCATAAAACGCACACTATGTAGACAAGCGTACTATAAACTGGAAGATTATATCCTCGATAAAAACGCTTGGCTAAATGCTGGTCCTGCTCCACAGTCACAGCTGCTTAGGTCCACTTTTTAGGTTTCTATGTTTTTATATTTGGAAGAGATGCTCGCTCCTTTTAGAGGTTCTTACATTATTTCGTTTATTTATTCTTATATACATACAAATTATATTATTATATTAATTACTTATTTATTCTTTTTGATGTAAGATCTTAATCGTTCTCTTTATTAATTTATTTTTAATTATTTGGTCATTGACAACCATAGTTTTGTGTAAAGTAGAAGCATATTTTTCAAATTTTGTAAATGTGAGTACCATGAAACCATTTACATTTTATGTGAGTAGTTATAGTTTTATTTGTTGGACATGAACGAGCATGGTGGTTGAGAGCATGTCATGCTCACTCAAATGTCTCGCTGATGGCGGCGCGTGGGTTTGATCATTCGGTTCCCTTCGAAATGGTTGAGCTGAAGGGTGCCGATACACGCGTCATGTTCGTGAACAGGCGCCGTCGGTTGAGACTGGTCATCTCTTAACTGCCATTGGCTTATTTTAATCTTTATATTTAAAATTCTTATAATAACTCTTTTTTTTTCCTTTGCATTGTCCTCACATGCAGAAGCAACAAGTATATGTAACTTGAAATTTTGTAAAACCAGAACATGATTTAAAAGAGTGTCCGTGGAGTTTCTTGCACGTTCTTCTCCATAGAGATCTACGCTTTGGAACGTGCAAATAGCTTCCATGTTTTTGACTGACCGACCTTGACGTTTCAAAAGTGCCTGTGAATGGTTTATTTGAAATAAAATGATTAGAATTTGAATTGATAAGCGTTAGGGTCGCGAAGTCTCTGTGGAATTTGTTTGAAACAGTTAGGCTCAAGTCACACCGAGATGGCAGCGAAGCGGCGAGCAGCTTCATTGTCATATAATTTTATACTTTATCTTCATTACTATAGTACATATTATCGCGGGAGTCGTCGGAATGCTCGCAGCGCCGCGGGCGGCCGCTCGACCTTTTCATGTTTCTCAAGCGATCAAGCGATACTACGTGTTATAATAATGAAGATAAAGTTTGAAATTATATGACACCAAAACTACTCGCCGCTTCGCTTCCATCTCGGTGTGAATTGAGCCTTACCGCGGCCCTGGAACGCTAAGGACGTTAGGAACACGGGTGTGTTTTAGTCAGTAAGAGTCTGTTACTCCCTTCCGTTCCCACCCAGAGCGGGAGGAGTCATTTGATTACTTCCCAGCTTTATAAAAAAAACGGCCAAGTGCGAGTCGGACTCGCCCACCGAGAGTTCCGTACTGCAGCTACAAATTACTTTAAATCAAGACTATATTTTTTATGATTAAATTACAAATGACAGACCATAGGGTCTGTCATTTGTAATTTAATCTTTACTTGTAGTATTTAATTTTAACTTGTAGTGTAAGGCGGTATTACTTGCCAAATTTCGTGATTCTATGTCAACGAGAACTACCATATACGTTTTCGACCCAAAACCTATAGGGAAGTTCCGGTTAACCTAGAATTGTAAATTTTGGTTAAAAGCAAGGTAATGGAAAAAGCACAAGTAAAGTAAAAATTCCGAAAACTAAAACGTTGAAAATTAAGGTAAATTTTGGTACTTAGAAGTTTTCGCGAAAATCTAATGTGACAACATATTTTTATCGTTTCTGGGAAAATCAGTGGTTGTCACCACTGATTTTCCCAGAAACGATAAAAGACAGACACGGACAGACAGACAGACGGACAAGAGAGTGGTCTTACAAGGGTTCCTTTTTACCTATTTGAGGTACGGAACCCTAAAAAGGGTCGCGTAGGCTTTACTATGGAAATTCGAAACATGCGGCTAGTTGCCTACTCGACGCTAACGTCCCATACGTTTTCGTCGAGTAGGTAGTCTTTATCATATCGAAACCAGCGGGGTTCAGATTAGCATGAGTGAGTAGCGTATCAAGTGCTACCTGTGGTAGGAATATACCTCTATTCTTGGGCAAATGGGAGCAGAAGCCGTCCTGCTGGCCGACACAGCGGCAGACGGCCGGGCCCTGTCCGGGCGAGCGCGCGCGGATGCAGTACGTGCCGCTGCGCCGCCGGTACGGCGACTCGTCGCTCTGCCACGACGAGTCTGATACAATCACACAACAAATACAATCTATTGCATTTAAGTAGGGAACAGGCAGCATCACAATACCCTGTTATGTTTTGGACCCGCAATCACATTTTGATGCTATTGGAGCAATACCCACATGTAAAGATGTTTTTCAACAGATAATGGTGTTGAACCGGCGTGAAAAGGGTCCCGAAACAATTTCATTTTTGTTATAATTATGTTGTTTTTACACTTGAGACTCGTTATAGTAAGTTCCTGTAATCTATATATTATAAAGAACTATTATCTGCATTTTTTTAATCTCAGCAGTTTCCGAGATAAGGGGAATTGTCATTTTTAATCTAATTTCTTGAATTACTTCAAAACTATTTATTTACAAATTATGAAAAAAATATAGTTAAAACTCTCACAGTAAGCCTTTTTATTTGATATGTCATAAGATACAGTTTTTCTTTTTATACCATACTCAAATTTATTTATTTACGTAACGCGTCCGTATTTGGGCCATAAAAGTCATTATGTGTACCAAATTTCAACATAATCCGGAGAATACTGGCTGAGATGGACAGATAGACAGACAGACACCCGAGTGATCCTATAAGGATTCCGTTTGTTACGGATGTTCGGCACCATAAAAACATGAACAACACAACTGCCTGCCAGCCTGATGTTACTAGACTTTGATCAGTAAAACCAGCTGTGAAATCTCAAAGAAAAACTCACCTTTCTCCTTCACTTGGTGTTTTTGGTTATGTTTCTTTGTTTTTTAACACTGACTTCCAAAATTAAGATGAGTTTATACTTTGGAGGTCGGTTAAATTAAAAAAAAAAAAATCACTTTTAAGTGGTGATAGTTGGACGACGTCTTCGTCTATGTAGAAAACTGTTCATAAAATAAAAACTATTGAACCAAACTGAATTAAATTAAAACGGGACCAAATGGCAAGTATACCGCAACGAACTAAAAAAGAATCCCAGAAATCAGATCAGAAACCTCGGAGTAATCGGTGTATACCTGTAACCTTTTCTTTTTTGGAAGTCAATTAAAAACTCACCTTTATAGTACGGTGCTTGACTCGGCTTCTCAGGAAGCTTTTGGTTTGTGTCCGCCTTGACTTCATTGGAATCTCTTCCACGCCTATCTTTGCTACTCCCTACTACTTGCTTGTCAAGAAGTGGCACGTCAGCCAAGGCGTGCGCCCCAGCGGCCGGCTCGCATGTTCGTTCCGCGTATACTCTCGAATTTACGATCAAGTCCTCTTTGGTTTGACTTTCTTTTTTTCGTTTCCTTGACTTGTCTTTCTTGTCGTGTGGTTTTTGTATAATTTCTGAATCCTTGCTCAGCATGTAATCGGTCGTACTTTGGTCACTCTTCTCAAGAAGTGGTACGTCTGCTATATTGACCGCCCCAGCAGCCGTAATGCTTGTTTTCTTCGCGTTCATCCACGGATCTATAACCAGGTCCTCGCTATATCGGTTTCCCTTTTTTTGTTTCTTAAAGTGGCTAAACAAACTTTTTTTCTTTTCTTTCTTAAAATTATCTGATGCTAGTACAGGACCTGGTATTTGGAGACTATTATGTTGATCGTGTTTTTTATCTCGTTCCTTTTGTACTTCAAGTGCAAGTTTATCTATTGTAGGTTTGATTGCATGTGCACACTCCATATCGAAAGAGCATCTGAAGTGTTAAAAAAAAACAATAAAAAAAATGTATCAAAACTTAGTAAGAATTGTTATCAGTCTCACATAAACATAAAACTGTAGATATTGCATGAATCACCTAGGTTATTATTTTTTAGATGGTCGATAGGATTCAAGATTCATTTATTCGTGTGATTTCTGATACATTTTACCGCGTATCGGAAGACGCAAAGTTTTGGCTCGGCCTCCCACAAGGTGCACCGATGACCTGATAAAAGTCGCGGGTAGCCGATGGATGCGAGACGCGCAGGACCGGTCGTCGTGGCGACGCTTGGGGTAGACCTATGTCCAGCAGTGGACGTCATTCGGCTGATATGATGATGATTATTATTTTTTTACCAGCCCAAACTAACCTACCTCCTGGGTTTGCCCAGGAGTAGGTAAGGGGGTCCCATCATTCTTTTCATTGCTCACTTTGATGGGCTTCCTCACGCCAATCCATTAAAAAACCATCTAAAGCGTCGAAAATAAAATGTTTAATGAATTAAACAATTAAAGAATTTTGCCCGCGACTTCGTATGCACATATCCCGCTTTTTCCCGATCCCATAGGAATTTTGGGATATCCTCTTAGTGATTCCCTAGACTCCCCAAGGAACCTACATGCCAAATTTCAACTTTCCACGACCAGTAGTTTCGGCTGTCCTACTAAACTACTGCTCAGTCACTCATTCAGTAACGCAAGAATTTTTATATACTAGCGACCCGTGTGCAAATGTTTATGTAGCCCAAACTAACAAAGTGAACATCTAATTGTCAGGCTGAATAAAAGTGCAATAGACAACCGTCAACGATGTCTGCTCTCAGGTGTCTACCAGTTCGGGACACCTCTACTTCCGTTATAATTATTTGGTTGCGAGACAAACTTTAATTTTGAGATATTTCCTAAGATATTCATTCAAATTAAATGGCGTAAACGACAATTTTGCTATAAATTAAACACTCAAGATGACTAACATATTTATTAAGATAAGAATTTGTACTATATTGGTGAAAACGTCTCTGCAAATGAAGCAGTATTTTATATCAAGTTTGAATATCATAAAAACGGTTATTCTGAGTCAACCATAAAAGATAGACATATGTTTTCGTAGGTATGTGTTATCTAAAACTGTAGTACATTGTTTTGTTTTATCATCAATAGTTTTCGCATCGCACGCAATGTAAAGAATGTTTAAATCATTTTTTCGGGCCTCTTCAGTAATAATTTTAATATATCAGCCAATTTACACAAAATTTTGACTAATTATATACTAAAACCTTCCTCAAGAACCACACTGTCTATAAAAAAAACACGCATCAAAATCCGTTGCGCAGTTTTAAAGATCTAAGCATACATAGGGACAGACTGACAGCGGGAAGCGACTTTGTTTTAAACTAATGTAGTGATTGATTCATACTCACGCGGCACAATATTGGCAATCTTCTTCGAGTTTGTGCGTGTCGTCCGTCTGTGTCGACATTATTGGATGGGTGCCGGGTAAGTTCAGACTGGCAGGCTCGCGCAGGATTGCGGTGCTAGTACCGAGCGACTTCTTCTGCCGTCCAGAATCCAATTCAGCCTTACTTCTTTCCTGGCTGATTTTACTCGCCAACTTCGGAATGCCGAAACCCAACTCCGGATTACTAGGTATACTTTCGAGGGATTCTTTTCTCATTAACCTTGGAACGTCCGCTGTGAGTCCTTCGGCCTCTAAGTATTTAAACTTCTCCGGGTTAAATCCTGGTCCAGGTCCTAGGCTCGTGGCTGACTTAAGAGTAATGTTTTCTGAATCATGTTTCTTAATAGCGGCTATGCTTCCTTCATGTTTCCTTTTTTCTACGATTTCCAATTTAGGGGAATTCCATCCGTGTTCTTTATGCCGTTTATTTGGTAAATCAGGGTAGCCATATTTATCAGGGTATACTGGTACGGGATCGTCTGTGATATATTGCGTGCCGTTCGCGTCCTCTATAGTCTTTGCCTGCGTATCTTCCGACGATCTCATATGTTCGGGTTGTACCTTGGAACTCTTTTTCGGATTATCCAATACTTCTTCTATACGTATTATTTTTCTCGGTTGAATCACATTTTCAGACGGTACTGATGGCATGAATTCATATTTTTCGTCTTTGAGCGATTGTTTAATTTGTTTTACGGGTATTTCTACCTGCGAAAATGCGTTAGTTAAGTCAAGAAACTTATTTGTTACGGTTGATACCCTATACATATGTTAGCCTGTGGTACTCAAACAAGGGTTTCATTACGTCTGAATGAAAAACGTTACCTTTTAGGCTCACTCGTTTGTCTGTCAGTCTCTGTCTCAGGATCACAGAAGTTCATGTGTATAAAATGTCAACTGAATCGGTCCAGTAGATACCGAGAAAATTGGTTGTGACAGACGGGTAGACTAGATAGACTCACGAAGTATCTGATAAGGGTGCCGTTTTTACATCAAATTATTTCGAAATAAAAAAAACATACAGTGAGTTCTGTTTCGGCGGTCGGGAATTTAGTTTAAAAAATATTTATTTGTTACAAATTTATTTAATTATAAAAATATTATTAGCTGATGGCTGAGGCTAGACTGAATATAATGCAAAGCAAAATAAGTAACTCTAATTTCCAGTACAATGCATAGTTGCAATACGCGTAAATGACTGTTACGATGAGTTAACTAGTGGTTCACCAACAATATTATTTGTTTCACCCTTTAATAACAAACCGGCCAAGTGCGAGTCGGACTCGCCCACCGGTTCCGTACAAATTACTTTAAATAAAGATTTTTTTATGATTTAATTAAGAATCCGACAGAGAACCAAAGTTGTGGATATAGCTCACAGAATAAGCAAGCTGAAGTGGCAATGGGCCGGCCATATTAGACGTAGAACCGATGACCGTTGCGGGAGACGAGTTCTTGAGTGGAGACCGCGAATCGGCAGACATAAGGTGGGACGTCCTCAGGCTAGGTGGAACGACGATCTTCGCAGGGTGGCTGGTAGCGGCTGGATGAGAGTTGCCGAAGATCGTGCCAAATGGCGTGCACTTGGAGAGGCCTATGTCCAGCAGTGGACTGTTATAGGCTGATGATGATGATGATGAATTTAAAATGTATAGTTTTCAGACTTTTCTCTATACTATTAGTATAAGACGGTATTACTTGCCAAATTTCATAGTTCTAGGTCAACGGGAACTACCCTATACATTTTGATTCCGTTGAGTGTCAAAACATTTTTCGGCATAAACGACCGTTTCGTTTTTTTACGTTAACTTAGAAGTTTGATTTTTTCACAATTGCAAGGGGCCATACTCAAATTATATGGTTTTAATTTAAACTCGACACATCCACGAGTTCACGAGATAAACGGTCTTGACAGACAGACGGACGGACAACAAAGTGATCCTATAAGGGTTCCGTTTTTTCCTTTTGAGGTACGGAACCTTTAAAAGAGACAGCTTTTATCACATGCTAAATTTATGCATAAGCTACCTACCTCTGGCGTCTCTCCGAGCAAGGGCAGAGGGTTGATTGGCGCCGCCTCTTTGGTATCCGGGGGAGGTCTGCTTGGTTTATCTTCTGTCAACTCACTCGCCTAAAACAATCGACGATTATCCTGTGATAATCGAAAAAATATTGCAAAGATCCTGTGCAGTAAACAGAGGTCGCAATTAGGTAGAGTTATTTGTGCACTTACACTGATTTAACACAGCGAAAGAAGAAAGTGGATATGCTCAAATCCCTAGACTAATTTTGAAGAGCAGAAAAATACCGTGATTTATTAAATAAAAAAGTTATATACTTTTACACAATTTAAACCACTGCACGCGCGACGTTGCCAAATTTACATTAACGACATCGGATGTCCGAAGTTGCAAAATTCCAATGCGCACACGCGCGATGTTGCCACATTTGTAGTTCGCGCAACATAGCTTGTGATAAAAGCGAAAATAAATCTTACTGCCAGAGTTACATTCGCTTTTATTACATGAGTATGGATATGGATATAGTACGGATCGACTAAAGTGGTAAAAAATAATTTACTTTTGGTAATACTTCGAGCAAGGGTGGCTGAGAAGCTACAGCAGAACTATCCGCAGTCTTTGTCGGGTTTGGTCCAAATTCGCTAAGGTTTTCTGAATTACATCCTGGCCTTCCACACACCTGAAACCAACAGCACTTCTTGCAGATCAGTCATAAATTAAATAAAAAATCATAATAATAAAAAGCCGGTCAAGTACGAGTGAGTCAGGCTCTCAAACGAAGGGTTCCGTACCATAAACCACAAAAATCATGTTTATAGTTTAGGAGCCCCAAATTTCTTCAAACCTTACTTTAGTTTTAAATTTAAAACTAATGCTGTAACGTTAAAAGAAATACACACTCCGAAAATTTAAGCTGTCCACCTATTATTAAAGAAAAAAATTCTTCAGATACAGCCCGCTGACAGATATACGGACGGACAGTGGAGGTTTAGTAACAAGGGTTCCGTTGGTTACCCTTTCGGTACGGAACCCTAAAAATGAAATTAAAAAATAAAACAAAATCCGTCTTTCAGTTACTAATAATAAGATTTAGAAGAATATTTGTTACCAACCCCTCTTATTTTCAAACAGTCGACCTGTCTTTGAAGTTCCAATATCTTTGCAATTAATTCTTTGTTTTGTTTGAGTAAACCCTGAAAAAAAAATTGAATTAAAATGCTAATAACAAAAAGTATGTAGTAATCTTTAATCTTTATGAATTTGAGCGACTGCGCACTGCAAGATAATCATAATATTAAACACGCAACAATCTGCCAAATTTCATTTTCATCTTTATCGCTAACGCATTAGATTCAAGGTTGATTGGGAAAATTTGTCAGTGACGGGTAGCGCGATTTGCTTCCAGATTCTTCAAAAGTGGCTTTTTTAGAGCCGCTGATCTGAATCTGAATTAGAACTATTTTGAATTAGAGTGAAGAAATGGCTACTTGTAGAAAGGCTTGCAAAAAAACTTACACCCAAACTACAATTGGTACTGATTTTCATTTAGTTTTTTTAAATTATTGGCTGGACACGCTACCGTGTGTCTAGATACAATATACTAAAATAGATACATACATATATAAAATTTAATATATTCCAAAATAACTACTAAAAATAACTATATACATTATGAATATACAAAACCAAATACGATCAGGCGTCGAAAAATTCCTCCGTATCGCTGTCATCCGGAAACGTGCCCAGAAGACTGGCAGCATTGCCACGGCGAATGGCAATGCTAACTCTTTGAGCAAAGAACGAGCCAGCCCTCTGGTCACGCAAAGTGTCGACCAGTCGGCGAGAAATGTCCTTAAAAAGGAGACGCGCACTCGGACCCTGTGACCCCAGCGTTTCGACCCCAAACGGCTCAACTGTAATTACCAATAAAATTACAGTATTTGCGCCGCTTGAGGGCCTCAGCAGCCGCAGCAGCAGTGCCGGCGTACTTGGAACATGTGATGGCGCAAGGGTGTCGACACATGTTGCGTCCCACACCAGAGGCCTACCCACGTTCCACGGCACCAACGTCATACCATCTGGTCTCTTCCCATCGTCACGTACCAAGCCACTAGGTTCTAATACTGCAGGTACGCCGGCGGTGACAAGAGCTCGACGAATAATGTCATTAATGCTAGCGTGTCGTGCTATGCGGCCTGCGCTCTTGCAGCAGGAAAGGCCATGGTGTCCGAGACTGTCGACAGGTGCTCCGCAGTGACACCGATGCGGAGCAACACAAGGTGCGCCTAAGCGGAGACAGACCGATGATGATGATGTATGAATCAATTTATTCCGTATTATACTACAGAGCGGCTCATCCCATCGTCTCTGAGAGGTCAGGCTGTCGGGCAAATCCGTGTTAGGACAAGCCATTTTCCAAGCATTCAACGCATCGGTCAAACACGGTACCTCAAAATTAACCAGTGAGGATGATAGAATATTCCTGGTTAATGTATCAGTACTGTGGACCGAGGAGAGGAAGGCCGGTAAACTAATACTTGTAATTTTGCGGTCGCCGAGTCCACCCATGCGAATGGGAAGAGTGGCTTGCTGCCATGCTCGGTCGTCCAAGGCCACATTTAGGATTGAAGAAAGTGTGTTTCTAATAATTTGGTCTACTTTTTCCAAAAGATGTGAATGTTTCTATAGATGAGAGGAGCGAAGGCTATATGTGAATTTTGGTCCAAAGCAACAGTATTGAATAAGTGTGAAGGCCGAATGCATATTAATTTTGAAAAGTCTTTCCGAGACATCATTAAAATTGTGTATTTTCTGCTCAATGAATGTTGGAAAGGATTCATCAAAAATTGGAGAGCCCAGGAGGTGAAGAGAATTTTTAAATTTATTTTATCACCTTCAAAGTATGCTCCTTCAGAAACAATACACTATCCAATACACTTCCGCCAACGAATAATCCAACCATCAAACCATTTTTTAAACGCTTTTTAACTGACTTAAAAAAAAGGACATTCTCAATTCGACCGCGTACTTATTTTTCCAGAATCGAGTTCAGTTCTCACCGCGAATCCTCCTTTATGTTTTGATCCGAATGAAAACCAGCCAGGTATAGCCGGCACGAGTCGTGAGGCAGCAAGGTGATCTCACCAATGTACGGTGGGCGAACGAAACTTGCAAGCCCAATAGTCTACGAGCATCGCCCGACGAACCAATAACGTGAAGCGTCAGAGCTGTCGTCGTCAAACCGACCAAAGGAGAGCGTGCTCACGACTCGTCGTTTCTCTAACATGACTGACCTGTTCATCGGTATCCTGGTATCCGGAATCGTCGCCGGTGTTAGTAGTACTGGGGTCGCCTGGGTCGCTGGTGCACCCTGCACTCGGCGACAGACCCTCGTGCGTCTACGAAGTAACACTGTTTCACTACACTAACAGCCGGATTTTTAATCAACAGATATGGTTTTGAAGAACAAATATGGCGGTGTACACAGATTTAAACAGTTAAGGTAGGGTCGTCCGGAGCCACCATCTCATGTTCCATCTTGTTATATCTTTGGGGGATATAATGGAGCCAATCAAAGTCCCAAGAATAGCAAAATACATATAGGTATTGTAAAAAAATAATGTTACACGAACAGTGGTTGTTAGGCAAGCGAAGTATGACTAAACACGTTAACGCCTTCAAGAAAACTAAAGGCAATGACACGATGCGTCCTATATTGATTTCCTAGTAGGCGCAATTTTCATTAAGAACAAATTATTTAGTCATACTTCACTTGCCTAACAACTACCGTTCGTGTAACATTCTTTACGGAACCCTTATAGGAACAGTTTAGGAAGAAACTTCCTTATGTATTCGTGAGCATCAAGATGACGGGACCAAGTCTCCAATTTAAAATGAATCACATTGAAAAGTTTGTACTACATATGTACTATTTGTACCCTAAACAAGACATTTGTACCTCTAAAGGTGAAGAAAGTATGTCAAGACATCCTTGGTCCCGCCACTTTGACCTTCTGGAAGCGCTACTCAGAGGCAGGTAATAATTCACACCCGAAGACTTAGTACTACATATGTACAGGTATATACTCAATTTTCAATGCAATTGGAAAAGCCAAATTAAGGTTATGTGCTATTTATAAAACATACCTACAAAGTACGGAACCCTCGGTGCGCGAGTCCGGCTCGCTCTTGACCGGTTTTTTACAATATATGTACATATTTTGCTATTCTTGGGGCTTTGATTGGTACCATTATATCCTACAAAGATATACTCGTAACAACAGAAGAAGACGCCCGGGCGCTGGGAGTCGCAGGGCGGTTCCGGCCACCTGCTGCGCGGGGCGAGGACATAGAGCGTAGGCCTACGATAGGGGACTTTCCCTTCAGCCGTCTAGATGTGAAGGCGCAATAAACAAACGAACGCTCTTTCGCATTTCTAATTTCTGTTATTGAAAGCTCATCATCTGCCTAGCCTTTTCCTAACTATATTGGGGTCGGCTTCTAGTCAAACCGAAATCAGCTGCATACCAGTATTTTACGCGGAGCGGCTGCCTACCAGACCTCCACAACACATTAACTGGGTAACACGGTACTTCTTGGCAAGACTGGAGTCAGATTAACTGGCTTCTGACAATCCGTAACGACTGCCAAAGATCTACAAACGACAGCCGGGACCAACGGCTTAACGTGCTTTCCGAGGCACGGAGGAAACTCGCTATGTTAAGATGGTCATCCACAGACCAACCTTGGCAAGCGTTGCTTAACCTTGAAGATCGTCCCGTGCGGCTGTTATTATCTAGCCACGAGCTCCTCTGTTATTGAAAGCTAAGGGACAATTTATTATTTCAAAAGTTATTTGAATTTATGAACACAAAATTAATAAAAATAAAGTTAGAAATGAGTAGGTAAATGCAAAACTGTACAATTGTATTTTTCTTTCACCTTAACTTTGCAAGTATTCTTAAAAAAGAAAATTAAAAATGGAATAGGTTTGCATGAAACAAAGATGCTTGTTTATTTTATTTTGGAGCCTTTTACCCATTGAATGCCGACATTGGCTGTATGGCCAAAGTTGGTTGCCACCATACATTTGTCTATTTACGGATATATACGTATATGGCATCAGCGAAAAATAAAGCTGCCTGGGTGCCGGTATACGTATAAGTACGTATACGTATAAATACGTAGATTCGGCATCCTTGGCACTCACCCACCCCGCACCCTTCCAAGACCCCTCGTCCCCGCGAGTCACGCGCCGCGATCATAGCCTTTAGTTCTGTGCAAGCGATCGAGGGGAGACCGCGCGTCGCATGTGCGTTCCTATATGAATAATAGGAGGTCATTTGGAGGCACCAAATGACCTCCTATTATTCTTGCTTGAGAAAAACATTGCGATGGCATAAAAAGTTGGCTCTGAATATATTTGATGTGTACGTGCAAAATGCGCACAGGCTTCTTCGAAAACAAGATCGAACTTCCAAGATGAGGCTGCTAAAATTTCGTGAATAATTTATGACACATCTGTTGGGAATGTCGAATATTGATACAGAAACTTCTACATCACGGATGTCCATGTCATCACAATCAATCCATCCAGCAAATCAGATGTCTAGAGCTTCTCCAGATAATTTCCACTACTTGGAAAAGATACCTCCCACCGAAAAAAAGAAGATCCCCGGTAAACCATGCAGAGTTTGCACTAAACAAAAAAAACGCAAAGAAAGCTGTTACTTTTGCCCTGTATGCCCCGAAAAGCCGGCCTTATGCATTCTAAATTGCTTCAAAATATATCACACAGATCCTAGATTTATGTAGCCCGATTTTATTAGTTCTTTTTTATGTATAAGAGTCCCAAAATATATCTTACGAGTATTACAAAAGGCTGATTACAAGTTACGATTATGATAAAATATTTCTGGGTTACTAAAATGTAAGACTGATTTCGTTTTGTTCGGAAAATTAATTATGTAAGTTTTATTTTATTTTAGTGTTTGCGCCAATAATCAGCAATAATGCCAAGTCGTTCTTTGATTTTCAGAACAAAAATTGAGGTTCTAAATTACAAAAAAAAAGTATTGCTATTAGGTCTAAAAATTTCCAAAAAGCTTTTAAATTTATGTGTTTTTTTCTTACTTATAGTCAATAAAGTTACTCTTTTATTAAAGCTTGTTTTATTTGAGATGCCATCCTATATAAAAATACCTTATTGGTGAGGCCAGCTACTGTAGATTCTATTGAAACTCGTATGGAAGTCCTACGTATTTATCCGTAGTCGGCATCCTGCATAGAAACCATATACGGATATATCCGTAGTCGGCATTCAATGTGTTAAGCTCCGATAAATAAAAGCTACAAAACACGCTAGTCGTGTTTCAATTAGAACCCTCATTGAAGCACGACTAGCATGTTTTGTAGCTTTGAATTCGCGTTTGAATTCAGCGCTAGAGGCGCTAGTGTAGCGTGAGGTCTTCCAAATATCATATCTCACTGTTGGATGGTTTTTGACGCGAGTTTATTTACTTATTTGTTTTGATTTTTTGTGAATATTTAACAAAAACAGTCTGATTAAGTTACGATTCTACCGACCACTGTATTGAACTTTTTTGTCAGAAATATGTATATGTTATTTTTTTCCATTGTGATGACTCCACGTAACACTGCGACAATATCTATGTTGTATTAATCGCACGTTTACGGCATCGTAAATAAATTTCCTTCTAACTTTGTTCACATGCGGGTAATTTATCTACTTGAATGCTAAAGGACTCGACAGTGGCGCCCTCAGGTGAGTACAAAAACGGTAGCCCTCATTGAACTATATTTTTTTGATGGCATAGTTAATGAGTAATAATAAAATAATCTTACTCTGGGTGGATGAGACCCCATTGCTAGAAGCTCATCTTGGAAACAGCATTTCATGCATTTAGAACTTGCATCCTGAAACAAAATTTCCTAGATTAGATTTCATTTTCTTTTCTATTTTATTTGTGTTCAGACTGGTCTAGACGCATTGCAGTTCAAAAGGTACCTTTTCCAAGACTTTTATTTTTCGTAAGTGTAGACCAATCCAGGCAACGTATGTGGCAGACGTGGCCCACTGAACCCAAACCTATTTTTTTTTGTGTGTGGCCTCTCGCAGTTCAACCTAGTAGGTTGTCGAATGCTTAACCGGACTTGCCTGTAGCGGCCTTAATATAAATATTAAAGCCTCCTCCAGCCAGAGCTCACTCAATCCTACTGAAGCTTAACAGCTTTATAGGAAACGTCAACGTTTTGTTTTAGAGCACTGCACTGGGTTCTAAACGCTGCTGCGCTCTGCTGTCGCACCCTCTGCTAAACTTTCTATACTCATCATCATCATCATATCAGCAGAAAGACGTCCATGCTGGACATAGGCCTCCCCCGAGATGGGGGCGTTTGCCATGGTAGCCACGCTTGGCAGACGAGTTGGCGATCGCAGAGCATGGTGTTGAGTTTTACAGAAAACGCTGTTGCCCATTCTCTGGCGAGTCCCTTAGGGCGACTAAGGGTCTTACGACACCCACGGGAAGTGATGGGATGGTATTATTCTTTTACTGCACCATACGGCACCGGCCGATACCATACGGCAAACTGGGAACAACCAAATAATCTGAAATATTGTATTCCGAATTTCGGTATTCCGATTTTCAAAAGTCCGAATTTCATAATACCTAAGAATTATAATGAATATCTATTATTTAAAAATTCTATTATTAATCTAAATAAAAATCTATTATTAAAAATTAAGAAACTCATTTTAACGAAAGTCGTAAATGCGATTTGTTTGTTTTCCGATTTTCATACGTTCGAAGAATCGAATGCTAGAGGGGTTTTCGGTCGAAAAACGACATTCCCATTTTCAATTCTTCAAATATACAGCTAAAATTAAGATTCTGATTTAGATTCAATCAGTGTAATATTCAGTTAGTTACATATTTTAATATCCAAAGATATTTTAACTATTTTCGAAATAACTACTGTCAAAAGACCTACCATTTAATAGACCTAACGAATGTTTTTAAGTATCCTGAATCATAAATTAAAATATTGTCTTAAACAGTCAATAAGTTTTGCTACAAAAGTAAGTGACAGGCGAATCGCTGTAAAACCGACTCAACGTAATCTTGTCTGCCCTACCCCTTAAGTAGTTTAAGCCCGCGTAAGCGCAGAGTCGGCCAGCAAGCCAAAGCTGCGGTGATGAGTGTTAAAACCATCTGTGACGATAAATTCGCGGAGCCGCCGGAGCCCCGCAGCGCCGGAGCCGTGACAGAAACCATGCCTGCTGCATGTTGCATGCTTGCTTGCATGCTGCATGCTTGCTTGCATGCTGCATGCTTGCTTGCTTGCATGTTTGCTTGCACTCTTGCTTGCATGCTTGCTTGTTTGCATGCGTGCTTGCATGCTTGCTTGCACTCTTGCTTGCATGCTGCATGTTGCATGTTCAAGCAATTGTGTTTATTTGGCTTGCTATTCAGTTTTACAAAGCGTTTTTTATTTCGAAATTCTAATGAATAGGTATTTTAATAAACGGAATCCGTATTCTTGATGTTTCAAATTATCATTAAGTTGGTCTGTTTGTAATTCGATCTATTGAAATTCGGTATTTTAAGAATAGTAATTATAAACATTAGGAATATTGATATGTCGGAATTATAAGAAAAAGGATAAATGGCAATCTGAGTTGTTTTGTTACGAATTTTGAACCATTCGGAGTTATGAAAATCGGTATTTTGAAATTCGTATTTGTGACTGTCGGAATAAAGTTTTACGTTTTAATGGAGTGTACCCCGTCAAACTTTCTATGCTAGCGTTTTTTTTATATTAAGCGAATAACTTTCCTTCCAGAAAATTCAATGCCAAGTTTAATGAGCGTATTCAAGAAAATTAACGTCACCAGTTGACGCCACTGAGGCGTTATGTCCCTCTCCTTTGTAATCGTGACGTGACCATAACGTTAACGTCAGTCTAACTCATGTCAAAAACCTTAAGAGTTTTGACATTTGGCTAGACCTGGCGCCTCAGTGCTGCCACCTAGTGTACGTCATCAGATAACCCTCGTTGCCTACGAGGGGGTAATGTTGAAGGGAGCACAGAGAACATACTTGTAACGGAGAGAGCTTTAATGAATCATCTTGCACCCAGGCAGGACATTGGCAGACGACGTCGTTATTTTTATCCTGGAATCAATATTTTTGTTACGATAAGATAAACTTTTCTTTTTTTTTGGGTGGAAAATCATAAAAAGACTCCTGCTCTGGGCGGAGCGGAAGGGAGTGTCAGACTCTTACTGACTAAAACCCATCCGTGTTCCTACTATAGTCTGTTTTTTAATCCCGGATACTAAATTGACTAGTGCACATGTCAAAACTGACTTAAATTCTATTGTGATCTATGTCAGTTGGCCATTTGTACTTTTCAATTTAAATACAGATTATAGTGCCCTTTGCGTTGCAGGGTAAAGGTGACTCTTTCGAACTAAACCCGCACCCGTGGTAGAACCTTTCCACCACTAGCCCTAAACCACACAATAAAATATATAGGGACAAAGAATTTACTTTGTTGAAATAACTCAAAATCTGAAAAGGGCAACCCTGAAATCCCATAAAAAAGTATTTATTTTTTTTGCTTTTGAGGTTAGTCCCCTAGCGTAATGCCTGTAAAGTGATGATACGCATATTGATTTGTTTCTTATGATCTCTAGATAAGTGACAAATATACTAAATCGGTATATTGAAATTCGTATTTGTGACTGTCGAACAAAGTATTTCGTATTAATGTAGTTTTATATTAAACGAGCAACTTTCCTTCCAGAAAATTCAATAACAAGTTTAATGAGCGTGTTCGAGAAAATATACCGTCACCAGTTTACGCCACTGAGGCGATATGTCCCTCTTCTTTGAAATTGTGACGTGACCATAACGTTAACTTCAGTCTAACTCATGTCAAAAACCTTAAGTGTTTTGACAGTTGCCTAGACCTGGCGCCTCAGTGCTGCCACCTAGTGTACGTCATCAGATAACCCTCACTGCCTACGAGGGGGTAATGTTGAAGAAAGCACAGAGAACATACTTGTAACGGAGAGAGCTTTATTGAATCATCTTGCACCCAGGCAGGACATTGGCAGACGACGTCGTTATTTTTATCCTGGAATTAATATTTTTGTTACGATAAGATAAACTTTTCTTTTTTTTGGGTGGGAAATCATCAAATGACTCCTCCTGCTCTGCGCGGAGCGGAAGGGAGTGTCAGACTCTTACTGACTAAAACCCATCCGTGTTCCTCCTATAGTCTGTTTTTTTAATCCCGGACACTAAATTGACTAGTGCACATGTCAAAACTGTCTTAAATTCTATTGTAATCTATGTCAGTTGGCCATTTGTACTTGTCAATTTAAAACAGATTATAGTGCCCTTTGCGTTGCAGGGTAAAGGTGACTCTTTCGAACTAAACCCGCACCCGTGGTAGAACCTTTCCACCACTAGCCCTAAACCACACAAGAAAAAATATAGGGACAAAAAAATTACTTTGTTGAAATAACTCAAAATCTGAAAAGGGCAACAACCCTGAAATCCTATAAAAAAGTATTAATTCTTTTGCTTTTGAGGTTAGTCCCCCTGGCGTAATGCCTGTATAGTAATGAAACGCATATTGATTTGTTCCTTATGATCACTAGATGACAAAAATACTAATGAAAATGAAACATCCTTTTGTTTTTGCGTCAGTGCTCGAACAACAATGCAGGGAACCACTGATTCTTTCTTCGCGATATCAAGGATACTATGCCTTACCTAGTAATGTGTGGCTATTTAAAATACCGGCCAAGTGCGAGTTGGACTCTCACACGAAGGGTCCCGTGCCATAAACCGATAAAAACCACGTATCTTGTATAGTATGTATATTTCATATTGAAAATTAAATTAAACATTGAAGCGGGCTCCCTTTCAATGTTAAATTTATTTTTTAATAGTTATTGTTACAGCGGCAATAGAAATACACTCTGTGAAAATTTCAACTGTCTATATATTATGATTCTTGAGATACAAGGCGCTGACAGACAGACGGACGGACAGTGGAAGCTTAATAATAGAGTTCCATTGGTCACCCTTCGGGTACGGACCCGCAAGAAAGGCCCGTGAGGATACTAAAATAGGTCATACTTTAACTGGCGTAGACGTGCTTTCTGGAAGGGTTTGAAGAATGTGAGGAGTATAGCCGCACAGAGCGCATTTTCCATTCTGGAAAAAGGAGAAGTCGCTTTAAATTTGTATGAGACGAAAATCGTTAAATATATTAGGTATTTTAAAAACCATTGTATGTGTAGTTATTTTAAATTATAGCGCGCATAGTAACCATCGGTGCCCGATTAAGTCTTCTTGCCCTCAGCAATCCACGCCTGGGGCCCACAGGTCAACTAGAACCGATCTTTAAAATAAAAAACCAATGTACCCAAACTTTTTTTTTACATTAGTAATAATAGATATATGACATTGATAAACAGCGTCGTAGCTAGGCCTGAGCGTCGCTGGCAAGATTAAAATTTCGCGCCCCCTAATTCTTATTTGCGCTTGAGTTAATTGAGAAACGAGCAAAGAGGATCATCGGCAATGATAACCTCGTCGCGACGAAGCTCCAAAGTTTTGAGCATCGACGACGAGTTGCTAGCCTGTCGGTTTTCTACCGGTTGTATTTTGGGAAGTGTGCGACGGAATGGGGTATTTTACTAAAAAAATCTAATTAGTCCGTCTGATAGATTTTCAAAAAATATTGGACACGTTTTTTTTTCTTTTTTCAAGTAAACAAATGATAAGGAAGATACAGCGAGTTGAAGACACGCGTGACGTCATATGGCTTGGTAAAAATGTACCAAATTTATCAAACCTAATGACGTCACGCGTGTCTTCAACTCGCTGTATCTCTTTCATTTTTTGTTTACGTGAAAAAATAAAAAATACGTGTCGAATATTTTTTGAAAATCTATCAGACGGACTAATTTTTTAGTAAAATACCCCATTGCATAATTTAACTCCGCTAAGCCCGTTCCATCATCGGACCACAAGACGAACAGCGATGCGCTACCGGTACATGGTGGACATCCCATCCACGCGCACAAAACGTATTGGAAACACATTAATAGTGCGTACAGCTAAAGAGTGGAATTCCCTGCTGTGTTTCCTGATAGCTACAACCTGGGAGTCTTTAAGTCAAGAGTGAATAGGTTACTTCTAGGCAAGCGTGCTCCATCTTCGACCACATCATCGCTTACCAACAGGTGAGATAGTGGTGGTGGAAAAAATTATATCAGATTTCCACTGAAGGATCGTAATGTTTTTCGATAGGTTTATTTCGTTGTCTTGCTCTGTAGCCTAAACGGCTGGGTAGATTTAAAAAAATGAGGTAGGTATCATATATATAAATTTGTCATAAGTGCCGTAGGAAATAAACGAATGAATTTTGAAAGTAAAAAAAAAACAATATAGCAACCGCCGTAAAAACACCCTAAAAAAACGAAACAGTAAACTAAACGAAATGCCATCAACTGCATCAGTGTATAGAAGAAACAAGAGCGGGCGAAGCGAGCTCGTAAATTTTAGCACCCCATAAACATTAGCCAAAGCAAAAATGGAAATATTGCATGTTCCTACATGGAAAATTTCCATATGGGAAGGATAAATTTCCGCGCGAAAACGGACGATGACGTCACTGGTGTCTGCCACTGGTCAAGAACTGTCCTAACCCAAAGACATAAGGTTGCCTTTTCGTTGTCATATCAGCAGTGTCGTCACTAAACGCTGATTGTTGTTTTTAAATGCGTTCCGTTTCACGGTACTTTAATTCATTACTTTTGTTAAAAATCGATATTAATTAAAATAAAAACGTTGCAATAGCCTTTATTTTATACTTTTTTACATTTTATTAGCAACATTCTCACAAATTCTGTAAGTATTTGCATCTTCCCTATGCAATCAGAAATATGACTAACTTGGCCTATGAATTCATTAAAGAAAAGGTCAGAAGTTATAAGAACACACGCTGCAAAAAAAAACTCGATCATTGTAGCACTCTGCCCTTTGACTAGGATTTACTTTAAGGGTGAAGGGGTGTCTTTGCAACACTAGATGGCATAGTGGACGCCATGCTCATTCCCTATTACTTATAGAGTTATCGTTAGGAATCAAACTGCTTGGTTAAAAATAAAAAGTAGTAAACGTACTAATAACGCAGCCGGAATAGGATAGTAGTGCACCTGCTCCGAACAGGTACGACTCTCTACCGCACTCATCAGCTGGAATTTGCAACCACAGGTTTCGCAATTTGTATCCTGTAATGAGTTATTTACTTATTTTCTGTTTTCTACAATAGGATATTTTACTAAAAAAATGTAATTAGACCGTCAGATAGATTTTCAAAATTTATTGGACTTGATGAAGACGATACAGTGCGTTGAACACACGCGTGACGTCACTATAATGGTACAATTTTTACCAGCGACATGACGTCACGCGTGTCTTCGACACTGTATCGTCTTCATTTTTTTACGTGAAAACAGAAGAAAATACATGTTAGCAATTAGCCTACCAATTGTTTTTGAAAGTCTATCTGACGGACAAATTAGATTTTTTTAGTAAAATACCCTATTTGAGGGCTGAACTGGACGCTTTGCGCCGCATTCGCAATCTTTTGTAACGCTATGTTTTTACGTAGGTAGCTCAGAAACATTTTTCACTATGAGAAAATCTAAAACGGCGTGGCTCATCCCTTAGGCTTGTTTCATACGTACCAGAAACACAACACGGGCGCTATTTTGATGAACATTAAGAGAACTGTCACAATTTTTCTTGAATTTGAGCGTTTGATTCGAGTTTTGATGTCTGATTATGCTTTAGATATAGCACAAAAAAAAAACAAAAATACGCCTAAGAAAGTTTGATAGTTGATCTTGGGAGTGTTCTAAATAAATATATCAATTTGTTCACGTACATCAGTAAATTTCTTGTCTCCGCAAAGGGTGCTTCATAAAATTACGCTTTTGGGAATCTTTTGATGCTTTGATACACCGAAGATATAATAATTTAATAAATTTTAAAAATGTCCATGATACAACTGTACCTTCTACTTTGGAATGATCAAATCAATTTGTTACGATTCATGCACTAATAAACCAAAAATAATTTTGTAAAACTGAGAAATTATTGTCAATTTTCCGTACGAAACTATATTTTTTATCTATGAAAGTATAATCCAAATTCAAATAAAAATTATTTAATAATTAAGGAGGTATTGTTATAAAGCATGAAAAAAAAAAATTGGTCTATTTAAAAGTAAACTCATATTTTTAAGCAATTGTTGTATACAGCCCCACAATCACTATAAATCTCGGGAAACGCGGTTTGTAGCTTTAGTCCGGGGCAAGCGCTCGGTTTTTGTAATAGCGCCCTTAACAGTTGAATTCACACCGCAACCGCGAGTGTGATAGTCGGTATCACACTCGCGCACATCGCAGCCACGTCACAAGCACAAAGCACCCACCAGCGACACCGCGGACAAGTAGCCGGTCACATCGCAAGCACATCCTCATTTTGTAGGAACCACAACGCAACCGCCGCTGTACGTAATATATAACATTATTCCGTTACTGACTGATTCAGTGACTGCAAGACAACGCACAGCTGAAACTACTTGTCGTAGAAAGCTGATATTCGGCATGTAGGTTTTTTGGGGAGTGTAGAGGCGCACTCAGATGATTTCCCGAAATTTCTACGGGAACGGGAAAAACGAGATACGCGCGTACGAAGTCGCGGGCAAAAGCTAGTTTACAAATAACCAGAAACCACCTTTTATCGTGACGGTGCACAATGTGGTGTGGTTGTGGCACGTATGTAACAAGCCTTAGAGACAAGAATTCTACATAGTTGATTCACACATTTTAATGGCAACCGACTGGTCCACTATTATATGAGCCTTTATATATTATTATATAAATGCGTTATTCTTACCATCATTATTATTTAACTAGATTTTGCCGATTTCGCCCGCATGACAGAAAATGATTCCTCGAGCACATACGCAAGAGGACTAAAAATATCCTAAATCCTAATTCGATCTTGCCCTACCCGTGTGCCAAATTTTATCAACATTGGTTCAGCCGTTAAGGCGTGATTGACTAACAAACATAATTTCACTTTTATATGTCCTGTAGGAAAGGATAAAAAATAACAGAAAAAGACATACTTCAGATGTAGTTGCAGTAGTAGGATAGGAGCTGTCGCAGCAACTATATTTACTGCCGGTCGAAGAACTTTTCACAGAGTATTTAGGAGAACTTTTGGCCGAAGTATCGTCCAATCCCTCTCGTGTTTTGGGATGGAGAATTAAAGGCAAGTTCTGAAATTATGGGTTTTATGAAGAATATGTTTACAGGGTGTATTTTTCAAGTTTGCCGTCAGGACCAAGTCCGAAACTATGAGGAATATCGAAAAACGCTGAATGGAGTCTCGAACCGGATTTTGATGAAAACTAAAACTGCATCATTGGACTTTTGAAAAAACGTTTTCGCAACCCAGGAATCGAACCAGTTGAGTTTTGAAAAAAAAAATTGTTAAAATGAGCTCTTTCCTTTATTTTGCATGTATTATTACTTTCCTAGAATCTGATCCTTATTAGCTACACTTTTGGATAGTGTAATAATACAGGGCTTGTGTTATTATTTTTCAAAATCAACTGGTTCGATGCCTGGGTAGGAATAAGATTTTTCAAAAACCCAATGATGCAGTTTTAGTTGTCATCAAAATCGGGCTGGAGACTCTTTTCAGTGTTTTTCGATATTCCTTATAGTTTCGGGTTTGGCCATGAAGACACTTAAAAATTTCATTCTGTATATGTGTAAATCGTTCTTAGATTTAATAGCTAAGGGGCCGTCTCCACGAGCGAGAGAATCGCGATGAGTTAACGTTTTTTCACTTGTCTTACCGCCGCGATAATATCGCCGTATGGAGACACGTTCATAGAGTTGTTATATCCGCTCTGGGCGAAGCGGAAGGAGTTGTTTGATGATTTCCCATCCTTAAAAAAAAACCTGTACGCGCAATGAAAGTATTCCCATAGTTTAAGTGTTACTTTTGACATGCGATGAACCGTACCATCTAGTTCGTGAATCTAGAGCTTATATATTGTACGAGTTCAGCTATCACTTAGCGAATTAAAGATCAGCGTTCGACAAAGTACCTCCAACCTAACGGGCCGTCTCCACGAGCGAGAGAATCGCGGCGATATTATCGTCGTGGCACGTTTTTCTATAACAACTCTATGATCGTGTCTCCATACGGCGATATTATTGCGGCGGTTCGACAAGTGAAAAAACGTCAAATGTGATGAATTTTTTAAGTGTGTCTTCATGGCCACAATCAGGTGATGGAACTCGCTTGCCTAGAAGTTTCTAGGCAAGCAAGTTCCATCATCGACCACAATGTGCGTACAGCTAAGGAGTGGAATTCACTGCTAGAGTCTGTGTTTCCTGATAGCTACAATCTGATTGTTTTAAGTCAAGAGTGAATAGGTAACTTCTAGGCAAGTGTTCTCCATCGTCGAGCATATAATAGCTTTCCATCAGGTGAAATAGTGGTCAAACGCGAGCATATGCATCTTTAAAAAAATCCTCTGTCAAAGTCAAGTTGTCGATTGCATGACGTGTGGTTGATTGTATGTAGAATTTATAAGGGAGACTGAGCTGTATTTTGGCAAAAATAGTAACGGTTTTCTACAATTTTTCAGATAAGCGCTGAAACCAATTCAACCCTTCTTTTTGACGTGATAACGTCTTTTAAATCGATGAACACCGGCTGCACGCACGAAAAAGTGTCACGGTCACGTTCCGCGCGTTCTATAGTTTTTTATTTAGTTTAATTCATTTATTTATTGCATCAAATATGGTAGGTATAAGTTCTTATCAATATTAAGTAACACACATTTGACCAATATAGGTATAGCATGCAATATTACAAGTTTTTACTTAACATATTAATTACTAGGTTAGTTAACATTTCGTCAATTTATGTAAATATATCTACTAAACAATTAAATATGTATGTGCTTTATTGTATAGAATTTACAGGGACACTTTTGAAAGAACTCATCTATCGAATAAAAACACTCCTGTAACAACCACTTCCGCAACGTAACACAAAACTTATTGAAGGGTAGTTGAGTGATTGACCTTGGCAAAGCATTGTAAATTAAAGGAGCCATATAAACGCAGCTCCGCCGAAAAATTTCTAGCTTTGGAACGGGCATTTCAAAATCTAAATGTGTAGGTTTCCTTTTAATTGTGTTATCTTTCCGCTCAAATAGCTCAAGATTGGACCTCACAAACCTGGCAACTTCGTAAATATAAATGCATGGGACCGTCAATAGATTGTGCGACTTGAATAAAGACATGCATAAGTCAGACCACTGCATTTTGAATATTGCACGAATACACTTTTTTTGGGCGATGAAGATCTTCGCCAGTTCGGAAGAGTTTCCCCACACAACTATACCGTATCGTATTACTGAGCTGACGTATGCGTGATACACCATTATGGCGGTACGCAACGGTGTAATCATTTTAATTCTTTTTAAAGCGAATACGAATTGATTGATTTTTTAAGCAATTATTTCGATGTGATTCTTCCAAGTAAAATGTTCGTAAAGTGTTACACCCAGGGACTTTGCATTAAGTACCTGTTCTATATTATTATTGTTAAGTGCAACATTAAGGCGTATAGGTTTACTTTTAGAAGTTTTGCAATAAAGTAAATTAGTTTTGGAAATATTTACTTTTAATTTATTAATGTCTAACCATTGTTTTATGTCATTTAACGTTTCTTTAATTTCAATGTAAATATTTTGTAAATTTTTACATTTAATAATAATTGTGGTGTCATCGGCGAACAACACACACTGATGTTTTATTGACTGAGGCAAATCATTTATGTAAAGAAGGAACAATAATGGCCCTAAGATACCTTGTGGTACACCACAGCAATTAGTCCGTGCATCAGAATCAAAATTTTCCAAAGAATTACTTATTTTGTTTAATTTTGTTAACCTCGTTACCTGTTTTCTGTCAGTTAGGTATGACTGAAACCATTCTTTTGCTGGACCTCTGATACCATATCTTTCAAGTTTTTCTAGAAGTCGCGCATGATCAACACGATCGAACGCCTTACTTAGGTCTAAAAGCAATGCACGAGTGGTTATTTTATCATTAATATTCGTCATCATTGCTTTCACTAGCGTAAATATTGCCAAAGTCGTCGATTTACTTTGTCTAAACCCGTATTGCTGGTTAACAAGAATGTTGTGTTTAGAAAGAAATTTCTTCACTCGCCGGTACATAATTTTTTCAATTTTTTTTTATATAATGGGAGTAAGAGCGATAGGCCAGTAATTATTAACGTCTGATTTTGATCCTTTTTTGTAAAGTGGCTTTATCAGAGACAGTTTTAGCCTATTCGGAAAGCAGCCCTGTTCCAAGGATAAATTGACAATGTGAGCTAATGGCGAGGCTATATGTTGAGCAATTTTTTTTATGAGCTCGGTTGTGATGTCATCATACCCAGCCGATTTCAGAGTCGTTAGTGCGTTCTACAAATATACTTTTATCATCTGACTTTATTTTATGTATGTCAGTTTTATTATGTTTAAAAGTAGAGCAATTATAATTATTATTAGAAATGTCAACAAAGTGATTATTAAGTTTATTAGCAATGTCAACGTGAAATTATCATCTCCTTTATTCATTTAAATATACATATATTATATTTTTAAATATTTGAATAAAATAAATAAAAAAACATTTAAAAATATAAAAATAGTAGCCCACCGATATCGGGAACAGGGTCCAAGCTACCGGTGGTCAGGGCTCCAGAGAAAAGGACCCTCCTGACAATGCGAGCCGTGTCCAGAAGTACCGCTTTCTGAATCAAGCCCTTGATCCAGCTGCCCAACGAGAGCCTCCTAAGGTGTTGGTCGAGGCTCGTGGCTATTAAGCCATTGGCCGACACGACTATCGGTAAAATGATTGCGGAGTCCACTTCCCACATGTCAACAACCTCGCGAGCCAAGTCAATATACTTGATTTGTTTGTCTTTCTCGGCTTTCACGAGGTTCTCGTCATGCGGGACGGTTATGTCTACAATCATTGCACGCCTCACAATTCGGTCCACCACCACTATATCAGGTTTATTGGCAACAATAGTCCTGTCAGTGATGATGGACCGATCCCAGTACAATGTGATATTGCCATTATCGAGAACTGGGTCGGGCGTATACCTATAGTATAGTATCATTATTATTATGTTTTTGACATTCTCGGGTCCCTAGAGAACCGGTCCTTTGGTAGGCGTACGAGGGGCCGATGCCAACTCGCAGAGGCCTCTTTAGACATTTCAAATGGAATGGGACACCAACCGACGATTATCCCTGTATGCACTGTGAAAGTTTACCCAAGGACAATCCTCGGTTGGAGCAAAACTATTGCAAAATATGGAAACAAAAGATGAAACGCTATGGGTTTGGCTAGTTTAGTGGACTAATAACTACTACTATGGAAGAACTATTGGCCCCTGCCTGACCACTGACAATTAAAACGGCTTTAAAATGGCAGGGGGTGACTTGCACACTCAATAAATGGGCCCCCCTAAAAGGGTCGCTAGCACAAAGTAACGTAGCGCCAAGGGGGCAACATATCCTGAGGTGCTAGAGGAGTGGAGAGGTATACCACGGCTATCAGGACAATCCCGGAAGTACGGTCAAGATCCCTACCAGCACCTTACTGGATTATACATCCTTCTCCCGAGCACGTTTGCTCTTGCGAATCTCCACTCAGACCGGCCGATTAAGGCAAGAAAGAGGTGGGAGTATAGTATCATTATTATTAGAAATGTCAATAAAGTGATTATTAAATTTATTAGCAATGTCAGATCCAGATGTCAACGTAAAGTTAACAAATCGAAGGCTTCATTAGTATCTGTTATGCCATAGATTTCACTAAAACTGATGCAACTGATGTCATCAACGAATTTTTTATGACGTTTTCACGTAAAATTATCGACCGTAAACCGACTTTCCAGACATCCATTTTTATTTATTAACCTATGAACGCCATTGTCACATATACGTGACGAAAGCTTACCTTGTACCTAAGCCAATGTCACAAATCTGTGACAAAAGAATACGGTGAATTTGTGGCTTGGCTGGGGTATGCCGATGCGTTTATGCTCTGACGTTTAAAAGGGGATGGTAAATTATCAAATGACTCCTTCCGCTCTGTTACATGTAGTGAGTGGCTCAAAGAACGACTTGATTAAAATAGATCAGCCGATTAAAGTTGTTTTACTATGGTTAAAACTACGGATGGGATGGCGAAATAATGACGGCTCGCGACAAAACAGTTCGTGGACGCCAATCACAGTAATATTATAAAGAGGAAAGATTTTGTATTTTTGTATGTTTGTGTCGAAAAAGCACAAAAACTACTGGACCGATTTAAAAATTTATTTTGCAATGCTACATTTATCCCTGAGTAACATAGGTTATATTTATTACCAGAAAAAAATAGGGATCCCTACGAAAATTTCATTAATAAACGAAATGCTGATATAAGATATTTTGCATCTAAGTAATATGTGTTTGCGCACACATTTGTACATTATAACATATCCCGCGCCGATAGCTATTCTCCGTTAAGTTTGGCTGCCATGGTCGAAATCTCCAAATTTAAAACAGCAAAAACCACATTATCTGCTTCCTTTTTAAATAAACTTAGAACAGTAAATATCTCGATTTCTGTACGAATTTTGAGTTGAAAATGAAGAGTGTTAACGGACCGTAACATTAGCGTAATTTTTTTTTGTTAAATATTTTACGTTCGCCAATAAAGATTCGCAGGTTCACCATCCCCGTTCTATACAGCTCAGCCATTGCCAAAGACCACTAAGTACTTAAAAATAAAATAATCATACTTTGATTGGAGCCTTTTCATTCACAGCGGGAGCAGGCGGAGGGAGAGGCAGCGAAGGGGTGGGACCATCATCTTCCGGAATACCATCTTTAGGTAGACCCTTTTTAGGACCACCATCTTTAAGACCACCATCTTTAGGACCACCATCCATAGGACCACCATCTTTAGGAACTCTATTTTTACGACCACGATCTTTACGACCACCATCTTTAGGACTACCATATATAGGAATACCATCTTTAGCACCAGCATCTTTAGGAACACCATCTTTAGCACCAGCATCTTTAGGAACACCATCTTTAGCACCAGCATCTTTAAGACCACCATTTTTAGGACCACCATCCATAGGACCACCATCTTTAGGAACTCTATTTTTACGACCACGATCTTTACGACCACCATCTTTAGGAATACCATATTTAGGAATACCATCTTTAGCACCAGCATCTATAGGAACACCATCTTTAGCACCAGCATCTTTAGGAACACCATCTTTAGCACCAGCATCTTTAGGAACACCATCTTTAGCACCAGCATCTTCAGGAACACCTTTTTTAGGGCCACCATCCTTAAGAACACCATCTTTAGGAATACCTGCTCTAGGAGCACAAATTTTAGGACCACCATCCTTAGGAATACCATCTTTAGGAATACATGCTCTAGGACCACAAACTTTAGGACATTCATCTTTAAGACCACTGTCTTTAGGACCACCATCTTTAGGAACTTCATCTTTAGGAACTCCATCTTTAGCAACAGCATTTTTAGGACCACCATTTTTAGGAATGCCATCTTTAGCAACACCATCTTTAGCACCAGTATCTTTAGGACCAGCAACTTTCGGAACTTCATCTTTAGGAACTCCATCTTTAGCAACAGCATTTTTAGCACCAGTATCTTTAGGAACAGCATCTTTCGGAACTTCATCTTTAGGAACTCCATCTTTAGCAACAGCATTTTTAGGACCACCATCTTTAGGGATGCCATCTTTAGCACCAGCATCTTTAGGACTAGCATCGTTGGGAATGCCATATTTAGGGATGCCATCTTTAGTACCAATATCAGGATCACCATTTCGAGGTTTGTCACCTCGACGACTACTACCACTGCTGTCTACCCCCGTCCACCACCACCACCGACCACCGTCCATGCCACCGTCTGGAGAACTACCAACTCCAGTACCATCTTTACGAGGACTATCATCTCGAGTACCATCTTTTCGAGGACTATCATCTCGAATATCAGTTTTTCGAGGACTATCATCTCGAATACCATTTTTTCGATGACTATCATCTCGAATACCATCTTTTCGATGACTATCCTCTCGAGTACCATCTTGTCGACGACTAGCATCTTGAGTACCATCTTTTCGAGAACTTCCACCTTTTCGACCACCATCTGGTGCTCCACTTGCTTCCTGAATGAATACGTTATTTTTTACCACTATCTTAGATCTCAATATGTTAGTTTAATGTAGAAAATTTTCCCAAGAGGACGTAGCTGTTAGTAAACTAGAGTAACTAACTATCCGCTTTATTCGAACACATAAACTTCAAAAGCTAATCAATAGGAACAAGTTTAAGGTCAGCGGCTTTGGTGTGTATAGCACTTAGCCAAGAGCTAATGATACTAATATTTTTCAGGAAAATAAGATTGACATTAAATTCCTTATCTTTAAATAAATATAAATATCTTAGTTGTGTTTTACAAGTTAATTTTCTCAAAAGTTGACTTTCTTGACGTCTGATCTTTTTATTAGGGTTTCGATCATCCGTATGAAACGGAACTCTTATAGGATTACTCTAGTATCTGTCTGTCATAGTAAATTTTCTCCGAATCTACTGGACCGAATGTATTAAAACTTGGTACACAAAAACTTCTGTGACCCAAACACGGACGCATTATGTAAATAAATAAATTTAGAGTATTGGGGTCACTTTTGGGGAAAATTTTGAAAAAAAAATGCAGATCTTGCTTAACTCTTACTATGTCATAACAAAAATATAAACATTATCTATAGGCACCTAAGATACACCATAGACCAAACCTATTGGTATACCTTAACAAATAGATAAACTCACTTGTTTAGTCGTCAAATGGTCTTCGATGGTCTTGTTGACTTTGTCGGACATGTTGGCGGCTTTCAGCTGAGTCTCCAGTTCCGCCACCCTCCGCCTTTCTATTGTCAGTTCAGTGGTGAGTTCAGCTGTAATGTAGGATACAACATTAACATGCAATAGCTTGCTCTGTCTACGCAAATAAAACAGGGGGATGAGTAATGCTCAATAATAAACCTTTTTAGAATTGTCATTGAGTGTAAAGTTACATGAATATCAAAGCAGAAGTCACGTTTTCCTCAACTGATGTGTGGCCGCGAGTTTGTATGTAACTAATTGTACAGTAACAGTCATAAATATGGCACTTAATATTTTACAAAAAGGTCGTCGCTTTGTAGCTGTTGCCTTTAAGCATTTTCCATATGACGTTTTATTTGTGCACAATAAAGGCAATCAGAAAGAGATGAATATGACACTTACTTGAAGGACGGCCCTCATTGGGAGAAGACAGGCGTGTGTGAAAAGGGAGACGCAGGGCGCCTAAATATATCACTTAAGGAGATTCATAATATTAATCACACAAAAATCTGTCAAATTTTATTTTCATCTTTATCGTTAACGCATTAGGTTCAAGGTTAATTGACAGTGACGGGTAGCGTGATTTGCCTTCTGATTCTGCTAAAGTGGCCTTTTTAGACCTGCAGGCATTTCACATGGAATGTAACACCAACCGATGATTATCCCTGTAGACAGTGTAAGTATATCCAAGGAGTATCCCCGGTTAGTGGAGGACTATTGCAGAATATGGAAACAAAAGAAGAAGCGCTATATGAGTTTGGGTGGTTTAGTCGACTGATAACAAACAAAAGCGAGTCGGACTCGCCCACCGGGGGTTCTGGCAGGTATACATTAGGTACTTTAAATAAAGACTATATTTTTTATGATAATTACAAATTTTCAGACTTTTCCCTATACTTGTAGTATAAGACGGTATTACTTGCCCATAGTTCTAGATCAACGGAAAATACCCTCTAAATTTTGATTCCCTTGAGAATGTCGAAATTTACATTTTCTGCGGCGGCATAAACGGCGGAAACCGATCACTTCACCGAATTTTTTTTGATCGAATTTCATTTTACCGAAAACTATTGACCGGCGTCTAATTTGCTATATGCATTATTTGACATATTTTTAGATCATCGAAGTATCATGAGTGTCATAAGTATTATTTTATCGAACTACATTTCGCCGATTTACATTATAACTTTTTGCTATTGGCCGAATTTAAATTAATATAGTGTCATTAAAAGTCAATATGTTGTGCTATAAAATTTTGTTGCAGAAACGAATCGCTACAAAACCGACTTCACGCAGTCTTGTCTGCCCTACCCCTAAAGTGTAATTTAAGCCCACGCAGGCGCGGAGGGGTGAGGCGGCCCGCGAGATGTGGAGCAGGTGAGCGTTAAAACCATCTGCAATGGTAAGCTCGCGTGGGACCGCCCAAACCCCGCAGCGCCGGAGCTGTGACAGAAACAATGCTTGCTGCATGCCTGCTTGCATGCTGTATACCTGCTTGCACTCTGCATGCCTGCTTACATGTTGCATGCCTGCTGGCACGCTGCATGCCTGCTTGCATTTTGCATGCCTGCTTGCACGCTGCATGCCTGCTTGCATGTTTCTAACTGAGACCACTTAAGACCACTTTTGTTAAACACCACCGCCATCACCATTACTACCACACCATCAGTACACCACTTAAATTAAAATAGTGGCATAATGAATGTTCGGAAACATAATACTTCGAATAAATGTTATTTCGGCTAAGTGTAACTTCGGTAAAAAGGCTTCCAGTCAAAACGGATTTAGCTGAATACCAGATATGAGATATGAGAATATGTTTTTAATTTAGCTCTATAACTCCACGCGTTTCATTGATTGACAGACAGACAGACGGACGGAGGGACAATAAAGTGATCCCATAAGAGTTACATATTATATCGTGTATATTATATAACGTGTAACAGAATAAACGCAATACCTCTTAAGGGTTCATTGTACTCATCATTATGAATAACTTTTACTATGGGACCAACCCCGAACTCGCGAAAAAATTCAGCTGTTCAGTACATTTTGTCGAGTTATGCGCACAGAAATGTATGGGGGAGTCGATTTTTTTTGGCGACTTCTGTGTTGGTCCCGTAGTGGAAGTTGTTCATAATGATGATTTCAATGACCCCTTAAGAGGTATAGCGTTTATTCTGTTACAGGTTGTACATCGTTTTTTTTTTTTTCTTTAGAGGTACGGAGCCCTAAAAAACATACACACCACACACACATCACACATGTTTACATACACATCAGTTCAGCCGCTAATACATGAAGTGGGAAGACAGAGCTAATTTCGCATTTCTATTTTTAGTATGGATGATAGGGAACATGCATGGCGTTGACTATGCCATGTAGCGTTGCATATTCCAAACTTTTAAGTACAATAAACTTGACAATTAACTTTGTGCAACCGCGCGGTCGCTTGTGTCCTTCTCTTAGCGTTGAAAATGCCGAAAATAACATTGTTTTTTTTTTCGTTTTTTTCGCATGTTACATTGAAAAATTAAGAGAAGGAATTCTTCGAAAAATAACAGGTATTTTTCGAATTTTTCGCTTAATGTTTTGAAAAATTGAAGAAAACAAGTTTTATTGAGATCGAAAAATATTTTTAATCGGTGAAATACAAATAAAAAAAGAAAACTTGCACAAAGTGAATACAATTAGGTCTGTCCATTCTAGCTGTTTTCGGCCACCATCTCAATTTCACTATCCGAAGAATAGTCAGCTTCACCAGGCTCGAGTTCGAATTTGAATGCTTCTTTTTTAGCTTGTGTTCGCGGCGAAGCATCCATAGTATTGTATAACTCGCGTAAATAAGATGTATGAAATAAGCTTATGTATTTTATAGTTATAGTTTCAAGGCTATGTTACAACATTAAATAATAAAAATCAATAAAAATATATATAATCAATAAAACATCAGTGTGTGTTGTTCGCTGATGATACCACAATTATTATTAAATGTAATAATTTACAAAATATTGACATTGAAATTAAAGAAACGTTAAATGACATAAAACAATGGTTAGACATTAATAAATAAAAAATAAAAAAATATACATTAATAAATATTAATAAATAATTACCAAAACTAATTTAATTCATTGCAAAACATCTAAAAGTAAACCTATACGCCTTAATGTTGCTCTTAACAATAATAATATAGAACAGGTACTTAATGCAAAGTTCCTGGGTGTAACACTTGATGAACATTTTACTTGGAAGAATCACATCGAAATAATTGCTAAAAAAATCAATCAATTCGTATTCGCTTTAAAAAGAATTAAAATGATTACATCGTTGCGTACCGCCATAATGGTGTATCACGCATACGTCAGCTCAGTAATACGATACGGTATAGTTGTGTGGGGAAACTCTTCCGAACTGGTAAAGATCTTCATCGCCCAAAAAAGTGTATTCGTGCAATATTCAAAATGCAGTGGTCTGACTCATGCAAGCCTTTATTCAAGTCGCACAATCTATTGAAGGTCCCATGCATTTATATTTACGAAGTTGCCAGGTTTGTGAGGTCCAATCTTGAGCTGTTTGAGCGGAAAGATAACACAAATAAAAGGAAACCTACACATTTAGATTTTGAAATGCCCGTTCCAAAGCTAGAAATTTTTCGGCGGAGCTGCGTTTATATGGCTCCTTTAATTTACAATGCTTTGCCAAGGTCAATCACTCAACTACCCTTCAATAAGTTTTGTGTTACGTTGCGGAAGTGGTTGTTACAGGAGTGTTTTTATTCAATAGATGAGTTCTTTCAAAAGTGTCCCTGTAAATTCTATACAATAAAGCACAGACATGTTTATTTGTATAGTAGATATATTAACAAAAATTGACAAAATGTTAACTAACCTAGTAATTAATATGTTAAGTAAAAACTTGTAATATTGCATGCTATATATTGGCCAAATGTGTGTTACTTAATATTGATAAGAACTTATACCTACCATATTTGATGCAATAAATAAATGAATTGAATTGAATTAAAAAACATGTTTGTTGTCGTTTTCCCCCGGACACATAAGATGTTCTTGGGGAACTTATTTTCTTTGAAATAAATAGATAGGTAGGGCTACACATTTCTCCTACACATTCCTGGTGAACCCCTTAAAGTTATGGTTTTGATGGTTGGTAAATGTCAAAGGTAATGGAGGTACACAGGTATTGAACATTTCACACATACCGACACAGGACAGTTACTCAAACGTAATAGGGTAGATATCAAAAAACCACCATTTACAGACACCTTCATTTACTAAACATACAGAAAATCTAGTTATTTAGGTTTCAAATAGTAGGCACTAGAAGCCTGGCACTGAGCCCTATTCAGATATGTATACATCTTTATGGTCAGATGAGGCATAAAGCCACAATTTAGGAAAATGTAAAAACACAGATTTTTGACCTTCTAGTACTTCCACCCTTAGAGGGGTGGCTTCAAAAGTTGTGTATCTGGATAGAGGGATGAAGCACCTACCCTATGACAGATAGTATAGTAGCCCATGGGGCACAGTTTTTCGGGAATTCAACCCTTAATAGTAGACAAGTTCTCACTTGTAGATAGTTTCGATAGTTAAATGCAACAAGCCACCAGTGGGCAGGGTTGAAGGGTTGATTTTCACCCCATTCGACGGGGAATTTCGGGGGATTTACAGAGAGGTGCATCAACCCCTATCCAGACCTAGAGTAGACCCAGATATAGCCAGAAATGTACTATAGTCATAGTTAAAATAACAGTTAAAAATAAACTGGTTAGTGGTTTTTGGGGCTCGTTACGGAAAGTAACATAATGTATTAGTGAACAGATAGAAAATAGGAATTCGTAGTCACCGGCAGAAGCAATATAGAATTTTTAACTAGAAGCAAAATAGTCGCGAATTTTCCCTTAAACCGCTAGCTGCAGTGCTGTCAAGTTCCTGCATATTATTTATCCCTGGTAAGCATACATCCCTCACCCCAATCTGCCCCGAAGACAGCAAGTAAATAGCAAGAAAGAAGAACGTTGTACGTGTGGTACGGGGAACCTCAGTACCCGGTACAGGACGTCAGTGCGGCTGAACGCAGTCGGTCGGTCACAGTTCACGTCGAAGGATTAGAAGAAGGATAGACCTACCCCATCACACTCCCGTTCCAATCGATCACGCCCGTCCGGTACAGCTTGCATTTAACGTTAATTTGATCGAACGTAAACAAGTTTACTAAGTCGCCCTGGAAGAAGGCGATTCCTGTCTTAAATGTGCGTTTGACCAAAAATTCATTCAGTAATTTCGCTGATATTTTTTATATTCTACCGTCCATTTTATTAGTCCGTAATACATATTATTATGGAAAGCGGTAAAGCATAGAATATCCTAATTTAAATATACTCAGTACGTAATTGAAAAAAAAAAACATGAAATATATCCTGGCCAATTTTCTTCAAACTTTCGAATGTAACATTGAAAAAAAAAAACAACAGAATTGGAAAGAAACGGGAATTTTTCCTACTGTTTTCAACGCCTTAGTCCTTCTGTGTACGTTCTTCATCATTCAGGCAATATTCGTCCACTGCTGAACGTAAGCCTCCCCTAAAGAGCGCCAACCACCCCGGTCCTGAGCAGTCCGCACCTATCCGCTGCCATCCACCGCGCTTTAAACCATCGCTGGGCGTCCCACACTACGTTTGCCCATACGCGGTCTCCACTCTAACACATGTCTGCTCCATCGACCGTCTGTCCGTCTGCAGACATGGCCGGCCTACTTCCACTTTAGCATGCTGATTCTAGGCGCAATGTCGATGACTTTAGTTTTCTGGCGAATTACTTCGTTGCGAGTTCTATCTACCAGAGAAACCCCGAGTATTGCTCTCTCCATTGCACGCTGAGCAACTTTGAATTCGTAGTTTAGGCCTATGATGAGTGTCCACGTTTCGGCTCCGTAAGTCATTACGTTCCCTATTTTATAGATTAGGTTAAAAGGAGGAAACCAGCCAATAGGATCATCGGCAATGATAGGCTCGTCGAGTCGAAGCTCCAGTCTTGAGCATCGACGCCGAGTTGCTGGCCTGTCGGTTTTCTACCGGTTGCATTTTGGGGAGTGTACGGAATTGCATAATTTAATTCCGCCAAGCCCATTCCATCATCGGACCACAAGACGAACGGCGATGCGCCACAGGTACATCCCACCCACACGCACAAAACGTTTTGGGAACACATTCATAGTGCGTACAGCTATGGAGTGGAATTTCCAGCCGAAGTCTGTGTTTCCTGATAGCTACAACCTGAGATTCTTTAAGTCAAGAATTAATAGGTTACTTCTACGCAAACATCATTTTGACCACAAATCATCGCTTACCATCAGGTGAAATAGGGGTCAAACGCGTGCCTACTAATAGTAAAAAAACCGCACAAGTGCGAGTCGGGGTTCTTAAATCTTTTTTTACGTTAACTAAGAAGTTTGATTTTTTCACAGCTTCAAGGGACCGTAGCCCTGAGTAATATGGTGTTAATTTCAACTAGATACTTCCACGCGTTACCGAGATAAACGGTAATCAACAAAGGGATATTATAAGGGTTCCGAAATGACAAAAATCACTTACCACATTTAGCTTCGAAAGTTCTAAACTGTGCCAATAAGTCGCTGGCTCTCTTGACGGTATCGGTGAGATCGTACTCGCTCGCCGAACGTTCGCTGATGACACGAATGTTCTCCTTGCGAACCTCCAACACTTCGGTCTCGAGGCGGCCGATGCGCGTCGCGTACTCTCCGTGCACGTTTACCAGTTCCTACAAACGAGAGATAATGCTTGGTTATGCTGCTTGGACTTAGATCTGAAATAAACGTTGATATAACTAATTATATCAACGTTTATGTCAGATCTAAGTCCATATACATATTTTTTGGCCTACCCTCTTCCTAACTATGTTTGAGTCGTCTTACAGTCTAACCGGATGGAGCTAATACCAGTATTACACGGCAGAAGTATAGATTTATAATCTGGCGACGTAACATAGAATACAAGTACACATACATTCAAGTAGAATCAAACTTAAGAGGCAACATGTACGGCGAGACTTTGTTTGTAAAAAGTCATAATTCAAGGTTTGAATAAGAATAACATAAACTGTGTTCCAATATTTAAGGAGAAACCCCATGTTTTATCCTTCAATATTGGACCGATTTAAGAGATATTTCACAATATGAATAAGAAGGACAGATATTGTGTCCCTATGTTTTCCTTTTTGATGATTTATTAACCGTATAAGCACTAGAACCCTCACAAAATGCTCAAAATTGTCCGATAAATCGCTGTCAACAGAGCCCTAGAGTACAAATTTGGCAACTATTAAGCAAAAAAGGAAAACTAGCGAATACTACTAAACTATTGAAGTATAATAGGTATACGTGATGCTTAACGCTAAATACTTCGACCTCCATGACACCTATAAGTAGATATCTTTTAAACGATTTGATGATTTTATACTTTTTACTTGCATTTGTACACTGGTCGTAAATGGTCTATACTGAGTCTGGACTAATATAGCTAGAAGTCATGGGCCAATGCCAAGCTGTGGCATGAAGCAATAGCAAAAATATACCAACAACTTGCTTGGCTATTAGTTCCACTAAAAAAATATCCAAATATATTACACAAGAAGTGGCTTCCCCGTAATATTGCCTAAACAATAATGGCAGGCGCTTAGCACTCATTTCTTGTAGTCAATAGCAAGTCATACCTACTCTTAATAATTGTAAATATTTATAATAAATACACGATATATACGATGCATATAATAAAATACTCCTTACGGATTGCAATGTGGCGATTTTCAGTTTCATCTCTTCAATAAGAGTTCTACATTTATTTTCGTCACATAGCTGGTCTGATTTCACGGGCTTCCTGAAATATTTAATAACAATTCTTAATAATGGTTCAAAAAGCCACAGTATTCGTCTTCAGTACTAGCGTTGAAAATGCCGAAAATAACAATTTGTTTTTTTCACGAAAAAAAAAAAACAAATTGTGTTTTTTTGAGATTTTTTCAAGTTACATAGTAAACTTAGGAGAAGGAATCCTAGTATGGAGACAGCGACTGTCGCAACCCAGCGCTGGGCATGCTACAATCCAGGCAATTAGTCCCCTCTTTGAGGAGTGGCTGGAGCGGCGCCACGGCGTCCTCACTTTCCGCCTGACGCAGATACTCACCGGACACGGTTGTTTCGGGAGATACCTGTTTCGGATTCGGCGGGAGGATACGCCCGGGTGTCAACACTGCGAGGATCGCCCGGAGGACACGGTGGAGCATACGGTGGAGGTCTGCCCTGCTTGGGCGGAGAACCGCCGGGTCCTTGTTGAGGCGATCGGCGGCAGCGACCTCTCGCGACCGGCCCTAGTACAATCTATGGTCCAGAGCGAAGAGGCATGGGAAGCGGTCACCTCCTTCTGCGAAACAGTAATGCTAGCGAAGGAGGATGCCGAACGTGTGAGAGAGAGGGAAATCTCACGACCCAGCCGCCGCAACAGAAGAAGACGCCCCAGGTGTCGGGAGTCGCAAGGCGATTTCCGGCCAACGTAGGCGCGGGCCTGCGGACGGCGAGCATTGGGTGGCTCGCCGTCCGATCAGAACCAGGCCCGGGTCGGCGGCGCGCTGTGTTCCACGCGCGCCTTAAGGAGATGTCAGCATGGGAGACGGGGCCCGCTAGGGCCAGTGCCTGCCGGGGTGCGGAAACTGTTCGAAAGAGACGCCGCAGCCCTGGAACGCAAAGGGCATGGAGGAGCACGGATGGGTTTTAGTCAGTAAGAGTCTGACACTCCCTTCCGCCTCGCCCAGAGCGGAAGGAGTCATTTGATGATTTCCCATCCTTAAAAAAAAAAAAAAAAAAAAAAGGAGAAGGAATCCTTCGGAAAGGATCCGGCTTAAATTAACATGCTATGTTAATCGATAAAACTATTTATGCAACTGACAGCTATAATAAATACCAGATGCACAACAATGAGGGCGCGCGCGCCTTGCTCGCTGATATTTTTTTTATTCTACCCTCCATTTTATTAGTAGTTATGTAATAGGTACGTATTATTATGGAAAGAGTTAAAACAGAATACCCAAAGTTTCAAAACTGAGTACTTACGTATTTGAAAAAAACTTCAAAAACTTCCCTTTTTTCATATTTTTCGTTTTTTTCTTTTTATTTTATTGGAAAAAAGGTTTTTTCTTCAAACTTTCGAATGTAATATTGAAAAAAAACAACGGAATTGAAAAAAACGGGAATTTTTCCTGCTTTTTTCACCGCTATTCAGTACTATTTTCCTCATCATCGTTGCAGCCGAAAGACGTCCACTACTGGACATAGGCCTCCCCCAAAGATGGTTTGCCATAATCGTCACGTTTGGCAGGCGGGTTGGCGATCGCAGTGTATGGTTCATTCTCTGGTGAGTCCCTGTACAATTTATCCCAGTAATATTTTATTCGTCCTTTTTAGGGTTCCGAACAAAAAACGGAACCCTTTTAGGATCACTCGGGTGTCTGTCTGTCCATCTGTCACAGTCAGTTTTCTCCGGGTCCACTGGACCGATTCTGTTGAAATATGGTACACTTATGGACTTCTGTGACCCAAACTCGGAAGCGTTGCGTAAATTATTAAATTTTTAGTATGGCGGTCATTTTTGGGGGTTAAACTAGAAAATTTTAAAAATAAGTTTTTTAAACAATATCGTGTGACATATCAAATGAAAGGGCTTAACTGTGAAGGTAATTATATTTTTGTCATAATTTTAAAATAAATGGTTTAGAAGTTATTCAATAAACTAGACGTAAAATGTTCATTCCACCTCCCCCCCCCCCCTTATCTCCGAAACTACTGAGCCTAATATTTGAAAAATAATGGAGATAATAGATCTTTACCTATACATAAACACATAATCAGCCTATAATTGTTCCCACTGCTGGGACACAGGCCTCCTCTCTTCCGAGCGGGAGTGGGCTATAAACCACCGCGCGGGTCCAGTGTGGGTAGTCTTCGATTTTTTGTTTCTAGGACATGCCGGTTTCCTCACGATGTTTCCTTCACCGCTTTGAGAGCAGTGGTGATGAAATAATTTACATAAATTAAAGCGCCTGCCTGGGTTCGAACCTACGACCTACGTACTCGTAAGTCGCAGCCATTACCACCGGGCCACCATTGCTCTCCGGATACCTATAGATTACAGGAAAATATATAAGAATTCTACAGTGTTAAAATAACACATTAAGGTGAATGCTCCAGGGTAGCCCGCGAAATTCAAATATTTTTATGTTTTTTGCAATTTGCCGTTCAGTGTGAAGCTGTATGTGGACCAAATGCGTTCCGCGACCGTAACGCGTATTTATCTAAAGAATTATAACCATTTTAATCATCAATATAGCCCTCTAAGTTCATGTAGTTCGAAAGAATAAATATTTCAGAAATAATCATTCTTTCGGACTACATGAACTTAGAGGGCTATATTGATGATTAAAATGGTTATAACTCTTTAGATAAATACGCGTTACGGTCGCGGAACGCATTTGGTCCACATACAGCTTCACACTGACCGGCAAATTGCAAAAAACATAAAAATATTTGAATTTCGCGGGCTACCCTGGAGCATCCACCTTAAAAAAGACATTCGTTCGGATCGCTTTGCACGCGAGCCCTCGCACTTGGCCAGTTTTTAAGTAAACAAACACACACTTACTTCTCAAGGGGCTCGGTGATTTGCTTCTGGTTGTCTTTCTTTGGACTTCTGGAAAATATGTGTTTCTATCAATTTACGTCTAAGTATATAAAACTATTCCGTTACTGAGTGACTCATAGACAACCCGCAGCCGAAACAACCTGGAATTCGGCACGGAGGTTTCTTGGAGAGTGTACAGGAGCACTAAGAGAGGATGGATTTCCTGAAATTTCTACGGGATTTCTACGGGAATTCGCGTGCAAAACCTGCCAACAGGGGTTTGTAATGATTTAGTAAGCAAAAATTATATCTGTGCTTATTTAAAATATAATAATGTTTAACAACCGCTTCTCCAAGAATGTCATCCTTAACGTTACATCTGTGGTACCGACCTTGTCTGTGCACTCTTCCCGGTACGTTTGAAGTTGCTAAGTCGGACGTTTTAATTAAAAAGTTTAAGTTTGCTTGAACGCGCTAATCTCAGGAACCACTGGACCGATTTGAAAAATTCTTTCTGTTTTAGATAGCCCATTTATCGAGGAAGGCTATATATCATCACGCTAAGACCAATACGAGCGGAGCAGTAATAAAAATTGTGACGCAGACGAAGTTGCACTGGTCAACTAGTGTATCTATATACATTCAGTCAAAAAAGTATCGGGAATGGATGATTTGTTTATGGTTCCAAATTCAAATTTTTGTTTTTTTGTAGTTGTTAGATTGGCACAACTGTTTTCCATTTTGGCGCGGAGTTTGAGTTGCATCTGTTATTTATATTAAATACAGTGCTGGTTTTAGTAATATCATATATAGTGTGTATTGCGAATTTCATAATGGACAAAAATATCGAACAAAGAGTTTGTCTTAAATTTTGCATCACCAATGGAATTTCGTGTTCGGAGTCACTGAAAATGTTACAGAAGGCAAACGGTGAATCGACTTTATCAAAAACTCGTGCTTATAAGTGGTTCAAAGCGTTCAAAAGCGGTCGAGATGTGATGGAAGATTTGCCTCGCTCTGGTAGGCCGTCAACGTCTGCAACAGAAGTTAACATCGCAAAAGTGAAGGAAATAGTGACTGAAAATCCCCATTCAACTCTGAAAGAGATAGCCGCCGAACTTTCTTTATCTCACGAGTCGATCCGTACCATTTTAACTAATCATTTGGGTATGAAACATGTTGCTGCTCGGCTAGTCCCAAAAGATCTGAATTTTCTCCAAAAACTCAATCGCATGAAAGTCGCTGAGGACATGCTAGAACGAGTCAGTTCGGACCCAACATTCATGAAACGCATTGTTACTGGTGACGAGACGTGGGTTTACGAGTTTGACATGCAAACCAGTCAACAAGCTTCGAAATGGCGCCTTCCAACTGAACCGAAACCGAAAAAACCACGCCAAAGTCGATCAAAAGTCAAAGTCATGTTGACTGTTTTCTTTGACTATCGCGGTGTTGTGCACTCTGAATTCTTACCGGAAAGTCTAACGGTAAATTAAGAATATTATTTGAGCGTTACGCGGCGTTTAAGAGAGCAAATTCGACGAAAAAGGCCAGATTTGTGGAAAGAAAATTCTTGGATTTTGCACCACGACAATGCGCCTTCGCACAAGGCTATCATTGTGAACGAATTTTTAACCAAACACTCAACAAATACCATCCAGCAACCACCATATTCACCAGATATGGCTCCTGCTGACTTTTTTCTTTTTCCTAAACTCAAATTACCACTTCGTGGCACCCGTTTTCAATCGATAGAAGACATAAAGGAGAATTCGCGGCGAGAACTGAACTCAATTCCGGAATCAGCGTTTTAAAAATGTTTTGATGAATGAATTATTCGTTGGCGCAAGTGTATCGTTTCTAAAGGAGCATACTTTGAAGGTGATAAAATAAATTTGGATGAATAACAGCCATTTTGTGTATTATTGATCTTTTCCCGGTACTTTCTTGACAGAGTAGTAATACATTCAGTCAAAAAAGTATCGGGAATGGATGATTTGTGTATGATTCCAAATTCAAATCTTTGTTTTTTTGTAGTTGTTAGATTGGCACAACTGTTTTCCATTTTGGCGCGGAGTTTGAGTTGCATCTGTTATTTATATTAAATACAGTGCTGGTTTTAGTAATATCATATATAGTGTGTATTGCGAATTTCATAATGGACAAAAATATCGAACAAAGAGTTTGTCTTAAATTTTGCATCGCCAATGGAATTTCGTGTTCGGAGTCACTGAAAATGTTACAGAAGGCTTACGGTGAATCGACTTTATCAAAAACTCGTGCTTATAAGTGGTTCAAGGCGTTCAAAAGCGGTCGAGATGTGACGGAAGATTTGCCTCGCTCTGGTAGGCCGTCAACGTCTGCAACTGAAGTTAACATCGCAAAAGTGAAGGAAATAGTGACTGAAAATCCCCATTCAACTCTGAGAGAGATAGCCGCCGAACTTTCTGTATCTCACGAGTCGATCGGTACCATTTTAACTAATCATTTGGGTATGAAACATGTTGCTGCTCGGCTAGTCCCAAAAGATCTGAATTTCCTCCAAAAACTCAATCGCATGAAAGTCGCTGAGGACATGCTAGAACGAGTCAGTTCGGACCCAACATTCATGAAACGCATTGTTACTGGTGACGAGACGTGGGTTGACGAGTTTGACATGCAAACTAGTCAACAAGCTGTGTGTGTGGCACCCGTTTTCAATCGATAGAAGACATAAAGGAGAATTCGCGGCGAGAACTGAACTCAATTCCGGAAGCAGCGTTTAAAAAATGTTTTGATGAATGGATTATTCGTTGGCGCAAGTGTATCGTTTCTAAAGGAGCATACTTTGAAGGTGATAAAATAAATTTGGATGAATAACAGACATTTTGTGTATTATTGATCTTTTCCCGGTACTTTCTTGACAGAGTAGTATGTTGACCTTCCTTAATAAATGGGCTATCTAACACTGAAATAATTTTTCAAATCGGACCAGTAGTTCCTGAGATAGGCGCGTTCAAGCAAGCAAACAAATTGACCGAGTGTATGAAGCGCGAAACCTTGGCCTTATTATGGACAAGGACCTTCGCTTCGAAAAACATATCGCAGACTCAGTGCGAAACTGCTTCTATCGCCTAAAAGTTCTGTATAAAATGAGGCCGTATCTATCTGAATCCCTTCGGGAACAGCTTGTAGAAAGTCTGGTTTTGTCCAGGCTAAACTATGCAGACACGGTGTACGGCCCGCGCCTACTGGCTCGTACAGACCAGCTCATTCAGAGGGTTCAAAACGCCTGTGCTCGGTTTTGCTACAAGATTCCTCCCAGAAGCCACGTAACGCCTTTCCTGAACAAACACTTCTCTCTTAAAATGAAATCGAGACGTAAACCACACTTGGCCTGTCTGTTGTTCGGTGTCGTAAAATTTCAAAAGCCAGACTACCTCTACAGCAAGCTGAGCTGGATAGCAAGCAGACGAGAATGTGAGAGAAGGCAATGTTCGCAGCAACTTTCATCGCATCCCCACAGTACAGCAGCATTCAGGGGCAGTTTCCGTTACACAGCATCCAAAATATGGAATAATCTACCGCCGCCTATTAGAGCACTAAACACAATCGGTGCCTTTAGAAGACGCTTACGGCAGTATTTAATAGACGCGCAACGGAAACTAGACATAATACACTTGAACCTGTCATTAATATGATGTCAGGCCAATTCTCAGCTGAAAGGATTCGGTTTGTGTCTTTATTGGATAATTATTATAATTGAAAAGTGACGCCCACCTTCTTTCTTTCTTTCTGTTAATTTCCAGAATTATTTGCTTCTTGTTTCAATTGTTTTCTATCCTTTGTTTTTTTTTGTGTATTTTTTCACTGGACACTAAATTATATTTATGTATCTTTGTTTATTTATCACTGGACACTAAATTATATTTATGTATCGTTAACTACACTTTAGCATATTATATCTATATTAATCTGTACTCTATTTAATACCCTACAAAACTGGTTTACATCCGTACACTTCAACATAAGGTGCAGTTGAAAAGCAGCGTCAGGCAGCGCCTAGTTGTCTGGCATTTTGCTGAACTGGACCTATTTGGCGCAGCCGCGGGGCACACTATGTTTTTTTTTTATAATAAATTTTGCATTTCCTTTTGTTGTTACAAACATTGTGTGATTTCGTGTGTGCCAAATAAATTAGTTTTCTTTCTTCCTTTCAAACAAACAAGCTCTTCAGCTTTATTATTATATAGAATATAGATACATATATGTGAAATAATCCTATCGTGATCCTTTACGTTCTCTAGTAATGAAAACGATTCACAATTTATTGTTAGGGTATCTACAATATCGTAGCCGTGTCGTTGACGTGTCTGATGTCTGTCTGTGAACCTTAACGCCGTCCTGAACAAGTGAGTAGCACGCCTAGTATCCATAATATATAATTACTAGCTTTGCCCGCGGCTTCGTACGCGCATTTCCCGTTTTTTCCCGTTTCCGTAAGAATCACAGGAAATCCTACATGCCATGCTTCAGCATTCTACGACCAGTAGTTTCGGCCGTGCGTTGTCTGTGAGTCATTAAATTACTCAGTAATGGATGAGTTTTATTTAAATTGATTGATAATCGTTAATTTAAACTCACACATACTTTTCTTCCCATTGGCTGTATGTAGATACTTTGAGGACTTGCTCTTGACTCTCTGGGTCTTTGCTGAGACGATCGTGCCTGAAACAAATATTTGTTGCTTTTGTTAGCGTAGTTTTATCAGGAGACCATTTGCTTTGGCTTTTTGAATTTCAAACTTTGTACAAGTTTTTTACAAACGAACTAACTTTTGCCCGCGTACGCGCAAATCCTATTTTTTTCCGTTCCCATAGGAATTTCGGGAAATACTCCCTTAGTGTTCCAGTAAAACCCTAAGGATCTTATCTGCCAAATTTCAGCCTTCTACAACCAGTAGTTTCGGCTGTGAATTGTCAGTCACTCAATCAGTCAGTAATGGAGGAATTTTATATTTATTGACCCAAACACTAAATAAACCAAACCAAACCAACAAACTAAAGCAAAATATAGCATCAAAATTCATCCTAAATGCTGTCAGTCAGTATTGTGCCCAAGTACTTGTCAATTTGCCACCATTGCATTATAAACTTTACCTCTATTTCCAATAGAGGTAAAGTTCAGAACTGGTACACAGGGGCTAAAATAGATCTGATTTTGTAACTATACCATGGCCATTCCCTAAGCTCGTGGCTAAAATAATAACAGCCGCACGGGTCGATCTTCAAGGTTAAGCAACGCTTGCCAAGGTTGGTCTGTGGATGGGTGACCATCTTAACATACCGAGTTTCCTCCGTGCCTCGGAAAGCACGTTAAGCCGTTGGTCCCGGCTGTCATTTGTACATCTTTGGCAGTCGTTACGGATTGTCAGAAGCCAGTAAATCTGACTCCAGTCTTGCCATGAAGTACCGTGTTACCCAGTTAATGGGTTGGGGAGGTCTGGTAGGCAGCCGCTCCTCGTAAAATACTGGTATTAAGCTAAATCCAGCTTGACTGGAAGCCGACCCCAATATAGTTGGGAAAAGGCTAGGCAGATGATGATGATGACCATGGCCATTCCCATTGAATTCAGGAGGTATCTATCTAATGGAATTTGGTTGCCACACTCAGTCCTGATTTCAGGAGGTATACAAATGTGCTTACCTCTTGGGTGTTGAAGCGGCCGTAGCAGAGGAGCGGTTACCCTTAGAAGGGGCCGAATGCGGCGGTGTGGTTTTCATGAACTGCTTAGCCGAGCACAGCCTCATGTTCAGATGTTGGACCCTGTCTGACAATCGCTGGTTTGTTTCTTTCAGTTCTATTATTCTGAAATTTCAACAACATTGATCATGAATCTGGGATCAAGTTTATTTATTTATTTAATTTTATTTACAATTGTGATACATTGGCGGACTTGATGCAAAAGGCATTCTCTACCAGTCATCAATTAAAACAGCCTACACGGATCAAAAACCACCTTATACATATATTTATTCAATTGTAATTGTTATAATTTATAAACACTTCTTTCATTCTTATTTTACTAACTTTTAAAAGTGACTTTGATCTGTGTTTATTTTAAGTGTAATTTTGAATCAATTACAAGACATGGTATTAACAGACTCCGCATGCAGTCACCTATGCAACCTGTAACTATGTGGCAGTTATTAATAAATATGGCAATTTACAAGGAATACTTACAAATCTTTCTGCTCATCAACAACTGCTTTAGTAGCAGTTCCCCTATCCTTCACCTCTTTGGACACAAGTTTTTCCTGCGTGTTGGTCATCCGCTGCACCTGTGTGGAAAGCACTCGGATCTTGTCCTGCTGTCCATTGATGGTCTTCTTGAGTTCCAAGTTGTTCTCCAGAAGAGTAAAGTATAGATCTTCTAATTCCCGTTTACTTAATTTCGATGGACATACTCGGTACATCTCTGGAATTAAATGTATTGTTTTTTTTCATGAATTCTGGCTTCTGCTTGTGGCTATATCTGGGTGACATTCCGAAAGTATCTCAAGGACAACACAGGTCAATTTACAAACAAGATAAAAATATCCTTTGTCATAATCCAAATTATAGACAAACCCTAAGCAAAGTTACATCCAAACCAAGCTACAACCTAAGCAGTTTTAAATTGGAAGGAGGAATTGGAAGTGGTCACTAACACTATGAGTAGTGCTTGCTATGCTATCAGGAGTCTTAGAGATGAATTAACCATTGCTCACCGAATGGTATATGTTGCACTCATAGAGTCTCAACTCAGATATAGCATAAAGTTCTGGAGCAACAGATACCAATACAATATTAATGCTGCTTTCGTTATGCAGAAAAGATCCTTGAGAATTATACTTTGCATTGAACAAACCGAGTCTTGTAGAGATCATTTTAAGAAACTGCACATTCTCACAGTACCATGCCTCTACATTCTGGTCCCGCTTAGCCATTTTATTAAAAATATCCACAACTTTGAGACGGAAGAACAGAGACATATCAGAATATAAACGCAAAGAAAGGATCTAACTAATTTCATACAGCCTAAACTTAATGTTGTTAAATATGCCTCAAGAGTGCAATCGGTAAAAATGTTCAATAAATTGCATGTACAACTTAAAACCTCCATGAATCCAAACAAATTCAAAAGAAAATTAAAGTCATTGTTAATAGGGAAATGTTATTACAGCCCAGAAGAGTTTTTCAAAGATAGTAGTTCGAACTAATCATTTAATTCAATTATAATTATTATTCAATTAAATTAATTTTTCATTTAATTAAATTTTTATTTGACATCTATTATAATGATTTATTGGTTGATTTTAATTTCATTATGATTTTTAATAATTTTAAATTTATTATTAGGTATATGATTATATTTAGTTAATTTTATTTTTGTGTATTTTTAAGTTGTGATGTGCGAATTTTATTTTTAAATATGGATTATTGGTAAATTATTATTATTATTAAAACCACTGTTTGACACAAATGTAAATTTGTTGATGAATAAATAATTAAAGCCGTAAAGATATGAAAAAGGTAACAAACATACATACTTACTTTCACATTAGTAGTATTAGTAGTAACTTTGTTTTATTGTAAGTACCGACTTTACTTAATTCAAGTTGGTGGAATAATTATTATGACCTAAATTTCTAAAGGACTTGGATATACATAGGTTTAGAAAACTATGAACTTTCATAGCTATATTTTTGTAGGCATAGATCACTGCGGTCAAATGCGGTTCGGGCAATAGGCACCTCTGTGCTCCGACGCCATCAGGCTGCCAAACTATTCCTTGGTTTCTAAGGAAGTAGGTAACATCTTTAGTAATCCGCCTTAAGGGTAACAGTTTAACTTACCACGATCTGCTTTAGCTGAGTGATTTCGGCATATGTCTTTGTAATCACTAGATTCCATTTTTTCTTTATTACTGTAATAACTCATGATGAAAACTTGCACTTTCATTTACTTAAAGATCACAAACAAACAAACAAAATTAATTTATCCTGTATTCTTGGCTTATTCATCGGAACATTGCAGGTAAACTGATGTGATGGCCGCCCTCGATTACATCTCCACACATAAAATATTTACGCCACATAATTTTAGTCCGTTATCAACATGGATATTGATTATAATTTCACTTCAATGGAAAATTCGTCGCCGATAAAATGAAAAGACCGCCATAGCAACTCATGCCGAAATGTCAACATGGCAACTGTCAGGTGGCAATTTTCTGGTTTTGTAAATTATGCTTTATCTCTGTACGATAAAGTTCACTTTTGAACCCTTTGTTAACAGCGCCATCTTCCAAAACAAAAGCAAACTGTAACATTACACCATAACATGTTTTTTTAAATTATTTAAATACTGACCCTTTTAAACGAAACTTTTTCAATTTCTTGGCATTCAAGTAAACGATGGGTTTTTGCAAACGATAATAATTTATTGGCTAGCTGTAAACTTCACACCAACCATTTAATCACTGATCCCCCTTTTTGGTTGATCAATGCCTATTGATTATGATTATGATTGGTCAAGGCCGGGCGTCAGTAGAACCGTCTTCGGTAAATCCGTCAGTGAGTAGACCGGTACATTTCTATCGATAAAGATGAACCGGTTCCTTAAAGGTTTTAGTATTACACTACATTCGCGATTTATCGGGCCTGATCTGCAGGGATAGTGTGATATAATTAGAAACATCGATCTCCCTGCGTGACCTGCGTCCCAGCCGCTCTGTCGATCGGCAAGTGTAATAAGAGACAGGGAGGCAGGGCCCTGCCACAGTGGCGGCGTAGGGTAGAGTGGCACCCTAGGCGGTTTTGTATTGAGAGATTTCCGATTGATTATATCTATTCTACGAATAAATATTCGGTCATACTATCAAAATTGACTTGAGGAGCTCGTGACTAAATAATAACAGCCGCACGGGTCGATCTTTAAGGTTAAGCAACGCTTGCCGAGGTTGGTCTGTGGATGGGTGACCATCTTAATATACCGAGTTTCCTCCGTGCCTCGGAAAGTATGTTAAGCCGTTGGTCCCGGCTGTCATTTGTAGATCTTTGGCAGTCGTTACGGATTGTCAGAAGCCAGTAAATCTAACTCCAGTCTTGCCAAGAAGTACCGTGTTAATGGGTTGTGGAGGTCTGGTAGCAGCCGCTCCACGTAAAACACTGGTATTTAGCTGAATCCGGTTTGACTGGAAGCCGACCCCAATATATAGTTGGGAAAAAGCTAGGCAGATGATGACTATCAAAATTGACTTCCCTGTCTCATTCAATTTATAAAATCGAAATGTTACGCTCGGTATAAGATCAGACCAAGAGCAACATGAATTTATTTTTAGGGAATTAGAAATTATATTCGAAAAAAAAACGGGTTGCATTCCGGGAGTGCCGGCAGAAGTGAAAACTTGAATACGTGCGAATTTTCGATCAGTTCACGTGTCCTCAGGCGAGTTTATCATTTTTTACCCATCACAAAAAAAGTGCACAACCGCTAAAGAATTTCACTTCAAAAAATGTTCGCATCTATAATTTTTGTTTCAAAAATTATAGTTGCGATGCGTTTAAACTATGATATTAATATGTAATGTAAGTAGTTACGTACAAAGAGTACCTAGTTGGCTGCAAATCGCTCCTTTTCTCAGTGACAGCGACAACTCACTTGTACATCCAAAGAAGGCGCACAACATTTATCTCTTAAGACATCAATTAGGTAAAAACTACATGAGATGAAGATACGCAAGATATTAACTAAACGGAGATTTTATCTATGCAACACATATTTTTCCGACATTCACGCGGAGTCGCGGGCACAGCTAGTGTAAACCTAAGTCCTTTGGTTGCCAGCCAAATATATTAAGCACAGCTTTAAGTAGGAACTTGAAAGATATATTCAAAAGAAATACGTGTTTCGGTAGACCACATTTACCTATTTAGTATTTCGGTAGTTTTTGAGTAACTTGGGTTTGCGGTAGGTAAGTCGTTTGGGGGGTGTGAAATAAAATGAAATTACCTACTAATCCATCAACAGATTTTATTGAACAATTAGTTACCTAAAATTATAAGTAGCACATTCATTAGGTAAAGCCAACCGCACATGATGGTAACTATTTAATGCACTTATGCCGTAAGTAGCAGCCTAAGAGCCATTTGCAATAGTAAGAACACCGGGTCTAAAAGGCCATTAGAGCAGATTCATAATTATTAGAATCATAACATTAACCAAACAACAATCTGTCAAATTTTATTTTCTTCTTTAACGCTCACGCATTAAGTTCAAGGTTGATTGGGAAAATTTGACAATGACGGGAAGCGTGATGTGCTTTCTGATTGTGCTAAAGTGGCCTTTTTAGACCCCAGCTCATATGTGCAGTTGTATCTGTTCTACCTGCCTACAAAAATTAATTAATAGATACTTAAATAAACCTATTGGAATGACAGTATAATCTTGTATATCAAACAAAGCAACAAAAATTAAGCATAACCAATTATTTTTAACACAGTAGGTAGACAAACCGGTCTTTTTTTGTAGTTTTTTTTAGTTAGGTACCTACTTATTGTAAATTTATTATCATAAATAAAGAAGTTGTAGGGCGTAACATTGTATTTAGTAGGGTGTAGTTAAAAATCAAGCTTAGGTTGGTACACAGGGTCATCATCATCATCTGCCTAGCCTTTTCCCAACTATATTGGGGTTGGCTCTCCCAATCAAACTGGATTCTGCTGAATACCAGTATTTTACGTGGAGTGGCTGCCTACCAGACCTCCACAACCCAGTTCTTGGCAAAACTGGTGTCAGATTTTATAGGCTTTTCTGACAGTCCGTAACGACTGCCAAAGATCTACAAATGACAACCGGGACCAACGACTTAACGTGCTTTCCGAGGCACGGAGGAAACTTGGTATGTCAAGTTGGTCACCCATCTACAGACCAACGTTGGCAAGCGTTTAACCTTAAAGATCGATCCGTGGTACACAGGGTATCTAGACCTATTTACCTACGATACGACTCGTAATAATTTCAGCTTTTGATGCTGACTGTACGTACCTCTACACATGCGTAGCTAGAAGCGTTAGCAATCAGAGTTTCAAAATAAATTATTTTCGCTTTCAGGAAATGCTATTTTATTTTAATAATTTATACCATTATGATATCAACTACGTTGAGAACAACAAAAACTTTGCGTATCACTTTAGTTTATTTTGCAAAATTATAATTAAAATACAATTACTCCACTACTTATTATGAACATACATCTTAATAGCTACATAATTCATAAGTATAAAAGGATCGTTTACGATAAATTACACAATTCAATCTAAATAATTAGGTAATACTGAGTAACTCACAACAAAATCACATAGATATCACGTACAACTACATTTTATTACACATGTATTGGCACGCATACATATACATTTTTGTGTTTTAGAATGCAAGTAAACTATTATTAAAATTATTAATACAATTATTAAGGAGACACACGCAGCGAGGCAACGAAGCACTAGCCTACGCCTTGCATTAAGGAGCTACCTCTCAGCGCGAGGCATGCGCGTTTAGTTTTATTTTTTAACCGACTTCAAAAAAAGAAGGAGGTTCTCCATTCGGTTGTATTTTTTGTCCTCCTATTTTCAACATCAAAGCCTTTTATAATATGTAGTAATCCTTAATTTTGTTGTAATACGGTTGCTGGTTTGATGTTATATTAAATTTGTGAACGAGCATTTAACCATTTGTCCTATTAAATTGTTAGTGAGGCAGTCAATGTGTACCATGACGTAGGCTAGCTATAAGGCTGAAAAGAGTCTTCTTCTTCTTCCACCTGGCGTTAATCCCAGCCATTGCCAGGGTCCGCTTTCCTGCCTGAGCTTCCTCCACTTTGCCCGATCTTGAACGTCCTTCTTAATCATTCATGCATCTCCGACCAACGTACTCCATAGGGCCGCGCATGATGTGGCCGTACATAGGACACTCTTGCAGTTTCTCCCCCACGTCACGGACACCAAGACTACCTCGGATGAAAGAGTTGCGTATGCGATCGGATTGCGTTACGCCGCTCATCCACCTCAGCATCTTCATCTCCGTGACGCGAAGCTCCTGGGTGTGTCTGCTTAGTGCTGGCCAACACTCGCCCCCGTACAGTAGGACAGGCCGTATGATGCATTTACATATCTGCCCCTTGAGCTTCGGAGGCATTTTGCGGTCGCATACAACGCCCGTTACCTCGCGCCACTTCGCCCAAGCCGCGCCTATACGTGCTTGGACATCGTCGTCCACGTTGCCAGACTCGTGCAGCACGGATCCAAGGTACCTGAACGTATCGGACTTTGTGATCAGGTCCGAACGTATTCGGATGGTGTTTGAATCCATGCTGCCACAGGACATGTACTCAGTCTTTGCCACATTTAGTCTCAGACCACTGTTTTCAAGCGTGTCCTTCCAAATGTTGACTTTGCACTCAAGATGGGCTTTGTTCTGATAAACGAGGGCGATGTCATCGGCATACATCATTAGCCATGGAGGCTGATCTTGGATGTTTGCCGTAACTACATCGAGCACCACGTTAAACAAGAACGGGCTACGAACCGAGTTGGTGAACGCCAACAGATATTCAGATAGCGGTCTGGACAGAGGACAGGGAATCGCGGTACATGTCTCTGAAAATGTCAATGTAGGCCTCGGGAACGCCCCTGAAGCGAAATGCCCACAAGATGGACTGCCGAGGTATACAGTCGAAGGCCTTCTGCAGGTCAAAAAGGCCATATGCAAAGCTCTCCTTCTCTCTCTGTAAGCCTCAGCCAGAGTCCGTAAGGCAAACACTGCGTCCATGGTGCTGTTACCCGCACGGAAGCCATATTGACACTCAGAGACAGTGCACTAAGGTTAAAAAGAGTGTGGTGCCAAAATCTATCACTCTCTGCAAATAAATTATTGGCCATTTTTATTATCACCATATATATTACGATTTACATTTTTTTTTTTACTAAAGATAGGCACGCGTTTGACCACTATCTCACCTGATGGTAAGCGATGATGTGGTCGAAGATGGAGCACGCTTGCCTAGAAATAACCTATTCACTCTTGACAAAGACTCCCAGAAACACAGACTCTGGCAGGGAATTCCACTCCTAAGCTGTACGCATTATGAATGTGTTACCAAAACGTTTTGTGCGTATGGGTGGGACATCCACCGAGTGCCGGTGGCGCTTCGCCGTTCGTCTTGTGGTCCAATGATGGAACGGGCTTGGCGGAATTAAATTATGCAATTCCGTCGCACATTCCCCAAAATGCAACCGGTAAAAAACCGACAGGCTAGCAACTCGTCGTCGATGTTCAAGACTTTGGAGCTTCATCGCGACGAGCCTCTCATTGCTGATGATCCTCTTGGCTCGTTTCTCAATTGACTCAAGGGCATCAAGTTGGTATCTGGCAGATCCATCCCAAAGATGAGAGCACTAGAGCAGTATTCCATACACGATCGAACTTGCGCTTGATAGAGTTTAAGCAGCTGTTCCGGAGTGCAGTATCGTCTCACCTTTGCTAGAATCCCCAAATTCTTTGCAGCCACTTGAGCTTTTGCCTCTATGTAAGGGCCAAAATTGAGAGTAGATGTTAATGTAACCCCAAGAAGCTCAAGATGGTCGGTTATCGGCACGGTTGCACCTCGGAAAGATGGAGCTGGGTGGAATTGGCTCCTTTTGGCGGAAAATAGATACGCTTGGGTCTTAGCAGCATTGAACTTGACCAGATTGGCATCGCCTCATTCAGAGACAGCCTGTAAGGACACGTTCAAGCGCTCAACCATTGCCTTCCGGAGAGACCGGATCTGCGACCCACCAGCTCGTGCGTCGGACACGTATCTCTCAGCAACAGTGCTGTCATCTGCATACCCAAAGGTACTGGGTTTAAGCAGATCATTAATATGCAGCAAGAACAGTGTTGCCGACTTACATTCAATGAAAGCTAATAGGGTTGGCAAGAGAAAGCTGAAAAGTGAGATAAACACTATTAGTCTGTGATTCCAGTCTTATTTGTTCTTTGTTTGTGAATTCTAGGCATTCTGATTTCTTTTAAGGTTTATAAAATTGAATTCGTTACATTTATAGGTTATGTGATGCAGGTAGGTTTGGGATCGTACAAATAATTATTGGAAATAGTTTTGACGGTCTAATTAGCATGTTTTTATCAAAAACTGCATTGTTATTGGTCTGTGCACTACTAGCGTCACTTTGACAGTTGTCGGCCCTATTAGAGAACAAATTATTTTCGCTTGATTATAATTATATAAGCTTACTTGCATTACAAAACAAACCTACACACCTTTATAAATATTAGGTATTTATTACAATTATTACTAGTACACTTTGAAGAGATTACACAATAAAAGCCGAAAATAAATCCTTACTAGATCACAAATAGGATTCAGAATCCCAAATAAATTAGGTTACCTATTGTATAAATCTACGGGTAGATTAATGAGCATCTTTTCTAATAGTCCGATGTTTCTCGGACTGCCCATTGCTTTTGTCTTAAAATATAATACGTAGGTACAGTCGACCGCAAGTCCATTCAAACTTGTTGCCTTTCATTGTGCAGCGACTTGGTTTCATTACAGTAAGAGTCACCTTTTCAAGCACACGGTCGACCGTTTTACATAAAAATATTGTGTTTGTAGTAATATTGGTATCTACTATTTTAAATGTTCAATATAGAGTAGATAGGTACTTTATTTGACCTTTTAGGCCGAAAATTTTCGGTATTTCATGGGGCACATAGTCATTTTTATTCAAAACGTAGGTACCATCATTTATTGCTACCTCGCTAGAGCAGCTCAATGGTTAGGCGCATAAAATTTTTAGGCTATCATAGTTCTAATATTTTCACATACAATAGTGGTATTTGGTAACTATGCAGTATCTTACATAGTCACACACATCTTTGTATTTCTGTGGTTAATTATTATCTGTCAAGTATTACATACACAACGTTTTCATATCTCACACGTGAATCTAGCACACTACTATTATTATAGTTCATAATATTTAATCCAAAATAATATTTGTAACCCACTTCTAGAAACAGATAAAACATCTTATCGTTTAACACTATAGGGACAAAGAGTCAATAAATAATTTTGCCATCATTATTAGGTTATTTTGTAAAATATAAGCCTTCTTTACTTTCAATAGTTCTACATCAAATAGGTAACATTTAGCTACGTTAATAGTATAATGTATTTAAAATATTTATTCGCAATTTCCATCCAAAAGTTTATTTTCGTAAATATTCCATTGATCTACTACATCAAAATATCATTCCGTAAGATACTTCTCCATCTATTCTAGTTTGTGGCAAATACTACCGTATAGTTAGTTACAGTCACACAATTATTGTCGTGATTTCCAAGTTTCTAGCTCTACTTTATTTATAATCCTAGGTAGGACCTACGACTTTTCGTTACATTTTCAGATATATATTGAAAACTTTCCAAAGGTCGTGGTCTTAAAGTGTGTATTCGCCCTAAGGTATGCACCTTGGTAGATTAGCTGTCCTAAATAAGGTTTTTTTCGAATGCCACCTTTTTTTACTTGTGATGGGTTTGCTCTTGACTCTAGTGTAGGTCAAAGATAACAGAAACAAAGTCTACGTTAGAGCGAGTTTACCCAGAAGGAGCCTGTTTACACTGAATTTGAAGAAATTAGTGTTGTAGGCGTTAGGAAACACAGGCGACGGCCGAGAGTTCCACTCTTTTGCTGTGCACATTATAAAAGACGTTGGAAACGCTTAGCAACTTACGCAACTTTTATTGAAGTCGAGACAGAATTGCACCCGAGACCAATAATACACACCTGACACCTGAGACTGATTATATTAAGTGTCTATATTACTTTACAACACATAGATTTTCAAAGATATAAGATACGCCAATTTTAACTGAAATGGTAGTTATCTAAATAAAATTCGATCATCGTTTGCTTTTATTTTTCTTCTATCTTCGTATTTTTTTTCTTTATTTCTTTATCCGTAAATAAATGAGCCTTCGCGGAATTATTTATCTCAATGTTGATCATAGACCTAGCTGCCGTCTTATCTACCCGTATTTTGTTGATTGGACTCTCTATCAAGACGAGACTTTAGTAGAGACGGTGTTTGAGTTAGTTTAGGTTACAAATGTTGGACACAAAAGTCGTACTTTAGAAAAATTCGGAAACCGTCGTAGACCGTGCATTTTAATATCGCCTCAAACTGAGTCGAATATATAGAGTGCCTCGAAATGAGTCGAACATTTAGCGCCTCGAAATGAGTCCACCATATCTTTGGTTAAGTCCATTTTTTATTCACAGCCTCAAGCAACGAAAACGTTTATAATATTGATTTTTAATTAAATTAGTATCAATAGGTAGGTATTCCAATCGTGACGTACCTAATAATTTTTGTTGTCTAAAATATTGTACGGTGTTGCTTTTCTTAGCCTGCCGTCATAAGTTATTTGAGGGCTTGCTAACAGCACAGCTTAAAATTTGTCAATCGAGCATTCTAATAACACAATATCGATGAGCGACAAATCCTACAGTCTTAAAATTGCTAAACAAATACTATGACGTCACAAACTCACGTTCAGAGGAGATCTTCACACATTTGCATTACATTTTAAACTTAGAACAGAATAAGTGACGTCACAAGTTATTGTTTAGCGCTGTTTTGTGCGGCCTGTCGCCGCAGGTCGGAGCGTATGGCGGCCGTGATGGCCGTGCCCACGGCCAGCAGCGCGCACAGCGTGAGGTTCGCCCAGCGGTCGCCCACGGAGCCCAGCATCCACTCGTACAGGAGGGTCGTCACGATGCCGAAGATCTGGAATGAGGGTAAAATTGTTTTAACGAATTGGATTGAAGCTCGTAAGCTAAATCTGCACTAGGTGTTGGCGACAACACTGCAACGACCGGAGGACGAGGGGCAGAGCGCCGCCGTCAGCACCGCTGCGAAAAAGCTCCGCCATCGGCTCATACAACACGGACCAGAGACGCGCGTTCTTATGATCAAATATACGAACCTACCTATATTTACAGTCCGCTATTTCATTTCTACCACCTCTGAGAATCATCAACACTAGGTAACTATTAGGTAACTATAAAGATTGTAACCAAGAGGATAAACTTACCTAACCTAAAAATTTCTCATCAGATTTCAAAAATTAGTGAAACAATTTTTAAATGTGTTCAGGAGTTTTTTTTTTGTTGAAAGTTACACTATCGTTGAGTAAGACCATACATTATGTACATAATCTACATCCTATCCTGGATACTTAGTCCAGAATACTTTATCTGAGAGTAGGACCATTTAATCCCGAAAAACACAGGCGTCCTGCGGTATAGACGCGAGATCAAAGTCAGATTTTACCTACCTACGTCAGATAAAAGAAATACGGCTGGACTAACGTGAAGTAAACTGAAGGAGATGGAGGAATTCTATAGTTACCTGAACCACAGCGTTCAATATTCCTGATGTAGTGCCCTCGGGTTCAGGATACGTCACCTCTGAAGCAAATTCGAAACCAACCGGCAAGTATCCGGTCATGAAGAACCTGGAATTGACAAAAATGATAAATAAATTAGTAGGTAGTTTGGAATATTATGAATATCACCGCTGATCACTGTTCTACTACTATCGCATACACAATTATTACGCATACGCAATTACACAATTAGCTTCAAGTAACAGTAGTAGGAACTTCTTTCGATCTAGAAAACTAAATATAGATAAATTCCTAGATCTCTCCTGACTCACCTGCAAATCAATTCAGACTCTCTAATTTGTAGGTTTAGATTTTCTTGAAGAAAAGTGCCTTTTTATTAAAAAGTCACAAGTTAACTAACCGAACTCACCCAAGTATAATGCTGCTCAAATAGACAACGGAAATATATCCACAGTCCAGAGTGAAGGTGAAGATCAGCATGCCCACCACCGAGGCGGCGTACACGGAGAGCGTGGTCTCCTTGAAGCGGTGCGTCTTGTCGAGGATGAGGCCGCACACCACGGAGCCCACCATGCCGGCCACCACGATCACCAGCCCGATGCGGCCCGCGTCTATGTTGGCACCCTGGAAGAATAGAAATAGAAATAAGAATAGATGACACGCCGTATGGTGTCGCCCGGGGCCGTATGGTGCCGAAAAAGATGAATACCATCCCCTCACTTCCCGTGGGTGTCGTAAGAGGCGACTAAGGGACTCACCGGAGAATGGGCAGCGTTTTCTGTAAAATGCAACACCATACACTGCGATCGCTAACCTGCCTGCCAAGCGTGGCGATTATGGCAAAACCCCCTTTGGGGGAGGCCTATGTCCAGCAGGGACGTCTTTCGGCTGTTATGATGATGCTACGCAAGGATGGTTGAGACGTCGTTGCGAAGTTCAGCTACTTAAGTAATTTTGCTGGAGCAAATGAATCCATCCATACTAATATTATAATTGCGAAAGTAACTGTCTATTTGTTACATCTACACTACTTAACGGTTGAACAGATTCGGATTAAACTAGCCAAACGTGTAGACCAAGTCTTGGAATAGGTAGGATACTTCCTTTCATCATCCCGGGAGTATGTTCTCTTCGGATAATATCGAGTTCCATGCGAGCATGTGGGAAAAAGCTGGCATTCTATAAAATCGATGTTAAACAGAGTGATTTGTAAAAGTGTGACGTCGACATAAATATTTAAAAAACTTCCATTACATGCCCAAGGGAAAACTCATTTCGTTATTCTACCAATTGAGCAAGATCAAAGTATCTTAAATAATTCTAGGTATTTCTTGAATCTGACCTTTTCTTCTGCTGGCGACTGCTGCGGTGCATAGCTTCATCACTTTAGACAGTAACTGCCAGTAAATTGTGTTTTTGCTAAGGAGTGACGATTGCGTACTGGAATACGCAGTATTCGGAGGACTCCCTTGACCGACGACTTGAAGGCCGCGAGAGTCCACTGGATGTGAACTACACAAGTCCGGTCGATGATGACGAGATAATAATTTCAAAAATGTTCTCACCGGATAATAGGTGAGTATGACTTGATTGAGCAGCGTGGAGATAGCGTAGAATGTTCCGACGTTGAGGCCGTATGAGATGAGGAGCAGCACATAGTTGCGGTTGGTGATGAGCTTCTTCAGCGACAGCAGGAAGTTGGAGTCCAGGCTGTTGCCCATGTCCGCGGCGGCTGATGGTGGGGAGGGGGGCGCAGCTTTGAAGACTAGAAAATAAGAGTCATTCATTAGTGTTTTGTTGGAGAGGCTGCTACTGTTATTGGCCACAAGCCATAGGTTAGGCTTGCTCCAGTTGTGTCTAAACTGACAGTTGACTTTTTCTGAAAGTCATCATCATCATCATCTGCCTAGCCTTTTCCCAACTATATTGGGGTCGGCTTCCAGTCAATCCGGATTGAGCTGAATACCAGTGCTTTACGTGGAGCGGCTGCCTACCAGACCTCCACAACCTATTAACTGGGTAACACGGTACTTCATGGCAAGACTGGAGTCAGATTTACTGGCTTCTGACAATCCGTAACGACTGCCAAAGATCTACAAATGACAGCCGGGACCAACGGCTTAACGTGCTTTCCGAGGCACGGAGGAAACTCGTTATGTTAAGACGGTCTCCCATCCACAGACCAACCTTAGTAAGCGTTACTTAACCTTCAAGATCGACCCGTGCGGCTGTTATTATTTAGCCACGAGCTCCTCAGTTGACTTTCTCTGAAAATGCCGGTAGCTATATACCAATTTGTTCTATGAAACGAGACATGACGTTATCGGACAGAATAAGACAATTTACCTTTTTTCTATGATTTGTATCAATCTATATTAGGGAGACCATATTCTGGAAGAACCGGTCATTGCACTAGGCTCCAAAGTACTAGAACACACAAGAATAAATTTTTTTTTCGTTCATTTTGTCTGATGACGTCGTGTTCCAGTAAACAAATGGGAACTACTCGAAACTGCAAACTGAAAGTTACTATATACACCTCTAGTTGTATGAAAGGCTGCTCTATCACTTCTTAGCGGCTAAATAATTCCTTCTTTCCATGAGATGAAATGATTAAGGGACTTCTTCAGCTATGTGTATAAATACAAAAAAAGCAAAAAGTGCCTCTCATTGTCACTTGTCTCAAAAAACAGACCGCAAGTACATACGTACTTGTTAAGAAATATTGCTGAGGCCTCCAACCAAAAGGTAGATGATAAGTTAATTGTCATAGTTCGAACATGTTGTGTTACCCCGGCACGGCAAACCCCGCGTAGCCAAAAGGCTATTAAGAATCTCCAACACTGAGGTTTTCCTTAATTATGCGCCTACAGCCTTAACGATCTTGATCGTTAGATAAACGTGTTCCCAACAAAGAGCTAAATAATGGAGAAAGAGGGCCATATTGAGGATAGAATTGCTTGCGCTGAACGAGGCTGTGTAAATGGAGCGATTCTATTGGTTCGTATCGAACACCTCCCTCGATACGCTTCCTCGTACATCTCTGGTGGAAAAGCAGCCTAAAATTACAGTCGAAAAGAACCTTATCATTAATCTTAACTGATATCTGTTATGAAAGTGAGTTTGTTGCGCTTCCACGTCTAAATTACTGAACTAATATTGATGAAGTAAGGAGCAAATATAGAAGGGACCCTTTTTTAGGATGGTAAATCATCAAATGATTCCTTCCATTCTGGGCGGGGCAGAAGGGAGTGTCTGACTCTTACTGACTAACCTATCCGTGTTCTCCCAAATGCTGCTTGCGTTCGAGGGCCGTAGAGACTCCCTTTTTTTAAGGATGGGAAATCATCAAATGTTTCCTCCCGCTCTGGGTGAAGCAGGAGGGAGTGTCAGACTCTTACTGACTAAAACTCATCCGTGTTCCTCCTAGTGCCCTTTGTGTTCCAGGGCTACGGTACCTCTTTCAAACAGATTCCACAACTCTAGCAGGCACTTGCCCTATCGTGCCCCCGCGGAGACTCCCTGGAAATAGGTATAGGCAACCTTGATTTTTGCTAAAATCAATATAATAAATAAATCCACGGGCTAAAGCTAGTCATCTATGAGTTGCAAAGACATATATTCTTGCTGATTAAGGAACTTGCGAGGTAAGTGTGAAGCAGTTTATAATGGTGCAAGTTATCCGCTGTTTCAGGAGTTAACGCGGTTCAGTTAGATGTTCATACGATGCAATAACTCGTAGTAGGTGCAAACTATCGCCGTTTACGACTTTTAAGTTCATGATAAACTTTAAATGCGATCTACAGGTTAAAGTACCTACTTTTTTTTTACTTTTTCACGTGCCTACGTGTTAAACCACTATCTCACCTGGATGGTAAGCGATGATGTGGTCAAAAGTGAAAGTGGAGCACGCTTGTCTAGAAGTAACCTAATTCACTCGACATAAAGACTCCCAGGTTGTAGCTATCAGGAAACACAGACTCCGGCAGATTACATATTTGGGCACACGGGCGTTGAAATACCTTTCCACGCTCACACTATACAGAGCTTGCATGGAGGAGAATGAGACAGCAGCACACCTGCTTCTAAGCTGCCCGGTAGTCGCGGATTACAGAGCAAAGTACTCGCTCGAAAACCCAGGTACCCTCTGTGAGATAATTGGTAACACCAAGGCGTTGCTGGCCTTCCTTGGGGAGCTGGGGTGGATCTAATGACACATTTGTCCCACCTGCACGCAAAATACGCGCTTAGTCGTGGAGTTGCGGAAACCAGCCCGATTTACATACATGCATACATAACGTTTCCCTAGTATAAATAGCCCCATTCTCCCAAGACAAATCTATAATTTTACCAAAACTCATCAAAATTGATTCAGCGGTCTAGACGTGAAAACGTAACAAAAAGACTGACACACAGACATTTTCGGAATTAAGTTTACGACAATAAATAAAGGTAGGCAACGTACGTACATCTTTTCTGCATTTGGAACTACAGTATAATATAAGAAGTGTTTCTACCGTCAATAATCTGATTTATTATCACAACCATTCCCGGAGGATACCCCAAAGGACCCATTCATAAATTGAATCTAATTGAGACATAGTGTAGAGAACACCTGCGGACGAACTACCTTATTGCAATAAAACTCGTTTGATAAATGTAATTTTATCCAGCAGATACAACTTTGAAAGGACCATTTGCCGAAATTCATTTAATTTGTAAGAGGTAATTGTAAACTTGATATCCTGGTAAGAAGTTTCATATGCTTGTAATCCTTAGCTACAACAAGATGTAGACTCTTCCTTGCTAGGTAGGTAACGGTTACGTAACGCATGAGTTGAAGGCTGGTAGTGGTACTAATCTAGATCTATATCTTTCCGCACACACCCACGAACTGCAAAAAACAAAAACAGTTCAACAACAACCATTGGGCAGTTGCCCACCTGGCATAACTCCCATCTGGTCGGAACATCCTCCGTTTTCAATAAAGTTTAGTAGGACTTTGCACCCTGTTCCGCATAGCTCCAGACTAACATACGTTTGCTGCGAGACCCTTAGTTGAAAAGAGCTACTACCTACTGCTAAGTGAACATTTACATAGAATGAAGACATGAGCCGGAAGTCGGCCGATATATCTCTGTCTGCTGTATCACTAGGACTGCTCAGTGAATACTTACACAGCAGAATGAAGACAAACAGCACACTGGTGAAGCCGGCGACGAGGTAGAACATGAGCCGGAAGTCGGAGGCTATCTCCGCGATGGTGCCCGAGGCGCGCACCAGCAGTGGAGGCAGCACGAAGCCGAACGCCACGCCCAGCTGTAGACAAACGAAATAGATTGATTAGAACAGGTATAACTCCTTTATTAGTCCCGAGTTCGGGTTGAGCTTGGTTATATTGGGTTTTTCCCTTTGGCATTTTTCAGTAGCATCTTCTTAGGTTACATTGCCGAATCTTAATGTTTACCTCGTGTACAGTTACAATTAACTGGCCCACTTTTGTATAAATGTTTGAGATTTTTAGAATACCAATCGGTAGAATTTCATAATTCTTTTATATTATACTTTCTTTGCTCAAATAGAAAAAAAAATAAAAGAGTTATAAAATTATAATATCCATATCGAATAATTTTACATGTTTTATAAATTTTAATGATATCGGTTGTAATGGCTACTAACTTATTCGCTAACAAGATGAAGAAAGGTAGAAAGGTACCGTAACGAAACATTTTATTAATCCAGTTTATGACCCACAATATGTAACGCGAAAATCAAGGCAAATCTATATATATAAGAATGAATCCCTATTTCCCTTGGTCATCGCATCACGCTTGAACGGCTGGACCGATTTCGATAATTCTTTTTTTGTTGTGTGCGTTCTGGTCACGAGAAGGTTTTAGGCTATATATTATCACGCTATATGCTTTGGAGGATGAGCAATATTCAAAAATGTCCGTTTTAACGACAGGCACAAGGTTCGATCCCCGGCCAGCAACAACTATTATTTTTATTTTATCTTTTGAACTTTATTTTTACACCAAAGTATTGTCAAAAAAATTATAAAATGGTTTTTTTTTTCACTTACACATTTAAAATATTTCACATTTTGCCAAACAGTTTAGTGGGGAATTTTTATAAAAAACACAACTTAATACAACTTTGCAGATAGGTACTTATGCGTCTAACCTTAGCAATGTTTATCATCACGCTATACTTTCAAGGAACTGAGCAGCGAAAAATCATGACATTAATATGATTGGCTATTTCAATTATTTATTAACAGTACTCTTAGACCATTGGTTTAAAGACTGCCTTTCAAAAGACTCGGTGTGGGTTCGAATCCAACAGGTCTGGTTATTTTTCGAATTTTGTATATATTTTTAAATTATTCATTTCCTTTCTTTTTAATTTTTACTAATATTTTTATACATTGATAACATGTTATTATTGTGTTTTTTTTTAACATTCATCTATGCCAAAATACAATGGCCAGGATGTTAAAGGATAATTAATAGAACGCGCCACGTTCAAAAGTACAAAACCAATGTAGATAACTTTTACACATAAACCGGATAGGAATTGTGGCAATATACATGAAACCAACATTACGTAATGCAGATACCCGTAATGCCATCTATTGACTATATAATCAAAACAGCATGAGAATTACATCAAAACATATGTTTTTGTTATTAGTGATAGATACTTTTAAAACTTCTTAAAAAAAAGTGATTCTTTTAATACCTTTAAAATATCGTTCTGAATGAATTCCTATTAATAAAAATAAAACAAACTCCAAAATAATATTTAGACTGTTCAACTTCAGATTCCATAGATTGCGTTATGCATTTGATATAATTTTTTTGAATCGCCAACAGGCCTGCGCTTACATTTGCTAAGCTTAACTTGAGTTGCGCAAAAATTAAACTTTACAGGCCAGCGGTCACGTTATACCACCCGCGAGCAGCTTGCGAAGTCCCATGATAGAGGAATCGCGAAAAGAGTTGAATTAGATTGGTTAGTCGGATGTCTAACTGTGTTCTATCGATTTGCGTTCCTGATTCGTAATAAATTGAGAATTAACTTGATTCATCAAGTAGTTTCTTTACTTTGTAGTTTAAAGAATAGCACCATTCATTTAGCACCAAATAATATCCGCATATTAAAGATCAAAAATGTAAACATATGGCCTTTTTTGGACCGACGCCATAAACAGCCTTCCTGTTGAAGGCAGCATGCACAGAGCGGTCCACGCAGCAGAAGACCGCATGGATACGCGTCGTGTGTGGTCGCGATCCTTGAAATTGAAGATCGTTTCTTCAATGTCGAGGATCGCGACCACACACAAAGAAGAAGAAAAATGCGAACATGCGCATTATTTTAAGAATATTGCTAAAAATTGACGATGGCATACATCACAATCAAGAGGTGGTTAGGTTATTTTAGAAGATGGGCTGGGTTGTCCCGTTGCTTCAACATTAATTCATTACTTCTGTGAATGGGGAGCCCACCGACCAAGCAGACTATCAAAACGGATATTTTTCATTTCCATGAAAACACAAAGGAAGAAAATGATATATACCATCCGATAAAATTTAAATATGTAATTTATAAAAAAAAACTTTGTAAAGGCACTCGGTTGAAAGTCACACGTATGGCCAACAAACTGTCATAGTAGCTGAAATAAGATTTTGGCTGATTGCTCCGGCATGGTTAAAAACTGTTCAATTCTCAGTAAAGCAACAGCTCAGGGCCAAAAATTATTCATTCACCCTCCAGTGGATCATGGGAAACTGTAAATCCCCAGGCAATGACGCCAGAGATGAACTAGCGATGAAAGTTTCCGAAAAGGTGCTGCTGAACCTGTACTCACTTCTCCTCTTATCTTTCTCACTGATTCGTACATGAATTTGCCAGAGATCAACTGAACTTCAAGACCACAAATGGTCACGGGCTACAAATTAAAAATCAAAAATGGCCATGATAAACCTATACACGCGACTAACTAAGCAACTTCTCTACCCAAGTAGAAATAGCAAAAAAAATAAAAAAAGTAGTAGTAGTATCTAGTATTAAAAATAAAAATATATATACCTATATATATATTAAAATATATTGTTTTAAAAAAGGTGGCTGGCAGAGAATGGACGCGGACTGCACAAGACCGGGATGGTTGGCGCTTTTTGGGAGGCTTACATTCAACAGTGGACGGCAATTGGCTGAAATGATGATGATAGTCGCCATACTCGTAGACAGCCCAATGTGGAGAAGTTGCTTCGATACCGAGAAATCAGTCGCCGACTTCGGTCTGGAAATAAGGTCATTGCTACCCGACGTGCAAAAATCCTCGGAACGATGAGGATGCTCAGCGAAACCTATATGCCTAGCTTCGCTGGCTAACTTTGCCAGGACTCCTAAGCACAACGGCGCGAATGGGATAACGGAATCTCAACTGTACTCTCTCCGTTGCAAGGGTAGTATTTCGTTCTGGATAGAGTTTTCTATTTCAACTTTATGTAGCTCTACCCTAGCATCTTTCTTCAACATTGTGTATAGAAAAGCGTAATCATTAAAACGTTTTTCATTGCGAAAAAATACCGAGATTGGTCGGCGTTTTGAATAGAAGAGGTGATACAGCCAATGCTTTGCATTCTAAGGGGTCAAGCAATGCTAGAAGTTAACTGTTCGTATGACTTATCTCACAATGGTAGCTGAAGAGGGCAATGCTTGGAGTTTCCTTGCGTGATCGAATCAGGAATGATGATATTCGTAGAGAACCAAGGTTATCGACATAGCCCGAAGGATCGCCAAACTAAAGTGGCAGTGGGCAAGGCATATTGCTCGCAGAACAGATGGTCGATGGGGCCGAAAAATTCTGGAGTGACGACCACGTACCGGAAGACGCAACGTTGAGAAACCTCCCACAAGGTGGACCGATGAAGATCGCGGGTAGCCGATGGATGCGAGACGCGCAGAACCGGTCGCTGTGGTGACGCTTGGGGGAGGCCTATGTCCAGCCGTAGAGGTCTTTCGGCTGATATTATGATATCTTATCTTAGCGATCTTACCTAGCGACATCATACTATGCGACATACATGCAAACGAAGTCACGTGCAAAGGCTATCTATCTTTTTCCAATCTTCTAATGTATAAAAATCTCGGATCACAGTGTTTGTTATTGAACTCCTCCGAAATGGCTTGACCGATTTTTATGAAATTGTTGTTTTTATTTATACGGCAAAACAACGTTTGCCGGGTCAGCTAGTACTTAATAAATTGATATCAATATATGAAATCAATTTATTAAGTATTTGAAAACTAATAGCTAGCTAGCTGCCTGAAAGATTATACCCGAAACACCCATAGCAGCGGAACTATTTGCGGTTCACGGAAATAGTGCAAATGTATCTGGATAAATGTTATTACGAATGTAGTTCCCTGTCGGAACTAATTCAGTCAAGCGGTCGAGTTTCAGTTAATCCTCTTACCACGCGGCTTTTAGTGTATATATGTTGGTAACGTAGTTACAAAGGTACGTTTCGTATGAAAATAAATCTTACCTACATTAAATTTTGAGAGGATCCACTTCTGCTGTAAATAAATAGCGACCAAAGCTGTTATTATTTTTGAAAGTAAATGATAGGCCTGATTTCCTAAAAAAGAATGTTAAAGGTAATGTTTTTTTATTGTTTTTGATTTACTGGTTGTGTTTTCTAAAATAAATTCATAACTGCGTAGCCGTAATGCCGTCCCCACATATCGTAGTCATCGCTACGCAACGTAGCAACGTAGCCATGAGCCTACGCTTAGTGGCTGAGCTGTAACTACCGCGACGCGTAGATGACTACGATGCGTCGTAGTAACAGCTCGGCGACTACGCCCGTTCAGTGGATAGACTTACCTGCTTGTCAACGTCGTCGTTACAAGTAGGCTGTGTACCTGTACCTGGCTGGTTGCATACCAATAGGCTTGTCCACTGAAAAAATCTAATTAGTCAGTCAGTTAGATTATCAAAAAATATTAGACCCGTATTTTTTCTTTTGTTACGTAAACCACCTTTGACAATATTCATTGATTTACAAAAACAAAAAATTACGCGTCCATTATTTTTAATACTCTAACCGGCGGACTAAATAGATTTGCAAATTATTGATTCTTTACCTAAGTCCTAAATGTTTTTGTTCACAGACTCGTGTTTTAATATTCAATTGATGGTACATAGCTTGGAGGTCTGTAACAGTCCTCTCAGCAATAACACACAAACTAATTGGGCTTGAGCCCCCTAGTCCCCCCTGGACCCGCTAATGTCACGTCATATTTTAGGCACTTGTCTCACCGCCGGCGATGAAGCGTGTAGCTATCGACTATTTGCTCACTAAGGAAAGGGACAAAATATATAATCTCGTGTGAGTAAAAGAGACTCATACATTCATAGTCGATAGCTGGTTCTTCACACTGCCAGTGAGCGGCACTTAGGTACCTCTAGTTGATTGCAGCGACAAGAGATATCAAAGATTGTACTCGCTCAGCGACACTCGCTCAGCGATGCTCGTTTGGCGGTCAGAACTCACCAAACAGCGGTAATTTCTACCTATAGTGGGCCGGAGCGAGTATTGCGAGTAAAAGCCCGTCGCACAAAAGCACTCGCTGAAATCTGAGCGTCAAAAACATCGAAACTTTTCACTCGCCACTCGCTGCTCGCCAACTCGTTTCGAGTTTGAAGCTTTACTCGCTACTCGCTGATCGCTGGCGGTGAGACAAGTGCCTTACCGGTTGAAAAACAAACAAACGTCACAAACGACATGAAAACAAAAGAATCACGATAATCTCGGAATCATGCAGTAAACTGTCGCGAAGGATCATTACCGTCGCCGACTGTACATAGTTTGCTCTGCAATAAACAATTTAATTCCAATTGGGTAAACGCCGTAAACGAACCATAATCTCTCAAGGTTTCGTTTATTTTTTTACGACTAAATAACCGCTCCTATCGCGAAATCAGCGAATCCTTTTTAGGAAGTGTTAAAAGATTGTATATACGTGTTTATACACGTGAGTAATAATAGAAACACGTGCCTCGGAACCTTAGTTTTTTCTCTCATTAGTGAGAGACTAATTTGGTCTTCAAAACTTATGGCAGTTATGACGCTTTTTTCTGCCAGCTTTTTTTTGCGCTTACAAATTGGGTGAGGCAAAGGAAACTAGTTCTTGACGTATGTATTTACAGGTTCATAGGAAAATAACCAGGGACTGAAAGCGGTTACGGTTAGAGGTTAAGATACCTCAAAAATATATCGGTACCAGATTAAAATAAAGGTAGAGCTATACCGATACCTTTATAAATAAAGGTTGGGCTATATTGTTATTTAACCTTTATATAATTTCAGTACCGAAAAACATGCGAGACGGCGTACCTACCACTCGTATGTTTGCATGTTCGCGACGCGACGTTGCCGTTCTTGCCGACTTAGTTACCTACATTTTTATTTGACTATCTGTAATAGAGGCATCTGAGCTTTCAGATGGCCCATCTGTGATGACATGTGCAACTGCAATTTAACAGTTTACTTGTAAATACTGTAACTGTACCTACTTAGGGGCTGTGGGACGCAGAGCACATTCGAAAATCGCCATTTTTTTCTTCGCAAATATGATCTCCATAATGCCAATACATTTTCAAGCGTAAAAGACTATAACTACAACTTTGTGTACAGTCGCCAGCATATCAAGCTATAAAAAGCTGTCAAATTTATTTAATAGATTTTCACAGTTATCGTTAAAGCATTATGTTCAAAGTTGACTGTGTAAATTTGACACAGATAGCCTGATTTGCTGGCGTCTGTACCTATTCAATAGGAAATTTAATACTCTTATGCATTTTTGGAAAAAAAATATACATTTTAATTTATTTATGATTTTATGACGGTTTTTAACCGAATTTGACTCATTTCTAGGATTCCGAACATCCGTGAAAATCGGAACCCTTATATAGGATCTTTCTTTCTGTCTCTCCGTCTGTCTCAGCCAGTTTTCTCTGGATTTACAAGACTGATTCAGTTGGAATTTGGTACACATATGGACTTCTATGACCCAAACATGAACGCGTTACTTAAATACTCGTAAATACATTTTTAGTATGGAAGTCACTTTTGGGGGTGAAACAATAAAATTAAAAAATAGTTTTTCGACCTGAATTGTGTGACCAATCAAATAAAAGGGCTTACTGTGAGGGTTTAATCCTATTTTTTCATAATTTTATATAATATTTTTTTCATAACTTTTGATATTATTCATAAAATTTGACCAAAAATGATCATTCCCTCTCCGAAACTGCTGAACCTATTTTTTTTTTAAGTTCAGATAATAGTTTTTGTAGATTACAGGAAAACTTATAAGAAGTCTATAGTGTTAAAATAACATGTTAAAAAAATAAATTGGTTCGGAACCCTTTGCACGCGAGTCCCACTCGCACTGGGCCAGCTTTTGCGCTCAGATTACTCAGACTCCTGCGAGACTTGCTTGGGAGCAGCCCTGTGTCATTTAAAAAAATAGAAATATACGAAGAACATAGGTATATAAATTACAAACAGCCCAAATAATTAAGATAAAATATATCTTAATTATTTTATTCATAATATTGATTGTGAAAATAAGATTTTTAATGCGGCATATTGACGTCTTATACACAATGTCAAATTTATCGATAAAATAATGGTGCAAATGCGAGTCCTAAATTATACAACCAAAGTAACATATTGTGAGCACTAAACTCTTCAAGACCTGTGCATCAACTGGTATAAAATCGAAAAAAAAATGTTAAAAAAAATCTTATAGTGGCGAAAATTCGTCGAGGTTTATCATCATCATATCAGCCAAAAGAAGTCCACTGCTGAACATAGGTCACCCGTATCCATCGGCTACCCGCACCTTGTGGGAAGCCTCCCAACGCTGCATCTTGTAGTACGCGTTTGCCACTCCAGAACTTTTTTTTTTTTCTAATGTTGGGCACGCGTTTGACCACTATCTCACCTTATGGTAAGCGATGATGTGGTCAAAGATGGAGCACGCTAGCCTAGAAGTAACCTATTCACTCTTGACTTAAAGACTCCCAGGTTGTAGCTATCAGGAAACACAGACTCCGGCAGGGAATTCCACTCCTTAGCTGTACGCATTATGAATGTATTCCCAAAACGTGTGGGTGGGATGTCCACCACCTACATGTGGGGTGGCGCATCGCCGTTCGTCTTGTCGTCCGATGATGGAACGGGCTTGGCGGAATTTAATTATACAATCCCGTCACATTCCCCAAAATGCAACCGGTAGAAAACCGAAAAGCTAGCAACTCGTCGTCGATGCTCAAAACATTGGAGCTTCGTCGCGACGAGCCTCTCATTGCCGATGATCCTCTTGGCTCGTTTCTCAATTGACTCAAGGGCAACAAGCTGGTATCTGGCTGATCCGTCCCAATGATGAGAGCAGTATTCCATACACGATCGAACTTGCGCTTGATAGTTTGAGCAGCTGTTCCGGCGTGAAGTACCGTCTCACCTTTGCTAGGATCCACAACATTTTTGCAGCTACTTGAGCTTTACCCTCTATGAAAGGGCCAAAATTGAGAGTAGATGTTAATGTAACCCCAAGAAGCTCAAGTTGGTCGGTTATCGGCACGGTAGCACCTCGGAAATATGAAGCTAGGTGGAATTGGCTCCTTTTGGTGGAAAAAAGACACGCTTGTGTCTTAGCAGCATTGAACTTGACCAGATTGGCATCGCCCCATTCAGAGACAGCCTGTAAGGACACATTCAAGCGCTCAACCATAGCCTCCCGGAGAGACCGGATCTGCGATCCACCAGCTCGTGCGTCGGACACGTATCTCTCAACAACAGTGCTGTCGTCTGCATACCCAAAGATACCGGGTTTAAGCAGATCATTAATATGCAGCAAGAACAGTGTTGCTGAAAGCTCCGACCCCTGAGTAACCCCGGCATTAATATCCAGCAGTCCAGACGAGCAGCCATCTATGACCACTCGGATAGACCGATCCCTCAGGAAATCTGCGATCCAATCACACAAACCAGCGGGCAGACCGAAGGAAGGAAGCTTACTAATAAGGTTAGACCCTGCCGAAGGCCTTGGATCCTTGGAAGGATATGAATGGCATACGCTAGAAGATCCCCAGTTGACCGATTTCGGCGGAACCCGTATTGTCGGTCACTAAGGATATAATTCGCTTCTAGGTACGCCAGGAGCTGATGATTCAGAACGCGTTCCATAGTCTTATAGAGTATGGAAGTTACCGAGATGGGTCTATAATTCGACGGGTCAGCTCGACTACCCTACTTGGGCACGGGCTGCACGTTAGCTTGCTTCCAAGCCTTCGTGACCTTTCCGGTCTCAAACGAAAGGCGATATAGGCGTGTCAAGATCGGAGACAACTCAGGCGCACAAGTCTTCAGAACAATTTCCGGTATCCCATCCGGGCCACTAGCCTTATTCACGTTTAGGTTACGCAGCACCCTACGGACGTCATTCTGATGAATGCGAATGTTCGACATACTCGACTCGCATCCACCAGGAGATGCAGGGGGCCTCGCGCCATCAGGATCCAGACGTGAAGATTCCGCAAACAAGGTAGCAAACAAGTTCGCTTTCTCCCCAGCGGAGTGGGCCAGAGCGTCCCGTCGGATCTCAGTAGTGATGGTAGTGAGAGGTGGCAGAAGTTCGATTCGACCGACTTATTCAGGGACCAAAAAGCCTTAATGCCTGCTGGGTATGAGGCAAGTTTGTTCCTTATTCGGCTAATGTGGTCAAATCATGCCCTCCGCAACACTTTCTTACAGGATTTGGCAGCCCTGTTAAAGGCTCGTCGACCCATGCCAGATAAGCCGCGTGCTTAAGCGCATCAGCGCGATTGCACTCGGCACCAAACCATGGACGAGCTTCGCCAGACATTGTTATGCCAGAGAACGGAATGTAGTACTCCATTCCCCTCCGCAACACATCCGTCACGGCGTCCGCGCACGACGAAGCATCAGTCGAAGAAAGGCAAGTAGGCTGCCAAGGATAACATGCGAAGAAAGATCGCATGCCATCCCAATCTGCTGACCTGTATCGCCATACCCGCCGGGTGCCTCTTGGGCTAGAATCAGGCGGGGAGTAAACGGACACAGACTTCACCAGACAGTGGTCGGAACTACCCAGTGGAGAAGAAATCGACACCGAATAGCGGTCTGGATCTGTTGTCAGCAAAAGGACCAAGCAATTGGCAGTGTGCAAATCAACATCCGGCACCCTCGTGGCCCCCTGGACCAGCTGGGTAAGATTTAACGCAAGCGCTAGCTTTCTCGTCTCTCGTCTAGCATGGTCTGTGCACTGGTATGGGAAGAGCCACTCCTGATGGTGGGCGTTGAAGTCCAGTAACGCCCAGTAACACCAATTGGGCAGAAAGGTACCGCTGCTGAGCCGCATCCGCCGCCTCACTTAGGTGCTGTGTTAACTTCCCGAAGGCCTATTGATCATCTGTTCCACAAGCAATGTGGGCTGCCCTCTGCCACTTCAGATTGGCGATCCTTTGGGCTATGTCGGTAAAGTTGGTTCTCTTGCGGATATCATCATCCGTGATTCGATCACGCAAGGAAACTGCGAGCATTGCCCTCTCCATTTCCATTTGGCCCATTGTGAGCGACCGGGTCTCAGTTACATAAGTCACCACTGGCAACAAGCACTGGTCATAGACTTTCGGCTTGAGACACTGTGGTATGTGAGACGAAAAGATAACACGCCATTACGCAACTTCCCGAACGCCGCCCAGCCGAGTCGGATTCGACTCGGCTGGCTCGACTAAAATACTGGTATTCAGCTAAATCCGGTTTGACTGGAAGCCGACCCCAATAAAGTTGGGAAAAGGCTAGACAGATGATGACAGAAACTCGCTTTTTAATTATTTGATCACTGTAGCTCAATAGATGGATCTCCCATCTATTGAGCTACAGTGTATTTGCACGCATCGTCTGAAGACTGCAGAATTATCTCCCGCCTCTCCTACGAGATCTTCAGAGTAGGATCAGAGAGCCTCTTGTTCTTATCTGTACGGTGAGTCTTGAAGAACTTAAACCCGACCGTAAGGACAGCTCCCTAGTTCCTAGAGAGCTCCGTGGACGAAATGATTCTGAAGTTCGGGCTGAAAACATTCGAAGTTTTGATCTGGATCTGTGCAAGGCGGAGCGTAGATTCCATCGGTCGAGATCTTTCCAGCTTAATATTTAGGTTCAATTTGCCTCTTACCATGCTGTGATCACTTCCGGTGTTCACTGCGTTGATCACAGAGACATCATTGAATATCTGCTTCTTCGTTGACATGATGAGTTCAATCTCATTTTTAGTTCCACAGTCTCTGCCACGTCCACTTCCTGTGCTTTGAGTTCATCGTGTAAGTGCCTTCCTTCTCTATAAAACTGGCCAGTAGGTGTTCCCGGTGGTTCCGACGTCCTAATCTGAATTGCCCCACTCATAGCTCATCACTGTCTCGTTTGCCCAGTTTCGCGTTGTCCCCCATGACCACAGTGAAGCAAACGCAAAGGGCACTAGGAGGAACACGGATGGGTTATAGTCAGTAAGAGTCTGACACTCCCTCCTGCTTCACCCAAAGCAGGAGGAGTCATTTGATGATTTCCCATCCTTAAAAAAAAAAAAAGTGAAGTGACACACACAGTGAAGAAGATGTACCTAGATTCCAGATAATTCTTCATACATGGTCTCTATTTCGTTGTCGGTGTGTGTCGAGGTTAGGGCGCTAACCTGTACGACGTACAACGAATATCTTGATGATATTTTGAGTATAAAGTACGCCACCCTGTGATCATTCTCGTTCACATTGGACACAAGGAACCAGTGAACGATAAACCCGACACCACCCTGGAACTTCTGTTCACCCTCCCGTAAATAGAACAGAGTCGTCGGTGTTTGTTGGGAGTTGGGACAGCCGGATCCACTCCGGAGATACTTAGCTCTCCCTGCCTCGCCGTGATTTTGGCCACTACCAGAGTCAAGGGTAGGCGAGCTGCCGGGCACTAGGGGCCATTTTAAATTGTGCTCATCATATTGGGCGGTGGTTTGCCATAATCGTCACGATTGGCAGACGGGTTGGCGATCGCAGTGTAGCTATTGCAATGTGTAGAGAGTGCTACTGCTCAATCTATGGTAAGTCCCTTAGAAGACTCTTACGAGACCCAAGGAAAGTGATGAGATGGTGGTGGCCCTGATTGCACATTATTAAATAATGTGCAATCAGGGCCTCTCAACTGAACGACAGAGTGGCGTGGCGGTGCTTCAAAGAAAACGCCTATATTAAGGTTTAGCTACTGCTACCGATACATTTATAAAGGTTAAGGTACTGCTACCGAAAAATTTATAAAGGTTATAGGACTTCTACCGAAATATAACCGGTATGCATTTCCATGCATACCGGTACTCTTAAAATTCCGCTACTGAAAATTATAACGATATCGAAATATTTCGGTAACCTTTATTTAACGGTATGACGTCATACCGAAATTTAAAGGTACCTTAATTTTTGGGTAATTCAGTCCCTGAAAATAACTGTTTTTTTCAGGAAAATAAAATTAACTGCCACTAGTTGGCGCCACTTAGGCGAAAAGTACTTTCAAAACGGACCTTTGACGGAAAAAAATACGTTGAAGTAAATTTCCATAAACCTCACACTCTTTTTTGACCATATCATCGTTTACCATCAGATGAGAGTGGTGATGGGATGGTGGAAACGTTTGCCTATCAATAGTAAAAAAAAAACTCAACCGGGAAACAAGCGTTTTGACAGGTGCCTGGATCAGACGCCTCAGTGCTGCCACCTGACGAGTAATTTTACTAAATTTTAAACAACAAGCCTCAATTTTCCCGCATTTTTTACAGATGGCGCTTGAGATGCGATTGCGAATGTTGCTTTATTAAAATCACTAAGTTAGGGCGACATTCAGGTAATGAAACATGGCTTTTACAGGAAAAATATCGGCGAAAATACAGTATTTTTTCTTCTAAACCCTGAATATAATTCCAGAGAATTTTAATATTACCAGTCGCTGCGGATCGTTAATCATTGCAAAGTGTGTGCTTGTCTTCTTGGACAATAGATAGGCACCTATAATATATGATTTATAAGGCTAGGAATTCAAATTCTTTTCCCATTTCCGGATGACAGATAGATCTTGATTAAAATTGTTATATTTTTTAAGAAAAAATATTATAAGTAAATTAATTAATTATTATAATTATTTTTTTATTATTAGTTGTTATTTTTTTTTTGTTCTTTCACTTGACCTCGATCACGCCAGATGGAAAGCGATGGATGAATTTTATGATGGAGCGAGCGTGCAAAAGAAATTCCTGTTCACTCATGCTTTGAAGGCAGTTGGGGTATATGTGAAAGGGAATACAGACGCTGGCAGAGAGTTCCACAAGTTTTTCCCGTTCCCGTAAGTATTTAGGGAAATTCTCTCTTAGTGCTCCCTGACATTCCCTGAGGAACCTACATGCCAAATGTCAGTAGTTTCAGGTATGCGTTGACTGTCATTTATTCATCAGTATCGGAAGAGTTCTATGTTTATTGATAAAGTGTACCTAACCGCAGCTGTGCTTGCTCTCAGACCCCTCAATACTACTCGTATAAACTGATTTACCCAAGCATTTAATAGCCATTCACCGAGAGATTCAAGCGAATTCCCCTTTCGACCAGGTGTCACGTCCGATAAAATGTAGCGTTCAATAAAATGCCAGCTTGTCGGACGTCAACCATCCGACATCCGACACGTTGTCCGACAGTCCGACATTACCAACAACTGTGGAACCATTACTTTTTTATTGCAGCTGAAATATGCGCGACTGTTAAATTTTCACGAGCTATACGAAATACGTAGGTACCTACGTAGGTAGGAAGTACCCCGTCTGTTTTGTTGACGGATTTTTTTCATCTCATCATTTGTCTAAGCAGAATTTTAAAGCGACTTATAAATTAAAAACTGCAGCATATTTCATCAGAGTTTCCGGAACCTTCAAAAAATACCTGTACGATAACGCTCAGGAGGTTGGATTATTAATGTCCATTTCACAGTTAAATTAGGAAAAGTTCTATAAGTTTTAAATGTTTTGGCTCCATTGACATCGAGAGCAGACCGAGCGTGTTTCTTGTAAGGTGAACGCGTACCAGCACATTAGCACACGTTAGGGCCGTATCTTTACTATACACGGTGACATTTTAATGTCTTACAGAGGTGGCCCACTCAAGTGGTTGCGCCAGGGTAGCCCGCGAAGCCGGGGTGCGGAATCCGTCCGAAAGAAACGCCGCGGCCCTGAAACGCAAAGGGCATTAGGAGGAACACGAATGGGTTTTAGTCAGTAAGATTCTGACACTCCCTTTCGCTCCGCCCAGAGCGGAAGGATGATTTCCCATCCTTAAAAAGGTTCGCGAAATTCAAATATTTTAAAGTTTTTTGCAATTTGCCAGTCAGTGTGAAGCTGTATGTTGAACAAAATACGATTCGCGGCCGTAACGCGTATTCATCTAGAGAATTATAACCATTTTAATCATCAATATAGCTCTCTAAGTTCATGAAGCCCTATAGAATGGTTATTTCATGAAAAAGTGAATATCGCGGGCTACCCTGGCGCATCCACCTTAATGTACCCGACATAAACTACCTGTAGGCGCATTGTTTTTTAAATAATCCATTAAGATAATACGTACAGTAAAAATAAATAATGCATTAATATAATAAAACACCTTTTTAATAATATTTACGTCTCTATCAAAACAACGTCACTGTTCCATTCCGTCCTTAGAACACAAGGCTCGGACTGCGCTCGCTCCTGGATGTTTCAAACTACGTCATGCGTCATGATAATGAATAATATTTTCATATTTTAAATAATCCAAATGTTTATAAATTTCAATTTTCTTTAATAAATGCGTAGTAGTCATTGAATAAATGAAGTGGGCTGCCGTTGTGAAATAACTAAAATGCCACCTTGTATTTGGCTCTATAGAAGGTAAACCTTATAATAAGCTACAAGCAAATTCTCAGTTGACACAAATACCATCAAAAAGGTTTACTACCTCCTGACGAAGATCTGACATTGTAAGCACCTTGACAAGTTGAACAGGGTACCGTTTTCCTTAACATTTGCAAAACTGGTTTGGGAACAAGAAAGCCAATCACAACATTTAATGGTATTTAGCTAGAGTAAATTGGAGGAGCTCGCGACTAAATAATAACAGCCGCACTGGTCGTTCTTGAAGGTTAAGCAACGCTTGTTAAGGTTGGTCTGTGGATGGGTGACCATCTTAACATACCGAGTTTCCTCCGTGCCTCGGAAAGTACGTTAAGCCGTTGGTCTCGGCTATCAGTTGATAAGATCTTTGGCAGTCGTTACGGATTGTCAGAAGCCAGTAAATCTGACCAAGTCTTGCCAAGATGTACAATGTTACTCAGTTAATGGGTTGTGCTTGTGGAGGTCTGGTAGGCAGCCGCTCCACGTAAAACACTGGTATTCAGCTGAATCTGGTTTGACTGGAAGCCGACCCCAATGTAGTTGGGAAAAAGGCTAGGCAGGTGATGAGCTTGAGTAAATTGGAAACCAAACCTTATGAAACGTTTTGAATTCTGTGATCTAAATAGATCAATTACTTTCTCTTTTCGTTTTTTTCAATGTTGCCTAACACTAGGAGTTTCTCCTGTAGCGTGGGTGCATTTACAAACAACAGCTAGACCAGGAAGAACTATCTGCAGGCCATACAAATATATGTTTCGTGCGGGAATCGAACCCTTGACACGCTGCGCGGCAGCCAAACGCTTAACCACTGCGCCAACCGTGTCATCAAATAGGTCTATGTACTTACGTACTAAGCAGAAAAAAGAACTACAAAAAATGCTTTATGCCTTGTCACATTAAGTCTTCCTATGTACCAGTATTGTGAATTAAATCAACACTTATGTATACTTATGTAGCGGCATCAATTGCACCACAAGAAAAAAATCCAATGAAGCAAATCAACATCGCAACAAAAAGAACCGCAACGCCTATCCATCTAGCAGCGACCTAAAATCTTGCATTGCGTAAGCAGAGTTTACCGTGCGATTTGAACATGTACATCAGCCCGAACATCAACTATCGGGCAGTTGCCCGCCCGGCAGAACAGCCGCCTGGTCGGAGGATCCTCCCTTTACAACGGAGGTTTGCGGGACTTTACTCTCTGTACCGCTTACCTCCAAACTTATAATATAAAGAGGAAAGTTTTTTTTGTATGTTTGTACCAAATAGGATCCGAAACTACTGGACTGATTTTAACCATTTTTAAACCAATAGAAAGATAAACTATCAGGAAGTAACATAGGCTATAATTTATTTTCGACTATAATAGCGATCCTTACGAAAATTTGCAATATTATACCTACGCAAACGAAGTTGCAGGTTATTGTTTTTATAATTAATTTTCATTTCCTTTTATTGTTACCAACATTGTGTGATCCCGTGTGTGCCAAATAAAATAGTTTTCTTTCTTTCTTTTCTTTCCAGGTGAAGTGCTAGTTAATAATAAATAAAATCAGCGCGGTTTAAAACTTCAAACTCTGGGATATGATTCAACCTTTAACTTCAAATTGAAAGAGGAAAAAATTTAATTAAAAATTTAGAAAACCCCGACAAAAAAAAAACGATTCTTTGGGCCAAGCATCACCGCCTCGGGAGACCGCAAATCTTTTGTATTTTACTAAGTATAAGTAGGTATTATTTTTCTACTAGTCAAGCCTTTTATTTGATGCCAATTTTCGATGAAAAAATAATATTTAATCCGCCATTTTGTGGCAACGGCCATCTTGGACCGATTTTCATTAAACATAGCTAAGAACACTCTCAACTAATTCACCATTGAAACAAAAATAACCAAAATCAAAATCGGTTTGTCCGTTAGGGAGCTACGATGCCACATACACACACACACACTCACAGAGACACACCAAACTTATAACACCCCGCCGTTTTTTCGTCGGGGGTTAAGAGGAAACGTAGGCGGCGAGACTTTGTTTGTAAAAAGACATAATTCAAGGTCTGGCTCTCGACTGTTTTCTCCTCCGATATACAAATTCGCCAACTATTAATCATAAAAAGGAAAACATTGGGACACAGATACATCCTTCTTATTCAGTTTGTGAAATATCTCTTGGCGAAGAAAACAGTCGAGACCCAAACTACCCATGTTTCCTCTTAGAGTGAAACATTTCTAAGGAAACGTGTGTATCTGTAAATATCGCATGCACTGGGGACTGCAGACGGTTCTAAATAACCTCGACTACAATAGGCACTCCGCGGTCTGAATATTTTCAGGCACCAAATAAAGAGACAATTTTATGAATGGGGTGAAATATTCAGTATTGATTTCAGCTTTTATAGTATCGGATCGGTACAGAAATATGAGGTTTGTAGCAAGGGAAACAGAGCTATTCGGGAATAGGCAGATGAACTTGCAAAACATTATAACTTGAGAATTCTAATTTCTTTAAGTATTCGTCAACCATAATAATTGTTACTCAAAAATCAATTATGAAATTAGCCCCAATATTAACTTGTAGCGGCATCAAGGCCGCCACAAGAAAAACCTACGAAGCAAATCTACATCGCAACAAAAAGCACCGCGACGCCATCTATCCGATTAGCAGCGAACTACAACGATGAAATCCTGCATCGCGCAAGCAGAGTTTACCGTGCGATTTGAACATATACATCAGCCCGAATATCAACTATCGGGCAGTAGCCCGCCAGGCACAACAGCCGCCTGGTTGGAGGATCCTCCTTTTCAAATGAGGTATGCGGGACTTTACTCTCTGTTCCGCTACCTCTAAACTTACTGGGATCTCATCACCCCGACTCACTAGGGCATCGCATACAGTTCCGACTCACTGTGAACTCTGCGACCACCGGTTCCGACTCACTGGAGCCAGCAGCAGCACCACTCCGACTCACTGGAGCCTGCAGCATCATCCCGACTCACTGGGATATTTCATCACCCCGACTCACTGGGGCACCGCATATAGTTCCGACTCACCGTGAACTCTGCGACATCCGGTTCCGACTCACTGGAGCCTGCAGCATCATCCCGACTCACTGGGATATCTCATCACCCCGACTCACTGGGGCACCGCATATAGTTCCGACTCACCGAGAACTCTGCGACTTCCGATTCCGACTCACTGGAATCAACCTTCAACTGGCTTGGCAAGCATCTCAAGATGCATGGACGACTCATCCACTATCGACCTCCGGTCTCCGGAGGGGAGTGATGTAGCGGCATCAAGGCCGCCACAAAAAAAACCTACGAAGCAAATCTACATCGCAACAAAAAGCACCGCGACGCCATCTATCCGATTAGCAGCGAACTACAACGTTGAAATCCTGCATCGCGCAAGCAGAGTTTACCGTGCGATTTGAACATATACATCAGCCCGAATATCAACTATCGGGCAGTAGCCCGCCAGGCACAACAGCCGCCTGGTTGGAGGATCCTCCTTTTCAAATGAGGTATGCGGGACTTTACTCTCTGTTCCGCTACCTCTAAAAACTATTCAACCTGCTCCACGAAGACTGATCATATTCGTATATACACTAACTTAAATAATTAAGCAGTCAGGCAGACTGTCTTTAAGCCCTGGAAGTGTCCTATAACCATTGTACCGTAATAGACTGATTGAAACACTATAGAGGGATGCTGAAAAGAGAGGAAAGTCCCGCAAACCATCATTGGAAAGGGAGGATTCTCCGACCGGACGGTTGTTGTGTCTGGTGGGCAACTGCCCGATAGTTGAACGGTGGAACGCAGAGCTAAGAGGCTCATCGGCGACGTAAAACTGGTGGATGCCAAGCTACATAGCTTGGCTCATCGCCGTAAGGTTGCCTGCTTGTAGGTCTTCTACAGATTGTACTTCGGTGAGTGTGCCCAAGAACTCCACGACCTCATCCCACCGGCCCCTTCTACCATCGGACATCCAGACGCACTGCATCTTACCATCCCTACCTTGTGGCTATTCCACCAATTCGCACTAAGCGTTTTCAAACGTCTTTTATAATGCGCACAGCAAAGGAGTGGAACTCTCTGCCAGCGTCTGTGTTTCCGAAAGCTTACAACCCTAATCTCTTCAATGAACAGGCTCCTTCTGGGTAGGCTCGCTCCATTGTAGACTTTGTCTCTGTCATCTCTGACATAGACTAGAGTCAAGAGCAAACCATTACAAATAAAAAAAATAAAAAAAGTTGATATTTGCCAAATATCAACAGTCCAAATATTATTTAGACTGTTGATTAAGTTGATATTTAAACTATTGATCGCACGGAAAACTCTGTTCGCTGCTGGTAGGACAGATGACGTTGCGGTTCTTTTGTTCCTACACAAATTTCGATTCATTAGATTTTTTTTGTGGCAGCATTGATGCCGCTACAAGTCTGTCTAGCCTTTTCTGTATAATCATCTATGGACACACAAACTGCGACCCACAGCTGAACAAATGGATCAATATCTTTGAAGTCACCACGTCAACCTGGAAGTATCTTAAACCCACTGCAAGTCGCATTCATTGAATCAAATAAAAATAACAGCGACATAACATCAGCTTACATAACAGCAGTGATCCATACAATTGCACACAGCATTACATTCAATTCGAGCAATGATACAAATCGCGCAGTGAGCCCCCTCGCGGACAAATTGGATGATCGTTTCCGAGCGCAATCATGACACTGGAACAATACTGGATCACGTGGGGTGTCTGTGTAAGTGTTAGGAAGGTTATCAGAGATAATAAAACAGCTGTACGGATTCATCAAACACCTGAAGTGTCGATGTTGACACGCATAGTATCGGGCTTAAAATATCTGTCTTACCGAAGGAGACGCGACTAGTTACCGGCTAGTTTCTCGCTTATGTAACGCAGTACAATAGTTAATGTTAGTCCCAGTTCAGGAAAAGATTCATTCATCTCTACCCTGTGTGTCGGTCTGTCTTTCTGTTCGTTACCTTTTCACGTTGTAATGGATTTATATTAAACTTGACTCAAGGGAGATCATGTCCTAAAACATAGAACAACTCTTCATCCGGAGAGTATGTACCCTTGGGATAATTATTGGCTTTCATGCGGGTGTAGACGCTAGCAGAAGATATTGATTCATAGATGATCGCTGACTATTCACACTGATCGGCGAGAACTCTCTTTTCGCTAGTATATTGTAGCTATACGAGCTATAAAAGCAAAAACTCGCCTGGCGGGTAGAACATCACTCCTACCTAGTTGTAGATCAATTACTGTAGGTAATTGATCTATGTTCAACATACCCTGTTCCTATCCTGTACATGTCTCTGATAGCTATCCCTTAAGGTTATAGCTATAGAAATTTGTAAGACTTCTTGAGTCAGAAGTGAATAGATTACTTCCAAGCAAGTTAGCTCCATGGTTGCCCACATCATCGCTTACCATCAGGTCAGAAAGCGGTAAAACGCAAGATTACCAGCAAAAAAAAAGCTTAATATTTCACCAATGGATCCTTGGATGAAAAAAATGGTTTTCGCACACCCTCAATATTTTATGACGAACAACCAACGATACCCCAAACCATGGGATAAACGATAAAAATAACATAATCCCCGCTTCACGAGTAGGGTTTTTTTTTTCTACGATTTTGTTTTACATCTTTGTCAGCGTGATTGATATATACCCATAGCAAATTCCAACTTTCAAGAGCCAGACAGACAGACCAACTGACATGGCGAAACTATAATGGTTCCTTGTTGACTACGGTACCCTAGAAAAGACCAATTACTTAGTAAGTAATTACAAGGCTTGAAGGAGGAAAGTATTCGCGAGTAAGTCAAAGGCGTCAGGTTGACCACCTCGAGCCGTCGAACGAGACGACCAATTTGTTCCAAGCAGCGTGAAGATTATTTCATTTCTGAGGATTGTTAATGTCACGTGTTTTGATACAAATGTCAGAAATGTAAACATTATTATTTACTGTACGGTTAGTTTTCTGATTTTACTTAAGTAGTATTTACAGCTAAAACATTTTTGATCTTGATAATCTTCCTAATCCCACTATCGCCCTAATACTACCGGAGTACCAGTCGTACAGCAGGGTACTATCCGCACTTGGTCGATATCCTGACTAGTCGTACTCAGCGCTTCACCGCCACATTTATTATGCGCACAGTCAAAGTGTGGAACTCTCTGCCTTCAAAGCAAGAGTGAACAGGCATCTTCTGCGCACGCTCTTCATTATAGACCTCAACCAACGCTTTCCATTAGGCATCATCGAGTTCAAGGTCAAGCCCATTCCACAAGAAAAAAAAAACAAAATTGGTTAAGTTGCAAAGCAGGATTCTCAAGTGTCGCCCTTCTTCATCATCTGCCTAACCAGCTGAATATCAGTAGAGCGGATGCCTACCAGACCTCCACAACCCATATACTGGGTAACATGGTAGCTCTTGGCAAGACTGGGAGTCAGATTTACTGGCTTCTGACAGTCCGGAACGTCAACCAAAGATCTCCAAATGGCAGTCGAAACCAAGAGGAAACTCGGTATTTTAAGATGGTCACCCATCCACAGACGAACCTTGGCAAGCATTGCTTAACTTTGAGGATCGACCAGTACGGCTGTTATTCTTTAACCACGAGCTCCTCAGTGTGTTGCTCTTTTTGTTTTGCAAAATTGGCTGACACATTGCCGTTGCCTAGATTCGAACATCCTAATACGGTTGAATTTTGCATATTTTATAAGTGTTACAATTGCTTATTAATATGAATAGATTCCAAAACTCGTCCTTCTTGATCTGTGTGGAAAAATACAAGCATTTCTAATCTATTATAGACATATACCTACATACAAAACAATATAAACCATGATTGTCATTTTTCTCATGTTCGAGTCGCACGTGTAACATATTGTTTTGGAAATTGTACAAACAAGGGAGGAGTGCTAAGTCCCTCAAGCAAAGCCGAGTTGAGTTTTGTGTTTTCCTCGTTTCTAAATTGTCAAGGGAGGTTTTACGAAAACAAATTACCTAATTAGCTACCGTGACTGTTTTTAAGCATGGGAAATCATGAAATGACTCCTGCTGGTCTGGTTAGAGCGAAAGGGCGTCAGACTCTTACTGACTGAAACCCATCCGTGTTCCTTCTGATGTTCTCTGCGTTCCAAGGCCGCGGTGTCTCTTTCGGCTGAACCCCGTAAACCTGGCAGAGCTACCATGGTTGCTCTAGTGGAGTCAATTCAAAGTCACTGAATGGACGAGACGAAATTGTACAAGATTCCACTGTAAAAGCCAATCTAGGCATTCGCACAAAAGGCAACGAAAAAAAGTCTCCAAATATTTAAAAAGTCCTTAACATTCCAAATCGTAAACTTTTACGTTTCCACTTTATAACCCAATATAAATTACGCGGGACATTCCTTTAATGCACAATAAAGTTTAAGTAAGGTCCCTTCAGCTTGTAAAATATTTTGCTCTCTTATCAAACGCCAGACAGACGAAGATGGGAATTGGACATCAGCTTTCATTATAATAGCTCTTATTGCCTTGAGTTAAGGTTTATAATTGTCTGACTTCCTTATAGAGGTCTATTAGGGCTTTAGACCTTGCGTTGTATTATTTCTATGGAAACTTCATCCTTCTTTATAAGGATTAATGTGTTTCTTCCTAATGATTTGGTTGAAAATGAGCAGGAAAGATTGAGATGTCACTGTTTCTTTCTAAAAGTTAACATGGCGTTATTTTTAACCTCTTGGTCACAAGCGCTTGCAGAAGGAGTTAACACTGCAAGGGTGTCGGGTTTTGTTCGAAAGTCTCACCGCGGCCCTGGAAGGCAAAGGACACTAGGAGGAACACGGATGGGTTTTAGTCAGTAAGAATCTGACAGCCCCTTCCGCGCCGCCCAAAGGGGAGGTGTCATATGATGATTTCTCATCATTTAAAAAAAGGAGGCTGCATGGATCAACCTCCAAGGTTGAGCAAGTCGACTTGTGGATGGGTGACCTTTAACATATCGAGATTCTTCTGTGCTTCGAAAAGCACGATAAGGTCCAGGCTGTCATTTGTACTACGTCTTTGACTCAGGGCAGATTGGTTTTAACCGCTTGCATCTCGATATTGAGTTCAATATGTTGGGCAGAATCTGCACCAAAAATATCCAAACATTGCATCGGTTCGGCCATAACTGCCTGTCAGGAAAATCGTAAAAGGACGGAGTTGAAACCTTGAAATAACAGGTTCTTTTGTATTTCTGATGTGAGTATTCGGAGGAACAAGAACGGTTATAAAAACTGCACATTGATTGCATAATAATTTGGAAACCAGTCAGGTTTTTATTACCGTTCTTATTCCTCCGAATAATTACATTGGAAATACAAACCAGTTATTTCAAGGTTTCAACTCCGTCCTTTTACGATTTTCCTGGTGGGCAGTTATCAAGTTTATCCCATAAAATTCTTTTGCAAGTTATGATGAATTTATTCAAAGATTTCACGAAAACTTCTTCGTCCTCAAAATTAAGTCGTTTTTAACCGACTTCTTCAAAAAGGAGGAGGTTCTATGTTTGGCTGTATGTATTTTTTTTGTATGTTCACCGATTTCTCCGCCAATTGTGGACCGATTTAAAAAATTCTTTCTTTATTCGAAAGCCAATACTCCTGAGGTGGTCCCATTGTCACCAAGTTAGAATCTGATGATGGAATCCCATGAAAATCGAGGGAAACCCTCAAATTTTATAAGCACATACAATGTTTTTCATGAAATTTCTATCGCAATTCAGATATTTGTGCCCGATGATCGTCATCTCATGTTACTGAGCTGATGATGGAAGGTATAAGTCAGGATCTGATGATGGGATACTATGAAACATGTTTGTTCAGCGATATCTTCGCCAATTTTTAACCGAATTGGATGATTATTTTTTTTGTTTGAAAGAGTATTTCTCCGGACTGATCCCATTTTAATTTGGTGAAGGTTTGATGACGAACTTCGGAGGTAGGCAACGGAACTCTTCAATAAATGATAGCAAATGGATCGGGATTTCTGAAATCACATGTCTGTTTATTGTTTGCACCAGTTTATAACATAACATCACGCCGGTACGCTGTGTTTTAGTGGTACGCAAGTACCAACCCGACTTCCGAAATTAAAGTTATTTTTTCGAAGTCGGTTTTATTTTTTACTTAAAAGGCTACCTTGATTGTATATTAAACAAGTTTTGGATATTGACGACCGCAAAAATTTAAATTGGTTTGTGACGTATTTGTGATTATCTTTTGCTTTTGATGGCATCGTTCTATTTGATTTTATTTTCTATTGATAGGCACGTGTTTGACCACTTTCTCACCTGATGGTAAGCGATGATGTGGTCGAAGATGTAGAACGCCTGCCTAGATGTAACCTATTCACTCTTGACTTAAAGAGTTGTAGCTGTAAGGAAACACAGACTCCGGCAGGGAATTCCACTCTTTAGCTGTACTCGTACCTACGCACTATTATGTGTTCCCAAAACGTTTTGTGCGTATGGGTGGAATGTCGACCATGTACCGGTGGCACATCGGTGTTCGTCTTGTGGTCCGATGATGGTATGGGCTTGGCGGAAATAAACTATGCAATTCAGTGGATTTAACAGCTGTCGCCACTACCTATTTTGTTATTCCGTGTGACGCTTTTGATCAAATTACTGTAATCATAATTGTGCCTGTCTACGAGGAAAAAGTTAAAGTTAAGGCAGTTCATAGAAATAGTGGAAACAAGGTTAGGTACTTCTAGGCCAGCCGTGCTACATCGGTTTCCATCAGCTGAGATTGTGGTTAAACACGACTTTATCAATAACAATAAAAATGCGGGATTCTACTTGACTTTGGCCCATCTGACGCACTAGCATAGAGTCCTAGGTTGAAAAAATCTCAAACATATCTTTGATAAACTCAGATAGACTCAAATAATACAAGAACAAAATGCCATCAAGGGCTTGATCCAGAAAGCAGTACTCTTGGACAAGGCGCGCATAGTAAGGAGGTTCCTCTGTCAGGAGCCCTGACCACCGGTAGCTTGGACCCTGTTCCCGACACCGGTGGGCTACTATTTTTTTTTTATATTTTTAAATGTTTATTTTTCAATTTTTTTAATGAAATATTTAAAAATGTAAAATTATATGTAGGTACATAAAATGAATAAAGGAATGAACAGTACAAACACACAGAAGATACTATGACTATAGGTACACCTAAACTAAGAATAAGAGCAAGAGGACTATAATATTGGAAACAGGCACGTGTAAAATAGTAAGTATGTACTTGATACTCAGCTGGTAAGTGTTTGGGCATAATAACACTTACGTTTAATAGTAGCTGGCTCATTAAAATTGTAATTAGCCTTAGGTACGATCAACGTAGGTTCTCATAATAGGTAAGTACAGTACAAGCGATCAAATTGTTATCGCGTTTATTAAAAACTGAATATCGGTAGTGTGCATTGGGAGGTACTTTTCCATATTTTGTGACAAATCTGCCGTAAATCCATGTCACGAAAGTCAGGCGGTAGGCTTATCATCGTTCTTGGCTTTGGCTTTTTGTTTTGATTACCCTTTGGGTACGGAACCCTATTACTAAGCCTCCGCCGTCCGTCCGTCCGTCTGTCTGTCAGGGGGCTATATCTCAAGAACCGTAATAGGTGGACAGTTGCAATTTTCACAGATTATGTATTTCTGTTGCCGCTATAACAACAAATAATAAAAAATAATTTTATTGTACAAAACCCCTCGTTTGAGAGTCCGATTTGGACTTGGCCGGTTTTGTACCCACATTTTAATTCACAATGTGTGTTTTGTCCGCGCAGAACAAACCATTTTTCATTCTTCTCTTACTTTGCTTATCTTAAACCTTCCCAAATCTATCATAATGATCCAATGCAATGAAAAAATGTACCGATTACAAAAAATACAATGTCTGCTCTTCCACCACTTGTGAGAGAAAGAGAGACTGCAGAGTAGGAGCTTTAGTAGTGCCTACCGTTTTTCAACCATCCAAACTCAAAATACCCAGTAATAGTAATCTAAGTATCTATTTATATCTTACTTATAAAAATAAATCCCTATTTCCCTTGGACACGGCATCATGCGTGAACGGCTGGACCGATTTCGCTAATTATTTTTATAGTGTGTTTGTTTTATCAGGAGAAGTTTCTTATGACAAAAAAAAATAAGAAAGTTGCAAAGCCCCGGGGGACAGCTAGTTTAAAATAAAAACAGAGTAGGTAAGTACTTGCATTAACAAAACAAAACCTTTTCGCTCCCTTTATCCAAGAAGAACTCTTCATTATAAATTCCATTATCGAGCAATTAGTCGTTATTGAGGCTCTTAACTGAAGTTAAGCATCTTTGCCAAAGAGATAAAGTTAAAATCTACAGGGAAAATCTGGCGAAATAACGGGTATTGAAGAAGGAAAGATCCTTCATTATAAGTGTTAGTATATAGTAAGTTTATCGCAGTGAACGATACCGATAAATGTATTGTTTCAACTTCATTTACCTGCTCCTGAATGGTTCATTGTGTTCTTGTCAATGAGGCAAAACAGATAACCAATAAATGAAGAAGATACACCATTATTGATCTTGTTAATGTTCATTCAATTGAAATTGCGATATGATATAGAACTTTAATTTATAAAAAAACGGACTAGTGCGAGTTGGACACTCACACGAAGGGTTCCGTACCATATACCTTAATTTTTAGTATTTGTTGTAATAGCGGCAATGGAAATAGACAATCTGTGAAATTTTCAACTATCTACCTATTGTAGGTTCTTGAGATACATCCCACTGGCAGACAGACGGACGGACAGCGGAGGCATAGTAATAGGGTGCCGTTGGTTACCCTTAGGGTACGGAACCCTAAAACATCGAGCACAGAGAAGCAACCCAGTATGTATATTGTTTGTCTTATGCCTAAACCAACCGTGTCAGTGACTGTCACCCACTGTTTTCAACATTATTGAACTGTATTTTCGTAGCATTTTCTTAATATGTTGGAAGGAGTCCCACGGAAGGGTTTTAGTCTGTAAGAGTCTGACACTATCTTCTACTCCGCCCAGAGCAAAAGGAGTCATTTGATGCGCGCGTAGCCACAGGCAGGGCCGTGGTGACTCGTTCGAACAAATTTCACAAGGTCAAGCATCCGATGAGAAAGGATGTTTTTGTGTTTTAGTTTTTAAGAAGGGAAATATGAACGAAAGTTTTGTATTACAATCTCTGGATTATGGTCTGGGATTTGGTTTCCATATCACTAATTAAATAGCAAGAGCGATAAAGATTTGGTGTGATAATTTTCATCTTTGATAAGTCTGAGCCACACTCAGACGCTAGTATTTTCCTAATTTGCATCTTTGTTTTATTATTATTCTGGCAACTTTTTGACATTTTATCGCTTGTTCATTGTAAAACCTTAAATTTAATTCAATTTATGTTAATGTAGACCTACAGATTAAACAGCAAACCAACCATGTAATTTGCTGTCCTAACAGGGTTTATCTACAAAATCAAAATACTGTAAAATGTGCGTTGTGCATGAGAGCAAATAAATAAATTGACAGCCCGCGACAATATTGACATTGGCTCTATTTTTCCTGCTCTTGAATGGAACTCATTGTGTACTTGTCAATGAAGTAAAATAGATACCTAGTAAATTAAATAGATAATAACAGTTTTCATTATTATTCATCCGATTGACATTGCGACATGACAAAGAAGTGGTACCTATAAACATCACAGAGTACAATGATGCCTCGGTAACTATTGCTAGAGACTACAACGTCATAACGTTCCATACACACCGAGCATGTCTGTGAGTCACTGTTTACTCAAAGAAATTAATGTTTTTAGGAAAATTCACGTCTTCAAGCGGTCTAAAAAGATCTACTTTATCAAAATTAGAAAGCAAATCACGCTACCTCTCACTGTCTTTTCCCAATCAATCTTGAACCTAATAGGGAATATGCATGAAAAACATATTTATCATCTATACAGTTTATCTAAAAAAAAATATACAAAAATATAATACTCACAGTGAAAATAGAATCAAAATCACTCGAAAAACGAAGGAGATAGAATTATTTTAAACAAATATATCTGTCCCTCTCGCGAAAACGCTGTTTTCTATTGCAGTATAGGCGTCATAGACGATGACGTCAAAGTTTTCATCGGACTGATTGTAATCTTTGAAGCTTTATAACTTTTTTCGCTGATGAAGGTATTTAAAAAATATTTTACGATTAGTTACTAGAGGTAATAAGTATTTCATTTTTGCAAATAAAAAAATCTCATGCGTATTCCCACAGAATTCCCTACTCGTTAGCGATAAAGATGAAAATGAAATTTGACAGATTGTTGCGTGATTAATATTATGATTCTCCAAAAGTGGCCTTTTTAGCCCAGCTGTTGGCTCTACTTGGGCGAGAGAGGTCCGATGACGTTTGCGTCAATTTACCTACTGGCGGAAACCATAAGCGTTTTGACTGGGGTCTTTTTTCTCGACCTAAAGCCTGTCTGCCAGTGCTGTCACTGAGTAAGTCCGCCTTTGTACATCTGTGTGCGTAAAGTATTAAATAAATAAATAAATTACGAAAACCCTCATTGAGAGCCCGTGAAAAGTCTATGGTTATAACAGACGGAAATTGGCCTCGGCGCATGTTGCGCGGGCACAAATATATTAGACAATCATAAAATCTCTATCTCAGTCAGAAAAATTTCTATGTGGTTCTTTGGGCAGGTTCCTTAAAATACCTTCATCATCAGCCAATTTCTGTCCACTGCTGAACGTGAGCCTCCCCCAAAAAGCGCCAACCATCCCGGTCTTGAGCAAATCGTTAAAAGGTTAAAAATCCTTAACTAGTCTAAATCCTTTGTTAATATTGTCACCTTCACTTTCTTGTCATACAATACTAATACTTGAAGATTACTAGCATTTATATACTCAAGTACTTGAAATTTTAAGTGAAAACCCTCTTCAGACGGGACTGTTTATTCCATACGCCACATTCTACTCACAGTTAGTAGTTATACCAATCCTATCACACATCAAATATTTTATGGGCCAATGGCTCCAAGGATTTCCGATTGGTATGAAGTATTCGCATTTCGCTAGAATAGATATCATGGAAAATCCATCTGAGCGAACATTTGCCTTCTCGAATCCTGCCGAGAAAAGGATTACTGAACTATCGGAGCAAACGAATCAGAAATGTGGAAAGGATCCCATGTATTAAACAGATGAAATATTATTGTACCAATGAAAAAGTTTTTCCCTGAGGATGATCAAGTGCAGGTTAATAATAACGGTTATTATTTGACGTCATAATATAAGATTTAGGTACTTGATAGTGCGTCAGTCGTCTTCGTCAAGAAACGTGTACTTGGAAACTAGTAATTACATGACGTATCGGTCTTCAGCTTCATCATTACGGTGACAATAACAGGAAATTCTAAATTCCGTGTGACGATATTGCAATTTGTGATACAAAATTGATGACTGTCTGTAGTGTAGAGTTATGAATATAAACGTGGATGGATGGAGAGGGAGAGGAAGGCCGAAGCAAAAATGGATGGAGTGTGTGAGGAGCGATATGAAAGAAAAGGGAGTTAATGATAGCATGACGGCTGATAGGACAGAATGGAATAAAAAATGTGTTGCGGCGACTCCAAGTAACACGGGATAAGGGCATAAAGATGATGATGACAGGTAAATACTTAAAGCAAATAACGAATCAATTTACATAGACAACCACTGAAAAGTCTCGACAGAATATTGAAACACGATTTTGGAAGTATACGTTCCTTTCCTTTTGAAGAAAGTTGTTTTTTGTTTGTTTATTAAAAGCAAAGCTTAAATTAATTTCAGAAATCAGCTTCAAATAATTCAACGATACCGAATGTGGCTGTGAAAAGTTATCCCAAAACCCAACTCTGACTTAACTTGTAATTAACGGTTTTATCCTTAGAGGATAAAATAAAAAGAGCGAGAGTTCTAATAACACGTCATATTTATTCTGATTTATTTGTTCCAGGATAAGGGCTTTTTATGTGCTTTGTTTGTTTTTTGTTCTAGTTGGGATCCCGTTGCTAAATTACCATTATGAATTTAAGCATATATTTTTGTTCTATATCTACATAATGTACCAAATTCCCAACTTTGGAATTTATTTTTTATTATGATGATGTCAACTTACATGATGTTTGATTTTCTTCTAAAATTTAAATATTTTATTTGGCATCTGAAGGTCAGACTTAAGGAGACCTAAGGAGGTCTAGGCACTGGTACTCGATAGAGCGACTCTGAGGGTGCTGCACTGACAACAGTAAACTTAATCAAAACGTAGAGTACCTATAATAAGCACTGTACAACATACCTGATTCCCAAAAACGCCAATACTACAGGCCGAAGACACCTGGTCAGCTCCGAACCAGACAGCAGCCAGCCTTGGAGGCACGTTCAAGATGAAGACCTGGGAGATGGCCACCACGGTCTGCCCCATGAAGCCCAGCCAGAACATGTCCTGAGGCACGGAGAACACCTTCAGCCATGCTCCCAAACATGTCCCGAAAGAGCCGATGATCGTCGTAACGCGAAGGTTCTGGAAAGAGGAGAAAAGTTTTAGTTTGCAGTATTTACATGAGTTCGTGTTGCCACTGATTACTTAGGGAACCGAAACGTAGTCGCTCACAATTGGCCTCATCAGAAGGCTTCAAAAGGCAATGGCGAGGGCAATGCTTGTGGTTTCCTTGCGTGATCGAATCAGGAGTGATGATATCCGCAAGAGAACCAAGGCTCGAAGGATCGCCAAACAGAAGGAGCAGGGCTTTGGTCGTAGAACAAATGGCCGATGGAGCCGAACAGTTCTGGAGTTGGAAAGCCTACTACAAGGTGGATCGATGCTCTGGTAAGGGTCGCGGGCAGCCGATGGATGCGAAACACACAAAACCGGTTGTTGTGGCGACACTTGCGGGAGGTCTACGTCTAGCAGTAGACGTCTTTTGACTGATAGAATTATGGTGATTTAAATGAGAACCGAAAGGTACCGCTGTTTAAAAAGGAAAGAAAGAAGAAATATAAGTGACACATATAAGCAGGAAGGATAAATACAAGAACAGAGGGCTCATTCGGGGATATCAGGAATGACGAGCATTAAACTTAACAAAGATGGCAACGTGATACTTTAGCATTGGAAGGATCCAATTCAGTAAGATACATAAGATTCAATAAATACTTTTAAAATTATATTGCTAATATCACAATCCGGATTCATCATTTAATTTATTACAATCATCCTCTTTAAATAACATTAGATTAAGCAGTCGATTTTTTGATCACGGACTTGACCAAACATTTAGAAACTGTGTGTTAAATGGTTGCCAAGATATATAGTAAATATAATAGTTTATTAACACTTGACAAAAATTACTGTAACACTTTGTGTACTTGTTCGATGATTGCAGACTCACGAGCATCGACTCACGCATTAGGTCTTTACACGTTACAGATCTCACACCTTTGGCGGAACGTACCAGTACGATAAGATTGACGCTAACAATGTAGATCATTGACTAATAAGGCAACAATTATATCTGTGCTAATAATAACATCACTGAAGAGCTACGTGATCAAGAAATCAATCCTAACAAATAAAATTCTTCCATTACTGAGTATGTGACTGACAAAGCACAGCCGAAACTATTGATCGTAGAAAGCTGAAATTTAGCATTTATGTAGGGTCTGTGACCAATATTATCCAACCCACTTAACTATTAGCGAATAATAGTCAAGTGGGTCAGATAATGTTGGTCACAGACTGTACCTTGGGAAGTGTAGGGAAGCACTAAGAGAGGATACCCGAAATTTTTACAGTAACAGAGATAAAACGGGATATGCACGTACTAAGTCGCGGGCAAAAACTAATTCTGAAATATTTAAGCGAAGTTCTTCTTCTGCTGCTTTTCCCTATTCATTTGGGGTCAGCTCTCCTCGATCTAAGGCGCCAAGACAGTTGGTCTTGGGTTGTCTGTACCTCTACCTGAGCTTATTCCATATCCTTAGTAATGGTTAACCACCACGTGGCCTGTGGTCATCTTTTGCCTTTCTTCTTATTTGGATTGTCTAGGGCTTTCCTTACAACTTGTTCATCATCACGTCTCATCACATGTTCATACCAAAGAATACGGCTATCAGTCATCTTTTCCACAACGGGAGTGATTTTAAATGACCCTTTGATATACTCATTGCGTATTTTATCGAGGTTTGTTACCCCAGCAGCCCATCACCCATATTTAAGCAAAGTTAAATTGGGTACGTATCAAAATCCCGAAAATTCATAATACCTATGATTGAAATACCGACGTCCAAAACATCGAAATTCAAAATACCGAAACTTTTAAATGCTGATAGTCGTTATATCGAAACACAAAATACCGATGTTCAAATGCCCGAAAGGACGAAATCCCGAATGGATGAAATACCCATAGATGAAATCCTGAATCAGAGTATCGAATGTCCTAGGTTAGGTTAGGTTAGAACAGTGAAAATTAACGCGCGAAGGCGAGCGAGCGAAGCGGGCGATTTTAGGCTTTGGGATGTAATTTCAGGATTTCGAACTTCGGGATATGGATTTTATTTTTTATGGATTTTCTTTTAAGTGTTTTGAGGTTAGGTTTACAAAAAATCGTTATTCTCGGAAACGGTGACAATTTCGAGATTTTGTACTTCGAGATTTTTTTTTTTAAATTCGGTCTTTTAAAATTCGGGATTTTGTTACGTACCCGTTCAATTCTAAAAATAAAATCAGTCAGCATATAGTCCAACTCTTAAAAAAGCTGATTCCTTTGTCAAAAGGCTTAACCAGGAACATGTGCTCCCTATTTAAATATAGAAATGGACCGCAATACTAGAACGATGCAAATAAAACGAACAAATCCCACTGACTCTTCAGAAAAAAGCAATATACACTAACATTTCATTTGGTTGAGAGGATGCCATCCCAAAGGGATTATCTCGAGGAATATACAAAATAATTCCGTCCTCGTATTACATAAGTAATATGCGCAAATGCGCTGTGGGCACAGTGGGTAATACCCTAGCTAGGAACAGGTATAGATAGGTATATCAAGAAGAAGAACTAGAAGTACCAAGAGTGAGAACCCTGTTGTATGGCAGGAAAACTATACAGTATGAGGGGATTCGGCTATAAAATATGTTACCTTACAAGGATGGAGAATGTACAAGCATACCGACATTTAAAAAAGGCCAAAGGAATTATATATTAGACACATAATTTTAGCGTGAACTGTTTTGTATTTTATTTAAACCTAACTATATTTGCTATATGTTTTAAATTACCTGTTGGTGCTCAGCTTCTTGGATGGCTTGAACGTCGTTATGTAAGCTATAAGATGGCTATAACCTATTTTAATTTAGTTAAGTTTCTCTTTAAGCCAACTGTAATTTGTTTTTTGAGAAAATGAATGTTATAAACCGATATGGCCTGTAATCTAGTTAAATCGTAGAAGACTGGCTTATCTACATAAGAATCCCTACTAATGTCACAACACAAGTTGTGCGAATGTACATAGATGAGAGTTTTAATCACGCAACTTAGGATCGCGTTATCATCCCAAAGAGCGTAATGTGTAGCAATAAAATATCGTCTCAGACAGAGGTCTATTAAGTAACGATAAATTAAACTGTCACTAAAGACAATGGTAAATACGACCTTATAGATCTTGCCAACTTAATGAAAACAGACCATGAAAACCAGAGAATAAGGAATAAATTAATTGAACATCCTTTTTGTGGACGGATCTAAATTTCCAGTATTTACTGGTCTAATTAAAATAAATGATTTGTCTTTGACTGGATTGGAATTGAAAAGTATTAAATAATGATGATATTAATTATAATAATGAGTTTTCAAAAACGTGGTGGAACGGATTAATGAAGACCCAATAAAATTAAATCTACATAGAGCTGGTGATGATGAAGAAATTAGTGGTCACTTATTGTAACTCGGGATGACAGAAGTTTTGTTATAACAGAAAAGGTTTTCATAGGAAAGGCGGACATTCTAAAAATTATGCAGAAAAATTGATCAAGTATGAGGTAACTACTCGTAAGGTTAGGTTAGGTTAGTAGTAGTAAGTAAGTATGATACCTATTATCTGCAAAGACATAAAAAAGTGGAAATTTAAAACCACAAGTGCCGAAAAAAGTTCAGAAGATTGTCCAAAATAACTTATTCTGTATTTTTGTGGCTGAACGAATATAAACCTATACGGAACAACGAGATTATTACTCACGAGTACATATAATATTTTATTGGTAGCTTAACTAAATCATGTTATTTATTGAAATCATCCGACTTGAATCATATTACTGATTGCGATTCTGTTCATAGTACTGATCCGTTCTTATGGATAGAGCCATATTTTTTTTTTTATTTGTAATGGGTTTGCTCTTGACTCTAGTCTATGTTAGAGATGACAGAGACAAATTAATTATTATTTAAGTTCTAACAGGCTGCAATAAATTAATTTTATTTATTTAATCTAAAGGGTGTGAATTGGTGAATTTGAGGCAACTTTCAGCAATTTTAATTTTGATTTGGTTTTGGGTTATAATCAGATAACAATGGAGAAAACTATATACCAATATCTAAGTATAGATTCATAATACTATAGGCACTAAGAGGTTTTAAAGTATACATGGACTATGTGCGTATGTCAGTCAACGTGTTATTTATGTCACAGTCCATAAATTCAGCAGATCTATTTAAAGATTTGCTTTTTCAGTGTATCAAACAAATTAGTATATTTAGCTAAATCCTTATACTACATAATGTCGTACTAAAAAACTTTCCAAGGCCGTTTTATACTATTGCGGAAATTACCTTAGTAATTTAGATAGTCGTAAAAGTTTAAGTATATAAAATTGACATAGTGCTTTTTATTAAAGTTGCATAATATAAGCGATATTACCGAAAAAACCCAAAGAAACGAAGTAATAACAGATTAAAAAAAGGAAAAACACGCTTTATATGTAACTAGCTGACCCGGCAAACGTTGTTTTGCCATATAAAATTAACACAAAAATTAAATGTAAATCGGGCAAGCCATTTCGGAGGAATTCGATAACAAACACTGTGATCCGAGATTTTTATACATTAGAAGATTAGAAAAAGATGCTGTTGCACGCATGTTCGTTTGCATGTACCTATGGCATATAGTTTGATGTCGCTAGGTAAGATCGCTAAGATAAGATATCATCATATCAGCCGAAAGACCTCAACTGCTGGACATAGCGTCTAGCGTCGCCATAGCCCTAAGCGTTGACACAACGACCGGTTCTGCGCGTCTCTCATCCATCGGCTACCCGCGATCTTCATCGGTCCACCTTGTGGGAGGCTTTTCAACGTTGCGTCTCTGGTACACGGTCGTCACTACAGAATTTTTCGGCTTCATCGACCGTCTGTTCTGCGAGAAATATGCATTGCCCACTGCCACTTTAGTTTGGTAATACTTCAGGCTATGTCGGTAACAACTAAGGTTACTCTACGAATATTATCGTTCCTGATTCGATCATGTAAGGAAACTCCAAGCATTGCCCTCTCCATTGCCCTTTGAGTGACTTTAAGCTTTCTGATGAGGCCCATTGTGAGCGACCAGCAACCATTGTGGCATAAGATATACGAATAGTTAACTTCTAGCATTGCTTGACCCCCTTTGAATGCAAGAGAAATGCAGTATCACCTCTTCTATTCAAAACGCCGACCAATCTTAGTAATTTTTCGTAATGAGAAACGTTTTAATTTGAAAAAAGTTGCTAGGGTCATCATCTGCCTTGCCTTTTCCCAAGTAAATTGGGGTCGGCTTCCAGTCAAACCCGATTCAGCTGAATACCAGTGTTTTACGTGGAGCGGCTGCCTACCAGACCTCCACAACCCATTAACTGGGTAACACGGTACATCTTGGCAAGACTGGAGTCAGATTTACTGGCTTCTGACAATCCGTAACGACTGACAAAGATCTTCAAATGACAGCCGGGACTAACGGCTTAACGTGCTTTCCGAGGCACGGAAGAAACTCGTTATGTGAAGATGGTCACCCATCCACAGACCAACCTTGGCAAGCGTTGCTTAACCTTGAAGATTGATCTGTGCGGCGGTTATTCTTTAGCCACGAGCTCCTCCCCTAAAAAAGTTGCTAGGGTAGAGCTACATAAAGTTGAAATGGAAAACTGTATCCAAACGGAAAGACTACCCACGCAACGGAGAGAGTACAGTTGAGATTCCGTTATCCGCACTTAGACTCCCATTCGCGCCATTGTGCTTAGGAGTCCTGGCAAGGTTTCGCTGAGTGTCCTCATCTCACGTCGGGTAACAAAGGCCTCATTTCCAGAATGAAGTGTGCTACTGATTTCTCGGTATCGAAGCAACCTCTTGCATTGGGCTGTCTATGGCGACTATCATCATCATCATTTAAGCCAATTGCCGGCCACAGTTAAATGTAAGCTTCCCACAAAGCGCCAACCATTCCGGTCTTGTGCAGTCCACGTCCATCCACTGCCAACCTTTTTTAAATCATCGATCTATCGTGCCGCAGTGCCTATGTTGAAAATATATTTTTTTACGGGGAAATGACCCGTAATTACCTGTTATTATTCGGAGCGTATTTCTGCTTGGGTTGAGAAGTCGCTTAGTTAGTCGCATGTATAGGCTGCACTGTAATTTGTAGACGCTGACCATCCGTTGTCTTGTAGTTCAGCTAATCTCTGGCAAATTCATTTACGAATCAGTGAGAAAGGTAAGAAGAGAAGTGGGTACAGGTCCAGCAGTACCGTCTCGGAAACTCTCTTCGCAAAGTTCGTCTCTGGCGTCATTGCCTGGGTATCTACAGTTTCCCATGATCTACTGGAGGGTGAAACCCGCAACGGATAGTTTTTGGCCCTGAGCTGTTGCTTTACGGGGACTTGAACAGTTAAGACTGTTCAATTCCCAGTGAAGCCATGCCGGAACATTCAGCCGAAATCTTATTTCAGCTACTATGACAGTTAGTTGTATACGTGTGACTTTCAGCAAAGTGCCTTTGCAAAGTTTTTTAGAAATATCATATTTAAATAGAAATCATAAAATTTGATCGGATGGTAATATCATTTTCTTCCTTTGCGTTTTCATGGAAATATTTTTCTTATTTTTCCCAAAAACATTTGTCAATATTATCCGTATTAATAGTCTGGTGGTCGGTGGATACTCCGTTTACAGAAGTAATGAATTATTGCTGAAGCAACGGACAACATAGGCTTTCTTCTAAAATAACCTAACTATCCTTTGATTGTGGTGTATACCATCGGCAATTTTTAACAGTATTCGTAAAATAATGCGCATTTGTAAGGCCTTCTTATATCATGTTCGCATTTTTTTTATTCTCCGTCGTTTCTGGGATGCTGAGGATCGCGACCACACACGCCGCGTATCCATGCGGTCTTCTGCAGTGTGGACCGCTCTGTGCATGGTGCCTTTAACAGCCTTCTTTATGGCGTCGGGCTATAAAAAGGCAATATGTTTGCATATTTGATCTTTAGTACCTACCTATGTTAATATTATTTTGCGCTATATGAATGGTGCTATTCTTCAAACTATTAAGTTAAGAAACTACTTGAAGAATCAAATTAATTCTCAATAATTTAAGTTTTTAAAACCCAGTTAGACATCCGATTAACCAATCTAATTCAACTCTTTTCGCGACTCTTCTACCATGGGACTTCGCCAGCTGCTCACGGGTGGTATGACGTGATCCCAGGCCCTAGACCCGTAAAGATTCATTTTTGAGCAACTCAAGTTAAGCTTAGCAAATGTAAGCGGTTGCCTGTTGACGATTTAAAAAAATGAGATCAAATACATAACGCCATCTATGGAATCTGAAGTTGAACTGTCGAATTATTAGTTCTGACTTTGTTTTATTTTTATGAATAGGAATTCATTCAGAACGATGTTTTTAAGGTATTAAAAGAATCCCTTTTTTCAGACGTCTTAAAATTACCACTAATAACTAAAAAAATATGTTTTGACGTAATTCTCATGCTGTCTTGAGGTCAATAGATGGCATTATGGGTATCTGCATATTATGTAATGTTGATTTCATGTAAATTGCCACAATTCCTATCCGGTTTATGTGTAAAAGTTATCTACAATGGTTTTGTACTTTTGAACGTGATGCGTTCTGTTAATTATCATTTAACATGTGGGCCATTATATTTTAAACATAGATAAATGCCAAAAAAAAAATACAAAATACAATAATAACATGTTATAAATATATAAAAATATTAGCAAAAATCAAAAAGAAAGGAAATTAATAATTTAAAAATATGTACAAAATTCAAAAATAATCATAACTGTTTGGATTCGGACCCACACCAAGTCGTTAGAAAGGCATTCTCTAAACCGATGGTCTATGGCTACTGTTGACGATTGGTTGAAATAGCCGATCTTATTTATGTCATAGTTTTTCGCTGCTCAGCTCCTTGAAAGTATAGCGTGATGATAAACATAGCTAAGGCTAGACGCATAAGTATCTGCAAAGTTACATTAAGTTGTGGTTTTTATAACAATTCCCTACTAAACCGTTTGGCAAAATGTGAAATATTAATTTAAATTTTATTTTAAGTGTAAAAAAACCCTTTTTATTATTTTTTTGACAATACTTTGGTGCAAAAATAAAGTTCAAAAGATAAAATAAATACAAAAATAATAGGGATCGAACCTTGTGCTTGTCGTTAAAACAGACATTTTTGAATATTGCTCATCCTCCAAAGTACATAGCGTGATAAAATATAGCCTAAAATCTTCTCGTGACCAGAACGCACACAACAAAAAAAGAATTATCGAAATCGGTCCAGCCGTTCAAGCATGATGCGATGACCAAGGGAAATAGGGATCCATTTTTATATTTATATATATTATAAGATAAGATAGATAGTTGACCCACGCATCTTCGTCTGCGTCACAATTTTCATTACTGCTCCGCTCCTATTGGTCTAAGCGTGATGATATATAGCCTATAGCCTTCCTCGATAAACGGGCTATCTAACACTGAAAGAATTTTTCAAATCGGACCAGTAATTTCTGAGATTAGCGCGTTCAAATAAATAAACAAACAAACTCTTCAGCTTTATATATTAGTATAGAAGTATAGATAACATTTACTTAAATTTACTTTTTTTTCGTCCTAGCAGTTTATTGTTAAGTAGGTAGTGGTAGACAAATACACGGGCGTCATCGCAGATGAAGTCCTAGGAAACGCAGGTAGGACCACTAAGGCTTTTACGAGATAAAGGCTGGAGAAGGCCACATACCTAAAATACCACAGAGAGATCAATATTGCACAGCAAAGGGACAATATAAGTTGAAAAAGATACTGACTAACAGTTGGCAAATAGATTACCTCCGCTTGACATACATACATATATCTAGCATTGTAAATTACACACACAATGTATTTAATAGCATACTTAACTAATATCAGATCTAGTACAGTGGTCACTATTTCAGACAATAAGTTCTCCATGACGTGATGCTGAAAACATTTTACGACCAATACTGCGAAGTGCAATCGTGTATAAAAAAGAATTTTATGAACACGCTAAAAACAATGTTGCAGAACAAATCGTGGAAGTACTTGTACCTGCTAACAAACGAACAGAAAACAACGACGGAACTCAATGTGGGAAAGGAAAAGGTCTCCAAATTATCGTAATGGTAACAGGACGGAGTTTTAGAGATTTTAAAAAGATAAAAGGGTTGACTGCATTGGAGTATTTCAAACGTAATATACTGTGAAGTGAACTGACATTCTATATTCACCCAATTTTTTTGCATAGGTGAGCTTCAAATGAGTTGTTCACTCGATCGTACTATTAGGCATGATATTGTGTACTTACTCGTACGTGAAAGGGTTTATTCCAACAGTGAACCTGTAAAGGAATGATGGTAACGAAACTATCTACAAAACTCCCACATTGCTTAACTTAACTCCAAAAGTTTTACCATTAAATGTAAATGTTGCCAGCCCGTCAACTGTAATAAGTTTGATATTATGCATTGATAAAAGTTTCTATAAAGGGTTTTCAATTTAGAATTTTGCGCTCTTTGTGTTTTGTTAGTTATTTCGGTTAAGCTTGTTATCAGAAGGAAACTGTTTGAGACGAGGGTCTCGGCTGACCAAATATTATTTATTTAGGAAGATTGGGGCGGCTCTGTATGCTAACTCAACGTTCAATCTTAAGTCAGTTTCAGTATACTCTTTAGGTACTAGATATTGTCCGCGGTTTCGCTCGCGTTTACTTGGGTTTTCCCAAAAAAAGGTAGCCTCCTCCCTCTGTACAACTCTCTCTGTTCAAACTGTACCAAAAATCATGACAAGCGGCGGCTACAGACGTAAATGCGTAATTAAAAATTAAACGAGCGCACTTTCACATAATGAGTTAAAACAACAGATTTCAATAAGAGGAGGAGATTCTATGAGTAATAGTAACGTGGTTTGTGAACTGATTTTGATGATAATTATGTTTTTATTATTAAAAAAAATTGTGGCTCGCTTTTGGCCACAATCTCACTGATGGAAAGCGATGACGTAGTCAACATTGGAACAAGCTTGCCTAGTATTAACCTGTTCACTCTTGACTATTGTCGCCTTTCTTTACATAACAATATAATCATTAGAAACGTGAATACTCTATATAATTGCCAATCGATCACCTCACTGACCACATCCCACATTATGATAGCCTCTAAGCGGATACTTATCATACTGATAGCTTCTGAACCAAAAGGTCGCGTCGTATGAGAGAAATATTTTATGATTCTTGTTTTCAATGAGTCCGGGATGACAATATTGTTCATTTAGTATATTGACTTGTTATATCATTTTTTGAATGGTAGGTATTATCTGGTGCTCGTGAATTTGGAACGATAGTAGGCAGAGTTACACTTCTTATTTATGATATACTTTATTGTACAACAAAAATGTATGCGTTCTCTTCTTCTTCTCTTTTTTCTTCTTATCTTTTATATTCTTCTTTTTTAGGGTTCCGTACCCAAAGGGTAACCAACGAAACCCTATAACTAAGCCTCTGCTGTTGAAATTTTCACAGATTGTGTATTTCTTTTGCCGCTTTATCAAGAAATAATAAAAAATTAAGGTTTATGTTACGAAACCTTTCGTGTGTGAGTCCGACTCTCACTTGGTCAGTTTTTTCTTTTCCTTTTTTTCGAGTCGATGGTTAACTCCTTAGACTGTTTTGGTCCAGTAGGAGGCTACGTCAATAGTAGCACCGTTCGTTGGCAGAAGTAAGGGCACTTTGGGCACTCCAACGTGTGGCTCATATTCTGAACATGGGCGCCGATTTCACGCTGGGTATCCAGAGACATACTTGGAAATGTACACTCTGTATTAATATTATAAAGAGGTAAAGTTTGTGATTTTGTGAGTTTGCGAGGTTGTAGGGGGTAATCTCTGGATCTACTGATCCGATCTTGAAAATTATTTTACCAACAGATAGCAACGTTATTTGTGAGTGTCATAGGCTCTATTAACCCGAAAAATACCACCCAACGAAGTGGGCCCGGGTCAGCTAGTAATAAAGATAAAGAAGTGGCTGACAATGTTCATGAGGGAGCTATTTATTCACAAAATGAACTTCATTAAGATAATAATGTCAACTACTTAGAGGTGGGTAGAAACTAAGGAGACCCTTCTCGCCGTCGCCGCGTCGGGCCCGAGTAGAGGATTAGAACCCACTCCCGCATAGGTACTCTGTGAATATTATGCTGCTGCATTGCTTAGTTTATTTATTTTAACTTTATGTACCACATGCTTAATGAAACAAGGTATTCTCTACCAGTTCACCTTTGGATTAAAAAGACAACACTGTTTAAAGTATCCAATAAAATTAAATAATAACTACCTATGTAAAATAAAAAGTAGTTTTGGAAAGACAGGTCAAAACAAGCAAGAATTTTAGAAACCGGACAAAACCTAGATTGAATTTTAATTAAATCGCAACATATTGCATTAGTGACGTCGACAGCCAACAGATGATACTTGAGAAAAACCTAACTTAATTAAACGCGGTTTTCAGCGCAGAGCTCTACAAACAAAAACTCGACTACCCTCGCAAAACATGTGGAAGCTTCACACACGCTTTAATTAAACCCCGTCTGTTGAGCTTGTGACGCAAGGACACACATCCTTTTGAATAGGTACCTGTGATATACCTACCTCGCAGGTGATATTACTAGCCGAATAGCTAGGAATTTTGAATGGTCTCGAACGAAAGTTGGAGTTTAGAGGCTGTTGATTCAGCTGACGATACGTTTGGAAATGTAACTTAAGGATAAAGTTAGGTTAATACATCCGCATCCACCTGATGGCAATATACAGCTCTCAAAGTAAACGATAACCTTTTTTCTATCCTTATTTTAATCGAAACACCAAACCTGATGACCCCTTTCCCACCGAGAGTGATCAACCTAATCCCTACAACATCAAAGGTCAAGCACACTGTCAATCCCGATCCCATCCCGCGTCAGATCAGCGATACCAACCCACCCTTAGGATTAAACGTGACGCTACGCCTAGCCTATGTATATGGCACTTGTCTCTCCGCCGGCGATCAGCGAGTAGCGAGTAAGGCCGTTCAGAAAGAAAGTTGGCAGCCTACCAGCGCTTATAAGAACCGGTCCACGCAGGTAACCGGCGCAGGCATTTATATGAACAAGCGCTGATGAGCGCCGACAAGTTCCGATAATATTCGACACGCGCCGGTTAGTGCTGGCAACCCCACCATTTAAAATTAATGAACAACAAGCTTCAATCTGCTTGTTTTATGTAACTGTTACTAGAAAGGACCAGCGCCGATAAGCGCTGGTAAATCGGCGCCGGCTACCAGCTTTCTCTCTGTATACGGCCTAAACTTCAAACTCGAAACGAGTTGGCGAGCAGCGAGTAGCGAGTGAGAAGTTTCTTTAGTTTTGACGCTCGGCTTTCAGCGAGTGCTTTTGTGCGACGGGCTTTTACTCGTAATACTCGCTCCGGCCCACACTATGGGTAGAAATTACCCTTGTTTGGTGAGTTCTGACCGCCAAGCGAGCGTCGCCGAGCGAGTGTCGCTGAGCGAGTACAATCTTTGATGGCTCTTGTCGCTGCGATCAATTAGTGGTAAGAGCCGCTCGCCGGCAGTGTGGACAGCCAGCTATCGACTATGAATGTATCATGTATGTGTCTCTTTTACTCATACGATATCTATATCTTTTGTCCCTTTCCTCAGCGAGCAAATAGTAGATAGCTACTCGTTTCCTCGCTGGCAGTGAGACAAGTGCCTATGACCCCAGTGTTCAGTAGCCCATGTCATGATGTCATGTCTAAGTTAATTGTGTAGAGATTACAGGCACATGTTTGAGGTAAATTATGCGGATGACTTTGATAGTTTACATGGAACATGGAGTTAACTGCTTAGATGATAACAAAGGGAGATAGATCAAGATTTACGTAATTGATATTAGCGAGATACTGATTAGGTTTAGGTATTATAAAGCCGGATGCTTGAAGACATAAATGTTTTTTTCTTATAACGTATTTGGCATTTACATTGCTAATAGGTACTTTTGCATAAAACCCAAATCCAAACAGGTATGCATATAATGTTGCGGACTATTTGAGTATTAGGTAGCTTATGTATGAGACGAGAATTTTTAATGAGAACGACAGGACATTTAGAAACGCAACTACGAGTATAAGTCATATTTCCGAATCAAAAATCCAAATCCAATCGAACTATTTCAGACCATGTGACAGCAGTTCAGCAAACAGATGGTATGTGCATGTCAATAGGTACATTCGTAAGGCTGAGGTCTAAACGACGAATCGTTGTTCAAGGAAAGCGAGGCAAATAAAGTATTCAACACGCATTTCGCCCTAAAACAGAAAAATAAATCGTGTACCAATAGGTATAAAATACTGTTTTACTTAAGTGTATAAAGTATTTGCTTACCAAGTAACACGACTGAACCTTTATGAAAGTGTCCGCGAACTGTGTTATATTGTGAACATAATTTAAGTAAGCTGCCAAGTATCCCAGTGAGGCCCTTGTCTCAACGTCGACGATCAGCGAAAAGCGAGTTACACGGGATAGAAACGATTATTTACACGGGATAGAAACTAGATACGAGTTAGCGAGCAGTGAGAAGCGAGTGTGTAGTACCGATTGATTTATGGCTCGGCTATAAGCGAGTGCTATTGTGCGAGGGGCGATTACTCGCACCACAGCTAGAAATGACCGCTGGTTGGTCTCTCGGCTTATTTCTGACCGCCAAGCGAGCGAGCATCGTTGAGCGAGTATTGTCTTTGATAGACAATACTCGCTCAACGATGCTCGCTCTTGTTGCTACGAAAAAATAATGGTAAAAGATTTCTCGCTGGCAGTGTGAATAGCCAGCTTTCGATTATAAATATATGTGTCTTTATTATTTACACGGGATTTATATATTAATTAGTATTTAGATTCTTTTATTTATTAAAAGTTAATAAGTACGAGTCCATCACTACAATGTCGCATTAGGTTAAAGCCTAAAGAGTTAAATAAATAAAGTAATATAGTTGTTGTAAGGAGATAAATAAATAAATAAACTAATTAATTAATCTCTCGTTGTCCGTTTCCGCAGCGAGAAAATAGTCGATAGCAAATCGGTTCGTCATCGGCGCGCGGTGAGACAAGTGCCTAAATGTGCTCGTGGTAAGCTTTCCCTGTATTAATAATATGAACTACGCTTCCGGTCGTGGAAACGAACAGAAAAGTAATTTAATTTGCACTCAGGATTTTATAAAGCGAGTTCCGGTAGGAGGGATTAGATTCGTCAGTGAATGTGTAAATTATATCATTGGATATTAGAAACAAGCTGTTGCTCGCCGTTTCGCTCGAGATAATGCAGATTAAAAAAAAAAAACTAGCTTAAAAAAGTCTTCAAGTTTCCATCTATCTTTGTACCAAAATTCATAAATCTTGATTCAGCGACTTAACAAACAAACTCATTTTCGTATATAACATTTAGTTAGGATATAGTAGAAGAAGAAATATTATGCACACCCCAAAAAATTGTTACACGAGCAAGATAATCTTAATGATGATAATGAATAGCAAAAAAAAACTACAGCCGAATTGAAAACCTCTTCTTGGGTTAAGTACCCATAGGGTACAACAGAACCCTATTACTAAGCCTCCGCTGTCCGTCCGCCCATCCGTCCATCCGTTTGTCTGTCAGCAGGCTATATTTCTGTTACGACAAATAATAAATTACGATGTAACGGAACCCTTTATGCGCGAGTCCGACTCGCACCTGGCCGGTTTTTTTGAAGTCTGTTAAAAATCTGTTTATGCACTGCGAACAGAGAATGACGTTTACAATAAAACATGTAAAAGTCTCGTCAGTATGCAAACTATCCAAGTCACGTCCTGAGATTGTGATATCAGAACCGCAGTGCTCGCTTAATATTTTTGGCCTATGGTCTGATATCGAACTGGCACAGCCAAAAATGTCACAAGAAACCGCATGCAAGGTCAAAGAATTACAATATATCAAAATGGATGCATGTCCGCTGGTATCCGCAGATCGGTGGCACATACTGATTTATGGTCCAGAGACACGTTGCGGACAGGATGTGTCCAGTCATATGTCATGCTATATTGAAGGATTTATCGGAAATTGAATTTTGCTAGGACATTGGTTTTGGTGGTCAAAAATTTTATGAAATACGATGGTTATAATGTCATGTTATTTATTGTTTCTAAGTTGAGATACTCGACTACTGAAAAAGGTTTGCACGACTGGGCAGGTCCACTCAAATTTGCGTGGTTCTTTCCTCAAAAGACTATTTCAGACACTGATGCGCATGGTTCTCATATTGTGAATATCGGGACCATGAGATTGCCATATTAGGGGACTCTGGCAGTTTGAGTAATTTATGCGGCCTACCCAAATGTCCTTACTTACTTTGGTATTGTTCGTCAAATCGTTGAACTCCTTAAAGTTCTAAGTTTGGGCTACACGATAACTGAGAAATGCTTGCACTATCTGGACATGTCCACTCAGATCTGCGTGGATCTTACCTTAAAAAGCCACCTCAGACATTGACCTACTAGCTACTTACATGGTTCTCAATCTCATATGATTTGACCATTTTTTTTAAATTCAGACAGGCCCGCCATACATTCCTAACCTCTGCAACTCCTGAAAGCCAGAATCAACAGAGGCGACCACCAGAAAAACTTGCCAATGAAGCCTGACTAGTCCGGAGAAACCATTCAACTATCTTGGATCCCGCAACGAAATTAATCAGAAAAGTAGGTACAGCGGAGGAGTAGGAACAAAATGATATGATTTGACCCGTACAGTTTGTGTGGACTTTAAAATATAATATTACAGGTTGTGTGGACCTTTGAGATTTATTCAGTGTTTCTTCTCAGGATAGTCAGCTAGGAAACTGGCCTCATATAACTAAAAATAATTGACGTGCAAAAGTTTCATATTTAACATACTTACAAAATAAATATCGTCCATTATCACTATCACTGCATATTACAAAACAAAGGCCTCCGCTGCGCCTGTCTGTCTGTTCGCGATAAACTCAAAAACTACTGCACCGATTTTCATGTTGCTTTCCCTAACAGATATAGTGGTTCTCGAGGAAGGTTTTAGTATATGATTTGTCTAGAAAAAAAATAGGGAATCTTAAAAAAAATTGCAGCGCGGACGAAGTCACGGGCGAAGTGCTTGTGAAGATTATAATCACTACATACACGTTCTTTGGTTTTTCCCCAATGCAACCGACGTGATACATAAGGAAGGTTTATTTGTATAATTCATTGAGTTTTTCTGTAAATTGGCTGAAATATGACATTGATTTATTTATTTATTTATTTAAACACTTTCAGCAATTTGGTGTACATAATAAAGAGTATTCTATTCTATTCTATGCTGACTGGGAGCTTAACTATTATATGCTCTGCTACATGTGTGAACCCGGGGTTGAATTGCTAGTATATCCACGCAGGATCCTGGAGACCCTTTCGGGACAAAATCGCGAGCGCAATGGCGCGAGTGTCGGCTTGTCCGGAAAGGGACTTACAGATTCTGATGGTTGGGGCGTTTTGTCCCGAAACGGACACTGATCCTGAGTGAATATTCTACAACAAGTATTAATTTGCCAGTTGATTTGTCAATTTGAAGCTTAAACTTAAGAAATTTCATTAGTGTTGGTAAAGCTGAAAAGCTATTTACAGAAGCTGAAATGAAAGTCTGAAAAGTTCTACGTTAGTATTTCAATAGCTTTGCTTCTAAGAGGACAATTTTATTTTCCACCTTTAGAATCCTTGCTGAGAGCGTTGAGAGCATTTTTCAAGAAATTAATAACAGCGCTTCTCCCAGGATGAAGAATCCTCGTATTTTCCAAGAAGCGTCGCAGGAAACGCTAATAGTCTCCGAGAATTCACTTACGTAGAAAGCTTTTGTATGGGTTTAAATATCTGAAGTAAACCTTGGTTTTCTTTGAACTAATTTTCAACTACAAAACATTGAGCTCTCATTACGAGCTTTAAGTATTCTACCTGTTAGTGATAATTTAAGAAATCAACTTTATTTTGGTTTTGTTTAAAATATCCGGTTTATTCAAGAAATGTTTTCATTCATGTAAAAAATTTGTCTCGCTTCATGATGTTAACAAAATTTTCACTGCACTCCTAAACTTTCCAAAACATTTTTTTTAAACTGACTTTTTGGTTGCAAATTGAATTTGGCAATTGTTATATAAACTAATATTATAAAGAGGTAAAGTTTGTGACGTTTTAGGGGGGTAATCTCTGGATCTACTGAACCGATTTTGAAAATTCTTTTAAAATAGAAAACCACGTTATTTTTTTAATATTGCTCATATAAGCTATGATTATATTAACCCGGAAAATACCGCAGAACGAAGTGGACACAGATCAGCTAGTCGCTGATAAAACGTCAAAAGTTTGTAAAACCGAAACTAATTTTTGAAGAATTCATTTCAGATAGGTAGTTTTATTAGATCGAATATAAAACCACCATCTTCCAACTCCAAACTAAAACTTATTTCACTTCAAAAAAATCGGGACGAGACAACGTTAGTTAACTTCAGTAGAACTCCTCCAAGCGAGCGCAAACCACAACAGTGAATTTTAGCACCCACCTGACCTGATATACTTCATGACCACACTCTGGAGTGTATCGGAAACTCATATAGCAAGGAATAAGAATTTTGTTGACGCTCCCGATAAATCGAAGCGATATGTGTGAAGGTGGGGTCGGGATGGTAAAATCTGTGTGGGTGATTAAGTATATTATGAGTCTAACAAAGAAGTTAATAATTCTCTTTTAATAGATCAAACATTTTTATTCTTCTTCTTCTCGTGTGGGCAGGAAGGTCTAAAGACCCCACACATCCTAGTGTCAGAGTTTTTAAACAGCCTCATGGGCCTCTGACATGATTTATTTGACGACCGCCATTTGGTGGCCGGGTCCACGGGCTTATACGTGCCTTCCGAAGCACGGAATAATTTTTATCAGCCAATCAGATGATTCAAGCCTGCAATGTCCTAGCTAAACTGGAAACAACTTTAAAAAGTATGCTTTCCCGTGGGCATCGAACCCACGACCCACGTTTGCCTTGTAACCCAACGGATCACAAGGCAAACGCCTAAACCACTCGACCACGAAGGCAATATTTACATTTTTATTTTATCCTACCGTTATACAAATAGCCAGACTAGTTTAAGGATACGAGAGAGTGATATCTCCCAATTGCAAAACGATCTTAGGATTTCATTCGTAAGAGTAGAAACTCTGTAAAGCCACGAACCCATCGCGGTGCACATAATCTCTGGCTACGCGCAGAATTTTAGCCACATGGATTCATTCCATAGCAGTACACGCTACCCGCCCACGACTACGTACAACTGTAGCGAAGCCCACTGTGGCAAACGGAGAGCCACGCGTGTGCCGATGACGTCACTTGATGCGTAGCGTGTCCGTGGGTTGCAGTGGAAACAATCTCATACATTTTCATGCAAAGCGCCTGTCGGTTTTTTACCGGTTGCATTTTGGGGAATGTGCGACGGAATTGCATAATTTAATTCCGCCAAGCCCGTTCCATCATCGGACCACAAAACAAACGGCGATGCGCCACCGGTACATGGTGGACATCCCACCCATACGCACAAAACGTTTTGGGAACACATTCATAGTGCGTACAGCTAAGGAGTGGAATTCCCTGCCGGAGTCTGTGTTTCCTGATAGCTACAACCTGGGAGTCTTTAAATCAGGAGTGAATAGGTTATTTCTAGGCAAGCGTGCTCCATCTTCGACCACATCCTCGCTTACCATCAGGTGAGATAGTGGTCAAACGCGTGCCTATCAATAGTAAAAAAAAAAAAAAACTGCGTAGCCTCTCCGTGCGTTGCGGTGGGTGCGCGGCTTGAATTTTTATCATCAGGTAGAATGAGAGGTCTCTTCATGCCCAATACCCGAGGGATTCAGACGAAGAAACTAACTTGGAGAAGGTTATACATTTCTAAGATTTATAACTTACAGTAGATACCTACAAGGACCGAATAGTAAGTAGCGATACAGAAAAAAGAGAAAATAAATAGTTTAAACAGCCTAATGTCATTGCAAGTCTGCAAGGACAGGTTGAATGACACTTAATAGGCATCAGAACAAACAATATTTACCGTCCGTGTTTCTACATTTTCAGATGTAAAGACGCCAAATAGAAACACGAAAAACTATTATGAAAAAGCCACCAAGAAACCCAAAGCAATCAGCGGAGCACCATAAAGAATTCGACTCAATTTTCTTTAAAGTCGACATTACCATTGCAGTCCTTTTGCAAGGTCAGGTTGAATGACACGTTATATCCAAAAAGAAATGGAATACACGAAACTAAACGAAGAACCATCTTGAAAGAGTGTTCAGAATGAAGAATTGAAAACCTGTACAAAGAACTATCAAAGCAGCAAAAAAAGAGGCTCCAATTTTTTAAACGCCGTTAAACCGATCGTCATCATCATCTGCCTAGCCTGTTCTCAACTGTATTGAGATCGGTTTCCAGTCAAACCGGATTCAGCTGACTACCAGTAATGTGGAGCGGCTGCCTTCCAGGCTTCCACAACCCATTAACTGGATAACGCAGTATTCTTGTGTAAAACTGGTGTCACATATTCTGGCTTTTGACTATCTGTAACGACTGCCAAAGATCTACAAAAGCAGCCAGGAACCAACTGCTTAACGTGCTTTCCGAGCCACGGAGAACGTCTCGGTACGTTAAGAATTTAAGATGGTCACCATAGAAAACCTCGCCAAGCGTTGCTTACCTTGAAGATCGAACCAATTATCAGTAAAATGATCAAAAAATAGTTTTAAAATTAGTACATTAAACGAAGAGCAAGCAGCGAAGCAGCAAAAAAAACTCTTTTCTTAATACCGACAATGCGATTGCAGTCTCCGCTAGAAGCTGCAGACTATAATAGATTAAAGTTGTTCCGGGTCATGGAGCGCAGGAATCTCGGCGATCCCGAGTTAATTGCCTGGTACAAATACGAGATCCTACTGTTGAAGCCGATCCGGATATTGTATTATATTGGTCGGATCTACAGGTGCAACAAGAAATTTATATTGAAGAGTACTTTGTTGGAGCCGATCCGGATTTTGTATTATTATATTGAAGGATAATTCGAAGCATTACTGTGGTGGACAAGTACTTCAAAGAAGGACGGAAATGGGAACCTGACTATACGTGCCAAAATAACATAAAATGAAAGTTTAGGCCCGCAATTGGGACATTTCATTGGGAGGTCAAGGCATGTAACTTCCTTACACTCCGTAGTAGCACTAAGGGAGGATTTCCCAAAATTCCTGCGGGGACGGGAAATCACGAGATATGCGCGTACGAAGTCACGCTGTCCACGTTATCCACTATCGTTTCCGCACCGATTTCTTTTCAAAGCTCGTGTATCATTGGTCGTATTAATGTGATTGTACGTTAGCCTTATTATGTCTTGTTACGACGGCAATAGCCGGTAATGAGGAAGCCAAATGACTTAATATACAATGCGGATACTATTGTTCTTGGGTTTTTTGTTCATATCGACATTATAAATTAAGAGATGGTTATCTTCTCACGAGCCTTATTATTTTATTTTGTGGTGTTCAGAATTAAGATTGGCTCTAAAAGTAATTTTATAGTAATTTTAATGTGTCTTGCCTATAGGATTTATAAAATACCAACCAAGTTGATGTGACCTCATAACTGGTTCTTAAATATGCTAGGCTTTTTTGAGTTAAATCGTCATAAGCAAATGCAAAAACTTAACCAAAGAGAATAAGCGTGAAGAAATAAATGTTAAGTTGCATAAATTTCATCTATACTTACAAATATAATAAAGCTGATGAGTTTGTTTGAACGCGCTAATCTATGGAACTGCCAGAAATAAATAATAATAATAAAATGTTTATTTCAATTACAATAGGCATTTCGATACAATTATTGGAGATCACCTTTTAAGCAAGGGATTGCTTGTATTAGGAGAGTCCGCACTTCCACTTTACATTTATATGCAATTGAAATGTAGACAATGTCGCCAATGATGCCTGGGAGTCTTTAAATCAAGAGTGAATTGGTTATTTCTAGGCAAGCGTGTTCCATCTTCGACCACATCCTCGCTTACCATCAGGTGAGATAGTGATAAACAAAAAAAAAAATGTAAACATGCAAGACTAAAAAATAAAGGGTAATTTAAAAATAAAAACGGCTCTGAAGAAAACGCCCAGATCGTGTGTGTAAGTGTGATGTGTGTCACGAGTGTGTATGAGTGTAAGTGTGAATAGTGTGATTGTGTGGTGCGTGAGTTATAATAAATATAAGCAATGCTTAGTTCATATACCCTAATTAATTACGTCATATCCAGCACTACTAACGAAGGTGTGTCTGTCTATTTATTTGCTTGTACAGTTATTATTTGCTTGTATAGTATAATTCCGCTTTCACGCTTAGAAATTCTATATACATTTTGAATTTTTTTAGCTGTATGATAGCCATATTAACGGGGAAAGCTATAGGCTATACGGTAATGGGAAAGAACGGGATATGCGCGTACCAAGTCGCGCGCAAAAGTTAGCACAGGAAAACTCACTATTTTGTAACCGGTATTCAAAGCTACCGATAAGGAAAAAAAACGAGCAATAACTACAGAATCCAACACAAATACAAGTCATCGCAACAGAAAACAAAATAAAGAAATAAAAAGGAAAAACATCACGTTTCTCAACAGGAAGCTAAGTAAACGACTATGAAAACACCATAACAGTTAATCATATAGAAGTAGTATTCGCAAATATATTATTAGATGTACTTTTAAACTTTGTAGGTCTTACTGCAATCGAGTAACCCTAGACCCCACACTAGGATACCCTGTGTCGTGGGGTCTAGTATCCTCTTGGAGATTAAAAAGTACAAAGTAAACAATGTTGTTAAACAACAATGTTTAACAACACTACAAAGTAAAAAATAACTTTAATTTCGGAAGTCGGTGTTCAAAAACGAAATAACTAAAAACACCGACTTTTGTTTTGTTTTGTTTTTATTTATTGTAAAAAAGTATTTTTTTATTTATTTATTGCACGCAATGTAGGTACTCGTAGCTAAAATGAGATACATAGTACTTACACCTAAATAGTAGGTATTTTTGTCTCTAGGGTGTTGGTGACGGTACAAGGTACATAAATGTTTTAGTTTTGCTATTATGTTTATACTATCACACTTCTTCAAATTCTCTGGTATATTATAGAAAGTTGTGCTCCCAAAAATATTGTTTTTTTAGGGTTCAGTACCCGAGGAGTAACCAAGAGAACCCTATTAAAAACCCTTTGCTGTCCATCCGTCCGTCTGTCTGTCTGTCAGCGGGCTGTATCTCAAAAATCTTAAAAGGTAGACAGTTGATTGCTTTCACGAGTGTGTATATACATACTCTGTACATATCTACTGCCGCTATAACAACAAATAAAAAATATAAATTAATTAAGAATAAACGGGGAACGAGAATATCCCATACAAGAAACGTGTTTTGTTTTCGGTCACTTGGCCAGTTTTTTGGCGTAATTAGTCCGTGCACGTGTAGTAATGACCAGACACTTGTTCACACTAGCAACTAACAAACCAAATATCCTCATATTTGAAATGATCGGACAGCTCAAACATACAAAATCGCGCTAATTCCAAACAGTCAGCTGCCAACATCCATTGGACGGGCCGTATTCAAAGCATTTGCATTCATATTTGTCCCATTCAAACTCATACAATTCGTATTTTCACAGAAACTTTGTATAAAAGGCTCTGACGCGACCTCATCAACTTCGTAATCCATATTATTTTCGAACGACTTTTGTCCGCGATTGCTTTTGCATGAATTTGGAAGTTCGGGAAAAGATTTTGGCCAAGATTTGTGGCCTGACAAAGAAGATTTTATGGTATAATGGTTTATTGATCTTGCAAAAAAGAACGAGATCTAGTGATATCCTTTTAGGGTTCCGTACCCAAAGGAAACCCAAGGAACCCTAATACTAAGCCTGTGCTGTCCGTCCGTCAGCCAGCAGAAGACGGACACAATAACCGCAATAGGTAGACAGTTGAAATTTTGACAGAGTATTTATATCTATTGTCTTTATAACAACTCTTCCTTGGCACTCGGGCAATCGAAGGGGCTCCCACACATGAAACGTGTCTTTTTTTCAGTTTATGGTACGGAACCCTTCGTGTGAGAGTCCGATCCGCACTTGGCCGGTTTTTTTCATACGCAGTCTGTAGGTAAATGTCATTGAAACACAATGCTCTTTACTATCGGTCATTAACATCAACTCATTGCTGTATTAAAAAAAAACTTCGCGGTGGTGTTTCAAAGTTAAAATTATAATATGTTATTTTGTATTTTTTTCCTTGTGTAAGATTTTTGAGTAAACTACTATTGTTTTCCCAAAAAAATCAATACAAATCTTTCAAAAGCGCATTTTTATAAATTCCGAACAAAACTTTTCAAACAAAACCATTAATAGATTCGAGTCCGGTCCGGACACACTTTGAAAGAAAAAGAGCGCTGTCAGCTGGAAGCTACACATGAGATGCATTTCCTCACATACACGACACAAAGCGTCTGAGGATATCCGCTGAAGCGTTTGACGCGAGTGAGGCTTTCTCCAGCGCCATTCAGCCCCGTTTAGCTCCTAACACTGTATGCGAACGAGAGATAGATGGATGTATGAATGGAATTCCTCTGTTATGTCATGTGTACTTATAATCCCGGATTATTCTGATGTATAAATGTCATGTTTGTTCAATTGCAGTGATAATAAAGGTTTTCCGAGGGATTTTTAAATCTTTGATCTGTCAGGGAGTGAAAGTTGGTATTTATGACTAATATGAATTACTTTAATTAGCAATGGGACCACTCTTAAAATCGAAAAAAATCATCATTTCGATTCATTTATGAGTCATGCAAACGTAAATTAATGTCATATAATAGCTGATCTGTTCATATATTTGAGTTAATCCCTTATTAAAAGTTGTTTATTTACATTGGTGTAAGTAAATACTTTCACCCCCTTAAAAATACCAATAAAGAAAACATCACCATGTATTGTCATTGTTATCCCGACAGATTTGCATACACTGAAATATTCAAGACTTCCAATGGCTATAACCTCATTCGATTTTCACCAAATTGAAACATGACTACAAAAAAAAAATAGGAAAAGGAAACATGAAAAATCAAAATCAGCTGACAATTTACATTAACATCTACTCTCAATTCCTTTCATAGAGGCAAAAGCTCAAGTGGCTGCAAGAAAGTTGGGGATCCTAGCAAAGGTGAGACGGTACTTCACGCCGGAACAGCTGCTCAAACTCTATCAAGCGCAAGTTCGATCGTGTATGGAATACTGCTCTCATCTTTGGGACGGATCTGCCAGATACCAGCTTGATGCCCTTGAGTCAATTGAGAAACGAGCCAAGAGGATCATTGGCTATGAGAGGCTCGTCGCGACGAAGCTCCAAAGTCTTGAGCATCGACGACGAGTTGCTAGCTTGTCGGTTTTCTACCGGTTGCATTTTGGGGAATGTGCGACGGAATTGCATAATTTAATTCCGCCAAGCCCGTTCCATCATCGGAACACAAGACGAACGGCGATGCGCCACCGGTACATGGTGGACATCCCACCCATACGCACAAAACGTTTTGGGAACACATTCTTAATGCGTACAGCTAAGGAGTGGAATTCCCTGCCGGAGTCTGTGTTTCCCGATAGCTACAACCTGGGAGTCTTTAAGTCAAGAGTGAATAGGTTACTTCTAGGCAAGCGTGCTACATCTTCGACCACATCATCGCTTACCATCAGGTGAGATGGTGGTCAAGCGCGTGCCTATCAATAGTAAAAAAAAAAAAAATTGGCGAAGATATCGCTGAACTGACATGCAATCGGATTGAGAATCGTATAAATATTTGCTCAAGTTAGTCCTAAGTAAATAATATTTAATCTGATTTTCCAACCAACATGGCGACAAAAGGCGTATCCTTGAAATTTTTCCTTTCCATTATCATTTTCACGGAAGGGTGGATTCAGATGGTTAAATGTCACAAGCTGTCGCGAGCGAGATGAAAGCGTGGGTGAGAAAACCAACTCCAGCCTTGAGGAAATTCCGGAATGAGCCCGGGAAGAATGCTGAAATATGATACACAAACGAATTATGTTTGTCTGAGGCAAATTTATTATTTCTTGCAAAAGATACTTGGACGATTCGGGATTATATTTGGGCTTACTCATTTCGCTTCAACATTTTTTTGTACACAGTCAACTTCCGTCTACCCGTATAAAAATCTATCTAAATCAAATTATCTTGTCAGCTAAGGTTATGCAAAGATAGAATACAGATTCCGCAAATGATTTATTTAAGAATAAAGGCGATCGAGTTAAAAACCGGCCAAGTGCGAGTCGGACTCTCACACGAAGAGTTCCGTTTCATAAACGAAAAAAAAACACGTTTATTGTATGGGAGTCCCCTTTAATTTTTAATTTAATTAATAATTTTATTGTTATAGCGGCAATAGAAAAATACACCCTTTGTGAAAATTTCAACTGTCTACTTATTACGGTTCTTGAGATACAGCTCGCTGACAGACAGACGGACGGACAGCGGAGGCTTAGTAATAAGGTTCCGTTGCTTACACTTTGGGTAAGAAACCCTAAAAATCAGCCCGCTTACCGCATTTCGGAAGGCTACTCGACGTCAAAGTGAAATACCTTTTACCTCGATAGCAGTACCTTTGATACGGAATCAATGAACGCATATTTGCGTATTCGTGCCTCGTTTCGTTTTCGCGTCTCGTCATTAAGTGCCTTCCACATGTGCTACAAATGCTGCTATCTAGATATTTGTACCTTCAAGAGTGCTCACAGTTATCTAAACCCCTTGAAGGAAAATCGTTATTATAATAACGGTTTTCCTCAATTATTGACAATATATTGTCAATAATTGAGGCCGTTCTGTAGTTGGGCAGATAAAACATTTCTTTACACATTACTTAACGAATGCGAAATTAAGTCTGTATGTCTGATAAATCTTTTAGTTGAACGATTGTATGCACACAGGTAGACCATGGCCTAAATATGTGATATTTTTATCTCAGGAAAGTGTCCCTGGGCATATTTTTTACATATCGCGGGCAAAGCCACTGGGAGAAGTGAAATACTTGCTAATTTAGTACAAAACGAATGTACTATTCCTCACTGGTGTAATATACAACGTGTAACAGAACAAACGCCTTTTAAGTAAAAAATCCCTCTTAAGGGGTCATTGTACTCATCATTATGAACAACTTTTATTTTGGGACCAACCCGGAAATCGGAAAAATTCAGCTGTCCAGCACAATTTGCTGCCTTAAATGTATGGGGCAGTCATTTTTTTTTGTTATTTAAAAATACTGTGCTTTTTTTCTCGACCAAATCGAAACCATATGCAACCTACCCGATTCAATTCTCCGCTGTCCTATTTCAGTGACTTAGCGTCAGTATCTATGTACATAAACTCAACTGTTTAGTGTGTCTCGCTACCGACAGTGTCTTCCGGTACATCAATATTTACAGAAACGATACAAAGCGACAATCTCGGGGATATTTCTCCCAGGAAAAAGGAGAAAAAAAAGGAGGAAAAATCGGTATATTTTGGTGTGTTCATAAAGTAGGAAGCATTTATTAGTTTTTGTTCCTTTGAGCCGCAATATTACAAATAATGTGTAAGTTTATGGTCGACATGCTGAGAGAAAGTTACACAAAATATGAGAGATTATTAGGATGCGAGTTTAGGAGGCCCGGGGCTACGGACGGTGTGATTTGGAAGATTTTATGGCGGCCATTTGGTAATCTGTGGTTTTTATGACGAGAGGACCACTTTGTCACAAGATTTTGGTCCTTAAGAACAACTGTTAGGACGCTTGCAAAGAGATCAGATTAAAAACAATCATGAAGAAAAGAAAAATACATTTATTTGACCACAGTCCGAGTACATGACATAAGATAAAATAAAAATATATCTGTTTTAAAACAAATAGTACTAAAACACTGCGTGCCTCAAGGCTACGCCAAAAAGAGAAGAAAATCTAAAAACGCCAGTACAGCTGGGGTTTTTCCTCTATACACGGGGCCTAGAAGAAGCTCCCGATTGGTTGGGGATAACTGCAAGAGGCAGGTAGAACTGCCGACCAGACAACAGGCTTCTGTAAGTAGATGGACATGCCGATAACTTGGCCAGCGATAACCCCTGGCATAAGCGGCTTTGGAGGCTTCGACGAAAAGTAGTATTGCTGTGCTCAACTGAATGTCAGGTGGCATCACGAGATATTGGCACCTGCGTTTTTTTATTTTATTTTCAGCAGCAGCTCACGGGTGCCATACTCCAAATCTAGACAAAAGCCAAAGAATCTAAATAAAGAACATTCCAACTAACAGTAGTAATCATTTTCCAAACATAAACCCGTATGTGGTGTTACTAAATTACAAACAAAACATACAATTTCCGACATTCCAAGCCTACAACAACTCCACTATACGCACGACGGAGCTCGCAAGATGTTGCTAAAACATTTAACTAACACATCCTCTAGTATATTGCCTCGTAACCAACATAAATACATTCGCACTAATGTCACTTACAGTTGTTGATTGTTGTTTAAAAGCTATAAATCCGCTACATAACTTAATGGAAGCCATAAGTTAATATAACCGGCGCTCTTTGTGTAACACTTCGTAATGTCTGTTATTGTATTTCCGGATCTTCTTATTATTGCATACGAGAAGCAGTAACATCTAACGACCCTACACACCCTAGTGTCAGAGTTTCTAAACCGCCTAAAGGGCCTCTGACATGGTTTATTTAACGACCGCCATCCGGATAGGAAATGAGAATACATAACAGGAGGTATCTACCTATACTTGTCAACCAAGAACCAAGTAGGTACATAGATATAATCAATATAATCCTCTCAAAATTAACACTAAACATTGTGTTGCACTATACCTGAAGAACATCAATATATAGGCTGGCTAACTTAGTCAGGTCGTCTACGCACAATGGACCGAATGAGAGTCTAAGTGCGGAAAGTGGAGTCCCTAATCTATCTATCTGTCTACGTCAATATATATAAATCTCTTCCGTTACTGATTCGTGACTGACAGACAACTCACAGCCGAAACTACAGATACGTGCTCTCGAGTGCTTTTCACGGATTCACCTCAATTTTACATCCACAGGGTGCGCCCCTAACGAGCAACCTACTACGCTCCTTGTTGCAAAGGTGTTCATGCGTATAAATCTTACGCCGCGTTTCCCTGACAGGTGCGATCTCAAGGACATGCAGATGGGAACACATAAGATTCTCGCTCTGTAGGTACCTATGCGAAGTAAAAGTTTGGGAATCTGACAATAACTTTTATTAGTAGGTATACCTACTTGGAGAACCTCTCCAAGCAAGTATACTTACAAAAAAAGTGATAAAGATAAGGATTTGGAGACTTTTAGCTGTCAGCATAAAGTGGTCCATCATTCTTGATATAGGTAAGTATTTGTTATGTCTCATCAGCAGAGTCATTATCAACGTAATATTTAAAGATGTAAAGACGACAGATTAAATGTCTAACAAAGAAAGAAAATTAAAAATTCCAAAGAGAACAAAGAAAGAAAAACTTAGCTACGTAATTTACTATGCTAATTATGAAGCTGGACGGTCATTTACGGAGAATAAAGAAAACTGTGTTAAAGAGACTTTAATATTAGCTAGAACTTTGTTAGTGGCGACTATCTTTCAAGCTAATCATTAAGAGGTTTCTCAGATTTTGTAACTTAGTATAATACAACAAAGCGTTCAGGGTGCTGTTGGGACTGCCACGCTTTTGCAGTGCGTCGGCGATTTTTGCCGGTGCGCGCACTGACAGCTTTGACGCAGTATGGCGCAAGAAATCTGCCTCGTTACTTCGCAGGTTGCGTGACAGCCCTAACATCATTCTGCACTCGATAGCTGCCCGGGCAGATATCCCGCTTGTGTGGGCATTAGCCGATCGAACGAGGTCTGTTTTAGTTATTAAGCACTAACATAGGCGAAGTAATTATGAGGAGCTCGTGGCTAGATAATAACAGCTGCACGGGTCGATCCTTGAAAGGTTAAGCAACGTTTGCCAAGGTTGGTCTGTGGATGGGTGACCATCTTAACATACCGAATTTCCACCGTGCCTCGGAAAGCACGTTAAGCCATTGGTCCCGGCTGTCATTTGTAGATATTTGGCAGTCGTTACGGATTTTCAGAAGCCAATAAATCTGACTCCAGTCTTGCCAAGAAATACCGAGTTACCCAGTTAATGGGTTGTGGAGGTCTGGTAGGCAGATATAAAAATATCTACAAATTACAGCCGGGACCAACGGCTTAACGTGCTTTCCGAGGCAGGGAGGAAACTCGGTATGTTAAGATGGTCACCCATCCACGGACCAACCTTGGCAAGCGCTGCTTAACCTTTAAGATCGACCCGTGCGGCTGTTATTATTTAGCCACGAGCTCCTCTAGTCTATGGTGACTGAAAAAAGATTTTCAGTCACATAGACTGGAAAAGAAAATTAGTAATGTTCTTAATGTCGAGCTAACTTAATAATAGACACGCGGTTTGATTTTCAAGGTTAAGCAACTTTCTAAAGCCAGCTCGAGGATGGGTGACCATCTTAACATACTGAGATTCTATCGTGTCACGGAAAGCACGTTAAAACGTAGGTCTCGGCTGTCGTTTGTAAATCTTGACAGTCGTTACGGGAAGTCAGGAAAACTGACACCAGTCTTGATAAGCTAAAAGTTCTGGGAAGCGACCGCGTACCGGAAGACGCAGCGTTGGAAGGCCTCACACAAGGGGGGCCGATGACCTGGTGAGGGTCGCGGGTAGCCGATGGATGCAAGACGTACAAGACCGATTGTTGCGGCGACACATGGGGTTGGCCTATGTCCAGCAGTGGGCGTCTTTTGGCTGATATGATGATGATGAGTATCTCTTAGCTTGTTTTAATTGGTATTGTTGGTTGAGTAAGCAAAAATTATATCGGTGCTAATTCAAAATATAATAATGTTTAATAACCGCTTCTCCAAGAATGTCATCCTTAACGTTACATCTGTGGTACCGACCTTGTCTGTGCACTCTTCCCGTTACGTTTGAAGGTGCTAAGTCGGACGTATAGCCTTTGTAAAGGAAAAAAATATATACGCAGCTAATTCCTTAAATAATTCGTTTCAATTATCGCCCATTCCCAACAGGTATACGCCAAAAGCAAATAAAAAGAGATCATTTTGACTCAGCCTCGGAAAATATGCAAACTCTGGCATATCTGCTATCACAATCAGTGAACTGAGCTCGTCTGCGATTATAATTATGGCGATTAACCAGTTCTGCTTTCGAATTAAACTATCTCAATTGGTGTTTTATTCGAACTATAAACGTGGGGTAGTTATCTATAGTAGATTTCCCCTGTAGTAAAATCATTCCATCTGTAAAGCGATCATAATCTGATAATATATCATAGTAAGCCAGCTGATTAATTAATCTTAAAATGCTATCAATCACTTAAGACTTAATTTAAGTGCAATTATTGAGAATCACGGACTATTATCATCTGTTTAATCGTTAATTATCATAACAATGACGATGTTATTAAAAACATAATAAATTAATGAGATCGACGTAATGACAAGGTATTGTTTTAATTAATCTGATATAGCCCGTATTAAACTGACTACTTAATTAGTTCTATTCAATTACTAGAACATAAGGCGTGATCATACACAAAGGGGTAGGTAATCGCGTTCATTTGTTCGGAAAAACCGGACGGCGTCAACCAAAGTGACTAACGATAGCACAAGTTAATAATGCGATTTCATCGCACGATGAGATTAAAACATACACATTTTTTTACTATTGATAGGCACGCGTTTGACCACTTTCCTCACCTGTTGGTAATCGATAATACGGTTGAAGATGGAGCACGCTTGCCTAGAAGTAACCTATTCACTCTTGATTTAAAAACTCCCAGGTTGTAGGTAGCTATCAGGCAACATTGACTCCGGCAGGCAATTCCACTCCTTAGCTACTATGATTATGTTCCCAAAACGTTTTGTGCGCGTGGGTGGGGATGCCGACCATGTACCGGTGGCGCATCGCCGCGCGCCGTTCGTTTTGTGGTCCTATTATGGAACGGGCTTGAACATTTCTTACAGTGTCCTAATTGAAGCATGCAAATCATCGCACTACGAATATACGATAAGGCATTGTTATCTCGTACGTCGTCGTGTTAGCTACACGTTCAAATAACTTGATCAAACAGGCTGGTTTAAACAGTTTTATCAAACTGTGACTTGTGTATAGGAAAATTTGATAAAAAATGAGTCGTCAAATGGTTCCTTTCGTATTTTAATTTTATCAAACGCCCGCATTATCCAATTAGGGTGTCGCCGAAGGCGCCCTCTGTTGCGTTTGCTATACAAAAGAACGCGACAACTGCGTATTCGCGCGATGAACGTTTTCTTGGCTTGAATCAATGATGACAAAAAGAATTTGCTCCCTATTAATGCGACTATCTGGCTAAATACTCGTTTGTACCTACATCACTGTCTAAATCCGTCGGAGAACACGAAGCGTGAGATTACGTTTTATGAACAAAGGCTACCAGATAAATCTTTTTACCAGTAGCAGAACAGATTTTTGGGAAAAATAAATATAGAATTTCCGATTTCGTATTTTTTACAGATGAAAAGGGATTTAAATAAAACATTCGATGCAGGTTTCAAACACATGAAATGAATACGAGAGTTTCCGATGAATCCAAATATACTCGTGTTAAATTGCTTTTCACAGAATTTCAGTTTCCATTATGTGAAGATTGAAATGTTCCAAACCTTATTTATAATGTGTTGGATATGTGATAATGCATGATTAAATTTCCAACTAGGTGCCATTATCAAAATCGATAACCGCTAAATATTCGTCAATTCATGCGTGTGGCCGAGGACAAAGGATTAATTATAACTAGCAGTCAAACATTTTTGGGCGAAAATTTATATTATTTGATTATTTGATGTAGCAAATGATGAAATGATTTGACCATCCATTACATAATATCAAGAGCCCGCTGAGCCTGTTCTTTTTAAGGATGGGAAATCATCGAATGGGCCAGTGCCTGCCAGGGTCGCGGAATTTGTTCGAAACAGTGACCGCGACCCTGGAACGCAAAGGGCATTAGGAGGATCATGGATGGGTTTTAGTCAGTAAGAGTCTGAAACTCCCGTCCGCTCCGCCCAGAGCGGGAGATCAAGCGGGAGCGGGGGCATTTGATGAATTCCCTTCCAACAAAAAAAGGTGTAAGTATTAGCATTTCAGGGTGGCAACTGAAATCTAGTGCTGGGTGTCTGACACCCAGTAAATGCTGAGATAGTAACCCTTTTGCTATGGACACGCTCAGTATAATTTTACTGTATCATTATACTTTAACAAAAAATATTATATTAACATGTTATATTGTTCTCCTTTTTTACTATGTATCTATTTGTTATGTCTGTGTCGAATATATGTTTTATTTCTATTCCATTATACTTCTACTTGGTTGAATTAACTTTTTATGTGACATTACACGTAACATACAATACAACTATGCGATTTCTGAAACGGTGTATTGCTAATTTGTAAAAATTAACATACCTACAAAGTTTTAAAACACGTTTTCTGAAGAATTTATTCAAAACAAATGAGACGAAGATCATGACTGAAGGCCAGGGCATTGTTCAAATGAGCGAAACAGTCGTACAATGCAGATAAATTTGAATATAGCGAATATCATGACAAATTCTTAAAAAAGTCTTAATAACTCAGAATTCGTCAGCCCTCGAGGCGACAAAATCGTTTTCAACCGTTCATCATCTGCCTAGCCTTTTCCCAACTATATTGGGTTCGGCTTCCAGTCAAACCGGATTTAGCTGAATACCAGTATTTTACGAGGAGCTGCTGCCTACCAGACCTCCACAACCCATTAACTGGGTAACACGGTACTTCATGGCAAGACTGGAGTCAGAATTACTGGCTTCTGACTAGATTTGGCTAGATTTGGATTTGGGGTTGAACTTTTCATAGATTGTGTATTTCTAATGCCGCTGTAACAACAAATTAAGGTTTATGGTACGGAACCCTTCGTGTGCGAGTCCGACTCGCACTTGGCCGGTTTTTTAGTATTTTTAAAAGACTCGCTTTAGACCAGTAGATTGCGATACACTGAGTTATCTTTTTCACTTGCTTTAGTTTAAATATTATCGTTCAAATCCCCATCTCTTGAATATAATTCCTCAATCCATAATTCATTGAGGAAAATCGAGAAAATATTGATTTTATTTGCATTCTTAAGCAGCTCGGATCGAAATTTGCTTATAATTTTCTGCCCATAGTTATTAAATTTTGCGGTTTTATAAAAAGTAATTAAGGTAAGATCGTGATTATCTTTAATAGCATTACAACCGGGTACACACGCGGCCAATTGTAGTCGTCTAACAAAGGCGCCCACTTCATCCTATCCAATGACTACTACACATCATCATCTGCCTAGCATTTTCCCGACTTTATTGGGATCGGCTGCCTACCAGACCTCCACAACCCATTAATTGGGTAACACGGTACTTCTTGGCAAGACTGGAGGTAAATTTACTGGCTTCTGACTATCCGTAACGACTACACATTCATAAAAAAACCGGCCAAGTGCGAGTCGGACTCGCACACGAAGAGTTTCGTACCATAAACCTTAGTTTTTATTATTTGTTGTTATAGCAGCAATAGATACACACAATCTGTGAAAATTGCCGCTGACAGACAGACGGATTTGAATGATCTGCTTTGTCACCAAGTTATGCTTCTTATTGTTCGGGAAAACATACCGCGGGTCTGAAACGGCCACTTTAGCAGAAACTGAAAGCACTTTACGCTACCCGTCACTGTCAAATGTTCCCAATCAACCTTGAACCTAATGCGTTAGTGATAAGGATGAAAATTAAATTTGACAGATTTTGTGTGGTTAATATTGTGATTCTAATATTATTCTGCTAGTTTTTTTTTTACTATTGATAGGCACGCGTTTGACCACTATCTCACCTGATAGTAAGCAATGATGTGGTCGAAGATGGAGCAAGAGTTGCGACCCGCAGTACAAAAATCTTAATACGACAAGTGATTACAAACACAAAATAACTGTGTTAACATAAAAACTGTGTTATTTCTTGAGCATACATTTTAGTAACTTTCAGTAATTTTTAGACTACCCACAGTCGTCAGCCTGAAACACAGGTTTAAATTAACCTAGATCGGGCTGGTTGCTACATAACATTGCAATTCCGAACCACCATAACTTGCACCTATAATAATAATATATTAGTTTTAGTTTATTTTCAGGCACTATAATTGTATGGAAATCTTATCACTGTTGGCTAAATGTAAACTTTTTTGTAAACATTTTTATTTGAATAAATTTATTTATTTATTTTATCACTTTCAAGGATTCTTAATAAAACAATTTTTCATGAATGCTACGGTAATTAAAATAAATTGACCGTGCGAAACAACGTGAGGCAAAATGCCAATTGACAGGAAAAATGGTCGTTTTGAAATGAAGGAAAAGAATCTTAATTTTTCTTATCCTTCTTTGTGAAAGGTTTCATATCTTAACTTGCATGGAAAATTATTTTTGATGTCACCAACTACGATTTTTATTCAATATTTCAAATCCTGTTGCCTACATTACATACGAGGATCTTTTTTGTTTGTTCATACCGGATGGGCTCTGAAACGATTTTAACCATTTTCTCACCAATAGAAAGCTGAATTATCGGGCAGTAACTTAGGCTTTATTGGTTTCTAAAAATAGAGATCCCTACGAAAATTTCTTGAACTCTATTTTTCCCGCACGAACGAAGTCGCGGGAAATGTGCTAGGTTTTAATAAGTATAGTTTTAGATTGAATACTTTTTAAGGATTCATTGCCTCAAGAAAGACAAGGTCAATGGACTCAGTTTTTTGGAAGCTGGTTTACTAATGTGGTTCTTCTGAATCAATATCATATCAACCATACAATTTATCCTTCATTTTAATATTATAATATAAAGTCTGTTTATTTGGTTGAGCGCGCTGATCGCAGGAACTACTGGTTCGAATTGAAAAAATCTTTGAGTGTCGGATAGCCCCGTTGAGTGTCCGATAGGCTGTATCTCAAGAACCGTAATAGATTTTCACAGATTGTGTATTTCTATTGCCGCTATAATAACAAATAATAAAAATAAAAATTAAGTTACGGAACCCTCTTTATGCGACTCCGACTCACACTTGGCCGGTTTTGTAAATAAACATTCAATGACAGAGAGGCATTCAAAACACTGAATTAGCGGCTTAACGAAATTTAAATGAGGCTCGAAATTATATAAAGACGCATTGTTAAAATAAAAAGAACATCTTCAAAAGGTCTCAGAAGTTCTCCTTACTAAAGATAAATTACTGCCAAGACAGAAAATATTGGTAATCTCTTTACTCGCCATTTTGTTGAGTTTTGTTGGTAGGTATGAAATATTTGAAGGCACAGATAAGTTAAAGTTAAATGTAAATCACGTTTCATCATCTGCCTAGCCTTTCCCAACTATATTGGGGACGGCTTCCAGTTAAACGGAATTCAGCTGAATACCAGTATTTTATGTGGAGCGGCTATCTACCAGACCTCCACGACCTTTTAACTGGGCAACACGGCTTCTTGGCAACACTGGGGGCAGTTTTTGTGGCTTCAGGCAATCCGTAACGATCTGCCAAAGATCTACAAGTGACTAACAGCTTAACGTGTGCTTTCCGAGGCACGGAGTTCAGATGTTCAAATAGTCATCCATCCACAGACCGATCTCGGCAAGCTTTGCTTAACCTTGAAGATCGAGCCGTGTGACTGTTATTATTTAGCCACGAGCATTTATACATGTTTTCGCTAAGCAGAATCAGGTCGTCTGCGAACCTAAGGTGGTTGAGCTTTTTGCCATTTACATTTATCCCATACTCATCCCAGTTAATTTTACGAAATATGTGTTCTAGTACAGATGCGAATATTTTTTTTTTTTTTTTTTTTTTTTTTTTTTTTTTTTTTTTTTTGGTGAGAGGGGGTCACCTTGCCGAGGGCTTTACCAAGAGGGCTTAAAAACAATGTTAACGCAATTAGACAGAGAGAGCAGAAAGGTGGGTCTGACTATGAATCTAGACAAAACAAAACTAATGACAAACAACATAAAAACACCTATACTGTTAGACTCAAATCAAATAGAACATGTCGATGAATATACATATTTAGGACAGATCATTGCACCGGAAAATCAAATGCAAAAAGAAATTAACATCAGAATAAATAAAGCTTGGAAAAGATTCTGGTCTCTAAAGGAAGTTATGAAGAATCCACATATGCCCCTTAAAGATAAGACTACAGTGTTCAACTCTTGCATACTACCAAGTTTAACCTATGGAGCACAAACCTGGGCCCTCACTAGCAAACAGAGTGGAGCACTCAGAGTGTGCCAAAACAAAATGGAGAGGAGCATCCTAAACCTCAAGCTAAGAGACAAAGTTAAACTTAAGAATATAAGAAGCAAGACAAAAGTTATGGATGTCACTTACACAGTGAAAAAGCTTAAATGGAACTGGGTAGGCCATATGATAAGAAACAATAAGGGAAAATGGACAAAAGATGTTACTGAATGGTATCCTCGGGATGGGAAAAGAAAGAAAGGAAGGCAAAAAACAAGATGGGAGGATGATATTAGGAAGGTAGCTGGAACAACATGGCAAAGAGAAGCCACAAATAGAGATAGATGGAAAAGCCTAGGGGAGGCCTATGCCAAAAGGCAAACTGATAATAAAATTACCGATGTCGAAAATTAAAATGAATCTAATTTATATTTATATTATTTAATTAAATATTATTATTAATGATTAAAAGTGCATGTAATCTTATCATAATTGGAATAAAAATGAAATTGCTAAATGTGCATGAAACTGATTGTATTAAAATAAATATGAAAGGCATTGTAATATATTGAAAATTATTTATTACAAGAGAGATAGAACTATAATGTAATGTAATGTAATGATGTTATCAGTAATAAAGGCTATTTTGATTTGATTTGATTTGATTTTGATTTATACATGTATTAATTTGAATTACTTAGGAAACAAGGTTTTGTGGGCCTTGCTCGGTCTTATCTGAAGTCAAGGTTAACTTCTTAGTCTATTTTTATGCGACACTAGGCTAACTCTTTCCTGAGGCCTGGATTTTATACTAAAGTCAGCAGAGATTTTAAGAGTCTCAATTTGGGGGAATCGCATCGGATTTCTTGACAAATGGACTTGCATCATCATCATATAAACCAAAAAACATCCACTGCTGGAGACAGGCCTCCCCCAAAATAATGTATAATCACAACTTTTCTCTTTTATAATGCAACATCCTGTTTAAATTTCATTCATTGGGTAATTGGCATGGCGGCGGCTACCCGTACCGTTGTCATATTTGTAGTTTTTAAGCTATTCCTATCTACCTCACAATGTTTTATAAAATGTATGTAAATAGTGACTTATTTTGTTAGTAATAAGGCTGCTTTAAAGTGTTTCAACATCCAGACAAACCAATTAAGGTTTTTGTGATGTTCATGTTTGTTTTGTGTTTTTCATTAGTTAATAAATAAAACTAATTAATACGAATGTCAATTGTGTTTAAACGACATCCATTGTGACTATCCAAAATTCACACAGTTATAAATCATATTATGAGTATTTTTGTTTTTATGAATTGACTAGATTTGTGGACGAATACTTTCTTATCCACTTTAGTAGGTATCTCATCACCTTTTAGTTCAAATAAGCTTTGATGCGATTATCAACAATGTTCTAATGAAAATTCTTCCAGTCGTTATTGTATGCCACAACATAATGGCTCAGGACTATAAAAAATTATATACCTACTAATTTAAGACTACCACAACGACCGGTCCTGCGCGTCTCGCATCCATCGGCTACCCGCGACCTTCACCAAGTCATCGGTCTACCTTGTGGGAGGAATTCCAACGTTGCGTCTTCCGGTACGCGGTCACCACTCCAGAACTTTTCGGCTCCATCGACCATCTGTTCTGCGAGCAATGTGCCCACTGCCACTTCAGTTTGGTGATCCATTACCCTTTGAGTGACTTTGAGCCTTCTCATAAGGCCCATTGTATCATTAAATTTCGCTCGCAGCTTCTCCTTTTAGACCAACATTATAAGGCAAATCAATATGAATACGAAGGTAGAACTAAAAATAATGAGGACAGTTACTAAAAATAGGAGTGTTATAGATAAATGAAAGTTAATATATCTAATAGAAACGGGTATATAGGTATTCAAAATAGAACCTTTGATTGCTTATGATGAAAAGATAAATTGTCAAGAATAGACAGATTCGAGGAATACATAATTCTAAACTATACTAGCTGACCCGCGCAACTTCGTCCGCGTCACATTTTTCATTATTCTCCGCCCTTATCAAGCTCCGACCACGAAGCGTGACGTTATAATGCAACCTATAGTCTTCCACAATAAATGGCCTATTCAACACTATAATTATAATGTTTAATTTCGAACCAGTAGTTTCTGAGACTAGCGCGTTTAACAAACAAACTATGCAGCTTTATAATATTAGTATAGATGTTATGATGATATTTTAGACGATTTCACGGAATCCCCGACTAGGAAAATTAATTTGAATGAATCCAAGTTCAAATTGGATGACATAGATATCCTTAATCATCAAACGCCTCCTCCCGCTCTGGGCGGAGCAGAAGGTAGTGTCAGCCTCCTACCAACTAAAACCCATTCGTGTTCCTCCTAGTGCCCTTTGCTGACCAGGGTCGCGGTGACTCTTTCGAACAGATCCCGCAACCCTGGCAGATCCTTATAAACACTAGTAAATTCATTAGAAAACAATTCCAAATTCGTTAAAAATTACGTAAGAAAAACACGAACTTTTTTCCTTCTTTCAAAAGAGTTGAAAAACAAACTTATCTTTTGAGAAAGCAAGGGTTTGAAAAGGACATTGTTTAAGCTAAGTTTGATTAGAAATTTAAAAAAAAACCTTCAGAGTTTTCTTTGCAATTGTTTTTCGGCCAATTTTAACGATATTGATTGCCTAACCCCTCGACAATTGATATCATCAGTCACAAAAACAAATAAAGCTGCTGTCATAAATTGGCTTAGATTTATCATTCAATTAGAATTTGCACGAAACAATCAACATAACATAATGTAATTCAATGATATGTGGAATAAGAAATACATGTAACAATATTGAGCCGAGATCTAATGCCTATTTATGATGCAGGGGGCTTTGCGCACCAGCAACGATTGATTGGATACCTAAGAATACTGAGGATCATGTTAGGACTATCACGAAACCCAAACACATGTTCGACGAGGGAAATAATCTCAAATTCAAATGCGAACAAGGTTTCCGAGAACCAGTAAGTAAGCAAAACTCACTTTCTTGGAAACCCTAGCTAGGAAACAATGGGAAATCAGATTAGTGAGATACCAGTAATTAAACTTTACTTATTCTCCTATCTTATCTGCAGTTGTTTTTTTGTGTTTGTTAACGAATTTCTCACCGACTTCAGTAATGTAAACGAATTTATCGTCATAAATGTTATCTATGATATCTTTATATCCGTATGGTCCTAAGTACCTATCCACAGAGCAGCAAATCATCATCTTATCTGCCTAGCCTGTTCCCAATATTGTATTGGGGTCGACTCCCAGTCCAACCGGACTCAGCTGAATACCAGTATCTATATAACGTGGTACGGCTGCATACCAGACCTCTACAACTCATTAACTGGTTAACAAGGTTCTACTTAGCAAGACTGGTGGCAGATTTTCTGGCTTGTGCCACGAACGTTTGCCAAAGATCTCCAAATGACAGCTGGGACCAACGGTGCTCTTTCCGTGCTTTCGTGCTTTCCGTGGCACACAGCGAACTATGGTCACCCATTCACAGATCGATTTCGGCCAGCGTTGCTAAACCTTGAAGATCGACCCGTGCTAGGTTTTAGCTAAAATATCACGGCCTACGAGTAAATCTTTTATAAGCTTTAACTATCAGAAAGCTCTTTAGATGATTGTCTATCCATAGCAATACACAATATAAAAATCTTACCGTTTTCTTCAAAAGCCAGCTGGCAGGCAGTGACAGAGGTATGTACGAAACCATGTATAGTATTGCAGTCAAATATACATAGTTTCTGGGCACGCCATAGTATTTCATCACATAATCATTTATTATACAGTACTGCAAAAACTGCATGGAACTGCAGGCTGAGTGAAGCACGAATATGAACATGATCACCCATCTCTCGACGTAGACTTTGTATAGCCTTATTGTCATTTCCCAAATCGTCGATGATCTAATCAAAACTCCTTTGGGCACTTTTCTCACCGCCAGTGATCAATGAGTAGCGAGTAAAGCTTCAAACTCGAAACAGTTGGCGATCAGCGAGTAGCGAGTAAAGCTTCAAACTCGAAACAGTTGGCGATCAGCGAGTAGCGAGTAAAGCTTCAAACTCGAAACAGTTGGCGATCAGCGAGTAGCGAGTAAAGCTTCAAACTCGAAACAGTTGGCGATCAGCGAGTAGCGAGTAAAGCTTCAAACTCGAAACAGTTGGCGATCAGCGAGTAGCGAGTAAAGCTTCAAACTCGAAACAGTTGGCGATCAGCGAGTAGCGAGTAAAGCTTCAAACTCGAAACAGTTGGCGATCAGCGAGTAGCGAGTAAAGCTTCAAACTCGAAACAGTTGGCGATCAGCGAGTAGCGAGTGAAAAGTTTCGATAGTTTTGACGCTCGGCTTTCAGCGAGTGCTTTAGTGCGACGGGCTTTTACTCGCAATACTCGCTCCGGCCTGCACTGTAGGTAGACTTTAGGTACCGCTGTTTGGTGAATTCCGACCGACAAGCGAGCATCGTCGAGCGAGTGACGCTGAGCGCGTACAATCTTTGATAGCTCTTGTCGCTGCGATCAACTAGAGGCAAGAGCCGTTCGCCGGCAGTGTGAACAGCCAGCTATCGACTATGAATGTATGTGTCTCTTTAACTCACATGAGATCTATAATAATATCTTTTGTCCCTTTCCTCAGCGGTCGATAGCGTCTCGCTTCCTCGCCGACGGTGTGACAAGTGCCTTAAGGATACACGAAGCACGGTAAATTACTGAAACGATATGATGATCACATAACTTTTTGAATCTTTCACTGTTCTCATAGTCAATTTATGTTTAATCAGTTATACTCCGTCTAAATGGAGAATAATCGTTTTGAAATACATTGTCATTATTTGGATCACATTCATCGTTCACACACGCAGATAAACCTACTAAAATTATACCACTTTTGACACCTTAATGACATCTAAAGGACTAATCCATGTGGTTGCGAACCATTTCATGTTGGCTTTTTAACTATTGATAGGCACGCGTTTGACCACTATCTCACCTGATAGTGAGCGATGATGTGGTCGAAGATGGAGCACGCTTGCCTAGAAGTAACCTACCAATTCACTCTTGACTTAAAGACTCCCAGATTGTAGCTACCTATCAGGAAACACAGACTCTGGCAGGGAATTCCACTCCTTAGCTGTACGCACTATGAATGTGTTCCCAAAACGATTTGTACGTGACGGTAATTTAACGGTATTACCTGCCATTTTAAGATGGCCAGATCAATGGCCTATGAGTCCATCGACTTTTTAAATCCATGCATGGTTCTAAATAATTGGAAAATCAATCGTTGCAGAAGAAATAACATCTAGAGGTAGATGTTCAAATCCAAATAGCCTCTTTATCCTGAACTCGGTAGAAATAATTACCCACAAATTAATGCATGACAGCGCTAATGTTTTGCAATTACCTATTTGTACTACCTAATTGTTTAAGTACTTTGTGTACATATTTATCTAGTTAATTTGAGTATTTATTATTGTTGGTATAGATAATATACTTATGTATATTATTCATTTAAATTATAAATTTGAATAATTAATTTATCAATCGCTTTTTATTCTCCATATTGCACCTACCACTATTGTCTGCATCACCCACAGGTTGGCTGGTAGAGAATGTCTTGAACGCCCCTCCTGTACATTTGTGTGCTAAAAGTGTTAAATAAATCCCTACTTCTTACTATCCTACTAATTTAACTAATATTTTAAATGCGACAGTTTGTGAGGATGGATGGATGGATGAATCCTCGTTACGATTTTTCTACGCGAACTTACGCAGTATCCGCAAGACTGGCAAATTCGACGAAATAAAATGCATAATAAAAGCAACACCAATGACTTTACACGTACTAATTTTTACTGAAACGTGGATCACGTCAGAATCAGATGCAAAATTTTACCAACTACCACATTATAAACATATTTATAACTACAGGCAAGATCGGAAGGGTGGCGGCGTTTCAATTTACGTACACGAAAGTATTAAGTACGAAATAACAGAGGAGTTACACGAACTTGGTAATCATTACTTATGGATACATATAGACAAACTCTCATTGAACATCGGAGCGATATACAAACCAGGTGAAACCAACATAAACAATTTCTTAGAAACATATATTTCACAGTTGGAACGACGAAAAAGGACAGTTGTTTTCGGAGACTTTAACATCGATCTGCTTAGTAAGGACAACCACGCCACGAGATACCTAAGTGAAATAAAAGGAACCGGCTACGAAATATTAAATAAAATAAATAAACTGTACAGTACCCGTGACACCAGCACTACAAACACCATACTGGACCACATATGTACGAACATAAATAATCACGCATTCAGCATATCAATAGTTGAATCGTGCCTCTCAGACCACAAGCAGATATTCCTAGAGATAGGCAGCTTACCACCAAAAATAAACAAAAGGATCAAATACAAAGCACTCAACTATGACAAATTATACAATAGTACCCTAACAGCAAACTACAGTAATGAAGACAACAACTACCTACACTTAGAAAGATTTATCTCAGAACAAATAAACAAAAACAAAGAAGATAAGACTAAAATCCTAAACCTACCTCAAGAAGACTGGATAAATAGAAATATCATAGACTCAATCAACTTACGAAATCACCTATGGCAACAAACAAAATCTCACCCAAAAGACGACACCCTAAGGAAGAAATTTAACGAAGAACAGGACAGGGTAAAACAGCTTATCAAGACACAGAAGAAAAACTACTATCACAACCTATTTCACGACAGCTACAAACAACCGAAGAAAATGTGGAAAATAATTAATAACTTGGCAGCAAATAAAATCAAAGACGCCAATGCTCCCCCCAAACTATTATCGAACTCGCAATTTATCACAGACGGTAATGAAATTTGTAACGTATTCAACTCATTCTTTGCATCAATAGGCGCGGACTTAGCTAATAACATACCCAAGACATACCACATAAATACAGGCAATACCCTCATGTACGACACAAATTACACGCACAACATAACTATGAACGAACTTTCGCCTTGTGACACTAACGAAATATCAAAAATTATTGACCATCTCGACACCAACACTAGTACAGGCTTGGACGGTATCAGCACTAAAGCTATTAAATGTCTTAAAAACATAATTGCTGATAGATTAGCAGACTGTATAAATGAGTGTTTGGTGCGCGGAATTTTCCCCGACTCACTCAAAGTAGCGAGGGTCAGTCCTATTTACAAATCTGGGAGTAGAACTGACCCCGGCAACTACCGTCCGGTGTCGGTCTTACCCGTTATTTCGAAAATTTTCGAACGAGTGTTATACAACCGTCTAAATGCGTATTTGACTGAGAAGGGATTTTTAATCGATCAACAGTATGGCTTCCGCCCTAAATCAAGTACTATCACGGCCTCAGTTGATTTAATAACTAAAATAAAGACACACATTGATAAAAAAAACATAGTTTTAGGTATTTTCATTGACCTAAAAAAAGCGTACGATACGGTAAGCCATCAAAAACTACTGCAAAAGTTAAGCAATCTAGGTATTTCAGGCAGCGCTCTCGAAATGTTCACGTCCTATTTACAAAACAGAAAGCAAGTCGTTAAGATAGACAACTTTACTAGCTCGATGCAAAACATTACATACGGATGTCCCCAAGGCTCAGTAATTAGTTCATTATTATTTCTTATATACGTTAACAACATTAATAAAATAGGGCTGACAGGACACTTAACGTTATACGCAGATGACACTTGCCTCTTTTATTTCGACAAGTCTGTACAAAACATTCTAACTACTGCTCAAAAGGACCTTGACCTTCTTCATGAATGGCTCAAATATAACTTGCTAACAATTAACACAACAAAAACATCATTTATGATTTTCGCAGCAAAAAACAAACCACTACCTAAACTTACGCCACTTACAATCAACGGAGAAATAGTTAAACGATCTAATCACGAAAAGTACCTCGGACTGTGGGTAGATGACAAACTTACTTGGAAGCTACATATAAATCATATCAAAGCAAAATTATTTTCACTTTTAGGCACGTTACGAAAGATCACAAAATGTATTCCGAAAAAGATACGTCTAATTATTTACAACTCGCTAGTAAAATCAAACCTAGAATACCTAATTGAATTGTGGGGATCAGCCGCTAAATCTAACTTAAACTCGCTTCAAAGAATACAAAACAAAATTATCAAAGTACTATTTCATTATCACTACCTATATCCAACAAAAAAATTATACGAAAAAACTAATCTACTAAATCTCACACAACTGTACAAATATTACACCTGCATTCTAATAAAAAAAATCACTACGAATTCTGTACAATCAAACATCAAACTACATAAAAAGACACCTACATACAACACAAGAAGTAAAAACAAGTTTCAACTAATGACCACACGTGCACGAACTAACTACGGCAAGAAAACCATATTGTCTGAGGGAGCAAAACTATTTAATGATTTACCAGAAGATTTAAAGAAGTGTAATAATATAAACATATTTAAAGCAAGGCTTAAAAAACATATTGTGTACCCTGTAACGTTGCCAACACCCTAGAGGCAAATATATATTTTTAGATGTAAGCACTATTTGTATCTCATTTTAAGTGAACTGTTATTTAAGTTCTTATGAGAATAAAATTCTTTAAACCTAATGGATGTTTGTTACTCTTTCACGTCAGAACGCCTGAAAGGATCTTCATGAAATTTGGCACAGAGGTAGATTATTGTCTGGAATAACACATCGGCTTTATGTCCCGGGAGTATGTTCCTTAGGGATCGCGCGGGCGAAGTCGCTGGCTATTAGATAAATAAAAGAGACTGATGTGATTATTTTCAAACAAAAAAACATCAAATGGCAAAAGACAGTGAACGAATGGGGTAGGTACCTAGATATTTTTCATTTCGACCTTTATAATTTTCTTTTGATGCGGACAAATACTACTAGGTGATTCACTATCATAAAGAAGACTTTAACGCTGATCTTGGGTTTACACGAAGGTAAACGGTTAATTCAACGTCAGTGTTATTATGCAGAACAAGTTACATATAATGGGGAATACCCGTATAGAGAACACCGAACTAAAGATGTCAAAATAAAACAAGTTTCTGCATTAATTGGAGGAAAAACCTAGTCTTAAACTATGCGATTCACCAGCAAAAGGACAGGTGGGGACTTCACCTGTCATTTGTTGTCTAATACATACTCACTACTTACGCCCCGCGCAACTTCGTCTGCGTCACATTTTTCATTATTGCTCCGATCCTATTAGTCGTAGCGTGATGTTCAACATAAAAGTTTTTTTTTTCAATGCGAACCAGTAGATCTTGAGATTTCCGCGTTCAACCAAACAAACAAACTCTTCAGCTTTATATGTACGAGTATTACAGTACCTATAGATTAGTTCTAAGTATGTTTTTTTACTGAAAATAAAGGGATTAGTCAGTCACGATAGATTTCCAAAAAACATTGGACACGTATTTTTCCTGTTTTCACGTAAACAAAAAATGACGAAGATACAGTAGGTACCTACGTTGAAAACTCGCGTGACGTCACTACTCACTACGATAGTAAAATTTTTACTAGCGACGTGACGTCGCCAGCCCCCTCTCCCGAGTTTTCATGCGTTTTATTTATCTTTATGAATATTCATTGATTTACAAAATCAAAAAATACATGTCCATTATTTTTCAATACTCTAAATCATCATCATCTGCCTAGCCTTTTCCCAACTATATTGGCGTCGGCTTCCAGTCAAGCCAGATTTAGCTGAATACCAGTATTTTACGAGGATCGGCTGCCTACCAGACCTCCACAAACCATTAACTGGGTAACACGGTACTTCATGGCAAGACTGGAGTCAGATTTACTGGCTTGACTATCCGTAACGACTGCCAAACATCTACAAATGACAGCCGGGACCATTGGCTTAACGTGATTTCCGAGGCATGGAGGAAACTCGTTATGTTAAGATGGTCACCCATCCACAGACCAACCTTGGCAAGCGTAGCTTAACCTTGAAGATCGACGTGCGGCTGTTATTGTCTAGCCACGAGCTCCTCAATACTCTAACTGACGGACTAAATAGATTTGCAATTTATTGATGGTCGAAACTAGCCTAATACTGTTATAAGGATTTATTAAAAGGTAAATACCGATCACAGCAGCGGATTTACGGATAAAGAAATAATGAGATAATTGATGATTATTTTTGTTTCAGCAAAATTCTTAAATTGTAGGCTGCCATATCTTCTTTAATATGTTCATTTATACCTGCATACACTTTTGGCGTAAACAGTTGAATCCACATCATTAAATAAATGCCAAAATGGTTGTTTGCATAATAACACAACCAACAAGTTTTTTTTTGCTTTCGTGGTTTCATTTTGACGTTGTCAGTTTGGTCTTGGTTATGTTTTGCAACTTTAATATGCGATAGGTGTTTGCTAGTTCTTCCTATAAAAGCAGTACCGTTATAGTTTGTGGTAAACTACGCATTTTGTTTGCGAATTCTTATCGGTACATTTGTACCTGGTTGATGATTTTCGTCAATAAATTTTAAGTTGAGTCGAAAACGCATTTTTGAAAGGAAACACTGGGCGACTCAGTAAACAAACAAAAATAGCAATTAGCTTACCGTCTTATCCAAGAGCCAACTGGCAGGGAATATCAGAGGAATGTATGTTATCATGAAGACCATCGAGGTCCAATACACTTGGATGCTCGACACCCCGTAGTACTTCACGACAGCATCCTGAATGATAGTGAACTGTATCCATTGCATCGAGTTCGAGGCCGAGTTAAAAACGAACACGAACAAAACCAGCCATCGAATGGGATACACCGTATATTCCGTTGCTCCCTTCTTAGTTGGAGATTCCAGAACGCCTCCTTTCTCAGCAATCCCGTCCATAACACTCCCACAAACTTCCATATTCTTCTGATCAGTCATATTTTATATGACTCCGAATATATTATTAAAAAATATAATTTTTATCTTTATTGTCGAATTGTTATCAGAATTTGGCATATAATTTACACTACATTTACGATCAAATTTTTAAATAGAAACGATTAATTAATTATTTTATTTATTGTCAGTTTTCCCGCGCGTGTGTTTTTTATTGTGCGAGGCACAGGCGTGTTACTCGCGCGGCGGCCGGCCGTCGACTGTGTTTTCTATTTTCCTGCAATCAGAAGCTGAATGGATGCTTCCCGTGCACCCCACGTCCGTGGCGTGACGATAACAAAGGTACCGACTAGTCACTGGACCAGCTGTCTGTCAACAATAATCAAGTGATTGCCATCGTGAATAGGATATAGATAACAGATTTTATTACTGAACTTTGCTTGTAAAGTAGATGCGTGTGAGTTATCTTAACGCGTACGATACTTATGGATAATAGGCCTAACGGGTGACTGTTCATAATAAAACACGTTGCTAACTGATATAAATTGTTATGATAGTATTAATGTTTAGATAGATAATGTCTAAAGTATACTGGAGTGAGACAATGATATTGAAGTATTTAAGTACCTACGCATATATTTAAAAGCCTAGTTGACCCGCGCAACTTCGTCTGCGTCATAATTTTCATTACTGCTCCGCTTCTATTGGTTTTAGCATGATGATATATAGCCTATATAGCCTTCCTCAATAATTTAGCTATCTAACACTGAAATAATTTTTCAAATCGGACCAGTACTTCCTGAGATTAGCGCGTTCAAGTAAACAAACCTATTTGGCGCAGCCGCGGGGCACTCGATGTTTTTGTTTTTATAATTAATTTTCATTTCCTTTTTTATTGTTACAAACAATATGTGATTCCGTGTGTGCCAAATAAATTAGTTTTCTTTCTTTCTTTCTTTCAAACAAACAAACAAACCCTTCAGCTTTATATATTAGTATAGATTATCATCTAAATACATATTGATTTCTAGTGCAAGATCCCAGTGGTATTTTTAAATAAAATGGTTTAGAATAGACGATAGTTAATGAAGGTTGTCTAAAATGTCATACAAGTTTAGGCACCTGTCAAAACTCTAATGTTTTGTTACATTAGTAAATTGACGTCAACGTCATGTTATAAGTATACGTTATCAGTTACCGTACGTTATTAAAGTCGAGAACACCTCGCCCAATCTCCAGAAAAAAATCCTGAAAACCTTCGTTTCAAAAATACAATTTCGAAAATTCCGACTGACATAGTATTTTTTTTATCAAAAAACTTCTGTTTTCATCAAATGACTCCTTCCGCTCTGGAGCGGAAGGGAGTGTCAGAATCTTACTGGCAAAAACTAATCCGTGTATCTCCAAATGCCCTTTGTGTTCCAGGGCCTTCCGAACAAATTCCTTAACCCTGGCTGGCAAAACATGGCTATATTTTCAGTAATGCGAATACTTTGTTTAAACACGAATTCGAACCGAAAACAGCGCGGTCATATCCGTCGGCGAGGCCTCACTTTCCACACGATTGTCAACATAGTTAGGATGTGCGTCGTCCTGCCACAATGTCGGCGTGCCATAGCTACTTACTATAGAACATCATCATCTGCCTAGCCTTTCCCCAACTATATTGCGGTCGGCTTCCAATCAAACCGGATTCAGCTGAATACCAGTGTTTTACGTGGAGCGGCTGCCTACCAGACCTCCACAACCCATTAACTGGGTACATCTTGGAAAGACTGGAGTCAGATTTACTGGCTTCTGACCAGCCGTAACGACTACCAAAGATCGAGGCACGGAGGAAACTCGTTATGTTAAGACGGTCACCCATCCACATACCAACCTTGGCAAGCATTGTTTAACCTTCAAGATCTACCCGTGCGGCTATTATTATTTAGCCACGAGCTCTTTTATCACATTCATAATATCAGGCCGGTGTCGTATGGTGCCGTTAAAGAATTATACCATCCCATCACTTCCTGTAGGTGTCGTAGGAGGTGTCTAAGGGATTCACCAGAAAATGGGCAGCAGCGTTCTCTGTAAAACTCAACACACTGCAATTGCTAACCCGCCTGCAAAGCATGGCGATTATGGTAAACCCCTCTCCTTTGGAGGAGGCCTATGTCCAGCTGTGGATGATTTATACTATCAGAAGTGTACGGTTATGATGATGAATACTATCAGAAGTGTACGAAAGATGGGCAAATATATACAGGGTGATTAGTAATTAAGTGCGTTCCTTGAAATGGGTTACACTAGAGCCGATTTGCAACGATTTTGACCCCAAAAACTTGGGGTCCATTTTGGGTGGCTTTCAAGTTATCGATATTATTTCGACTTTTTCCAAATTTTTATGCCTCACATCGAAAAACTGCAAATGCTGAGAACTGCTCGCGCAATGATATTTCTAAAATGACTTATAAAATGCATGTTTATCGTGGGCGTGTTTACAAGCTTACCTATATTTTAAAATTCAGGTGTTTGGTTTGCGTAAACCCAAAAGGATTCGGTAAATAAATTAGGGATGTTTACCTAATGCTTTTATAGTGGACTTACAGGTCACGACAGACATTATCCTGCCGACCTGCCTCAACGTTGGCTTTTGATAAGAAAAAAAAAACGCGAACCTGATTACAGCGCCATCTACCCGTTTCAATTGAATCTTTACTATCAAGGGACCTTCACACAAAAAAGTCATTAAAGTAGTTTAGAAGGAGTACACTGACACACGTACCGAAGAATTACAAAAAAATATAATATACCAGGTACTCTTTACATTACTAAAACGTAGGGTATTAGTCAGTTTACGTGCCTTGTTTGATAATATAATATTTTTATAACATTGTAATTTGTAGGTCAAGGCACTCTGAATCTGAAATGTTTTTTCCTATGATAATACTTTGTTTACAATTCTTACAAATAACGACCATTGATAAGTAGCTGTTACTGGTTCATTAATCACACAGATTTAATTACGAAATTAATAATGGCAATGGATAGCAGAAGAACTTATTCAGTGTATAAGTCAGTATTATATTAATGATCTTAAATAGGGATAATATTAGTCCGTCAGATAGATTTCCGCAAAATATCCGATACGTATTTTTTACGTAAACAAAAAATTAAGACGATACAGTGCTTGCCAAGGTTGGTCTATAGATGGGTGACCATCTTAACATAGCGAGTTTCCTCCGTGCCTCGGAAAGCACGTTAAGCTGTTGGTCCCGGCTGTCATTTGTAGATCTTTGGCAGTCGTTACGGATAGTCAGAAGCCAGTAAATCTGACTCCAGTCTTGCCATGAAGTACCGTGTTACCCAGTTACTGGGTTGTGAAGGTCTGGTAGGCAGCCGCTCCGCGTAAAATACTGGTATTCAGCTAAATCCGGTTTGACTGGAAGCCGACCCCAATATAGTTGGGAAAAGACTAGGCAGATGAGAGCGTTGAAAACTCGTGTGACTTCACATCCTATCATTTGGTTTCAGTTCACTTTTACCGACAAGTGACGTGACGATGAAAAAGGTCTGATATTATTTGGAAATCTATCTGACGGACTACTTACATTTTTATGTTTGTTTACTTGAATGCGCTAATCTCAGTAACTACTGGTCCGATTTGAAAAAATCTTTCAATGTTATATAGCCCATTTATCGAGGAAGGCTATAGGCTATATATCATCACGCTAAGACCAATAAGAGCGGAGCAGACGAAGATGCGCGGGTCAACTAGTTGCTTGTATAAACTAACAAACAATTATCCCTATTACTAATTATAAATTCGAACGTGATTTCGATTTTCATGAAATTTGGTACAAAGATACTTAGATGGGACCCTGGAGTCGGTATACCGACTACATACAACACATTTTTTTCGAAAATTCAACTTGAATGCGAGCAGTGCCGCCGGCAAAAACAAATGCGTTTAAAATGATTACTCATTGGAAGTGTCCCAATGAGAGCTACCTGAAATAACGTGAAGTAGGTACTGAGGCACCAGGTCGAGGTACCTGTCAAAATGCTTATATTTTCCGACATTATTAAAATTTACGTGAACGTCATGTTAACGTCATTAATTAGAACTTCCCTATCTGAGGGCCAATAACCTTTTGCATTCTCTTCTCGGTAGCGATCTGTCAAAAGCACATTTCATTTCCCTACATTTTGACTGATTGCGACATGCTAAAGTTGCTTAATAATTAGTAAAATTGACCCCTATTGTTTGCATATGAATATAAAGAGCGACTGGCTCTATGATAAGCCGTCAACAACATAGGTACAGAGTCTTCGTTAAACAAAATAATATCATTTTCAGCCGAAGCTTCATGTATCAGCTGCAATTTATATTGATAATATTTCACGGCTCCAACGTTGAATGAGGTTCACGCGGCGGCCCGCATGCGGACGATAAAATATAGCCTGTCATGCCCGGGGAGCGACAGTGGCGGGAAGGTACGTAATGTGCCAATATAATGCCCATAAACATATACATGACTACGATTTTTCTTTTTTTTGTGATGTGTTCGTTCTTGAGTCTAGTCTAGGTCAGAGATGACAGAGACAAAGTCTACGATGGAACGAGCTTACCCAGAAGGAGCCTGTTCACTCTAACTTTGAAGAGATTAGAGTTGTAAGCGTACGGAAACACAGACGCAGGCAGAGAGTTCCACTCCTTTGCTGTGCGCAATATAAAAAACGTTTGGAAACGCTAAGTGCGAATTGGTGGCAATGATAAGTTGCAGTGCGTCTGGATGGCCGATGGTAGAAGTAAAATCACACTCACCGAAGTAAAATCTGTAGAAGACCGACAAGCAGGCAACCTTACGGCGATGAGCCAAGCTGTGTAGCTTGGCATCCACCAGTTTTACGTCGCCGATGAGCCTCTTAGCTCTGAGTGCCACCGAGTCGAGCGCAGCAAGCTGGTACATTAGGTAATAGGGCAAGAGAGAGTCAGACTCTTTCTGACTATAACCCATCCGCGTTTCTTCTAATTCCGCAACAGGTACATCGGATTAAGTGTGCGCTAAATATCGCTAGATTTTATAATATGACATTATAATAGCAACTTAAATCATTCAAAATTAAAAGCATTTCATTTCATATGGGCACATAAAAAACGTCAGAAGCTCGTGGAATGTTTGAATTTATTGGTCTTTTCTCACTCACTTCCTAAAAACGGTTCCTCAACATGAAATAGCCCAGTTTATACATTAGTAGACTACTGTAGGCCCGACACGACTGGAGAGAGATCTGGCGCAGACCAACGGCTGACAGCCCCGTGGGGCTCGTGGTCACGAGCGCGACTTTCGAGCTTGGGGTTTAGGTTTGATTCCTGGATCTGGCAAAAAAATTGATTGAGTTTTTCCATAAGACTTTTTTTTACTAATGATAGGCACGCATTTGACCACTATCTCACCTGATGGTAAGCGATGATGTGGTCGAAGATAGAGCACGCTTACCTAGAAGTAACCTATTCACTCTTGACTTAAAGACTCCCAGGTTGTAGCTATCAGGAAACACAGTCTCTGGCAGGGAATTCCACTCCTTAGCTGTACGCATTATGAATGTGTTCCCAAAACGTTTTGTGCGTGTGGGTGGGATGTCCACCATGTACCGTTGGCGCATCGCCGTTCGTCTTATGGTCCGATGATGGAACGGGCTCGGCGGAATTAAATTATGCAATTCCGTCGCACATTCCCCAAAATGAAACCGGTAGAAGACTTTGTAGCTTCGTCGCGACGAGCTTCTCATTGCCGATGATCCTCTTGGCTCGTTTCTCAATTGGCTCAAGGGCATCAAGCTGGTATCTGGCAGATCCGTCCCAAAGATGAGAGCAGCATTCCATACACGATCGAACTTGCGCTTGATAGAGTTTCTCAGAAACAGCGTTTGGAAGTCCCTCAACATCAAGGCGGCGAACACGAAGTCAGCGATCGCAGCCGCCGCCGCTCCGCGCCCTGGCCTCCTGTCCGCGAGTAGGCGACATAATTCCTTTTGTCATTACAACGCAATCTACCCCTTACCTATTTCCTTACAGTATCCCTTACTTCCTCAACCACACAGCCTTAGCTAATGGCTTCCCAAGTAAAAGGTATAATAGATAAGTGATTACAACTGAGCCGTTAATGAGTAATCTCAGCGAAGTGGCGCTCGTTAGCGACGCAGCCTGTTGAAACTGTTGTGATGGGTGACCAGGTATTGTGTTTCTTCTGGATTGTTTCCCGTCGTTTTTTTATTTGGCTTCGGGAGGTGAGAAGTTTAGCTTGGATAGGCGTGAAACTGTGGTTTGTCTTAAGTTCTGAACTAACTTAATTTAGAGTTCTTGCGAGTTTCGTGTGTGCATCAAGTTTTATTAAAATCGATTCACTAATTAAAACCTTCTTAGTGCGTATGAAAAACTGAGAGGAGGAAAACGCTTTCAATGTCCTTTATTTTATTGTACCTTCATTTTTTCCTACTCTTCCGCTGTACTTTTCTGATTAATTTCGTTGCATGAATCAGGAAAATAGGATTTTGTTCAAATCTTAGGTTGATTAATTGTAGGTGAATTAACCGTAGGTGAATGCTCCTTTATGTATTTCGTACATGGCTTATTACAAAAACCTGTGAAACGATCTTTAGGTATTTTAAACAGTAGTTCTTTTGACCGTAGTTATCTCGAAAATAGTTAGAATAACTTTAAATATTATGAAATGAAACTTATAATAATATAGCAGAATTTACTGGTTGTAACTGGTAACCCTACTCCACAGCCTGTTGCCAACCAGCTATTTGACTAAACAAGTTTAAATTCGATTTACATTGCGTAATTTCTTTAAGATCATTAGCAAGGTGAATCGCAAGAAGGGCAGTGTAAGACCAAATGAGGCAAGCTTTCTTTGTCTCTTTTATAATTAAAGACTTAATAGACGATGAGTCGGTGCTACAGTTAATTCATTTAAACTAAATGAACGCTAGATACTAAGGGCACTAATGAATACTGACCCTGAATTTGTAAAGAGGGGCTCATTTCTATGCTGATTTCAGAGCGTAAGAAAAGTTCAGCCGAAGTTTGCTTTGTAACTTTGTGGAAAAAATGACCCAAGAAAGACGGATTTCAATGGTTCTTTGTGATGTAGAAACACAATATGCATTGCTAAAGCTTCATACAAAATTATAAAGCACAATTTTGTTTTTATTAAATACCTACTTAAAACTCTATACTTACCCTTAAAAAAACTCCAATGTAATTAAAATAATAACATAACAGGGTGTTAAAAACAAATATCGCCTCGTTGTCGACCAGAAGTGTGCACAAATAGACTAGCGGCATTGCCACCTTGGATGGCTATGCTTATCCTCTGTTCAAGGTAAGGCCATGCAGCCTTTAGGTCACGCGAAGTGTCATCTAGGCGATTGGATAGATTTTGGAAAACATTAGATAGAAGTAATTGTGATTTAGGTGCTACAAACTTAGAACACAAAATAACTACAAGTAAGCAGAATTTATTACTTTTAACGAGAACAAAAAGGTGGTCCTTGGATCCGAGGAAGATGGAACAAACATCAATCTTGAGAAGCAAAGAGAAAATAAAAATCTAGAAGGCAAAAGGCGTACCTTTCTTCGTGTTTGTAATTCCATTTTCTTAAGATCCATGACTAGCGATTTCAGACAGCATTTTGTACTTGCTTTGCCTGATCCTAACGCTAAATAGCCACTTTCAAATATTTTGTCGAAAATGCAGGTATTTGTTAACGTTTTTGCAGTAACACAAATCAATAATGTAAAGGATACAAAAAAACTTTTTTACAAAAACATAAATTACGAAGATATAACCAAAAATGACGATTTCCGAAATTTAAGTTTAAGTTAATTTAATTTAAGTTATTTTATACTTTGTCGTGTTTTTTCGTTTGGAAGTCGGTCGACACCTAACAACTCTACTGAAAAGTCGCAGGAAAATAAAGTACGCAATTTCGTTTACTTGGATGGATGAAGATGAAATTTAAATGAGACCAGTCGGAAAGTATACCCTTTTCACGGCCGCGGCCTCGCAACAGTAGACCGGTTATGAGTTAATACACATAAATTAAAAATGCAATTGAATTGAGAACCTCCTTTTTTTTGAAGTCGTTTAAAAATAGCGGTTGCCAGTATTTATGCAGAAATTCCGGCAGTTCGTAACCTGTTTCCGTTTTTTGTAGTAAGGCCCGTGTTAAAGATTAGTATTTTAGACCGCTATAGTACATTCTGCAGTTAAATTCTGTGTGACCATACGCTATAACGATCTTCTAAAGACCAAAGATTATCCCAAGTCTTCGCGCCTGGAAAATGTTATGCTTTTAGTTCACGAACACGAACTCAGCGGCGGCGGTTGGCGCGGCTAGTTACTTTGTACATTTCTGCATTTGACGCGCCCTCGCTAAGCGCCTACGAGACGCACCTAAGCTTGTCCCATGTTGGGCGCCAGAATATAGTCGGGGTGGGTCTGGTGTAATGAAATGGCTTCGTTTAACGGGTATTTTTAAAATTTCTTCTCTTCAAACGTCAAAGATACTCACCAAAAGTCAAGTATTTGACGGGAGTTCATTTGACAAGCTATTGCATTTTGAAACTCGACTTTCGGGCCCATAAGTATTTTAAAAACATTACCCCATTGGGGTTAAAATCCAATGGATAAAACCTAAAATCCTTTTTCAGCGTAAAGAATTCTAAGGCGATATCATCCTTCCAGAACTAGAGGCTAGTGGAACGTTGTCTATCTAAATCAATATAACTATAAAAAATTCTTCCGTTACTGACTGATTGAGTGACTGACAGACAACACACAGCTGAAACTACTGGTTTCAGGAAGCTGAAATTTAAGAGAGGATTTCCCGGAACTCCCATGGGAACGAGAAAAAACGGGATATGCGCGTACAGAGTCGCGGGAAAAAGCTAGTTAATTATAAAGCAAGTAGATCTTTGTCTTATAATTATGCAAAACTATTCGACTGATTGTATTTATACTAGCACCAGACAGTACCACTTACTGTTGTTATCGCAATCTTTTGTTTTGCGATGCCTTTTGGCTTCGTATTCTCAATGTCAAGCACAGTGATCATCTCTATCTTTATTTCTTATTCCGTTCCAGGAAATGCAAATCTGTCGTGATTACAAAAACTTTTGAATCGAATCTATTTACATTTCAATGTATTTTTTACAGAAGTAAAAAATGCTCAATGTGAATCTGCGCCTTAGCTGATATCTTATATAATTGCCATGAAGGCTTCGTTTACGATTGGAATCAGGTTGGTTGATTGGTTGGTTGGTTGGTCGGTTGGTCAGAGTGGGTTTGTCTTGGAATTCCCCAGCAACACATAGGTATTACTCGGGAATTTGTTACATCAATTCTTCTTCCCAGCTAAAACACCAGGAAGTGACCTTTATGTAAATTTCGACGTTCAAAAAGCGCTGATTCTCCGCCTAATTTGAGTCCCTGCAGCCTTTTGGATTTATCAGCTAAAGACCATGTCAAAAGAACATCATGATGATTTTTCTATTGTATCAGAAAATCATATCAAGATTACCTTTCTCCATACCCTGTTTTTTATATTTCTATGGCTATAGCAGAGGGTACCTAGGATCCATATCTTTCCATACTTCTCTGTAAGTTGCCATGACAGCTGTTGTCATTCTCTTACTATAAAATATATGATGGTTAACAATGGACTGTCCAATAATCTTTTCTATGGTGCCCTACTCTTATACCTACACATAGACAAACACAAAACATAATACTATAGCAGAATGCCACCGATTTTATAAAACGCGCTGAAATTTTTAGAAACAAAGAAAGTCAAAATAACAAAGTTCCAAACCTGATTTACGTGAGTAATTAAAGGAAGGCAAGCACATTCAATTTCTTTCAGCCCCTTTCACTTAAATCCTAACAGCGTTCGCCATTCTCACGTCGTGCCTTCGTAAAATATGCAAAATGCCTGCCGACGGCATAACCCACAGACGCAAGCGACAGGAATCTGGTCCTTTACCCCCTCAAGAAACAGTAACTCGAATTCAGAAGCAATTCAAGTTAAATTAGGGGATTCTGTACATTAACATGCGTTACACGAACTTGAGGGACTGCTTACGGAAATCTATGGCCCGGCTATAAATCCCGGATGGATCGGGCCCTTTGTGTGGAAGAATGACCTTTTGGATAAGAATGAGAGAAGCCAAGCTAACTGAACATTTAAATTGAATTATTCTTTTCAGGATTCATTTTTGGGGAGCCGCAATGGATGCAATAAAAATATATATGAATTATCTTAATAAATATAAAATTCTTCCATTACTGGCGGATGGAGTCAGTGACTGACAAACAACGCACAGCCGAAACTACTGGTCGTAGGCAGCTGAAATTTGTCATGTAGCTTTCCTGAAATTCTTACGAGAAGGAAAAATGTAGGTATTAAAACTAATATCTGTTGTAGAGAGAAGAATGATATTTTTTGTATTTTTAATTCGATGTTTTTAAAGAAAATTATGATCCTTTTCTTTATAGAAAGATACACAACCCCTAATTGTCCTATGTGGTCTGTATCCTCTGGTCTAATGGGATAGGTCTCGGAAACGAACTCGTAAGTAAAAGGATTTATGACACAGAACTTAACGCACATGCGTGCACTCAACTATGTAGGTACTACATGAACTCATATTTCTTCAAAATACGCCTAGCCTTTTCCCAACTATACCTACTGGGGTCGGCTTCCAGTCAAACCGTTTTCAGCTGAATATTTTCATGAACTCATAGGTAAGCATGTTAATTCTAACTTTTCACCTGAACTTCTTTTAAAATAAGTTCTGCGCTCCATAACTAAAGTCATAGATGTCGGAGGAAAAACAGCCAGACTGAAGTGGGAGTGGGCTGGCCGCATCTCGCGAATGAACCCGGAGAGGTGGACGAAGATCGTCACTCACTGGACGCCTGAAGAAGGACGTCGTCGTCAAGGTTGACCGCGGCGAAGTTGGTGTGACCACGGAACAGAAAACTGTTCCGTGGGTGTGACGATCTCATCAAGTTGGCGGGAAAAACTTGGCCAGAGATCACCCAAGACCGAGAGATTTGGAAGGAGAAAGGGAAGGCCTTTGCCCAGCAGTGGGACACAAGAGAAGGCTAATAAAAAAAAACCTGAACTTCTGTATTTCGGTAACAAACTCTACTCTTTCATTTATGTAAGCTCCAGGTCCCTTGAGTAAAAAGGACTGGTCTGAACAGCCAGCCTTGACCCCCGAACTTTGTCGCCGATATTAGGTTATGAATACAGAGCCATTCCGAGAAGGACCCCTGGTTCACAGATTACTTGATTTGCGGAGCAAGTGGTCAGTTACCGGTTGTTGAATGAGTGGCAGGTTTAGTACGTGACGGTGGCATCTCGTATATAAGGACCAAACCATAATCTAAACTAATATTATAAATACAAAAGTTGATTAGGTATTTGTTTGCTGAAATATATATATTTTTTAATATTGATAGGCATGCGCTTGACCACCATCTCACCTGATGGTAAGCGATGATGTGGCCGAAGATGGAGCACGCTTGCCCAGAAGCAACCTATTCACTCTTGAGTATTATTTCGCTGAAAGAAAACTATAGTATCGCTACTTGCGTTAGACACTTTTTAGGGTTCCATACCCGATGGGTAACCAACGGAACCCTTTTACTAACCCTCTGTCCGTCCGACCGCCCGTCCGTCTGTCCGTCACCGCGCTATATCTTAAGAAATCGTAATTTTCACAGTGTGTATTGCTATTACCGCTACGATAACAAATATACAAATTAAATTAAAAAAGCTTTTAAAATTAAACAGGGCTCCCATACAAGAAACGTGTTTTTTTATTTATACTATGGAACTCTTCGTGTGCGTGTTCGACTCGTACTTGGCCGATTTTCTCCCAGAAGCATACATGGTCCAGATGAGGTAGAAGCGAAGAGGACATGGGAGCAAAACCGCTGAAAAAACTAGCATCTGCTATAGATAAGGATGCGAGGCTAACTATGGGGGCAATAGCAGTGTGTTTTATAAGAAAACTGAGGAGAAGACAGATAAGTGTTCAGGTTTATTGGATTTTTAGATACATTTTCTAAGTGATAAATTCACACACTCTTCAATATTAAAGTTCGGCTTTTCATCAAAAGGCCTGTACTCACTGTTGTGCCACTGACAATACCTAAATATACCTATGTATGTGTTATTGTAACGGCAGACAATACCCGCCCAGTCTATCCGCACAAATCCCGGCAGCCATTGACCGTTTTTAATAAACGCACATCCCACTAACAAGAGCTCCCAACTGTAAAGGCTTTGTCAATCCACTACACAGAACATTCCATACTAATATTTCATATACGAATGTTACACTGTCCGTCTGTCTGTCTGTCTATTCGAATTCACGGCTGAATCGAACTTGACACACGGATAGACTTTGTCCTGGAACAGAATATTTTTCATTCCAGCAATATGTTCCTTTGGGAACAATATGGATGGATGGTGAGGGAGGGGGAAGTCAAAAGTAATTTATTCAAACTAGGCCAGCATCAAACAAGGCTGAGTGCCAGCACATTAGAACGCCAAAACGCCCGTCACCACTTCCTGCTGTTTTAGCTGGGAAGAAGCAGTTCGGAACAAACTCCCCAGAAACACATCTTTTTTTTTTTTTTTTAAACCGTTGCCCCACTCTAGGTATCATTTCTCCTGTATCGTGGGTGCGTTTACACACATATAATCTAAAATACACAAACAGCCAGACCCGGAACAACTATTTGTAGGCCATACAAATATTTGTTCCGTGCGGGAATCGAACCCGCGACTCGCAGCGTAGCAGTCAATAGCTCAACCACTGCGCAACCATGTCGTCATCTATCTATTGAGTTTTAAAAACTTAAATTAATACTGTAGTATGCACAGTTAAAAATTGTGTTATATTAAAAATTATGTTATCAAGAAAAGATGGATAGATTGTGTGAGGAGTGATATGAAAAAAAAGAAACTTCTTTCCCTTTCATATCACTCCTCAATGTGATAGCGTGACGGCTGACAGGACATAAGGGTAAAAATAAAACGTGTTGCGCCGAACCCGAGTAACATGGGATAGTTGCAGGAAGATTATGAGTCCCTTGGGACAAATTTCAATTATCCCTAAAGAGAAGACGCAGGCGGCAGCTATTATTATAACTGCGAAAGTGAGTTTATTTGTGTGTAATTTGATGCCTAAATCGCTAAACCGACTGATGAATTTTGGGAAAGAAGCTGGAGACGGTTATAGGCTTCTATTTCGAAAATAAAAATGGAACACGGGCAAAGCCGCTAACAGATCTAGTATTAAACGAATTGAAAATATAATTTTAAAATATCGCCGCACCCTTTGTCGAAAGCTTTCGCCATTAATAACCAAAGTTCCTTTGTTTTGTTTCCATCAAAACTCGCGGACATTTTCGGTGCTCCGACACGAATTTGTTTGGAGGACAATATGATTAATTCGTGAATTTCTAGTGGACAACCGACCCTTTTGAATATGAGAACAGTTTTTGTGCTATTTGTTAGGTCTAAATTATCTTGTTTTGTACGACCCTTTTATTCTAAACTTGAAAACAGTTCCAGTTGTTTTCAGGTTTAAAAATTAATTTATAATTTATGATTCGGTGTCGAATCATTTTGAATACAATAAATGAAAATATTGCTATCCAAATTCAACAGTTTCCAATTTATTCGTGTGTTATGGAGAAAAATCAGAATACCCTTAGTATAAAGTTATCAGAATACCATTCATGTTGCCTCTCATAAAACCGCATTTTTCAGCAAACGTGTGCTAGGTATGGCCCCAAAAATATATGTATAATAGTATGCCAGTAGCTATTAGAAAGAAAAGAGTGTCTTGGATCCTTTAAGAGGTCATTGTTTAAATTCCTGATACTACTGATAAACAGAAATATGACGATTCCGGCTTACTAACTCAGCACTTATAATTTTATTTATTGACTAATTATGAATGTGTTTACCAACGGTGTTTACGACGGTATTCATATTCCATAATTACTCGAATTTTTAACGTATCCATGATGACGAAAAAGATTGAAATGCGATGAAAATGTAACACTAATCAATAAACAAATGACTACTTTTGGAAAAAAAAAAACATGTTTTTAAAATAAAATTAATTTGAAATTAGAATTCTTAGCCAAACAAAAATTATTTTGATGTGAAATGGCCAGTACTGCAGAACGGCAATTTCATAGGTAAAGACCTATTATTTTAATTAATTTATTGACATCCACCATATAAAATTGTAATTATATGTTTACCAAACTGACATATTTTAATTAATCTATTGACATCCACCATATAATATTGTAATGACATGTTTACCAAACTGACATTTTAATTAATCTATTGACATCCACCATATAATATTGTAATGACATGTTTACCAAACTGACATATTTTAATTAATCTATTGACATCCACCATATAATATTGTAATGACATGTTTACCAAACTGACATATTTTAATTAATCTATTGACATCCACCATATAATATTGTAATGACATGTTTACCAAACAGACATATTTTAATTAATGTATTGACATCCACCATATAATATTGTAATGACATGTTTACCAAACTGACATATTTTAATTAATCTATTGACATCCACCATATAATATTGTAATGACATGTTTACCAAACTGACATTTTAATTAATCTATTGACATCCACCATATAATATTGTAATGACATGTTTACCAAACTGACATATTTTAATTAATCTATTGACATCCACCATATAATATTGTAATGACATGTTTACCAAACTGACATATTTTAATTAATCTATTGACATCCACCATATAATATTGTAATGACATGTTTACCAAACAGACATATTTTAATTAATGTATTGACATCCACCATATAAAATTGTAATGACATGTTTATTTAAGTGACATTTTTTGAATTGAAGTATTATTTTTATTATGTTATTGTTTAATTATTGTATTGACATGCCACCTTAATTGTAATTCCTTGTTTGTATTAGTTTTGTACACCAAATATTGGCAAAACATAGTGCACATTATATATTTGACAATTTACTATCTGTAACCAAACCTATGTTTTACAAAATAAATGATTGATTGATTGAAAAATTAGTTTGTTTTTTTACGCGATATTTTACTAACTTACGGCGTCCGCAATTACGTATACATTGCAAAACTGGTTATTTTAGGTAACAAATTGCTATCATAAAGTCTATTTCATCTAAAATCATAATATGGAGAATAAATTAAATTAAATATTACTAACCCTTAGTTGATAAGTTATTGTTGTACTTACTAACTATTGGACCACCGTTGTCAAATAAAATAAATGTATTTTTTTAATATTATAACATTTGAAATATTGTAAATATACTACTTGATGAAATTCAAAAATAATTCTTGTTGTTTCAGTTAGAGCTGAAGTCTAGAAACGTTTTAGTCTAATGACCAGTATTCATTGTTTAAATACAGACAGCACATCAATCACGGGAACAAATGCCGCAATTCTAACGTTAATCGAGCACAGATCTAGACCACAGACATCACAAGATGACCAGCACGAATATATATGTGGAAGCGATTAGTCAAAATTACTCCCAATAGCACATTCACAATTCCACATTGCAAACAAAAACTTTTGGGAATAAACAGGTACAACAATAAATAGGTTTGGTTTGAATTTCTCAAGTGTCCATTCAAACCAAAACTATGAAGAATAGCGAAAAACACTCAAAAGAGGCTCGATCCTAATTTTAAAGTCCAAACTGCATTGTAAGATTTTTAAAAATCGGTATTCTTAGCCGGAAATCGAACCTGTTGATGAAAAAACAAACTGTATAAATTATACCATCCAAAAGTGTCGCTAATTAGGATCAAATTCTGGGAAGTAATAACACCTGGCAAACTATCACTTATTTTTAACAAAATACTATCCTAAATGCATCTAAGTATTTCAATTTAATAGCGGTTTAAAAAGTAAAGAACTTGGTGAAACCAACCCAATTTCTCTAGAAAGAACGCCAAGGTATGAAAACGCCCACAACCTAATATAACACAGATTTCCCAAAGCAAACATCCTGCTAATTCGATTTCACATTAGCTAACACAACATCCTCTTAATATTCCAAACACCGTACCTGACCTATTATTGTTCCAAGGGTACCATGATTAATGTTATATTCGTACCGCAAATCGATTTCTCCGCAGGGTAAACTTGACCGCAACTCCCTCGCTCTCTAATTGGATGGGACTGTTTAGATCCACCCAACGTCCACTTCATTCACGATGACCATTAATTCCTTTACAGCTAGCCCCTGAAGGGACCAGTAGCGTAGCTACTAAGGTTCAAAATGGTGCAATAACTCATGCAATGCATCGTGTTTTAGCAGTGTCAATAAACGAAACCAGCACGTCGTATTCTATAACACAAAATGAGGTTAAATGAACAGAAATATTCTTTATTTTACACTATAAAAGTATTTTAGAAGCTTACCTTTTATCTTTCCTATTAAATGATAAAAAAAAAACAGAAAATATAAATCGAGAGGTGCCCCAAAATTATTTTTACATTAGGTCCCCAACCACACGCCACTGAAAGGATCTCCAGCACTCCCATAAGTGAAGTTACTACTAACGCCGTCTAGTTATCGCGAAGGTACTAATTTGCGGTGCTTCGGTACGAGGAGTCGGGAAGTCGATTTATTGGCATAATGCTATTAATTTGTTTCCGAGATGTTGAGTAAGGACAATTTACGAGGAAATGCTGTCAAGGTGAGGAATATCTTGCTGTATAAACGGGATGTTAGCACCGAGAGAGAGAACATTTTCATTTTAATACAAAGTGACTTGAAATTTTCGGGTGTCTTTCAATAATGAATTTGAAACTTATAAACTTAATATGAGAGGAATGCAACATGTTCTAGTTTATGACAGTTTGAGAATATTTTATGAACTTCGTAGCATAAAGATTAGATAAGGAAAATATTGCGAAGTGTTTTTCAGTAGGCACTTCCTTCGCTACGAGATTCGTTGCTTGAAAGAATCTATTCTTCTTCTACCTGGCGTTAATCCCGGCTATTGCCAGGGTCCGCCTTCCTACTTAGCTTCCTCCACTTTGCCCGATCTTGAACATCCTTCTCAGTTAGGCCATTGGCTCTCATGTCTTGAAAGAATCTATTGCCACACTTTAATGTCCTCAGATTTCCCGTCCTTGAATATTACAGCGAAATATTAGCTACATTTTTGCATAATACTCGTACATTCTATCTGCGAGGATGTTCCTGGTCATTAATCTTTACAGTTCATTTCACGATTTAGCACGCATCGCCTTCGTTCAATGTACTCATTGCTGATTTATAAAAAAAAAAGTTTGTATTCTAAATTCAATCAGGCGAAAAAAACGTATCACAATAGTTGTGAGCGCGCAAAAAGTTTACATTTTAGGTGGCAAACGTGACTAGCAGTTGAATGGGACTTTGGAGAAACTACTTTAGTATTTGTGTCTTTTTATCCTTATGTTGTTTAAAAGCGAGTAAATCTGACACCAGTCTTGCCAACGAGTTTTGTGTTGCCTCGTTGCTGTAGTGGAACTTGTGGAGGTCAGATGGGCAATCACTGAAGTGGAATACTGGTATTCACTATTAAGGTCAGACTAAAACCGACCCCAACATAGTTGGGTGAAAGGCTAGGCTGATTGATATTATTATCAGCGGTGGTGACCTCTCGCGTCCGGCCCTGGTTCCATCCATGGTCCGGAGCGAGGAGGCATGGGAAGCGATCACCTCTTTTTACGAAACAGTAATGCTAGCGAAGGAGGAGGCCAAACTCGTGAGGAGAGGGAAATCTCATGCCCCAGTCGCTGCAACAGAAGAAAACGCCCCGGGCGTCGGGAGTCGCAGAGCGATTCCTGGCCACGGTAGGCGCGGACCTGCGGACGGCGAGCATTGGGTGGCTCGCCGTCCGATCAGAACCAAGCCCGGGTCGACGATGTTGCGTTGTGTTGTGTTGACACGCGCCTCAAAGAGATGCCGAAATTTGCTCGAAAGAGTCACCGCAGTAGGAGTCTGACACTCTCTTCGGCACCGCCCAGAACGGGAGGAGTCATTTGATGATTTCCCATCCTTAAAAAGACTGATTGATATTACCCATAGTTGCTTATTATGATAATAAGAGCTAAGAAATAACACAAACCAGTGAAGTTGAAGATCGCGTCATATTTGAAACAGCCCGAAGGCTAGCTGGAGTATCAAATAACTGTTTGGACGCTAAAGCTTCGATGTAATAACCTGAGTAATTTAGGTAAAAAACTCAGCTAGCAATTTTAAATAATCTCAACCAGTGTTATTATTATTTTAAACGAAACTGTTGTTCTTAAATATTATACAATGGTCAAATTAAATAACTTTATTTGGTACTTATCTTTGTAAAGAGTAATCTATGAAATCAAGTTGTAATTTCACTACGAATAATCTTTTACGATTAGAAAGCTAAGGTAGGTAGCCCTTAGCTACATAGACTTCTTCATCCCGGAAAAACACGTTTCCGCAACTCCACGACTAAGCGCGTATTTTGCGTGCAGGATTCCTGGAGTATAACTTTATAAGTAACGGGAGTGTAGGTACTTACTAGTCTTTAAAGCTGCTCTCTCATAAAAAGCTTTAAACAGCGTGCAGATAAAGCAGCTTTTCGTCGGCCCTAACAGAGAAATTACCTATGGAAAAAATAGTAATCTACATGATATGATACGTAATTTGGTTTAGTCAGAATTTTTCTATCAACTGTATCACATAATAAGAAAAAAACCGGCCAAGTGCGAGTTGGACTCGCACACGAAGGGTTCCGTACCATAAACCTTATTTTTTTATTATTTGTTGTTATAGCGGCAATAGAAATACACAATATGTGAATATTTCAGCTCTCTACCTATTACGGTTCTCGAGATACAGCCCGCTGACAGACAAACATATGGACGGACGGACGGACGGACAGCAGAGGCTTAGTAATAGGGTTCCGTTGGTTACCCGTCGGGTACGAACCCTAAAAAACTACCAAATCACATCCAAATAATTGAGATGAAACCATTTTACTCCATCATTTTTTATCAAAAGAGCATAAAAAATGTATTTACTGCTTTGACATACAAACGAAAATGTTTTGATTTTGTTACTTTTTAAAAACATGTATTATTCATATTAAAAAAAAATGCGGGTAGTGGAGTGGCGCGTAGAGGGATAGGTCATTGGCATGAATACAAGCCTTAATACTCGGAATGATGAAGTATAGCCGGATAAGATATAGAACACTAAAAAACGAATTCGTCACAAATGCACACGTTTGATGCACGCGAGTATGTCACGAGCCTTTCACGAAGTGTGGCTTATTTACACGAATAAAAGTGTATGATTTATTTGTTTAAGTACTTTCACTCATGTAGATAAAACGTATAATTGATTGGCATAACGTTTAATTGAATGGCAAGAAAATTTCATGCCATGTCAAATGGATTAGGGTAAAGGTGGAACCGTGGAAACCCATTACACACGGAGAGGCTACGCATATGTGTGTGGCTTCGCTTTGCATGAAAATGTATGAGATTGTCTCCACTGCAACGCACGGACACGCTACGCATCAATTGACGTCATTGGCACACGCGTGGCTTGCTCGAATATGGCGCCCACGTAGCTCAATGCTTTCAACGCCATGCATGCTGTGCACGCGGTACACGCTATACACGAATTTTATTAACCCACGACTACGTCAAAACCATATTCCTGTTATAGCGGCATTAGAAATACACAATCTGAGAAAATTTCAGTTGTCTACCTATTACGGTTCTTGAGATGCAGCCCGCTGACAGACGGACAGACGGACGGAGGGACGGACAGCGGAGGCTTAGTAATAGCGTTTCGTTGGTTACCCTTTGGGTACGGAACCCTAAAAACGTACGTAGCCTCTCCATGTGCCCCGGTGGGCCACGCTACAATTTTACATAGGTGTGTTCGTGTAGCGTGTACTGCAGTGGAAACGTAGACCCACGTTGTCGAACAAAATGAACTCACGCAGCTAAAATGCGCCGCGTGGCAGTGGATAGCGTGCACCGCGGTAGATTCGCGCCTTAAAGCTGGTTGACCTAGACTGTTGCATGAACTTTTACACGACAAATTATGTTTCGATAGATCAGTTTGCAGTCTTGTCTACCCATCTAGGAAGATGATGCTGTTGCGGAATTAGATCGAAAGAGTCACCGCGGCCCTGGAACACAGGGCGCTTGTAGGAACACGGATGGGTTTTAGTCAATAAGATTCTAACATTCCCTAGTCCGCTCCACCCAGAACGGGAACAGTTATTTAATGAATCCGCACCCGAAAACAAAGGAACTTCTTAGATACTCGAGTAACGATAAGAAGATTTGTCCACTTAAACACAAATACCTTGTTTATAGGTAGATTTATTTCGCTACTGGCTAACTTATCAATTTCGTCAATCGTATGATATATAGTCGCTACACGTGTATCGATTGCTATCGGTAAATAAACATACGTGTAATGTATCGAGTGGCGGCGTCTTTTTTACTTCAAAGAATAACTAAAACTATGGTCGTCGCCTTTTGGCATGGCAAAATAGTGGTCAGGTCACCCATATACGTTTTTGACACGCTTCATACTACGACTACATTACCGTAATAAGGCAATAATATAAGGCCATAATTGAAATAAAAACTGACTTCCAAAAACAAAACACTACAAAGTAAATAATAAACTTAATTTCGGAAGTCGGTTTTTTTGGTTATTTAGTTTTTGAACACCGACTTCCGAAATTAAAGTTTATTAGTGTTTTGTTTTTGGAAGTCGGTTTTATTTTTTTGTTAAAAAGTTGTTTTTATTTTCAAACACATCGTGCCGGCGTGATATTATGTTATGAACTGGTGTAAACAATCAACAGACATGCGATTACAGAAATCCCGATCTATTTGCTATCATTTATTGAAGAGTTCCGTTGCCTACCTCCGAAGTTCTTCATCAGATCTTCACCAAATTTAAATGAGACCAGTCCAAGAAAATATGCTTCTAAACAAAAAAAAAATAATCCAAATCGGTAACCAATTGGCAAAAATAACAGTATCAGTATATAATATGAGATGATGATTACCAGGCACAAATATCTGAATTGCGTTAGAAAGTTTATGAAAAACAGTGTATGTGCTTATAAAATTTGAGGGTTTCCCTCGATTTTCATGGGATCCCATGATCAGATTCTGACTTGGTGACAATGGGACCACCTCAGGAGTATATAGGCTTTCGAACAAAAAAAGAATTTTTAAAATCGGTCCAGAATTGGCGGAGAAATCGGTGAACATACATAAAAAAAGAAAACATACAGCCGAACATAGAACCTCCTCCTTTTTAAGAAGTTGGTTAAAAACCAATTGAAACAACACCAATTATGACCAGCATATGGAGAGAGGCACAACAAAACAATGCTAGACCGAGGCTGCAACCACATAGAAATTGTAAAACTATGATATATTTTTTACATAATTATGTAGCACAATTTGCGGTGAATATCGATCATCATCGATGTCGCATTGTGAGGAGCTCGTGGCTAGATAATAACAGCCGCACGGGACGATCTTCAAGGTTAACCAACGCTTACCAAGGTTGGTCTGTGGATGGGTAAACATCTTAACTTACCGAGTTTTCTCCGTCCCTAGAAAGCACGTTAAGCCGTTGGTCCCGGTTGTCATTTGTAAATCTTTAACAGTCGTTACAGATAGTCAGAAGCCAGTAAATCTGACTCCAATCTTGCCATAAAGTACCGTGTTACCCAGTTAATGGGTTGTAGAGGTCTGGTAGGCAGCCGCTCCAGGTAAAATACTAGTATTCAGCTAAATCCGGCTTGACTTTAACCCGACCCCAATATAGTTGGGAAATGGCTAGCCAGATGATGATGATGATGATCGATGTCGCATTGTATCTAAAATGGGTGATAGATAGAAAGGTGTCACCCTAAGTACGCGTACTTAAAAACCGAGAAAAAGGTCGTCGAGCCATAAGTACGCATACTATACGTCTATCACCCACTTAATTAAGAAGTTCGTCGCGTCACGATGGCTTACGGAAATAAACACAAAGCAGAAGACGACTAAACGTCCCGAATCGACTCCTATCGTTATCCTAAATATTTATAACTAATGGTAAAAAAAACCTATACACTTTAGGGTTCCTAAGTTCTTATAGGTAATAGGGAAAAGTCAATGATCGATATTGCCATGCTGTAACGACACAACTATAGATACGGGTTACGTTCCACGTGGTAAGGTGTCATTGTCAAGGTACGTCCTTAGTTCGACTAGTTTGGTATTGAACTTGACTTTATAGTGGACAGTTTTTAGGGTTCCGTACCCAAAGGGTAACCAACGGAACCCTATTACTAAGCCTTCGCTGTCCGTCCGTCCGTCTGTCTGTCAGCGGGCTGTATCTCAAGATTTGTAATAGGTAGAGAGCTGAAATTTTCACAGATTGTGTACCTATATCTATTGCCGCTATAACAACAAATAATAAAAATTAAGGTACATGGTACGGAACCCTTCGTGTGCTAGTCCGACTCGCTCTTGGCTGGTTTTTATTGTCACGTATCAATCTGTTGCATATTAGGGAATTTCAGGCTAGTTTATAAATTGATATGGTAATTATCATAGTGGCGATATTATCCTTTTAAAAATCAAACCCGGATGTTAGGGCCAAAAAAAATCTACTCCGATTAATATAGCCGTTTTTAATGCCGTAAGTAATCTGGTCTTTCTGCTTTACAATGAAAGTCTGCACTTAAATGATTTTTAAATCATACCCCTTAATCTTTTAGCTATAATGAATTGCCATAACCAGCTAAGGAATGGAATTCCCTACTGGAGACTGTTTCTTGATAGCTAGAACCTGGGAGTATTTAAGTCAAGAGTGAATAAGTTACTTCTAGGCAAGAGTTCTTCATGGTCGACCTCTTCTGGTGAGATTGTGGTCAAACGCGACCATATCAATAGAAAAAAAAACCTTCTGGTAACTAAGTAAATATTGTGTTTTCTTGTAGGTATTTAAGTTATTTTTAAATCTAACAATATTATACGCATTCACGTGACAATAAATGTTTGGATTCGCTTCAGTAGATTTCAATAAACACTTTTTTGCATTTTTATAGCGATTGCTAGAAAAAATGTGTACTACATGTATGGTATTTACATCATAGACGAAATAATTTGATATCTTTTGTGATATTTGTCAATAAATAACATTATATTGTAAAAATATTGCTTGTATCCTTGAAAGTACTGAATGAAACGGAGTTGTTATATTATTAATGCCTATTTTATAATGTTTTACCAAATGTGAGATGAAAAATTACCTCCGTCCTTGCTGCGCAATAAAATAATCAATAGATATTTGTAATATTAGTGCGGTAAGTTGGTTTTTACAAACGAGCTGATGAATGTAGGCTCGAGATGAAGTCGAGGGCTTACCATAGTCACAAGTTTGTAAATATCAATCCGCAGGTGTATAGTACAACGTTTTACAACACATTTGCGAGAAAACAGTACAATAGGTGGACAAACATTTTGTTGTTAGATATCAATCGTAAACTTGCAACAAGCTTTGCAGTATATAAATTAGAACTACATCGTCGTCTCTTTTTTGTCTCATTTTCTCTTTAGTATTAAATTGAGACATTGTTTTGAGGAAGAGCGCTTCCAAGGAGGTTAGATCATTCAGCTTATTAACTGTATTATCTTTTATTATTTTGATGATGTTCTATTTTTTTTTAACTGAAATTCAAAATACTTGAAATAAATAAGCATTAGTTTTTGGATGTTCCATTTTTAATTTAGTTGAATTTAAAGTACATTTTTTTACTATTCATAGGCACGCGTTTGACCACTATCTAACTTACCTACTCTTATAATGAATGAGCTTTAGTTTTATGTGGTCACTTTTAATCTGAGGCATTCGTTTGGACTTTGGAGGGATGCGGAACAGAGAGTAAAGTCCCGCACACCTTAATTTAAAGAGGGATCCTCCAACCAGGCGGCTGTTGTGCCTGGCGGGCTACTGCCCGATAGTTGATATTCGGGTTGATGTATGTGTTCAAATCGCATGGTAACATTTGCTTGCGCGTGCAGAATTTTAGTTTGCTGCTAGTTAGATAAATGGCGTCACGGTTATTTTTGTTGTGTTGTAGATTTGCTCCCATGGTTTTTCTTGTGGCTGCATAGATGCCGCTACATTCGCGATTCCCCCGCCATGGAAAGCTGAATATAATTTTGTTAATAATTATAATTAATCGAGTATTACTGAAAAATATTAGGAAGCAGTGGAAAGTATACTGCGTTTTATTTCACCTTCTGAACTTTTCTTATTCTCGTATTGTGAAACTTCTTGCATAGTTTTTAGGAAAAAAAAGAACCGTAGAGGATATGCATGGAACGTAAGTACCAACTTTACCGTACGCTCCGTTGTATGGAGCGTGCGGTAAAGTAGGTACGTAGGTGAGAGAACCGATTTTACCGCACGTTCCATAGTATGGTACGTAATTTTTAACTTTCGAAGTTTTCGAACGTAAACAGGCTTCGTAAATGCATTTTATTGCAAGTGTGTTGTAAAATATTTCATTTCACAAAGGCCTCATATATTATGGGCACATAGAAAACGTCAGAAACTAGTGCAAAGTTCCAATTGGTAGTACATAATAGCTCTTTAAAAAAAGCTATTATGTATTTTTTGCTATGTATTAAAAAGCAAGGAAGTAATAATTTGACTTAAGCCAGGCCTAGGTTGACTTGATCATGATCATAGGTCCAAATATGACAACTTAATAATCGGACCTCATAAAAATTTACTCTACCCTCAACATTGAGTTTAAGCCAAAACACAAAACAACAACACTCGAATCTACATTCCTCAATAGGTTAAATCCCAGCATCAATACACGAAATAGTTGAATAAACACAGCAATCTCTTTTGATACGCGCGATATATCAATGCTAAAAGAATACGTCTCGTATCTAATGCTGGGTCCACACGATACATACTTTTTAGGGTTCCGTACCCAAAGGGTAACCTACGAAACCCTATTACTAAGCCTCCGCTGTCTGTCCGTCCGTCTGACAGTCAGCGGGCTATATCTCAAGAACCGTAACAGGTAGACAGTTGAAATTTTCACAAATTGTGTATTTCTATTGCCGCTAAAACAACAAATATTAAAATTTAAGGTTTATCGTACGGAACTTTTGGTGTGCTAGTCCGACTCGCACTTGGCTGGTTTTTATGAACAGATCTCGTACCTACAGTCTATGAAATCTGAATAAATTACGCAAACATGTCGACAGAATATTTGTGAAGACTTTTTATTCAGACTTTGATATTTCAAAACCAAATAAAATAATTAAAATGAATGATTTTTGGCACCGAAAAATACGCAGACTTACATGCATACTCCGAGTTTTCTACCACACCGACATTTGTCTGCATTGCTTTGTTGCATAGACAAAATTCTATAGAAGTTAATGGAAGTCTGTATCGTGTGGTCGCACCATAAGAGCCAAGCTAGACGACCGATGGTATGATGCGACCGCCATTCGTCTTGGGAGCACTCCCAGAGAGAATTAGGTCACTCGCATCGATAAGTACGAGGAGCCTCTTATCGATGCGTGATCACTAGAAGTGGCGTGAGTGTACGGGTTGAATAGGGGGCTTCCTTCTTGATAGAATGTGGGATGTTTTTTCGCGATAGGTTCAAGGATCAATGCATTACTATGGCACTTGTCTCACCAGCGGCGAGTAGCGAGTAAAGCTTCAAACTCGAAACGAGTTGGCGAGCAGCGAGTAACGAGTGAAAAGTTTCGATAATTTTGACGCTCGGCTTTCAGCGAGAGCTTTTGTGCGAATGGCTTTTATCAGACTGTTAGTTATTTTTCGCTAAAGGTTCAAGAATCAATGCATTACTATGGCACTTGTCTCACCGGCGGCGAGTAGCGAGTAAAGCTTCAAACTCGAAACGTGTTGGCGAGCAGCAAGCAGCGAGTAAAAAGTTTCGATAGGTTTGACGCTCGGCTTTCAGCGAGTACTTTTGTGCGACGCGCTTTTCTCTCTCGCAATACCCGCTCCGGCCCGCACTGTAGGTAAAAATTTCCACTGTTTGGTGAGTTCTGACCGCAAAGCGAGCATCGCCGTGCGAGTATCGCTGAGCGAGTATAATCTTTGATAGCTCTTGTAGCTGCAATCAACTAGTGGTAAGCCGCTCGCCGGCAGTGTGAACAGCCAGCTATTGATTACGAACGTATGAGTATCTATTACTTACACGAGATCTATATCTTTTGTCCCTTTCCTCACAAGAAAATAGTCGATAGCTAATAGCTTCCTCGCCGGCGGTGAGAAAAGTGCCCAAAGATTGATGCAAATTTAAAATAGTTGACTAAACACAACTTTATCTTCTGATACGCACGATATATCAATACTAAAAGGATACGTCTATCTAAGAGCGAAAGCTAGAGGAGCGATGGTATGATGTGACCGCCATTTGTCTTGTAAGCGCACTTCCAGTGAGAATTAGGTCACTCGCAGCCCTCGTACATATAGATGCGTGGTCACTAGAAGTGGCGTGAGTGTACGGGTTGAATTGGGGACTTCCTTCTTGATGGAAGGAATGTGGGACAGAGTCTGATAAATACGTTTGCATGCTATTTATCCCAATATAAAGGCCTTGAATATGAAAATAGCTCGTGTTAAAAAAAACCACTAGCATCTTGTGCTAAACACCGTACCTATATAGGTATGTGTAGATATAAATGTTTCATATTAGATATTGAATTATATCTCAGCAGCCCAATCAGATTTTGGCTTTGTGCGAGTCTCATAATATTTTTTATTTTAAAATATGATTTAATTTTTTACATTTCTATTTCCTGCGAGTGTCTCAAATAAATTATATTAATTTATTTAATCCTTTTTACAGTTCTAGACTATCAGGGCATGTATACATGCAACAGCTCACCATACCGGTTTCCCAAAAAGTCTTAAAAGCCCCTTCCAGCCTCACCACATCTGTGTCAACTTCATTGTTTAATGAGCGTACCCTGATTCAGCGTTTATCATCACCGACAGTTAATAGCCTCTGCGAGCACTATTGATTTATTCCCGCCATGTTTTATGCAACGAGGGCGAAGGAAAGGAAAAATATCGAGCATTCTTGAAGAAAGATGCTAAATAAAAGAGTAAACAAACTAAGTTAGGAACAGGCTCTATTGAAAAACTTTGCAAATGAAGATGATAAGTTTTCTTTGATTTACTTTCCGTGTGCAATGATCAGGAGTGTGGTGAGCAGTTATTTGTAGTCTTGGAAGATTACGATGAGTCTCGTGCAAGAAAAAAATATTTGTAAACTATCTTCGTGAGGGAAACATGGGAAAACAGGGACATTTAAAAATTCTCAATATTTCAAACCCATCAAAAGCTGTAAAACCTAATTTCACATTATACCTATTTACCAAAAAACATACTTAATTAGTTTTTTTGCACCCAAATATTGTGTCCGAAATTGAATCCGAAGTTTCAGTAATGAAAATAGTAACGTGCAAATTGTCAAGCACACGTCAACTGCTGCGATTTTGTCAACCAAAATATCAAAAAGCCACAAGAGTATAAATTTTGCGATATTTTTTCTTAATGAAACAATATTCCGACTCAAAAGAGCATAAAAAACCTTTTGCTCGATGTTTTCTTCAAATAAACCTCACAATGTCCTCCCTACAAAAGAACCACTATTAAACGCTACATATTCTCAAGAAAATTCTTGTTTACATAAATTTTCAACATAAACACTACGAAAAGGAGACCCGACAAACTTAATTACACTAGCTTCTAATGCGTCCACCCTAACTTGACCTCTCTGGTGAACTATCGTTCTTTGTAGCTGTTGTATTTGTAAACAGAGCGGCGTGATATCAAGGTCATCTTAGAGTGGTGGTGCGAGATGGATGAAGGCGGAGAGTCAACAAAGGGTACGTAGCCAACGATCGGAGTCCGGTTAGGTGACACCGATAATATATGTTTTAAAGTGGAGCCGAGATGCTGGCGAGGAAATGATTTATTTTGTATTGTATTGTGTTGCTTTCTCCACGTTTTAAAACATCAAAATATCTCAGTCGTATAATTCATGTTCTTTTTTTATCGTTGTGTTTTTAACTGCTATCAGTCTTCGTAGACTATAACCAGATGTGTCAATGTCTTGTAGAGTGTTTCCTCCAGCGTGGAAACCTAAGTACTCGTCTTAGCAATATAGCTGTCATCTGTTGTGCAGCTTCATTATGTCTTGCCTCTTGAGTCGGTTAGAGTAATTTTGGAACGTCAGTTGAAATGCCAGTTCTGGTTTTCATTTGGGTGACCGTCTCGTCACCCGAATGAAAATTACAAAGATAGGACAAAAATACAGCAACCTGAAAGCGTCCTCGTCTTAGTTTTAACTTTAATTTTTAACCGACTTCCAAAAAAAGGAAGAGGTTCTCAATTCATCAGATTCTTTTTTAGCTGTAAAGAAGATGCAGGCACACCTACACCAATCACCTCAAAAGTTATGATAAAAAAAACTGACAGCAGAGACACTAAACTTCCGGATGAGAAGTTGGAAAAGTTTTATTCGGAAAGCTTTAAGAATACCTATTGGTCTACCTATACTAGGAAAACATGTATTTAATGAAAATGAATGAATTGCTACAGGCCTATTGGTTGATATATAACGAAAAAAAAAGGTTATAAGGGAATCGTTTGTTTTGGTATGGTCATGTGAAGAGTAGGGGTGAAACACATGGAGAGGGAGAGGAAGGCCAAAGAAAAGATGGATAGATTGTGTGAAGAGTGATATGAAAGAAAAGGGACTTTATTTATTTATTTGGATCTCCAACAAAAGATACACAGATATAACATAAGACAGTGATACAATTGTTCATATAAGTGTGCTCCTTAGTGATAGTTTGACGGCAGATAAGGCAGAGTGGAAGAAAAAAACGTGTTGCACCGACCCCAAACAACATAAAATAAGGGCAGGAAGATGATGATAACAAGAAATCGAACGAATGTAGTAATTTAAAAGTCACCTAGTTCCAGTTTAAACCGCTAAATGCCCTCACAAATAAATTCCCGTCACTTCATTCAGTTTAACACGCCATGTTTCAGTCAGCTTGTGACTTCGCACGGAAACAACGCACAGATGAGACCCGTCTACCAACCTAACGAAATTATGTGCATTTTACGACGGACGGCAACATGAGGAATTTGCATTTGTTAACCCTGTCACTGGCGCGGTGCGGGTGGTTAATGGGACGACAGCGTGTGACGGGTTGACGTTTATGCAAGTTTGTTTAGTACCTAATTCGTCATTATTGTTTTTGGTGTGATGGCACATTTCATCTTTTTGCCACGGCCACAATACATGCATTCATCGTATTCAATGGGCATATCTTAAGTGGAATAAACTTTTGGCAAAAGGCAGTCCTGCTGCCCTTACCCCATGTTACTTGGGGTCGGCGCAACACGTTTTATTCTTCCATTCTGTTCTATCAGTCGTCACTCTATCACTAACTCCCTTTTCTTTCATATCGCTCCTCACACAATCCATCCATCTTTTCTTTAGCCTTCCTCTCCCTCTCCATCCATTCACATTTATGTTCATAACTCTTCTAGTTATATGCGTTTCATCCCTCCTCTTCACATGACCATACCAAGACAAGCGATTCCCTTTTAACTTTTCCGTCACTGGCGCCACTTTTAAAGTGTCTCTGTGCAGTGACTCATAAAAATAGTATAAACAAGATATAATAACATTGTCTATCGGAACTCACTAGAGCTTTGTGATGAATAAAAGACTTAGTGACTACTAAGTCTTACTTCTGAAGACCCTCAAATAGATTTAGAATATTTTGTTCCTACCCATCATAACAGCCACCACTTTCGAGATATTTGGACCGATATTAGAATCAACAAGATGGGCAGGTTATCCCGAGAAAGCAAATAAAATTATGTACCTGGCAGAAAATAGGTTTACATCCTCAACGACCGAATGACGAAAAGACAACCAATGCTTTTAGAAATAATATAGGCAAAGAACAATGGATCAAAATTTCAAGCGCAATCATTTCGTTGCTTGTGGTTTCCGCATGTACAGCGGACGCTTCGCTACAGCTCAAAAATAAAATAACATAAAAATACATTAGTGTCCAGTAGAACAGCGCTTATATACACAAACTGGAATTTTCGAATACTAATACCGATAACCAATACTTTGCATAATCTCTCGCGCCCAGCTTTGGTCAGCGCCGATGAAGTTAAATTATATGAACATTCCATTTTATACTCCCATTTATAATATTTTACATGAATATCGTATTTTCTATTGTAGTTTTAGAGGAGTTCGTGGTTGAACAATAACAGCCGCACGGGTCGAACTTCTAGGTAAAGCTATGCTTCCCAAGGTCAGTCCATGGATACCCTGACCATCTACTAGATACATACCGAGTTTCCTCTAAGCCTCGGAAAGCCGTTGGTCCCGGCTGTCATTTGAACATCTTTGAAAGTAGTTACTGGTTGTCAGAAGCCAGAAAAATCTGACACCAGTCTTGCCTAGAGATCGATACCTCACCCAGTTACTGGGTTGAAGAGTCAGACAGAAATTCGCTGCAAGGAAAATGCTGATATTTAGCTGAATCCCGTTAGACTGGAAGCCGACCCATATCATGTTTTAGTAAGATATAATGTTTTAGTAAAATATGAAACTGAATTTCAACAGTTTTCAACACTCGAATTAAGGTCGAAAAATTGAAAGCTTAGCTGGTGTTAACTGGTGCGTGGTTTTTGTAGTTTTTCATACATTTTCTGTGAAATAAAACCCGTGTGATGAATGGTTGCATTGCTAAGCTACACGCTACACGGCTGTGTGAATGCGATAGGTACGCCGCGTTTGAAACATGACCAAAGCTTTCGGTATTACGTTCGCGAAAATTTAAATAACTTTGTGAGGACCTGGTTATCAACAGTTTAGAAAATAGCAATCCTATTTGTTTCAAACGTTTCAGAAACTAAGGGTAAAGATAAAATCAACCCTAAAATAAAAATTGTTCCATTACTTAGTGACTGACTGAGTGACTGACAGACAACGCACAGCTGGAACTACAGGTCGTAGACAGCTAAAATTAGGCACATAGCTTCTTCCCGAAATTCCCAAGGGAACGGGAAAAAACGGGATATGTGCGTAGGAAGTCGCGGACAAAAACTTGTAATTGATTTCTAAAATGATCAGTAATTCGTTCGACCAAATAAATTGTTGTACAAAAACTCTCATTCCACAATATATCATTGGACATAACCGATAACGATTAAATTATTCACTAAGTAAACGTACATATCATCAGACATCGTAAATTAATAAATACCACTGTTCATTGTTCCATTGAGACTGCCAAGGATCAAGGCTGCCAAAATGACTGATAAAATAGTATTCAGTCTTTAACTACCTAATAGGGAAATACGCATCATAATCAGCCTATAAGTGCAGGTTGGTAGATGTCACATCACATGTCTTCGGGTTTTTGGTTCTAGGACATGCCGGTTTCCTCACGATGTTTTCTTTCACCGTTTTGAGAGCAGTGGTGATGAAATAATTTACACAAAGTAAAGCGCCTGCCTGGGTTCAAATCTACGACCTGTAACTCGTAAGGTGCAGCCATTACCACCGGGCCACCACTGCTCTCTGAATATGCATGTGATTGTTTTATTTGCAAAATTAAATACTTACTAGCTCAAGTAAACAATCATGATTTTTTTTAAATACGTTCAGCAGCGATAAAGTTATAAAGCTTCAAAGATTACAAATAGAAAGAGAAGTCTGATATGAACTTTGACGTCATAGTCTTTGACGCCTATACTGCTGCCATTTATATTTGTTTAAAATAATTATATCTCGTTTGTTTTTCGAACAATTTTGATTTTATTTTTAGATAATCTGTATAGATAATAAATATATTTTCATGTATATTCCCTATTGCCGTTTTATTGAACAAGCCCTAACCGCATCGAGCTTTTTATTAACCGACTTCAAAAAAAGGAGGAGCCTCTCAATTCAGTTGTTTTTTTTTTCTCAAAAATAACGGCAATATAGAGGCAAAATACCAATATAACGCGGTAAATATCTTGCATGACTAGGGTTATGTTTTGTATTGGAATGAAAGTGCTTATAAGACCAATATTGTTGGTATTAAGATAATATTAGCTGGATAAACACTCCCCTGCTATGATAAAGCCACCCACTCTATTAACTGAAAGCCGTTTTATGACAGAATTAGTTTGTAGCATGACCTACGTAATAGAGAAAAGGTCTGATTAGTACGAAGACATCTAGATACTCGTACATAAAAAGGAATGGCTAAATGTATTGCTAAATGAAAAACTCGAGAGCGGCTGGACCACAGATATAGATAGACATAGATAACGCAAGAGCAACTACTTCGCGTGCCTAGCTTACGTACAAAAATCGTAAGTGGTCACAGTCTGCATCGGTATACAGCGCTAGTTGGACGTCAGTTTAAAATATAAAAATGGTTAATTGTGCTGTTATAAATTGTAAAAACTGTACAAATGCGAGGAAAAAAAATAAAGTAAACGTTTCCTTCCAAATAGTGCTTGTTGTGACGTCATATTAGGTAGTCAAAAAATAGCACGCTTGGTTTTCATACAGATCGTGATACTTGCGTTATCTATGTCTATCTATATCTGTGGGCTGGACTGATTGGGATATATTTTTTGTATTCCTTTAACTTCTAAAGTGATGTTTAGGGTGCCGAACATCCGTAAGAAACGGAACCTTTATAGGATCACTCGGGTGTCAGTCTGTCTGTCTGTCCGTCTGTCTCAGCCAGTTTTCTCCGGATCTACTGGACCGATTCTGTTGAAATTTTGTAGTTACACATACGGACTTCTGTGACCCAAACACGGAAGCGTCACGGAAATAAATCAATATTGAGTAGGTATAGGAGTCAGTTTTGGGGGCCAAACTAAAACTTTTATTAAAAAAAATATAATCAAACTATGTAGAGTGATTTATCAAATGGTTTTTAATACTATTTTTCATAATTTAAAATAACGTTTTTTTTTTTTACTATTGATAGGCACGCGCTTGACCACCATCTCACCTGATGGTAAGCGATGATGTGGTCGAAGATGGAGCACGCTTGCCTAGAAGTAACCTATTCACTCTTGACTTAAAGACTCCTAGGTTGTAGCTATCGGGAAACACAGACTCCGGCAGGGAATTCCACTCCTTAGCTGTACGCATTATGAATGTGTTCCCAAACCGTTTTAAGTGCGCGTGGGTGGGATGTCCACCATGTACCGGTGGCGCATCGCCGTTCGTCTTGTGGTCCGATGATGGAACGGGCTTGGCGGAATTAAATTATGCAATTCCGTCACACATTCCCCAAAATGCAACCGGTAGAAAACCGGAAGAAATTAGACCAAAAATGAGATTTCCCCTCCTCCCCTTATCCCCGAAACTAATAAACCTAAAACGTCGGTCGGGAGAGCTCGTAAATATTAAAAAACTCATAAAAAAGCAACTAACAGGTATTAGAAAAGAAGTAAACATTGTAAGTAAAACATGAGACTACACTGAACTGTCTAACAAAAAACGCTAAACGCTTTTTCTTTCTTTCTTTTCTTTCTAACAGGCTGGATCCAAAATAAATACCAGGAAAAACAAAAATCTGAACCAATTTAATAAGCAGGTTTGAATTTAGTAAATATCGTTCAAGAGGACAAGGGGAAACAGAACATTTTCGAAAATGGAAGAATTTACAAAAGGATTTCATTTCTGAGAGACAGGCGGCATGAAGTAGACATGCTCCTAATTTGCTACGATCATAATCTTGAAACTTAACATCGTGTGACGTGAACTCTAGGAAAATGAGGGCAATTTAGTAGATGGAAGCTAAATTTTCGGAGTAGTAGTACCTAATTGTATAAAAATATTAGGTACTCTTTATTATAACCAGCGTTACTTTTTAATCGTTTTAATCCCTTGGACGGCGGTGGTTTTACTCACAAATTACTAGTCATTAAAAGTTTGCCTAGCATGGTATCTCTTAAAATAAAAAAAAACAGCAAGTGATAAGTAATATTCGCAAAATGCATGAAACCAGTAGTAGCGCCTCGAGTTAGTTACCTACGCGTGCTTTCGACGCGTTGTCGTCGGTGCGTAGTGTGCGTACCTGACTACCTATACTCCGCCCGATTAACTAAGGTTATTGACTCTGCTAGTCAGCTAATGTTCACGTATTAAATAATTCCAAATTCAAGGTTTAGGACCGTCATAATTGCTTTGTGCCTAGGTTTCGGGACATACCATACAATAAAATTAAAAGATTTATGCTAAACGCTGTAAAATGAAAAATAAGCCCCAACAGGCTTGCTAGATATGGCGTATTTAAAAATGATTTGAAAAGACAAAAAGTGCTCATTACACGATATAAAAAAAGTTATGTTAATCAACTCCGATTTATTTGACACTTTGCAATACGTGATAATTTTTCATAAAATATGGAATCAAAATTATTTACGATTGAAAAAAGAGTTTTGTAACAAACCTAATAATTTGTAACCTCTGAATTACCTATCACTTAGGGCGTGTAGCGCTAAGTGATAGGTAATTCAGAGGTTCACGATAGCGTAATTTTCGATACATAATCTTACACGTTTAATTAAATTGTCTTTTAATTTTAGTAATGTGTCTCTGTCACTTCTTATAACATCACACGCGTCCACTATCGCACTGTTCATTTGTTCACGAGGTTGATGCTCATTTTTGTACACAAATCGCTTCACCTCACTCCACAAATAAAAATCCAGCGGTGTCAGGTCCGGGCTTCTTGCTGGCCAAGCAACTGGTCCCCACAGAATATTAGCTTCGCGATTGTTTAATAGCCACTGACAAAACGTTAAATTCAAAATTTCTTCGTCTAGTTCAGGTGTGTACACTGACGGAACTTGGGGGTTGGGAATACCACGCAGACGCATAGATTGTAAGTGGTTTGGTTCACTGTAGAGACGACGAGCCACTTGCGCATCAAAACCCGCGATCGCGTACAATTGCACCATGGCAACGAACTCCAGATTGGAGTACACGTAATTAGGAGAGACGCCATTACATTCGCGCGACAAGGACACTCGTAACAACAACACACTGATGACGTCTTAGGAGAACTGAATTGTTAACATGACTTGGTCAAGGTCATGCGCTGCACTGAGCGGGAGCGAGGGGCTCGCGAGGTGCGCGGGGCGTGCGCCTTTTTGCACTGCCAATCAAATGAGGTTTGGGGGCGGGGTTTGGTCTAGGATTGGCAAATTTTTGTGAGTCCACGTTGACTGCGCTTACGCGTCATTGTTGTTAGTCAATTTAATTCAATTCTATTTATTTAATAAGCGAGTAACCATGACTCATTTGTTAGTAAAAGATTTACACTATGTTAGTAATTTAAAAACAACTGTATAACACAAATACAACAAACACACAACAACAACTAACATAATATACAATAAAAACATACACAACACAATATACACAGCGGCAGTGTACTGCCCGACACTTCACCGCCGCTGCGCCATTCCATGAGAAATGGCGCAACAGCGATTCACGTACGGACAGTCCAGCCTACTGGAAATCAGAGACAGGATACTGTTGCCGCTGCCCCACACCCCACGCACCAGGGACGCACAGCGCTTACGCATTGTCGCAAAGAAACAATCCACACGCGCGCCCGCGAACATCCCGGACGCGCTGCAGTAGCGTGGCAGCCTCAACAGTACCCTGAACGCATTATTGTATTGCACGCGGAGGGTATTGTACGATTTCTGAGTATATCTAACCCACAGGCTGCTCGTGTAAAACGCAGTGCAGTACGCTCTGAAAAGAGTAATTTTAACAGCTACTGCCCTCCGCGCACGCTCAATATCGTCATCATCCCTGAGGTCGGGGGTAAGTACATTCAGTCAAAAAAGTATCGGGAATGGATGATTTGTTTATGGTTCCAAATTAAAATTTTTGTTTTTTTGTAGTTGTTAGATTGGCACAACTGTTTTCCATTTTGGCGAAGAGTTTGAGTTGCATCTGTTATTTATATTAAATACAGTGCTGGTTTTAGTAATATCATGTATAGTGTGTATTGCGAATTTCATAATGGACAAAAATATCGAACAAAGAGTTTGTCTTAAATTATGCATCGCCAATGGAATTTCGTGTTTGGAGTCACTGAAAATGTTACAGAAGGCTTACGGTGAATCGACTTTATCAAAAACTCGTGCTTATGAGTGGTTCAAAGCGTTCAAAAGCGGTCGAGATGTGATGGAAGATTTGCCTCGCTCTGGTAGGCCGTCAACGTCTGCAACTGAAGTTAACATCGCAAAAGTGAAGGAAATAGTGACTGAAAATCCCCATTCAACTCTGAGAGAGATAGCCGCCGAACTTTCTGTATCTCACGAGACGATCCGTACCATTTTAACTAATCATTTGGGTATGAAACATGTTGCTGCTCGGCTAGTCCCAAAAGATCTGAATTTTCTCCAAAAACTCAATCGCATGAAAGTCGCTGAGGACATGCTAGAACGAGTCAGTTCGGACCCAACATTCATGAAACGCATTGTTACTGGTGACGAGACGTGGGTTTACGAGTTTGACATGCAAACTAGTCAACAAGCTTCGGAGTGGCGCCTTCCAACTGAACCGAAACCGAAAAAACCACGCCAAAGTCGATCAAAAGTCAAAGTCATGTTGTCTGTTTTCTTTGATTATCGCGGTGTTGTGCACTCTGAATTCTTACCGGAAGGTCTAACGGTAAATAAAGAATATTATTTGAGCGTTATGCGGCGTTTAAGAGAGCAAATTCGACGAAAAAGGCCAGATTTGTGGAAAGAAAATTCTTGGATTTTGCACCACGACCATGCGCCTTCGCACAAGGCTATCATTGTGAACGAATTTTTAACCAAACACTCAACAAATACCATCCAGCAACAACCATATTCACCAGATATGGCTCCTGCTGACTTTTTCTTTTTCCTAAACTCAAATTACCACTTCGTGGCACCCGTTTTCAATCGATAGAAGACATAAAGGAGAATTCGCGGCGAGAACTGAACTCAATTCCGGAAGCAGCGTTTAAAAAATGTTTTGATGAATGGATTATTCGTTGGCGCAAGTGTATCGTTTCTAAAGGAGCATACTTTGAAGGTGATAAAATAAATTTGGATGAATAACAGACATTTTGTGTATTATTGATCTTTTCCCGGTACTTTCTTGACAGAGTAGTATATGACCAAGATATTTAAACTTGTATGCCCTTTCTAATGGCATACCATTAAGGTAAACTGGTGGTACACACACAGGATATCTACCCCTGGCTCCAAAGACCATGACTTCACTTTTCTTATAATTAGAGTTTATAAAAAAACGGGATTAAAACGATCAAAAAGTAACGCTGTATACACCGTGCGAGTTACAGAAAATATTGAAGAAGAATACGTAACCTAAAAAAGAAATTTTAATGTATGTAATTCTTCCGTTCCGACTGACAGACAACGCAGTCGAAACTACTGGCCGTAGAATGCTGAAACTTGGCATGTAGGTTCCTCGGGGAGTAGAAGGGAGCACTAAGAGAGGTTTTATCGAAAATCCTACGGGAACGGGAACAAACGGGATATGCGCGTACGAAGTTATCTTTAACATGCTTGTAAAATACTTTCCGTAAGGAAACTAACCGACCTGAATATTTCCTTATTACAAATGTCTAAACAGAAGTATATTTAACACGAAAGATAGATACACACAACGAAATACCAAAAGCACAATTACCATCAATAACTCAATAACGAAAGCTTTTAAAAGGTAAAAGCTTTACATTGTACTCATTAACTTCAACCGGGAGCATTTTAACGTAATATCGAACGGTATAGAATGAAACCTGTCGTTTGTAAGCAACATAACATACTTGGTATCGAACATAACATACTTGGTATCGAACATACTCGTAATAGAATGAAAACTGTTGTTTTTATGCAACAAGTAGGTAACATAAGAATCGTGTTGCTTTTGGCACTTAAACACGACAATATTGCCAATAAAATTTCTTTTATTTTCAAATTAGCATTAAAGAAAGACAGTGTAAATTTGAGGTTGTTTTTATGAAGGTAATGTACAATTTTATTATTATTTTTCTATGAAGTAGCATTAAAAATGTCGACACCGTGGAAGGATTTTTTGATTCCGATAATTTAGAACCTTCTAATACCCGCCTTCCAGTAAACAACTGGCATTGATAAAATAGTCAATAGCATAAAAAGTGAGTAAGGACACGCTACTGTAAACTCCTGATAAGGTTTGAATGTATTAGTTTAGTTTTATTTGCATTCTAACGTAACATTTATGCAAACATTTCAACCTGTTGACATCAACATGACAAACTAAATCTCCTTCAAAATCTAACTACACAAAAAACAATTCTAAAATATAACACGTGAAAATCACTCACCGTTTTATCCAGGAACCAGCTCCCCACAAGAATCAAAGGTATGTAAGTGATCATATAGATCATCGAAGTCCACGACACTTGGTTTCCCGTCACACCGTAGTAACTCATCACAATATCTTGTATGATCGTGTACTGGGTCCATTGCATCGAGTTTGAGGCCGAGTATATCACAAATATCCCAAGAATAAACCATCTTCTTGGACTCACTTCGTAGCTTGGTTTACGAAGAGAATCAATGGATATGTCATCCATCACACTGCCAGCTATAGAGCTCCTTCTTGAACCTTCATTATCGAGAATCCTTGGTGTTTCAGGATCCACCGCGTCCAACAGTCCATTGGTTTGTGTCAAATTTTTCTTTGTCATCTTAATATATACCGTCCTTATCAAATTATCACACTTCGATGTTAAGATTTCACTTATCACTTAATATTTTGGTCCCAAGTTCGTTGTCAACGTGATATAACTTTCTATTTAGCTAACCCTACGCTAGATTAGTGTTATCAGTCTTTTATGATACCGCCTCGTTTCTACCTGTTTAGATAATCGGAGATGATATGTCGGGTTACTCGGCTAAACAGTCAAATCTTTCTAATCTCAGATAGTACTTGAAATGTTTAAGAGTCTATGGTGATATTTCTACTTACTTGACTATTTGAATTTACTCTATAATAACTATTAACATAAGATTGGTTTTATAAACGATTAAGGAAAGTAATACTGTAGATGTATCACCATAGAAAAGCTGGTCTGTAGTCTTAGTGCAAGTTTCTTTAACGTTCTCGATCGCGTTAGTGTAAACATCATTTTGTATTGAAACTGAATAAGCGCTGTCTGGTGACAATAACGGAAACCATTTTTTTCATAAACTTTGACATAAGTGATTCACCACACTTTGACCACTATCGCCCTATTATTACCAGACGTACTGCAGGGTACAATCCGTACTTGGTCGATATCCCGACTGACTCAGCGCTTCTCCCCCACATTTATTATGCGCACAGCTAAAGTGTGGAACTCTCTGCCAACATCTGTGTTCCCGTCCACATATAACCAGTCTGCTTTCAAAGCAAGAGTGAACAGGCATCTTCTGGGCACGCTCGCCACATCATAGACCTCATACATCGCTTTCCATCAGGCGTTATTGCGGTCAAGAGCAGGCCTATACCACAATAAAAAAGCGAACGTTTACATGACTCTATCGAGTACCTTAAAAAACTCGCACTAAAGCATGTACCACACGGATGTATGTATGTGTATGTTCTACAAGGATGTAATCCAGCGTCCCATCCAAGATGACCTTGTTTGTTACCATCCATGTAACAGACGGCAGATGCAATCCAAACTTGATCACAGCTCGCGGATGTAATCAAGGCTCCTCGAAGGTCACCTTGGATGGGGCGCTAGATTACATCCTTGTAGAGAATTTAATTAAGCTTAATTAAGCCTTCGTTTCTGTAACCATCACAACAACAACAACAACAATTTAGGTGATGTGAGTTTCAAGTGAAATGAGGTGCGGGGCGACAAGCTCTTGCTACGGATATTGACCCGATGAATAAAACTCAAAATATATCGCTCCAACGTAAAAACCGTGTTGCTGTACGGATGTGAGACGTAGAAGGTCACTAAGGACATCTCGCACAAACTCCAGGTCAGTATCAATCGATTTCTTCGTCGCCTCCTCGGTGTTTACTGGCCCGAGATCTAGAGAGAGAAATCTCCAACCAAGATCTGTGGGAACGCTGCGGTGAGACTCCGATCGACCACACGCTCCAAAAGGATCCTGAACACATACCGAGGCAAGCCCTAGACTGGAATCCCCAAGGAAAGTGTTAACCTGGTCGCCCCATCCCAGGCAGACCTGTTGCCGGACGATCATTGCTGAAGCGAGGCAATTAGGAAAGACCTGGAGCGAAATAAAGCGGGAAGCTCAAGACTGTTCGGGATGGCGGCGTACTGTGGTCGCCCTCTGCCCCATCTAGGGGACACAACAACTTAATTCAAGAGTTTCAAGTGAACTGTCACCTCACCTTGATTGGGTTGACAGCTCCTTCATGTCCCCCTTTTTTTTTAATTTTTAACGTAGGGAAATCCTCATGGATGTCCTTCGCCCTGAGGCGGGCGGAGGGGTCTGTCAGACTCTTACTGACTAAAACCATCCCGGTGTTCCATCTCTCACCAACGGCAACGCCGGGGATCGCGCGGAACTTAATTGACTTTCCGCGATCCCCGACTGGTCGGGCCAGCCGGGGGAGTGAGATGTTTGTCTCCCCCTGCGACGTCAAAGAGCGAACGGGAAAACTCCACGCCACTCCACCTCGGGTCCGTATGAATGGGGGGCGACGGCCATCCCCAGGGCCCTGTTAGGGGGGCCGGAAGAGGGCAGCGTATGCCCTCCTCCGACGCCCGGTGCGCTTGCTGCGGGCCGGGAGAGAGGTCGAAATCTCCCTCTCCCTTTCCGCAGCCTCCTTCTGCACGATAACTATTTCGCAGAAGGAAACCACCGTGTCCCAGGACTCCTCGCCGTTGACCATAGCACGAACTACGGTCGGCACCGAGAGATCACTGCCTACCACAGATGAGATATGAGGACACGGCGTGGCTCCTCCCAAGCGGCACACTCTGCCAGCGTATGCCGCGCCGTGTCCTCCCGACAGTCAACGCAGTGGTGACTCCGAGCGTCCGGCTCCCTGCCTATGCGACACAGGAACTTCCCGAAGCAGCCATGCACCGAGAGGACCTGCGTCACCCGAAACGACAAGGAGCCGTGCCTTCTCCCGAGCCACAGGTCAAGCACTGGCCGGATGGCCTCAATAGTGCCGAGGCCGGTGGAAGGGCGTGAGAGCTTGTCCCGCCATTCCGCTACCAGGACCTCGCGTAGCTGCGACTGACGCAGCTCAATGTGCCGCTGCATCAGTCGCTCACCGCGCGCCCACGCGTCTTCACGCCACCGGTGCAGTGACGCTAGGGCTTTTGCCTCCAGGTCCCAGGGCGGAGATCCGGCCAGCACGCAAACCGCCTCGTAAGAGATCGTGCGATAACCCCTGATGACTTTGACGGCCATCACCCTCTGCGGCTTCCGCAGAATAGTGATAGTGCTGGCCGTCAGGGCAGCCGCCCAGATCGGGGCCCATACAGGGCCATCGATCGCACGATCCCCACGTACAACCGCCTGCAGGCGGTGCTCGGATCCCCCAAATTGGGAAGCAGCGTTGACAGCGCCCCAGCCGCGCCCAACAACTTGGGCACCAGCCGCCGGAAGTGGGGGCCGAAATCCCACCGGCTGTCGAGCACCAATCCCAGGTAATTCATGGTGGACTCGACAGCGATACGGGCCCCCCCAACAACTATGTGCGATCCCGGTGGCGGCGCCCGCCGGGGGCCATGAAAGGCTATGACCTCCGACTTGTTGAGGGCCACCTCCAGGCCAAGGCGCCGTCACCACTTGTGAGACCGCGGCCGTCGCTAGCAACGCTGCCTCTCTGTACGAGCTCCCCCGGGCAGTGACCAGCGTGTCGTCAGCGTAACACGTCAGGTCCACTCCCGGCGGTAGCTCGCCCCTCAGCACCCAGTCATAACCGATATTCCACAGGGGTGGGCCCAAGACCGAGCCCTGTGGAACACACACATACACGGTGAGATTTTTAAAGAATCGCACTGCAGTTACTGTAGGTGAGAAAGTAATAATGATTTAGATGCTTTCCTATTCATGGTCGAGTTTACGTTGAGGGTCAATGTTTGTAGTGTTATTGGAGTATTTTAGATGAGTCTTCTAAGTGTCAACCTATTATGCCAAGCCTTACCTACAACTTCAGGAGATACGCACTAACAACATCACTATCATCAGTAAATAAACTATCCACCATACTTTTGCCAAAAGTGTTTTTTTTTTACTTGAGTTGGATTTTCTCTTGACTCAAGTCTAGGTGAGAGGTGACAGAGACAAAGTCGACGATGAAGCGAGCTTACCCAGAAGGAACTTTGAAAGGGCTTCAGGAAAAAAAAAAACAGAAAATATTTACTTATTATGAATTTAACTTTTTTCATATTGCTATCAGCAATACCATAATTGGATTAAGCCAAATATAATGTGTATTAAAGCAGTTAATATATGGACCATTAAAGGGATTATTTACTCATAAATATCAAGATAATATGGTACGGTCTTTACCTCTATTTATTTGCATGCCTAATTAATTTCGAAAGTATTTTTGTGTTGATAAATGATCACGCAAAAATCCGCAAATTATGCGCTTAAGAGTGGATTTATCAGCGCGATAAACTATAATAATATTTTACATAAGTAATAAAATATGAACAGGTATGAACACATGTTATAGCTTCAGAATCTGATTCATGCAAAATTATCTACCTATTTATTGAATGATTCTATTTTAATTACGGCTTGTTAAGTTCCACTGCCAAGCGGGAGAACTCATTTGATGATTCTGCCTGCGTCTGTGTCTAGAGTCAAGAGCAAACCCATTACAAATTAAAAAAAAAATGGACAAAGGCCATGTTTTCTAATTTCCATTCCTCCTGGTTCTGGGCAAGAGGAAACCAATCCTGTCCAGGCATGTCTGATGCAGTGACTCAGGGTGTCTTCTGGGGCCCACATTGTGGTTGATTTAGAAAATGGACGCTTATCCGACATGCCCGGTATGCATCAGACGTATTCAAATTCCGACCCAGTCCCATTATGTCGCACCTATTCAAAACTATTAGTCACTACACATAACCAAGAATTCTTTAATTATTCCGATGTTTACCTCGGTTATCTACGACACATTACATATAATAAATTACTCAGTTATCAATATTAATTAACTAACCCGGCCACAACAACAATTTACAGATACCTACCTAACTCTACAAAATAAATTCTTTTTTATATATCAAACTAAAACTTCACTTTAATCACCTTTTCACTAAATAGCAATTAAAAGATCACGTCGAACTATAACCAGTAGCTAATATTAACTAGAATGGCGGAAAAACACACGACTTAATTTATGAGAGACCGGTTGGTGATTATAAACGGTCGGGTTGCAATGTGACGCAAAAATTGAGATAACGGTTGCATTTGGGTACATATCCCGGCAACTTGGCAATGACAATGATATAAAATGTAAACATTTTGACGAATACGTAAAGACGCTCATTGATAGTAACAGCCGCAGTAGATATTCACTATACTGTACATTGTTTTAAATGTCTTTCAGTATCTGTAATTGGAATTACATCGTCCTTGTTTTATGTAAAAAACCAATATGGACTTCCTAATTTTAGGGTTCCGAGCCTCCGTATTGTCTGCGGACTTTTTTGTCCGCTAAAATAAATCGCTTACAACTGTATCGAGTGACGCAAACGAGGGATTAAAAGCACCGCGTACAAAAAGTCTCCCGAATAACCGAGGACATGCAGAGAGCGGACCAGACAAAAGTACGGGGCAGTCCCCGAAAAAAATAGAACTCGTGTGGCTAGGCGAAGCAACGCACATGGCGGACTTTAGTCCACTCGAGAGTGACGTAAGTACGTATGCCCGACGATAAACGATGATGCAGGAAATCGATTTTAATCTTTTCTTTTAAAATGTCATTTTCTTAAACTTCATGTAAATTGCAACACAACGTAACCTCTGAATATTTGCTTCCATGTTTTTTTTTTTTGACGGATGGGAAATCATCAAATGACTCCTTCCGCTCTGGGCGGAGCGGAAGGGAGTGTCAGACTCTTACTGACTAAAACCCATCCGTGTTCCTCCCACTGCCCTTTGCGTTCCAGAGCCGCGGCGTCTCTTTCGAACGGATTCCGCACCCCGCCAATATTTGCTTCCATAGCGTGCACTTCTCTACATTTCCGGGCAACGAGTGATCGCACAACGTGTGCGTTGAGCGGCGGACTTTCTATTCGCGGAGCGTACTTTTTTCTCCGTTGCGGAGAAAAGTCCGTCGTCTGCGCAGGCTTTAAAGAGGTGGAACTTTTATCGGATCACTAGTTCGTTTGCCTGTGTCTTCGTCTATCGCAGCTAAGCTCCGAATCTCTAGGATTGTCATATCCTTACTATCATTATCCTTACTATCCTTTCTTAATATTATAAATGCGAAAGTAACTCGTAGTACTGAACCGATTTAAATTAAATTTGGTACATAGACAGTCTAGAGCCTGAGAAAGGACATTTTATCCCGGGAACGGCTTGCTTGCTAGTGTCAAATAAAAATGCTTACTGTGACAGACCCGAATATATTTTTTCAAAACTTTAAAATAGTCTTGCTTTTTCTTTTTGGTAGAAATTATGAAAAAAATATATATTCGAAACCCTCACAATACGTTCTTTCATTTTAGGAAAACATATTAATTGTTTTTGTAATTGGTCCTTCAAAAGTGACTTTAAAATTTTATTCATTTTCTTTACACGATCGTGTTTGGGTCACAGAAAACTAATGTGTTAAAATATATTCATATCTAATTTCAACTGAATCGGTCTAGTAGATTCGAAGAAAATTTGCTGTGACAGACGGACAGACTGGCAGAAAGACCGATTAACTGTATAGAGGTCGAAGAATCATGTATTTTAAGTGTTTCCTCCATTAAAATATGATTCCTAAGGAACTCTGTCAGACTCGCACTTGTCCTGTTTTTGTTATCAGTTTGACCTTCAACATCGTGATAAAATCAATATTTTAAGTCCGCTATGGGCTTAATAGTTTTTTTTTAATTAATGTTATAAAGAAGATATGATTTTGAACATTTAACTTTTTTTTAGCCACTGTAGCGGTTTAAAAACTCTGACACTAGGGTGCTTGGGTCGTAAGACCTTACTGCTCACACGAGAAGAAGAAGAATACAGAGTGATATGAAATCTTAACTGGTATATAAAGCTGAAGAGTTTGTTTCTTTGTTTGCTTGAACGCGCTAATCTCAGGTCTACAAGTACTGGTCCGATTTGAAAAATTATTTCAGTGTTACTGTTAGATAGCCCATATATCGAAGAAGGCTATATATCATCACGCTAAGACCAACAGGAGCCGAGTAGACGAAGTTGCGCAGATCAACTAGTTAGACATTCAATTTTCAATTCAAAACTTATTTATTCTCTCTTTACAATGGTTGCCTTATAATTTACCTTACTTATAACTAAATTGTGTAACTATAGGTATATTCCACCATTGAAAATTGGTGCCTGAAATAGGTTTTGGAATAAAACCTGTGGTACAGGTCACCAGAGCATTAGAATAAAATAGTAAAACATTTTAAAAACGACCTTATGCGAGTACAAAAATGTATACAGGAATAATGTAATACAGGGATTAAAAACTAAAGAAAATAAGAAAATCAAAAAATTATTAAAAACAAAACTAAATATTATGTAGCAGAAATGAGTTATTTGTGGTGTCACGACGGAGTACAACTTTTATAGTGAATAAGTACTCTGTACAAGGGCAAGTGTGACGTGTGAGTTGATATGTGAATGAAAAAGTGAGCGAGAGTGAAAATAACCGTGAGTCTGTGAACTTGAATTTTAATGAAAGTGTATATGAGAGCGAGTATGGGGTGGGGCATGGGACATGAGGGTCAGGACCAGTTTATTTGAGAACAGATAAAAGATTCTCAGTCTTTTTATAGTCAAGGGTTTTGAGAAACGTATAAGTAAAAGGCTGCGCGTACGTGGACACTTTTTGTTGCAGACACGGCACACCATCACAGGAAACCGTAGTTGTTGCGTCCTGTAACGTCTGCGCAGGGAGTGGCTGATTTCATACTGGTTATATAGAAATCAAATATTCATTGGTAGCTTGTATCCGACACAAGACTCAAAAGTGTCTACGTTTGCGCAACCCCTTAAATACTCTAACACACACAGACACCAGCTGGTCTAAAGAGGCCACTTTAGTAGAATCAGAAAGCAAATCACGCTAACCGTCACTGTAAAATTTTCCCAATCAACTTTGAACCTTAAGCGTTAGGGATAAATATGAAAATTATATTTGACAGATTGTTGCGTGATTAATATTATGATTCTAATATGATTTCTTCTCCTCAAATAACCTTTTTAGCCCTCAGATACCAAGCTACAAAACTCTTTCCAAGTGCCTGTTGAATTTGTTGTATTATTGTATACCTGAATAGGTGACCTTGACACCCACGCCAAGTGTATCTATATGAACACTGACTTATATGGAACAATTTCAGTTACGTCACTTCTTATCTTCAAAGTAGACACAGCATTAAAAGGAGACATGGGCGGCGAGACTTAGTACCTACCTACGTAAAAAGTCATAAATCGAGGTTTGGCTCTCGCATGTTTTCTCCTTCAATATTGAACCGATTTAAGAGATATTTGACTGAATAAGAAGGATGTATACTGGATACCTGTGTTTTCTTTATTTGATTAATATTTGCAAAATTTGTACATTAGGGCTCTGTTGACCACTAGGGCCAGTGCCTGCTGGGGCTGCGGACTTCGTTTGAAAGAGTCACCGTACCCTGGAACGCAAAGGGCACTAGGAGGAACACGGATAGGTTCTAGTCAGTAAGAGTCTGACACTCCCTCCTGCTGTACCCAGAGGGGGAGGAGTCATTTGATGATTTCCGATCATTAAAAAAAAAGGGATCTGTTGACAGCGGTTTATCGGACAATTTTGAGCATTTTTTGAGGGTTCTAGTGCTTTATATGGTTAATAAATCATGATAAAAGAAAACAGAGACACAGTATACATTCTTCTTATTCAGTTTGTAAAATATCTCTTTAATACGTCCAATATTGGAGGAGGAAACAGGCGAGAGCCAACCCTCGAATTATGACTTTTAACATACAAAGTTTCGCCGCCCATGTTTCCTCATCATCGTCTGCCTAGCCTTTTCCCAACTATATTGGGGTCGGCTTCCAGTCAAACCGGATTCAGCTGAATACCAGTTGTTTCACGTAAAGCGGCTGCCTACCAGACCTCCACAACCCATTAACTGGGAAACACAGTACTTCATGGCAAGACTGGAGTCAGATATACTGGCTTCTGAAATACCTAAACGGAAATAACTATATTTTTACAACTAGTTTCTTTTCCCTAGGCTTTATTTCTTGCTCTGTGCCACAAGAAAAGTGCATTTATTGGAAAAGAAAGTAGCGAGTAAAAATGTTTTGTTATAATCGGCTTAGTTATACTTTCAGAATACTTTTGCAAATATACCGTTATTTCTTTTTGGATGGAATCTTTAGGAAATCCTTAAAATTCCTAGGTTATGTAGTGGATGAGTGTGGTCTTAGGACTGATCCAGATAAGGTGCGTGCTTCAGGGTTAGGGACTAAGATAAAATACTGATAAGCCTGTGTATTGAATGTTAGTACCTGCTTAGTGCTTTATATTAAATAAACTGTAATTGTTTGGACTGCTACTTGTTGGAAAATACAATTTAAAAGAAGTTTGAATTCCGTACAAAAAAAAACCGGCCAAGTGTGAGTGTCTTTTGTATTTTTTCCTAATTTTATATACCCTCTAAAACTATAGCACGTTAAGGAGTGTGTTCGAGCTCACCCTCCAGATTACAGTTGGCTTGGATTTTCTACAAATGGATGGAATATGTAATGATAACCCCCTTCGTCTTTCTGTGGTCGAAGCGGGAGAGAGTGTCAGACTCTTTACTGGATTTCATCCGTGCTACTTCAAAATTTCAATTTGCGTTTTTTGCGTTCCAGGGCTGCGGTAACTCTTTCGAACAAATCCGTAACTTGCAAAATATCCAAAAAATAACTGTTTCTATAAACATTTTAATTTTTATAAACATACAAAACATCTTTATATTTAATACAATGATTCTTAAAATAACAATCGAGCGAGTAAACGAGCGAGTAGAATGGAAAGATTATGACATTAGTGTCGCGTCATTAGCTGCAGAACTGTGCTGATATCGTTCTGTAGATACCTTGATTTATACTCAACTTTTAACGCAGTTTAGATATTAAGGCGCAGACCCACCGCGGCGCATTTTAGCTGCGTGGATTCTTTTGTTTGACAACGGTGGTCTACGTTTCCACCGCAGTTCACACTACACACGCTTTCGTTCCAAAAGGTCATGAAATAAATAATATTTAAATTTACTTAATAATTAATACATTCATAATAACATCATTATAACAGCCGAAAGACGTCCACTGCTGGACATAGGCCTCCCCCAAAGGAGAGGGGGGATTTGCCATAATCGCTACACTTAGCGGGCAGGTTGGCGATCATAATTAGGTATCTTCTTTTAAATTAATGTGTAGTAGTCATTAGATAGATGAAGTGGGCGGCCAATGCCGATTAAAATGGCACCGTGTATTCTGGGCACTTCTGAAAGACATCAAAAGGTCGTTTCCTAAGAAGAAGAATGAGAGAGAATGAACGAAGAAGTGGGTGTGAGAAGAGTTTGTTTTGGACTTAAATGGAATAACAGTCAGTAATCGTGTTACAATATTAATACTTAGCTGCTTCCAGAAGCCAACTATATCGTTCGATGATTGCCAAAATAACTACGGTAGATAGGTAACCTAATTGCAAAATAATTTAAAATTAATAGGATATTATTATGTAGGTATATATCAGTGTTTGTATGATATGAGCTCCAAAGAATTACGTTTTAGACTAAAATTTTAGGGTTCCGTACTCGAAGGGTAACCAAAAACCTCCGCTGTCCGTCCGTCTGTCGGACTGTCTTTCCGCGGGCTGTACTTTTATCATGATACGTAATAGTTAAAATTTTCAGTCTGTAAAACATAAAGAAGTCATGGGAAAAGAATACCTACAGATTACAGGAAACCTATAAGACGTCTCTATAGTGTTAAAATAACATGTTATAGAAATAAAATTGGTTCGGATTCCTTCGCACGTGAGTCCGACTCGCACTTGGCTAGTTTTTTAACTATGAAATCCATGACGCGTGACAGACTTGGTCTTACTTACCGCAAATGGTCATGAGCTACAAGTTTTAACGTTTATTGTGATAATTAGTTCAACTACTGTATATTTTTAACTAATCTTGATTAAGTAGATACTTAAACTATGAGCGTATGTCGGTAAAACACTACACGGCACTATGATTATTATTTTTAATTTGCATAATTAAATGTTGTTCATCTGACTATCCTTTTCCCAACTATATTGGGGTCGGCTTCCAGTCAAGCCGGATTCAGCTGCATACCAGTATTTTACGTGGAGCGGCTGCCTACCAGACCTCCACTACCCATTAGCTAGGTAACACGGTACTTCTTGGTAAGACTGGAGTCAGATTTTCTGTCTGGCGGCCGGGACCGACTGCTTGAAGTGCTTCCGAGCCAAGGAGGAGTCTCGGTATGTTAAGATGGTTATCCATCCACAGACCAACCTCGGCAAGCGATGCTTAACCTTGAAGATCGACCCGTGCGACTGTTATTCTTTAGCCAAGACCGACACTGTATAATATACTAGTTGACCCGCGCAACTTCGTCTGCGTCACAATTTTCACTACTGCTCCTATACAAGATGTTGATTTGCATCCTAGTCAAATTCAAGGACGTAATTATGCTAATGATTCTCGACCCAAATCAACAATAAAATGGGTAGGTGTTTTTTTTTATTATTTTTCTTATTTACGGAAATCGGTAAGTGTGAGCCAGCCGTATTTAAAAGCGGCCCGTCTGTTACTAGCCCTATAACCGCGCTTTCACATACAAACAAACGCAAACAACATTATACGCAAACGATCATTCAATAAATTCGTAGGTAATCAATTCCACCCCAACCAATCACAGTGCAGGTACTCTCCTGCGCAAGCTTCTAGCCCCCTCGCCCCCACAGCCCCGGAACTACCAGTGTGTTTGATGTCGCCGAAGTGCGCGTGCGGTGTGCGATTTCCGCTCTCGGACGTAGGTACAAAGTGCAAGATGACGGACAATTATTCAAATGTCGAGTTGGTAGAGATGGTCCGCCATTTGATGCCATCAGTGGAGAGCCTACGTGGAGCCATCCGGATGTTCACGAAAATCTTTCCCGCTCGGGAACCCCATCATAGAGCGTCATGGTGGCTTTCGACACTTTAAAAACGAATGTGTTAGTGTTAGGTAAGCTAAAGGAAAACCAGCTACGTTGTGCTCGATTGTGCGAAAAGTGTAATGTGATGGTGGCAACTTTGAACAATACCTCCGGGTAACTAAGACCCACTGACCAAGTAGGTAATTTATTTTTAAATAGCTGTAAGCTTAATCAATTTTATTAGTGTAAATAAGTTGATTTCAAATTTTTAACTACGTCAAAAATACGTAAGAGTCGAAAGTATCACCACGTACTTACACTTAACTAACACGTCTTCCCATTCCCGTCAAACATAGAAAACATTTTTAGACTTAGTAGATCGGTACACCAACTAAGGTAGGTATTATTGCCGGTCCGAAGCCCGTTAAGTAGTAAGGAATATTTCAAATCAACCAATTTAATCCACTAATAAAACAAAATCACTATGAAACTTTAGGTTGAAGGATAAAGTAAAACTAACATTTTATTAATCATCTGAGACCAGGTCAGTGAACTTTTCTTTGGCGCACTAGTATTACTGTCTTTGGTAAGATTTCCTTAATCCAATGATGCTCAAAAATGAGTTAATTATCAAGCGAAATTTATGACAATAATTTAGGTGATTTTCGAAATGAAATTAGGTAAAATTATGTAGCGGTCAATGCCCGCGCACGCGCTAGCACTACGTAGGTAAGACGTCGACACTCACGCACTCAGCTGCATTGTCGCTGTATGCGTTGTCGGGTGATTCTGTTTTCTTTGTATTGAATTAAGGGTTTAATTCTGAAATACTGTTCAATTTCAACAACAAATAAAAGCAGCGCTTATTACTTATTGCCCACTATCGTACTTTCAATTGATTATTTATCTCTTTTATGACAACCTCCTGAAATTTGACGAGGATGGAAAACAACACCTGTGTATAGCCTTCCTCGATAAATGGGCTATCTAACACTGAAAGAATTTTTCAAATCGGACCAGCAGTTCCTGAGATTAGCGCGTACAGGCAAATAAACTCTTCAGCTTAAATATTAGTATAAGATATTCATTGTTATGGAATAACAATATTTGAAGCTTGTTTCAAGCTTCGCGTGACAATTTCATCGATCAGTCGTTTATTTCATGCGTAGTCATTAGTGTCCACTTGTTAATATTTATCTATCCATCATATCGTCAGAGTTTCTCAACCACCTAATCGAGTATTTTTATACCCGTCATAACTTTTAAACGAAAGGGCGGATTTGCAATACCTATTTATTTAATAGTAATATGCGTACCTACACATAGCCAAGTTAAATTACCAAACCATTTAAATGGATAAGGATTAATATCATGATACCAAAAACAATACTATTCCATTCCACCCGGGTTTTGATCGAATAATTTTAACAAAAAGCGGTTATTGTGACTTAACCTTAATAGTTAGATTTATACCCTCGCGGATTTTTGTTTTGGATATTGATGTCCTCTATAAAACAGTAGTACCTACATCACTTTGCTTTATTTTCAATAGTTTGCGCAGTGTGCGCGATATAAGGATTTTTTTTTGGTATTTTTTCCACACCTTGGGTAATATTATCAAAGTTTTTTCATACGGATCCCTAACTTTTTTGAAAATATTCTATAGCCCATGTTCATCAAGGATAATTTAAGATTCTAATGGTGAAAGAATTTTTCAAATCAGTCCAGAAGTTTCGGAGCCTATTCAATTCAAACAAACAAACAAACAAATCTTTCTTCTTGATAATATTAGTGTAGATTAGTGTCGATGATACGTAATAGACACTTGAAATTTTAAAAATACGATGGTACAGAACCCTTTATGCGCGAGTCCGACTCGACCGGTTTTTAAACTAATATCTTGGGTTTGACCACAAGATCACCTCATGGAAAGTGATGATTTGGTCCACGATGGAACACGCTTACTATCTATCAGCTATCAGGAAATTTTATACAGACCAGCCAGAGACGAAAAAAAAAAAAGTATTACCTGTTTTATATAGTATTATATATATTATTTGTAAATTAGTAAGTTTAATTTAAGCGGTGGATTTGTATATTGTGCTCACACCATAATTTACATTATGATTCTATACGGAGGAGGATTTGTTATTGGCTTGCTGGTGACTATGGTTTCCTATTTTGTTTGTCTTTATTAGCTGTAAGTCCTCCGTGTACTAAATAAATAAATAAATTCTTAGATTAGTTACACGTTTAGAATAACTGACTAACTAATTAAAATCTGCCTTAATTTATATTGGTTTAGATAGTTACCCACTTTCTTATTATTGCAACATGACGCACCTTGAAAACAAAAATGGCGTTATACAAAAAAAATATTTTTTTCAGTATGACCATTTAAAGTTTTTGACGCTGCATTGTGGTCAATATCTTAGCAAATAACTGAAATAAAAGAATGCAATTAATTTCATTTATCAGTTTGACTATCTTATTTAAGTTACGTACTGAAAACGAGCCAGTAAGTTATGAAGTTATTTAGAAAACATGGTTTTCGGTATAGTGCCACTTTTGTTTTCAAGGTGCGATGAATTAAAAACCGGCCAAGTGTGAGTCGGACTCGCACACGAAGGGTTCCGAACCATAAATCTTAATTTTTATTATTTGTTGTTATAGCGGCAATAGAAATACACAATCTGTGAAAATTTGAACTGTCTACCTATTACGGTTCTTGAAATACAGCCCTCTAACAGACGGACGGACGGACGGACGGACAGCGGAGGCTTAGGGCGCGACAGTCGCTCTACTGTCGCGCTGCTGCCGCGCGGCACTTAGCGACTAATTAGAAGGCGCGCTTAGTTATAGGGTTCCGTTGGTTACCCTTCGAGTACAGAGACCCTAAAAAGTACGGTCTAAAAAAACGACTTAAATTAATTTAAGAACTTGACAATACTAAATAAAAAATTAACTAACCCCTGATCAACTACCTATCCTATTAATAAAGGTATAAACCCAGGAACACAACAGGGTGACGACTATTTAATTACCACTGAACGTAGAGTAGTAATTAACACTTATAATTAGTTTACGATCACGATACTGATGACACACACAATATGACCTAAGGTAAATGTTGTTGGTCTAACATTCCTAGCTTGTTGCGCAATAGGCTAGTTTCCACCACCAATAAATCGCAAATATATTTAGTCCGTCAGTTAGAGTATTGAAAAATAGTGACGTATTTTTTGTTGTTGTAAATAAATTAATATTGACAAAGATAAAATGTATCAAAACTCGTGACGTCAAAACCCACTAAAAATTATGCCACGGCGTGACGTAATTTTAGAGATAATCTAACTGACCGACTAAATAGATTTTTTCAGTGGACAAGCCTATTGCCAGTAAGAGCCTAATAAAGTTCGTTAAATAGTTGTCACCCGTTGATTACAACAGGTGACTAGTTACAATTAGCACAGACGATGTAGTAAACAGTTATCATCATCATCATCATCATCATATCAGCCAAAAGACGTCCACTGCTGGACATAGGCCTCCTCCAAGCGTCGCCACAATGACCGGTCTTGCGTAAACACTCAATCATCTTTAATACTCGATCACGGTACTGAAGTCATGGACACTATGACCTAATGTAGATATTGTTCATCTAGTTTTCCAAGCTTGTTGGGGAATTGTTCGATAAAGTTACCGCGGCTCCGAAATGCAAAGGGCATTTGGAGGAACACGGGTGCGGTTTAGTCGGTAAGAACCTAATAAAGTCTGTGCATTAACCCACGACTATAATCAACAGGTGGCGACTATTTAATTCCCACTGAACAGCGCAGTAAACACTCAATCATAATGAGTTGTTAGTTGAGAGACTCGATCACGGTACTGACGTCACATTACAAGACTTAATGTATATTGTAGATATTGTTGATCTAGCATTGTCTGAGCTAACAATGCTAGATCTAAAACTAGGACTAATCTTGCGATGACTCAGTGTTTGTTCCAAGATGTAGATGACTTAAGATGATTAAGTTGTCTTTTGAGCTGAGGTTTTTGTTATTTTGGAATAATAATGAAGGCGACTTGGTATTTGTTGTAATATTTCTTTAGAATTACGTTACATAGCTTGTTAGGGCTAACTTCGAAAAAGGGGTCAACCGTCGAAGACGACTCAGCTGGGAAGCGTTCGGGAAGTTGCGTGGTATCTTCTCTTACAACTTGGTCTAGACTTTCGTCTTGAGACACTGCGGTATCACAGTGACTATGACCAGTGCGTGTTCCCAGTGATGACTTGTGGAACTGAAACGTGGTCACTCACAATGGGCCTCATCAGAAGGCTTAAAGTCAATTAAAGGGCAATGAAGAGGGCAATGCTTGGAGTTTCTTTGTGTGATCGAATCAGGAATGATGATATCCGCAAGAGAACCAAGGTTACCAACATAGGCTAAAGGATCTCCAAATTAAAGTGGCAGTGGACAGGGCACATTGCTCGCTGAACAGGTGGTCCATGGGGCCGAAAGTTTTGGAGTGGCGACCGCGTACCGGAAGACGCAACGTTGGAAGGCCTCCCACAAGGTGGACCGATGACCAGGTGAAGGTCGCGGGTAGTGATAGACGCGAGTCGTGCAGGACCGGTTGTTATGGCGATGCTTGGGGGAGGCCTTTGTTTAGGCTAGACGTCTTTCGGCTGATATGATGATGATAATGATGATGATGATGATGACATCGCAAAATTTGGACCCCTGTCTTCACCTTGGTGTGATCTGGTGATGTGCGATGAGTCCTCTTCCCTTGCCAATACGTTAGATCGTCTGCTGCGATAAGTATTTTATTTTGTATGAGTCCTTAGACTGCCTTAGACGATGCAGATGCGTCGACAGGGCATACAAAGGCAGTTTAAAAGTAAAATACCTCACACTGTTGGATAGTTAGTATAGGTTCCGTACCCTAAGGCAACCAACCTCCGCTGTCCGTCCGTCCATATGTCAGTCTAGGGCTTTATTTTAAAAACCGTAATATCTACCTAGGTATCCAGTTGAAATTTTCACCGAGTGCGTATTTGTACATAAAATACAAATTAAAGGGGGCTCCCATAAAATAATCGTGTTTTTTTTCGGTTTATGGAATACTTCGTGTGAGAGTCCAACTCACACTTGGCCAGTTTTTACGCTGGTGACGAACTGTTACGGTTAAGTCATCAAGGAAAAACAGAATGTTATTCTGTTTTTTTTCCTACTAAATACGCACCTATGAAAAAAATAATCATAATAAATTGACGTATTTGACCTCCTGCCTACATTATCTCAAAGACTAGTTTCTAGTTGTAACACTTAAGCTATTAAACGCCTGCAACATACATAACAAGCAATGAAATGTCAATCAAAATCTAGTAGAATAAGAAATGGGTGGACAATATAGACGTTGAAGTTAAAAGGGAAGTAGCATGTTTTATAACATAGGGAACGTGCAAAAAATATAGGTAGCAGCACTGGCAGTACAGACACAACTAAAGAAATAAAGCATAGAATTTTCTAAGCATGTACATGGAACACGCACGGTACATAGAAATAACAAAAAGGGTATGCCAGAAACTAGTGTGTGTCTCACGGCTGCACAAAAAACAAGTGTCATTGGCAAGTATATTATTCTTATAAGTTTCGGATATGCAGCACTAGATGGCATAGTCAACGCCGTGTACGTTCCCTATACTGTAGGATCTTATTAATTATTATAAGTACTTATCCTAGCTTCTGCCCGCAACTTCGTCTGCGTGGACCCAGAGACAATTAAAAAGTGTGCAATACTATCAACTCTATAAATAAACAGGAAATCTTACTATATTTAGACTGTTACGTTCATATAACATAAAAACTACTTTGAAGAGTAAGAATAAAAAATGTAAGTACCGTATACATTTATCTACCATCCGTAACGGGCATCTACTTCTATGAATCAGGGGGTCATTGATCATTGAACGTTAACAGTCTGATGATTGTGACGAGTCTCATGATTGGTGAAAAACAAAATATAGAAATTGGTTGAACTACATTTGGCAAAGGCATGGATGGCGGCATCGATAAATTAAAATATATGAAAATAAAATTATTGCGAACATATTTGGAAAAAATGTGATAATGTTTGCCTATTTATAATTGTGAAAACAAATGTCTTACCAAACTTAGTTACACAGTAACCCACGTAGGTAATTTACTTTAATAAATATCGTTATCAGCAAAATAATGCCAATTTGTTTTGCTAATTTGCTGACCGTACACACGAACAGCGTGAAAGCGACAAAACATAACCTACAAAATTCTGCCACAATATTGTTGTAACTTTTCACTGTAAATCTTCAATAGTATACACAAAATCACTTAGAAAAAACTGTTAATATTTGTATCACTAAGTTTTAAACACAAGTATCACTGTTTCATCACTACAATGCTCCTCTTTCGGTAATATAACGGGCACTGATTCGCAAGCCGTATAGTTCCTCTACAGCTCTTCATTTGAGGCAATGGTACGATGCCAGACAGCCAATAGGAAAGCCGACACACACGACAGTCCATTTAAAAATTACACGATACAAAATAATGTTTATGAATTGATCCCCTTGGAGGTTATGTGAGGTGACAGGGTGAAAAGCGCGCGCATGCGTAGTTGTCATCTACCCGATGGTAAAAATAAATAAGGAGGATACACAAAAAAGATTTGATATGAAATTGTTAATCTGTGGCACAACCTTGAGATATTTTTGGCGCGTTTTCCGTGACGAAAATAGAAAACTTTTATTCATTATAATTGGGAAAAGAGGTTATTTTTAGCGCGAAATTTTTGACTGATAGTATGTCGTAGTTCTAAGCGGAATGACATCAGACTGGTGGGGAACCATGGTGAAACGGACTGTGGTCACTGGTCATCAATAAACGACTGGCAGGCGAGGTGGCTATTACCTACAGTTTACTTTGCCATGGCATTTCATGGGGTAGGCCTATCATTACGGCTAGTGGGCCATTATAACCGACTTCTTTGATTAATCTAGAATGTTTTGTCCGTATTATCCGAAAGTTTGTTTAAAATATATTGTGAAAATATGTAATTGTAGTAATAGCGTAATGAGTTTTGATTTTCAAATTTCTCTAATCTCAGAAACTACTGGTTCGAATTGTGAAAAATCTTGTAATGTTGGATAGTTAGTTTATCGAGGAAGACTATAGGCTATACTATTATAACATCAGGCTACGACGAGTAAGAGCGAAGCAAAATATGACGCATATAAAGTATCGCTGCACGGGGAACCATCGACAAGAGACGCAATCCGCAATCGATTTCAACTAATTGATAGCTGACGTGGCCCTTATCATAAAACCAACTTTAATTCTGTCAACTAAGGTTTAAAATCAAACTGTAGTGTAAAGGACGCTGTTACTGGACAACTAGCATGAGTGTGGACCGTGGTGCTGATGACAATCAATCAATATGTCGTCCATCATTGATTACTATGAATTGTTTTTATTTATAAACGAACGTCGAAGCTGATACAATGTAATAGGAATCTAGAAGTAGTTAGTTATAAGATTTATGTTTCTGCTTATTGGTTTAGGTACAGGAAAAAAGAGTGTGGCGCTGGCAAACAATGATGGTTTAAAGGCGTCATAAATTCATAATTATTAGAGCGCCTTCAAATTAGTCGCAAAGTGCGGCTGCCGCGCGTTTGTTATTTATATGGATTAAGAAAGCAGCGCGAGGAGCTCGTGGCTAGATAATAACAACCACACGGGTCGATCTTCAAGGTTAAGCAACGCTTGCATAGGTTGGTCTTTGGATGGGTGACCATCTTAACATATCGAGTTTCCTTCGTGCCTCGGAAAGCACGTTAAGCCGTTGGTCCCAGCTGTCATTTGTAGATCTTTGGCAGTCGTTACGGACAGTCAGAAGCCAGTTAATCTCACTCCAGTCTTGCCATGAATTACCGTGTTACCCATCAGTTAATGGGTTGTGGAGGTCTGGTAGGCAGCCGCTCCGCGTAAAATACTGGTATTCAGCTAAATCCCGTTTGACTGCAAGCCGACCCCAATATATGAATGAACAAAGCAGCGCGACAGTCGCGCTGCTGCTGGCACTTTGCGTTTATTGACTGTATGGATAAACAAAACAGCGCGACAGACGCGCTGCTGCCGTTGGATTTTTAACTCGCAACTAAAGGACAGACCGAGAGCCCTATGTAGACTTTTTTTTATAAATTGGCACCTAATTAAATAACATGAAATGCAACATGGATGAAAGTAGGTAAGTTGGTACTATGCATAATACCGCACCGGTGGGTGTCTTCATCATCATCATCATAACAGCCGAAAGACGTCCACTGCTGGACATAGGCCTCCCCCAAAGGGGGGAGGGAGAGTTTGCCATAATCGCCACGCTTGGCAGGCGGGTTGGCGATCGCACTGTATGTGTTTTGTTTTACAGAGAACGCTGCTGCCCATTCTCTGGTGAGTCCCTTAGTCGCCTCTTACGACACCCACGGGAAGTGATGGGATGGTATTATTCTTTTACGGCACCGGCCGACACCAAACGGCAACTAAGTAAATATTAACGTGAATGTATGTTACAATGGGCAGCAGTGTTTTCTATAAAAAAACTAACTGCGATAACTATTCGTGAGCTTATATGCAGTGGTTTTGACAAGAGTCCTTTGAATAAAATGCTGAGATGGTGTCTTTTTTGGCATGAGCGCGGTACTGTACTTTTATTTATTTTACGTTGTTTATGTTATTTTGTGTCTGTGTCGATGTTTTCTGTTTGTTTTATTGATTGTTTTTGCTTACCTTAGACATTAATGTACGGCTAATAATAATGATGATTTTTTTTTAGAAAATCATCATTATTGCAGAATTTTGACCTGTAGAAATCACACCAAAACAAAATTATCATCGCATTTGATCCAGTCTCCTTCAACTGCAGTTTTTGTATAGTATCTGCAGTCCGTCGTTCAAATAACCGTTTACATAAACAAAAGTACAAAACCATACTAACAAAGAATGCTCGATCAAATCCAAGCAGGAATTTTAACATTCGCAATCGGAGTTCACAGAACCAGAGGCCATTTGATTCTCGCCAAACGTGATTTCTTTTGTAATTCCCTTAGAGGTCAATCTAGGGGACGGAGCCGGTTTACTGTTGGTAAGTTCTGCTCCAGACTGGTCCTCATTATATTGGCGATCCGTCTTCCACCGTGTTGTTACGAATTGTATTATGACAGATGCGTTATTGTTAGATTGTACGTGCAGTTAATTTTGTTGGAACTATAATGTGCGCAAGTTAAAAATGCTATAATCTCAAAAAATAAAACTAGGAATCGTTTTTCACCACTTATTGGAAAATGTAAATGATCTCGATTGATGCCGATTCAAGACTGCTTTATGCCAAAATTTTTGTTTTTGAAATAAATTATTTCAATAAGTGTAGGTGGTGCAACGTCCGTTATTGCAAACTTATTTGGCCCCTACACTACTGAGGCTTCCAGCCTTGTATCGTTTAATATGTCAAAAAAAAACTTTTTTACAAAAAAAAAAGTACAACCGACTTCCAAAAACAAAACACTACAAAGTAAAAAAATACTTTAATTTCGGAAGTCGGTGTCAAAAACCGAACTAACCAATAACACCGTAAAAACGTTTTTTTTTTTTTCAAACAGCGTGCGGCATGATGTTATGTTATGAACTGGTGTAAACAATCAACAAACATGCGATTTCAGAAATCCCGATCCATTTACTATCATTTATTGATGAGTTCCGTTGCCTTCCTTCGAAGTTCTTCATCAGATCTTCACCAAATTTAAATGGGACCAGTCCGAGAAAATACTCTTCCAAATAAAGAAAGAATCATCCAAATCGGTTAACAATAAATTGGCAAAAATATCGCTGAACAAACATTTTTGATGGAATCCCATCATCAGATCCTGACTTATACCTTCTATCATCAGCTCAGCAACATGAGATGATGATTACCAGGCACAAATATATGAATTACGTTAGAAAGATGATGAAAAACATTGTATGTGCTTATAAAAGAGGGTTTCCCTCGATTTTCATGGGACCCCATCATCAGAATCTAACTTAGTGACAATTGAACCACCTCAGGAGTATAGGTTTTCGAGAAAAAAATAATTTTTAAAATCGGTCCTCAATTGGCGGAGAAATCGGTGAACATACATAAAAAAAAAACGTACAAACAGCCGAACATAGAACCTCCTCTTTTTTGAAGAAGTCGGTTAAAAAGTAACACTGACTTGTTCACGAGGATTCTCCTGATTGGGAATTCAGAATTTATCTTAAAGCATGATAATTTTAACGGTTGGCTGTTCGATGGGTAAATGACGTGGCCTTACCCATCCCTTGAACCGATGTCATAACGGTTGACCGTTGAAATTGACCGTTGTCGCGTTATGACAAGGGGTAAGGAGGTACTTAGGGCTTTTGCACACGGTTCAGACGTAAACAGTTGGTACTGCTTTTTGTTGGGCATATACAGCACGTGATCGCGCGTTTGTACAACGTGTCGTCGCCGCGTTAAAAATACGCCGTGTGCATAGGCTCGTACAGTCCGCAATTAAAACGGTCTGTAACTCCCTGTGATTTGGACAAAACTCTTTAGGACTAAATATTTCCTACAACAACTATTGAGAAGGAAGCAAAGACAAGCAATTAGATGGTGAATAATTGTTGAGTTCGCTCCATATTTTCACTTGGATAATTGTATTTCTGAGCAAATACCTTTTGTTTATCAACCAAATACAAAAGATCTTCTGAAAGTTCCCAAAAACTAGCACTGCAAAAGTGTAATGCCGAAAACAACGCTTACTTTCCCCAATAGCTTTAATTCAGCGCTGCAAGTCTACACTTTATCAGACACATGCTTTTAACAAAATTAAATACCAGCGGAACGTTCGAGCTCTTTCAAAACTCAAGGGCGCTCTCACTCCACCCTTTTCAGGTTCGTTCCGGCGAATATGTAAATTAAAGTTGCGAATATAAAAACTATACGACCTGGAAATATAGATGAAACTCGGTTTTTACCAAGGTTCTACCGCTGTGGTTTCCACGGAATGTAGGTTTTTTTTTTTTCGAAAAAACAGCTTTTGGCACTCAACAATGATTTAAGTTTTCATCAGTAAAAGAGTTTTCGAAATCAGATGGGTCATCATCATTTCAGCCGAAAGACGTCCACTACTGGACATAAGCCTCCACCAAGATAGGGGGGGTTTGCTAAAATCGCCACGCTTGGCAGGCGGGTTGGCGATCGCAGTGTATGGTGTTGAGTTTTGCAGAGAACGCGCCTCCCCATTCTCTGGTGAGTCCCTTAACCACCTCTTACGACACTCACGTGAAGTGATAGGATGGTATTATTCTTTTACGGCACCCTATGGCACTGGCCGACACCATACCTCACATCGGATGAATACTTCCAGAGATTTTCTACCTCCTACGAAAATGAAACGAATTTACCTCTTAATAGATATTTTACATGTCCTGTTTGTTTGTTTCCTGTTCCCTAAGAATTTCGGGAAATCTTCTCTTGGTGCTCCCGACAATAGTTTCAACTATTAGTTGTCTGTCCGACACTCAGTCAGTTATGAAAGAATTGTACATGTATTGATGTCACTTTACACTGTCACATCACTTTTTACTGTCACACACACGCACACACCATTACACCCCCACACCATCACACAAACATACACAAACACTCTTTTCTTTGTTTCTTTGTTTTTAGTCACTATCCTTCTAAATCAAATTAATACATAATAAATAGTTGAACACAATGCTTTTAGGTTATAAAATAACGAATTGTCAGCTGAGTGCTATCTTCTGAGATACAGGCCTCGCCTAGTTCGGAAGATAGAGTCAATGTTTGAGTAACCTGTTTTACCACCAGTACCTAACCCCACTGGATTATTATTATATAAACTTTATTTTCAATTTTTTACATGAATACATAGAAAGACAAGGAAAACTGGAACTATACCTAGTTGAAAAAATAATCAGTCAGTAGAGTTTTGTTAACAAACCAGGCAAACAAACGAACAAAACTTCCTGAGGGAGGTAAACCAGCCAAATTTGTCGTTTAGGGAAAATAAACTTAGTGCTGTTGACTTCGATACCTAATTAATTGTGCCAAAGTACCAAATAAGATTCGGAGTAGGTTGATTAAGTATAACCGAGTCATGCTTAATCGTTGGCTGTTGAATGAATATGTATGTAAATTTATTGTTTGTTTATTCATTGATTTAATTTTTTAATCAATCAATATAATTATGTAACATTCTTCCGTTACTGACTGATTGAGTGACTGACAGACAACGCACAGCTGAAACTGCTGGTCATAAAAAGCTGAAAGTTGGCATTGTATGTTCCTTGGGGGGTGTAGGGGAGCAGGAAGAGGGGATTTTCCGAAATTCTTACGGAAAAGTCGCGGGAAAATAATATAATTGATGATATTAATAGTTTTTGTCCGCGACTTCATATTCGCATATCCAGTTAGAATGGAAGGCAACGTAGATAGTTGAGTTCAAGGCTAGTCAAAGGATTTGATGTGATGACTATAATTAAAAAACTCGTGAAGCAAAGACGCGTGAGCGCCTACAAAAAAGGTCGTAGCAACATTCACCACTACGAAATAGATACCTAGCGAATGGGTATTAAAACTAATTGCAAAACTATCAGCGCAGTCATGATTTACGTGAGCCACAGATTTAGAACGAATGGGATAGAACCAAGAAGTAGGTCAAGCTTTTTCAGTGCCTGAATTATCGCTACCTTTGAAAAGTGCCTCAATTAATAAAGTTTTGATTTATTGAATATTGCTGCTATAACGCTCTGCGTCGATGCATTGCGAAGGCAATAAGTTCAGGATGAATGTCCAAACCTGAGATTATTGAGCTCACCTTCGTATTTTTGACATTTTACATCAGTTTGGAATGACTAGGTTTGATTTAGGTACTAGTGAGTATGACTGACTGTCCACTGGAGAAGATAGGAGAGGAGCGCTGAAATATCAACTAATGAAATAGCATAAAATCTCCGCTCTGCGTCACTCACTGATATTTTATACCATTCCATTGGTTAAATTACTCCGTTACTCCGCTCCGCTGCCTCGCTCCACGTCAATAGACGGGCAGCCTAAGACCCTTGTGCTTCAAACTAGGTAAATAATTGACACTTTTACAAGTATATAGTGCGGTAGTTGTGAGTAGCCTTTATGTGAGAAAGTATCTTAGTTAAAAATGAGCTGTCCTTTAGTTTGCCATGTATTATTACTTCCCGGAATTTGATCCTTATTAGCTACACTTTCGGATGGTCTAATAATAAAAGATGTGTTTTTTTTTTCAAAATGGAACTAGTTCGATTCGTGGGTAGGAAAAACGATTTTTCAATAATCCAATGATGCAGTTTTAGTTGTCATCAAAATCGGGCTCGGGACTCCTTTTGGATTTGGCCATGAAGGCGCACTTAAAAAGTTCATTCTGTATAACCAAGAGTTTCAAGAGAAACTCTCAATACAGTGCAAATCAAACAAAGCACTATACATAATGGAGTTCATGATTATCCACTCCACGGAGCCTCCGCAGCGAATTGCAAATGAGTCGGAAAGAGCTTTTACCGAGTCCTTTTAATCGGAAAACTAATCGAAGAGCGATCTATCTTTCTTGTCCAATCTCTGTAGTTTCGTATTCCTAAACTTCTTTCTGAGTTTACTCAGCTTTCGTTACTTATTTGAAATGGGCACTTGGGAAGGACTTCCATTGCCTATTTAAGAAAGTTGATGGGAACCCAAAAAGGCAGTGAAAAAAACGGCCTTTTTCACGTTTATCTGAGTGGTTGTTATTTTCAACTTAATATGCAGATTGTTGTCAATTTAACTTTTTTTTAAACCAGTCAAGGGCGAGTCAGACTCGCACACGAAGGGTTTCGTACCATAAACCTTAATTTGTATTATTTGTTGTTATAGCGGTAATAGAAATACACAATCTGTGAAAATTTCAACTGTCTACCTATTACGGTACCTGAGATACAGCCCGCTGACAGACAGACGGACGGACGGACGGACAGATAAGTGTTCGATACCCTTTGGGTACGGAACCCTAAAAACCAATAGACTACTCTCTCCGGTTTCTGAATTAAGAATTTAAAGTTGAATAAGTATTTGTTGGACTTTACTTTTAGCCTGATCATAAATCTCTAAATTCTCAATATAGTAACCTGGTGGAAATTTTAAATATCAATAGGTATGGGAAAGAACTCTCAGAATAGGTTCCAAGCAAGTTGGTGGTACGTTTAAAACTTTGTCGGATGTTATAAGAGCTGTGACGGTACCTTACGCACCTTGCCTTTTTTGTGAGGTCCTAAAGAACGTTGTGGTTGAATAATGACACTCCGATGAAGGCCAAATCATTTTCCGATGATTTCGAATAACCAATACGCTTACGACGACGTAACATAGTGTATCAACCGTATAAACCATAATATGGAGATAGCATACGGCTTCACCCGTGTCCGGGATTATTGGATACGTGTTTGTTGCCGTCCACACGACTCAAGTGACATGAGCGACGGGAGCGATACGAGCGAGAGCGGAGCCAGTGGCGTGACGAGACGGACGTGCATCCGTCCTGCGGTGTGTTCTGAATATTCCGATCTAATTTAGTGATGTGCTGCATCTAATATCTGTGTTCTGCGGGAAATTTGAGATGTGTTGTTGTGCATGAAGGCTGATTGGATTCATCGATATGTTCACTATGTTGGGTTGATTTTGATTTCAGGAGAGGGGATCAAATAATCTAACTGTGCAAGAACATTATTTACTTGATAATGGTTCTGTAACTTATTATTGCTGTTTCACTATCGTACCTATCGTATAGGTCGCTGTTCCTGCACTGTAACATTTTTATCAACCTATATTGATTCAGCTGAATTAAGCTTGACTGGAAGCCCACCCCAATATAAGTAGTTGGGGAAAGGTTAGGCAGATGAAGATGATTGTCCCGCTGCTGTTGGTTGTTGCCTTTTTCGACCAATCCGTTATGAATGTAACAATTACAAAAAAAAAATCAACGGGTTGCACTCCGCCGGCAGAAGTGAAAACCTGAATACGTGCTTTACTCTCTCCGTCTTACGAATTTTCGATCAGGTCACGTGTCCTGACTCGAGTTTATTTTTTTTTACCCTTCACAAAAAGTGCACAACGCCGCTAAAGAAATTGTCACTTCAAAAACGAAAACATCAAAAAAATGTTTGAAGGTTCTTATTATGGCATTCTGTGGGTATTTTTCTTAAAAGTTTATCTAACTCGTCTTAGCAAATTCTATTGTTAGCCAGAAAAATGCTGAAATAGAAAGGAAAAACAAAAAGCAAAACTATTGAATAATACCCACCTGAATACCATCATCATCATTAGGAGATAACGGTCTTTCAGACGTCCACCGCCGCCGCGCCGCTCTCTCACCGCGGCACTAGTAGCCGTCTGGGTGTTATGTTCCAACTAGCTTCTGCCAGCGGCTTTGCTTGAATCACCATCATAACAGCCGCAAGACGTCCACTGCTGGTCATAGGCCTCCCCTAAATGGAGGTGATTGCCATAATCGCCATGCTTGGTAGGCGGAAATTGCGCTTCGCTTGAGTTAACGTCGGAAATGCAAAGATTAATATAAAAACTGGTCTAGTGCCAGTCGGACTTGCACACGAAGGGTCCCGTACAATAAACCCCTCATTTTTAGTATTATTTGTTGTTATAGCGAGAATAGAAATACACAATCTGTGAACGTTTCAACTGTCTACCTATTAGTGTTCTTGAGATACAGCGGACAGAGAGACGGACAGCGGAGTCTTTGTAATAGGGTTCTGTTGGTAAATTTTGGGTACGGAACCCTAAAAATTAAATAACCCGACTGTACCCCAATCGCGGAAAAAAATCGACTCCCCCATACATTTCTGTGCGCATAACTCGACAAAATGTACTGAACAGCTGTTTTTTTCTTCGCGTTTTCGGGATTGTTCCAATAGTAAAAGTTGTACATAATGATGAGTACAGTGACCCCTTAAGATGTATTGCATTTATTCTGTTACACGTTGTATACTATTATACAACGTGCAACAAAAGTCGTAAGATGACATCATCCGTAGACCGACAGACGCATCCAATGATCGATGTGGGTCATTAGTACGGCATAGCACAGGTGGTACCTAGTTATTATCGCCAGATAGTTTTCCTTCAGAACAGGGACTGGAATTAAATTGTTACAGGATTAAAATGGACGAACTTCCCTTCAAAAAAGAAGGAAACATCCTTCATTCCGCTCGATAGACAAGTTTCGTTTAATTTTCTAGCATTTCAAACAGAGCTCAAAGCCAAGTTAATTTATTTCCATTCAAGGTACAAAGCAAACAATAGGACTATCTTCAATACATTGTTATCTGCGTTATCAGCCTCTTCACGCAAATCACCTCTTCAAAGTGGATGGTGTCTAAAAATAACTGCTATTATAGTGACGGAAATTGTTCAATGCTGTATTAAATAAGATTTTTCCAGACCTGACCTAGTTTGTGAATTGTGAATTAGTGTCAATTAGTGTTGATGTTGTTAGTAAGTTCACGAGGAATCAACGGTTAAATAATAACAGAAATAAGATCTTCCAGGTTATACAACACGTTTTAAGTTCGTCCAAGGATGGGAAACCATTTATCACATATCGAGACTTCTCTGTACATGAGAAACCACGTTAAGCGTTAGTTCCAACAGTCAATCGAGACGCTGAAAAAAGAGCCCGAGAGGCTGACAACCTGTCTTGCCAAGAGATGCTTATCGTTCCACCCAGTTACTGGGTGAGCTAGGTGCTGGGGAGGTCCAGTATGCATTTGCTCTATGTAAAATAAGTAAATTAGCGCAGAGGCCCGGTATCCGGCTACCTTGCACTACAGCAACTCTCATCAGGTGAGATCAAGTTCAAGAGCTGACTCATCAAGAAAAAATACCTTGTTATAATCACGGTAATCGACTTAACTTCACTATAAATAATATTGATTGCACATACACACACACACACACACACACACACACACACACACACACACACACACACACACACACACACACACACACACACACACACACACACACACACACAAACATACGACCCGACCCGACCCCTTGTTGTCATTTATTGAAGAGTTCCGTTGCCTACCTCCGAAGTTTTTCATCAGATCTTCACCAAATTTAAATGGGAACAGTCCGAGAAATTACTCTTCCAAACAAAAAAAGAATCATCCAAATCAGTTAACAATTGGTGAAAATATCGCTGAACAAACATTTTTCATGGGATACCATCATCAGATCCTGACTTATACCTTCCATCATCAGCTCAGCAATATGAGATGATGATTACCAGGCACAAATGTCTGAATTGCGTTAGACATTTTATGAAAAACAGTGTATGTGCATATAAAATTTGAGGGTTTCCCTCGATTTTCATGGGATCTCATCATCAGATTCTAACTTGGTGACGATGGGACCACCTCAGGAGTATTGGCTTTTGAATAAAAAAAGAATTTTTGAAATCGGTCCAGAATTGGCGGAGAAACCGGTGAACGTACATACAAAAAAAAAATACATACAACCGAACATAAAACCTCCTCCTTTTTGAAGAAGTCGGTTAAAAAGGTAAACTGACTGACGTATCACCGAATAACTGAAACTACTACTAGGCTTTCTTTTATAATGTTGATGAGCACTAAGGAGCGATTTTTGGAAATTGAACGGGTTTATAAAAGTGGAAAACCGTTTGTTCTTAATCTGCGTAGACGAAGCCGCGGGCAAAGTGCTAGTAAATAAACAAACACGTAACCCAACGTCTATTATAAATACAGCCTCACATTCCCCTTCAGCGATTCATGAAGACATTGCTATAAACAGCTCCGTTCCCCCCCACGACCCAGCGTGACGTCGTGACGACTGGCTTTGACATTTGCATGTAAATCTTACAAGTTGATTGTTCAGGCTTTTGTTTGAAATTGTAAAGGGTAATGATTCTGTACTGCTGTTGAAGAGCATCACTTAGTTAAATGATGAACGGTAGGCGATTAACGACAGGTGCATGAAAATGCAGCATGACAACACGACGTTGTACCTACATTGAGCTGCATATTTATAGACACGATTTCTTGTGACATTTCAGGGCACAATTTAGGGCTCATTAGTTTTAGTGGTAAGATATAATCCGTGGTGCTTGGCAACTGGGCTTAACCCAGTTGTATTCTCCCTTGGTGCCTATTGGCCCAGTTCTATTCAATCTCTAGCTTGATACGGAGGGAAGTAGAAATTATATTTTTTTTTTTTCCGACTCCTCCTTTTCTGATTAATTTCGTTGCAGGATCCAAGACAGTTGAAATGTTTATCCGTGACTCGTCGGGTTTCACTGGCTAGGCGTTTTTTCTGGTGATCGTCGTTGTTGATTCTGGCTTTCAGGAGTTGCAGTGGTTGGGAATGTGTGGCGGGCTTGTCCCAAAAAAAAAAAAATTTCAGTGCATCGGACATGTGTAAATCCGCAGAGTATTTTATTTTATTTGAGAATCTCTCTAAGGTTACATATTACATCATGGCTAAACTCCCAGAAAAAAATAAGGAGCCTAGCAATTATAATAATCATAGTATAAAGGTTTAAAAAGCCGATGATTTAAATCAGGAAATACAATTCCAGAAAATGTCAGACATGGCTACAGTTTGCTATTTTGTAGTGCAGTTATATTGGAAAATTAAAAACCTATAAAATAAAATGAAAAAATGAGTACAAAATGCTTCCTGTCACAACTTTAGTAATGGTCTTTCTTTTTGAAATCGAAAGAAAAAACAGAGAAGAAATCAATCCAAAGTGCCCGGAAGTACCTACCTTCACCATGACATTAAAAGATTTGCCTATCATGTTTCTACAGTATGTCGTAACAGTACAGCTACCTACTAGCACAGTATAATATAATATCTACTAGTCACTCGAATGCACTGTGCGATAGTGTCACGTTACCAACACATGACTGTAAAGATGCGTGGGCGCATGTTGTTTGTACAAGAGAAAAGGGCTTGAGAATGGAATCAGATGGAATAGAAAAGGCACTACATGTTACGTAAATTCTTTATTCATTGTGTATACATATAATTTACACGTTAAATAAAAAGGTATAAAACATTAAGATTTATACTAAATTGTAGCCCACTGTTATCGGGATTAGGGTTCGAGGTTCCGGTAGTTAAGGCTCCATAGAGAGGAATCTCTTGACAAAACGCACTGTGTCCAGGACGTACTGCTTTCTGAATCAACCCCAAGGAGTTGATTCCTGGATTAAGAACCTTCTAAGGTGTTGGTCAAGGCTCGTAGCTATTACGCTATTGGCTGACTGACTGTCAGCACAAATATCGTTGAGTCCTAGAGAAACGATTATACTGCTTTGGATCCCGCGACGAAATTAATCAGTAAAAGATCAGCGATAGGGTATGATTGTACGACTGTACTTAGACTGTCTGTACACCAAACACCAGAGGTAGGCGCCAGATAAGTGTGCAATAACGGTCATTGACCCACATACATATTTTAATGATTTTTAAGAACAGAAATGAAGACATAAAGCTGTCCTGAATTGACTTCTATAGTTCTATCGTGATCTTTTTAGGGTTCCGTACCCAAAGGGTAACCAACGGAACCCTATTACTAAGTCTCCGCTCTCCGTCCGTCCGTCAGTCTGTCAGCGGGCTGTATCTCAAGAACCGTAATAGGTAGCCAGTTGAAATTTTCACAGATTGTGTATTTCTATTGCCGCTATAACAAAAAACAAAAATTAAAGTTTATGGTACGGAACCCTTGACTCGCACTTTGCCGTTTTATTTTGTTCTATAGTTATGATAATCGGTTTATAATTTATTGTTCTGGTATCTACGAAGGGATATTAGGGAAAGGTCAATGTACTTTATTGCAAGTTTATCTAGCGCGTACTACAGTACATACATATTAGATTGACGATAACATCCGGCCAATCTCCATCATATTCATGTATTAAAATGATGACTTATCTATCGGCGCCGCCTATGTTATTATGTTTACATATTAGTACTTATCGAGTGTTACCTATAACGTCGCCGTCGCTTGATTTTAATCTGGTTTCCTCCACTTATGAGCTGCCAAGCCCTTGTTTTCACTTGCTTCGTCATTTTATTTTCTAATAGCTTTTTTGTCAACCATTACAGTTGTTGTAGCACAGAGTGTCAGCACTATTTGAACGTCAAAGTTCTTCTACATACTCGTATAGACAGTCCCCCAAAACGCACGCCCGTCACCACTTCCTAGAGTAGTTAGCTGGGAAGAAGAAGTGGGGCACTAAACTTCCCAGCAATTTATAATAGACCAGCTTTTGCCCACGAATTCGTACGCGCATATCCCGTTTTTCCGGTTCCCGTAGGAATTTCGTTAAATTCTGTCTTACTGCCTCCCTACACTCTCTATGGAAGCTGCATGCCAAATTTCAGCTTCCTACGACCGGTTCCTAGTTTCGTCTGTGCGTTGTCAGTCAGTCACTCAATCTGTCAGAGGGCTTAGTGTAAGTTTTTTAACGCACTCGATCGCGTTGACGTAAACGTTCGCCTATGTCAAATTGTATAGAAAAAGAAGGTTTTCTGTGAGTGTCACCAGACGGCGCTTATTCAGTTTCAATACAAATTGACGTTTACGCTAACGCGATCGAGAACGTTAAAAAACTTGCACTAAGGCCACAGTAACGGAAGAATTGTATACAGGCTTACTAATAATTCGACGTATGTACTCGTATATCCATCAGGTGCTAATAGGGGGGCCAAAATGCAACCATGAGAAATGAGATGAGTAATTTTTTGAACGAGACAACATTTTTTGAAGAGTGTAATGAAAACATTGGTAAGATATTATTCTTAAATCACTCATCATTTTAATTATTTTGTTGAAATAAGTACTTTTAACCATGTTCATAGCTTCATTGAAGTGCCAGCTACAATAAAATATTCTAATGTTACCCATTCCATATGTACTTTTCTTTTTATTGAAATTAAATGTCAAGTTTTGGGTAAATATCGAAAATACCTAAAAATTCAAATATCTCGTAACCTATTGAACATCGGCCAAACATCTGGGGGTTCAATTTAGGGGAAGGAGCTCGTGGCTAAAAAATAACAGCCACACAGATCGATCTTCAAGGTTAAGCAACGCTTGCCAAGGTTGAACTGTGAATGGGTGACCATCTTAACATACCGAGTTTCCTCCGTGCCTCGGAAAGCACGTTAAGCACGTTAAGCCGGCTGTCATTTGTAGTACTTTGGCAGTCGTTACGGATGGTCAGAAGCTAGTTAATCTGACTCCAGTCTTGCCAAGAAATACCGTGTTACCCATTTAATGGTTTGTGGAGGTCTGGTAAGCAGCCGCTTCACGTAAAATAGTGGTATTCAGCTGAATCCGGTTTGACTGGAAGCCGACCCCAATATAGTTGGGAAAAGGCTAGGCAGATGATGATGATGACTTTTGACAACTGTCTCATTGATGTCGTCACCGATAGAGCACTTCTGCCTATAAGGAACAGTAAGTAGTATTCACAATTGACTTAAGTCCCTTATGTTGTTAAAATTAGCCTGTTTTGTTGACTGTACACAATATTTATCGCTGATACATGCACATAATTATTGCAAATGTAATGCCAATATCTTGCAATCAAACTGTGACCTTATTAATTGAGCTATTAATAGGTTCGTTTTGACGTTTATTATGCATATTTAGAGATACATAAATGCAACAAGAGCCGCACGGGTCGATTTTCAAGGTTAAGTAACACTTGCCAAGGTTGCTCTGTGGATGGGTGACCATCTTAACATTGCGAGTTTCCTCCGTGCCTCGGAAAGCACGTTAAGCCGTTGGTCCCGGCGGTCATTTGTAGATCTTTGGCAGTCGTTACGGATAGTCAGAAGCCAGTTAATCTGACTCCAGTCTTGCCATGAAGTACCGTGTTACCCAGTTATTGGGTTGTGGAGGTCTGGTAGGTAGCCGCTGTAAAATACTGGTATTCAGCTAAATCCGGTTTGACTGGAAGTCAACCCCAATATAGTTGGGAAAAGGCTAGGTATGATGAGAGATACATAAATGAATACACATATAGGTACGTATTACATACATATATCCGCAAGAGAACCAAGGTTACCGACACAGCCCGAAGGATTGCCAAGCTAAAGTGGCAGTGGACAGGCCACATTGCTCACAGAACAGATGATCGGTAGGGCCCAAAACGAGCGAGATAGCGACCGCGTACCGGAAGACGCAACGTTGGAAGACCTCCCACAAGGTGGACCGATGACCTGGTGAGGGTCGCGGGTAGCCGATAGATGCGAAACGGGCAACCGGCCGTTGAGGCGACGCTTGGGGGAGGCCTATGTCCAGCAGTGGACGTCTTTCGGCTGATATAATGATGGTGACGTAGAACATACACAGATACACATACCTACATTTTAATGTACAGTAGTCAATTTCAAATTGTTGTGTGAGCAATTTTTAGTTTGGTTTAATTATATCAACTTTTTTTTTACTTTCCTCTTAACTTATACAGAATACAAAGTTCACGTGCGTCCACTTAACTGATTCTTTGAAGAGTTAATTTGCAAGCAATGATAGGTCAAAAACAACATTTTGTTGGGGTACAGCGAAAATACACAGTTTCTGTAGTATAAAGCCACGCAAGATTTTTCCTACAGAAGCTGCAAATTATTGGGACAAAAAGTAGCCTATGACCCTCAAGTCTTGTTTTGAGTCTTGTTCCGGATATAAACTACGACCGGATGTTCAGAACATGGAAATAAGCATTTTTCGTTTTGGACGAATGAATCAGTTTTTAATTTTTGGTAATCTTCATACAAACTTACTTCATACCTTGACGAAATCAATACTAATCTAATAAATTTCATTATAAAAAATGCAATTCAAATAGCATTTGACAGATTTTTCATTTTAATTGCTCTAAGACTCTCTTTTTTATTAGTGATGGGTTTGCTCTTGACTCTAGTCTAGGTCAGAGATGACAGAGACAAAGTCTACGATGGAGCGAGCTTACCCAGAAGGAGTCTGTTCACTCTAACTTTGAAGAGATTAGGGTTGTAAGCGTTCTAAGACCCTTTCACACTGCATAGCTAAATTAAACGAAATAACAAATATCTTTGTAACGAATCCTCTCCTGTACTACTTCCTTTGTTCGATTTTATTTGTTAAAGCTATAGAAGCGTTTCTAAAGTTTATGGATAACGTGAAGACCACTGCTTATAGCGTGTAGATAATAGTAGGTTGTTTATTATACACCGATGCCACAGATCTTATTTTATTTCTATCATTAAAAATGAATTCAAGAGCGTATAAACTGTGCCTCAACATCCGACTGAACCTAACAATTATACAAAATACGTTGATACACATAATTATATATGCGTACGTGAATGTGTAGTTAATTGTTTTCTCTCTGAGCCACCAGGTGGCAACGCCGGCGTTGTTCACATATTAGAATGTACTTTCATTCATCTTTCTACTGCGGTGACCACACTACGGGGACAATGTATTATATTTATTATTACCAGACTGTTTTAAAAGAAAGAAGAAACTGCGGGCCAAAAAGAATCCCTTCCGCTGTCTGTCTCTCCCTATTTCTGCTTAGATCTTTAAAACTGCGCAATGGATTTTGATGCGGTTTTATATAGAGTGATTCTCGAGGAAGGTTTAAGTATATAATTTGCACCCGTGCGAAGCTGGGGCGGGTCGCTAGTAAAACATTAAATTAAGTGTTTTAGCCTTAAATTAACCAAAATCCATCTCCAGGATCCCAACTATATCTGCATCAAAATTAAACAGAATCGGTTCGGTGATGTAGGTGTGAAATTTTGACAAACTGACTTGCTCATTTTAATATTATTTAGGAATTTTATAGTTTTTTTTTTGGGAGCGGTCCACGGGGTTATTTCTAAATCACTAACAACTTTTAATTAGGACCAAACCCGAAATCAAAATCCAAATAGCCTCTACTTCCATACATTTGTTGTTGCGAATGTTGCTTAAAAATAGTAGAAATGGCACTCTGGAAAAAAATTGGCTCCCTCCATACATATATGTGTCAAAATTATAACTAGGCAAAATTTACTGAACGGCTGACATTTTTTTCAAGGTTTCAGAATTGTTCTCGTAGTAAAAGTTGTTTATAATCATGTAAGTGTACTTTCACTCCCTAAAAGGTTGTTAGTGTTTCACAAAATAAGCCTGTTTATTTGGCCAGTGTTTGTAACTTCATGTACAAAAGTACTACGCAAGTATTTTACATACTGTATTGGGACTCATAACTCCGTCATTTATGAACCGATTTGAAAAATTTTTGATTCATCTGAAAGGGTATACTTTTTTATTGGTTCCATTGTCACCATGTCAGAATCTGATAATGGGATCCCACGAAAATCGAGGGCAACCCTCAAATTTTATAGGCACATACAATGTTTTTCATGAACTTGCTAACGCAATTCAGATATTTGTGCCTGGTAATCATCATTTTATGTTGCTGAGCTGATGATGAAAGGTATAAATTAGGATCTGATGATGAGATCCCATGAAAAATGTTTTGTTCAGCGATACTTTAGCCAATTGTCAGCCAATTTGGATGATTTTTTTTTTTTTGAAAGAGTATTTTCCTAGACTGGTTCCGTTTCAATTTGGTGAAGATCTGATGAAGAACTTTGGAGGTAGGCAACAGAACTCTTCGATAAATGATAGAAAAGGGATCGGGATTGCTGAAATCGCATGTTTTTTTAGTGTTTACACCAGTTCTTAACATAACATTGCGCCGGTACGCTGTTAATGGGTACGCAGGTACAGAGATACCACTAAAAATTGAAAAATAAAAAAAACTTTTTTACAATAAATACAACCGACTACCAAAAAAAAAAAAACTTTCATTTCTGAAGTCGGTGTTTTTGGTTACTTTTTTGTTTTTTGACACCGACTTCCGAAATTAAAGTTTTTGTCTTTTTTCCGAAGTTATTTTGTGCCTTGTAGTGTTTTTTTTTATTAACATTGAACATTTTCGAGGACCTCATTTTATCTATAATCACGGACAATCTCAGTTCAACACGTAAAAAATATATAATACCGCTTGAAAATAATTGCGTACCTAATCATACGAGATACAAAAATGTGAACCAAAAAATAACTATAACCAAGAGTCTCAGATGATTTTTTTGTTTGGTATTGAAATACAAATTATAACTTTGCTTAAGTACAGTTTCAACGTTACAAATTACAAAAGACAAGTTATCAAAACAAATTAACTGCCACAAAGAAAAATAAAACACGTGAACAACCACAATATTGTATTGCTCTATTAAAATATCAATTACAAAATCTTTTCACAGTTTCAAAACGTCATTACAATTTAAATGAAAAGTAATTTCCCATTACCTTGAGTGTGGTCACCGCACACACTCGCTACGGAGCCTCGTGATAAGGAATAAGTCATCTGCGCGCGCGCACCGGCCTTGCGCACCCGCGTCTTGCAACCTCTGCCGCCGCCACAGATAATTATCTACTCTATCCATCCGCGATAACGATGAAATTAGAATAACACGAAAAGTGATAAGGAAAAGTGTGAGTGAGTGAACAAAATAATTTCGTTTTGTGAAATTAGTGTCGTGTGGTCACATTATTTTCGTCTTTTTAATTTCTGGTAAGCTTACTTTAATTATATCGTAATTATGTATTGTTTGACAAAATTGTAAGTACTTACTTGTGTACAAAGTTACATAAATTCAGTTTTGAAAATTGATAATCGCGGAAATTGTTATGTTGATCGTTTTTATAAATTACGAAGTTATTTTGTGTTATTTCATGCAATTGTTTCAATTGTATGAATAATTTCTTGAACGCGCAATTTATTTGTTGTGTCGTTATATAATAAGTTTTTGTTTAAAAGTTTAGTAATAAGTATTGTAATAAATAAGTACAAAAATTTAATTAAAATACTTCACATTGGTACATAAATTGCAAGTTTTATATCAAATTTAATTAATGGACACAGTGTAGATACGTTTCTACAAGTTTCATGATACAAAAATTGCCTTCTGGATGGACTTAGAAATACCTTGATGACGTCATCATCATCATCATCCACTCTTGAGAACAAGCCTCTCCTTTCTTGTGCCAATCCCTACGTTCTTGCCAAGCCACATCCTGACCTACCTCCCATAAAACTGAAGGAGGTTTATATTTTACTAGTCTATCTCATCGTATGTGGTTCTTGATGAAGTATCTACTAAAAATACTTGGATTAATTTCCATTCCATTCCTCCATTTGTACCTGTTTTTAAAAGCATTAGCACTACTGCTACTCTGTTTGGTGTCAGTTTCAGCTTAATCAGATTACTCGACTAAAGTCCAAGTCAGTCATATTTCTACCACTTCATCATCATCATCCATATGATCTCGCCCACTGATGAGCATAGGCCTCTCTTTTCTTCTGCCAGTCCCGTCGTTCTTGTGCCAGCCCCATCCATTATACGCGCTGGCAACAATGTCGTCTGCCCATCTTGATGCCGGACGACCCACACTTATTCTTCTTCCAGTTGTTTCTACCACTTACCAGTTGTAAAAAGGCGTCTATATTACATCTCTTTCTAGGCTTAAAAAGTGGCCTTCATGTTATACCGCAACTCATTGCCGCATCGTAATGTTTACTAAACAAATAAACACCAAATATAAGTGGTTATCAAATTTTATCGCTATCTCTAAGCCTCATTCACCTTTATTTGCTACGAGATCTACCAGTGGCTTGGCCAGCTTGAACGTCGAAAATATACCAAGGGAATACACTCTCGGGATGAAAAGTATCCTGATTATGGTCTACCCATGTGACAAGCTTATGTTAATTTTAATAAAGTCATAATGCTCCACTCCTGTTTGTCGTAGCGTGATGTTATATGGCCTATAGCCTTTCTCGATAAATGGGCTATCCTATACTTATTTTTCAATTCAAACCACTAATTGCTGAGATTAACGCGTTCAACGAAACAACAAAACAAACTCACTCTTCAGCTTTATACTGTAATATTAAAATACATTTTATTATAGGTAATTATTATAGGTAAATTAGTATGAATCAATATAGTCGGAATTTTCCCTAATATTTTCCTACACCTCCCTATCCAATCTTGAATACCTAGAAAACTTATAAAACTGGACACTAGTCCAGCATAGTGACTCGACGTCGGAGTCGGAAGTCTCGCGTTTATTCTGAACAAACATTTTCTTTACGCTCAAGTTTCCACTGTTGGAGACAGGGCTGGCAAACATATGGTAATGGTCACGTACAATATTAAATTGTTTGCGTATCAAATATGTGAGAAGAATAATTCTAGTTGGAAATCTGTCTTGTTGATATGAGATATTTTATGATTGGGTAAATTAAATTTAATAGAAAAGATTTGTCGCGTAAAGCCATAGAAATAAAGTGTATTGATGCTGTACCTACTCTCCTATGGTGAGGCTCGACTAACAGTTGTTTTTTATGCCATTGAAATAGTTTACAATCTAAATAAACAAAAATTATTTTTTGTCTAGGCTATGACCACGACTTTGTACGCGTATATATACCGTTTGCTCCCGTTCCCGAAGGAATTTCGGGAAATTCTATTTTAGTGCTGCCCTACACTCAGTTACCTACTCTTTTAATTGATTGTTGAATGTGTAAATTAAATTCTTTCTTCATTATTTTTTGTGTTCAGCAATGGAAGCCTACGTCCCTTAAGTCTTGATATTTCACTGTAAAAATACTACACAGCTGAGTTATTTACATCTGACATAATTCACAATCTAAACAATTCCAAGTTATATTCGGATAACTGCATGAACCTTTGTCTTTGCTCCAAAAAATTGTTTTCTGTGATGAATGGTATTAGCAATCAATAAACACTTTATTTGAACTCAAAATGTTTACCATCCCTGGAGTATAGTTTGTTAGAACATCCAAGTCAAACGTTTGGAAGTCGCGTTCTCTTCCAGCGATAAACAAAATCTACCGGCTTTGCTACTGAATAGGGAATTTTATCGCCCCATCGCTCTTCAGTAGTCTACTATTGAAACAATACAGTTTTTGCAGATCATCTCCGTTTCCTTTACGTTTTGGTCTAGCGCCTTTGTAGCCTGTGGTTTGATGTCTGTTAGTGTTTTTGCAATACTTGGAAATTAATTATACTTTGTCGTTATAAATGACTATGTGACCCGTGTCCACTTCGGTGGTCGGTATTTTTCGAGTTTATATGTAGCCTATGAAAGTCACTAATAACGTGGCTTTCTGTTGGTTAAAGAATTTTCAAAATCGTTTCAGAAGATCCAGAGGTTACCCTGACACGTGCCTTCTGTAATCAGATGATAATTTGAAGGCGCCCAAAGTGATTGTTACACTTTATTGTGATTTATTTCTTCGGTTTCATTTAATTCCCTGCCGGAGTCTGTGTTTCCTGATAGCTACAACCTGGGAGTCTTTAAGTCAAGAGTGAATAGGTTACATCTAGGTAAGCGTGCTCCATCTTCACACACCACATCGTCGCTTACCATCAGGTGAGATTGTGGTCAATCGCGTGCCTATCAGTAGTAATTTAAAAAAAAGCAATATACCAGTGTAGACAATTGTTGGTGAACCAATAAATCAATCTAAGAAACAATCTCAAGTCTTTTAGAGAAGTATAATTAACCTGTAATGTTTAGGACATTGCAATATGCCTCCTGCGTGTGAAAGAGAAGTTTAAAAGTTTAAAACTAACGAAATACCTACATTTGGATACAAAATCTAAATCTTCGAATTCAGATCAATAAACCCCAAATTCTTCATAATGTACAAAAACCGGCCAAGTGCGAGTCGGATTCGCACACGAAAGGTTCCGTACCATAAACCATAATTTTATTATTTGTTGTTAAAGCGGCAAAAGAAATACACAATCTGTGAAAATTTCGGCTCTCTACCTAGCTCGGTTCTTGAGAAACAGCCCGCTGACAGACAGACGGACGGACGGACTGACGGACGAACGGAAGGACAGCGGAAGCTTAGTAAAAAAAAAGTTAGGGTTCAGTTGGTTACCCTTCGGGTACGGAACCCTAAAAAGCCCTATCCTCATCATCTCCATAAGTAATTTTTGCCAAAAGACTGCCACTACTGGACATATGCCTCCCCAAAGCGTTGACAAATTGACATATCCTGTGCTTCTTGCATCCATCGGGCTTAGTTTGGGTCCAAAATATTGTGCCCGTCGTGCACAACCACCTGCAGCATCCAAGATCTAAAAGAGACTAATGGCAGAGCTGTATAGTTTGCTCAATACTGGTCGGATAAAATTTAACACGAGCCAATCGACACGTAAAGAAAAAGAAGTTATTATGCAATTTTTAGTAGGTATGCAAAGATATGAATAGATATTTTCCTGAAAACACACACGATGCTAAATATCTAGGTAATCTAAAATCTTTTCCTCATCATACAATGAACACTTATGAATTTGTGACAGTCGGTTACTGTTTCAGTAGGTTTTGAAATACACTACTGAAGTAACATACTTCTCAAGTACTGATAAAATAGCGCCCAATCGAGTGAGACACTCAAAACGTCGGTGTAATCATTCAAATGCACCACTTAAACATGTAATATTGTGACAGCTACCATGACCTTTTTTTTAGGATTGGAAATCATCAAATGAGTGTCAGACTTTTACTGACTAAAACCCATCCGTGTTCCTCCTAGTGCCCTTTGCGTTCCAGGGTATGGTGCCTCATTCGAACGAAGTCCGCAGCCCCAGCAGGCACTGGCCCTAGCGGGCCCCGTCTTTAATGCTGACAGACAGCTCTTTGAGGCGCGCGTGGAACACAGCGCGCCGTCGACTCGGGCCTGGTTCTGATCAGACGGCGAGATAGTTTCCATGCCCTATTAATAACGTTTTGATTCTTGAGATATTTTCGAGTTACAATCGGGTAGAGATCGGGTAGAGATCGCACAAGATAGAGTGAGAAAGGAAGCTCATGTGTGCTCACAAATTAGGCTATAGAATCATCATCTGCCTAGCATTTTCCCAACTGTATTGGTATCGGCTTCCAGTCAAACTGGATTCAGCTGAGTACCTATAATTAGGCTAAAAAGTAATAAACTTTGTCCGCACTGCAATTTTCTTAAAGACCCCTAATTTTTTTTCTAGACATATTGTATTCTAAAACCTACCTCCACCACCAACCTCACACAACCACTCTATCCAATGGTGAAACCAGCATGAAAATTGGTGCAGGAGTTTTTGAGTTTATTGCGAACAGTCAGGCAGACAGACTTTGTTTTATAATTTACTTGCGACCCGCCCCGGCTTCGCACAGGTGCAAATGTTTATTTAGCCCAAACTAACAAATTGAACATTTAATTGTCAGTCAATAATATTATGATTCAGCTGAAATAAAAAGTGCAATAGACAACCGTCAACGACGTCTGCTCTCAGGGGTCTACCAGTTTGGGCACGCCACAATTGCAGCGATAAGTCCCCTCTTTGAGGAGTGGCTAGAGCGGCGCTACGGCGTCCTTACCTTCCGTTTGACGCAGGTACTTACCGGACACGGTTGTTTCGGGAGGTACCTGTTTCGAATACGGCGGGAGGATACACCCGGGTGTCAACACTGCGAGGATCACCCGGAAGCCACGGTGGAGCATACGGTGGAGGTCTGCCCTGCTTGGGCATAGTACCGCCGTGTCCTTGTCGAGTTGATCGGCGGCGGCGATCTCTCGCGTCCGGCCCTGGTTTTGCCATGGTTCGGTGCGAGGAGACATGGGAAGCGGTCACTTCCTTCTGCGAAGCAGTAATGCTAGCAAAGGAGGAAGCCGAACGCGTGAGGGAGAGGGAAACCTCACGCCCCAGCCGCAGCAACAGAAGAAGACGCCCCGGGCGTCGGGAGTCGCAGGACGATTCTCGGCCACCGTAGGCGCGGGCCTGCGGACGGCGATCATTGGGTGGCTCGCCGTCTGATCAGAACTAGGCCCGGGTCGAAGGCGCGCTGTGTTCCACGCACGCCTAAAAGAGCTGTCAGCATTAAAGACGGGGCACCGTACCCTGGAACGCAAAGGGCACTAGGAGGAACGCGGATGGGTTTTAGTCAGTAAAAGTCTGACACTCCCTCCTGCTTTACCCAGAGCGGGAGGAGTCATTTGATGATTTTCCATCCTAAAAAGAAAAAAGGGGTCTACCAGTTCGGGACATCTCTACCTCCGTTATAATAATTATTTAGTTGCGCGACTTTCTTTAATTTTGAGTTATTTCCTAAGATACTAATCCCAATTAAATGGTGTGAACGGAAATTTTGCTCTTAATTAAGCACTCAAAATTACTAATATGTATATTCAGATAAGGATTTGTACCATATTGGTGAAAAACACCTCTGCAAATCAAATAGTATTTTATACCAAATTTAAATATCATAAAAATGGTTTTGTGAGTCAAGCATAAAAGATAGATATATGCTATTGCGGAATTTTAGGTATTTGATGTCTTATACGTAACTGTAGTACATTATTTTGTTCTATCATCAATAGTTTTCGCAGCGCACGCGATGTTAACAATTTTCAGATCGTTTTTCCCGACCTCTTTAGTCTCATAATCTTCATATATCATCCAATTTACAAAAAACCTTGACAAAATATATAATAAAACCTTCCTCGATAACCACTGTATCTACTAAAAAAACCCGCATCAACATCCGTTGCGCAGTTTTAAAGATCTGATCATACATAGGGACAGACAGACCCGAGAAGCGACTTTGTTTATACTATGTAGTGATGTAGTGATATGTAGTGAAGAAGAAAAGCTTGCCACGTTAAAAAAGAAAGATGCAGTTTCCGTGCTGGGATACACCTCTGCCATTCTTTTAGGAATATGCCTTCCACGTAACGTTATGGTTTGCCCGATCCTCTAGCTTTGAACGTTTATTCAAGTTGTCGTATACCCAACTACATTCCTTACAATCGGGTAAGAAATTAAAGAAAAACTTTATAGTCTACACAATACCTTTAAATACTAATTGCGACCTGAGCGCAAATAAAATCAGACACGCAGGTATTTTGGTAAGCGTATCAAATCTATTGAACAACACAAACGAACTCAAGAAAATTACGTATTTCGTTCTGCTTGAAATGGTTGACGATATTGAAATACTAGACTGGACCATAGACTAAAACCTACCGTTGCCTAAATCTTGCATTTGATAGACTTGCGCTATTCGTAAATGCTGAGCTGAAGCTGGTGTAATCAAAATGTATGCTTGGTTTACAGCAAAGTCTATTTCCTCTTATTGTTGTACAAACTGATAATCGAACTAATCTAAGAATATAGATTTATAGATAGATTCAAAGACAATAGATACTGCTAAATTGTACACCAAGTTTGCCAGGGATTTTTATATGAATGACTAGTTGATCCGCGCAACTTCGTCTGCGTCACAATTTTCATTACTGCTCCGCTCCTATTGGTCTTAGCGTGATGACATATAGCCTATACCCTTCCTCGATAAATGGGCCATCTAACACAGAAATAATTTTTCAAATCGGACCAGCAGTTCCTGAGATTAGAGCGTTCAAGTAAACAAACAAACAAACTCTTCAGCTTTATATATTAGTATAGACTAGCTATCGCCCGCGACTTCGTACGCGCACATCCCTTTTTTTCCCGCTCCCGTAAATTTTCGGGAAATCCTACCAATACGGAAAGTAAGGAAGCTACTCGTATATGCCAAATTTCAGCTTTCTTAGACCAGTAGTTTCGACTGTGCGTTGATCGATCAGTCAATCAGTTTCTGCTTTTATATATAAATTCATCATTAGGATCATCATATTATCAGCCAAAAGATGTCCACTACTGGACATAGGCCTCTCCCAAGTATCGGTACAACAACCGGTCCTGTGCGTCTGGCATCTATCGGCTACCGGCGACCCTCACCAGGTCATCGGTCCACCTTGAGGGAGGCTTTCCAACACTGCGTCTTCCGGTACGCGGTCGCCACTCCAGAACTTTTCGGTCCCATCGACCATCTGTTCTGCGAGCAATGTGATACCCACTGCCAGTTTCGCGATCCTGCGGGCTTAATGGATAAATTATTGTTTTGTCGTAATTTTCGGATGCAGTTTGTGTACAAAACGGATCACACCCTCGGACGTGACTAAATCTTATGCCTGTGCCTACGTCTGTCTGGTTTATTTTATATATTTCTTCGGTTAGGTATCTACACTATTTCACACAATCAACTCAAAGCGTTTATTTCCGTCAAGATTTCTCTCATTAACTCAGAGAACGTAGATCTTATTCTAATTAAATATTCGAGATTATCCTTTATTATCCTTGAATAAGAAAACGATATAATTTATATCTATCTTCCCACCAGACTTCATTCTCCATTTTCTTATATTTCTTAAATAGTTCTGTTGATACTCCAAAGCGTAAATGATTAATTTCTCATTGTTTCAAGTTTATGCAATTTTTTTTGTAATAAATTAATTGTTAATTATGATCTTTATTTTTAAAGTCGTAAGATTCATAAGATAATGCTGACTCATGAGTTGTTTTATGCGTTATTTATTTATTTTGCGCAAGTTTCTTCCAAGAGCAATGACGTGTTGGTTTAGCGTCTTTCAAGCATTTTATGCCGTAGAAAGTGATATCTACAATGATTTGGGATTTAGTAAGTTATTCATAGCTCATAAATCTACGATTCATTGCCAAGTTTAACAGTGGTTATGTTATTTTCTTTAAAAGTTTTCCTACTTCTTATCGTATGAGCAGTAAGATCTAACGACCACACACGCCTAGTGTCAGAGTTTCTAAACCGCCTCAAGGGCCTCTGACATGGTATATTTGACGACCGCCGTTTGGCAGCCGGGAATCCTTTCTAAGAATATACGTGCTTTCCGAAGCACAGAATCATCTTTTTATCATACAATCACGTGATTTAAGTCTACAATGTCCTAGCTAAACTGGAAAACAACTTTACAAAGTGTGCTCTTCCCGTGGGAATCAAACCCACGCTCTCCGTGTCACAAGGTAAACGCCTGAGTCACTCGACCACGGAGGCAGTTTGCCTACTGCTTGCTTAGTAATGAACCAAATTGTAGAGGACTTTAACTAATAACTATATTAGCTTTTGATGTGACTTTCCTCGCGGTACATCCTAATATATAAAATTCTTCCATTTTCCTAATATGTAAAATTCTTCCATTTTCCTAATATATAACATTCTTCCATTTTTCTAATATATAAAATTCTTCCATTTTCCTAATACCTATATAAAATTATTCCATTTTCCTAATATATAAAATTCTTCCATTTTCCTAAAATATAAAATTCTTCCATTTTCCTAATATATAAAATTATTCCATTTTTCTAATATATAAAATTATTCCGTTACTGACTGATTGAGTGACTGACAAACAATACACAGCCGAAACTACTGGTCGTAGAAAGCTAAAATTTGGCATGAAGGTTCCTTGAGGAGTGAAGGGGAGCACTAAGACAGGATTACCCGAAATTCTTACGGGAACGGAAAAACGGGAACTAGTTAGCTAATAACCGTCTCCAGAGTCCCATTTATATACCAAAATTCATGAAAATCTATTCAGCGATTTAGCTGTGAAAGTGTTACAAAATCACTTTTGAATTTAGTTACGACTTGCTTTTGCCCGCGATTTCGTACGCGCATATTCCGTATTTTCGTCGGAATTTCGAGAAGTCCTCTATTGGTGCTCCCCTACATTCCCCTAGGAACCGACATGCCAAATTCCAGCTTCCCACGACCAGTAGTTTCGGCTGAGCGTTGTCTGTCAGTCACTCAGTCTCGGGAGAATTTCACTTATTTAAATATTAGGATTGATTTTATCCATTGATCGACTCGTCCAATTACATGTCGTAGATACAATTTTAGAAATCTAAATGAATTAGATTTTTACACAACGAGAATCAAAAGACTTAAGATATCGCATTCATCACAAAAAAGTTCATAAAACATGAATCCAAAAATAATTCGTCATTAACCAACCATATCATTACGTTATGCAAAATACATCTACCTATACATATAAATGAAATAGAATTGTCTGTAGTTGATATCAACACAATTACAGCTCTTTAATCAATGCTTAGGAAACCAGCTAGTCTATTCTGTAAGTAACCATTTCGAGCTTCACCTGAGTGACAAACCTCACAAAGTGAGCTTTATTGCACAAAACATAAGGTCTTACGTTTGACGTAATTTGAGACTCACCTCGGATTCCGCTGTCGAGACAAGAAAATGTTGTTACAGAATAGGGTTACAGTTACGATACTTTACGTTTTTTTTTGTTTCTCTTTGTTCTTGCTAATAAAAGAAAAGAAAGAAAAGTCTTCGACCACATCATCACTTACCAACAGGTGAGGTAGCGGTCAAACGCGTGCCTATCAATAGTAAAAAAAAATAACTTTGAATCGGCTGGACTAATTTAAACGAGACTTATAGAGCTGATGTTACAAGTAGTATTTACTTTTAAAAGGATAAAGATTCCAAACAAAACAATTAAATCCATGAAACAGTGAACAGAGAAACATTATGTGTGCTATTTAACGAGATTGACGATTGAGCGGGTGAAGTCGCGGGCAACAGCTACTTAGCAATATAAAAGAAAGTGATTTTGATAGCGATTATGTGATCAATAGGAACATAATCTACATTGTAACAGGTACATACGATTTCACGCACGCTTTTAAGAGTAGCTACCGATCTTATTTATGGTCGGAAGCTGCAAATTATCCGTAATCACTAAGATAATGAGTTAGCAATCTCTCAATAGACTACGGATGCGATTCTTAATACACTTACTACCTTATTGGGTTAGTAAAGAGTCTGGTATGATCGGTGTTTGTGATGTTATGGGTATCACTTATTTAAATTACTCTATTAATGTTCTTTGGAAAGCAGGTTAATGGAGTAATGAGGATGATTTGAAGTGTCAAGATGTTACAAATACTATATTATTTTATGTAACGCTGCGTAGGTACAAATATGGCTAATATCACAGACCCGATCAGATAATAACAGAAGGAGCTCGTGGTGAGATAATAGCAGCCAAGGTTGGTCTGTGGATGGGTGACCATCTTAACATGCCGAGTTTCCGTTAAGCCGTTGGTCCCGGCTATCATTTGAAGATCTTTGGTAGTCGTTACGGATAGTCAGAAGCCAGTAAATCTGAGTCTAGTCTTGCCATGAAGGATGCACCGTGTTACTCAGTTAATCGGGTGTGGAGGTCTAGTAGGCAGCCGCTCCACGATATACTTACTGGTATTCAGCTAAATCCGGTTTGACTGGAAGCCGACCATAATATAGTTGGAAAAAGGCTAGGCAGATGATGATGATCACAGAACCGGCCAAGTACAAGTCTGACTCGCACGCAAAACTATGAAAATATAGATGAAATCAATCAATATATATAAAATTCTTTCGTTACTGAGTGACTGACAGATAACGCACAGTCGAACTACGGCTCTGCGTTGTCTGTTGCTGAAAAATGAGTTGAAAACTGTAAGCACTAAGAGAGGATTTCCCAAAATAACCACGAGAACATGAAAAAACGGATATGCGCGAACATATATTTGAGACCGTCAAATTAAGCCCTTATTTTGTTTTTCTCCAAAACTGATACAATTTTTAAAATTCATACAGACACAAATGAGTGATTCTACTATATGGATTAACTAACCACTTTTGTTCTATTTCGGACTATCCTGAAAGTCTGTTAGAACCCTCAGTCATTGGGTTTCCATGTGTCAAACGAAAAAAAATATATAAAAAGGGATTCAGCGTTGAAAATTGACTCAAAGAACGGATAATGTTGGACAATAATAATGGCATAGGTCGAACTTATTAGTCCTTTGGGTTCAGTGTATTCTACTTAATATTATAAATGTGAAAGTTTGTGAGGATGGATGTTTGTTACTCTTTCACATCAGGACGCCTGAAAGGATCTTCATGATATTTTGGCAGAGATATAGTCTGGAATACCATTGCCGTATCGGTGTCATCGAGGCCGTAAAAGAATAAAACCATCCCATCACTTCCCGTGGGTGTCATAAGAGGCCACTAAAGGACTCGCCAGAGAATGGGCAGCAGCGCTCTCTATAATACTATACACCATACACTGCGATCGCTGACACGCCTGCCAAGCGTGGCGATCATGGCAAATCCCCCATCTCGGGGGAGGCCTATGTCCAGCAGTGGACGTCTTTCGGCTGATATGATGATGATGATGGAATAATACAGAGACTAATTTTTATTTCGAGAGTATCTTCCTTAGGGATCACGCGGGCGAAGCCGCTGGCAGAAAATATTAAAATATCACTGAAACTATACCAAAATATCGCGTTGCATATACCACAAACCGCATCAAGCAACAACTCAGATAATGCAAATGTATGCATTTTGTTTTCCATGTCAAGGAGACACGCAACACGTCGTAAATTATAATACTTTGTGTGCTGTCTCTGTCCACAATGAGAAGATTAAGTTTGTCCTGAGCACACTTGGTTCTCACGCAAAATTAGTACCTATTTAGGGTCTTCGCAGACATACTACATGAGCGTAGAGCGATTTTAGTCGCCTTTCGAATGCTTCTTGCGACTTATTGACTGATCTACTAGCTATGTTTTTGACTGACCGATCTCGACAGTTCTAAAGTGCCTTAAAATGATTTACTTGAAATAAACGCTTCGACTTTGATCTTCTTCTGTTGTACTTTTTCCCTTTTCATTTGGGGTTGGCCCCCTTTGCTTTTGGCTTTGATCAATCTGCTTAAATGATTTCCAACTACGTTTGGATCGATTTCCAGTCAAATTGGCAAACACCTGAATATCCGTATTTTACATAGAGCGACTGCCATGTGACCTCCATAACCCAGGAACTGGCTAATACCTATTATACCCCATTCCACCAAACTGATGTAACATGTAAACGAAAAGTGGCTAATTATAATGCCGTATTTAAACGTAGCGAGTCGCAAAAAGGCAATGCAGCTACAAAACGCGATAAAGCAAAATCGCCGATCGCTGAGGCTACAACAGTACGTCTGCTAAGGCCCTAAGAGGTAAAGTAAATATCTGTATGAAGTGTATGCGGTTAACCAAGTCGTGGTCACGGGGTTAGAGCCTAAACCTCGCATGAATATTACTGCTTTGAACATAACTCTACTAAGCAAATAACATCTTGGGTTAAGGACCCTGTGCTAAATCTGTCTCGTTTGAGAGTGGATTTATGTTGACAAAAATATGAAACTAGCTTTGTCCCGCGGCCTATAAAGGTCTCCAAAGTCCTATTTATCTCAAAACCATTAAAATCTGTTCAGAGGTTTAGGTTTGAAAGCGGAACAAACAAACTCACTTGCGCATGTAAAATATTAGTTCTATAGACGATGTTTTAAAACTATTTTTTTTCCTCTGATGTTGATGACGGTGATTAGATCAGTCAGAAAACAGTATTCTATAATAGACTGTAAGATTAGTAAAATTAGAGTGAACAGGCTCCTTCTAGGAAAGCTCGCTCCATCGTATATTTTGACTCTGACCTAGACTAGAGTCTAGGGCAAACCCATCTCAAATAATAAAAATAAATATTGTCATCACCAGCTCTCCTGTCCTCTCCAAATTAGTTTGAGATCGCACAGCATTTCTGTTTCTTCCATACAGCTACACCTTGGGTCACCTATGGTTGGTATGGTTGACGGCGGATAAATTTACAATAAAGGACATTGACCTTTCTCTTCATAGTACCCGAAAAATAAATTACGAATGGTTGTTCATTACTACAAAATATAAAGGATCTCGATATATTGAGATTCAGAACAGCGTTATGTCTTTTTACCGATATTGTAATTAAGAATGTCAAAAATGTAGGTCGTTCAATGGCCGCCATTGCAAGTTTATTTAGCGCCAGCTATAGTCGGCTGTCATACCCAGATTTAAGTTCGAAATTTAAAAATTAATTCAACGTGTAATTTAATTAGCAGTTCTACTTAAATTAAGTAACATTGTAATGGTTTGTTTATAATTTTCAACACACACCAAAATATTTTTAATTTAAATGTCAGGCTCTCATGTACATAAATTGAGTTGTGAGATAATTTGGCATTACCGATACCGAATATGTATTTCAGTTTATTTACCACAAAATTCAAAAGGTCAGCTAAAATTAACTATTACGAAAAATATTTTCTGATAAAAATAGTTAGCGGCGAGTTTGTATGTGATACTGTCTGTGATGATTACACACACACACACACACACACACACAAAGGCAGTATCACTAAGAACTATCAATATCAATCTATAAGAACAATGAACCCATAACATAGTTAAAGGGTACCATACACAATCTATGAGAACATTCTTGGTCACTTTATATGGCAACCTTTTGCAAGTTCCATATTTCTACAAATTCTACAGCATTTTTTGGTTACAGAATCCAACCTACCTAGCCTTTTTCCATAAATCTGGTCGAGGGTCTTCCGGGACCGGGACCGCCGTCCCAGATTTCACCTTTTTTTAAGGATGGGAAATCATCGAATTATTCCTCCCGCTCTGGGTGGAGCAGAAGGGAGTGTCAGACTCTTACTGACTAAAATCCATTCGAGTTCCTTCTAGTGCCCTTTGCGTTCCTGGGCCGTGATGACTCTTTCGATCAAATTCCACAACCCTGGCCCGGACTCCACCTACATACCTATATTATTTTTAAGTAGTACTTTGGGATCACAAAAATAAAGTAGTTAAGGTTCAGTTGTGTTCGGGTCACTTTCCAGTCTAAGGCATTTGTCTCATCGCCGGCGATCAGCGAGTAGCGAGTAAAGCTTGAAACTCGAAACGAGTTGTTGAGCAGCGAGTAGCGAGTGAAAAGTTTCGATAGTTTTGACGCTCGGCTTTAAGCGATTACTTGCAATACTCGCTCCGGCACTGTAGGTAGAAATTACAGCTGGTTGGTGAGTTCTGTAGCTGAGCGAGTACAATCTTAGATAGCTCTTGTCGCTGCGATTAACTAGTCGCTGCTCGCCGGTAGTGTGAACAGCCAGCTATTGACTATGATTGTATGTATCTCTTTTACTTAAACGAGATCTATATAAATCTATCTATAGTCCCTTTCCTCAGCGAGCAAATAGTCGATAGCTAATCGCTTCCTCACCGGCGAATACCAGTGTTTCACACGGAGCGACTGTACCTATCTAACGAACCCCAATATCCCAGTAACTGAGTAACACGTTTGGATAGAGAGACCATAAAATCTATTTCTGTACAAGATATCTGCGGGTCTAGAAAGGCCACTTTAGCAGAATCAGAAAGCACATCACGCTACCCGTCACTGACAAATTTTCCCAATCAACCTTGAACCTAATGCGTTAGCGATAAAGATGACTATGAAATTCGACAGATTGTTGCGTGATTAATTCTATGATTATAATATGCTTCTCCTAAAGTGGCCTTTTTAGTTCGAGGAGCTCGTGGCTAGATAATAACAGCCAGCACGGGTCGATCTTCAAGGTTAAGCAACGTTTGCCAAGGTTGGTCTGTGGATGGGTGACCATCTTAACATACCGAGTTTCCTCCATGCCTCGGAAAGCACGTTAAGCCGTTGGTACCGGCTGTCATTTGTAGATCTATGGCAGTCGTTACGGATAGTCAGATGCCAGTAAATCTGCCTCCAGTCTTGCCATGAAGTACCGTGTTTCCCAGTTAATGGATTGTGGAGGTCTGGTCGGCAGCCGCTCCGTGTAATAATATACTGGTATTCAGCTAAATCCAGTTTGACTAAAAGCCGACCCCAATATAGTTGGGAAAAGGCTAGGTAGATATGTATGTATATAGGTTGACACTGCACCACATCACCTTGATTCTTATCACCATACATTACACATCGAACATCTGCATTCAGAATAACTTGCTCGATATAAATACCTCGCAGCAGGTGATAATGAGCGCGTCGCCGCGTCGTGTGTACAATATTATCAACGTTGGCGTGACATGTTTGCGCATGGGCCTTATTCAGGGCTGCCAGGTTGCGGAATTTGTTCCGAAAGAGTCACCGCGGCCCTGGAACGCATAGACCACTATGAGGAACACGGATGGATTTTAGTCAGTAAGAGTCTGACACTCCTTTCTGCTCCGCTCAGAGCGGGAGAAGCCATTTCATGACTTTCCATCCTTAAAAAAAATGGCCTGCCAAGCGGTATGAAACTGGGCTCAATCAGGCTTTTTGTATTTTACCAAGTACCAAGTTTTATGAGGGAAATGTCGTGAGAATAGTTTTGAGTGTGAAAGTAAATGGCTAGAAGGATAGTCTTAGAAGGATTCCCTCAAGGTGGAAAGATGACCTGGTGGAGGATGCAGGAATCTACTGATAGCGAGACGCACAGGACTAGTCAATGTGGCCACGGTTGGGGGTGGCCTATGTTTAACAGTAGATGTCTTTGGGCTGAGTTGATGATGATAATACTGACGGGAGTAGGGGAAGACCAAGAGAACAATGGATAGATCGTGTTTAAGATTTACATTGCTAAAAAGATTGAGCATGATAACTAATAAGATAAATTGAGATGACAACTAGTAGAGAAGAATCTGACCCTAAAAATGAGATAAATAAATAAAGAAAGAAAAAGACTTTGGCTACTGAGTTTGCTTCGATGTTACTTTTCAGAATAGTCAGTTAGAAAACACCAGCCTCATCTAGTTGTAAAATTACCAAAAAAGATTGAAACGATAACGACTATAATTTAAATTTTTCTTTTTTTTTTATTATTATTTTATTTAGCGTGGTCAAGCGCGTGCCTATTAATAGTAAAAAAAAAATATTGCCCAAAAGTTTGGCCAGAGAAGCTGGTTAGTTCGGTTCTCCGGATTTAAGTCCCCGGCAGCCCTAGCCTCGTCTATCTGAGCTGTGCACACAGAGGCCTCAGATTGTTGGGGCCGACTCACCTAATTATGGGGTTTCCACATGAATGGCGGCGTTATGTAATTAAGGTGATAGTAGTTATCAAGCAAGACATTTTTGGTAAGCTCTATGAATAAAACATACTACTGACAAAAACATCAAATCATGACAAAATTTAACGATTGTGAAAATTGGCTTTTGTGTTATTAATTTTACGATTACGACTATGTTGATGTTATTTTGATACATACTATAGAGAACACTTCTTCCTATAAATTCGGGTCCGTGGCTTAGGCCCCCAGTGGTCGACGCACCTGTGGCCGACGCCCCCGATACGATTAATTTAATATTATTATTTTTTTGTGCTTTTCACAAAAATATAAAAGTACACAGTGTCACTTAGTACAGTAAATGAGAAAAGTGTTTCACCCTATTAATAAAGTATTTTTCCTTGCTAAACAAAAGTTATCTATCAAATAGAAGAGATAATAGATCGCCACTTACGAAAGAAGAAATTGAAGACGGCTGGCTTGCCATAATGGAAAACAGGTAGTTAAGTATTTTTTACACTTTATTAAAGCTTGTCTATTCCTTATATTTTTACTTTTGCACAATCATTCGATCGATTATTTTCTTTTCAGTATTCTAGACGACCAAGTAACAAAGTTCAATGATTATTTTGTTGAACAATGGCTTGAGCCTGCGGATATGATCGCAAAGTGGTGTTGTTATAAGGAAAAACATAGAACCACTAATTTAGTAGAGGCCTGGAATCACCGTTTAAAAAACCACCTGGGAACGAACCCGTCTTTATTGTCGTTTTTAGAAATGGTTAGGATTGACATTTCTACCTACGGCACGGCACAAGCGAGGTAATATTATTTATTTTACTTATATGTATATAAAACAATTTAAAATATTACAAAAAAAAACTGTAGTTCAAAAGAAATTTATTAAGATATTTACTTAGTTTTTTCTTTCAGACTGAAAAACAAAAACATTCCTGTGAGCAGAAGAAAGAACAACACAAGAAAGAATGAAAAAATGATTGCCAATTTAACTGAACAGTATGAAAACAAAAAAAAATAGCACAATCATGTTTTTAGAACAAATCCGCCCATATGTGGCAGTTCGTCCTAAAAAGTAATAATTTAACTTACATAATGAAAAGAGATGATTTTGCTTGTATACTATTTTTAAGTTATAAATTTTGGAATTTTAATTTTTATATTTGTTTAAGTTTTTACAGTTGATTATTTCTATGCTAGCAAAACTTCATAACATTTCACATTTAAAAAATTTGTTACTCTACGAGTACGTTTGTTTTTTAAGCCTGATTATTTTGTTGTGTTATTGCTATAAAAACTGACTGATATAATTAGGTAAATTTATTCTTATTTGTTTCACAGTTGAATATGTTTAATTATTATTGTTACAAAGATAAAATAACATTTCATTATGTAAAAAGTTAGTTGCTCTGCAGTAATTTTTAAGACTAATTATTTAAAATTACTATCTTATTTTATTACATTTGAGACTGATTATTATAATTAAGTTAAATGATTCTCTTGATTATAAGTGATGAAAACTGTGCCTTATATAAAAAAAATACTAGATTTCTTTTCGAGATATATAAATAAATAATGAAAAATAACTAAAACTTTAATTTTTCAAAACATACCTCTAATATAAAAGCATTTCTATGTTATAAATATAATTACGATTTAATGTTATGCATATACTTACAATCAATATAAGTACATTTAATATTTTTGTAAAACAATTTTTGTGCCTGACAGTACATTTGATCAAAAATTACTTTGAATTAAATTAATCGAATCGGGGGCGTCAGCCACAGGTGCGTCGATCACTGGGGGCCTAAGCCACGGACCCATAAATTCATCCATGAATGTTTGAAAAGTTTGCAAAATAAACCTGTGAACAGAGAATGTATTTCCTACCGGAAATGAAATTACTGAAAGAAAGTATGTAGCGCAAGGAGATAGAATAAATTACCTTCCATTTACTGTGTGACCTGATTTCTTCCTGGGAGCAGGATGAGAAGAGCCACTTTCAATTTCCCTTGCCAAAGTGGCAACTAATGGATGCTATATATTTATAAAAATGTTTCCTCATCGTTCATTATTTTGTCGTAAGAACGCCTGCGTAGTGCAAGGCCGTTTGAAGTTTGTGGTTAGGCACTATTAAGTAGGAAATGTTTTCCTGATCCAACTCTTTTTTTTTAATTTTCTTTCAGTTGCATGTTCTTGAGTTTCTGTCTGGCTAGGGTCAGTTATATATTCTGTTTTGTTAGCTAGTAGAGTTTGTGAAAGAGACTTTCATACTAGCACATATGACAGAGATGAAGCTCTACAAAACCGAAATTTATAACTGACCCTCATCATCATCATCATCATCATGATAACAGCTGAAAGACGTCTCCCCCAAAGGATGGGTGCCATAATCGCCACGCTTGGCAAACGGGTTGGCGATCGCAGTGTATCTATGGTGTTGAGTTTTACAGAGAACGCTGCTGCCCATTCTCTGGTGAGTCCCTTAGTCGCCTCTTACGACACCCACGGGAATTGATGAGATGGTATTATTCTTTTACGGCACCGTGTGGCATCGGTGGATGCCATATGGCATAGACAACACACCTTTTTCTTATTGAACCAATAGACATGTACATCACATGTTTAATTAAATTAATTGGACCCAGCAGATATCTACCTATTAAAACTCTCACGGTACATTAGATATGAGTCAACCTGTTGTGGTAACAGTGCGAAGTAACGACACGGTCCAATTGTCCTGCCTTATCTGATGTTGAGCAACCTGGGTGGATACTGTTGATGACTATCTACAGTTAATTAAAGACTCCACGATCTTGGGGGCATGTGGTGGGATCTCAGATACTTTTGTTTTGCTTTTGTAGCTTTTAGGTCCCCTCGATGTAAAAAGTACAGGTCTGCTGGCTGTGACTGCGTTTGAGGAAGCCTTCTTCCAGCAGTGGATGTGTTTTGCCTACAATAATGATGAAGATTTATTTTTGTTGTTCTATAATTTACTTATTTTTCATGGTTGGACTTCTCGAAGACTTCGCGTAGCCAACCTTGGGGTTATTCATCTTCATCATCATCAGCCGCAATGTATCCACTGCTTGACATAGCCTCTCCGCGCGTGTCGCCACAACAACTAGTCGATCCATCCGGTACCCGCGACCTTCACCAGGTCATCAGTGCTCCTTGTGGAAGGTCTTCCAACGCTGCGTCTTACGGTACGCAGTCGCCACTCCAGAACTTTTTCAGGTTATACATAAACATGAAAACTCTTAAACGATTTTCTGAAAATTGCTAGATAAGTTCTTTTCCAAATTTTAAACAGTGCTCAAGTGAGTAAATAATATAAATAGACACGACATGAAAACTGCAAAGCCATATAATTCATTTACAAATAAAACAATATTACGTTAACATCATACAAAAAATGACGTCAAAATAAATCTCAAATTGGTAAAGCACGATCTACACAATCGTATCCAAAAATAGACTTAAACCTCTAGGTTCTAAAATACAAAAAAAAAAACAACGGGTTGCACTCCGGGAGTGCCGGCAGAAGTGAAAACTTGAATACGTGCTTCTCTCCCTCCGTCTTACGAATTTTCGATCATGTCACGTGTCCTGGTGCGAGTTTAACATTTTTTACCCATCACAAAAAAGTACACAACGACGCTGAAGAAGTTTGCAGGATACGCGACCGTCTTACGAATTTTCGATCAGGGTCACGTGTCCTGACGCAAGTTTAACATTTTTCATTCATCACAAAAAAAAACAACGCCGCTAAAGTAGTGTTCACTTCAAAAAAATTAAAATTCCGGACTCGAGGTGCTTATTAAGTTTTAGAACTACCAACTCTATGTCGTACAAAACATAGTTCAAACTCTATTCATCCATTGCAACCAATACTTTCTTTTGACCTTTTTCAATACAAATGGCTTTTAAAAATCAACTTTAATTGCACATCACAAAAGTCGATACTTCAGTTGCTGGCGATGGGTTGAAATTATATCGAATTATTCCCAAGTATGAATAATATAATATGTTTTGTTCTACATTCTTAGTTATTTTTCTTGATACGAGGCTGGAGTGATGACGGGCAACTGTTTGACACCTTGGCTGTTGATGACCTTCACGAGGAAGTTGGGTAGGCTGATGAACAGCCTCTTGTGGATCTCGTGGATACACCGCTTTATAATCTCGTAAGCTTCTAATTCTGGTAGATCTGGAAGAGAGGGTTAGAATTATAAGAATCATATCTTCAGAGCATATACTACGAATTGTTACTCAAAGGATTCCCACGAAGTGTCTCGTGGCTAAGTGGCTTCAAATTCATTGAAAAATAAGATATTTAAGTCGCTAGACATGTTACAAAGCAATATAAAAGAATAAAAGTTAGGAATATTATATGAAAACAACAAAAATTCAACACGATTAAAATAGTACAATTTGAAACGAGCTCAAATTATTTTTCATTCATTGTTTCCATAATTTAATGGAAATTATATCAATGGTAGATATTGATATTTCCACTCAAGATGTTGCTGATCGTCAGTTCCTACACCAAATCAAAACAAAAGTTTTTACACTAATACGTATTACTATATGCCGTCCATCAACGCCAATCACAGTCATCGATCAATTTCATCACATCAGCCGAAAGACGTCCACTGCTAGACTTAGGCATCCCTAGAGTGTCGCCACAACATCCCGCCCGTGACCCTCACCAGGTCATCGGTTCACCTTGTGGGAGGCCATGCCAACGCTACGTCTTGTGATATGCGGACGCCACTCCAGAACTTTTCAGCCCCATCGATCATCTGTTTTGCGACAAATGTCACTGCCACTTCAGTTGAATAAAAAGGATGAAAAGCTTACCAGCTTTATAAAATTCGTCAAGGATGCCCAAGCTGAGCAAGCCTCCAAAGCCGTGGACTCCGAAGGGCACTCTCAGTGCGCACGCGAGGAAGTCCACGGTGTACAGCTGTCCCCCATCCGCCCCGTCGTATCCTGCGACCAGCATGTTCACCATTGATGGATTCTGTTGAAGAAAATTATACAATATACCGTTACAAAATTTCTCTAAGGGTTAAGCAGAGGACCAATAGTACACTGGTACTACTAATATTACTTTGGTACTTTAAGAAAATTCATTAAAATAAATGTGAGTACACCATATTAAACGCATTTCCTAAAAGTGCCACGCAATCTACCAAAGTTGAACAGATACGTAACATTCAAGGTTACACCATCTGTATATGAAAGTGAAAAGTCGTGCTCTTTTAAAAAATAAATCAAGCAGCTTAGTCTTTGCTTAATTTACTCTAATTAGCTAAATAATTGCCATACCTGTAGGAAAGCAAACATTTTAAAGCATGAAAACATCCACCCTTTACTGACACACTAGACTAATGTCTGTTTTTTTTAATCTAGGAGACTAAATTGACAACTTCAAATGTCAAAACTGACTTTAAATGCTATTGAAATCTATGTCAGTTTGCCATTTTCACTTGTCAATTTAGTCTCTGAGATTAAAAAACAGACTTTAGACAATACAAAAATCATGCATGCATCACACACAAGTGAGGTATAATAGTTTTAGACTGACATAATTAAAATATAAAAGCGATTAATTGTTGAACGTTAATTAAATGGCTTCCGAGTAATTAGCGCTGACATTAACATTCGTATGGACGAAAGTGTTACAGAAGAAGTCGGTATCATTATTATGCTCGGACGAAAGTGCTTTGCATGTTCAGTTAACCCACGAGATCTGAGTAACTCCGTGGTTTATAATGCTATTTATAGGACCACTCTTATTTAGGTTTGTCTATTATTTCGGTAAACGTATAGGATGATTTGTGTGTCTGTTTGTCTGTCCGTCTGTCGCAGAAAACTTACTCACAATCTGCTGGAGCGATGGAGTTGAAAATTTGAACACATTTATGATGAACTTTTTGTGATACATACACGGACGCGTAGCGTAAATAAAAATGTTTTGTCGTTATTGGCGAAAATTTTGATAATTAACAAAAAGTAAGTATTTCAAACTGTGCCTTGTTAAGGTTGCAAAGTTAAAAAACCAAAGGCTTGTTAGTCTAAAAGATATAAAACAAGTACATTGAGATCTTGAATTACTCAACAGGCTAAGAATAAACTCAGAAATAACAGCATTATATTCATAAGAACGTGTCAAAAAATGAGCGGCGAGATGAAAATAAAAGTGTAAATTATTTAACAGTTACAAAACGCATTGACTTATCTTAAATTATAATAGTAAAACGATAATGACAGTACGGAACGTGCGTTCTGATAGAAAATAATTGAGGTATTTGATAACGCAGTCGTTTGGCATTCGTGTTACAGGGTAATCCTAGTACGAATGCCAAAGCACTCCTTCGAAACATTAAGACTACATTTAATTTTCAGTAACAAATATGTAAGGAGATTCTCTGTCCCGAATATTTCTCGAAATAAAGATTTTTATTATTTTATTATTAAAGTCGCTGCATCAGTTGCGGAATTGTTCAAAAGAGTCACGTGGAACGCAAAGGGGTTCTAAAGGAACAAGGGTGGGTTTTAGTTAGTAAGAGTCTGACACCCGTATTCACAAACATTACTTCATAGTAATGTTTGTGAATACGGGTGTCAGACTGAATACGGGTGTCACTGTGAGACCTCATGGTCTCACAGTGCGCGAGCGCACTGGGCCCCTAAAACTTATTCTTAGGCAATACTTGAGTGGCGGCTAGCACTATGCGTCCCATAGAATGAACGCACAGCTAAGGTAGCCAGCTAGCTGTTTTAAGCAACGCATAGCTAGTGTCTCTCGATTCTCTGTAGTCTATTATGTGTTACGAGAAATATTTTTTGGGGTTGGATTTTACTGTTTGTGATAATTTTCCATTTTAATGGCGTCCTTTTACAATGGATTATAGTAGTGAAGAAGAATTTGATAATTATATCAATGAGAGAAGCACAATAAATACCAGAAAAGTGATAAGGGATTTACAAAATCCTTTTGATTATAACAGTTCGGATGAATTTAGACGACGCTACAAGTTTTCCGAAGATGTGGTACTTTTTAACACTCTTGCCATTGATAAATCAAGACCTAGAAATGAACGTCAAGCAGCGAAGTGAACTACGCAACACAAACGAACCAATCACAGAGCTCTATTCAACGCTGTGCGTTTGCTTAGTCAAGGGTAGTTTGAATATGGTTTATGAATTGAAAGGTTTGCCATATGCAACGCAGTGAGAAATGCCCTACTTCGCATAACGTTGCTACTTTACTGAGAAAAGTATTGTTTGTGAATACGGGTGTTACTCTCTCTCCTACTCCACCTAGGGTGGGAGAAACCATTTGATAAGTTCCCACACAGTAGAAAAAAGCCACTGCTTTAAGCGTTGCTGAGGCATTTGATATTGCAGCCACTGCATCAAGCGTTGCTGAGGTATTCAAATACATTAGTGGATGTATTTGATACTACAGCCGCTGCATCAAGCGTCGCTGAGGTGTTTGATGCAGCCGCTGCATCAAGCGTCACTGATGTATTTGATACTGCAGCCGCTGCATCAAGCATCGCTAAGGTATTAGATACTGCAGCTGCTGCATCAAACGTCACCGAGGTATTTGATACTACAGCCACTTTATCAAGCGTCACTGAGGTATTTGATACTGCAGCCGCTGCATCAAGCGTCGCCGAGGTATTTGATACTGCAGTCACTGTATCAAGCGTCGCTGAGGCATTTGACATTGCAGCCACTGCATAAAGCGTTGCTGAGGTATTCAAATACATTAGTGGATGTATTTGACACTACAGCCGCTGAATCAAGCGTTGCTGAGTAATTTGGTTTTGCAGCCGCTGCATCAAGCATCGCTGAGGTGTTTAATGCAGCCGCTGCATCAAGCGTCGCTGAGGTGTTTGATGCAGCCGCTGCATCAAGCATCACTGATGTATTTGATACTGTAGCCGCTGCGCAAGCGTCACTGATGTATTTGATACTGCAGCCGCTGCATCAAGCGTCGCTAAGGTATTTGATACTGCAGCCGCTGCATCAAGCATCACCGAGGTATTTGATAACACAGCCCCTACATCAAGCACGTGTGCGCTAGATGCAGTGCCAAGCGCTATCAAATTCCGTGAAATTATAAAAACTACATTAGTTGAATCGTATAGTAATTTCCAGCTGTAGTTTTATGAGTGCTGATTACATCAATTGACACTTAATTTGGAAAATGTAACTTGATAAGAAGTTTGTTATTGTCATGCTAGATTTTTCGATTTCGTTTTAAGAATGCTGCGTCATTGCTGAGATCTTACAGGGTCGTAAACTGCGTTAATGCCATTAAGTCATCATGTTCTAGTCTTAAATGCTAACGCAAAAAACGGCTGTTAAAGATAAGAAGGCTTTCATCATTCACGAAAATGTTACTATTTAAATATTAGTAGACTAGTTGACCCGCCCAACTTTGTCTGCTCCGCTCCTATTGGTCTTAGCGTGATGATATATGGCCTCGATAAATGGGCTATCTAACACTGAAAGAATTGTTCAAATCGAACCAGTAGTTCCTGGGAAACAAACAAACTCTTCAGCTTTATATATTAGTATAGATATACAATATTGCCCGCGACTTCGCTCGCGTAGATTTTCACAATAAAGAAGCCTATAACCGTCTCCAGTGCTCCATCTATCTAAGTACCAAATATCAAAATCGCATCTGCATTAAAAGCGTAACAAAACAAAAAAAAAAACCTCACTTTTGCATTTATAATAATACAAGCTACCGCATGCGGCTCCGCCCGCGAGAATGTCGAAAATTATTCCAAGAGAACATACTCTCAAGATGAAAACCGGCCAAGTGCGAGTCGAACTCGCACACAAAGGGTTCCGTACCAGAAACCTTATTTTTTATTATTTTTTGTTATATCGGCAATAGAAATACACAATCTGTGAAAATTTCAACTGTCTACCTATTACGGTTCTTCAGATACAGCCCGCTGACAGACAGACGGATGGATGGACGGACGGACGGATAGCGGAGGCTTAGTAATAGGGCTCCGTTGGATACCCTTTGGGTACGGAACCCTAAAAAGTATCCTTTGTTATGCCAGACAAAAATCTAGATGAGTGCCACATTTCATTCAAACTTACGTTTAGTTTACAATATTAGTAAGGATTAAGATTATGTTACGAAGCAAGGATTCTTGGACTGTGTCACATAGATCTTTCGATGTAGTTTAAAAAGATAGTAATAAACGTTTTATAATTAACTAAACCTTATCATAAGTTTAGCTCGGCAAACAGGGTTACTTGTAATTCGACGTACATACGTCAGGTGCTGATAGAGGGGCCAAAATGCAACAAATTGAACCCCCAGTTGTATGGCCGAAATTGAGGAGCTAAATAATAACAGCCGCACGGGTCGATCTTTGACGGTTAAGCAACGCTTGCCAAGGTTGGTCTGTCGATGGGTGACCATCTTAACATACCGAGTTTCCTCCGTGCCTCGGAAAGCACGTTAAGCCGGTGGTCTCGGCTGTCATTTGTAGATCTTTGGCAGTCGTTACGGATTGAAGTAAAGTAAATCTGACTCCAGTCTTGCCAAGATGTACTGTTTTACCCAGTTAATGGGTTGTGGAGGTCTGGTAGGCAATCGCTCCACGTAAAACACTGGTATTCAGCTGAATTCAGTTTGACTGGAAGCCGAACCCAATGTAGTTGGGAGAAGGTTAGGCAGGTGATGATGAGTTGTATGGCCGAAATTCAATTGTTTTCGTGATACTTGAAATGTAAGGTGTTTTCGATAATAACCCAAAATTTTACATTTAATTCAAATAAAAAGAAAACTAAACCAGTTAGTCTATCAGCACCTGACGGATATATACGTCGAATTACAAGTAACCCTGTATAAGCTAACTAGTTGACCCGCGTAACTTCATCTGCTCCGCTCCTATTGGTCTTAGCGTGATGATATATAGCCTTTCTCGATAAATTAACACACAACACACATCACAATCTTACACTGAAATAATTTTTCAAATCGGACCAGTAGTAGACCAGTAGAACAGACAAACTCTTCAGCTTTATATATTAGTAAAGATGCATAGTACGCACCTTTTATACACTTAGGTAGTTGCTGGATCTACGAGTAAATTTCGAACTTTGGTACAATGTGTAGTTTTACAAGGTTCTAAGTATTTTTAAGTGGCGATTATGGCAAACCCCTCCCTTTGGGGGAGGCCTGTTTCCAGCAGTGGACGTCTTTCTGCTGATATGATGATGATAAAGTATTTTTAAAGATTTTACAGCTCAACAATACCTACCCCGGCCCTCAAAGATTCCATCATCGTCTTCCTGGTAAAATGCACGGCGGCTGCTATGTCCAGCGGGTAGCCGTTCCTCAACTTGTAGAGCTGCACGTTCTTGTCGATGTACTGTGTGAACTGGGCCCTATCTCCCGGGTCCCCGATGACGCCCATCACTATTTTGTTCGATATGTCGTATAGTTTGTTCTCGTCTGTAAGTTGCAGTGACGTTAATAAAAGAAAACCGGTCAAGAGCGAGTCGGACTCGCGCACCGAGGGTTCCGTATAAATTTGTAGGTACGTATTATAAATGGTTCAGGAATCAAGTCTCGCAGTTTTTTCCGAGCTAACCAGAACAAATCAAAGATTTAACGGTTTTGAACCTTTAACAGATACTTTTCAAGCAAAACCACGTTACGCTGTTACCAATCGTGGGCTCGTTATCCAATGGAAAATATTATTACAGTGATTCAGTAAAACGCGTCATCAGTGCAGCGCCATCTATCGACTATTTCGTAAACTGACAAGACAAAGTATTTGGCAGCGGAAAACGTTAAAGAACATATGTTACGATTACTAACGATATGATATTAATTAATTAATACCTTCACTATTATTTTGGTACGTATTAAAAGTTTAACAAATAACTCAACAATTTGTTATGGTGTTATTTTCATGCTGCTGTGCATTTTATTTTTCTCAATAGACGGCGCTCTAACTTATTAGAATGCATCAGCAAGTTTCTTCTTAAACTTAAAAAATCAATATCTTTTGAATTTGTGAGTCGAATTTGATGAAATAAACGTTAAATGTTACTCGGAATAACACTTAATTTTTTAAGTACCTATTACTGTACCCTAGTACCTGTACCTAGTACTTATTTTGAATCCAATCAGTGGTTTATTAAGCTCGATGATTGAATACAGGCTATATTTTTCATGATTTAATCACAAATGTATAGTTTTTAGACTTTCCCTATATCTGTAGTATAAGCCGGTATTACTTGCCAAATTTCATAGTTCTAGGTCAACGGGAAATACCCTATGAATTTTGTTTCCCATGAGAGTGTCGAAATATTTGTTTTATGCGGCATAAACGGCCGTATCTTTCTTTTATGTAAACTTATAGAAATGTTTTTTTACAGTTTCAAGGGACCATAGACCTAACTATATGGTTTAATTCCAATTCGATATCGAGTCACGTGTCCTCATGAGAGTTTAACATTTTTTACTCGTCACAAAAAAAGTGCACAAAGTCACGTGTCAGGACACGTGACCTTATAAAAATGATTTTTTACAGCTTCAAGGGACCACAGACCTAACTATAATGGTTAATTCCAAGTCGATACCTCCACGCGTTCCCGAGATAAAAATTCTCGACAGACAGACGGACGGATAACAAAGTGATCCTATAAGGGTTCCGTTTTCCTTTTGAGGCACGGAACCCTAAAAACAACAGGTTGCACTCCGGGAGTGCTTGCAGAAGTGAAAACTTGAATACGTGCTTCTCTCTCTCCGTCTCACGCATTTTCGATCATGTTACGTGTCCTGACACGAGTTTAATTATAAAAAAAAGTGCACAATGCTGCTAAAGAAGTTTTCACTTCAAGAAGCTGAAAGATATACAGTAGGTGTATACAGGGTGACATTTCAAGTGAGCGTAGATGGCCAAATCCGAAACTATGAAGAGTAGTGAAAAACGCTGAAGGGAGTCATAAGGCCGGTGCACTTAGATATGGCGGAGTGCAGCGCAGAGCCTGACGGCAAAGTTTCTAAACGTGTGACACATTAGGGGAATTTCTACCCGAGAATACGCGCGGGTGCGCGAGTATGTTATATTGAGCTTACTAAACACACCGTCGTCATTTGTTTTTAAATTTTTCCTGGAGTACAAACATGTACGACAGTAAGTAAACGGCTGCGCGCGGAGCAGCGCGCTTGCTCGAGCAGTCGCGTTCCTCTCCGCATGTAATCGCTTCGATGCTCTTCATCATCATCTGCCTAGCTTTTCCCAACTATATTAGGGTCGGCTTCCAGTCAAACCGGATTTTACGCGGAGCGGCTGCCTACCAGACCTCTACAACCCATTAGCTGGGTAGCACGGTACTGCATGGCAAGACTGGAGTCAGATTAACTGGCTTCTGACTATCCGTAACGACTGCCGAAGATGCTGTTTGTTGATGAATTGTTGTGTTAATTGATGTTAGACATTATTTCAAACATGACAATGTCGATAAGTTTGACAGTGAAAACTGCTGTGCGGAACGCACCGCCACACGTGCGCTGGTCCTTAGGTCCGGTTTCGATTAGAACTAAAACTGCATCATTGGATTCATGATAAATAAAACCCCCTTTTTTCTCGGGCGTTCATATGGCACATTGAGTTTCAGAAAAAGAAATGCCGTTTAATTCTGTTTTGAGTTTTAAACGTGACTAATTATACTTCGTATCGCTCCCGAAGATGATTACAGTTTACATGCAGCAGTACGTGAGTCGATGCTGTCCTAATCACACCTTTTAAAGCTATTTAAATGCTTTTCAATTTAGTTTTAAATAAATTAGGTAGGTATTATAAAAAAGCAGTGAATTTACTATTTTCCCCCACTTCCGTGCAACCCGCCATGCCGTTGCAATGGCAATCCTTGACTCATCACTCAGGTCTCCGGATTATTAGGGGGGGAGGGGGGAGTGTAATCATCTTCGGTCAAGACACTCGATCTATAATTAGATATCAAACTTCACAAGGTATCTTCGTTTGATTATATAATCGATTTTCAAAAACCGATATTTTCATTACAATTTTAGTAGTGTTGGTCTTGCGCCAAGAGACCGACACTACTAAAATTGTAGTAGATATTCATCTGTATAATACTATCACCATTTTCCTTACGAACCGTGTCGAGTATTCGTAAGGCCTTTACCTACTTGCAGTTTCATTCAATGGATACCGTTTATAAAGGACCGTGAAATAATTTTCCACCTCATTATCATTGATAAGTACGCCATAAAGTAAGTCTTATGTAAGACTGCTATTCAACTGTGAACTATAAAAATTCAGTGCTATGTTGTTACGACTTCATCATGTAATTAAAAGCCCGCATAGGTAATCGTGGTCAAGGTTACGAGGCCGAATGAAAACAAAACCGGTATTTTTTCTGATTATGTACTTAAATGCATTCACTGCTTGTTTTTTGTTACTATCTACTCAGACTAAGGTCTGGGCCGGACATTTTTTCCGCATGTCGAATGAATCGTGCGCTAAATCTACCAAAAGTGGGTCCCAAAAAATGATCGACGACATCGCGGCAGACCTGAGCAAACCTGATGGAACAAGCTCAATATCCGTAGATAGGACTGATCCACACTTGACCAAAATTAGAGAAATAGAAAGAAGTGAAAAAAGAAATAAAACAGAGGCTTAAGTCTGCCCACTAGAGGGCAAATTTAAATGCTTTTCTTTCTGTGACTAACATAATACCATTTTTTTTTAAATACACAGGTAAAATCGGCCTAGACAATATTGTCCCAATGAACGGCAAAGGTCCCTCTTTCGCCACTCACGAGGTGTCTAAACTTGGCTTGCCATCGTGACCTTGGCCTGCCGCGATGGTCTTATTATATCGATCTTTACTCATTCATAGTAAAACAATCATCATCATCACTTCTGCCAATAGACAACAATGGGGTATTTTACTAAAAAAATCTAATTAGTCCGTCTGATAGATTTAAAAAAAAATATTCGACACATATTTTTTCTTTTTCACGTAAACAAACACGTAAAAAATCAAGTTACTAGTTTCCAATAGGGTACTATTGGAAACTAGTAACTTGATTTTAATCGTCATTGTATTAATTCCAAACCTTATGACAAACTTAGTGGACAATGGAGATATTAGCAAAAACAATATTGATTCCTAGATTATAAAATTTAGACGGTCGACGTCGAAACATGGCATTCCAAAGAAAGTGTTTTCATTTGTTACGAGTTATTATTTTGTAAATTCTTGCCATTATGTTAATAGTTTCGCCGTATTATCGGTGTAAGGGACTGAGTATTGAGTAAATGTGGTGTATGATTAAGGTGGATGCTCCAGGGTAGCCCGCGAAATTCAAATATTTTTATGTTTTTTGCAATTTGCCGGTCAGTGTGAAGCTGTATGTGGACCAAATGCGATCTGCGACCGTAACGCGACCGTAGCCCTCTAAGTTCATGTAGTTCGAAAGAATGATGATCATTCTCTCGAACTACATGAACTTAGAGGGCTATATTGATGATTAAAATGGTTATAATTCTTTAGATAAATACGCGTTACGGTCGCAGATCGCATTTGGTCCACATACAGCTTCACACTGACCGGCAAATTGCAAAAAACATAAAAATATTTGAATTTCGCGGGCTACCCTGGAGCATTCACCTTAATACTTTAACTTTGTGTGCAGTGGCTATGTTATTATAGTGTATCATTGATCCGAGAGTATCTACCTCTATAAACATATCAACACACTAAACCCCGATTTCTGAATTAGGAATTTGAATTTGAGTAGGTATTTCAACTCCTTTAGCTTGAACACCTGTCTAAATGTGGCACTTGGTTTTTGAGGGACTGTATTCATGTGTAATTTGGATAAATGATTTTTGAATTGATTAAAGTATGGTTTTTCACGTCCTTCAATTCAGAAACCGGCCCAGTCTGTAACTGAACTCTTCAAGTAAATAGTCTATATTTTCATAACAAAGAAGAAAAACAAGAAAACCTTTTTTTATTTTTTTTTTATTTGTAATGGGTTTGCTCTTGACTCTAGTCTATGTCAGAGATGACAGAGACAAAGTCTACGATGGAGCGAGCCTACCCAGAAGGACTAACTATGTGGGTAACTAAACTATATGGTGTACATAACGAAGAGTATTATATTCTATTCTAAACGAGTTTCACAACTAAAGTACAAATATCATTCATTGCTATCATAACAATAACAGGCAAATAAGTTTAAGTACCGTGTTTCATGATGATAATGCTCTGAGTGTTGGTTTGATCAGCGGCAATCATGGCGAAGTCTTTACATTGGAGACCTAGCAGACACTGGAAGTACAAAGTTGAATTGGGCATAATTACAGTCTGCAACCACAAATAACTTAATACGGAAGTAAAAAAATATAAACTCAGTTATAAAATATATTCTTCAAAAACTCGATTGACATTGACGTAAATCTAAAGTAAATAGTGTCATAGACGAGGACACAGACATCTAGAGTTTTTTGACTGTACAGGGAAAAATTCTCCTTTGCAGGTTTAAAGATTTTTTTTAATTAGACCGATCTGCACAGAATTTCTGAGAAATCCGATGTGTGATCCGACTGTTGTACGTGTTTTAGCTTTAAGTTTCCTTTTGTGTTTTACTTTTTGGTACACAATCTATACTAATATATAAAGCTGAAGAGTTTGTTTACTTGAACGCGCTAATCTCAGGAACTACTGATCCGATTTGAAAAATTATTTCAGTGTTAGTAGCCCATTTATCGGGAAAGGCTATAGGCTATATATCATCACGCTAAGGCCAATAGGAGCGGAGCAGTAATGAAAATTGTGACGCAGACGAAGTTGCGCGGGTCAACTAGTTAAGTATATTGGTGCACAATCATTAATTAACATCAATTTTCTTCCGTTATGACTGATTGAGTGACAGACAACGCGCAGCCGAAACTACTGGTCGTAGAGAGCTGAAAGGCATGTAGCTTCTTTACACTCCGTAGGGGTGCACTAAGGGAGGATTTCTCGAAATTCCTACGGGAACGGGAAAAAACGGGATATACGCGTACGAAGTCGCAGGCACAAACTACTTATTTAAGTGTATAAAATAACTCAATAGTCGATAAGGTGTCGTATATGAAACAGTGAACCAGAGTTTAATTTAGGCTCATTTTCTGCTGGTCGGTCCAAACATGATTAGGTACCAGTATTGAATGAATTTTCAACACCCAGTCGCATCATTTGTCTTGCATTTGATTTGTCATCCATTCATTTATTTCCAGAAGATGTAGAGGCAGTAGTTGGCAAGATATTTAAAGGAAATAATAAAATGGGAGGAGCTCGTGGCTAAAGAACAACAGCCGCACAGGTCGAGCTTAACCTTTAAGCAACGCTTACCAAGGTTGGTCTGTGGATGGGTGACCATCTTCATTTATTTATTTTTTTCACTGTACAATTTATAATAATAAATTTATTTATTAATTATCTTAACATACCGAGTTTCCTCCGTGCCTCGGAAATTACGTTTAGCCGCTGGTCCCGGCTGTCATTTGTAGAACTTTGGCAGTCCATACGGATTGTCAGTAGCCAGTAAATCTGACTCCAGTCTTGCCAAGAAATACCGTGTTACGCATTGTGGAGGTCTGTAAAATACTGGTATTCAGCTGAGTCCGGTTTGACTAGAAGCCGAACCCAATATAGTTGGGAAAAAGCTAGGCAGATGATGAGAGAACTTATAAAATATCTTCACTCTTAAAATATAGTTCAATAATAATAATCGTAGTACCGTAAGCCAAGAATCTAATCTCCAGATAGATAGGCCTACTACCGAGATGCCAGTCCGTTATGACTCTGCGGCTTCGATAGAATTCCAACTGTACGAGTAACTTCCTGCCTAGTATAAAACATAACATAGGTAAGTTATGGTTCATGGTCGCAACGAAATTCCTAATTAAAATAATTTCCTAAGTAACAATGTAAAATCGATTTCAGAACCTCATATGCTATAAACACACAGTTTGAAAATTATACATACTTAGTTATGCTAGGTGCATTGGATACCTTTTTTTTTCTAGGTTTTTTTTATTTGACACTAGAGCTTCGCCAGCGACTTCGTCCGCGCTGCAATTTTCTTAAGGATCCCTATTTTTTGTAGACTAATTATGTTCTAAACTTTTTCTCGAGAACTACTCTTTCTATTGGTGAAAACAGTATGCAATCGGGGCAGTAGTATCTGAGTTTATCGCTAACAGACAGACAGTCGCGGCGGAGGACTTTGTTTTATAATATGTAGTGATAGCGATGGGTTTACTCTTGACTCTAGTCTAGGTTAGAGGTGACAGGCACAAAGTCGAGGATGGAGCGAGCTTACCCAGAAGAAGCCTGTCCACTCTAACTTTGAAGAGATTAGGGTTGAATGTGTTCAGAAACACACACGCAGGTAGAAAGTTCTACCCTTTTGGTGTGCGCATTATGAAAGACGTTTGGTTTTTATCCATCATACTTGGCAAAGATGTACTCTTTCTTCTCTTTCTCTTCTTCTTTCTATGTTTTCTAAATATTTGAGTATTACAGTTGGATGCGAGACGCGCAGGACCGGTCGTTGTGGCGATGCTTGGGGGATGCCTATTTCCAGCAGTCGACGTCTTTCGGCTGATATAAAAATAAAAATATATTTTTTTTATTTCAGACATTCTTGGTCCATAATAGAATTGTTAGTAGAAAGACTTAAAAACTATGATAGTTACACTTAAAAAAAAATAATAATAATTAATTTAAGTATTTGCCGCCCTCTGGGGCCCCGGCGGCCCGGCGGCCCGGGCGGGGATATAATGATGATAGTTGCTCTTAGTAAAATCCAAATTATTCTTGCTTTAACATATTATTAGAAACTCTTTTATTAATAGTCCTTGTGGTTTTGCAAAACAAAGTTAGCACTTCGTTTTAGGATTTCCCAAGATTGTGTCAACTTATTTGCTCGTTCAATATGCAGATGCAACCTTTCTGTGATTTGTGCACAAATATGCGAAAATAACTCTTAACGTTTCAAGGATCGACACTAAACCGTTAATCTTTCGTGACCTGAGAGTTAGCACTTATCTTAAAGGATAAAGCTTTATTAGCATAAAGCAATTTTGAATTAGCATCTTCACTACCGAAAAATCGCCAAACTTAAGTGGCATTGAGCACAGCACATTACTCTCAGAACACATTCAATGAGGTCGGGGGTTCTGGAGTAGATACTGCGTAGTGGAACATGAAACGTTGTAAGACCTCTCAAACCTCTCACAAGGTGAACTGATTGATGATCTGTTGAAGTTCGCGAGAATCCGCTGAATGCGAAATGCATAGGACTTATCGATATGGCGACACTTGAGGGAAGCCTATGTCCAGCAGTGGATGTCTTTCAGCGAAATGATGATGATGATCTTCACTACACCCATAATCGTAATCTATTGAAAAAGGAACAGTCCCATCTATACCATTTTCCTAACAATAGCTCACGGATTCTCCTTAATCTTCAATTAAAAAGAATTCAAGCAATTCAATTGACCAAACACGTTCCTTCACAGCTAACACTTCCAACATACTCGCGACAGCTATCTCTAAGATATGTTGAGCAACATTCGCAGTTACTTAATTGATAGACGTGTCAATTTTAACACCGTACACATTGCAGTCGCGCATCTACACTAATTACTTGCATAACTCAGATGACACAAACAAACGTGTGAATGAGAATTAGGTGTTGATTAGTTTTGGAGATAAAAAGCTTAATTAAATTGTTGAGCTTCGTTCGGATAGGTATGTCTTAATTAAATATATGGATAACTTAATGAGAGAGGTAGTACTAAGACACCCTATTTCTGACATTGTGGAAGATAAAACAAAATATTTATACATAGGATTTACACTAGAAGGACATATTGAAACTGCAAGGAGTACAAGAGAATAAGAATTTAGTTCAGTATGGGATGACTTCAATTAAAAAACAGGGGAACAGGGGTTCGTTAGAATCATCAAAGAAAAACATAATATATGAAAGGCATATCTCAAAATAGGAATAAAAAGAAGATAGAGATGCATTTTACTGGTCACAAATCCTAACTATTATTATTAAAACGAAAGTGAATTTGTTTGTTTGTTTGTACGCTTTCACAACTAAATCACTGAACTTATATTGTTGGTACAGAGATAAATGGGATCCTGGAGACAGTTATAAGCTACTTTGATGAGCGTGAAGTCCCTGGTAAAAGCTAGTATTCATAATCATCAATATATATATATACTACTCTGTCAAGAAAGTACCGGGAAAAGATCAATAATACACAAAATGTCTGTTATTCATCCAAATTTATTTTATCACCTTCAAAGTATGCTTCTTTAGAAACGATACACTTGCGCCAACGAATAATCCATTCATCAAAACATTTTTTAAACGCTGCTTCCGGAATTGAGTTCAGTTCTCGCCGCGAATTCTCCTTTATGTCTTCTATCGATTGAAAACGGGTGCCACGAAGTGGTAATTTGAGTTTAGGAAAAAGAAAAAAGTCAGTAGGAGCCATATCTGGTGAATATGGTGGTTGCTGGATGGTATTTGTTGAGTGTTTGGTTAAAAATTCGTTGACAATGATAGCCTTGTGCGAAGGCGCATTGTCGTGGTGCAAAATCCAAGAATTTTCTTTCCACAAATCTGGCCTTTTTCGTCGAATTTGCTCTCTTAAACGCCGCATAACGCTCAAATAATATTCTTTATTTACCGTTAGACCTTCCGGTAAGAATTCAGAGTGCAATACACCGCGATAGTCAAAGAAAACAGTCAACATGACTTTGACTTTTGATCGACTTTGGCGTGGTTTTTTTGGTTTCGGTTCAGTTGGAAGGCGCCACTCCGAAGCTTGTTGACTAGTTTGCATGCCAAACTCGTAAACCCACGTCTCGTCATCAGTAACAATGCGTTTCATGAATGTTGGGTCCGAACTGACTCGTTCTAGCATGTCCTCAGCGACTTTCATGCGATTGAGTTTTTGGAGAAAATTCAGATCTTTTGGGACTAGCCGAGCAGCAACATGTTTCATACCCAAATGATTAGTTAAAATGGTACGGATCGACTCGTGAGATACAGAAAGTTCGGCGGCTATCTCTCTCAGAGTTGAATGGGGATTTTCAGTCACTATTTCTTTCACTTTTGCGATGTTAACTTTAGTTGCAGACGTTGACGGCCTACCAGAGCGAGGCAAATCTTCCATCACATCTCGACCGCTTTTGAACGCTTTGAACCACTCATAAGCACGAGTTTTTGATAAAGTCGATTCACCGTAAGCCTTCTGTAACATTTTCAGTGACTCCGAACACGAAATTCCATTGGCGATGCAAAATTTAAGACAAACTCTTTGTTCGATATTTTTGTCCATTATGAAATTCGCAATACACACTATATATGATATTACTAAAACCAGCACTGTATTTAATATAAATAACAGATGCAACTCAAACTCCGCGCCAAAATGGAAAACAGTTGTGCCAATCTAACAACTACAAAAAAACAAAAATTTGAATTTGGAACCATAAACAAATCATCCATTCCCGATACTTTTTTGACTGAATGTATATAAAATTCTTCCGTTACTGACTGATTGAGTGACTGACAGACAACACACAGCCGGAACTACTGGTCGTAGATTGCTGAAATTAGGCATATAAGTTCCTTGGGGAGTACAGGGGAGCACTAAGATTTCCCGTAATTCGGTAACGGAAAAAACGAGCTATGTGCGTACGAAGTTGTGGGCAAAAGTTAGTTTATAATTAAAACAAGAGAAGTATAAGTAAGGATGCATTTATCGTTACCTACGTAAATGCCATAATTTAGTATAAGCACGTAGGCAGGTTCAATTACTTGAACAAATAGGTCTTCAAGTTGTTTCAAGTACTTTGATAAATAATTTCTAAGCCGCAAGCCACGTGCATAGATTGTGAAGCATCGCGGAAATGTGTTCAAATACTATTATTTTACACAATAATATAAATCAGTATACCAATAATGATTATTCTAGCTAGTGGTACAGAAGTATACAATTCAATAAGGAAAACTCAAAAGGAAAAGTATGATACAATCAGTAATAACGGTTACTGATGAGGTGTATGTGTTGATGATCAACGGCATCCAGCCGATAGCAATCTGGTAGCATCATTGAATTAGATGCTTTTATCATTTACGAACTTTTGCCAAGGTTTCGCTTCTGAGGCCTATCTCACACTTACTGTGAAACTTTTGGGGTTAAAACACTCAGCAATAGTTTTGCTTCCTATTTGTTGAAGAATTTTTGTTTTCGGTTCAGTAGATTCTTACAAAGTTAACGTTTTACAATCACATGAAGAAACAAAACAAATCCACTCGTTAAAATATAAGTTTGGATTAAAATAAGATTGAGTATGAGCACTTATTGAACTTCTAAGTTCGTAATTCCTCAAATACTCACTTTTTACTACTTGGTCTGACACTTTCTCCTGATTCACCCAGAGCGGGAGGAGTAATTTGATGATTTCCCATTCTTAAAAAAAAGGTACCTACTGTGGACCTTCTTGGTTGGAAGAATTTAAACTAATAAAAATGTGGAAAAGTAGATTTGTTCTGAATAGGCTGTCATGTATTAGCTATGATCGTAGCAAGTGCTCAGTAACCTGCGGCGTCACAGGACCTATATTATCGGCTTTAAAGCCGTTGAATATGGTGGTAAAAATATTGACTTTATCTCAGAAAGTAGAGAGAGGAAGAAAAAGTGAGAAACGTACGTACCAACTACAACAACGTACTATTTAAAAGCGAAATCTGGGAAGCAAATTCCCCCCACATTATCTTTTATTATTATCTTTATTGCCACCAATACCAATTTTGTTACTCTCTCAGTTTCCAGAAAGTGTTCCCGCGCCACTGCACTAGTGTTGGGAAGCTCCCATGACTCTTGACTCGCATTGTGCCATCCCGTTGTTACGATGGGAACCTTATTGTTGGCACATCACTAGCTTCCATCAGATAGTGTGTGAAGCTTAGTCTGATCTTATTGGGTTGGCTAACTGTGATTAAATGCAGTTTGTTAGTATTGTTCGTTTCTTTTTGTTGGGGTTCTATTTTGTTGGGTTACCGGGTTGTGGGTGCAATGTTAAATGCAGCTGTACTGTTGTGATTGTTAACCTTTTCTAGATCTGTGCTTTTGAGATTTTGCTAGTACGATTGTTTGTTGCTTTGTATTCTTTTTAGGAATGTTGTGTGTGATTATCGTAGAAAACTGGTGAGATTTTTCTTTGGTATTGTCTTTAACAACACACTGCAGAATATGCAGTGTTTTGGCCAGGTGCTTGCGCGCGATAATATTTTGAGGTTCCTTCCACAGGGTTAGCATTTTAAAATAGTTAAATACGTACATCAAAAAGTTAGTTTTGATATCTTTTGACCATTACAGTAGAGTTTAATTCAAAATCAGAGTTTAATTCGTCAGAAATTCAAACAACGTATTCAAACATCGCTTGCGTGAATTCTTTGGGCGCCAGAAATGTTGACCATACATTCTTCCGACTAGGAATCACGAGAATTTAGTAGGAGCGACCCTTTGTATATAATAATCATCATGACGAACTATTTGTTAGGCATTCCGACCCTTTAAAGGTCTGACCATGGAATGAGTTGAAGGAAATAAATGACTTCCTAGAGAGGGTTTGTTCTGTTTTAAAGTTTCAGCGGTCTACATTATTATAAATCGACAACAATTTGATTGGGATATGTTTACAAAAGCAAAGAAAAATCGTTTTTCCTGTTGCTATCATACAACGGAGATGGCTGCTGCCCATCCTCTATTACTCTATTTAAATTCTTTCACCTTACATCTACGAGTAAGTGTAGAAAGATGGATGCCAGACATGCTGCAGAGCATTATGCTGAGCGATAGACTTTCTGCTCTGATGTACTCGTAACGCATACTTTCCGTATTTGTTATACTTTTTGAGTTCGTACCCAAAGGGCAACCAAATAAATCCAATTACTAAGCCTCCGCTGTCCGTCCATACGTCCATCTGTCATTGGGCTATATCTGAAGAACCATAGTAGGTAGACAGTTGAAATTTTCAGTGTGTATTAAATTTCTATTGCTGCTATAACAACAAATAATAAAACTTAAATAGGTACTTACTTAAATTAAAAATTAGACGGGGCTTCTAACAAGGAGCGTCTTCATCGGTTTATGGTACGGAACCCTTCGTGTGAGAGTCCGACTCGGACTTGGCCGGACTTTGTTTTTCTTCGACTCGTTTTCTTTTTATTTTAATTTATAATTTTATTAAAATTAACGACTATTTTCTACTTTCAGGTACTCCAGCAACACCACAAAGATGGAAGGACTAAAAACCAAGTGTTGATAGCAACAAAAGTGGAAGTGACAGCAAGTAGTGATCAGTGAAGGTTAAAAAGAGACAGAATGCCGGACACACTATCACTGTCAGCTGGGGTCAGCCTGGGTCTGCTGGCTGGAATCGTGTCTGGAGTATGTTATCTTGTAGCCAATGGGATGACATGGCCGAAGTAAGTACCAAGTGTTTTTATTTTCTGCTGCTCTAGGATTTCCTAAGATTGTCATTCCTGATGATAAGAAATTACCATGTACTTACATGTTATTCACGACATAGTAAGATTTTTTGTAAAGTCTACCTATTAGTGACGTATTTGACCTGACCTAGGCTGTGAGCCTAACCTTGGTTGCATTTCTGTACAAAATAACTTTAATAACAGACTTAAATGATCACTTTCCGCTAGCTACAAAGTTATAGGTAACCCTTGAAGTTTATTATTTGATAATGTACTGTTTTAAGGAAAATACTCCTGCGGAAATTCATAATTTGTCCTAGCTTCATTGAATAGAATTCAGACCCATACCGCCAGGTAGCAGCGCGCGTCACAAAGAAGTTTTATATATCTCTTTGTAAAGCGCGGGAAACAGATTTTCGTATGACAGCGCCATCTATTCATAGTATAGTGAAATAGGAACGTCATTCTTTGAGCCTGAAGTTTGCAATTATGAGCATAGATGGCGCTGTATACTTTTCAGTATATCTTTACCATTTTCATATTGCAGCCTGATACAAAAATAGTGACGATAAAAAACATACATTAAAAAAAACTGCGAAACCGGTTCAATAAAACATTGCCCAATTCATCATTGTATGCTTTTGCTAGGTTAACGACCATCAGAAACACCAATTTTAATTTATAATTTATTCAATTAAGCATTTCAAAAGTGAGATAACATCGGGTCCCGCGTTAATTTCGTCATACACAACAGTCCGCGACTACCCATGCGTTCAACAAAAGGTCCGATGTTGCGCGCCAACCGTGACCGATGCGACGCCGACATTCGCGGGTTTTATTCGTTTTGCGTTTTCGAAACCCAAAATGTCGCGTCAGTCACGTTTGGGACCGTTAGGAATAGTGTTGGCGCGCTTTCAGTTGGTGGTTATGAAGGTGGTGGGAATGTGAAATAGGGTTGTCATTTGCCATTTTTTTTTTTTTCAAAATTTTAGGTTCAGTAGTTTCGAAATTAAGGCTAATTTTTCATCTAATTTCTTGAATAACTTAATCTTCTTCTTCTTAATCTGTCTATTTTAATATTACTAAAAAAAAAAATTAAAGCTCAAGCATTAATTATCTAGTTTATCACCCAAAAGTGACCCCAGATTACTTATCTACATAATGCGTCCGTGTTTACGTCACAGAAGTTCATTATGTGTACCATATTTCAACATATTGGTCAAGTAGATTCGGAGAAAATTTACTATGATAGACGGACAGACAGACAGAAGCACGAGTGATCCTATAAAGGGTTCCGTTTTTCAAAGATGTTTGGAACCCTAAAAAAGTCGCTAAGTTAATTCTTGTAGAAAGATCAAGTAGTACGATTTGTGAGAACATAAACATAATCGGTGGATAAGTCACATGCTTTTGAAGTTATCCTTATTGCGCAAATCGTCGTTTGTACTGTATGGCGCCAATACACATGCAAAGTGCGTTCTCTCTGTTTATCATACATTTTAAAGCACTCGATCTTACCTCTTTATGTTCACCGATTTCTCCGCTAATTGTAGACCGATAAAAAAAAATATTCGAAAGCCTATACTCCTGAGGAGGTCCCATTTTCACCAAGTCAGAATCTGATGATGGGATCCCATGACGCTCGAGGGAAACCCTCAAATTTTATAGGCATATGCAAGGTTTTTCATAAACTTTCTAAGGCAATTCAGATATTTGTGCCTGGTTAACATCATCTCATGTTGCTGATGGAAGGTATAAGTCATGCAGGATTTGATAATGGGATCCTATGAAAAATGTTTCTTCAGCGATATTTTCGCCCATTGTTAACCAATTTGGATGTTTTCTTTTTTTGTTTGGAAGAGAATTTTCCCATTTCAATTTGGTGAAGATCTGATGAACAACTTCGGAGGAAGGCATCGGAAGGAACTCTTCAATAAATGATAGCAAATGGATCGGGATTTCTGAAAGCGCATGTTTGTTGATTATTTTCACCACTTCATAAGATAACATCATGCCGGTATGCTGTGTTGTGTGTGTGTGTGTACCCGCGTACCACTAAAAAGTGAAAAAAAAAAAAAAAAAAAAAATACGACCGACTTCTAAAAACAAAACAATACAAAGTATAAAATAACTTTAATTTCTGAACTCGGTGTCAAAAAACGAAATAACCAAAAACACCGACTATCGAAATTAAAGTTAGTTTTTGCAAAATGTATTTATTTATTATTTTGCTGGTTAGGTTAGGCTAATGAGAAGCAAGTAGCTTAATCACGTACAGCTTCATTTTATTAACTACGCTGCTTTACCGAAAGGTTACTAACATGCAACTGGTGCTGCAGACCGGTGGACCGATGACCTGGTGAGAGTCGCGGATAGCGGATGGATGCGAGACGCGCAGGACCGGTCGTTGAGGCGACCCACGCAGGGTGGCCGACGTCCAGCAGTGGACGACTTTCGGCTGATATGATAATGATGATGGTGCTGCAGCATCCGTAGAGTTGCAAGTTTAGAACCAAATTTATGAAAAAAATAAAAGCTTATGTAATAAATTAGATATTTCTTACAGCGAATTTAGGTTCATACGCACATACTTGCACCACAAAGCCTTCGTGTGTGGCCATGAAAGTGAAAAGCGTTTAACGTTAAAGAATAATTAACATTTTAACGCAACGTCATACTCGAATATAATTGTTTTTAAACGCCATTTGTGTTTCGTAATATGTTGGCAAAAAGTGTGCATGTGTTGTTTTATAATATCTAACACCAAAAATTAGCAGGTTTAAAATGAGATTGGGCGGTACACGTTGACCGCCTGCACAGTGACCAGTCGACGATAGTACAATTTGTAAACAGTACAACTTTTATTCAATACAATTTTGATAATATTTTTAATTGTATGCCTTCTGGCAGGACATTGTTGGGACTTTACATTTTTCTATATAACATCTTTAGTTACTATGGTTAAAGATGTTTGATTCAAATTATTTATTTGTGATTATAGAGTATGTTCACAAATAAATAATTTGAATTTAATTAAATAGTCTCCACAATGTGAGTGAAGAGTTGGCGTGACAAACTAGCCGCTTACTGCAATAGCTGATTCGAGGTGCCCCGGGAAAAGAATACCTGCTTCTGCGCAAAGGCCACTTCCATATCGTACGTCATCGCCACCTGGAACCAGCGTATGTTGTGTGCGTTTAGGTCGTATCGGTCTCGCCGCTGCTTTCTTGTAATTGCATAAATAAATAAATAAAGCTGAGAATAGAATCAGTATAAAGAAACTCAGATTGGTATCTGCAAAAATAGAGGAAGCGCGAATGATCGTGATACAACAAGTTTGCACAATATTGCACTACATTATGTCAATTCTATTTCGTAAGACATACTTTATCTACCTACTGATGATAAAAATTTCAGCCTTGACCTTTTGAACGCCATTGTCACATTATGTAACAAAGGAAAGCTTACCCTGTAGGTGCGCCAACGTCACAGATATGTGACAAAAAATGCGGAGAATTTGTGTTTTGGCGTGGGTAAACCTCTGATGCGTTTATGCTCTGAAGTTCAAAAAGATAAATCGCCCTAGGTATATGTTGAAAGTGTAATACAGCGAAATTGACGTTTTTTACAAGAACTCGCACTTCCCCCGCGGCTTTGTCCACCCTGCAATTTTCTTAAGGATCCCTAATTTTTTCTAGACCAATCATATACTAAAACCTTCTTTAAGAACCACTCTATCCACTGGTGAAAACAGCATGAAATACGGTACAGTAGTTTTTGAGTTTATTGCGAACAAACAGACAGACACGGCGGAGAACTTTGTTTTATAATATTTTGTGATGTATTGATGATGAACAGGTTTGAAACCAGGTTCTTAATGACGACGATATCAGTAAGAACCTGGTTTTATTTTTCTGACAGTGATACTGATACAAACGTACTATAACCAATCTTAGCTTACCTTTGTGACAGGTACTCACTGACAAGTTTAGTGAAGGCGCTGCCAATTCGAAACGCATCTTTCAGGGCAGTTTCTTTACTATTCTTTAGGCTTAAAGAGGTTTTGTCCATATAACGGTGAGTCCCTTTAAAACTAAGAAATGTTTGTAAATGAAGAAGATGCCGTAGTGGCGAAGTTAACAGTTTTGAAATATTGACAATAAGATTGCAATCGCCCTTATTTTTCTTAATGCTTACAATTCAATTCGCCGGTGTCTCCGTTGTGTGACACGACAGTGTCCAGCACTTATTGATCACTAGCTTCTGCCAGCGGCTTCGCCTGCGTGGTCCCTGGGGAACATAGCCCCGGGATAAAAAGTAGCCTATGTCCTTTCTCAGGCTCTAGACTATCTGTGTACCAAATTTCATTTAAATCAGTTCAGTAATTTTGGCGTGAAAGCGCGTCAGACAGACAGACAGAGTTACTTTTGCATTTATAATATTAGTAAGGATAATATTTTATTCACGCCACAATAAGCATCGAATACTATGTTCGAAAATAAAACTCTACATTCAAAGATAGCATGAAAAGTGGAATACTTTTGACCGGCATTGATAGTGAGCCTAAAATATTGATCAGTACCTATTGCCACTTACCTACTAAACCAAACAAGTCAGGCCATCACAGTGTACTGCTAGACTGAGCGCGCTATGCTCTCCAATTTATTTTTGTTTTTTCAGTTAATAAATTTATAAATTTATTTACCTAGTTGATTTTCAAAAAGTATTGGGCACGTGTATTTATGAGAGTATAGAGTGGTTCTCGAGGAAGGTTTTAGTTTATAATTTGTGTAGAAAAAAATTAGGGATCCTTAAGAAGAAATTGCAGCGCGGAAAAGCGCGATAAAGACGCAGGCGAAGTGCTAGTTAATAATAAAGATAAAGTGCATCAAAAGCGTTCAAGAGTGGGGGCTGGTGACGTCACATTTTAGTAAAAAGTGTACTAAAACGTGACACAACGTCTTATTTTTTGTTTACGTGAAGAAATCTATACCTACTAATATATAAAGCTGAAGAGTTTGTTTGTTTGTTTGTTTGAAAAGAAAAAAGAAAGAAAGAAAAAGCGTTTAATTGCGTCAAGCATGACGTATACCAAAAAAAAATTTAAAATAAAATAACACTTACTTGAACGCGCTAATCTCAGGAACTTCTGGTCCGATTTGAAAAAATCTTTCAGTGTTAGATAGCCAATTTATCGAGGAAGGCTATAGGCTATATATCATCACGCTATGATCAATAGGAGCGGAGCAGTTCGACGCAGACGAAGTTGCGCGGGTCAACTAGTAAATAATACGTGTCTAATATTTTTTGGAAATCTAACAGACGGACTAATTAGATTTTTACGAAAACACTTAATTATTATACAACACCCGGTATCAGAGTGTTGATTCTACTATTTTTTGAAAAATCGAAAATTTATAATATGTTATATGACAGATTTTAACTGACATGGAAATGAGAACGTTGCTTAAAATTAGTAGAAGAGACGCTCAGTATGTCTGACTGTCACTCATATAGTTAACGTTACTACAAGTCATTTGGCCAGCTGTCTCCGTTATGGCAGGCGGCAATGTCGAGCACCTATTGACCATATTACTTTTCACGCTACAATGAACAACCGTTTGGGTCATACTGTGTTTGACAAGCGAGGGGTTCTGTACAGTTTGGATGGCAGTTACTCCTTATGTGGAAAACTGGTTCTCAATATTAAATACCCCAATTCATCACACTTTTAAGATAATTAGTTCACCGAGAAGATTAAGGTCTACGGCTACGAACTAATGCTACGCTGCGTAGCGCTACGCAGCGTAGCAGGCCTACGATAAATCCCAGTCCCTGTAGCTCTAGATTTAAACCAATGAAATAGCTCTGAATAATAATAATTACCCTGAAATCAATCGTAAATTATTGTTATAATATCGAATTTTAAAAATTCAGATGCAAAATGACAGAAGACGACATGCTCAATCAACAACAGATTTATGATTTGCAAACTTAAACAACTAACATCTATATGCTGGTACGTTGGTTGCATGGGTGGCCCTGTATCAAATTAATTAGTACTAATTATCATGACTGTGGATGTTGTGATTGCTAGAAGCACCATGCTGTGACCATGCACCATAACCCACACATCGCACAATAAACCCATTAAACTATAGAACTGTAATACATTCCAAAAGAGGAGGTTCCATAACTCCTATATCGGTAATGCGTCAAGCATAGCGCCGCCCGCGCCGAGCGCCTAGTTCAGTTCACTTCATTCACTCACTCCGTTCACTCGGTCCGTGCTGATGCGCCGAACGGAAGCTCGGAAACGTTCGGCTGCTTCCGACACATTTGAATCGAATTTGTGATCTAGTGGTGTGATGTGTGTGTGTCTGTGAAACTAAGTGATTTTGAGTGTATTTTTGGAGTAATTTTTTAAAGGTAGGCTCTATTGTGCAATTATTTATAACGTACCTAACGACCTAACCCGGCTTTGCTCGAGTGCAATATTATTTCCAGAGGAGAATCCTTGTCCTGACAATTTTCATATGGAAACGACAATAAAATTAAAACAGGCCAAATTGTTCGAGCCTTTAAAACGGCTAAATATACCGATTGGCAGTTTTTTGTTAGTGATTTTTATTCATGCAGCAGCTAGCATGTAGCATTTAGCATCATATTGTTTTCAATCACAAATATTTAATTTTTTTTATCTGCCTAGCCTATTCCCATCTTTATTGGGGTCAGGATACCATATTATAATAAGTTACAATAGCTACCTTCTTTGTCTATGTCTTGTCGTTTAAAAATGCTAGATCTAATTAGTGTATCAACGCATAAATCTAGGTATTGCATAGCCTTTCTCTTCATACTTAATTGTTACTTTTTCGTGGTAATTAAACCCGAGATGACGAGTAATCTCTCCTTTAGTAGATAGTAATAGTATTCCGTATAACGTGTGACTCATATCCTATTCTAAACAAATCGCACACTACCGCTTAAAGTATTTGGCCAACTGCATTTTAAGAGGCCGTCATTAAAAACAATGTTTAACGACTTCGCCTGCGCAAATTTTGCAAAATTATACCAAGGAATAATACTCCCGGGATAAATAGCCTATTGAAACCAATCTTTCTCTGTGTCAAATTTATCCACATCGATTCAGCCGTTTTGGCGTAATTGAGTAACAAACATATATCTATCCATTAAAAATATCGCATTAAAATAGTAAGTAAGATTGCTATCAAATACATGATGAAAATTAATATTAACCCATTTCATCAGTTCGAATTTTTACAAAACATATTTTTCTGGGTAGCCAAATGTTTCTGAGCGGTATTGTGTCTCGTCACACTCGACTTCCACGAGGGTGAGCCATGTCACACACTAATGACGACCTGTAATAGGGAAGATGCAAATACAGAATTTATGAGAATGTTGTCAATAAAATGATAAAAAAGTATAAAGTAAAGGCCATTGCAACGTTTTTATTTTGGTTAATATCGAATTTTAACAAAAATAATGAATTAAATTAACGTGAAACGGAACGTATTTAAAAACAACAATCAGCGTTTTGTGACGTATCTGCTGTTATGCCAACGAAAAGGCAACCTTATGTCTTTGAGTTGGACAGTTTTTGACCAGTAATAGACACGAGTGACGTCATCGTCCGTTTTCGCGCGAACCTTTAAACTGTCGGTTTAAAAACGCAATTTTGGCAATAAATTAAAGCGTTTTCATTTTTTATTTATGTGGAGGTCTATTCTAGATGAAGTTCTTTAAAATTAAACCAAAAATGGAAATATTGCATGTTCCCTATTGGATATCAACTGGTTAAGGGTGATCTTCAATCAACTGGAAAACAATACCCAGTTGCACTTTTTGTTTATCCTGGGTATTGAACTTTTGACCGCTAAATCGTGTCGAGTTTGTCGCTTGAGACACTGACGACTTATTTCTATTTTTATTTCATTGGGGGTCAACGGAAATGGACGCTTAATGGCATCCCACATGCCAATATCCAATCATGCAGTTTACAAATCTTTAAAAAAAAAATTGTGTTTAGAAATAGGAATAGGAATAGGAATGAACCCCGATCGACCAAAAAACATGGCGGCCGCCGGTTTTTTTTACAGTAAAACTATTCAATTGCTGTGGCGTCGCGGCTACTATTGCTGCCAGATGATCACAGGCTAACTTTCACGTTAGTAAAATAAAAGTTTTACCTCAATAGTATTCGACGCCATAGTTTTGGTTTAACTAGCCAATTTGTTATACATCAATCAAAATTATCACACTAACGTTTCCTAGGCCCGCATCAGTGACGATGCCCATCTGCAGAACCCATCTGAATATTCACATACTTATACCTACGTAGTCCTATGAGCTAACAACTTCTTGTCCATTTTAATATTTGGCTGAAGTTGGTTTTACGTGGGGCGACCAGCCGTCTGACCCCCACAACCCTACGAGAGGGAAACCAGGTTCACCAGAGACTCGTCCGTTGGACAGCAGGGTGCACCGCTAGCAGGTGAGGTTGGCTTGGGTCTTAAGATGGTAACAGACCCCATGCACCCCCGCTGCTACCGCGGTATCAAGATCATGTGCCACACCATGAAGCTCTTCGAGCGCATCATTGACACACGGCTCCGTAGCGAGTGTACTGTCTCTGAGTGTCAATATGGCTTCCGGGCGGGTAACAGCACCATGGACGCAGTATTCGCCTTACGGAATCTGGCTGAGGCTTACAGAGAGAGAAGGAGAGCTTTGCATATGGCCTTTTTAGACTTGCAGAAGGCCTTCGACTGTATACCTCGGCAGTCCATCTGGTGGGCACTGCGCTTCAAAGGCGTTCCCGAGGCCTATATTGACATTATCAGAGACATATGTACCGCGATTCCGTGTCCTCTGTCCAGACCGCTGTTGGCGAATCGAATGGCTTCCCAATATCTGTTGGCGTTCACCAAGGCTCGGCTCTTAGCCCGTTCTTGTTTAACGTAGTGCTCGATGTAGTTACGACAAACATCCAAGATAAGCCCCCATGGCTAATGATGTATGCCGATGACATCGCCCTCGTTAATCAGAACAAAGCCCATCTTGAGCGCAAAGTCAACATTTGGAAGGACACGCTTGAAAACGGTGGTCTGAGACTAAATGTGGCGAAGACTGAGTACATGTCCTGTGGCGGCACGGATTCAAATAGGTTCATCCGAATAGGTTCGGATCTGATCAGAAAGTCCGATACGTTCAGGTACCTTGGATCCGTGCTGCACGAGTCTGGCAACGTGGACGACGATGTCCAAGCACGTATAGGCGCGGCTTGGGCGAAGTGGCGCGAGGTAACGGGCGTTGTATGCGACCGCAAAATGCCTCCGAAGCTCAAGGGGCAGATATATAAATGCATCATACGGCCTGTCCTACTGTACGGCGGTGAATGTTGGCCAGCACTAAGCAGACACACCCAGGAGCTTCGCGTCACGGAGATGAAGATGCTGAGGTGGATGATTGGCGTAACGCGATCCGATCGCATACGCAACTCTTTCATCAGAGGTAGTCTTGGTGTCCGTGACGTGGGGGAAAAACTGCAAGAGTGTCGTCTGCGATGGTATGGCCACATCATGCGCCGCCCTATGGAGTACGTTGGTCGGGGATGCATGAATATGGCTGTTCTTGGGGCTAGGTCCCGTGGTCGCCCTCGCAAGCGCTGGTTGGACGTCGTTAAGTCCGACATGAGAGCCAATGGCCTAACTGAGAAGGATGTTCAAGATCGGGCAAAGTGGAGGAAGCTAAGTAGGAAGGCGGACCCTGGCAATAGCCGGGATTAACGCCAGGTAGAAGAAGAAGTCCTATGAGCTAACAGTACGTAAAGATTACACCATCATTGGTACCACAAACATGCACCACATAAAAAACATTCAGCCAACGTCTATGTTAACAGGAGATTTATTCTTCAGTAAGTTCCTAAGTAAAACAATCCATTGATTTATGTACAAGGATTAGTAACATAAAGCCGGTAGTGAAAGCTCTGTGAGTTTGATAACCTATCACGTACGCAGACCGCGGTAACAGATTTAATCAATTTTCACGCACAACGCAATGCTCGTGCGCAGGCTTTGCCCAAAACTTGTGAAAGCGGACAACCACGCAGAGGTAAGTAATACCTTAAAGTACCTACCTGAGTATCATAAAAAGCTCTTTTCCTTCACCAACATAATCTACAAAAAGATTATCTCAAACTGATTTGCCCCATTCCTGGCTAAAGGCCTCCCGTCCATTCCTTCCATTTCTCTTTCCGCTGTACTGAACTAGGAGTTCATCCAGGGCATCTGCCACGACTCCGTATAGCTGTGTCAGGGCGCTAGTCTTGTGAAATAAGGGCCCAAAGCTTTGACAGAATCCGGCAAACATATTGCCCACAATATTGTAATATAAATCCACTGACTTTGGCACTATGTCTGTCTTACCCTCCACTTACCATAACATAGAGTAAGTACCCTCTGATGGTACCAATCTACACGCTCCTGTCCCAGTTCCAGGTTGTTCAAATATTGTAGTTTCCCTCTCGAAGGTCAATGCAGGACGAAATTCAACTACCGGTTTTTTTTTTCATAATCTGGCGCCAGCCCAGTGTCAGAGCAGTTTTGTGTTACTACCGAACCCATTTTTTTGGGTCATGCAATGAGCATCGTTCTGATTTTGCTTATTTGAGCTATGCAGCCTTTTCGCCAAACTAACTAAAGTGGCAGTGGGCAGGGCACATTGCTCGCAGAACAGATGGTCGATGGAGCCAAAAGGTTCTGGAGTAGCGACCGCGTACCGGAAGACGCAATGTTGGAAGACCAAGGTGGACCGATGACCTGGTGAAGGTCGCGGGTAGCCGATGGATGCGAGATGCGTAGGACCAGTCGTTGTGGCGACGCTTGGGGGAGGCCTATGTCCAGCAGTGGACGTCTTTCGGCTGATATGATGATGATGATGATGCAGCCTTTTGAGCCATTTAAGTACAATTTGTCTACCTAAGGTTATCTGGCAAAAAATAAGCGGCCGCGACCTTTACGCTAGCAACTTGCATAATGTTTCCCCCATTGAATATGAAACCCTTGAAACTTGCCAAAATGTCGGTCTGTTGTATGGAGGTCATAGTATTAACAAAACACTCGTGATTCCGGCGCGTCGTGATTAGATAATTTTCATATCGAAAATGAGGCTTCAATGATTTTCCTATAGGTTTTTTCTGAATGAAAATGATACCTATAGGTACAAAGTAGAACCGATAGCGGTCTATAAAATTAAAACACCAGATACAATGGGTGTTAGGGATTTAAATTTTGTTTGTGATAAGACTTCGCCTTTGGGGTAAAAACGATTCATCTAAGGACATACTTTTAAATATCAATACATAGGTACCTACTACAAACATGCACCACAACAAGAATCGAGCATTGATATTAGACAATCACAAACATGTAACCTGTTCAAAAATGGCGGTTAATCTCATTTTAATAGTGGCGTATCATTATTACAAGGAGACTCTGAACACAGTTCAGTGAAATTTGGCAACAATAGCCTAACAGACAATGCCCAGCCCAAATAAAACACAAAACGCCGTGTAATTAATACGTAATCGATGTCAACCGCAAGTTTTGCAACGTTCACGCTTCCAACTTGACTTAATTCGAACACAGAAAAACACCGTAAATAAAAAACAAACAAATCGTTAGTAAGAATTAAAGCACAGTGTCACAGTTGGAAAACAGTTATCTTCTATAAGCCAGCTAATTCATGACGTAGGGGTCCAATTATAGTAATTTGGGGATTCCGGTGACGTTTTAATTTGGTCGGTTGTCAACTGCTCTGACGCGCCAAAAGCACATCGATACGGTTCGTTGCGCCAACAGCCCGTTGTTCGAAATTGGAATTTATTTTGTTCCTCTATAGTTTTATGGAATGCTGCGGTTTTTTTTTTGTGAGCCAAAGTAAATGTTTTTATTCTCCGATTCAGTTTGAGGTTAGAGAAATTGGAATAAATAAAAGTAAAACAGATAATAGTTGGTTGAATATTACCATAGACCACTTGAAAAAAGCTGTCCTTCCTCAAAACGAAGGCGAGATAAAAACGAATTCTGCTTTTTGGTTGGTTGTCTATCATTTTTGTTTTGTCGTTTCGCGACGATGGGAAACTCTCGTAACATGCGCTTTCCAGACTGCCCATGTAGCCCTAGTATACCAAGTGGAAAGCCTCGTACGTATATGTACGGTTAGACGTTTAGAGCGCCTGTGTAAGATCGTCCCGATCGATTCAACACACACCTTCTTGATATTTTTTTTATTTAACATCTCAAATGACCCCACCTCTATCTTCAACATCATTCACGGACGTCCATGTCCTGGGACTCGCAGGACCGGTCGTTGTAGCGACGCTTGGGGGAGGCTATGTTCATCCTCTACTATACCGTGACAAAAATACCTGCAAAACTGAAATCAGCCAGTTCCTTAGTAATAGTTGTTCGTAATGATGGGAACAATGTATTTTTTCAGGTTTATTTTGTTAAACTTTGCATGTGTTTGTATCATAAAATATATTATGTTAATTAAAAAGCAACAGGTTGCATAAATCAATAATTGTTTAGAGAAGGCATATATATACATAGGAAAAAGACTATAATATTATGACGTAAGCCCACTTATTATTCGCGTAGTGTGCGCTGAATTTCCGGCGCACGCGCGCTTGACTTCCGCAAAGACAGGCGCTGACAGGATTGAATAAAAATTGAAAGTAGCTAGGAACCTGCCTGCGGAGAGTGGGCGAACAATAGTCAATAATAATGACTCAAGTGTTTGCGGTTTTCTGGTTTACAAAGGGAATTGAAAAAATGGCTACTATAAAAATCCTTATTCTGACTAATATTATTAATCCGAAAGCGAGCTAATTTAGCTTGTTTGTTAACTACGCGTTCACGGGAAATTTGCTATAAGTATCGATTTCGATAAATTGTTCATATATGGATGCATGGGATATTAGAAATACATTTAACTTTGGATGGTATGCGGTACAGAGAGTAGTCCCGCAAACCTCCTGAAAAGGAAGGATCCTCCGACGGACGGTTGTTGTGTCCGGTGTGGGCAACTGCCCGTTAGTTGAAATTTGGGTTGATGTATATGTTCAAATCGCACGGTAAACTCTGATTGCGCGATGCAGGATTTTGACGTAGTAGTTCACTGCTAGTTGGATAGATGGCATTGCGGTTATTCTTATTGCGATTTAGATTTTTTGTTCCGTTGGTTTTTCTTGTGGGTCCAGAGTTCTGTATAGCGACATTAACTCTGGAGATGCATTTATTAACGCGAGCACGCTTTGTACAAGAGCTACTTAGCCTTAATTATAATACTAGCTGACCTGGCAAACGTTGTTTTGACATATAAATAAAAAAAATAACCTACGACCTATATAAGGTACTCAGACCTACCAAATGTACATAAAAAAAAAACATAAAAATCGGTCAAGCCGTTTAAGAGGAGTTCGATAACAAACACTGACATGAGATTTTTAAACAACAATACTAATATTATAAAGCTGAAGAGTTTGTTTGTTTGCTTGAACGCGCTAATATCAGGAACTACAGGTCCGGTTTGAAAAATTCTTTCAGTGTTAGATAACCCATTTATCGAGGAAGGCTATATTATATATAATCACGCTAAGACCAACAGGAGCGGAGCAGACGAAGTTGCGCGGGTCATTAAAACCAGTTAGATGATAAAGCTGAAGAGTTCGCTTGTTTGTACAAATACTTTATACGTACAAATACTTTTAAACTGTCTGAGCGAAGCTGTAGATAGGTACCTACATTAAACCTAACTCTAAGCTCGTACTAATTAATTCACGTCACATTTCACCTGTCTTAGGTACTTTCTATATTTGGTCACGAGTGCCGACTGGACCACTGTCAGTGTATACCGGAAGGTGGACAAACTATAATACTGTGTGATTTGTATTGATGTGTCTGTGTGTGCATCAGTTATTGAGGACGGCCCATTATTGTGAGTACTCGATAGTAGTCACTATTAAAATTGAGCAAATATACTATTTTACACAATGTATTGTTAGATGATAGCTTTGTAGAGAATCTGTATGTTATGTTATGTGATGGCGAATGTAGAACATTTTCGTTTTTGAATGACTGGAATGTAATCTAAAGAAAACTAAGCAGAACCCACGTAATTACAACAATGTATGTTATACCACTAGCTTTGGCCCGCGACTTCGCACGCGCACATCCCGTTTTTTTCCCGTCTGGTTGGAATTTTGGTAAATCCTTTCTTAGTTCTCCCATACGGAGTATAGGGAAGCTACATACCAAATTTTAGCTTGCTACGACTAGTAGTAGTCAGCTGTGCGGTGTCTGTCAGTCACTCAGTCACTCAGTCACTCAGTCACTCAGTCACTCAGTAACGGAAGAATTTTATTATTAGGATAGTGATTGTATGTTCGCCAGAGAATGGGCAGCTGCGTTCTCTGTAAAACTCAACACCATACACTGCGATCGCCAACCCGCCTACCAAGCGTGGCGATTATGGCAAACCCCGAATTTCGGGGGAGGTCTATGTCCAACAGTGGACGTCTTTCGGCTGATATGATGATGATAGTGATTGGTATTAATTATCTTTATAATAAAATTCTACTGTACGGGTGTTATCACTGAATTCCTAAACGGCTGGACTGATTTGAATGAATTTTTTTGCATGCGTTTGGGTGGCACCCTGGATAGTTTAGATTCACATACAGCAGGGTAGGTAGGAACGCAGTACGTTCCCGTGAGGTAATTTTCAACTGTGACACAAGATAAAGTAAAGCTAGTGTACAATAATTATTGAGACAGTGTTTTAAAGTTGTATTATAAAAGCAAAACGCCTGCCAAACTAGCAACAGCAACACGCTAATGAGTAACGTAGATTTTATTTTTGAATAGGCGTTTTAATTTGACATCGCAGAAACATTAACACGTTTCATAACAAAGAAGTCAAAAACAAACACTTTATAGTTTTTCATTTATGTCACCGTAACACTAATTTAATACAATAATACAAACAATACTTTTTCATTATTACAACTACCTATTTTGGGGAGCTTTCGTCAAAATAGGTAGTCTTTAAAAAACCGGCAAATTGTCATGCGATAAAGAGTGTCTTCCGGTTCGGCATTAAAAAACGTAATTAAGTTTAAAGCTAATTACCCACTAGAGGCAGCCTCGGGTCGAACGGCTGCCTCGACCCAACGCTGTGCAACTGGAGACGAGATTCCTTAACATAACACAGGACGCGCCGCGCCGCCGCCGTGAGGCAATTCGTCGCCGCGGGTCGAGACACATTTTAACGGTTTTCGGCGCGCTCAAAGAAGCCTCAGTCTGTGCCAAGACTGAGTCGTGCGTTTAGTGGAGACAGACGGGTCGCCTCTTAATTAATATAAATCTTTTATCAGCCATCAATGCCTCCTCTTTTGTTGCATTCCCTTTTTATACTAGTTTTAGTGACTAATAAAGCAGCAGCTACTCTACGCACGTCTGGTGCCATCGCCCTTTTGCTCTAAACTGGCTGCTCAAATGGATACACAGCTCAAGACTTCTCCTTATTTCCATTCAACATACAAAAGCTACTATCTAACATCGTCACTTCTTCTTCTCTGCCCACTCTTCAACTACCATACAAAGCTATGCCTTCTTCTTTTACTTCTTTTTGCCTTTAGTCCCAGAGCCACCCTTCACCGACGGCGACTGATTTATCGGCAAGACGGCTCCAATCGTCGACTTCCTCGACAGAAAACCACTGCTGTCTCCCGATACCATGGACTTCTTCACTTTAGTCTTCAGTTCCAAGTACAGTTTGTTCTCTTGGTTCAGTTGAGGGAACACTGTTATGGTTCTATCTAATTCCTGGGGAAGAACAAGGAATGGGATAATAGGATAATCAGACATAGGGGCCATAATCCAAAACGCGGGCCCTGTGTTGCTTACGTCTTCGAATTTTTTTCTAGTACCAGGGCGGGAAGTCTCAAGTGAATTCGTTAAAGTCACCCACCCACACAACACACACACAAACAATCAAATCACAAACAAAACACAGTCAATCTTGAACGCATACCTCGGTCAAAATCAATCGTGGGTCGCGTTAGAAATATACTGTGTGCGGGCCCTGTGTTGCTTACGTCTTCGAATTTTTTTCTAGTACCAGGGCGGGAAGTCTCAAGTGAATTCGTTAAAGTCACCCACCCACACAACACACACACAAACAATCAAATCACAAACAAAACACAGTCAATCTTGAACGCATACCTCGGTCAAAATCAATCGTGGGTCGCGTTAGAAATATACTGTGTAACGAACTAATTCTGTTGCTATGCGATCGTGATATACTCGTATGTCGAGACTGCAGGCCCTGGGCTATCCAAGTCACGGCGGCTAATATTTCTACGACCAAAGACCGACAACTCTTTTTTTTGTTGTTTGATATTATCAGGAGGTCATTATGAAAAAAAAAAGAAAGTTGCAATTGACGGGAGCAAAGCCGCAGGGGCAGCTGGTACAATATAATATTTTCATAATTTTCCGGGAGTATGTCCCTTAGAGATTTTCGACTGTCACGCGGATGGATCCGCGGTCGACAGAAAATCTTTCCTACTTATCATCTCACCGATTAAACATAGGCCAAAGCTATGCCACAGTACCCAGTTTTCCACCTTCCGCATCCAGTCTGTCCCAGCTATCATTTTTTATCCCATAACTTAGGTCCAAGATCCACAAAATCACATTTACCATCTTTAAAACAATCACATAATAGACCTTCTTATGCTCAAACTGGTCAGTGGCGTACGCATACGTGTGCAAGGCGAACAGTCCCTTCAGGACCCCGCTCTCATCACACAGATCGAACTGGGTGAAGGTGCCCAGCTTACACTTCTTCCTGATGTACTCCAGCATGATGCGAACTGGGCAGTATGGGTTCACTAGCAGAGATTTTTCTACGGAAGTGTCCACCGTATCTACTGAAGAACGCCGGGATGACAGTTCAGGTTCATCCTTATATAAAACGTAGATGAACATTGTTTGTTTTTTTTTCGGGAGCAATGTCTTTGTGATCTGACAGTTGAAAAGTGAGGTTAGGAATGTCTTTTTTAATGAGTAAAAGAGGATTATAAGGATTCAAGGATTTTATGTATTTGTGAAATAAGTTTCGATATAAATTGTGAATCTGACGAATCACAATCATAATTCTACAGTGTAATTCTAAGTGTCTACAAAAATATGCTTGAAGTTAGATACTAAAATAAAACATAATATTATAACGCCAGTAGTCTTAAGGTACGCCCACATTCCCCAATTATGTTTAGTAAGGGGACCAGTCCAGACTAAGGGTGCCTGTCCATTTGCGCAGAGCGAGGCAGCGGAGCGGAGAAACGGAGAAATATTAACCAATCATGCCAGTCAAAATTTCAGTGACCCACGTGGTGTGGAGTTTTTATGCAATTCCTCAATATTTCTCCATTTCTCCACACCGCTCTGCCTCGCTCCGCTGTAATGGACAGGCACCCTTATACTGAGAAATCTCGGATGGTAAAAGCAAAAACACTGTCCGGACCGGGAATCTATGCCAGGACCTCTTGCTCAACAGTTGCAGTAGCAACCACGATACCAACAGGGCATTTGTCTGCCATAATGGATTATTCATCAATCATCATTATTCGTTTATGAACTAAGTAGATGGAACATTTGACAGACTTCGATATTGCCTTATTTTCAACCGGAGGAACTTCTTCAAAAAGGAGGAGGTTCTATGTTCGGCTGTATGTATCTTTTTTTTTTATGTATGTTCACCGATTTCTCCGCCAGTTCTGGACCGATTTAAAGAATTCTTTTTTGTTCGAAAACTCTTGAGGTGGTCCCATTGTCAACAAGTCAGAATCTGATTATGGGATCCTATGAAAATCGAGGGCAACCCTCAAATTTTAAATGCACATACACTGTTTTTCATAAACTTTCTAACGCAATTCAGATATTTGTGCTTGATAGTCATCATCTCATGTTACTGAGCTGATGACGGGATCCCATAAAAAATGTTTGGTCAGCGATATTTTCGCCAATTGTTAACCGATTTGGATGATTATTTTTTTGTTTGGAATAGTATTTTCTCGGACTGGTCCCATTTAAATTTGGTGAAGATCTGATGAAGAACTTCGGAGGTAGGCAACGGAACTCTTGGCAAAGGAACTCTCGAAGCAAATGGATCAGGATTTCTGTAATCGCATGTCTGTTGATTTTACACCAGTTCATAACATAATATCACGCCGGCACGCTGTGCTTGTGGTTTCACTTTTTAGTGGTACCTGCGTACCAATAAAAAGTGAAAAATAAAAAAACTTTTTAACAAAAAAATAAAACCGACTTCCAAAAACAAAACACTACAAAGTAAAAAATAACTTTAATTTCGAAAGTCGGTGTTCAAAAACGAAATTACCAAAAACACCGACTTCCGAAATTAAAGTTATTTTTTACTTTGTAGTGTTTTGTTTTTGGAAGTCGGTTTTATTTTTTTGTTATCAAGTTTTTTACCTTATTGGACGAGTCGATCATTTCTTAACTTAATCACAGTATCACGTTTACTTTCAACAGTGATAGTTATCTGTTTCTGAGTAAAGGTATTACATACAAAAGGGCAGATGCAAATACAGAATTTATGAGAATTTTGTTAATAAAATAATAAAAAAAGTATAAAATAAAGGCCATTGCAACGTTTTTATTTTAGTTAATCTCCATTTTTAACAAAAGTAACGTGAAACGGAACGTATTTAAAAACAACAATCAGCGTTTAGTGACGTCACTGCTGTTATGACAACGAAAAAACAACTTTATGTCTTTGAGTTATGACAGTCCTTGACCAGTGGTTTTCCACCACTGGTCAAGGACTGTAAGGAGTGACGTCATCGGTTTAAAAACGCAATTTGGGCAAAAAAATGAAAGCGTTTTCATTTCTTATTTATGTGGTGGTCTATTCTAGATGAAGTTCTTTAAAATTAAAGCAAAATGGTAATATTGCACGTTCTCTATTACGTCTGTGTTTATCAATGGGATAGGCAGAGTTTTTCTCATTTTCCAAAAATAATATTGTAACCACGATTTTTACACAACAACCCAAAAGTCGTTTTATGGTTTCAGAGTGCATGTCTCATCAATCAATAAATTATTAATAAACAAAATTATTTCGTTACTGAGTGAGTGACAGATCGCACAGCCGAAACTAATCATTTCATCTGCCTAGCCTTTATCCAACTATATTGGGGTCGGCTTCCAGTTAAGCCCGATTTAGCGGAATACGAGGATAATATAATATTTTACGAGGAGCGGCTGCCTGCCAAAACTCTACAACCCATTATCTGGGTAGCACGGTACTTCATGGCAAGACTGGGGTCAGATTTACTGGCTTCTGACGACGCGTGCGGCGGTTATTACCTAGCCACGAGCTCCTCAACGCACAGTCAAAACTACTGGTCTTAAAATGCTGTATGTAGTTTCCTTACACTTGCACTTCGCAGTATTAAGAGAAGATTTCTCGAAATTCCTACGGGAACGGGAAAAATCGCAAAAACTAGTGTTTTGTAAAATTTATTGCATTTTTCTCTCGAAAAACAGTCAGCAACCAGTAATGTACAATATTTTTGTTACGATCTGTTTTAATTTATTTTTAAAAGACAAAATGATTAACAGCAGCAAAATGGTCTTTTGTAAGGCAGAAATTCTGTCAAAAAGGACCAAACCGTTATTTTGAAAAAAATTCTTCTCTCTGACGTCAGTTCTATCGGCATGCGTACCTTTATCATTATTTACATGGAGGGTGACCTACATAGATAGCCTCTTTCAAACGAAACAGGTAGGTGGGTATATCGGTCAAAATGTGGGATATCGCAAACGGCTTTTGGCCGATAATATTATATTATCTTGTTTGTGTGAAAGTTTGTAACTATTTATTTTTATTTGGACTCTGCCGCGCCTCAGTGTCGTGTCATCGCCTCATCGAGCAAAAATTTCAATCAGGAAGTTCTGTAGCTTGGGAATGACAAGTATGTAGTACCCATATTTGAGATTCTTTTATGCAGATCTGGCACCTGACTTAAGATAAATTACATACTTAAAGAAAAATATTTCACAAGCGCGCGACCGCGCTCAAATACCTGAATCATTCAAAAGAAAGAACTACTGAAAGGTATTACAAACAAATCTTAACCGTGACCCATTTCCGATAGCTAATTAGGTCTAACAGAATCAATGAAGCCGCGAAACAATACGAATTAACAACCGTCTCGCAACTAAAGCGCCCCACTTCATAGGCCCGCCGTACACCCATTACAATACTCTACGTCACGCAAAGGTCATCGGACACTGGACCCGCGCAGCCTTGACCGCAAAACAGTTGCGCTCACTCGCATTTCAACCGTTTCTCAACTAAGAATCTAACTAAAGCGATTCATATTTCATAAGAGAGTTGCAACAGCGGCTGGTGGCGCCGATGCACTCCCGCGACTCGCGACTCGCGACTCGACTACCGATAACGAGCGCACTGTCGTTCCGGCACGCAGGAGATTTGCACGCTTGTAAACAAAACGCGGAATCCGCGAATACAAATTCGATTCGAAAGACCAATCGATTCATAATGATATGACAATAAAACTGTCAAATTCAAACTTCGAAGCATTAAAAAAAAACTTTGCTGATAGTGATGTGAAACAGGAGCATGAGTTTATCAAGTGTAACAAGTTTAGTGACTTTTGGGGTGGCAGCATGGCCACCCCCGGGGCCATTACCGGCCTCCTTTCAGTTCCACCACCAAGGGTCGAACTTTGCAGTATTCTTGATACTGTTCGCTCTCTGCATGATGGAGGTGGTGGTCCTCAGGATTATTACTGAGGAGCAAGCGAGGGAGCAAGGATCTAGGAGCGTGACTTCGATGTGGTTTGACTTGGACGACGAGTGAAAGGACCAAAAGTGTTGACAAATAGTGATGTGACTGCTCAAAGTGTTCTAGTAACTAGTACGGGTTAAAATTAAGATTGTTGTACAATATATCTAGTTATTCGTTTAGGCTGATTTAGAATAGTTTTCTTTGTTAATCGACCAAGTTTCTAGTAGAATTTTTAGCTCTCTTATAAGTTACTTGCCTTTTTGCGGATCTATATATAAAATGTATTATTGTGATACAGCAAAACAGAATTCCTGTGCCAACATCGACTAGGTTTTTATAATGCTTAAATAAATTTAAAATATAAAGCGCCTGTTTTATTAATTTCCATGAAACATAAAAAAAAAATAGTGAACTTCAGACGGCATGTAATTAAAAACGAAAATGGAAAAACCCTTAAAAGTAAATGTAGATATGTATTTAGCGATATATAATATACACTTATTCATATTTAAGAAATTGTTTTAAAGATTCTGAAAAGAAATGAAAGGTGACCTTATTGATTGAATTTGTCTCCAGTACAAATGAAACATAATTATTATTCTGAAATGTTTTTCTACATATTATTTTCAGTCAAAGATAGTTTTCAAATTAGGTTTACTGGACGAAGGTCCACACAAATGAAATTAATTTTATGGCAAATAATCATACTAATGTCCTTCTTAATTATAACTTTATTCACAAAATTACTTACATGAAGTTATCTTAATGCAAATTAATTTTCCAGATGGACACGGAAAATTGAGTTGTTTCCGAGAAAATTGAGTGAATTTATATTGCTGTAGGGGTTTTAATAAGCAAATTACGCAGGTAGGTATTAAAAATCGAATACTATACATACTACATGACTTCTCTCCCTTTCTGAAAATCTTTTTGTTTTGGTCCTTCGTGACGCTTTGAGAAAAAAGTAAATATTCCTAATTTATTATGTGCTCAGCCAAAGTGTAGATATCTGTGCCAGCGTCGGTGTTCCCTTCCACATGTCTGCCTTCCAACAAGATGAACAGGCATCTTCTGGGCACGCTCGCTGCATCATAGAGCTCATCCATCTCTTTCCATCAGGCGTGATCGAGATCAAGAGCAAGCCCATTCCACAATTAAAATAAAATTTAAAAAATTGTCTTAACATATACATATTTTTTAATTTTTTCACATTAACCTAATGTATAATTTATTATTATTTATTTATCAAGTATGAATGACTTACAGTTACAGCTAATGCAAACAGAATAAAAAGACTAGCATGTGAGACTGACAGCCAATTAAAAGTCATCACTTTTAAAAACAAGTTGGAAAGAAAGTGTGTACTTAGTTACTATAATAAACAGTGAAATAGGCTATATAATAGGCTATATAATAGGCTAAATATACAAATATGTATCTGTCAAAGAATAAGGACCAAATACTAGTTGGTTATTTATTAATATTCTGCTACATCCGGTTACCCTTGATATCGACCCCAAGATAGCGTTTGTCACACCTATTTCTCCAAACATGAAGCAGTGATTTCAAAACTTGAAGAAGGATTCAAACAGATAATAAAATAATTAAAATGCATTATATTGTAAACAATTGATTGTACTTATGAGTGAATTATCACCACGTGCCTCCGTCGGCACCGCAATTATATCAACACAGTATGATCTTTAACCTAGACTGCAATATGACGTGTGTCGTTGTGTACGATTTACATTTGAAAATAGACTATTTATAAATATTTACATATTCTTGTTCCGTTATAAGTAAAGAAGAACATTGTAATTACTTTAATATTAAACTAGTTTCTGTCTCCGCCCGCGTGTTAGTCGAAAATTAATCCAAGGGAAGATACAGTATTCTTTGACAATTTCAGCCATGGAATTGAAGAGGGAGTGTACCTGCACACCCTCTTCAATCACTCTCATATTTAAAAAAAACCGGCCGGTATGATCGTATTCGCACACTAAGGGTTCCGTACATAAACCTTTATTTTTATTATTTGTTGTTATAGCGGCAACAGAAATATACAATCTAAATCGGACGGACGGACGGGTGGACAGCGGAGGCTTGGTAAACCGTGATTGTTTTTTTGCATTTAGAACTTCTCTGTAACACCCTGGACTTTGAAAGTTGGTGGTGCGTACGGAACATACTCCGGGAGTGACAAGTAACCTATGTCGTATTCCGGGACACGGTCTACCCGTGTGCCAAGTTTCATTGTAATCCGTTCAATCGTTACGACGTAAAGAGGTAACAAACAAACTCACTTTTGTATTTAAAATATTACTAGCACTTCACCCGCGACTTCAACCGCGCTCCAATTTTCTTAAGGATCCCAAATTTTTTTTTTAGACAAATTATGTACTAAAACCTTCCTCAAGAACCATTCTATCCATTGAGACGCGGCGGAGGACTTTGTTTTATAACATTATGTAGTGACAGTTAGGATTACGGAACCCTAAACTAGATATCAAGTAAAGTTCTTAAAGACCTAGATTTATTTATTTGCAGTTGAACTTGTTGTGACAATGACATTTTGGTAAATTTTAATTTGAAATAGTCTGACCTTACCGTTCTAGGTGAGCTAATTTAAGCAGGTTATATTAAGCCAGTAATCACTATCACAATCACTTCATATGTATTATAAAACAAAGTCCTTCGCCGCGTCTGTCTGTCTGTTCGCGATAAACTCAAAAACTTCTGCACCGATTTTCATGCTGTTTTGACCAATGGATAGAGTGATTCTCGAGGATGGTTTTAGTATATAATTTGTCAAGTTTTTATATACATTGGTTAAAAAGTACAATTGTTGGAGGTATCTGAAAAAATATGCTGTCTGGGAGCTTTCAACGAAAACGCGGGCGAAGCCACGGGCATCAGCTAGTACTGTTATAGTTGGAGCAGCAAAAAGCTCTAAATCGAGTAATTAAGTAACTTGCGACTTTCATTGTGAGTACAGGTAAGGAGTGGAATTCGCGGCTGAAGTGTTAGTTCACTGGTAGCTACAACCTAGAGGTATTTAAGTCAAGAGTGAATAGGTTACTTCTAGGCAAGCGTGCTCCATCTTCGACCACATCACTGCCTTCCATTAGTTGCGATAGTGATCAAACGAGTGCCTCTCAAAATAAATGAAAAAACTTTTAAGATGAAGGATTATTATAAAACATCACATTTATTAGTTTAGCATGTATACGTATTTCATTAGTATTAAATATATGATTTGTACACAATTCCCTTATTTATTAGTATAGATGTTCAATAGTGGTACATAGGCGGACGTAATGCAACAAGGCATTCTCTGTCAATCAACCTTTGGGTTAAAAACACTGCATTGTTTTGAACCCAAAAATTAAAAAAAAAAATTGGGATTAAAAAAATTCCAGCAAAATTAAAAAAAAAAAAAATTATGAATGGAAAAAAAAATGGAATCTTTAAGGGAATTGTGTACAAATCATATATTGAATACTAATAAAATACGTATACATGCTAAACTAATAAATGTGATGTTTTATAATAATCCTTCATCTTAAAAGTTTTTTCATTTATTTTGAGAGGCACTCGTTTGATCACTATCGCAACTAATGGAAAGCAGTGATGTGGTCGAAGATGGAGCACGCTTGCCTAGAAGTAACCTATTCACTCTTGACTTAAATACCTCTAGGTTGTAGCTACCAGTGAACTAACACTTCAGCCGCGAATTCCACTCCTTACCTGTACTCACAATGAAAGTCGCAAGTTACTGGTATTCAGCTAAATCCGGCTTGACTGGAAGCCGACCCCAATGTATAGTTGGGAAAAGGCTTGGCGGATAATACATATCCACCTAAGATGACATTATTCCTATGTGTCTTAATAAGTTAACACTGTGTTTTTTACCGACTTCAGAACAGAAGTTCTTTGTGTTTACTAAAGTTCTATTTCGTTAATCAAGCTATTCGGTGTAAATTCTAATATCTTTAGAGCAGTGTGGGCTATTCAATTAAAATAATTTTAATAAAAAGGAAATAAAACATATTTATAAAAAAAGTAAGAAAATGCTTAGTTTAAATCTTATATCTTATCTATACTAATATATAAAGCTGAAGAGTTTGTTGTTTGTTTGCCCATTTATCGGGTAAGGCTATAAGCTATATATTATCACGCTAAGACCAATAGGAGCGGATCAGTAATGAAAATTGTGACGCAGACGAAGTTGCGCGAGTCAACTAGTACTTTATACTAGAAGATTTTTTTATTTAATTTTCAATAGAAATTTGATATGAAATTAAGAACGGTAAGATTTTTTATGAACAAACCCGATACAAAAGCAAGTTATTTTAAACGGTATTTGGACAAAACAGATGTCATTCAAACATTTGGAAACAGTATCTTCCGCAATGCATATCACAAGTCGCAACATGGCACTATCGGCGCTCGCGCATAGTACTATGAAATACTAATGAAATCGGATATTTTATATTCGGTCGGTTGGAACACGCCAGCGGATGCCGATATAATATTCAAAAATCCTTGTTCGCGATTACATAATTGCTCACGCAGATTCTAAATCATTGAATATTTAGATGAATCTTGTTGTTCGCAGTCACTCCTTGCGGAGTTGGGAAAACAAAGAATGATGTAGTGGTCTTTGGACGCTCAATAAAACAAAAGGATCGCGGAGTTACTCAGACGTACTTGGTTTTCATTATTTACCTATTTATTAAACTAATAAAGTAACTTTTCACACCACTTGCACTTCAGTTTGGCGATCCTTCGGGCTATGTCGGTTACGTTGGTTCTCTTGTGGATATCATCATTTCTGATACGATCATGGCTCATTCCCTGGAGCTCTTAATCTATTATTCTCCAAACAATTTCTCCAAACAATTTCTCCGCACAATTACTCCCAATAAGCTCCAAAAATTTTCAAGTACAAATTAGTTGCACAAAAAAGAGAAGACTGTGTTTTTTTAATTCAAAAGCTTATCTATGTACTAATATATTAAGCTGAAGAGTTCGTTTGTTTGCTTGAACGCGCTAATCTCAGAATTTTTATAATGCGCGCAAATGAGTGGAACTCTCTGCCTGCGTCTGTGTTTCCAAACGCTTACAACCCTAATCTCTTCAAAGTTAGAGTGAACAGGCTCCTTCTGGGTAGGCTCGCTCCATCGTAAACTTTGTCTCTGTCATCTTTGACATAGACTAGAGTCAAGAGCAAACCCATTAAAAATAAAAAAAAAGCTACTGGTCCGATTTATACACCTAACAATGAAATCTTTCATTGTTAGGTAGCTCATTTACGGAGAAAGGCTATAGGATATATGATATACATATATCATCACGCTAAGACCAATAGCAGCGGGCAGACGAAGTTGCGCGGGTCAACTAGTAAATAATAAATTTTGTTACATACAGTTTCAGTCAGCATGATACCATTAAATCTCCCTTACCAGCAGCATCTACTGAGAAACGTGTCTTTGACGTAGGTAGACAAACTTAATTATACTCTAGTAATTATAAGATATTTCTACAACTAAGTAATATAGTTATCAGTGCAATATCATTGCAGTCTTCCTTTCTCATCTCACAATGACGTGTGAGGTTTCCGCGACGAAACATTATAGTGTTACGCAATTTTATTGGCCTTGGCACGACCTTGATATCGAGATGAAACGAGTTTTTTTTATAAATATTCATGAAACTGTTATCTCAATTCACTACCTGATGCATCATAACTTCACTAGTTGACCCCCGCAACTTCGTCTGCATCACAATTTTCATTACTGCTTTGCTCCTATTGGGCCTAGCGTGATGATATATATAGCCTTCCTCGATAAATAGGCTATCTAACACGGAAATAATTTTTCAAGTCGGACCAGTGGTTCCTGAGATTAGCGCGTTCAAGTAAACAAACACACTCTTCAGCTTTATAATATATTAGTATAGATATAGATGACGGACTAGCTGACCCGCGCTACTTCGTCTGCGGCAAGTTTTACGTTAATGCTCCGCTCATATTGGTCATGGTGTTATATAGCCTTCCTCGATAAATGGGCTATCCAACACTAATATATTTTGTTAATTAGAGCCAGTAGTTCATGAGTAGTTTAGCATGTTCAAAGAAACTTTCAGCTTTATTATATTAAATAAAAAAATAGTAGTATCATAATATAGAAGATTCCCTTTGCAAAATGAAATACTTATTAGCTCTAGTAAATAATCGTGAAATTATTTTTTAAATACCTTCATCAGCAATGAAGTTATAAAGCTTCAAAGATTTAAATTAGAAAGAGAAGTCCGATGTAAACGTTGACGACAGTTGCCATAGAAAACAGCGTTTTCGCGAGAGGGACAGATATATTTGTTTAAAATTATTATATTTCCTTCGTTTTTTGAGTAATTTTGATTCTATTTTCACTGTTAGTATTATATTTTTGTATATTTTTAGATAAACTCTATAGGTCATAAATATGTTTTTCATGCATATTCCCTATTCGGAAGACACTCATCAGTGATTGATTCTATTATTGAAAGAATCTTCGTAATCGGTTCAGTAGGATATATTAACTTCCTGCCTGAGGAATTTTGACACCGGTGCCCTGGAACGCGAAAAGCATTAGGAGGAACACGGATGGGTTATAGTCAGTAAGAGTCTGACACTCCCTGTCGCTCCGCCCAGAGGGAAGGAGTCATTTGATGACTTCCTATCCTTAAAACAGGGGATCTAGTTACTTTCAGACATTACCTCTTACAAACATACAAACTTTTACCCCTTTAAAATATAAGTTTAGGTTGATATGTGATCAGATTTTATTGGTTTAAGTAAGGTTAAGTTTAATGCAATATTTTTATGTTTCCTTCCAAAATCCATTGTTTTACCTAAGTTCAAAAACCTCATAAAAACAATACTTATTCTTACTAATTACCATAGAGCGTTAATTTAAATAATTAATACGCTACTCGTAAACACAAACATATGAAAGGCCAGAGTGTTACAAATCGCTCAAGTGAAATAAATTGCCCAGTCGTTTCTGAAGGGATATTAGCCAAGAATGGCGCCCAGTGTGTCAAAACCCCGGCTAAGTTGATCTGCGACTGTTGGGCAACTGTGTGGCAATTGTTCGCTGCAACTGGTCGCCGCAACCAGTTGCAGCTGTTGTGTAAAATCTGCATACGCGACGCGATGTGAAAGGGATTGCAGGCGTTGCGTAGGAAGGAAGCGAGTTTTCAGAGTTGTTTCGCCTTTCCTTTAACTGCTGCACTTCAAATGTTAGCTGTACGAAAACAACTCGATTTTTAGGGTTCCGTACCCAAAGTGTATCCAACGGAACCCTATTACTAAGCCTCCACTGACCGTCCGTCCTTCTGTCTGTCAGCGGGCTGTATCTCAAGAACCTTAATAGGTAGACAGTTCAACTTTTCACAGATTGTGTATTTCTATTGCCGCGATAACAACCAATATTAAAAATCATATTTATGGTACGAAACCCTTCGTGTGCGAGTCCTGCTCGCACTTGGCCGGTTTTTTCATCTTGCGTTATTTTATTTTAAGTACCGTTTACTTAAGAAGAAACGCGAGGTTTGGCTCTCGCCTATTTCCTCCTCCAATATTAAACCGATTTAGGAACAAGAATATGAAAAGGACATATACTGTGTCCCTTTTTTTTTTAAGGATGGAAAATCATCAAATGACTCCTTCCGCTCTGGGCGAGGCGGAAGAGAGTGTCAGACTCTTACAGACTAAAACCCATCCGTGCTCCTCCCAATGCCCTTTGCGTTCCAGGGCTGCGGCGCCTCTTTCGAACGGATTCCGCACCCCGGCAGGCACTGGCCCTAGCGGGCCCCGTCTCCCATGCTGACATCTCCTTGAGGCGCGCGTGGAACACAGCGACACAGCGCGCCGCCGACCCGGGCCTGGTTCTGATCGGACGGCGAGCCACCCAATGCTCGCCGTCCGCAGGCCCGCGCCTCGTTGGCCGGAAATCGCCTTGCGACTCCCGACGCCTCTGTGTCCCTGTGTTGTCCTTTCTGATGATAAATATTAACCGTTTAAGCACTAGAACCCTCAAAAAAATTTCAAAGTCGTCCGATAAACCGTTGTCAACAGAACCTTAGTGTACAAATTTGTCAGCTATTAATGAAAGAAGAGAAACATAAGAACACAGCATAGATTCTTCTCTATTGCATGAGGATCATCGGTGCGAGGGGCTCTGCCCCGCCGAGCTGCGGATCTTCACCGATGGATCAAAAACAGGTACAGGTACTGGTGCGGGAATCTTCTCAGAGGATCTCAATATCCACATAGCCACACCATTGGGGGTCCACAACACAGTGTTCCAGGCTGAATGCATGGGCATTTCTCTGGCGGCATCAGCCATCCTAACCAGGGAAGTTAAGGACCACTCAATACGCATACTCTCGGACAGCATGGCTGTCCTGCAAGCTCTGAACAGCCACACAGTGAACTCTGGGTTGATTCTCGAGTGTCACCAATGTCTAAACCAGGTTGGTAGACACAACAAAGTAACCATTCAATGGATCAAGGGACACAGTGAATCTCGAGGCAACGACGCTGCGGATGAACTCGCCCGAAGGGGGTCGAGTTTGTCAGCAATGGGACCTGAGCCCATCGTGCCGCTGCCTTTCGGGTACTTACGCAATCTGGTAAGGAAACGCACCGGAGATAAACATGACAAGCTATGGGCTGACCATAGTGAGTGTAGGCAGGCCAAAGAGGCACTTCCCTCTATAAATGGCCGTTTCACAAAACAAGCCCTAAGACTGACTAAACAACAGTTGCGTTCAGTCACAGCCGTAACAACTGGCCATGGGTCTTTTAATAAACACCTCTATGCTATAGGAGTCACTGACAGCCCGCTGTGCAGAGCCTGCATGGAGGAGAATGAGACAGCAGCACACCTGCTTCTAAGCTGCCCGGTGGTTGCGGATTACAGGGCAAAGTACTTCGGAAACCCAGCGAGATAGTTAGTAACACCAAGGCGTTGCTGGCCTTCCTTGGGGAGCTGGGGTGGATCGAATGACGCATTTGTCCCACCTACACGCAAAATACGCGCTTAGTCGTGGAGTTGCGGAAACCAGCCCGATTTACATACACATACATACATACATAGATTCTTCTCATTCAGTTTGTGAAATATCTTTTAAATCGGTCCAATATTGGAGGAGAAAACAGGCGAGAGCTAAACCTCGAATTATGACTTTGTACACACAAAGTATATCCGCTCGCATTTCCTCTCTTACAAAATCTGTTAAATAAAAATGAGAGAACCTGAACAGAGACTTTCGATGATTGTGAAGCGTTTATTGTGATTCTCCAGTTAGATTTAGTAAGTTACGCGTAAGAATGTACAAATCGAAAATAATATCACAGCAATGTTTTCGTGGTTAAGACAACGAACAGATGTTGAATCTTTGAAGGTCCCCAACTAGTGAAAGGACCCCAACGACTGTTATGATCCAAATTCAAAGACAATTTGAATGACGATGTTTATGGGGATGCACACTGTAAACTGTAAAACGAAGTTTAAACCCGAAGAGCATGTGAAATCTGGATCATTTTCCTTAGTAAAATAACGATCACTTACAAAATCTGAACACAGAAGGGATCAGTCAGTAATTGACTTTTTCGATATTTTTATCCACTCGCACAATTTTATATTTTGCCCACAACTTTGAACGCATTATTCCGTTTTTTTCCGTTCCCGTAAGAATTTCTGGACATCCTCTCTTAGTGCTCCCCTAAGGAATCTGGGGGATGCCATAGTTTTCTCAGACCAGTAGTTTGGGTTGTGCTTTGTCTGTCATTCAGTTTGTCACCAGCAATGGAAGAATTTTATTTAGATGGATTGATAAAATTAATGTTAAGGAAGCTTATAAAAAATAAATCATGTAAAGTGGGTGCGAATGGACTCATTAAACATCGACAAGATCGTCCGCATCGCGGTCAAAGTGAAAAGAGCCTAGGCTGCAATGCCACGTAGAATAGCAATGGTGATTCCTTCGTTAGTAATAATTACTTGTCACTTCGAAAGCCTAATAGAGTAAAGTATGGACTCTATTTTCCGCACTTAGACCCTCATTCGGTCCGTTGTGCGTAGGTGTCCTGGCTAGGTTAGCCAGCCTAGCTCCGCCCAGAAGCACGGAAGTTTCCTGGGAGCTTCACAGGCTTCACAGAGCGACCTCACCGTTCCGAGGATTTGTTGACTTTGGGTAGCCACGGCCGCGCATTCCAGGATGACGTGGGCGGCTGATTCTTTGGCGTCAAAGCAGATCCTGCAGAGTGGGCTGTCTGTGACGCCTATGGAGATTTTTGTTTAGGGGGCAATAGCCCGTGATTGTCCCTATTCTGAGGTTCTTTCTAAATAAGTCGTTTTCTTAGTCGTGGATTTAGACTTGGCATCGCCATTTTTGACTGCCTGCGGTCTGCAGCCCGTAACCATTTGTTGTTGTGAAGTTCAGTCGATCTCTGGTCCTCCGTCGAAAGCCTATAAACTTATCTTTACTATATCATGAATGTTACCAACTAATTACAAGTTACCATGCGTATGTAGCAACATTTTCGTAACCGCACGCTACGGCCGGGTCTTTAGAGCCCCCACAATCCACAAGACATTCGTATTTTTCCGTAGCCTGGAGGGGACTTGTCTATGACTCAACGTATGCATTTCCCAATTAACTACCTACAGTTATTTGCAAGTAAAAACAGTAATGAAAGATTTATTTGTCTATTGCACATCTGCGTGCGAATGTTAATATGCGATGTCGTGATGACGGAATGGTCTTGACATTATTATTGTAATCAAATGCGTATGGGTTTTTATAATAAAATTTATTTTTTGTGCGACTGCTTTGTAGGACTGTTTGTCGTAAGTGTTACTTTTGAACATGGCGTTCGATTTCCAGGCTGAGATTTTATTAGGTTTTATAATTTATGACATGCATAACACAAGTTTAATCTTAGCTTGGGTGCCAGAGGTCGATAACCTGTGTAACATGCAATTTTTAACAAAAATGTTCCTTTTCTCGTGCTTATACAAATTCTTGTAAAAGTTGTAAATGTGGAAATAAAGTTTTTATTTTTTATTTTCTCGGGTCCCTGGAGAACTGGTCCTTTGATATGTACGACGTACGAGAGGCCGAAGCAACTCGCACAGGCCCCGTTAGACATTTCAACTGGGATGGGACACCAACCGACGATTATCCCTGTATGCACTGTGAAAGTATACCCAAGGACAATCCCCGGTTAGAGCAGGACTATTGCAGAATATGGAAACAAAAGATGAAATGCTATGGATTTGGGTGGTTTTGTGGACTGATAATCGTTTACTATGGAAGAACTATTGGCCCCTGCCTGACCACTGATAATTAAATCGGCTCTAAAATGGCAGGGAGTGACTTGCACCCTCAATCAATGGACCCCCTGAAAACGGTCGCTAGCACAAAGTGACGTAGCGCCAAGGGGGCAATATATCCTGAGGTGCTAGAGGAGTGGAGAGGTATACCACGGCTATCAGAACAATACCGGAAGTACGGTCAAGATTCCTACCAGTATCTTACTGGACTATACATCCTTCTCCCGAGCACTTTTGCTCTTGCGAATCTCCACTCAGACAGGCCGATTAAGCCAAGGAAGAGGTGGGAGCTCTGTTCCTCGTCAGTGTTCACTCCGGCAAACCAATAAAGGCAAGCCGGAAATGAGAAACAAGACTTCTCCCGGGAGATCAGGTCCGTGGGGTCGCTACAGCCCAACAGTTCGCCACAAAACTGCCTTGCGGATTTATTTATTATTTATTATTTAAATCTTTCTTCCAAATGGGTTTATTATTTATTATTAATTTGGACTTTCTGAGTAGCGCTCATATCCAGAACGGGTTTGAGCTCGGTTGATCGCAGCACGCAGCAAGCCACCCCCAATTAAATGGAACTGGAAACGAAACATGTGGCTATGTGGGTGGTTTACTTTTGGTCCTTTTGAGCTGATTTTAGAGGGAGAAATGTCATTGGGTGTAATGGTTTCGTAGAGCAGGAGTCTTAAGTTCGATCATGTAATGATGGGATACGTTTATCAAAATGGATAACATAGCCCCGGAGATAGCTGAGCCACGGCTTTAATTTCAAAAGGGGGCCTAAGCAGAAGTGTTTTGGTTCTTGTTTTCCCGGATTTATTTCTTTCAATAGTTTCTTTACTCTCAAGGTGGAATAGAAAAACCTTTAGAAAAAGGCCAACTTTTTTTTATTTGTTAACATTTCATAAAATAGGCAAATTATCGCAACATCATTATATGCAAATCCTTTCACATTTATCATGTTAGCGAATAATAAAAAGTAAAAAAAAATACGCTATCTGTCATAATTGCGGGATGAAGCAACGTAATTACCTCATTTGAGTAACACCAGAAAATGAACAGCTAAAGTTACACATAAATATACGTGTTCTATTTTGTAACAATTGTAGCATTCATGTACATGCATTTACTATATGTTGACACCTCTATGTGGGTGCTATTAGAGTGTATCTTAGTGCTTAACAAAATGTTTTGTTATTCATTTAGACCCCTTTCTGTTCGTGAATGCACACACACACATGACATAAAGCAGAGTGCTAACTTTTTCCCGCTTTGTTCGCGTTAATATAGATTTTATTTATTTATTAAAACTTTATGCACAAGTAAAAAACACTGTACAAAGGCGGACTTTATGCCGTAGGCATTTTGTATCAGTCGACCTTAGGGTGGTGCCGAGACAATATGACAGGTGCAAATTATAGGAAAGATAAAATAGAGAGAAAAAAATCACATATATGTAGATGAACGTTATTAAGAGTAGAGAACTAAACCTACGAATTTACGCTGTGATGACTCTAACAACTTCATGCGAATGTGCTCACGTGCCTTCACCTTAAAGGACAACCAACTGGTTGCCATCTTGATGTTCAGAGGGAGCGCATTCCAAACGATGATCGCCTGGACATAGAAAGAAGAGTGGATAAACCCAGAGCGGTGTGTGGGCAACGTAGAATACCATTTATTATTGGTAGAGCGAAGATTTTGACTGTGGGCAGAGCAAAGGAATTGAATTTGTTAAGTTATCTAAGAGAAGAAGAAGAAGGCTTATTAAGAAAAGAAAACAGACTAGTCAAGGTCTTCAGCGCTCTACGCTGACGGATGGGTAACCATTTTAACAGACATCGATCATGATTGTGAGATTTTCACTGCCTATTTTTTAAGGATGCGAAATAATCAAATGGCTCCTCCCGCTCTGGGTGAAGCAGGAGGGAGTGTCAGACTCCTACTGACTAAAACCCATCCGTGTTCCTCCTAGTGCCCATTGCGTTCCAGGGCTACGGTACGTCTTTCAAATAGATTCCGCAGCCCCAGCAGGCACTTGCCCTAGCGGGCCCCGTCTTCTGTGCTGACATCTCATTGAGGCGCGCGGGGATCGCAGCGCGCCGTCGACCCGAGCAGATTTTCACCCCCTGGCATGGTTTCTGTGCATGTGAACCACCTACCAACGATCGAATGTCGTCCGATCACTAGGTCTAGTGATCTATACCTTGTACAAATCCGAAGCGTGCAGCATTTGCCTTATAGTACCTACACATTCATGGTCAGGGTTGTCTTTAATGCCTCTGCCACTTACAGACGTCAATTATAAATAATGCTCAGCGTCCTTACTTCGTACAATATAATTAAATGTTATCCAATGGATTCAATTCGCTTGCGCGAAACGTACTATCCTATTATAGAAAGATGATTAAGAGGAAATGCGGGCGGATAAACTGTATGGAAAAACTTATAATTCGAGGTTTGGCTCGCACCTCTTTCCTCCTCCAATATTGGATCGATTCAAAAGATATAATATCACAAACTGAATAACAAGGATATATACTGTGTCCCTATGTTTTTCTTTTTTCATTAATAGTTGCCAAATTTGTACACTGAGGATCTGTTGACAGCGGTTTATCGGACAATTTTGAGCATTGTTTAGGGTTCCAGTGCTTATACGGTTAATATGTCGTCGAAAAGTAAATATAGGGACACAGTATAATATCCTTTTCGAGGAGCTCGTGGCTAATTAAAAACAGCCGCACGGGTCGATCTTTAAGGTTAAGCAACGCTTGCCAAGGTTGGTCTGTGGATGGGTGACCATCTTTACATACCGAGTTTCCTCCGTGCCTCGGAAAGCATGTTAAGCCGTTGGTCCCGGCTGTCATTAGTAGATCTTTGGCAGTCGTTACGGATTGTCAGAAGCCAGTAACTCTAACTCCAGTCTTGCCAAGAAGTACCGTGTTACCCAGTTAATGGGTTGTGGAGGTCTGGTAGGCAGCCGCTCCACGTAAAACACTGATATTCAGCTGAATCCGGTTTGACTGGAAGCCGTCCCCAATATAGTTGGGAAAAGGCTAGGCAGATGATGAGTATGTATCCTTTTTATTCAGTTAATGAAATATGTTTTAAATCGGTATAACATTGGAGGACTGTTTTCTCCTCCAATTTAAGCGAGAGCCAAACCTCGATTTCTGACTTTGAATTAATAAGCGAAACTCCAACATAATGGTTGATAATATCTAATGACAACAAGAAACAAACAAATTCTTAACTTAATTTCAAGTAACTTACACACGTCATTGCTCACCATCAGGTGAGACAGTGGTCAAACGCATACCTATCAATATTTAAAAAAATATCTTCACCAGGCTTCAAGTAACTTCACCAGGCTTCGAGGTCAATGGCCGCTAGTAGTGTACATTTTAATAATAATAATTAACTCTAATGTTCCCTTGTTTCTAGGAACGAGCCCAGAAGATGCATCAGGTCCTCGCAGGACGACGACGTGTGTCGTAGCTGCGGGGGCGACAAGCACGGCGGGCCCCTCCCCTGCATCTGTTACCCAAGAGAGTAAGTACCTCATCATCTGCCCGCCCTAATCTCATGTTACTTGGGGTTGGCGCAACACGTCTTTTTCTTCCATTCTGTCCTATCAGCCATCACACTATCACTAACTCCCTTTTCTTTCATATCGCTGCTCACACAATCCATGTAAGTTTTCTTCGGGCTTCCTCTCCCTCTCCATCCAACCACAGTTATATAACTCTTCTAGGTATATGTGTTTCGTCCCTCCTCTTCACATGACCATACCAAGAGAAGCGATTCCCTTGTAACTTTTCCATCTCTATCTTAATGTAGGTATATTTAGACTGTTTCTAATATCACACAGCGCCATCTTCCTTTTCCCCACATGTCATGTTTTCATCACTATCGAACTGTATGTGCACTACGCTCCCTCTTCTCAGTTAGATTACATTCACACACACACATCTAGAGTCAGTTACCATATCAGCCCTAAAATATACATATATGTTTGTTATAAATAGATTGGTCTGTCATGTCCTGACGCTATGAAGCGTCAGCTTGCAGGGTTCCAAAAGAACGGAACTCTTTTAGGATCACTCATCTTTCAGTCTGTCTTTCACAGTCAATTCGCTCTCAAATCGCGAATCTACTGGGACTCATTTGGTTCGTTCAGAACCCTTTGCACGCAAGTCCAACTCATACCTGGTCGGTTTTTATTGACCTAGGCTGACTGAATAAATGTGCTATACATCTCCAACCTTTTAATGCTATGATATGGATCGCAGAATACCATGAACGGATAATGTTAATGCAGGCCTACTGTGCCATAAAGGCTAAAGCATAGTGACTGCAAATCCAAGCTATCGTGAAGCTGCGATTTTTAGGCAATTAAACATTCATCTTCACTTGAACCATCTGCTCATTGAACTCGTTAGTAAATTGCATTAATTAATCATTGAACATCGTTTATCATAATAATTTTGACGTGTGCTTAATCTGTACAAACGTGTAACGTGCTCTGAACAACCTTGATGGAGATTTTCACAGAATACCTAATTTTTATCTGCTTATTTGTGTGGGTCAAGGTATGAATTGTGGATGATCTGTAGTGATAGATCAGCATCACCAACAAAAAAGTACCAAAAATTAAAATAATATCAGCTGATTTGTACATTTTTGCTCGTATATCTTGGCAAAATGTCAGGGACAGCGTTTTTACTTTTTGGAAATATTTTATTTTTAGATGCCTAGAAGAAACTGCTGGTTATTCAAAAATAACGCTATATTATACAAATATTCTGGGTAAATCTCTGGCCCACTTATTATGATAATGTAGAATATCTTAATGATATGGATCTATTTTGGATCCTTCGCTGCTTTAACACATTTGACAACGAATTATGTGAGTATCTTTATTGGAAGCAGAGATTCTGCTTCCAATAAACGTACTGAAATAATTGGTTTCATCATAACAGCCAAAAGCCGTCCACTGCTGGACATAGACCTCCCACAAGATGGGGGGTTTGCCATAATCGCCACGCTTGGTAGGCGGGTTGGCGATCGCAGTGCATGGTGCTGAGTTTTACAGAGAACGCTGCTGCCCATTCTCTGGCGAGCCCCTTAGTCGCTCTTACGACACCCACGGGAAGTGATGGGATGGTATTATTATTCTACGGCACCAGCCGACACCATACGGCAATGCAAATAATTGTTTTGCATTATTTTAGTTACTTTCTTCTGTTAATTCCAGGCCAGTTAAGTTCGAGACAGGCGCCTGGTTCCTGCATCAGGTGCAGCGAGCTCTCAGCGTCATGCCGTGGAGCGTCTCCACCGACAAGCTCGAGCAGATAGGTCAGTAGACATGCTTCTCATACTTCATATTGATAGTCGATCCGAAAAGTTCGAGAAGACAGGGGGGGCTACTCTCTAAGCCCGAAGCCCGTAATTTCAGGCTTGCGATTAGTCCCGAACCCGATTTAAGACCGGACCGTGACTCGTCCGGAGCTCAAATAAATATCAGTGCGTACATTATATATGAACTTGTTCACACACATCCGTATCTAGGACAAAGTTGCCCCACACGTTGCGTTCCGGACGGATCACGTTCCGTTCACGTCCCAGGTACGGCCCGGATATGTGTGGATTAATCTTAATGCTTCATAAGTGGAAATAATATTACTGGTCAACGTTTTCCACACTATCTGATTCCCTGAGCTTAGGGTATCCTTAAGAGGTAAATATGATCTTCAGAGAAAGGCTGTAGAGTGTAACAGCTGGATTATAAAGGCGTCAAGATAAATTTCATGTGATTAAAGAGGCTTATGTCCAGTTGTGATCTGAGGGCCTAATTTTTAAGCTCTCTAAGACAAGTGCAAATGTCAAACTGACTTAAACCTTATTATAATCTGTGTCAGTTGCCAGTTGCACTTGTCAATTTAGGTCCCGAGATTAAAAACCAGACTAGAACCACTAAGAATTAATGACAACACGATTTGACAGTTACTGTAAAATCGTGTTGTCTTACATTCTTAGTTCGGGTTCGGGACTAATCGTAAGTCCGTAGCAGGTGATGTGGAGTAGAATACCCCCACAACTAAGCCTGAAACTACGGAGTTTGGACTTAGAGAGTAACCCCCCTGTTATAAGTTGATGATTATAACTATGAGATATTATAAACAGCATCTAAATAAGCTTATAAGTGTCAGACTTGTATTAGATACGAGTATATAAAGGCAATGAGGGCTACCGTTGTTGTACTCACTAGTTGGCGCCACTGTCGACTGAGGTCTTTAATTGTAGCTTTAAAGTAGTTATTACGCGCATGTGAACAAAGTTAGAAGGGAAATATATTTTTTGATTCCGTGTTGTTTTAATGCAACATAGATATCGTCGCAGTGTTACGTGGATTCATCATAAAGGAAAAAAAAAATGACATACAAATTTCCGACAGGAAAAAGTTCAATGCAGTGGTCGGGAGAAGCGTAACTTAATTTGTCATATTCAGGCTGTCTCAGTAAAATATTCACAATCAAACAAAACAAATAAGAAAATAAACTCGCGTCAAAAAAAAACCAACAGTGAAATTAGACACATCGTCGCATAAGTTCTAACACCGCGGAAGTTAAATTTTGAACGAAAAATGTTCCGTATGTCATTCGATAGAGAATCGCAGGACGCGTCGTTTGACGCATCAAACACGAGAGTTTCGACGAATGGCGAAACGTTATTCAAGAAAAAAGACGTGTGGCACTCGGAGACTGCCGCGGTAAAGCTATTGCATAGCATTTTTTATCAACTTATGCAATTATAATTATATATTTATTTTATTTATGCAGTATTTTTTTTTTCTTTGTTTTTTTTTCTTTCATATTAATTCAAGTTACACTTTGAGCTAAAAAAAAGTAAAAAGTAAAACTAAAAAGTATCACCGCTGTGCCGGTCGGAGTGGGGGGTGTTAGGTTTTTTTCGTTACGGAATTTCTGGATTCGGTCTCCACGCTCAAGGCCCGCGACAGAAGCTATGAAATAGCTTAAAAACATCGCGTATGTTACTTTTGCACATAAAACCGCAGCAACAGCGCGTAACTCAGTTTTCTCACAAAATGCTGCTAAAGAGTTTATTTGTTCTCCTGAAAAATAACAGATTTTTAAATTCGCGATGTTAGAACTCAAGCGACGATATCGCAAACCTCACGCTACACTCGCTCCTCTAGCGGTGAATTCAAACTCGATAGCCCTCATTAGCAAGAACTTGTTTAATCACAACGTTGATCTTTAATCTCTCCTCATACGGCTGTGTTTCCTAACTTTATACCGCTGGTAATGTTCTCACTAGTCAAGGAAATATTACTAAACGTAGGTAGGCTTAGGTGCTGTATGTGGAAATAAAACTTGTCTTTCTACAATTTCTTAGACTTATTGCGAACTTCCTGTCGCCGACCAGATACGTCGTCAGCAACAGTTTAAGTATTTTCCTTCACCGTTTTGAGAGCAGTGGTGATGAAATAATTTACACAAAGTATAGAGCCTGCCTGGATTCGAACCTTCGACATACAACTCGTAAGTCGCAGCCATTGCCACCGGCACCACTGCTCATTTTACTGAAAAATATTATTAATCTGCCAGATAGATTTCCAAAAAATATTACATCTATCTGTCTGTCGCGCTTTCACGCCAAAACTACTGAACCGATTTCAAATGAAATTTAGAACAGAGATAGAGCCTGAGAAAGGACATAGACTACTTTGATCTCGGGAGTAGGTTCCCTAGGGATCACGCGGGCGAAGCCGCTGGCAGAAGTTAGTAAAAAATAAGGACGATACAGTGCGTTAAAAATACGCGTAACATCACAAAGATGGTACTCGTTTTACCAGGGATGTGCGTGTAGAATAGCCTATTTGTCTCACTGTTTTAAGCCGAAGAAACCTATCACCTTCTACTTTCAGAGGAGGAATGCGACGGTTTCGACGTCCCAGGTCCCAGCGATGCAACGCGAGGGGAACTGAAGAAGATCAGAGAATTCCTGGAGACCATCTCCGCGAAGTTAGCAGGCGGTCCGCTAGAGGGCACTAGAGTCGCGCCGCTGTACGACCATCCTGCATGTGAGTAGTAGTTTTTAGTTCAGATCATAGATGACGTTGATTGGCTTTGTTTGTCGAAGTTGACGATAGATGGCGCTATGTGTTGTGTTTAATAGGAGAACTTGCTGAATAAAGAATAAGTATTTGGTTTTGAGTTTTATCAAAGAACATAGATATCCTACACAGAATTGAAATCGTTACTATGATTTGAGTAATTAGAGAATAAATTAGTTAGCGTACTAAACGTAGGATTTATCATTATGGCAGTAGTATTTTGCATGCCTTAAGGGCGCTATTACAAAATCGAGCGCTTGCCCCGGACTAAAGCTACTTACAAACCGCGTTTCCCGAGATTTATAGTGATTGTGGGGCTGTATACAAAAATTGCTTAAAAATATGAGTTTACTTTTAAATAGACCAATTTTTTTTTCATGCATTATAACAATACCTCCTTAATTATTAAATATTTTTTATTTGAATTTGGATTATACTTCCATAGATAAAAAATATAGTTTCGTACGGAAAATTGACAATAATTCTCAGTTTTACAAAATTATTTTTGGTTTATTAGTGCATGAATCGTAACAAATTGATTTGATCATTCCAAAGTAGAAGGTACAGTTGTATCATGGACATTTTTAAAATTGATTAAATACACCGAAGATATAATTCTTCGGTGTACCAAAGCATCAAAAGATTCCCAAAAGCGTAATTTTATGAAACACCCTTTGCGGAGACAAGAAATTTACTGATGTACGTGAACAAATTGATATATTTATTTAGAACACTCCCAAGATCAACTATCAAACTTTCTTAGGCGTATTTTTGTTTTTTTTTTTTTGTGCTATATCTAAAGCATAATCAGACATCAAAACTCGAATCAAACGCTCAAATTCAAGAAAAATTGTGAAAGCGCTCTTAAGCATTGGCCCAAATATAGCATTGTAAATATCATGTTTTTAGTCATTTTAAATTATATTTTACTTATTGAATGTGTCAATTTTCAAATATATTTCTGTAAATACTGTTTTTTGCTAGTTAAAGCTATTTTGTTTGTGCATGCTTACCATATTTAGCGATGCTATAAACCCTGCGTAGATATTCGCATGTTCGAGCGATACCACGCGGGGCTGCGCGGCGCTCTGACGTCGCTTGCTATCGCGCTACGAGACGCGCTCACACGTAAGCTAGCGACAAAGTATAGCATGCACTGTGAAATTAACTTTAGCAATAATTATATTCTGCTAGCAACATTTTCTTCTGCAATAAATCTTCATAATAATATCTTCGGAGAGTTTGCATGTAGTTCTGTGCTGTGACGATCGATGGGATTGTTGGTTATTAAATCGGTCATAATGTCTGTGTTTTTATGTTTTGTTTTTACTATTGACAGGCACGCGTTTTACCACAATCTCACTTGATGGTATGCGATGATGTGGTTAAAAATTCTGCACGCTTGCCTAGAAATAACCTATTCACTCTTGATGTAAGGTTGTAGCTCTCAGGATTAAAAGTAAAGTTAAAACTATTCTATCTGAGGACTAAATATGAAACCAGTACCCGTTGCACTTGCACTTGCATGCTCTTTGTGTTTTGCATTCTGTAATAAAAACACAAAATTAGGGAAAATCCACTAATTTTAAGTACTTGCACGTTTTGAACCAAGTATTGCTAGTCTATTCTGTAAATAACCATTTCGATATCGAGCTTCACCTGAGTGACAAAGCTCACAAAGTGAACTTTATTCCACACGACATAAAGGTCTTATGTTTATACTCACCTCGGATTCCGCTGTCGAGACTCGACAATGTTGTTACAGAATAGCACTACTGTACCCCTATTCTGTAACAACATTTTCGTATCTCGACAGCGGAATCCAAATTACGTCAAACGTAAGACCTTTATGTTGTGTGTAATAAAGCTCACTTTGTGAGGTTTGTCACTCAGGTGAAGCTCGATATCGAAATGTTTATTTACAGAATAGACTAGCTGGGTAATATTTGTATGTAGTGAACTTTTCCTTTTCTATATAATAATAAAAACATTCACATCAACTTATAAGCATGAAATCCCCATAGCAAAATATGATTTCACGTTAAGCCTCAAATATTTTGTAGGCGCGTGTTACTGTTTCAAACGAGAATCAACTGATGTACCAATTAATTATTTACAGTAACAAATAAACTTAATTTACTTTTCAAAAACTAACTACTTTTCCTAGCTATAGTTGGAGCGACAAAAATTTTCAATCTCGTCATCCTGAGGAATCTTTTTCTTATACATTTTCCAAATTGGTATTCAGACATCACATTTTCACAGTTTCTTAAAGGGCCTGGTTTACGTAATGTTCTACAAATATGTCAACGCTTGTTTGAAGATTGTCCATACTTAGACGATTATTGATAGAAAATACAGCTACAGTTCAAATATAAGTTGCCAATATTTTCAAACCGGGTGGTTGACCCTGAAAAAGACATCAACGCGTTTCCTATTCACAAAATTATAATTATAAAACAGCAAGTTCTTGTTTTTAATATTTATGTAAACTATCTTAGTTAATTATGAGATTGGTTAAATTGGTTTTAATCATCGAATCTTTACAAGAAATTATTGGTAATTAGTTGGATGTTTGAATTTTGATCGACGAATGAGTAAACAACTTTTTTGGGCAAGTCGTTCACCTTAGCAATCACACGAAGGATATTTACTAGTAGGGTTAGCAAAACTATTAATAAACGCGCAAACTTCGAAAGTTCACATCTCATGTCTTCGCTGGTGAACTCGAAGAACATAAAAATGAGTTTATTAAAGTATGATACGTTTGTCTTTTTGCCAATCATCTATATACTAATAAATAAAGCTAAAGAGTTTGTTTGTTTGTTTGCTTGAACGCGCTAATCTCAGAAACTACTGGTCCGATTTGAAAAATGATTTCAGTGTTGGATAGCCCATTTATCGAGGAAGGCTAGGCTATATATCAGCACGCTCAGACCAAAAGGAGCGGAGCATACGAAGTTACGCGGGTCAACTAGAAGCTACTAGGTTGTGTGTATACTAAACATCATCAAAAAAGCGAGTGTGGGGGTCCAGGCCAACCTCCAAATACGAAGAGGCACCACTTCCCACCTTTTCCCGAACCCTACCGAAACTAAAAGGGAGAAATTATAACGAAACACGTTTTAATTTCTCCCTTTTAGTTTCGGTCTGGAATTCTGGATTCTCAGGATCTGAGTGCCAAATTACTAATTTTTAAGCAATTTTTGCGTTCGCATCTCGAACGCCATACGCCACGTCTGACAGACATATTGTATGGGAATTAAGGCTTTTTGACAGATTGCGACTGATATATGAATAAAAACGTTGCTTAAAAAATAATAGGCCCTCTGGAGATTGTTTTGTCCAGTTATCCTTATTGCTTTGGAATTGTTTTTGCCAACGGTCCAAATATTTTTTTCTTCCTGTGAACTCTTAACACTTAACACAGCGCTTCAGGTTTTACCATAACGTCAGTTTGACGCCGTTTTTACCGACTCAACTTTGAACCTAACTTAGTATATCTTAACAAAAACTATGTAGGATGTATGTGCGCAATAATAAACGTTCGACAAAAACTAAATAATTTATGAGGTTATTGTTGATGCCGAAGTAACAAGACATCTCGAGATATGTATTGTTTGATGGCTTTTTCTGTTTTAAAAAGTGCCATAAATACTTACGAGCAAGAGGTTGGTAACCTTGTAAGTGACTGCCGTGAAAAGACTTAATTATGAACCTTAACCTCTCCAAATTAATGTATGGCGTTTAGCAATGTCTCAAAAACTTGGACTTTTTACATCTTATCATCTGCCTAGCCTTTTCCCAACTATATTGGGATCGGCTCCCAGTCAAACCGGATTCAGCTGAATACATGGAGCGACTGCCTGCCAGACCTCCACAACCCATTAACTGGGTAACACGGTACTTCTTGGCAAGACTGGAGTCAGATTTACTGGGTTCTGAAAATCCGTAACGACTGCCAAAGCGACTGATAAATGACAGCCGGGACCAACGGCTTAACGTGCTTTCCGAGGCACGGAGGCAACTCGGTATGTTTAGATGGTCACTCATCCACAGACCAACCTTGACAAGCGTTGCTTAACCTTGAAGTTGACCAGTGCGGCTATTTACATCTTAAACGACGAAAATTTGCGGTACGTAACACGAAATTTGATACTAAAATACTCTTCCTAATGTTAAGAAATCTTGTAATTCAAAATATTGCAATATTAATATATTATATTGCAACGGTTTTCTCAAAATTTTAGTTTTTTCTTTGTGTCTGGTCAAAAATCATTAAAATTTTCGGATTCGTTTTCAACTATACTAAATTGCTTCCAAATCACATGTGTTTGCCCGCGGTGGCTCTTTCGAACAAATTTCGCAACTCTTTTTTTTTCTTTTTAAAATTGTGAAATCGTCAAATGACTCTTCCCGCTCTGGGTGAAAGAAGAGGGAGTGTCAGACTCTTACTGACTAAACCCCATTCGTGTTCATCCTGGTGCCCTTTGCGTTCCAGGGCCGCGGTGAGTCTTTCGAACAAATTCCGCACCCCTGGTAGCCCAACCCTGGTAGAGTCTACCTACTACCTGAAACAGAATGAAAAACTCGACGTGTCTCATTATAATTTTTCTAAGAAAATCAAGTTGCAATATTTCCATGTATTTCTTCCGCGTCTGACCCAGAGTGAACTGAAGGTAATTGTTTTGTAGCTGGTGCAATAAAGAAGTGTAATTAATTCATATCGTTCCATGTGACTGCACATGCTTGTTGCCAGATCATCATCATTTTCCTGTCCTTATCCTATGTTACTTGGATTCGGAGCAAGTCGTTTTCTTCTCCCTGTCTGTCCTATCACCCCACATTTCATCACTGACTCTTGAGGTAGAAAAACTTTGTGACTTTTAATAAAATTAATTTATATGAAAAGTTCAAAATGAGGAAATATTTCAAATTCGGGCAATCGAAAGTATAAGTGAAATACTTTACAAGTAACTTTAAGACCAAACTAATCAAGAACATAATTGAATAAAGAATTCAGCTATCTACACAACTCACGTAACCAACCCAACCATTTTTCTCGCTCTCCAAATTTTCAATTCTCAGCGCATTTATAAATCTAGCAACGCCTACCCTGCAAAACCCGACTTTGCCCGAACGCATCCGACACGCTTCATTCGTAATGAGCATGCCCATAGCATAGCACGCACAAATTAGAATTATATTAGCGACTCATAACCTGCATACGTATCCTCTCAAATGAAGATTAATGGACGCTTTGCATCACAATGACGCCCAATCCGTGGTTCCCAACCTTTTCTTGGCCGGAGAGCACTTTTATTTATAATTAACGGGGAACAAAACTCCAGTAGAACATTTAGCAGTACCTACATCATCATCTGCCTAGCCTTTTCCCAACTATATTGGGGTCGGCTTCCAGTCAAACCGGATTCAGCTGAATACCAGTGTTGTACGTGGAGCGGCTGCCTACCAGACCTCCACAACCCATTAACTGGGTAACACGGTACTTCATGGCAAGACTGGAGTCAGATTTACTGGCTTCTGATAATCCGTAACGACTGCCAAAGATCTACAAATGACAGCCGGGACCAACGGCTGAGGAAACTCGGTATGTCAAGATGGTCACCCATCCACATACCAACCTTGGCAAGCGTTGCTTAACCTTCAAGATCGACCACCATTTAGCAGTACCTACATATTCATTAAAAATAAACATATATCTATTATAATATTCTAAACCTGAAGAGTTGGTTTGTTTGGATGGTTGGTTTAACACTCTTATCTCAGGAACTAATGGTTCGAATTGAAGAAGTTTTATTATTAATTGTTGGATAGTTTATTTTATCGAGGAAGGCTATAGGCTATATAAAATCACGCTACTACTAATTGTAGCGGAGCCTTAATGAAAAAACGTGATGCAGACGAAGTTGCGGCGGTCAGCTGGTTATTTATTAATACTTGTAGCTACAATGATTGAGTGATTTTGAAGTATAGGTATATACTTCAAAATCACTAACTCTGATCGTTATAGAAAAGACAACATTTCTAATAGAAACTTAAAATCAGAGTTTTAAACGTTTGGTGGGCCATATTTTAACTCTTGCGGACCAACAGTGGTCTCTTTATTTTTTTTAAGGATGGGAAATCATCAAATGCCTCCTCCTACTCTGGGCGAAGCGGGAGTATCAGACTCTTACTGACTAAAACCCATCCGTGTTCCTCCTAGTGCCCGTTGCGTTTCAGGGCCGCAGTGACTCTTTCGCATAAATTCTGTAACCCTGGCAACAGTGTCCCTTGGACCACAATCATGTTGAGAACCAATGCGCTAAAGAGTGGATAGATATAATTACAAATCACGTCCAGTGATTGCAGAGATTTTTCTAAGTAATTAAATGCACGTGATTCGTTTTATTTAGATTTATATACTTTCCAGGTACGGTTATAAAGTTATATGGGAGTAATATAGAAGCGAAGTACCATTAATTGTTTTTTTTTTCAATCTAAATTCTTTACAGTAGTGGTAACATATTACGTAAGCACAAATTTATCTAATGTTTGTCTAGTTTTAAAGACATTTGCAATCTATCTCGAGTGTAGGTGTCTGTGTAATCGTGAGTTAGAAAAAATATAGGTTTTTCTTAGCGCCATGATTGAGCAAGTTTGCATACTTTACTATTTACCTACAGAAATCCTTTAAAAGCTTTTACATAAGCGCTGTGTTCACAATTATTTGCAAGATTTAAATTAGCGCCACATACCTAAACATATAGAAGAGTTATAAAACAGGTTGACAAAAAAAGTCTGCTATACCTAATCAGATCTACCAGCAGCAGGACCTGCGTGCTGATTTTGTTTTTCGTTTGAAATGAGTTTGCTCTTGATTCTAGTCTAGGTCAGAGATGACAGAGACGAAGTCTATGATGGAGCGAGCTTACCCAGAAGGAGCTTGTTCACTCTGACTTTAAAAAGATGAGGGTTGTAAGCATTCGGAAACACAGACGTAGGCAGCGAGTTCCACTCCTTTGCTGTGCGCATTATAAAAGACGTTTGGAAACGCTTAGTGCGAATTGGTGGAATAGCAATAAGGTAAGGATCTCAAAATAGTCTATATCTACGCAGGCAGCTCGATTTCTTTCGCTGTCTTCGATATTAAAGAATAGTAGAAAACGAATCGTTTCAATTAAAAACTTAATGGGATTACAAAGATCCCAACATTTTCACTACTCTAGCAGAATCAAATCCGGGATTAAACTAATAGAAATACCACCAGTCCACTACTGGGTTATTGGGAACTTTATAGCCGGTTTTGTCGTTGAATTTTATGAATAAATGAAAAACGCTAGATCACCCCAATAATTATCCTAAGACATGACTCACCAGTCAACTATTTCCAGAAGTATTATTTCACCAAACAAAAACTAAAGACGGGCGTTAAATTGTTCCTATTATCATTAAATTATATAAGACGAAGCTAGATTCGTAATAGACGAACAATGCCATTGAAAAACAAAGACTATTGTCGTTTGAATAGTATAGATAATTTTGAAATAAAAACGGTAGTTTTGAAGATAATGCGGAAAAACGTGCATATAATATATATACAATTGATGGCTGTGTAATTTGAATGAGATCATTGGATATAACATGAATGAATGAATCACCACGAAATTCTAATACAAAAATAGCCCAAATGATGAAAAAGGACCAAATACCATTCAAGTTCAGCTTCAAAATTTGCTTGTTTCACCCAAAAATCGTTCGTCTTGGTCTAATATTATGTCAGTATTTTCAACAAACAGTCTTTTTCTAAAATGTACTTAATGCAAGAAAGCACAAACTTCGTGACCCCTAGCTTCACGATTATTTATATTAGTTCGTGCCTATGCGGGGTTTTACTTCCACTAAATATCTTAAAAAAATCGTTTATCCTAATACATAAAATTCTACCGTTACTGAGTGACTGGCAGACAACGCACAGCTGAAACTGCTGGCCGTAGAAAGCTGAAAGGCATGTCGGTTCCTTGGGGAGTGTAGGGGAGCACGAAGAGAGAATTTCCAGAAATTCTTACGGGAACGGTATAAAACTTGATATGCGCGTATGAAATCGTGGACGAAAGCTAGTGTTTTTATAAAATACACTTCTAATCCTAATATATATTTAAATTTGTCCGTTACTGACAGACAACGCACAACCGAAACTACTGTTAGTATTTATAAAGCTGAAATTTGACAAGTAAGTTCCTTTGGGAGTCTAGTTGAGCACTAAGAGACGATTTACCGAAATTCCTACCAAGTCGAGAGTAAAAGCTAGTTTTATCCTATTAGATCAATTCATGCTTGGTTTAGTCACACCTCATCATCTGCCTAGCCTTTTCCCAACTATATTGGGGTCGGCTTCCAGTCAAGCCGGATTTAGCTGAATACCAGTATTTTACGTGGAGCGGCTGCTTACCAGACCTCCACAACCCATTAACTGGGTAACACGGTACTTCATGGCAAGACTGGAGTCAGATTTACTGGCTTCTGACTATCCGATCTACAAATGACAGCCGGAACCAACGGCTTAACGTGCTTTCCAAGGCACGAAGGAAACTTGGTATGTTAAGATGACCTTGGCAAGCGTTGCTTAACTTTGAAGATCGACCCGTGCGGCTGTAATTATCTAGCCAAGATCTCCTCAACGGTTTAGTCATACGTCTACGCACTTAAGACTGCGTCTGAGTCTTGCATGTTCATAACTAGTGAAACTAGAACGTAGGCTCACACTATGCACGCGATGTGTACAATTGGGCCAAGTATACAATAATTACTATTAAAAGTGCAATCATACGCAATTCAAGTAATCGTAGATCTGAACGTCATTATTTTTTTACTTAGACTTTTAATTTATCCTCAACGTCAGTCATAAACGGTAATTTACCTGTCTTTAGTTATTTTTAGAAATCTGTGTTTGTACAATAAATAGATACTGGTAGATTCATAAATACATAAGTAATGCAAATCAGACGGGAGGACTTTTAAATCCACAATGATTATGTTACTAGGGTGTGTGGAGTCGTTAGACCTTACTGCCCACACAATAAGAATGATTATGGACATAAAGAATGAGTTAATCTACAGTTAAACAACTTTTCTAAAGAAAAGAATCTTCTGATGATGTAAACTTGGGACAGGAGGATCTCGTGGCTATACATAACTCACTCACGGGTCAATCTTCAAGGTTAAGCAATGCTTTTCGAGGATTTGCTGTGGATGACCGACCACCTTTTACATTTTTAGCAAAGCTGTAAGTCCCAGCTATAATTTGTAGATCTTTGAAAGGCATTATAGTTAACCAAAAGCCAGAGTTCAACGTTTATGCAGTGAGTAAGTGGAAAGTTGTGCAGTCATTTTTATATTTGCATCTTATTCTTGGAAGGACACTGACTTCTAACATACAGGCATATGCCTAGTTTGGAAGTCAGGGTTTCGTTGTTTGTAATTTTAGCCTTTTACATATATTTATCGCCACTTAGAACTGTTCTATGGCTTTGACGATGAATAAATAAATAAAAAGTTTTTTTATCAATCTATACTCACTAGCGACTGTAGTTAAAAAAAATGTATGGAAACTTTTAAAAAACAAGTATCTAATTTATTTGTTTAGTTGTTAACTAAAGTTTTACTTGCAACTTGCTTGCTTGTTAGTTGACAAGTAAACAAATAAATTAGAAACTTCTTTTTTTTAAGTTTTCATTCATTTTTTAAACTACAGTCGCTAGCGAATATAGATTGATAAAAAAATATGTACAACGCTTTAGTCAGAAGTCACGTAGACTATTGTAGTGTTGTCTGGTCCCCGAAATATAATGTGCACGTCAAGCGTATCGAACGATTGCAAAAAAGGTCCCTATGGCATCTCACATATCACTGTAACTTGGGCAAAAAGCTCAAATCGTACCAGGATAGATTGAAATATTTTGAGATTGTCTCATTGGAGAAACGTAGAGATATGTTTGATCTGATCTTCCTTAAAAAACTAGTAACAGGCTCATTGAGTTGTCCTGAGTTGCTTAGTAGAGTATCCTTCCATGTGCCACGAAATTTACCAAGAAGTAATAATAGAAGGCTGTTTTCCATGCCAAAAAGCAAAACCAATTTAAGGCAGCATTGCTCACTTTCCAGAATGTAAGCTGTATACGGTGAACACGATAAAGACATTGATTTGTTTCTTACTTCTGTGCCTTCCATGAATCGACTCTTAAAGTGTGTTTCCTAAGATAGTCATCTGGCTGTCGTGAACTTTGTTACTGTCACTGTGTAGTTGTGTACCTGTTGTTCAGAGTTGAATTTTTTCATGTGTGCGTGCAGTTTAGTGCATGTGGTGCTCCTCTTTAAGTGATGAGGCACTTAAACTTGGGTATGGAATGTTTTTTTGTAAATTTTGTGGTGTACTCATTGTTGAGGAGCCAAATAAAATAAATAAATAAATAAATAAAAAAAAAACTCATGGTATACATACTGGAAGCCGATCCAACATAGGCTCAGCTTCCGGCCGTCCCACATGTGGGGCGTAGACCATTGTCTTTTAATTTGCGTTGCCAGACGTGTTAAGAGATTGAATGATATCAACTCAGGATATTTATAATGCGCAAGTAGATAGATACTTAAGTAGATATTTACTAAGCTCATGTCATTCTTCATATAAGACGGTTTTCCCACACTTTTGGCAAGTCATTGAAAACAGAGCCACATTCAGTAGTTACTGGCGATGTTATAATCGACCATTGCCCATAAAAACCAAGTCCAGTACGATGGTTCTAATTTATTTTATGACGTCATTGAAAACCACGTGAAACAAGCCAGCAATAATTGGTATCGTATAAAAGTTATAATTTATGGGACAAAGTTCACTCAACATCCTTAGCGTAACCACATACATAATTACTAGAAGATTGTATAATTGGTATCATATAAAAGTTATAATTTATGGGACAAAGTTCACTCAACATCCTTAGCGTAACGACAGACATAATTACTAGAAGATTGTATAATTGGTATCGTATAAAAGTTATAATTTATGGGACAAAGTTCACTCAACATCCTTAGCGTAACGACAGACATAATTACTAGAAGATTGTATAATTGGTATCGTATAAAAGTTATAATTTATGGGACAAAGTTCACTCAACACCCTTAGCGTAACGACAGACATAATTACTAGAAGATTGTATAATTGGTATCGTATAAAAGTTATAATTTATGGGACAAAGTTCACTCAACATCTTTAGCGTAACCACAGACATAATTACTAGAAGATAGTAGAATTCTAAAATACTTAGTTATAGTCTTATTACAGTCATTGCAATGATTTGTGATCATAATTATACATTAGTTATCAACCACAAAAACGCCAAAGAAAAGCTCTACCTTTGTCTACAAAGTGTAATAGCAATAACGCAAAACCTTAAACTAGTTTATTTTAATTTTGTGTTTTTTGCGTCATTTTGGCAGAATAAATGTATTTTCTTTTCTTTCTTTTCACACGGAAGGGTTCCGTACCACAAATCGAAAAAAAAACAAGTTATTGTTACACACTCTGTGATAATTTCAACTGTCAACCTATTATGGATCTTGAGATACAGCCCGCTGACAGACAGACGGACGGACGGACCGACGGACAACGGAGGTTTAGTAATAAAGCGACTGGCCCTTATGCTTCTGGCACCCAGTGAATTATAAGGATTTAGCTGAATGTTTTCCAATACATGTTCATTTAACTATACCTATGTATAACTTTAACTTTCGCCGCAAACTTGCAAGGTACCTCAGCGAAGATGAAACATCTTCACAGAATATAATATCCACTGTCCCTTCCACGTATTAGAATAAAATGAGAAAGTACGCATAGACAGCGAAGGGCAGAGGTCAGGGGCCCCGTATCTGATGCAGGCAAACCCGCGCCATGAGCATTGTTTTATTTTCAACATTTATTGTTACTTATTTCTTAGACTAAAGGAGCTCGTGGCTAGATAATAACAAACGCACGGGTCGATCTTCAAAGTTAGCAACGCTAGCCAAGGTTGGTCTGTGGATGGGTGACCATCTTAACATACCGAGATTCCTCCATGCCTCGTAAAGCACGTTAAGCCGTTGGTCCCGGTTGTCATTTGTAGATCTTTGGCAGTCGTTACGGATAGTCAGAAGCCAGTTAATCTGACTCCAGTCTTGCCATGAAGTACCATGTTACCAAGTTAATGGGTTGTGGAGGTCTGGTAGGCAGCCGCTTCACGTAAAAATACTGGTATTCAGCTGAACCCAGTATGACTGGAAGCCGATCCCAATATAGGAGAATGGAAAAGGCTAGGCATAATATGATGATTACTTAGACTAAAGTCTACTCACAAATCGGGAGTTGGTTACTTGAAATATTTACTTCTGCAAATATTTATAAAGGAAAGCAAAGTTCTCAGTAAGTTTTTTTTTTTATTCTATCAAAACTACTAAAAAGGTATTACGTGAAAAACTACTAAAAATTTTCGTGTTTGGTGTTAAACTATTGTCTTGTATCATCATCATTATCATATCAGCTGAAAGACGTCCACTGCTGCCCTTGTCTTGTAAGGTAATAATAATATTTATTTTTTTATTTATTTCATTTTAAATATTAGTTGTTGTAGCAGAAATAGAAATACACACTCTGTAAAAATTTCAACTGTCTACATATTATATTGTTACCGTTCTTGAGATACAGCCCGCTGGCATGCAGACGGACGGATGAACGGACGGACGGACAGCGGAGGCGTAATAGGATTCCGTTGGTTACCCTTTGGGTACGAAAACCGAAAAAGCTTGATTTGTATGCTACAATAAGCTGCAGCCATTTTCTTCAGGACATCTTCGTTTTCTGAATCTGATTTTCTGTCTTAACTATTGTAATAACACTTGGAGCCACTTCCAATGCATGCATCCACCGATTTGCTTATTCAAAATACCAAACTTACACAATCCGCACACCATTCAATTTTATTTCTACGTGATCGACACTATACAATTTCAAGCCACAACCTCATCTGCGAACATCACAGCAACCATTACCATATTTCACCATCCATTTCGTTTCTTGTTGCGCAATTTTACCGCCGTATCGTCATAAAAGAGCAATGAAACTCGTCTACATATATTTAGACGGCGAAATGGCGATCAGCGATCGGCTATTGAATAATACTGTGGCTATCGAGGTACTCATCATTACATGTACCAATAAAATCTTTAATGGTATCTCGATGCACGTCAGGCCGCGAAAAATTGCACAGTGTGGGTTAAATTGGTAAATACTCGTAAAAGTACTAGGTTTTTAATGCGTATTTCGCGTATTGGGTTTTGTTATGGTAGTGTTTTTGTTAACATGGAATGTGGTTTTCTGATTAAACTGTTATTTAATTATGTGTGCTTAAAGATAAATCATTGAGAATTCAAATGGCATGCAACAGAAGCGAAGATTTTTTCTACTGCAAAATTATGGTTTTTGATTTTACATGGAATCGTTTTTTTTACGTTCTGAGAAAAACAATCACTACGTTCTCCTATTCCCTTAATGCTATAATGCTTTTATTTAAGGGCAACCTACTCAATATGCGACAAAGGTTTTGTCGTAAAATTTCTCCAAAGACCACCAGTGCCTCGCTTTCGTTTAATGTTTGCTGTTAATTACCTTTAGTAAGTACTCAGTGTGGTACTTGCATAAATATTGTCGTCCCGAACTTTCCCAAGTACTACATTATCACTACTTATGGTGAAACCCAGGGTTTTCTAAAAGGTACGAAAATATAGAGGGGACCATTAGGTTGTTATGTGTTTACTACTAGGTACTGGGCTTTGGTGACATTGTTTTGTTTAAGTTTATTATGGACAATTTTTCAATAGAGTAAATTATTATAAAAATCTAATTACATAGTCCGTCAATTGGACCCGTATTTTTTTCTTTTTTTCACGTAAACAAAACATTAAGTCGATACAGTGTACAAACTCGTATGACATCACTTGTAAGTACACTTTTTACAAACAAGTGACGTCACCAGCCCCCACTTCTTTGATCTTTGATCAATTTTTATTGATTTGGTAAAGCAAAAACTACACGTCCAATATTTTTAACTCAAGAATCATCCATATTCTTCAGTATTTTTATCCTGTCCCCAAGTGTAATGCTAACTTTGTAAAAACCAGTCTGATACCTACTACAATTACACCTCGACGATCCTAATTAACCAGATTAAAACATTTTGCTACACAACATACACAATACTGCCCCACATACTGCCCTCTTTTCTTGCTCGCCAGTGTACTCAATCGCCCATAAAACGGGGTACAATTCCCGACACCGGGCTAGGCCATGGTTTAATATTCAGGCTTTTTATTGCGTCCACCCGACCGTGGGACCACGAAATGAAAAAAAAAGTGGCCGGTCTGTGCGCTTATTGTTGCCAGGCGGTGTATGCGTAGGCTCTCGTCTATGTCATTGAGCCTTTGTGCTTGGGTGCATGGGCTCAGCTTTGAAAGAAAAGCTTTTGTCGTCAGGAATAAAATTGACTTTGCAAGTTTTCATTTTAGTTAACGACTGCTCGATGACCTGGTAATCAATCAAGTCCGATTTAACAGTAGGATACAACATAACTTTACTTTAGTAAGTATGAAAGCGACATAAAAATAAATCTCTTTCGCACTTAGTGGTAAAGCAATCTTCTATCCCTTTCTACTCAGCTGTCAAATCGGAATTCTTAGATTTTGGTGACTTCAATAGTATACATTATTTATTTTATTTATTTATTTATTTAAACTTCATGATTGTACAATAGTGGTACATAGGCTAGACTTAATGAAACTTAGAAACACACTGTGGTAGGTGTACAGCAAATAAATAAAATTTAAAATAGAATATTTTTCGGAACAAAGAAATATACAAAGAAATAATATATATGTAATAATAATAATAAAATATATTTAAATACATATATATATATTTTTCATTCTGACTTTCGTTAGATGATCTAAAAAGGGATTGAAACGAGTTTTCAATCCCTTTTTAAGACCTTCGCCTTTACTACAGCTGCAACATTCTTCACCAACGGGCACAGGATGGATTCTTGTGACTAAACATGAGATAACAAAAGAGGATTAACCATGGTTTAAATATTAACCAAGGGATGAAGCTTGGACGACCGATATATATTTTGACAGTAGAAAATTATTCTTCTTCAGTCCATCCCTCATTACTGAGGATTGTGGTCACTGAACCCCTTTAAGCGGACAATCTGTCTCCATGGATTCCGGTCCAAAGGTGCCATCACCACCTGCTGGAATTTGCTTGAGGACGTAGTTTCTTTCACTTGGTCAGACCATCGTGTTGGTGACCGGCCTCGTACTCTCTTTCCTTCGGTATTGCCAACAATTACCAGTTTTCAAGGCTGCTATCTCCCCTTCGCAGGCTTTACTAGTTCACACAAAACTGAACTTGCTTTCAACCAAACCGAGGAAGTATGCAGTCATGCATCATGCAATGCCATGCATGTGCTCACCAGAAATCGGCCAAGTGCGAATCGTACTCTCACACAAAGGGCTCCGTAACGAAAACTGAAAAAAACACGTTTATTGTATGGGAGCCCCCTTTAATTTATCATTTACGTAATTTTAAAAAAGCAAATAAATACACACAGAAAATTTCAACTTTTTATTACGGTTCTTGAAATCTTGAGATACAGCCTGCTGACTGACAGACGGATGGACAGCGAAAGCTTGGGGTGCCTGTCCATTACTGCGGAGCGAGGCAACGGAGCGGGGAAACGGAGAAATATTAGCCAATCATGTCAGTCAAAATGTCGGTGAGTCACGTCACGTGGTGCGAAGATTTTATGCAATTCCATTGGTTAAAATTTCTCCGTTTCTCCGCTCCGCTGCCTCGCTCTGCTGTAATGGAAAGGCACGCTTAGTATTAGGATTCCGTTAGTTACCCGTTGGGTACGGAACCCTGAAAACCATTCACACCTGTTAAAACTTAATTATTCTGATTAACCTGAGAAATCACAAGACCGCACAAGAAATACTACTCATACTCTAAAACAAAGATTTCTTACTTTAGAGATTGATAGAAGCAATTAACTATTCACTCTACTTTCTAGAAACACGTCTTTAGCGTTAATAATGGGAATCTGAAGACAATGTGTAATGTGAGAGGTTTAATGTCTTCCAACTTCCAGTTTGGTTTGTGTTATAGCATAAACAGAAGCTGGAATGAATATCAATCTGGATATTGCCATAGAACGTGGCAATGCTGCTAGACATTTGGGCACATTACCAGTGGACAGCGATGTGGAGGAATTTTTCGACGCCATATTTTAAACTAGCTTTTGCCAGCGGTTTCGCCCGCGTGGTCCCAAGGGAACATACTCCCGGGATAGAAATAGCCTATGTCCTTTCTCAGGCTCTAGACTATCTCTGTACCAAATTTCATTTAAATCGGTTCAGTAGGGGTTTGGGGTGAAAGCGCGACAGACAGACAGACAAATAGACAGAGTTACTTTCGCATTTATAATATTAAAATAACTAGTAAGGATTACTTTTAGTTGGATTCATCATCATTATATCAGCCAAAAGACGTCCACTGCTAGACATAGGCTTCCCCCAAGCGGCGCCACAACAACTGGTGCGTCTCGCATTCGCATCCATTGGTTACACGCGACCCTCACCACGTCACGCCGGAAGATGCAACGTTAGTTAGATTATTTTAGTTCAATCACAGGTGTAATTACTTATTTATTATCTTGCACCCGTGACATAAGACACCGGAATATCCCCTCGGTGCGTAATCTACTCTTATTTGAGAATATTTGGGTAAAACATTTAGTGAACACAGCAGAACATTACTGCAAATAGCTCATCATCATCTGCCTAGCCTTTTCCTAACTATATTGAGGTCGGTTTCCAGTCAAACCGGATTTAGCTGAATACCAGTATTTTACGTGGAACGGCTGCCTACCAGACCTCCACAACCCAGTAACTGGGTAACACGGAACATCATAGCAAGACTGGAGTCCGATTTACTGGCTTCTGACTATCCGGGACCAACGGCTTAACGTGCTTTCCGAGATACGGGGGAAACTCGCTATGATAGGATGGTCACCCATCCTCAGACCAACCTTGGCAAGCGTTGCTTAACCTTGAAGATCGACCCGTGCGGCTGTTAGCATAACTGCAAATAGCTAATGAGATTTAATTTGGCTATAAAAACTGTTTTCAAGAGTCGAAGCTTCGTCATTCAAAAAATTATAGGACATATTTTACTTTTATATTTTTGTGTATGCATGTGACTCGTCTAGACCAACTTCCATTTATCAGTCTATCTGTCTTCAGTTCTATTATTTTTTCACCAATCCAAAAATAATGTAACAAAATCATTTGTTTTAATTAGTTCCAGAATAATTCAGGTCTTTGCACAAGCGGAGTTAATGATCGTAAGAAATCTAAGTTATTGCCTAAAACGTTTCATGTTTGTTACGTAGTTGTAGTCTTTTTAATACACAACACTACAACAAAACACTACAAAGTAAAAAATAACTTAAATTTCGGAAGTCGGTGTTTTTGGCTATTTCGTTTGTGAACACCGACTTCCACAATTAAAGTTATTTTTTACTTTGTATTGTTTGGTTTTTGGAAGCCGGTTTTATTTTTTTGTAAAAAAGTTTTTTTGTTTTTCACTTTTTAGTGGTGCGCAGGTACCACTAAAAAGTGACACAAACACAGCGTGCTGGCGTGATTTTATGTTATGAACTGGAGTAAACAATCAACAGACATGCGATTTCAGAAATCCCGATCCATTTGCTATCATTTGTCGAGGAGTTCCGTAGCCTACCTCCGAAGTTCTTCATCAGATCTTCACCAAATTTAAATGGAATCAGTCCGAGAAAATACTCTTCCAAACAAAAAAATAATCATTCAATTCGGTTAACAATTGGCGAAAATATCGCTGAACAAACATTATTCATGGGATCCCATCATCAGATCCAGACTTATACCTTCCATCAACAGCTTAGCAACATGAGATGATGATTACCAGGCACAAATATCTGATTGGCATTAGAAAGTTTATGAAAAACATTGTATGTGCCTATAAAATTTGAGGGTTTCCCTCGATTTTCATGGGATCCCATCATCAGATTCTAACTTGTTGACAATGGGACTACCTCAGGAGTATAGGCTTTTGTATAAAAAAATATTTTTAAAATCGGTCCACAATTGGCGGAGAAATCGGTGAACATACATAAAAAAAAAAAAACATACAGCCAAACATAGAACCTCCTCTTTTCAAAGGAGTTTCTAATGTTTTGTTTTCTAATGCAATTGCTCCGTGTAAATCCTCCCTATACAACCTGTAACAGAATAAACGCAATATTTTCGCGATTTTGGGATTGGTCCCATAGTAAAATTTGTTCATAATTATGAGTACAATGAGCCCTTAAGTTATTAAAAATTTACTTCTACAAATACAATTAACCTCGCCTTAAACGATTAAAACGCACCCAAGTCAAATGCGCTTTACGTTCCAGGGCTGCGTCAACTCTATGGAACAATTACACAACCCTGAAACCGAACTCATCATCTGCCTAGCCTTTTCCCAACTAATTAGGGTCAGCTTCCAGTGAATACGGATTCAGCTAAATACCAGTATTTTACGTAGAGCGGCTGCCTACCAGACCTCCAAAACCCATTAACTGGGTAACACGGCAAGACTGCAGTCAGATTTACTGGCTTCTGACTGATTATCTGTAACGACTGCCAAAGATCTACAAATGCCAGCCGGGACCAACTGCTTAACGTGCTTTCCGAGGCACGTAGGAAACTCGCTATAGTTAAGATGGTCACCTATCCACAGACCAACCTTGGCAAGCGTTGCTTAACCTTGAAGATCGACTGTTAATATCTAATATATAATAGCCACGAGATCAACAAACATAACATACATACATAACACACGTACCTCCTTCCTAAGTCTAAATGTAAAACGTAGTAATTCTATCATACCATCAAAGACATTGTCTGAACATCTTAAATTGCTGCTGCAACAACAATTGAAGCTGCAAGTACGTAATAGTACTTGTTTACAACTTGACGGAGCTGTCATTACATGTGTAACGAGTCTCAATAACAGTAATTTCGTAAAGGTCGCCAAATGACGGCTAATCTTGCTTAATCCTAGTTTGAAGTAGTCACTTGAGTCTTGATAGTAGGTAATTCTGGTATTCAAGTCGTAATCTAGCTCTTTATTCTGTAATAAATAGTTTATAGTACAGACGCCAGCACATCAAGCCACAATAATATAAAATAAACTATCTTTCGTCTGCGACTCCATACGCGCATATTCCGTATTTCCAGTTGCCGTAAGAATTACGGGTAATCTTTTCTTAGTGCTTCCCTTTAATCCCCAAGGAACCTATATGCAGCTTCAATACATTAACCGATTTGGGTGTACAAGGCGATTCAATAGTTTGTGGTCATACATAGCGGTGAAGTTCTGTGCCTGATATAATAGGTCCATCAGACTTCTTGAAAAGCGACTTGTTTCGAACCTTTTAGTCGTTTTTAGCGGTCGGGTTTTTTGGCATAGTATTTTTTTTTATTTCCTACATTAGTGAGTTACATTTTTGGAATCGTCTCCTCGAGCCTTTTATCTTGATACCCCACTCGATAGATTTATAAAATTATTTTAAGGCATAAAATGGCGACAAAAATTGGCCGTTTTAATAGTTTTATACCCAGTGTCACTCTCACAATCAAGACGAATCTAACGACACCTCCAAGCCAAAATCCATCGCGCCGTTCATGCCGCAGAGCGTGCCAAAAAATTATTATACTTACATACATATATATTCTCGAAAATCATAAACCTCCTTCTGGCGCAGTAGGGTAAAATAACACGACCGTAAAGAAAAACAAACAAAGCACTTTTCAAGCAGTCTGATGCAGTTCCTAGCATTTATTTTTATTCTACCGCAGTGAGCTGTTGTTTCGTGCATGTCTGTGTGGAATAAATGTATTTTTTATTATTATAAAATAAATAAATATTTTCTAAAGGTTAATCCATATAAACAAGTCAAGCTCCCGGATACAATGCGGATTCATGAAACATATAAAACTATTTTAAGATATTAATGATCAATTGTTCGTCAACGGAATGAGATTCTGATGATGACTCACCGAGTATTTCATATCAATCTAAAAAAAATAAGTTATTAAGAAGACAATGAACAACGTGGGAATCCTAATATATAAAATTCTTCCGATACTGACTGACTGAGTGACTGACAGACAATACACAGCCAAAACTACTGGTCGTAGAAAGCAAAAATTTGCCATTTAAGTTTTTTGGGGAGTGTAGGGGAGCACTAAGGAACTAAGGAAGGATTTCCCGAAATAACCACGGGAACGGAAAAAACGGGTTATGCGCGTACGAAGTCGCGAGCAAAAGCTAGTTTAATCATATAATAAGAAAACTACTCGCTTTTTTATTGCCTACCATTTTTCTTAGTACTTAGATCAACGGTTTTTAGGCAAAAATACCTATAGACCTACTTATTTCACTCTCTTCGTGCTAGATGCAAATTAAATGAGTGAACACCATCAATAAATGTACGATATGAAGGCAATTAACGTTTCGTTCCACGAGAAACACATCCTAACATATTGTTTAATGTGTCAAAATTGAAAAATTATGCACTAGTTTTGAGCCCCAAAACTAGCGGGGACTACATCAACCATAACCAATAACCAGACCACAGATAATGTAATACTTTATGAAACTATTGAACTAAACTGTGAATAATTTATTGACTTTCAATTTATTAATATGGGAAATCCAGCAATATCTATAATGGGGAAATATAATGTAAGTTAGTGAAGTAAATCAGGATCGTCCACAGTGGTGTCAGATTTAGAAAATGATCGATTTATAAAAAAATATCGACCGTCCCGGTCCGCATTTTATAATTTATCAGAGATTCATTATTGTGATTGACATTTAATTTATTATTGTAGCAACATAATGCAATAAAAAATAACTGAACGGTGTGAGAGCTTTCATTCGGTTTACAGGTACTTTATCGGTGATTTATTTGTCCGTTGACCACTAACAAACCAATGGTGTTATGACAAAGAGCGTTAACGGAGATAAACGACCGACAAAAAACTCAAAAACCGAACATTAACCATTAATCTTTGAGCTTGACTATTTTGAAAAGCTCTATAATCGAAAACCTAGTTATATTGGCAGCCATATTTTTAGTTATAAATACTTTAAAACCCTTGTAGGTACTCCAAGTCGTGTCCCACAGTCCCATGCTAAATCGACTCCACCATGAATCATCAAATTGACAATAGGGTATTTTACTAAATAAATCGAATTAGTCCGTCTGATAGATTTTATAAAAATATTGGACGCATATCTTTTCTTTATTCACGTAAACAAAAGATGAACACGATATAGTGCGTTGAAAACACGCGTGACGTCACTATGATGGTATTTTTTTACCAGCGACATGACGTCACGCGTGTCTTTTTCAGTAAAATACCCTATTATTTGTACTTATGGGATTAAGAATCTAAAAATAACAACTTGCAGTTTTTCCGCTCCATCTTCATATTTCAAGTCCGCTCTTCGCCGTTCATCGCATACTCGCTAACTTCGTGGCCAAGTTAGCTACTACAAGTAACAGTTACTCGAAACATCAAACATTCGCAACTAGATTGTAACGATACAAATTAACCTTTATATATCAAGCAGCAATGCTTGTAATAGAAATATAGCTCTTTTCAAGTCATTCAACATTTTTACAACGATACTAAGCCATAAAATATGAGTGTGGTAGTTTAATTTTATTCTTCTATAAGTCTATTGAGAATAATGGAGGTAACTGTTAGGATAATATTTCAATCAGTTTGTTGTTTTGGCTCTTCATCTTCTTATCGTATGGGCAGTAAGGTCTAATGGCCCCACACACCCTAATTTCAGAGTTTCAAAACCACCTCAAGGGCCTCTAACATGGGTTTATTTGACGACCGCCATTTGGCGGCAATGACCACCGGCTTATACGTGCCTTCTGAAGCACGGAATCTTTTTAATCAGACCATCAGGTGATTCAAGCCTGCAATGTCCTAGCCAAACTGGAAAAAACTATACCATTACTATATTTGATTTTGAATTTGGACTATTTAAGCAATGATTAACATTTTTGTGTAGAGAACTTCAATGTAACAAAGACCTGCGTCGTAAATACGTAAAATTCGCTAATAGTAGCCGATTAATAGTAGCCGATATTGACTCTATGGCCACTATTGTTCATCTGTGGTACTGTAAAAAACCACTCATTGTCATCTTCATTGACACGATGTCATCTTCTACGCAGAAATCACATCATCATGATGATTTGCATGCCGTAAGGTAAAATGTAGCTGATCTAATGTATTTGTATAAGTTATCTTATATTGTACCTACATTTTGAGCAAATAATGTTCTGACTCTGATTCATCCAAGTAGGCAAAAAAAAAGAATTAAAACAAACGATTCAAACTGAATTCAATTTTCCGGGACCTAACGGCAAGTATACATGCATCCAACTAAAAAAGAATCACAGAAATTGAATCAGAAAACTCGGAGTAATCAGTGCACAAACTTACATAAAAAAATATATCAACCTCCTCCTTTTTTGGAAGTCGATTTAAAATCACTCTTTTAAAAAACGTTTTGATTATAGCCTGTATAAGGCAAAAGTCACTGATCGCCCCCTTGTTTTTAAAGGTTTACTACTTTTACAAGTAATGATGACTCAACTCGGTTCCAGTAAAGCATCGTCACCTGTCGCGGGTGATCGGTAACGCGACACGTCCTTGCACAAGTGGGTAAGGTTGCTCGATTATCACTCACGGTAAACTTGTGTAGGTACCGGCTGCTGTCACACCGATACGTGACAAAATATCTTATATAGAACCGATTTTGTCAATAGTCAGATAACTTTAACCTGTGGAATAGAAAATGGTGGTTTTGATAGCTTTGTGTGGAAAATATCTCACAGCAGCTCTAATTATTCTTCAGTAAAAAAAAATAACACATTGTACTGTCTGTTGAAAAATCAGCCCTTCAGGTAATTAGACATTTGCATAATCTACTCTTATTCGTATACACAAATCGTAAGTGATAATGCGATCACCTAAACATATGTTTATTTTTGATACTTAGATAACTATTTAAAAAAAATGCAGTAAATAGGTTAAGTTTCTTTAAGGACTTTCACATAAAAACCCAGTCCAGACCTAGGTCGTATTAAAGTCACAGACGATGTATTGCTAATTATTATTGATTATTTTATTAACTCTAATCTACTAAATAGGTATGTACTAGAAATACCATTCATGATTTAAAAAAAAAAAACTGTAAAACTTTAATAAAAAAAATACAAACAACGTGTTACGCTTATTTTTTTAAAAAATAACGGCTGATGTTATACTTTGTTTGATTTTGTTTAGGAAAAACAAGCTCAATTTAATACGAGTAATTGTCTTTTATTAGAATTATACTGTTTTTCTTTTTTCTTTCTTTCCGAAACACAATCTTTCACAAATCTGCAGCATATTCTAGCATGAATTCTTTTTGACAGCGCAGCGTCACAAAGTATCTCCATAAAAATAAGAACTGTTAAAACTGTTACCCAATAGGGTATTTTACTAAAAATACGTAATTAGTCCGTCACATAGATTTCCTAAAAATATTGGACACGAATTTTTTCTTTTTCACGTTAAGGTGAATGTTACGGGTTGCTCATTGCCATTTACCCGCGAGATGGCGCTGAAGTCAACATTTTCAGTTTTATTTTGTTTCGAGTGTAATTAAGACGATACAGTGCGTACACGACACGCGTGACGTCATGTCGCTGGTAAATTGAACCATCATAGCGACGTCACACGTGTTTTCAGCGCACTATATCGTCTTCATCTTTTGTTTACGTGAAAAAATAAAAAACACGTGTCCAAATATTTTAGGAAATCTATCTGACGAACTAATTAGATTTTTTTCGTAAAATACCCTATTTGTCAGATACACCGCTGTTGCACTGCCTACGGTGTGACAGTCATCCATACAACCCATTGGTTATGTATTCACTTTTTGAGGTTGCCCAGTTGTAGTATTTGAGCAAATAGGTTGCATAACCAGCAGGTAATGTATCTTATGTATTGGTTACACTTATGGCACCGATCAGCAGATATTTTAACATCGTAATTTGTGTGCTTTCTATCAGACAGCATTCATTTTGTGTGGAATGTTGTTTGTTTTTATTGTATGATGCAACTGCTGACAATATGACATGTTCTTTAAAGCTGTTAGCGGTCCAAAAACAACATTAATCTTTTTAAAACCGCCAATGTATACAAATAAGTTTGAAACACTTGGAGAACAAAATTCATATCTAGGAATCATCGGGAAAGTTCATATCAGACTCTCAATCAATTTCACAGCTTCCTCTATTCTAAATAACACAGAATCACTGATTCAAGTCTCATCCAAGTTACACTATCTCTTCTACTAACAAAACATTATTACTTTCAAAATCTTACTTTCCAATTCTAAAACAATCACCATTTTAACCAATTGGTGTAAATAAAAATTTACACGCATTGCATGTAAAATTACGCAATATACAAACTGTTACATCATCTCAACGAGATAAAACAATAGGTAACGACATGTCTGACTGATCATCTTCAAATGTTTCGATAGATATCGCAGAGCAGAGAAAATATTTTGAATAAATATAATGTGTGAATGATGCAAGAAAATGACATACAGTATACACGATGTAATGATGATGCATGTTTAAAATTAATTGTAAAATAACTATTTGTACCATAGCTTTAAAAAAGAAACACTCAGAATAAGCCCTTTAGTTTGGTATGTTACACGGCACAGTTTAAAAAATTTTTAATTTTCCCCCAAAACTGGTCACTTTATTATTAATGTTCCGCGGCCATCTTTAGGCATAGGTCACAAACATTCATACCTATGTGTAGGTACTAAACTACAATGAATCGTTTCCAATAGATTCGGAGCAAATTGGCTGTGACAGACAGACAGCCAAACAGAGAGACCAGTAACCCTGTAAGGGTTTCGTTTTTCTTTCGGACGTAATTATGGAACCCCTGAAAAGTAACCGCTGGAATAGTTATAGAATAGGACAAACTCATCAACAGTCACAGTAATCATAATCATTTATTGGATACACATTACACAGATTTTTTTAAATTACTCTTAACTGTATAGTTTTGATATTACTGCATTTATTTAGATTTAATTTCTATTTTATGTATCAATATTTAATTAAGTACTATGTTTATTGTATTTACCGTTGTCCGTGTTTCACTGTAGGGTGTCAACTGTATACCAGCGCTGGGTGTTTGACGTCCAGCAAATGCTGGGATGGTCACCCTTTCGCCATGGACACGCTCAGCGCAATTGTGTACCTGCTATTACTTCTGTTTAATTTGTCGCTGTGCGTTTGTCTGTGCTGAATAAATGTTTTTCTATTATATTCTAATCAAGTACCTCAGCAAGAGAACACCACCGTATCATCACTATACAGCCAGACAAATACTGGTTACACTAAAAAAAACCTTATATTTACAAGCAAACCTAACATGATACCGTTCTGGTCAGTGAAGGATCATCTTGAGAGCCAAAAGTTGCTCCACACTATTGGCACAGTGAAACAAATAAAATGGCTGAATAAACTGTAAAGCACTGAATTGCATGAATGTTTGCTATTGGATTCGAGACGCTGCAACGCTACTTTTATCGGTCATGCTGACTTAATGGATTCGCAATGTCTTAACGATAAATGTGATCTACACAAATATTATAAAGAGGAAAGGTGTTTGTATGTTTGTAACGAATGAACTCAAAAAAAAACTAAACCGATTTCAAAAATTCTTTCACCATTAGAATGCTACATTATCCCTGAGTAGCATAGGCAATAATTTATTTTCGAAAAAAATCCCTACGAAAATTACAATACTAAGCCCGGGGGAGCCTTTTGTCCAGCAGTGGACGTCTTTCGGCTGATATGATGATTCAAGGTAACACACAGTATCAGAGCATCGTTTGAACACTTTGGGAATACTTTCTATGTGCGTACAGCTAACGAATAGAATTCCCTGCCGGAGTCTGTGTATCCTGATACCATTTAGTTTCGGAAAATGCTATTTGTTTTAAACATTGCCCCTCACTAGGAAATTCTCCTGTATCGTGGGTGCGTAACAAACATACAAAGTCACATTCACAAACAGCCAGACCTGGAACAACTATCTGTAGGCCATACAAATATTTGTTCCGTGCGGGAATCAAACCCGCGATAGGCAGCGCAGCCAATCGCTCAACCACTGAGCCAACCCTGTCGTCAAATATTTTTACACATAAACATTATATATGTGCAAAAATATTGCATATTATATTTTTCTCTAGGTATTTAATTCCATTTCATGGTTTTACGTAAATAAAAGAACAGACATCCGAATGCATTTCAGTCTTGCGACCCAAACATGAGGTTAGCCGGTTTTTTACCTGACTGTCCCAGAAGGACGGTAATAATGACGGTAAGCCTAATGTTTTTTTATGTCTATTAAAAATGAAATCTGCTTCTTCACTTACCTGAATCAATCCTATCCTGTGTGTTTCCAAAACGAATCATCATCATCTGTCTAGCCTTTTCCCAACTATATTGGGGTCGGCTTCCAGTCAAATTGGATATTGATGCCCTTGAGTCAATTGAGAAACGAGCCAAGAGGATCATCGGCAATGAGAGGCTCGTCGCGTCGAAGCTCCAAAGTCTTGAACATCGACGACGAGTTGCTAGCCTGTCGGTTTTTTACCGGTTGCATTTTGGGGAATGTGCGACGGAATTGCATAATTTAATTCCGCCAAGCCCGTTCCATCATCGGACCACAAGACGAACGGCGATGCGCCACCGGTACATGGTGGACATCCCACCCATACGCACAAAACGTTTTGGGAACACATTCATAGTGCGTACAGCTAAGGAGTGGAATTCCCTGCCGGAGTCTGTATTTCCTGATAGCTACAACCTGGGAGTCGTTAAATCAAGAGTGAATAGGTTATTTCTAGGCAAGCGTGCTCTATCTTCGACCACATCGTCGCTTACCATCAGGTGAGATAGTGGTCAAACGCGTGCCTATCAATAATAAAAAAAAAAAAGGATAAAGCTGATTATCAGTATTTTACGTGAAGCGGCTTCACCAAACCTCCACAACTCATTAACTAGGTAGGTAACACAGTAATTCATGGCAAGACTGGTGTCAGATTTTTTGGCTTCAGACAATCCGTAACAACTGCCAAAGATCTGCAAATGACAGCTGAGACCAATGGCTTAACGTGCTTTCCGACGCACGAATCAAGTCAACAATATCCTAATACTTAAAATTCTTCCGTTACTGAGTGACAGACAGACAACGCACTGCCGAAACTACTGATCGTAGAAAGCTGAAATATGGTAGAAAATATGGTAGGTTCCTTGAGGAGTGTAAGGGAGCACTAAGAGAGTATTTCTGGAAATGCCTACGGAAACACCGAAAAACCGGGTTATGCGCGTACGAAGCCGCTGGCAAAAGCTAGTTTTACTAATATATGGTTAAGTCACGGCCATTACTAAGGGTGAAGCCAAGCATCTGCATTCTTCTGACAAATCTGGTTGACGTAACCATGAAAATTTTAAGGACCGCGACTCGATTGCAATGTTCGAATCGATTGGCCACGCTAACGGATGCACGTGGCCTTATCGATGCCATCGGCGGTCGATTTATATCGTAAAAGTAGCATTGGCTTTCCAATGTCGAGGAAAAATGTGCGATTTGCACTTTATCTGTGTTATGTGTCATGGTCATTTTCTTTTGACGTATGATGATATGTTTTTATGCTGCCTCCAGCTCGCGACTTCGTACGCGCATAATTATCCCGTTCCCGTAAGTTCCCCAAGGAACTTACATGCCAAATTTTAACATTTACGAGTTGCAGTAGTCAGTCACTCAGTCAGTTACGAAAGAATTTTATATAGTAGGATATATTTGGTGGTGGATCTGTCCATGTTTTCGAAAACTAAATCGGTTTATTGATTAGAAAATCTTAAAGTTGTTCGCTAGGAATAAATAAGTTAAGTGCCAAAAGTAATTATTGGATTTTATAACATTAAAGTATTATGAAATCAAACCTGTCGTGAATTTAGCTAGATAAAGTTATTTTCTGTGTTTTAAAGCAGTTTTCATAACATCAGTCAGACAGATCGAACTTTATATTTTTTTTTCTATCGAGAAAATTTCCTTGCATTGTGTAGATATTCCTTTAGAATTTAGGTAGATCATACGGTCAAAAAACATGAACCAAAATATCAAATCCTTATTACAGGTACTTTACGAAAAACAAAACAAGTCGTAGAAAAGGCGAATATAAAAACCGGCCAAGTGCGAGTCGGACTCGCACACCTCAATTTTTATTATTTGTTGTTATAGCGGCAATAGAAATGCGTCTGAATCTATAACCTTTCCGAATGGACAGTAGACTCACGTTAGTATTTGTATATTACCTATTTAAAATGTGATAACGATCAATAGTGCCATTTAATGGCCTAATTGAAATAAATGTTTGGACTTTGAATTTGGTCCCTGTTCAATTCAGTTGACAATCTCATTATTATTATTCAACTTCCTAACTTAACTTTAATAGTTTGCTTCAAATACATTTCCTAATCGTTTACGTGTGGTCTATTTCCTAAGATTACATATGTAACGTAGGTAAGTAACAGATCGAGTGAGAGTTCATCAGACCATATAGAAAGATCCCTTTCTCTTCCTTAATCAGCGTCTCAGCTAAACTCATTAAAAATGTGAAATAATTGTAGAAGTCCAGGAAGAGTGAGATAAGTAGAACCTTCTCATGACTTACATAAGACTAGTTATAAAATCAAAACACGTTTCTAGAATTAAGGGGATTTTTTCCCTAAGGATCAAATACCGACCAGTAGGGAATGTGCCTGCGATTTTTTTATTGGCAATATGAAATACTTATTAGCTCTAGTAAACAAACATGAAATTATTTTTTAAATACTTTTAAGAGATGATGTTATAAAGCTTCAAAGATTACAATTAGAAAGAAAAGTCCGATGAAAACTTTGACGTCATCGTCTATGACGCCTATACAGCAGCCATAGAAAACAGTGTAATCGTGAGAGGGACAGATATATTTGTTTAAAATAATTATATCTCCTTCGTTTTTCGAGTAATTTTCATTCGGTTTTCACTGTTTTTTTTTATGGATGGGAAATCATCAAATGACTCCTTCCGCTCTGGGCGAGGTGGAAGGGAGTGTCAGACTCTTACTGACTAAAACCCATCCGTGCTTCTCCCAATGCCCTTTGCGTTCCAGGGCTGCGGCGTCTCTTTTGAACGGATTCCGCACCCCAGCTTCACTGTTAGTATTATATTTTTGTAAATTTTTAGATAAACTGTATTGATGATAAATATGTTTTTCATGCATATCCCTGTTGCGAGTCGGCACATGAAGGCTTCCATACCATAAACCGAAAAAAATAAACACGTTGCTTGTATGAGTGTATGAATATGTAAAAATACTGGGAACTCCTTATTTTTAACACCTACCACTATTTGTCTCTGCATCACAGGTTGACTGGTAAAAAACCTCTATACATTTGTGTGCATAGAGTATTAAATAATAAAATATTTCTTTCAATGTAAAATAAGCGATTTTTTCTTAGCTTGAAAATAGATTCGAAATGCGATCTTGTTTTCTATTCAAGATTATTTTAATTAAGTGACAAGCTCTTGAATCTTTAGCATCCGTCCCTACATAAAAATATATAAACATTAAAATATAATTGACGTAAGTGAGCTCATAAAAACCATACCTAGCTATTTAGCGATAATTTCGCGTAAGGCCCGTCGTCACGTGCGAGCGCACTCGACCACCGCGCAGACCCGCGATCTTTGACTGTGTGCTGACTGCAAGGTCGCGGAGAATACATTATTCTGTATGTATATGTACTGAGGAAATTGAAAACATTGTACTTATATGAGAGGAGCATGTATTCCCCGAACGGTAAGGCATGGGGTAGTAGATTTGCGGAATTTGTTCGAGAGAGTTACCGCGGCTCTGGAACGCAAAGGGCATTAGGAGGAACACGGGTTTTAGTCAGTAAGAGTCTGATACTCCCTTCTGCTCCTCATCATGAGTCATTAGATGATTTCCTAAGCTTAAAAAAGGGTGGTAGATAGAAGATAGAAGGGTCTTAGAATTAACACAGGGGTATATGGTTCTTGCGGACGGCGAGCATTGGGTGGCTCACCGTCTGAACAGAACCAGGCCCGGGTTGGCGGCGCGCTGCGATCCCAACGCGCCTCAAGGACATGTCAGCACGGAAGACGGGGCCCACGCTGCGGACTTCGTTCGAAAGAGACAAAAAAGGGGTATATGGTCCAGAAAATAAAATTATCCACAGCCCGACTTCGCCCCCTCGGCGGCTAGGCTTTTCTTAAGACAATTGCCACTCCTGAGCCACTTTCGTCCAGGTTCTGCCAGCGATGACAACAATGTCGTCTGCACAACTCACTGCCTGACTTGAGATTTCTTGCATCAGTCCATAAAGTTACCTCTATTTAAGTATAAATGATCTTTAGCGTTCACAATTCTAGCCCAAAAATGTTTTGACATGTTCCTGGTCTCCTGATATTTGTGAATCTATAGCGCTTATAATTTCAGTTCCGAAAATAATTCGATATGTTTCTGGTCTGTGGTCTCGTACTTTTTAATCGTAACCGCTCACAATTCGAGCCCCGGATATACTTTGACATGTTTCTGGTCTCCTGGTACTTGTGAATCTTTAGCGCTCATAACTCCAACCACCCCCCCCAAAATAAAACCTATCCGAGGTGGGATGCAAAAACGCGGAGCTGACAATATTCAAGCTTAAAACAACAAAAGACAAAGAAAAAAGAGTGAGTAGGTAGGCCGGGGAAATCCGCGAGATGCCAGATGCACAGGACCGGTCGTTGTCGCTACACTTGGGGGAGATATCCAGCGGTGGACGTCATCGGCTGTAATTATGACGATAACGTAAGGATCTTATCACGCAGGGATCTATACTTTTCACATATACTGGACAATATCAAAGTGTTTACCAATGTGCTGTGCTGAGTAAGTTCTAGGTACTTTAGGAGGAAAATGTTACCGAGTCAATTTTTATGACGCATCAGCTTTCATTCAGGGACTTGTGACCTCACAAGGCATGGTTGTGCCAAGAACATTTGCAAGTAAAATTACCAGGATTGCAGGAAAATTGTGGAGGTTAGATATAGACGTCATTCACCAAGTCAAGACTTTCGTAGCATATCATGTGCGACTCAAGGCCGTAGAGACCACCCAGTGTGATTGCCGATAATGTATGTTCGTTGCGAATATACTTCTTCCCGCGTAGGTAATGATTTTGTCTAATCATCGTAGCTTTCTGGTAACTGCTGCATTTGTAGACCAGGTACGAATCAAAAGACGTTGTAAGGATCACAACATTGGCTTTGAGGCCTCTTATAAATTGTACATTGACTCATTCACACAAAGCAATAGTCTATTGCTTTGTGTTAATGAACCTAATTATTATAGTGAGTAAATCCACTTAGAAACATATGCGCCAGGTTAGCGTTGTATTGTGGATAGTTGACCCGCGCAACTTCGTCTGCGTCACAATTTTCATTACTGCTCCGCTCCTATTCGTTTTAGCGTGATGATATAATATAGCCTATAGCCTTTCTCGATAAATGGGCTATCTAACACTGAATATTTTTTCAAATCGGACCAGTAGTTCCTGAGATTAGCGCGTTCAAGTAAACAAACAAAGCTATAAAGAGTCCCCAACATTGGAACCATAGACAACTGGACCAAAGCATGATGTTTTTGCCGTAGTTCGGCAAACTATCATCAAGCGAACCACAAAATTGGATTAGTTAATTATAAAAATAATCAGCTTAATTTCTAATGACTTTTAGTAAAACTCTTTGAAAATATCTGTTAACGGATACAGTGTAAAAGATTAACAACTAAACGTAATGTTCTATACAAAATAATCCAATTATCTTCGGAGAGCATCGCGATTACTGCTCTTATTAATTTTCTGACACGCGTCTTACGTGAAAACCGCACCGGCCGGTTCCATCGATTGCGGATTAACTTGAGCGAGGATTAAAACTTAGATTAATTTTGACAGGTGACTTACATAGCTGGCCGTGCGGTTCAAGTTTCGAATGTTTTCTTTCTCTGTTTGCGTTGCGTTCCAAAAAGGTTTTAATCTGCCCTTATGTAGAACTCTTTGGATTAACTTCAGCGCTTAGTTCGCTTTTGGATGACAATGACAGCTATGATACCACCTGTTTGCAGGATTGCTGACATAGTGCCTTAACTATTTTGCAATATTTCTTATCTGTGTATACAGGTATGTGGTATGACAGGATGTTGTATGAATAGTAAGGTGTGTTCACTATCAGTGAAGTACCTAGGTAATACATACAAGCCATTTCCAAACACAAGCCTTGCACAGTGATGTAAGCTGTCATTGAAGAAAATTGCTGATAAATGCAAAATACTCGTCGCTGTTATCACTTAATTAAAGCAGAAATATTCAAAGTGTTTCTCTCTGATTGCCATTTACGTAAATATTCTCTATTGTTAGCCTATGACGTCAGAACATACAGATTGTTTCATTTATAGCCTTATTACCCATTTCTGAGTGTCATGATAGTATTAAAAGAAAATTTGCTTCAATTGTTTGTAAGCTACATTTTGTTACAAAAAAAATAATTAAAAAACCACTTCCAAAATTGAAAACAAAAATATGATTATATTTTAATAATATTTCAACATTATTACAAAACGCAGAGTACCTAGATACATGAAAATGGGTCAATACTAATGAAGCGTCTAATCTAATAATTGCCCAAGTTATAAACAATCGTAAGCCAAAACACGTCTAATAGCCGTGATTACGTTACCAGTAATTATTAGTTTAAATCTTCAGGTTAACACAGTGGTGTCACCGCGTTGGTTTCTATAGTTAGCGCGCACGCATTAAGTTAGTCGTCTTTGCACGCGACGCCCGCCTCACGGTCTGCGCGCTCCGAATTTTTCGCGCCACCGCGAAATCCGTTTCCCGAATACAAACCTCTTTTCACCGCGTTCTTTTTTTATAATTTTTAAATTTAAAAAAGTAGCTGTGAAACTTTTACCGCCAATTTTGTGTAGTGATGTGTTTTTATTAAAGTGTTAAAAGTGAGTTTTATTTTGTTGGTGTATGAGTTTGCGTATTTGTACAGGTGATGATAAGGCTTTATTTCTGTTGTGTCTGATAGTGTTTTGATGGCACGTCATAGATTTATGGTGATTGCAGTTTGATTACACAGATCTTGATAGCTAGCTTATGTATGCAGAGTCTAGGTTTTTGTTGCGATGACCTGCATGATATTGTAAAAAGAAATTATCATAAATTATTATAAAATGATTTACCTACGATAAAATCTTTGTAAGAAATTAAGTTTACACTATATTTAACGCGAAAGCAACGCGAAACAACATTATTTATGTCTTAGGTAACAGAAACACAAGAAAATAATTCTAGATTTTATTTTTTCACAGGGTCAGTTTTTTCCTCATATTTAAATATTTTACATAACAATAACTGCCAAATCTTGCATAGAGTTCACTGATAATATTGTTTATCACTCTTTTATCAGTACACAGTTAAACTAAACAGTTTTATCTCGAGGTTTATGTACCTACCTGCCGAGATAGTTTTTCACAGATTTTTCATGAAGATAAATTTGCAGATTTTTTTGCATTTGCTTTAGAAACACTTTTGAATTGGCGATAGATAGTGAATAACAAAATTAACACACGCATTGGTCTAAAATGAACACTGCTAATATTAAATTTATTATGTTAGTTTTAAGTACACCTTTATTTTTTTCCAAAATCACGTTTTATTAGAGGAAAAACTAAAAGCTGAGAAAAATCAAAATGTTAAAAAATTATGTAAAGATTTTCCTCCTGCACCCAGATAAATGTGGGCAAAGGTATCAAACCTCAGATTTTTTCAAGAGATTTATCTCATCCCAACTATTCATGACACCACTCTTTACATTATTCGATAAATAACAACACTATTTAACCACTGTTGCTTATCAACTTTAATTTTTAAACACGCGAATTATTTCTAAATCCATATCAATATTTATTAAAACAATTCCATTCACAAACACTATCGAACAGTAATTAACCACAAGTTCAACTCCTTATCACGTACTGATAACAGTAACAAGTAAGGTACACGATAGATAGGCATCGAGTGCTCATCCATATCCAATCTGGGTACAAGTAGTGGGTACAGCACACACGCTCTGTTTGCTACCACCAATCATGTTGTTCGAGAGATAGTTTTGATGATTTTAATGAACTGGTTTTTTCAGTTAACTTGATGGTAGTGGGTTTGGATTGACAGAACTTTTTCCACGATTTATGTTACATTTCTGCACTGCCAGGTTTGCGGATTTGTCCGAAAGGGTCACCGCGGCTGTGGAACGCAAAGGGCGTTAGGAGGAACACGGATGGGTTTTAGTCAGTAAGAGTCTGACACTCCCCTCCGCTCCGCGCAGAGCGGAAGGGGTCATTTGATGATTTCTCATCCTTAAAAAGAAGTTACTCTTCTGCTGACCAAAAGAAAAAGGGACTTGCTGGCCTTTTAAGCAAAATCTAATTTATATATTCGAAATGAGGAAAATGAGCCAATACTCAAGTTGCTACAGGTACTAGCGAAAGTTTCAACACACAAATGTTCGTCTACACAAATATTATAAACACGATTATTTTTAATTTTTGCATATTGGTACGTTTGTAACGAATTAACTGAAAACTACAGGACTGATTTAAAAAATTCATTCACTATTAGAATGCAAATTCATTATCTGCCTAGACTTTTCCCAAATATATTGGGGTCGACTTCCAGTCAAACCAGATTAAGCTGAATACCAGTATTTTACGCGGAGTGGTTGCCTACCAGACCTCCACAACTCAGTAACTGGGTAACACGGTACTCCATGGCAAGACTGGAGTCAGATTAACTGGCTTCTGACTATCCGTAACGACAGCCAAAGATCTACAACTGACAGCCAGGACCAACGGCTTAACGTGCTTTCCGAGGCACGGAGGAAACTCGCTATGTTAAGATGGTCACCTATCCACAGACCATACTTGGCAAGCGTTGCTTAACCTTGAAGATCGACCCGTGCGGCTGTTATTATCTAGCCACGAGCTCCTCATGATAATGAGAGCTGCCTCATTAGAATGCTACATTATCTCAGAGTAATATAGACTGTATAGTTTATTGACAGAAAAAAATAGGGATCCTTAAAAAATTGCAACGCGGACGAAGTCGCGGGCGAAGTGCTACTTAGTAATTTTATATTTAATTAAGTTTTCCTTTTCTTGATTTTATAAATATATCCTCGTTTATCTGGTCCGTTTATAAAAAAAAACTCTATTTTAATACCAGACCGTTATCGGCAGTTGAAAAACAATCGATATTAGCCCCTTTTTACTAGTTAACCTTTCCAACCCTCTAGTTTTACTACTAATTGGTAACATGATCTAACGACTTGCATTTTTTGCTCTTTTATTTACGGCTAGCTTATTGCCCGCGACTTCGTACGCGCATATCTTATTTTTCCCGTTCCCGTAAGAATGCAACGAAATATACATTTAAAACTTCCTCTTATATCACTCAAACTTAAATCGCTAGGTCTATTGATAAAAACCGCACTGAAATCTGTTGCGTAGTTTAAGGGCGCTCTCTCAAAAAAGCTTAAAAATTGCGTGTAGGTGAAGCAGTTTTTCGTCGGCATTTACTGAGAAATTCCATCTGATATGAAAAAAATAGGTAGTAATCTACATGATATGGTACGTAATTTGGTTTATCCAGAATTTATGTATCGGTATCATATAATAAAAAAAAAACACCAAATCACCTCCAAATCGTTGAGATGAAACCATTTCACTCCTTTATTTTTAACAAAAGACTAAAAAAGATATCTTTGCGTTGCAATACAAACGAATTTAAAAATATGTATTAGTTTTATTATAAAAAAAACACGGGTAGCGGAGTGGTGCGAAGAGGTGTATTTAGCTACGTTTGTATGCAAGGTCATTGGCATGTATACAAGCCTTAAGATATAATATGCGTACAAAGGGAAAAAGCGACTTTATTTATACTATGCAAAGATACTGGGCTATTCGTTTGTAACAGAAACAAAGCAAATCTCCATGACAGGTCATTGGACTCATCATCATAACCTTCTATGGAACCAACGCTGAAATCGTGAAAAAAACAGCTGTTCAGTACATGTGGTTGAATTATGCGAACATTTTTTCATAATATCGGGTACAATTTTGCAGGTTTAGCGTTTAATATTTTAAACCATGATAGCTATGTATAAGGAAAATATAGGCAAGCAATTTGTACCAGTATCATGTCCAAGCTAACGACGTGTTATTAACTAGGCTAAGTAAGTTTTAACTGCAAATAGATTGAAAGAAAGTATATTGAAGAAATATTTACATTAAAATCAGATTGATCTACCTTTTAGAAGAAACCAAATGCCTTTTCCATTAGCTGCCTACATTTGAGTAATTAAAAATAGATAGCTTTTATGATATTGCTAGAGAAACGGTTAAACTGTTATAAGATACATTTCAGTATAAAATGCAGTTTAGCTACAGAATGAATTATTAAAACGATATCGGTATTAAACGCGAAGTCAACAGGAAAAACTTAATCCGAAATTAAACCAAAAAGTTTAAAGAAAAACAAATCATACGACCTTGCTAAGCAAAACATGTTTGGTTTGACTCCAAAAAAACAATAACGCAAAATAATTATGATCTCACACAAAAAGAAGAAACCGTTGGCAAATAAATACATACTAAGTAAAGTTTATTTCTTGAAATTATTTGATGACTATCACCATCATTACCTATCATTCTGTTGCGCCTCATCATAATTAATTGGGGTCGGCAATACATGTCTTCTTTTTACAATATAGTTGATAGGATCGTATTTGTCCACGAGCCATTATGTGATCAACAATGGAGAATGCTTGCTTAGCAGTAACTTATTCACTCTTGACTTAAGCAGAGACAGTCTTCGACAGGGATTTTCACTCTTTAGCTGTATGCATGAAAGCATTCCCAAAATTGTTTGTACGTTCCAAACCTATTTCTCTTTTAGACATCATCACAGTCTTGCCAGGGTTGCGGAATTCGTTCAAAGAGTCACCGCAGCCCTGGAACGCAATGGGCACTAGGAGGAACACGGATGGGTTTTAGTCAGTAAGAGTCTGACACTCCCTTCTGCTCCGCCTAAAGCGGAAGGAGTGATTTGATGATTTCCCACCCTCTCAGTAGTAACCCCCATTCTAGCTTTATCAGCCTTCTCAGAGTACGTTCATTAAAATTAAATTTCCAATTAATTGAATGCAATAATTAAAAAAATAATTACTTATCTTATATTACGACATAAACCGGAAATAATTAACAGAAGGAGTGTTTCTAACAATGATTGAATCAATCAGGCTTCTAACAATCTGAAATGGACTAAGAATCGTGGAGGAAAACATCCATCAATTTGCTCAATAATGATTAAGAGCAAGTAAATTATGTTTATTGCTAGATAATTATGATCTCAACATAATAGGAAATAATGGAGAGTATTCATAATTAATTATTATTGATTGTTTCACTTAGAACGTGAAAACAACTGAATATTATATATCTAATTATAACTAAGTGCTAGTAGCAACCTCACAAAACAAAATAGTGATTTGATTTTAAATTAATCAGAAAGTGCCTATTTTAGGTATGTGTGTTACATCTACCGTAAGGGACCTTACTGTAGATGTAATGAGGGATATGGAAGGCCTCAAAATAAAATCATGATTTACTCAAAATAAATGATGCGGTGGTTCAAAAAAAATGCTAATAAATTATTGCTTTTAGTTTTGTTTGTTTATGTGTAGTGTTTCTGCAATAGTTTATAAAAATCATACATCCATATCAATAAAATAAAGAAAAAATCGCACTAGCGCTTCTCGGGCAGTAAGTTGTTCATCCATATAAGAAAATTCTATTAAATACACTTTAGCAAATTCAAATTGTATTTTACACAAACATAACACGTTCATCAAAATCGCGAAACGTGCTTCAATGAGAGAATCGTGTTAAAATTCTGCCTTTTACGTACATTACGATCAATTAAAACAATTTCCAGATATGACCCACAAACAAGAAAGGTTTTTTATAACTATGATATAACAATAATTAATTAACGATAAAGTTATGTGTCCTGATGCAATGATACGCTGGTCGATTTTACGATGCGCTCTGAAAATGTACCCATCGGAATATGCATGCCATTGCTTTTTAGCACGCAGTGCTATAATGTTGACATTATTGGGTCTATTCAATGATTTTATATAGATACAAGACGATTATGCGTTTGTTTGTAAACTGACGAAATAATAAATGATGGAATTGTGAGCTCATGAATGTTGTTAACTGTTGTGGACAATTAGAGCTGGACATAAATAGGTACCTAGTTCAACTAGCTAGAATGTAATAATTGTAAACTTACAAGGGTTTTTGATCCCTACTCAATTACCTAGGTAAGTAATTAATTAGGTGATAGGTGAATTACGCACTCTAACTTCACCACGTGGAGGCTCAAAGCATGCTGAATGTCATACTAACAAGTTTGTTGGAGATGGGTTGTTTTCTTTACCACAAAAAAAAACTTAATAAGTTTTTGCAAAAATCTACCTTAGTTAGGTAATGTTGCCAGCATTCACTTAGGTAGATTTAATTTGGTCATTAAAAAGGCAGATTTTATATCAACTAAACTATGGATTAATCGCACACACGTAACACAAAGAAATCAATGCCAATGTGCATCAAATCAATCCACCAACGTATGTCACTAATATTGGTCACCAACATTGGTCAGGCAGTATCTATTAAAATTACATCGTGTCGTGCCGGTGTTGGTCGAAGTCTCGTGGTACAGTGATCTAATATCAGTTCTAGGTGAAGGTCGCTCCGCGTAGGTCAATGCATTTTAAGTTGCGTGCTATAAGGTTTCATTTTCTCTGTCACTCTCTCTTTCAGAGAGAGAGTAAGTACAAGGTTGAGGTTAAAGAAATGGCGTGTAACTTGGTCGTAATATATTCAAGATCATACTGGTAAGAACAGCTGTGATCCATGAACCCTAGAAATGAAGGGTAAAACAAATAAACAATTATTGTAGTCATAAACTTGGTTTAATAATGATGAAACAACACTTCAATGACGGCACTTATTATTGTAAAGATCAGAAGTAAACTCAACTCAACGAATTATTTACTCTTTGGATATTCGAAAAACTTGTTTTTCTTTTCGAATAACTTTATGCAGTCATTTTCAGCGTTGTAATTTACTATTCTATACTAATTTTAGTTCAATTTACTTACTACATAACCAAATTATTTTGGCACATATAAAATGAAACTTCCACATTACTTACGCTCGGTTTTCTTAGGTTTCAAAAAAAAAACCGACATCCAAAAAATAAAAACAAAGTATAAAATAACTTTAATTTCGGAAGTCGGTGTTTTTGGTTTATTTTGTTTCTTTATTTTTTATCACCGACTTCCGAAATTAAAGTTATTTTATACTTTGTGGTGTTTTGCTTGGAAGTCGGTTGTAATAAAGAAATAAAAAAGGTTTTTATTTTTCACATTTTAGTGGTGAAATAAGCGAAAATGCTCGTAAAATAAAAACTACTACCTAAGCCAAACTGAATTATTTTTTTACGGGACCAAATAGCAAGTATACCGCATCGAACTAAAAAAATATAATAATAATAAATTATTCATCAATCATTTTAAACATAAATTTACAATATTCACATTTATAGGTGTAAATCGTTAAAGGCTTTTTATCACATATCACAGAAATCGGATCAGAAATCTCGAAGTAATCGAAGAATACTCCTCCTTTTTTGAAAGTCAGTTAAAAATAGCGTTAACGGACACATAAAAGACCGATAAAGTTCCTCAGAAACTGGACATAAATCAGTCAAACTGTAGACCTACGTAAAATATCAAAGACATGCAAATCGTAAAACATAATGAACCTATTTAGCTAGGTAAATCAAGTTCAAGCAATCAACTCCGTTTATCGTAATCTGAATACTGTTTGAAGTTCAGCAGACCATGAGCTGAGAATCAATTTAATTTTCCATTTTCATTCCGTTGTTCTCCATGCCAACTAATTAACGATTCTAATACCTACTGATACAGTTCAAAAATGGACTTTCAAAAACTCTTTCGTCCTTACGAAAATCATTCTTTTGTTGATCCCGTTTTGGTGAACTTCCCTATGCTTCGTCCCATTTGGTAAAATAGCTTCTGCCAGCGGCACGTCCGCGTGAAAGTTGGAAAATATCCCAAGGGATAAAACGTATCCCATTATTAGAACATGGTCTACCCGAGTGCCTATTTTCAGAGAAGTAAAAACAGACAGACCGACAGAGAGAGTTATTTTCGCCTTTATAATATTAGTATGGAAGTATGTATTCCCGTTTTATAACCCTTCCAAGGAAAGCTATTATTGGTACCTTAACTTCAAATAATTTATGCAATAATCCATTACTTTAAAAAATCGACCTCTTTAAACAAAAGTCAGACGCACCATAAAGTCATATAATATTTGCTTTTCAATTATTATTGAGTGCCACTTTTTTACGATCGTTGCAACATCGATGAACAAGTCTGGCGTGTATCGGTGCTGCTGTTTTTCAAGTGGGTTTCAATATTATACGTAAATAATTTGGTAGCTAATAAGTAATTATCTACCAGTTTTAACTTTTTGTCTGTTTTGTCGAACTTAAAAAAAACCACCCATGTGCAGGGTTCCGTATCATAAACCCTAATTTTTATTATTTGTTGATATAGCGGCAAAAAAAAATCACAATCTGTGAAAATTTCAACTGTCTACCTATTACGGTTCGTGAGATACATCCCGCTGACAGACAGACGGATGGACGAACGGACAGCGGAGGCTTAGTAATAGGGTTCCATTGGTTACCCTTAGGGTAGGGAACCCTAAAAATAGCAGCGTATAATAGCTCATTTTTGGCGTATTAAAATAACTTTAAAGCGATAATAATTCCTAAACTCGCCATGTAAAAAACCTGCAACTCAACTTATTTGAAGCAGGTTGGGTTTTATCGTTCAAGGTCACTCAGAACAAGTGACATCAGCAATACAAACAGAGCCTTAGATAAACACAGACGGTATCAAAGGCTTTTGATAAATTAGGTAGGTTTATGAAAAATACACATGTACTGTGGGAGGGAGGCGTTGTCTGAGTTTTGCATCATCAAAGTTACGCATTGTCAAATACAAAGTGTAACAGCATAAGCGGCATAGGCGCCTTTGCCAGGGAATACTATAAAACTTACGAAAACGTGAAGCTATCAAAAAAATAAATTAAACAAGCGGAATTTAGTAAGAGAGACCAAGCAAATCCGAGGCGAGGTACTTCGAGCTCCTTCCCGTTCGGCCTTCTTTAGTTTTGAGCAAAAGAAAACCTTTTCTATTCAAGGAGTCGAGGACGAGTCACTATGAACAACTTTCACTGTGGGGACCATAACTGAAATTGTGAAAAAATATGTACTCCCCCATACATTTGTATGCGCATAACTCGACAAAATTTTCTGAACTCCTGACTTTTTCGTGATTTCGAGGTTGACCCCATGGTAGACGTTGGTTATAATAATAAGTACAATGACCTCTTAAGGGGGATTGTGTTCGTTTGTTCACATGCCATGTTGTACACTCATTTTCAAATTAATTCAATGCTGAATTTAGAAATTGTCAAAGTTCACACATTTTCGATTAGGTAATACATTTTCAAATCTGTAATCGAATTAACGAATTGACTAATTTGAAATGTTTTGGAAGTAGAGTAGTGTCACCAACGCGGTCGCTTTTTCGTTTCATTTCATTTATTTTGGAAAAAAGTTCTCACTATTTATGGGGTTCTAATCCATCGTAGTTTTCATCTTAACTGAGACAGACAAGCTCATTTTTAATTTTTCAGACATAATACTCATTGATTTTCAAAACTTAATTTTGTACGTAACCAAATAAGTCAAACTTACTAATAAATCAAAGTAACATTACAACAATCGAATCAAAATTAACTGGGTAACAGATAAGATAACAATATGATGGACTTAATATGAGATAATTACACGCAGAATCTATTGAGATGATGACTGAGATGCTCGTATTATTACACTTTTATGCAAATGACAACACACAAAAACTTAATAAATTCTCTCGACGAAAAACAGCAAAATTTGTTGCCAGAAAAAAAACAATCAGCAGAATATTTTAATAACGACTTAAAGTTTATTTGCTGTTCTTTTTTCAAACAAATTTAAAAAAACGAAGAGACTGACCGTGTTTTTTGGTGGCAGTGGAAAAACGTGCCATTAATTTAAATAAATGGGTTCCATGATAAGTATAAGAAATGCTTAAAAAATAATAGTTAGCCTTGTACTTTGAGCACACAAGACCGGTTAGTATGCTTTCGTCAGTTTTAAAATAATTTAATTGCTTAATAAGTAAGAGACCAACAATTTGCGTCTGTTTAAAATGTTGATTTTAAATTTTGGTTACCTACACTGCGCACTTTTGCATAAATTTGCAGTGCTGTTGAAGTCATTTTGCCGTAAGATATTTCGATAACTTGGTAAAATTAGCCTGTGCGTAATTTTACTGTGATAGCTCAAAAAAATCCAAGATGACTGCTAAATTGAATTTTTTTAGGTATATAATACGTCAGTAACATCATTTTAAAACTATCACCTGCTTAGTATTCCAATAATTTCGTCATTCACGTAATCGAAGTTATACAAATTCATTCAAGTTCGTCATCACTACTAGTAACGTTACGTCACAGATAATATATTACGTTAAGTCGATTGACCATAGACTAGACAGACTGGCGACCACGCACCTGTCAAAATCATAAGCAAACTTACCAATTGGAAAGTATGGGTGTGTCCGTTTGGTGACTAAACCAAGCAGGAAGCGTTTCTTGTATTAAAATATGTAACAATGTGGAACACTGTGTGACTTGTGTCACATCTCGTAATAGTAGGCTTGTGGGACAATGAGAAGTGGATGCTATGCTGAAGCTATGCTATATTCCGAAGAATATAAAGTTGATTTAAAAGGGCGTTAATTTTTCTTGAGCGATTTCTTTTTTACCACTGAAATCTAAGCTTGCGGACTTGCAAAGGAGTGAAGTCAAAATTTTTGGAAAAAAAAGACAAATAAAAGGAATTGCCAAAAGATACTCACAATCTAATTTTCCTTTTTTTGCAAAAAACACTGAACAAGTTTTATTCTGCTGCTTTACCGCCGTGAACACAACTCTACATCTTTAGTTTAGATAAATCTATTTTACTCAAGCTATAATACAGCCGGACTGTCATTCCACCTGGACTGGATGGATTAACTCCTCTCTTCATATCGCCTTCACGGCTAGATGTTTACAAAATCGTACTTCAGATTACCTCCTGATTGCTAAAGCTAGCGTCCCCATAGCTTCACAATCGCTTAGCTTGTCTTACCTCACAATCACAGCTAAGTGTAATGTTTGGGAAAGCGCATTCGCTAGATTTTCGCTCGTATATAATTGTTGTGTACAGTTCCCACGTCTCGTATAATCTAGGATTGCTAGATACAAGTTTCTACCTCACATTGTTATCTGTGAATCTGTTTTTATTTACTGTGGAGATGTTTTCTGCTCTCATTATTTAGAGATGCGTGGTTGATTGATTGTGATGCAATGTTTAGTGTAGTAGGTTATATTACTCTATAGTTTTATAGCGGTTTTTCGTTCATGTGAGTTATAAGGCTTCATTTTAGTCACACGCCACTGATTATGGAATCTCATAGGCTGTATCTTACTTCATTTGTAAACGCGAACGGAGTAAAATTTCCAATGAATGTTTTTTTTAGTATTGATAGGCACGCGTTTGACCACTACGAGTATCTCACCTGATGGTAAGCGATGATGTGGTCGAAGATGTAGCACGCCTGCCTAAAAGTAACCTATTTACTCTTGATTTAAAGACTCCCAGATGTAGCTATCAGGTAACACAGACTCCGGCAGGGAATTCCACTTCTTAGCTGTACGCACTATGAATGTGTTCCCAAAAAGTTTTGTGCGTGTGGGTGGGATGTCCACCATGTACCGGTGACGCATCGCCATTCGTCTTGTGGTCCGATGATGGAACGGGCTTGGCGGAATTAAATTATGATATTCCGTCGCACTCTCCAAAACGCTAACCGGTAAAGAAAAAACGGTTCAACACATGAATTGTACTCTGGATTCAAACCTCGATTTTGGCCTCTCTATCACTTGAGCTGAGAAAACTCGTCTCTGTACATTAACTTTAGGTTCTATCACCGTATTATAAGTAGATTTGATGTACAATCAGATATTTGTTGCTGAACAAATATCAAACACATTTTTAGGTGTTTAGGGAACCTGCCAGGGTAGCGGAATTATTTCGAGAGAGTCAACGCGGCCTGGAACGCAAAGGGCACTAGGAGAAACACGAATGGGTTTTGGCAATAAGCGTCTGACACTCCCCTCCACTCCGCTTAGAGCGGGAGGAGTCACTTGATAATTTCCTATCCTTAAAAAATATTGTTTAGGGAAAACTACAAAATGTTTAGTTCGTCAAGCAACCGAATAAATGAATAAATAAAGTTCGTTAATTTCAGGTTTTAACAAACCCATAGAAATCAAACAATACCTACAACATTTTATCCTATCACAATTTACAAAACATGTTATGAAATTAAAAATTAAATTATATTTTATCAAATTAATTTGAATTTTTACACATATTATTAATATCCATTGATTATATAAATCCAGTAAATAACAAAATCTGAGGAGCTCGTGTCTAGATAATAAAAGCTTCATGGGTCGATCTTAAAGGTTAAGCAACGCTTGCCAAGGTTGGTCTGTGGATGGGTGACCATCTTAACAAAGTGAGTTTCCTCCGTGCCTCGGAGAGCACGCTAAGCCGTTGGTCCCGGCTGTCATTTGTAGATCTTTGGCAGTCGTTACGGATAGTCAGAAGCCAGTTAATCTGACTCCAGTATTGCCATGAAGTACCGTGTTGCCCAGTTACTGGGTTGTGGAGTTCAGGTAGGCAGCCGCTCCACGTAAAACACTGGTATTCAGATGAATCCTGTTTGACTGGAAGCCGACCCCAATATAGTTTGGAAAAGGCTAGGCAGATGATGATGAGTAAATTACAAAATCTACTCGTATATACTAAATTAATTAAAAATCACCACTACAGTCTATTAAAATAAAATTCACTACAGCAGTCTCTAATATGCGACACTTTACGTAACTTGTCGGTCACAGCAGTGTCGCACATAACGACAGTCCAGCCTGTTTGCTATCATTCTCAGAACAAACAACTAACTTCTTTAAACAACTAACTGTGTGCCAGTTGTTGTCTACTAACGGAGATATAAAACTTAACAGTTTGAACACGAAATCCGCTGATTTCCTCAAAGTGTATAAGTGAATCAACGACGTCTGAGTGACGATACACATTCTAACTCTTGAAAACCCATTTTGTACTATGAACGTACCTAGAAACAATTGGGAACATGCAATATTTCCATTTTTGCTTTAATTTTAAAGAACTCCACCTAGAATAGACCACCACATAAATAAGAAATAAAAACGCTTTAATTTATTGCTAAAATTGCGTTTTGAAACAGACAGTTTAAAGGTTCGCTCGAAAACGGACGATGAAGTCACTCGTGTGTATCACTAAAACTGTCCTAACTCAAAGACATAAGGGTGCCTTTTCGTCGGCATAACAGCAGATACGTCACCAAATGCTGATTGTTCTTTTTAAATACGTTCCGTTTTACGTTACTTTAATTCATTATTTTTGTTAAAAATCGATATTAACCAAAATAAAAACGTTGCAATGATCTTTATTTTATACTTTTTTATCATTTTACTGACAAAATTCTCATAAATTCTGTATTTGCATCTTCCCTATTGCAGATTATTTCTTTTAACTTTGCTTCATCACGCTTCTGCGCTCACCTTTCGGCTTTATTTTCTGCCTTTTAATATTACACACTAGCTTTTGTCTGCGCTTCACTCGGGTTAAATCAGCGTATAACCATTTCTAGTGTTCCAACTATATCTGCACCACAGTTTATCAAAATGGGATTGGCTATTTAATCGTGAAAGCGTTACAAGCAGACAAACTCATTTCCGCATTTATAATATTAGTTGACCTGCGCAACTTCGTCTGCGTCACAATGTTCATTACTGCTCCGCTCCTATTAATCTTACCGTGATGATATATAGCCTTATATCCTTCCTCGATAAATGAGCTATCTAATACTGAAAGAATTTTTCAAATCGGATCAGTACTTCCTGAGATTAGCGCGTTCAAGTAAACAAACAAACAAACCCTTCAGCTTTATATATTAGTACTAGCTGACCCACGCGGCTTCGCTCCCGTCAACTGGCTACTACCCTACCTACCCTACCTACCCTACCTACCCTACCTACCCTACCTACCCTACCTACCCTACCTACCCTACCTACCCTACCTACCCTACCTACCCTACCTACCCTACCTACCCTACCTACCCTACCTACCCTACCTACCCTACCTACCCTACCTACCCTACCTACCCTACCTACCCTACCTACCCTACCTACCCTACCTACCCTACCTACCCTACCTACCCTACCTACCCTACCTACCCTACCTACCCTACCTACCCTACCTACCCTACCTACCCTACCTACCCTACCTACCCTACCTACCCTACCTACCCTACCTACCCTACCTACCCTACCTACCCTACCTACCCTACCTACCCTACCTACCCTACCTACCCTACCTACCCTACCTACCCTACCTACCCTACCTACCCTACCTACCCTACCTACCCTATCTCTCAAGTTGGATCGAACTGCACATGGTGTGCGAATTTTATTATAATCGGTTAAGTGGTTTAGGAGTCCATTGAGGACAAACATTGTGACACGAGATTTATATATATTAAGATAGAGTATAGATTTGATAAGGTCTGTTGAACGGTATAAATGTGTGTACCTACTACCGTTCAAACTTTACTGAAAATGTTAAGCAACCACTCCGTCAAATTAGATAAAATGTATAGACTACGTACTGTAAACCCTCCTGCGATGAAACAGTTACATTGACCCACATTATGACCAAACAAGATTAACGACATTAACGATTTGTGGTCACTTCATAAAACGGTGCGATTAACACACATTATTGTATCGGGTAATCCAATGCGATGTCCAATGCGGTCAGGCCAATAAGTTTATTATGAATAGGTACTATTTAATTACTGAAGTAATTACACAAAAGGATATTTTGGTCTTGACAAGCACTATTGAAGAATATTTTTTTTTTCTTTTAGGATGCGGAAGGGAGTGTCAGACTCTTACTGACTAAAACCCATCCGTGTTCCTCCTAACGCCCTTTGCGTTTCCAGGGCTTCGGTGACTCTTTCGAATGAATTCCGCAGCCTTGGTAGATTGACTTTGAGAACATACAGGTTGAATTTTTCAAGTGGGACTAGGTTTATGAGGAATGGCGAAAGTACTCAAAGACGTGCTGCTTGGTGTAATGATGCTGCATGGCATATGTAATAATAGATTCGACTGCATTCCTTTATCAAATAGTCTACACTATATAGTACCTAGATCTGTCATGCTTCGTGGGGTACGTGTTCCTCGGCTATTCCACACAAACTCGTGCAGGACTAACGCAGGGGTGCGAGTGCCTCTTCGTCGACTTGTTGATGCGTACAACACTCACTTTATAGAGATTGACATATTTACTCTCTCTAAACAAAGTTTTAAGGCAAGAGCAATAGAGTTACTAAATTCTTAAGTATACAATATATATATTTTCTTTCTTCTTCTTCGTAATAGTCTTTTATGGTGTATACTGTATGTCTGTTTTCTTTTAATATTATTTTTTTCTTGAATTCGTGGACAATGGTGTGGGTTACATGTGTAGTAACATAAACATGGAATAGGTTATGCATAATTTTATTTCTAAGGCTAATTTAAGACTCTTTTGTTGTTCCTGGCATGTAACTGTTTTTTGTCCCAAACAAATAAAATAAAATAAAATAAAGACGTCTCGGGTCCAATTTTATTGGAAACTACTTAATTGTTTTTTTTAAATATCAGTTAGTAAATTCTAATATTCACTTACGACAATAGCTATAACTAACTTTTTCCTGAGGATGCGCCCGCGCGATATGTATTGAAAGTTACGGGTATCTTACACTAGTTACCCGCGCAACTTCGTCTGCGTCACATTTTGAATTACTGTTCTACTCCTTTTGGTCTTAACGTGATGATATATAGCATATAGCCTTCCTCGATAAATGGGCTATCTAACACTGAAATAATTTTTCAAATCGGACCAGTAGTTTCTGAGATTAGCGCGTTCAAGTAAACAAACAAAAAAACTCTTCAGCTTTATATATTAGTATATATAGATTCTTACGAGTAATCCAAGTTTCAGTACTGAATTTCAATCAAATCCGTGTGACCGTTCGGGTGACTTTGACAATAATCACGTTCTGAATATGAGGGGTCACGGGTAGAGGGGAGCTTTCAAAGGCCTACAATCCAGTCCCACGCGTCTTAAGAAACTTACAGACTTTCACGAGCCAATTAGATAATTATTGTCAGTTTAAGATTTATAAGATAAGATTTGTTATTTTCTCCCACAAATTACAATATTTAGGTTACAAAATATATTGGAGGTACAAAGGTTTGAGGGAGTCAGGAATTCAAACTAGGGTACCCTGTGCTATGGACTCCTGGCCCCACGTCGAGAATGGGCTTATCACAATAATTGTAGAACGTAGGACTATTGCAAGAAAAGAATAACATGAAAATGTACTTTTTAAATGATCCTACTATTTTAAAATAAACCTTGAATTTAAATTATAAGTCCTCGATTATGATCAAGTACAATCTACATCAAGTTTTGAGCGACCACAAAAATATTTAGCAAGACCACACTTTAATATCGTGATTGTGTAACATGTCTTAAGGTGTGGTCCGTCTACGAATCTCGAAGATTTTTTTTCTTCATTTCAAATCACGCGAAGGCAACTCACACGCATCGTATATACGTACTAGGTGTTGCCTGCGAAATCGCCCGCATCTGTTAACAATTTTTCATGGTTTTTAGTTTTTTGTGCGGTACACGTAGGACCCTTATCATTTTTAAAATAAAATTTAGGCTTAGTAAGCTGAGGGAGTACCATTTAATATCAATTATTTGACAGTGAAAGTTGCGTCAAAATAAATCGGAGCAGTTTCGAAGATCATACGAAACAAATATTGAAGAATTGTTTTTGTTATGTATTCTAGTTTATTCGCTTTTATACATTCAGAGGATATTAAGGAGTATAAATTTATTATTTAGAAATTACAAACAAATACTTCAGTTTTATCTATTTGTATGTACAGTACATAAATATGTATTGTATAGATGTAAGCCATCATGTATGTGGTCATGAGATCATCGCGGAGGCTTCGTGTCCGTGATCATTAATCGCAGATCGTGGATCAAAAATTCTCATGTTAATCATTGATTGGAAACTGACTTACCTACTTGATTTGCTAATTTTATAACTGGTTTTTGCCCGCGGCTTCTCCTGCGTCAATACAGATTTTTGTCCCGCTCCGCCCAGAGCGGGAGGAGTCATTTGATGCTTGCCCATCTACAAAAAAACGGGCCAAGTGCGAGTCGGACTCTCACACAAAGGGTTATTTACAATAAACCTAAAAAATAACACGTTTCTTGTATGAGCCCCTTACATTTTTATTTTACTATTTTTTTATAGCGACAATAGAAATGCACTCTACGAAAATTTTAATTATCTACCAACTAATTACGGTTCTTGAGATAGCCCGCTAACAGACAGACGGATCGACGGACGGACAGGCAGCGGAGTATTAGGGTTCTATCGATTACCCTTTGACTACGGAGCCCTAAAAAAGCTTGACCTCTCCTGCCAGTTACTGGCAATCGACTCACCTCGCCAAGATAACTGATAATTTACCAAATTGAATCAGAAGACACCTGACCCAGTGTACACCCATTACCGATCTTACGTCAGAGCTGACACGAAAACGATTGCAACTCGGAATCACGCGATATGCTGATGCCGATACAGTTGTAACTCGTTTATGCGCTGGCACTTATGTTAACTGAGCATCCATCGATATGGATGATCAGACGCGTATTATCGCATTATCATACTTGCTTACATATGAGGAATTTATGAGTCATTGTACCAGTGTGAAGTGTGTTGAGAGATTTTTAATGGATTTGTAAGAGAAATGGCTGTCGCGGAAAATTAAATTTGGTTTCAAAATTCAAATGATGTAAAAGCCAGAAACGCATTATGTATAAACACCACAGCTCTAAAAAAAAATCGATTCTCAATTGGCGGAGAAATCGGTGAATATTTTTCTTTTTACTATTGGTAGGCATACGTTTGACCACTATCTCACATGATGCTAAGCGATGAGGTCGAAGATGGAGCACGTTTGCCCAGAAGTAACCTATTCACTCTTGACTTCAAGACTCCCAGGTTGTAGCTATCAGGAAACACGGACTCTGGCAGCGAATTCCACTCCTTATCTGTACGCACTATAAATGAAACGTACATTAAAATACAAACAGTCGAACATAGAATCTTCTTTTTGAAGTCGTTTAAAAAACAGCACATGCACTGTATGTGTCTATCTGTAGCAACATAGCGCGGGGTGTAGGGTCGCGGTAGGTACGAGTAGTTACCTGCTAATCAGGTTGCCAATTCAGAGTGCAGGCAACGCTTCTATAGCTTCTTTTTTTTTTGTTTGGTAATGGACTTGCTCTTGCCCACAATCACACCTGATGGAAAGCGATAGATGAGGTCTATGATGGAGCGAGCGTGCCTAGAAGATGCGTGTTCGCTCTTGCTTTGAAGGCAGACGGTATATATGTGGACGGGAACACAGACGCCGGCAGAGAGTTCCACACCTTAGCTGTGCGCAAAATAAATGTGGAAGAGAAACGCTGGGTACGACTAGACGGGATATCGACCAAGTACGGATTTCTAAAAGCCTGGAGACTTAGTGAACGTGTCAAAGGACATTTTCGTAACCTACATGAGACCGATTAAACGTCAATACTATACGATTCATAATTCACAAGAAACCGATAATGTTGTCATTAACTCATTATTGTTGAAGATAGAAATAAATTTAGGTTAGTTATTAAGTAATTACGTTTCGTTCCACCTAATTCTGGAACAAAAATATAGAACCTATATAAATAAATTTGTGTAACCATCTATAATAATACCTAAGTAGTAAATGAAATGAAGCCCAGGCATTTATTTCATTATTTTTATTACCTACAAACATTTTCTAACATTAGGCAAGTCCACTCAACTACTCAGTAACGCAAGGGTTACTTTATATTTCAAAATGGCGGCGATATTAAGTATGGAGTAATTTTATGTAAGGTGGGGTCAAAGGTGACCTCACACCGTTCAATTACTGATCCATGATGCAATGCCCCATCATTATAAGAAGCGCAAAGTTGTTGAGAAATCAATCACAACGTTAGCGGGGTAACTATAGAGTAACGCCAATGACAGGTGATGTGGTTGCGGACCACAGATAATAAATGTTGTGGTCAAGAATGGCAGATGTATTTATTTATTCGGCCTTTCGTAATCAATTGAAAGATTTGTCTTATATTGATTAGTCGGATAGTGTTTATTATAAAGAAATTTGTGTGATCATAAGAATGTTATTGGAAAACAATGCTAGTACCTATATACTCGTACCTAACGACCCGCCCCGGCTTCGCACGGGTGCAAATTATATACTAAAACCTTCCTCGAGTATCATTCCACCTATTAAAAAAAACTCGGAGTTTTAAAGATCTAAGCATACATAGGGACAGACAGACATCGGAAGCGACTTTGTTTTATACTATATATTGATAATATTTACAAATATAATTGCTTAGAATAAAGTCATTAACTTATACGAAAGGAACGAGCTGCCAGTCAGTCTAAGTTTGAGCAATACAGGCAGAACGGAGGAAGTAGCAAAGGATATCGACCGCCAATATTCAATACCTTTTTCCGAAAGCATTTACCACAAATTAAACCAATTAATAGCAAGACAAATTGCATTGAATTAAATAGGTCTTCAACCACATATTCCATATTCCACGGCTTTTAATTACATATTTCTAAGTCACATTACGACATAATTACAGTACCTTCAAGATAAACATTTAACTCTAGCTTCTTCCAACGGCTTCGGCTTTTATGTCGGAAATTATCCCAAGGGAATATATTGCCAGGATAAAAAGTATGCTACGTGCTATTCCAGACCATAATCTATCTTTTCGCAAAATTTCGTTCAGATCCGTGCGGCCGTTCCGGAGTGATTGAGCAACAAACATACATTTCTAATAGTGGAAACATTAAAGTGTTTATCTAATTCCACTATGATGAATTACAACATGGCCGACTATGTAGGTTGCGTTTCATGTGGGACATGTTTAGAGTTAAAAGTTTGGAAAAACCTTCGTGAAATATTTACACGGAAATTGCATCCTAGTTTTGAACGTGTGCAGTATCTTGATGGTTTTGTGTTTGCGATCGTTGCGCATGAGCAGTTACGGGAAAATAGTTTTTTTTTCCTGTGCTTTGATATGTTTTTGCCTAGAATTAAGAGATTAGAATTAGATTAAGTCTCACTGGTTTAATGTTTGTAAGCGTTAGGTACTACTGAGCAAGAGGCCTCAGGTTCGATTTCCAGATTGGGCAATGTGCATATCATTAACTAGTTGTCCCGCGCAACTTCGTCGGCGTCACAATTTTCATTACTGCTCCGCTCCTATTGCGTGATGATATTGCGTCTTAGCGTGATGATATATAGCCTATAGCCTCCCTCGATAAATGGGCTATATAACATCGAAAGAATTTTTGAAATCGGGCCAATAGTTCCTGAGATTAGCGCGATCAAGTAAACAAATAAACAAACAAACAAAATCTTCAGCTTTATTTATTAGTATAGATATATATAATTTTTAGTAAGTTATTACAATAATACCATTACTATTTATTCATAAATCAGTACAAGTTTTTTACTTAAACTTAAACAAAGCATATAATTAGACCAACCGAGAGCCCTCTTCAATATTAGCATTTATTGAGGCATTAAAAAAACGATCTCATATCGCACGCAATACTATGCAGGCACACGCTTCAGAGTCAAAGAACTCAACAAAACAGGATTAGCAGAAATTCATTAGCCATTTAAGTACTACGTTCTCTAAAGGTAAAGCCACAACTCCGTAGAAAGTGAAAAGGTACGTCCCTGCTGGATGTGGCTGAGCGGAAATAGTTTTCCTTTTTAGCGTATTGACGGGCACCAGCGACCAATGTGGTGTGTGGGACAAGAGATAGGCGGGAGGGCGGTAGCGATTGTTTATTTTTATTTTATTTAGAGTTTATTTTTTAATTTCATTTTAAGGTCTTTTTTCTTGACTGCCTAGCCTACTTAGGTAGCTAGTACTAATACCTGTTTTCAAGTTTCATCAAAAACGTTCGTGGAAATTCTTCTTTACCCGTTGTAGTTTTTGTGTTATGCTTTTATTTATTTCTAAAGAAATATCACCACCAATTCTTAACCTACTAAGTTAATTATTAACTACTGGCGCTTCGCCCGCATTTTCGTCTGCACAGATTTAGTAGGTACAAACAATTTGTCCCCGTTTCTTGAGCGCTCTTATCCAAAATGTCGTGTTCCTAGTACTAGAAGTTTCGACTGTGCGCTGATATGACAATTAGGTTCCCTCTTATATATTTAGATTAATTTATAGTACCATGAAAATTCTTACAACGCACTTAAAAATACGCTGAAACTTATTGCCTAGTAGAAGTATGTACCTAGGTATCTTCCTATTACATCGCTGTAATCGCATTATTAATCGTACGATGTGTATTATTTATCAAAGAAATCTCTTAATTAACAATAATGTTAGTTATTAACATGCAAACATGGCTGCTACTTGCAGTTTCATAATAAGATACATTCCATTATTATGTTTATCAGTGATTATAATTCACGTAGAGATTGTAAGACTGATACAGACATCGTATCTCGTTCCATCGTAACGTATGATTAGTCTTAGTAATTGCATAGCCGATGTTATGCGCCTGCATCGAAGTAGTTTGACGGCTTCATTTAGATTCATTGAAGACCTTTAGAAATCTGAGATAATAACATATTAGGTTTTTTTATTATTATTAGGTAACACGTGTACAAAAACCAATGCATAGGATTTATGTCTGTTTTAAGACGGGTCATTGGATTTTCCATTTATTATTAAAAGAACCTAATGTTTTGACAGGTAGTCGTCTCGTATCTAAAATCAATGACTAAAAAGTACCTTAATGACAAGTTCACTCTTACAAAGAAAAACAACCCTTACCTACTCTAACTTTTAGAGGAGAAAATTAATTTCACAACACATTTTAAAATGACTTTCTCACTCACTCCATTTCACAAGACAGTTTAAAATGTTGTAACTCCATTTCATAATGCATTATTGAAAACTCGCTATTCGCTAACTTCTTATAACTTGAACCACAACTATCACAGCAATACCGAACCAAGCCCTTTCATCATATAAGGGACTATAAAGGTACCATAATGTGTGAGCGACGAGGTACCTACGCCAGATGAAAGTGCCAGACACGGACATAGGAAGAGGAACCGATGAGTCGAGAGTGAGCACGACTCGTTCTGTTTATGTTTTTGACTGACTGTTTGTTTGTCAGTAGTTGTGTGCTGTCTTCCGGAATGACGTGTGAAGTTGTGAATTATTAGTATGGGGTTAACAAATAATGGAATGAATGGAATAAGAAGAATAATGGAATAGAGCTATTGCTATCCAATTCATCTTCTTCGCGTCGCTGACATGACATCGACAGTAACTTTGGTTTGAGTGGTCCCCAGAGTCCCGCAATTTGTTCGAAAGAGTCATTTGATGATTTCACATCCTTAAAAAAAAGGAGGAGCTCATGGCTAAATAATAACAGCCGCACGGGTCGATCTTCAAGATTAAGCAACGCTTGCCAAGGTTGGTCTGCGGATGAGTGATCATCTTAACATACCGAGTTTCCTCCGTGCCTCGGAAAGCACGTTAAGCCGTTGGTGCCGGCTGTCATTTGTACATCTTTGGAAGTCGTTACGGATAGTCAGAAGCCAGTAAATCTGACTCCAGTCTTGCCATGAAGTACCGTGTTACCCAGTTAATGGGTTGGGGAAGTCTGGTAGGCAGCCGCTCCTTGTAAAATACTGGTATTCAGCTAAATCCGGCTTGACTGGAAGCCGACCCCAATCTAGTTGGGAAAAGGTTAGGCAGATGACATCCTTTAAAAAAAATGTTTGAGTGGTCCAAAACTTTGGCACTTTCGTGAAATCGTTGGTGGCAGCACATAGGGCACGTCGGCTGCATGTTTTGAGGCGCAGAGAGTAGGATAGGAGGTGGAGCATGAATTGTGACTCGGCTTCACATCCACACCCTGCTACTGACCCGTAAAAGTACTCGTAGCATCAAATTGCGAGGTTCGAATTGTTATTTAGAGTATTTAGTTTTTTTTTTTTGCAAGTCAAAGCCTTAGTTTTCTACCTCTGGGAAGAAAATGGATGGAGTTTTTAAAGATTTTTAATTTTAACTTTGTTAATCAGCGATCGAGTTCTTACCCTTCCATAATTATCTGCTGTTATTTTTCACAATAAGATAAACAAAGATAGGAGCTATTTAATCATTGATTTGCATTTGCATACGGAAACAACAATCAAGAAGGAAATCAAATTATCTTTGGCTACCTTTTGCAGCCTATTTCGTTTCGGCCTCTTCCAAGTTTTGCTGGGAGCATTATGCTGAGCGATCGCCGTTTCGCAGATGTGACACAAATTTTCACAATCTGTATAAGTCCACAATTTGGTTTCTTATTTTTAATATCTCTATTTTTTATATGCGTCATGCTTGGCGCAAACACTTTTCATTTCTTGCTACTTTCTATGTTGCCCTTGGTTCAAGCTTCTCAGGACTTGGCCTCCGTCAGTAGTTCAACTCATACTTCGCCTGCCGTGAATCGTCAACCAATTTCTTTGTCAGAGTCCAGGGCACCAAGTCTGCTATTGTTAATTGTTGATTTTGACAAGTTTGGTAATCTACTAACATAATAGCGTCATTATGACTTTCCAATGATCAACCACTGACACTCCACTGAACGAAATGGCATAAAATGGTAATCTCGTACATAATGACAAATGAATGACAGACGTATGCGGTAATCTGCTAAAATTTTGACAGTTCCATCGATCAGTGACCTACCATTAGAACGTAATTGTGCAGTCATTGCTTTTCCAGTCATTGCGCCCAGCTCAGCCGTCACTATATCCTAATGCTAATTGCAAGAGGCATGCGTTTAGCAACCTACCATGTAGGGTCGCAGGTATCTACGCCATCTGCTACTCTGTCCCCTTTTAATTAAAAGCCTTAATCCTTTAATTAGTAGAAAAGTCTGTTATTTGTTATGATTGATTGGCTACGAACCAGTCATAGGTCGAAGAATTGACTTGAAAATCATAAATCGACATGACGACACGGTTGGCGCACTGGTTGAACTATTGGTTGCTGCGCTACGTGTTGCTGGTTCGATTCCCGCTCGGAACAAAAATTTGTATGGCCTACAAATAGTTGTTCCGGGTCTGGGCTGTTTGTACGAAGTCGCGCGCAAAAGCTAGAGAATGATAGACTTCTACTCTTACGGGATGCGTCTGAGTTAATGTGTAAATCGATATTCTCGAAAATACTGGTAGGTATTCAGGCCTCTAACCAAACAAACCAACCGTTTAATAGGTAAAACAATGCGTAACCTTAAAAATTCAAGTTAACCGGAAAAAAGAATTTCCTCACAACACAAGGACTGTACATACATACGTGACAGTTTACCATAACGTGAACCGTTACGTTAACGTTATCAGTCACCTATTGGCTTACTGCGCCGGCCTTCACGCAGTGTCACAGATAACTACTAGACATACTCGTAGGTATGTGGAACATGTATCATTTATATAGGTACATACCTTTTTATATCTTTGAGTTTGTTTCGGTGTTCTTTCTCAGGGTCAGCTAGGAAACACCGGCTTATTCTAGTTGAAAAACCAAAGAGATTGACGAAAAAGAGTCTATTTTTTGAAGCTATTTACAAAATAATTATAATTTATATTATACTAGTTTCTATGGCTTAAACCAAAGTGACCGTGCTCTCTCACCTCTACAGAGGGAAGAACTAAGCAGTGAAGGAATTTATTACATAACCTCTTACAAGCAAACTTACTAAAAGTTTTACCGCTTTAAAATATTAGGTACTTTAAACTAGAATGCTTTTCCTGCGACTTCGCCTCTTGGATACAAGATTTTCCTAAAAGACGAACTAACACACTATTCATCCCTCCAGGGGAGATTGTAACGAGGAGCTCGTGGCTAGATAATGACAGCCGCACGGGTCGATCTTCAAGGTTAAGCAACGCTTGCCAAGGTAGGTCTGTGGATGGGTGACCATCTTAACATAGCGAGTTTCCTCCGTGCCTCGGAAAGCACGTTAAGCCGTTGGTCCCGGCTGTCATTTGTAGATCATTGGCAGTCGTTATGGTTAGTCAGAAGCCAGTTAATCTGACTCATGTCTTGCCATGAAGCACCGTGTTACCCAGTTACTGGGTTGGGGAGGTCTGGTAGGCAGCCGCTCCGCGTAAAACACTGGTATTCAGCTAAATCCAATTTGACTGGAAGCCGACCCCAATATAGTTGGGAAAAGGCTAGGCAGATGATGAGGGAGATTGTAACGAAAAGCAAACCCATATTCTCTCTCCGGGTTGAAGTTATTCTTAATACCAAATGCCATTATAATACTTTCAGCTCTTTAGCAGCTGTCCGTAGCTAAACATATTGTATAGGCGAATAGAGGCATTCGCCCTTTAGTGGTTTAACATCTGAATTGATTATATTATTATTTTAATGGAATTTTATTTAATACGCAGTTTAATAAGGTAGGTACATAACTACTTACTTCAAGTAGGTCGATAAATACCTTCCCAATAATAATGTGAATTTGCTATGCTATAAAAAACCGGCCAAGTGCGAGTTGGACTCTCACACAAAGGGTTCCGTACAATAAACCTTATTTTTATTTTATTTTTTGTTGTTGTAGCGGCCATAGAATTACACAATCTGTGAAAATTTAAACTGTATACCTATTACGATTCTTGAGAAACAACCAGCTGATAGACAGACGGACGGACCGACGGACAGCGGAGGCTTAGCAATAGGGTTCCTTTGGTTACACTTTGGGTACGAAACCCTAAAAACAGGCCACGCAAATTATAGGATTCCGCAGCTGCCCATAATCATGAAAATTACACCATCTCAAGAAATGTATTTACACCATTGGCGCTAACTTGGGATTTGATTTCCGACATTTTGTTTAACAATTCTGTAGGCGTGATTAAGTTTGTAATTTTACTAACAAATATGGATGATATGATATCTGAAATAAATGATTTATTTATTTATTAATAACTATACAATACGTTAGTATTATATTATATGTGCTATTACCAAGCCAAGTTTAAGCTAGTCTCAAGTCAAGTCTAAGTTAAACCGCGAATTTGGCGTAACTATTAGCATTCCTTATTGTTTTACTACGGAACCCTAAAAATATCAAGTCGTGTCTGTTCTGTTCTGCCGTTTTTTCAATGTCTGGATCCGCATTGATTATGTAAATATGTAAACAAGATTAGGTGCTCACATTAGGTGAAGGTCGTTGTAAATTATCACCTGTTTTGTTGTATTTTAGTTTATTATCCAATTTATCCAGTTATGTCTGGTCGAGTGGGTTCGTCTCAGAGAAATAATAATTGTGGCTATATAAATATGTTTTACATTATAATCCGATTGAAATATTTTATTTGTGTTTTATGAGACCATAGTTTGATTCTACATTTATTCCGTAGTTGTGGTTAAATTAAAACTTGCCTTTGCCCGCGTTTTGCTCGTTCCCGTAGGAATTTCGGGAAATTCTAGTAGTGTGGAGCTCGCACTGTCTCGGTAACGGAAGAATACGATAGAATATATAGAACGTACGCGCATATCCCGTTTTTCTCCTAGCAATTTCGGGAAATCCTCCCTTAGTACTCCCCTACACTCCTAAGACAACCTACTTACTCGCCAAATTGTTCCGATATAGGGAATATGCATGATCTAACATATTTTTTTTTTATCATCTATTCAGTTTTTCTAAAAGTATACAAAAATATAATACTAACAGTGAAAATAGAATCAAAATTACTCGAAAAACGAAGGAGATATAATTATTTGAAACAAATAAATCTGACCCTCTCGCGAAAACGCTCTTTTCTATGGCAGCTGTATAAGCGTCATGATGGACAATGACGTCAAATTTTACATCGGACTTTTCATTCTAATTGTAATCTTTGAAGCTTTATAAATTCATCGCTGATGAAGGTATTTAAAAAAATAATTTCATGATTGTTTACTAGAGCTTATAAGTATTTCATTTTGCAAATAAAAAAAACGCATGCATATTCCCTATTGAATGAAGATCAGCTGGTCTAAAAAGGCCACTTTAGTACTGTTACTGACTGATTGAGTGATCGAGTGACTGATAGACAAAGCACAGCCGAAGCTGTTGGTCGTAGAATGCTGATATTTGGCATGTAGGTACAGTCCTTGAGGATTGTAGGGCAGCACTAAGAGAAGATTTCCTGAAATGCCCAAGGGAACGGGAAACATCCGAATATGTGCATACGAAGTTGCGGGCAAAAGCTAGTTATATAATAATTTTACGATACAACGAGATTTAATGATAGAACTTCACAACCGCCATTCAGTTAGAATAATGCTGTACTTCGTAATCGTATTTGTACTTTAATAGAATTAATTGAAACGTGTCCTGTTTATTTAAAACTAGTAACAAGGTCGGATATTATACCTCATGAATCCAAATTATCTCATTTCGGTACAAAGCCGTAAATTCGGTAACTGTTGATAATAGGTAGAATAGGTAGAGTAGTATTTAAATACAGGTAGAGGCACGTGTATATTTTTTTCTCTAGTGGTATTTTTAGGCCAGCATCGGGTCTAAAAATACCATTTTAGCAGAGTAAGAAAGCACATCACGCTACCCGTCACTGTCAAATTTTCCCAATCAACCTTGAACCTAATGCGTTAGCGATAAAGGTGAAAATGCAATTTGACAGATTGTTGTGTTTGACAGATTATTATTCTGCTAAAGTGGCCTTTTTAAACCCGCAGGACTTTGGGTGGCATGACACATTGACATCCATATTGTCAAAAATTTTGAGAAAATCTTGGGTATTTTGTATGTAAATAATGTGACATGTCTTATGATAACGGTACCTTACTAGAGAAATAAAATTTGAGTGAAACATGACAGTATTTTTTAACAAAAAACCGGCCAAGTGCGAGTCGGACTCGCGCACGAAGGGTTCCGTACCATAAACCTTAATGTTTATTATTTGTTGTTATAGCGGCAATAGAAATATACAATTTGTGAAAATTACAACTGTCTAACTATTACGGTTCCTGAAATACAACCCGCTGACAGACAGACGGACGCGCCCTGCCCACTACCACTTCAGTTTCACTATAGATCTTTCAGGCTATAATAATATGATTGAAACATTGGCTCTTAAAATTAAAAGACAATAGATAGTTGTCCCGAAAGGGACTTAGGTACGAAGACTGACTGGTTAAAGCAAAAACATATTGAATATGTAATTGTAAAACCAGTATAAATCTACTTGAGATCCGGATTCCACAACAAAATTGAAAGGAAAATCCAGTTCTTATTCACGATTCATAATTTCCACATACATTATCCTTTACCAAGATTGCCCACCCAGTTGTCAGAGTTGATATTGAATAAGTAAGTGGTATTTTACTTTTATTCTGTTGGCCTTAGGCTGCGTTCTACTGGTTCTTAACTAACACATCCCTCGCTACGCATTCTCGCACATCTCTTGTAAAAACGCAGCCTTATCGAGGTTGTCTATTATCGAGTAATAGTAATGTTGTTGGCCACTTTAGTAGCGCCGACAGTGGCGTTATTAGGTCTTGAAGAGTGCAAGTACAGGCACTTGTAGAGGCACTCCAGCATTTGGGTCATGTTCTGAACATCGAACTCACATTTGGTATCAGACCTGCCAGGGCTGCGGAATTAGTTCGAAAGAGTCACCGCGGCCCTGAAACGCATTAGAAAGATCATAGATGGGGACTTTTAATCAGTGAGAATCTGACACTCCCTTTCGCTTCGCCCAGAGCGGAAGAAGCTACTTGATGATTTCTAATCCAAAAAGAAAAGGTAAGCTACCTGCAAATGCAACTTGACACTATTGAGACAGAAGCTCTTTAATGAACGGTCTGTATCGTAGTTATAGTATTAACTGTACCGTGACCACTTCGGTATCAATTTACTTCGAGTCTTTGTCAATTGGATGTTTTGAGGGCTCTATTTTAGGTGTCCGTTACGTACTGTGATTCCAATCGGATTTTGAAGTCGATTCGGATTTTTGGATTACCTACTTTTAAAGCCACTGCCACCCTCGACCGGTCCGGAATAAGGCTCACCTAAATGTTGTGGGTGTGCCGTATTCCTATATTACTCCAGGTTGCCTGGAAGAGATCGCGGAACGCGATATGGCCGGCGATTGTATATTGTTTTAGTTTAAGATATTCTTTGTTTTTTTTTTTTGGTCTGCAATAAAGCATATATAAATAAAATATTACGTTAAATAATTATTTTTCCCTGAAAAAAATGGGCTAGGGAAAAAGCGATCTTTAAAATACCCGGAAAACTAACATGTCACTTAGTCATCAATTAAGGTTTGTACTATAAATAACAAACCAAATAAACTAGGTGAACTAACTAAAAACTAAAATAGAGCATCACAAATTCGTCATCAACGCTGTCAGTTGGTAATGTGCCCAAGAAACTGGCGGCATTGTCACGTTGTACCTATGGCAATACTTAGCCTCTGGCCAAATTAAAAGAGAAGTGTCAACAAGCCTAAAATTCTTGGAAAAGGCTGTGAGCACAAGGGCTCGAGGGTTTAACCCCAAACAGCTCGAAAATATAGTTACCAACTCAGAAAACCGATTTAGGTAGGTTTTAGTATCATTGACAAAGAGTGTCAGTTATTCTGTTTCTGTTCACCAATGATTGTGCAAACAAAATTTTGCTTATACACACTAAACACTCCAACAACCATTTTGTCATTGTCCAAAAAAAGTAAAAATAAAGACAATCGAAAATAAGGAACGATGCGTCAGTGTTTCCATTCTTCATTCAATTGCATCGGAAATGCTTGTCATTGAATATTTTAATTGTTTACCAACATTTGAATATCGATGCTTTATTAGACAATTGAATTTTGTTGATCTTCAAAACAATACATACGAAAATGGAACAATACACAATAGTGCGCAATAAACCATGAAATGCGGAGAAATTACGTGATAGGTATTATAAATAATTGTTTTATAACAATAATAATATGAAACATACATTTAAAATGTACTAGGTATGAGTTATTAAATAATTTCCATATAATTATTTATTATATTTATCAGGCAGGAGAGGTGTGTTATGAAAGTAACATACATATGAAAAGAAAATTCCTCACTCACTCATAGATTGAGTGAAGTATGAATATACTGACGCCCAGCCTTTTTTTGTTTTGGGGGGGAAACCTTCAAAAAGCGCCTAGACTATGGAGTTTCTTGTCCATTCTTCTCCATAAGAATCTACCTTTCCGAATGGACAGTAGAGTCACTTCAGAACTTTTATATATTTGAAATGTGAATGACGTTCAAAAGTGCCGTTTAATGGCCTAATTGGAATAAACGTTTTGATTTTGATTTTGTAAAGACCAGGGAATGTGGCCTGTGGGATTTTTATCTCACTAAAACCACCCCGGTGATCACCGTCAGCACATAAAAAGGGGCCCGTTACCTCGTAAAATATCACTCCGGAACCCTTCAACGCCCAGCCTTGTGTCCAAAGCTGTTTGTTTCTAAGGTCCTTTGGCTTCGAAAGAAACTTACACTATTGCTGAGTTTATTAAGGTACTCTCAAACTTAAAAAAAAAGATTATTTTAAGCTCTATTTGTAGATTTTTAATTAAACCTACGAAAAAGGTTATATTCCGGATAAGCGCAAGTATGGAATAAGCCACGGAAGTGATACCTACGACAAAGCTCGAGAATAGACACTAAGTGTCTCTTTAAACAACTTCATAAAAAGGAGGTTCTGTGTTGACCTGTATGATTTTTTTTTAATCAAAATTCCACTGCGTAAGACTCCCATAGACAGTATATTTTTCATTCAAATTAAGAACAACAGAGAAGGTGAACGTCGCAATGGCCAATGATTGTCTTTACGCAATCAGCTTTTAATTTTGACGACTGTATTGATTAAACAATCACATTATTTGTAATGTTTATTAATAGACATTATTTGAAATATCAAGGATAATGATAAAACTCATTAAGCATGTGCTTAAATGTCGTAATACTTAATATTAATTTTGATTGCAATGGTTTTTATTGGAAAGTACACGGCACGGCAACAATTTTATTCCATCAAGATAAATTGACAAGAAATTTTAAAAGTAGTTAATTTTGTAAAATGTTCATTCTTTAAGCCAATTGAGAGTGTGATAATGGCGAAATTGATTAGAAAGTGTTACAATTTAATGATAAAAACATGAACTTTATTAATAAGAATAATTGGTTGAAAGATTGGTGTTATACGAGAGTGAATAAAAAACTAATTGGTTTTATTTTTTCGCAAGTTTTTCCTTAAAATCCAAAGCTTTCGTTTATTTTTATTAATAGCAACCAAATGCCATAGATAACAATAACAATGCCACATTGAAATAAATACCTAGACTATCTACTACAGACGATTTGAAGCCAACACATCATACCTAGGTGTTACAAAAGCCTTAAACATATCTACTTACTTTATAATTATATTTAAATTATGAACTATAAAAATAAACCAACATCATCATCTAATGTGTATCAAATACGCAAACTCACTAAAACCCATTCCTCACAGGAAATCAAAATGTCATAACATAACATAACCAAAAACAGGTGAATCCTCTAGTGATGTGCCAACGGACTGAGTGCTAACAAACGAGCGCTAGTGATGCGACATAAACCATGTGGGAGTACCTTGCAGTGTTGCTACTGGGCTTCTGGCTCGGTGTTGCCATATTCTTGTATATATCTTGCTACTGGCTCGAGGAGATCTTAGGTAAGTCTATGACCCTAGCGCTTTTTGTTTTTTTTTTTTTTTAGTGGTTCCTCGCAGTTCAACCTTGGCCTTAGAGGTTGTTGGTTGCTTAACAGGACAGTTGGCAGTGGTAGGTACTCTTAATATAAATACTAAAGCCTCCAGACAAGGCTTATTATTATCCTAGCGTAAAATGATTTAGCTTACATTGGAATAGGCCCGCTTGGACCAGCCAGTGCTACTCAAAAGTCTAGCTGATGGTGGCATACGCGTTGGATCATTTGGCTCCCTTCAAAATGGTCGAGCCGAATGGTGCTAGTGCATGCATCATGTTCGTGAACGGACGCCGTCAGTTGGGACAGGTCATTTCTCAGCTGCATGGTTTATTTTAATTATTTCTTTAATTGTTCCTGTTTTTCTGGACGCTTTTATCCTACTCGTCTTTTACATCGTTTTCACATGTATGTATAATTTCAACTTGATGTAAACAAAACTTTGTAACAATTTATTATTTTTAAAAGAGTGTCCGTGTAGTTTCTTGCACGTTCTTCTCCATAGAGATCTACGCTTTGGAACGTGCAAATAGCTTCATCTTTTTGGACCGACCGACCTTGACAATTCAAAAGTGCCTGTTAATGGTTTATTAGAAATAAATATTTTGAGTTCGAGTTTGAATTGTATTGTAAACTCGGGGAAAGCTGTTGTTATCTCGTGTTAGTAAATAACTCTCAGTTAAGTTTTTGGTGCAATTCGGACCAAAGAAGATTAATCAAATCAGACTAATAATGACAAAAGGTTGTCCAACAATGTAGTTTTTTCCGTTTTATAAAAAAATACATTTCGATAATTTATTGTCTGTCTAAAATTGTCTCTCCATAGACTAAAGACATCGATGTTACCTATAATATAACTTGCGTTCTACGACACAGGTCTGATCTTGGCATCTATTTGCGGTAAGAAAAACTATATATCTCTCTTTGCTTCCAAATCTATGCCTTTTTTTTAAGAATGGGAAATCATCAAATGACTCCTACCGCTCTGGGTGAAGCAAGAGGGAGTGTCAGACTCTTACTGACTAAAACCCATCCGTGTTCCTCCTAGTGCCCTTTGCTTTCTAGGGCTACGGTACTTCTTTCGAACAGATTCCGCAGCCCCAGCAGTCCAAATCTATGATAGTACCTAGAACTCTTTGCAACATTCCAATTTTCATCGTAATTCAAGTTAAAGACTCCACATTTTGTCGTAGCAACTCATTTTTCTCAAAAAAAAATTAAAAGCTTCGTAATCCTACCGTCAGCAAAATCTAAGAAGTCCAATTTGACAGCTAATAGTAGAGAGGGATAGAAGATTGCTTTACCACTAAGTGCGAGAGAGATTTATTTTTGTCTCTTTCATACTTACTAGTAAAGCAATGTTGTTTCCTGCTGTCGAATCGGACTTCTTAGAGTTTGGTGACCTTTAACATGCTAAAACTTCTTTTATTTATTTCGAGTAACTAATATTTCTTTTAACTCAAACTTAAGCATTCTGCCAGCTGAGTGCCAACTCTTCAATTTTTTGAGCAACGTTCCCATTCGCATCTCAAACGCAATATGTGATAATAAATAAATAAATCTATACTAATATATAAAGCTGAAGAGTTTGTTTACTTGAACGCGCTAAACTCAGGAACTACTACTCCGATTTGAAAAATTCTTTCAGTGTTAGATAGCCCATTTATCGAGGAAGGCTATAAGCTAGGTATATATCATCACGCTAAGAACAATAGGAGCGGAGCAGTAACGAAAATTGTGACGCAGACGAAGTTGCGCGGTTCAACTAGTAATATATAAAGCTGAAGAGTTTGTTTGCTTGAACGCGCTAATCTCAGGAAATACTGGGCCGATTTAAAAAATTATTTCAGTGTTAGATAGCCCATTTACCGAGAAAGGCTATAGGCAATGTATCATCACGCTAAGATCAATAGGAGCGGAGCAGACGAAGCGGGTCAACTGGAATGTGATAAACAACTCTATTTTCCCTTCAGTTTGACAGATTGCGTCTGACATGCGAATGCAAACTTCGCTTACAAAACAGTAGAATTGTCCCTCTGATGTAACCGTCCTCCATTACAAATTCAACTTTGATTTATTACTTATAGACTTCAATTTACCTTAATTAAATCAACGTATGCACGAGTCTTGTCACCTCGAAATATACAAAAATGGTCACAATGGGTTGGTGGTTGACTGGTTGGCGTAAAGGACACCCAGCAAGATATTGGTAATAACCACTATATCATTAATAGCTTATTAATATCAAGTGCAATGCACGTTCTTGAAATAAATGTCGTAATGAGTAATCGGTGGTTGCTACAGGAATTATTTAAACTCGTTTACGGAAATATTTATGATTTATTTTAAACACTGGGCAGTTAAATTTAAAAATAGAGTAAATATTTAGTCTCTTGGCAGACCTCAAGATATCCATTGCTGGACATAGGCCTTTCCCAAGCGGCGCATTGGCCGGTACTCTGCTTATCGCTCCCAGCGGGCTTCCACGGAACTCACCAAGTCCTCCGCCCACCTCATATACTACTCTGTCAAGAAAGTACCGGGAAAAGATCAATAATACACAAAATGTCTGTTATTCTTCCAAATTTATTTTATCACCTTCAAAGTATGCTCCTTTAGAAACGATACACTTGCGCCAACGAATAATCCATTCATCAAAACATTTTTTAAACGCTGCTTCCGGAATTGAGTTCAGTTCTCGCCGCGAATTCTCCTTTATGTCTTCTATCTATTGAAAACGGGTGCCACGAAGTGGTAACATGAGTTTAGGAAAAAGAAAAAATTCAGCAGGAGCCATATCTGGTGAATATGGTGGTTGCTGGATGGTATTTGTTGAGTGTTTGGTTAAAAATTCGTTCACAATGATAGCCTTGTGCGAAGGCGCATTCTCGTGGTGCAAAATCCAAGAATTTTCTTTCCACAAATCTGGCCTTTTCGTCGAATTTGCTCTCTTAAACGCCGCATAACTCTCAAATAAAATTTTTATTTACGTTAGACCTTCCGGTATGAATTCAGAGTGCACAACACCGCGATAGTCAAAGAAAACAGTCAACATGACTTTGACTTTTGATCGACTTTGGCGTGGTTTTTTCGGTTTCGGTTCAGTTGGAAGGCGCCACTCCGAAGCTTGTTGACTAGTTTGCATGTCAAACTCGTAAACCCACGTCTCGTCACCAGTAACAATGCGTTTCATGAATGTTGGGTCCGAACTGACTCGTTCTAGCATGTCCTCAGCTACTTTCATGCGATTGAGTTTTTGGAGAAAATTCAGATCTTTTGGGACTAGCCGAGCAGCAACATGTTTCATACCCAAATGATTAGTTAAAATGGTACGGATCGACTCGTGAGATACAGAAAGTTCGGCGGCTATCTCTCTCAGAGTTGAATGGGGATTTTCAGTCACTATTTCCTTCACTTTTGCGATGTTAACTTCAGTTGCAGACGTTGACGGCCTACCAGAGCGAGGCAAATCTTCCATCACATCTCGACCGCTTTTGAACGCTTTGAACCACTCATAACCACGAGTTTTTGATAAAGTCGATTTACCGTAAGCCTTCTGTAACATTTTCAGTGACTCCGAACACGAAATTCCATTGGCGATGCAAAATTTAAGACAAACTCTTTGTTCGATATTTTTGTCCATTATGAAATTCGCAATACACACTATATATGATATTACTAAAACCAGCACTGTATTTAATATAAATAACAGATGCAACTCAAACTCCGCGCCAAAATGGAAAACAGTTGTGCCAATCTAACAACTACAAAAAAACAAAAATTTGAATTTGGAACCATAAACAAATCATCCATTCCCGATACTTTTTTGACTGAATGTAGACCTCACTAGCTGAGCCGCGCAACTTCGTCTGCATCACATTTTTCATTTTTGCTACGTTTCTATTGGTCGTAGCGTAATGTTGATATACCCTATAGCCTTCCTCGATAAATTGGCTATATCCAAGATTTTTTTTTTTCAATTCGAACTAGTAGTTCCGAGATTAGCGTGTTCAAACAAACGAACTCTTCAGATCCTCTCAACAACGGCATGACTTTAGATTTTTCGACTCAAGACACCGGTCATTTATAATAAACATACAAAAAGAAAAACGGTTTTAATACCATTGATCTTCACAACAAAATCTGTAGGTACCTACCTACAAAAATTACCCAAATAATTTTAAATATTCCACAAATATATTTTGGCAGGTAAAGTTCACAAACCGGTTGGTTTTGTACTTAACAGTGAGGTGTCGACATTTATAGTGACCCTTACCAAAGATAATAAAACCTTTAGTAATGGCAACACTGCCAACAGCTGCCAGACATAATCGCCTTCTGTACAGGGACACTAATACTCGTAATTCGATGAGGCTATTATTCAGGAACATAAAATTTAAGACCTATAGTCACTGAACTGATCGCTCAAAAGATCTGGGACAAAAAAAGGTGAATTTGTAGGTTACGTCTAGGCAAGCGTGCTCCATCGTTGACCACATCATCGCTTAGGTGAGATAGTGGTGAAACGTGAGTCTGTAAAAACAGGCAAAGGTACCTAAACTTTTACTAATTCCGAAGGACTTCAATTTCTAGTACCTACCGTAGAATGAAACTAAAAAAATAATAAGGTTGTAGCGGCATCAATGCCGCCACAATAAAAAAAAGTAACGAAGCGTTTGTACGGCAGCAAAAAGAGAACTACAACGCCATCTATCCTGTCAACAGCGAACTACTAACAAAATCCTGCATCGCAGTATCAGAGTTATCGCGGTACAGATTTGAACAAATACAACAGTCCGAATATCAACTATCGGGCAGCTGCCCACCAGACACACCGTCTAGTCAGAGGGTCCCTCCTTTTCAATAGAGGTTTGCGGGACTTTACTCTCTGTTCCGCATCCCTCTATAAGCTGAAACCAATAGGTGCAAAGTTTGCATTAAAATTATAGTCACTAAAACTGTTCTACATAAAAATAAAAATAAATTATATCAACGTCATTTTCGCATTGCTGTTGTATTGTCACGAGAAGCCTTAACGAAATACCATGTTCCTAGAAACAATATCACCGACGCATTAAAGTAAAACGAGTGAAGGGATTGACAATTTGTAAAACAATTAGGCGATGATTTTTCATTTCAGTTACGTGTTAGTAACACAGATGTCTGCCTCAACCAAATTCCTCGCACATTCGCAGCTGCTGAAAGAAAATCTAATTTAACTAAGTCGTAACTCGTTGAAGAATGTTTCTTTGTAATTAAGTAATTCCTGATGTCTAACGAAGATTCATAGACGAGAACACTAGTGAGTAGTCACGTCTGTGCGTGAGAAGTCACAATCATTTGGAAGCAAAACAATAGATGTGGAACTTAGGGATGTCGGATGAGTGAACAAGGGCGCACGAATCATGATTATAATGTTCTAATGAGTGTAGAGGCGGCATCATCATCTGCCCAGTCTATTTGGCCTCCAGTCTTGCCGGATGCAGGTAAATTATATGGGGTAATTGCGCAGATGGCCAAATCCGAAACAAATAGGTTTAGCAATAAACACTGAAAGGAGAATCGAATCCGATTTTAATGAAAACTAAAACTGAATCATTAAAATGGGTTTAAAATGGGTAACCCATTTTTCAAAAAATCTAACTGGTTTTGAAAAAAAATCACACCCTGTCACATTTCTACACCATTCGAAAGTTTCGCTAATAAGGCCATATTTTAAGAAGTTATACACATGGCAAAAAAAGGAAAAAACCTGTTTAGGTTTAAAGAAGACGTGCGAAAGTGCCAATAGTTCGCTTTACCATGAGCTTGGAGGAATTTCACAAAAGAGATTAGGTATTTACCAATATCATTATCACAAAATAATAAAAAGAAGTACAGTAGGTACAGGTGATGATACTGTCCCCAGAAACGCCAATAACAAATCCTCTGGCAGTTCATGAAGACGAGAAGGTTAGTGGTTACAACTAGTAGCACATGTAACTGCGGTGATCGTTTAAGCAAGTGGATGTTCTGCGCCAGTGCCAATTGAGACGTTTATCACAGCTTAAGTCTTTACGTCTCAATAAAATGTCCATTTGTAAATTGGAGAAGTGAACAAGAACCTTTAAGTATAGATCTCCTTTAAAGCAAAATATTATTATCGCCTGTATGATCATCCTAGTGTAGCCAAAGATATAAAATGATAAATGAAAATGTCATTCGAGTCTCCCAGCTTGGCAGGTGCTGAAGGTATGCACAACAATATGGAATCGTTATAGATATGTTAAGTAGCAATTAACACAGAAACTTCATCAAAGTGGGTGGATAATAAAAATGTAATTAAACAACTAGGCCAGGATCAGTGGAACAAAGTTAAATGGTTTTACATTGTGTGGTATTATTCCATGATCTAGGAAAAAAAATATTTAGAGGAATTCAAATTAATGTAGATAATATATTTACTATGTCTTCTTCACTCAGTAACCAAAAAGAAATATCTGTGGGTAGAATGAGAATATTACATAAATGGGGTGGATGTCACGCATACCGGGCAAACTGTAAGCCTAACTTTCATAAACAGCCCTAACATACCGCGACGGGTTAGACCACGAAAGAGATGACGGGAAGAATTGGACAGCTTCCATCCAAACTGGAAAACGCGACACGCGGACACGCGGGCTCATAAATACTGAAAGAAGGTAAGGGACCCCATTGTCCAGGATTGAAAACGCGATGTCTAGATAAAAAAACATACCGAAGTAGTAAATCGTAATACAGACTTGCATGATACACGTCTGCAATTTGGCCAATACCACATTATCTAAAATTAGAATTTTAAATAATGTGGTATTGGTTAATCATTTAATCATTACATTTCAGCGCATTAAAATCTTTGCTAACACGTTCGACCATAAAAGCATGATTACTCTCCATTAAATGTAATTATGTTGTTACATGTACCTACCTCACCATTTCTGCCATCTATCTCGAGATCTGCCTGACCCCAGCATTAATTACGTTGTTTTATCATTAAATCCGCCATTTTGTGGCTATTGTCTGCCATTTTATTCAAGCTCATGTCGAGGTCGGCTGGTAACCTCTCCTTATATGAAGACTTTGCACTTAAATGATAAACACGTGTTGTGTGACTGACAGATTGATGAACAATTTCTGTTGGTTCTATCAATCAATCAACTACCAATTATAGTGTTGCTCACAGGTTTCATGTAAAAGGATATAAGTATTGCTAAATACAGGCGTTGGTAACTGTTTGAATTACCATTTTTAAATAGATTTGTAGTCATGTTGTTGTCATTTATCACAAAATAGAATAAGGTACTGCCACTGAAGGGTCTTAAAATTATCGCACCGAACATAATATGTTCAAATGACCCAGGTTAAAACCCGATAAATATTGGAAACCTGCCAAGTGAGAGTTGGACTCTCACACAAAGAGTGCGCCCCTTGTAATTTTTAATTCAATTTAATTTTATATTTTTTTGATATAGCGCCAATAGAAATAAATACAAAATACAAACCTACTCTGTGAACGGTTGTTGAGATATATTCCGCTGACAGCCAGACGAACGGACGGACAGCGGAAGCGTAGTAGTTCCGTTGGTTACCCGTTGGGTACGGAACACTAAAATGCGCCCTCTTCAAAAAGGATAGTCTACGGAGTTTTAAAAAGAATATACTACCCAAGGTACGCTTTCTTACCAAGCCACTCCAATACCAAGCCACCTACAACTCCACCACCACCATAGGCGGCCACTGACCTAGTGATCACTTAGGTACCATCAGCTGGGACGCCCGATAGTTTACAAGCCTAGACATTGATTCCCTTAAAATTAAAATCTACTTAGTATTTAAGATACAAAGAAATCTTAAAAATTACTAATGCTAAAATTGTCTGGCCAAAGTAAAGCAAGAACAAACCTCTCCTTTTATTACTTTTTTTCTATTTACACTTGGTAGCACGCGCCTTGAATAGCGTGTGCGATTCTTGCTAAGATAACCACGTAACATGAAAGCCTATGTAGTTAATTTAATCTTTACATCGTATTTGAGCGACGGATAACGATCAGAAGGCGGCGCTTACACATAGCTTGACACCTTCCAGTCATTAACTGTTGCGGTGTCGGTGTACAAAGAGTTCCTTACTTTAATAATGCGGGGAATGTGAACCGGAACTCGTGGTCTAATATCGACCTCCTAATCTTGTGTTAGTCTAATGTAAATGATAATTCAGGTTTGACTACAAGTTAGGATATTCCACTGTCGCAAAATTCGCAAGGTGATCTTACGGGGACCAAAGAACGGTCCGGATGGGACTCCATGATCGAATGGCAGCTGATGCCTCCATAGGAATAATAGGTAGCAATCGGATAATATCACCCTTCTACTGTCCTTCTTCAGGACAAAGGCCTCTTGCGGAGAAAATACGAACAATAATCGCCATACTTGCTCAAGGTGGCCACCAGCTTTTTCAGCCTTCCTTTTCCCGCACCTTCATTCGCGTTACTCAAAAAAGTAGCTGAAAACCGTCTCCAGGGGAGCATCCACGTTTATCTCTGTTACAAAATTGATCAAGGCGTAATAAACAACTATAGAAAATACGTAGGTACAAGAGGCCTACAGACTGACCAAGGGTTCGTAAATTCCCTGCTTTAGATATTTAATCCGTAAGACTACATTTCAAGTAAATCGAACAAATAATAACGCACTAGCAATCCGTCATATGAGGCAAGTACTCGTAGGTAGACAAATACCTGTCTCGCCTATTGCGAGTAAATCAAACACTCGTTACATATTGCACGGTAATGTTTGGTGAGTGACCTAACATGACATGTTGTCACCGCGGCCGCTCGGGTGCGGATTGACGCACTTAGCGGATGCTGCACCTGTGAGGTTGTGAATCTGTGATACAGGGCCGAACTGGGGTAGTAGAAAATAAATTTGACGACCCGGTTGGAGCAGTGGTTAATTTTAATTTAATTTATTTATCAATTTCGGACAATAATTTTGTTAGTAAAATATCTTAAAAAGTAGTAGTAAACAAACAAGAATAAAAAAGAAACACAAAGTAGGTGTCTAAGGCAGGATGTGCAGAGAACGATAAAGTGAGAAATAAGCTACCTGACCATTCTCCCCACATAGTGCCTCAGAAAAGGTGAGTAAGGACTCTCCACAACTGTTTTCAGGATGCTATTGTCACTGCCCCGCGTTCTACGCATCAAAGAGGCGACTTTTTTACGAATAACTGCATGGAAACCATCAGTTCGGTTCTGAGCAAACTTCTCCGATGCGCTACAGAAACGGGGCGGTTTCAACAACATCCTAAAAATATTATTGTACTGGACGCGCAAGACATCTAACGACCTTTTAGTGTAGCTGACCCACAGACCCCCCGCGTACAGACCTTGACAAAAAGCCTTGAACAAGGTGATTTTGAGTTGGTCCGCACAACGCCAACGAGCCAACATGTTGCCTCAGACCGCCAGTGCCCTTCCGTTCAAACGTTCCCTGTGTGTCGCGGTTTCGATTCCTGCATGGAACAAATAGTTTATTCGGGTCTGGCTGTTTGTGTATGTGAGTTTGTATGTTTGTAAACGCACCCACGATACAGGAGAAATGTGCTAGTGTGGGGCAACGTTTTTTTTGTTTTTAAATCGATTATAAAAAATAAATAGCGTAGCGTAGCGTATAGTAGTGGGTGCAAGGTACTTTTGAACATATGATTCTTGCTTTTTTTTTGTTAACCTATTGAATCCCACTGCTGTAATATTGCCTCCCTTTTCTTCTTCCAAACATCTGTCTTGGACGATCTTTGGCCAAGTATGTCCCGCAAACATGATCAGATCTTCACATCTCAATGTCGCTTTGTGACAGTTAGGTAAATAGGTGCCTTCCTACCAGGCATGTTTATTAAGACTAGAATAAATTCATAATAATTATTCTACTTTAAATTTCTTTTAACTTCCCAAGATGATTATAGGATACAGCAATTTTTGTGTGTTGTCAAACAATCCAAGAATTTACCAAACATCGTAATTTTTACAATACACACCTAAATTCCATTCAAATTATTTGCGTCATTGTGTGGATATTTATGAATAACTTCGTAGTTCGTTCAGCCGCATTGAACCTGAGTAAACAACGATAAAATTAGTAATAATACATGACATGTGGAATATTTTCGGGGACCGATTTGTTATTAAGGTTTGGCATTTGTAATTATTTTACAGTGTGACTCATGGAGTCCGCACCTGTGCGAACTGTGTAACTTGTGTGAAATCACAACTACTACGAAAATGTAGGCAGTTATCGGTAGGGAAAACAAAATAAGGCTTGCCTAGGCAAAGTTAAGGAAAAGATCCAAATTTAAATCCAAACACATAGAACTCACTGTTGAAATCCGCTGTTTCCTAGGAAAACTACTAAATCGATTTGAAATTGGAAGATGCATTACAGCATCAGACAGTCTCAGGCTGTCTGACATATCGCTGAAATTAACCTTTTTAGTGCAGCCATGAGACACACACTTAGTTTTTGGCTTACCTACCATTATTTATTTTTATGTACCGTGCGTGTTTCATGTATGTGCTAAATAAATACTATTCTTTCTTTTAAATACTGTTCAATTGTTTTATACTAAACATAATTATCCGCAGCTTAGTGAGTAGGTGCATAGTATTGTAGAACATCCTCCTTAGAATGTGCAATCTCATCAATGACATAGAAGGTTTAAGAAGATTTAGATTAGGTTTGGATTCAAATAATGAAATAAGAATGTGTTCTCTTTTTCTACAAAGATTCTGTATAGGCTTTTTTCTTAGCGAGCCGACGCATAATACAATAATCTAAAAGTTCCATCAGTTTTTGATTTTATAACTAGCTACTGCTACGCCCTAACCCCGGTACCACAGTAGTATGTAGTACCTAACTACATAGCCTTTTTTTTTTATTTGTTCTTATAAGTGTATTTTGTTTTGTATGGGCCACAGTCGCCACAATAAAGGAATTATAATAATAGTCAAAGGGGTATAGTCAAGGGGGGGGGGGTTAGGTATAATCAAAGGAGGGGGGGTTAGGTAGGTAGGTAAGGAACTACATAAATAGGTATGTAGCCTAGTTACCCGAAAGTTATTAAGTCCCATTTGCGCAAACCAGAGATATTTTTAACTCAGAGTTCGTTGTTAACTCGAGGTTAGCAACGAACTCGGATTTAAAGATAACTCTGATTTTGCAAGTTGGCGTAAGGTCACTACAACAGCCAAGTAGCTTCCGGCAAATTAAGCGATTGATTCGAAGGATTCGGAACTTAGCCAAATCGTCATACCGAGTCGTCATAGTCGAGAATGATTTTTAGTTAAGGGTGCTCTCTCGAAAAGTCTTAAAAATAGCGCGTAGATGAAGCAGTTTTTCGTCGGCATTTACTAAGAAATTACATCTGAAAAAAATAGGTAGTAATCTACATGATATTACACGTAACTTGGTTTAGCCAGAATTTATGTAATGGTATCACATACCTAATAGGAAAAAAAATCACCAAATCACCTCCAAATCGTCGAGATGAAACCATTTTACTCCTTCATTTTTTAACAAAAGACACAAAAGAAATATCTACTGCTGTGCAATATAAACGAAAATAACTTGGTTTTGTTACTTTTTTAAAATATGTATTTGTTTTATTATAAAAATTAAAAACACGGGTAGCGGAGTGGCGCGCCGAGGTGTAGTTAGCTCCGTTTGTATGCACAAGGTCATTGGCAAATATACAAGCCTTAATGCTGCTAAGCTTTTAAAACATCATTCAAGATACTCTAACTAAATTATCTCAATCAAGACAGGATGCTGTTTAAGTTTGCGAGTAGCGGAAAAAATACCTATTTCTATTGTTTTTGCACTCTGAGAATTCAGACTGGCATGATCTCAGTTCTCATGCATTATACAGGGTGGTTGGAAGTGCTTGGTTATATTTAAGAGCCTGTGCAGACGAATCGTAGACACTCGCACGTACATGAGTTACTAGAGATACATACGCCCCGTCCAGGTGCTCTCGCTCGTTGAGCCTAAAATAAATTGAAACGCGCGAGTGCCCTCGCGCTTTAACGCTCTGGACAAGCTCTAAAGATGACTGATAAGCAGAAAAAACGAATTCAAAAATAATTAATAAACTCTACATATCACGGGATTTTTAATACTTCGAGTTTATTTTTGCATTTAGTTTTTCTTACCGCAGCAATCTTTTAAATTTCTGATATCTCTCTTCATCTTTGACCTAGACTAGAGTCAAGAGCAAACCCATCACTAATAAGAAAAAAAAAACAATCACAGATATGAAGTCATCATCAACCGCTTTTCAAACAATTGATGACTTCATATCTGTGATTGAACTAAAATAAGTGCGTCCACGCATTCTAAAACACCCTATATAAATAAAAACTAGATAATAAATGCAGAGATTACACCATCCTAAAACCTGTTGAGACATTAGCGATGTAATTATAATAATTATTTCGTGAGTAATTATTTGTTTTATGTGTTGAGTTCCGCGTTAATTGACTTTTTTATCCCGATGGCAGCGAAACTGTAAAAAATGGGCGAATCCTATTTTTCTTAGCCTATTAAATGCTTCTAAGTGTTGAGAACTTATTTTAAGTTGGAAAAACATTTCCACGAACACAAAATAAATACTAAGTACTGCTATAAGATTTTATATTTACCTAAAATGTATGTAACATAAAATTCTGAAAAATAAAAATGGACGATAGATTGAGAAAATAATTTATGTTGTTAGGTAGATGATATTCCGACTGTTTTTTTTTGTATTTGTTCAAAAGACATAGGCAAGCATAAGTTCAACAGAAAAGCAAACAAAAACGACAGTTCAACAAACTTTCAGTCAGCATTTGTAAAAACATTACTTTGAAAAATTACCAAACTTTTTGTGAATACCTACTAATGGATATTGACGTCACACTAAAAGCCTGTTCGATACAATAATTTATTTGAACATCGATTAATATTGAAGTTATTGAAAAAACAAACTGATTTATCGAACATGATTTATTTTAAAAATAAAGTAGGTAATGTTTTCTGTTGGACTCGTTATTATTTTAGTAAAAAATACAAGATCGTTGCTTTTAGGGTTCCATGCCCGAAGTGCAACCAACATCCCGTTGTTCCCTATTTCTAAGCTTCCGTTGACCGTCCGTTTTTGTAACACGCATGCGACCCTCTGGTCGCTGTATATTCATACTTTTGTATGACACAAATTGTCTATGTCACATGAAATTAAACCAAAATACTACGGGGTTATAGTTTTTTATATTCTAAATTCACTTAAGTTAACGTTACTATACGTCAAAAATAATCATGCTAGGCCCTCTATGTCTCTTGAACCGAAATAGGCAAACAGTTGATCATATCTTCACCGAGAATGTATTCCTATCGCCGCTATAACTAGGAATAATAAAAATTAAATAAATGAAACACAAAACAAATATAAAAGCCTCCTTGCAACAACACGTGTGTTTTTGCTTATGGTACGGAACCCTTCGACAAGTCGGGCTCGCACTTGGGCCGGTTTATTGCATGTTTTTACCTGTCTTTACCAACAAACTTCCAAAGAACTTAATGTAACCTTTACATATGTCGTCATGCCTTTAAAGAAGTAAGTACCTAAATATTTACGGTCATATGTACTCATATCTATAATAAAAATTGAAAATTTATTTAATAAACTTAATTCACCTTGAAGATCAGCACCAACCTGTATCGATTTGAATTGATGCTTGTTTTTTCTAAATCAAGTAGCAAGTTTAATTTACTTCGACATTTTTACGAGCACCACAATAATTACCTACATACGCTATATACCTACATACTTATAAATGCTACCTACACCTGAATTAACATATTTTTTATCATTTAAATGAAAATAAACATTGCACCAGCTTATATCAGTAGATTATTAATAGTTATCGATGTACAAAATGTCATTCTGCTATCGAATCCGGGTCAAGTCATTTTGATAGTGAACATTCATTTAGGTACCAGTAGTGTTATTCTGTAACAACATTTTCGTGTCTCGACAGCGGAATCCGAGGTGAGTATAAACGTAACACCTTTATGTTGTGTGCAATAAAGTTCACTTTGTGTGCTATCTCACTCAGGTGAACTTCGATATCGAAATGGTTACTTACAGAATAGACTAGCTGTTGTAGAATTACCTACTGATAACTTACAAATTGGAGAGGTACAATGCTATCGATTAATAACGTTGGCGCCGAATCCAAAGGCATCAATTTTGGTGATTTAGACAACCTACAGTACTATCTTTCCTTTTCTCTTTAAAATCCATCCAAAGGTTGTCTTGAAAAGATCGCTTTTAGCGATAATGCCGCCCATTGTGACACCTTATGCAATTTTTTCTTCATGTATCTTTTCTGTACTATCAAGAGAATTCTTTAAACACCGAAATGAAAACCTGCAACATCCAGAAATTAAATCTTAGCCACACGTTATTTATTCACACTTTTATCCAAAGTAAACACAGTTTTCTGGGCACTTTTTTGACTCTTTCTAAGAAACGCGCCTGGGTATTCCCCCAGGCAGGTACCTAGGCTACGACACTTTCTTAATTTGACTCACAAAACCTACCCAAATCCAAACAGCACATCCTTATAGGTATTTCGCGCATCTCGTCTTCTTCATTATGGCTTAATTTTAAAAAAATCTAAAGGCAATCTAACCGTAAAAGTAATGCGTTGCAGTATTGCACCTTCCACTATGTCTCTGCTCCACCCACAGGCTGTAGTTTTGTGTACATGAAGTTATAAATAAAAATATGCAAGCAGAATCACAAGCCTAATTTAATGGTATTGCATAGAATCTCAATGACTGACCTGGAGCGGGGGTTTTATGCAATTCCATTGGTTACCTCTCCTCTCCAGTAAACAGTCAGCTTAAACTCTTGCACTTGTGTTAATCCCCATAACACGTTCAGTGAAAAGCACGCGTTACCACAAATAAAGTACTCTATCTTACTTTAAAAAGACGATGTTTAATTTTCGTTTCCCCTTTCCACAGACCTCCCCGCGCCCCGCAGCCAGTCCCCGTCCCCCGCGTCGGGCCACAGCGCGAGCGGCGCGCACGTGCAGCTCAAACGCCTGGTGGCCAGGGTCGTGGAGGAGGCGGCCTCGCTGCCAGCCCTCGCCAGATATGCTGCCGAGCCACACACGCCCTCCATCGAGTCGTCGACCTACGAGGATTTACTGGCCACGGCGATTTTGAATAAGGTTGGTGCATTATCTGGAAGACTAAAGAAACTATGGTTGGACTGTATGAAAGATGGTGACTAAGATAACGATTGTCAGAGAAGTATGGTAGAAGAATGCATGTTGCGTTGAGCCGAACGCAAATAAATTTGTTTAAGAGCAAGGTATGATAGTTCAATATTATCGGTTACCTGTCGGTTAGAAACTTCCAGGAATCGTAGTTACCGCATAAGGCTTATGAGAACAGAAAACTTACGTAGGTTAAAACTGCATGAACGGCAAGAAAGTCGAATAATCTTTAAAGAAGATTTCAATTGCTAGGGCAGGGAATAAGTCATCCAAATATAAACCTTATAACACCGACATCCTTGACCAATCTTGAAGTATTTTACTCACTCTGAGGTTCTCATTTCCATAGATGTCTAGTTCTGATTACGTTTGATGCGTTGATAAGCAGCTGTTATATGGGTTTGTATTTTTAAATCCTTGAGCAGATAATCTTAATAAAGATAAAAAAATCCCAAGATGGCCTTCTTAACAGTTTGGAAATCGATCACGTCTATAGTTTAGATATTAACGTCTAGATTTATAAATCCGTTTTCGTCTACAATAAGTGTTTAGTATAATCAGGCTATGAACAAAAAGGGTTTCGCGCGGAGATACCTTACGTGTTCGAATCAGCAATAAAGATATAAAAAAAAAAAAAAAAAAATTGAATTGAATTGATAATCACAGAGAACCAAGGTAACCGACATAGCTCGAAGAATTGCCTAACTTAATCGACAGCGGGCAGGGCACATACTCGCAGAACAGATGGTGTCGAAAAGTTCTGGAGTGGTGATCGCGTACCGGAAGACCTGATGAGGGTCGAGGGAATCCGCTGGAAGCGATACTGACAGGACCGGTTGATGACACTTGGGGCAGGCTTTTGTCCAGCAGTGGACGTCTTTCCGCTGCACTGATGGTGATGATAATCAGGTTATAATCAATCCTTTGCTAGGACACAAGCCTTATCTCTATCAAAGGGAGTGGACCGTAATCCACCACATGGAGCCAGTAAATAACGATTCCAGTAGTAGACTCCAACCAGCCCCCAAACAGAGAAGCGACGCTCAAGTCGTATCTCAGGTTGAGGGCCGGGCCCCCCTGGGGGACAAGCCCTCGATACGCCAATGATCTGTACTCATGACTCGTGCTGGCTACTGTACTCGCCGTCTTTAAAACCGGAATTCCTATCGTTCCAACCTACGCAGTATGTTAATATTCGTAAGTGTTCCAGTGATATCAATAGCGCACAAATCCCGAGAAATCCAATTCAGTAGCGTGACTGCATGTGAACATAGCCTTATGCTCGCGAATCCTTACAAACGCTTCATTAGTTCTGCGCTAATTTAGGGCTGCCACACACGTCTTATTGAGTATCAGTGCGGCAAAGATCTTCATTTCGAATCGATGGTTAACTCCTCAGATTGTTTGGTTTGGGACGTTAAATGCAGCGTCGCGTTGGCATTTATTCAATGTCCCAAAGTATAGGTGTATCAGACTGTGTCGGCACTTGGAGGACTCCAAAATGTGGCTCATGATCTGAACAGGCACCGCGCTCACATATATGGTATCCGACGGGTCTATGAAACCCCATTTCACCAAGTTGTGTTTGCAGCGGCCCACAGGAGTGCGCACCCGATTGAGTTCTCGACATCCCTTTGAAAATGTACAATATTTTTATTTCTATCTAGCCCATTTTTTACTACGGCAATGGCCAGCCGCTTCCTTTTCTACATAACTCTGTTCTTTGTCAATTCTTATTTTCGGTAGGTCGATCATGTTTTTTACAAAACTATATGCATATACCTACAACAAATAGATAGCAAGAATATAGAATCATAGAATTTGCGACTAATTTTACCGTCGAACTCAAGTTTATATAAACTTCGACGGGATGTTCAGAACATGGAAATAAGAATTTTTCATTATGGACACATTGATCAATTCTTATTTCTTGTTAATTTGCATATAAGCTAAATCATTATCTGTCTTGCCTTTTCCCAACTACTTTGGGGTCGGCTTCCAGTCAAACTGGATTCAGCTGAATACCACAATTTCATACAAACTAAATACCTTGACGTGAATCACCCGATCTGCATGCCTCTTTATCCGAGTTTGCAACGAAAAACAAATGAAATTCAAATAGCAATTGATAGATTTTTAGTTAGGACCCTGTCGTACTGCATAGCTCAATTAAATGAAATTACAAATATCTTTGTAACGAAGCCTTAATGCCAAAATATCTTTAACTAGGCAATGCCGAAAATAGGCCTTCGATCAACTGATTATTCATGACTAATTGTTATATGGTGACTGAAGAAGTTTGGACTCGGTCCTGATTACATTTTACTATCATAATAACCGGATTAAAAATGAATCATGCATGATTATCCTAATTTTAGTAGCCTACGTCTATGGTAGACGTAAATTTCTGAACATGGGACTCTCCCCCAAACATCTGTCTATACAGAAATGACTATTTTTTGAGTTAGTTATTTGTTATCAAACGAAGAGAAGATGTTTTCTCATAAGGTTATCCCTGCTTCCTTGTCTCTTTTAACAAAACCCATTACTGGAAAGTTGCCTTTGCCCGGAATCCAGACGAATGTAAAACCAATTTTATTCGACAAGAATATTTATTTATTGTACACCAAAAAAAATAAAATAAAAAATTCAAAAACTAAAACAATATACAATATACAATCGGCGGCCTTATCGCGTTCCGCGATCTCTTCCAGGCAACCTGGAATGGAAAGAGACAGCCTGGACATGACATGGGGCTGCAATTGGTGTAAACATAATAAACAATTTTAACAGAGAAATATACGTAGGTAATAAATATGAACTGAAACATTATAAAAATCATACAATACACAAAAATATATACATACTTAATATATAGGAAGAGGATACACTAATAATTCAAATATCATAGTGACAAGTAGTGTTCCTTAACTAGTCTTTTAAAAACAGGCAGTGATTGCGCGCGCTTAATTGACACAGGCAGAGCATTCCATAAACGAGCGGCCTGAACTGTAAAAGATTTATCTAAGAAAATTGTGGACTGCATTGGCATTTTAAGTTTTAAGTTATCTGATGACCTAAGAAATCTTGTGTGGTCACAAAGAAACTGGAAACGTTTCTTTAGGTATAGAGGGGTGGTTGGGGAAAAAAGATGAATATTACATTTGAATAATGTTCTGTGCACTAGTTCGATAGAATATAAATACTGATATCGTAATCCCACCTAAATGTAGTGGGATTATCAGCATTTTAGCGCAAAAAATTATAATAATAAAAGATAATAAAGAAAATTTCTAATCTAATGCAGTAAGCTCTCACAATATCATACAACTTATCATATGGCAAGCGGAACACTTAATCATATTTATGGATAATAAACACATAATTGATTAGAAAATTTCCCTAGTTCAAAACATTTTCCCACAAGTTTAATTATGTGCCTACACAATAGAAAGATGGCACGAATATTGTCATAGATGCCAAAGAAATTGATGTTGGGAAATCTTTTGTGAGAGAGAAATGAGATACAATTTATTGTTAAAGTTATTCATTAAATGTGAACAGTACAAGACGTTTGAAGTTCATAATTAAGTGTAAACAATTCGTTTGTTTACATTTAGTTAAATGTTGGGTGGGTTTACATGTCGTTAAATGCCTGAATAATATAATTGGAGTAGGTAAGCCGCTCAAGAGTCAGCCCCTCAAGAGTCAGCCCCTCAAAAGTCATTAAGTGTAAACAATTCGTTTGTTTACATTTAGTTAAATGTTGGGTGGGTTTACATGTCGTTAAATGCCTGAATAATATAATTGGAGTAGGTAAGCCGCTCAAGAGTCAGCTAGCCCCTCAAGAGTCAGCCCCTCAAAAGTCAGCCGCTCAATAACCCTATTTGTGTGATGTTGTTGACTTTACATCAAAAAAGTTTTTCTCCTACTTTCCTAAAATACCTACCGCACAATGGGAAAAATGTAACAACGTAATAGCTTTGTCTTATTTACGGTAACCGGAATTACCTCGTAGTCACCGCCAGTAACTTCACCGTGATGATTAAAACAAGGATCTAGCATTATGAATACATTTCATCACATGCACGACTGGGCTCGATACCATATCAGGCTTATCTGCCGATAGCCGTCCATATCTCACCGTGGCCAGTACAAAGATAGTTCGCCACCCAATCCAATGTTTTCCAAAGAAATGGTAAGTCATCATCAATAAATAATGAGATTAATGAGTTTAATTCTTGCACACTTAGTGCTAATCGCTTGTCCGAAATGGTTGTGCTCAAAAGTGTCGTGAAGTGAAATGTAAATTTATAAAAATGTCGTACACAGTGACTTTGGTAGGATTCGTTGTGTTTCTATACATTCTAGCTGCCATAAGTGTGGTGAGTTACGTAAACGTGCGCTTGCGCTTGTATTTTTTGGTGGAAATGTGATTTTTTTGTTGGGTGATTATAATAAAAGCTGCGATTATGTGATTGATAGAAATCCGGAAAGATTTAAGTGGTGTCTTAAGTGGATGTTTCAACTATCTCTAATGATTGTTATGTAAACAAATCGTGAGTTTCAGGGAACTTTTTATCTAACTAAATACTTTTTCTCAAACAATTATTTCGTGGAATCCGTTATATTTCTGCAACAGTGCAAACCGCCAACCCTACTCCAAACGATTGACCCCTCTCGCTTCTCTACAGCGCAGTACGAACCAGCGCCCGTGTGAACCAGACCTTTTTTTAGAAAACTCTCATCTCTCTTAAATCTCGTATTGAATCACGGAGGAATAGAGTCTGATTTCGTGTAACAACTCGTGAAAATGTACAATTTCTTCAGTTCTATTGTGAGCTACTTTCCCGAAGCGAACAGCGAGGTTTGAGGTTTTTTTATCCGATTGTCAGTTGTTATGAATTCATGCGTCTAGCTTGTATTGTTGCTCCACTGCCTCAGATACGGCTGAGCGAGCGATGTTCAAATTTTCCGAGCTAGACTATCGCTATGTATCATCTAGGTGATTAAGTGCTAGACGTTTCCTGTGTAAATCTTGAAAGTGAGGAGAAATGTCGGGCGCACACTGTGAATTTCGGTTTCTCTTGCATACCGCCGTCGAAAGCCTAAATGTTACTCCTCATTGTCACGATTTGGCGGTATTGAACTCTTCTGAAATTACTTTAAGCCATAATCACCCTAGTCACAGGGTAGCACGACACCCCTTGGCTAGACTGGTGTCTGATTTTCTTTGACAAGATTTTCAAATGACAGCCGAGACCAACAGCTTAACATGTTAACTAACGTGTTTACTTATCAATTTACCTCTCTGTCTTTCTAATCAGTTTCCATCACTTAACTATCTCTTTCTCCAGGTGATAGAGCGTTACCAGAACGAGAATGGTTCGGGTGGTCGCAGCAGCGGCATCCACTCGGCCAGCGCGAGCCCCACACCCTCGGAGAGGTCCTCCCCCCGCTCGCTACACACACCTCCTCGCTCGCTTCACTCCAGACACACTAGGAATATCACTCCTCCTGTAAGTACTCTTTATACCACGTAGTTTGTTAAAAGATGGTACCAAGTCCTAGAAATGGACCAACGACGTCAAGGAAGACGCGAGATGCCGCAAATTACCGTCCATAGTGACGATAACTGGGGGAGACCAGAATCCAGGACTGGACGAGTTTCGGCTTAATAGTGATCGGTAAAGAACTGGTTCAATAATGTAGGTTTCCAAGAAAATAACGCGCAATACCTTACCAAATTTCTAAAGCTGGCACTGATGATGTTGTGAAGGACTACGGCAGTAAATCTGCTTTCTATATAACCGTGTCCGGATTTCTTATAAGACCTATATATTTTCATAAGTCCAGCACTGCATGACCATGATCTTCAAGATTATTTCAAACGCTGTCTAACTTTCCAGCGCCATGTAGAAGACGATGTGTCTGACTGGGAGGAGGGGGATGCGACAGACGAAGCCCTCGAGGTGCCGCGACGGGTGCCCTTCCCAGAGTTCGGAGGCGACATAGTGCACAACACAGGTAAATAAAAGTATTATCATATTTCATCATACACAAGACTACATGAACGTAGACCAAAAAGTACCAAAGTAAGAGCTATGCAACAGGAGGAACATTCTGGAAACTTAGCCATAGTCGCACCGCCAGCAAAATGTGTACAGCTACGTTTAGTTGAGCCATCAACCATACAGAATAGGCAATACGAAAATGGCTGCGTTGCCATAGTATCGCATTAAAACATAACCTCACTCTTATTTTTTTTATTTAAAAAACTTGTGATGTCGACGTTTTTCACATTTCCAATGCAAATTCTGCAGCTAGTAGTCTGGCAAGAAATACATAAATCAACAATTTGACTTAACAGCTTAGTTATCAAACATAATCAGCTGATAGAAAAGTAACGGGACGATGTTAACAACCTCATTCTAGATAACCTTCGTTATCAGCTTACACGTTATGCAAAAATTAATTTCGAAGGACATGTACCTAAAGTTTTTCCGCCTACGTTCCAGATAATGAGGATCGAGAGTTCGACGAAGTTTCCAGTAGCGACCTGCAGGCTGTCGACGGCACTTGGGAAGAGAACTGGCTCTTCCAGAAAAAGAAAATCAAGACAATACAGTCTGTACCAGTTCCCATGCTAGTTCCTAACTCCAACACCGAGTACCGAGCCCTCATCGGCGATAGGGACGCTGACGACACCACAGACCTATCAGACAATGCAAGCGACTCAGAAGAACAAGCCGAGTACAAGAGTAACATGAAGAAAGTTCTAGATTCCAAACACGTCATTGGCGGCATACCAAAAGTAGAAGAAAATGACTTTGAACCAGACAGCCTCACCATTGTTGATGGAGTTGACGAATTTGACAAACTTGTCGAGAAAATAGATGATGACGAAACAGTAGACGCAATCATTAACGAAATTAATGACAACAACGTTACTATTGTTGAAACTATCAATGTGAACGCGACTGACCAAGTGGATGGTGGCAAGTTACTGGTCGGTATTGAGAGTGGACCTTTAACTAAAGCAGAATTCGCGGTGAAAGAGGAAATACACAGGACTCTGTTAAACGGAAACACAGAAGAATTCATGGATGAATTGTGTGCTAAAACTAATGGCGACATATTATACAATGGACACGCAAATGAATTGCATAGTGTTGATAGCTTCACAAGTAACAAAGGTCAGTTAAAAATTACATAATATTCTCAGTATCAAATGATTAACTATTCTTAGAATGAATGATAACAATAGGAAGTAATATGCGATTCGTACAAAGTTTAATCGGATCGCTAAATATGGATTATTGACAAGCATTAACTCAACTTTGATTATAATCGATAACACTAAGGATACTCAATATGCATAAAGATAAATGTGTAATAAAAAAAACAGTTAATTTATGGAATGGCAATATTTCAGAATCGACGAACACTCTGAGTCATCACGAACGTATGGGTGAATATGAGGAGACGGTAACATTGCCAGTGCAGAGGTACGCGGACAGTCTGCGCAGAAAACACTTTGATGACGGCCCTCATGAGTAAGTGTTTCTTATTATACCCTACACAGTATCATCAGTTAGATGCAGAATCATAAACTGCATTGAATATAAAAATAATTCGCATGAATTAACAAAGCTAACAGACAATGGGCAACGTTCTCTGCAAAACTCAACACCATACACTGCGATCGCCAACCCGCCTGCCAAGGGTGGCGATTATGGCAAACCCCCCCTCTTGTAGGAGGTTTATGTCCAGTAGTGGACGTCTTTCGGCTGAAATGATGATAATGATGAACCAAGCTAACGATTTTGGAGGAAGACATGGAGTATGTTAAGGCATAAGCCGTTCTCTGTTAAGTTCGACGTTCACTGTAAATATGTTTAAAACAACGTAGAAAGAATATCACATTTTTGATTTTTACATTACAATGTGCATTACAATATCACATTTTTACATTACAAACAGTAAATTGCAGTCGCTGCTATTAAATTGTGTATATTGCTGTTATCAGAGTTATGTCAGACTAAAATAATGCAATAGTAACGTTTCCCTTCCCATTTTCAGGATCCCAACTCGTGATACTGATCAAGGAGATGAATTGATACCAGGTGAGTGATACATTACAGCAAGTAGCCATTAGAATTATTTTGATAAACATAATACAAGTCTTATCGTAATTGATTATGTTTTATGAGAAAAGCGAATACGGAACGATTACAATAATGAGATTGCATGAGCATTAAAATTGAATTATGAAAGATTTTCCAATCTTACACATATTAAAACTTAAATATATGTAGATGATTTAGGGAAATGCTAAACCATCTAATCACATTTTTTTTACATTGCAGGTTCAATAGCTTACAGAGAGCGTAAGAAATGGCTGAACTACGTAGAGATGCCAAACAACCCATACTCTCCCGAGGCCATTCAGAAAAGGCTATCAGCCAAGAGTGCATCATCTCTCTTCGACATGTTCACAGCAAAGAAAGAATCAGAAGATGACAAAATTGAGATAAACGAGACAGATGAAGGAGAAAGCGAAACAAATGATCTTCCAGTTAAAGATATTAAACACAATAAATTAAGTTTAACTATGAGTAATGATAGTATTAATAGTATTGATAGAACAACTAAAAGTCCATCGCCTAGAATATTGAAAGATGTGATGGCTGAGGAAATTCCACAGTATAAACGGTAAGTAGAAGACATATTCAAGCTTTTAATTAATAAAATCGTACCTTTAAAGAACTCGACCATATTTGAAATGATTAATCAGTATATAATTGTCAATGTTGAAAAATCATTTGATTATTTTCAGTTACGGACGTGACTATTACATAAGAGAGGCGAAGGCGTCGTGCGGCGGTCGTAAAAAGATGAGCATGGACGAGGCGAGCACGGTTTCGTCCGTGTCGATGACGATGAATAAATCCACCAGTTTAGACAATTTCGACGCAGAATTCGCGTCGCCTGTAAGTGCTAGCAGTTCGTTGAGCGACCTCGAGGCCTCTGCGCTACATCACAACATCGTTCGAAACGTCCTCAGCCCTAGAAACGCCAGCCCCAACTTCGCCATAAACCCCATTTTCGAAAACCCCGATAGACAAAATGATAACGCTGACGAAAATCATGCGACAGACGAATGTTATGTCGGTCAAAATGCCAACGTAAGACAACAATGTAGAACTGTGTGCGACGGTGACGGTTATGTGGAAAACGAGGATATAGTTAGACTTAAAATACCGAAAATACCCGAGATTACCGAAGACCTTTTCGAGACGTACACCCATGTTAGGCGGAGCAACACGCTGCGCAGCGAGGACCTGTGCGTCCGCGCTAAGCGACGGCCGAACCTCAATTTTACGTTCGGTGGCAGTCTCAGGTTAAGCAAAGGCTTCCGTACCGATATCTGGTGACAGCAACCTCTAGTACCGACATCTTTTGTAGTCTAATACACCCTCCGCTCTCAATGGCACTCCCACTGACCATCATCTCTCAACTTGTGAATCTCTTACTGTGTACGATACATACATAGTTTCCGGACGAACCCTTAGATTACGATAGCTTAGGTAACTGACATCACGGTCACTTTCCATAAAATATGGTGAAAGAACTCTTTCTCATTACTAAATCGAGCATAGATCTAAAATATCTTCGTTTGACACACAGTAATTGCCTGTTGTGTGTAAAGTTGGCATGTTTTTGTTGGATTTAAAGAGGCTGACTAACAGCACTGTGCACTATTAATACAAAAGTTACCTACTTAGTACTGCACTCATAGATATTTGTTCTTCTTAATAAAATTTTCAGTACTACAGTAATCCTCAAAGACGTTAGTGGTGAGTGTGAGATTTTGGCAAACGAAATTTTGACTAACCGCATCCGAATGCTTGCCACTTCAACTAACGAATCTATAAATATTAATTCTACTTTCTCGACTACTAATTCATTCACAGACACTTCACACTCGTTCATTTCATCTATTGCAATTTTTACTATATCTTTAAATTTGTTTTCAACACCCATAACTTATTTGAAATCAGTTACGTTGCACGTTTTAACGCTTACAAGGGCACCTTTGGTATATAAATATATTAATAACTAATTAAACCCAATAAATAATTAATATACTAACATTAACATCTATCGCACCAGTCGCAACTATTAGTTATTTTGTAGTAATTGTACAAAACCAAGCAATGTGGTATTTTAGCTGTAAATATTCTGAAGTAATAAACAAACTTCAATTTAAAAATACAACTAATTACATAATGATAACGTTATCAACATTTTCAGGGATTACTTATAAACCAATTCAACACGATAGCGACGAATCAACATTACACAAAATTCGCAAACAAAGAGGACATGGCATCACTAACAACGACTATAAACAATAAAGACGAAATTATGATTGAATATGAGGATGAGGGCGCTAGCGAGCAAACGCTATTCGTCGCGCAGCCCGTATACGTCGATGACGACACAGATAAACAGTTCGAAGAAATTATTGAAACAGCATACAAAAACGTACCAACAGAACCGCCTCCACCAATACCAACAGTAGAAGAAGATAATGACGAAAGACCTCTCGATGAACCACTCAAATCCCCCCTCAGCGTGGACACATCTTACATAAGCACTAGCAGTTTAGAAGACTCCATCAAAATCTACAACGTGCAAACAGGAGAGATTATTAAATGTAAGCCTGATAACATATCACCAAGTTACGAGACTGACACGAACGACAACATCGATATTGTAGATAAGAGCATCTCGGAACCTGATAGTGTTAGTTACACCGATGATGTTCACGAAGACACTACTGTACAAGAAGTTCATAACGTTTCTAAATTGGAGTTGATTGAATCTGATGATATTCTGCAGAACCTGCCCAAAGTGAAGGAGCTGGCGAAGATATTTGTCAGTATGGAGAATATACAAGAACCGATTAAGGTATGTGAAATGATAAAATGTGTTTTTTTTCGTGAGTCATACTCATACATTATTTGCCGAAACTAGGCGAGGTGGTGATAGCAGTGTGTTAGTTTTCCGATTACGAGTATTTAATTACAAGTTCAGTGGAAACAGTTCAAAGATAAAAAAACACCACGCCTACATTCCCTGAGGTGTTGTTATAGGTAATCCACATTTAGCCTGTTTTGTTTATGTAATAGCCAAGGCTATTCCCACAGACTTAGCTTAAATACTCAACCTGGGCAGTTGCAGGGTAGCGATTTTTTATCTTAAAACTGCTGATCATTTTAGGAAATTGATTTTACATTGAGACCTACTTAGTGTATTTTTTTTTTTTGGTTTTCAATATATCATACAATCATGTAAAGATAACTAGTTAACTGAGAAACTAGGCCCGAATTTAATAAATGACATCAAAACAAAACCAAATTCGAGCAACTAATCTCAAGACATTCTTATTGCTATTCCAGCCAGTCCAACCCTACGTAGGTCGGCGGAAGAGCAAAGAGAACATCCTCTCTGAACCAAAGTCAGAGAAAAACAAACACATCTACATGCACAGTCTCACAGCCAGGAGCATCTCCAAAGAGTTCCGGGAAGAGCTCAAACTCTCCATGTCCACGCCACTAACAGTCCCGGGAGGATCCAAGGAAATCCCCGAGGGTATTGAGGAGGTCTCCAAAGAATCTAGCAGGCCAGGGAGCCCACTGCCAGAACCTGGCACCATCAAAACGAAGCTAGCCTTCTTCGAAAGTCTCAAGTCCAAATTCAGTCATAAGTGAAATGTTAAGTTGAAAAGCGACGCCATAGACACAAATTAATGTAGGATTTTTGTTCTGAACAAATGTATTTTATTTAAGAAGTGAAACAAATTATAAATGATGTTCAAATATTATGATCCAGATTCACTCTGCTATCGCTTTTCAGTGTAACAAAATTGTGTAACTCAGAATAAAACCAAGTGAGTCACTGACCGAAATTACGCGACGAAAATTCAGCGTGCTCAAAGTAAACTATGAAAATTACGCAACGTAATTTCAGCCTAAGAAAAAGCATTGCTGGTACATAGCACGTCGAATTTCCGTCGCGTATTTTCGGCAGATGTGTCATTTTAGAGTAACTTAGTCATCAAAGTCTCTTAGAACCCTTATTTTCACGTAGCAAGAGAGATATTAGCATGATTTTCAGTTCATTGCGTGCTGTCTATCGCAGTACTTTAACTACAACTTGTTTGGGTCGTACTAAACAAGTGATGTAGTTAAAACACTAACCTTGGGCAGGATAATTTTAAAGTTATAAACACTAGTGCATAATAACTAATAACGGTCACATTATTTAATTAATTTAAATGGTAGGTTACGGTGTAAATATTAAGTGCCATTTTGTAATCAATATTATTTCCCATTTATTTAAGTAAATCGATGTTTTGTTGAGGGAGGAATGTGCTCATGTTTTAGGATATTGTGTATCTCGGCCTTTAGTCTTATTGAACAGCAGCTGTGGGCATGATTTTAAAATTAATAATTTATTTTTATATACATATTACATTAAATTATAATTTTATTATTACATTATAATTTATTTATTTGAATGTTTTAAACTTCCGGCCTATCGTTTTTTAGACTGGAGAGTTTAATAATCATAAATTGCACAATATCTACCTATATAGCAACGAATTTTAGTGCAGTTTGTGAATTATTTCCGCACGGCTCATAGGTAAATTAAAATTATAAATAGTGTCGATGTTTTGCAAAGTGTAAGTAATTAATATTATATACTAGCTGTCTCCCGCGACTTCGTTCAGTCAACTGGAACTTTCTTATTTTTTTCTTTCATTAGAAACGTCTCCTGACAGTAACAAACACAACAAAAAAATAATTAGCGAAATCGGTCCAGCCGTTCACGCGTGATGCGATGGCCAAGGGAAATAGAGATTCATTTTTATATATAAGAAGATCGATATTTAACACCTAAAACATGGGAACATTTTGAGGGAAAACTAAATTCAACTGTGCCTCTTATGTATTTAAGAAAAAAACTTAAAATATATTCACATTTCTTCAATGAGATCACAATAATTATGAAAAATTAAGCTAATGCCAAAGTTGTAAATAAATAATATAACTGGGTATATGTATATTGTATAGAGGTTGTGTATAATGTATAAATGTAGTCATGTCATAGGATGTGCAATAAAGCGAGAAACACACTGGTACTACGTACGCAACGTATGCAACGCTTTTGTATCGTATCGTATGTTGCGTTGCATACGATAAGTGGTTTCTACTGCATAGTTTTTCATATAAAACAAAGAGTTCAGATATCATAACGCGTTGCATACGTTGCGTACGTGGGACCAGTTTGTCTCTAGCTTTAGTTATATTAGGGGACCACTGTACTATTGTGATAGGCGATATGAGAAACATATTCGAATGCTGAGATATTTAATATGATTGGATATCGGATAAGGGTGGAATAGAATAAAAATTTAACGTAATATACATGGTTTTTTATTTGTCGTTGTTAAATATAGCGATTTACGTGCTTACAAAATAGGATTTTATACAGATACAAAGATAATAATAAGAAATAATTAATAATCTTAAAAAAGGTATGGTTTCGACTGCACGTGAGTTCGTTAGTTTTTAACGAATTACACTATTTATGGATAATTTATGGTTAACTTTAACGGGGATGTATATTTGAACACAACGTAACAAAATAATAATAAACAAACTTGTGATACTAAAAAACTAAATTGTCTGTTACCGACAAAATAGTACCAGATAATAAATTCTTACCCTCTATAAAATGCAACGTAAGATAAACCTAACAAGCACCATTATTTTCAACATGTGACTGATACACCTACTTAACTCACAATTCTTACTTAGAGCGAGTTTACTGATCCGTAATTATAATTCAACAAATGGTCGAAAACTTCGTTAAGGGCCATCCACACATCCGGGTCAGGACTATCTGAATTCCGAGTTTTTCGTTCACTGTTCCTGTTCACACACATCAGGGAAATCGGTATCAGTGTAATCTGTTTCGAAGGTTGATACGCATACGCGTAGGATTTTTATCCCACTTCTTCAAAAAGGAAAGTTCTGTGTTCCGCTGTATGTATTTTCACCGATTTCTCCGCAAATTGTGGACCGATTTTAAAAAATCTTTTATTTTGTATTTAAATGGTACCTATGGCTTAGAAAGATCGTAAAGGTTTTGATTATATATGACCAGTTCTGTGTTCATGTTGCACAAGTGCTTTTGCATAAAATGTCCACGGAGATAAAAGACGGTCCGCGCGTCCGAGCGTGCTTCGATACACTGACGATCCGGATCCTCCTGACACGAATATGTGTGAGCAAGTTCGTACTAATCGCATGGAACCGATTTTTCTCGGTCCCTGCCGTGTTCCGTCAGACACGGGAACCCGGATGTGTGTGGACGGTCCTTTAAAGTGCGTTTATAGGGTTCTGAACAAAAACCGGAACCCTTGTGGGATCACCCGGGTGTTTACCTGTCTGTCATTGTTTTTTTAGAATGGAGGTCCTTTTTGGGGTCAAACTAAAAAAAAATAAAGGAAAGTTTTTTGAAAAATATGTGAGGGTTTTAATTAATGGTTTTGAAGTTATTCAAGAAATTACACGAAAAATTACCATCCCCCCCCCCCTTATCTCCGAAACTACTGAGCCTAAAAATTTAAAAACAAAATGGAGATAATAGATCTTTACCTATAGATTACAGGAAAATCTATAATTCTATAGTGATAAAATAACATAGTGAAAAAAAAGAAATTCGTTCGGAATCCTTTGCACGCGAGTCCGACTTGCACTTGGCCAGTTTTCGGTCAACCGTTTATTTAAAAATAAAAATTATTTATTTGATCACTAGTCAAGCTTTATTGATCGACACCCACATTTTGAGATTCACCCACGATTTTTGACCAGTGGTTGAGTAACTACGGATCAAAGCACTTACTCTTAGTAAATCATCAAGAATTAAACTTAATAATAAATCCCCAGGGTTTTATGGAAAGGGATACTTTCCATTTCATCAGCATATTTCCTCCTATAGCACCATAGATAATAGTCTATGAGACTAGAGTTGGGTACCTCTGCCTTCTGCCTCACCAGCTTCTCTTCTATTCTCTTCTTGAGGAGCTCGACGGCGTGGATGGAGCAGCCACGGATCTCAACTTCTTCTTCTGAACCACTTGGTAGGAGAACATCTGGAATGGTAGAGATATTATTTGAGTAAGTATTAGAAAAGAAATTAAGGATAGAAATTGAGAGTCAGAGTTAGAAATTGTCTAACGCTTGTTTTCAAGTAAACCCAACAGTTAACCAAGTAACCAGTAAATAAGGATTTGTTTTTTTTTTTTCTTTTTTCTCTCTTTTTTTTTGGGGCTTTTGTCTATACAGATATGCCAGCCCCATCGTACCCTTTACCTCTTATCAAAACAACATTAAAAAACAATATTTTAGACACTGATATCGATGAAAGTCAATGATGAAGGACTGTTAATCAATCTACATAACTTTTTGGCACCTTCTGAAGTAGGTTGAGACAGAATAGATTGGATTAATCCCACGTCAAGTCTGTTTAAGTCTAATTCCCTCAAGAATGACTTCTTCTCGTGCCTGTTCCGGACACAATCCATCAACAAATGTTGTACATCCTCAACAAGACCACATTCTCTGCAATTCGGCGAATCAGCTTTTTTCATAAGGAATGCAAACTTCGCTGATGGATAGTGTCCAGAGCGAAGTCTTAAAATTAATTTAACATAACTTCTACTGACTTGATCAACATCGAACCAGGGCACTCGAAGAGGCTCGGATTGTATTGTCCTATACCATATACCTTTTTGCTGACTAATATTAATAAAATGTTGTTTCCAGGAGTTATAACATATCAATTTGAATTTAGATATATATTCCCAATAATCTGGTAAGTAGTTAATTGTTGTACCATCTATTGCAGCTAATTTAGATATTCGGTCAGCTTCCTCATTACCACGTAGTCCGATGTGAGCTGGAACCCATTGCAACCAAACTTCTATATTATTCTTATATAATAAAATTATATTTTCAAGAATATCATATGCTATCGAAGCACCTCTGAGACCAGAGGCGCATCGAGCAATATGCTGGAGTGCGCTTTTACTGTCCGAGAAGATAACAACTCTTTTTAAATTCTGAGTACGGCTATAAAAGATCGCTTGATAAATTGCAATGAGTTCCGGTGTCATTATTGATACATTACAGTTAACCTTAAAACCGAGATTAGTTCCTAAGCTTTGGTCAAATACCCCTAGACCGGGAGTACCCTTTGAACCATCTGTAAAAATTTTGTGCCAACTACCATACATAGAATTTAATTCAGCTAAAACATCAAACACTAATAAATTTGGATTGTAATTGGATTTGGGTATCTTTACACATTCCAAATCAATCTTAATTACATTTTTAGTCTCAATAGATGTTGTCCAAGTTTCTAAAGTGTACATTTTATGGATATCTGTTGAAAGAACATCTATGTCTTTTACATCATTGTATATTTTAACTAATGAGGGTACTTTTTTGTTTTCCCAATATTTAGTACTTACTACAAAGGGTACTCAAATCTGCAATTAGGCCAACTGTCACGTTGTTTGACCTTGACATTATTTTTAAACAATACTTGTAAGCTAAATATTCTCTTCTTAAAAATAAAGGGGGAATACTCAAATCAGATTCCATTACATGGATTGGGGTACTTTTGATATATCCACCTATAATTCTCAGAGCTTGATTCTGTAATTTATCTAGCTTTGAGACATGAGATTTTGCACTACAATCATACATATAACACCCATAGTCAATTCGACTTCGAATCAGTGAAATATATAACCTACGTACATGTTTTGTGTGTATTCCCCAAGAGCTACCCGTTAAGACTTTTAATAGATTTAAAAATTTTAAATATTTACTAACTGTTTCATTAATATGTTTGCCCCAGCGTAGACTTCTGTCTAGCCACACACCTAGGTATTTAGTGCACTCGGACATCACCAAGGATTGTTTATTTATCTTTAGGCTAGGGAGTATTCTACGCCTGCCCCTACTGTACACACAAAAGGTAGATTTACTTGAAGATGATTCCAAACCAAGTTCATCCAAAACGCTTACAATAGAATCTAATGCATTTTGTACATACATTTCACATATTTTAATATCTTTGTCTTGAACATAAATAGCAAAGTCGTCTGCATATTGAGAAACAACTACATTAAGGGGAAGCCGACACAGTTCGTGTGTTAATAAGTTAAAAAGTAACGGGGACAAAGGATCTCCTTGAGCCAACCCTTTATTGGTCCACCGAGCTGTTATCTCGCCACTATTATCGGATTTGATCTTTACGTATCTTTCACTCAAAAACGCCCATATATAAGAGCAAAATTTAGATCCAATTTTTAGTTTATCTAGTATATTTACTGCTACGTCAATCGATACATTATTATAGGCGTTTTGAATATCTAAGAAGCATACTAATGTAGGGATATTTCTAGAAAATCCAATTTGAATATAAGTTACCAGACGGGCTAATGCGTCTAGACATGAATATGATCTTCTAAAACCAACCGTACAGGGCGATAAATTTTTTTCCCTTTCAGCGTACCATTCTAAACGTTTTGCTATCATTAAATGAAAAATCTTACATAAACATGAGATCAAAGATATAGGTCTTAATTTAGGGTCAGCATTTGAATTACTAGCTTTAGGTATTGGGATTATTTGGATATGACGCCACTGTTGCGGTACAATGCTAAATTTGAAAATATTATTATATATATGAAGTAGATAAAATTTAATAGGGGTAGGTAAATTAAAGATCATAGAATAGGCCATACCATCTTCGCCCGGGGCTGAATCCTTTTTTCTTAAACAGTTTTCAAGCTCGTGAATATTAAAATCGCATTCCAAGACTTCATTAGTAGAAGTAAACACAGGAGCTTGGTTTGGAACATAATCAGGTGTTAATGCACTCAGTAATTCTTTTTGTTTCTCAATAGGGGGGTAAGTTTTAAGTTGCTTATAGCCCTTTATCCAACGCATACGTCGCCACATTTCAGACACTGACGTTACTTCATCGATTGAATCACAAAATCCCTGCCAGCCTGCGGACTTTGCTTTTTGGATCGATAATTGTGTTTCTCTAGTTTTTTCTTCTAGTTTGGTTAAATTGTCAGGGGTCGGGTTGCGTCGAAATTTGGATAAACATAATCTACGCTGTGCTACTATTTTAGATAATTCCGGATTCCAGTATTTTCTTGGTTTAAAATTACTATGAGGTCGACAACTACTTTTAATAAACGGAATATATTTATCTGCAGTAAGATTAATTTGAAGTAATAGATAATCATACATCTCTTGAACATTGCCACTTGGGGGGTTAAAATTCTGTGAAAGGTAATTCTGATATTCGTTCCATTTAGCTTTAGAATAATTTCTTTTTTTTTTAATAATGAAATCGTCGGTTATGTTGATTGCCATTTTAATAATCATGTGGTCACTTCCCAAATTTTCATTGAACACCTGCCAGTCAAATTTAATCGCAATGTCCGAAGATATGAATGAAATGTCTGGTGAAGTTTGTTGCAAGTTCCCGCTTACTAGTTTAACCCGTGTAGCCGCGCCATTATTAAGAGAAACAAAGGAATTTTCAAGTGCCGCATCCAATATTTGCATTCCTCTCGTATCCATTTTAACAGACCAGTTGGTGTGATGACCGTTGAAGTCGCCTGCTAATACAGTATTTTTTGAGAACAAAGAAAAGACTTGTTCCCAATCTGAAGATTGCGTTTGGACAGAAGATGGACAGTAAATAGCTACAACGTGTTCTATTTCTTTACAATTAATCAATTGTACGCAAACGATTTCTATTTCACTATTTCGAAGTCGAACCGAAAACAGGTGAGACCGTATGGATTTATGCACTAAAATTGAGACTCCCCCATAGGAATCAGATCTATCCGATCTATATATGTTATAGCCACTAATATGAATATCAATATCACTATTTAACCACGTTTCACTCAAAATTGCTATGTGGACATTTTCTTGATTTAAGAGTTCTGAAAAGGAAATTAATTTAGAATGAAGACTTTGACAATTCCATTGAAATAAGTTAATTTTAATCTTTTTTTGTGTATTATCCATCCAAAATATCTATTAATTTTCCAAAAATACCTCCACTTAAAAACCTACCTAGTAACAGCTGCTTAATTTCTTCATAAATAATTTTAATTACCAATATAACTTTATCTTCAAAAGTACCTTCAGACTTATAAATATTTTTAAAGTTAATAATAAACTTTTTAAATTCAAACTTATATTGTGATTGTTCGTCTCTTTCTTTGTGTTCTTCTTGATTTAGATTTTTTTTTGCTTTTTCGATCGGATATTTTTGTACATTCTGACTTTTCTTACTTTTCGGTTTTTTTCTCCCACCTTCTTTTTCCAGAGCTGTCTGTGTTGTACTCTTTGTGCTATCTTGTAGTGATATTTCTATTTCTTCCTCTTCTTCTTGAGTTGAGTGTTCGAGATATTCTTCTTGATTTTGTATTGATCCTGTTTTGTTTCCTGAGACAACACTAGTGTAGGTTTCAGCTCGGACTTCTAGGTTCGTAGGTTTTATAAAGTTTCTATATGTATCTTTCGCTGCGTATTTACTCTTTTGTCGTTTTTCAATAACTTTTTGAAGTGCCATTCGATAGGTTAACTGCTCACTACTCATAACATTTCTTATCTCTTTTTCTTTCAAAAAAAAGGGCAGGTTTTGTCGACGACAAGGTGATCACCCTTACAATTAAGGCATACAAAATTACTGAGGTCACAGTTCACGTGATTACCACCGCATTTTGGGCAAATCTTCTTCTTCGTAGGACAATATTTTAAAATTGGATGGAAGGATTTGTTAATTTGAAAATAATAACTAGGCAAGTACATGTCGCAGATGACCAGACCAAAATCGTAGGATTCGGATGAAAAGCAACTTTGAGAAAAAAATTGGGCAAACCAAAGCCAACGCGAGGTTGCGTATACCATTGTCCTGGTAGGACAATACAGACTCATAATTGCTAAAACGTTTTTTTGACTGAAATGAAAGCAGGCAAATTAATTGTACGGTCAACTTTACTGGCTTCTGACAATCCGTAACAACTGCCAAATATCTACAGATGACAGCCGGGACCAACGGCTTGACGTGCTTTCTGAGACACGGAGAAGTCTCTGTATGTTATTATGGTCATCCAGCCACAGACCGACCTCGGCAAGCGTTGCTTAACCTATAAGGTTGACCCGTGCTGCTGTTATTATTTAGCTACGAGCTCCTATGAATGTGATATTTTTCTTACGTAAGTATTATGGTTACGAAATCAGTTCACATAACTTTCAATGAATGCTAACAGTAACATTTAGGTAATAGGGAAAACCTTATCCGAGAAATAAAGATAGGTAGACCAAAAGTGGGTTAGTCATCAATTTACATAAGACATCTTTTTTCGAGAGATGGAAAACACAGATGATAAAGATATGGCAGAGAAATTATGATAAGATAAGATTTGATAAGGATATTACGGTTGAGGTCAATTATAAGTGGCGAAAAAATTACTTGAAGATGGAGTAATAATATTTCCCACACTGCAAACTTAAACCAAAACAGTACCTACTAATCATTATTTTACCCGAAAGACGTCCACTTCTAGTTATAGGGCTTTCCCAAGCGTCGTCGCCACTCTGACTGGTCTAGCGCATCTCGCATCCAGTGGATTTTATATACGGAATGTGCAGGGCGCTGACTACGCCATCTAGTGTTGCATATTCGAAACTTTAGCGTTAAGAATATGTACCGGACGGGCGTGATCGACTGGAACGGGGTTGTGATGGGGTAGGTCTATCCTTTTTCTTCTCCTCCGAAGTGAACTGTGACCGACCGACGACGTCCAGCCGCGCTGACGTCCTGTACCGAAAACTAGGGTTCTCCGCACCACACGTACAACGTTCTTCTATCTTGCCAAGTACTTGCTGTCTTCGGGGTAGATTGGGGTGCAGGGTGAATGCTTACCAGGGTTAAATAATAGGCAGGAATTTGAGGACACTGCAGCTAATGGTTTAAGGGCAAAGTCGCGAGTACTGTGATTCTATTTATAGATTCTAGGGTTTCTTCTGCCGGTGACTACGAATTGGCTATTTTTAACCATTTACTAAGGTACGAGGATACTTTACCGTAACGAGGCCCAAAAACCACTAACTGCTTCAGTTTATTTTAACTGCAAATTTTTACTATGGTTCTATGACATTTTCGGCTATATCTAGGTCTATTCTAGGTCTGGATGGGGGTTGACGCACCTCTATTCAAATCCCCCGAAATTCCCCGTCGAACGGGTTGGAAATCAACCCCTCAACCCTGCCCACTAGTGGGCTTGTTGCATTTAACTATCAAAAATATCACAAGTTTTGAGCTTGCTTACTATTTGGGGTTGATTCCCCGAAAAACTGTGCCCCATGGGCTATGAAACTATCTATATTCGGGTAGGTGCATCATCCCTCCATCCAGCTACACAACTTACCAAGCCACCCCTCCAAGGGTGGAGGTACTATAGGTCAGGAACCCGGGAGAGGATAAAAAACTATGTTTATCTTCTTATCTATTTTGTGGCTTTATGCCTTGCCTGACCATGAAGATGTGTACATATCTGGATAGGGCTGAGTGCCAGCTTTCCAGTGCCTATGGTTTAAGACCTAAATTCCTAGATGCCCTAAAAACTTAGCACTGAAGGTGCGTGTACATGATGGTTTTCTTCAACCACCCTACTATGTTCGAATGTGAAATGACTATTTTGTGTATACCTTCGATTTGGCTGATTTCCATCAGCCAATCAGAACACGCCCTCAGGGTGCTATCGGGAATGTGTAAGGGAAATGTGTAGCCCTACCTATTGACTATAATTTTCTTTGAAAATATGTTTTCCCCAGAACATCTTTTACGTGTTTGGGGAAAACGACAAACATATGACTTTAAATTGATTACATAGCTTACAAACTATCACTATGCAAGTACATAAGCTTCTAAATTCAGTACATAGGCCTACGACTATAGGTACATAGGTACTATCTATGCGAGTTATACAATGTTAAATGCGTCTCCGCGAACATTTCTATTGCTATTTAAGTATATAAGCTTCCAACTTAAAAAACATATAGGCTTACGAATATAAGTACATAAGGCTGTTTATGCGAGTTATATAAATCAAAATGCTCCGTCGCGAACATTTCTCCCGCCGTGCAGCGCAGTGACGACTCGTTGCGATGTCGGCGCGGCGCTGCATCTCGCCGGTGAGCGACGACTGTAGTCGCGTCGCCCGTTGCCACGGTGACCGTTGTCTCGACGCGACGCTCGCCGCCCCGGCGACCGTTGCCTCGATGCTCGCCGACGCGACGCCCGTCGCTCCGGCCCGTAGCTCCGACGCTCTGGATCATTTCGGCAGCGGGATCAGCTTCTTCGCCGGACGCTTTAGAGTGCCGCCAGATGTGCGCACCTCAGCGGTCCGGACCTCTCCATCCGTCCCAGGGAAGACTGCGGTGATGCGGCCTCGCGGCCACGTGTTGCGAGGCAGCTGGCCGTCTGCGATGAGCACAGGGTCGCCCACCTGCAGACCAGGGCCACGGCTGTGGGGCTCCCGCCGTTGTTGGAGCTCGGGTAAGTACTCCCTCACCCAGCGGCGCCAGAACTGGTCGGCGAGCGCTTGCGAGCGCCGCCAGTGCTTCCTGCTGTCGACGTCTTGCTCGGTGAACACGCCGAGTGTTGGCAGTCTGGCCGAACCACCGAGTAGGAAGTGGTTCGGCGTGATGGATTCGTCGTCTTCGCTGTCGACTGACACATGTGTCAGCGGGCGGCTGTTTACCGTATACTCTGCCTCACACAACAGTGTGGACAACACCTCTTCGTGTGGGTGTTTCTCTGTGAGTACGGTGTACAATGCGGACTTCACGCAGCGGACTAGGCGCTCCCAGGCGCCTCCCATGAATGGCGCGGACGGAGTTATGAAGCGCCATGTGATGCCTCGACGACTAGCCTCTTCTCTGCAGGCGTCTCGAAGCTCGTTGTCGGCGCCGTGCATGTTGGTGCCGTTGTCGGAGTATATTTCTGTTGGGCAGCCCCGGCGCGCAGCGAAGCGGCGCAGAGCTAGAATTGCCGAGTCTGCGCTGAGGTTGGCAGCAATTTCGAGATGTACTGCCCTGGTGGTGAGACACGTGAATAGGGCCACGTATCTCTTCTGGTGCTGGCGACCGACGGTGACGGACAGTGGACCAAAGTAGTCGAGTCCAGTGTACGTAAATGGTCTCTGGTGATGAGCCAGGCGAGTCTTCGGATGGTCGCCCGTGGCGGGCACAGGAGCGTGTGCCTTTCGAATGCGACACTGCAGACAGCGTGTCACCATCATCTTCGCTGTGGGCCTCAGCTTGACAACCCAGTAGTGTTGACGTACCTCGTTGATTGTCATCTCGGTTCCACTGTGTTGCAGACTTCTGTGTGTCCAATCTATGTACAGCTGAGTGATGCGGTGATCGCCGTGTAGTATAGGCGGACGCTTGACTTCGTCGGCTATCTCGTCGGTTTTTTCTATGCGACTTCTCAGATGTATGACGTCATCTGTGAGTTCTATTTGCAGCGGACGCAATCGGCTGTCGTCTTCTATCTGTTTGTTCTCTCGCAGACTCGTCAGTTCTCGGTTGAACATTTGTTCCTGTACTGTTTGCACGAGTAACCTCTCCGCTTGTCGGAGGTATTCGGCTTCTATTATATTATTTTTTGACGCCACTGTGGACGTCACTGATGCTTTAGGAGGGGGCTTAGCCGTCTTTGTACGTTTCCTCCAATCTGGATCCGATTCCTTGCCTTTCTGTGTTCTTTTATAGAACGTTTTCTCTGTCGGTCCTCGAGTGATTGAGACGAAGCGCAATACGTTCGCTGTCGCTCTTAGGAGTCGTTCCCACTTCGAGAATCTGGCCGGATCGGGTATGACCTCGGAGAGTCTTCGGTCTGTTTTCTGTTTGATGTTGACGGTTAGGGTTCTCTCTTCACCCGTCTGATCGTCAATCGGCGGTTTTTCAGTTGGCCACGACATCGGTTCTTCATAGAGAAAGCTGGGGCCACGATACCATTCGTGCGATGAATTGAATTCCAATGGTACGTCACGAGTAGCAATGTCTGCCACGTTCCTTTTCGTGGGTACCCATCGCCAGTCTTCGACTTTGCTATTTTCTTCTATGGCGGCTATTCTGTGGGCTACGAAGGGCTTGTACACTCGAGCTCCTCTTCTAATCCAGGTCAGCACGGTTTTGCTGTCTGAACAGTAGGTTACGGAGTCCGGTTTTACTCCGTGCTCGCGTATCACAGCTGCAGCCACGCGGGTTCCCATCACCGCGGCCTGCAGTTCGAGTCGAGGTATCGATTGCAGCTTGAGTGGTGCCACCTTTGCCTTTGCCATGACGAGGCTTACGTGCGTCATGCCATCTGACGTGGAGATCCGCCAATACACTGCTGCGGCGAATGCTTTCTCGCTGGCGTCGGTGAAGACATGGACTTGGGTCTCTGTTGCTTCGCTATATCCCGGGTAACATCTCGGTACTGTGATGTCTTTGAGGTTTTCCAAGTGTCGGATCCAACCTCTCCATGATGTGGCCAGGTCTGTATCGAGTGACTGATCCCAGTCGACTCCTCTTCTCCATGCTTCCTGGAGTATTTGCTTGGCGCGTACTGTGACTGGTGAGGCTAAGCCGAGCGGGTCATATAATGACATAACTATTCTGAGTGCCTCTCTTTTAGTGGGTACGTCTTTCTCTAAGACTCCACTCGGTAGACGCGCTAGGGCCAGGTTGAAACCCAGCGTGTCTGCACTTGGTCTCCAGATTAGACCAAGTATCTTTTCTATATTTTCTGTGTCGCCGATATTGACGACATCTGTTGGCGTTTGCGACGGCTCTATTTCTTTTATGACGTTGGCGTCATTCGATACCCATTTCTTAATTTCAAAACGGGCCTGTTGGTGTATTTTCTTCACCGCTTTTGCTATGCGCGTCGCTTCTTCTGTGGTCCTGTAGCTATCCAGATAATCGTCCATGTAATGATTACGAATGATGGCTTCAACTGCCTCTGGTTGCTGTTCTATGTGCATCTTCGCGTTCCAATCTTTCGCGAAGATAGCTGTACATGGTGAGCTGGCCGCGCCGAATATGATTGACGTCATTCTATATTCTTCGGGAGCTCCCACTCTTCTGTCGCCTCTCCACAGATATCGGAGGGCGTCTCTGTCCTCTTGTCGGACTTTCACCTGCATAAACATTTCGGCAATATCGCCCGAAATGGCTATGGGGTGTCTACGGAACCTCATCATGACGCCGGGCAGCGACTGTAACAGGTCTGGCCCTGTGAGTAGGAAGTCGTTCAAAGACATTCCATTCGATTTAGCTGCGGCGTCGTGTACTATACGGAACTTCTCTGGCTTCATTGGGTTGAAGACATCGAAATGAGGTAAGTACCAGGTTCTTCCTGGTGTACTATTTTTGGGCGCCTTCTCGGCGTACCCTTTCTGTAGGAGCGAGTCCATCTGTTCCGTCGAAGAGTCGAATTATTATCGAGTTTCTTCTCTATAGAGACAAGCCGCTTGTGGGCTGTCCCGTAACTATCGGGCATTTCAAATTTTTCTTGCTTCCATAGCATTGCGGTTTCTATGTGCCCATTTTCTATTTGTTTGGTGTGTCGTTTCAAGATGTCTTCTGCCTTCTTTTCGGGGTCAGAAGTTGGACGTTGCGGATTAACTATTAACGATTCTAATGCGAAATATTTACGGAGCTGTTCATCAAGGTTTTCGTCTCTTGATGCTGTGTTGTTCACATAGTGCACCTGTTGACCGAGTATTCTATTGTGCGCGCCATGTAAGGTCCATCCCAGAGTCGTGAGTGACGCTATGGGCTGGTGTTTCGGGCCTCTTCTTACTTCACTGGCTAACAATAAGTGCCAGTTGTCTTGGCCGATCAGAATCTTGGGCGCGCCGACTTCGTACACCAGCTGTTGTTTCAAGTCGCTGAGATGCTTGCAGTATGTGACATCTTCCTCTTTAACTGTTTGCGGCGTGAGGTTGAGCTTCGGTATGGTGCGCGCTCTGAACGGCACCCTGTTCTTTAGCTGGCTCGCGAGCTTTACTGTCACTCTGCGTGAGCAAGGAGTGTCGATCATGGTGTCACCGATCGCTCCAATCTTGAGCGGGTCGATGCGTCCTTCGGCTCCGACTTGAGTAGCGAGGTCCTCGTCTATCAACGATACGGTTGATCCATCGTCGAGAAGGGCGAACGTAGACGCCTCTCCCGCCGGTCCAATCACCCGGACCGGTACTATCTTGAGGTAGGCGTGACTCGACGATGTTCGCGAACTGGCAACCACTTCTTTGGTATCTCGTGGTTCGAGGATCTTCGGCTTTTCGGCGGCCGCTGTAGCGAGCTTCTTCTCATAATGGAGTAAGCGATTGTGGCTGGCTTTACATTCCTTGATGCCACATCTGTTCGATTTGCACTGGTGTCGCTCGCGTCGAAACTTCATGCAGCGATAGCACAGATTGAGCTTCTTCGCTAGCTCCCATCTCTGGTAGCTGTTGCCCTCCTTGAACTTCCGACAATCGCGTTCTATGTGCCCATCTTTCCCACATACGCGGCATCTATCGGCCGGTTTTTCTGTTGTTGTGTGGGTTCTCTGTGCCGTACGTCTGTTTGATGGGCCCTCTGTTGCGTTGATGTTCTCAGCGGGAGCAAATGCGCTGCAGAAGCGAGCTTGTTCAGTGATGAATTCGCTGAACAACGATAGATCAGGTAATGACTGATACTTCTCCGTATATATTCGGTACCACTGAACTCGAATAGAGTTTGGTAGCTTCTCTGTCAATGTTCGCATTAGTTCAGCATTGATCAAGTAGTGATCCTTCTTCAGTGCTCGTAACGTGACGATAGCACATCTCACTCGACTTGCGAACGTGCAAATGTCTTTCGGATTCTCGCTGCACCGTGTCAGTCCGCGCAGTCTATCTGTTTCGGCTTGCGCTATCGAGTCCGGTCTTCCGAATTGCAGCTCCAGTTCCTTCATAATATCGTCTGGTCTTGCATGTCCGATGAGTTCTGAGCTCACTGTATCGAGTGCACGTCCGTGTAGGCTCCTTCTGAGCCTTGCTGTGTTCTCGACATCGTTGAAATATCTTCGAGTTGTCTCGTAAATGGCTCGAAACGACAACCATTCTGTGTGTGCACCACTGAAGTTCGGTAAAGTCATGATGACCTTTGACGGTGAGGACGAATTCTGTTCTGTTTTCCTGTCAGCTAGCGATGCTATAGCTGCTGTTAAGTCCGTTATGAACGGCTGTAATCTATTTTCCCCATTGTCTTCTATTTTCTTCGGTGGTGCTATCTGTTTAGTCACTTCATCGACTTTCGGCTCTTGCTCCGGTACTTGCGCTCGACGAGAGTCCACTATCGGTACGGAGTCCACGGGGGGAGGCAATTGCTGCTCGCAGCTTCTATCTATTCTATTCTGTATGTCTCCCTCGGCGGCGTTGGTCTCTCTCTGATCAGGAACAGGTTCCGGTGCCTCTTCCAGCCAGGAACGCACGTACTCGTCGTTCGAGTTTCTGTCTTCTATGTAATCGTCGTCCGATTCTTGTTCGGCTCTCTGAAGTGCTAACTGTGCAAGCTCCAACTTAATCTTGAGTAAGTCTTCGCGTGCTTTCGCGACTTTTCTATAAGACCGCGTCGTCCTTCCCACGGTCGACGGCGGCTTGCTACGTTCGATACGTTCAATACGGGCGTCACCCCGGGTAGTCACCGGCAGGATTCGGCTGTATGTTCTATCTGTTGGCCTCAGTGTACTGTCTGAAGGCGCTTCAAATCTGGTTCCCTTCTTTGAGGTCGCTGGTGGTTCTGTTCGCTCCTCCTGTTCAACTGGAGCGGGGGATGAAGACAATTCTTCGCTGTGCGACTGCAACGGCTGTGTTCCTTCAGTCGTGGATGGTGAACGCGGCGGTAACTGGTGACGGGTGATGGGAGCCCTTTCGGTTGGTTCCCTGTTTAGGTCTACCACCCACGCCTCAGGTGTCTTCCCACGCGACCTCGTGATCGGCATGATTGGTCTTCAAGTCGATTCTTCTTCAAAATTTTCAAAGTTCAAAATCTTCGAAAAATTTTCTATGTTCCGAGTCGGTCTATGTTTTCTATATGTAGAATCTTCTCAAAATTTTCAAAGTCCAAATTCTTCAAAAATTTTCTATGTCCCGAATCAGTCTATGTTTTCTAAGTGTAGAATCTTCTCAAAATTTTCAAAGTCCAAATTCTTCAAAAATTTTCTATGTCCCGAATCTGTCTATGTCTTCTAAGTGTAGAATCCTCTTCAAAACTTTCAAAGTCCAAAATCTTCAAAAAATTTCTATGTCCCGAATCTGTCTATGTTTTCTAAGTGCAGAAACTTCTCAAAATTTTCAAAGTCAAAAATCTTCAAAAATTTTCTATGTCCCGAATCAATCTATGTTTTCTTTGTTCAGATGATCAAATTTTTCTAAGTCCCAGTATGAATCTTCGAAATTTTTCTAAGTGCCAGCTTCTATATTCGAAAATTTTCTAAGTGTTGGGTTCAATCCTCAAAATTTTTTCTAAGTCTCAGGTTCTGTCTTCAAAATTTTTCTAAGTCCCAGCTTCTATGTTTGAAAAATTTTCTAAGTGTTGGGTTCAATCCTCAAAATTTTTCTAAGTCCCAGGTTTGGTCTTCAAAATCTTCCCAAGTCCAGGTTCAATTTTCAAATTTTCTCGAAGTCCAGGATTCCTTAGAAATCTTCTAAGTCCAGACGCGATCCTTCAGTGTTTCAGGAAAACTTTCAAAGTCCAAAGTTTCGGGGTGAGTCCTTAAGGGTGGCTCCCGAAGGGTAGTTTTCTCCAAGGGCAGTCCTCACGATGAACCACGATGCTGAGCTTGAGGCTTCTTAACTGGAACGTATGTTGACGGATAACTTCGGATCCGCCTCAGGGTGAGTCCTTAAGGGTTGGTTCTTGAAGGGTAGTTTTCTCCAAGGGGTAGTCCTCACGATGAACCACGATGCTGAGCTTGAGGCTTCTTAACTGGAACGTATGTTGACGGATAACTTCGGATCCGCCTCAGGGTGAGTCCTTAAGGGTTGGTTCTTGAAGGGTAGTTTTCTCCAAGGGGTAGTCCTCACGATGAACCACGATACTGAGCTTGAGGCTTCTTAACTGGAACGTATGTTGACGGATAGCTTCGGATCCGCCTCAGGGTGAGTCCTTAAGGGTTGGTTCTTGAAGGGTAGCTTTCTTCAAGGGGTAGTCCTCACGATGAACCACGATGCTGAGCTTGAGGCGTCTTCACAGGAACGTCAATCGACGACTAACTTCGGATCTGTTTCGGATGAGTCTTCAAGGGATGATTCTTGAAGGGTTGATTCGGGAACGGATACCAATTGACATACTGTTAAGAAACAAGATACGGGGTGCGTATGTTTGGCTCTTGTGCCAAACTATATCGCAGGGCTTCGGTTTGAGTCTTCAATGCTTGTTTCTTCGAGGGTTGATTCTTCAAGGGATGATTCGGGAACGGATACGTTTTGACATACTGTTAAGAAACAAGATACGGGTGCGGAGATCCGGCTCTCGAAGGACCAAAAAATTTGGTCCGAAATCCGGCTCGAATGGACCAAAAAATGTACCGGACGGGCGTGATCGACTGGAACGGGGTTGTGATGGGGTAGGTCTATCCTTTTTCTTCTCCTCCGAAGTGAACTGTGACCGACCGACGACGTCCAGCCGCGCTGACGTCCTGTACCGAAAACTAGGGTTCTCCGCACCACACGTACAACGTTCTTCTATCTTGCCAAGTACTTGCTGTCTTCGGGGTAGATTGGGGTGCAGGGTGAATGCTTACCAGGGTTAAATAATAGGCAGGAATTTGAGGACACTGCAGCTAATGGTTTAAGGGCAAAGTCGCGAGTACTGTGATTCTATTTATAGATTCTAGGGTTTCTTCTGCCGGTGACTACGAATTGGCTATTTTTAACCATTTACTAAGGTACGAGGATACTTTACCGTAACGAGGCCCAAAAACCACTAACTGCTTCAGTTTATTTTAACTGCAAATTTTTACTATGGTTCTATGACATTTTCGGCTATATCTAGGTCTATTCTAGGTCTGGATGGGGGTTGACGCACCTCTATTCAAATCCCCCGAAATTCCCCGTCGAACGGGTTGGAAATCAACCCCTCAACCCTGCCCACTAGTGGGCTTGTTGCATTTAACTATCAAAAATATCACAAGTTTTGAGCTTGCTTACTATTTGGGGTTGATTCCCCGAAAAACTGTGCCCCATGGGCTATGAAACTATCTATATTCGGGTAGGTGCATCATCCCTCCATCCAGCTACACAACTTACCAAGCCACCCCTCCAAGGGTGGAGGTACTATAGGTCAGGAACCCGGGAGAGGATAAAAAACTATGTTTATCTTCTTATCTATTTTGTGGCTTTATGCCTTGCCTGACCATGAAGATGTGTACATATCTGGATAGGGCTGAGTGCCAGCTTTCCAGTGCCTATGGTTTAAGACCTAAATTCCTAGATGCCCTAAAAACTTAGCACTGAAGGTGCGTGTACATGATGGTTTTCTTCAACCACCCTACTATGTTCGAATGTGAAATGACTATTTTGTGTATACCTTCGATTTGGCTGATTTCCATCAGCCAATCAGAACACGCCCTCAGGGTGCTATCGGGAATGTGTAAGGGAAATGTGTAGCCCTACCTATTGACTATAATTTTCTTTGAAAATATGTTTTCCCCAGAACATCTTTTACGTGTTTGGGGAAAACGACAAACATATGACTTTAAATTGATTACATAGCTTACAAACTATCACTATGCAAGTACATAAGCTTCTAAATTCAGTACATAGGCCTACGACTATAGGTACATAGGTACTATCTATGCGAGTTATACAATGTTAAATGCGTCTCCGCGAACATTTCTATTGCTATTTAAGTATATAAGCTTCCAACTTAAAAAACATATAGGCTTACGAATATAAGTACATAAGGCTGTTTATGCGAGTTATATAAATCAAAATGCTCCGTCGCGAACAGAATACTTGACATTTAGGCTTCTGTACTGCCGCTGTTACTGTTGTATAGTTCCTGCACATTCCCTATAATAGGTCATCATCGGCTTAGCCTTTTCCCAACTATATTGGAGTCGGCTTCCAGTCAAACCGGATTTAGCTGAATACCAATATTTTACGCGGAGAGGCTGCCTACCTGACCTCCACAACCTATTAACTGGGTAACACGGTACTTCATGGCAAGACTGGAGTCAGATTAACTGGCTTCTGACTATCCGTAACGACTGCCAAAGATCTACAAAATGACAGCCGGGTCCAACGGCTTAACGTGATTTCCGAGGCACGGAGGAAACTCGGTATGTTAAGATGGTCACCCATCCACAGACCAACCTTGGCAAGCGTTGCTTAACCTTGAAGAACGACCCGTGCGGCTGTTATTATCTAGCTACGAGCTCCACATTCCCTATAATAGGTACTCATCCATAATTTGTGGGTGACACACTACTTTAATAGTAGATTATGCAACGAGGGGATAAAACAGTGTCTTATGTCACAGGCGTTTTCAATATCGTTATGACCCGCCAGTCAATAATGACTAACTTTAGATTGAGTTTGCATGACATTTAATGTGACGTTTTCGTGCAAGTCAAGGGCGTGGCTAGCATTTTGTTAAGGGGTTTAGACAAACCAAGAATATATCTAAGGTAAATTTTGCATGAGCAATGGGACAAATTGAGTATCTAGTCGACGAGGTTCTTCACAAAACCGTTCACCTTAGATTCAATTGTCTTCTTTCAGTCAGGTTTTTAGTCATCGTTGTTCTCAGCCATGTTTTAACACGCCACAGTGTAGAAAAGGACCTCTCTATGTTACTTGTAGTGCAAGGTTGTGTCTTGTGTGTATGAATTGCTGTAAGTAAATATTGGTTTTTTGTTGCGGGAGAGAAATTAATGTTCGCCTCCTTTTACACTTCAGTAAAATCTAGCTTTTCGAGATCTAATGTTGACTGGTATCAGCGGTGGCACGGGCGCGCGGGGTACGGAGCGAAGCGGCGCAGTGTCGAGAAAACAGTTTCGTGAGTAAAAAAGTGAATCTAGATTCAACCATTCATAATACAATCTTATAAAATTCGCCTGTCAATAAAATCAATCAATTTCTTAGGGAGGGGCAGCTCCCCCCTCTGCCCAAACCATACTACGCCCTTAGTGCAGGTTGTGTGAAAAATTAACTAATGCTTAATTGATGAACCTAAGAGTCGCGAAAGACTCGAAAAAATCGACTGTTCAAGCATTTTTGCGTTGTGTACAAGCGTCAGGCCTTGGTACGCGCTCACCCTGAACTTAATAAACAATATGAATTAAATCTAGTGACTGAAAATGAGACAAACCACTAACCGTTTTTCAACTTATCCATCAGTTCATTACTGTAACTCAACGCACCAAAATAAACAAGCACTTGCGGAACTCTGTAATCTGCAAACATTGTCATTCTATCTATATCTCTGAACTCTCCCCAGCCGATACCACCAAAGAAGTTCCACAAATCTGCCACGAGGATCTGAGCTCTTTTATACAGAGCTACTTTTTTCCCTTTAAATGTTGCTTCATCACGGAAACATGGGAAGTTATCAACGATGATGTCAAGCAACTTTACAGCAGACTTATTCGCTTCTTTCAAACATGTCACAAAGGAACCGTTGTACTTGTCTAGAAGTATAGTGCCAACTTCATGTAGTACTGATATGCGTTGCTCAAACAGCGGTATTGATACTTCATTGTCACTCTTCATTATTGTGCTGAGTTGGTCTTCTGTTATCTTGGAGTAGTATGCGGGATTTGTGATATCTATTCCATTCTGAAATTAGGAGGAAGTCACTTTTAGTACTATTATCATGGAAAAAGTACTTCTATATTTATAACAAGCTGAAAATTTTAAAGATTTTAAGTTGGTTTCTATAAACACCAGTTGCTTTTCTCCTTGTTTTTGAGGCGCCAGTGCACTCTGGACTACTATACCAGCCTACAAAGGGCTCGTCTGTGCATTACAAACAGTGGTTTTGGAGCTTCATTATTTTTTTGGGTAGAGTAATCTTCTTGTAGAACACTATCACAAAGTTTCATAACGCGCAACTTCATAGTTTTAGAGAAAAAAAATCGTAAAGATTCAATAATTTCTAACCTATTTACGTAAAATTGACATAATTTGCCACAGATAACTTAAAAAAATCGGTCCAAGGTCGTTTCGTTTTACGGTCAGACTAAGTGACCACACATTTAAATGGTTTTTTTCTATGAATATTATAGTTTTTGACTTTATTTTATTTTTAAATTGTTGCACAATTATTGAGTTTTCAAATGAAAAGCAAATAATTGAATTTATTAAACAAAAACAAAGCATTTTGTTTTAGCGATTGTGGGTAACGAAACGTAATTTCGGAATATGATGTATGTGACGTTTGTGTTTGAATATTTGCATTCATCGTTTGTTTCACTCACAGTCGAGAGTGTCTATCGTACTCCTGTTTGTTTCAACGATTGAGTGACACCATGGCGTCTCCGAAATCCTCGGCTTCTGATACGTTAAGATTTGGTAACATTTCGGAGGCCACAGAATGCAAGAGCGAGCGGAGCGAGCTCTGGACTTGGGGGCACCCCGACTCGCATAGGTTAGGTTAGAAGGGGATGGCGGGGTCGAGTGAGCGAGCGAAGCGAGCGAATAGACCCCGCCATCCCCTTTGTGGTTATTTTTTTATAAACCACTCAGAAGTAGGAGCCCCGCGACAGTTCCTTTCAAATTTAGGTTTTTGATGTTCAAGTATGACCTTGAATATGTTCTTAACGTTGGAGTTTGATAGGGGCAATATTCTACGATTTTAGGAATATTTTGACCTTGAAGTGTTTGACCTTGACCTTTACGAGTTTGACCTGGACCTTGACCTTAATTTGGATTGAAAGCTTATATAGACTCGCCACAATCTTCCCCACCCTTAACACTCCCACTATCCCACCAATCCTGAAAGAAACTTTTGGCGATTTTTTTTTCAGCACCTATGGTTTTTCGCGTTTTGGTGATTTCAAATTTACTATAGAAAAGGTACATTCTACCCAAAAAAAAATACCTACTATAAAAAACGGCAGTTATTTAATGGAAAGTCCTTCCCTACAAAGTAATAACGAAAACATATAGAGTAATAGTAGACTTATCAAGTAATAAAGGTCGACATTCTATAAAGCATTAAGCTTGTATACATTTTTTTTTTTTAATGTTTATAATTAAAGGGTTTTTTACCTTGATAGCTCTAGCAAGTGCAGCCTCCAACGCGTAATACCCAGAATGCCCATCTACAGTCCACTTCTGAGCTCCAGAGTATGACCAGAAGCAGAAGTTCAGGGCATCAGCCACAAACACCCAGTCAGCTGCCTTCTCATGAGCTTTGTTAGGATGGATGATGTCCGCACCAGTGTCCGGAATTTCGAGCTTATCTGTTATTGATAGCAGCATCTGGAAATTATTAAATTTTTATTTATGACCCACTGACCGTAGTAGTAGTAATAGTAGTTTCATGAGATTTTATAAGATAAATAATGGAAACGTAGCATAGTAACACTTGAGGATTGTTATCTAACATACCTCTTCACAAAGTTTTGCAAGACCCTGTTCGTGAATTTTAACATGTTGCGCATTTTTTGCAATAAATTCGCCTGACTCCGCTGGCGGTAGTACTCCTGCACGAACCATTTTGGCTAAGTAATGGTAATACTATCACTAACTAAGCCGGTTGAGTAAATTTATTTTTAAAGTAATTATTAGTAAACAGAATGCAAATCACACCAAAACAAGAAAAACAACCGATTTGTTTTTGACATTGGCTTTTTTGGGCCGTTCAGTAACAGTCTTCTTATTATATCAAATTGTTATCATGGTGTCACGGCTTGTATTATCATTTTATGGTTATCATTTATCTCTCATAAGGCTAAACATTAAACATAAAATCATGTGAAAATATAATACTATAGAAAATTAAAAATAATAATATTGACGTCATGCGCCGTTCTGTACATTTTTACAAGAAGTTGCTTGCTGCTGCTGGCGCAATGTTTCTGAACGCTTCCCGTCTCATCATTTCACTCAATTCACTCAACTTCACAAGTAATACTTACGTATGAATTATGACTAACTATTGTGACTGGAACCGGGAGTTCCTTTTAGACTACCATACTGAAATGGTTTAATGGTTATTTGTACTTATTTTAGCAGCTAAGATTTTTTGTCAGTTTAAAGCCGTGTCATCTCGTCATTGGATTCGATGAATTGCGTGAATGCGTGTATAGAAACGTAAAATTATAACCTCAATCATTTTATTTCATCACAAAACAAGCTCTAACGATATTTTCTTTTTTTACCAACAAACCATAATAAAAAATGCCGCTTGAAGTGCAAGGAACATTCGTATCACAAAAAATTAGCAAAATAAGATGGATAGCAGAAGATTACGTGGAAACTAAGTGTTTTTTCACCGGCAGTTGGGACGACGATTTGAACTCCGTTAAAGTTTGGACTTTCGAAAGTCCTCACGAAGAAGAGGAGGTGGAGTACCCTCGCCAGTTGTCTGAGTATCCTGTTGACGGTGATGTCACCGAGATTAAGTTTACAGAAAAGAATAAAATAGCTGTTTCACTATCTAATGGAGATGTAAAGGTTCTTGAAGTCAGTGTGTATGAGAAAGAATTTCCACTGAGAGAAGTATTCCACTGGAAGAAGCTACACAATTACGGGTAAGCTTTCTTATTGTTCCTTTGACTTTTTATTAAGTTACAAAATTATAAGTAGGTACCTACCTAATAAAGTTTACCTATTAGTTTTCGAACAGACACAGACAGCTGACTTACAATTAATTTTAATTCATTTCGTAATTATAGTCCAGTCAAATTAGACCAAAAGATATAGTTAAAAGTTACAAGTTAGCATGGAAATGTGCATACTATGACGATTACAACTCTTCCAACTTTTTGAATCACTTTTTGGCACTTAGGAAAAAATATCTAGACATTTTTATAAATAATTATCAGATCTACAGTTTTGTCTCAACTAGTTTTATGATAAAACTTACCGTTTTGCTGAAAATCGCGTTTGCTGCCTTTGACCCCAAGTATTTTTGTATCAGATTGATGAGTTTTTAGATTTCATTTATGATAGTGTTATGAACAATCCTACCAAATTTGAGCTTGTTGCGAATTACTGTAACCTTGGATGTCTAAATTGACCGGACTAATTAGTTTCACATCTGTCATGCATGTACTGTGTTAGTAGTGAAGTCACTTTATGCACAAACAGTACAGTAACCAAAGACTAAAGTGTACATTTCAGAATGTTCTCATAAACGTAAACTTGTCCTTTCCAGAGAAGAGAAATGTTCTTGCACATCACTGGACACATTGGAAGGTGACATCGCCACCATTGGAGAGGACGGCAATGTGAATATCCTGAGTGGAAGACGAGGAGAGATGATGCACAGTATCAAAGGAGCAGATAGCTGTTCCCTACATTCTATTTGTTTTATCAAACATAGTGAGGTGAGATTTCATTTTAAATTTGTATAACTTATGAAATTGAGTAGAACTTATAAATTCTCTGTGGGCTGACTTGCCTACGACTTCGAACCCTCAAATACTGGAATTCCCCGTTTTCATAAGAATTTCCAGAAATCCTCTCTCTTCTACACTTCCCAATGAACTTACATGTCAAATTTTAGCTTTCTACAACCAGTAGTTTTGGGCTGTGCGTTGTCTGACAGTCACTCAGTAACGGAAGAGTTTTATATAAATTTATTATCTTATACCCTGCCATTTCCTTCTTAATAGGACCTATCTATAGGTATATTCTATAGTGCTGTCCTAATGTCAAACTATTTTAGATGTTCTACACTACTAACTGTTCAAACAAAACCCCTAATAGAATAGAATGACCCTCAAAATCTATATCTATACTAATATATTAAGCTGAAGAGTTGTATTTGTTTGAACATGCTAATCTCAGGATCTGATTTGAAAAATTCTTTCAGTGTTAGATAGCCCATTTATCGAGGAAGGCTATAGGCAGAGCAGACGTAGTTCGCGGGTCAACTAGGTTAAAATAATCAGGTTATTCATGATTCATTCTTTTTATCACTTCTAGGTTATTACTGGAAACATCAGAGGCCACATGAAGATTTGGGATCTAAGATCAACAAACAACAAACCAGCGGCGTCATTCCTACTAGCAGGCGATGAGCTTGCCGCCACCTGCATCATCCACCACCCGACACAACCGCACATCATCCTCGCTGGCAGTGAATCAGGCTCACTCGCTGTCTGGGACTTACGTATGAACCAATTTCCTACGTCCCTAGTCAACGCACACTCTGCGGGAGTGTCCGAAATGCAATTCCATCCAGAAAATCCGCATAAGCTACTCACAAGTTCCATATCTGGAGAGCTATGGGATTGGAACATGGAGGCTATGACAAAGAGTTCTAAAGGCCAAGACAACCAAGTGACATGGATGCCATTAGAGGATAAAAAGGCTATGATGGTGAACTCCTTGATACCAACCTTACATAAACCGATAAACAGTCTCCATTGTGACAAGGGCAGGATCCTTTGTGGGGCTGATAACGAAGCTGTTTATTTAATCAAGAATTTTAAATATTAAGTTGTGTTGGAATTGAGCCTGGCTGTTTGATGTCTTTCCTTTTTGGGATAGAATGTGATAAGACGAGAATTTAGTGCCCAAACAAATAAAACATGCAAATTCAGTTATTATTTTTTGAAGTTATGGAAAGTGGGTAAACATAAAAGTGAAGTGCTAGATAGATGCTTTCAGATCAGAAATTCATAGCTGTGATTTTTTTTTAAATTCTGAAGTGTATGTTAGAAGCATTTTGGCTCGTAAGGCGTTTCCAAATGCAGTTTTACTCAAAGTCTCGAAACGTCGCTTACCTGAAAACTGGGAATCAAACACAATAAAAAAACATCCGTTTTTAATCATTATTATAAATTGTCCAGAATAGAATACTCTGATACACTAGCATCTAGTTAGCAGAAGCGTGTTTCAAATGGCGCTTATTGATTGGTGGGCTCGATCACTGTAGATCATTGGATGAAACTAAGAATCATCAAGAGAGATAGATCAAGGTAGCCTGTGTTAAAATTTCTCATATGCAGCCACCTAATTAAGTTTTCTATATGAAAATTATATGTTTACGAAACTGAAAGGCATTTATTCAAAGCACTAATTCTTTAAGGATAAAATTAAGTGTTTCTGTTCTAATTTAAGTAAAAAATAAAACATTTAAATAAGTAATATGCATTTTATTAAATTTTGAAAAGTAGATACACTTATAAAATAATATTACATAATAATAATACACCAAGTCAGTCTTTGCATGCTTAGTATCGGTAAAATATATTACAAAAACCGAAATATATAGTATTTACATGTTTTATAATTAATTGTGCAACTTAATATCAATGCAAGGCACCATTTCTACAACCGTTTGATTATTATATTGCCAGAAAGGTAACTTCTCTAAATTTTTACCGCTTTTTGTACTCTGGCAACCCCTGTTAGTATTTTGATTTTCGAAGATGCCCAAATGTATAAAATATTCCCATAAATGTCTTTCAAATCCAAATCACTAGATGGCACCAAGCTATTTCAAGCTTTTTTACGACTCAGAAGTTTAGAACCAATTGCTTGTTCTCTAAAAAATTTACAAACTTTTAGAATTATCTTAATCATTATTGATTCTGAATTTGTTGAGAGTAATCACAATTTTTCCTTTTCCTACATTTTATTGTCATTGTTTAAAACACAGCTATGATTCAATAAACACTTTGAAAGGTACAACTACAAAAGTTCTCAGTCAACCGCTTTTCAACCTTATTGCTATGACATAAGAGCGAAAATGATCCACTGGAAAGTGTACATAAGCTTGGATCAGCCTCTACTGGAGTAACATTTTGATAATATCACTATAAATTAAGAAAAAAATGGTTGGATATTTGGCATCTTATTCACATTATTATACAAAATAACATAATGGAGTATAATTATTTTAGGTAAGCATATTATAATTATCACTCGTCTATAATATTGTTCAAGAATAAAATATAATAAACACAGCACAATTTGACTGAAAATAATATTGGATGTATTTTAATTGTTCTTATTCGATATAATACTTATTGTGAGCACCATTTAATGGACGACCTAATACTCCATTAAATAGGAAGCGACGCACTTGAATCAATTCCAGACCTTGGGGAACCTCAAGGTCACGTTATGTCCATTCATTACTACTAGAACTGGCGGTCAAATCAACTTTGACCTTGGCAGTTTCAATGTCAAGGTCAAAATTAATGTTCACGTTTTGTGAAAGCCAGTGGGAGCCGTGGCCGACAGCTAGTCTCGCGCGAGTCAGGTGTGCTGCGTGCGGCGGTGCGGCGGCGGCTTCCTCTGCGCGGCCGCCAGCAGCGAGCTCGGCAGCAGCCACAGCTGAGAGCTCCAGCGCATGAGCGCCTCCGTCACGTGGCAGCTGTTGGCGGCTGTGGCCAGCTGGGTTTCGAGACTGTCTGACTGCTTGATCAGGAGACTGGAAATAGAAGGTTCTAGTTAGGATTGTTGCTATAGATTCGGAAATAAAAGTGGCTCAGTATTGAACCTTGGGGTACTCCCAATTCTTCTAAAGTTTCTAGTTATGTTTCGCTCTGAATTATTCTTGCAATAATAAGCATCTATGTCAAGTTTGAAGAAATATGTATTAGAAAGTATTAAAATATCAGACAACCAAAATAGTTACTCAATATTGTGAAAAATCAAAATATGATGTATCTAATCAAACGCCTTGGAAAAGCCACCGACCAATGAGACTCAGTCAATTATAATTTCTTGTAAGTATTGTTTATTACCTGGGCGGGAAGAGCGTAGGCGCGATGATCATGGCCACATTGTGTTCGGTCATCTTGTTGGTGTCTTGCCTGGCGACGATCTCTTGCACCAGCCTCATCAGTTCACGTAAGGTAGCTCGCTGTTCTGCCGGCAGTAGTAGCACGAGCAGGTTCAGTGCCCGGCCTTGTGTGGTGCCGCTTAGAGCTGGAATAATTAAAGAAGTTGATAAGCCATGGAATTTTACAAAGATATACATTGCTTTCTTTTGTCAACTGTCTCATATCAGCCATCAGAGTCGATCGTGACTGACTTTCGAGAATCTGCTTTTCTTATGGCCGTAGTATCTCCAATTGTTCGTTTCTCCAACTATTCAACATATCCAACCATTATTAACAGTAAATTGTTATGGAGGATAAGAATATCCTCCCACAAAATATTAGTTACATACAGTGTAACTAATATTTGGTACATAGTATTTTTTCCGCCGTCATTCAAAGAAAAACTCACCATAAGTATGATAGAACAGCCTCATGAGCTCCTGCGTGAGCGGCGGCTGCGGCAGCGCGCGCAGCAGGCGCTTGAACACGGCGCCCAGGTCGTGGCTGCTGGCGCGCGCCAGGGCCGCCTCCACGGCCGCGCGGTCCGCGTACCACTGCCGCTCGATCATCTGGCACAGGGCTTCGATCTGGAAGGAGTACAAGTTATGGTTAAGAAGTTTGTCTACAAGGTATTTCTTCAGGGATTTGGACGTCGATTGAAAAACTGTTAGATCTAGTGACTGAAGCGAATTTTTTGTTTTCTTATTTCTTGTAGTAATATGGTTGTTGTGTCAGTGTAGATAGGAATTGCATCACTAAAGATCAATTTATCCATTCGTGTGTGATAGATGATCATAGTGCTTAGAAAGTTCCAACGTCAATGAAATGAAATGAGCGAGCAATGAAAATAGCCTACAAGACAAACTAATATTGTCAATCTATTGATATTTTTGTTTGGTTTTGTCCCGTTGTTTTGTCCGTCTCTGAAGTTCTTCAAGCACAAGTATTTTCGTATTACCTTTTGTTTATTTCCGGGTACTCTGAGCAGCCCCTCGTCGGCGGTGCGTTGTGCCAGTGCGGAGGCCAGGGCTCGCACTATGCTGGGTGCGCAGCTCCACGTTTCCTCCCACAATATCATGTCCTTGCGCACCAGCGTCTCTAGAGACACGCCGAATACTGAGCCTTCTGGAAGGAGAACATTTTGATATGAGTGTGGGGAAAGGATTTTTAGCAGTCCATCAAATGAACCAAGTTAGTGAATAGGTACCTAAAGACGATACAAAGCCCTTGTTACAAGACCGTGGAAGATCTGATTCTATCTGATCGATCGGACTTGATTAATTCAATAGATTTCCTCAAAATTTACTTCAAGAACTTAAAACAGTTATCAGACAAAGTGGCCAAAAAATGTATTGGTCTCAACAAAGTCCAAGTCTCTGAAGACATAAACCCTTAGATCTTCTTACCTTCTTTCCTCTTCTTCTTGGGCGACTTCCTCTTCTGGAAAGGCAGTGAGTAGCGGTCGAAGAGCGCGGTGAGCTCAAGCCACAGCAGAGGCGGCAGGCGCTTCAGCTGCGGCTCGCCGATGCTCTCTATGTCTACTGTGCTGTTCTCTTCAGGCCAGTCCTGAGGATTTTATATTTGTTAGTTTGGAAGTATTGTATCAACTTGTGGAAGCTTAGGTATGAAAAGTACCCTATCCTATCACCGGCCTCTTTTGGTCTACGAGCTACGTTCTTTCTCTATCTGGTTCTTCAGGGAAGTTTTTTATTAGCATATATGTATGCGAGGCAATGCTGGGTGTTGTGATTACCATGGTTATCCAAATAATCGTAGCTTAAAGGTGTATCCTGCTTGCCTTGCCAGGTTTTATTACTTGTAAGCGTGCTTTTGGTACCTATATTATCTCAGTTTAAAATGCATTATATTCTAGTGATGTTATCATTACGTACCTCCTCTTGGTCGAGCATCTGTCTGTCGAGATTAAACTTATGTTCGAAGCTGAGCGGCTGCTGACCTGACGCGGCGCTCTTAGCACGAGACACGGCCGCGTGCTTGTTGTTACTGTAAGTTATAAATACATCATTATTGCAAGCTTTGAAGTCTTGACCTTCATCAACATTTTAGGTGGCTGAAATCTTGACCTTCCTCAACATTTTGTTTGTGAAACATTTATGAGGCTAGTGAATTTCTCAAAGAAGACTGTGGGTGTTTAATGGTCAAATTAAAACATTGATTGAGAATTTTAATTAACATTGCAATCTGATTGCTCTTCAGATTCCATCTACGTTCATTTGCGCCTTCCCTAAGTTGGCCACATTATCAGTCGGTGAAATGGTGATTTATAAAAATATGTGATTTGAAGGAAAGGAAACTTACATGAATGGATCGTTGTCTTTGAGTATGGATCCATTGATTCGTTCTTTTCCTATCCTCGGTCCCTGGACTGTGCCGTACCTTTGGTAACCTAGGAGCTCGATACCCTCTGAAAATTAAAAAAGTTTACATAAGAAGGGATTCGGCAAACCAAGGTTCAAGTAGACAATGGATGGTGAAGCTGTTTTATGAATGGCGTGATGTGCTTGTGCTTGGCCTTCAGGCTTTAGCACCAAATTAAAATAGTACGAGCTCTGTGAATACAAAAATAGATAAGTACCTACTGGGATTTTGCTGCACCCGGGATGACCGGGGGGGCGCCTCCAATAATATTGCGAAAAAGCGAGACAGACTGTGAGCTTTATTTTTATTGCATTTATATGGACAGTCAGAAACAGCTGCTCTTTTTACCATTTCTGCTAAGGTGATTTTTTGACTAGTTCAAATTTCTTCGACTACTCACCGGTATTACTCGCAATGTCAGCCCAATGCAAGTCGTTAGGCTTGAAGAGTTCGTGCATGGGCAGCGGCGGGGAGTGCGGCGTGCTCGGCGGCGTCAGGCGCGCGCGCCGCCCCGACGTCGGCGCCGACGGCGTGCGGGCCAGCGGCGCGTGCGCGCCCGGCACGGGGTAGCTGTCGCTGTACCAGGGGAGCAACAGTCAGGTGAGATGGCACGGAACAAATGGAGGGTGATGTTTACAGAGAAGACTATTAGGTATCTACTAAATTAGTGAAGATAATAGTAGTAATAGTTTTATTTTCATAATGGGATTAACAAATTTTGCATTTACCTATTTGAAGGTTCACTAACAATATACAGTAAAGACGGGTGAAATACTGCTCTCCTAGCTAGGTTAAAATGTAGCTTGTGTTTAGGAGATACAGTGCCGGTCCCCTGATTGGCGGATTTTATAAAATAGTGAGCGCATAATATACAATTTGAAACAGCATCTGTATATGACTGTAGTTCCTATACAATAGTTATGAAGACGATACTGGACTCAGGATGTGGCGATGATGAGGCCAGGAATAGAAGAGCTCTTCCTTGGAATCAGATAGGGATGACCCGAGGATTCGTAACACATTGCTGCTACGTATAACGTACTATGTATTGATCTGCGAGGGTTGTGGAATTTGTTCGAAAGAGTCACCGCGACTCTGGATCGCGACGGGCACTAGGAGGAACATGGATGGACTTTAGTCAGTAAGAGTCTGACACTCCCTTCTGCTCCACCCAGAGCGGGAAATGACTCCTTCATTTGATGATTTCCCATCCATAAAAAATGTATTGATGGCAATATCGATCTCTCTGCCAAATTAGTGGATTGTGGTGACTTTTTTAGTAGCAGATTGGCATGTAATGGTCAAATCCAACAATTGATTCGGAACTTATAAATCTAAAGATAAGATAAAATTATATCTATTGTCTGTTCCACTGCTTTATAATGGTTTCCCTTTTCACTTTCCATAGTAACTTTTGATCTCATAAGGGTTTAAGTTGCTTAGAAGCAGCAGAAGAACTTAGACTTGAAGCCAAACTGATCATCCATTTGGTAACACCCCGATTGGATGATTCAAGGGTGTTTTATTATGAAGGGGTAAGTACTCACACGAAATCTGGCGGTGTAGCAGCATCGGCCCACTCAGTCGGCGGGCTGCCGGATCCGCCGCTCGGCAGAGAATCCAATGAGTCGGGAGTCGCACTGCGCGACCGCGGTTCACTACCACTTGAGTTCTGAGGACAAGAAACGAACTGGTTACATATGATCCAGAAGCTAAAAGAGCATTCCATGTTCACCAAAAACTCGTAGACGAAAAAAGTATGGAAAAAGAACTAGCTATGGTCAAAATTGACGAAACACGTGGTCTAGATATGACTGAATAATTCGTTCTAAACAGAACTCTCATCGTATTGAAGGGCTTTTTTAGGTACTTAGAACTTTCCATACGTGTCATTCACGTACAGGAAATTTCTATATTCTCTCCCTACATTATGATGGCCCAACGCGCCTACTCCTCCTACGCTTGTAAGCAATCGATCACCGCCTCTGACATAAAAATAGCGCAGTGACAAATAGACATCCGACTCCGAAGCACGTTTCCGTGTCTAATCCTGTTCGAATGATTAATATCTGTTTGAAAACAGACAGAAGCTCGTGTTGTGAGGAAGGAGAAAGATTCTATAAAACAGAGTAAATGAAAGCTGTAAATCTACCTATTCCTTCTTTGTGTACTTATGCTTGAGCTCCGGATTATCTACTTCCTTCAGAAAGGTACTATAAACTGAAAAAAGCGATGCATCTTTCTGTTACTCATGTTATGTTCTACCATGCGTGATGCGTTATGTTCTACCATGCGTGATGCGGTAGTCAGTTCATTCTTCCTTCAGTACTAACCCTGATTGAAAGTACCTAGCACCCATGACGAGCAAAATTCTGTCCCTTAATCTCCATAGTCGGCTAAAGCCAACCCTATCTTAAACAGTTGATCAATACTATAGTCACCGTCTATGAAATCATTACTGGATGACGGAAATTACGCTCATTGTTTGTCAGAAATGCTAACAGTCCGTCTACCAAGAGTTTTATCAATCTACACTCACTAGCGACTGTTGTTAAAAAAATGTATGAAAGATTTTAAAAAACAAGTTTCTTTTTAATTTTTTTAGTTGTTAACTAAAGTTTTACTTACAACTTGCTTGTTTTTTTTTTAGTTTTCACTATTTTTTTTTAACTACAGTCGCTAGCGAGTATAGATTGATAAAACTCATGGTAGACGAACTGGCCTCATCTTGTGCAGAAACAGGTAGAAAGTACGAGGTGAATTGGACTAGGAGAATATTGGCGTGTCAATTGTATCTTTTTTCTTTTGTTTTTTTTTTTTTTTTAATTTATGCGTATTGTGCAAGAAGCGCTGGGTTGCACATGCATAAGTTAAATTGAAGTCTTAAATTTACTTGAAAACTTTTTGCACGATAAAATATGCAAATGTTTCAGAAGTTGTCTGTTCTGAGCCTGGCGGTGAGACTTCTTATTTGGCTATTTGAAGTACCAAAATGGTAAGGAATACCATTGGTGTTTCTTGGAATTTACCTACTAAAAATATGGATGCTTTGAATGCATTTCTGCAATCAGAAGGTTAGGATGGCTCACTTCATTTAATCTTCATATTCATTAAAACACAATTAGAAAGACGAATGTGATTGTTAAGAGTATTATTTGGCAAGCTAATAATAATGAGTTCTGCCCACTGGACTAGATTCACGCACGGCAACAACGAGTCAGAGCCGCTATATCTACCTTGCCAGGGCAGTGTATCACGAATCGGTGTAAACATACGCTAATCAGTGATTAGTTTTACTTTTGTTTACAATTAGCAGCGGTTGTTAATGACTAAGTACACTGATTAAGCATAAAATCTTACAATCAATAAGAAAAAAGTAAAAGTAAAAGCCTAAATATCTATTTAAAAACCATAAACATGATTTTTTGACAGTATTTAATCAATCTACCTATGAATTTTATCTTGAGGAGTCCGTGGCTAAATAATAACAGCCGCACGGGTCGATCTTGAAGGTTAAGCAACGCTTGCCAAGGTTGGTCTGTGGATGGGTGACCATCTTAACATAGCGAGTTTCTTCCGTGCCTCGGAAAGCACGTTAAGCCGTTGGTCTCGGCTGTCATTTATAGATCTTTGGCAGTCGTTACGGATTGTCAGATGCCAGTAGGTAAATCTGACTCAAGTCTTGCCAGGATGTACCGTGTTACCCAGTTATTGGGTTGTGGAGGTCTGGTAGGCAGCCGCTCCACGTAAAACACTGGTATTCAGCTGAATCCGGTTTGACTGGAAGCCGACCCCAATGTAGTTGGGAAAAGGCTAGGCAGATGATGACCTATGAATTTTATCTTGTTCACATATCTAGGTACATAAATTCACGCCTGATATCCCATGTTAATTGGGATCGAAGCAATACATTTTTTTTCCTCTACTCTGTCCTATCACTGTCAACCGTCACGATATCACTGACTCCCTTTTCTTTCATATCACTCCTCACACTTCTTTGGCCTCGTTCTCCCTCCATCCAGTGTATTTGTTTTACAACACCTTTTTATGGAAGTACCTAAGGCAAGAGGTTCCATCATCATCTCAAACTCTTTTTTACCTAACTATCACATCCTAAAGAAAACTAATCACTTCCCACAATCGATTGCCGGCAAGCAATGAATGGCGACGAGCAGTTTCATAGTTTTTGCCTCTGTTATGCACGATGTTTTGCACCGTTTTGTCCCGCGTCTCCCAGATGCGCGTGCGCCTGCCACGGAGAGATGAACTGTGCGAACCTCGCATTGTTCAACAATTACGCTGTTACCGGTTGTAAGATACAATTGCTATTGATTGCCGAGTTATTAGATGACAGTTTTTGTGGGAGAATTTTCACTGACGGCAGCTTTAAAGAAAAGATATTTCCCAGTAATTGTGGGTGGTAAGGTTGCGTGTAAGGAAACTTAACGGCATGCAGACAAGCAGCGAGATAGTTCTGTCTGGGTTTGAAGAGTCATGCGTATTTGGAATTGGTAGGTAATTTACAATAGTAGGCCCTATAGATAATTTGCTCATCATTGCTCTGAAACTATTCGCAAATAAAAAAGAAAATGATTATGCCCGGGCGCTGCTACCGACATATGTAGATATATAATTGGAAACCCTTTGACCCGCCCCCTGGAGCTCCACAGCCCCCACTATTGTGGGAGTTGTGTAATGAGGATGGGGTATTGCTCATCATTATTATCACTGAAGCCAAAATATGTCCGTAGCTGGACATAGGCCTCCCCTAAGTGTCGGCACAACAACCGGTCCTGTGCGTCTTTTATCCAACAAATATGAATAAGCATAATCAGCCTATAATGTTCCCACTGCTGGGACACAGGCCTCCTCTCGGTGAGAGGGAGTGGGCCGTAATCCACCACGCGGGCCCAGTGCGGGTTGGTAGATGTCACATGTCTTCGAATTTTTGGTTCTAGGACATGCCGGTTTCCTCACGATGTTTTCCTTCACCGTTTTGAGAGCAGTGGTGATGAAATAATTTACACAAAGTAAAGCGCCTGCCTGGGTTCGAACCTACGACCTACAACTCGTAACTCGCAGTCATTACCACCGGGCCACCACTGCCAATAAATATGGCTGCTAGGAAGTGGTGATGTTAGAGGATCCATATGGTATCTTCATACGCTGAGTAAAGCCAAAATGTAGAACAACGGCCGTAATAACCAGCATAGCATAAAGTGCAGTTACTACGTAATAGCTATAAACTCGTAACATTAGTTATGGTTTTCTCTTCCATATAAGGTTTAGAAATCACAAAACCTTGCTTGATGTGACAACTAAGAGCGCCGTTAGTTAAACAGGTAAATAAGCACATCTAAGTTCCCAGGTTATTATATAAATTATTTTAATCTGTGCTATTTTTTAATGACACAACTTTTAAGAAACAAACCGGCTACGTGCGAGTTATACTCTCACACGAAGAGTTCCGTACCATAAACAGAAAAAATACGTTTCTTGTATGGGAGCCCCCTTTAATTTTTTCATTTAATTTAATTTTTATAATTTTTTTGTTATAGCGCCAATAGAAATACACATTCTGTGAAAATTTCAACTGTCTACCTATAGCTTTTTTGAGATACAGTCCGCTGACAGACAGACGGACGGTCGGACGGACGGAAAGCGGAGGCATAGTAAAAGGAACGGTTCCGTTGTTCCGCGCACCCGGAACCCTAAAAAAACTAGTAACAATAAAATATTCCCATGCTTAAAGTCTCCATTGTCCCTTTTTAAATTCAAGAGTTTAGTTAAAAAAGAGAAACTCATCCATTACGTATTGTTTGTCCACATATTACACAATCGTTAGTGAAAGCTCCTAAATTAATGACTGGCTACTTTTTAGAAGAATTTCAATGTAATTTCTACTTATTAATGATTACTGCATCGTTACGTAATCGGCTATTTATGTAATACTTTGAAGTTCACTGACATTTTACTTAAATTCGTAATTCTGTTTCATGCTGTCATCTTTTCTTTTAAATTCTTCTATCTAATATGAAAATATTGAAATCGGATACTATCGTTTTAAACTTATTAGTGCTAAGTTATGCTGATTTAGTCGTTAGATAATATTTTTAGGATGAATCAATTTTGAACACAAATAAAAAATGTCTTTGCGAATGAATATCTGCGTCAGTCTTTATTTAAAACAGACTTTTTTATTTTAAATTATACAGACCGTTTCTGCACTAAGTAGTCAGGCCAGTATTTTTACAAATGAATTTTATAGGTAAGTATACTTACCTACTAACTGGGGGTTTACTCTTTAAGCCCGAAGTCCGTAGTGTCGGGCCGTAAGTCCTACTCCGAATTACATAACCACTAAGAATTAATGACAACACGATTTGACATTGTCTGTCAATCGTGTTGTCATTCATTCTTAGTTCGGGTTCGGGACTAATCGTAAGTCCTGCGCCCGCAACTAAGCCCGAAACTACGGACTTCGGACTTAGAGAGTAGCCTCCCTGTTCTGTAGGCTTAATCTTAGCGTATCGATGGCAAAGAGAATTATTAAATTTTATTTTTGGCCCAGTACGGCAGTACTTAGCAATGGTAATGCCTTATTCCGTATCACCAGCATATCCCACCAAGGGCACTGGACAGCGTCGCAACGTCTAGCAACACCACAGCCTTGAGCAACCAAGCTTAATTAAACCCAACCAGTGATTAGATATCAATCAAGCCGTCACAACGGATACACAAGTAGCGGATATTGCGGAAGCGACATCTATCGACAGTCCCTTAGCGTTAGACATGGGCATGTGTGTCAGCGGTGCGCCTCAAACCGGTCAGTAGGGACGGGCAAGTGAAAAATTTATAGATTTTTATCGTATCGTTAGTATTTTAAAACAGAATCAAGTGAAAAATATAGATATATCATCAGTTTTCGTAAAGAAAATACAAATGAAGAAAATAGTATTTTTTAATGATGCTTGAGTTTAAGCCGCAGCAGGCAGCACTCAAGCTAGTAACGTTAAAACGTTAACCTCTAAATTCGAAATCAGAGTTGCGTTTAAAATACATCTAATTTCATACGAATTCGATAGGTACAATTTATCGATATTGCTTGCCCAAGCCTACCGGTCAGAATGAAGTCGAGCCGAGCACCGCCCGTTACGGAGGCAAGCGATAAATATTGATAAGGCAATCTCCGCAAGAAACCTACAGCTATATTAGGAAGTAGCGAGAGATTGGCTGAAGCAAGTTTATTTAGATATTAGATAGTAATGTGAAAACTCTGGTAGATATTTCTTGGAAACGGAAATGATAGCTCAGGTTTCAGAGACGTAAATGGTTTCTAATAACTTAATTTAATGTCGCTTCTCAGCAAATCATTAGTTTTATTTCACACCATTACTGAGGAAGCGTTTGAAAGAAGAACTTGAATCTAAGAAAGGTGACAAAAATGTACCCGAACCTGACAGCGCCACGTTTCTAAAAACCGATACAAAAAAAAAACAAAAGGCGGAAAGATACTTCAAGAGAAAAACCCCTAAAGAGGGACGATAAAGATGAGCTTAATAATAATGATGATGATGATTCAATATTTGCAAAGAGTTTATAGCCAAGAGCGAACACAACAAGCCAATATAATTGAAGTCCCCAAGGTGAATGACATAATCCTTACTATACTTAATCTAAACATGAATGTACTTGGAACTAACTGTTGCAACAGACGACAAGCGTGTTGGAATAACAATATAATATTATAGGCGACGGGAATGAGAATCAGTTTAACGTGAAACTATTTATATGCAATGCAACTGATAATATCACAGGGCTTATTGTTACTGGCACTTTCCAAGTGTTAGGTAAGAAATGTCCTTATAAGAACAGCATCCTTGATGCGAAGGCTTCGGGGGAGCACCAACAGCATTTTAAAGGTGATAGTGAATAAGCCTGATTGCCCGTTCCTGGAGCACTGGACCCGTATGCACAGCTGCAGATCTGGTGCAGTGGGAAGCGGATATAGTTATAGGTATCTCAATTAATTTAATTTTTATTTTAGTTTTATTTCATTTCATGGTGAGAAACGTTTACTAACATACACTTAAGTGTTACTAAGAACAATATAAATATTTTGTGTTCGATATAAATAAATAATAAAATAATAAATACTTAAGTACTTGACAACAGAAAAGATGTAACTACTGTAGCAAGGCTTAATTTTTTTAAAGTAGCTGCTGCTGTAGAAGATTTTATAGATGAGACAGTAAAAATCCTGATTTCGAATCTAACCAAGAAGTATGGAATTTTAAAGAATTAGGACTTTCTAAATGGTAGGTTAGAGATGTACTTATGAGAATACTAAAGTGGTGGTATAGGTACCTATTGTAGCAATCAAGGTTTTCTAGTAACTGTAGAAGATTTTAATGGTGAGACTATAATAAAATTTCTGATTTCGAATCTAAGCAAGAAGTGCAAAATTGTATAGAATGCTACTTTGTTAAGTAGTCTTAACTAAGTACTGGTTTTCTATTAGAAACTCATCAACGCTTGTCTATGTGAAAGTAAAGACAACCAAAGAAAATGCCTCCACAAAAGACCTTACCTACACTAAAGAAGAAGATGAAGAAGTATATACCAAACACATCAAACAAAGAAACTCCATAACAACTTAAACACCAAAGCATCTGTAAGACCTTGGCACCCAAACCGGAAAACAGAACAGAATAAATTAAGCAAGAACAACCACACGCTTCGACCGATATAAAGTGCGTGCTTGAGCCATGATCCGTGAAGCATTATGCTCAGTAAACACACAATCTTTACAGGCCATTAGAACATTATGCTGCTAGTTTTACCTTGGACATAAAAACTCTAGAAAACAATAAACGATCGGTGTTTCCTGCACGCTCAAGTTGATTGAGTCGAGCTAAATTCGGTGCTCAATGATTTATGCGTAATTGGCTGTAATAAGCGTGGAGGATTAGGATTTTTTTAGAGTTGAAGTATAATCATGAAATTGAAAAACTTGCTGAGTAATTTTGGCAGGAAATGGTGGTGACTCGCAACAAAAATATGCAAATGACAAAGTTAATTGTTGCAATAGTTCAACGGCCTATGATTAATGCTAACATAACTTAGCTGAGGAATAAGGACATCAATATCTAATCTTGAGGGTTTATTTCTTCTTTCTTATTAATAGAACTGAACAATAAAATACTATATCACAGTTATCAATCTAAACAATTTGTATAAACAAAAATAATATTAATATTCAAAGTAGGTATCTAGCTGACGAACAGTCTACAATCGCATTTATTTGCCCCACTTTCTGCATTGTTGGTAAACAATGAGTAAAAGTAGATCAAATCGATTCATCATTATCGATTTATAGCGATAGCAAACTGACCTAGGTAAAGATAAAACTTAATTAATAACAAATCCAGATTGCGTACTAAAAATTAATGTTCTGGAAATAATAGAAAAAGCTTTTAATGTCAGAATTACGAATAACGCTTTAATTGGACATTTAAAAGGAGTTACGACAGTCTAGGCGAATAGATTATTATCATAGATAGATAAATTAAATTAAATCGTTTGCCCTAAATCTAAAATGTCTATAAGTAAACGTGATTTCGGAACAGTAACGCATTAGCTATCGATAAAGATATTTACTTAGATAACTATCCAAACGTCGTGGGGAGCGATTAAGTTGATAAAACGACTAATAGAACTTATGGCGTAACTCGAGAAGAAACTGTCACACCTCAAACTAAAAACAACCATATTATGGGTAGAGCAAACAATCATAGACTGGATGAAGTTCAGAGCGAAGGAGATCCAAACAAACTTAAGAAAAAATAAAAAGAACGACACTTAGATAAACAAGTAAACAGACAAATCCAATCGTCTAATCTTATCGATAAGCTACCTACAAACACTTATTTCTATCTTTTGGAAATTTTAATCCTCTATCACATGATACTGGTAATCTGTTGTTTAGATTCAGTGTGTCCAGGTACTCTCGTATTTATCTTGCACATGTATCTCCTGAGACTAACGACGAAAAATTTCAAAACAAAAACAAGTGCAAATCTGCTCTAAATCTGCATAAACATGTTATTGGACTGTTTAAAAAATAAACGCAGATACAAATAAACAATAAATATTATGAAAAATATATGGACATTGTTTTTGCGTTGTCCTTTCTAGGTCAACTTTGATGTCTCCAATAAAACATCTCACCCTTTTAGCGTTTTCTGACTTTAGCGAACTTTCCAAAATGACGTTACACCCGGCTCACTCACACTGAACTAGTCACAAATATTTACCAGAGCCTCGATATAGGAGCGCACTAGCGCCAGCCCCTTACAGTTTACCACTTTCTCGCACACCTTAACCCGCATCGTGTCACAGATCATGTTCACCGCGCTTGTGCTGATTCGTTGAGCGCACAGCACTACACACTGACTCCACTACGTTAGAATCCACGCACTGCAGTTTGGAAACCAGCGGACGCAACGCAACGCGTCCGCCACACCGCACTTAACACTGCTATCGCTTGTGTAATTAACGTTACCGTATAACTAGATATTAATTTTGCGTAATTGTTTTATAAAGACAGTTTGCTGTCGCCTGCCTGTCGAAATTTTGCAGCGTGATTGGATTTTCACACGTTCTTGCGTATGCTTTCACTGTCTGCCGGAGGAAATTGAAAGTCGAGAAATTACCGTAATATCAATATTGCGAATTATATTTATAATTTGCCATTGCAGTTACAAGAAACTTACCACTACGTCACAACTTGGGTTCAATTTTGAATCCAGCCACAAACTTCTCATTATAATTGTTTTGACTAAAAGCACCGCATCCAAAACACACTAGCTCCTTATTTATTTAAACGAAGTAAACATAATTTACAACAACACTTTGGGTAAAACTCACAATTATCTTTGAAAGCAAATGGTTCACAAACACGAGAGAACACGCGTCAACCACTCCATGTTTCGAACTAAACAAGTAACTATCCCCGAAAACCTTAATTGCATGCTTATCTAACGAGCCATTGATAATGGCTGTGGCCTGGCTCTAATATGCAGTGTCCAAAGTAGGCAGTTTAAAACATATTTCAATACGCACGTCACCGAAGCTACGCTACGTACGTATGCTAGTATTATATTATCTGTGACCGAAGTAATGGTTTCTTATTAACAGTTGCATGATCGAGAGCGCGTGATTCGATGGAGCGAATATCATTCTAGATTCCGAAATTCACTTTTTTAGCGTGCGAAGTTTCACAAAGCATTTTTGGGATGGCGAGTGAGGTTGATAATTGCGTTGTTATTAAATTTCGCTAGCCCAGTGGTGCAATCATTTGTTGTTTTATAGCCTGAAGCATTAAGACAACCGGATAGATTTGTATGAGGCCTAAGGCATTGTAATTTGAAAGGTTCCGGTGATTAATTTTACGAGAGCCGTGACTTGCGATTTACTTAATCTGACCAATTCGTCAAATGCAGATAAACATCTTATTTGTCAACAGAATTGTATGTCACGTGAACTCTTCCATGCACGTGAAAACCCCGAAATACACTACACGATAAGTATAAAGATAAATATTTCAAATGAGACAATAGATTCAAACAAGCCACCGAAAAATTTGACTAACAAAAGAATTTGAACACATGCTAAAAAGCTAATAAAGACGGAACAGGATAGCCCACTGACCGAATGTGTAACAACACAAAAGTGCATTCACAATCTGAAACAGCAGAGGCTCATGAAAAGATGACAGCCCACAATGACAACGCTTTTACTTTACCGATTAACCCACTGCGCGGGAAACTAAATGTAATGACAGCCAATCGTTCGCGGCTAACCACAAGCGATCGGTAATCAGGTGGATACGGGCTTAGAAAGTACCAGAAGAATTATAAGAACATTTTATATTGACAGTTTTCTTACATTCATTCGTTCGTTCAAATGCGAGTTTTCTCGAGACATTTTTCATTGAGCGCAGTGAAGTGGAATAGTCATTAGAAATGGCTGAGATCGTTGATGATCTGGGATTTATGAGAGAAGCTGAAGTGGAATGAAAGAAGATAATAAAACTAGCAATGATTTAAATTGTTGTGATAATGTTGGAAATCCACTTGTTCTATAGTAAACAGATCGAATGAAATAGCCTTGTGAAAATAACCATTAAAAACATACTAGTAAACAGCTAATACTGTAGTTGATCGTAAGACCGAATATAAATGAAAGTAAATTAGTAATTTTGCTGAAAAATGCAGTTAACACTCGAAAAAATAATAAATAGCGTGATGAGTCTATTAAAACAGCAATTCCGTTCTGTATACTAATCGATGCAGATTCTTTGTGGTAGTCGATAATGTTTCGACCAGTGATTCATTGACATTCAAAGAAGTTCTTTGGTTTTTCGATATAACAAACAATACTTTAACAAGTGATTCATAAAATATTCTATCTTTTGTTAGTTATTTGTGAAGCATTTTATTTGTTTCGAGATTGCTCATCAATAACTGTTTTTGGAAACGTTGGGAATTTTAGATCATCTATGCTGTATTTTTAACTTCGATATGAATGATCGATTCTGTATTGGTAGACTATAAACCCCATGAAACTGCAACTAACGTTTTCCATATCGACAATCAATTCCAACTCCACATCTTGAATTCACACTAAATTAATTGTAGGCTAGTCCAGCCATCTATCAGTTTAGGCTTACACTATCGACGCGTGCGCTGCTGTATAATGTACCACGATTAATGATCGTCATTAATCGCTAAGGAACTAGAGACGTCATCTATCTTTTGGAGTCTGACAGCACAATACCAAGAGAGGTGTTGATTCTGAATCAAAATTCTGCAGACTTGGTGAGAAATGAGGCTTCAAGAAATTAAGTGAGAAAGTATGTCCAAATGAATTAAGAAAGAAATGATGATGAATACTGGGTTGTTAGTGATGGGATACTTAAGCCAAAAGAATATGAAACTTTCTTACTTGAATAAGGTGTTAGACTAGGTGTAACAGAAGTGACATATGCACTAGCAGACCCGGATGCAAATGTATGGACTACGAGAGAAGTTTTAGTCGGTAACAGTCTGACAGATTCCTCCGCCTGGGACTGACGGAGTCCCACCCCGAAAAAAATTACCCGTACCCCGACTGTTACAGTTGCTAATTGGAGCAACAATGCTTAGTACCTTTTCGAGGATGAGATTGGGTGAGAACCTAGCTCAGGTAGTAGCGACCGCGTCAGGAAGCTTATGTCCAACAGTGCATGGTCTTGGGTTGATGGTCATAAACATTATGAAGATGACGATGATGTTATTGTAATGAATAAGTATATTAAACTTACAAGAAATGTATATGGAACACATATTTTTCACACAGCTTGAAGAGCTTTTTACGCGCCGAGCTTTCGAAATAAACTAAAACTGTTACAGGAGCAATTGACAAGACTGTTTTAAGAAATTGTCATCGCTGTAATGACGAACAGAACTAAGTATTACAAATTCAGAAAAAAAAAATGTTTTACCGATGACTCTGTTTTAAAAAAACATACACACACTAAACGTAGGTACTTATCTACATTCAGTCAAAAAAGTATCGGGAATGGATGATTTGTTTATGGTTCCAAATTCAAATTTTTGTTTTTTTGTAGTTGTTAGATTGGCACAACTGTTATCCATTTTGGCGCGGAGTTTGAGTTGCATCTGTTATTTATATTTAAATACAGTGCTGGTTTTAGTAATATCATATATAGTGTGTATTGCGAATTTCATAATGGACAAAAATATCGAACAAAGAGTTTGTCTTAAATTTTGCATCGCCAATGGAATTTCGTGATCGGAGTCACTGAAAATGTTACAGAAGGCTTACGGTGAATCGACTTTATCAAAAACTCGTGCTTATGAGTGGTTCAAAGCGTTCAAAAGCGGTCGAGATGTGATGGAAGATTTGCCTCGCTCTGGTAGGCCGTCAACGTCTGCAACTGAAGTTAACATCGCAAAAGTGAAGGAAATAGTGACTGAAAATCCCCATTCAACTCTGAGAGAGATAGCCGCCGAACTTTCTGTATCTCACGAGTCGATCCGTACCATTTTAACTAATCATTTGGGTATGAAACATGTTGCTGCTCGGCTAGTCCCAAAAGATCTGAATTTTCTCCAAAAACTCAATCGCATGAAAGTCGCTGAGGACATGCTAGAACGAGTCAGTTCGGACCCAACATTCATGAAACGCATTGTTACTGACGAGTGACGAGACGTGGGTTTACGAGTTTGACATGCAAACTAGTCAACAAGCTTCGGAGTGGCGCCTTCCAACTGAACCGAAACCGAAAAAACCACGCCAAAGTCGATCAAAAGTCAAAGTCATGTTGACTGTTTTCTTTGACTATCGCGGTGTTGTGCACTCTGAATTCTTACCGGAAGGTCTAACGGTAAATAAAGAATATTATTTGAGCGTTATGCGGCGTTTAAGAGAGCAAATTCGACGAAAAAGGCCAGATTTGTGGAAAGAAAATTCTTGGATTTTGCACCACGACAATGCGCCTTCGCACAAGGCTATCATTGTGAACGAATTTTTAACCAAACACTCAACAAATACCATCCAGCAACCACCATATTCACCAGATATGGCTCCTGCTGACTTTTTTCTTTTTCCTAAACTCAAAATTACCACTTCGTGGCACCCGTTTTCAATCGATAGAAGACATAAAGGAGAATTCGCGGCGAGAACTGAACTCAATTCCGGAAGCAGCGTTTAAAAAATGTTTTGATGAATGGATTATTCGTTGGCGCAAGTGTATCGTTTCTAAAGGAGCATACTTTAAAGGTGATAAAATTAATTTGGATGAATAACAGACATTTTGTGTATTATTGATCTTTTCCCGGTACTTTCTTGACAGAGTAGTACATTATTTTCAACTATTTGAAATCCCCGGAATGCCCCTAGCTTCTTATTAGGTATCATTTATTAAAAGCTTAAAAACAGTATTCGATTTAGCGAATCCCTGTTACTATGATACTCATAAAATTTGTTTAGCCATATGTAACATATCCAAAATAAACGAGCCTTTAAATACCTTTGGTTTTCGCTAGATAAACTTGCAATAAAGTACATTGACCATTCTTTATTATCCCCTCGTAGATACCCGAACAATAAATTATGAACCGTTTTTCACGATCAGTCAAAAACAGTTTTATGTCTTCATTTCTGTTTTTGATTTGAGTAATAAAGCCAATGAATGTATGTGGGTCAATGACCGTTATTGCACATTTATTTGACGCCTACCACATGATGTAGATAACTAATTAAAAATAGTTTCGGTAAACAGTATTCAAAAGCCACTCACCTCCAAATCCCTAAACACATCCCTGATGTCCGGCTTCCTCGCTCTGGAAGCGGCTCGCTTCCTCCTCACGGTTCTGTTCAGTCTCCTGACGCGCCTGCGCACTGCGGCGGCCTGTTCGCGGGGCAGAGGCCTCACGGCTTCACCCAGCTGGGCCTCGGTTACCTCCAGACCCGCTTGGAACGGAGCCGCCAAGGATCCGAGGCCTGCCGCTTGTAGCCATTCGGTTTCCAATTCGCCTTCTGTTTGGACAAAGAGATGAGGAGGGTCAATAAGGGTTAAAATGGCGTTTGCGTAGGAAAGTGTACTGAATATTTTTATTAAGTCGCCTTTGATGACACAAAATTTCAGCCAGTAAGTGGCTATTTATTTTCATCTTGCTCTTATTTTGAGAATAAAAAAAAATTAAACAAAAGATTTTTCAAAGATAGGCTGACCTGTCCCGCAGGAATTTATTTAACAATGAGTCGCAAAGATTTTGATGACCTCAAATCTTACAATTATGCCAAAATTTTATGAAAATGACATTCGAATGACACGAATGTAATTTTTACAAGATTTTTTGCTCGTTTCATGCTAAATTACCTAAAAAATCTCTTGTAGACGGACTTATTGCTTAGTCAGACACAAATTGCGATCGCCTCATAAGTTTTTGTAACTACAAAGCAAAATCTTCCGCAAAGTTTTTTTGTTTGCACTTACATCATGAACCATTAATTCGATACCAATGTTAATTTACGTATTGTGGAGCAAATCAAATGAAAAATGATGTTATTTTTGATCTGGTAAAAAGATTTTTTTTTCACCTTAAATAATAATTTGGCGAATAGAATATAATTCCTTCCATCTTACAGCCTATTTTCAATGGATGTTATAAAAATCCTAAGCGTTTCCTATATCTTTTCTTTGTGTTAATAAAATTATCATCTCAGCCACGAACAAAGCTTCTGTTCCACTGCTGTCGATGACTGTACACGATTTTATCAAAGACGATCCATAATACAAGATTGCTAGTTTAAAAACACAAGGTCAAAGAACTTATTTGCACGCTCATAGCGCGTTCCTACTTGTAATTTAATGGTAACACCATGACCGTAGATTATAGAGTCTGAACCAAATAAAGAAGGAAGCGACGAATCTATTGTTTATGCACGATTTGAAAAAAGAAGATTAGGTAGCTAATAAACTGTTTTTTATTTTGTTTGTAAATCAGGAAATGTTAGATCACGTTTCGCAGGTGTTCGATTTAAACAATACTGTGAAGAAGTCTTCTAACTTGGAAAGTACCTATAATTAAGTAAATTATATGTATGCGATTTTTATATTTGCAAAATGAAACACTTAGGTATTAGCTCTAATAAACAATAATGCAATTATTTTTTTAAAACCTTCATTAGCGATGAAGTTATAAAGCTTCAAAGATTACAATTAGAAAGAGAAGTCCAATAAGAACTTTGACGTCAAAATCTATGCCGCCTAAACAGCGTTTTCGCGAGATATATTTGTTTAAAATAATTATATCTCGTTTGTTTTTCGAGTAATTTTGATTCTATTTTCACTGTTGGTATTATATATTTGTATATTTTTAGAATAACTGTACGAGTACATATATAGATAGCAAGTATTTTTTTCATGCATATTCCCAATGCAATCTTCTGGCTTCTGAGTACCCATAGGTACCAAACGATTATCGAAGATCTAAAAATGACAACCGGGACGACGGCTAAACATGCTTCCCGAGGAACTGAGAACCCTGTATGTAACGGAGAGCCACCCATCCGCGGCCCGAACTCAGCAAGCGCTGCTTAACCTCGAAGATCGAACCGTGCGGCTGTTATTATATAGCCATAAGCTTCTCATCATCACATGAAATTCACGAAGAACAGGCAAAGTTCCACAAAACCGACCCCTAACAGGAAAAAGCGATCACAAATGAGAGACTTCCGAAGTGTTTTATCATTGTTAAAATCGTTATAGAATACATAACTATCAAGTTAACCGATGCTCACGACAGGATGCTTACATTTGTGCTCCGTTCCTAAATATAGTCTGTCCGTCCGTCTGTCCGTCTGAGTCAGCGCTTAGCGCCACCGCTAACAGAGTGCTGAGAGCTTTTTGTACCATTTTGTTGCGGGTGACTTATTATGAATTTAAGGAGAATACTGCGATGTTACATTTTTTAATTAAAGCTTAGTCTTTTAGTAAATTGTAAAAACCTTTTGAGTTGTAATTTTGCGCTAAATATACATAATTAAATTAATTTAGCTCTTATTATGTTCTAGATATTATACATAAGGCTATCGAGAGGCTGTTATAGCCCAACATAAGCCTGGGTATGAGGTATTTTTTTTGGGCATAGGTATAGGTACTTAGGCCCAAAAACAAATATCTTTGAACTAGCCATATTATAATTGTAAATTACATAAATAACTCCAACGTCAGATATTTTATTTGGCTAAAAATGCCTGCGTTTCATTAACGTTCACGTTCTACGTCAAAATAACATGTCATGTCAAACTTTAATTTAAAATTTCAAACTTCGAAGCGTTCACCTTAAAGAGTAAAAGCAGATCTCACTGAGGGGATGGGCGATGGAGTGCAGAACTTGTTTGAATTACTAAGTCGTTCTGAAGGATTTATCGAATGTTGCCTTTGCCTCAAAATAGGGAGCAATGTCTTAAGTGTTTACGTGAATTAAGTAGGGATGTGGAATTGCGGAGTTCGTTAGTCATCAGGGGTCAGTGAATGCACTCACTGTATTTACAAGACACGAGAAATAAACTTAGGTACCTAAATCAAGATGAGATGCCTCCTTTAGTAAAGTACTCAATCATTCTGCCTAACCTTTTCCCATCTTTATTGGAGTCGACTTCCAGACCAGCAGACCAGATCAGACCAGAGCAGACCAGTATTATAGTTGGAGCGAGTATCAACCCAATAATTGGGTAACTTAGCACCCCTTGGCATATTTAGCTGTTTTTTTAATTGGGAGTACTGCAATAAGGTCTGCTAGACAGGGAAATGAAAGTAAGGAGCATTCAATTTGCAGTTTTAGTACCTAGGTAACAATACCAACTTAAAACAAAGGCTATATGCACAATATAACTAGATATACCTAAGTACCTAAGATACGACGTAAGCTAAACTTGAACCTAAACCAAAACACTACATTCCACCTGACACCTAACGGAGACACTCGAACCTCCATTCAATGGTCTATCAAACACATTCAAGTACAGTCGAAACAAAAACGGGATTGCCTAACTTCATATTTATAGCTACACTGCGAGCCACGAAAACATAACCATGTCGAGGTAGCCTGTCAAAAAAAAAACTGTCAAATGAAAAACGTCTGTCTTTTGTTTTCGAACGGATTTGATTTTGTTTTGTTTTTATAGTTATGTTTGAAGTATCAATGACCTGAAACTTTGTATCCGTAGCGGTATAAAGCTCAAGGTTTTCCATACAAATATATTGGTAAATACAGCGAGTGGTTTATTTCAGCTTTCAGCCGGAACTCTCAGGATGTTATTTGTTTAGTTGCTCTCTCAATTTAGCTTCTTTTGGTAAAATGATTGTTTTTATTAATTACGGTTTAATTTAGTTAATACTCGTGAAAAAAATATCCAAAACCTTGAACATTTGCTTAAGGATACTTTTTACGCTGCTCTGAGTTTATTTAACAAGAAATACAGCTCTTCTGCCTAAACAACAGAGCTATTGATTAACCATCCATTGAAAATTTAATTACACACTGATCTGATCGGAACACATACAGATTGTTTTGAGACTTAACTTTTGGTTGTAAACATTTTCATTGAATCGCTAGTCTGGGAGACCACACACACATAAAGGACTGTTTTAGATCTAAATTAGTTATTTTCTAGTTGAACTAAAATAAAACGCATTGTTGTAAACACTAGTACCTATGCTGTGATTGATTCTCTTAGTGTGCGAAGCTAATTCTCGTTTTTTCGTTCGTATATGCATCTCAATAGTAAACTGTCAAAAAAAAACTTAGAATTTCCCAACATTTTTACAATTTTATGACAATGATTGTCGCTGAGATGATATTGGGACTTGAATTTGAACGTTTTTCAGTACGAGAGTAAGCTTTAAAGCTTTCAGAAGAAATATTTACTCAAATATTAAAACACTCACCTATCACATATTTGGCTTGGAACCGACATAACGCACCCATAACACACATGGATCACAACGAGAATGACAAAACTAAAACTAAGCACAATTTCACCGGAATACCAACAATTAAACAAATTGCTTCTCATTAACTGAATCGGGGACAACACTGAATCAACTGCAGTTCACGTACATTCTACCACACAATAACAGTTGCCAAAACCAAGATAACGCATCATTTTTACGTGTAGACTTGTGTGGGTGGGTGTACTGACGTCACAGGTGAATCGTCTTACGTAGAACGATTATCGATAGCCAGTTAGTCTGGAACGGTGAATGATTGAATGAGTCACTTTGTGCCGCAGTATGATTTCATGAATGAATATCGTGAAAGTAATCAATGGTTTGCGTAATATTTTTCTTTTTTTGTTACGTATGCGGCGAGTCATAAGTTATCTTTTGGTTCAAGTGTTTTTCTTGAAGGGATAAGATGTAATCGTGATGGAGTTACAATTACGTGTTGAGAGGTAAATCATAAAATATTACGAAATTATTAATCTACCTTACATAAAAAAATAAAATGGGTCTCTAAATCGAATTGAGATAATATTACCCTGATACTATTACAGTGCGTTTTACACTCAATAAGGCATGAATGGCTGACAGCTTTGCACATCATTTAAATACTCTAGCTACTTTAAAAAGAAAATGAATTAGGTGATTTACATTATTAAATAACTTTCAATGCTAATATCTTTTAAATTGTGAATATTTTACTTGAACCAATTGATAACAGTACAAAACGTTTAAACATAGGAAATATGTATCTATTTTCGGATTCCCTGCATTGAAAAAGACAAAAGACAGGTGGAGATAGTATTTAAGAAGTGCATGCCAAATGCATGCGTTTGGCATAGATTTATTGTAATCGTACGCATTCCGTAGGCACCGACTGTCCAAAAACCAACAACAACTAATATTGTTTTAATTTCAGTAGTATTTTTGGATGGAAGTGATGGAATGGATGGAAGAAAATTTAAATTTTATAAATTTTTAGGGTTTCTAAACTCTCTATCTGCAAGATTTATTTAATTAGTTAAATGTATATTAAAACCTAATCATAATCAGACATTTTTTTTAACGTCCCCGTACAACGCAACTTCAGTGTTTACCAACAAGAATCTCACAACCTCGCGCGCAATTTGGCACATGTCATAACTGTCAAAAATTACGTGACGTCAAAAAAAATGCACACGTTGCACGAGTGACGTCGACGTGGACGTCGGGCGTCGCGGCGCGGCTAACTGAGTGTGCGCCGACGATCCCGGATTATTATGGTCATGTATTTATAGATCGGATCGGAACGGGATAGAGTTCAATTAGTTCAGTGAATGGACCGAGACTAACGAACGAGAGTTTTAAGGAGTTATTTGGAGTGAAGATTTTGTAACTCCTTGGCGTCTAGAGAAAATGATATTCTACCTACGTAATTATGCGATATCGATGGTCCAAATGCCAAAATACTTGGGATTGACCATTTTCAAATTAGAATAATTAGTATAATATCGTTTGCCTATAGGCGTTTCGACAAAAGATTTTAAAATACACATATTGTAAAATAAAAAAGGATGAGTGTGAGTTACACATTCATTTTTACCGTGTTTTCCCGGAAGTGTACAAAGCAATATGTTGGTATGATTCAGAGCTTTTCATCCTCAACTAACAAACTAAATGTTACTCTGATAGATAAGGACGAAAAGCTCAAAAGCTACATTGGCTGAAGCTCTTTCGAACAACAGTACCTAATAAGAATGGACACTGCTATGCTCATCATCATCATATCAGCCGAAAGACGTCCACTGCTGGACATAGGCCTCGCCCAAGCGTCGCTACAACGGCTACCCCCGACCCTCACCAAGTCATCGGTCCACCTGTTGGTCGATTCTATATCATAATATCAGTAGGTACCTACTGTTATATTATTTATACCTATTCTCAATGATGAGCTGGTGGCGCGTAATGACCACTTAATTTATCAATTGATTGAGTGATCAATTAAGTGTCAATGAATGGCTGCTCTTCAAAGAATTAATTTTTACCGACATTCGATTATGAAGTGTTTGTTGATGTTCTCTGTTATGTAAGAGAAAATGGATAAGGAAGATCTAATTTAAAAACGAAGTTTTTTTTGGAATAGGTTATATCCTAACTTGATATTAAGAATGACAAAGTTAGTTTGTTTGTTATGCTTTTACGCCTAAATCTCTGAACCGATTTTGAAGATTTTTGTTATCGAGGTAGATATATTAGGACCTTGATTTTTGTGAAAGTGAAACATGAACGCGAGCAAAGTCGCGTGCAGAAGCTAGATGACTAATAAACCAGATGCTTATGAATCGGAAGCTTATTCGGGACAGTCACATAATTTACTAAGTTGACTTTGAACCACGTTAAAAGTTTTTCTCGAATTCCCATATATCCCGAATGCACTTGTCCCGACCTCCAGATAGTCACGGACGATCACTAAACTATTTGTGTCAACGCACTAGCATCGTCTAGACGGGTTATATTTACTCGCCGATTCACTCGCACGTCACACGCTACATTAAAACTGACATTATGACACCTCGGTAAGTACACTGAGGTGTCATAACGTCATATTTAATGTTTGGTAAAAGGGGCCATTCAAGAAAGGACAGCTTATGTTTATTTATAATCTTTATTTATGGGAGAAAGGTGATGTCTAGGGTTAGTTGAAAGAAAAGTCAGTTTTCTATTAAAAATTGGATGAAAAAGTAGTGTCATATTTTTGTCTGATCAACCGCAGCAATTCAAAAGTGCATGTAAATGATTTATTTAACTAAAACAAATTATTTGGGTTACAGATGGAAAAATCTGAATCATTGCATATGGCTTATACATTTAACAAAAGACGATAATAACTTGCCCAAAGAGCTTCAGTAGTTTGGCTATGAATAAATAAATATTGATCCTATAAAAATATAATAAACCCCACTAACCAGCTATATTAGAGTCAAAGAAAACTCTACGCCGATATTTCAACAACACCACCATTGTCTTAAAAAATATCCAAAATATATCGAACTTAATTTATTCACGACACTGCACGACGATGTACCTACTCTTCACTAAAACAAGAACTAAACTAAACATAAAAATCGAAATTCGAATTAAGAAGTCTTGGTGACCATAGATAAAAGGGACCCAATCACTAATGAGGTTAAAGTATTTACAGATTGTATGCGCGCTAACAATGGAGATTAAGAAGCATTTAGTAATTCTACTAATGAATAACTGAAACAATTATCGGATCATTGTTTTTTGGCAGCCTGTGATTAGTTAATTGTGTTGGTTTTGACACTTCCTTAATTAAATAATAATGTAGAATTACCACCGAGCGAGCCGCATCGGCAAACAAATTGCAATGTCAAAGGAAATTAAAGAGTCTATGAATTAATATCATATTTGAATAGCGGGAACGGTTTTCCGTGGTGCGTAAATCCGACGTCCGAACGGGTGAATATGTATTACATACTAAAATGACATGTATTTATATATCAATTTCCCTCAGCACTTGGTTAAATCGTACTTACATAATATCTAGCTACCATTTTTACTGCCCTGACTAAGTGACTATGTGGAGAGGACCTCATTGCCACAGAAGCTGAGCAAAGGCAAGGTGGAAAGATGAGATAGAGACCATTGGAACACGAAATTGGTCCAACCTCGCAAGGAATCGCGACGAGTGGCAGTCTCTGGAGGAGACCTTCACCCGAACAGGGGTCCAGCAGATGGTATGCATACTAGACTAAGAAAATACACACCCATTACAATACATATGAATGTACATGCCAATGGAATAATAAAGGCTTTTTTATTTATATTTTACTGCCCTGTGAAGATTTTGATTTCATACAATTGTTTTATCTATCAGTAAGTACCTAGCTGTTTAAATATTTATTTAACTCGCGTTTAAACAAAACTGATAAAAAATAAATACTTATTTATTTTTCATTGGTTTTAGGATAATCAAGTTTAATAGAACAATAGGTATGTTGAGGAATATAATCCAGATTGAAAAAGAAAATATTTCTCATCCATAGAAAATATTCAATAGATATCGTTCTATCAATTCACATAACTAAACTCACGTTCACATCTTAAGATAAATAAACCTGAAAAATGGACGACTTAAAAAATAATTATAAATCTTATAAAAATTTTCAACATCAAAATATTCGAAACATTTTTCCAAGAAACATTACCAGTCAGTGAATAATTATAGAGACACCGATATTTGTCATAGCGTTGTTAAATTACGATACGTTAATCTAAGTAATCCAATAATGATAATAATGTATTATGATAATGACTCACTTAATAGGAGCAGATACGCGTTGTACAACTGCATGATGGGTGCCCATTAACTTCATTAATAAAATTGATAAAAAATCAACAACTTTTTCCACGACTGTTAGTCACAAATTATTCTTTCGAACTGCTGTAATATCTGTATTTTTTTCTGCGCAGAAAAGCCGATAAAGGATGAAAGATAAGTACTACATTGATGTCGGATTTAAATATAGATATAATCTATGTAGTAACAAGTCTATGGCATATGGAATATTATTGTCTTTTGCGCATTTACGTGGGCCCTTGAAGCGGTTATTGACTACTTTTGTGATGAAAATATTCCTTTTGTCTATAAATAGACTTGTTTTAGAAATTTTTTCACATTGGAGCTTGGGTTTTTCCGTTTTGCTTTGCCTCAAAGTAGAAGAATTTTGAATTTATGAATGCAGAATAGACTGAATCAATTTCAGTTGGTAGATTGTTATGTTTATTTAATTGATGAGAAAAAATCGCTAATAGTTCAATCATCTAAGTAAATCATCCTATGTGTAATAAAAATGCATTAATATTTAAAGTTTTTGTAAGTATTTTTAAATAAAAAGAGGACTTTCACTTTTCCAATGAGAAATTTATGTTATCAAGTAGCAGATAAAAATCTGTTATATGTATATCAATAAAACCCACACGTAGGTTTGTTTGAATTACTCGTAGATTGCAAAATCGATTTATATTTATCACAACACAAGACAGAACAATTTCCAATCGACAAGATAAAGACAATCCCATCGCGGCTGACTGACATTTATAAGTCTATAATCTATGCGTAAAATACTAATGATGTAGGAAGCTAAAAATCGTTTGCAGATGCCTTCGAGACACATGCTGGTTAACTAAGAGGATTTATTACTATTTAAATAACGAGGAAGCAAATTCCACAGCACCTGTGAGGAATAATAAATAAAATACCTATGTACTTGTAGACAGTATTATGTCATTCAGACATGTGGAGAATGTCTGTAAAGAGGAACAGTTATAAAAGAGTAGGTAGAATAAATTGTTGTCAAGTCCATTGAAGAAGATTTTAAATAAAATTGAGCTAGCAATTGGTTAGTGTAGACGTAGCATAAAATAAAATTCAAAGTAACTTTTGAAGAAAACGTTCAAGAGTCGAGTGTGGGCGAGTTTAAGTACTGTAATTATTTTTGAACACGTAGCTCTTAAAAAGTTCGGTACACTATCGATCAAAATAAGTATACCACGATCACAATAGAGACCACTGCCTTTCAAAATAACAAAAAACGGCACAATAAAATAAGGATGTACCGTTACAAATGCGGCCAAATAAATTCGCCCACACTACGATCGGGGATAGTATGTTAAGTACATGAGCACTACCTGACGAGAATCAATTACGATTACGGATCGCGGACTCGATTTCGCTTACTGATTCAAATGATCCACTTTTATTGAGATGACATTCGGATTAAGGACACTACACCCTACCTATGACTTTTCTAGTACTTTAAATGAGAAAACCATGTTAATTGGAGTAAAAACTTAAATGCTACTATGATACGCGCGAATCTGTGTAATTAAAAAAATAATAGGGCTGTGGTCTGTACTTAAATAGATCACACATCTAAAGTAGTAGGTATTCAACATGGCGGCTCGTCCGACTTTTCAAACGGTAGTAGTTTTGATTAGCATCGCTCTTGATTTCTTGTTAAGGCCTACTTACTGTCTTTAAGCTTATCATTCTTGAGACAGCACTTAGTATTCCACGCATACAGTGATATTCTTGAATAGTCGGCGCATATTATTATAAAAAGTATGATGCACGTCGACATTTAGTTGCGTGCCGCGGCGCGGGCGCATGCGAGCATACCAACGCGTCGGTTGCTAGGCAACGGATGTAACAGTCTGGAATATGATTTTTACGAATTTTTACACTATTATTATTTTTCCTAGGCAACTGAAAACCGTTGTTTGATTTTCTTTATTTAAAAGTGAACAAAATTACACTGTCTAATTCAGTTTAGGTAGGTATAAAGCTGTTTAGCTTTGTCGTTAAAATAAGCAATAAACTGCATATTCGTTTGTGTGACGAAATAACTAACATTATCTCCGAAATAATCAGTGTAATTAAACAGTAAACTGTTATCATGCCGGTATCGAAGAATCAATCCCACTTTAAAATCACATCGAGAACGCTATCACTTCGCATTAGCTAAAGATAATGACAATTACTGGAAATAAAAATGAAGCCTTATTTAACGCTACCGATCAGCTAATAAAAGCTATAAAAAAAACTCTTGTTGATAACGTAAACCAGTAATTAATCCATTAAATGATACGTCGCGTGACTTTATATCTTTATTTTAAGTATAATACGAGATATATGCATGAATTTATGATATCGGACGAGTCTAGAATTTTTCAAAATTAGTCTGTTTAATTTTCTGCTTGCATTTTCTTTTTTGTTTTTCAATTATGCAATTCTTTATCAGATGATAAAACTATGAATATATGAGCTCGATTAACAATCGCGTTAACGTAACTAACATATTTTACTAACAAAAACCATTTATTTTCCAGACACCCACTTATTGCTTTACTTGTTGACCCGCGCAACTTCGTCTGCTCCACTCCTATTGGTCTTAGCGTGATGATACGAGTATATACCCTATAGCCTTTCTCGATAATGGGCTATCTAACACTGAAAGATTTTTTAAATCGGACCAGTAGTTCCTGAGATTAGCGCGTTCAAGCAAACAAACAGGCAAACTCTTCAGCTTTATATATTAAGTATTAGTTGACCCGCGCAACTTCGTCTGCTCTGCTGCTATTGGTCTTAGCGTGATGATACTCGTATATAGCCTATAGCCTTCCTCGATAAATGGACTATCTAACACTGAATGATTTTTTTAAATCGGACCAGGAGTTCCTGAGATCTTCAGCTTTATATATTAAGTATGTAGATTCACAGTCGCATCAACAACAACAACAACTACATTTAATAAATCTTAGAATAGAATAAAATTTATTTGTATAAAAACATGGTATAAAAGATGGTACAAAAATAATAAAACTCGAAAAATAAATACTCGAAATGGAATATAAATCGTAAGTGCCAAGTGAAAATATCTAGTTACTTTCTAGCGTGACTAACTAAGCATTCCTGAGACGCTGCGACATTAGAATTAACAAGAATGAGCATCTCAATTTCTAAATGCAACAGGATTTAGCTAAACTCAAATACTACTTTGTATAAGAAACAAACCAAAGCAACCGTCGTCATATGTTTATCCCAATCTATTTAGTGTTAAAAAGCCCGGAAGTGGTGACGCGCGGACGTTTTAGGGACTATATTTATACCTCTACTAGCTTTTGCCTGCGAATTCGTTCGCGCATTTCCCATTTTATCCCGTTCCCGTAGGACTTTCGGGAAATTCTTGCTCCCCTACACTCCCCAAGAAAAATATATTCCAAATTTTAGCTTTCTACGTCGAGTAGTTTCGGCTGTGTGTTGTCTGTCAGTCACTTGCTCACTAATTTTTTTTTTTTGGTCGATGGTCACTAGCAGTTTCAACCTCAGAGGGTTCAACTACTAAACCGGACTTGCAACTGCTCACTCAGTAACGGAAGAATTTTAAATATTAGAATTAAAATTTGATGTTCGAAAAGTGCTAGCGCTCGGCCTAATTTGTGTACGACTTTTTTTTATTTTGTTGGTGCAGCATGTAGATATTTCTCTTCCATTTTCTGTGTAACGGGAGCCTCCTTACTAACCATATCATTTTCCACGGACAATTCATCCGTCGTTACTACTTAAAGGAGGCAAGGCAATACAATAATTACCTAATTCTTCCCACAGCAGTCACAGTTCGCGACCCGTGAGGATCTCAACTGCAGCTTGCACCCACCAATTAAAGTCCACAAATATGTTAACAACGGCAGGTAGTAATAGCTAGCTCCTACTTCTGTAGCTATCACTTGACGCTTCCCACGCCCATGTGAATACTTGCGAAGCGTGACGACTCTTACCTTAACTTCCTGAAGGAGACGACAGCCACAAAAAAACTGTTTGCTAACAGTCGTGGGAATATATTTTTTATAGTCGATTGAGGGGATTCGAATGAAATCCTAAATGCTGTCACATTTGTGGTGAACTTTATTCAGTTCAGGAGGTCTAAAAAGGGCACTTTAGCAGAATCAGAAAGCACATTACTCTACCCGTCACTATCAAATTTTCCCAATCAACCTTGAGCCCAATGCGTTAGCGATAAAAATGAAAATTAAATTAGACAGATTATTGTGTGGTTAAATATTGTGATTCTAATAAAGAAGAGAAAATTCTGCTGAATTGGCTTTTTAGACCCGCAGTCAGGAGGGTGTAATGTAGACTATCTTTCGTAAGAGTACTATTTGGGTACTTGACCATCTAAAAGAATTTTATAAATATCGTCCTATCTTATATTTTACAGCGGTCATATCTTTCATTCTATAAAAATCGCGTATCAACTAATTCACCCCTTTGCAATTTCTAATTTTGCTCCAGATTTCTAATGATCTCTTCAAGATAAATGATGCGAGCATTTCTTTCCATACCGTGCTGCAAAAAGCGGTAAAATCTACCAACTTCATCGGCGTCAGAACTGTCGAGCCGTCATTCCAACATCTGTTTATACGGCAAATCTTTAACAGATAACACTTTCGAACTGATTTTTTGCTGCCAAATGCTCATCTCTTGAGTTTCCCAAGCAAAACCAAAGAAAGTAATGCGTTGTTTTCATTATCGTGTATCGGAACAATGGCGGCGGAGACAATGCGCATGCAGCCCCCGCTCTCATGTGAAAGTGCTTGTCTGTTTGTATGTCACCTCGTCCGTTTCCAAGACCGCTGAGAAACTGTCCGCTATTCTATAAACACCACACTATTAATCATTCTTGTTTTGACGGAAGATTTAACCAATTTATTATGCACTTATCAATATTGATCTGAGCAAAGATTTGCTTCTACGCAAATATTTTGCAGCGTTGCTGATTGAATCTTGACGGATAGAGTTGTTACATCGGTTAATAATTTCTTAGAAACTATAAAGCAATCAAGATGGGATTACGCTGCAGAAATAACTGCTTATTATAGAATGACTAATAAGTAGACGAGCATGCTACCGACTTAAAAAAGTGTCCCATTAGTTTTGTCCGCAAGTGTATGCTTAGTTGATGATAGTTAATAATAATCTGTTATTTGTAGTATCCTGTGAAGGGCAGTGGTCACGCCTCTTTACTTCTGGGAAGTTATTAATACTACAAAATTAATAGTTTGATTCGCTATTAAATTCACCGACGATACTGTTGACATGTCTGATTAGCATTTGTAGAAATTTGTTATAAATTTTGTGTCTTTGCAAGTTCGCTATTCCTTTGTGTATTTATTGAGTAAGATGTTTCTCATAAATAACATTACTTAAAGCTTAATACTATTGGCCATAACATGGTGCATTATGTTTGAAATTACGTTACGATTGGTAATCTACTAAGAATCAGGTAATCTGTATTCTTTTATATATTGAACACGCCTGTCTATTAACAGAATAATTAGAAAACAATATAACAATGGAATTCCTACTTAGTTCAACTTCTTTTCATTGATTTAATTTAGCGTAACCGTTAGCGACAGTCTTCCAAGAACCAATTACTAATGCATAAATTAAATTGCATAAAAACTGCCGTCAAATACTGACACCGTATCGGTCGATGACGTCATTCTGAAATAACTTAACGATTACTAATTAAAATCGTTCCACAAAAAGCATTCACAAAAATAACTAATTACAAACTTATCAAATACATCTCAACAAAAGAAAAATAAGACGAAATTGTTTGAAGCAAAAAATTGCAGAGCTGCAAATAAAAGTTGGTTTCTGACTATAATAACCTCCTACGCTGATATGATATGCATGAAGGCTGACCATGTAGGTGGCATCCATTTGCTGTCAAATTTGGACAATTACTATAATTTGCATGAACTGGGTCAGCTTGAGGCACCCAGGACATGAGTAATGGCAATTGTCAAAATAATGAGCAATGATAAACACGAATTAGGAAAGTAGGTTAAGTACTACATTATCTGAATATAACAAATGAATTTCAGTTGAAATATGAATTGAATCAAAGAATCAAATTGATATTGATGGCACAGTTGAACTTCACCCAGCCATTTGAATCAAAAATAATAAGAATGGGAAACGTGGACCACACACAGCACAGTCCTAATAAAACAAACTGACCAGGAAATTCAAAGAATAGCAGTATAAAGGCAAATCCAATGAAATGGACACACTGAATTATAGACAGATAGAAACAACAATAGACAGAACGACCGTAAGAAACTAGAAGTAATGAATTGCGACGGTCTTGAACTGAAAACAATTGCTTTATACTTAAAATTGGCATTGGTATGTTCCGGCCTGTGTCTTTACGCCTTTCAAACATTAGCAACGGATTCCGAATTTCGAGAATGTGGTAACTGTCAACAGTAACTACTTATCTATCTGATTGTGTGTCTGTTGTATTCTTTCCTCTTTATTCATCATTATCAACGCCATTGTCATGTACCTATTCATAATTAGTTAGGGTTGCATGTGATTTTAATTGACAATAGCAGCGGCTGCGGCATTGACCTGGGATCGAGAGGTTGTGACTTCGTAAGTGTAGACTTCGGCTTTAGCTATTGATATGTTCAGAACTATCTAGAGAGGCCTCATCATTAAGTTTGAGAAATAATGTCTGACAGCCTTTCACTTGAATATATCTCAGTTTCTTTCGTATTGTCTGTTTTGCTATGCCCTTGTTTTTATATTTAGATTTTCCTTTGTCCCAAATTAGAATAAAGCCCCGATAAATTCAAGACCTTATGCAATTTTATCTAGAACCAACCAATGCGATATAAAGCGATAAATATTCAGAGCAGAGCGATAAAAACGGTGATGATCTAATTTATGTGAATGACATTATGAAAATTGGGACAATGACACGGGTAGATTGCATCTGATTCGTACCAATCGTACTAGTGATAATGTTGAGGGCGGCCTCAAAGACTTGGTCTTTAGTGATGTCATGTTTTAATGTGTGACAATGAGTAGTGACGCTTTGCGGTATCGCAGATGAGCAAGGTTAAATTTTGTAGGAAATAATATAGAATACGACTTTAGCTGACGCTGTTGCTAATGATCGAATTAATGCGACTTGTGGTTTAGAAATAACTGATGTTTTAGCTGTACAATTCGCTGAGTAATTTAGTGTTATTAGGACTGCACTAGCTAATACTGATTTTGGTTTACAAATCAAATTTATAAAAAACATGATTGATTCTTAAGTAGTCGATCAAACAAGTTGTCATGCTGGTACGCAAAGTTTATCACAATTGAAATCAAACCAATGAACTACCTCGAACGTTCGTTCATCCTTCATAGCTTAGACTAGATTCGTATCTACGCGAGCTCATTTAACTTGCAGATGACGGCCCGTCAAACAATACGAACAACATTCGATAAAAAATCGAGTATCAGTGACGATGAACTTGTTTCGAGATTCAAGATAGTAATGTGATGTTGATGACTGGCGATCGCTATGCAGAATTACGTAGCCGAAACAAAATACTTATGATAATCAGTTGGAACAGGATCTGAGGTTAGAAGGTTTGGCCAAAATGGCGACAAACCAATGGATGTTGGCATTGTGAAACCACGGAGAAACTAAAGAATTGTTGAACGTTTCTTTATGAGTCTAATGCACATTTAAAATACTCTGACAGACTTCAAACGGCAATTGAAATCAGTGCAAGATCTTGTAGAATACAAATCTCAATATTGGAGCAAGTGTTGGCCGAAGTTGGTGGCTAAACATTTTAGAAGTGTAGGTATCATGAACCATTGCGTCACCATCGCATACAAATTCGCGCCTTGTCGCCACGCCCGAGGTTGCCTCTGGACAAACTTTATTTGCTTAGATTGCGAAGGAATTTAACTTCCAAATCGTTAAACTACACAAACTAATATAAACCTGTCTTTTATTATGATTTTCTATCTTTGTTTAACACAAGTGGCGGCAAACAGTGATTTATTTGTTTTATAAAATACAGCTGTAATATCAGAATGTTTTCGACTGCTTAAGTAATCATTTTTATGGCTTTGAAAATGGCATGTGATTTTATCAAGAATTTCATTTGATCCATACTCATAAGAATGTTGTATGAATATGCGGTTAGCCGGTTACGAAACTTACTGTTTGGGAATAACTTTTATTGAAAACTAGTTCAATTTTTATGACTGCTCCGCTCCTATTGGTCTTAGCGTGATGATATATAGCCTATAGCCTTCCTCGATAAATGGGCTATCTAACACAGAAATATATTTTCAAATAGGACCAGTAGTTTCTGAAATTAGCGCGTTCAAGCAAACGAACTCTTCAGCTTTATATATTAAGTATAGATTTAAACTGTTACTAATGATATTGGGAACAAAATAGCAATTGCGAGTATGACTCATTTAGAAAAAAATAATAATTTGGGAAACCTTATTAAACAAAAACAAAAAAATATTGTTTCCTCAAATATAGACTAGTAACAACTTACCTCAAGGCACAAAAACCCGCTATCTAACTAAGAGTTAGCCATAAACAATGTTACCAATCAGAGTAATTACATTTTGATTGGAATTGGATCCCATAAGCAATCAGCGGAAAGGCGTTATCAACAATCGACATCATATTGTAAAGTCTAGCACCGTTACTACCGACCACAACCGGTGCTCGCAAAAAATATACTTAGAGTCCAAGATACTGCAAAAACTAGTTTCTATTGCCAACCGAACAAAAAAAAAAAAGTGATAAAAATTGACGGAAGAATATTAAATTAGGAATTCATTTTTTATTTTTATGTGTGGCAATCATTCTATTGTCAATTAAAAAATAAAAACGATATTGATTGAAGGTGAACGACCTGCAAAATTGTTTTTTCAAGGAAACTCTAGGAAGTGTTGTGTGTGGAATGTGCCAGGAAAATAATAAATTGTAAGTAACAAGAAAATAAATAAATGCAAGTGCATGCATTTGAAGTTGGAAACCTCGCTACTAAATTATTTATTTTATTAGCTCGACCACGTTAAAGGAACCAATAAATAATACAAAATGAACTGATTTTGTTTACGTTGAAACAAACATAGTTTTTCATACTTTACGACCGATTTGACTACAGTAGCGCCCCACTTGTTGGCACTTTCAGAAGTTTTTTTTAATAATGAGTTCCTTTGACGACGTGGGAGTAAAAATAACACTCGACGTAAATAACAAGATAAAAATAACGCCAGTGTGACGTAAATAAACTCTAGTGAACGCTATGCTGACGATTTCGAATTTCAAATGTGGAAGCATAGAGTTCTTTTCTTCTTTTTTACTTAGTACTATTTTGACAATACTATAATAGGTAGGTACTTAGTTAATATCGCTTACATTAATAATTAAAATAAATGCCTACTTGAAGTACGTTAAAAATGATTCGCCTTGAATCCGAAAATAGTTAGGTACCTATTATTTTATTTATCACAGATTTTTTATTTGTATCAAGGTTTTCAGATACCAAATTACCAAACGGTAATGTTATGTTTAGGAACGACACAATTTTGACGGCGGAAAATATTCAAAATAAGAAGGCTATTATAACTTTAGTGACAATCAATATCAAAACTTGTCAAAATGGAGGGATTTTAGAGTTGTTTTTGTCAATTTGCGGCTGTGATGCGAATGCCCTATAAATACGAACATTGCCCAGAAGCTTCATTCTTCTACGAACACTGATTTGCTCAGCGTCCTACGCTCTTACTGCCTAATTAAGAATATTGGGTCACAACCATAGCCTATAGCGATCTTGTATAAAGCTACTTAATTAAAATTAAGGTCGCTTTATTTCAAAATCAAGTTAAACTATGTTCATAAGTAATTGAATTTCATAAGTGGTCCAAGACCAATTAGATATTTCGATTGTATGAAAAAATCTATGTTGCAACAAGGCCGTGGTTCGTAAATTAGATCAAGTTTATCAAAGTTTTCATTATAGCAGTAGGTAATGTGCTTTAATAAACAATTTTAGAAGAGAATTTTATATCCTCATTTGTACGAAAAACGCCTATAAATACAGCTGAGCGCGAGCAACTTTATTGCGATTTATTTTACATACTCGATCGCGGTTAACTTGTACTTGGCCGTCTGGTATCTCGGTGAGAACATAATCTATAGAAAATCTCTTTTAGAACCGTCCGTATTTGGACTCTATTTTGATTTCAATAGCAGAAGACTCTATAATAGAGCGATTCCGTTGTGGCGTCACATATTGTGCATTTGTAAACGCACTTGACATATAGGATTGCAAGTGTTAATATTTAAGGGAAGAACGCACCCGTGTTAATTGGCAACACAAAAGACTATTCGGGGCGCTATCCCTAACGTCCCTTGCTCTCCAGTCAACCCGCTACACGACACGGAGTACGTTCGTACGTTTCAGTCGTTACGGATAGTCAGAAATCCATTAATCTGACTCCAGTCTTGCCATGAAGTACCGTGTTACCCAATTAATGGTAACACGGTACTTCATGGTTACAATGGTTGTGGAGGTCTGGTAGGCAGCCGCTCTGCGTAAAATACTGGTATTCAGCTAAATCCGGTTTGACTGGAAGCCGACCCCAATATAGTTGGGAAAAGGCTAGGCAGATGATGAAGACCTAGTGTTCCTAACCGCTACTGTTTTACAATATACATATAATATTATTTACTGCAAGTTTGACTTTCACTTCGTTTCCGAATCATCCACCTCATCGTAAGACTCACAAAGGGGACAGACAGAATACCTTCCGACTGCGCCCCAAACCATCATTCAAGTAGTTTCGTCGTATTCCTCAAAACGATCACTTTCCACACTTCAAACTAATACCACAATAGTGAATGTGCATTTCCAATAAAACAAAAGTAATAAAGCAAACAGTAATTTAAATCTTACATAACTTCGCGTACCTCCCAACTTAATAAGGCTTTTTTTACTTCACTTTTACCATAATTCGTGAAGTAATCATGTAAACACGTGTACGCTGTATACACTCATACGTTAACATAAATTAATTATAATGAGACGCTCCTTATGTAACAGAAGGAAGGAAACACTACGTAATCTGTGACGATATGACTCTGACGTGTGAAATGTAGCTGGGAATTGGTAATTTGTCACGTTTCGTTTCGGTAGAATTGAACATGTTTTGTTCAGGTGCATTTTGAAGGGTGATGCTGTTGGATATTACATTTTAAATGTTTTAATGGCGATCGTAGAAAAAGTTCTGGGATAGGACATGGGCTACGTTTCTATCCCGGAAGCTTGTTCCGATGGGATAGTTTTCGAATTTTACGACTGACAGAATCAATTTTTAATAAATATAATTAACCTTTTAATGTATATTGTACATTCTTTAATGATCTGTGAACTGCCTCCGTGGTCGGATAGTTTAGGAGTTTGCTTTGTGACCCGGTGGTCGTGGGTTCGATTCCCACGGGAAGCATACCTTGTAATGTAGTTCTCCAATTTGGCTAGGACATTGCAGGCTTGAATCACCTGATTCTCTGATAAAAAGTGGATTCCGTGCTTCGGAAGGCACGTATAGGCCGGTGGTCCCGGCCGCCACGTGGCGTTCGTCAAATAAACCATGACAGAGGCCCTTGAGGTAGCTTAGAAACTCTGACACTAGGGTGTGTTAGGTCGTTAAACCTTACTACCCCACACGATGAGAAGAAGATTTTATTTTTTATTTTGTTAATTACGTCTTACTTTCACAGTCCAAGAAAAACCAGCGGGTTCTAGAAACTTGATTTTTGGGTTTTTGGAAAAGGATTATTTAATCTGATTAATTTCGTAGTGATTAAAGCGTGTCTCTGAGATTAGTCGAGCTTCATTGAAGGCGTGTCGTTGTCGCCATTATTGATTCTAGCTCTCTGGACTTGCAGTGTTTGGAAATAGTGTGGTGATCTTGCTTGACCAAAGAAACATCACTATGGAAGAAACATATGGAAATTCATAATTTTTGACTATCTATGGGGAATACCATTAGGCATGATTTGTAAAATTTCAAACAGAGCATGAATAAATTTCATAAACATTTCATCATTATTTACAATTTATGTCTACAATATTAATATTACATGTTGAAAGCCTACTTCGTAACAAAATAAAAGGGTTACAATTATGACTTACGCAATTTATTTATTTATTTATTTATTTATTAAAACTTTATGCACAAGTGAAACACTGTACAAAGGCGGACTTAATGCCGTAGGCATTTTCTACCAGTCGACCTTAGGGTGGTGCAGAGACAGCATGGCAGGTGCAACATAAAGAAAAGACAAATAGAGAGAAGAAAAATAAATACAATCTATAATAAATACATAGATACATACATACTAATAAACAAAACTAACAACGTTATTAAGAAAACACGAAACCAACGAATTAACGATGTAGTGATTCTTCCAACATCTTGTGAATATGCTCACGAGCCTTCACCTTAAACGACAACCGACTTTTTGCCGTCCTGATGTTCAGAGGGAGCGCATTCCAAAGGAAGATCGCCTGGACAAAGAAAGAGGAGTGGATAAACCCAGAGCGGTGTGAAGGGCATCGTAGAAGGAGATTATTGGTAGAACGAAGATTTTTAGTGTGGGCGGAGCAAAGGAATTGAATTTGAGAAGTTAGATAAGAGGGACAAGAAGGATTGTTAAGAAAAGAAAACAGACTAGTCAAGGCCCTCAGCGCTCTGCGCTGGCGAATGGGTAACCATTTTAATAGTGATCGATGCGCGGATATGTGATCATACTTACGAAGATTGAAGACGAATCGAATACAGTTATTTAGAAGACGGTCAAGTTTATTGAGGAGATCTGCATTCAGGTCGTAGTAGCACACATCACCATAGTCAATTATAAGAATAAGTAACAAGTATATAGTAATAAGTATTCTATTAATATGTCTATACAAATACCCGTCACACTTACGGCATTATAGACTCTATTCAATGGCTATTAGGTACTGAACTTATTTCTATGCAAAATATTTAAAGTGTAACGATATGTAGGTATTTATTACATCAATCGAATCATGTGAGGTTCAACCTATAATTTTCCTTTCACTGTTGGCAACTGATTTTACTATTCTATTGAACTTTCTATTTAATACTGTACGTGCCCCTCTGTTACGTATTCTAATAAAAAACATTATAATGAAAGCTTTAATAAAAACACTAACGACAAAATATATCAAAAAAACTCGTATGTTGTATGTCGTGTACGTACTCGTGTGTCGTGTGTGTCTTGTATGTCGTGTTGTATGATTTTCCTTTTAATTTTGCGCAAGAAATTCAAAGAAAACTTGTATATAATTGTTTATCATCAAGATTCCAAAAACTACAGCTTATTTTTTGTTTTTAATTGCCTTACAATGTTGTCACATGTGTTTCAACTTTGTGGTGTGGCACAGAAAACATTGATCAAACAGTAGATATTTAAATTTAACACGAGATCTCATTTGAACACATAAATACATTCTTAATTAACTCACTCTGCGTACTCCAGCAATAATTATGAGGCCAATAAGAGTAGGAGTGTATTAATATTATTTGTGAATAAAATAATCCTAGATCATGAGGATATTATTTGATAGAGTATAAATAATCCCAGACTAAAACCAATTAATATCCCAATAAAAATACACTCAATAATGATCATCTAAAACTAAATCAAAATATCATCTAATAAACAATAAGTTACTCCACTCAGAAGTTATAGTGAACCTCGTCGACTGAGAATTGATAGCAACGGCGTCGAACACAATCATGTAGTTAATACCAATAATTACTTAGCGACTAGTGAGGCGATCGTCAAATTCACTTAGGAACCTGCTAGTCTTCTTCTTTTCAAGTGGATGGCTTTTTAATTAAGGATGTTAAATCATCCGATGACTCCTTCTGCCCTAGGCGGAGCGAAAGGGAGTGTCAGATTCTTACTAACTAAAACACTCCCGTGTTCCTCCTAGTTCTTTTTGTGTTCCAGGGCCACGGTAACTCTTTCGAACAAATTTCGCAACCTGAGTCGATGGTGACCCTTAAACTATTTTAGCCAAGTAGGTGGCCACCGCGTCGCCAGTTCCTGATTTTCGGGACCCAATGACCTAAACGGAGATGGCGTGATGAGTTGGACTCCTACCTAAAGGATTGGACACAGATTGCTCAAGATAGAGTGAGGTGGAAAAAAGGAAGGGAGGCCTTTGCCCAGCTATGGGGCCCTATTATAATAATAATAATATTCCACACAACTATCACACAACGCCATCTAGTCCCAAGCTAAGCAGAGCTTGTGTTATGGGTACTAAGACAACTGATAAACATACTTATATATTTCTAAATACATACATATTATAGATAAACTACACCCAGACACAACAAATGATCATGCTCATCACACAAACATTTGTCCTGGGTGGGAATCGAACTCACAACCTCTGGCATAGCAGTCAGGGTCACTAACCACTAGACCAACAGGCCAGGCCACGCCATTATCATAATAAATAATAACAAGGGGCCACGCTTAAAGCCGCATCTGTGGCATAGGTATACTCGTCCTGTAATATAACTCAGTTGCGCAAGATACTAATACCGGTACCAAGGCAGGCAGGTGGACAAAGTGTGCAAAATTTTGTTATGCCACGAACTTATTGTCAATGTGTAGCACTTAATAGTTCCATACTTAATGCCACGCAGGTGATAGGGTCTATATTTAGTTTTGAAATGAGATGAAAAAGAATTGGGAGCTGATTAAAGGACAACAGTGCTATTTAAAGGCAAGTATCATGGTGGCAAACTTTTTGCAATAAATAGCACAGAATATAAAATAGTACTGACAGTAATAATTGTCTCTGGGTGTAAATAACAATATACATTTAAAATAAAACAGGATAATCTTAGAATATACATCTACGCAGTCAATTTATTAACCATTTTACAACAATCTCATCCTTCTTATCGTGTGGCCAGTAAGTTCTAACGACCCCACACACCCATGGGTCAGAGTTTCAAAACCGCCTTAAGGGCTTCTGACATGGTTTATATGACCACCGTCATCTCAAGGAAGAATCTCATCTGATGGAAAGCGATGAGGTGATCGACGATGAAGCACCCTTGCCTGGAAGTGACCTATTTACTCTTGTCGTGAATACCCTCAGGTTTTAGCTGTCACGTAACACAGATTCCGGTAGGGAATTCTACTATTTAGCTGTACGCAGTTACGCACAATTAAATTATTCCCAAACGTTTAATTTAATTTTCGTCCCCCGAAAACTGTCTTTGTGTGCGTCTTTTGCGGAGATGTCTTTCCTGCACGTGTCTTGTTACTGTAACGGTCAGTTTATCACAAAAATTGTCTACCTACTATAATTTTCGTTTAAGCAGACTACTCGTATTAACATATAAATATACTCCAAGACTACTGCTGTCTGTACGGGAAGTTCCAATTTCGATGGTGTTCAAAGGTAGCACTTATGAATTATTAAAACATAATTCATTGTTCCTGTATAAGGCTTAATGGCGGAAAGATCCTCGACCTTTCTCAAGGCAGAGCTTGTCACGTTTACTGAGGAAATTACACTTTATTGTTTTTAATAACTGAGTTTAAATCGGTATTTAATTGATTAGAAATACTTGTAATCAGGGTTTTTTTCTGTTACTTCCGTTAAGCAAGGCTTTTGTCTAGACTTCGAGAGATAGATAAATTGATAAAGCAAATTCAGAAAAGAAACTGACAAAAAGGCCTACCTAGTTTCGTAAGATGGAAGAAAGGCACAGTCCCATTCTCTATTGAGTGATTTTGCGTTTTTCAGTGTATATGCAGCATAGCCAAGGAGTAGCTTCAAGAGCGTTAAGGGCGTAGCCACGGCGTAGCAGATACTACACGGCATAGCAGAGACTACACGACGTAGCAGAGATTACGCAACAGTCCCAGCTAATGTCTACAAGTTCGTACTTAACCATAATAATTTCGAAACATTAGAGAAAATGTAAGAATATCGGGAAAATAGACTCAAAAATCACACAGTTAAGCCATCATAAACCATAAATACACTAACAAGCATGAGACAGTCTATGCGAATCCATAGACTGATAGACAGAATCATTACCATTAGCAACGCGCAATAAACTGCCGCGGAACAGTAAAACATAATAGACAATTGTATAAATTGAAGCGACAGTAACTTTAACGTTCCGAATCACATTATGGGGCATGAAATCTAAGGTGGCTGAGTACCTCTATATATCCAAATTATACTTGTAAAATAACTGCTGAGATCGAGTTTTTAAAGAGATAATAGTGTGTGAAGGTAAAGGAGGAGCTCGTGGCTTAAAAATAACAGCCGCAAGGTTCGATCTTGAAGGTCAAGCAACGCTTGTGGAGGCTGCTCTGAGGATGGGTGACCATGTTAACATACCGAGTTTCCTCCGTACCTCGAAAAGCACATTAAGCCGGGACCAACTCCCGGCTGTCAATACCCGCTACACGACACGGAGTACGTTCGTCCATTCAATCTTGTACAGTTATTAAATAGATATACATAGGACCTAGTGTACCTAGAGGAGTTCGTGGCTAGATAATAACAGCCGCACGAGTCGATCTTCAAGATTAAGCAACGCTTGCCAAGGTTAGTCTGTGGATACCCATCCACAGACCATCTTAACATACAGAGTTTCCTCCGTGCCTCGGAAAGCACGTTAAGCCGTTGATCCAGGCTGTCATTTGTAGATCTTTGGTAGTCGTTACGGATTGTCAGAAGCCAGTAAATCTGACTCCAGTCTTGCCAAGATGTACCGTGATACCCAGTGAATGGGTTTTGGAGGTCTGGTAGGCAGCTGCTCCACGTAAAACACTGGTATTCAGCTTAATCCGGTTTGACTGGAAGCCGACCGCGATGTAGCTGGGAAAAGGATAGGCAGATGATGATGATGAGTGCGTGAAGGTAAGGAAGGGAATAGAACTGCCAATGCATCATCAACACGTCGCGGTCGTTCACTCTCTTTTGTTTCCATATCATTGTTCACAAAAGTCATCGTCAGTATTTGGCACTAACTGTGCCCGAGAGTTCGTTTGCATTTTTATCGGACATGAACATGTTGCTTAGTATATGATGTACGAACAGACAATATCCGGAACAATCCTCACAAAATACATCCTCAGTATTTGGCATTTCGGAAGAACAAACCTTGTGGCTCTCCTGCATCCTTAACCACTACTAGTTTCCAAGATGCTTCCATAAGAAGAAAAAAATCGGTCATAAACTGGCTGCTTGTGACCCAGTAATTCACCAACGGAGGTTTTATTTCCTAGTAACTGGAGCATGCAGTATAAAAGCGCGAGATAAGCATATAAAGATTGGATTCACATAATTTTGCCGATAGTATCTCTCATTACAAAGTCCATTTCTGTAGTCATATGAAATTATTTGGTTTGAGAAAAAGCAAACAACGCATCAACATTAAACTTTGATTGATATGGTAATTGGTAAATGAATAAACAGTAAATTAATTGTTTACGAACCAAACAAGATCAATGAATTATTCTTTCCTAAATTCCACCATTCATTCCGTAGCCTTTTCTCAACTATGTTGGGGTCAGCTTCCAGTCTACAGTACAACATCCACTCGTATTTTACAGGGATTGCTCTATCTGACCAAATCCATCAATCAATAAATACAGGTTGAATTTGAAAAGTGTGCCTTCATGGCCAAATCCGAAACTAGGAGGAATATCGAAAATCACTGAAAGGAGTCTCGAGCCTGATTTTGATGAAAACTAAAACTGTAACATTGGAATTTTGAAAAATCGTTATTCCTAACCAGGAATCGAACCGGTTGATTTTGAAAAAACATACTCTGTATTACACCATCCGAAAGTGCAGCTAATAAGGATCAAATTCTGGAAAGTAACTCATGGAAAAGTAAAGGAAAGCTCTCATTTTTAACAAATTCGTTTTAAAACTAGTGCGAGCAGGTAAGAGGATTTCCCGAAATTTCTACGAGAACGGAAAAATTACTTGAAATGCGCGTACTAAATCACGGGCAAAAGCTAGTCTGAAATTTAATTCCAATTGACTTAAACTGACAAACCCTTCAGTGATTCTCACACTTAGAATCAAGGAAAAAGTCATCATCTGCCTAGCTTTTTCCCAACTATATTGGGGTCGGCTTCCAGTCAAACCGGATTCAGCTGAATACCAGTGTTTTACATGGAGCGGCTGCCTACCAGACCTCCACAACCCAGTAACTGGGTAACACGGTATATCTCAGCAAGACTGGAGTCAGATTTACTAGCTTCAGACAATCTGTAACGACTGCCAAAGATGTAGGTACAATTGACAGCCGGGACCAACGGCTTAACGTGCTTTCCGAGGCACGGAGGAAACTCGTTATGTTAAGATAGTCACCCATCCACAGACCAACCTTGGCAAGCATTGCTTAACTTTCAAGATCGATCCTGTTATTATTTCCCTACGAGCTCCTCCAGAGACAAGGAACAAGTACCTACTGCTAAAGAAACCCTCGGCAAATTACTATCTAATCTCACCTTGTACAAATCTCTTAAATCCTGTCGCTAAGGAATGCCTGACACTAAGATAAAATTGTAAACATACAGTCCTTGATACTGTTTCTAATTAGACCAGATAATACAGTGAATGAGATTACACAATATCGGCCATTAGTCGAATACTTCAGATTAGATACAATCCGGTTGTAAACTAATCGAATTTAAGTTGTGCTGCTTGAATTTAGTTCTATTGGAAGAACGTTATCGGTAACAGCAAACAAGTCAAATTTGACATTAGAACTGTTTGTATCCCCCTTACCTCATCTTTGTGCTAACCTACATCACCAAATCAAATGTATAAATGACGTCAATTAGAAAGAGATAAGACCCCTTTAGGGTTCCCTCGACTAACGGACCAAAATCGATTGCAGTGCAAGCCCACATCATTCAGAAGACCACACAAATTAACCACAGCACAAACACTAATGATATTCAAACAAATCGCGGTCTCGACCTTGTGAGACAAACCCGTCGGGCAGCGTATCATCGAATCGGCGCAAACGCAGTCCCGTTAGCAACAATCTCATTCGGTATAACGGGTGCCGTCGCCCGATTGGCTGCCACCACCGGACCTGCGCACTTGCACGCTAGAGTAAACACTCCGATGTTGACTGCAATTGAAGAAGGTTGTTACGGATGTATGGCTTGTATGGCTATCGGATGAACCGTGAATGAACCGCAATTCTGAATGTGATTGAAAACAGCTTTGTTATAATTGTAAAGCATTTGCTATGAATGGCTATGATGATTACACGCTCGATCCGGAAAATCGGATTACAAGTAAGAATAAGCCTGGCTGGTATTATGTAAGCAGAACGATTAAATCTTGTTAGACCCACCCAAGAAATAGAGACGTACGATTTATCACACTAAAGAATAAAATTGATTCGGCACACTATTAGTAAGCAAAGAATACAACTATCCTTTTTCACATTCGACAAAGCCTTTCTACCCACATGCACGATCATAACTCATACGTCGCAAATTGCAAATGCACACAGTCACTTGAGATCCTCCGTTATTAGGTTGCCAGGTACCAATAGTTCGAGTGTTCTTGATCGAGTACCCTCTTGTCAATGCAGGCGCCCACGCTTCCAAAACTTGAACGAGTGAATAAAGAGAGCATAGAAAGGCGACCAAAACCAATAAAGAAAAAACAGACATGAAACTGTTGGCTTTACTGTTAAAAACCAGCTCATTGATAGCACTGGATGAATACAAGAGTAGTGGATGAAGAAGAAAAGTCAAACGTTAAACAGGAAACTAATCCAAGTGTACCTTCTGTCTTTATCTATTCAGTGCCTATAACTGTAAGCCTAGAAGCCTGTACTATCAACATAGGCCGTGGTACTAATATCATCGTTTATGTATGCTATGCAGCTATTCTATACCAGTTTTCCTGCCTAGTTTGTCGTAGTGACCTATTTGCCATCGATTTTTTCTTCGTGCATAATGATCAGCTGATTTCTAATGATTTTACTTTTACTTACACCATCCTTGGTCACGTAAACATAACATTAAAGAATAACAAGGAAACACTTCAGTAGCAAAAGTAACGGTACTTTTTCACCGCTGAAATTGCATGGTTTATCAACAATTTTACAAAAGTACAGAAAAAGGGCGAGCGAGCAGTTAAGTGCAAAAAACGAGCGAAACCAATTTTCTTAGCAGGTTTCATAGAACTTTAGCTAAAGAGATTCTTTGTGTTTTGTAAAGTAAATACTCTCATAGACTTGTGTTAACATCATTAGAGCTGCCTGTCAAAGGCCTTTGTAGCGTCAGTTTCTCTCAGTGATCCTAAGTGCAATGTCCGCTTGATACGACATTATCTGCTGCGTCATCCTTTGTGGGGCTCGTAATTGTTAATTCAGCTTTATCTTTTGATGCACTTGTATTCATTACATCAATTTAGACGCTCAAAAGGATTACATCATTGTTAATTTTATAAGATTCATTCTTTGTTAAGAAATACTTCAATGTTTCTCTAAGTAAAGAATAACGGCTAATTGAAAATGAGATTACGATGTTACTTAAAATGGATCTAGTTTTCATGCATAATAATCATAAAAGTAAAAGTGACTTTTGAGAGTAAAAGGCAAGTTCGCGAGTTGAACCATCAAATTCTTTAGGAAATCTTGACGGTTCGGTTATCAAGTGCGTATGTAGATTAATAACCTTCAAGCTGATTTGCAATTCCAGAGGTGCGGCTGCGGCTTCAGAACTTAAACTTGAGAAAGGAAGGTTACGTGGAGCTTTAGCAAGTTGAGAAATTGCGATGGCAGCATTGGATTCGAAGTGTCCGGTTTTCTCAACAAAACCTGTTGTTAATATGGAATGCGGGCCCAACGCTGACGTACGAAAGTTCCGATACAAAACACGGCGTGTGTAATGTCGATTGCTTTCTTACAACCAATTAATCGATTCTATCTGAGTGCGCCAAGATTGTAGATTTCACAACAGATTTATTGGGTAATCTCGATTTACGGCGAGCGTGCGGAGCAACGGAAGATATTTACGAGGATATAAACAACTATATTGTCTGAGTTGAATATGATGATGAGAAAAGTGTCGTAGGTGTGAATGATGGCGAGGAGCCTATAATTGTCAACGGTTAGACGTGTAACTGTTTGCGAAGCGTTATAATAAGTCCGTTAGCTGTGCGTCCGTGTGCGATACATATTTGATATATTGCTGTAGAAAGGCATATATCAAGATGTCTGTTTGCAGTAGAAAGCATTGGTTGTTCAATACTGGGAGTGCTAGTTAGCTTATTGATTTTGTACGGTATTAATACAAAGACTTAAAAATCTAAATACAGATGCTAGAACCGCTAGAACAAACAATTTGATCAGACAAAAGCTCACACACAGTCAACCGTAAGTTAAACAAGTAACAGCTTCTATGAATACAAATTGATATGAAGCAATGAATGAAACGAAATCGTTTGTCGGTTTGTCCAATTCAATTCCATTGAAGCAAATACAAACGTAACCACGAAAGCGGTGGCTACAATCGGTCCCTTGAGCGTTGGCACTTGATTGCCATTACCTCACAGAAGTTTTGGCGCTCACGACTTTATTGGTTCATTGGCCCCAAGATTGCTCCGACTGGGCTTTGAGTAACCTATTCCAACATATACTTATAAAATAAACATTAGTTTTGAAATTAAAGCTTCTGAGAGTCTCTTTGGCAATAAACATTTGTGCTCAAACGGAGAAGATGATATCTTTCAACACACTGATTCAGGAAATAAAAATAAGATCTAAAACTGAAACAAACGGTATTCCATTTGATCAATGAATGTATCTTCTCTCAATATTTCATTCAACACATGTATTTATTGCCTTACTTGTTACGATTTGACCCTATTCCGTTGAATGGAGTGCCTTCGTCATAGTGTTATAAACATGTATAGATATGACAGTTATAATAGTCATGTCGTGAAGTCCTTATCGTAGAATAGACCAGCCAATGACAGAGCTACTCATAAATGGCAAATACTTTAACTGTTTTATCCAAAAGTAGACTGACAGACTACTATCGTTAGAGGAAGATCAAAGAAAATATGATTGGATGGAGAACGAAATAGAACAAAGAAGAAAGGCCATTAAAGTGACAGTAGACAGGACAGTAGGAGAAAAAATTGGGTACCAAGACCGGTAAACTAATAAGGAGAATAATGAACATGCAGTGCCACGTGTAGAGAGAGATAGAGAAGTCTACAATTAAGAAGAAGGAAAACAATAGGGCAAAACTAAGGGAACGTTGCAGTTGTCAACTATATTTTACCTGTATGTTTCGAAATTGCAACGCTGAATGGCAGAGTCTCCTTCGTGCCTGTTCCCCTAAAGGGAGCGTGCAGAAAGTATAGATGGCATCACAGAAGCATCAATGTCAAGTATTATTTACCTTGAAGTTTCAAATATGGAACAATAGATGCCATACTTGAAGCCGCCGCGCCGGTCGCCATGCACGTTCCCTTTATAACAAAACTCCTAATGAGGAAATCTCCCTATGCCCTACAGAAGACGAAACTGACCAAGCTACAACACAGCGAGTAGTACACAAAACAGTTAAAACTAAAGTAGTTATACAATTTAAGAGTTGTACCTTCCTCACTCAAAAATATAATAATAAAGAGTTTACGGTTGTGCGTAGCGGTTGCATGTGAAAATGGAGAAACGGGTTCAGAAAAAGTGAACGAAATGGATTCGTTGCGGTTTAGACGGTTATTGATAGCGATGCCGGTGTTTTGGGTGAAATATTCAATGTTATGCTCTATAGATCTAGTTGCCTAGTGATAAACGGGCATTTATTTTTATGGCATCAATGAAGGCTACTGTTTTTGTACTCACTAGTTGGCGCCACTGTCGAGTAAGGTTCTTAATCGTAGCATTAAAGTTGTTATTACGCGCATGTGAACAAAGTTAAAAGGAAAACACAAGAATATAAAAATCAAAACATAAGTAAATAAACTCGCACCAAAAGCCAACCAACAGTGAAATTTGACATTTAAAACCTCACGCTACACCAGTGCATCTAGCGGCGAATTCAAACGCGATAGCTCATTGCAATGACAGTCTACTTCACTTTTCCAGTTAATTTAGAACCAGCCATATTCATAATTCTATGTCATTAAATTGGCACGAAGTTGACAAATGATCTGAATTTGTTAGTTGAAACCTGTGGCCGCCTTGTTAGGAAGCCGGACCTAGCGCTGACATATTTAGATTATTTGCAGATCCCAACTGACAGATTCGTGTTAATATGCACTTAAGTTTCTTGAATCAAATTTCTATGTCACAGAGAACATTTAATAATTAACAGGAGATTTAAACTTGTCTTCAACGAAGACAAGTTAAGTTTTCAGTTACAGAGAACTACTGGAGTGAACAGACTTCTTCTGGGTAAGCTCACTCCATAATCGACTCTGACTCTGTCATCTCTGAACTAGACTATAGCCAAGGGCAAACCCATCTCAAATAAAAAAAAACATAAATTATGAGATAGAACAGTTTGATTAACAAAGGAGGATGGGCAACATTTTCTGCCTATTTAAAAGCTACTTAACGATTTTTATTTTGCGTATTGGTTATCTGATGATAAACATTAAAGTATTGATTTAATCGAAATAAAGAGATGAGTAGCCCTACACTAAAATATGTGTGATTTATGTGCAAAAATCAAAGGTACGTGACAATCCCAGCGCAATTAACATTCACTGTGTTCTAACTTCCGACGACGGCGCGTGTATCGTGATGGACAATTACGATGTATAGACAATTCAATGCAAATTTTACTCTATAGTGACATGTGAAAGAAAAACATGAGTAAGAACAAATAGCCCTCACATCTTGCTCGGTTCGGTTCGTTCTAGGTTCGTAGGTAAGTAGTCTTAGCTTAGTGGTAGATAACTAACAGCTACCTTATACGCTGGCTCATCATTTAAGTGAAGCCTCAAGGTTTTCTCAAAATCATAATCCAATCTAATATTATAAACACGAAAGTTTAGCTTTCACACTTATCTTATCTTATTGTTTTTTTTTTTGCGAAATTTAAGCTACTTTTACTAGATAAATGCATACAGTCATGTCTCAGAAGAGGCCTATGCCCTGTAATAGGTATAATTTAAAAAAAAATAGGTTTATAAATTTCTACGACAAGGCTAATAATTATTATTATATCTTTAATTTATGTTTATAAGTTGTTGTTCTAAATTATTTAGAATAACGACTTATAAACTTAAATTGCATTTAACAGGAACAAACAACAGCCATGGAGGTAAACACTAAAGGAACTGCGTTGTTCACATTCCGCGAAATTGTTAGCAACGCGTCGATATTTTAGTTCAGCCATCAATTCTGCTAGATTCGCAAAATGACGCAGTGTCGTTTTGTTTATACTTTGTCACGAACTCGAGTTTTAAGGTCCGTTTAATATAGCAATAATTTATTGTAAGTATTCAATCGTATTTGACACGTCGTAGAAGATAAACATTTCGAAGACGAAAACATGTTTTTTTAAAGGATTAAAAAATAAAAATAAAATGTTGCGTTATTTGTCCAAAGAAAAAACTAAGCTTCTATTTATGCAAAGACTGAATCTGCCTTTGGATTAGTGTGAATTATCCTAGAGACGAATACTCACGTCATGAGATCATAATGTTTGATGAATCTTCTTTTGAAAAGCTGAGCCATAAAAGTAACCCATGCACGATGGCTACAAACGGTAGGATCACTGACCAATGGACACTTAATCGCTTTTTAACAATGAAAGATTACCTACGTCACATATTTATTTATAAATAATAATGACCGAATTTACATACCTACACTTATACAGGGTAATTTGTAAAATACCAGAAACCTCTTAGGCAGTGAAAGTACTCATGATTATAAGCGACTTTTACTTTGGGAAAACTCCGAAAGCTCGAGAAAAATATCAGCTGTTTCATACATTTTCATTGGCTAAATATTGCATTTTGTATGAAACAGTTGATATTTTTTTCGAGATTTCGGAGTTTTCCCAAAGTAAAAGTTGCTTATAATCATGTGTACTTTCACTGCCTAAGAGGTTTCTGGTGTTTTACAAATAACCCTGTATAAATATCCTTATCATCAATATTTTTTACACGATGATCACCTGACCACACCTCACGAAGATTATAGCTGGAAGAGATTTATCGCTACGAAAAATAACTGGATTTAAACAAGTTAGGAAGCATCGAACATCGATAAAAGGATCCATTGATGTGGCAGCAGAACGCATGACATTTAAACGACCTTGGCAATAATTTCGTATCGTAATTTATAAGGCAAACCCGTTCTGTTTACTTTGGGTTGGTTACCTTATGTGAAATGTCGTAAACTCCATTAACTACAGTTCATCATGCAACACAACTGGTTCACTTGATCAAGGAACTTACGAAAAAGACTCACTAAAACCTTATATTACTTACTGGTAGAAAAGCCGAAGGCATTAAGTCTGCCTCTGTACATTTTGTGTGCGTAAAGTATTATAATAAATAAATAAACCTTCTAGAACAATTTAAAAATGATCGTATAGAAAAAAAAATTACTTTGAAGAAGTTTCATTTTACAGATAAGTGAAATGATTTTTTTTGTGTCCATATCCGAAGATATGAATAGACGATCAACCGAAGATTGATAATTTTCAATAAGTTTTTCTTTCTATAATAATCAAAGAAACTATTGGCGCTCGGCAATAAAAACGGAAGATTTATTAAATCGAAATCGTGTACGAAAACCGTTTTATTCGAATAAAAGTACACGAACACGATCCCAAACAAATTGAAATGATATCGAAGAATTGGGCAAACAAAAAATTTAGTTTCAAGAATAGCAACATAGTGCAATTTTTTATTCGCTAATGTCAAAATAAAAGTGCCTCATTTTTTATTTAAAATAAGAATTGGGACAAAAGAACAGAGTATATTTTATACCAGCTGTAATTGCCAACCGAACAATACTTCCATTGTGGTTCTGAATGGGAAAATTAAAATTCCTCATGCACAACTTTGTCGCGAAGGCCGTTCATATGAACTAGAACATGTCAAGGCTTCTGCAGACACCAAGATTGGTACTTAGGTACATGGCACTCTTTAAACCGTAAGTACAACAAAAAGTGGGTTTTCCAGGCTTTGATTAATTTAAATTACGATGCAGATGCCTTGATCGATTGACAGTAACCATTTAGCGGTCATGAACCAGAAAAAAACAGCACTAAAAAGTTTTCACGTTGGCTGAACCTAATTCGTGCATTATCCTTTTTTATTGCTTGTTGTTAGGTTTCACATTAAAAATATTAAAAATAAATTTTCAAAAATATTAAAACTAGCGGTGACCTCATCGGCGCGGCGTCCATCTTGAAATCCCGTGTTTAATTGCAAATATAATTAACGCTCACATGAATGCTATTAAGGCAACGAGCGAAGTAGCCTGGCCTTGAGGTCTATTTAATATTGCTGGTTAATTGCGCAAACAACGCCTAGAGCAAATAACTAAATTGAGAGATTGTCAAACCAGTAATGATATCTTAAACTTGTATTTGACCACGGCATTCTTTAATTGTGCCTCTGTAGGATTTGCATTAATTTGATTAATGTTCGATTCATCTTTGAATATTGCGCACTTGATATATTTGATTTATACCTATTTATGGTACGTATCAATTTTCTAATATTCTTGTAGGAAGATAGTTCAACTAATATGATCTGTATTTAAGGTCCCTTTGCATAGCACGAATGGGTAAAAAGAATCAAGAAACGACAATTAAAAAAGATTGGAAGTTAATATTGATATAAAAACCACGATCAAACGATTACTGTGGAAATAAAAATGTTTGCCAAGCTTACGATACGGCTTATCGGTTACGTAACCAGTACTGGATATAAATATAGGTAAATATTAGTAACTGACTAATGTGCAATGTGGGTAAGCATAGGTACATATGTATTGCAAAATGGATGTAAATGTCGCTCATGCTTGCCTACGAGACGCAGAAGAGATGTTGCATGTATTGCTTAAGCTGTCAGGTAATCTTGTAAGAAGAAGACTCCAGCCAGTGGCTTATGATTGAGACATCAAGGAACATTTAAAACGAATAAAATCTTCTATCTCTTTGATCATCATCATCATCTGCCTAGCCTTTTCCCAACTATATTGGTGTCGGCTTCCAGTCAAACCGGATTCAGCTGAATACCAGTATTTTACGTAAAGCGGCTGCCTACCAGACCTCCACAACCCATTAAATGGCTAACACGGTATTTCTTGGCAAGACAGGAGTCAGATTTACTGGCTTTTGAATCCATAACGACTGCCAAAGTTCTACAAATGACAGCTGCGACCAATAGCTTAACGAGCTTTCCGAGGCACGGAGGAAACTCGGTATGTTAAGATGGTCACCCATCCACAGACCAACCTTGGCAAGCGTTGCTTAACCTTGAAGATCGACTTGTCTTCTATCTCTTTAACGCTGTTTAGTAATTAATTCCATTTGTGATTCTGTTGTTTTTGTCACATAGTAAGATCTCTATAATACCGATTGTTCTGCGGGTCTAAAAAGGCCACTTTTCAGAATCAGAAATCACGCTACCCGTCACTGTCAAATTTTCCCAATCAATCTTGAACCTAAAGTGATAGTGATAAAGATGGAAATGAAAAGATTATTGTATGATTAATATTATTTTTTTTTTTTTACTAAACATAGGCACGCGTTTGACCACTCTATGATTCTACTAAAGTAGCCTTTTTAGACCCGCTGGTTGTCTTCTTAAGGAAAGGCCAGAACAAATTGAGTGGTATACTTTGGTAGGTATTTTGACTTAATGTGGTCAAGTAATCGGGCAAAAAAGTGGGAAGGAATGAGGCAGAATCGCCCATTCTCCTTTCTCACATTTATTTTTTACTCTTTTTAAAAAATAAAACTGAATAAAATTATGTCACAGTATTTCTTATTAAACTTTCTGTCATCCGTTACAAATGAAATTCCACGCTCTGGTAATGAAAGCAAAACTTCAATATAAACTGCTTATCTTCTAAACAAATTGAAATAACCGATACTGGTAGTTAAAGGCAATCCGTTGCGACGGCTACATGTAGCTGGTGGGCGACAAACATGACAGTTTTCAGAATTATGTGGTTCCTAGCTATTTGTGCCAGGCTGTCAGTTTCTTCAAAAGGAATTGATAAATTATCCTGTGGTTAGCTTATATTAATATTTATTGTTACTAGATATCGTACAGTCAGTAAAAGAGTTTAATCATTATCATCATCATATCAGCCGAACGACGTCCACTGCTGGACATGGGCCTCCCGAGAAGTTATCTCAAACTCAGATAAAACCATCAATGTTCTTTCAATTTAGAATTTGTACGTAACATCAATTTTATTCATCGCTGTGCTGTTGCACCTACCGGCCGATGCAATTTGTCTCCAAAATTAAACCCTTTTTTATTGCGGAAGAGTACGGAATCGCTGGCAGTATCTAAATACGTCATAGACACAATACTTTATTAGAAGTAATTTAGAGCCGTCAGATTCTATATGTCAATTGGATCGTAGTACGATTACATGCTGAATCGGTTAGTTCGTATGGAAAGTGCCATCGATACTGCCGCGTCTTCTTCATCATTGTCATCCCTAGCCTTCTTTGCCCCACTGCTGCGCATAAGCCTCTCTTTGATAATTCCAAGACTCCTGGGTCCTGGAAACAGAAGTCCTCAACTAAATTCTACTCCGGTGGCAACCTAACTTGTATCCCGATATTGAAGTGTCATATTGCTGTATAGGAAAAAAATCAAAATGGCCGTTGTCAAAAATCAAAAGCCTACCTTCATAAACGTTGTCATCATCGTCGTGTGCGGCACAGATCTGTCTGCAGAGGTCCTCGTACTCCGCCCAGTAGGCGGCCAGCGCACTGGGGTCCGGCGCACGCGCAGGCAGAGGCAGCGCCATGCGTACCTCTGGAGACTCCTGGGGAAGACACAAACAGGTTGTTAAGTGAGGTGTTAACTTAGAAGGCGTTTGATTGCAAGTTCTTCAAGGGATGAAATGATTGATTTAATGCTTTGCTTCGGGCTTCATTGTTAACTATAAGAATGCTCTTTTATTCAAGGGAGCAGGTAGTCTACAGAGCGCTAATTGGTAGCAATTGGCGTACACGTAAAAGACAGAAAAGACAGTGTCAGGTTCGTAGGAACCTGACACTCTTTTGTTTCTTTTACGTTAAAAATCTGATGATCTTTTAAGATGCTTTTTACATCCTATTTTCTGATAATTTCATTTAGACTGACAATTTTTGACTGCCTAACTTAGTACAGTACAGGCTATGCCTAGACGGAACTAAACCACATTCCTAAAAAAAATATTAACCTCAAGCAGTAACATAATGTTTTAATAAATTAAGTTTCTGTCAGAATTATTAATAGGTCCTTGTACTCTTCACAAAGACAAAACGATTCGGTTCTGGCTCATAAAATGTAACAACCTCTTGTTTTTTCGGCTCACTGTACATTAATCTACGAATACTCTATCTTTAATCTACTGTATCTAACAGTTCTTGGTTTTACATCATCGCGCTCAAAAGATCAACATGTCTTAGAACCAGTCCGCCCAAAATCAACATAATCCCAAGACAAACAATGATTAATTCAGAATTAATGAGAACTATTCTGTAAAGGACAATGATATTCGTCACAAGCCAACTATGTAATATGAATTGTGAGCAATCTGAGCACTTTGCGAAACGATTGACCAACTCACTGCAGAATAAGGAGTAGACAATGATATTACAACACCGCATTGTACGCATCTAAATAATATCGTAATTTGTAACCGAGCAAACTGGAATTAAAGCTTAATTATGAATCGAGATGTTGGTGATTAAATGTTGCTGTAGAGGCCAGCTTTGAAGACAATTTACGAATTTATAACACCAAGTGAATCAAAAATTGATTCAACCTGTTAACCTATTGTATTTGTAGAATTAAAAAATGTTTGCAGGGGTTGATTTGTGCAGTTTGATTATATTACTAAGAGACATTTTTTTTTTGTAACAGAAAAAATCAAAAGGAAACAGAGGTAGACTAAATACAATAAAAAAAAAATACACCGTTGCTACGGGCTACTGCAATATCAGTCTTACTTCTGATAACAGTTTCAAGTCTTGTTTCTTGTATACAGGAAAACTTGACTGTCGCATACGGACTCGAAGGCTCGATAAATAATTATAGCTGTAGGTAGTTTATTGTACAATGATCCGACATATTAAATTCAGCTTCCTCTTCTTTTTCCTGGACTTGCAGACATAATAAGGAAAATTCAAAGTAGTATTCAACTTGACAGAGATAAAGCTAAGTTAATAAATACAGTCAAACAACTAATTTATATTTTCTGAACAAAAAAATTGCTGTTTCATTTTTATAAATGTTACTAGTTGACCCACGCAACTTCGTTTGCGTCACAATTTTCATTACTGCTCCGCTCCTATTGGTCTTAGCGTGATGATATATAGCCTATAGCCTTCCTCGATAAATGGGCTATCTAACACTTAAAGAATTTATCAAATCGGACCCGTAGTTCCTGAGATTAGCGCGTTCAAGTAAACAAGCAAACAAACTCTTCAGCTTTATATATTAGTATAGATATGATTAGGAATAACCCCAACTTACAAGTCGGACGTCATGCGGAAAGCCGTTGTCTGTCTGTTATTCAGATTCCCACAAATAACTGTGTACCAACGTTCATAAAAAAGAGTTTAAGGTAAATAACAAGCTCAAGATAAAATGGGTCTACTCGAAGACGAAATTAATGAGACAAGCTAGAGGTATGACTATCTAATAGGGAAGATGCAAATACAGAATTTATGAGAATTTTGTCAGTAAAATGATAAAAAAGTATAAAATAAAAGCCATTGCAACGTTTTTATTTTGGTTAATATCGATTTTTAACAAAAATAATGAATTAAAGTAACGTGAAATAGAACGTATTTAAAAACGACAATCAGCGTTCAGTGACGTATCTGCTGTTATGCCAACGCAAAGGCAACCTTATGTATTTGAGTTAGGACAGTTCTTGACCAGTGATAGACACGAGTGACGTCATCGTCCGTTTTCGCGCAAACCTTTAAACTGTCGGTTTCAAAACGCAATTTTGGCAATAAATTAAAGCGTTTTCATTTCTTATTTATGTGGTGGTCTATTCTAGATGGAGTTCCTTAAAATTAAAGCCCTGAACCCTGGAACGCAAAGGGCATTAGAAGGAATACAGGTGGGTTTTAGTCAGTAAGAGTCTGACACTCCCTTCTGCTTCGCCCAGAGCGGGAGGAAAAAAAATAGTTAAGAAAAGGCTGGCAGATGACGATGATGATATTAATGATACTAAGAATAATACAACAGATCAAGACTCTTATAAACATAGCTCTAAATTCAAAAGGTCAGCTGCTAAAACTACCACAAGGTGCAAGCCCCAAAACTGAATTAGTCGTGTGTTCCATTAATGAATGAAACACGTCCAAAGGGCTAGGTTAATTACCAACACCAAGTAGAAACAGGCTCATGAGAACAATTATAAAAGTTAAAAACGGTTATCAAATGAACGCAGTGCTGACGAGTGACGTCACTCAATTTGGACAGATATTAAGTGGGATTTGAAGTAATCCCACTTAATATCGAAGTTAGTGTCCCAGATGACAAAGTAAATAATGGTGAAGTTCGACTTAAGGAATTTCAAGTCTTTGTTGAGCAATTGATGTTACGGTTGAGCTTAAATTATTTTTGTTGGGTTAAGTTTTACGTCATATGGATTTCCAATTTGTAAGAAAGGGGAAGACAGTGTTGTGCAATTACTCATAAGTTGTCGCAGCGTTGGTCTACTGTCATTTGTTGTGTTGTTTATTGTTTTTTTTTTTTGTAGTGCTTACTAACATAGTCGTAAATATTACTAACCATTTTTGAGTCTTGCATACTCGAATAAAGATAAGTTCTGTTCTTTTCTTTCTGAGCGACTAATTTGTGATGCTCGTTAACACTAGCCACTGCATTTTTACTTTAATACTCACTATGTATTAATTAGTATGCTAGTCTTTAATTTTATTTACATAAGTTTACTCAAAGATGTATCGTTTCCTTGCTACTTGTTCTACTTAAGGCTTTACTTTAAACTCCTTTTTTCTTTTCTACACATCTGCCTGGGCGACCTCAAAAGTCATTTGATATTTTTCTTCTTTCATCAATTTAACCTTTTATTTCGTAAACGAATATATGTTTTCTATTTAACTGGTTTTTGTATAGCTAAAATGCCTGTTTGCTTTCCCAAACAGTTGTCAATGTCGGAAACTCGGAACTGTAAGCACATAAATCGTGCCTGCACTTTCGAGTCCGCTCTTATCTTGGTCTAAAACACAAAGGCCCTCAGACAGCTATGCTACTACATTGAATCCTCACGTAAAATTATTATCAGGTGACGTCGGCTATTAGCAAATATACGATAGAGCAAGGTCGAGTCTGTACTCGGAAGGTTTATTTGAATATTTGTTAGATGAGGCGTCATTAGTTGAATTAGTTTCCTTCACACCTGTGTGTTTTTAAACGCCCTACATATTTGAATCTGACTTGTTTTCCCACACATAGTAAAAAATAGTCTTGCTCTGATGGCTCGTATTATCGTTTACATCTATTGCTTTACCACCGATCATTAGATTTTTATTAAAAGTTTAGAGTTACCATAAAGTTTCTTGCCGGTTCTCTTCTATGGTTTATATATGTATATATACTAACTGACCCGCGCGGCTTCGCTCCCGTCAACTGGAAACCCTACCTACCCTACCCGACCTACCCTACCATAACCTACAAAAAAAAAAAAAATTGATAGTAGCCGATTCTCAGACCTACCCGGTATGCACACAAAATTTCATAAGAATTGGTCAAGCCGTTTCGGAGGAGTACGGTAACTAAAACTGTGACATGGAAATTTTATAAATAAGATGTGATGGTTTATGTAAAGATAAAGATAAAGATATATTTATTTGTAAACATGTGTAACATTGTACATATACATGCAAATGTGGATGTAAAAGTAAAAAATATTGTGAGTTTCAACATGTTTTGCCCCCATTGGCGTACAAAATTAATTATAACCACTCGAAATACAACACAATTACTTAAGTACAACGTGAAACAAAATAAACGCAAAGCCTCTTAAAGGGTCATTGTACTCATCATTATGAACAACTTTTACTATGGGACCAACCCCGAACTCGCGAAAAGAAAATTCAGCTGTTCAGTACATTTTGTCGAGTTATGCGCACAGAAATATATGGGGGAGTCGAATTTTTTTTTCGCGATTTCAGCGTTGTCCCATAGTGAAAGTTCTTCATAATGATGAGTACAATGACCCCTTAAGAGGTATAGCGTTAATTCTGTTACAGGTTGTATACGTGTGCCTGAAAGAGCTGTCCCGCTAGGGCCAGTAGGCTGCGGACTTCGTTCGAAAGAGGCACCGTACCCTGGAACGCAAAGGGCACTAGGAGGAACACGGATGGGTTTTAGTCAGTAAGAGCCCTCCCTCCTGCTGTACCCAGAGCGGGAGGAGTCATTTGATGATTTCCCATCCTAAAAAAAAAAAAAAAAGGTTGTATACGTGTTTCATGATATGTTAAAAGAACGTATGTTTAACTAGGTATAACATCACCGCCACTTATCCATTGTCAAGTGTTTAAGATTATCACATATGTTTTATTAGGCTTTTCAAAGAGACAATGCTCTATATACATATAATCGCATGGTTCAATTGTTTACATCAATATTATTAATATCTAACATTTTCATGATATTTAATAATCTTCTTATCGTGTGGGCAGTAAGGTCTAACTACCCCACACCCTAGTGTAAGAGTTTCTAAACTGTCTCAAGAGCCTCTGACATGGTGGAGGTCTAACGCAAGTCTATTTTTTTTTATAGTCATGAGTTAGTCATCGACTTGTATTGATCTTATACCAAAATAGATTATATCAATCAATATCCCTACCTACCAAAAATTTTTTAACCAAGCCACCTGTTTTGAATCAAGCCCAATTATTAATTAAAATTGTATTATTTTTTGCTTCTCAGTTACAATAGAACCGTTACGTCATAGAGACTGTAATTTGCTTTAGTTCTCAAGCAATTAAGTTGCCTAAACTAGTCGGAGGTCGGATCATACATAGCAGTCCTTATATAAGCTCAATTGATTCCAGTAATAGAGATATATCCAAACAGAACAAAATAAATAATTGGAACCCCATACAGTAAGTTGCTTTAATAAAGATATTTAACATCGTAAGTGATATCATAAACACGAAAGTAAGTTTGTTTGTTTTTTACGCTTTTACATATCGCCGTCGTTTGTAGTTTTTTTTAACTGATTTTCATTAATTTTAGGCCCTTTTTACAGTATACCTATTTAAAAAAATCTAAATGTACTCGTAAACAAGGTAATATGAAAATAACAAACTAAATATTGGGCAATAATACAAGTTTTGGCAGATTTTTTATTTCTAATATCTAAAAATCAAGGCCTGAATGAGCAACTACCCGAAATATGTTGAAAGGATTGATGATAATGAGATACCCCAGCTTCCTATTATTACCCTACTTATCGTCGAAATGGTTTTATCTTTTAGAGGGAATGACTCCTAAATGAGAACTTATTCTCTTTACACAACTTGGCCTCTTACGAAAGCTCGCGTAGTTATGAATGTTTCCTCCACGGCCCACATACGAAGAGACAAAGACAGAAGCCATCGGCATCCTGCGCCCGCGTCGTTTCCGGAGCGCCCACCGCCGCGATAATTTGAATGTGTATTACTGTCACAGGTAGTAATTTAGAACAGGCGACCGTTTGTCAGACAACTATTAAATTAATTTATTGTTCCACAAATTAGTGTCTTTTCCTCGTAGGCTTAAGGAAAATTTTAAGTTATTATGTGATCAAGACAAATCATTATTAACATGTTAGGTATTGGAATATGAGCAAAAAAAATATTAATAGACTTTTTTTCTTTGAACGTCGAATAAATTACCAAATGACGTAAGCTGCTACAGACTGTGATCCAGACGGTTTGACCTATATTTTTTATTTCTATTGGTGATATTTTAAAGTTACAAAAATATTTTAAATAAGAACATCACATTGACGACAAACGATATTATTTGCGTCAATCAAGAATACAATATACTGTTACTACCGTTGGAAGCACAGTTAATGAAAAGGCAAGAGCTATAAAGGAAATTCTCTCATCCCATTTCCTATAGCACATAAACCCACAAAATACTACTATGGTAATTCCAACAAGGTTGTTCGGGGCCAGAGAAATATTAACGACATGTCGAACCTTGGAAGTTTCGAAGAAGATGATTTAGTAAGAATTGTAAAAACACTTACAATGAAACTAATGAATAGAGCAAATGTGTATCTTGGAAGTGAACATACAGATGATGAAAATGACACCAAAAGTTCTTGCGCCAACAGCAATGTTGAACAGCATTGAACAGATAATATATAAGAAACGAATGTCGCAAGACCGCATACATAAAGTAATGTAGATCATCTGAACACATTGTAAGATCATTTACAACGTACAAATAATTTGTTAAACCATTACCAGAGTCGGATCGAGGTCGATATACGCGAGATAAAGCACCGGATGCTTAAACAATCCATTAAAATCACATTTACAGTCGCATAAATTCTGTTAAACAGAGACAAAGCCAAGTATCTCAGGTATGTCGTCCGGTTTCCGGAACATGCAAAAATATACAACGAACGTGTGTCAGATGAATCAGGTGATTATAAAACGACAAACACTTCGATTCTCATTAATATGCAAGCTTTAATGGACCATACAAATCAACAGACGAAACTGGAAATTCTATTAGATTACATCGATGTTTGTAAGAAAGTTAATGTCATGAATGAAATAGCAGATAGTCTATTTTTGATAATAAATCATTCAAGATTTTCTAGGATACTGTCTATTATTGTTGTAGCTGACCATAAACTTGATTATCTCACGACACTTGACCATGAATCTCTCAGACACAAATTATACTGTATCTAAAAGGGTGATCTATCACGCACCTATATGCTCATATCACACTGACACAGTCATCACAATCGTGTGACCAATTACGGCCCTGTGCGTGTCTGTAGATCATTAAAAGTTGACTTTGAAACACCTGAATAATTCAACGAATAACATTCAACTTGATATATTTGAACTTTAATACTGTTAGATACTACTGATTTGGCAGGCAACCTCTACCTATCAAGGAATTTAAATGGCGCAAATTCTATAAAAGGCCTTCGGTATTAACATAATTTAGCATTATTTGAATGGCATCTCTGCGTAATCGTTAAATTTTTAGTATCGCCGCGCCGGCAAGAGGATAAAGATATCGAGTATCATGAATGGATGTGTGTGATCATCATTTGCCTAGCCTTTTCCCAACTATGTTGCGGTCGGCTTCCAGTCAAGCCGGATCCGGTATTTTACGAGGAGCGGCTGCCTACCAGACCTCCACAACCCTTTAACTGAGTAACACGGTTCTTCATGGCAAGACTGGAGTCAGATTTACTGGCTTCTGACTATCCGTAATGACTGCCAAAGATCTACAAATGACAGCCGGGACCAACAGCTTAACGTGCTTTCCGAGGCACGGAGCAAACTTGGTATGTTAAGATGGTCACCCATCCACAGACCAACCTTGGCAAGCGTTGCTTAACCTTGAAGATCGACCCGTGCGGATGTTATTATCTAGCCACGAGCTCCTCGAATGGATGTGTGTGATGAAAAATTTTAAAAATAAAGCTAACGTATTCTTAAGAACAATCGCGGGTCGATGATTGTTGTCACGAGATCCGTCTGATCGGTTCATGTTTTGTGCATCATGATGTCATCCATGCAGACTTGTGCGTCAAAAACGTAGCATTGATCTTGGATCTTTGTTCTTTGGTCTTTTATTTACCAGCTTCCTTATATGACGCTGTTGGTGTTTTCTTTCATATTCCGTAGTACTACCATCATACTACATATCCAACTTGTTCTAACTAATGAACCAATGATCTCTGCAATGACTTTTGGTGAGAAACATTAACATACCCGATATATTTTCTTCTAATCATCATTTTTATCGTTTCCCAAAGAATTGATAGTCTACTATGTAAAGCCATTTGTTATAAAACCATCTCACAAAACCTTACGTACTTTCTATTTCTGCGAATACAACGATTCTACGAATCTTTTCTTCACTATTTGTTTTTTGCTGTTTGATCATCAATACTAAGAATTAGACGTAACATCGACGGTTAAGGTAATAGAAACGTTTTCAAACTCAGATCTGTATCTGTGTCTACCTAGAAAGATTCAGATTCATCTCTTTGTCCATCCACATTATTTATTTATTTAAATATGCTTTATTGTATAATAAAACATAGTAATTTATACTTCACACTTAATATTATAAATGCGAAAGTTTGGATGGATAGATGTTTGTTACTCAATCACGTCAGAACGTCTGAACGGATCTTGATAAAATTTGGCACAGAGGTAGAATGTAGTCTGGAATAACACATAGGAACCTTTTTATACCGAAAATATGATTTTTGGGATAATTTTCGGCATTCACGCGGGCGGTAGCTAATATTTTATACGCGAAAGTAACTCTGTCCGTCTGTTTCTTACCTCTTAACGTTTTAATAGCTGAAAGGATTCGGATGAAACTTGTTGCATGGGTCGATCATGCCTCGGGACAGGACAAAGGATACTTTGACGCCGGTAGTATTATCCATAGAATACTATTCATCCCGGTAGTATGTTCCCTTAGGATAACTTTCGGCTAGCACGCGGGCAACGCCGCTGGCAGATAAGCCAGTAGGATTTTAAGGTCAAAGTTTTTAAGCTCGAAGACCTTAGTGATCGACTAATAACGGATGTGTTGGAATTTAAATTTTTATATTCTTGATACTTGACTCGGAATGTGAGTGATGATGTCACCTCTTTGTAAGTGACGATAAAGAAGCGATGCGTTCTCTTTGAGTGCATTTTTATTAACATGGTTATTTTTAATGGCTACCGAATAAACATTACGTGAGTTAGCAATCTCGTGGTGACGAGTTGGTGTTTATAGGAGTTAGCTGACTGTAGTAGCAACAAAGAAGTTTTATTTTTAAACTAGTTGACCCGCGCCACTTCGTCTATAGCCTTCCTTGACAAATGGGCTATCCAACTCTAAAATATTTTATCAAAAATCTCAGACTGAATTTGTGACATTTCTACTTTGGATATTCAGAGGAATATTATGTATTCTGATGATCTAGCTAGGGTTTTGAAACCTGAAGGTTGTTATTGTAAATGATACTTCAACATGGATTTATTTAGGAGATTGTAAGTTTATGGTACTCTAGTATTATTATGAGGAGCTCGTGGCTAAAGAATAACAGCTACACAGATCGATCTTCAAGGTTAAGCAACGCTTGCCAAGGTTGGTATGTGGATGGGTGACCATGTTAACATAACGAGTTTCCTCCGTGCCTCGGAAAGCACGTTAAGCAGTTGGTCCCGGCTGTCATTTGTAGAACCTTGGCAGTCGTTACGAATTGTCAGAAGCCAGTAAATCTGACTCCAGTCTGCCAAGAAATACCGTGTTACCCATTTAGTGCAGGTCTGGTAGGCAGCCGCTTCACGTAAAATACTGATATTCAGCTGAATACGGTTCGACTGGAAGCCCACCCCAATATAGATGGGAAAAGGCTAGGCGGATGATGGTACTGCAGTATTATTATGAAAATACACAATCTTATGGACCAGAGGCTTATAAAAATCACGAAGAAGCAAGTATCAACGCAAATGGCCCAAAGTCACAGCGTGACAGGCACAGTTACACAAGTTCTGCTCTACATGTCAGCACGCACTTGCGACAGTTGCATTCAAAATGTCGTCGATTAATTGCAGAGTCTACTGACATAATTGTGGACTAGTTGCACAATCCTGGCTTTATATTTGGCACTGCTAAATTAATTGATAATTTGAATGGATGTGATATTGCTTATCAGTTAGTGTAGGTGGCCCTCTTCTGGTATAAAAGGCCTATTGTGTTGTTATTTTCATTTCATGCAGTTGCATTGCAGTTGTAGCAATTAATCCATCTTTCAGAATTATAATAGTTTGTATTTATATTATAATGAAGTTTTATATTTTAATTTAAAGCCTTGTTTTCTCTTTCTTTAAGCACTTTACCAGTCTCATGCCAGGGTCGATGATCTAGCTCACGAACAGGCCCTTGAAGAAGTGAAAACATAAATTCTTTGTTTACTTGTAAAACTTTATAAAAACTATTTACTTGGACTATCTATCTTGAGGCATTGGATAACTATTACCAATCACAATGCAAACTACTCAGATTTGAAACAAAAGCTTGTTATGAATATACCAAGAATCGACAAGAAAATATGTAAGTATATGAACAACTGAGTGAATGACACATTGCATAATCGACACATTTACTCTCACGTCACTTTTCCAAGCATATTGTATAATAACAGTAACTCAGAAACCAACTAATTAGCGGCAATGAGAGCTGAATGCTATCCTATTAATTATGAATAACCTGAAAACATTCACCTGCTGCCAAATTATATATTTCGACATAGGAAATAATTAATTTTAGTTGGAACATAAATAAAACTCGTGGGATTTATGAAGAAAAGGCTCGAACGGAAATCATCAAATAAAGGTGTGATTTGGAGCAGCACTTTTATATTTTCCATGTAGCGGTAGAGTACCAAAATAATTTTGAATATGTAATATTCATTCAAGCTTATTGCTCATAACTATTGATCGAAACCGATCCGCAAGCGTAACCGTCAATCAACTTATTATGAAATCGGAATAACATTGAATGAACTGAACGAAACTATAACACCAGAGCTGAGAAGTGCAAAGACATAACAGTAACGTATGACTTAAAAGCATAAGAGGAAACTACAAATATGACAGTAAACAAAGTATTTAAAATAAATCTTACAAGATTGATAAAGTTACTGTAAAAGAATCTAACAAATTAGAGAGATAAGATGGACATCAAGAATTACACTAACTTTATGTAATTAAAATTGGGATTAATCAAAATTAACTTCAAGATTATGCTAATGAATTTAAGTAACAGACGGATTCTGTTGCATCACTCTGTCAGATCGAAACTGTCTGATAATTTTATATTTAAAAGCACACTTTAAAACAATTAAAATGATTCATGGTTCGGCGTTTACGAAATCTAGTCTAAGTCTTAAGAAAAATATTTTGCTGCAAATATTTTTGAAAGTGTTTTTAATTATGTGTTGTAGTTAAGTTGACTTCCGATTTAACTCAACCTTAATATTATGTCATCAACATATGTTTCATCGAAACAAATGAAAAAGAAAGGGACAAAGGTGATTCTTGCTAAAAATAACACTGCAGACATTTAACAGCCGATAACTGAACAAATAAAATCTTAGATCGCTGAGTATCTGTACTCAACGCAGAGGCTGATAAGCCTAATTTGATTTCCACTTAAATCCACGTCCATCCCTTCAATGTCACCGTGTAATGGTCAAGTTATCTTGTTTCAAGACGTTTGAGATTAGCGTTGTCCTTCCTAGCTCAATATGTCAGCCACTGTCACTACCCATATCTAAAGATTATATTACTACTTTCACAGATGTTGCCTGGATTTAACATGAAAACAAGAACTCGAATAAAACTGTCTGTAACTGCAGAGATAAAGTTAGCGCTGTGATTCCAGATTTGTTCTATAAAGTTAATTGATATTGCAGCTAGGATCCGGTTTGTTTTCGACGGCAGAAGTTTTTTTTTATAATTAAAGTTGCAATATGTAGGTTTACTTTTGGATTGTCTTTTGAAAGTTCAAGTTAATAATTTCGCAAACTTTTTCAGACAAGGTTTGGTTTCGAAATTATTCACATCCTACTCTGATCGTTCAGAGGAAGGCATTCAATGTCACAAAATAATTAGCACGAGTATTTATACAAATAGTCGTGATTGTGAAACTTCAAGATGAAAGATTAAAGTCAAAATAAAAGCAGGCAGGATATGGTCCATACGCTTTTCATTTATTGAATAATAATAATAATTTATTAAGCCAAAAAAGTACAATGTACAAGCTACAAGTATTTTCCTCATGTCTGCAGACCACATGTAGAGCAGAACAACTTAAGTACAGCAACATCTAAATATCACATTCGATTAACACAAGTAGGTATTGTTCTTGCAATCATCGATTGAATTAACCTTTTTATTATATGGCAGAACATGACCTTTGCGTATCTCAAGTTGCTTAAACGTTTCACACTTGTGTATAATGTTGCTGTCAATTGTGACAGCAACATAAGTGCGACTCGTTAGATAGCAATAGTTGTGACGTCATTATTAGATGATAAGCATAATTTTGTATGGTCGTAGATGTATGTAAAACTATGGGATATCGGCGATTAGGTCATGCCAAGAAATCTAGCTAGACACAGGGATGACCAATGAATCAGATGAAATCATTTGTTAAACCTTCGTCAATATTCAGCCAAAGCGGCTGAATATTGACGAAGGTGTAACTAAAGAAACCAGCATTTTAAAAGCGCATTGGGCTATTGATATTCAGGAAGTACTAGAAGAACAGATACAGAAAGGAGAAGCTTTCTGTGGAGAATTCCGGGTTAAAACTGATGACTATGAGGAAACCGACCACCAGAGATAATAAAATTCTACAAAACAAACAAACAATATAACGTTGAACGTATTGTTTTACCACTACCGGAATCGAATTCAATCATAATGCTCGATAATAGAGAATCGATTGTTGCAAGCGATGCTACAATCGTATTGTAGGTAATAGACGAGAGCTATTGCAATCTATTACGGTCATTTGAGCACGGCTTTAAAATATTATTATTGTAGTTATTACTATTATAGTAAAGATGTTAATTATCTTCAATCTACCTGCCTTTCAAATGTGCGCCTACTTACCGCATACTTACCACTTTACTACTTCCAAAAAGGAGGAGGTTCCCAATTCGGTTTTTCATTCTCCCCTACTAACCGCCACACTATCATTCACTCCCTTTCTTACATTAATTTATCACATCCATCTATTTAGTGATCTTGCTTATAGAAAGTACCGATTTCAAGAAAGTTTTCAACTCAAATGCGGTCAGGAATCGGGATCGATGTTTACAGGTAAGCGCAAACGCGGATAATATCCTTTCTACAGTACCGTGGCACATTCCTCGAGTTACTTTCAAAAGGTTTCTTCGCATGCCAACTGCATTACGTTGCATTGTCCTCTTTCCTTCTTCATTTTCCAATAAACTCTTGAGTTTAATTTTAAAGCTCGTTTTATAAAGACCGAGAACCCATCCGAAATCCGGATGCGCCTGGAATCTTGTCACATTCATTGCTGCTATTTTAATATCAGTCATTCATTTTGCTAAATATTGCTTATTTGATGCGCAAGTTCTTGCTAATGTTAGCTTAACTTTAACTTAGTTATAACTAAATCTAGAGCCGGCGTCACATGAATCTTAATTCCATTTACAGACGGTTTATATTACAGTTATTGACGCTGGATACGATCAAGGACAAGAAACTACCATTAATCCACTTGGCGAAGAAAGTTAATCAGTAATTAACAGGGCACGACCGATAAAGGGCGCAGTCTTCGTCAATTGCGCTTGCGACACTTCGCAGTCTATTTGTCGGAGAACAATCGGCCGGTGACGCAAGGTGCGCGTGCTCAATCGCCCCGCCTGCTATCACTCAGATAAGGGGATTACACCTTGGAGACTACAGTCCTCAAGTTACGTATGCAGAAGTGTTGTGTTGACAAAATAAAGCCGCTGTGTTACGAGTACTTAGATTTTCTGTCATATTTTCTTCTTCAATTTTTGGAAAGGTTTTAAGAAATGTTTTCATCGATATTTCACCAGGAATTGTTTAGTGTTCGGAGGGAGGTTTTTGCCCTGTAGTGGAACACCACGTTTGTTTAGTATAGGTACTGACGGTGCCACTACCATTACACAAAAATTATTGAAACATCCACAAAGGGGTTCACTAAACTGGTAATGGAAAAATATAAAGGAATGTGATGACGAACCCAAACGGATCAAGACTAGATGTTGATGATGCCAACATGGCAAACGCCAAAATCTTTGTATCGACAACCGTTACTCCGAAACGTATCAGAATTTGCGTCACTCTAATCACATGGTACGTTACAATGATTGCGTCAATAATATCTGTTACCATATATTGCTATCTAATTTCGCGCGTAATACCTATAATGGCTAGCAAAACTAAGATATTACATTATTTACAAGCAATTTGAGCGGTGGAGCGGATCGGAGCGCGTATCATTTGCGGTGGGTATGCAATATCTCATGCTCGGACCAAATTGCTATGTGTGTATCGGACCTCCTTTGGTGAAGCTTAGGCACGTACGGCAGGCTACATGTTGTAGGTGTTGTGGTATTGCTGCAACTGAATGGGAGCAGAATATTGGGTAAGCTTCGGATTTGTAAAAAGGCTCTCTCTTAGAATCCAATTTGAAAGACGATACAACTGTTTTAGGAGTCGATGAATGATGTCATTTAAAATTTTAGTTATACACTAAAATTTTAAATGACATGGAAAACTTGGCTAAAAATATCGATGTCTTAAAGAAGAAACCGATTATAATATTAAAGTTTGATCCCCAAAAAGTGCAAAGCTATTTGAAGGTGCAGTAGCAGTGATGAAAACACATACTTAGCAAAATCACTAAAGATCGTGCCACTGCAATTTAAGAGAGATAAATATTATTGCAACCTTTTCAACTTTCGTCAATAACTGAACGTGATGACTGAGAAGGTCAATATCTACTGAATGTTTTGGAACTTATTTATTGTGCATTATGGTCAATGTAACATCTTTGATTAGACATAGCAATGATAAATACATCGCTCAAAAGGGGGTGACTAAACTAAGACAACGACTTATACAAAGGCACGACAGATGATGTGATGACATGTTGAGCCGAGCCCAAATAAATTAGGAAAGACTAAGAGAGTGATAATGATGATGACTTCAACGATATTTTTAAAGTAAGTAACATCCTTGTATTCAACACGTGGTGCTTTAAGTAATCTGTTTCTAATATAATCAGTAAGATATTCGCATATCATAATTTGCAAATCGATGGTATCAGACCACCTGATGTCCCACTTAGCAATGTGCACGGAAATAATGTTTATCAATTAACAGATAAACTAAGATACATGTGTAATTGCGTTTTACATTTAAATATTTTACAGGAAGTCTTAAGTTTCTGATAATTTACTTTTTCCTGTAATTCCGAATCGAAATACCGAAAATGGTGAAAAAAAAGGTTTATGTGGAACACAAGTAACAAAGGAAAAACGAAGCTAGCTACAAAAGTAGGATACTATGGCGCAACTATCAACGCCCAACTTAATACAAACGAAGGCGAAAAATCGACACTTCCATACATTTATGTGCGCATAACTCCACAAAATGTACTGGAGAGCTGTTTCTTTTCGCGATTTCGCGGTTGGTCCCATAGTGATAGTTTTTCATACTCGTATTGATGAGTACTATGACCCCTTAAGAGGTATTGCGTTTATTCTGACACATGTTATATTTATAATGTCAATGAAGAAACTATTGAAATTTTGGGAATCAAATTTTTAAGCGTCCTACAGGGCGTGATAACACAAGATACAAAAGGACATGATGACCAAATAGAAAACTTCTCAATAATGTTTCTTCATAGCAAAAACGAAGGAATTTAAACCCCATCAGCTACCATAGCATCCACTAGGAATCTGCAAGTTGTACCATTTCAATCTCAACATGTTATCGGTGACAGAATCGAACAGAGACCTCCCAACTTTCTACGACAACCAACCAGTTTTAATTAAGTACGAGTAAATTGATATTATCTGTTGCAGCTACTTGCCATAAACATGCTGGAATGCTTTAATCATGTTCAATACTTAGTTTATGAATAAGAAGATATATTAAGAAATGGGAAACGATCGTCTGGATATAAAATGGAAAGCTTGTGTTTTTTTTTTGTTAAATAATTTCTCACGAAGGGTTTAACCATAATAACGTTGCAGAAACAATAGCTACTGATGATATTACCAACGAATCAACAACGGGTAGCCGATGGATGCGAGACGCGCAGGGCCGGTCGTTGTGGCAACGCTTGGGGGAGGCCTATATCCAGCAGTGGACGTCTTTCGGCCCATATGATGATGATGATGATGAATCAACAGCTCAGTGTTATAAACTCAGTGTAACAACTCGTGTTATTCAAAGATTACAGTTAGCTATAGTAGGGATTCAGGATCGTTGAAGTGGCGAATATAAATAGCTTAGATCTAATCTTTAAAAAAATACTGCGATGGAAGCAAACATTCGGCAGTTTATTATGGAGATAGTAATAGTATTCTATTTTCAGAAATTATAGAGGCTAGGTAAGATCAATAAGTAAAACATAGAATGCAACAAGAAATGTGGGATAAAAACTGACCGTAAAATTGCACTAACGACCTGCAGCGACTAAGAATGCCGATGATTAGCTCAGCAGTCAGGACAAAAACTTAACAAGAGCACTGTAAACTAAAAATAGAAATCTATACTTTTCCTGTACAACTACAATTTTTATGAGAAAGAGAGAAAAACAATGGCCGTTTAGTGACGCCATTTCTTTTAAATGATTTACTTATCTGGTGCATACTCGTGAGTGTGTTGAGCCGAAGGAAATCTTGGCTGACGTAAACAAGGCGAGCTGTACCAACTGTATATTTGATTTTGTATTTAGTGGAGTTTCTTGCACCATTGCTTTCTTAGATATACACAAGTGAATAGTAAGTATTTTGAAGCTGTCTGTGCAATTTTGTCAACTGATGATTCTCTGCCATTTTTGAACTTGCAGTCATAAACATCTGTTTCTTTAACATCAGCAACTAAATCATTCAATGAGTCTTGTAAATAATGTTAGGGTTTAGTTGCTTGGTTGGTATAGTTGGTAACAGTTTTTCGAAATCTGCGTGCCATATGTTGCCATATCAGAGGAGGTCTCAGTAGACTGCCATTTATTACCCATTTGTTCTGTATCATTGACTTCACCTAGTTTAGTTCTATTTCGGTTATATGCTACATATATTTTTTGTATTTTTATACCTTCAGTTTTTTCAACTTTATCTTTTATTTCAGAGTTTTTAGTCTTCAATATTCGTTTAAATAGGGACGATTTTTTTTTAATGCCTAAGCTGGACACTAAGGCGACAGCCAAGAAGACAAACACTGCTAATACAATCCTCGTGACAATGTTTACTACAGTTTTGATCGATTGGGTGACGTAATCATTGAGAACCACATTGTCGGCTTCAAACGTTCTCCTTTTGACAAGATCATCAATAATCGTGTCATTGTCAAGACTTTTGATAATATTATCTCACTTATAGCTCGTGGCAACAATACTTTGCTTTTTCATAACAAACAACACTTGATGGTCTTTGTGATTTTCATTAATTTTTATTCAGTACTAGTTGACCCACGCAACTTCGTCTGCTCCGCCCCTATTGGTCTTAGCATTGATGATATATGAAATTATTTTCAAATCGGACCAGCAGTTCCTCAGATTAGCGCGTTCAAGCAAACTTGAATTCGCTAATCTCAGGAACTGCTGACCCGATTTGAAAAATTCTTTCAGTGTTAGATAGCCCATTTATCGAGGAAGGCTATAGGCTGTATATCATTACGCTTATACCAATAGGAGCGGAGCAGTAACGAAAATTGTGACGCAAACAAAGTTGCGCGGGTCAACTAGGTAGTTAGAATGGATTTTTTTATTTTAAGGATTGGATGAAATTTCTTGCGCGTACTCCTCCACTGATATCTTCGACATGGAACGTGCAAACCTCATCTTTCTGAAAGAACGATTCCATGAAAAATCTAAAGTGATGTGATTCAATTGAATTTAATGCCGAGTTATTTTTCTCTATACTTATTATAGATGTTATTTTGTTAATATAGGCTGATAGGACACAATGGAAGAATAAAACGTGTTGCGCCTACCCCAAGTAACATGGGACAAGGGCAGGAAAACGATAATATTTTATGGAAACAATATGGTTACTGTTAGCACAATTATTATTTATCCGAACTCTACTGAATATTCCTGACATCAGTTGTTAAGTAAATATGTAAAAATAGCAGTTAAATAGCAATAATATAAAACCACAATCCATAAACACCATTTTGAATGATTGAACGTTAGTTACAGTCTAATTAACAGCAGGTATACATTAACAAAAACACATGTGTTTTTCCAAATATACCAAGAATAAAATAACTGACGTAGGTTGGTATAAAAAATTATATTATAATTTAAAATGTTGTATTTATAAGCTACACTGATTCCTTAATTCATTGGTCGTTTTATATCAGTATTTTAAATAGTTTCACCTTTTTTGAGGCAATATATGAGTAGGAAAGTTATAGTCGTCTTGACTTGATCAGATTTAAAATCGAAAATAGTAAAAACAGGCTGTACCAACTCATCAATAAAATTGAATCTCTGTTTCACTTGGTCACGCCATAATTTAAGAACTACTAGAATGTTTTTTTTTTGTGTTCGTAATGTCAGGGCAAGGATTGTGTTCAATCTATGGTCCGGAGCGAGGAGGTATGGGAAGCGGTCACCTCCTTCTGCTAATGCTAGCAAAGGAGGAGGCCGAACGTGTGAGAGAGAGGGAAACCTCACGTCCCAGTCACCGCAACAGAAGGAGACGCCCCAGGCGTCGGGAGTCGCAGGGCGATTTCCGGCCGCCTTAGGCGCGGGCCTGCGGTCGGCAAGCATTGGGTGGCTCGCCGTCTGATCAGAACTAGGCCCGGGTCGGCGGCGCGCAGCGATCCCAGCGCGCCTCAAAGAAATGTCAGCGTAGATGAAGGGGCCCGCTAGGGTAGGTGCCTGCTGGGGCTGCGGAATCTGTTCGAAAGGGGTGCCGCAGCCTTGGAACACAAAGGGCACCAGGAGGAACACGGATGGGTTTTAGTCAGTAAGAGTCTGACACTCCCTCTTGCTTACCCAGAGCGGGAGGAGTCATTTGATGATTTCCCATGCTTAAAAAAAAAAAAAAAAGTGCAAGGAATGTATGAAAGAAAATTTTGAAAAAGAAATACAGCCGGGCGAAGCCACGCGGGCCACTAGTAACAAATCGGTTTCCTTTGGTCACACACAGTCTTAGAATGGCACTATCATACATTATTTATATGAAGAACTAAGTCTTACCAATCTTTACGACTTCTAACATTAACTCAGCAGCCATTAAATCTTTTTACGAGGCGACACAATGCCCCGACGTGTTTCCAATTCAAATATAAATTGAACCGATTTAATTGTTACCTTTCCAACAGTAAGCAGCCTCTTATCGACCTTACTGGCAAGATATACGAACAAAATTGGCATTGAGTTGTTATACCTAGCTAGTTATATGAAATTCTAGAAGGTTTGTGTAAAGTAACTGCCAGTTTATTCAACCAATCGATGTCGAAGCAAAATGAGCAGTCAATCCATATGTAATCAAGTTAGAAAGACTGCTCACTTCGCCGTCACTTCATTCAAGCCTTCATTTCGACATGTTTACAGAACCGACCGGCTGTACCCCGAAAACTTGGGAGAAGTGAGCGTGAAGTGTACTGTCGTTACATAACCTCATCATCTGTCTAGCCTTTTCCCAACTATATTGGGGTCGACTTCCAGTCAAACCGAATTTAGCTGAATACCAGTGTTTTACGCGGAGCGGCTGCCTACCAGACCTCCACAACCCATTAACTGGGTAACACGGTACTCATGGCAAGACTGGAGTCAGATTTACTGGCTTCTGACTATCCGTAACGACTGCCAAAGATCTAGAAACGACAGCCGAGACCAACGGCTTAACGTGCTTTCAGAGGCACGGAGGAAACTCGGTATATTACCCACCCACAGACCAACCTTGGCAAGCATTGCTTAACCTTGAAGATCGACCCGTGCGGCTGTTATTATCTTGCCACGGGCTCCTCAAAAAAACATGTGTTTAATTCCATTACCTACTAACACCTAACTGTCTGGATTGACAGCTCACTTCCAGCTCAGTAGGTAGAATTCACGGTGTGATATCGATACAATAGAAGTGCTGCATTTTAGCGGTATTTTTATTGAAATCCAAAGTTTCGATTCAGAAAGTAGAAGAAGAAAGAATTTGGGTTTCGTTAAAGCCTTTCCTCCTTATGGTGTTATAACTTTGCTCGTGGCCCGTGTAAGAGTTTTTTTTAGTAGTAGTTCAGAATACAATACAGTAAATAGGTAGCCATTGAATCGACAGGAAGCAGTAATGTAACAGCAGTTGATAAGAACTATAGTGATTGCACACATGCTACAACATTGTTATAATGAGATGAAAATAATAAGCTAACATAAAACAGAATTACTGGAGTATTTTAGAGTGATTTTAATTGTGACCAACAAGGTCTTTATCAAAATCTAACACAGCATGAGCAATCAGCACGACGCATTTACATCCTCTACAATCAATTAAAAGAAAATTAATTAATTCAGATGAGCTTGCTGCTCCTATTAACGAGATAGATTCATCAGTAAAATAAACAAACAAATAAGTGCAGTCAAGGATGCGAATCTTATTATTAACAAGTAATTAATAAAAACCGTCATGCATAAGAAAGACGAGAAAGCGAAGAACAAAGCAAACCATTCCAACGAGGAGAATCCATCATGTTCCACAGATGTAATTGACGCACTTCTAGTGAAATATCACTCGTAAGAGAGAAAACCAAACGACGCTAGGAACACGATAATTAATGTGGCGATACGTTCTCCCATTAGTAGACTAGTGACAGTCAGCACGCAACGCTAAAAATACGCGAAGAAATAGGTGAGTGGAACAAATGTCCAGCCGCAGAGAACAGCAAAAACTACACCAATGAAAAACTCAATTAAATGTTCAAGATTAAAACAAATCGGCGTAATTTTATGCAGGAAAGCGTCAGTTTTTCATCTCACAGCTGAAAAAGAAATTATATTTAGAAACGGTTTGGACTTGGAACGAATTAGATTTTAGACATGGCTAGGTTTGGATGTAGCACTAATGGCCCGACGATTTCAGAATATTTGTATTTTATAAAGTACGAGTACGAATATATTTTTTTAAAAGTAACCAGTACTTAAAACAATTAGAAATGCAAAAAGCAGTAGACAATATTCTAATGTCTTGCCTACTTGGATGATATGTTTGTGATTTCGAACTTGTGTGGCTGCTAATCTGGTGATTGTGCCATGGTACCAGGTGTTTGGGATGATGTTCCAAACTGAAAGGAGGCATCCTATTCCGTTGACTTTTGATTTTGGGCGCAACTTTGTATGAAACCTGAATGTCTCCTTTAATATACATACTTTGTAACCTGCAATATCAATGACTACTTTTGTAATGTAAGAATACAACATAAAGGTTTTTGGTATGACAGTGACAGCAGAACTCTGAGTCCTATGTCACAGAATCACCTAGTTTAGGAGTCAGGGTTTACCTTATGCGTATGACCTTTAGTTAACCAACCTATGTATCCTAATCTTAAGTCTCAAGAGTTTTTGTATCAATAAATATTTTTTATATTATCTCCTTTATTCAATAAATATTCCTACAAATTACATTTTTAAAATTTTGAAAAAAAAAAATTATAAAAACATTTAAAAATATAATAAATAGTAGACCCTGTTCCCACCGGTATCGGGAACAGGGTCCAAGCTACCGGCGGTCTGGGCTCCAGAGAGAGGAACCTCCTAACAATACGAGCCGTGTCCAGAAGTTTTCTGAATCAAGCCTTATTATTGTTATTTATAAGAGAGAACAAGGCTTGTGGTAAGCGAGTTATATAAATAAGAGTATGGCTACACTTTTAATAGATTTTGAAACAAGTATACATTTACAATTATATTGGTCATCCAAGGTATATTATAAAAGTCAAATCAAAATAACCAATAAACAGTAAAACTTGATAATAGTCAATAATTAAACACAGCAATCAGGAAGACGATGGAATATAAAATTACTAAAAGTTCAAGTTTACGAGTTAACTTTAATTAGCAGTATAAAAACTGCCTCATGAATAGGTCAAGAGATGCCCTTTACAATGACCGATACTCGTACAAAAACATTACACACTGCCTGTAAATAAATAACATGTCCTCATAAGTGCTCATAGTATTTAATAATGATATACTCGATACAAAAACACAAAGAAAAGAATTCCACTTAATTGTCTTTCAGCACGATATAGACAGCTGATTCGATAAAATTGGTACTGTGTATAAAATTGTAGATAACTTACAATATGAAGAACCAAACCATTACAAATTGGTTGAAGTTCATGCTTTAAATGCCAAGCTGAGTGTTATGAATGAAGTTTTGAACAAACCAGACGATACTGAAGATAATGATGAATTAACATCCGAATCTATCAATGAATGTAGTTCAACTTTAGGTAACTTATCTGTAGGCACACATGATCTTAACTAGGGTTACAAGATTGCGGAACCTATACAGGAAACTGTTATAATGTAAATATTTTACGAGTATATTATTATTGGACCGCATCCACGCAAGTGAACGAGTAATCGTGTGAAACTACACAACAGATACTAAAACAATTAGGTGTTACTATCGTCACCGTCATCTGATAACTTTACGATAATATCAGACTATCTGGAGTTGCAAATTAATTGATAAACACAAAGTGAACTATATTATGTTTAATTGTTACCAATGTTGTTCACATTAAAATTAAACACTTGTAACAATATTATGCAAGTTAGATCACAATCACTTTATTCAAATGAACATGTCGATGCAGATGATAACAGTGACGTTTAGCAGTTTGTTGTAATTAGCGAATGAATCATGCAAAATGGCACTAACCAACTTCAACATGTGTAATCCGTACGTAGAAAGAGCCGATTAAGCGAAATGGTGGTACATACGAAAGCTTAATAAAACAGTTCTAATTGAACCATCAAGCGTCCACAGCACACACACTCACTTTTACCAAACTAATTATTGCCGGGGACCATTCGAAACGCGAGACGAGAGTTTGTTTTTATGTTCCGCCACGCGTCGGTCAGGTAGCTGTTTACAACAATCGATACACTTGTTCACAACACCATTCAATTCGTTATTCGAAAATAATAAAACAATTCGTTTACTTTTATTGTTACCGACTTTTCAAATCACACCTCGAAAAGAATTAAAAAAACTTTTGTACAATGAGAACGAAACGCGACGGGCGATAATGTCGGCGGTTCGCGCGGCACTGGTGAGAAATCGAGAATGGATCGAGTAGGCTCGAATCGTGCCTCTCGCTCCGACGTACAGCCTCAGCATAGGCTGCCCCCCAGAATGTTTTCTGTTGCGACCTCACGCGCACCCGACATTTTTTTGTGGCTCCAGGTGGATTTCGAATAGTTCTAATCCCACGAGACCAAAAACAACCAAAAAGCAAGTGTCGGTCCGAAAGACTACTTCCTCCTACAGAAATAATAAAAAATGCAGTAATGATTAGCAATTTTAAAATACTTATAGGTTAACAATAACAATGGAAATGTCTCAACTAAAACAAAAGCATATTAAAATGATAACAAGTATCGTAGAGTGAGCGAGAACGTTTAACATAAAACAAACGAAGGAGATGGATATAATAACACTTGAATTGACAATGAATCATGATTATATTGGAAACGTGTAATATCGACAAATGATCGTGTTTGATGATTTGTTATTAAAGTAGTGGCTGAAATAAAGTTTAAGACTTACTCAAAAGTCAGACAAGGTTGTGTTTGTGGCCGTCCTTGTCGTGAGAAAATAAGTATTGTTCGCGACTGAAGAAAGACAATACGTCCTCACCTAGCTAAAGACCTTTTCAATATCTCACGTCCATTTTGTGACTTGACATACAAGGATTAACTTTATTTCCTTCTTTTTTTAAATATCTTGGCATGCACTAAGACTATTATTATTTCTCATACGAATTTTGGGTGAAATGGAGTAGGTATATCTCGTACGAAACATTTTTTTTTACCCTGTTTATAAAGTAAACATATTGCAAGACAACAAAACAATAAATAGATTGAATATTACATACATTCAATTATTTTATTGTTTTGTTGTCTTTACCCATTATATTATAGCCAGCCACATTCGTATTCAATTCATTCATTCTTTGATCCTTGGCATCATATGCCCACATACCTACCATAACTGAAATGATTTCAAATAACGGTAATGTCATTTTCAAATAACTTTTCAAACGTTACTAAATCTGTGTATTGGCTACATTATCTCTTCAATCAAATTGATCAAATATATCAATTAATTCATACAGTTTATCGATTTCAAACTAGGTTACTCCAGTTCTAATCCATAAAACTAAGTCATCTTGGCAGGTCTTTTGATCGTTTCATAGTCTTTCTCTTGCGCTTTGTATTCGATTTAAATATCACTACATATTATAAAACAAAGTCCTCCACCACGTTTGTCTGTTTGCGATAAACTCAAATACTCCTGCACCGATTTTCATGCTGTTTTCACCAATGGATCGAGTGGTTCTTGAGGAAGGTTTTAGTATACATATAATTTGTCAAGTTTTGTGAGCGAAGCCGCTGGCATCAGCTAGTTACTAATAATCATAAATTCTAACTTTTTTTTACATATGACAAACTAGTTGACCCGCGCAACTTCGTCTGCGTCACAATTTTCATTACTGCTCCACTCCTATTGGTCTTAACGTGATGATATATAGCCTATAGCTTTCCTCGATAAATGGGCTATCTAAACCTGAAATATTTTTTCAACCGAACCAGTAGTTCTTGAGATTAGCACGATCAAGCAAACAAACAAACTCTTCAGCTTTATATACTAGTATACAAGATGGGGTGTAAAAGCATTACGCAGCGCAGCTGAAAAAATGCACTTTCTTAGCTGAGAAAGTGCATTTTTTCTGAAATTTTGTATCTTTTTTTTTTTTTTTTTTGAGAATTGCGGTGGCATCCGAAGCGGAGACGAGAAGAAATGTCTTTCAGCTAGAATGTATCCACCGAAACTGTGCGGAGATGCGTACTGTCTAGACTGTAGCGGAGATGTGTGCTGGCTAGGGTAAAGAATACGCTGACTACACTGCACGCCGCACACATTTGGTCTCAAAGCACACATCTCCGCGGCCCACTCAATCTCAGCGAGGAACAGGTCACATCTCCGCTTCCATCGCGCCATACAATACAACTATGATACATCTTCGCTCACAGGTATCGACTAAAAGTGAGTGGAGAAGAGATGTGTGATTAACGAAATTCAATTGGTTTTTGAAAACACGTCGGCTTTGGTGGAGTCCGGGCCTTAAAGTTCTTCAATTTTGCAGATGGGAAATCCCATCGGGCACACGGCTTACATTGTATGAACAAAATTGTTTAAGCATCAATCATTGAAAGGTTGAACATTCAGTTCATATGCGCTGAACGGTAAATGTATAAATAATGTTAAAAGTTAATGACGCAAACCCCGCTTCGGATTGCCACAAAGATAATAAGTACAACTTAACTTTTATGCCAAATAAAATTGTAGATACTAAAAATATAATTATGTAAACGTTATCGTAGTTTCTTTAGTGCAGCATTCAAATTACAACCACATACAAATACCGTTAACTTACGACGTGGATGTTCAAATTGTTGGAATTTAAATGACTTTCTATAGACAAAGAAAATCTTCCCAAGGAACAAAGTATCTCAACTTTCAAGATACATTCGCTAAAAATGTGCCAGCTGTTTCATAAGTAAACCAAAACAATTCAAATTTTCCACTGCTGTCAATCCAGGTGAGATATCAGATAGTACTACGAACATGACACAATCAAAGTTATTTTGGGCTTAAACCGGAATATCGTTTTGTTTATTCCATTCTTATGGGAATGTTCCCGAAGATATTAAATCGAATCATATGATCGAGGTCAAATCGGAACTTCTAGAAGCACAATTTCCTAGATGAATGAAGTTCAGGGCTGGATTTCAAAATAATTTATACAATATTGATTCCTTGGTAATAGTGTTGAAAGGCGGTTTCACGATATGGGAGAGTGAGTAACTTGCTGTTGGGAGCTTTGTTCACCTATAACCTATATTCTTGCAGATCGGAGGAGCTTTGTTCACCTATATTCTTACAATTTTAATTACATATTTTAAGGAAATAACAAACAAATCATGGATGGATTGTGTAAGATGATGTGACCAAAAAGTGGGATATATAAAGAAGACATCCTAATAAATTGGGACAAAAGAAGGCACTTGATGAGGATATGTTTTTACCGAATTTCATAATCGAAATCTATTCGTAAGGTCAATTCTAAGATACTGCTGTGATGAGTACCGCTAGAGCCAGGGTTACAGAATTGTTCGAAAGAAACCGCGGCCCTGGATCGCAAAGGGCATTGAAGGAGAACGGGTGGGTTAAAACCCACCTGTAGACTGTTACTGACACCCACCCGCTCGAGCCTGGGGGGCTACTCTTTAAGCCCGAAGTCCGTAGTTCCAGGCTTAGTGGTGGGCGTATTCTACTCCGTATCACCTACGGACTTACGATTAGTCCCGAACCCGAACTAAAAATTAAAGACAACACGATTTTACAGTAACTGTCAAATCGTGTTGTCATTAATTCTTAGTCGTTAGGTGATACGGAATAGAATACGCCCACCACTAAGCCTAAAACTACGGACTTCGGGCTTAGAGAGTAGCCCAGGCTGGAGCGGGAGGGTTACTAACTTTAGTTAGTAACAGTCTACAGGTCTACGGCGCGCTGTGTTCCACGCGCGCCTCATTGAGCTGTCAGTATGGAAGACGGGGCCCGCTAGGGCCAGTGCCTGCCGGGGTGCGGAATCCGTTCGAAAGAGGCACCGTACCCTGGAACGCAAAGGGCAGTAGGAGGAACACGGATGGGTTTTAGTCAGTAAGAGTCTGACACTCCCTTTCGCTCCGCCCAGAGCGGAAGGAGTAATTTGATGATTTCCCATCCTTAAAAAAAAGGTGAGATCGTGTTTGTCACCATTTATCTCGCTAAACCAATATGTAGTTGAAGTTATCTTAGAACAACGATAACGGAGGAGATTGTGCAATGTCGTCGCGATGCTTAAGCCCCGCTTTACTGCTATAATTTCCGGTATAATAATATAGTAATATTTGTAGATATTTAGTTAATACTACTTGTAAAAGACGAAGGTGGAATAAAAGTGCGTGTTGCAGAAGTTGCAGCGTAAAAACCAAAGACGATTCAGTTCAGATTCCTGCTCTTTTAAGGCACCGGTATATGACCTCATCGGTTTCCTTCCTCCTCACATAACAGACCCTACAATAAATAATAAACGTTTGACCGCATGATTCACACACGGTACACCTTTATTTGGTGATCGGCTGCATTTTGATAACGCAAGCGACGATACCGAACCTAACAGTTGTTCCAGGAGCCAGAATAATTAAGTATTTCATTTTCCTGCTATCACAAAAGTCACGCACGGAAATGAAACAAACCAACGACTCGAGATAGCAAACAATTTAAATCGATTTTAATTACATGCTCGATTTGGCGAATGGTTCCAGTAGCGATGGCCGAAGTGGCCGTGTCAGCGACCGCGGTTCGGCCAGCTTTTTGTTCAATCGAGTCATTAAACCTCGGTGTTGTGCAGTAATTGATTCTGGGAACAAACAAGACGAGTTTGCTCTGGAGCCATTAGAGCGGCGTGGCTCTCTCATACCTGAGGGTTCTTTGATATTTTCCGCTTGCGTTGTTTGTCTATTAAGTTTTGGTATGTTGATAGAGTTAGATAACTTTCCTTTCTTATGTGACCTTGGTTGAAGCTCTGAAAGGAATTTAATCGGCGTCTTTAGTTTGTATAAAGGAAGACCCAAGCCAGTTATTTTGGAAAGATATTTTCTTATATGAAACGCGTGTTACCCAGTTAATGGGTTGTGGAGATCTGGTAGGCAGCCGCTCCACGTAAAGTACTGGTGTCATCATCTGCACCACAACCCATTAACTGGGTAATTAACACGGTACATCTTGGCAAGACTGGAGTCAGATTAACTGACAATTCGTAACGACTGCCAAAGATCTACAAATGACAGCCGGGACTAACGGCTTAACGTGCTTTCCGAAGCACGGAGGAAACTCGTTATGTTAAGATGATCACCCATCCACAGACCAACCTTGGCAGGCGTTGCTTAACCTTCAAGATCGACCCGTGCGGCTGTTAGTATTTAGCCACGAGCTCCTCAAGTAAAGTACTGGTGGTATTCACCTAAAATCCGGCTTGACTGGAAGCCGAACTCAATGTAGTTGGGAAAAGGCTAGGCAGGTGATGATGAAACGCAACTGCCAGAGTGTTAGCCCACTTTGGCTTTTTTTAGTGATGATCTTTCAAAATTTAATAAAAATACTCGCTGTTGCTATAGCCTCAACTACACTGATGAAGTCTGAAAATCAACCTCAGTTGAACTCAGTGTTCCTGTAAGCCGAGCATTGTGAGCGCGTCCGGGAAACAAAAACTAGCAAGCGCATCCGCCGATTGAAGCAAATGTTTGGGCAACACTAGCCATAAAAGTTTTAAAACATAACCACTTCACACTGTAATCACGTTTCGCGTTTCTTTTGTAATTTCCACATTTTTTTGTAAATGTTTAAAAACCTATTCATAAGTTGTTCAATAATGAGTGTTGTAGAAATTTTGCGGCTTCATGTTGATAGTGCTATGGAATCCTTGCATCAACATGGTAGCGTATTATTTCCACAATAGATTCCAATAATCAACGTCACTGAAGTGCATAGACAAACCATCGCACAAATTGTTGTGATAGGAATTACTCTATGTTTTACTACTCATGATGAATACAATTATAGCCTAAGTTATAATAATAGTTGTCACAATTCTAACAAAAACACAAGACGAAGTAACCACTAAGGGTCATAGTATAACAATTAATATTCCATGCAATAACAAAAAACGCCGAAACGCGTTACAAAAAACAATTAGCAACTAACTCAGAGGTAAACTAACTCTGATCTGCTAGCGGGCCTAAATTGTGAACAATATGATTGCTTTCTACAGCGGACCAAACATGGTTCCTTGCGACACACCGACTCGGGTCCTAGTCCGAACCTATTTCTACTAAATTAATTACTAAAAGTCTGCATTAGTTTACACGACATTTCCAAGTAAGCTTAAACATTTGTGAGACAAAAACCTTACTTCTACTACTGGTTGTTCTTACTACAATAGGTACGCAAGATGACAAAGAATTTGTTTTTTAATTCTCCATCAGATTAGATTTCGTATAATCTATATAATTTTCATGATTTATCGCAGAACTTTATTTTAAAAATCATAGTAATTCATCATCATCATAACAGCCGAACGACGTCAACTGCTGGACATAGGCCCCCCCAAGGGGAGCCCGGTTGCCATAATCGCCATGCTTATACGGCGGGTTGGCGATCGCAGTATATGGTGTTGCGTATTACAGAGAACGCTGCTACCCATTATCTGGTGAGTCCCTAGTAGTCTCTTACGACAACCACGGGAAGTGATGGGATGGTATTATTCTTTAACGGCACCATACGGCACCGGCCGACACCATAAGGCAAACATAATAATTACCTATGTTTAAATTAAACGTTATCTTTCCGACTTCACAACATTTTTGACCGAATCATCCTCGAGGGTGATCAAAAATGTGGTTCTCGGTATTCGATTCTTTCCATTGCATTATAAACGTCACAGAAACATTATCCTTTTCCTTTCTTAACATTTTAACCCCGTTGAATCATTCTTAGTCATCTGTGTTTTCCGCTAAGTTATCCTTATGGTTGTTTAAGTAACTTCACCTTCGTCAGGTCGTACGTAACATTTGATTTCGTCATCACAGCTGTTTTGCTTAGTGAAGTTCACAAAACCATCAGTTTTGTTGCAACATGCTTAAAGCGCAATCGCTTAACAATAAATCACCTTTAACACAAGACGTAAACACTCAATACCCATTGTGAAAACGAACACAAAACAATACCATTGACGTCTATAATTTCCTCTAATTGACTCAATTGTCCGGCTTAACACTGTGGCTGAGACAGCATAAATATAAAAATAAATCTCGTATCTAACTTGCCATCTTTATGTCAATAATTCTAAGAACTATATTAGCGTGTCGTAGAGATTTGTAAATCCACAGAAATCATTGTCAATTTTGAATAGATGGGTGATAAAAACGTTCAAGAAACTACAAATTCTTGGTCAAAATAAAGGAAATTTGAATAACGGCATTTCATTTTCACTATCTATCATTCCGTCATTATGGTTTGATCTAGATTAAGAACTTGATTTCACTCCTAATAGTGTCTGGCGAATGTTTCAAATTAAGAACAATCTAGCTGTCAAATTCAAGCTCATTAACTTTTGATGAGAATTATAATTGGCTAGCTTTTGCCCGCGACTTCGTACGTCCATAACAATATCCCGTTTTTCCCCGTTTCCGTAGTATTTTCGTAAATTAGTGCCCCCCCCCCCCCCCCTTAAACTTGGAGAGATGGTGTACATACTTCGCGGAGCTGTCTAACAAACAGCATCCCCATAACCTTCCTCCCGAACCGCCTCCTAACCTTGGACTTAATTCCCCAATTTCCCCCGACGAAACCCGCATAAGAGCAATGCGGGTTTCGTCGGGGGAAATTGCGCCACATGAAAAACCGGAAAGCGGTCGGGACTGACAATGTGCCAATTGAAGTGTGGAAAGCAATGGGCCCACATGGTGTGGACCTTCTGACAGATCTTGTCCAAGCACGTATAGGCGCAGCTTGGGCGAAGAGGCGCGAGGTAACGGGCGTTGTATGCGACCGCAAATTGCCTCCGAAGCTCAAGGGGCAGATATATAAATGCATCATACGGCCTGTCCTACTGTACGGCGGCGAGTGTTGGCCAGCACTAAGCAGACACACCCAGGAGCTTCGCGTCACGGAGATGAAGATGCTGAGGTGGATGAGCGACGTAACGCGATCCGATCGCATACGCAACTCTTTTATCCGAGGTAGTCTTGGTGTCCGTGACGTAGGGGAAAAACTGCAAGAGTGTCGTCTGCGATGGTATGGCCACATCATGCGCCACCCTATGGAGTACTTTGGTCAGAGATGCATGAATATGGCTGTCCTTGGGGCTAGGTTCCGTGGCCGCCCTCGCAAGCGCTGGTTGGACGTCGTCAAGTCCGACATGAGAGCCAATGGCCTGACGGAGAAGGATGTTCAAGATCGGGCAAAGTGTAGGAAGCTAAGTTGGAAGGCGGACCCTGGCAATAGCCGGGATTAACGCCAGGTGTAAGAGAGTGCTCCCCTACACTCCCCAAGGAACCTACATGCTCAGCTATCTACGACCATAAGTTTCGGCTGTGCGTTGTCTGTCAGTCACTCAGTCAGTCACAGTAACGGAATAATTTTATTTATGTCACAGGAAAATTGCAGACTCCGTAAGATTGTAATAAATCTTTATTAGATTATGATTTCTCGATATATTATAAAAAAAATCGTTTTGTATATAATAAATCCCACCCAAATTCAATACAATATGTTCGTGGCTAATTATTAAGAAAAAAATATTTTACAATTTCACGCGATATTTTACAATCCAACGACATTTGCAATTTTCCAGTGATATGTATATTGATTAGGTAGGCATCATTATGCTGTTGTTGTTTGTTTAGTTGAAATTATGATAGTTATGTAGTGTTAGAAATAGAATGAGAATGCTTGTTTGCTAGATAATGCAAATTACTGCAATACGCTCACAATACAATTCAAACAATGGATTGTTGACCGATCGCGCATTCTACATTAATTTTTTTTTAATGCTCAAGAAACTAGTCTTCTTCTTCTTCTTCCACCTGGCGTTAATCCCGGCTATTGCCAGGGTCCGCCTTCCTACTTAGCTTCCTCCACTTTGCCCGATCTTGAACATCCTTCTCAGTCAGGCCATTGGCTCTCATGTCGGACTTGACGACGTCCAGCCAGCGCTTGCGAGGGCGACCACGGGGCCTTGCCCCAAGAAGAGCCATATTCATGCATCTCCGACCAACGTACTCCATAGGGCGGCGCATGATGTGGCCATACCATCGCAGACGACACTCTTGCAGTTTTTCCCCCACGTCACGGACACCAAGACTACCTCGGATGTAAGAGTTACGTATGCGATCGGATCGCGTTACGCCACTCATCCATCTCAGCATCTTCGTCTTCGTGACGCGAAGCTCCTGGGTGTGTCTGCTTAGTGCTGGCCAACACTCGCCCCCGTACAGTAGGACAGGCCGAATGATGCATTAATATATCTGCCCCTTGAGCTTCGGAGGCATTTTGCGGTCGCATACAACGCCCGTTACCTCGCGCCACTTCACCCAAGCCGCGCCAATACGTACTTGGACATCGTCGTCCAGGATGCCAGACTCGTGCAGCACGGATCCAAGTTACCTTAACGTATCGGACTTTCTGATCAGGTCCGAACCTATTCGGATGGTGTTTGTATCCGTGCTGCCACAGGACATGTACTCAGTCTTCGCCACATTTAGTCTCAGACCACCGTTTTCAAGCGTGTCCTTCCAAATGTTGACTTTGCGCTCAAGATGGGCTTTGTTCTGATTAGTGAGGGCGATGTCATCGGCATACATCATTAGCCATGGAGGCTGATCTTGGATGTTTGCCGTAACTACATCGAGCACTACGTTAAACAAGAACGGGGTAAGAGCCGAGCCTTGGTGAACGCCAACAGATATTGGGAAGCCATTCGATTCGCCAACAGCGGTCTGGACAGAGGAAACGGAATCGCGGTACATGTCTCTGATAATGTCAATATAGGCCTCGGGAACGCCCTTGAAGCGCAGTGCCCACCAGATGGACTGCCGAGGTATACAGTCGAAGGCCTTCTGCAGATCTAAAAAGGCCATATGCAAAGCTCTCCTTCTCTCTCTGTAAGCCTCAGCCAGATTCCGTAAGGCGAACACTGCGTCCATGGTGCTGTTACCCGCCCGGAAGCCATATTGACACTCAGAGACAGTACACTCGCTACGGAGCCGTGTGTCAATGATGCGCTCGAAGAGCTTCATGGTGTGGCACATGATCTTGATACCGCGGTAGCTACCACAATCCTGTACGCTACCTTTGCCTTTGTAAACAGGGATAATCAGGCTAAATCGCCACTGGTTCGGCATTTCCTTGGTGATCAGGATGCGGTTAAAAAGATCCGTCAGAAGGTCCACACCATGTGGGCCCATCGCCTTCCACACTTCAATTGGCACATTGTCAGGCCCGACCGCTTTCCGGTTCTTCATGTGGCGAAGAGCAATGCGGGTTTCGTCGGGGGAAATAGGGGAAATAAGCCCAAGGTTAGGAGGCAGTTCCGGAGGAAGGTTATGGGGATGCTGTTTGTTAGACAGCTCCGCTAAGTATGTACACCATCTCTCCTTAACAGAGGGGGCATCGTAGAGCAGCTTACCCTGGGCGTCCCTTACACAAAGACATTTGCTAATGTCCCGTGTAGCTTTCTCCCGGCCACACGCCAGCTTAAAAATAAGCTTTTGCCCCTCCGCAGTTTCCAGCTTGTCGTATAAGGGCGCCAGACTTTTGCTGCGGGCTCTGGCTACAGCTTTTTTGCAAGCGCGCTTAGCCGCTCCATATGCCTCCCTGTCATCCGGAGAGTTGGACTCTTGCCACTGTATAAATAAAACCTTCTTCTTCCGAGTCGCCTCCTGCACCCCGTCATCCCACCACCACGTCTCCTTTCCTATGGTGCGGCCACCACGAGAAGTGCCAAGGACGCGCTTACCCGCACCGGTGATTGCTGAATGGATCCTACTCCAGGTCTCTTGAGCGGACTCATGCGGAGCACTGATCTTGAGATGCTCGACCTCCGCGATGAAGTCCGACTGCCTAGGACTATCAAGCAACCACCACTTAGTGCGGGGTTTGCGTTTCTCGGTCACTCTCTTCTTCGGTACAACCGCAAAGTCCATGACAAGGAGGCGGTGTTGAGCCATTAGGCTTTCGCCTGGGATGACTTTGCAGTTGGTAACCTTGCCAATGTGGCACCGTCGCACCAGCAAGTAATCTATTTGGGTTGAGTAGGCACCACTACGGTACGTAATAAGATGCTGGGGCTTCTTCTGAAAGAATGTGTTCGCGATGGCTAGGTCAGACACAGCGCAGGTGCTAAGTATATTGACTCCCTCTGCGTTTAGCTGGCCATAACCAAAACCACCGTGAACACGTCCATTACTCTCCAGCAAACTGACCTACGTGATCGTTGAGATCCCCCCCAACCAAAACACCTTCGGAATTCGGGATAGCGCGTAATACGTTCTCGAACTCATCCCAGAAGGCCTCCTTTTCAGACTCACAGCAACCAGTCTGAGGAGCATAGGCGCTGATTAGGTTCGTTACCGACCCTTCGAACAGCACCCTAACTCGCATCAACCGGTTGCTGCATCGGTCTACTTCAAGGAGTCCATCCTGAAGGTCCTTAGACAGCACCACGGCCACTCCGCTCCTACCCGTTGGTGATCCGGTGTACACTAGCCGATACCCCTGCCCGATGTCACGTGACTTATTTCCCTTCTAGCGCGTCTCCTGAAGGAAGGCGCACTGGACCCGACGCTTCGCAAGTACGTCTGCGAGTTCTTGGCAACGTCCGGTTAGGGAGCCAATGTTCCAGGTGGCAAAGCGGAACTTCTTCTTGGGTACTATCCTCTTTAGCCGTGCCCGTACTTGACACGGTAGCCCTAGCCCACTTATCGCAGGTTTAGGGCGATGTGCCTGTGCGTCGTTATGCGGCGACGCCCTAGACCGAGTACCCTTACCTAACTTGTTTCTCTCCATACATATATGACTGAAGTTGGTTTTACGTGGGGCGACCAGCCGTCTGACCCCCACAACCCTACAAGAGGGAAACCAGGTTCGCCAGAGCCTCGTCCGTTGGACAGCAGGGTGCACCACTAGCAGGTGAGGTTGGCTTGGGTCTTTAAGATGGCAACGGACCCCATACAAGAAACTAGTCATACTGCCAAATTTAATGATAATAATTCTCCTGTCCATATTCGGGAATATACAGGGATAGGGAATATACATGACAAAAATATTTACTATCTATACAGTTTATTTAATTTTAAACAAAAAAATATAATACTCGTACTAACAGTGAAAACAGAATCAAAATTGCTCGAAAAACAAATGAGATATAATTATTTTAAAGGAATATATCTGCCCCTCTCGCAAAAACGCTGTTTTATATGGAAGCTGTATAGGCGTCATGGAATTTGACGTCACAGTCCATATCCGACTTCTCTTTCTAATTGTAATCTTTTGAAGCTGGGGATTCTAGCAAAGGTGAGACGGTACTTCACGCCAGAACAGCTTCTCAAACTCTATCAAGCGCAAGTTCGACCGTGTATGGAGTACTGCTCTCATCTTTGGGATGGATCTACCAGATACCAGCTTGATGCCCTTGAGTCAATTGAGAAACGAGCGATGAGGATCATCGGCAATGAGTGGGTCGTCGCGACGAAGCTCCAAAGTCTTGAACATCGACGACGAGTTGCTAGCCTGTCGGTTGTCTACCGGTTGCATTTTGGGGAATGTGCGACGAAATTGCATAATTTAATTCCGCCAAGCCCGTTCCCATCATCGGACCACAAGACGAACGGCGATGCGCCACCGGTACATGGTGGACATCCCACCCATACGCACAAAACGTTTTGGGAAAACATTCATAATGCGTACAGCTAAGAAGTGGAATTCCCTGCCGGAGTCTGTGTTTCCTGATAGCTACAACCTGGCAGTCTTTAAGTCAAGAGTGAATAGGTTACTTCTAGGCAAGCGTGCTCCGTCTGCGACCACATTTTGCAAACAAAAAAAAACTTAGTTTTTATAGGTTAGCACAACATTATTTTTTTCTACCCATGAATCATTGGACATCTCAGCATTTCAGCCCCCTTTCCACCCACATCTTGCACACAATTATTCATCTATTGTTTCTTTGTTCTTCCCCTGGGCTACTCATATAACCATCAACATTCATACTCAAATACTGATATTCTGTTAAAAAAAATCAGAACACTAGACAGATCGAGATGTCTTTAACTTATTCATGTAAAAACAATTCATTCCCAATGAAAAGTGATAGCAGAAAAGTGAAATTGAATGCGCATACAATTCACCAATTTACATATTGCATGTTTTGTGCAGATTCTTTGTGAGATGATCGCATGGAACCGGTGCCTCTGTACCAGTCCCCAGTGGCTTACCTTGTAACAATATGTGAATAACAGGACATGAGTGTTCGGTTACGTGCTCGGCAGCTTCGATTGTTTCACGGATATTGTTGTATCTTTGTGCCTTCTGTTTACAGATCACGGGAGTAATGGCCGATTCCTATTCTGTGTCAACCATAAGGCTGCCTGACCATATTAGCGGAGCGAGGTAGTGGAGCGGAGACATGGAGAAATATTAACCGATGGAATTGCACAAAATGTCAGTGACACACATGGGTGCGAAGATTTTGTGCACTTCCATTGGTTACTCCGTTTCTCCGCTCCGTTGCTGCCTCGCTCCTCTGAAATGGACAGGCACTAGTGGGTCTGACTTTGAACTTAGCATAAAAAACTATTACACCGACATTTATTTAGATTGCTTTGTTGCACAGACAAAATTCTGTAGAAGTTTATGGAATAATGGGCTGTATGGAAGTTTGTAATCGGTCCATACGATACAGACTTTTGTCTTTGCAGACTTAGAACTTAGCATAAAAAACTACCACATCGACATTTGTTTGATTGCTTCCATAAAGTTTCACAGATTTTTGTCTGAGTAACAAAGTCAGACTAAATTCTGTACAAGTTTATAGAAGTCTGTATCGTGTACACTGACTATTACCGAGCGGAAAAGCAAAGATGGTTTTTTTTCTTCCGTTACAAGTCCACTGACCAGGCTTCAGTCATGAACATAAAAGCGACGCATTTATTGGGGAAGTATATCATTAAAATATCATAAGTAGGAGTAATGAATTGCTATCCAACACAAGATCTCTTTCGGAGCACTATAGTAATTTCCAGCTGCGTGAGCGACAGCCGCTGATTGATAGCCACGCCACTTCTTTCATTGCTCGGTATCACTATCATCGCAGTCAACTCGACCATTTCATAGCATGTCGTCTCGGACATATAATATTTTATTGTACGTTGAAAAACAAATACTTCAGTATGAAAACTACATTCTTCGTCATTATCGCGTTTGACAGTGCCGTAAAACATATTTTTCATTTAATAAATCCAGCCGCTGCAACGCTTTCTGACCAGATGCTTAATATAAATCAAGGTTACGCTTCAAGCGATAGTGCTGTCAAGACAAACTTTTGCTCGTTATAGCTAAACATTTTTCTTTTAATTAACAATTTCTCCTGTGTCATTGCGCTTCGTTTCTTAATATGTCAGCTACGCAGATAGCGACAAAGTTATAAAACTATACTGCAGTGTGGAAGATAAGACGGTAGAGGGTAAAGAAATTCAACATACAACGCCTTCACCGGAAAATGTAAATTGTGGGGCTATGGAGCAAATGAAATAAAATGTATCTTGCTCTGAGAAACAAAAACTTGTTAAATGAACACCACCATCGTTTTCTATCACAAAAAACAATTGCTACGTATCTTTAAAGACTTTTTCTTTCTACATTCGATACTGGCAATGCTAAAATGATCATCTTTATTTAAGCCCCCATAATTATAGAGGTTTATGACTTCTACCATATAGAATTGTACCAACACATAATTAGCCATTACTTAACCAATACTTACGTTGCCAAAATTAAAGAAACTGTGAACGTCGCAAAAGATGATGAATGTCTATCATATACCGAAGCAGTTACAGCCAAAAGTGTTGCGTGGCCTGACATAACCGACCTACAGCGCATAGCACTCAATCTTCAAGTTCTAAACTAGTATAACATGTCCGATATATTCATGATTCGCTAATTTACATGTTACTGCGTGATGTAATATTATTGAGGGGAGCTAATTTTGACGTGCTAAATACGAAACAAATAATGTAGTACCGTAATTTAATTAATTGAATGTTAAAGAGAATTTAACCGAGATTGTCTGAAAAGGAAAACATTAACCATGCAATTCTCATAAACATGTCATAAGTGGATCATTGTTAGTTACTGTCAGCGCTTTTGTAAGTATGTATGTACTAGTTGACCCGCGCAACTTCGTCTGCGTCACAATTTTCATTACTGTTCCGCTGCTATTGGTCTTAGCGTGATGATTTATAGCCTATAGTCTTCCTCGATAAATGGACTATCTAACACTGCAAGAATTTTCAAATCGGACCAGTAGTTCCTGAGATTAGCGCGTTCAAGCAAACAAACAAAAAACTCTTCAGCTTTATATATTAGTATAGATTTATTAGCCTCGTAATCAAACAAATTTTAAGTATATTGAATTAAGTCTGCTGTCTCATATTTAGCGTTTATTTATAGCTTACCCGTCTGCCAGTTTGCTCATGCTTCCTCAAAACTTCTCAATTTATGTCTTTCTTTGGTCACTACGATACACAGTTTGTCCCAGCGATTAGAATAATACCTTCAAACCTTTAATGTTATCCACTTCTTATTCTTTGACTGTTTCTTAGATAAAACAGATTACATTCCAAATATTTAACTCCATAAGTCCTTCCTTATACCTATCAAGAAACGTGATTATAAATATATGTTTTTTAGAGTTGTAGCAATTATTTAAATCCTTTAAAGTATTATATTATTTTATCATAAGGACTTTATCAACCTGAAAAATTGAAAGGTAGCAATTAAAAACAGCTTTTGACAAGTACCTGCATTGTAATTGAATGCAGTCATACATCATTTACTAAATTAATTTACGTATTAACACCGATTCACCGGTCCTATCACTGCATTCCTTTATTAATGGCGTATGATCAGAGAATATAAGTTTACGTAAATATATCACGCATGAGAACATTATGCATCATATTGTACTTAGGGAAAATGTAGAAATTTGATGAAAACGGTGTCCCACAGGGTGTTGGCCTACGCTTGCTCTGAGTTCCACTGTTAAAGACTGGAATTATATAGGCGTATGCCTTTTTTGGGTTTTCTTTTTTTCTCGGGTGTCAAGCTTTAAGGTCTGTTTGTCAGAATATTAGTATCACTTCTATTGATTACAAAAATAAATTCAACACAATTTATTATGTGACAGAAGTTCCTGCAATGAGATGAGATATCAAAAAGATTTGGCAGCATACAAATAAGCTCTTTTATTTGTATGCTGCCAAATCTTTTTAGAGTAAAGCCAAAGAAATCCATTTTTATTTTCTGTCTTTGGCGGTGGTCATCCAGTCTCTTCCTGCGTTGGCCACAATCTCATTCTGCCACCGGGCACTGGAGGAGGCTTTTACCCTGAGGGGGTCCATAAATTAATCATGCATAAAAATCTGAAACCTACGTTCTAATTTTTTTCTTTATTTTTGTGGAAAGAAATAAAGTTATTTTATTATTTATTTTTGTTTTTTACTTTTTCGGGTCCCTCTTCCTAGAGACCCGGTCCTTTGGTAGGCGTACGAGGGGCCGAAGCCAACTCGCAGAGGCCTCTATAGACATTTGAAATGGAATGGACACCAACCGACGATTATCCCTGTATGCACTCTGAAAGTATACCCAAGGACAATCCCCGGTTGGAGCAGGACTATTGCAGAATATGAAAACAAAAGATGAAACGCTATGGGTTTGGCTGGTTTAGTGGACTAATAATCGTTTACTATGGAAGAACTATTGGCCCCTGCCTGACCATTGACAATTAAAACGGCTTTAAAATGGCAGGGGGTGACTTGCACACTCAATAAATGGGCCCCCCGAAAAGGGTCGCTAGCACAAAGTAACGTAGCGCCAAGGAGGCAACATATCCTGAGGTGCTAGAGGAGTGGAGAGGTATAATAATAATAATAATAATCATTGTACCGATAGTCGTATCGGCCAATGGCTTAATAGCCACGAGCCTCGACCAACACCTTAGGAGGCTCTCGTTGGGCAGCTGGATCAAGGGCTTGATTCAGAAAGCGGTACTTCTGGACACGGCTCGCATTGTCAGGAGGTTCCTATCTCTGGAGCCCTGACCACCGGTAGCTTGGACCCTGTTCCCGATATCGGTGGGCTACTATTTTTATATTTTTAAATGTTTTTTTTTTTCTAATGTATATATTGTATAAAAATGTTTAAAAATATATAAATAAGTAAAGAAAATAAATAAAGGAAATAATAATAATATTCCACACAACTATCACACAACGCCATCTAGTCCCAAGCTAAGCAGAGCTTGTGTTATGGTATACCACGGCTATCAGGACAATCCCGGAAGTACGGTCAAGATCCCTACCAGCACCTTACTGGATTATACATCCTTCTCCCGAGCACGTTTGCTCTTGCGAATCTCCACTCAGACCGGCCGATTAAGGCAAGAAAGAGGTGGGAGCTCTGTTCCTCGTCAGTTTTCACCCCGGCCAGCCAATAAAGGCAAGCCGGAAATGAGGAACAAGAATTCTCCCTGGAGATCAGGTCCGTGGGGTCGCCAGTGCCCAACAGTTCGCCACAAAACTGCCTTGCGGATTTATGGTGAATTTTTTTTTTTATTTATTATTATTGTTGAATAAAGCTCTCAATTTATTCAACATAGACCTCATCAGATTGACAAGAATTCTAAATAAATGGTATTTAGAATTGTTTGCACAAACCACTATAGAAAAGCCACAGAAGTGGAACACGATAATGGTGTTAAGTAAAAATCTGTAATGACTCGCCTTGACCTCAGGCCGGCGCGGCAGGCAGTGCGCGGGGCAGCGCTTGCGCAAAGTTCACGACCGCGAACAATGCAGTTTCGATTTATTACGAGTATCGCCGACTTGTGAGTGAGCTAGTTTTTCTCACGTCCGCCGGTGGGTTAATAATTGATTTTTTTGAACGTTTGGTCATGGGGTATTGTTTGGTATACTGTTTCGAACAAAGCGTCATTTGAATAAAATGTTATGACTCCAAACTCCAAGACGGTTCTTCAAGCGATATTATGTTTGAAAGTTTTCCTTAAAAACAAAGGAAAATCGTTATTAGTTATTTTACCCATTACAAATTTCTTACGTCATAAAGTCATCATGTACGGTTTTTAGAAAGGCAGTCACTCATTCTTCTTTCATATTCCAAGAAAGCTTTTCTGTCAAGAGTACCATGAAGGCGATTCTGACACAACACTCGTACCATGACACATGGAGATATAACCCTTCGGTCTCAATATCGGCATCAAAATAGCGTAATTATCGATATTGTGAGAATAGTACTACGATGGAGATGACATTATTACGATTAAAAAGCTCGCCTGCGAGATAACGAGAATCTAGTCCCATATAATAGAACCAGCTGACCCACGCCTTTTCGTCTGCATCACAATTTTCATTACTTACTGCTCCGCTCATATTGGTCTTAGCGTGATGATATATAGCCTTCCTCGATAAAAGGGCTATCTAACACTGAAAGAATTTTTTAAATCGGACCAGTAGTTCCTGAGATTAGCGCGTTCAAGTAAACAAACAAACTCTTTAGCTTTAATTATTAGTATAGAAGTATAGATTGATTTTGATAGACTTATCAAAAAAATCATAATCTTTCAGATGTCATCATCAGAAATTTTTCACTGAGGTACTCACAGTGTCAGTTTTGAGACTCCGCCAAGATGTGAGGCTGCTGCTGCGGCGAAGTGCCTTGCTCATCGTGTGGTTGTCCTGAAACAATAGTCAACAAATCAATAAATGTGTGTTTAAAAGGTATTATCGAGTGAGCGATAGAAATATTATTTTCAGCCGAAACCGTGGTAACAGAAAATCTGCCAAAAGCTTAAAATGGTGTTTCGAATAAAGTTATAGTAGTTTTATATTTAGTTAAATACGCACCTGTACCTATATTTTATTGTATCGAAAAAAGTTCCAAGGTAAAAAATACTTATTTTCAGAGTACAGATATCAAGAGGGCCAAACATAAAGCAAAAGCAAAAAAAAAGCTGGCAACTCATAGTTGCCAGCGAAATCCTGGCTGAAATCGATACCGATCCTTCGGTCACTAGTATTATCAAATAGATCGTTTTTTAAGGATAGGAAATCATCAAATGACGCCTTCCGCTCTGGGCGGAGTGAAAGGGTGTATCAGACTCTTACTGACTAAAACCCACCCGAGTTCCTCCTAATGCTCTTTGCGTCCCAGGGCCGCGGTGACCCTTTCGAATAAATTCCGCATCCCTGGCAAATTTATTTATCCTTAATTGTGTATTTTTTTTTTTTAATGGTATAAGTATAATAAAGAGTATTTCTATTTGATTCTATTCTTTCGAGGAATACCAGCTTGATGGTATGTTATATGTTCTGCATTCATTTCATTATTCTATTGTTACCCTTTTGGCCCACTGCAAATTCCTTTTGACAATGGCTCAACGCTTAAGATCGTCTCGCTCTCATCGTCAACTGTCTAGCCTTGCCGCACTTATGTTGGTGTCTTTCAGCATCTGTACCACCACATTCGAACTAAAGACCTTACGTCATACAAACCCTACATCGCGGTACTAAAGTTCTCCACGCATTTGAACTACATCCACCTTACAAGAAATAGCGACCAGTTGCCCACCAGACACTGCGCTCATTTCGTCGCAGAGTACTCCATTTTCAATTGAGGTTTGAGTGACTTCACATGCTGTTCCGCATATTTCTATATTTCCTCTATTTTACTAATAATAGAGGAGTCTATATCTTCCCGTAACCCTAATCCTAGTATTTAAATTATTCCGTTACTGATAGAGAACGTACAGCCGTAACGGAAAGCTGACTTTTGTCATGTAGGTTCCTTGAAGAGAGTACTAAGGAGGATTTCCTGAAATTCTTACGGGAACAGGGTATGTGCGTACGAAGTCGCAGGCAAAAGCAGCTGTATATCAGTAGGTACTGTATTCTTGTGTACAGTTGTTTTTATATTATTTTATGTTTGTTGCCTATGTTTGTTTGGAAGCCGACCCCAATATAGTTGGTAAAAGGCTAGACAGATGATGCTTATGTTTGTTTTACTTACCTGCTTCGGGACGATACTTACAAACAAAGCAATGATTAAACGAATAAGGAAAATAATAAAGATCAGGAGATTTCCCGCTCTCGTTCGATATTGATGATCTCTCAGCCGCTCAAGATGGTGAGAACAGTATATCATCGTGACATCGTGTTTTGGAACACGAACTACATATTATAAAGTATCACGTTTGTTATTTATAATAATTTGGTAGGAGAAAGGAGAATACGATAATTGATGATTAAATTCAGGCTGTAACGAAGGACTTTTCCAAATATTGATGACTAGAAACCCGCCCCGGCTTTGTACGGGTAGCAGAGCATTTCACCCATATAAGCTAGCAGTCGGCATGTTATTTTCCGACATCTTAAAAATATCAACATATTTCAGATAATTTACATAAAAACCCTAATGAATTATACATCTCTACCTTTCTCATGAATCCACCGGACACAAAAACCGTCCGATTGGAGGATCCTCCCTTTTCTTTGGAGGTTTGCGGGACTTTACACCCTGTTCCGGATACCTCCAAATTACAATATTAATCTATACTAATATATAAAACTGAAGAGTTTGTTTGTTTGTTTGTTTACTTGAACGCGCTAATCTCAGGAACTACTGGTCCGATTTGAAAAATTCTTTCAGTGTTAGATAGCCCATTTATCGTGGAAGTCTATAGGCTATGCATCATCACGCTAAGGCCAAAAGGAGCGGAGCAGTAATGAAAATTGTGACGCAGACGAAGTTGCGCGGGTCAACTAGTACTAACATATAAAGCTGAAGAGTTTGTTTGTTTGTTTACTTGAACGCGCTAATCTCAGGAACTACTGGTCCAATTTGAAAAATTCTTTCAGTGTTAGATAGCCCATTTATGGAGGAAGGCTATACGTTATATATCATCATGCTAAGATCAATAGGAGCGGAGCAGTAATGAAAATTGTGACGCAGACGACGTTGCGCGGGTCAACTACTCGTAGTTTTATTATATGAACAAAGAATTATGTTACCACCGACCTACTTCATGATAATGAAACGAAACCGAGAAAACATTAAGCTTACAGACGGAAGCGGCAGTAAATATGACATGTTTGAAGATCATCACGAACTCACGCCTTATGGCGACAAGGTTACTGATAACTGTGCCTCATTACTTCGGATAATTATTTTAGCTAATCACCACTATTTAAAAGTTTGTGCAATAGTTGGCTTAGCTAATAGCAGTGTATGAGTGAAGGATTTAGTGAAGGAAGATCGATTTAAAAACGGAATACAAGTTACGTCACAAAAGATTTTTTTTATAGATAACCCCGGTGGAAGACAGTGGAAAATCGAGCCGTTGATGCTTCTTTGACTCTATCACTGTTTAATAAAACATACTGCGTGTAATTTTGAGGAGTTTAATTGAGAAACGAGCCAAGAGGATCATCGGCAATGAAAGGCTCGTCGCGTCGAAGCTCCAAAGTCTTGAACATCGACGACGAGTTGCTAGTCTGTCGGTTTTCTACCGGTTGCATTTTAGGGAATGTGCGACGGAATTGCATAATTTTCGGTTCCATCATCGGACCACAAGACGAACGGCGATGCGCCACCGGTACATGGTGGACATCCCACCCATACGCACAAAACGTTTTGGGAACACATTCATAATGCGTACTGCTAAGTAGTGGAATTCCCTGCCGGGGTCTGTGTTTCCTGATAGCTACAACCTGAATAGTGAATAGTTTACTTCTAGGCAAGCGTGCTCCATCTTCGACCACATCATCGCATACCATCAGGTGAGATAGCGGTCAAACGGGTGCCTATCAATAGTAAAAAAATATGTAAAAATAAATTAAACTAGCTTTTGCCCGCGACTTCGCACGCGCATTTCCTTTTTTCCCGTTCAGGTAGGAATTTCGTAGAAAATCCTCTTAGTGCTTTCTACGACCAGTAGTATCAGCTGTCCGTTGTCTGTCAGTCACTCGATCAGTCAGTCACGGAAGAATTTCATATAATTAGTATAAAATAAAATATAAAATAATGATAACACGTCTAATATTCAGAATGTATTTCATAAGTCCGCAAAATCTCTATCAAATCTAGAGAAACTGCTGAAGAGGAGTATCTTAGCAGGAGATACATATTAATGAAAGCTGAAAAGTGTGTTTGTTTGGTTCAACGCGCTAACCTCAGGAATTACTGGTTAGAACTGAAGAAAATATTTTAGTGTTGGATAGCCCATTTATCAAGAAAGGCTATGGGCTATATAACATCTCGCTACGTCCAATAGGAGTGGAGCATTAATGAAAAATGTGACGCAGACGAAGTTGCGCGGGTTAACTAGTCCCTTATATTTTGGCATTTCGACAGTCTTAGTTGCATTCGTTTATAGTGTGGCACTTCGTCTAGAACACTGGTTTTTAACGAGTGGTCCGCGGACCACTGGTGGTCCCTGGTAGCACCTGAAATGGTCCGTGAATCCTTCCTACACTCTGACATATTCGCACAGCCAATAAATAAATCTTAGATTTTTAGAGCCAAAATGCAATATTTCTCTAATGCAATATTCGATTCCAAATTGCTACACCTTCCATCTCTTTGTTTTCGTCGATACATATATGCGAATAGTAAAGAGGCTCTCGACGTTTCTAATAATTTTAAAAACAAGCACCGAAATCGGTTGGATGTCAGTATCGACATGCGTTTATAATTCAGTATCGCTGAACCGGGTTAAGTTAGTCTATTCTGTAAATAACCATTTCGATATCGAGCTTCATCTGAGTGACAAACCGACGTAATTTGATAATCACCTCGGATTCCACTGTCGAGATACGAAAATGTTGTTACGGAATAGCAATACTGAAGTTAGTGAAAAGCAAGCAGTCACAATTTAAAACCAAGACCTCCAATAAGTTGATGGTCCATGGTAAGACAGAAATTTGGTCAAGTGCTCCCTTATAACTAAAAGGTTAAGAACCACTGGTCTAGAACCTCAATCTTTTGCAGTAGTAAATTATCATTGAACGATATTATACATGTCCTCAGTCCATACATATAATCAGAGTGCGTGACACGGGCACACGGCGCTAATGTTTACGTTAAGTAATACGCTGGACCTCTGCGCTCTGCGCTCTGTGCCGAATGCTAAATTCGTGAAAGTGTCGTGAAAGCGCGCGGCTGATGCGCGTGAGCACCGGCGCCGGCGCAGCCGCGGCCGCGGACTGCGGTAGGGCTGACGCAGGATCAAACGACGCAATTTAAAAAAATACGAGTAGTCCTACCGGGTCATTGGCTTGTACTATACAAAAACTCTAGCAAAAAATAAGAACTTTCAATCCACGCTTTATCGAAATCGATATTATTGGTGTATTATCAATTTTTGTTTATTAAATGAAATGCTCGAAAGGCAATCAATAATTTTCAAAAAGTGCTTGTTTTGTAATCACTTTCGACAAGGATCTCTTGAGCAAAATTTCAAGCTTCTACCCAGCTGTTCATACTGTGCGTTGTCTCTATCAGTGTGTATTAATTAATTAAAGATTGATATGAGTATTTATCTATATCTATCCTAATATTTAAGCTGAAGAGTTTGTTTGCTTGTTTGTTTGCTTGAACGCGCTAATCTCAGGAACTACTGGTGCGATTTGAAAAGTTCTTTCAGTATCAGATAGCCCATATATTATCACGCTAAGACAAATAAGAGCGGAGCAGTAAAGAAAATTGTGTCGCAGACGAAGTTGCGCGGATTAACTAGTTAAATATAAATAGGTTTTTAGCAGTTATAAATATTTGCTGGTTTTTTCAATTAACCGAGCGCACTATTATAGAGATTTTATTCAAATGTATTTTTTTACACTTACCTACATAAAAAAAGGAACTCGTGGCTAAATAATAACAGCCGCACGGGCACGATCTTTACGGTTAAGCAAGGCTTGCCAAGGTTGGTCTGTGGATGGGTGACCATCTTAACATACCGAGTTTCCTCCGTGCCTCGGAAAGCACGTTGAGCCGTTGGTCCCGGCTGTCATTTGTAGATCTTTGGCAGTCGTTACGGATTGTCAGAAGCCAGTAAATCTGACTCCAGTCTTACCAAGAAGTACCGTGTTACCCAGTTAACAATGGGTTGTGGAGGTCTGGTTGGCAGCCGCTCCACGTAAAACATTGGTATTTAGCTGAATCCGGTTTGACTGGAAGCCGACCCCAATATAGTTGGGAAAAGGCTAGGCAGATAAAAAAAAACTCTAAACTAACTAAAAAATAAAAAAAAAACATCAAAAATATGGCGTTGATATCCTCCTCCTTTTTGTTGTTTTAAAATAACTATTCATCTTGGTTCCGACATTTGACTGAATATTTGATACCAAATCAATCTATTGTTTTTTTGAGTACAAACAATGAATGAGATTTCAAATTGATATTCCATGTTAAGATCGTCGAGATTTCATTGTGTTACATGTTGGAGCTCAAGTATCGACACGTGCGTGTTTATCTGAACGATAAGTTAGTTCCTAAACTGATCGATCAAAGTCAAGAGTTTTGTGACTCGAAAATATTGAGCAAGCTTACGACATTCGTTACTATGCAAATCATGATTATAGTCTGTCATTCACCATTTATTAAAAGAAAAGGGATTTCCTAAAAAAACACACACATGATAAAGTGCCAAATTTTATTCTACCATTCTATTCATCATCATCACAGCCGAATGTCGTCCGCTGCTGGACATAGATAAAACAAGAGACAGTAGAATAATCACCATATTTTCAGTGGAAATGAAAAAACTACTACCTAGAAAAACCTGTCAGTTTTAGGGTTCCGTGCCCAAAGGTTAACCAACGGAACCCTATTTCTAAGCGTCCGCTGGCCGTCCGTCCGTCTGTCAACAGGCTCTCTCAAGGACCGTAATAGGTAGACATATGAAATTTTCACAGATTATGTATTTCTATTGCCCTATAACAACAAATAATAAAAATTAAGGTTTATGATACGGAACCCATCGTGTGCGACTCCGACTCGCACTTGGCCAGTTTTTTTTAATCAGTCTGAACTGTCCCGCTCCTAGGTAAAGCCCTTCCATTCCTTCCATTTCTCTTTTGTTAGGCTTCTTAACGCCAATTCACAAAGTCAAAACTTTTCATGCAGCACTAAAATAATAGATTCAAAATATAAATGTTCGACAACCCTACTACGAGTATGATCTCGGGCGGCGCGCAACCGTCTCGCGACGCGCAAACGAAACACTGGATAATTATATCGTTTATTAGCACGGCTATTAGACCACTGAAAGTGGCTGTTTACGACGATTCTCGTATGTTGGCAACAGTCAAACGAGTGCCTATCAATAGTAAAGAAAAAAAAAAAAAAAACAGTGGCTGAAACAATGAGATTTTGCTACAGAGAGATCGAAATCGTTAACTGACCGAAAGTAACCTTCAAGCTATTATTTTTTTTTTCTCTGTAAAAGGTGCGCATGGCCTGCCTAGCCTTTTCCCAACTATATTAGGGTCGGCTTCCAGTCAAGCCATCCCTACCTTGTTGCTATTCCACCAATTCGCACTAAGCGTTTTCAAACGTCTTGTATAATGCGCACAGCAAAGGAGTGGAAGTCTCTGCCTGCGTCTGTGTTTCCAAACGCTTACAACCCTAATCTCTTCAAAGTTAGAGTGAACAGGCTCCTTCTGGGTAAGCTCGCTCCATCGTAGATTTTGTCTGTTTTAAAGCAAACCCATCACAAATAAAAAAAGCCGGATTCAGCCAGTATTTTACGAGAAGGGACTGCCAACCAGACCTCCACAACCCATTAACTGGGGAACACGGTACCTACGTCTTGGCGAGACTAGTGTCAGATTTTTTTTTCTGGCTTCTGACAATCCATAACGATTGCCAAAGATCTATAAATGGTAGCTTAACGTGCTTTCCAAGGCACAGAGGAGTCTGGGTATTTTAAGATGGTCGGTCATCCATCCATAGACCAACCTCGGCAAGCGTTGCTTAACCTTGAAGATCGATCCATACGGCTGTTATTATTTAGCCACGAGCTTATCCAGCAAAAGTGTTCTCTCCTTTTTACTTTAGAAAATTATTAATCTGTGGAAAATTCTCGAATCCTGTGTTGAAGGATAGAATACTAACACAATGCATTTGTTCGATATTTTTACACGACTGCCCCAGAAGAATGGTAATGTTTTTGGAGAATATGACTGTGTGAATCTACATCCACATAATTATGGCTGTATGTGTATTTTCCAGTAAAGAAAAATTTATCCAGTAACTGGATACATTTTCTGGATCAGGCTGCTTGAAAAGTTAGTTGATGGCTTTTTTATTTTTTGCGGTTATTATGTAAATACATTTTTAATTAAGCCTTAAACTGTAGTGTGTACAAATCGCACACACTGGAATGCGGGAACATCAAGTGAAAACCCGAGAGATTGTTGATTTAGACTGTTTAAAACTTTAATAGCGCCGCCATTAACTGTGCACTGAAAGTGCTTGTAAATAGCGTAATTACTGCAATCAGTCCCGAGTAATAAACGATTTACTTTCTTTTCAGTTTGAATTCAATGTGCCTGCGTTTTGTATTCGTTTTTCAAGCTTACTTTCTATGACAATTATTTTTAAGATAAATAGGACTTAGACCAGGAGCTTTACTATTGTGATTCTGTTGTGAAAAAGATATTACCATTCGATTTGAACATATACTACAGCCCGAATATCAACTATCGGGCAGTTGCCCACACCGGACACATCAACCGTCCGTTCGGAGGATCCTCCCTTTTCAATGGAGGTTTGCGGGACTTTTCTCTCTGTACCACTTATCTCAAAATACGGATTGATCTAGCTCACTTCAAGTTCACTTCACTTTTTACACGGTGAGGTGTAGACAGAATCGTACTCCAGGACTGGTAGATGTGACGACACTTTGGGGAGGCCTATGTTCAACAATAGATGTAATTCGACTGAAATGATGACTGGCCGAAATACATCGTTTCAGATTATGGTATCTTCCAATTCCAATTTTTCAAGTTTCACCAGGTTACACCACTTAAATGACGTGGTAAAGTTTCCTAACATTACGTGTCTGTCTGCAATATGACTTCATTTTCATTCGTCTGTTACAGGGCTTTATCAGTTCTTTGGTGCTGTCAAACTCTCAAGTGGATATAGATGATTTAACAGTACTGATTCATAGAAGGAAGGAAATTCGAGAAATACCCTAAAATGTGGAGTAATGGTATTTTGAGTCATAAGTTATGTAAGTAGTTAAGCGATAACATTATCTAAGATGACATACGTAAACTAAATCTAGGTCCCTAGAATGATTGAAGAAAGCCAAGAGATTATAGACAGATGACCATGATGATTCATTCTAGCAGTCTTAATCCGATAGCAAATTCATTATAAAAAACTCATTTGGTATTAATAAGTGTAAAATATAAGATAAATAGCATCGTCAAGACAGCAGAGGACGACATTTATAATTACCTTTAAGTTGAATATCATTAACTCGCTTACCATCAGGTGAGATAGTGGTCAAACGCGTGCCTATCAATAGTAAAAAAAAAAAAAAAAAAAACAAAAACACTTTTCAACGACCAGGTATTTTGTAGTGGTCGTACAAAATTTTGAGTTTTCTTTTCGGTTCTGCGTTATCTGTCAGTCACTCAGTAATGGCAGAATTTCATATATTAGGATTAACTTTACAAAAACACTCGGATCTCTGCACATGTGCGCCCGCGCAGGAACCGCGACGAAAGGGACGCATCGGCACCCTCCCCTTCCACACGAAACTACTTTTAGACCATATCATAGACAATGATTTAGTGTCGCTCCCTTCAAAGGAGATCTCGAAGAAGACAACTTGTTGTATTTTAGTGACACACGCTGTTTGTTGTTTAGAAACAGCGATTAAAACAAACATTTATTGTTTATGGCTGCTCTCTCGAAAAAAACTTAAAATAGCGTGCAGAAGAAGCAGCTTTTCGTCGGCACCATAATAAGAAAAAAATCCACCAAAATACCTCCAAATCATTGAAATGAAATCATTTTACTATTTAATTTTTTATCAAAACAGTATAAAAAGAATATATTTTACTGCTTTGCAATACAAACGAAAATAATTTGGTTTTGTTACTTTTTAAAATTATGTATTATTTTTATTATAAAAATTAAAAATGCGGATAGAGGAGTGGCGCGAAGAGGCGTAGTTAGCTCCGTTTGTATGCACAAGGTCGTTGGCATGAATATATGGCGAAGGATCGGCGAAAACTGGTCCCCTGGTGTCATTTGGAGTTAGAATAGAATTCTCTTTATTATGTGCAGTATATCCATTTAGGTATAGATCAATGTGTACACCATATAAGTTAAAGAAAAGATAAATGTAGAAAACATTACATTATAGTTATAGGGCGACACAATGGGTGGCCTTATCGCTAAACGCGACCTTTTCAAGATAACCTTTGAATCATCATCATCATAACAGCTGAAAGAAGTCCACTGCTGGATATAAGCCTCTCCCAAGCTTCGCCACATCGTCCTGTCGTCCAAGACCGGCCCTGCGCGTCTCGCATCCATCGGTCCGCTACCCGCGACCTTCACAGGTCATCGGTCCACCTTGTGGGAGGCCTTCCAACGTTGCGTCTTCCGGCACGCGTGGTGATGACAGTTGATGTAAGCAGCGACCGAATGGCGTTCCAGTACCTATTGGAAAATAATCATCCGACAGCAGGATGCAGTAAAACATTGTTGCCACGTCACAACGTCGCGGGTAGAGCCTAAATGAGGCAGAACAGCGTGGGGATTGGCACAAGGAACCCTAAGCTGTGAATGTTGATGATGTCGATTTTAGTCAAGTATTTGCAAATACCTATGATTGTTCGTACGCAAAGGTAACACGACTGCACGTCCGACTAAACGTATCCTCTACATATACAGGGCTACCCTGAAAACTCAAAAAAAATAATCAGCTGCTTCATACATTTTCATCGGTTAAATATTGGATTTTGTAAGAAAAAGATATTTTTTCGAGTTTTCAGAGTTGATCTCAAAGTAAAAGTTGTTTATAATCATGATTACTTTGACACTTTAAGAGGTTATTGGTGTTTAACCCTATATAGATTTATTTGTTAGGCTAAGAAAGAAGAAGGAATTCCTTAGAAAACGCAAAGCAAGCATCATAATGTAAGTGCAGGAAGTACCAAACACCACTCATTCAAGTCCATTTGACAAAAGCTAAATCTGGGAGTATTAGTCAAAATCCTTGACGGAATAAAATAACAGAATTATCTGAGTCAAGTGGAGACCCAAACCTGAGACCAAGACCTAGTGACATGGTCCTCGACATTCAAGAGCATGGACAACAAGCTATGGAGACGAACTGAATAGCGAACCTCCTTATACGGTAACTTATGATAACATTTATGAGGCGCAAAAAATATATTAGTTACATTATTTATTAAATTGCTTAGGTGACACATAGAACTGAAAATGGCAAGTTGTATTGGCTTTTATATTATTCTGGAGTTTCTTTAAAATGTTTCTGATTAGAACATTTGATGTTCTAACCAGAAACATGTAAAAATGTTCTTTCAACCTATTTCCGGTCCTGACATAGCTTGTCAGTGAAACAGCATAATCAGCCTATAACGTTACCAGTGCTGGGATACAGGCCTCCTCTCAGTGAGAGGGAGTGGGCCGTAATCCACCACGCGGGCCCAGTGCGGGTTGGTAGATGTCACATGTCTTCGAATTTTTTGTTCTAGGACATGTCGGTTTCCTCACGATGTTTTCCTTCACCGTTTTGAGAGCAGTGGTGATGAAATAATTTACAAAAAGTAAAGCGCCTGCCTGGGTTCGAACCTACGACCTACAACTCATAAGTCGCAGCCATTACCACCGGGCCACCACTGTTCTGAAACAGGTTTTCATTTAATTTGAAGTTTAATAGTTGATAAATTACTTTCTTTCAATTTTGTGTTATTTTGCGTCATGTCTGGCGGAATAAACATGTTTTCTTTCTTTCTATGATTTGTATTTATGGAATACTAGCTTTTGCCACCGGCTTCGCTCGCGTGATCCCTAGGGAATGTAGCCTTTGTGTTATTCCAGACTATAATCTACCTCTGTGCTAAATTTAATGAAGATCCTTTCAGGCGTACTGCGCACATCTATCCATCCTCACAAACATGCTCATTTATAGTAGGACTTACTTTTGCCCGCAACTTCGGAAAATCTTCAACGGAGTGCAGGGAAGCTACATGCCAAAGAACACTGGCAGATGCCCATACATCATTTTATTTGAAGAAAAAAGCTTGTTACATTAATGAATTCTACCGTAATATATTCGTAATAAGTTCCTAGACTTATTTATATTTGAAAAGATTTTCTACATAAAACTCCGTAGTTAATAAATATTGAGACTAGTCATTTTGGCGGGAATTTTGAATTTAGAATATTTTTTATGTACCTAATTAGGTAAGTATTAAGTTTTTTGACTGTGTGTGAATTTTTGTTTGTTGAAATAAATGAAAATAATAAAGAATTAATGAATAAGAAATAAATTAAACAGGTCATTTTTAATACAAACATTTATTCTTCATCATCTTCTCTAACAATAACGTCATCTAAACACTATTGAATCCGCGGACGACGACGTCTCTCGTTGTCTCCCATTGTGATGGTGAAGTAAAGATACAACACCAGTCAGACAGAACCAAGTTATGAAGCAGAATCAGAGTCCAATTAAGAAGAGCACAATGTCGCCACGCAAGGAAGATAATCACAGTCCACAAGCACGCACGGGTCACACAGAGGAAGAATCGATCGAGAGTCCATAAAACAATCCGGGTCAAATAAAATATAAGTAATCCAAAATAAAACACGAAACTCAAAGCGAGAAGCATTCAGTTGGCAACATTGTTGTGATTACCCGTAATGGTAGTTTTAAGATTCATATTTCCCGCTAAAAAACAAAGAATGGAAACTCTCATTATTTATTAACCACGGAGTTTTAATAAAAATATCTTTTCTACAATATGTTTAGGAATTAGTAACGAACATTTTACAATATTTTTTATTTATACATAAATAAAAAATATTGTAAAATGTTCGTACAAGCTTTATTTGTTCAAATAATTAGCCGCCATTGTTCTTTCAGATTTCCACGACCAGTAGTTTCGGCTATGCGTCGTCTGTCAGTTACTCAGTAACGAAAGAATAAAGCTGAAGAGTTTGTTTGTTTGCTTGAACGTGCTAATCTTAGAAACTACTGGTCCGATTTGAAAAATTATTTCAGTGTTGGATAGCCCATTTATCGAGGAAGGCTATAGGCTATATAACATCACGTTAAGATCAATAGGAGCGAAGCAGTAATGCAAATTGTGAAGCAGACGAAGTCGCGCGGGACTACTATATTTATATATATAGATAGAGTACCTAGTAGCTTCTTTCAGCGTCTTCTGCTCGCTTGAAAGTAGAAAACTATCCCAAGAGCACATACTCCTGGAAATCATCCAGATTGAATGTAAAGTACTAATGTAATCTCCTATTCCAGGACGTGGTCTACCCGAGTGCCAAATTTAATACAAACCCGTTCAAACGTGAACGTATTTAAGATGTGTGGATTTTACCCAGAGTGTAGATCAACTGCCTCCGTGGTCGAGTGGTTTAGGCGTTTATCCTGTGGTCGTGGGTTCGATTCCCACGGGAAGCATACTTTGTAAAGTTGTTTTCTAGTTTAGCTAGGACACTGCAGGCTTGAATCACCTGATTGTCTGATTTTTTTTTTTTTTTGGACGATGGCCACTCGCAGTTTCAACCTCAGAGGGTTGTCAACTACTAAACTGGACTTGCCTGTGTGGGCCTCAAATGAATTTAAGGCCCCCAGCCGAGGCTACAGACTTACATACTAAACTCCGCTCGCTGAGGGCACCCCCTGTGGGGTACGGACCTCGGCTCAACGGCGTCGTTTTGGGGGGGGCAGCAAGGGACTGGCTGGGTCATTTCATTATTTAGGGAGTTATTTATCACTACTGGCTCAGCTTCGCGGGCTGGCTCATTAGGCAAAAGACGGGGGGGAGCATTACTGGGACGTCACGACGGACCTCGGCGGCGAGGTCGGATTTCGAAACGCGGTCTGTTTCTGTGTTTCTTAAGAGTGCTGGTTTCCCTACAGCTTTCTTGAAGGACGGTGATAGGGTCGTCAGGATCGACGAGAGTATGCCGAGGACGGCGAATCCTACTAATCTTGGAGGGAACGTATCGGGTAGCCGATGCGATTAAGTGGTTCTGGTGCTTTTCAGCAGATTCGATGAAGTGTTTAGTAAGTCGCTTCATGAATTGCTTAATGGTTGGGACTTTGAGATCGACATGCAGTCGGTCATTCCTAACGAACCACGGAGCGCCCGTGGCCTTTCGGAGAAATCGGTTTTGGATGGTCTGAATCCTATGGATTCCTATGGAGCGTTCCTTTGTGTGTGCGAAAGCGGCACACGCATAGGTCATTATCGGACGAGATTGTCTGATAAAAAGGTCATTCCGTGCTTCGGAAGGCACTTATAAGCCGGTGGTCCCAGCCGCCAAATGGCGGTCGTCAAATAAAACTATGTCAGAGGCCCTTGAAGCGGTTTAGAAACTTCGACACTAGGGTGTGTGGGGTCGTTAGACCTTACTGCGCACACGATGAGAAGAAGAAGAAGTATGTAGCGATATCATAGAAATGCTCCTATTAATGTAGCAACTTTTGAACTTTGGCTATTTAATACAAGATTAGGACAACAAACAGACAAGATAAGATTACTGGACAATCCTCACGATGTCAAATTTTGAAGCAGCCTCTTGAGACCTCGAAAGTTAAGAAGTGGCTCGGTGTTTATAAACAGATGCACATCACGCATGAATCGCAAGTGTACCATACAGTTGTTAGTCCTCATCAAACGTCAAACTACTGTTTTGCGACACATTTGAGAAGATAACTGTTCTAACGCGGATAAAATCTTTGTTTTTCTGCTATTCAGAATAGTGGCACAAAATGACAAAACTGAAATTCTTGAACTACTAAGCACAGTGAACAAACAAAAAAAGGCCAAGTGCGCGCCGGACTCGCACAGGAAAAGTTCCGCACCATAAACCTTAATTTTTATTATTTCTTGTTATTAGTTTTTGTTGTTAGTGAAATTTTCACAGATTGTGTATTTTTATTGCCGCTGCAATAAAATACACAATCTGTGAAAATTTCAACGGTCTACCTATTACGGTTTTTGAGATACAGCCCGCTGACAGAAAGACGGACAGACGGACAGCGGAAGCTTAGCTTAGTTAGTTACATTTTGGGTACGGAACCCTAAAAACTGAATATTTAAAGCAAAGAATCTCTCGTAATGACCTCGCCTAGCTAACGGCCTAGGCAAGTGTGTGCCAAGTTTAATAACCTACATACTTCTTCGTTTGTAATGCTGTATCATTCCTCCGCCACTGTTTACAGTTTTCCACATTTAATAGCGCCTTAATAAACTCTTTTTAATGACAAACAGTTGGTTTTTACCCAAATAAAGTTGACAATTATGAGAATTGCTAACGGAATGGGAAATTAAATACTTTCATGGGAAACCTGTACGTAGAAGAAGCTTTGTTTTCAAATATTTTGCTGTTTTTGATGAATACATTGATTTTATAGACCTCTTAATATAATCCCTTACTTCCTTACTTTATTAATATTTTAATGTTAAAAATGCGAATGGGACTCTGTCTGTCGCAATTTCACGCCAAAACTACTGAACCGATTTAAATAAAATTTGATACACAGATAGTCTAGAGCCTGAGAAAGGACTAGGCTACTTTTTATCCCGGGAGTATGTTCCCTAGGGACTACGCGGGCGAAGCCGCTGGCAGAAGCTACTCCTGTAATTAAAAAAAATATAGTTTCACCAACCATTATTACATCGTCATTTCAGCAAAAGACGTCTACTGCTGGACATAGGTTGACATAGACCTCTCAAGCGCCGCCACATCCACTAGTCTGGTGCCACTCGCATCCAACGGCCTCCCGATATACATCGACAATCATGTAACATAAGCAAAACTTTTTTATGCTAAGAATAGCTTCTACCATTATTAGAAAAAGGAAAAATGCTCTTCAGTAGAAGGAAGTAAACTTCACAAACTGGCCATCACCTAGCCTTTGACCGCCCAATGACAATGGAATATCATGCTGCACCACGTAACAGCGCCTATTGTGCCTAACGAGTAACTTCATTACGTAACGTCATACGTTACACTGTCACATAATAAGTCAGCAGTATTCAGGAGACGTGTGCTGAGTTAGGTAATATAAGGTAGATCGCATTTCGGAAATGCGCTCGCGTCGCTTCGGCAATCATCGGCTATTGTCGGCAGTAAGGAAGTGTTTATAGATGCACGATCCGTATCAATCGGACGATGAGTGGATGGGACACTTTCTCTGACAGGGTTGACACTTTGGCAAAAGGTTTGGACTAGAAGACGCGTATTTTGTTTGAGGGGATTTGCAAAGTCAACAGATAGAGTAAGAGTAAGTATACAGGGTAAAAAGTGAACTGCAGGCTTAGTCAAGTTTAATTTCTACAATCGTTAACGCTATTAGAAAACGAATCGAATGTATGGGAATGCCGTAATCCAGCGTCCCATCTACGGTGACTTTCGTGGGAGCTTGGTATCCATCCGCGAATAGTGTTTGAATTTGGATTGCATCTGCCGTCTACATGAACGGCAACAAGCAATTTAAGGTCACCTTCGATGGGAGGCTGGCAATCGATCGACTAACTACCAGTATGTATGAGTGCGGTTCTGGAAATGGGTTATAGGTACTAGAGCTGATTGCAACGACGTTGACCCATATCAGCTCTAATAAAACCTATTTCTAGGAACACACACAATTACTAGCCACCCTGTAGTAAAGACTTGAAATGGCCATCACTGCTCGGTTTCATCTGAAACTAGCTGACTCGTGAACACTTCGTTGGGCGGTATTTTTAAATAACATAGCTTTCTATTAGTAAAAGAATTTTCAAAATCGGTTCAGTAGACCCAGAGACTACCCCCCACAACCTCACAAATACCTCTTAACAGAGGCGGCGCAAGGCGTGGGCGACGTGGGCCACCGCCTACGGCCTCGCGGTCCCAAGGGCCTCGCAGCTTTGGCTTTTTTTTAAACTCAGAAAAACCATAGCTAAAGCCTTAAAAATAAAACACTTTTCCGTGTCTATTTAAAAAAAAATTGAGCTCGCTGTACTTGCTCTTGCTATTTGAATTAATATAATTGTTATGGTTTACTTCAGTAAGTTTTGTCAAAATAATAGCCACGGCAGGATAGACACTATGATTTACTCGCTCTTGCATCAAAGCTTCTTCAATTTAGTTCTTTCTTGAATTTCCTCACATTCACCCAATATTTACTATTATTGCACAAAAAGTCAAAAGAAAATCAACACTACTCGTGGCGGGGTGCAATTGAGTTCGTCACATCTCGCCGTCAATCGTAGAATCCAATCTCTGAAAACATCAAATCACTCTATTCTTAGGTAGGACCAAAAGGGCCTCGCAAAAAGCCAATCTTGCCCATTTCGAATTTAAGTCTTGCGCCGCCACTGCTCTTAATAATGTTTGCATAGATATAGATTACTCAGTTCATGTGAGAAAAAGTCATGAAGGCCCCACAGTTATGAAAGGCATTATAACTATCATCCTACTAATGTATTATCGTCTCCTATTCGTTAGCTTGCCATTGTTGCCAAAGCGCAATTATTCTCCTAGTTTGACAACCCTACCAAAATCAAATGTCAACCGCACTTACAAGTACGGCGATGTTTGCTAAAACAATTATGACCAACATGTCAGTATCGTTTGCCTCAATTCGGAATACTTCGGTCGTTTCCGTGGCACTTCGTATTCTGCTGCAGTTTCCGAACTCCTTCGTTACGTGGCTACTTGACATGTGTCCGAGAATATCAGTCCATGTTCTGATTTTATATGTGCTTGAGTAACGGTTTCAATATTTTAAAGTCAACAACTGTTATTATGTCTCGCTGATGTATTGTATTCGATTTATGTGAAAGTATGAGGAAAATGTGAAGTGTTTTATCTCCGCTTGTTTCAAAATGTCCAGATATTTACGACTTCTTCACTCTTTACAGCTTCTGATGTTATATAACATGTTCTTCTGCCTTTATCCCAATTTTTTGGTATTTCTCTCCAGCCATTATTATTGAGGTATGCAGAACAGGGTTCAAAGTCCCGCAAACCACCATTGGAAAGGGAGGATACTCTGGACGGTTGTTGTGTCCGGTGGGCAACTGCCCGATAGTTGATATTCAGATTATTGTACATATTCAAAACGCGTGGAAAACTCTGATGCCGCGTTGAAGGATTTCGTAAGTAGTTCGCTGCTGATCTTTGATGGGTGGTGGTGGGACGACGTTGCGGTTCTTTTAGTTGCTGTACAAACGCTTCGTTAGTTTTTCTTGTAGTATACTCTCCATTATTGGTTACAACAAATCTTAGTTGGTCTTCATTTAAATAAATTTCAATCATTGAAAACTGACCATTGAATTAATGCATTTGTTCGTTTTGTTTTTACAGCCATATCCACCTGTTGAATGATGACCGTAAAGTCCAAGGTCGACACAACAGACTGTAACCTCACTTATCTGTGATGAAGTCACAACAGGTTACAATCTTATGAGAGCGAACACGTGCTGTCTATCACAACAGTTTAATTTATCGAAGCTTTTCTCACGGCTCCACGGAACCATGACTTCTTATTGTTCACCCGCTAATTTAATCGACTGGCGCTTAGGGCTGTCTCGAAGTTGCAATTTTATTTAACAAATATTTTACTTTCTACTCAGTAATTAGTTATTCGAAGTAAAAGTTTAGTTGGTATAAACGCCGTGAAACATGTTCCACCATCCCCTTTAGTAACACGTGACCAAGGAAAAAAGATGGAAGTTCATGATTTTACGAGAAGACCGTTATGTAGACCGTAATCGAATTGAAGAAGAGAAGCAGTCCCAATATTCTGGAAGTTCCAATAGAATCTGGTTTTGCAGCAAAATATTGGCAATGCCTTTGTTTGTTACGCTTTCAAGGATATCATCAATTGAATCCTTCCTCTCTGGCGGAGCAGAAGGGATAGTCAGACTCTTGCTAACTAAAATCCATTCGTGTTCCTCCTAATACCATTTCCCTCCTAATAATTTTTCCAGGGCTGCTTTGACTCTTTCAAACAAATTCCATAACCGACAAATTACCCAAGGAACGGTTATAAGCTACTTGAAAAATAAAATTAATGTTGCCGCAACATTGATTTCTGTTCGCGACTGCCCTGCTACTGTTTCTGAATAATAGTGATTTTGTTCCGTCGATTTAGTCCGTAAATTGCCGTAATCTCACTGGCTGGCTATAAATGGAGAAACGGATACAATGTGCTTTATGATTTGGAGAACGAAATTGGGAATATGAGCGGTTTTTTAAAAGGAAATGTGTGGAGAAGTTTTCAAGTGACAAATCTTTTCAGGGGCTGTATGCCATTAACAAGATAATTAATGTATTTGTGAGATCCATTTTCTTTTCTGTTTGTTCTGTACTAAATTAATATTTTATTTCTTTCAAAACAGATGACTCGTTTTTTCGGGACTCGACGAGCTTGAATGGTTCGGCGCTTTTCCCCACTATCAACTATTAATTATAGCAGTTATTTTGCACAAATAAATGGCTGTCTCCTGGACAAATAAATTAAAAAACCGGCTAAGTGTGAGTCAGACTCGCACACGAAGGATTCCGTACCATAAACCTTAATATTTATTATTAGTTGTTATAGCGGCAACAGAAATTCCCAATTTGTGAAAGTATCAAACGGCGAACTTCGATATCGAATTAGTTATTTACAAAATAGACTAGCAGTTTTAAAGGCGAACACATGAAGGTAACTCTGGTACAACTGAGAATGAATACAACCAGAACGGTTATGGTAAACTGGATCAAGAAGTCATATATGCCATGCCTATAGAACTTTACAAAACAATGTTTTAATTTTTTTTACAAAACAATGTTTTACAAAGTTGCTTTAAAAATTTGCTACCTCAATTAGCATTCTTATGCCTCTCAATATTATCAAGATTGATACTATCAGCAGGCCTACTCCGGATCCGCTGCCTTCCGAGAGCCGACCTTGAAACCCACATCCAACGTCCAAACATAATGGAATTAATTCCATTGTAGAACTCGATGCCGATCGTAATCGTTTTCATTTGACATTCGGACATAAAGTATCGATTGTGGGCAATGTGTGACGTCGAATCATGAAAAGTAAGCACGGAAAGGCTGAAATTGAATGTTTTATAAGTTTTGAATGAAAGGTTGTAAATTAACAATAATTCAATTCTATTTAACAGGTTACGTAATAAGGAGCGGTACCTTCTTACTCGTACCTACGTCATAATAGGGAACACGCAATATTTTCATCTTGCTTCCATTTGAAAGAATTCTATGTAAAATAGACCATACTTACTTAATTTTTTTAAAGCGCTTTAATTTCTTTTCAAAATTGCGGGTTTTAAACTGACAGTTTGACATTTCGCCCGAAAAAGGAAGTTGAGTCACTCCTGTCTGACACTTGTCATGAACTGTCCTAACTCAAAGACATAAGGTTGCCTTTTCATTGTCATGACAGCAGTGACGTCACTAAAAGCTGATTGTTGTTTTTAAATAAGTTCCGTTTCACGTTACTTTAATTCATTATTTTTGTTTAAAAATCGATATTAACTAAAATAAAAACATTGCAATGGCCTTTATTTTATAATTTTTATCATTTTATTAACAACATTCTCATAGATTCTGTATTTGATCTTCCCTATTAGGTATCTACCGCTATGATAGAAATGAAAGGCACCTTTTTAGGTACTTCAAACACAACATAATTTCAATAACTTACAGCGGGTTTAAGAAAAAGAAACTCTGAAGACTTATTATCATAATTACAATTCCATTATTTGGCAAAGAATTGTGAAGGTAATTATCCTGAACCTGAACGACTTGACGCGTTTTCCGAGACGAGGAAGAGGAGCAATGTGGAATCAATGATCACCCTTCCACGGAACGACCTCAGCAAGTGGTGCTTCACCTCGAACGTCAAACCGTCCGGCTGTTATTACTAAGGGCCAGCGCACATAATTGCGCGCGTGACACATTGGGCGAATTTCCACCCGAGAATGCGCGAGTGCCTACTCGACACAACTTCACACATTCGTATTGCAATTTTTCCAGAATCCAACCGTGTACGACCCGTGGAAGTTGATGTAGCGCGCATGCTCGCGCAGTCACGTTCCTGCGCGTTGTCTTTCGCGTGTAGTTGCTTCGATGCTCTTCAGGAAATGATTGTGATGATAATTGATTTTAGATATTATTTCAATGAGTTCAATGTCGATAGTATTTTGACAGTGAAAAATGCTCTGCGCTGCGTTCCGCCATATGTGGGCCCCTAGCCACGACCCGTTGAAGTTCTACGATAAGTGATAGCGAGAAAATGAACAGGGGTGGCGCCGACCCCAAGTAATATGAGATTACGGCGATGACGATGAGGTACTCTTTGGTCAAATCCATATCTATGTCAAGGATTTACATTCCCAAATGAATAGTAATTAAAGTACTTGTTCTCTGTCGAGGACCCTTATCCCAACGCTGAAAAAAATATTAGTATTTACACTATGCTACTTACAGCTGGGTAAACAAACATCAGTCATTATTTACATCTGTCTGAGTAACTCATGGCTACTCAAACTCACAAGTGAATGGGCTCATGTCTGCTACCGTTAACTTACATTAAAAAATACATGCGCCATAGACAATGAAACAATAGTTCATATTGTTTATGGACATTGAATTTCGACATGGATTCGTAATTTCTTGTAGATATTTTATCTGATGTAAGATTTTAAAACTTTGTCTAAAGATTGAAAAAATCATGGATTTGTCCTAAAGTGGGTCACAATACGTGTATGTATTGTCTTCTCGTTATGTATCCTCAGAAGCGTGTAGCAATCTTAGGATATGTGAAATAATGGTATTCAGCGAGTTCTGTTGGAAGCTGATCCTGACATAGTTGGACAAAGGCTAGGCAGATGATGATGATAAGATACTTTGAATAAACCCCTCAACGGTAAAATATGACCATAGAGCCAACCAACCGCAAACGCGAGCCATTGTTTATGGTCAAACAAATGTAAAGTATGACACCTGACGTTTGACAGTTCCGCATAGTCTGCACATAAAATAGTGATGTGCTATCTTGTTGCCGGGAGGCCGAAGATTCACATAGATAAACATTTTAGAGTCAGGTACCGTACGTTAGTGGTAATAACATCACTTTAAGCTGGCATATTTTCTATTGAAACTTCATATGCTAGCCCATCTCAAGGCTTTAGGTCAAAAGATTCTAAGGTGAAACCACTGACGTGCGATCGAACTGTACACTTAAGAATCTAAGAGTAAACGACATTGGACAATATTAAAATTGACAAATAGTTTTCATATTCCTGATCAAATATTTTTAAATAGACAGACAGTTATTTTCTCATTTAACTATAAAATATTATAAAAGAACTCTTCAATGGGGGGGACGAATTATTAAAAAAGTAAAGTAAAGCATAGGCCGAAGATATCTTTATTAATATTAATTTCGCTGTTCCATCTCTAGGACAGTGACACAAACATCGCGCATGCGCTTCTCGTCCGAGCATTAGCTTTTCAAATGTCATGCTCTGCCATTTATAGGGTTTTGTAATTCGGCACACGAACTAGGAAGCATGCCGAGAACGTTGCATAATCCTGTTAAATATAATGCAGGGACTATGAGGTACGTTGCGCTTTAGATACATATGTATTTAAAGAGAATTGGAAAATATTTCAGTTTCTTTTTTTTAACCTGACTTGCCGGCCACATTTTAGACAACAAATTGGGTAATAAAAGAACCACCAAATGGGTCCCATTACCTTAATCCCAAACGACATCGCGGAGACCAAGGCGAAGATGGCAAGAACAGCTCAATTCCCACCGATAGGACTGGCCCAATCTAGCAAAGGACTGAGTTGTGTGGAAAATTGAGAGGGAGGCCTTTGTCCAGCCATAACAACATTTGGACATAACAGGCCAAATAAATACTTAGATAGGTTTGTAAAATTTCAGAAATTTCCTGTTAGGATTCTAGAACTACGCTAAGCTTCATCTCACATACAGAATATCAATCAGTAAATTAGAGGGACAATTCCCGTACGTAGGTATGTTTAAGGAAAACCAGCAGTTCGCCCGCGAGTTCGTACGCGTGTATCCCTTTTTACGGAAAATCCTCTCTAGTGCAACCCCTTTTTTTTTTTAGGATGGGAAATCATCAAATGACTCCTCCCGCTCTGGGTACAGCAGGGTGTCAGACTCTTACTGACTAAAACCCATTCGTGTTTCTCCTGGTGCCCTTTGCGTTCCAGGGTACGGTGCCTCTTTCGAACGAAGCCGCAGCCCCAGCAGGCACTGGCCCTAGTGGGCCCCGTCTTCCGTGCTGACATTTCCTTGAGGCGCGTTGGAATCGCAGCGCGCCGCCGACCCGGGCCTGGTTCTGATCAGACGGCGAGCCACCCAATGCTCGCCGTCCGCAGTCCCACGCCTACGGTGGCCGAGAATCGTCCTGCGACTCCCGAACCCCGGGGCGTCTTCTTCTGTTTCGGCAGCTGGGGCGTGAGGTTTCTCTCTCTCTCACGCGTTCGGCTTCCTCCTTTGTTAGCATTACTGCTTCGCAGAAGGAGGTGACCGCTTCCCATGTCTCGTCGCTCCGGACCATGGCTTGAACCAGGGCCGGACGCGAGAGATCCCCGCCGCCGATAGCCTCGACGAGGACACGGCGGTGCTCCGCCCAAGCAGGGTAGACCTCCACCGTATGCTCCACCGTGTCCTCCGGACGATCCTCGCAGTGTTGACACCCGGGTGTATCCTCCCGCCGTATTCGAAAAAGGTACCTCCCGAAACAACCGTGTCCGGTGAGTACCTACGTCAAGAGGGGACTTATCGCCGCAATTGTGGCGTGCCCAGCGCTGGGTTGCGACAGTCGTTGTCTCCATACTGCCATGAGATCCTGCCAGAGTTCCGTCCGCCGTGCTGCAATTTGCCGCGGCAGAGGAGTCTCGCCCCGGCGTAGCGCCTCTAGTGCACCCCTACGGAGTGTAAGGAAGCTACATGCCTTTCAGCTTTCTACGACCACTAGCTTCGGCTGTGCGGTGTCTGTCACTCAATCAGTCAGGAATTGTATATATTATGATTCTCAACTTAGTTGCAATCTATTTAGTAAAACAATTTGTCTATAATGTTCAATGAATTGTCGCCATGACATTGCGACTTGAATTTGAACGTTTTTTATTATGAGATAATTGTGTTTCAGTTTTCGTACAGAGAACATGTGTAACCATTTTTAACCGACTTCCAAAAAAGGAGGAGGTTCTCAATTCAGCTGCATTTTTTTTTGTTTGTTTGTTACCTCATAACTCCGTCATTTATGAACCGATTTGAAAAATTCTTGTTTCATCAAATTCAAATTCAAAGCATTTTATTTCAAATAAACCATTCACAGGCACTTTTGAAACGTCAAGGTCGGTCAGTCAAAAACATGGAAGCTATTTGCACGTTCCAAAGCGTAGATCTCTATGGAGAAGAACGTGCAAGAAACTCCACGGACACTCTTTTAAATCATGTTCTGGTTTTACAAAATTTCAAGTTACATATACTTGTTGCTTCTGCATGTGAGGACAATGCAAAGGAAAAAAAAGGGCTTATTATAAGAATTTTAAATATAAAGATTAAAATAAGCCAATGGCAGTTAAGAGATGACCAGTCTCAACCGACGGCGCCTGTTCACGAACATGACGCGTGTATCGGCACCACACATCTGAAAGGTTATACTTCTCGATTGGTCCCATTGTCACCAAATCTGAATCTGATGATGGAATCCCATGAAAATCGAGGGCAACCCTCAAATTTTATAGGCACATACAATGTTTTTCATTAACTTTCTAACGCAATTCAAATATTTGTGCCTGGTAATCATCATCTCATGTTGGTGAGCTAATGATGGAAGGTATAAATTAGGATCTGATGATGAGATCCCATGAAATATGTTTATTAGAAGATCTGATGAAGAACGAGGTAGGCAACGGACGGAACTCTTCAATAAATGATAGCAAATGGATCGGGATTGCTGAAATTGCATGTTTTTTTAGTGTTTACACCAGTTCTTAACAAAAAATTGCGCTGGTACGCTGTTAATGGGTACGCAGGTACAACTAAAAAGTGAAAAATAAAAAATATTTTTACAAAAAATACAACCGACATCCAAAAACAAAACACTACAAGGTACAAAATAACTTCGGAAGAAAGAAAAGAACTTTAATTTCGGAAGTCGGTGTCAAAAAACGATAAAGTAACCAAAAACACCGACTTCCGAAATTAAAGTTCTTTTCTTTCTTCCGAAGTTATTTTGTACCTTGTAGTGTTTTGTTTTTGGATGTCGGTTGTATTTTTCTAGAAAACGGGCCTTATTCCAAAAGGCCTAATTTGAAATCAGAACGCATCACCGCTGCCAATACATGGAAACAAAAATAGCCCCCGGAAGCGCGCGAAAATAATTAGCGGTCGGCCGAATTCGGATGCGTTCCGTTTTACGTTGCGTAACTGATTTTTATCTGTTACATCACAAGATGAGCAGTGTGTGAACCTGGATTGAGAAATTACGTTCCAATCTACACAGAAGCCGGCCATTGTTATGTGGATGTATCTATTGTATGTTCGGTTTGAGAATGTTTATAATATTGAATGGGCTCATGCTTGTCATCACAAAAGTTGTGGGATATTAATGTTCGTATAAGTTCACATAATAAGTTTTAATGTACCTTTTGTGTTCATTTCCGTTTTGCTGACCCACATTTTATATAGAAAGATGTCGAAATTCAGTGTTTCTTATGAGCGTTTACGTCTTTGAATATTTCATACAAGTTTCGTATGAAATTTTCAAAGAAGTAAACTCGAGTCCTTATTCTTTAAAATGAATGTACCGGATTTAGTTAAATTAATACCACCAAACGCTTTTAAAGTAACAAAACAAGTACCTCCACTCATCATTTGACCAAACTATGAAATCAAAGATCGTAAATCCTCACAAACAAAAAAGACAGCTCTAGTTTACTATTCCAGCATTCTCAGCCAACTCTTTGGTAGATTCGACATTAAAAAAAAAAAACTCGGCTAAATTCATTTCTTTACCAAAAACCAAAAACTAGTCACTTTAGTGCTTTAGTGAAAGCGAACTTCTTACTTCCTTATCATTAATAAACAAAATAATAATAAAAACGATTAGCTAATCTTTATCAAGAACGGCCTTCCCAATGACCTACGTTACGTCACATCCTATTACCATAACGGATGCGTTCAATTTTATTCTAATTTATGCCAATTTCAGTTTTTTTTAATAGAAAATCATACTATTGAATACAAATACGGGCATCATAATTATAATATACATTTAATTTTAACATAATACGATTTTATAATTAATGCTAATCTCCACAATTGCAAAGGATTATGTTTTTGTGAGATAACTTGAAATTCTTGCAAATGTTAGCCAAAGATTAGCGAATTGTTTTAGCTCGGACAATAGAAAGTCCACAAAAGAAACTAAAATAGAAAATAAGATGAAAGGTGTCAAACATTCAGAGTTTCCTCTGCAAGACAAGCTTCAAGATGCTAACTAAGTAGGTCCGTTACAAGGAACTCAAAATATCAATGAGCATGTAGTGACATCTGTACCGCCACATACGAACTACAAAAAAGACCTGGCATCACACAAGTTCTACAACGATTACTGGCCAACCAGGGTACCTAATATGACATCTTAAAACCATCATGATAACGGTGTGGGAGGGAGACGGAGTTATACAAGACGCATAACATTATCCCTTTTGCCAGAGGCGGCTTTACCTATATTGCAGGGTGTGCGTATCAGGGCGCAGGAGTGTAGGGGCGCCGAGCGCCGCTCGCGACACGTTCATAGAGCATGCGGTGCGCCAGCGCGGCGCTCTCAAAAATCCTGCACCCGTATTGGGTCGGGCGCATATCTTCCGATTCTGTTTTAGACCCTGCATACTATTAGACACGTCAGAATTCTCACAGTATGCAGCGGGGTCTAGAACAAATAAATGTTCAACAATTTTCATCGGAATTTGAGCGCCGATAAACCGCCTCGTCGGGCACCTGGTGGGGTAGGACCCGTATCTGGTGGAGAATCAGTACAGTTTCCACAAGAACGCTCGACGGTGGGCGCTATCATGCGCGTGAAATGTGGTGTCCCAAGGCAGGGTCGTCTTGACGGTATCTTTTGACATCGCCAATGCTGTTAATACCCTGCCCTGGAGTTGTATCTGTGAGGCATTCCACGCCGAACTCCCTAGTGGCGTCTGCTGCGCTGACGAAACGCTGGTCCTGGCGAAGCGGAGGGTCGCACGAAGCGGCGGCAGACGTATTGACACGCGGGGTTGCAACAGTCATTGAGAGGATCCGGCAATTTGGTCTCGAGGTTACCCCGCACACAAGTCCGAAGCCGAATTACTCTCATGGCTTTCGGAACTCACCACCATCGGGATCCTGAATAGCGGTAACTCCGCACGCCCTAGCCGCCGCTACAGAAGAAGACGCCCCGGATGTCGGGAGTCGCAGGGCGATTCCCGGTCCCCGTCGAGGGTTTGTGGCTCACCGTCCGATCAGAACCAGGCCCGGGTCGACAGCGCATTGTGTTCCACGCGCGCCTCAATGAGATGTCAGCATAATAGCCGGGGGACGCCAAGAAAAAAGAACGCAAAAGGGATTTGGAGAATCCTAAAAAAAACATTTTTACCGCGCACCTACTCGAGAGCGCCAGGGGAGCTCGTGGCTAGATAATAACAGCCGCACGGGTCGATCTTTAAGGTTAAGCAACGCTTGCCAAGATTAGTCTGTGGATGGATGACCATCTTAACATACCAGAAGCCAGTTAATCTAACTCCAGACTTGCCACGAAGTACTGTATTACTCAGTCAATGGGTTGTGGAGGTCTGGTAGGCAGCCGCTCCTCGTAAAATACTGGTATTCAGCTAAATCCGGCTTGACTGGAAGCCGACTCCAATATAGTTGGGAAAAGGCTAGGCAGATGATGATGAATCATGATGGCTTTAGCACATCATAATAGGGTCCCAGACTCAACACCCGTGTGTCGGATGATCCTACCTCTTCTTTTGTTTTGGATTTACGCGTTGTTCCGCATATTTTCAGTGCAAGTGCATATGGAGGTAAATGATTATACACTTGTGATGACTGAACATTTTACAGTCAACACGGAAAACACTATTATGACGAAAACCCAAATACCCCGATGGAAATAGGTAGTTAGATTAAAAACCGGCTAAGTGCGAGTCGGACTCGCACACGAAGGGTTCCGTACCATAAACCTTAATTTTTGTTATTTGTTGATAAAGCGGCAATAGAAACACACAATCTGTGACAATTTAAATTGTCTCTGTCTACCTATTACTGTTCTTGAGATACAGCCTGCTGACTGACAGATGGACGGATGGACGGACGGATGGACGAACAGCGGAGGTTTAGTAATACGGAACCCTAAAAAACAAGATAATATCCTCCCGAGATGGACAGGCACTGAGATCAACACGAAAAATATTTCTAAATGACAATATTATTAATGATACAATAACACAAACACACAACCATCACGGTTAAGGTCAAATAGTAAAAAGTGACTTAACATGTAGCGAACTGTGTCAATGTCTGCCTGGCATAATGACGACCTGATGGCGGCTGCGTGCGCGCATCATTTGCGGCGATGCACGCCAATTTGTCATCTAACGTGCGATATCATTATATACTTCTTTGATAGGTGAAAAATGCACATGATGTCTTGTAAAAGGAAGGTAAGCAAAATTATAAATTCATCATTATCATCACAACAGCCGAAAGACGTCCACTGCTGGACATGGCCTCCCCAAAGGGGAGGGTTGCTATAAATTCATAGTAAGGCTCTATTAAAGAAAGAAAGAAAAATAGTTTATTTACGCCAGGCATGACGCCAATGATGATGATTTAATAATCCACCCTGTCGAAAACTTCTGTGGTGGTACTGAGTTCAAAATTAATGTATAAATGTAAATTTATATGGATACCCGTTCTTAAACCATAATATGTCCTTGCGTTTATAGGTAGATTTGTAAAAACGTCTGCTTTATAGAGGACTAGCTTCTGCCAGTGGCTTCGCCCGCGTGAACCCTAGAGAAGATACTCCCGGGATAAAATGTAGCCTATGTGTTATTTCAGTCGTTCTGACGTGAAAGAGTAACAAACATCCTCACAAACTTTCGCATTTATAATATTAAATATTAGGAAGTAGGATAAAAAGAAGAGAATAAGGCGAGTCTTGAAACTAAGAGGAGTTATCCAAACAGAATGCAATTATCGCGGGACGGGAACACGCTATCGTCGAGATAATTTTTTTAGCCAAACCCGAACCAATAGTTGGCGTCGCCCCGACAGAGGGAGACATCCAGTTTCGAGTCGATGATGATTTATACGTGTAAAAGAATAATTTCTACCCAAAACAAATCCCTATTCGTTCAATATAAACTAGGATGCATGATACTTCTCGCCGTTAGTTCACCTGCTCTCAAAATTATTATTACCACTACATCCAGACTAATCTTATCATGGTAAAGGTTGCAATTTGCAATACGGAGGTTGTCGGCTTATCTGCTACCAGCGAAACTACCGCTCAATTAACTCGCAGGAGTTATGCGGAGAGATAAAGCTGCGACTCGGTAGTTTAAGTTACCAACGGACATTCCTACTTTCATTATTGCTTTTAATTAATTAAGCGATTTATTGTGATATAGGGTTGGCGACAGACTTGTCACAGTGGACAGTGGCTAGCCAATGTAGCTTAGATAAAGATTTAAGAAGAAAATGCCTGCACTCCAATCGACGAAATGTCCCAAACAATAGGGAACCTACACGGCATTGCTTTTGCCATCTTGAGTTGCATATTCGAAACTTGAAAGTTAAGAATACTTGACATTGACGCTTCTGTGCTGCCACCTATAATTCCTGCACGCTTCGTTTAGGAGAACGTGCACGAAGTTGAAAGTGCCATCTAGCGTTTCAATACCTAAAAGTAAAATGTTCTTGACAATGACACTTCTGTGCTGCCACATATAGGTCCTGCACGTTCCCTAAAACATCGATTAGTGTCAACAAATTATAATATATAACTGTAAATTATTGATTAAGTAGATTCTAAGAAATTACTTACTTAGAATGTAGAGGTGAGCACAATCCAATCTAAAGGTCAGAAGTGTATCGAGAGATAAAAATATAGGAATTACCCAAGAAACTTAAAAAATCCAATATCCCAAAGCGTACAGACTTTACTCTTTGCATTTCCTATTAGAACTTTAAATATGCGGTCACCTCATTAGACCATACGTACAGGAATCTCGACGTTCATCAGCGTAGCAGTACAGTCACCGACATTAGGTAATGACAGTAAAAATTGCATCCTTGCGCGTTTCCCCAGCTGGTGTCGATTCTCGATAGAAGTGGCAACCTTGAAAGTGCGAACATATTACTACGAATGTACCTATCATTTATTTATGAAAGAAAGAAATAAAAAATTACTGCCAACACTACAGTCACAATATTATGAACAGAACAGATAATTCTTATAAAGTTTTCAGTGTGGCAAAAGGAGAGCAAGGAAAGGAGCAATGTGCAGCATGGTCACAACGCTGATTTCCAGCCCGCCCATTGTGCGTATTTATATTGACTACATATATAAACAATGTACCTACTTAAAACATAAAATAGTATACAGAGAAAAGAGCACAATAGCACTGCTTATTTCGATAGAAATTTCTTCCAGCAGAAATGCGTGTTATACGTGTGTGTCAGTAGTGATTTTTTCGAACAACTCGTGTTATTTTTATTGTGAATCTACCAGAGTGTAGTCTCCTTAACCCTTATTTTTCTCTATATTCTCTATTTCTATATTTCTTCTTTATTCTCTATCAGTCAACCTTAGACTGATAGAGAATGCCTTGTTGCCTTTGTGTAACTACATAACATTTTAGTTAACTGTGAAGATTGTTGTATCGTAATCACAATATACATATTCGGAGTTATTTGTTCCACTTGACTTATCCTCAACTCAGCCTCCCTCAATCAAATTGATATGATAGTTATAGCTCGTTATTTATTTAATTTCTTCGACTAGAGGGGCTTTTCGTTGTCATAGCGACTGATTTGAATGGAATGTAGAATTCTTTCAAACAAATAACATTGTATTACAATTGTGACTTAGAAATTAGAAAGGACAGACCACAGTCATATTCTAGCATCTCTCCATTTACCATAAATACACAAGGAGGCGCCAAAGCTAACGACTTATTCCAGCCCGGAAGCGTCACACTAAGGAAGAAGATCCTTTATATTCTCCAAAGCAGTCCCGACATCTCATGAATGTCAAACAATAAGCAGACACGCGTCAATAATGTCTGAAGGTCCTACCATAAGGGAGAATAACGTGTGTCCCATACACATGGTATGCAAAACAAAGATCTCTATGTATGAGTCATACATGTATGCTCAACATTGTAGCATGTCTAAAAGTACGCTTACATGGACAATTTATTGATCAATTATTGCTGGGCAATACATGTGGATCAATCTGGAAAAATTAGTAATCTGCAGCAACTTCAATAAAATGCGACAATTTTTTTTGGAAACTCCATATCATAATTATATTGCATATAATGAACAGTGATGAACAGTGGCGGAGAACATCTACTCTCCCATTCTGAGACGTTTTGTGGAGGTGATTAAGGCTTTTAGATAATTTTAATAGTCACTAAGTTCCTTTTAATTGATTTACTAACATTAGTTATAAGAAGTTTTACTAACACAGCGGATTATATTATCCAAAATAAAGAATTTATTATTATTATATTGTTCTCTCGGTTTTTTTAACTAAAAATTACTCGTGTATTAAAGTATTCAACAGTTTCTTGGAGTTTCCCCATATCGCATAATATTGCCATTGCAAAAAGTTTCGCCAAATTGATGCTTGTTGCTGTTGCCGTAAATTGTTTGGTATTTTTGTGACGTCAAAATCGGCCAGTATTGGCTTTATCTAATTGATAACCTTTACACTTGCAACCAAAGAAAAATAAACTTTTGCCTGTCAATACTAATATGTCCATAAACATGCAGCTTGTGATTGGAAGGCACAATGACAGCATAGGAACATTCCAGCAAGTCCAGCAACGAGGATTTGTAGCGAAAAATGTGCATGAAAAAGAAGCCGAAAGATTTGAATGAATGAAAGGAACGGAGTATGGGATGTTGAACAAAAGGACAGCATTGTGGGTTTTGATTGATGTTTTGTAAATACTTCTAGCCGTAGGTCATTAACAGTCGTGACATATGTATACCTACTCTAAGGTCGTGACGGACTACGTCAGAAGCCGGAATATCTAAAGATATAGTCTTGTCGAGGAGGTAATGTGTTACGTTTCGGCAGATTGAACTCCTTCCATGTCGAAAGGTTCAGAAGTCTAGTGGCTACGAATAAGGCAACACGGTGGGCGCAGTGGTTGAGTAATTGACTGCTCCGCTGCGTGTCGTGGGTCCAATTTCCGCACGGAACAAATATTTGCGTAGCCTACAGATAGTTCGGTCCAAGTCTGGATGATTGTGTCAGCATCTGCCTAGCCTTTTCCCAACTATATTGGGGTCGGCTTCCAGTCAAACCGGATTCAGCTGAATACCAGTGTTGTACGCGGAGCAGCTGCTTACCAGACCTCCACAACCCATTAACTGGGTAACTCGGTACATTTTGGCAAGACTGGTTTCAGATTTACTGGCTTCTGACAATCCGTAACGACTGCCAAAGATCTACAAATGACAGCAGGGACCAACGGCTTAACGTGCTTTCCGAGGCACGGAGGAAACTCGGTATGTTAAGATGGTCACCCATCCACAGACCAACCTTGGCAAGCGTTGCTTAACCTTCAAGATCGACCCGTGCGGCTGTTATTTTTTAGCCACGAGCTCCTCAAGGGTCCGGATGATTGCGTATGTGAGATTATATGTATGTAAAAGGCACTTACGATACAGGAGAACTTCCTAGTGCGGGACAACGTAACAAAACAAAAATAAATAAATGAAAAGTGACAAAGATACCAGACTGTGTACGGGTACAAAGGAAACTTTCCAAGCACTAGCATAAGTTTACTCCCGGAAACCATCAGTAGAGACAAAGGACACAGCTGAACATTTGCAGCAAGCAAACGAGCCATCCTGTCAGTACTTTATGCAGAGCTACAGATCCGTTGTTACTCGTTGTTACCCGCTGCACGACCTCTTGTTTATGTACGAACATTTACATAACAATTTAGCACATTATCGACGTCACTTGCACGACTTGAGACCTGAGGAGTCAACACGTGACGAGGAAAATCCTTTGAGCGATATCTTTGTTAAGATTTGTACTTATGTCCAGGTTTGGACTGCGCAGAATGGTCCGATACATCTCATTGTAGCCTTTGAGCTTCAGTATTTGTTGGGCCCGCTCATCAGTTGAAATCAAAATTAAAAGTAATTTATTGAAATAATGCTAACCTTTTTGAAAGTCAATTTTAGATACAGACAGTCCCTCAAAAATGCACACCCGTGACTTCCTGTTGCTTAGGCTGAGAAGAACATGCACAAAAAATACCCATCTGTCTGGCAACACATCTGTCTGTTAACTTTAAAACAACAATAGGGTACAAATAGTAGTGCCTACGCCGAGCAGCGCATAGATAGCACATTTACATAGTTATTGTAGAAATACGACGCATTTCTACTATAGGTCTAATGCCCAGTTTCTTAGGTAATTTATCGGTTGTTTTTCTGTCCCTTAACTACTAATCAACCAATAGCTTTAAAGGACAGCTATAAACGCAGCATAAAAAGTCCAAAGCCAAACAAATCTTGCGCTCCTCAACCGTGTACTGAAGGAACAGCCACGACAACAAGGTACCCAACATTTCAACTTAAAATATCATGACTTTAGACGAGTAGCAGCTACAAGTACTTGACACCCTTCAAAAAACCAGCGCAATACTTCGACTAGCATTGTTATAAATGTAGAAATACAACTTTTTTTTAAGAACAATCCCGTCACATTGTTTCAATTCCAAACCACTGGAATCAACCGGCAAACGCCCGAGCCAATGACGCCCGACGAGTCTCGGAGAAACAATTTAACTGTCCTGGATCCCGCAACGAAATTAATCAGAAAAGACCAAAGGAGTCAGTAAAACATAATTTCCTCTAAAATACAAGTTGATGTTGATATCAAACAAGATCTCAACCATTTCATGCGGCCACTTCCTCTCATCCCACCTACCAGAACAGTCACAATGTTACCGGCACACAATTTATCACTGTAATCAGAGCATCACAACGATTCCACTAAATCTACGCCTAATATGTAGTTTAGTTGCGTAAAATCTTTTACAAATTTACATTTACCATCTACTCTATCTACTCTAAACCCTATTTACACACAGATGTATGTTCCATGTGCAAAGATAACTGCATTATATGTGTGCTTCGTATGTATTACGTGAACTACTGCTCGTGACATTTGTTACGGTATTACCCCTCGTTCGGATCTTAACCACATAAATATGTAACTTGTAATAGTTTTCACGAAAGTTGTATAACATTACTTAATTATTGTGTGTTACTTTCTGTGAAGATATCTCAAATATTTTGATTAGGTGCGAGTGTAACTTATCTTAATTCTAATTAGTGATATATTATTTTTCTAAAGACAAGTGTGCCTAATTAGGAACGCTAGAATTATATCCTTTCTAAAAAGATTGCACAAGAAGTCATATTTTATTTTAAAAGAGCGCGTTGCACTGCATCCGATCCTAATCAGGGAAAGTTAGCAGAGAAGACAATTTATTATGACACAATGTTTTATGAAGATGATCAAAACGCACTGCAATTGAGGGGATATATTTATTTCCCTGATAGAGTATAAAAACAAATATCTCACATCTAAAAGCAACTAACACAAGAAAAGTGCTACTATCCCAAAAACGTTTTTTTAAGGATGAGAAATAGTCAAATAACTTCTTCCGCTCTGGGTGAAGCAGAAGGGAGTGTCTGACTTTTACTGACTAAAACCCATTCGTGTTCCTCCTAATGCCGTTAGCGTTCCAGGACCGCGGTGACTCTTTCGAACAAATTCCGCGACCCTGGCAGATCCCAAAGGACGCAGGGGTACTACTGAGGAGCTTGTAGACCATAATTATCCTCTTGCAAGAAGACGGAAGGATGAAAGGAATTTATAATGTGAATGTTAGAAAATTGCAGACCGTAGATTCTTTTTCATTCCGATCCACGTTTTTGCTATGTGTTTGTTTGGTATTTATACTATTACAGGGAAAATTAGTAAAAAACAATATTTTTTTTTTAAATAACCGTGGAATTTCTTCGCGGTTCTTGTGCATAGGAGACGGCCAATTAAAATCAGACTCTAGCTTAGAACCTAGAGCCTGGTTACAATAAAACTTCAGAACGTACTTTTATACCTAAGTGCTCATGTGTGCTCATTATCTTTACTAATATAACTATAAAGCTGAAGAGTTTGTATGTTTGTTTGCTTGAACGCGCTAATTTCAGGAACTAGTCCGATTTGAAAAATTATTTCAGTGCTAGATAGCCCATTTATCGAGGAAGGCTATAGGCTATATATCATCACGCTAAGACCAATAGGAGGAGCAGACGAAGTTGCGCGAGTCAACTAGTGTGAAATAATATTAATAAACGCAGCCTAAGCCCTACTCACGCATCCTCGCATATCTCGGTTCGTGAGAATGCGTATCGAGCGATGTGTCCTTTAGACACAGCCTGTACCTAGCCTGTAGCGAGGTTGGGTAAATGAAGCGATTGTATTGGTTCTTAACAAACACATCCCGTGATACCTACACATCCTCGCTCATCTCTGGTGGAAACGTAGCCTTATCCGAAACAGTTCGGCGTCCACAAATAGCTGGTATTCAAACACATTCCAAAAAAAAAAAAATCATTTTTTAATTCATGTAAACCTGTCATGGAAAGCAGTCACTCATCAAACCTTCACATGCAACTCCAACCACGCACAATGCATTACGCAACCGAGATGTCTTCAAGATAGCCTCCTTAAACGAACATGCAGATGACATCATAGCGATGCCATCTATGTGCCACATATGGCACATACAGGCCGTAGCATTAATATTAATACTACGCGATCATAATCGAGGAATAATTAGCAGGTATTATGATTATCGATTAGCATATTAGAGTGGCTTCGATACCTGTCCACCCACTGTCATTGTTGACCATAAAATATATGACAGGGCCAATTATTTTGATGCTGCTCACATGATTTATGACACGTTAATATGGAGCGAAACCAAAGTAAGTTCAAAAACTCAAACCCGAGTGTTGAATAATCACGCTCTGAAAAGTATAAAATATGAAAATATTCATAGGCTAACCGGCGAGTAGTATCGTAATAGTATGCCACTTTGCCTTTTTTTTAAGGATGGGAAATCATCTAATGACTCCTCCCGCTCTGGGTGAAGCAGGAGGGTGTGTCAGAATCTTACTGACTAAAACCCATCCGTGTTCCTCCTAGTGACCTTTGCGTTCCAAGGCTACGGTACCTCTTTCGAACAGATTCCGCAGCCTCAGCAGGCACTTGCCCTAGCGGGCCCCGTCTTCCATGTTGACATATTCTCATTGAGGCGCGCTGGGATCGCAGCGCGCCGCCGACCCGGGCCTAATGCCACTTTGCCCTAAAACTTATGATCACTTACAACTGTTAGAATGTATTGTTTATGAGTACATGCACAGAGGGGGTGCCGGAGTGGTCTTTTAAGAGGTAACGGGGCTCCTTCTTTGTGCTGATTGTGATCACCGGGGTAGTTTTAAGAGAGGTAAAAATCCCACACTCCCTGATCTTTACCCCAAAAGTCCAGGCGCCTTTTGAAGGTTCCCCCCCCCCCTCCGAAAACAAAAGAAAAAAAACAGCTATCCTCGGAACAACCCTGGAAGGAACAGCAGTGCATTTACCATGCTCCATACAAACAAGATGGTACCTACGACAGTTCACTTCACGCTCACTCCAACTAAGTTTACCAGCTGAGATATTGACAGTATAGACCTGCAGATCCTCCTTTTGCTTTGCAATAGTCGGGTTAAAAAAATCAAAACCGAGCATAAGGCCGCATCACAGTACCTACAAGCGATTCTCATGAAAGTTCACATTATACTTCATGCGAAATGGTTTCAGGGTAGCGTAGCTTAACTCTGTACATACAAAACTACCATCACGACAGAATTGTCAAAGGGGTAGCCAGAGGACAATTACGGGTCAACTAGGTTCGAGCTTATTGATTTCGGACACGGTTCCCGATTTCGGTCTGCTACTCAGAAAATTGTTTCCAACCAACATCATTATTTTTACTATTGATAGGCATGCGTTTGACCACTACCTCACCTGATGGTAAGCGATGATGTGGTCGAAGATGGAGCACGCTTGCCTAGAAGTAACCTATTCACTCAAACACAGACCCCGGCAGGGAAATCCCACTCCTTAGCTATACGCATTATGAATGTGTTTCAAAAACGTTTTGGGATGTCCACCATGTACCGGTGGCGCATCGCCGTTCGTCTTGTGGTCCGATGATGGAACGGGCTTGGCGGAATTAAATTATGCAATTCCGTCGCACATTCCTCAAAATGCAACCGGTAGAAAACCGACAGGCTAGCAACTCGTCGTCGATGTTCAAGACTTTGGAGCTTCGTCGCGACGAGCCTATCATTGCCGATGATCCTCTTGGCTCGTTTTTCAATTGACTCAAGGGCATCAAGCTGGTGTCTGGCAGATCCGTCCCAAAGATAAGAGCAGTATTCCATACACGATCGAACTTGCGCCTGATAGAGTTTGAGCAGCTTTTCCGGCGTGAAGTACCCAATGTTCAATAAAAGTCACAAGGATCTAGAAACCATGGGAATGGCTTTTGCCAAAAATATAAATATAAATCACAAATCGTAAAACTCTGTATTGACCAGATAAAAAACCAATCTGACGTGCTGCGTCAAAAACCTGTAAAAAGTCTTCAGTTAGATAAAAACACGCTGTAAATAACGCCATGTTAAATCGAATCGAACACATTTCTAGTTCATTGGCCTCTCCATCTATTGTCTCAATGTTTTGATAGCACTGGGCTGGGATCGATGTTACCGAGTGACAAAGGGGCGTCACCATTACAAGCATGATTGATTTGATAACAAACGTGTTCTCCCGAATGCTTAGACTCTTTAGATGCCATTGAAATATTGAAATTGATGCCCAATCATCTGCCTAGCTTTTCCCAACTATATTGGGGTCGGCTTCCAGTCAAACCGGATTCAGCTGAATACCAATGTTTTACGTGGAGCGGCTGCCTACCAGACCTCCACAACCCATTAACTAGGTAACACGGTACTTCTTGGCGAGACTGGAGTCAGATTTACTGGCTTCTGACAATCCGTAACGACTGTCAAAGATCTACAAATGACAGCCGGGACCAACGGCTTAACGTGCTTTCCGAGGCACGGAGGAAACTCGGTATATTAAGATGGTCACCCATCCACAGACCAACCTTGGCAAGGGTTGCTTAACCTTAAAGATCGACCCGTGCGGCTGTTATTATTTGTAAGGAAGAATTTAAAAATTAAAGTTTTTTAAAAAATTATTCCTGGACAATTCAGTAAAAAACAATTTTCTATGCTGATTTTTTCAGGTATTTAAGCCATTTAGTAGGAAAGTATGGCTTAAATACCTGAAATAAATTAAGTCATTTTAATTTTATTTATTCATTACTAGGGAAAAATGAGGAGTTAAGATAAATGAAAGTAATAACAACAACATTAATTGATATTGAGACTATGCCCGACGATATCGCGGCATACCCAAGTGAAGATGGCGCTACATCTCCACGGCAACCCCAAAAGCACCTTGAATGCGTTATTGTACTGGACGCGCAGGTCGCTGTATGCTAGGTATACTTGGTCCACAGGCTGCAAGTGTAAAACGACTGGCAGAAGGCCTTAAAAGCATTTACTTTACAAAATCAGTACAGCGTGCAAACCTGCGAGCCAGCATGTTGCAACGGACAGCCAGCGACCTGCGCTCCCTGTGTATGTTTACATTGTCTTTTAAGTCATCAGTGACCCAGTGACCCAAATACTTAAACTTCGAAACCTGACCTAACAAAAATATATGATTATACCTAACAAAAATATTCCTATTGTACAAAGATTTCATGTCGGCACAATACTGAATAGCATTGTGCTTAGAATTCGATTTTTCCAATGATTTAACAGCAAAGCATTCTTGAATGACATGTAAAGGACTTAAAACAAACAACTTTAACAAAAGACAGTCGTCTTCATAACATACAAAACAATGTAACTCCACAAACGGTCAGCTCCTACATATGCTAATGAAATACTATAATACATAGTTAGCAATCTAGATATAGACCTATGATCGTTCTAATCTAGCGAGGACTTGATGCTAATACATAATGTGGAATAAACAAAACGCGTGTGGAATTAACGAGAACAGCATCTACGACTTTTATTTGCCGCGGTTTTGCTCCCATAGCTAAGCGATTGTTTTTTTTTTCATATATCTAGGTAGCCTATAGAAGAAATAATGAATGGACCGTGTGCTAGATGCTAGTTATAATTATGTAGGAATACAAATGAAAGCCACGCGTACCGGAAGACGCAGCGTTGTATGCCTCCCACAAGGTTGGACTGCTGGCCTGGGGAGGGTCGCGGGCTCGCGGGTAGCCGGTGGATGCGAGACGCACAGGACCGGTTGTTGTGGTGACACTTGGGGGAGGCCTATTTCCCACTAATTATTTATTTATTTGACATAGGTCAAGCTTACAAATGATCGAAAAACGTGCAGCTTTCCATGAATGAAAATAAAAACCATAAACGAACCAGTATTTCCATATATTACCTCCAACAAACAAACAGTCAAAGTTACCTCTTCATAAAATTAGCTAAGATATGCAAGGACGCCCAAGTACTAGGACAGCAGCTAGCAAGCATGTGTGGCAGCCATCTTGTCTTGCTGCGTCACAAACGAGCCTTGGAATATGTAAAGGATAACTCCATAATTGTTTGTGAGACGCACCGGACGAGTTTATTGTGTACAAGTTATGTTGTATCTAGACAATCGAGTTATCTTACGTTATGTCTACGTCATAGAGTTATGTAAGTTACCTATTAATTGCATTCCTCTCCCTAAGATGATGGTGAATTCTTGCTCTCTGTCATTTAAGTGTATATGGTGAAGGAATGTGTAGTGAGCGTCTCTAAACTAACTCGCGTTTGGTTTGATTAGTTTTTTCGCGAATTTATTCATCACATTAAACCACAGGAATGGTAAACATCCATAGAAAATTTCTTTAAATAATTGACGTTGTTTAGATGTCGCGTAATCGCGGTGTCGCATCTTGACTATCTACGGAGAGCCTAGTACCTACGAAACAAGACGAAATCTTATCTTCTATCAAAAAAATATCTTCTTAGATGATCTATTACGATACAAAGACAAACAAATATCGAGACGAAGTTCATCACACTAGTTTCTTCTGACTCACATTTACGTTTTTTTCAATGTGGGAGCTCCACTTTTAGGGGCTTTATGAATATCTGTGTCGTTGTGATAGCCCAGTTACTAGAAATACTATTTTTACTAAAAAACAGTGTTGACTATATGCGAGGCTTAAATGGCATCATCTATACTTTCTGTATATATACCTATCTTATCTTAATATATATAAATCTCGTGTCACAATGTTTGTCCTCAATGGACTCCTAAACCACTTAACCGATTATAATAAAATTCGCACACCATGTGCAGTTCGATCCAACTTGAGAGATAGGATAGTTTAAATCTCAAATTATAGTAGGTAGGGTAGGTAGGGTAGGTAGGGTAGGTAGGGTAGGTAGGGTAGGTAGGGTAGGTAGGGTAGGTAGGGTAGGTAGGGTAGGTAGGGTAGGTAGGGTAGGTAGGGTAGGTAGGGTAGGTAGGGTAGGTAGGGTAGGTAGGGTAGGTAGGGTAGGTAGGGTAGGTAGGGTAGGTAGGGTAGGTAGGGTAGGTAGGGTAGGTAGGGTAGGTAGGGTAGGTAGGGTAGGTAGGGTAGGTAGGGTAGGTAGGGTAGGTAGGGTAGGTAGGGTAGGTAGGGTAGGTAGGGTAGGTAGGGTAGGTAGGGTAGGTAGGGTAGGTAGGGTAGGTAGGGTAGGTAGGGTAGGTAGGGTAGGTAGGGTAGGTAGGGTAGGTAGGGTAGGTAGGGTAGGTAGGGTAGGTAGGGTAGGTAGGGTAGGTAGGGTAGGTAGGGTAGGTAGGGTAGGTAGGGTAGTAGCCAGTTGACGGGAGCGAAGCCGCGTGGGTCAGCTAGTACTTATATATAAAGCTGAAGAGTTTGTTGTGTTTTTTGTTTACTTGAACGCGCTAATCTCAGGAACTACTGGTCCGATTTGAAACTTTTTTTTTACTATTAATAGGCACGCGCTTGACCACCACCTCTCCTGATGGTAAGCGATGATGTGGTCGAAGATGGAGCACGCTTGCCTAGAATTAACCTATTCACTCTTGACTTAAAGACTCCCAGGTTGTAGCTATCGGGAAACACAGATTCCGGCAGGGAATTCCACTCCTTAGCTGTACGCATTATGAATGTATTCGTTTCAGTGTTAGATAGCCCATTTATCGATGAAGGCTATATATCATCACGCTAAGACCAATAGAAGTGGAGCAGACGAAGTTACGCGGGTCAACTAGTTTATAATATTCGTCTTGTAAGTCACACTGGAATTCGACAGTAAAATTACGGAGTGAATTGCAGTACCAAGTGTTGCTCGTATTACAAGAATTCTAGTCAATAATTTGACAAAGAGTATACTATACTACTCTGTCAAGAAAGTACCGGGAAAAGATCAATAATACACAAAATGTGTTATTCATCCAAATTTATTTTATCACCTTCAAAGTATGCTCCTTTAGAAACGATACACTTGCGCCAACGAATAATCCATTCATCAAAACATTTTTTAAACGCTGCTTCCGGAATTGAGTTCAGTTCTCGCCGCGAATTCTCCTTTATGTCTTCTATCGATTGAAAACGGGTGCCACGAAGTGGTCATTTGAGTTTAGGAAAAAGAAAAAAGTCAGCAGGAGCCATATCTGGTGAATATGGTGGTTGCTGGATGGTATTTCTTGAGTGTTTGGTTAAAAATTCGTTCACAATGATAGCCTTGTGCGAAGGCGCATTGTCGTGGTGCAAAATCCAAGAATTTTCTTTCCACAAATCTGGCCTTTTTCGTCGAATTTGCTCTCTTAAACGCCGCATAACGCTCAAATAATATTCTTTATTTACCGTTAGACCTTCCGGTAATAATTCAGAGTGCACAACACCGCGATAGTCAAAGAAAACAGTCAACATGACTTTGACTTTTGATATACTTTGGCGTGGTTTATTCGGTTTCGGTTCAGTTGGAAGGCGCCACTCCGAAGCTTGTTGAATAGTTTTCATGTCAAACTCGTAAACCCACGTCTCGTCACCAGTAACAATGCGTTTCATGAATGTTGGGTCCGAACTGACTCGTTCTAGCATGTCCTCAGCGACTTTTATGCGATTGAGTTTTTGGAGAAAATTCAGATCTTTTGGGACTAGCCGAGCAGCAACATGTTTCATACCCAAATGATTAGTTAAAATGGTACGGATCGACTCGTGAGATACAGAAAGTTCGGCGGCTATCTCTCTCAGAGTTGAATGGGGATTTTCAGTCACTATTTCCTTCACTTTTGCGATGTTAACTTCAGTTGCAGACGTTGACGGCCTACCAGAGCGAGGCAAATCTTCCATCACATCTCGACCGCTTTTGAACGCTTTGAACCACTCATAAGCACGAGTTTTTGATAAAGTCGATTCACCGTAAGCCTTCTGTAACATTTTCAGTGACTCCGAACACGAAATTCCATTGGCGATGCAAAATTTAAGACAAACTCTTTGTTCGATATTTTTGTCCATTATGAAATTCGCAATACACACTATATATGATATTACTAAAACCAGCACTGTATTTAATATAAATAACAGATGCAACTCAAACTCCGCGCCAAAATGGAAAACAGTTGTGCCAATCTAACAACTACAAAAATAAACAAAAATTTGAATTTGGAACCATAAACAAATCATCCATTCCCGATACTTTTTTGACTGTCTATGGATTTCTCTTGAAAGTCACTCGGACTTTCATCAGCAATGTCAAAGACCCCATGCACACACCTACTGAAAAGTACCTTTCCTATACTTTCCTAAAAGCCAGCAGCGCGATTCTGTAAACATTCGAAATGAAAGCTTGGGTGAAGTGATCACGAAGTGACATGTCAATCCAAGTAGTCATTATGGAATGACAGCTCGCTTCGTGATCACTTCATCCAAGTCTGACAAACACAAACAGTCACTTCGACATGTTTAGAGAATCAACCGGCAGTTCTCGCCTTTTAAAACGGTTCAAATACAAAGGGAAATCTCATTACGGCAATAAACCATCAATATAGAAAAATTGTCGTAAAGCAGGTAATATTTTTGGCAGTTTGAGTCTGAGATTACAATACAAACGTTTCTTAGATCTACAAGCAACTCATATGCAGGTCGCAGGAGGAAATGCAGCCACCTGAGAGTAGCTAATTTTTAAATGAGAATCACGGCTAAACGGCTAGTCATATTTTTTTGGAAAAAACATATGTTACATTAGCTTCTGCCAGCGGCTTCGCTCGCGTGATCCCCAGGGAACATATTCCCGGGATGAAAAGTAGCCTATGTCCTAACTCAGGCTTCAGACTATCCGTGTACCAAATTTCATTTAAATCGGTTCAGTAGTTTTGGCGTGAAAGCGCGATAGACAGACACTTTTTTACTTTCGCATTTATAATATTAGTATCTAAGGATTAGACAATTTTTTAATAATTTGAAATATGAAAATTCAGAGTTTTATTCGTTCAACATAACGTAATTAATTTGTAAAGTTATGTCTAACACGGATATAAAAACGACAATCGGACCAAAACCGCCAAGCGTATTTTAATGGAATTTAAACTATCTCAAAGACAATTTAATTATCTACACATATACGGCTATTTTTTTAAAGTCTTAGAATAATAAGGTAAATACAAAAAACTACTGAATTTTGGGTCGCGCGGGTGTTAAACGAGTGCGGGTTTTGTTCCCTTATTTTCGCTGGCGTATGTTATTGCCTTAAATATACGAGAATTCCCTTGGCCTCATGAAGAATCCTTCCTTCTTCAACAATAGCGTTACATAACAAAAACAAAAGAACCACGGAGTACATAAACAACCGGTTTGATAAGGTTTTAGTAGAAATCTCTGGTTTACTCGAATAACGCGTAACTTTCTAGCTAACACGCGTTGACGCAATTTTTAAGTGTCTATTCTGACTTGAGCGGAATCGTTTCACAATCCTTTAATGGCTTCCCATTAAAGCTGTCGTTGGTACAAGAAAGATTCCTAAACGTCTGCTGAGTGGCTGAATTTTTTTAGATTTTTAGGGTTCCGTACCCAAAGGCTAACCAACGGAACCCTATTACTAAGCCTCCGCTGTCCGTCCGTCTGTCTATCAGCGGGCTGTATCTCAAGAACCGTAATAGGTAGACAGTTGAAATTTTCACAGAGTATGTATTTCTGTTGCCGCTATATCAACGGTACGGAACCTTTTATGCGCCAGTACGACTCGCCCTGGGCCGAGTTTTTTTGTGCTAAGTGCAGGTTTTATTCCTGCTTGATGTTCGAATTGCCTACTGGATATTGATCTGGGTTTGAGTGACTTAAAGTTTTATTTACGACTAGTTGACCCGCGCAACTTCGTCTCCATCACATTTTTCGTTAATGCTCGTCTCCTACTGTTCGAAGCGTGATGTTATAAAGCCATAGCCTTCCTTGATAACTAGGCTATCCAACACTTAAAGAATTTTTCAATTCGAACCAGTAGTTCCTGAGATTAGCACGTTCAACCAAACTAACAAACAAACTCTTCAGCTTTACAATATTAGATTATAGACAGGTTCATCGCGGAACACAAGACATTTAAATCATTTCTTCCGGAGGGACTCATCGAGTTGCAATGCCTCGGCGCTTTTCCGCCAGTGTTAATTTTTTTTTTTTTTTTTTCATTAAGATTTATAGGCTCCTGTTTGACTGCAATATCACGTGATGGAAAACGATGATATGGTCGTTTGCCCACGCTTGCCTAGAAGTTACCTCTTCTCTCTTGACATAAAGACCTCCAAGTTGTGGCTCCCATGAAACGCACACTCCGGCGAACAATGCGTACAGCTAAGGAGTGGAATTCCCTGCTGGAGTCTGTGTTTCCTGATAGCTACAACCTGGGAGTGTTTAAGTCAAGAGTGAATAGGTTACTTCTAGGCAGGCGTACTCCATCTTCGACCACATCATCGCTTACCACCAGGTGAGATAGTGGCCAAACGCGTGCCTATCAATAGTAAAAAAAATACTCTTATACATTTTGATTCCCTTGAGAGTGTCGAAATATACGTTTTTTGCGCCATAGACGACAATATCTTTTTTTTTTAAGTATGATTATTTCACAGCTTAAAGGGACTGTAGATCTGAATATATGGTTTTAATTTCAACCCGATACCTTCACCCGTTTCGGAGATAAAAGGTCTTGACAGTTAGACGGACGGGCAACAAAGTGATCCTATAAGGGTTCCAATTTTTTTCTTTTTGAGGTACGGAACCCTAAAAAGGGTTTTATTTCATTTAAAAAATGTGTCCTTTTAGATTTGATAGTTAAAAGATAATTCACCGGTAAAGCTTTCGTGATAAAAATAGAATAGAGTATTAGTTTGCTACAAATCACGTCATCACCTTAATAGCTAAGCCGTTTTCGATGTTTTCATTCATTGGTGCCATTAAGGGCCGGCCTCTGACGTCACACGTGGGCAAATAGAGGAGAGATAGCGATAAGATAAGGGGTGATAAGGGGTGATTAGTGCCTCACAATAGTCATTATCAACTACTATCGGAAAGTCAATAACCGCGTACTCAAGCTCTAATCTGAGTGTATGTTATTATTCCTTTACGGTGGAATAGAACTGGTATTTAATGGTTTGATATCAGGTTGATTCAGTTCTTTGTGATAATGAGGTCTTATTTTTGCTATGTATGCTTTATTGTTATTTTTGGTAAGCCATCTAGCAAGGCGCGGTGATGATAAGTGAAGTAAGCTGGTGACCGAGTGGCGTCCACGGACAGGAAGACGCAAGAAGAAGTGTCGGCCGTCAGCGGCGAGATAGGCAGACGACATTGTTGCCATTGCGGGTTCAAAAGAACATCTGGTTTGGCAAAAGAAAAGAGCAACCTGGGCAAAATCGGGCGGTGGATGATGATGAGGCTTCAGCCACTCGTGTGTAGGCTGGACCCATAGAAATAATATTTATTTGTATCGGTCCACCCCAAAATTTCATAGCGTTTGTAATCTACAATGAATAAATAAATCATACAAATAAGGGATATTTCTCCTACCCTCGCGGCGGCGTAGAGGACACGCGTAGCACCGTAGCACGTAGAGACTAGACTACGCGCTACGTAGCGTAGCACGTAGAGACTACGCGATTCGCAGCGTAACACTGTGGCTACGCATTACGAGTAAAGTATTAATTGGTCTCCAAGTCAATAGTGAATAGGTTACCGCGAACTTACCAACAATAGTAAAAAAACCCTTCAATACCATATTATAGGGTCAAGAAAAGATGGTTGAGGAGCTCGTGGCTAAATAATAACAGCCGCACGGGTCGATTTTGAAGGTTAAGCAACACTTGCCAAGGTTGGACTGTGGATGGCTGACCGTCTTAACATAACGAGTTGCCTCCGTGCCTCAGAAAGCACGTTAAGCCGTTGGTCCCGGCTGTCATTTGTAGATCTTTGGCAGTCGTTACGGATTGTCAGAAGTCAGTAAATCTGACACCAGTCTTGCCAAGATGTACCGTGTTACTCAGTTAATGGGTTGTGGAGGTCTGGTAGGCAGCCGCTCCACGTAAAACACTGGTATTCAGATAAATCCGGTTTGACTGGAAGCCGAACCCAATGTAGTTAGGAAAAGGCAAGGCAGGTGATGATGAGGGTCAAGGAAAGATGGTTGAGATTTGTGTTGCAAAAACTTCTCGTGATCTCGAAAAGTGCGCTAACTTAAAGTTATTTCTTTCATGCTGAGAATAAGTAAGCAAATGTGAAAGTATTTTTACTTAAGATCATTTATGTAACACAGTTTTATGCAAAAAGAAAATTATATTCTAATTGCGACAAACTGACAGGACGACGGTGACGAACCGCACTAAGGCTGACGGAACGAGATCAAGTATAAAATAAAATTAATCCCTTTTTCAAAAGTAGGTATAAACATAAGAAAATGCAAGGCATCCCACAAGGTGGACCGGTGACCTGGTGAAGGCCACAAAAATCCATTGGACGCGAGACGCTCAGGACTTTGGAGTGGCCTAAGTCCAGCATTGGACGATTCCAAGCTGAAACGATGAAGAAAATACAAAACAAAATACGTACTATCTTCAGCCATCCTTTCCAGGACGCTAAACACAGACACAGATCCAGTTTTATCACTTTTAAGTCTTTATCACACACTTAACAAAGAAATATTTAGTCTTTACTTAGTTCTAACTTGTCCTCAGACAATCAGTCTCACAACTGACATGACACACGACTTAGAATCTACGTGATCGATTCAATATAACGCAATAGTTGGCTTAATGTTATGTTATACATATTAAGTACTTAGGTACATTCTGATGTGGGTGCGGTGGAGCTGTAGCTTGTCCCTATGGGTTCCGTTGGGGAACTTATAAGTAAGTTATAAGGCATAGGAATAACGTAAATTAATATCGCCTCTTTAGAATCTGCACGCAAGAAATACCTTCTGGGGGAACAGTGAAAGAAAGCTCCAAAAACAAGTCTAAAAACTGGCTAGTTTGTATCAGCCAGTCACCATACTTTGGCCTCGGCTATCAGAGATCTTATGTTAGAATATTAACGAATCTATAAGAGTACAAAAATATGACGAAACGCTTCGAGAAACCAAGGTAGGTAGTGCCCTGTGCTTCCGTTGTCCCGTCTTGGCACCCCAGATATCGAAAAATAAGACCGCCCATTGTACACTAGTTTTATAAGCGTTTTTACTGTGCTTGTTATGAGGTGTACAATAAAGTATATAATAATAATAATAAATATTGAACTCTATTCCGGTTTTATACCAATGGAAATAGAATTTTAGGGCGAACTCAAGTACAATTAAAATCAACACCAATCAAAATACTATGTCACATTTAATTGAACGTATCTAATCTCTAAAGACGTAACCGAATCACACTTGACCGCTTTTTTTTAGCGTAGGAGGAGAGCGAATTATCAAGTTTAAACTTCGAGCCTCATTCCCATTGTCTTTGCTATGTGTCATAGCTCTATGTCTATGGTTCTACGGATAATAATAGTAATTTAATAAACTGTAAAACAAGTTATGTGTGTATTGTCTAGGGCAGACGGGGTCAATCGTAGCAGGGTATGGTTGTAACAATCGATTTGAGGAATGTGTCTCCAGTTTACACATATTAATCATTACATTTCTTGTTATTAGTTATTAGACCTATTTCAGGATACATTGATTTATATGTCAGACATATTGTTAACAATAGTCACTATCTATTTATGTATTTCATGGTAGGTAACTACCTAATCTAATTTATTAAAGACCATGGCACATGACATGTAGGTTCCATGATGGTGTAGGGAACACTTAGAGAGGACTTCCCGAAATTCATACGAGAACGGGAAAAGACAGGATATGCGCGTGCGAAAGCGCTGGAAAAGCTTGTGCTTTAAAATGGTTTAGATTGAAGCTAAGATGCAATTTTATTCTGCGTCAGTATCACAAGTATCTACGGTTAATTTATGGCATCTATATCTTTACCGATTTATCTAAATGATCCACAATTGTTCTCGCGACGACACGTGCCACACAAAAGTAGCGCATGCCATTGATTCATCAATCAATCAACAAATCACTTGATCAATCAATCAATCAACTTAGCAGTCGTGTGCTGAAAATGGCGTCTAGGTAGGTAAGACTAGTAGTACCTAGGCGACTGTGTCATAGCTTAGTTTTCCGCGTTTACTGTCTTGTGAGATGTGTCATCGATAGCAAACATTTTCCTCACATAGGTACCTAACTGTTTATCTACTCCTTTAAACTAGGCATGAAAGTGCCTGGTTTTTCAAACATACATTTGCATTCAAAACGGACGGAATAAAACGAAAAGAAAAGTTCGAACTTACATTCCACGGGTCCACTTCACACTTTAACATTTTTCACAAAAATATATTTAAGAAAATACCGAAAATTAACTCTTTCACCGACGCACAATACTCAACTGAGAGATAAACGTAGAGGAAATGTTTTCAGATAGCCTGAGATAATATATTATCGAGTTACAGAACAACATCTTGAAACTGTATCCCAATGTCATTGTGAAAGATAAAATGAGATGATATCATAAACTGTTAATACTTGGGTTTTTTTTTGTTTCAATATAATAAGAATGTTAAGAAAACATGAGTGCATACAAGTTTTTTCCAAAGCAAATGTTATTATAATTAACTTACACGATAATTGTGCATTAATTTTTTCGGGTGACACTTTTATTTTATTTTTTAATTTTAATATTAATTTAGGCATCGAAATACTCTTGCATTTTTTTCTTTTTGATGGATTTGCTCTTGACACAATTACACAAACATTATACTCACACACACACACACAAATATTGTTTGTTAATATAAATATAAAAATATTGAAAGTTGATTATGAAAGAGCGGAGTCTCACAGTACAGGCATTACTTTGCTTAAAGGGAGGCTCCAATCTCAATTCTGTTTATGTTATTTAGCTGAAGAAATAAATGTTTTTTGATTTTTTGATTTTTTTTATTTGATTCCATACCGCTGTTATCCGAAAACGTACGAGTATATACCCAGAAGACTAGCAGCGTTGCCACGTTGAATTGCATGCATGACTTACTATTAATTCCTATACTTATGTTCGTACTTAGGTAGGTATATAATTAAATAATGATTGAGGAGCTCGTGGCTAGATAATAACAGCCGCACGGGTCGATCTTCAAGGTTAAGCAACGCTTGCCAAGGTAAGTCTGTGGATGGGTGACCATCTTAAAATACCGAGTTTCCTCCGTGCCTCGGAAAGCACGTTAAGCCGTTGGTCCCGGCTGTCATTTGTAGATCTTTGGCAGTCGTTACGGATAGTCAAAAGCCAGTTAATCTGACTCCAGTCTTGCCATGAAGTACCGCGTTACCCAGTTAATGGGTTGTGGAGGACTTACCTTGAAGTCTGTGGATGGGTGACCTTCTTAAAATACCGAGTTTCCTCCGTGCCTCGGAAAGCACGTTATGCCGTTGGTCCCGGCTGTCATTTGTAGATCTTTGGCAGTCGTTACGGATAGTCAAAAGCCAGTTAATCTGACTCCAGTCTTGCCATGAAGTACCGCGTTACCCAGTTAATGGGTTGTGGAGGTCTGGTTGACAGCCGCTCAGCGTACAATGCTGGTATTCAGCTAAATCCGGTTTGACTGCAAGCCGTCCCCAATATAGTTGGGAAACGGCTAGGCAGATGATGAGTATTAAACAATAATTATATTTTATGATACCTAGGTACTAACTTAAATTGTTATTCAAACTAAAAAAAAACTGCACGTAAACATTATCTGAACTTTTACAAATATTAAAAAGAAATTGCTAAAAAGAACGGCTAGACATTTAAGTCAGACCAGTCGTCTTCCCTGAAACAGATAAAACACAAGTAAGTACCTAACCAACACTTACGGCTCGACAAAAACAAACATAAAACTCAAAGTTACTTAAGCTGACATCACGCTAAAGCTTTAAACGTCGTCGGTCCACAGACAAGTGAAACTTCCTGCTATTAGTCTATGTCCACCACCATAGAGCTAGCTTCCGTTAACGTTTCCGTAACCAGTGGTAAGTGTTACCATTCGTTACGGAAACGCCTCGTAAGTCGTAAGAGCAGCAAAAGCAGGAACTGCTTATAATTACCATCGACTGGGGACTTAGGGTACCTGTCCATTTACGCGGAGCGAGGGAGAAACGGAGAAACACTAACCAATCCTGTCTGTCAAAATGTCAGTGACTCACGTGGTGCGGGCTGCTGGGACACTGCGCCCTCTCGCCAAACATGAATGAGTAGGTAACTTTTTCTCACAGCATCCTGTGCCCTATTTGACAAAAACGGAAAATACATTATATCGAGACAAAAAAGTCGCCTATGGCCCTGTGCGATACTGTAGCTTAGGTATTATTTTACCAGGTACTAGGTAATGTAAACCCTGGAATCCTGAAGGTATTGGCAGGTAAACGTGGGCGTTTACCTGCCAATACCTTCAGAATTCCGTTTTGAGAAAGGTATAAGTCTTGTCTTTTGTAGCTCCGTCTCCCTCTTACACCGCAACCATGATCCTTTTAAAAAGTCAGAACATGGCCCCTGTATTTCCAGAGATTCCACAAAACTACAAGCTAAGAGAATCTACAATGGAACAATTATATTACGAGAAACAACTCTTCCTATGGTTCATGGGTTTTTTCTCACATTAGTCTGACGTGGATATTGTGCGGACACAAATCAATGACAACACGATGAAATAGAAATACCACTTTAAAGAACCACTGTCTTGTTGGTCTGAGAGGTTGAAGCCACGATGAAACCAAAGTGTTCTTAGGCCCGTATTACAGAACTACAATCAAGACTCAAGCATTACTTAAAACTAGTCTCAGTTGGAGTTCTAATTTTAGAACTTGACTTGAGCAGAGAAACTACAATCAATAATCACCTGAGCAATGTCACTTTAAAATGACATTTTTTTGCGTATTGCAGAACAGTGCTTGAGGCTTGACTGAGCTCTACTCAATGTGTCCTTATTTTAAAAGCACAATCAGCTCAGAATCACTGCTTGAGGCGAGATTTGATCTTTGTTTTCGCAAGTGTAGTCGAGACCACGCTTGAGCATAGATATTCATGAAAATTGTTGTGAATTTGGAGTAAATCGAGTACCTACCTAATCAAAATGGATATATAATATTTGCAGAAGTAGATTATTATAATATTTTTTTTTCCATAACATTTTAAATGATTTTAATATTTGTAGTACTTAATAAATTTATTTCCAAAAGTATAAAATTCTTTTTTGTTAAGATATTTTCTAACCCAAATTTACATTAATTATTGTAAACAATATTTTATTGTATTTCTGAAGAGCTTGACTCTTGAGTAATTTGACAATGAAGATGAAGTTTCACAGTTTTTTTTTATTTTATTTAGTTAAGTCTTTATTTTCATTTATATCTTTTTTGAGTTTCATTAGAATAGGGATGCAACACATTAATTATTTTTTTTACAGTATTTGGCAGCATTTTACTTCATAATATCTACTAGGAATCAATTAAAACAGCCACTGAACTTCACTCGAAATAATCCCGCCAAAAAAACTCAGTTTCACAGTTTAGCTGTCCACAGAACATATGTACCTATGATGTACAGTATTCTGATGGGTTAAGGGTGGCTGTCAGTGTCAATAACGTCGTGTCGTCCACCTCGTCATCCGGTTTTGATCCAGTTTAATCGTACAAAAAAAAAAGAATTGCAATAGAAAACAAACTATTGTTCAGGGTTACCATAATGATTGCTTACTCACGTAATCAGAGATCAAAATCTCTACTCAAGCATAGTTTCGTTTGATTTGAGTTTGAGGATAGTTCTAAAATAAACTGAATGCTTGAGGCGAGATTCTTTGCTTAAGCAGTAATCGGTTGAACGCAGTTTAAGTAGTACTTGAGTAAGGTTCTGTAATACGGGCCTTAGATTTTCAAGAGGACATTCTCGCAGCAGTCCAGGACTACTCACTAAGCCCGAAGTCCGTAATTTCGGCGTTAGTAGCGGGCGTTCTCTACTCCGTATCACCTAAACATTAAAAATGAATGACAACACGATTTTATAGCTACTGTCAAATCATGTTGTCATTCATTCTTAGTTCGGGTTCGGGACTAATCGTAAGTCCGAAGGTAATACGGAGTAAAAAACGCCCGCAACTAAGACCTAAACTACGGACTTCGGGCTTGGAGAATAGCCCCCCAGACTTTCAATTGTGCCCAAATAATGGAAGGCCTGCCTCTATTAGGGTAACGCATATAGAAATTACACATATTACCTACTAAGAAAATGTGCTGTTTGTCAACGAAAACATGATATCCTGCGGGTATGTAATGGTAGGTAAGGTAATATGGTAAACTAGTTGACCCGCGCAACTTCGTCTGCTCCGCACCTATTGGTCTTAGCGTGGTGATATAATATAGCCTTCCTCGATAAATGGGCTATCTAACACTGAAATAAGTTTTGAAATCGGACCAGTACCTATTTTCTGAGATAAGCGCGTTCAAGCAAACCCTTCAGCTTTGTATATTAGTTATAGATCATCATCATCATCATCTGCCTAGCCTTTTCCCAACTATATTGGGGTCGGCTTCCAGTCAATCCGGATTTAGCTGAATACCAGTATATTACACGGAGCGGCTGCCTACCAGACCTCCACAACCCAGTAACTGGGAAACACGGTACTTTATGGCAAGACTGGAGTCAGATTTACTGGCTTCTGACAATCCGTAACGACTGCCAAATATCTACAAATGACAGCCGGGACTAACGCCTTAACGTGCTTTCCGAGGCACGAAGGACACTCGCTATGATAAGATGGTCACCCATCCACAGACCAATTTTGGCAAGCGTTGCTTAACCTTAAAGATCGACCCGTGCGGCTGTTATTATCTAGCCACGAGCTCCTCATATTAGTTATAGATAATGGCACCTATAACCTACCATTTCACGTACCTAAAAAAAGACATTCGAACATAGGTACACAATTTACTCCATTTAAGTGCATCTTACTCCATTTACCCAGTCGGTCGTTACGAACTAGACCCTGGACAGGCAGACATAGCTAACTACCGGACATCAGAGCCGCCGCACCGCGACCATATCTTACTCATTTATAGCTATACAAATAAATAAACTTAAAGTCATCATCATCTGCCTAGCCTTTTCCCAACTATATTGGGGTCGGCTTCCAGTCAAACCGGATTCAGCTAAATACCAGTATTTTACGTGGAGCGGCTGCCTACCAGACCTCCACAACACATTACCTGGGTGACACGGTACTTAATGGCAAGACTAAAGTCAGATTACCTGGCTTCTGACTATCCGTAACGACTGCCAAAGATCTACAAATGACAGCCGTGACCAACGGCTTAACGTGCTTTCCGAGGCACGGAGGAAACTCGGTATTTTAAGACGGTCACCCATCCACAGACCAACCTTGGCAATCGTTGCTTAACCTTGAAGAACGACCCGTGCGGCTAGTAAATAAAATTAAAGTGTCTGTTTGTAACATCAGAATTTACTAAATGCATATAAGATACATAAACAAAAAGAAAACTATTTTTATTTTTTTAGTATGTCTGTTTGTTTGTTCCGGCTAATCTCTGAAACGGCTCAACCAATTTTGTCGGAACTTTCACTGGAAGGCAGCTGATGTTATAAGAAGAAACTAAGGCTACTTTTTATTCCAGAAAAATATAAAGGTTCCGTTAAAAAAAAATATTGTTCGCGTGATCTCCGAAATGGCTGGACGGGACTTTCACTGGCAAATGATATTATAAGAAATAACTCAACGATTTGGGATTCGAGCAAAAAAAAAATAGGTTATGGTTGAGCGCTTGAACTTGTCCTTACAGGTTGTCATTAAATGGGGCGATGCTAATCTGGTCAAGATCGATGCTGCTAAGACCCAAGCGTGTCTTGTTTCTGATAAAAAGAGCCACCCAGCTCCATGTTTACGAGGTGTAGTGTGTCGACGACCGATTTGAGCTTCTTGGTGTTGCATTAAAATCTACCCTCAATTTTAGCCATAGAGGCAAAGGCTCAAGTGGGTGCCAGAAAGTTGGGGATCCTAGCAAAGGTGAGACGGTACTTCACGCCGGAACAGCTGCTCAAACTCTATCAAACGCAAGTTCGATCGTGTATGGAGTACTGCTCTCATCTTTGAGATGGATCGGCCAGCTTGATGCCCTTGAGACAATTGAGAAACGAGCCAAGAGAAACCTGGGGTTCTTTAATGTCTTTAATTCAAGAGTGAATACGTTACTTCTAGGCAAGCGTGCTCTATCTTCGATCGTATTATCGCTTACCATTAGGTCAGACAGTGGTCAAACTTATGCCTATCAATAGTATAAATAAATAAAAACCGTGAAAATGCTCCTCACGCGGCCGGACGAAGCCGGGCAGAAGTGAGTCACAGTATAATGATGGGTCGTTAACGCGGAAACTTGCTCTAGATGTAATCTATTAGTAGGGGTTGTTGATGAAGCGGTACACTCGGCCCATAAGGAAGAGAATTTGTAGGTAAATTAATATTCTTTGCTTTATGGCGATGGAGCTGCTTTAATATTAAAAATTACGTCAGTATTTTAAATATTAAAATCCATGCTTTGTCGCTAAAAGAACGTTATTCTACACATAACAATGGAAAAAGGGCTTTTCTAAATGTCTATTATCAAAAGTACCTAATGGTGGGGTTACTCAAAGATAATAGTTACCGGCTCCTATATACGAGTACAAATTTCAAATACCATCTACGGACTTAAAATAAGCCTTCAAAATAGGCATCGCAGTTAATACTAGTATACCTAACTTACTCGTAAGTAGGTAAACTCTACGATCACAACAAACTATATGTTAGCCTTGGGTACTTCAAATACTTGACTAACACAATAATAAACAAACATAACCGGCCGGTTTTAGGTGTTGCTTTAGCGGTGTTTACCGCTGAACACCGATAAAGCAACATCTAAGGTCGCGGACACGAACTCAGCGGTGCGGTGGCGGCGCGGGCAGTTACATTTTAAATCTCTGCAATTGACGCGACCAGCGCTGTAGAGTGGCGCGTTCAAATGCATAGATGTATAATTTTCTTTATATTAATAGAGTGGCGCGTTCAAATGCATAGATGTATAATTTTCTTTATATTAATAGAGTGGCGCGTTCAAATGCATAGATGTATAATTTTCTTTATATTAATAGAGTGGCGCGTTCAAATGCATAGATGTATAATTTTCTTAATATATATTTGCTTGGGTGGTTGAAGACAAAAGCACATTGTACAAGAGAGAAAGAATATGGGTATTCCGGCGAAGGCGAATTGGCAACCACTTGAGTTTAACACGGAATTCTGAAACATAGTCATATTTGCGCAAACCAAACATAAACCTTATGCAGAAATTTTGAAGTCGCTCAAATTAATCAAGTTGTACTTCAGTGAGGTCAAGATAGCTGACATCAGCACAATCAAGGATGGGTTAAAGAAGAGATTGTGCAAGCGCAATCCTGGTAACAGTCGACAGAAAATTACGCAGTGTCCTTAAAGATGCAGCAGATGTTGAACTTGCGACTAACTTCCTGTAGCTGTATAATGTAACTGCCCGCGCCGCCGCCGCGCCGCTGTGTTCGTGTCCGCGGCATAAATCTGGCCACACGGTATAAAGCGACGCATACTACCAGCTATCAGGCCCCTCTTTTTCACTGGGGACTCAGGTGACCAGGGCCCTGCAATCGATTGGGGCCCCCTAGTGTATGCCAGATGACTGATAAATGTATCTATGATATTTAAGAAAATCAAACGAAAAAATATATAATCCTTACTTGTATGTAAATGCTAAAAGAGTTTCTGTTCCACATTATATTACAACTAGTTGACCCGCGCAACTTCGTCTGCGTCACAATTTTCATTACTGCTCCGCTCCTGTTGGTCTTAGCGTGATGATATATAGCCTATAGCCTTCCTCGATAAATGGGTTATCTATCACTGAAAGAATTTTTCAAATCGGACCAGTAGTTCCTGAGATTAGCGCGTTCAAGCAAACAAACAAAAAAAACAAACTCTTCAGCTTTATATATAAAAAATATAGAAATATAGATAGATATAGAATAACTATTTTATAAACCCAATAAATCTAGATTTATTGCAGCTGTAAGTATAAGCAAAACAGTCCTCTGTCAAAGTCATAGATAATCGGACCCCCATTACCCGGTGTTCAGGGCCTCCATTAGGAAAAAGACGGCTCTGACAGCTTTTCAGGCTATAGAACGTAACAGCCACCTAAAGGAGTCCTATCAATTACAATGGTACCTGCCCGACACACTTCGCGTCCAGTCCACATGCTAATCTCAGACGCACCGCCTGCATTCCAACTACTGCAGTGTAACGGCACTGCACGCAATTATCCGAGGACCAGTTTCGAAATATTGTGAGTGCAGTGGACACAGCTGTGACGGCGGTACATTGAGTTACTGACTCCACAAATGGCTAGACAGGCTAGGTACCTACTATGATGGTTTTTTTTCCTTATCCTAGTTTTCATCAAAGAATGAGCCCTAATCTTATAACAATCTAGACTTGTATATAATTAGACTAATAAGTACCTAAGTCTTTACTAAGAATGTACCTATCTAAAGGCACTTTTCTCATTCTGTCTCTATTAAGGCGAATACACTTCGTTCTTGTGTTTATTTGGTAACACTTATATGCTACATACACTATTTACTATCGATTGTTGTAGTTATGAATTCTAACAGTAGGTACAACCACGGTAATAATACGAGTATCTACAGTATTCTATCTTCATACAAACGGTCGAAACGCGAGCCATACCCACGCACTTCGAGTTCAGTAGTGCTAATCATTAACAACATTTTTGTGTCTCGACAGCGGAATCCGAGGTGAGTATAAACGTAACACCTTTACCTATGTTGTGTAATAAAGTTCACTTTGTGAGCTATCTCACTCAGGTGAAGCTTGATATCGAAATGGTTACTTACAGAATAGACTAGCAGGCAACTCTATCTAATTTATTGAGTAATTATTTTCGTTTTTGTAACTGACTAACGTTACTATTTTCTTGAGACTGCATTTTATTCAAAATGATTGAATAATTGATGCTATTTTAATTTAGTTTTTTCAAATCAACTTAAAACACTGAAATGTTCGAAAAATCCAGATAATCCGGATTTTAATACAACGAGAATACAGAAATCTGGATTTAATGGTAAGTAGGTACATATCTAGTAAGATGACCAGTTTAATTTACTTTTTAAAATAGTTTTTGTAGTAGATAGTCAGAGGTTTTGGTTTGGTTTTGGTTGATATTAGGTATTGTTTGCATCGGATGGATGACCAAAATATTGTTATTTCTAGTTGCTCCATGCTGTAGGTAATAATCACAAAAGAATAATCTGAGATGAAAAAAGATATTCTAATTATGTGTCAGCTGTTTCTTGCATTTTGTTTGAGTAGGTAGGTGAAGTTTGTATGAATTGGAGTTTGGTAAAGTTCGGCGACAATAGTTTATTTGTTTGTTTTTTTTTTCATTATTTTTAAATAAAAATGTTTTATTTACAATCGCAAACTCAAGTAGGCAAGTAGATGAAATTAAAATACTGGAGACGGGCAGCCCTATGGCGTGTTTACGTACCACGCGGCTGTAGGTAATTATTTCAAGGAGAGGGCCGAGTCACAATACTGGTATATATTTATACTGTGGTACAACTGTTACATAAGTCAATTTCTGGATGACACCATGATTTAGTGTAGCTGAGCCCACTGCTCAAATATCTCACAATAATTTATTACTTAAGATTGAGTAAGTGAACATTTATTTTTCGAGAAAATGTGTTGAAAAACACGTGGTACACGTGGGCTTGGTCATTGAAGTTCCTTGGCTACGTCCGCCTTGCTGTAATGAAAATGTTTTACCGTTATCATCAAAACCTACCTACTATTGTAAGACAACGTACAACTCCTTCCACTTTTCCTTCGGTGCTTCGATAGTTTCATCTGCCATCACGACTGGAACTATTTTTAAACGACTTCAAAAAAAGGAGGTTCTCGATTCGGTTGTATTTTTTTTAAGGTTTGTTACTTCATTACTTCGTCAATAAAATCATAAATCGATTTGACAAAATCTTGTTTTATGTGAAAGGATACACTTACCGATTGGTCCCATTTAAATTTCATCAAAATCGGTTCAGTAGTTTGTCTTTTAAAACAAAATAGCTAGAATTCGTTTATGTACTTAGATGACGTATTTCGTTTGTCATCCAAGTTAATGAAATTGCATATTTTGCTTTCCTGCGACTATCCAGTGGCGTTGTTAGGTGTGGGGTATACTACTAAAAAGTAAGAAATAAAAAACATTTTTCCAAAAAAATTCAACCAAAATTAAAAAAAAAACACTACAAACTATAAATCAACTTTAATTACTAAAGTCGGTGTTTTTGATTGTTTCTTCGTATTAAAAAAGATTTTTTTTTATTAAATATCACCAATCCTTTTCATATCTTCATTCAATGTTGATTAAAGAAGCTTTAATTCAAAAGGTCTTTAGTTTACACAAGATTACCAAACTTTACAAATATAAGGAGTACCTACCAAAATTAAAGCAACTTGATAACAGATTTGATTCAAAAGCTCTGACATAGACTGTAATGAACTAACGCAAAGTTATTTTTTTTTTTTAACGATGGGAAATCATCAAAAGACTCATTCCACTCTGGGTGGAGCGGAAGTGACTGTCAGACTCTTCCTGACTAAAACCCGTCCGTGTTCCTCCAAATACCCTTTGCGTTCCAGCTAGTCTATTCTGTAAGTAACCACTTCGATATCGAGCTTCACCTGAGTGACAAACCTCACAAAGTGAGCTTTATTGCACATAACGTCTGACGTAATTTGATACTCACCTCGGATTTCGCTGTCGAGATACGAAAATGTAGTTACAGAATAGGGGTACAGGGCCGCGGTGACTCTTTCGAACAAATTCCGCAACACGCTAATGTGCATAATGCAATACCGGCAGTGCCCAACGTTCCCAACTCTCTATGGACTCAGTCCATAACAGAATACTCCATGCAACGATATTTTGAAACTAGTCCTGATATTGTGTCGCTAATATTGTAACATATTTTATGTGCAAAGTCCACACGTGGTACGAATACGTTTTGTATAAATGTGTGTCAGATAAATTATTTAAATAGCCATGTCACAATTCGCAATTCTAGCCAGTATGTTTGTAAGGCTAGGCTAGATCCGGTAGGATTGGACACCTGCGCGGTTCGATGATTAAATTATTGACTTTACCTATTGTTGTTAAATTTTGTATTCAATGTGTTTGTAAAACGTTTCAAATTCGGTCTAAACCTAGATATTTTTTTCAGTGGGGCGCATACTGCCTTTAGAAGTAGGTATCATTTCATTGTATCCTAAATCAGCGAAACACATCAGGCCGTTAAACATTTGGCCCACGAAATAGGTACAACCGCTAGGAAAAACTGTAAAAATCCATTGGTTTTGTACAGTTTTTCCCGGCGATTGTTTTGCGTGATTTGTTATAATCCCTCCGTATAGAGAATAGGACGTTTTGATACGGAGGCGTTATGATACAGCATAAAAAGTCAAATAGACAGTGGCGTAGCTGACATGGGTAATGGGTGACACCCGGTGCCGAAAAACACTAATGGAGCCCCGAGGACCCGAAATAAGTTGCGACTTTCGTTCTTGTGACGGTAGTCGCAACTTATTTCATGGGGTCCGGTTACTCTATTTGTGCCCCTCGCTGCGCTACTGCAAATAGGTATGAGTTGATATCTTTCATCACGTAATTACAAAGTCCCCATTGTTGATTTTGGCTTTCATTACTGGCAGTGGGTAGCAAAACCAAGGCCAGCTTGTCCAAAAAAAATTAAGTATGACAAAAGCGCTTAATAGCCGGTCGCGGAATCGGAACACCGTACCTACATAAAGTTACTATCATTCCAAGACCAGCCATACAAGGAAAAAGATACACTTAAGTAATTCAATTTATTTTCAATTCACTCGCCAACAACTCTTTCTTTTATCAACCTCTAAGTTAATTACATTGCAAATAAACTTTAATTGATGAATAGCTCGTAAAAGTGTCATAGACAACAATTTACTAACGTCGCGTCGGTCGGTAGGTACTTAACTTTTAATCAGCTGTGGTGAAAGGCACTATTAAATAGTGAACTTTTATTCCTTTGCTAGTACTGCTTTATGAAAATATCTAGATAGATTTTTCGCCTTCTGTTTCCTAATGTTGCCTGCCTGAGGGTTACCCTTTTCTTTATTTAAAGGATCAACATTGCCATTCATATTCAACGTGCAATGGCGTCAGTGTTCCACTTTTCCTATTAACAAAGATGTTGACGAATTGTTTGATACCTTTTCAATACAAAAAACACAAAATCCTTTATTTCAAATAGACCAGTTACAGGCACTTTTGAATAGTCAAGTCATATGGATGAAGCTAATTCTGCCGCGCCAGCGACAAGAGCAGCAAGTTGCTCTGCAGCAAAACACACTCACCGACCCTGTCTCCAGAGCGGCAGTTGCATTTAATTGTCTTCTTTTCCCCTTTTTTACACTGGCTTGTACCTAGGTAAACAAAAATGATTGCTTTTATCAATTTTTATAAGAACACGCATAAATTAAATTTAACGGAATGAACGGTAGATAAGTATACATATTCTGACTGAACCATTTCCAAAGTTCTGATCTCCTGAGCGCATCTTGACCATAATCTTGCATTGCGATAACACGGATTAGAAAATGCTTTTCCAAATTTTCATGGGAAGAATAACACCGTCAAGACCAGAACAAGGGTTTTTAGATAATTCATTCGCTCCCTTAGATAATTCATCAATCATGTGGTATTTTGAACTTACTGATAAGTCTCAGGAAGTTCTCGTTCCAGTCAGTTACCTTAGAAGCAGGTCGGTCAGTGCAAAGAGGGTTGATAAAGACGGAGGAGTGACCTATCAAGTCATCGTAGTAGCCATCATGTCTCCCACGACAGTGGAGCGATGGCCAGCGATGCAAATGTGCGCGATTACTGAATAGGTAACTGTATCCGAACTGGCGACCTTGCCGGGTACGTGTAGGACTAAGAAGAATGGATGTGACATGGTGTTTAATGGGGACATGTTATTATCTACGTTTTAGCAAAGCTTAAGCAGTGAATAGTAATTATAGAGTTCTACGCTGGCGCTTTCAATTAATCCCTGCTGGGTAAAAGCCTTCCAAAAATCAGTCCAGATGTTATTTTTCCGAACCACCTCGAGCCAAACCTTTGCGGCATATAGGTTATCTCGTCTCTCCAGTGACAGCTTCGTCTATTAATCTGAATTGAAAACAAACGATAAATGGATACTAGACCTGACATAAATACTCGTATAGCAGATCGCAACTTCAAAGCTTTTGTAGCACTTTGCATATTTAGGAACCCTAAATAGACACCCAGCACCTAACTTATCCAAAACAATAAACAAAAGAAAGTTGCCACTACAAAAAAACACACCTACAACAGCAAGGTACAACTAACGGCTGCCACATCCAATGTATAGCCTCGGATGAATGGACGGAAAGGCGCGCGACCACGTCCCTGCGCGCGCAAGCTTCCGCGTCAACGCACGCGCCACTTCCCATATCGAGGGGCACGGAAGTCGTTCCACTGATGGATGGCAGTACTTGCTCCCCTTACTGGCATGGCAAGTGCTTGTGATAGCTATAGAAAGGGACGCGCGCCTTTTAGGCGAGTTCTTTGATGGTAGTTGACGGCTTTTATGCGTTCGGTGAAAGGAAGGTGGTCCGTTGATAGTCTTTATGGGCGGTTCGGTTAAGCTGTTAGGTATTGTAAACAATGGTGTTTCAAACGTTAGGTAGCGCTACAGCACTCTCTCTTCTAGGCACTTTTCGAATTCGTATCTTCATCATTCCAACCGATAGACGGTCCTTTACGTACTTCTCGCTCATTCACAATCGCTGCATGCAATAATTTGTATGTAATGTAAAGAATAAGCCATAAGCTACACTTGCCTACCAAGCTTGACGTGTTATGTGGTATTGTAGCCGGGACGAGTCATGAGCACAGATCATTGGCGAATCTAGGGCTTTTCTCCAGGGGGGGCTGGCCCTCAAACTGAGATGCGACCCCCAATAAAAAAATCGTTGCATCTCAGGTTGGGGGCCAGTCCGCCCAGCACTAGATACGCTAATGATCTGTGCTCATGACTCGTGCCGGCTACTATACCTAGGTACCTATTTAGTCGTTTTATCAGTATTTATCTCCTTGTTCAAGCTTCTTCTTCTTCTTCTTATCGTGTGAGCAGTAAGGTCTGGCGACCCCAAACACCCTAGTGTCAGAGTTTCTAAACCGCGTTTTTTTTTGACGACCGCCATTCGGCGGCCGGGACTACCCGCTTATAAGTGCCTTCTGAAGCACGGAATCATCTTTTTATCAATCAGGTGATTCAAGCCTGCAATGTCTGGAAAACAACTTTATAAAGTGTGCTTCCACCGGGTCACAAGGCAAACGCCTAAACCACTCTTTAAAAATAAGTAACACAATTTATAGTTACGACTCCCAAAATACAACCTCAAATACCCATTAGTTAGACTTCGTCAAACTTCCGATCGAAATGACGTTTTCTGCTGCAAGAGAAATGGACCATAAAATCAGAGATAGTTAAGCCGAGGTCCCGTCTATCATACAGTCGTTACTCGTTACATGTTACCGAGGCGAGACAAAGTAACCTGTCACATATGTGTCGTACTTTCCATTTCATTTCGCGGCCGGCCAGTGAAAGCGGCAGGTGCTTGACCTTTGCCGAGCCCAGCTGGTGCCATTGATGAGCGATCGACTTGCGACACTGCCGCAGATAGGGACGGAAGACCCGCGGAGAGAACACAAGCGTTGATCTACAGAAAACCCATCTTACCGTAGGACGAACATGACGGCTGGAAGTACCAAAAAAGGGAAGCCTTTTTAATTTTACACAGTGAGCATATTTTCTCGAGCAAACCATAGGTAAAGTTACCACGGTCCTGGAGCGCCAAGGGCATTTTGAAGGAACACGGATGATGATTTCTCATAAAAAAATTGTCTGCTGAGAGTTCGCTCATAACTACTGTCGACTGGCGTGATGGTTGATGGGCAAGGTTCGGTTTACTCTTCCTTAAGTCACGTTTCCTCCTGCAATGAGCTCGCATGCAAGTTTCACTATTTTGTGGGCTACCGAATTTGGCGGCGGTTGTAGATGGCGGGGCACGAACGAGCGATTGATTAGGTCATCATCTGCCTAACCTATTCCCAAGTACATTGGGGTCGGCTTCTATCCTCAAAAGCCCACAATATACTTAATTCAACTTGCCTGTGAGTAGCTTGCATGTGGAAAAGCGGCCTTAGCTATGCTTGTCTACAGAGAAAATACTTAATTACTTAGGTAGGCACATCATAAAATGTATTATCTACAACAGGGACATCATCTGCCTAGCCTTTTCCCAACTATATTGGGGTCGGCTCCCAGTCAAACCGGATTTAGCTGAATACCAGTAGGTATTATTATACGTGGAGCGGCTGCCTACCAGACGTCCACAACCCATTTACTAGGTGATACGGTTCTTCTTGGCTAGACTGGAGTCAGATTTTCTACAACAGTATGCTCTCCCTGAAAGTATGCCTGAAAGATAAAACGTAGGAACTTGACTTGGTTGTTCAAAGTGGGTTTTCTCTTCATTCTCATACAGTGAAATCGCACTGCTTGCGATTGTGTTGTGTATTAAGCGACCGTCAATGGAAGACGTGAAGTAATGGTCTCTTCAATTGAATCATAATTATAGGCTTGTCTGCACAACCTACAAGCAGTGAAGAAAAAATTGGGTTATGAGGACATGAGTTAACATAACTTCGGTAAGGTATCTACAGTAGAACCATTTAAGTTATCCATCCTGGAGCATTAGTTTGGAGCACGAACAGGGTGTAAAGTCCCGCAAACCCCTATTGAAACGGGGGATCCTCCGACCAGACGGGTCTTTTGTCTGGTGGGCAACTGTTGAATGGTTTATATTTGGGCCGTTGTCCTGCCTAGCCTTTTCCCAACTATATTAGGGTCGGCTTCCAGTCAAGCCGGATTTAGCTGAATACCAGTGTTTTACGAGGAGCGGCTACCTACCAGACCTCCACAACCCATTAACTGGGTAACACGGTACTTCATGGCAAGACTGGAGTCAGATTTACTGGCTTCTGACTATCCGTAACGACTGCCAAAGATCTACAAATGACAGCCGAGACCAACGGCTTAACGTGCTTTCCGAGGCACGGAGGAAACTCGATATGTTAAGATGGTCACCCATCCACAGACCAACCTTGACAAGCGTTGCTTAACCGTGAAGATCGACCCGTGCGGCTGTTATTATCTAGCCACGAGCTCCTGATATTTGGGCCGTTGTATATTATCAAATTACACGGAAAATTTTGATATCGCGATGCAGGACTTTTGTGACGTCAGGTCTTTTAGTTCGAACGTGGCGGCATAGATGAGGCTACGGAGCCTTTTGAATCACCATCTTTAAGGTGAATGCTCCAGGGTACCCCGCGAAATTCAAATATTTTTATGTTTTTTGCAATTTGCCGGTCAGTGTGAAGCTGTATGTGGACCAAATGCGATCCGCGACCGTAAAGCGTATTTATCTAAAGTATTAACCATTTTAAATTTTAAATGAATATTTCAGAAATAATCATTCTTTCGAACTACATGAACTTAAGAGGGCTATATTGATGATTAAAATGGTTATAATTCTTTAGATAAATACGCGTTACGGTCGCGGATCGCATTTGGTCCACATACAGCTTCACACTGACCGGCAAATTGCAAAAAACATAAAAATATTTGAATTTCGCAGGCTACCCTGGAGCATCCACCTTAAGGCGGAAACCCACCGCATTCCGCAACGCACGGACACGCTACGCATCAATGACGTCAGTCATTGGCACACGCGTGGCTTGCTCGAAAAGGGCGCCCACGGCCACGTAGCTCAACGCTGCCAACGCCATGCACGCTGTGCATGCGGTACACGCTGTACACGAATATTAACCCACGACTACATCAAAACCATATTCTTGCAAAAAAACGTGCGATTTGCAGTAGAAACGTAGACCCATGTTGTCGAACAAATGAACCCACGCAGCTAAAATGCGGCGCTTGGCCGTGGATAGCGTGCACCGCGGTGGATTCGCGCCTTTATTCGTAAACGAATGTTTAGCTTGCAATGGGATTATATGTGGATACTTGCGAAGAATCGGCAAACTTAAGTGGCAGTGGGCAGGGCACATTACTAACAGAATAGACCGGTGGGGTGGCAATGTTCTGGAGTGGCGACTGCGAACCAGAAGATCAAGCGTTGGCGTGGCCTCCTACAAGGCCGCAAGGTGGACTGATGAGGTCATCAGTCAACCAGAAGATTCCCGCTTCCCTCACCAGGTGGAGGAAACAAGAATCTTCTGGGTGCGACATGCACAGGAGCGGTCGATGTGAAGAATACTCGCGAAATAACCGGGATGTAATGGCATCCTGATTCAAATGAAATTAAGTAAAACAACTGATTACAATTTTAAAATATTATTTATTGGTTACACGACATGATAAAATGATAAAAGATTCTTGACCCTTGTTACTGGTGTCTGAAGTTTGCAGAATAACTGCACCGTATGAAAACGAAACAGCGATCAGTTTGCTCATATAAATATTCGATGAGCCCACAACTCGGCACCAGTTTAAAATGCAAATGACATAATGGCAGAACTCTCTCGGTTGGTACAAAATATTAAAAAATCAGGTATTCTTTTGAACACGCATGAATAGAATTCGACCACAGTATCATAACACTATCATAATATGCGTACAAGTATTATATATGAGCCCTACTTTGTTGACGGCAGAATTTCCATCTACCTTCAAAATTATTAAGAAAAATGACTGTTCAGCGAGCCTAAAAAGGCGAATTTAGCATAATCATATTAGAATAATAATATTAACTAAACAACAATCTGTTTCATTTCATTTTCGTCTTTATCTCTAACGCATTAGGTTCAAGGTTGATTGGGAAAATTTTACAGTGACGGTTAGCGTGATTTGTTTTCTGATTTTGCTAAATTGGCCTTTTTAGACCCCCTGGGCGGACAGCACGTTTTGCTACATATATGCTACTATAGCTGTCGGCTATCTTCGGAAGCGTTCGTATGCGCGAGAGACTACAAATGTCGTGTTTATTATGCTGGCACTTCAATTGGCTTATTTGTCAACATGTTTGCATGACTTTTGTATTACAATATTAATCTTATTTCGAACATATTTTTATTGCACAAGCGGCGCAAATGTTTGGACAAATACTCCGAATGAAGTGCAAGCATTATAATGGTGAACACAAACTTTGGACTCTCTTTACTATTTAAATCTATGGGCTTAACACTGAAAATTTCAGGTGTACTGAAGTTGCTGTACATAAAAATACTTGGTAAACAATATGCCACATAGTATTGAGCAACATCTCCATTTAATAAAATCAACAGTCAGTAGGCACTTGTCTCACCGCCGGCGATCAGCGAGTAGCGAGGAAAGTTTCAAACTCGAAACTAGTTGGCGAGCAGCGAGTAGCGAGTGAAAAGTTTCGATAGTTTTAACGCTCGGCTTTAAGCGAGTGCTTTTGTGCGACGGACGATCACTCGTAATACTCGCTCCGGCCCGCACTATAGGTAGATATTACCGCTGTTTGGCGAGTCCTGACCGCAAAGCGAGCATCGCCGAGCGAGTGTCGCTGAGCGAGTACAATCTTTGATAGCTCTTGTCGCTGCGATCAACTAGAGGTAAGAGCCGCTCGCCGGCAGTGTGAACAGCCAGCTATCGACTATGAATGTATGTGTCTCTTTTACTCACAGGAGATCTATATCTTTTGTCCCTTTTCTCAGCGAGCTACTCGCTTCCTGGCCGGCAGACAAGTGAGACACTTGTCTCACCGCCTTAAATAGTAAAGTTGTTAGTTGGTAGTGTATTCTATAGGAATTAAACAGTTACGTTTTTCAGTACATACATATAAGGTTATTTTACAATAACTAGCTTTTAATAAAATAAATAAACGGATGATACGTACGTAGAATATACGAAGATTAATAACATACAAGTAATCAAGTCAAATTTAATAAAAAAATCGCGGTCATAATGTAATAGGCCTCTTAACGTCTACGTTAATCGTACTAAACTATTGCACCGGTTCAAATTTATCCCTCCAGCCTGCACATCTAATTAATACATAGCATCAGTTTGGTTTCACAAAAAAAAAATAACAAAAAACCTACTCCATAGTCTAATGTCCGAAATACGGGTAGTAATATTACTCTTCTGTCTACCTCACTATTGAAAAAAAATATATGTGGAACGTGCATGGCGTAGACGCCATCTAGTGTTGGAAACTTGGAACTTTTTCCATATAAATACAATGACATTAACACTTCTGTGCTGCCACCTATAGTTCCTATACGCCCCTTTAGGGGAACATTTACAGCGTGGACTGTATGTACAAACTATTTTTGGGACACTAAGAAATCGGATTTGACAGCTGAGTAGAAAGGGATAGAAGATCGCTATACCGTTAAGTGCGAAAGAGATTTATTTTAATGACTCTTTCATACTTACTTGTAAAGCTTGTTCTCTTGTATCCTGCTGCCAAATCAGACTTCTTAGATTGTCACGAATATAGCGTTGTAAATTCGAAACCTGTCATATTAATACTTGATATTGACACTTCTGTGCTGCCACCTACTGCTCCTGCACGCTCCCAAACAAAATCATTATTCAAAATTTTAAACTCTGAACTTTCGTCCCGAGTTGCGTTATCCCAACTCGAGACGGACCTCAGGCACTTGTCTCACTGCCGGCGATCAGCGAGTAGCGAGTAAAGCTTCAAACTAGAAACGAGTTGGCGAGCAGCGAGTAGCGAGTGTGAAGTTTCGATAGTTTAGACTCTCGCTTTAGTGCGACGGGCGTTTTACTCGCGCCACTCGCTCTGGCCCGCACTATAGGTACAAATTGCCGCTGGTTAGTGAGTCCTGACCGCCAAGCGAGCATCGCCGAGCGAGTATCGCCGAGCAAGTATCGCCGAGCGAGTATCGCCGAGCGAGTATCGCCGAGCGAGTACATTTTTTGATAGCTCTTGTCGCTAAGAGCCGCTAGCCGGCAGTCTGAACAGCTAGCTATCGACTATAAATGTATGAGTCTCTTTTACTCACACGAGATCTATATCTTTTGTTAATTTCCTCAGCGAGCAAATAGTCGTTGGCTAATCGCTTCCTCGGCGGCGGTGACACAAGTGCCTCATTCGCTTAACTAAACACTGTCTGAGCGAACGTATGGAGCAGACGATAGGCGGCAGTGGTCCGCGAGTCCCGCGCCGGTCCCAAGGCTCTAGCTCCTGTTGTATCGGTTCCCCCATCCGCGCCGATGATCGTCTTTGTACTCATCCATTTTGTTCTGTCGCGCTCTCTCTTCAGAGTCATCTTCTTCCACCAGACGCTCCTGCAAGGAATGATTAATGTTTACACATAGAATAGAATAGAAAACTCTTTATTATGTACACAATTTTTTCATAGAAAAGGTACATGAGGAAAGCATTACATTGTAGACACAATGGCTTTATCGCTAAAAGTGACCTTCTTTAGAAAACCTTTGGATGCATTTATTTTAAAGAGAAAAGGAAAGACATAAAGAGGATGGCTTGCTGCGGTTTGTTGCGCCACTTCTTCACAGCTGAACACTAGGAAGTGGTGACGGGCGGACGTTTTGGGGACTATCTTTGTGTAGAACTGACGTTCAAAAAGTACTGGCACCCAGCCTAATTTGGATAAGTGACTTTTGATTTTGAAGGAAAACACGACTTTCTGACTTTTAAAGTTAACTATCTTTGTGTAGAACTGACGTTCAAAACTATTCGGCAACACTATTCTTGCTGCATATTAATGATCTGCTTAAACCCGGTACCTTTGGGTATGCAGACGACAGCACTGTTGCTGAGAGATACGTGTCCGACGCACGAGCTGGTGGGTCGCAGATCCGGTCTCTCCGGGAGGCAATGGTTGAGCGCTTGAACGTGTCCTTACAGGCTGTCTCTGAATGGGGCGATGCCAATCTGGTCACGTTCAATGCTGCTAAGACCCAAGCGTGTCTTTTTTCCGCCAAAAGGAGCCAATTCCACCCAGCTCCATCTTTCCGCGGTGAAACCGTGCCGATAACCGACCATCTTGAGCTTCTTGGGGTTACATTAACATCTACTCTCAATTTTGGCCCTTACATAGAGGCAAAAGCTCAAGTGGCTGCAAAGAAGTTGGGGATTCTGGCTAAGGTGAGACGGTACTTCATGCCGGAACAGCTGCTCAAACTCTATCAAGCGCAAGTTCGATCGTGTATGGAATACTGCTCTCATCTTTGGGACGGATCTGCCAGATACCAGCTTGATGCCCTTGAGTCAATTGAGAAACGAGCCAAGAGGATCATCGGCAATGAGAGGCTCGTCACGACGAAGCTCCAAAGTCTTGAACATCGACGACGAGTTGCTAGCCTGTCGGTTTTTTACCGGTTGCATTTTGGGGAATGTGCGACGGAATTGCATAATTTAATTCCGCCAAGCCCGTTCCATCATCGGACCACAAGACGAACGGCGATGCGCCACCGGTACATGGTGGACATCCCACCCATACGCACAAAACGTTTTGGGAACACATTCATAGTGCGTACAGCTAAGGAGTGGAATTCCCTGCCGGAGTCTGTGTTTCCTGATAGCTACAACCTGGGAGTCTTTAAATCAAGAGTGAATAGGTTATTTCTAGGCAAGCGTGCTCCATCTTCGACCACATCCTCGCTTACCATCAGGTGAGATAGTGGTCAAACGCGTGCCTATCAATAGTAAAAAAAAAAAAAAAAAAAAATGTACCCAGCCTAATTTGGATAAGTGACTTTTGATTTTGAAGGAATACACGACTATCTGATTTTTAAAGTTACCTACGAGATAGATGTTATCATATTTCTGGTGGAATTCTAATTCAAGGCCGATATCTGTCCTCAAGTGCTCTCCAGAAACATTTCAGCAACTCAACTCCCAAAACTTGTAAGAAGCTTCTGAAAGATGAGGAGCATATCCGAAACCAGTCGATGCTTCCGACACTTGTCGGGTACTCCTAAAATTAATCCTATAAATAAAAACGTAAGTATTCATGAAGGCTAACAGTCCGGTTTAGTAGTTGACAACCCTCTAGGGTTGACTAGGGTTGATAACTGCGAGTGGCCATCGACAAAAAAAAAAAAAAAAAAAAAAAAAAAAAAAACATGAAGGCTAACCTTGCGTATACTCTCTTCTTCATCGGCGTCGTTCTCTGTGTTCTGTATGATCGTGTGAGGTATGTTCGTGGTGCCCGGGAAGCTGTGGATAAGTCAAATAAAAATCATTGTACATAGGGAACGTGCAAGGCGAAGATTGTGCCATCTAGTGAAGAGAAGAGACCGTTTTCCATACAAAAACTTGAATTTGACGCACCTGTCACCTAAAGCTCCTACACGGTCCCTTTAGAGAAACATTCACATAGTAGACTGTGCGATCTAGTGTTGTGAATTCGGAACTTTTTCCTTCCAAATACCGACCACTGACACTTCTGACACCATAGACACTTCTGTGCTGCCATCTATAGTTGCTGCACGCTCCTTATAGGGTTGGGGTAGTGGAAATTGTCATGCAATGTGTACAAATATAACACAAAACCTAAGAGGCCATTATTATGACCTTCTGCACGGCGTCGCGCGCGATGATGTACCAACATCAATAACAGCTGACTACTCACATGCCATCCCGGACCCGCTGGTCGTAGAACTCCTCCACGGTGAGCGCGGGTATGGCTGGGTATCCCAGGCCCATCACGGCCTTCTGCACGATGATGTACCAACATCAATAACAGCTGACTACTCACATGCCATCCCGGACCCGCTGGTCGTAGAACTCCTCCACGGTGAGCGCGGGTATGGCTGGGTATCCCAGGCCCATCACGGCCTTCTGCACGATGATGTACCAACATCAATAACAGCTGACTACTCACATGCCATCCCGGACCCGCTGGTCGTAGAACTCCTCCACGGTGAGCGCGGGTATGGCTGGGTATCCCAGGCCCATCACGGCCTTCTGCACGATGATGTACCAACATCAATAACAGCTGACTACTCACATGCCATCCCGGACCCGCTGGTCGTAGAACTCCTCCACGGTGAGCGCGGGTATGGCTGGGTATCCCAGGCCCATCACGGCCTTCTGCACGATGATGTACCAACATCAATAACAGCTGACTACTCACATGCCATCCCGGACCCGCTGGTCGTAGAACTCCTCCACGGTGAGCGCGGGTATGGCTGGGTATCCCAGGCCCATCACGGCCTTCTGCACGATGATGTACCAACATCAATAACAGCTGACTACTCACATGCCATCCCGGACCCGCTGGTCGTAGAACTCCTCCACGGTGAGCGCGGGTATGGCTGGGTATCCCAGGCCCATCACGGCCTTCTGCACGATGATGTACCAACATCAATAACAGCTGACTACTCACATGCCATCCCGGACCCGCTGGTCGTAGAACTCCTCCACGGTGAGCGCGGGTATGGCTGGGTATCCCAGGCCCATCACGGCCTTCTGCACGATGATGTACCAACATCAATAACAGCTGACTACTCACATGCCATCCCGGACCCGCTGGTCGTAGAACTCCTCCACGGTGAGCGCGGGTATGGCTGGGTATCCCAGGCCCATCACGGCCTTCTGCACGATGATGTACCAACATCAATAACAGCTGACTACTCACATGCCATCCCGGACCCGCTGGTCGTAGAACTCCTCCACGGTGAGCGCGGGTATGGCTGGGTATCCCAGGCCCATCACGGCCTTCTGCACGATGATGTACCAACATCAATAACAGCTGACTACTCACATGCCATCCCGGACCCGCTGGTCGTAGAACTCCTCCACGGTGAGCGCGGGTATGGCTGGGTATCCCAGGCCCATCACGGCCTTCTGCACGATGATGTACCAACATCAATAACAGCTGACTACTCACATGCCATCCCGGACCCGCTGGTCGTAGAACTCCTCCACGGTGAGCGCGGGTATGGCTGGGTATCCCAGGCCCATCACGGCCTTCTGCACGGCGTCGCGCGCGATGATGACGGGCTTCAGCGGCACGTGCGGACGGACTTCCTTCGGCTTGGGCGCTGGAATAGGTGTAGCATTCATTGTTAGTATGGGTCAAAGGAATACTGGGCTCTACATTTCAAGTATCAGAATCTACAACAGGACTTTGTTTAAAACATAGGATATACAATGTATTATTATATTTGGGCTTATTTGTCATTGCACTCCCTTGTAATTTTAGCAATTATCCCCTAGAGATTTATATTTTTACTTACATATTTAATTCATCTTGTAAAAATTTGATGCAGGTTCCAGGGATTATAATGAGATTTCGTTAATGTTTGGGATCTTGATTGGAGCCAGATGGTCCTGGTATACCAGAATACTTTGGGTATGTGTCAGGTTAAACCAAAAAGCATAGGAACTCTGTAGGCTTTTACCCGACTGCCCCAAAAGGAGACTAATTATAAATAGTATTTACTCGTATAAGCTAAGTTCAGTATAATTGAAATGAAGTCTTCAAATTCCACTTTAATAGAAGAGGACAATAATAAGCAACCCTAATCTCTTCAAAGTTAGAGTGAACAGGCTCCTTCTAGGTAAGCTCGCTCCATCGTAGACTTTGTCTCTGTCATCTCTGACATAGACTAGAGTCAAGAGAGATTTTTTTTTATTTGTAATGGGTTTGATTACAAATAAAAAAAAATCCCCAAACTTAGCTTTTTTTTACTATTGATAGGCACGCGTTTCACCACTATCTCACCTGATGGTAAGCGATGTTGAGGTCGAAGGTGGAGCACGCTTGCCTAGAAGTAACCTATTCATTCTTGATTTAAAGACTGCCAGGTTATACCGGTGGCGCATCGCCGTTCGTCTTGTGGTCCGATGATGGAACGGGCTTGGCGGAATTAAATTGCATTGCTGATGGAAAGCTACACTACGATTGAGTTTCTTAATTCTCTTTATGCATGAAGATTGAAGAAATCACGTGGAGAAGACCGCAATGACACTGCTGAAAACCGAACGCATTCCACCCTAATCTCTTCAAAGTTCAACAAACAACAACAGCCTGAAAAGCCTGTTCTTCCGGGTAAGCTCGCTCCATCGTCAACTTTGTCCGTCACCTCTGACCTAGACTAGAGTCACGAGCAAACCCATCTCAAGATATTTTTTTTCTCTTCTTTTTACTTTCAGCCATTCAGCTTTAATTAAATTGTTTGACATATTGGAAGCACTTCTTGAGATTTAACACATCCATTAATGTGTCATCTCTTTAAGGTGGATGCTCCAGGGTAGCCCGCGAAATTCAAATATTTTTATGTTTTTTGCAATTTGCCGGTCAGTGTGAAGCTGTATGTGGACCAAATGCGATCCGCGACCGAACAAAATGCGAATATTTCAAATAATCATTCTTTCGAACTACATGAACTTAGAGGGCTATATTGATGATTAAAATGGTTATAATTCTTTAGATAAATACGCGTTACGGTCGCGGATCGCATTTGGTCCACATACAGCTTCACACTGACCGGCAAATTGCAAAAAACATAAAAATATTTGAATTTCGCGGGCTACCCTGGAGCATCCACCTTAATTAGAACAGCTTCAAATTGAAGCAAGTTTTGTCCTCCTCAACTGGAATACGCTATGATCAGTGGTCATGAGTGCTTTCGCCAACTGGTTTTTGTGACGTTTCAGCCTTTGTTTGTAGGCATCACAGGAACTGTCTATCTGCTCCCTCACAGTGGGCATTTCAGAATATTCATGCACTTCTGTATTCTTTACAAACCTCGGGGCACTGATCAATGTTAAAATAAAAACTGAGAACCCTTAATTACCTGCAGCATTTTTAGTCATATAGTCCAGAATAGCCTTCTCCTGCTCAATACTACTGAGCTCCTCAAACGATTGGTTGACATAACTCTGCAGCAGCTTTAAGAAGTATTCTCTCTTCGTCTCGTCGTCCGATGAGGATTCCATGGCCTTCGATAGAATGCTGAGCTGTTCCTTCAGCTCTTGCGTCTTCTTGAACCTTCGGATCGTGGCTTCTCTGGTATGTACCTGCAAATTTGTGGAGATTATTTTAGGGAAATACTAAATAGTGTATACACCCACAGCATTTCATACAAACTTTCAAGTCCCTATTTTTCGAAATGAATGAACCGATTTTAATGAGACTTCATAAGCATAAGCAGCAGGCGCGGTCGCAGCCCTAATCTTTGGGGGGGGGGGGTCAGGGCGAACCAAATTTAGTACGATATCTTATTTCGAATACTTAAATTTTCTATCATAACCATCTACTCTTCTCCAAGCACGGATGCTAGAGCGAGCTCGAAAAACTATAGTACGAAAGCTTGTTTCGCATAGGTTACATTTTGTTTTTATCACCCATACATAATATGTTTTTTGTCGACTTACGTGTAGGTAAACCGGAGAGCTAAGGATGCTAGGGCAAGCGGAGCGAGCCGGATTTTTATTTTATTTCCTTGACTCAGAAACGCTAATTTTCTTCTATCTTACATCCATAAACATATTTTTATGTCAATTTAAGCGAAAATCGAACAGGTAAGGATGCTAGGGCGAGCGAAGCGAGTCTGAAAAATTTTAGTTTCTTAACTCAAACATGCAAATTTTCTTGTTATTCATGCACATGTTTTTATGCCAATTTAAGCAAAAATCTCACAAGCAAATACTTATGCTAGCTAGGGCGAGTGAACCGAGCCCGAAAAAAAAAATTTGTTCCTTAAGTCAGAAACGCTAATTTTATTGTTATCTCACAGCCATACAAATGTTTTTATGTCAATTTAAGCAAAAACCAGACAGATACGGATGCAAGGGCGAGCGGAGCGAGCCCGAAACAATTTAGTCCCTTGACTCAGGAACGTTAATTACCTATCTTCTTATCTATACATATAATAAAATCGTAAACCAACCGTGTCTGTACATTGAATATTTTTGCATAAAAATTACATAGAAAAGTTAGGAAAAAGATACAAAACACAAATATGCTATTTTTGAAATTTTTGTCTGTTTGTCTGTTTGTCTGTTTATCTGTTTATCTGTTTGTCTGTTTATCTGTTTGTCTGTTTGTCTGTTTGTCTGTGCGTTTGAGGGAGCATCACGCATAAACTACAGATTGGGTTACAAATCTAGGTACTTAAAAATATTAAGTGATAACCCGAGTAACATTTAGCGTTTATTTCAACAAAATCGACCCACAAAATAAAAAGATATTGAATTTTTAAGTTTAGGAAGAAACTTCATCGAGCGCTAAAATAGGTAGTTTTCATTGAGACTCCAGAGACTTGCAATGCCATCTATTGAGAATAACAGTAGTAGCAAATGTGTGAAACGAACTTCAAAACATATTGTTGAATTATTTGATAAACTCTTAATATTATGTAGCAAGCAAAAGAAAAGTAAACATGTTATTATCATAATATTATTATTTATCGTAACATGTGGGCTCCTAAGTTCAAACTCATTTTTGTGAAGTGAAGGCGGGATGCTAAAATTTTCGTTTTTAGCATCCCGCCTCGGAATACAGATAGATAGGTTACATTGATTATTTTATTTACTATCCAAACAATCATTGAAGTGACTTTAACATAAAACTTGCATAATTGAGGATGCAAAAGCGAGCTACAAATGTTCTCCGATAGGTTTTGCCTCGAATAGGTAAAATCCCCTGTTTACTATCGAAACAGACATAAAAGTAATGTGTTCTTATGCACAACTAAGAATGCAAGAGCGAGCACAGCGAGCCCGAAATTTTCCGTACCCCACCCCGGTTAATTTTAGTTTAAATGTTCTTGATTTGTCTATTTTCAGAAGGTTTGTCAATTTGGTGTGTACGGTTTTGGGGGGAGTCATGACCCTCGGACCGCGCCTGATAGTTCTTAAAAGTTAGTAGAGAAAAGGGTATTGAACCATTGTGGTTTTGTTTACGTCGAAATATCTTTGCAACGGACACTTTAGAATAGAATAGAATTTTCTCACGACTCAAACCGTTAGTAAAAACTTAAGACTATGTTAGTAAACACTGATAAAATAACAACACAACAAATAACGGTGGATCACTGCTGCGACAAACCATGCGTGATTCCACAACAGCGACCCACATACATACAGTCCAGGCGACTGGCAATCATGCTTAGGATACTGTTGGTGCTGCCCCATGCCCTGCGCACCAGGGAAGCGCACCTTTTACGCACTGTTGTGTAAAAATCTACATGCGCATCTGCGAACATCCCCGACGCACTACAGAAGCGGGGCAGCCCCACCAGCATCCTAAACGCGTTATATTACTGAACGCGGAGAGCATTGTACGATATTTGCGTACACGTAGCCCACAAGCTGCACATGTATAATGAAGTACTGTACTTCATTATTGCTCGAAAGAGCGTGACTTTGACTGGAAGTGAGCATCGTGCAACCTGCGAACCAACATGTTCGCTCTAACCGACAACGCCCTCCGCTCTCGTTCAATGTCATCATCGTCTTTAAGGTCAGGGATATATGACCATGATATTTGAATTTCAGGACTCTTTGTAAAGGCGTGCCATACAATAGTACAAGATGCACTTTGTCCGGTGTTGTGAAAGTTTTGTTGTCTCTATAGACAGATATACATAGATTTTATAAAACACCACTGCTTATATTATCATAATACTAAGCGAACTTACCAAAGAGGCAATCTTAGCTTGCTCAGTCTGTACTCTCTCTATGGTATCCGACTCTGTGTTTGTCTGTGGCACCTCAAGGTCTGTGACACCGTAGTCTTTACATCTCTGCAGGAAGTCTCTGCAAAGTTTATAATATGTATTTTTTTTTTGGGTATAATTTAGACGGGCACCAAAATGGATCAACGGTCACCAAATGGGTATAATTTAGACGGGCACCAAAATGGATCAACGGTCACCAAATTCTATCCAACTCAACTGTGATTGCCATAAAATGTAGGCTTGGGGTCACAAACTGGATAAAATAGGTTAGGTTAGGTTAGAATTGTGATTCCCCCTGAACGGGGAGGACTTGAGGGGCCCGCCGCTTTAGGCGGGTTGTCGTCGGAGGAGGACTGGACGCTAAGGCTGCGCCGATCTCCCAGTCCTCTTCCACTCGGACGACGCGGGAATGCCGCTGGGTCGTTTTAGTGGGTATACCGGGTCAGCCCGGGGAGTCCCACATACCCCTCCCGTTCCCCCGACGGGAGGGTATGCGTAATGCATTTTTTCCTATTTTTAGAATTGTGACCAACAGCGCGCGAGCCGAGCGAGCGAAGCGAGCGGTGCCGCGACAGCGGCCGGCGAGCGCTACTTCTCGAATATTATTTGGTGACCATTTATCCGTTTTGGTAACCGTTTAGAACTTTTTTGGTAGTAAAATAGGTACTTTTTTGGGCGGTGTTTAAACACAAGCCTTTTTTTTTATCAATTTGCCTCTGGGTTTTACACACTCTCCGAATTGGGATTATTAAACTATTTTTTTCTTTTACTGTCCAGTCTTTTGAGTAAGTTTTGAGAAACGTAATAAAAAATGAGGGTATTTTTTCACCCAAAACAATCACTACATATTATAAAACAAAGTCCTCCGCCGCGTTTGTCTATTTGCGATATACTCAAAATCTACTGCACTGATTTTCATGCTGTTTTCACCAATGGATAGACTGGTTGTCGAGGAAGGTTTTAGTATTGGCTAAAATATAATGATATAGATGTCGGGACAAAATAGAGCTTTCAACGAAAACGCTGTCTAAACACTGAGATATAACAAAATAATGTATGATTACTTATGGTCGCGATAATCGACATCCACGCGGGCGAAGCCACGAGAATCACCTAGTTTCATAGAATAAAAAAGATAAACCACTGGCTTACTTGAAATAAATCTCAGCAACAGTGACGAGTTCCAACCGTCTCTGATTGCACAGCTTCAGGGTGAGACTGCCCAGCAGCACCGGAAGGAGAAGGTACTGCAGCGTTTCTGTCGGCAACTCGTCCAAGCTCTCATTCTTACTGAACATGCCCGTCATGGAGACGAGGTTTGTGGCCTTCTCAAACTTCGCTATTGCTGATTTGACACTCAACTGTAATTTTCATTATTTGTTGTTATAGCGGCAATAGAAATACACACTCTGTGGAAATTTTAACTGTCTTACTATCATGTTTCTTGAGATACAGCCTGCTGACAGACAAACGGACCAACCCTTTGGCTGCGGAACCTTAATTACATAAGACAGTCACCCAAAATGCTCATAAATGTGAGTATATGTGCTAGCCTATTCCCAAGTATGTTGGGGTCGGCTTCCAGGTAGCTGCATACAGCTATGTACTACCGTGTTCTACATGGAGCGGCCTATCTGACAACCATGACTATAACTGAATAATACACTAGCCTCGGTAAAACTGGTGTCAGATGTTCTGGCTACTGACTATCAAATGTCTGAATGTCAAAGATCTTCAAATGTTAATATTATCTTAACTTTACTATTTCAAAATAATAAATTGATCAGGTTTTTCTTAATTGCTGAGAGTAACACAATATAAACATATATCATAAAAGAGGCTCACATGATTGAGTAGAGGTACAAACCATTGATTTGTACTGGCATCACATGCTTATATTACCTCACCAAACAAATAACAAAGTGTTACAATTATCACAATAAATGTGACATTGGATTTTAGTACCAGTTGACGTTGAGAAAATAAAATGAAAATAAACTATTTAGACAATATTTTGTAGTATTCCTGAAAGCCTGTGTCGTTTGTTATTATTTATACTTATGAATCATTAGGCAGACAACTACTTATCAATGAACAATGCGCTGATTCACACTTGATAGCGCAGTTCATCAAACATAGTGATGTTTGTATTATGAAACTGATTTCTTGGTCAGTGGGTCGTCTTAGGGGCACTTTCATTTTTGTTCCAAATACTAATCAAATAACTAAGGAAATTTTGAAGCTATGAATCTTTCTTTACGGTAGTGGAGTTGTTTTGTCAGCTGTTGGCGCTTTTACAACAACACCCGATGACTACGTCCATTGAACAACACAGAACTTTCTAGATGTTTTCATTATTATGCATTCATTCAAAGTCCCACGTACAATAAACCTATTAGAGACACAATTAAAAGAGGAACTTGACGAACTTTAACAATAAACAGGTTTAAAATAAAACGAAAGAAACTCGCCTGTACGGCGTTGCTGTTTGTAGCCTCACTGCTTTTTTCTATGCTGTCGAATATCTTCATAGCATCGTCGAATATCTTACTCAAAGGTTCCTCATCCGTGGACTGACCAGCATCAGATACGCTTTTATTAGCACAACTCATTTTTGTAGAAGTTATTAATTTTCTTGCAAGTATTTCGCCGTACGCCGCAAAACTTGTTTTTTATGTGACAGTTCATATGACATTGACAACTTTATTTTGAGTATTTTGACACAAACAAAGTGTTACTAGTTTTAAGAATAATATTTTCTACTTATAAGTCCTAAAAACATTATAAAACCCTTCGTTTAGGAAAAGAACAAAACAGTAGCAAAGAAGTAGGCAGCCCGCCTTTTCTAATTATAATGAGTGGGTGAAATAAGAAAACAAATAACAATTATTAGTGTGACGCAACACATCAAACCAATCAGATAATGGGTACAAAAATTTTCGAGCTCTCTCTGCTCGCTCCTTTATTCTACACTGTTTAGCTTGCTACATGTTCGACCACATCATCGCTTACCAACAGGTGAGATAGTGGTCAAACGCGTGCCTATCAAGAGTAAAAAGAAACAAAATATATATCGTACCGGGTACCGGGATGACATACTTTTTGCATTCTACACTCTCAAGTGTAGAAAAATGGGTGTGTAACTTTTGTGCATTATGACAAAAAGTTTATTCTATTTAAGTTTAACAAATAAAACTTATTGAGATGGAGTGCAAAGAATTTCAAGGTCACTTCGCTCACTTTGGATTTTAAAATCTTAAAATTCTGGAGCTTTTTTGCATTAGTCAACAAAGTTACTCTTAAAATCTGTACGTGACTGAAAAGTTTGATTTGCTTTCCTAAGTTTTCTATACTATGATAATTACAAATCTCATTATCAAATCTCGGTAAAAAAAAGTACTTAATTTGTAGCATACCTAGTGTAATTTTCGAGCTCGCTTCGCTCGGTTTGAATTCTACACTGTCAAGTGTGTGTAACTTTTGTGCATTATGTCAATAAAGTTTCTACTATTTAAGGATAACAAATCGAACTTATTGAGATGGAGTGCAAAATATTTCAAGCTCGCTTTTCTCGCTCTTGAATTTTAAAATCCCTGAGTTTCTTAACCATTCCTGTATGAGGCCAAAAAAAAACAAAATCCAGAATCCAAATACATAAAAGTTTTTTGCCTCATAAAAATCAACCCTATCCGATAAAAGGTATAAAAATTTTCGTCCCGGGACCCGAGGATATGCACTTCTCCTAAAATCTATACGTAACTGAAAAGTTTGATTTAATGTCCTAAGATTTCTGTACCATGATAATTACAAATCTCATTATCAAACGGTGAAAAAAAAGTATTTTATTTGTTGCGTAATGTAATTTTCGAGCTCGCATTGCTCGTTTTTGCATTCTACACTGTCAAGTGTAGAAAACTGTGTGTGTAACTTTTGCGCATTATGTCAAAAAAGTTTCTACCATTTAAGTATTTTTATTATTATTTTTCTTTTGGGACAAGCCCGCCACACGTTCCCAACCACTGCAACTCCTGAAAGCCAGAATCAACAGTGGCGACCACCAGAAAAACGCCGAGCCAATGAAACCCGTAAAATCCCGGAGAAACGATTCAACTGTCTTGGATCCTGCAACGAAATTAATCAGAAAAGTACAGCAGAGGAGTAGGAAAAAAACAAAAATATAATTTTTACTTCCCTCCGTATCAAGCAGGAGACAGAATAGAACTAGGCCAATAGGCACCAAGGGACAAATACAACTGGGATAAGCCCAGTTGCCAAGCACCACGGATTATATCTTACCACTTAAACTAATGGGTCCTAAATTGTGAGCTACTTTTGATTCCAGTAATAGGTATAGAAAAATCGCTTGAACGCACGGAAATTTGTTCTGTAAACTACCCCAGATATAACCTTATTACTATCTAACATAATATTGCGTTCAGTTTGCCAAAGACTACACTCCCATAAGATGTGATGTGCGGATTGTTCGTATTCATGGTCAGCTGTAGAACATTGACATAAAGGTGAGGCCACAAGCTTAAAGGAAAATAATATACTCTTAAAGTTGCCATGACCTGTGAGAAATTGGGCAACACAGTGATCCACCTCCAGCCATGTCCTGTCCAGCAGCTCACGAACAGATGCAAAAAATTGGTGGAGGCCTTTGATGGAATTTTCCCACCTACATTGCCACTCGGATAAAAGTTCCTCCCAGACATTAGTCTGGGGTTTTTCCGTTTAATATCAAATCAAACCTAATGAGATGGAGAAAATTTTAAGCTCGCTCTTGGATTTTAAAATCTGAGTTTCTTAACCTTTCCTGTATGAGTTAAAATATATGAATGGCCAATAAAATCTAAATAGCAATAACTTTTTGCCTCATATAAATCAAACCTATCCGATAAAGGGTACACAAAATTTTGAGCTAGCTTCGCTCGCTCTTGTATTCTACACTCTCAAGATTCTGGAGATCCTGCATCAGTCAGCAAAATTACTTATATCGTCCTGGGCCTCGGGATTGTGGAGAGCAACCTGGGCCTTCAGACTACGACTGACCTAAAATTCCACTTTTGATCGTACACACCGCAACGATTGTCCTTATTGGGCTTACCATCTCTGAGATGGTAAAAAAACCGTAGATAAGCCAATGGTCCCATTGGACACAAACTGAGACACTGGACACATTGGCCTTCTTACCAAACCAGCGTGTTGGTTGACGACCTACCAGGGGGAACCGGAGAGGCCATATTAACAGTGGTAGGCCATAAACCCAATACGCTGGTTTGCTGCAAGTTCTGTTAAAAACCCGACAGTTTGACAAATAAGCGTGCATATAGAGTTTGACTGTATTCAGTGGGAAAGTTAAATGCATGGTGATTATGCCACTGGCAGTGATGCTAGAAAAGAACGCATATTAGTAAATTTTCTAATCAAACCTGCAAGCAGACATTTAAAGCTAAACATTTTTTATTAATGAAAAATATCTTGATGAAATTTGCCAATAATAAAACTATTATATCTAGGATAAATCGTTATTACGTAGTCAGAGTAACGACTGAACTCAACAAGCCTACGCAATGTTGTCTTACGCTTGTGGCTAAAGCAATGTTTACCACAAAATGCATCTAAATGAAACCCGGCTCCAATTATTTATTACTCACGTTTATTCAACAACTTATTGACGTAACACCTGCTACTGTTGGTGTTTTTGAATAGAAATGGTAGGTAAACCTAGAATCTAAGTAAATACCTATATGTAAGAACGAAGCTCGACGTCTACTCTTGTCATAACAACATACATATTGACCATAAGGCACTTAGTCTCACCGTCGCCCGGCGAGGAAGCGAGTAGCTGTCGACTATTTGCTCATGTGAGTAAAAGTGACACATACATTCATAGTCGATAACTGGCTGTTCACACTGCAGGCGAGCGGCTCTTACCTCTAGTTGATCGCAGCGACAAGAGCTATCAAAGATTGTACTCGCTCAGCGACACTCGTTAGGCGATGCTCACTTGGCGGTCAGAACTTACCAAACAGCAGTAATTTCTACCTATAGTGCAGGCCGGAGCGAGTATTACGAGTAAAAGGCCGTCGCACTTTTACTCGTAACACTCGTAAGCCGCTCGTAAGCCGAGCGTCAAAACTATCGAAACTTTTCTTTAGCTACTCGCTGCTCGCCAACTCGTTTCGAGTATAAAGCTTTTACTCGCTACTCGCTGATAGCCCGCGGTGAGACAAGTGCCTTCTGGTCGTAGTCTCGTAGACTATCAACAAATACCTAATGTAGGTACCTACTTACTGAACTACTTTTTCTGGAAAATTTACAAATATTTGCTCGCACTCGAACACGTCATACGGAAGAAGTATGAAAGGTCAGTGGGTAACGAATAATAGTGGCGTGCCATGCCGGAGGAAAAACACAAAATATTTACCACGCCTTTCACAATAGTAACAGCAATGTGCACAAGTAATAAATAGTATATTCACGGGTTAGGTAGGTACATAATAATATACGTTCTTTGGATTATGAACTACGTGCAGCAAATAATCTTGAGGTAGGTTACTCACCTGCAGTGGTGATTCATTGGGGAGGAACTTTCTTAACGGTTTACTTGTTAGTCTTACGAAGCAATAAGACCAGGTAACCCGAAGATTTGGAGCTGCTACTACCAGTGGGTATTCCATCATTTGTTGCGAAACATCAACAACTGTTTTCGTATAACCGGAGCATATAAACGTATTAAATTTATCGCAACATTCTAACTAGAAGGCTGTGGTGCTGCTGTGCGATTCTAAAATCAGATTTTATTTACTTTGTAGAGAATTCTAGACAATTCATCATCCTAAAATAAGGGCTGAACATAATTCTGTAATCATCTCATCGTCAAAGCTTAGGTCATAGGTGAAGTGAACATGAAGTCTGAAGTGAGCTGTCAATATATACAAACACAAGATAGAATGACAGTTCACTTCATGCACCAGTAGGTAGTTTACACGGTGTTGCCAGAATAGACCAACAGGATCATCATCATCATCATCATTTCAGCCAATTGTCGTCCGGCGTCCACTGCTGAACGTAAGCCTCCCCAAAGAGCGCCAACCATCCAAGTCTTGAGCCACCTTCTTTAAATCATCGATCCGACACGATACTCTCATAAAGGATCACTGACGCACCGTGTGCACATAGGTAGGTTTTCGAAATCTGTTATCCATATTTTTGAATGATCGATGCCGACCGTACAATAATCCCAAATAGGGCCTCGATATGTCGATTAATATATCACTAGATACGACGAATGGACAACACTGGGCGGTTAAGTATAGCCGCCAGGCCAGTAGAGACTCATCAACTCATCAGTACGTGTGTTCAGTTGAGAGCCGGTGGTCGACAAGTGAGCACGTTGCACAGCAGCACCATGTAAGTTATTGTTCGTATGCACCGGCACGGAAACACAGTGTGACCTCGGCACATAACAATCGAGCAGTCAGGGACGTGTGTCTTGTGTTGTTTTCATTTTTAAAATCAGAATCATGGTGTGGCCAGTTCCAATTTTGTATTAAACATGGGACCTTTTTTTCTATTTCTCAACGCACTCTTTATTTTTAATGTCGTTAATGTCGTAAGTTCGAAACGTATATGTGTAAGTAATTACTGTAAGTGAATGGTGAATGTGTTCCAGAAGTAGCTTCAGTGGTACTGGTATCTCAGTAACTTACCATTAGCACAGAAGCCCTTATTCATACGTCATTAACTGTGTACCTCACAGATATAGGTAGACCTATTATCTGTGGTGTATCTATTATTGTGCAATGTGTAGGTATGGTGCTTAGAAACTTCGTCATCAATTGTTTTATTTACTTCATAGAGTTCACGGCATTTCCTGAATAAGTAGATACTTACCTAACTATGACGAAATTGCATTATTATCATTTTGCATGATTGTATGCGCTTAATTAAAACAGTTAAGTATTGTTTGTTTGTTTGCGCTAATCTCAGGAAGTACTGGTCCGATTTGAAAAATGTTTTCAGTCTTAGATAGCCCATTTATCGAGGAAGGCTATAAGCTATATTAACACGCTCAGACCAATAGCGCGGGTCAACTAGTAAGATATTAATTATGTACACCATGTAGGCTAGGCTAGATTTTAACTATCTCAAGACCCAATTTACTTGACTCAAGATCAGTGGCGGATCTAGGATTGTCGTCTGAGGGTCTTGACCCTGCTGGGTAGGTTTTAATAAAGTAGCAACACAATAGAAGCACAAAAAGCAAACTTTTTTACAAAAAAATACAACCGACTTCCAAAATAACTTGCACCTCGACTTCCAAAAAAAACACTAGGTACAATGTATAAAATAACTTTTGAAGAAAGAAAATAATTTTAATTTCGGAAGTCGGTGTCAAAAAATGAAAAACCAACCAAAAACACCGACTTCCGAAATTAAAGTTATTTTCTTTCTTCAAAAGTTATTTTATACTTAAATTGTAGTGTTTTTTTTTTTGGAAGTCGGTTGTATTTTTTGTAAAAAAGTATTTTTTTATTTTTCACTTTTTAGTGGTACCTACCTGCGTACCAGCGCGATGTTATGTTAAGAATTGATGTAAACACTAAAAAAACATGCGGTTTTAGCAATCCCGATCCATTTGCTATCATTTATTGAAGATTTCCGTTCGGCTGACAATTGGTGAAAATATCGCTGAACAAACATTTTTCATGGGACCTCATCATCAGATCTTAATTTATAACTTCCATCAACAGCTCAGCGACATGAGATGATAATCAATTACTGACTAAAGCCCATCCGAGTTCCTCCTAGTGCTATTTGCGGCCAACAATAACAAAACAAATTCCGCATCCCTGGCAGGCACAGGCCCTAGGGGGCCCCGTCTTCTATCTGACAGCTCTTTGAGGCGCGCGTAGGACACAGCGCGCCGTCGACTTGGGCCGTTCTGATCGGACAGTGAGCCACCATTGGGTGGCTCACTGTCCTCAGGCTCGCCGTCCACAGGCCCGCGCCTGCGGTGGCCGGGAATCACCCTGCGACTCCCGACTCCCGGGGCGTGTTCTTCTGTTGCGGCGGCTGGGGCGTGAGATTTCCTCCTTCGCTAGTATTACTGCTTCGCAAAAAGAGTTGACCGCTCCATGCCTCCTCGCTCCGGACCATGGCTTGAACCAGGCCGGACCGCGAGAGGTCGCCGACGCTGATCGCCCCGACGAAACCACGGCGCGGAGGTGCTCTGCCCAAGCAGGGCGGACCTCCACCGTATGCTCCATCGTGTCCTACGGGCGATCCTCGTAGTCCCTTAGCCCTGGATCCGCCAATGTTTAAGGTCCTTGGCTCTAAGCTAGGGCAGAGCCAATTTAGCTTGAATGATATTCCTATGACAGATCTGATTGAGATGTGCCACTCGTATTGTTCCGGGAAATGATAATTTTCTGAAAAATTGTACCAATTTATTTTCTGATTTCTGTGCGTCACTACTACGGTCGCGTCATCGCGTGCTGCCATCAACCGCTTGCTGTTATCCCAAAGAGACAACGCGTGGCTAAACCTTCCCAATTTTACTAGCATTTTTAGATTAGATATTTTTGCCCTTGTTCAGCAATTACTAAGAAGATAATTTTAGAAAAGATCTTTTTAGGTAGGTACCCTAAGAGATGTTTTCAAAATTTATCTTCGCCCATTGGGTTAGGTAACCCAATGGGCGGCCTCATCGAATATTTTCTGGACATGGTGAACAGTCTTTGCAATAAATAGGGAACATGCAATATTTCTATTTTTGATTTAATTTTCAAGAACTCCATAAATTAGAAATGAAAACGCTTTAATTTATTGCCAAAGTTGCGTTAATGAACCGACAGTTTAAAGTTTCGCGCGAAAACGGACGATGACGTCACTCCTGTCTGCCACTGGTTAAGAAATTTTCTAAATCAAAGAGATAAGGTTGCCTTTTCGTCTTCATAACAGCAGTGACGTCACTAAACGCTGATTCTTGTTTTTAGATACGTTCCTTTTCACGTTACTATAATTAATTATTTTTGTTAAAAATCGTAATTAACTAAAATAAAAACACGGCAATGGCCTTTATTTTATACTTTTTATAATTTTATTAACAAAATTCTCATAAATCCTGTACTTGCATGATATTCCCTATTCAGCATAATGAAAAATTACAACTTCGCACTATTTAAAACCAGGCCAAGGCATTTTCTTCTTGATCCAATTACATCTTGCTACCTAGAAGGCAAATGTGCCTACCTACTGACCTTTATAAACCTCAAGGAGCAGTTTATTGCATTAACAGTAGTAAATATGTTTGCGCCGTAAGATACGTACGTACCTACCTATCTACACAATACGAAGTAACCGATTTCCGATATAAACACAAGAAGTTAAGGTCGGAAATTGATTACTACGTTTTGTGTAGATACGTCCTTTTAAAGGTTCCGTGCCTCAAAAGGGAAAAACGGAACTCTTAAAGGATCACTTTGTTGTCCGTCCGTCTGTCTGTGAAGACCCTTTACCTCGGGAACGCGTGGAGGTATCGAGTTGAAAATAAAACCATATACTCAGGTCTACAGTCCCTTGAAGCTTTGAAAAAATCAAAGTTCTAGCTATGAACATAAAGAAATACGAACGTTTATGCCGCTAAAAACAAATATTTCGAGACTCTCAAGGGAATCAAAATGTACAGGGTATTTCCCGTTGATCTAGAACTATGAAATTTGACAAGTAATACCCTCTTGTACTACAAGTAGGGAAAAGTCTGAAAACAATACATTTGTAATTAAATCATTAAAAATATAGTCTACTAGCTTCTGCCAGCGGCTTACCCAGCGTGGTCCCTAGGGAACATACTCCCGGGATAGAAAGCAGCCTATGTCCTTTCTCAGGCTCTAGACTATCTTTGTACCAAATTTCATTTAAATCGGTTCAGTAGTTTTGGCGTGAAAGCGCGACAGACAGACAGAGTTACTTTCGCATTTATGGTATTAGTAGGATATGTACCTGATTGTACGGAACCCTCGGTGGGCGAGTCCGACTCGCACTTGGCCAGTTTTTTCTTGTGACCGCAGAGTACCAACCTACCTATGTAATGTGTAAAGTAATTCTTCAACAGTTACACTCACTTGTTATTATATGAGTCATTTAATTAAGTCAAGCTCATGACTGTCGACTGTCGTGTGTTCGTCCGCGTCGCTACGTTACCAACACAATATTACTTAGCTAACTTGTGAGGACGTTCAAGTTCAAGAAGTTATTGAACCAAACAGTCGAACACCTAATCCACACTATATATATTTGTTTGTTTGAATTGAATAGGCTCCGAAACTACTGGATCGATTTGAAAAATTATTTCACCATTAGAATCCTACATTATCCCTAATGAACATGGGCTATAGAATGTTTTCAAAAAAGTTAGGGATCTATATGAAAACTTCGATAATGTAACCTAAGGTGTGAAAAAAATACCAAAAAAAGACCCTTATATCGCGTACGCTGTGGAAACTATTGACAACAGTGATATATTTCTAACTACTAGTTGACCCGCGCAACTTCGTCTGCGTCACAATTTTCATTACTGCTCCGCTCCTATTGGTTTTAGCGTGATGATATATAGCCTATATCCTTCCTCGATAAATGGGCTGTCTAACACTAAAAGAATTTTTCAAATCGGACCAGTAGTTCCTGAGATTAGCGCGTTCAAGTAAACAAACTCTTCAGCTTTATGTTATTATATTATAATAATAATAATATTAGTACATAGAGTATAGATAAGAGTATAAGATTATGGTTAAGTTACAATGACCGCTTTTTGTTCAAATTATTCAATCAAAACCCGGTTGAGATGGAATAGTGGTAATTTTAGTATCATGATATTAATCCTTATCAATTTAAATTGTTTAATAATTAAGGTTGGTTATGTACAAGTAAATTATAATTTAAATTATTCAAATCGGATCTTTCGTTTAAAAGTTATGATGGGTATAAAATACTCTAAGTAAGATGATGTTGCAGTTTGCGCGAACTGCCGTCGTCGAACGTTTAGTTTATTAATAAATAATTTACATGGGGAGATGAAGTTCGTGGAGTACTAACTAAACCCGCGCGAACGGAAACGCGGGCGAAGTGCTAGTTATCAATATTGTTTACAAAATTCTTCCGTTACTTACTGAGTGATTGAGTGAGTGATGGACCACTCACAAGTCATAGCCGAAACTGCTAATCGTAGAAAGCTGAAATTTGGCACGTAGGTTCCTTGGGGAGTCTAAGAGAGCACTAAGAGAGGATTTCCAGAAATTCTTACGGGAACTTGAAAAACCGGGTTTTGCGCATAGGTACGAAGTCGCGAGCAAAAGCTAGTTGCATCAAATGGGGCAATAGCTGTCCCTGAACCATGGACACATTCCATATGAGCCAGTGTCCTCTTATCACTCGATATAGTTAGGTACCTACGCTTTGTCTCCTTTCTTGCCCAGCATACACTATCGCCTACACCTCCCTGGATTTAAATGAAGCCAGTATCGAATAGAACTGTCCTGGTCGGGGTGGCTATATACATAGTTAGTGTTCGAAAAGTTGAACTTTTTTCATATGCCACATGATTTATTTGCCACATTTTCACCACACCGAAACAACATTATACGGAATATTTATCACAAATATATAGCCGGTAACATTTTCAATTTTAAAGCTAGTGTAATCTATCGCAAAAACGCGAACCCCGCGCCCCATACAAAAACACTTTAAATTAAAATAGTGTCATTAAATGTCAATATGTTGCAGGTACTACAAAATTTAGTGACAGAAGGGTTTTTAGGGTTCCGTACCCATAGGACGGACGGACGAACGGACAGCAGAGGTTTAGTAATAGGTCGGTCGATTCTGTAGGCATGTCGAAGTGAAGGCTTGGGTGAAGTGATCACGAAGTTTCCATTTTGAGTACATGGACTGACAGCTCATTTCGCGATAACTTCACGCAAGCCTTCCCTTCGACATGTTTCCAGAATCGTAGGTACTGCAGCATCGCATCGCACTGCCATTATTTTAGGATGATGTCACGAATTCGCTACACAGTCAATAAAATCTGATTTTATGGCGAATGCAACATCGTTAAATTCCTCTTTAGCACCAGAGAATCGTCTGTCATATTTTTTTCCAACAACCGTGAAAGGTGTTGTCAAGGTATGCTGTTATTACTGCGAGCTATTGTTACGATATACATACATTGAATTTAACTATTTCGTTTTTCAATTGAAGTAATTACCTACTTCAGTCAAAAAAAAAATTTTTAAACGACTATTGCCTACATTAATGATCATGATGATGATGATGGTGAATCAGCATCAAGAACCAACATGATACAAATACCTGATTACAGTGAGATCACATCGATTCATGAGCTCATTGCAAAGAAAGCAAAGCAATGGAACTTTTTTCTCAACATCATTATGTAGCAATAAAAGTAATAAGTATACATATTAGGGCCATCGATCAATTTATAAAGAAGAGTAACTATGACTTCACTCGTGACCTAACAGCATTGTGTCGTTTCTGGAAAATTCTGGCGGGAAACGCGACGCGCCGACGCGGACAGGATGCAGGCCATTACAGCCGTTATTGTCCCGACCGTCCTATACTATGGCTTACACAATCTTTATTTTAATTCCTACTATATGTCTTGAAGAAACCCCAACCACGAACGACACTAAATCTATACTAATATATTATGCTGAAGAGTTTGTTTGTTTGCTTGAACGCGCCAATCTCAGGAACTACTGGTCCGATTTGAAAAATTATTTCAGTGATAGATAGCCTATTTATCGAGGAAGGCTATAGGCTATATACCACCACGCTAAGACCAAGAAGAGCGGAGCAGTAATGAAAATTGTGACGCAGACGAAGTTGCGCGTGTCAACTAATACTAATATATAAAGCTGAAGAGTTTGTTTGTTTGTTTGTTTGCTTGAACGCGTTAATCTCAGGAACTACTGGTCCGATTTGAAAAATTCTTTCAGTGATAGATAGCCTATTTATCGAGAAAGGCTTTAGGTTATATATTATCATCACGCTAAAACCAATAGTTGCGGAGCAGTAATGAAAATTGTCGCAAACGAATTTGCACGGGTCAACTAGTTAATTATAAAAGTCAAATCTAACCGCCTAAAATCGATTAGTACCCAGTTCTTCCTACTAGATATTTTTTTTACCTACATCAATCAATCGAGTGATATCTCGCAGATTAACAGTAACTTGTTTCAGCTGGACTCATGCATCATTATCGACTGTATTAATCCATATTGCTTACAGAACGATAGTAATAACAATTCGTTTTATGAGGCAGTCGCAGATGGTGCACGTGCACGTCGGGGACGGTTGACACTGATTCACACGTGTGTGCGACGTGCGATGCTCATTATCATTAATCAGCCTGTAAACGATAACTCACCCGTTAATTTCTAACAAAGATGCTTCTGTTCCAGATATAATGGCTACCCAAGTTTGAACTAATTCTTCTCAGAACAAAATGGCTCGCAGCACGGTACTAGCTTTCTACCTGATCGCAACTGGTTTAACGTACGGTTTCAATGGAGACAGTTTCGAGTTGGAATGTCCGGATGAATGCGACTGTCACTACTTCAGGATCAACTGGGTGACGGACTGCTCCGAGAGCAACCTCACCGAGGTGCCGTATGATGAGCTCAGCCTCAGCGTCTACATCCTCGACTTGAATGGCAATAACATCACAAACCTGAAGCCCTTCCCAGGAGATATTAAAATGAGAAGACTGCAAATAGCTAACAATCGCCTGGCGAGGGTAGATAAAGAGGCTTTTAAGGGATTAGAATATCTGATAGATGTCGATTTATCAGGGAATAACATCAGCTACGTAGACCCAGAAGCCTTTGTGTAAGTACCTTGTCAAATGCTCGTTAAAATTGTTTTATTTTGTAAATTAATTCTACGGAACAATGCCGCCATTGTTATTGGTAATCAAATTACAGAGTTGACAGTTGCGATGTAAATCCTCTAAAACAAAACACAGTAACTCGCGCAGTTTTGTTTAACCAGCGATCATTGACTCTTGCTTACGAAATAAATTCGTCTTTCAAAACAAAAAGGACAAAAGTTATCCGAATTGATTGCTTATTTGTAAACTGTAATCATTTGAGAACTTTCTATCGCAAATACAAGAATGATAATCTACTGTCGTTTTTATATCTTCACGCTCAGTTTGCTTTGTGGTTTAACAAATATTATCCAACCGGTGACAACTAGCATTACCAGCTACAACATAGCTGTGGTGGGGATTAGCTTCTATTAATCTACGGTCAACATGTCCGAAGCTAGAGTGGACTTTAATTTGCTCTTTTGGTGTAGTTGATTGATGAATGAATCGAGATGACGTTATTGGTGCGCTACCTTTATTTTTTAACACTTGCATCATTAGCAAACATGAACAACAAATGAGTCATCATTGTACACCAAACCTTCTTTTGTTTACTACAATCACAGAGTAATTTTCTCACGAGCAGCCATTGTTTGCGGGACGACTCTGACATTCGTACGAGAACACAATACGAGCTGATGACAAAATTGTTCAAATTGCTCTTAAACTGGTTACGGTACCAGAAGCGAGAGCAATTGCCGCCAGCTCCGATGCCAATATTGGATAATAGTCACACAACGAATGCAAATTGGATTGGCTAGATCGTCGTCGTTTCCATGCTTACGCTCATTACCAGCCGGGGATTGACAAAGGACCCAGTTACCTTCAGGCACCAATAGATTGGCCCCAACACGTGTACAATGTTTTGTTGGCTTATTGCCGTAGTGCCATACCCACTTGTGATTCACTGAGGACTTGTTTATTAACTTGTCGCGCTGCATGCGAATACCGAGAGCGAGTACGTGACGCATAGTTAACTTGTCTGAGCCCTTTTGAAGTTGTTCTTGGTTCAAGGGTGGATTCTTTATTGGACTTCCCGTTGCCATTATGTTTATTTTTTATCAAACATAACCAAATCATTGTCTTCTGTTTCAGGGACTCTCGTGGACTACTCAACGTGGAGCTACAAGACAATCCATTGACTACCGTTGAAGGACCGTTTCTAGCCTCTCCTACACTGCAATACTTGGACATTAGTTTCTGCAACTTGTCCTCAATCAACCCGCAGTTCTTCGATAACATAACAACGCTGACGACACTGGATCTTTCAGGCAATCCACTTAAATTACTAGACACTGGCATGTTTGATGTCCTGACTAGTCTGGAAACGCTAAAGCTCAACGATTGCAAGCTCACTTCTATATCTGACAACACATTCTCTTCTGCAATAAATATCAAGTATCTAGAGCTATCCGGCAATCAACTGACCAACTCGGACTGGCCCGAGGTCCTCGGGAAGTTGCTCCGACTAGAGTACTTGAACTTGAGGAAATCTGGTCTCACTTCCCTCTCAGAAGATACGTTCTCGAATTGCACCAATTTGGTCACACTCAATTTAGCTGACAACGAATTACGTGAGTTAGATGTCGCAGCCACGTTGGGAAACAGCGTCACTCACTTGGAATTATTGGATTTGTCCAACTGTAATATTCAGGGCCCAATATCTGGCGAAACCTTTACAAATGCGACCAGATTGAAAACTTTGTATCTATCCGGAAATCCGTTAGTTGCAGCAGACTTGCAAGCGGCATTAGAGCCTCTACCTAAACTAGAGAGACTTTTCTTGAGTCACTGCGGCCTCCGCGACCTGCCAGACAACTTCAATGTTTTCGATCATCTGCTAGAGCTAGATATAAGTCACAATCCACTTGAGAATGTGTTCACTAAACTATTGGCCCCTCTAGAAAAGCTGGAATACCTAAATATGGGATATAGTAATCTTTCCTACGTTGGACCAGACACCTTTGCCAAGATGACTTCAATGAAGAGGCTTGTACTGTCTGGAAATGATCTTTTATCACTAGAAGCAGGACTATTTGGAAACTTGACGCAATTAACCACGATAGAACTGGAGTTCTGTGGACTGAAGAGACCTCTGAACGGATTGGCTTTCTTCAAGAACTTAACTTACATGGACTTACGAGAGATTCGCCTCGCTGGTAATCCCTTGGTGATCCCAGCGTCAGGGCCTATTTTCCCGAAACAATTATCTCAAGTATCAATCCTCGATCTAAGCAACTGCAACATATCATCACTGAACGTGGATGCATTCAAGAATACTGAAAATATCACTGACCTCAATCTCGGTGGAAATCGTTTAAGATCCGCGATGGGAAGTTTGTCATTCTTGGAGAGATTACATCATTTGGAGAAGTTGAACCTTGGTAGCAATAATCTGACAACCATAGATCCTGAAGTATTCACCAACAATCCTAAGTTACATTCACTCAACCTGCTCGACAACCCGTTCGTATGCGACTGTAAGATTGCTGAGATGTGGGATTGGGCGAACATGATAAAAGGAGACTTGGATGTTCTGGTCGGAGCCAAGAGTGCCGAGAAAGACATTGTGGTTAAAGGAAACAAGAAGAAGAAGAACCTGTACTGTCACTACAATGAAACGCAGCTCCGTAACATGACCACAATGGTCAATAAGTCAGTGCCGGGCAGAAGGCCTTTCGCGAAACCCAGGGAGTTAACATTCGCTAATAGAACATGGGCGAAATACGTGCGGGAGTCAGGTTGCGAGCCAGTCGTCAAAATTCTACGACCAGTGGCTTTGGTTGGCGAACAATTTGATTATGAAAGTAATCAACTTTCAACTGGTGTGACGATTGTAGCTGTTATGGCTTTGAGTCTAGGAGCCGCAACGGTTCTCATGACCATCAAACTATTCAGGAGAAAGAACGTGATCGAGGCGGACACAGAGACGAATAGAAAAGTCAGATAGCAGCTGAATCAGGCCGCTAAATGTCCGTTTATGCCACCGAGCATTTAGTCTATTAGAATTATGTTATAATTTATTTTTGTACTCTCATCTGTAATTTAAAATAGTCTCTCTAGAAGTAAAAAGTTTAGTAATGTTTCGAATTTATATGATCACTTATTTATGTTATGTTACTAGTCACATAGCTTCGATTGAGGTCATGATTCTCAGACGGTTTGTGAAGTTATAGCTTATATTAAGTACCTATCAGTACTGAATTAATAAAAAACAAATCCCTACCTACCACTCATTTTATTTCGTCGCTATGTTGTAAGATGACTAACAGAAACAACAGCCCTGCATTCAAGACTCTTCAGAAAGCGTCTTCATTTGATAAAAATCGACCACATTCAGAACCAGATGTAGATGTCTAGAGGCCTCGGGGTAACAAAGGAGTGGAAGCCCCCAAATTATTTTCCCAATAAATTAAACAATTTTTTCAGTCGAGTTTTCAATAAATAATTTATTGTGAAACCAAGTAGATTCTTTTAGTATTTATTATTTAACAAACAAATATAGATAAATTATTTCTGCTAAAAACAATAATCATGTTTTTACAAAGGTAAAACAGCGAAAAAACATCAAAGGAAAAGTTGTTTACTTGTGTTAACTAGTTGGTATTTGAAAGTCTTTTTTCCAAAGTCTCTATTGTGGGGGGCCCTATTTTGTGGAGGCCCCGTGGCTGCAGCCCTAAATCCGGCCCTGACCACGTCATAAATTCATAATACACAATCAAGACTGCCAAACATATGGGTGCTTCGAGCCGGATCTTCCTAACCTATTTTAAACAACCATACATTTTAAGTTATAAATTAATTGGGAAAAGCCTAGGCAGATGATATTGATATACATTTTAAATTATAAGGGTTAACAAATACCTGTGCTGTGAGGTACCAACTAATAAAAACCTTTCACAACCGACGCTATGGAAGTGTAGAAGTTCACTATTTATTATTATTATTATCAGTAAATCCTTATTCGAATCAATTGGCACCTACATAATTGATTCTAATATTGAAATATTGGTTTCAGTAGTAAAACCGCTCACTATCTGTGTGCAAAGCAATCTTTTTGCCTATTTCTTCACATCTAAGCTTCTGCAACCTGTTTAATCGAATGTTGCTCAACAGATAACTCAAGGTACTTGAATCACTTTCCTTTTTTTGTTCTAAGTTTTCGAAATTATTTATGTTTTCAATGAAAATATTTTAATGAAACGAGACATAGCGATGTCCGTATTGCCTTTAATTCGATCTTTAATACCAATTATACTGAGAAAAATGCTACAAGTAACTGAAAGAATATTTCGCAACCAAATATTTTTTGTCTAAAGTTCGCAAGATACCTAACAAATATCGACTATTAATTAGAATTTTGCTGGCAGTCATAAAATTACCGTTGGAATTAAACTTCAAAAACAGAACGCAGCTCATCATACTACCGATGATGTAAACACACACTGTTCGCACGTGCGCGTGCGCTTCTCCTTGCACTTGCGCTCTGCTCTTGGCAGTAAAAAAAGTGTTCTCGCGTGCCTGCTCTATCATCATGTATCGCGTGATCATTGTAGCGCTGGTTCCGATAGAGGAAATCAATGCAGGACCGACAGTCTGATACACTGTAACAACCGGACGCGGAAGGAACTAGGATTCAGGAATGCTTTTTATCGTCATCAGTTATTATGATTATGACCGATTGATCTATTTTAATAACCATCGCAGCTGTTTTAACTATTGCAATACCGCTGAAACAATGCATTTCCTCAGCGTTGCAGTCGGTACCAACTTTGCGAATCCGGATAGCATGCAAAATTGAACTCGGGAACTTTTTGCTTTTTCCACGGTTACTGATTTTATAGTCTGTAGCAATGTAGTTTGTTTTTATTTGCCGATGGACAACAATTGTCGCAAAAACTAGCTAGCGTCACGTAATATATTGCTAGATAGCGAAAGTTTAATTACGTAACAATAAATAGTTCAAGTTATTAGTGTTACAGAACTTTTTATATGGTTCAACTCTCGTTAATATCAGATAAAATCAAAGTTCAAATATTTTAACAATTTATTAATTTACTATTATAACAACTTAACATTAAAAACACAATAAATACTTAAGTCTTATCAGCTAGCCGGCGCCCCGGCCGCTGTGCTAGTTTTCTTAATGTACCAGTTTTCTTTGTACACTTTCTTCCTCATCCCCGGCTTTTCACTATCGGGCCTATGGTTGCTTGCCATCGCGGCTAGCTCACTATCGAGTAGCTTTGGTATGGATATCGGCTCGAATCCGTACTGGAACTGCGGCTCTACGAAGTTTGTCTTACTCTTGTACCTCTGGTAAGGTCGTGATGCGAAAGCTGAGTTATCGCGCGGCGCTCCTTTGGAGTAATCATACTCGTATAACTGTTGTTTAGGTTTGGAGTGACCGTAATATGACTTTCCCTTTTCTTCCTTCGTTGAGGGAAAACCAAACGTCGGCGCAACTGAATACTTGGCGAATTTCGGTGTCTGTTTCTTTTTGTCGTCCTCATCTTCGTCGGGAACATAAAACTCAGGTTTCTGTTGCTTGTATAACTTGTAGTAGCCCAGCTTATTCTGATAGCGATCGAGTAAACTTTCTGGCTTGCTGATTGAGTAATCCGTGTAGTAGTCTTCCTTCATTTTGTCTCTCGAGTCTTTATAGCTTGAGCGCGCTTCTTTGGGGAATTCATCGCCTTCTTCCTGGTATTGTTGAAAAGGAGTTTGTTCGATGTTATACTCTACGTGATCGGGCGGAACTCCGTAACTTTCGGGATCAAAGATGTCTTTTTCTGCAGCTTCTAAGGCCTCTTTGCTGTAGGCAGGAAATCCGACTGCGGCATTTTTATACGCCTTCTCAAAATCTTCTTCATTGTTTTCTTCCCTGTCAAGCACTTCCTCTTTCATTTGTTCTTGGTGCATGTGCCTTTCATCCGGAGCTTCTTCGTGAATTATAATGCGCTTTGATTTCTCATGAACATGAGTTGGCGGCGCGCTGTGCGATTCAGAATGTGAAGGCGCATAATGGTGATGAGATTGTGGAGTTTGTGAATGATGTGAATGTTTCTGCGGAGATGAATGATGATGCCGGTGCTGTGAATGGGACTGCTCGTGACGCTGGGGAGACTGCTCATGCTCCTCTGACTTTTCATGTCCCTGTGACTTTCCTTGATGCACGTGCTGACTGGGGTCAACCTTTATTTGAGCATTGGCGAGCAGACGTATATCTTCTTCGTATTCTTTTGTTATGGGCTCAAAATCATAATGTATTGGTTGTTGAGTCGGGGCGGAATAATATTTCGTTGAGTCAGCGTGCGATGACTCATCGTGATGTCCGTGACTGGGCCCATGATGGTGATCTTGCTCTTTATGAGATGATTCGTGATGACCATGGCTAGGCCCGTGATGATGACCTTGCTCTCTATGGGTTGGAGCGTGGTGTCCGTGACTGGGCCCGTGATGGTGACCTTGTTCATTATGGGCTGATTCATGTTCTTCAGAAGATTTAGGATGTTCTTTATAACTGTGATGATATTCTGGATCGCCGTCTTCCGAATCATGAGAGTGTTTATGACCTTCAGAGTCACTGTGGGGTTCGCTGTTGCTCACATGTTCATCTCTATGTTGTTCCTCCGGTTTAAAATTATATACGAGGTGTTGTGGGCCTTTCCCATTTCCATGGTAATGAACTTCCTTTATCTGGACTGGTTCCTTTGACGACCGCGTGAAACTGTAAGTAACAGGGTCCTTCTCTGATTTAGATCCATAGCTATAATGCACGGGTTCCGATTGAGTCTCCTTATTGTAGCTTATTGTTTTTTCTTTAATCGTTTCCTTATGGCCAGGCATATTAATTTCATACACAATTTCGGGAACATCATCGAGAGTCTCGTGGTGCGGTCCGTTAGTTTTCTTAGGAGTATCATTTTTCTTCGCATGTTTATTTGAATGTGTTGGTTTCTTCTCTTTCTTTTTATGTGTGTGCTTCTGTGGTTTCTCACTGATTTGTCCACTATCATATGACATTGTCTTTTGAACGACGAACTCCTTCTGGTAATTTTTAATGCCGCCTATATCAGCTTGTGGCAATTTCTGGTATGTCGCCTGATTAATTCTAGGCAAGAAATGTTGCACTTGAGGCACGAGAGGATTAGCAAACGTCAGAGGTTCAAGAAGAGTTAAGTCTAATAGAGGGAGAGGTTCACTTTTCACTTTCACTACAGATGTCTTTCCATTGATATCGTTTACGTAAGTGATAGTCGTTTGTTTGGCAGGAGCTGATTGTAATTGAGCTTTATCGTTGTGGCTGCCATGAGTATTTCCTCCTTGGTGTCTTGGGGCCTCTTCTACTCGTTCATAAGAATGTTCTACATGAACGTTTTGAGGTGCTTCTTGTAATCTTTGATAGTTATTCGCTTCTCCGTGAGCCTCGTGAGGTTTTTCTTGTTGACGATGAGACTTCGATCCACTATGCTCAGAGTTAGGGTTTTCTTGAAGACGTTGGAACTTCACCTCGCCATGAGCCCCGTGAGGTATTTTTTGGATGCGCTGGAACTTTGCTTCGCCGTGAGGCACAGGAGATGATTCCTGACTATTTTGGAACTTAGGTTTACCGACAATTATTTGAGGTAACTCTTGCTGCCGTTGGAATTTAGGATCATTTTTAACATTGCTGTACTGCTCATGCGACTGTGTATTGGAAAACACAGCTTTATTGTTTGTTGATTGTTGTTGGGCTTGTGGAGTTCTAAAACCGAAATTTTGAACATTTGAAGAGGGTGCCAAACTTTGAACATTCTGCGCATACACTAAGTGTCCGAAACTGGGAAACTGATTGAGAGGAGTCGGAGCTGGACTCTGCAGAGCTGGAACTCTGAAGGGCGCACCGAAGAACACTTGAGGAGCAGACTGTTTGAACTGGAAGTTGGGCGAGGCGGCGACCAAGGGCTGAGCCAAATGTTCTGGAAGTTTTGGTTGAAGCGACACATACTGCTGCGGGAATGCGGCCTTGTACGGAGCTTGCTGAGGGGCCTCAAAGTATCTGTTCCCGTAGGAATCCATCAAGTATGTGTTAACGTTTTGGTTCGCTGGCTTCTGCTTTACGGGAGCGATTTGCGAGGCCGCGGTCTTGGGCGCAGCGATGAACTGCGGCAACTGGAACGAGTAGGACGCGTAGGGCGCCGCGCTGGCGTACACTCCTAGAGGCACATTCCGGTACAGGCGCGGGGCACTTGCGACACTCTCATTATCTTTAACTGCTGCAGCATGTGTGGCAGAGCCTTTATCACCAAGGGCTTGACTTATCGTCAGCCAGCACAGGACCGCCAATACTACCTGCGAACAAACAGAACACATTAAAATATCATATAATTGTTAATGATAGAACTAAGTTATTGTTAGACTGATTGAAGTGCAATTAATTAGTTAGAATCAATTTACCTTTCTCCCCATGTTGGTGGACGTCGTATCGAAACGGCGGGAGAGGCACTGCGGCGGCGCGGCTCTCTCCGCACGCTTATATCGCAACGTGCGCAAGCGCAACCGACTACAGACGCTCGTCTTTTTGCTAATACCAATCTATTTTACTCCGTTTTAGGTACAGACACCCGTTATATCACTTTAACATTCAATAGTGCCAAATAAAATAAGCCGAATTGTTATTATTCGTTTACATTTAATTGGAAATGGAAAATAAATAAAGTATTTCCTGTGTCCGGATACGTAACATAATTATAAACTAATGTTACACGACCATCAACAATAGATTTGGGAGTCGCCTTGTTACGTCAGCGGCGAGCGGGTTTTAGGTTTTTTGTAACAGCTCCCGTTCAGTTGCTGAGTGACAGTTTCGGACATGAAGCCGCCATAGCGTAGAATTCGCAATAGATTAAGGGCGTCGGCATAAACTAATTGTCACGCTCGAAACAGGTGTTAATTCGGTGCAACAACAGCGCAACGGAATGTCACAACGGATCAAGGATACTTCGATATCAAGCAAGTAATCGAAATGGGAAATTGTTTTCGGTTATTAATGCGATCGATTGCCTGCTGAGAGGTAACGATTAACGAGAAAACGATGGACGGATTTTGTGAAAGAAGGATTATAATAAGACGGCAATAGAAATGTACCTACAGAAGACTAGTTTGTACCAGCGGCTTCGTCCCTCGTGAAAGTCGAAAATGTTCCCAAGAGAACTTATTCGAGATCCTCGGATAAAAAGTACCTATCCTTGCCCTATTCCAGGATATAGTCTTCCCGTGCGCCATATCATTCAATGATAGAATCATCCAATGTGAACCGAGAATTCTCGACAGTTTTCAGCTTTCAGTCTGCCTAGCTGGTAGCCAAAATCATTAATGAATAATTCATCCAAATCAAAAGGATTTAGATGAATAGCAGAAGAGGTTACAAAAAGGCTAACAGTCAGATAGAGTACTTTCGCATTTATAATAACAGTATGGAAGTCTGTGCAGAACTGAAATAAATTATGATAAGTGCAAGAGGTAAACTTGTCCATTTCCTGGTTTATTTGCGAGTATAATGTGACAGTGACACACGGTAATACTTTCCTAACCCACTAGCTTTCTTCGGTGCCTGGTCACGGTCACCGCGTAGGGAGCCTAGGCACTGGAAACCCAGTGAAAGTCCACGTATCAACGTACGTAGCCGGTCATCGGTCATGCGTGAGCTTATATCGGATTTACGGTCAACCGATACGCGATATCGAGCGGTAAAGTCACTCAGTTCATAGATTTGGAGATAGGTAGGTAGGTAATTAGTTATTGCCAGAGGGACGCTAATCATAAACATTTGTGAAATTGGCTGTGGAAATTCAAGATGGCGGCACAAATTTTAGATTACCGCCACGTGCCAAAATTTCCCCTACGCATAGACAATATTCGCGTTTTATCGGATGAGGTAGCTTCGGTACAAAAGAGCGCCTTCTATTGACAAAATTATTTTGAACTGCTTGTTTTATGTTTTATTCTTTTGATCGGAGAGATAACTTTTCGTTCACCCCTTAAGGATGGAAAATCATCAAATGACTCCTCCCGCTCTGGGTGAAGCAAGAGGGAGTGTCAGACTCTTACTGACTAAAACCCATCTGTGTTCCTCCTGGTGCCCTTTGCGTTCCAAGGCTACGGCACCTCTTTCGAACAGATTCCGCAGCCCCAGCAGGCACCTGCCCTAGCGGGCCCCGTCCTCCACGCTGACATCTCTTTGAGGCGCGCCGGGATCGCAGCGCGCCGCCGACCCGGGTTTCGTTCACCCCTAACACAAAATTCCACGAAGCGCTTTACAATGCCATGGATAGGCATATAATTTGCGAAACATCGTGATGAAAATGACTGCACGCCCTCTGTAATGAGGAATAGGACGCGAAGAGAAGCGCGTCCTTAATTTCAAAGGAAAACTGACTGACATCCACGCACAACAGCCGAAACAATTGGTAAGTACTGGGAACGCAAATGTTTGCAGAAGGCTTCCCTTTCTGATGTAGGTACCTAGGTATGTGATTTTTTGATGAGAACTATGTGATTTTTGGAAATTCAACTTTTAACTGGTGAAAAGGGGGACGTGCTAAATCTGGGCAGACGTCGCGGGCGCAGTGCTAGTTTGTACATCTACCTATAGGTACGAGTATACTTAATTAGTTTCGCTGGACCAAATAACATATTCGTTAGAGCTACCAACGCGAGACTATTTGATGGTTTTCCATCTAATATTCATAATTCATAGTGATGCTCGGTTATCTGGTTAGCTAACCAGAATGCAATATACCTAAACTATTTGTAGAAAGGACTTTCGCTACCCACAATCCCCTGCGATACGTGAAGATATTCCATTAGCTAACATTACAGCATCAGAAATACAACGGTTACGCAGTGAGACCACAAATTGTAGGTAAGTTAGCTAAAACAAGCCGCAAAGTTTTCATATTCTTGTTTGCGTACGTTCCTGGATTGGTAAATTCAGTGGTTAATCATTATAGTCCGTCTACAATAATCTATACTTAGTCTCTATAGATGGTATATTTTATCATGATCTTAATTAGATATGAATATAATACCTACACTGTATAAGACAAGACGAGACAAGACATTTATTTGTAGAAACATGAGTATACATAAAAGAAATGCAGGTTGTTCATAAACAAAAAGATCAGTCATGTTCGGCCGTTGTGGCATACAAAATATAGGTAAAAAGTATGTAAGCACACTATGAATTTTTCTCACCGCCGGCAAGGAAACGAGTAGCTATCGACTATTTTCTCGTGTGAGTAAAAGAGACACATACATTCATAATCGATAGCTGGCTGTTCACACTGCTGGCGAGCGGCTCTTACCACTAGTTGATCGCAGTGACAAAAGCTATCAAAGATTGTACTCGCTCAGCGCTATTTGCTCGGCGATGCTCGCTTAGCGGTCAAAACTCACCAAACAGCGGTATTTCTACCAATAGTGGGGGCCGGAGCGACCGTGTTACCCATTTAATGGGTTGCGGAGGTCTGGTAGGCAGCCGCTCCACGTAAAACACTTGTATTCATCTGAATCCGGTTTGACTGGAAGCCGACCCCAATATAGTTAGGAAAAGGCTAGGCAGATGATGATGAGTGGGGGCCGGAGCGAGTATTGCGAGTAAAAGCCCGTCGCACAAAAGCACTCGCTGAAAGTCGAGCGTCAAAACTATAGAAACTTTTCATTCGCTACTCGCTGCTCGCCAACTCGTTCCGAGTTTGAAGCTTTCCTCGCTACTCGCTGATCGCCGGCGGTGAGACAAGTGCCTTACGCGGTCGCGGGTTGGGTTGACGTCATAGAGCAACACAGGCCACCGGCGAACCGGGTTCGCCGGTGGCCTGTGTTGCTCTATGGTTGACGTGAACATATTCGTCTCATATAAACGCGCGTTTAGAGTTATAGCTCCATTATCTATACTTCTATACTAATATACAAAGCTGAAGAGCTTGTTCGTTTGCTTGAACGCGCTAATCTCAGGAACTAGATACTTGTCGGATTTGAAAAATTCTTTCAGTGTTAGATAGCCCATTTATCGAGGAAGGCTATAGGCTATAATTATATCATCACGCTAAGACAAATAGAAGCGGAGCAGTAATGAAAATTGTGACGCAGACGAAGTTGCGCGGGTCAACTAGTCACAATATAAAATTAGATTAATATTGTTGTTACAGACTCGGAACTACTGAAGATAGTGACGTACATGTAATTAAATAAATTTAATTTGATGACTAAATCTGTCTTAAGTTTGTTATAAAATTACAAGCCAGGACAACTTTGGTCCTCGCAAAGGCTATTAAAAAAAGAGAAGTCTAGAATAGCATTCAGAAAGTAAGCCTCCTAAAAATAACGGTAGCAATACGGTCCTTCCTTGTCACATTCTGTGACTCTTCTCATCTCACATTCACACTCAAAGCGTTCTAGGGTGCAGCGCAGACGATAGACTTTCCGTGACACACTTTTTAGTCTGTAAGTCTTTTCATTTAATTTGTGATGGGTTTGCTCTTGACTCTAGACCAGAGATGACGTCTACGATGGAGCGAGCTTACCCAGAAGGAGCATGTTCACTCTCAACTTTGAAGAGAAGCGTTCGGAAACACACGACTAAACTAAACGCATTACAGCAGACGTTTTAAAACGCTTAGTGCGAATTGGTGGAATAGCTACAAGGTAGGGAAAGAAAGTTGCGCGGGTCTGCGAGCATTGGGTGGCTCACCGTTTGATCAGAACCAGGCCCGGGTCGACGGCGCGCTGTGTTCCACGCGCGCCTCAAAGAGCTGTCAGCATTAAAGACGGGGCCCGCTAGAGCCAGTGCCTGCTGGGGCTACGGACTGCGTTCGAAAGAGGCACCGTACCCTGGAACGCAAAGGGCACTAGGAAGAACACGGATGGGTTTTAGTCAGCAAAAGTCTGACACTCCCTCAGTCGACAGTCGCTTTACCCAGAGCGGAAGGAGTCATTTGATGATTTCCCATCTTAAAAAAACAAAAAGGGATAGAACGTTACAGAACGTCTGGATGTCCGATGGAAAGAGGGCGGGTGGGATGAGGTTCTCGGGCACACTCACCGAAGTAGGTACAGTCTGTAGATCGCACAAAAAGTGTCGTCTGCGCTGTAGGTACCTAAAAGTTTCTAAATATCTTGCTTTCTAGAATTTCAACTAAATTCAGCCAAGTGTAATAAGCCCTTTAGCCCAATACGGCGACGTGTGCGTAATGCTTAGGATTGGCTAAGCATTACGCATGCGTCGCCGTATGTCGTATCGGTGTTATAACTATTGATTCGTGAGATAGTTTTTCGCTCCGGGTAACTGCTTACTATGTAAGTATTTAAGCGTTAGGTACATTAGTTGGTAAGTTTTTTTTTATGTTATGGATTGGCTAACAGCCATCGGTGGCCCACCAGAGATCTCGTATTTGTAAGGAACTTTCGCAGTCGTAAACTGCCAAAAACAGTTCTAATTTCCCTACAATCTGAAAAAAAAATTAACATTGATTGATAGCAAGGTGGTATTGCAAATTGAATTGAAACTTTTTTAGGTGCGAGAATTGGCCTTCTGTGGCCTTAGTGCGTTTTTAAGGTTCTGGATCACGTTAGCGTAAACGTTAATTTGTATTGAAACTGCATAAGAGCCGTCTGTTGACAATATCGGAAATTATTTTTTTTTCTTGCCATTTGACATAAGCGAACTATTACGTTACCGCGCGATCGAGTACGTTAAAATACTCTAGAGAGTACGTTATTCTAAATACTCGTACTAAGTCCTCTGATGATAATTGGGTAAATGATCACCTCCAAATTGCAATACCAGCGGGTCTAAAAAGGCCACTTTAGCAGATCATATTAGAATCATAATATTACCACACTACAATCTGTCACATTTTATTTTCATCTGTATCACTAACGCATTAGGTTCAAGATTGATTGCAAAAATTTGACAGTGACGGGTAGCGCGATTTGCTTTCCGATTCTCCTAAAGTGGCCTTTTTGGACCCCCTGGTGTAACAAAGATGTAATTAAAAAAGTTAAAACTTTTAATATTTTATTTATCTTCATTATATTTACATAGAAAACATATTTAGGAAGTTAAAGAATTATTGCTAAGGCAACTTAGGCTAAGAAAATTGTATCTTAAGTATAAAAATTAAATTATTACTCTTACAAAAACTGATGGATCAGGGATCATTGTCCTCTACTTAAAAATGGTATATATTATAAGTGCGTACTGTGTTGTGTCCGTAGCGATGCTTAATTTAGAAATATTTAACCTCTTGGCTCACCAATGCCCCACCGTTGTATGGCAAATGGAACCTTTTGGTTCCACCGTTGGTTCCAATGGAACCTTTTGGTTCCACCGTTGGTTCCACCGGTTGTGAACGAAGAGACATTTACCTAAGTGATTTTACAGAAATGTAAAAAAATACTCACGAGAGACCATCTATCACACAAGTATCAGAAGAACCCTAAAAATATACATCAGGGCCAAATCTTTGCAGTCAACTATTGACTGAAAATATGCGCGGAAATCATCCCCACGATATTTGGAACCCTATAATTATGAATGTTAAACTTATAAGTTTATAACACAATAACATGAAATGTCATGAAAAATTGTTCAAACAAGACATGCAGATCATAATAGTACCATTAATACAAATAATTTTATCCTGTCGGCACCGACCCTAGGCGTTGTCCAATTTGGCTAACGACCAAGTTAACGATGCGATTTCGTCGCGCGATGAAAATGATTTCTGTGCTCGCGCGATGATTTTCAAGCTTCAATAAGGACCTCCAAAGAAATGTGCGTTTACTTTGTGTGTTAGCTTACTGAAGCTCATTGAATGGATGTGGATTGCTACTTCATGGAGCAATGGACAAAGTTAAAGATATACGGGTAGTGCGGACCTCATCCTATGGTTCCATTGTTATGTGTTTGTTTCCTTTGTTTTGAGTTTGTCTCTTGGTATTTTATTAAAATTGAATGTATGGATGTTTATTATTGTAATTCTTATGATTGTAATTTATCTAAAATAAGTAAATAGAATTGAATTTTAATCTCATCGTGCGACGAAATCTCATCTTTAACTCGTACGATCGTTAGCCAATTAGGATGACGCCTTATAATCTTTAGACATTCACATGGAATAGTCCCTGTACTTTAGAATACCAAACATTGTCTGAAGCGCACATATATACTCGTACATGACTATTTTGTCACTTCACACACACGTTAGTTATTTTGTAGAATGCAAACTGTACAAAAATGTTTAATAATAATTGATGTTAAGTGGTATTAGCACCTCTATATTATAATTAATAGAAGTCAAAAAATATATAATAAAAATTGGCAAGATACCAAATTGTTTTATTTAGTAATAGTTGAGTGATACGCATTTTTAGAGATTCTTTAGAATTTAATGTCTGGATTTTTTTTAATTAATTATTTCACGTTTTCTAATAGCGTTTTAAATCACTGTGGCTAATAAAAATTAAATCAAGGGATTCAACGATTTATTAAATTAGTATTTTACAGTCGTTTTTATTTTATATTATAATGAATGAAATTAATGTCACGAGTTATTTACTTACTAGTAATCAATGAATTTAAGGTGCCATTCTTCTAAGGCAGCATAGCCTTCAAAAAAATAGGTAGCTTCGGCCATTATATTTTTAATGTAATTAAATTAGAATTCGGGATAATAGGGAACATGCAATATTTTCATCTTTCTTCTATTTAAAAGAATTCTATTTCAAATAGACCATACATAAATTTTAAAAATAAAGCGCTTTATTTTCTCTCCTAAATTGCGGTTTTTAACTGACCGTTTGACATTTTGCCCGAAAAAGGAAGTTGAGTCACTCCTGTCTGACACTTGTCATGAACTGTTCTAACTCAAAGAGATTTAAGGTTCCGTTTCACGTTACTTTAATTCTTTATTTTTGTTAAAAATCGATAACTAAAATAAAACGTTGCAATGGCCTTTATTATATACTTTTTTATCATTTTATTAACAACATTCTCATAAATACTGTATTTGCTACATGTATCTTCTCTATTATCATATTTTGGAATAACAAACTCTATGTCATACATGACAGAGTCCAAATTCCATTGCAACCTACAATATTTATAGTCTATTTAAAAATGCTCGCTTAAAAATCAACTTTAAATACACAACGCTAAAACCGATACTTATTTGGGGGCGACAGATTGAAGTTATTTCAAATATTAATTCAAGTATAAACATATATCGATCAACGTCATACTGTCAACGCCGGCTGTCGCTGAAAACCAGCGCTGTGGCTCCGTCTCGCACACGAGACCCCCAGCATTACGCTGAGCGATAGACGTTTTGCGCGAATGAGACGCATATCTTCCCAACTTTCATAAAATTTTAATTTTGTCTAATTTTTTTTTTTGTATGCATCATGTTTAGCGCAAATAAACGCTTTTTCTTACTTTTCTTTATCGTCAGGCTGTATAAAATAACAGATATTTTATTAAAACAAAATGTCTGATAGCGTTGATACAACGAGTAATCAGTTTCCTTCGTAGTTGGGTAAAAATAATGTGTCACTTATCAGCAAATAGAGTGAAATAAACAAGAAATTTATGCTCATTAAATTATAACGGCCCACAAAAGTTTTTAGATAAATAAGAATAAAAACTAGCATAAAACGAAATAAATGCCCAAAATAAAGAAGATACAACAAATAGATTACTACTGCGAGGGCGAATCCATCGTCTATAACCTTGCGCTTACACGGTCCACTCAATTGCGCTTACACGGTCCACTCAATTGCGCTTACACGGTCCAATCAATTGCGCTTACACGGTCCAATCAATTGCGCTTACACGGTCCACTCAATTGCGCTTACACGGTCCACTCAATTGCGCTTACACGGTCTACTCAATTGCGCTTACACGGTCTACTCAATTGCGCTTACACGGTCCACTCAATTGCGCTTACACGGTCTACTCAATTGAGCTTACACGGTCCACTCAATTGAGCTTACACGGTCCACTCAATTGCACTGCGGGTCTATAAAGGTCACTTTACCAGAATCATTTTAGAATCACAATATTAACTACAACAATCTGTCAAATTTCATTTTCATCTTTATTACTAATATATTAGGTTCAAGGTTGATTGGGATAATTTGACATTGACGGTTAGCGTGATGTGCTTTCTGATTCTACTAAAGTGACCTTTTTAGCCCCGCTGGTCTTGGCAAGTGTGGTAAGCTGTCGTGTATCAGAGCGCCCGGGGACGTAGCCCCTTACCATGGTCTGACCAATCCTGACTGACACAACCTTAGGGAGTCTACCATTTTCCGGTAACACATAATATCAAGATTTAGTAGAAATAAAATTAAAGACCTCCAAAATTCAGCACGTCCAACGAACAGACAATGATTTTATCGTTTTGAATTTGGCTCGGTTCTACAATTTTTCTACAACTACTAAATCCTTACAGCAAGTTTATCAGTGAGGGACTGAATAAAACCTTCGATCCTGACCTACATGACCTCTGATGCACTAGCACAGTGAACATCCTCTCAAGTGGATGAGATCATCTAAGTGTTGAGTGGCTCGCACCACCCTCTGGGAGGCAGACCTCAGGGAGGCGAGCTAAGCGCTTATTACACTATTCTATTTGTAAGAAATCGGAAGTAAGATTCCGATTAATGTGCGATTGGAAACCCCGACCGAACTAATTCCTAAATTGTGTTCCTAATTAGATTTCCTACAAATTGAATAGTTTAAATAAGCGTTTACGTCAACAACACAACGTCTCACGTCTCAACGTTATGTCTCGGCAACACAAAATGGCCGAAAACTGCAAAAGCGTATCAACTAAGTGCGCGACAGACGGCGAAAGGTGCTTCGCGCACTTTGGAGTTTGATTACCTACACAGATCAAATGTCAAAAAGAAATTACCAGCACCGGCTGATTTTACACAAATACAAAACAAGTCACACGTAAAAGTAAAACTAACAACTGTCTGTACAATATTCTTATAACAATCACTCTTTTTAAAACACCTAGTATACTGAGTACACTGCGCTGCCTTCGCGTTTTTCCGCGGCTCAACTATTCTCAGAAATAAGAATCCATAGTGGCTTATGATTCCATGACATCGGAATTCCGCTGTTAAATTGTTGCTGGAAATAATACCAGCAAAGGTATTCAGAATCTTTTAGCCTGGCCGCACACGGGCCATCGACCACAACCACAAAACGCCGCCTTCAACATATTTCCTAGTTTTTATACATCACTCTACACCACTCGCGAAGTTGCGAATACGATAGTATAGAAGGGCACTTCGCTTCGCTTCGTGCAACTTCGGCTCGCATCGGGCGTCTTCCAGTAGTCGATTTTTGCACCCGAGTCAAAGAACTCGAAGCGTCTTACTACACTATTCGACTCAGTTCAGTTCTCGTCGAGACGTAGGTAATAAATACGCACGTATTTATAATACGCGAGAGTACACATTGCAACGGCGACGGAGCTCCTCGCGAGGTTGTATGAGTGTATAGTCACGTACTTCGGACATCGGTCAACTTCGAAGAGTACTTCGTTGAAGCAACTTCGCGAGTAGTAGAATAGTGCAGGCTTTATATGTACTCGCCGCACACGGTTGACGTCGGTGGCCGCCACAAGCAACAAATGATGATGTGACGAAACAATGGGTTACAAAAGTAGCGGCCACCGACCGCAACTGTCTACCACCGACCACAAGTGGCTGCCCTTGGAGCCGTTTCTAGCTTCAGTAGCTAATCCGTAACAACATTGTCGTGTCTCGACGCGGAATCCGAGGTGAGTATCAAATTCGTACGAGTATTTATAGAAGACCTTATATTGTATGTGATAAGTTCACTTAGTGAGCTTTGTCACTCAGGAGAAGCTCGATATCGAAATAATAATTTACAGAATCGCTCTGCAGCCCGCCCAAATGGCGGTCAGGTAAACCATGTCAGAGGCCGTTGAGGCGGTTTAGAAACTCTGACACTAGGGTGAGTGGGGTCGTTAGACCTTATTGCCCACACGAAGAGAAGAAGACTGCAGGTGGTGGCGTTTGTGGCTGTCGCGTGTGGCCCGTGTGCGGGCAGCCTTACCCTGGCAGCGGTCACAAAACATTACGTAATCAGTAAATCACATACCACAGAACTGTCTTGTTACATCACACTCCTAATCTATTGAAAACGTTCCTAGTGATGGTCAGATTGTTTGTGTTCTTGTCTCCTAGCCTAGCCTTCACTCCATTGTTAGCCGTCTCGGGCATAGACAACCTTCTTTCTGGTTTATTGAACACCGGAGTGAACTTCTGAACTGTTTTCTGGACAGGTTTGATCACGGTTTTTGGAGCTGGCACCTTCTGATTGGTCCGAACGGCCTCTATTTCTTTGTACTGGACGTGGCTCGAGAACTTCACAGACTTTGGGACAGCCAATTTTGTTTTAACACTGACCGGTGTCTCATCAGCTCTCATAGTTCCCACAGCTATCTTCCTGCCACTATTCTTAGATGTGGTGACTGTGAATACTTTTTTGGAGATGTCAGGCATGCTTTTGAGGATTCCTTCATACTTGAGAGCGTCTTTGTCCATGGGAATGGACTGGTCATCTTCCTGGAGGTCGGATTTAGAACCGAGGCGCGCGTAGATTGGTTTGACCGAGGCCTTGGTTGAGGCTGCTGAGACCTTCACAGGTTCTGAGTTGCCTAGCCTGGCAAACACTGTTTTAGAAGGTCCTGGAAAGAAGAAAAAAATCATTAATATATAAAAATTCTTCCGTTACTGACTAATTGAATGACCAGTGAATGACAGACGAAACTAGGTTCGTAGCTGAAATTTGGCATGTAGGTTCCTTAGGCAGTGTAGGGGAGCACTAAAAGAGGATTTTCCGAAACTCCTACGGGAACGAGAAAAACGGGTTATGCGCGTACGAAACCGCGGGAAAAAGCTATAAATAAAAGATTGGATGGGAAATCATCAAATGACTCCTCCGCTCTGGGCGGAGCAGAAGGGAGTGTCAGACTCTTACTGACTAAAACCCACCCGCGTGCCTCCTAATGCCCGCCGCGTTCCAGGGTCGCGGTAACTCTTTCGAACCAATCCCGCATCCCTAGCAGGCACTGGCTCTAGCGGAGCCCGTCTACTTTGCTGACATCTCTTTTTCTTTAGCTAAGGATGACTGAAACACACTTGGCTCTAAAAAAGTGAATGGATAGTATACCTTCTTTGACGGCTGCCTTCTGCTGTGATGCCGCGAATCGAATGAGACGCGACTTCTTCATGCTGATCTCGTCACTGTCAGACAATAAAACAAAACTTTTTACAGTTATCAATCTGAAGACAGTAAGTTTTGTGTGGCATGCTCCTTCTTACCGTGGATAAATATTGTTTGGGCCCAGTAAGTGGCCACGTTAATTGTATCGATGGAGGCGTTGTTTTAAATTCAAAGCATTTTTTTATTTCAAATAAACCATTCACAGGCACTTTTGAAACGTCAAGGTCGGTCAGTCAAAAACATGGAAGCTATTTGCACGTTCCAAAGCGTAGATCTCTATGGAGAAGAACGTGCAAGAAACTCCACGGACATTCTTTTAAATCATGTTCTGTTTTACAAAATTCCAAGTTACATATACTTGTTGCTTCTGCATGTGAGGACAATGCAAAGGGAAAAAAAAGGGCTTATTATAAGAATTTTAAATATAAAGATTAAAATAAGCCAATGGCAGTTAAGAGATGACCAGTCTCAACCGACGGCGCCTGTTCACGAACATGACGCGTGTATCGGCACCCTTCAGCTCAACCATTTCGAAGGGAACCGAATGATCAAACCCACGCGCCGCCATCAGCGAGACATTTGAGTGAGCATGACATGCTCTCAACCACCATGCTCGTTCATGTCCAACAAGTAAAACTATAACTACTCACATAAAATGTAAATGGTTTCATGGTACTCACATTTACAAAATTTGAAAAATATGCTTCTACTTTACACAAAACTATGGTTGTCAATGACCAAATAATGAAAAATAAATTAATAAAGAGAACGATTAAGTTCTTACATCAAAAAGAATAAATAAGTAATTAATATAATAATATAATTTGTATGTATATAAGAATAAATAAACGAAATAATGTAAGAACCTCTAAAAGGAGCGAGCATCTCTTCCAAATATAAAAACATAAAAACCTAAAAAGTGGACCTAAGCAGCTGTGACTGTGGAGCAGGACCAGCATTTAGCCAAGCGTTTTTATCGAGGATATAATCTTCCAGTTAGCTTTTAATAAATTATATGAGACCTCAGGTGAAGAATTTAAATATTCCGTAGTTTTAGTTGGTATATTGGTGAAAAAATTTACAAATTCTTGAGCTACTTCTAAATTAGAGCTTTTGGCACCATGTGTAGTCTCCAGTAAATAATCAGTGTTTCGTTCTTTATTTCTATTAGTGTCATTATTAATAAGTTTAAAGTCATCTTGGCTGCAGGTGTAGGACATTTGGGACAATCCAGCAAGTGGGACATAGTCTGAACTGCACCACTCATAGTGGGTATTTTCGCCAGTTTGTCTACTCGGCTGCGCAATCGACAAATAAATACTTTATTTTTCTTCTTCGTTTATGAAAACAATTTGTTTGTGTTTGTGTTTGTTTGTTTGTTCTTGGTTCTTTTGTTTCTTATGAATAAATTGATTATTATTATTATAAGAACACATAAGATCTTTGTACATACGCTGTCTAACGTGACGCGTGAAGTTGGTGTAACGATATGATAACGTTTGCGGTTCAAACTTGGAGAGGAAAGCCAGAGATCGTGCACTATAGAGAGGAATGGAAAGAGATTGGGAAAGCTTTTGCCCAGCAATGGGACACAAATTAAGTTTGAAAAACCAAAATGATAGTAAACAACACAAAATGCGTTGCAGATTTTGTTTTTCTTTTTTTTGGGTCATCATGACATCACATCTCATGACTCCTTCTGGGAGCGGAAAGGAGTGTCAGACTGCTACTGACTGATACCCACCTGTGTTCCTCTAAAAACCCTTACCGTTCCAGGGTCGCGGTGACTCTTCACATTTGTACCTAATTCTGCTTCTGATGTTACTTAGTGGTACAAATAAATAAACTTACGCAGTTTCAAGAGACTTCCTCTTGAGTTGAGACGTGGGGCTGGTAGACTCCACTTGTGGGTTGCGTGTGTAGTGCTCCAATATACGACTGGCGGCTGTACAACAAATGAGAAACGTAAAACAAAGGATTACAGTCAATTAAACCTGTGAAAGTTAAATAAACAAATATTATAAAAATATTTAAAGCACTGCCTGAAACCATTGTCCATAGAAATTAAAACTAACGTTAGTAAACATCTATACGAACGCCTACGTAGTTGTCAGGGTAGGATGACTTTTTTTTAAGGATGGGAAATCATCAAATGGCTCCTCCCGCTCTGGGTGAAGCAGAAGGGAGTGTCAGACTCCTACTGACTTCATCATCTGCCTAACCTTTTCCCAACTATATTGGGTCGGCTTCCAGTCAAGCCGGATTTAGCTGAATACCAGTATTTTACATGGAGCGGCTGCCTACCAGACCTCCACAACCCATTAACTGGGTGACTCCTACTGACTTAATCCATCCTAATTGCGTTCCAGGGCGGCGGTGAGTCTTTCGAACAAATCCCACGACCCCGGCAGAGGGCAGGATGACAACAACTTACGAGACGCCTTAAGAGACGCCGGCAGCGACACGGTGGTGCGGCCCGTGACGGCGGCCACGGGCACCTTGGGGGCAGAGGGTAGGATGACAACAACTTACGAGACGCCGGCTGCAACACGGTGGTGCGGCACGTGACGGCGGCCACGGGCACCTTGGGGGCAGAGGGTAGGATGACAACAACTTACGAGACGCCGGCTGCGACACGGTGGTGCGGCCCGTGACGGCGGCCACGGGCACCTTGAGGGCAGAGGGTAGGATGACAACAACTTACGAGACGCCGGCTGCGACACGGTGGTGCGGCCCGTGACGGCGGCCACGGGCACCTTGGGGGCAGAGGGTAGGATGACAACAACTTACGAGACGCCGGCTGCGACACGGTGGTGCGGCCCGTGACGGCGGCCACGGGCACCTTGGGGGCAGAGGGTAGGATGACAACAACTTACGAGACGCCGGCTGCGACACGGTGGTGCGGCCCGTGACGGCGGCCACGGGCACCTTGGGGGCAGAGGGTAGGATGACAACAACTTACGAGACGCCGGCTGCGACACGGTGGTGCGGCCCGTGACGGCGGCCACGGGCACCTTGGGGGCAGAGGGTAGGATGACAACAACTTACGAGACGCCGGCTGCGACACGGTGGTGCGGCCCGTGACGGCGGCCACGGGCACCTTGGGGGCAGAGGGTAGGATGACAACAACTTACGAGACGCCGGCTGCGACACGGTGGTGCGGCCCGTGACGGCGGCCACGGGCACCTTGGGGGCAGAGGGTAGGATGACAACAACTTACGAGACGCCGGCTGCGACACGGTGGTGCGGCCCGTGACGGCGGCCACGGGCACCTTGGGGGCAGAGGGTAGGATGACAACAACTTACGAGACGCCGGCTGCGACACGGTGGTGCGGCCCGTGACGGCGGCCACGGGCACCTTGGGGGCAGAGGGTAGGATGACAACAACTTACGAGACGCCGGCTGCGACACGGTGGTGCGGCCCGTGACGGCGGCCACGGGCACCTTGGGGGCAGAGGGTAGGATGACAACAACTTACGAGACGCCGGCTGCGACACGGTGGTGCGGCCCGTGACGGCGGCCACGGGCACCTTGGGGGCGGGCGCGGCCGAGCTGAGTACCCGGTCGCGCGCTGTGCTCTCGTGCACCAGCTTGGCGTGCCTGCAATCAATGTTCGAGAGCTCTAACATTATTTATACACTAGTTGACCCACGCAACTTCGTCTGCGTCACAATTTTCGTTACTGCTCCGCTCCTATTGGTCTTAGCGTGATGATATATAGCCTATAGCCTTCCTCGATAAATGGGCTATTTAACTCTGAAAGAATTTTTCAAATCGGACCAGAAGCTCCGGAGATTAGCGCATTCAAGTAAACAAACAAACAAATTCAAATTCAAATTCAAATTCAAAGCATTTTATATCAAATAAACCATTCACAGGCACTTTTGAAACGTCAAGGTCGGTCAGTCAAAAACATGGAAGCTATTTGCACGTTCCAAAGCGTAGATCTCTATGGAGAAGAACATGCAAGAAAGTCCACGGACACTCTTTTAAATTATGTTCTGTTTTACAAAATTCCAAGTTACATATACCTGTTGCTTCTGCATGTGAGGACAATGCAAAGGAAAAAAAAAAAAGGGCTTATTATAAGAATTTAAAATATACTTAAAGATTAAATTGAGCCAATGGCAGTTAAGACATGACCAGTCTCAACCGACGGCGCCCGTTCATGAACATGACGCGTGTATCGGCACCATTCAGCTCAACCATTTCGAAGGGAACCGAATGATCCAACCCACGCGCCGCCATCAGTGAGATATTGAGTGAGCATGACATGCTCTCAACCACCATGCTCGTTCATGTCCAACAAGTAAAACTATAACTAATCACATAAAACTGTTAATGGCTTCATGGTACTCACATTTACAAAATTTGTAAAATATGCTTCTACTTTAAACAAACTCTTCAGCTTTATATATTAGTATAGATATAGACTAGCGGATGTCACGCGGTTTCACCCGCGTAGTTCCCGTTCCCGTGGGAGTACGGGGATAAAATATAGCCTATGTTACTCGCTGATAATGTATATCCATTGCTAAAAGATTTTTTCAAATTGGTCCAGTAGTTTTTAAGTTTATTAATTACATAGAAAAATACAAATCTTTCCTCTTTATAACATTAGTATAGAAGATAGTATAGGTATAGATTTTTGCATTGGGAATTGATTCTTGTACCTAGCGAAGTCTAAGGCTGCATTTCGTCAGAGTAGTGCGAGGATATTATTAACCAATAGAATCGCTCCATTTACATAATCTCGCTCAGCGCAAGCAATTCTATTGGTTCTTAACAAACACATCCATAGCTACGCATCCTCGCACAACTCTGGTGGAAACGCACCCGAAGTGCGAAAACGGGCCCTACTCTAGTTAGCCTGAAAAAACCGGCCAAGTGCGGGTCGGACTCGCACGCGAAGGGTTCCGTTCCAAAAACCTTAATTTTTATTATTTGTTGTTATAGCGGCAATAGAAATACACAATCTGAAAATTTTAACTGTCTACCTATTAAATTTCTTGAGATACAGCCTGCTGACAGACAGACAGACGGACGGACGGACGGACAGCGGGCTTAGTATAGAGGCTTAGTAATAGAGTTCCATTGGTTACCCTTTGCGTATAGAACCCTAAAACCACAGACCTTCATGGCAGACACAGGTAAGGCTATTCAAGGACATAATCACCAGGATTTGTTTCTTTTTTCAACCGGTAAAAAACCGACAGGCTAGCAACTCGTCGTCGATGTTCAAGACTTTGGAGCTTCGACGCGACGAGCCTCTCATTGCCGATGATCCTCTTGGCTCGTTTCTCAATTGACTCAAGGGCATCAAGCTGGTATCTGGCAGATCCATCCCAAAGATGAGAGCAGTATTCCATACACGATCGAACTTGCGCTTGATAGAGTTTGAGCAGCTGTTCCGGCGTGAAGTACCGTCTCACCTTAGCCAGAATCCCCAACTTCTTTGCAGCCACTTGAGCTTTTGCCTCTATGTAAGGGCCAAAATTGAGAGTAGATGTTAATGTAACCCCAAGAAGCTCAAGATGGTCGGTTATCGGCACGGTTTCACCGCGGAAAGATGGAGCTGGGCGGAATTGGCTCCTTTTGGCGGAAAATAGACACGCTTGGGTCTTAGCAGCATTGAACTTGACCAGATTGGCATCGCCCCAATCAGAGACCGCCTGTAGGGACACGTTCAAGCGCTCAACCATTGCCTCCCGGAGAGACCGGATCTGCGACACACCAGCTCGTGCGTCGGACACGTATCTTTCAGCAACAGTGCTGTCGTCTGCATACCCAAAGGTACCGGGTTTAAGCAGATCATTAATATGCAGCAAGAACAGTGTTGCCGAAAGCACCGACCCCTGAGGAACCCCGGCATTAATATCCAGCAGTCCAGACGAGCAGCCATCTATGACCACTCGGATAGACCGATCCCTCAGGAAATCTGCGATCCAATCACACAAACCGGCGGGCAGACCGAAGGAAGGAAGCTTACTAATAAGGCCATCGTGCCAGACCCTGTCGAAGGCCTTCGAGATGTCAAGGGAGACCGCCAGTGCCTCCCCGTGCTTCTCTATGACCTCCAGATGTGAATGGCATACGCTAGAAGATCCCCAGTTGACCGATTTCGGCGAAACCCGTATTGCCGGTCACTAAGGATATCATTCGCTTCTAGGTACGCCAGGAGCTTATGATTCAGCACGCGTTCCATAGTCTTACAGAGTATGGACGTTACCGAGATGGGTCTATAATTCGACGGGTCAGCTCGACTACCCTTCTTGGGCACGGGCTGCACGTTAGCTTGCTTCCAAGCCTTCGGCACTTTTCCAGTCTCAAACGAAAGGCGAAATAGGCGTGTCAAGATCGGAGACAACTCAGGCGCACAAGTCTTCAGAACAATTGCCGGTATCCCGTCGGGACCACTAGCCTTGTTCACGTCTAGGTTACGCAGTACCCTACGGACGTCCTTCTGATGAATGCGAATGTTCGACATACTCGACTCGCATTCACCAGGAGAGGCGGAGGGCGTCGCGCCACCAGGATCCAGACGTGAAGATTCCGCAAACAAAGAAGCAAACAAGTTCGCTTTCTCCTCAGCGGAGTGGGCCAGCGTCCCGTCGGGTCTCAGCAGTGGTGGTAGTGAGGGGCGGCAGAAGTTCAATTCGACCGACTTAGCCAGGGACCAAAAAGCCTTACTACCTGCTGGGTATGAAGCAAGTTTGTTCCCTATTCGGCTAATGTGGTCAAACCGAGCCCTCCGCAACACCTTCTTGCAGGACTTAGCAGCCCTGTTGAAGGCTCTCTTCTTCTGACTCACGTCATTTGCTTTGCGCGTACGAGCGTCGACCCATGCTAGGTACGCCGCGTGCTTAAGCGCATCGGCGCGATTGCACTCGGCACCAAACCAAGGACGAGCTTCGCCAGATATTGCTATGTTAGAGAACGGAATGTAGTACTCCATTCCCCTCCGCAACACATCCGTCACGGCGTCCGCGCACGACGTAGCATCAGTGGAAGAAAAGCAAGTAGGCTGCCAAGGGTAACATGCGAAGAAAGATCGCATGCCATCCCAATCTGCTGACTTGTATCGCCATACCCGCCGGGTGCCTCTTGGGCTAGGATCGGGCGGAGAGTAGACAGACACATCATTCTTCATATTATTTAGCACCTAATATTTAAGAACAGAAACCCTACCATGCTATTATCGTTCCTAATCAAGTAAATAAAATGCATTAATGATGACACATCAAATATACATTCATTTTGATACTGCAACTGATTTTGTTACCAACATATGGTTGCCAGCTGCCATTTTCTGTACTAATCAAATGGTACTATTATGAAAATATATAGCTATAGAATATACTTTACTGTACCAATGTAAATGTAGAAATAGCAACTGAGCAAATAGACCATACAATGTCAAGTATGATCACTTGTGGTTTACTGAATTTATTATTATTTATTTTTAAATATTTTTATTTGTGTTTGATTGAATTTTTTCATAACATTTCTCAAACCAGGAGATAAGCTGTGATGCAGTTAAAAAATATTGCTTAAAATTCTCAAAAAATGGCAGTGTTGTCAATGTTTTACAATTTATGATAAACAGAGACAGCACTAATGGCGTGTGACGTCTCTCACAAGTCCCACTATATTGAATTGAAGCCATCCAGTACAAATTACATTTTGTGTGACTGTGACTAGGATAGAAGAAAAATTTCAAAAGTGTTCAACTTATCTAGTTTTTCACCAATATAACGTTTTTCAAATAAGTATTTACACATAGTAGTCAAATACCCTGTTGTCTTTACTTCTTTAATTTAATGCCATTGTGTTTTAGTTGTCAATTTTAGTTAATATATTTACTAAATAACTATATGAATATACAAAACCAAATACAATTAGGCGTCCTCCACAATAATAATTCCTCTGCATCGCTGTCATCCGGAAACATGCCCAGAAGACTGGCAGCATTGCCACCATTGTTGTTACTTAAAATTTAATACAAGAGTTTTAAATATAACTCTTTGTAAAACTAACTATTTTCCAACAACCTCACTTCCATGTTCTATAACTAGAGAACTATCAGTTTTTATTTGATTAAAAGACTATGAAAACAGTGTACACAGGTGTAACAGGACTTCCAGACGTACCTCCTCACCCAAACCATTTTACCCCTTTATAGTGACAACTACCTTTTGCCTGCGACTTTGTATGCACATATTCCGGTTTTTCCCATTTCTAGAGATTTCAGGAAATCCTCTCTTAGTGCTTCTTACAACCGGTAGTTTCTGCTGTGTGTTGTCTGTCAGTCACTAAGAAATACAAGAATTCTATATTTATATTGATTTAAGTAAACATTTTCTCACCTCAATATGGCAATAACATCTCCCATCCTGGATATTCCCATATCCCGTAAGTATTCCTTATTAAGATCCAGAAGCATGTCATTCTGTATGCGGTTCTCAGTGAACGTAAGTGCATATGTTGCAGACACGTCAGATGGTATGCCTGCTGCAGTGAAGAAGCTCACCCACATGCCTAGAATATATAAATAGGGCGTTAAGTACCTCTTATGATATTAGAAACATTATGTACAGTAATTTCAGCCCAAAATATTTTTTTTTAGATTAATTAAATTAAACAATATTTGAAGATATTCAATAAATCTTTTTGTAAGTAGGTCATTGAACTACCTATTGCAAATTAATAAAATGTCAGTATGAGATTAACGTAAAGTTATTTCTCAATCAATTTTTATATATTTGAGGATGCACTAAAGAACAGATATTTTTATTTTTGAAATTTAACTAAAAATAATGTAGCAGTCAAATAAGGGGTTTATAATTATTATTTTTCCCTGTGAGTGCCTACCGCAAATTGAAAGGATTTATGTAATAGTGTGGGTATGTTCAATAATCGCAACAATATTTTTTTACAAATACTACTTCTGCCAAAATACAACCACTGTTCATGGAGGTATAACCTTGGAGCATATTTTTGGAATCTACAGACTTCAGCTAAATTTATATCTACCTGAGATTTTGTTTAATTTCATAATATTTGAGACTTACCAGTTAAATTTGAATCCATTTTCAGAGACGCTGAACTTATAACATTTAAATAGGTATATCAAATTACTTAATTTCGCGACACACAAACAGACTAGCTAGCTAAACAAAAACCACAGAGTACTTTTTCTATATGACAAAAAACAAAGTTATCATAGACTTTTTGTCATTTCAGTGGAACATATTTACGATGATACTTCTTTCATCCATATTGTAATGGTTTTGGTATGATTGTTTATTAACAAATTGACCGTAATTCAAACAAAGTAAACAAACCCAGAAGAAATTAAGTTAGAAACACACGTAGGTGAAAGACGTACGAGCAAGTACACGTACTTGTGTCTCGATGACCTTTGTTGCTCGTGTGTCACCGTAAGTACGCGTACATAAAAACCGCCGAGTAAGTTCGTTAGCGATCCAACAGGCTTGAAATTTTGCCCTTATCTAGCTCGCCTCGGCTCGCACGTCTGTGAACGAACCGAGTCGCAAGCCGCGAGCCATTCATTACTACAATACTTTGTATTGTGACACATCGAGTGCTATTCTGTTGCAAAAATTACTGATTTTCGAAACTATTCACACTAATTATTTTCAGAATTATTTTCTTTGCTCTCATTTTTTTTTTTTTTTTTTTTCTTTATTTATCAATTAAACAAAACACATTACAGAATTATTTCTATCAAATAGCAACCAAAAACCACTAAGGTTTAAACCCGTGCTATTAAGAGTCTTATCTGTAAATTACACAAAACGCTAAATAATACTTAAATAATATTCTTTAAGCTTAAATTTTATATTCTTGTCTGTTATACAATTATTAATTTCTGAGGGTAGACTGTTAATAAGTCTCGGTACAATATAACCAGTAGTTCGCTCGCCATACGTATTGTTGGCGCGCTGCGTACGAAGCCTATTCTCAGAAATTGCCCGCGTGCGTACAGGATGTTCGATTGTGTTTCTTAAAGATAAATTGAAAAATTGTTCTTTTAATAATAAAAAATTTACTTGTGTATGAACTGGTAAGACTTTACAGTTCAGTTAGTTCATACAAGTATCTTGTCTGGCTATAGGTAAGAAAATATTTTTTCTGAACAACGAAAGGTTTCCTCCATTGACTACATCGCGGTTCTCCTGGTTGTAGAGTAATGAGCAAGCTTTTACGTGACACCGACGGTGAACTTACTCAGGTAGTAAGTTCATGATCTAAAAACCGCGTACTATAAGTTCGTACGCCTATTACCCACTTTAATACCGCGGACAAAGTATGCGGCGTAACGCGCAAGACGAAGCTGCGAAGAGTGATAGCCTTCCTCGATAAATAGACTATCAACACTGAAAGAATTTTTTTATTTTATTTTTTTTATTTTTTTTTATTTATTTTTTGGTACACTACTTTTACCATTTAATTATTTGTCATTGAAGAGCGAGACCTCCTAGCACAGGTATATCTTTTACTTAAAAGGAGGTCTCTATGTGAGAGTACCTGTAAAAGTCTGTACAAGTTTTTGCAATAATTTTTTTCATTTTTTCATTTTTTTCATTTGGATGAAAAATAACCTTTCCGTAATTTGCTTGACGGAAAACTGATAGCAATCGAAGGGGCCCCGATTTTTTTATTCTTATGGCCTTAAATTTTTCATTTCATTTAATTTTTATTATTGGTTTGTAGTGTCAATAGAAATACACACTCTGTGAAAATTTAATTTGTCTACCTATTACGATATTTTACTTACTAGATGTTCTTGAGATACAGCCCACTGACAGATTGACGGATGGACGGATTGGGCTTAGTGTGGTGGAGAAGGCGAAGGCTTCAGAAGATATTTATACTTGCTGCGACTGTACCGATCTCTGTAATACCACCGTACTGTACTATAAACAATTATAAAACGTACTATTCTGTTACAACTGAATGCCGAACGTCTTATGAACTGTTCATACGACGTTCGGCATTCGATTTTTTGTCAAAGGCGCTCGACCGCGTGTCGGTTAAATATCAAACGATCAGTCGGCGAGGTCGCCAGATAAAAGACTCGGTTACGTGGCGGCACACAAACAATCAAGCCACGCGTAGTCAAATCAAAGGATCGTGCCGCTTGCATGTACCGCGTGCCGCGTGCACGCTGTGATACCGTGCGTCGTAAATACCTACTTACAAATAGGAGGGCCCTTTTCAGAAAAAGTGTACACTATTAAAAATATACTGAATTTTTTCATGCATTATAATTGTTTTTTTTTTTAATTTTCAATTGGTATTCTTTTCACTATATGAAAATTATAATAAAACTTATATAATTATTATTTGTTGTTATAGCGGCAATCTGTGAAGTTTTCAGCTCTCTACCTATTACGGTTCTTGAGATACAGCCCGCTGACAGACGGACGGATTGACGGACGGACGGATGGACAGCGGAGGCTTAGCAATAGAGTTTTACCGTTCAGGTACGGAACCCTAAAAACTAACCACAGATCCATATTAAACTATTGTTTTATTAAACGAAGATATTATTTTTGAAAAACCGGCCAAGTGCGAGTTAGACTCGAACACGAAGGATTCCGTACCATAAACCTACATTTTTATAATTTGCTGTTATAGCGGCAATAGAAATACGCAATTTGTGAAAATTTCAACTCTGTACTTATTACGGTTCTTGAAATACAGCCCACTGACAGACAGACGGACGGACAGACGGACGGATGAACAGCGGAGTCTTAATAATAGGGTTCCGTTGGTTATCCTTTGGGTACGGAACCCTAAAAAAATTACAAAAGTTGTGGGACACACCCGAAACACGAATGTACACTTTTTGTGAAAATGACCCAGAAACTGTCTCGATTATTCACTTATTATTACGAACTATTAAATTCATAATTATAAATATTTGTTTACAGTTATTTTAACACTAAATCACTCTAATAATTATCACTGTACACTGTTGCTGTCCCGCACACTTAGAAATAGGGTTCCGTTGATTATTCTACAGATAACCCTAAAAATGAATTGTGTCAAAAAACCTTGTGTAACAAAACATAATATATTAGGGATGGATCCTATGGTGATTGGTGGGTGGCACGTGTCGAAATAATTTAGGCACGTTAGTGAACGATTATTTATTATTATAAAAGTGGCATTATTTATTATTTTTTTTTTTTTATATGATCTCTGCACGACTTTTGAGATGCGAATAAAGAGTTAAGTTAATAGAATCTGGATTCTGTTTTTACATTAAATTGATGATGCGTCATGGCCATTTTAATATTATTTTTTTAAACGATGGCAAGATCATCGATAAAGTTTCACGATCCATTTCACCTGGTAATTTCATATACATACGAGTACTACTACATACATTTATACATATGTATGTATTTATGAGCTGATAAACACAATACCTTCCTTTGTGTCTTGTAGTCGGGTTAAAAGCGGCCAGTTGCATGCCTAACTTGCACACGAAGGGTTCTGTACCGTTCCGTATTATAAGCCGAAAAAAAACATGTTTCTTGTTTGGGGGCCCCACGGCAACAGAAAACACACTGTAATTTAGCTGTCTAACTTACGTTTCATGAGATCCAGCCCGCTGACAGACGGACGGACGGACGGATGGATAACGAAGGCTTACCTAGTAATGGGTTCTGTTGGATATCCTTTAGGTACGGGACACTAAAAACTACGATAGGTCTCAACTAGGTGAGAAATGACCACTTTCCATCGTTCTGCTCTTCATCATTACGAAACAAACAAAAATCGACACTCTGACGGTTATTCCCCTCTACTTAGCGTTCAATTATTTCCCTTGCTAACATTCGACGACGCTCGGAGTGTTCTGCTAGTTGGCCTAAAGCTATGCCTAAAGCACAAAACGGTTGTTGTTTTTCCAAAATAATTGAACGTACCCTGGCTTGACGTCTGTGACACTGACAACCTGACAACTTTTATTTTGACCTTGACGTATTGCTTCTGTATAATGCTTGTTGTTTCGGTTGTTTCATTCATAAAGACATAAACGATTGATTGACGCCTTGACGGCTTCATTTTGGCGCTTGGCGCAGTTAAATTAAAACAAATTCAATTTAATTCAAAATGGAACCTGATAGTGATCTGATAGAAGATGGTGAAGAGGATATGGATGGTTCCATCGTCAACATACATGTTCGCAACTTTTTTTGTCATGACAATTTGGAAGTAAACCTAAACAAAAACGTTAATTTTATTGTTGGTCGCAACGGAAGTGGGAAAAGTGCAATTTTAACTGCTTTAGTGGTCGGCCTAGGTGGAAGAGCGTCTGCTACAAACCGAGGAAGTAATCTACGTTGTAAGTAACAAGTTTGTTCTTCTTCATGCTCTTATCCAACGTTACTTGGAATTGGCGCAAAGTGGGAAGCGCGGAAGTGTTAATATAGTTCCGCCCCTTAGACGAACCTCACTGAAGCACTCATGGTATTTTCGTTTATTGTAAAGCTTCAATGTTAAGTGAAGAAAGGTTGTTCTTAAACACTTCCCTCATTTCACATTTGTATACCCATGTTACTTACGATACAAACTAAAATCTCGGTTTTCATATTTTGAAACACAAATGTTGGAATACCTTTATTGTTTGTACCAATAGCCGAGTTGTATATCACTAAAACATGAGTTTGTTTTTCAGCATTTATAAAGAAGGGTGCCAATTCTGCTACCATTGAGATAAAAATCAAGAACAACAGTCCAAAGGCCTACAAACATAACATTTATGGTGACTACATCACTGTTGTGAGACATATCAATTCTTCAGGTGCATCCAGTTACAAAATCAAAACTGCTTCTGGTATGTGATTCTCTAGTTGAATGATGATTATTTTACAACTTCCTTCCCTATCATAATAAAAATAAGCTTTATCTCTTCTTATCTATTTGTAATTGTAAACAATTTATGACACAATTTAAAAAAAATATTGTTACTACAGTAGAATCCGTTTATTATGACTCCATCTATACTGACCAACCAATTATTATGATGTAAAACACTACGAAGTTTGATTTTCATATAAAATTCTTTATAAAAAAAGTTGGATATAATGTCTTCCTTTACAGTGACATGTCGCTTATTATGACCCATTATTAATAAATTATGTCCAGTTATATTGACTGACATGATTCTTTAAACCTTCTGTAATGTTTGTTGATTTTTCTGATGATTTTCGGCACGTGGCTCGTTTTTGTTTTGAATCCTAGTGAGTAATTGACATTTAAAGGTCACGCATTGTTTGTCATTTGTGTTTTTCATTGTATGTACTGTGAAAAGATGCCCCCTAAATACCGTATAGCTTTTATGATTGAGGAGAAAGGTGCAATAATATGCAGATTAGAAAATGGAAAATAAAACTCATCTCTCGCAAAGGAATTTGTCGTGGGTCATTCAACAACCTCAATGATTTTTAAAAACAAGAACCGCATTAAGCAATCATTCAATTCAAATGTTTTGTACATATTTACATAAAAAAGGTTTTTTTTTTTTCACAAAACGTTCACTTATTATGACGTTTTTCATTCCTTTTGATGTCATAATAAACGGATTCTACTGTTAGCTAGAAATTAATATTACATATTCTTATGTATAAAATTCTTCCGTTACTGATTGATTTAGCGACTGACAAACAATGCACAGCCGAAACTCCTGTTTGTAGGAAGCTGAAATTTGGCATGAAACTTCCCTACACGCCGTGATGATTTTCCGAAATTCCTACTAGAATGGGAAAAAAGGGGATATGCCTGTTTAAAGTCGCAGGCTAAAGCTAGTTATAATAAATAGGATGACATCATCGTAGTGGTCTCACAGGCACTTATAAACTTGTTCACATCCCGGACAGCATATCTATATTGATAATAGTTTTCTTTATAAATTCAGAAGTTCTCTTTTTTTTTTTACGGTTATGGCTCCATTAACGAACGTAATAATAGACAGTAGTTCTCTTCATATCCTCAGTTTTTTTTAATTTCTAACTGAAAGTACATATAGTGTATGTGAAATACATGTGATATGTTATCGATAAATTACATAATGCCAACCTGAATAATATGTAATTGATTCATAAGGTTTATTGCAATCAAGTCATGGAATGCATAGATAACAAAATGCATAATAACCAAGGGGTGGTTCCCTACCAGTAAGCCATACTGGACCTGGCATTATATAATGCAATGGCAAGATGCTCTACGTTAACATCAGATGTTTTTTGTGTGCACAACTAGTAGATGCTACAGCATCATCATCGCCTTATTTGACTAATAAAGCAGAGATTCAGATGTATGTTATTTTATACTATGTTGTCAATATAAAGACACACTTACAGTATTCATCATTCACAATCATGTTCTCTAAGATACGAGCGTACATACAATAACAATAGCTATTACATTTCAGGTGATATCCATTCAACAAAGTCCGAGGAAGTGCATGCCATAGCCGTGGCCCATAATATACATGTAGACAACCCCATCTCAGTACTGAACCAGGATGACGCTAGAAGTTTTCATGCTTCCGACGCTAAGAAAAAGTACGCCTTGTTTCGTAAGGCCACTAATTTGGATAAGACAAACGACAATTATAATGTGACCATTGAGAACTGTAACAAAGCTGAATCGATATATAAAAGAAAAAAAGAGGTAAGTTATTTAGTGAGAAAGATGGTATTTTATGTTATGATTGCATAAACGTGCCTTATCTTTTACTAGCTTCTGCCAGTGGCTGCGCCCGTGTGGTCCCTAGGGATCATACTCCCGGGATAAAAAGCCTATGTCCTTTCTCAGGCTCTAAACTATCTATTTACTAAATTTCATTTAAATCGGGTCAGAAGTTTTGGCGTAAATGCGCGACAGACAGACAGTTACCGTCGCATTTATAATATTAGTAAGGATTGCTGTTGTACTTTACTCTAGGCATAACATAAAACTCCACCATGCATATTCTTGGTATGTAGCCAGTAGTCTACTGCGCTAAGTGTCTAATAAACCCATCCAGGATTTTTAAAAAACGAAGCAGACAATCAACTTTTATTTTCACCTCATCTCTTGCCCTGCGTCGCCCCCTGGCAGCACGACTCGTCAACAGTTTATTACATCATCACCAGCCTTAAGATCGGCAGACATACAGTACCTATGGCACTCCAATATTTTGCCAGTTATATTTATGGCCCATCTAATAGGCTCGATCCTCTTACCACGAACCCTTCGGAGCGGAGTTCGTACTTACTGCTGCGATTTTCAAAACTCCCTCCTACACTTCCATTAATGAGTATGGAGTTCGCTAACGGGAGATCTGCAGGCACAGTAGTGCCCTCGCCAAGCCCGCCAAAGAAACTGAGACACTGTTTCCTTACCTTTTCTCGTAGCATGTCTTCGTAATTTCGAAGCCTTATAGTTTAACAAAAGACACTCGAATTCTCAGGAAAAAATCATACATCTTTTCCTGAGAATTCAAGTGTCTTGGGATATTTTACAAACGCTCACTCTACGACTATTTTTTTTTTTTACTATTGATAGGCACGCGTTTGACCACTATCTCACCTGATGGTAAGCGATGATGTGGTCGAAGATGGAGCACGCTTGCCTTGAAATAACCTATTCACTCTTGACTTAAAGACTGCCAGGTTGTAGCTATCAGGAAACACAGACCCCGGCAGGGAATTCCACTCCTTAGCTGTACGCATTATGAATGTGTACACCCATACGCACAAAACGTTTTAGGAACGTTTTGTGCGTATGGGTCCACCATGTACCGGTGGCGCATCGCCGTTCATCTTGTGGTCCGATAGTGGAACGGGCTTGGCGGAATTAAATTATGCAATTCCGTCGCACATCCCCTAAAATGCAACCGGTAGAAAACCGACAGGCTAGCAACTCGTCGTCGATGTTCAAGACTTTGGAGCTTCGTCGCGACGAGCCTCTCATTGCCGATGATCCTCTTGGCTCGTTTCTCAATTGACTCAAGGGCATCAAGCTGGTATCTGACAGATCCATCCCAAAGATGAGAGCAGTATTCCATACACGATCGAACTTGCGCTTGATAGAGTTTGAGCAGCTGTTCCGGCATGAAGTACCGTCTCACCTTTGCTAGAATCCCCAACTTCTTTGCAGCCACTTGAGCTTTTGCCTCTATGTAAGGGCCAATATCATATCATATCATAACAAAATAATAAATATTTCAGGCTTGTAAAGACTTGGAAGCAGAGTACAAAAAATGGAAAACTAGTTACGAACAATTGCAATCGCACGATCAGATCAAAGCGCGGCAGAAGTCGCTACAGAACGAATACTACTGGAGTGAGATAGCGGAATTAGAGCGAGAGGCGAATAAGATCCAAGAGCAGTATGACAAACAGAAGGCCAAGATGGACAAACTGAGAGACAAGCTCAGTAACATGGAACAGAACTATGGCAGCAATACCAGCGCAATTGAGTAAGTCGAATATTTTCTCATCTCTACTATATTTCTGGACTATATATTATATAGTCCAGAAAAATTACGACAAAAATAAAGCTAACTTTGCAATAATCCTTAGCTATACTTTTTTGCCTTTAACAAATTGTAGCTGTAGGGGTATAGAAGGGAAGTCCACAAAAAGTAATTCTACTTCCAAACTAGTTTTTCCATTCTATTTTTACTATCTATTTATTTATCGAGGATTGATTATTATAAGCAAATGGTTTGATGGAATAGAATAAAATACTCTGTATTATGTACACCATATAAGTTACAGAAAAAATAAATGAAAAAAACATTACATAGGGTGACACAATGGGCGGCCTTATCGCTAAAAGCGATCTTTTAAAGACAACCTTTTTTGATGGAAATATATTTTCCTCTTCGCCTCTTTCTCAAACAATATTTATAGCGAGCTACGAAAGGTCCTCGACGAGAAGACTCTTCAGAAGACAGCGCTAGAACAAGAGCTCCGCGAACTGGAGACAGAAGTGAACAGCATGCAGGCAAAGTGGAGAAGCTCACAAAACACCTCCGGCAAGATCACAGACTCGCTGAACAGGGAGAAGAGGAAGATTGTGGATTTGGAGAGAGAGATACAGAATATTGGGTAAGTTGAGTCACAGTGAACAATTCGCAGGCAAAATAGAGCAGCTCAACGTGGGTAGGCTCACCAACTCGCTCAATAGAGAGATTAAAGACCTAGAAACTCTCTAGGTCTTCAATCTCTCTATTGAGCAAATTAAAGCGTCTCTTTCGCACTTCCGAATTTGAAATATTCAGTCGCGCTTTGACATTATCTATCACTCTCACTGATATAGTGGATTGAGTTGAGCGAAGCGACGCGAGCCACGCTGAACAGCGTAAGCTACTGATACCAAAGAGTGATACATATCCCAGTGATCGAAAGATAAATTTCAATATTTTCTTTTCAGTGATACATTTTGCCCATGTCTACTAGAGAGAGACAAACGAATATATTTATGAAACTCACATTCTGTTACATCGTCCTTTTCAGAAAAAAACTGATTTACAAGTATTTAGGGGAGAGGTTTCCACTGTTACCAGTAAAAAAAAATTTGCGTGTTGCTTCTTCGTAATGTATCTATATTTATTGATTATCATAATACTTATTTAGATATCTATTTTTGTCATTGAAATTATATTATTTATTGGAACATTATATGTATTGCTGTATGTCTCAGTATGATGATGCGTTAGTTCTTGACATCACAAAAATGTGCCGTGACGCGGGGTTGCTTACTGGAAACTTTTTAACGCCACCAAAACACAGGCGTGTCTTTTTATCGCAAAAAGGAGTCGTTTTGACCAAACTCCTACTTTTCGGGGTGCATCTGTTCCTGTGATTGATCCAGTCTCAACTTCGGCGCCACCATCGAGTACAAGCCCAAACTGCGGCCAAAAAGCTGGGCATCGTAAATAGGGTGAAGCGATACTTCAGGCCTGGACAGCTTTTAACCCTTTACAAAGCACAAGTCCGATCCTGCATGGAGTATTGTAGCCACCTTTGGGATGGCTCAGCTGAGTATCAGCTTGCCGCGTTTGACTCAGTGGAACGCAGAGCTAAGAGGCTCATCGGTGACGTAAAACTGGTGAATGCCAAGCTACATAGCTCGGCGCATCGCTATAAGGTTGCCTGCTTGTCGGTCTTCTACAGATTGTACTTCGGTGAGTGTACCCAAGAACTCCACGACCTCAACCCACCGGCCCCCTTCTACCAACGGAGATCCAGATGCACTGCATCTTACCATCCCTACCTTGTAGCTATTCCACCAATTCGCACTAAGCGTTTTCAAACGTCTTTTATAATGCGCACAGCACAGGAGTGGAGTTTTTGGGTGCATGGGGTCTGTTATGGGTGCATGGAGTCTGTTACCATCTTAAGACCCAAGCCAACCTCACCTGCTAGCGGTGCACCCTGCTGTCCAACGGACGAGGCTCTGGCGAACCTGGTTTCCCTCTCGTAGGGTTGTGGGGGTCAGACGGCTGGTCGCCCCACGTAAAACCAACTTCAGCCAAATATTAAAATGGACAAGAAGTTGAAAACGGGTACTCGGGCTAGGGCGTCGCCGCATAACGACGCGCAGGCACATCGCCCTAAGCCTGCGATAAGTGGGCTAGGGCTACCGTGTCGAGTACGGGCACGGCTAAAGAGGATAGTACCCAAGAAGAAGTTCCGCTTTGCCACCTGGAACATTGGCTCCCTAACCGGACGTTGCCGAGAACTCGCGGACGTACTTGCGAAGCGTCGGGTCCAGTGCGCCTTCCTTCAGGAGACGCGCTGGAAGGGAAATAAGTCACGTGACATCGGGCAGGGGTACCGGCTAGTGTACACCGGATCACCAACGGGCAGGGGCGGAGTAGCCGTGGTGCTGTCTAAGGACCTCCAGGATGGACTCCTTGAAGTAGACCGATGCAGCGACCGGTTGATGCGAGTTAGGGTGCTGATCGAAGGGTCGGTAACGAACCTAATCAGCGCCTATGCTCCTCAGACTGGTTGCTGTGAGTCTGAAAAGGAGGCCTTCTGGGATGAGTTCGAAGACGTACTACGCGCTATTCCGAATTCCGAAGGTGTTTTGGTTGGGGGGGATCTCAACGGTCACGTAGGTCAGTTTGCTGGAGAGTACGGACGTGTTCACGGTGGTTTTGGATATGGCCAGCTAAATGCAGAGGGAGTCAGTATACTCAGCACCTGCGCTTTGTCTGACCTAGCCATCGCGAACACGTTCTTTCAGAAGAAGCCCCAGCATCTTATTACGTACCGTAATGGTGCCTACTCAACCCAAATAGATTACCTGCTGGTGAGACGGTGCCACATTGGCAAGGTTACCAACTGCAAAGTCATCCCAGGTGAAAGCCTAACGGCTCAACACCGCATCCTTGTCCTGGACTTTGCGGTTGTACCGAAAAAGAAAGTGACCGAAAAACGCAAACCCCGCACAAAGTGGTGGTTGCTTGATGGTCCTAGGCAGTCGGACTTCATCGCGGAGCTCGAGCATCTCGAGATCAGTGCTCCGCATGAGTCCGCTCTAGAGATCTGGAGTAGGATCCATTCAGCAATCACCGATGCGGGTAAGCGCGTCCTTGGCACTTCTCGTGGTGGCCGCACCATAGAAAAGGAGACGTGGTGGTGGGATGACGGGGTGCAGGAGGCGACTCGGAAGAAGAAGGTTTAATTTAAACAGTGGCAAGGGTCCAACTCTCCGGATGACAGAGAGGCATATGGAGCGGCTAAGCGCGCTTGCAAAAAAGCTGTAGCCAGAGCCCGCAGCAAAAGTCTGGCGCCCTTGTACGACAAGCTGGAAACTGCGGAGGGGCAAAAGCTTATTTTTAAGCTGGCGCGTGCCCGGGAGAAAGCTGCACGGGACATTAGCAAATGTCTCTGTGTAAGGGACGCCCAGGGTAAGCTGCTCTACGATGCCCCCTCTGTTAAGGAGAGATGGTGTACATACTTCGCGGAGCTGTCTAACAAACAGCATCCCCATAACCTTCCTCCCGAACCGCCTCCTAACCTTGGACTTATTTCCCCTATTTCCCCCGACGAAACCCGCATTGCTCTTCGCCACATGAAGAACCGGAAAGCGGTCGGGCCTGACAATGTGCCAATTGAGGTGTGGAAGGCGATGGGCCCACATGGCGTGGACCTTCTGACGGATCTTTTTAACCGCATCCTGATCACCAAGGAAATGCCGAACCAGTGGCGATTTAGCCTGATTATCCCTGTATACAAAGGCAAAGGTAGCGTACAGGATTGTAGTAGCTACCGCGGTATCAAGATCATGTGCCACACCATGAAGCTCTTCGAGCGCATCATTGACACACGGCTCCGTAGCGAGTGTACTGTCTCTGAGTGTCAATATGGCTTCCGGGCGGGTAACAGCACCATGGACGCAGTATTCGCCTTACGGAATCTGGCTGAGGCTTACAGAGAGAGAAGGAGAGCTTTGCATATGGCCTTTTTAGACCTGCAGAAGGCCTTCGACTGTATACCTCGGCAGTCCATCTGGTGGGCACTGCGCTTCAAAGGCGTTCCCGAGGCCTATATTGACATTATCAGAGACATGTACCGCGATTCCGTGTCCTCTGTCCAGACCGCTGTTGGCGAATCGAATGGCTTCCCAATATCTGTTGGCGTTCACCAAGGCTCGGCTCTTAGCCCGTTCTTGTTTAACGTAGTGCTCGATGTAGTTACGGCAAACATCCAAGATAAGCCCCCATGGCTAATGATGTATGCCGATGACATCGCCCTCGTTAATCAGAACAAAGCCCATCTTGAGCGCAAAGTCAACATTTGGAAGGACACGCTTGAAAACGGTGGTCTGAGACTAAATGTGGCGAAGACTGAGTACATGTCCTGTGGCGGCACGGATTCAAATAGGTTCATCCGAATAGGTTCGGACCTGATCAGAAAGTCCGATACGTTCAGGTACCTTGGATCCGTGCTGCACGAGTCTGGCAACGTGGACGACGATGTCCAAGCACGTATAGGCGCGGCTTGGGCGAAGTGGCGCGAGGTAACGGGCGTTGTATGCGACCGCAAAATGCCTCCTAAGCTCAAGGGGCAGATATATAAATGCATCATACGGCCTGTCCTACTGTACGGCGGTGAATGTTGGCCAGCACTAAGCAGACACACCCAGGAGTTTCGCGTCACGGAGATGAAGATGCTGAGGTGGATGAGTGGCGTAACGCGATCCGATCGCATACGCAACTCTTTCATCAGAGGTAGTCTTGGTGTCCGTGACGTGGGGGAAAAACTGCAAGAGTGTCGTCTGCGATGGTATGGCCACATCATGCGCCGCCCTATGGAGTACGTTGGTCGGGGATGCATGAATATGGCTGTTCTTGGGGCTAGGTCCCGTGGTCGCCCTCGCAAGCGCTGGTTGGACGTCGTTAAGTCCGACATGAGAGCCAATGGCCTAACTGAGAAGGATGTTCAAGATCGGGCAAAGTGGAGGAAGCTAAGTAGGAAGGCGGACCCTGGCAATAGCCGGGATTAACGCCAGGTAGAAGAAGAAGAAGAAGCACAGGAGTGGAACTCTGCTTGCGTCAGTGTTTCCAAAAGCTTATAACCCGAATCTCTTCAAAGTTCGAGTGAACAGGCTCCTTCTGGGTAAGCTCGCTCCATCGTAGACTTTGTCTCTGTTATCTCTGACATAGAATAGAGTCAAGAGCAAACTCATCACTAATAAAAAAAAGAACTTCGCTGCGAGAGACTAATACCGACTGTTTGTCACTTGTGAATATAATTTTGAACAAAAATCCATCTTGCGAAGCCATTACAAAGATTTCAGCAAAACAAGCATCCGTATTGACAAGAGAGAGTTGCGCTATTATATTGGCCGCCGTGGTTCCTTTGATCGCTACAAGCTATGTCTACACAAGCATTCGTTCGGCCAGGTCTGGTGCCACAGAGTCTCGTCGCGCAGAGCTAGAGGCGCGGGCTGCGCGCGCTCAGTCGGCGGCGGAGACGGTGCGCGCGCGCTACGCCACCGCGCAGCACGAGGCCGAGCAGGCGCGCGACAACGTAGCGCACAAGCAGGCCCAGGCCGAGCAGCTCAACAAGCATGCGCAGCAACAGCGCGGGACACTCGGTATGTATCCTAACCGCGGTTTAGCACGAGGCTGAGCAGGCGCGCGACAACGTAGCGCACAAGCAGGCCCAGGCCGAGCAGCTCAACAAGCACGCGCAGCCACAGCGCGGGACACTTGGTATGTATCCTAACCGCGGCGCAGCACGATGCCGAGCAGGCGCGCGACAACGTAGCGCACAAGCAGGCCCAGGCCGAGCAGCTCAACAAGCACGCGCAGCCACAGCGCGGGACACTTGGTATGTATCCTAACCGCGGCGCAGCACGATGCCGAGCAGGCGCGTGACAACGTAGCGCACAAGCAGGCCCAGGCCGAGCAGCTCAACAAGCACGCGCAGCCACAGCGCGGGACACTTGGTATGTATCCTAACCGCGGCGCAGCACGATGCCGAGCAGGTGCGCGACAACGTAACGCACAAGCAGGCCCAGGCCGAGCAGCTCAACAAGCACGCGCAGCAACAGCGCGGGACACTCGGTATGTATCCTAACCGCGGCGCAGCACGAGGTCGAGCAGGCGCGCGACAACGTAACGTACAAGCTGGCCCAGGCCGAGCAGCTCAACAAGCACGCGCAGCAACAGCGCGGGACACTCGGTATGTATCCTAACCGCGGCGCAGCACGAGGTCGAGCAGGCGCACGACAACGTAACGCACAAGCAGGTCCAGGCCGAGCAGCTCAACAAGCACGCGCAGCAACAGCGCGGGACACTCGGTATGTATGCTAACCGCGGCGCAGCACGAGGTCGAGCAGGCGCGCGACAACGTAACGCACAAGCAGGCCCAGGCCGAGCAGCTCAACAAGCACGCGCAGCAACAGCGCGGGACACTCGGTATGTATCCTAACCGCGGCGTAGCACGAGGCTGAGCAGGCGCGGGACAACGTAACGCACAAGCAGGCCCAGGCCGAGCAGCTCAACAAGCACGCGTAGCAACAGCGCGGGACACTCGGTATGTATCCTAACCGCGGCGCAGCACGAGGCCGAGCAGGCGCGCGACAACGTAGCGCACAAGCAGGCCCAGGCCGAGCAGCTCAACAAGCACGCGCAGCAACAGCGCGGGACACTCGGTATGTATCCTAACCGCGGCGTAGCACGAGGCTGAGCAGGCGCGCGACAACGTAACGCACAAGCAGGCCCAGGCCGAGCAGCTCAACAAGCACGCGCAGCAACAGCGCGGGACACTCGGTATGTATCCTAACCGCGGCGTAGCACGAGGCTGAGCAGGCGCGGGACAACGTAACGCACAAGCAGGCCCAGGCCGAGCAGCTCAACAAGCACGCGTAGCAACAGCGCGGGACACTCGGTATGTATCCTAACCGCGGCGCAGCACGAGGCCGAGCAGGCGCGCGACAACGTAGCGCACAAGCAGGCCCAGGCCGAGCAGCTCAACAAGCACGCGCAGCAACAGCGCGGGACACTCGGTATGTATCCGAACCGCGGCGCAGCACAAGGCCGAGCAGGCGCGCGACAACGTAGCGCACAAGCAGGCCCAGGCCGAGCAGCTCAACAAGCACGCGCAGCAAAAGCGCGGAACACTCGGTATGTATCCTAACCGCGGCGCAGCGCGAACCGAGCAGGCGCGATTACAATTTTCCTTCTGCCGGTTGAGTGCATTAACTTTTATAAGAGACTAGCTGACCCGGCAAACGTTGTTTTGCCATATAAAATTAACACAAAAATTAAATGTAAATCGGGCAAGCCATTTCGGAGGAATTCGATAACAAATACTGTGATCCGAGATTTTTATACATTAGAAGATTAGAAAAAGATGGCTGTTGCACGCAAGTTCGTTTGCATGTACCTATGTCATATAATTTGATGTCGCTAGGTAAGATCACTAAGATAAGATATCATCATATCAGCCGAAAGACCTCTACTGCTGGACATAGCGTCGCCATAGCCCTAAGCGTTGACACAACGACCGGTTCTGCGCGTCTCGCATCCATCGGCTACCCGCGATTTTCATCGGTCTACCTTGTGGGAGGCTTTTCAACGTTGCGTCTTCTGGTACGCGGTCGTCACTCCAGAATTTTTCGGCTTCATCGACCGTCTGTTCTGCGAGAAATATGCCTTGCCCACTGCCACTTTAGTTTGGCGATACTTCAGGCTATGTCGGTAACAACTAAGGTTACTCTACGAATATTATCGTTCCTGATTCGATCAAGTAAGGAAACTCCAAGCATTGCCCTCTCCATTGCCCTTTGAGTGACTTTAAGCCTTCTGATGAGGCCCATTGTGAGCGACCAGCAACCATTGTGGCATAAGATATACGAATAGTCAACTTCTAGCATTGCTTGATCCCCTTTGAATGCAAGGGAAATGCAGTATCACCTCTTCTATTCAAAACGCCGACCAATTTTAGTAATTTTTCGTAATGAGAAACGTTTTAATTTGAAAAAAGTTGCTAGGGTAGAGCTACATAAAGTTGAAATGGAAAACTGTATCCAGACGGAAAGACTACCCGCAACGGAGAGAGTTCAGTTGAGATTCCATTATCCGCACTTAGACTCCCATTCGCGCCATTGTGCTTAGGAGTCCTGGCAAGGTTTCGCTGAGTGTCCTCATCTCACGTTGGGTAGCAAAGGCCTCATTTCCAGAATAAAGTGTGATACTGATTTCTCGGTATCGAAGCAACATTGGGCTGTCTATGGCGACTATCATCATCATTATCATTTCAGCCAATTGCCGTCCACAGTTAAATGTAAGCTTCCCACAAAGTGCCAACCATTCCGGTCTTGTGCAGTAAGCGTCCATCCACTGCCAACCTTTTTGAAATCATCGATCTATCGTGCCGCAGTGCCTATGTTGAAAAGATATTTTTTTACGGGGAAATGACCCGTAATTACCTGTTATTATTCGGAGGGTATTTCTGCTTGGGTTGAGAAGTCGCTTAGTTAGTCGCATGTATAGGCAGCACTGTAATTTGTAGACGCTGACCATCCGTTGTCTTGAAGTTCAGCTAATCTCTGGCAAATTCATGTATGAATCAGTGAGAAAGGTAAGAAGAGAAGTGGGTACAGGTCCAGCAGTACCGTCTCGGAAACTCTCTTCGCAAAGTCCGTCTCTGGCGTCATTGCCTGGGTATCTACAGTTTCCCATGATCTACTGGAGGGTGAAACCCGCAACGGATAGTTTTTGGCCCTGAGTTGTTGCTTTACTGGGACTTGAACAGTTAAGACTGTTCAATTCCCAGTGAAGCCATGCCGGAGCAATCAGCCGAAATCTTATTTCAGCTACTATGACAGTTAGTTGTACATTCAGTCAAAAAAGTATCGGGAATGGATGATTTGTTAATGGTTCCAAATTCAAATATTTTGTTTTTTTGTAGTTGTTAGATTGGCACAACTGTTTTCCATTTTGGCGCGGATGTTGAGTTGCATCTGTTGTTTATATTAAATACAGTGCTGGTTTTAGTAATATCATATATAGTGTGTATTGCGAATTTCATGATGGACAAAAATATCGAACAAAGAGTTTGTCTTAAATTTTGCATCGCCAATGGAATTTCGTGTTCGGAGTCACTGAAAATGTTACAGAAGGCTTACGGTGAATCGACTTTATCAAAAACTCGTGCTTATGAGTGGTTCAAAGCGTTCAAAAGCGGTCGAGATGTGATGGAAGATTTGCCTCGCTCTGGTAGGCCGTCAACGTCTGCAACTGAAGTTAACATCGCAAAAGTGAAGGAAATAGTGACTGAAAATCCCCATTCAACTCTGAGAGAGATAGCCGCCGAACTTTCTGTATCTCACGAGTCGATCCGTACCATTTTAACTAATCATTTGGCTATGAAACATGTTGCTGCTCGGCTAGTCCCAAAAGATCTGAATTTTCTCCAAAATCTCAATCGCATGAAAGTCGCTGAGGACATGCTAGAACGAGTCAGTTCGGACCCAACATTCATGAAACGCATTGTTACTGGTGACGAGACGTGGGTTTACGAGTTTGACATGCAAACTAGTCAACAAGCTTCGGAGTGGCGCCTTCCAACTGAACCGAAACCGAAAAAACCACGCCAAAGTCGATCAAAAGTCAAAGTCATGTTGACTGTTTTCTTTGACTATCGCGGTGTTGTGCACTCTGAATTCTTACCGGAAGGTCTAACGGTAAATAAAGAATATTATTTGAGCGTTATGCGGCGTTTAAGAGAGCAAATTCGACGAAAAAGGCCAGATTTGTGGAAAGAAAATTCTTGGATTTTGCACCACGACAATGCGCCTTCGCACAAGGCTATCATTGTGAACGAATTTTTAACCAAACACTCAACAAATACCATCCAGCAACCACCATATTCACCAGATATGGCTCCTGCTGACTTTTTTCTTTTTCCTAAACTCAAATTACCACTTCGTGGCACCCGTTTTCAATCGATAGAAGACATAAAGGAGAATTCGCGGCGAGAACTGAACTCAATTCCGGAAGCAGCGTTTAAAAAATGTTTTGATGAATGGATTATTCGTTGGCGCAAGTGTATCGTTTCTAAAGGAGCATACTTTGAAGGTGATAAAATAAATTTGGATGAATAACAGACATTTTGTGTATTAATGATCTTTTCCCGGTACTTTCTTGACAGAGTAGTATACGTGTGACTTTAAGCCAAGTGCCAAGTTTTTTAGAAATATCATATTTAAATAGAAATCATAAAATTTGATCGGATGGTAATATCATTTTCTTCCTTTGCGTTTACATGGAAATATTTTTCTTATTTTTTACAAAAACATTTGTCAATATTATCCGTATTAATAGTCTGCTTGGTCGGTGGATTCTCCGTTTACAGAAGTAATGAATTAGTGCTGAAGCAACGGACAACATAGGCTATCTTCTAAAATAACCTAACCATCTTTTGATTGTGGTGTATACCATCGGCAATTTTTAACAGTATTCGTAAAATAATGCGCATTTGAATGGCCTCCTTATATTTTTTCTTCTCCGTCGTTTCTGGAATGCTGAGGATCGCGACCACACACGCCGCGTATCCATGCGGTCTTCTGCAGTGTGGACCGCTCTGTGCATGCTGCCTTTAACAGCCTTCTTTACGGCTTCGGGCTATAAAAAGGCAATATGTTTGCATATTTGATCTTTAGTACCAACCTATGTTAATATTATTTTGCGCTATATGAATGGTGCTATTCTTCAAACTACTATGTTAAGAAAGTACTTGAAGAATCAAGTTAATTCTCAATAATTTAAGTTTTTAAAACCCAGTTAGACATCCGATTAACCAATCTAATTCAACTCTTTTCGCGACTCTTCTACCATGGGACTTCGCCAGCTGCTCACGGGTGGTATGACGTGATCCCAGGCCCTAGACCCGTAAAGATTCATTTTTGAGCAACTCAAGTTAAGCTTAGCAAATGAAAGCGGACACCTGTTGACGATTTAAAAAAATTAGATCAAATACATAACGCCATCTATGGAATCTGAAGTTGAACTGTCGAAATATTAGTTCTGACGTTTTATTTTTATGAATAGGAATTCATTCAGAACGATGTTTTTAAAATATTAAAAGAATCCCTTTTTTCAGACGTCTTAAAAGTACCACTAATAACTAAAAAAATATGTTTTGACGTAATTCTCATGCTGTCTTGAGGTCAATAGATGGCATTATGGGTATATGCATATAATGTAATGTTGATTTCATGTAAATTGCCACAATTCCTATCCGGTTTATGTGTAAAATTATCTACAATGGTTTTGTACTTTTGAACGTGATGCGTTCTGTTAATTATCATTTAACATGTGGGCCATTATATTTTGACATAGATAAATGCCAAAAAAAAAATACAAAATACAATAATAACATGTTATAAATACATAAAAATATTAGCAAAAATAAAAAAGAAAGGAAATGAATAATTTAAAATTATGTACAAAATTCAAAAATAATCATAACTGTTTGGATTCGGACCCACACCAAGTCGTTAGAAAGGCATTCTCTAAACCGATGGTCTATGGGTACTGTTGACGATTGGTTGAAATAGCCGATCTTATTTATGTCATAGTTTTTCGCTGCTCAGCTCCATGAAAGTATAGCGTGATGATAAACATTGCTAAGGTTAGACGCATAAGTATCTGCAAAGTTACATTAAGTTGTGGTTTTTATAACAATTCCCTACTAAACCGTTTGGCAAAATGTGAAATATTAATTAAAATTTTATTTTAAGTGTAAAAAAAACCTTTTTATTATTTTTTTGACAATACTTTAGTGCAAAAATAAAAATCAAAAGATAAAATAAATACAAAAATAGTAGGGATCGAACCTTGTGCTTGTCGTTAAAACAGACATTTTTGAATATTGCTCATCCTCCAAAGTACATAGCGTGATAAAATATAACCTAAAACCTTCTCGTGACCAGAACGCACACAACAAAAAAGAATTATCGAAATCGGTCCAGCCGTTCAAGCGTGATGCGATGACCAAGGGAGATAGGGATTCATTTATATATATATATAAGATAAGATAGATAGATAGATGGTTGACCCGCGCATCTTCGTCTGCGTCACAATTTTCATTACTGCTCCGCTCCTATTGGTCTAAGCGTGATGATATATAGCCTATAACCTTCCTCGATAAACGGGCTATCTAACACTGAAAGAATTTTTCAAATCGGACCAGTAGTTCCTGAGATTAGCGCGTTCAAGTAAACAAACAAACAAACAAACTCTTCAGCTTTATATATTAGTATAGATAAAACGATTTTCGCCAAAGGAGAATGGGCAAAATCGTACGGCACTTGGTCTATCAGCGGCCAGGAACATTTTATTTTTTTTTGGTTTAATATCACCCTACAATAACGGGTTCAAGAAGTTTTATATCTGTAGTGTCATTATTAATGGAACTAAATACATTTTTATTTTAGATATGTAAGCCTGTGATTTAGCGTATTAATTACTAAGATTTAGTCTTAAAAATAAGGAAATAAAATAAAATGACTTGTTTACTTCAATACATTTATTTTACATACATTTACATACATAAACTCACGCCCTTTTCCCATGGGGGTAGGCAGAAACCACAGAACGCCACTTGCTACGATCCTTACATACTCCTTTTGCCTCGTCCACATTCATACATTTAATGTACAATAATAGCACTGAGTTCTGATGCCGGTAATAAAATATCCTCGTCTTGATGTCTAGCCCATGCCAGATACCACACTACACACATAACGTGTGCGCAACAACCGATTGTGCGCCTTCCACTCAAACAACTGCAATAATAATGAGCAATTGCTTCTCTATTTTGTCTTTGTCGGTTAATTACAATATAAGAATAATATATTCTGGACCTTACATGTCTAGATTGTATTCGCACACGTAATAACCAAATATCTTCTTCTTCAATAAAATCTCTGAGCTGACTTATTTGTCGCTCCCGGTATACTTCGATATTGTATAAGCCTTCAATTAAGTGTTCAGCGTAGTAGCTGCGAGCCAACTTGATTTGGTATGTGCCAAGTGCAAACAGAATTAGGTCTTCTTCAGAAAAAACCGGAAAGTCTTCAAAAATAGGTTGGTCGCTGCTGAGTCTTTCAAATGATGCCCTCTGTCTATTTATGTTATGACGGATAACATAGTCCGCTAAGAGGTTCGGTATTTCAAAACGTTCATTAATTATATTTACGAACGATGATGCATGAATACTATCTTGTATTGGTGTTTGGAACGCATTGATGAGTGCCGCTGCGTTTTGAAAGTCCTCAAACATGTGTGTGCTGTGTTTTTAAAACAGCTTTTTTAAAAAGCTCTAGTATTTGCACAAAATGAGAGCTGTTAAAATCATGTCTGAGATTTGGACTATCAATGAGCTCTTCCCAATCATTTGATGTTAAATGTGCATCACATATTCTGGCACTGTCTGGTATGAATAAGTTAGAATGTAACATAAGAGTAATCCTTACATTCTCAGGCATTCGACGACGTGAAACACTACGGCATCTGTCAAACATACAGTTTGCCGAGGTGCTAGGCACTCGTGAATATTCTTCCACTTGAAGAACACATTCGTGCGGGGCAGGGTTATTGTTTGGCTGCACAGCCCGTTGAGCTCGTTGCCAACAGGGTCGACAAACGTATTCTCGGCCGTTGTATTCAACCTGAAAAGGAAAATAGTTTATAACATAGTATTTAAAACTCACAGCAGTTTCAGTTAAATCATGTGTTGTATAGTAGAACATGCCGAGCTCTTTTTCAACGTGACGAATGTGTCATGCTCATACGCATTGTTAATGAGTGGTTGGCCTCTATTATATTTCGAAGCTAGATAACGTTGGCTCTGTTTCCATATGCACCATGTGTGTAAAAGAGAGAGAAGATCTGTTTTGACTATAACTTAAGTATTGTTAGAAAAGAACCATACGCTTAAGGAAATAACATAATTCACTAAAAGGACGTACATAAAAATACAATCAAAACTGTAACGTGGACTTTCAATAAAGAGCCCACACTTCACCCAACGATGTGTCGCATATGCACATCGTGACACAATATTATGAGGCCATCACCGCTATAGGGTGCGTACATACGGGTAAAAACAACCAAAAAATAGTCTAAAAATACTTACTTGCTGTGGAGCTATAGCTTCAATAATATATTGAGCATTGGCAGCATTTTCCTCAAAAAGAGCATGGGTTATTTCTAACCTTCTTCTATTAACCACTGATCGATTGCACAAAACACATATAGGTCGATTTTCTGCCATTTTTCAATAATGTTCCGTTGGCGTACACAAGTCCAGAGTCCAAGTACACAAGCACAAACGTACAGAAGTTCAGAGTTAATAGCCAGGTTATCAGGTTAGGAAGAAACACAGTCCAGAGGGTAGCCAGTGTCAAAACGTTTGAAAAAGAATCCGTAGATGAGCGCACAGTACACAACGTCACAAGGGTAAGCGAAGGACTGCGCCGAGTGACGCACACGCACCCCACACCTCGGCTCTTTTGTTTGCACTCGAAGCTGATTGGGCCGTTCGAACTCAGGTAGTCCATGTAGTAAACCCATTGTTGAGCTGAGTCTTGTAAACGGTATGCTGACAACGTTTTGAAATACTTTTGAAGACATAAACTAATGTTAATAAGTATTTTATAAAATGGGTTTGCACATTTTCTTGCACTTATTATCTAAGTATTTTACCTATATGTATTTTTTTTTCTAAATGAGCTGCAATGTTACGTTCATAGTAAAAGTTAGTCCTTAGTAATAGTACTTTCATTTAATACCTATTTCGTTGTTGGCCGCTCATAGACCATTTTGCTCTTTCTCCTTTTTCATGATCACGTATGCATGACCGATTGCATGTCTGTTGCTTACGACAAAGAGATGCCGACAATAATCCCAAATTATTTCCACTATAGAGGATATACGCGGAACAGAGAGTTAAGTCCCGCAACCCTCCATTGTAAAGGGCGGATCCTTTGACCGGTCAGTTGTTGTGTCTGGTGGGCAACTGCCCGATAGTTGATATTCGGACTGTTGTATATCTATGATCAAATCGCACAGCAAACTCTGATACTGCGATGCAGGATTTCGTTACTAGTTCGCTGCTGGCGAGATAGATGGCGTTGCGGTTATTTTTGTTGCAATGTAGATTTTGCTATGATGGTTTTTCTTGTGGCGGCTTTGATGCCGCTATATCGCCGCCGTGTAATAGTTGATCAGCTGACTCATGGAGTTATTTACCCATTATTTTATCGAAATCATTCATTGTTGAATTCGGTGTTACATCATGAAGCATTAATTCGAACTAAATTGAATTATGTGATCTTTAGACTGGTAACTGGGAAATGCCTAGCATGATGGGGTTCGATTCTCAGGTCGAACAGAGCTATTGGGATTTACCATTTGGGTTGATTGCTATATGTTCGCCCCCTATTTCATGTAACTCGAAGAAAACTTGATGCGAAAAGCGAAATGTTGATGTTTCTATATATAAATAAATAAACTCAGCCCAAGCCTTCTGTATATATACAAAATACGCGTGATTGTATGGTATAATCTCGCAACCTTTAACCATCTCGAGATTATCTCTGTGCTAAAATCCGTTCAGCGATCGAATCGGTTTAGGCGTAAAAACGTTACAAATAAGCTAATTTTCGCATTTGTAATATTAAGTTAGGATTTTTGTTTAATAGGTCAACTGAAGCAGACATTACGTGAGCTTGAGTCGCGCGGCAACGACTCGTTAGCGGTGTACGGAAACAACATGGTTGAGCTATGTCAGCAAATCAACGCCGCCTGCGCCAAGAAACAGTTTTCGCAGAAGCCCAAGGGACCAATCGGTACGTATGATAGAAGTGTACAAAAAAGGAGGACGGTAATCTGCAATACTCGCAAGCAGCTGGTGCGTATGTTGCCAGTAGCATCTAACTATTGTTAAATTTTCTCAGACCTGCTCAGATCAGATGACGTGCTAAAGTGTGAATCTTCCGGGCGAGAAAGAGGGATGGAGCTATAAAAGGTGTATAGCTCCATCCCTCTTTCTCGCCCGGAAGATTGACGCTTTAACACGTCATGGTAGGCCCTCAGATCTGGTAAATCGGCGATGCACAGCTCAAGAACAACCCAGATCCGATCCTAAGTAATTTTGGTCCCAGGGTTGCGGAATTTGTTCGAAAGAGTCACCGCGGCCCTTGAACGCAAATGGCGTTAAGAGGAACACGGATAGTCAGTAAGAGTTTGACACCCTTCTGCTCCGCCCAGAGCAGGAGTCATTTGATGATTTCCCATCATTTAAAAAAAATGGTCAGTTTCAAATAAGCTTCACTTGTACCCCTTTTTAGTAATGTATTGAATTACCAATCAACTTGTATTTCATGATGTCATATCATCAATCTCTTGACATTACCTATCCCACCAAAAACATTCTGTAAAAAACTAGCCAAGTCTCTATGGAGCTGCTTGTTTATCTCTAAAAAGTAATGAAATCTAGACAAAGTCGTGCCAAGTCTAAGGTTCCTTACTACGATTTATTTATTATTATAGTTAATGTGGTTTGACTTGGCCGTTGTAGGGTACACAAGGGTACAAAACCAGGTGCTCCATGACACCATTGCAGGGCCTGAATATGCGGCGAAATGGTTCCAGTAAAGGATGGTACGGCAGTGTTTGCTTCGCGCTCGACTTGACGGGGGCACTACCGTGCCCCCCGATTTCATCAAGTCCACCTTTTTTGATGCATAAAGTTTAATGAAAATATATTTGTCAGGGGCTTATTTAAAAGTAAAGGAGAAGAAATGGGGCGGGGCGCTGGAACACATCATTGGTGGAAACATCCAGGCCTTCTGTGTCAACACGCCCGAAGACTCCAGGAAACTCTTCCAGTTGATGAACCAAGTGAGTATTGCAACCAACTGCTGTATGGTCAGCGGGTCTGAAAAGGCCACTTTAGTGGAATCAAATAGGATATTAATCAATCAAATTTCATTTTCATCTTTATAGCTAAAGCATTAGGTTCAAGGTTGATAGAAAAAATGTATGTCGTAACAGTAACGACGATTTTTTCAGTGCAAATGTTAAAAGTCAAGTATCAAGTCTTGCCATGAAGTACCGTGTTACCCAGTTAATGGGTTATGGAGATCTGGTAAGCAGCCGTTCCTCGTAAAATACTGGTATTCAGCTAAATCCCGCTCGACTGGAAGCTGACCCCAATAGAGTTGGGAAAAGGCTAGGCAGATGATGATGATTTTTACTCTATATTTAATATAGAGTAAAAATAAAATAACGGCTGTAGGTTGCCTATTAAAAACGACGGGTTGCACTCTGGGAGTGCCGGCAGAAGTGAAAACTTGAATACGTGCTTCGAATTTTCGATCAAGTCACGTGTCCTGACGCGAGTTTAACATTTTTTACCCATCACAAAAGTGCACAACGCCGTTAAAGAAGTTTTTACTTAAAAAAAAAAACATCAACTAAAACCAATAAATAACGCTATCAGCCTACTCCAACCCGTGCACAAAATTTTGGCCTTAAAGTTTAAGGTGGTTGCGCCAGGGTAGCCCGCGGCCGAGGTGGCGGCGCGTGGTGTTCCCGTGCGCCCCTCTTTGACGTCGCAGGGGGAGCCAACACCTCCCTCCCCCCGCTGACCTGAGGTGACCCGCAGAGGCGGGCCGGCCACCAGTCGGGGATCGCGGAAAGCCAATAGTTCTCGCGGTCCTCGGCGTTGATGAGAGATGGAAAACCGGGGTGGTTTTAGTCAGTAAGAGTCTGATAGACCCCTGCGGCCGCCCCATGGCGGAGGACATCCATGAGGATTTCACCGCGTTAAAAAAAAGCCCGCGATATTCAAATATTTGTATGTTTTTTGCAATTTGCCGGTCAGTGTGAAGCTGTATGTTGAACAAAATACGATTCGTGGCCGTAACGCGTATTTATCTAAAGAATTATAACCATTTTAATCAGCAATATAACCCTCTAACTTCATTAAGCCCTATTGAATGAGTTTTTCAGGGCTTAAAACATAAAAATATTTGTATTTCGCGGGTTACCCTGACCTTCAAGGCTGATTTTCCTAATTTCTGCCCTCAATTTTAATTCACGGATTACAATTGTCTGACGTTGTTTAGGTATATGGCTCTCGGCCAAAACCGAGCGTAACGTGCAGCAAGTTCCTCCCGCGCGTGCATGACGTGCGCAACACGCGCGTGCGCACCGGCTCCTACCTGTCGGCGCTGGACTCGCTCGACATCAGCGACCCCGTGGTCGCCAACTTCCTCATCGATAACGTCGGCATGGAGCGGGTGCTGCTTGTTCCTGATCACGGTAGGTTCACCATCATGTATGGTTAGCTCCTACCTGTCGGCGCTGGACTCGCTCGACATCAGCGACCCCGTGGTCGCCAACTTCCTCATCGATAACGTCGGCATGGAGCGGGTGCTGCTTGTTCCTGATCACGGTAGGTTCACCATCATGTATGGTTAGCTCCTACCTGTCGGCGCTGGACTCGCTCGACATCAGCGACCCCGTGGTCGCCAACTTCCTCATCGATAACGTCGGCATGGAGCGGGTGCTGCTTGTTCCTGATCACGGTAGGTTCACCATCATGTATGGTTAGCTCCTACCTGTCGGCGCTGGACTCGCTCGACATCAGCGACCCCGTGGTCGCCAACTTCCTCATCGATAACGTCGGCATGGAGCGGGTGCTGCTTGTTCCTGATCACGGTAGGTTCACCATCATGTATGGTTAGCTCCTACCTGTCGGCGCTGGACTCGCTCGACATCAGCGACCCCGTGGTCGCCAACTTCCTCATCGATAACGTCGGCATGGAGCGGGTGCTGCTTGTTCCTGATCACGGTAGGTTCACCATCATGTATGGTTAGCTCCTACCTGTCGGCGCTGGACTCGCTCGACATCAGCGACCCCGTGGTCGCCAACTTCCTCATCGATAACGTCGGCATGGAGCGGGTGCTGCTTGTTCCTGATCACGGTAGGTTCACCATCATGTATGGTTAGCTCCTACCTGTCGGCGCTGGACTCGCTCGACATCAGCGACCCCGTGGTCGCCAACTTCCTCATCGATAACGTCGGCATGGAGCGGGTGCTGCTTGTTCCTGATCACGGTAGGTTCACCATCATGTATGGTTAGCTCCTACCTGTCGGCGCTGGACTCGCTCGACATCAGCGACCCCGTGGTCGCCAACTTCCTCATCGATAACGTCGGCATGGAGCGGGTGCTGCTTGTTCCTGATCACGGTAGGTTCACCATCATGTATGGTTAGCTCCTACCTGTCGGCGCTGGACTCGCTCGACATCAGCGACCCCGTGGTCGCCAACTTCCTCATCGATAACGTCGGCATGGAGCGGGTGCTGCTTGTTCCTGATCACGGTAGGTTCACCATCATGTATGGTTAGCTCCTACCTGTCGGCGCTGGACTCGCTCGACATCAGCGACCCCGTGGTCGCCAACTTCCTCATCGATAACGTCGGCATAGAGCGGGTGCTGCTTGTTCCTGATCACGGTACGTTTTCTTAAAATTGTAACGTGCCAACCACGTTCCGTGCACACGTTTACGACCGCGTACGTATTGTGTTAATATCTTGAAATCGTTTCAAGATATTAACACAATACCCTTCCTACTCTCTACTTTTCCGTTCATCTCTGAGTCAGCCAGGGACTGAAGTAGAGTAGACTTATTTCGAATTAAGTTCCCCGACACCATTCTAAACTGCACTGTGTTGCAGAGAGCGCGGTCCGCCTCTCGGACAACGAAAACAACGTGCCCGAGAACTGCGCCAAGATAGTGACGCTGGACTCCACGGAGTACCACCCCGCGCCCAACTACCGCAGCTACGGGGGCGCCGCCAAGACCAGTCGCTTCCTGCATCTCAGCACTGCCGAGAGGAAAAAGTAAGTTAAAAAAGATAGAAAATTCATTACTATCATTTTGTAATTTTATGAATTCTAATCATTAAAAATATGATTTTACCCACATACTACTCTGATGAATTATTATAAAATAGGGCACATTTACAATAAAATATAAAAATGAATCCCTATTTCCCTTGGTCATCGCATCACGGTTGGACCGATTTCGATCATTCTTTTTTTGTTGTGTGCGTTCTGGTCACGAGAAGGTTTTAGGCTATATTATTATATTATCACGCTATGTGCTTTGGAGGATGAGCAATATTCAAAAATGTCCGTTTTAACGATAGGCACACGGTTCGATCCCCGGCCAGCAACAGCTATTATTTTTGTATTTATTTTATCTTTTGAACTTCATTTTTGCACCAAAGTATTGTCAAAAAAATAATAAAATGGGTTTTTTTGCACTTAAAATAACATTTATATTTATATTTCACATTTTGCCTAACAGTTTAGTGGGGAATTGTTACCAAAACCACAACTTAATATAACTTTGCAGATACTTATGCGTCTAACCTTAGCAATGTTTATCATTACGCTATACTTTCATGGAGCTGAGCAGCGAAAAACCTTGACATGAATAAGATCGGTAATTTCAAACATTTGTCAACAGTGCTCATAGACCATCGGTTTAGAGACTGCCTTTCTAACAACTTGGTGTGGGTTCGAACCCTAACAGTTGCGATTATTTTTGAATTTTGTACATATTTTTAAATTAATAATTTCCTTTCTTTTTTATTTTTGCTAATATTTTTATACATTGATAACATGTTATTATTGTATTTTTTTTTTTGGAATTTATCTGTGCCAAAATATAATGGCCCACATGTTAAATAATAATTAACAGAACGCATCACGTAAAACCATTGTAGTTAACTTTTACACATAAACCTGATAGGAATTGTGGCAATTTACATGAAATCAACATTACATAATGCAGATACCCATAATGCCATCTATTGACCTCAAGACATCATGAGAATTACATCAAAACATATTTTTAATTATTAGTGGTACTTTTAAGACTTCTGAAAAAGGGATTCTTTTAATACCTTAAAAATATATTTCTGAATGAATTCCTATTAATAAAAATCAAACAAACTCAGAACTAATGTTTAAACAGTTTAACTTATGATTACATAGATGGCGTTTGCTAAGCTTAACTTGAGTTGCTCAAAAATTAATCTTTACGGGTCTAGGGCCTGGGATCACGTCATACCACCCGCGAGCAGCTGGCGAAGTCCCATGGTAGAAGAGTCGCGAAAAGAGTTGAATTAGATTGGTTAATCGGATGTCTAACTGGGTTTTAAAAACTTAAATCGTTTCGATTACGTTCCCGATTCGAAATAAATTGAGAATTAACTTGATTCATCACGTAGTTTATTAACTTAGTAGTTTGAAGAATAGCACCATTCATATAGTGCAAAATAATATTAGCATAGGTAGAAAAGATCAAATATGCAAACATATGGCCTTTTTTATGGCCCGACGCCGTAAAGAAAAAAAGGCAAAAAAAAAAAAAAAAGTTTACAGGCAGCATGCACAGAGTGGTCCACACTGCAGAAGACCGCATGGATACGCGGCGTGTGTGGTCGCGATCCTTAGCATTCTAGAAACGACGGAGAAGAAGAAAAATGCGAACATGATATAAGAAGGCCATTCAAATGCGCATTATTTTATGAATACTGTTAAAAATTGCCGATGGCATACACCACGATCAAAAGATGGTTAGGTTATTTTAGAAGATAGCTTATGTTGTCCGTTGCTTCAACATTAATTTATTACTTCTGTGAACGGGGTATCCACCGAACAAGCAATATTGACAAATATTTTTGGGAAAAACTAAGGAAAATATTTCCATGAAAACGCAAAGAAAGAAATAATATTACCATTCGATCAAATTTTATGATTTCTATTTAAATAATTAATTTATAAAAAACTTTGCTAAGGCACTTGGCTGAAAGTCACACGTATCCAACAAACTGTCATAGTAGCTGAAATAAGATTTCGGTTGATTGCTCCGGCATGGCTTAAAACTGTTAAATTCCCAGTGAAGCAACAGCTCAGGGCCAAAAACTATCCGTTGCGGGTTTCACCCTCCAGTGGATCATGGGAAACTGTAGATCCCCAGGCAGTGACGCCAGAGACGAACTTTGCGAAGAGAGTTTCCGAGACGGTACTGCTGTACCCACTTCTCCTCTTACCTTTCTCACTGATTCGTACATGAATTTGTCAGAGATCAACTGAAATTCAAGACAACAAATAGTCACCGTCTACAAATTACAGTGCAGCCTATACATGCGACTAACTAGGCGACTTCTCAACCCAAGTAGAAATACCCTCTGAATAATAATAGGTATAATTACGGGTCATTTCCCCGTATAAAATATCTTTTCAACATAGGCACTGCGGCGCAATGGATCGATGATTTATAAAAGGTGGCTGGCAGTGGATGGACGTGTACTGCACAACTGCGGCGCGATAGATCGATGATTTATAAAAGGTGGCTGGCAGTGGATGGACGTGTACTGCACAACTGCGGCGCGATAGATCGATGATTTATAAAAGGTGGCTGGCAGTGGATGGACGTGTACTGCACAAGACCGGGATGGTTGGCGCTTTGTGGGAAGCTTACATTTAACAGTGGACGGCAATTGGCTTAAATGATGATGATGATGATAGTCGCCATAGACAGCCCAATGTACAGAGGTTGCTTCGATACCAAGAAATCAGTAGCCCACTTCATTCTGGAAATGAGGCCTTTGCTACCCGACGTGCAAAAATCTTCGGAAAGATGAGGACATTAAGCGAAACCTGTATGGGTAGCTTCGCTGGCTAACCTAGCCAGGAATCCTAAGCACAATGGCGCGAATGGGAGTCTAGGTGCGGATAACGGAATCTCAACTGTACTCTCTCCGTTGCGTGGGTAGTCTTTTCTTCTAGATAGAGTTTTCCATTACAACTTTATGTAGCTCTACCCTAGAAACTTTTTTCAAATTAAAACGTTTCTCATTACGAAAAATTACTAAGGTTGGTCGGCGTTTTGAATAGAAGAGGTGATACAACATTTCCCTTGCGTTCTAAAGGGGTCAAGCAATGCCAGAAGTTGACTGTTCGTATAGCTTATGCCACAATGGTTGCTGGTCGCTCACAATGAGCCTCATCAGAAGGTTTAAAGTCACTCAAAGGGCAATAGAGAGGGCAATGCTTGGAGTTTCCTTGCGTGATCGAATCAGGAATGATAATATTCGTAGAGAACCAAGGTTACCGACATATCCGGAAGCATCGCCAAACTAAAGTGGCAGTGGGCAAGGCATATTGCCCGCAGAACAGAAGGTCGATGGGGCCGAAAAATTCTGGAGTGACTACCGCGTACCAGAAGACGCAACGTTGAAAAGTCTCCCACAAGGTGGACCGATGAAGATCGCGGGTAGCCGATGGATGCGAGACCCGCAAAACCGTTCGTTGTGGCAACGCTTGGGGCTATGGCGACGCTATGTCCAGCAGTAGAGGTCTTTCGGCTGATATGATGATATCTTATCTTAGCGATCTTACCTAGCGACATTAATCTATATCACATACACGCAAACGAAGTGGCGTGCAACAGCTATTTTTCTAATCTTCTAATGTATACAAATCTCGGATCACAGTGTTTGTTATCGAACTCCTCCGAAATGGCTTGACCGATTTATGTGAAATTTCTGTGTTAATTTATATGGCAAAACAACGTTTGCCGGGTCAGCTAGTTTACAATAAAATATCTTACATTTTTTAAAGGACACTGTTGCTTATTTGAATGCATTTATTATTTTTAGTGAATCATTAAAAAAAAATTGCAGCTAGAGGTAGTTGATGTCGGGTACACTAAGGGCACCGTGTTTATGTTACTCTAAAAGACAGAAAAAACAGTTCACAATGCGTTGTGACTTCTTTCTAACAGCCACATCGCTAATTTCGCGACCTGACACTTATGAAATATGCAATGCGTTATGGCAATGAAGAAAAGCCAAAACCCGTTCATCACATCGCGAGATAAGCATGTTGTAAAGACAGGGAAAGATGGTGTGGCAGTGGACTGCTATAGACTGATGATGAAAATGATTATGACAATATCCGCTCGATGTGTCGTTAAACGAAGCGTGACTAGCGCATTCATATTTAGATTAATAACTACATAAAATAGGAAAAAATTACGCACGCAGTTAGGTTCGATTATAAATAATAGTAAATTACTGCAGCGGCAAGCAAAGTAGGCATTGATGGACAAACGTGTAAAAGTGGGCTGAGGCAAAGCCGAGGCACTCATACGTAAGTCCATCAATGCCTAGTTGTGGCCAAGGCTTGTACACTACTTTTCTCAAATAATGCACGGAAATTAAAATACAATTAGTTTTCAAAATCAATGACGAATAACAACAATTATTCCCGCTTTAAAGTGTTAATTTTTTTTTTTCAGTCATCAGCTTTCTATTTGCAAGCTAGTTCGAAATTTAAATAATACCTTAGATAAGTTATCTCCTTGGCTGCCATGTTTCGGAGTAAAATACTGTTCCATTTTTAAGACAGTTATGAGTTAACTATGTAATTTATTTGGCCGCTAAACCACGACAGATATGATTTTCATATAACTTCTGCCGGCCGCTGCTCGCAAGGCCAGCACAGCAATTTCGATTTATCGCGAAGAAGGCTGTCAAAATAATGCTCAAATTTCCAAGCATGTTTGAGAAAGTGTATATTTTATGTATGTATATTTTGTTCTAAGTTAGTGTTACTGAATAAAATTGTCTCTTTAGGCAAGTGCTAGCCGAGATAAAAGAAGCGGAAAAAGCACTCGCAGAAATAGAAGCGAAAGTCGAAGAGCTGAACCAAGAGGCTAATCAAGCGCGCTCGATGGAGCGCTCGGCCTCCCGCGCGCTTCAAGCGCTGCTGTCCGAGCGCCACCAGAAGGATGAAGCGGCGCGCGTTGCCGCTGCAGCGCTAGATCAGCAGCAAGCGCCGCAGCATGCCGTTCTGGTAAGGAACTTACAAAAACGAATATTATTATGCATGTGTGTTTGTTGATGTGTCCGTCTTTTGAACAGCAACGGATCTATATGATTTTTACGGGAACCGATCACTTTTCGATTTTTTTTTATCGAATTTCATTTTACCGAAAACTATTAGCCGACGTCTTATTTGCTATATGCATTATTTGACATATGTTTAGATCATCGAAGTATCATGTGTCATAGGTATTATTTTATCGAACTATATTTTGCCGATTTACATAATAACTATTTGCTATTAGCCGAACTTTTAAACTTTTTCATTTGCCAAATGATTTATTTGCCATATTTTCACCACACCGAAACAACATTTTACGGAATATTTATGACAAATATATAGCTGTTTACTTGGTAGCATTTTCAATTTTAAATTAAAATAGTGTCAATAAAAGTCAATATCTTGTGCTACAAAATTTAGAGAAATGACAGAAACAAATCGCTGCAAAATTTAGTGACAGAAACAAATCGCTGCAAAATTTAGTGACAGAAACAAATCGCTGCAAAATTTAGTGACAGAAACAAATCGCTGCAAAATTTAGTGACAGAAACAAATCGCTGCAAAATTTAGTGACAGAAACAAATCGCTGCAAAATTTAGTGACAGAAACAAATCGCTGCAAAATTTAGTGACAGAAACAAATCGCTGCAAAATTTAGTGACAGAAACAAATCGCTGCAAAATTTAGTGACAGAAACAAATCGCTGCAAAATTTAGTGACAGAAACGAATCGCTGCAAAACCGACTTTACGCAGTCTTGTATGCCCTACCCCTAGAGTGTAATTTAAGCCCGCGCCTGCGCGGAGGAGTAGGGCGGCCCGCGAGCTGAGGAGCAGTTGATTTGAAGGCTTGCTGCATTCGCAGAATTAGCCAGCACATCGAGTCATCCGAAACTGTCAAATTTTCCCAATCTGAAATTTGACATATTGTTGTATGATTAATATTATGATCCTAATATGATTCTACTAAAGTGACCTTTTTAGACCCGCTGATCATCTCCCCATTTCAGTCTGGCAGCTTTTTTGCCCACGTCTATGAAACATGTTTTGAAGCGCAGCGTGGTGTTCCGTACTCTATCAATTCTTTTTAAACCTAAAATATTATGCACCATTGCTCTTTGGCATACCCCAAGGCGGAACTTTTGCGACTCGGTGAGTTGACCAGGTCTGAGCACCGTAGGTTAGGATGGGTAGAATACACATGAGATCTGAGCTTGAAAAGGTATATATATACAGGTGGAAGAGTTAGACATATCCAAGGAGAAGATGGCCACGCTGCAAAAGCAGGTTGACGAGTTGTCGAGCAAGGAGGCGGCGTTCCGACAGAATCTTGACGAGTATGATGCACGCATGAAGAAGAGTAAGAAGGAGCTGGCGGAACTGAAGACCTCCTGTAGGAGCTTGCGGGTAAGCATTTCGTTTATCATATTACGAGTGCCCCTTGGATCTACTCAAGTGCAGCCGTTGCCCGTACAGACTTGGTATTCATTATTATAAACTTGTATCTGCAGGGAGTATCATCTGCTACCACTGGTAGATCTACGTAAAATTGCCGTCTGTTTGTTTCTGTTGAAAATCCTCAATAACAATATTGATAACCCTGAATTATTGTCAAAACTATAGTTTAATGCAAGCATAAAATTCCGGTTTAATCCACCCATACGTGTACCTCATACATCTTCAAATTATAGGCGGAACAGTTATATTGTACGCACAAGCAGTAATTTCAATGATATTTGCAATGAATATGATTTGGATCCATTCACAATCAGTGTGAATTCGGCGTGAAGATGCTTAAGCCTCAAATTCTTTAAGTACCAAGTATTTATGTATCTAAATAATTCTTAGTTTAATTGAAACGGTGTGTTTTTATATTGTGCTCACACCATAATTTACATTCCGTTTCTATACGTGAGGTTTGCTGGTGACTGCAGTTTCCTATTTTGTTTGTCTTCATTAGCTGTAAGTCCTCCATGTACTAAATAAATAAATAAATTTAGGAAGAAATAGACCAAGAGCAACTGAAGCTAGACCAGGGCGTGACAGAGCGCAAGGCACACCAGCAACGTCTTCGAGAGGACAGCATCAAGATGACGCAGGTGGAAGCCATACTGGAGGACAAGCGTGTCGTCATCCGGAAGAAGATCGAAGAGGCTGAGCAGCTCTGTCCGAGGGTGCAGAGTCCCAGGTAAGGGAAACAAACCTTGTGAGCAGCTGCGGGTCTAAAAATACCACTTTAGCAGAATCAGAAAGCACATCACGCTACCCGTCACTGTCTAAATTTTCCCAATCAACCTTGAACCTTATGCGTTAGCGATAAAGATGAAAATTAAAGGAGATGTTCCAAAATGTATGGACCCTGGGCCAGGTCCTTGTACACTATACTTACTTTTACTATACTTGTTAGAAAAATATATTTAAAACAGTTCTCAACTGTCCAATTTCTTTAAAATGGCTTTGTTTGCTGGTAAAACAAAAGAATTTACACTTGATATTGCAACACGCAAAAAAAAACCGTCATGGCGGTAAGCTGTCATTTTGATTGATTAATGACGTTTGACATTTTTTCTGACATATTTATTTACCGGCAACGAGACGAAAGTGGGATTTTGCTTTTGTCTTGGTGAGATTAAGCACGCGATTCTTAACCTCCCAATTTGTTTTGTTAGCATAATCTGTTTTTGGTGTTGTATCTATTGTTTTGTTCGCTCATTTCCATTTTTGGGCGCTCATTTCCTTGGAAATGAGTGCTGAAGAACCCCCTGACGGGGGTGGAGGAATACCTCCAGACATAGAGATTTTGGAGTGCTCTCAATTCTCTGATGTTGGTCGCGTAAGGTCAGAAATAAGGAAACGCCCCGGAGAACCTGAGTTTTTTGTTGACGCGAAAAAGAACAAGCCGCCGTCTGATTCAATTCAGTCGGTTTACACAAAGCCGGGATTTGAGAGTGACTCCAAAGTACTCTATAGTGAGTGCGACAGGGCTCCCTTCACTGTGTTTATTTCTAGGTTAGAAACAGACCCTAAGCAAGGTCTAACCTTAAACTCTCTGAGGTTTGCTCAATTTTTACATAATAAAGGGTTTAGAGGTGTTGTGCAGGGCAGTGTCAAGTCATTAGGCCGTAATAGGATGTCCGTAGATTTCATTACATTCAACGATGCCAATCAATTTGTTAACAACCCTATTTTGCTAGATAACAAATATGTTGCGACCATCCCACGCTTCCATGTTACCCGCATGGGAGTTATTAAAGATGTACCCACGGACTGGACTCTTGAAGAGCTAATTCTAGGCATAGAGACTCCTCGTAACTGTGGGGAAGTTATTAGGGCTAGGAGGCTTAATTTTAAAAATAGAAAAGAGGGTTCCGTTTCTTGGTCTCCCTCAACAACTGTAGTGCTGACTTTCTCTGGTCAAATACTCCCAGAGAAAGTCTTCTGCTATAATGCTTCTCTTCCTGTTTCTGTGTACCATCTTCCCACAATTCAATGCCGTAACTGCCTTCGTTTTGGCCATATTAGCACCCAGTGCAGATCTAAACCCCGTTGCTACCGATGTGCTCAACCACACCCTGGTGATAGCTGCAATGTTCCGGACCCTCAAGTTACTTGTCTTTTGTGTGATGGTGGAAACCATAAGGCTACTGATGACAAGTGTCCTGAACATTCAAGACAAAAATCAATAAAAATGGTTATGTCTCAAGAAAACCTTAGTTACCGTGAGGCTTCAGTTAGGTTTCCCCGCCCCAAAGTGTTATACTCCAATGTAACTGCAGGCCCAACCATTTTCAAACCATCACAACATCCTCCTTCTGAATCCCATCTCTACTCAGTCCCTACCCCTACCTCCTCTCCATATGCAAGCCCTGTTAAGTCCTCTTATACCAAGACAGTTTATCGTTCCCCAAGACCTCGTCCGGAGCTGGGCAAATCTTATGATACCCAAGCCCACAGGTCAATGGTTTATACCCCTAGCTCTTCTCAACCTAATGGCTGTGCTCTAAACTCTCCTTATGTTGAAACCACTCCCCTTCCCACCCCGAATGACAACTTAATAGAGCTCCTGGCTTGCTCACTCATTAATATGTTGTCTAAATTTAGTGACGCAATACCGGACAATGTCGTAATACTAGTTCAACAGCTCCTAGAAACCTGGACTCGCCAAAATGGAAAAGGTCCTTCAGTGGAATTGTAGATCGATTCGCAGAAAAAAACACGAATTGATCTATCTCATTAATCGTTACACTCCCGTCGTCTTTGCCGTGTCGGAGACATGGCTCAGGCCTGGAACTCCCTTTAGGGTTCCTGGTTTTTCATGTCTTCGGGACGATAGAGAGGACGGATGGGCCGGCTGCGCACTGCTGGTTAGCAGATCTATCATTTTTTCCGAGATTCCTCTTCCTGACCATGATCCTGGTCTACATGTAGTAGCCATTAGAGCCCTGGATATATCCTATGTGTCTGCCTATATCCCTCACCCCAATGCCAATCTTTTGTCTGAATTTAACTCTATACTTTCTTCTATCCCAAGCCCCCTGATTGTACTCGGTGATTTCAATTGCCGCCACACCCTTTGGGGATCTCACTGTAATGACCCCTCCTCCAGCTTTTTGTTAGATCTCTTAGATGACTGCAACCTCTGCGTCCTTAATGATGGATCTGCTACCCGTAGGGTTTCGCCTACCCAAAACATTAGTGTTCCCGACCTTACTTTCTCTTCCCCTTCCTTAGTATCATCACTCTCCTGGTCGGTTCTACCGAATTCCTACGGGAGTGACCATTTCCCTATATTGATTTCGTTTCCAAATTCTCATCCTCGTTCCCCTCCTATTCAACCCCTGCAAAAATATCTCCTTTCACAAGCTGACTGGTCTCATTTTTCTTCCCAATTGGATTCAGAACTTCAAAACTTCCCCCCAATAAACTCCTCCAATTCACTTACTGTCTATAATGACTTTGTTGAATGCTTGTTTAAGTTTTGCGAGTCTCTATCTCCACGCTCTCCAGTTTCCCTTGTTTGGAAAAAGAATTAAAACCTATCGCAGAGCTTGTGACAATCAGTCTTCTGTAGTCACAACCAATGACCCTAATTCTTGGTTAGAGGACTTTATTACAAAATTAGCTCCCCCTTTTGTTCCTAGTTTTGACTGCCTTCCAACTACAGATCCCCCTTCTCCCACTTCCTCTGATAGATTTGATGAACTTTTTTCGTTTTCAGAATTGACATGTGCCTTGGAACATCTTCGTGATTCTGCTCCGGGTGTTGATGGAATACCCTATTCCTTTATTTCCAAATCCTCTTCAAATTGCAAATTAATCTTCCTCGACCTAATCAATTCCTTTTTCGCTACTGGTCAAGTCCCAGAGTCCTGGAAAACTCAAATTATTATCCCCATTTTGAAACCTGGGAAAGACCCAAAAGATTCTTCCTCCTATCGTCCTATCGCGCTTTCCTCTGTGTTGGCTAAAATCATGGAAAACCTCATAAAGAATCGACTTGAATGAATATTAGAAATCAAAGGCATCTTAGCCAAATCCCAATTTGGATTTCGAAGAGGCATGGGCACTCTAGATAGCCTCAGTATCTTCTTATCGGATGTCCGCATTGCTTTTTCCAAAAATGAAAGCGTTCTTGGTGTTTTCCTAGACATAGCCTCTGCCTATGATAATGTCCAGCTTCCAATACTCAGGCAAAAGCTGCTTCAGCTGAGTATCCCTGTGAGGATGGTCAACATCATTTGTAATCTCCTTATGTCCCGCTCTATTTCTGTCCGCCATCAAAACACAATCTCACCATCTCGTCTAGTGTGGAAAGGATTACCTCAGGGGTCGGTCTTAAGCCCTATCCTGTATAATTTATACACATACGATTTGGAGTCTTCAGTGAGCTGTTTTTGCAAAATTTTACAATACGCCGACGACATTGCACTTTACTTTAGTTCATCTTCCCTTTCAGATGCCTCATTTCGCTTAAATTCAGCCCTTCAGTATTTAAATCAGTGGCTTATCGATCATGGTCTAAATTTATCTGTCTCCAAATGTAACGCAGTTGTTTTTTCCCGAAAACGAAATATTCCTCCTATAAACCTACTTGTTGAAAACGAACCCATATTGATCTCTGATAAGGTGAAATTTCTCGGCCTCATCCTTGACTCTAAATTATCTGGCCTTTATCATTTGGACTACATTTCGAAGAAATGCGAAAGAGGAGTTAATGTTCTGCGTGCCCTCTCTGGAGTTCGCTGGGGAGCCCATCCAACTTCCCAAAAAATTCTCTACAATGCTATAGTTCGCAGCCACTTTGATTATGGGAGCTTTCTTCTGGAACCATGCAACAAAATCGCCCTTGCTAAGCTGGAAAAGATTCAGTCCAAATGCTTGCGCATCATTACGGGTGCTATGAAATGCTCCCCTATTAATGCCCTTCAAGTAGAGTGTTTGGAACCCCCTCTTCATTTACGCAGACAATATCTCTGTGATAGATTTTTTTATAAAGTAATCCAAATTAAATCACACCCCCTCCTTCCTCTTCTTCGTACTCTTTTTGAGTTAATCTCAACGTCCCGCTATTGGACCCATAAAAATCCTCCTCTCCTCATTAATAGCTTCAGTAAATTTAATAATATGCAGGTTTCTGTAGCCCAATCTAGTTTGAACCCCTTATTTGAAGTAAATTTTAATTCATTACTCTTTCAACCTAAAATTATCTTTAACTTTGGTATTTCGAAACATGACCCTGCTGCTAATGATAGAATCAATAGGACTTTAGCAAAGGATTGGCATGACTGGCTTACGATATTTACAGACGCCTCGAAGCTGTCGGATGATAGCTATGTCGGTTCTGCCGTGTGGATACCAAAGTTCAGAATAATACTAAATTTTCGCAGTTCTTCATTAGGCTCCATTTATACTGGGGAAGCTATAGCTCTTTTGGAAGCGGTCTCCTATGTTGAATCACATGGTCTCAACAAATCTATTGTTTTTTCGGATTCTCTTAGCTGCCTTCAAGACTTAATAAAATCCCCTTTTCGTTCTCGTCATAATTGCCCCCTTACCTTACAGATTAAACAACTTCTTTATAGATGCTACTGTTTAGGCATTGATATCGTATTGGCCTGGATCCCTAGCCACTCTGGAATCATAGGAAACGAAAATGCTGATTCGATTGCTAAATCGGCTACTCGGAATGGGATTGAATCTCACACATCCTGTTATGCTCGTGATTTACGTTGCCTTGTTAAACCGGAGATGACGAAATGTTGGAACGCACAGTGGCAAAAAACTCGGTTACAGAAGGGAAAATTTTATGGCTCCATCCAACCTCTTATTCCTTCTAAATGTTGGTTTAACAAACTTAAATTTTCAAGTAAACTGGTTACCTCTGTCATAATTCGTCTCCGACTGGGATTTGTTTGCACACCAGTTTTTTTGGCTAAAATTCGCGTGAAAGACAGTTCTTTGTGTGAATGCGGTCTAGAGGAGGGTACTCTGGAGCACTTGTTTTTTTCCTGTCCTCGTTTAACAACTCCCCTTTACGACTTACTCCCGTCTGATTTTCCTCGCCCAATTAACATTCCTTTCCTTTTATCTTTAGCCCATACCCCCGCAGTTAAAATCCTTTATAAGTTTATTAATATAAATAAAATTTTCTTGTAACATTTTTTTATTATTTAAATATATTTATAATATTTTATTTACGTTACGTACTGATGATGTATATCAAAAATATAAAAAAATATAAATGTGTTTGATGTATTAACATTCATATTATGTGCCGTCTTATATTATTAACCAAATGTTTTGTCCTTTTTAGCATGGAGAATAATGGATGACATCGCTACAAAAACCGATCAATAGTCATTAAACAGTTATCGTAACTGAGTACCGTACTGAGTACCATCTCAGACCTCTCACCTTGACATTGGCAAAATCATCGAATGTTCGTCGATGGAGCCATAACCTTAAAAAAATTGAATTGAATTGAGACGAAAGTGACATTGTTATGACAGCTGACAGTTATTTTTCTATGATCTGTAACTAAATCGGTGCGACGCCATTTTGAAAATCGGTAAAAGTAATTTATAAACATCAATTAACTACCACAACAGTAAACATTTAAATGAATTAAATGTATTTTTCCCAAATCCTACGGATTTTTCTCCTTTTTAGGAGGTAATGTACATAGACCTGGCCCATTTTGAAAAATCTCCTTTGACAGATTGTTGTGTGATTAATATTATGATTGTAATATGATTCTCCTAAAGTCGCCTTTAAGCCACCTTATCGCGCGGTTAAACGCAGTTCAGTCCCGCTAAGTTATTTCAAATTATTGAAAATATCGGCCAAGTGCGAGTCAAACTCGCGTACAAAGGGTTCCGAACCAATTTCATTTTTGTAACATGTTATTTTATCACTATAGACTTCTTATAGGTTTTTCTGTAATCTGTAGGTAACTATTATCTGCATTTTTTTTTTTTTCAAAATTTTGTGGTCATTTTTGGTTTAATTTCTTGAATAACTTCAGAACTTTTTATTTTAAATTTATACTTCAATCCTCTCAGGAAATCATTTCATTTGATATGTCACAAAATACAGTTTGAAATACTTTTATTTTTTAATCTTTCTAGTTTGACCATACTCAACGTTTATTTATTTACGTAACCTAGGGTTACGTAAATAATGCGCGCGTTTCCCTAAAAATACCATATGTTCATTACTATGAGAAACCGATACCCATCACGTCTGCGTATTCTCACGAATTAGTAGACTGAAATCCAACACCAACATAATTGAGAAAAGGCTTGGTGACTTTGGCAGTCTTTATCACTGATAGAATGTAACGTTTGCGAGGCCTCCCATGCGGTGGAGCCAGTAGCCGATGAATGCGAGACGCACAGGATCGGTCGCTGTGGCGTCATGCGCAGGGAGGCATCCCACGCGGTGGAGCTCAGACCTGCCTCGGGTCGGGTTAGCCGGTGCATGCGAGACGTGCAAGACCGGTTGTTGTGGCGACACGCGAGAGGAGGTCTCCCAAGCGGTGAAGCTCCGACCTGCCTCCTCCTCGGGTCTTCCACAAGGTGGAGCTCAGACCTGCCTCGGGTCGCGGGTAGCCGGTGCATGCGAGACGTACAAGACCGGTTGTTGTGGCGACACGCGAAAGGAGGTCTCCCAAGCGGTAAAGCTCCGACCTGCCTCCTCCTCGGGTCTCCCACAAGGTGGAGCTCAGACTTGGCTTGGGTCGCGAGTAGCCGATGAATGCGAGACGCACAGGATCGGTTGTTGTGGCGACACGCGTGGGGAGGCCTCCCTCAAGGTGGAGTTCAGACTGGCTCGGGTCGCGGGTAGCCGATGGATGCGAGACGCGCAGGAGCAGTCGTTGTGCCTACACGCGTGGGGATCCCCACGCGTGTAGGCACAACGACCGGTCCACCGTCCAGCAGTGTACGTCTGCAGGCTGGTACGATGATGATGATGATGATAGAATGTATGTCTGGAGCCCCGTGTGTAACGTGACAACTTCCACAGGGATAGGGCGATAGTGACGAACGAGCTGAAGAAGATTCAGCTGAAGCTGAGCTCCATCCGCAGCGACGGACTGTCGGTGGACGAGGTTGCGCTGCGTCTGCGCAACGCCGAGCACCAGTTCCTGCACACGTGCAACGAGCTGCAGCGGCTCGGGAAACTTATCGAAGAGGTGAGGAAACGACCTCATTTTTTTTAAGGCTAGTGTCCGTGCCCTGATGGTAAGCGAAGATGTGGCCAACGATGGAGTATACTTGCTTAGAAAGTGAAAGCAGCCCGAAAAGAACCCTAAAAAGTGTCCTATCTTCACACACAAACTCATAGCTGAGTAAATATTCTTTTTTCACAGACGAAGGTCGTATCAGAGAAGCACAAGAACCATTTATACAAGCTGCAGACCCTAATCGCAAGGAAAGTGGAGCACAGCTTCCAATCTGTTCTACGTCTCAGAGGATACTCGGTAAGATGTCATTTACAGTTCCCGTCACGCAAGCTTGCCTCCACAAAGTACGCCGCAATCGGCTGCGCAGGACGTCAATTTGACAACAAACATACAACCGCGCATGCGCGGGTAGCTCGCGCATGCGCGGATTAGCACAAACGCGCGGGTGTAATGGCATCTCACTCGCTCGTATACGTTCGATGCATAAGCGTGTCCCGCTTGCTCGATGCAATACGACTGTGGATGCGAAAAGTGTTACACGTTGTTATTGTTTTTAATGATTTATTTTGGTTATTTCTTACAGTTTGATTTGTGTTCTTGTGGTGTATGTGTTTGTTGTGTTACTTTTTGATATTTGATTGTTACTGGTAGTCTTTGTTACTTGTTTATAGTATAATACGTATAAACAAAAAAATATTTTAGGAACGTAACACTTTTTTACGCGATTGCACCTGCGCGGACTTCACTCAAACCTAACTTCCGAGGGGCAAGCCACGCTGACGCGAACTGTACCAATAATGTTTTTTTTTTTTTTTTTCGATGATCTCGTGGCTAGATCATAACAACCGCACGGGTCGATCTTCAAGGTTAAGCAACGCTTGCCAAGGTTGGTCTGTGGATGGGTGACCATCTTAACATAGCGAGTTTCCTCCGTGCCTCGGAAAGCACGTTAAGCCGTTGGTCCCGGCTGTAATTTGTAGATCTTTGGCAGTCGTTACGGATAGTCAGAAGCCAGTAAATCTGACTCCAGTCTTGCCATGAAGTACCGTGTTACCCAGTTAATGGGTTGTGGAGGTCTGGTAGGCAGCCGCTCCTCGTAAAATACTGGTATTCAGCTAAATCCGGCTTGACTGGAAGCCGACCCCAATATAGTTGGGAAAAGGCTAGGCAGATGATGATTTTTTTTTTTTTCATAATTTTAAGCTCGGTAGTTTCGGAGATAAGGGATAATTTCTTGATTAACTCCAAAACTTTTTATTTTAAAATTATGAAAAAAAAAATATAATTAAAAACCTCACAGTAAACCCGTTCATTTGGTATGTCACACGATACTGTTTAAAAATTAAATTTTTTAGGCTGACCCCCAATAGTGTCAATCAATCAATACACTACCAAACTAAAAGATACTAAAAGTTTATTTATTTACGTAAAGCGCCTGTGTTTGGGTCCCAGAAGTCCATATGTTTACCAAATTTCACAGAATAGGTCCTGTAGGTCCGGAGAAAACTGGCTGTGACAGACGGACAGACGGACAAACCGACAGATAGACATCTGAGTGATCCTATTAGGGTTCCGTTTTTTACGCATGTTCGGAATCCTAAAAATTTATTGTTCGATTCGGGATTCACAATAATATATTGTTCGATTCGGGTATCTTCGAAAGGATATTAGGGAAAGATCAATGTACTTTACTGCAAGTATATCTGACGCTACCGTAGTGTATGTATATCTATAATCAAAACACTGTTGTAAATCTACTTACTCTTTTATTACTTCAACCAGGGTCGCATGTCGATAGACCACTCCGTGGGTTCTCTAGAGATCCAGTGTTCCGGGCGCGACAGCAGCAGCGCGCGCGTGGCCGCCAGCACCATGTCGCTGTCGGGCGGAGAGCGCTCCTACTCCACCGTGGCCTTCATCATGGCGCTGTGGGACTGCGTGGAGCTGCCCTTCTGCTTCATGGACGAGTTCGACGTGTTTATGGTACCGAGCTTTACTGTCAACTAGCTGTAGGCACTTGTGTCACCGCCGCGCGCCGGCGAGGAAGCGACTGGCTATCGACCATTTGCTGGCTGAGGAAAGGGACAAAAGATATAGATCTCGTGTGAGTAAGAGACACATACATTCATTGTCGATTGCTGGCTGTCGGCTCTTACCTCTAGTTGATCTCAGCGATAAGAGCTATCAAAGATTGTACTCGCTCAGCGACACTCGCTCGGCGATCAGACCTCACCAAACAGCGGTAATTTCTACCTATATTGCGGACCGGAGCGAGTATTGCGAGTAAAAGCCCGTCGCTCAAAAGCTCTCGCTGAAAGCCGAGCGTCAACTATCGAATCGTCACTCGCTACTCGCTGCTCGCCAACTCGTTTCGAGTTTGAAGCTTTACTCGCTAGTCGCTGATCGCCAGCGGTGAGACAAAGTGCCTCATCCGCAGATTCACACCCGTTTAATACATCAAAATCTATATAAATAAAAATCAGTTGCCATCCATTTGAATGATTTCTTAACTTTAAACAAGGTATTATTGACCGAGATTCAAGGTAGAACATATATTACAATACGGCTAAGCGCTGCGCGCTTTCCGCCCCCTATCTCATAAACGATTGAGCGCGTGAAATAGTGTTCGTTGCAAAAATTGTGGCAAATTTTACGCTCTACAATTTTGGTCCTAAGTGTTAACATGATAAGAGCTATAGGACCTTTGACCTTCAATAACTTACGACGCAGACATGAAATTTTATAAGACTTGACACAACATTTAGAACTTCAAAATGAAGGTGTATACGAGTTTCCAACTGTTTACTGTTCTCGTTCCGAGATGAAACGCTTTTGACTAGTTCTACTAGTTGGACTAGTTCTAAAAATCCATATTCACCTAAACTCGTGGTTTTAGGACAACGTGAACCGTAAGATAGTGATGGAGCTACTGATCGACCACGCGCTCGGCAAAACAAATCAACAGTTTGTGTTCCTCACGCCGCAGGACACCTCCACAGTCAGCGCCGGACCAAAGATTAGCATACACAGGTGAGCTTTCATAGCTTCTTGACATTTGCCTGTATAAAATTCCCGAGGCTTACGCTAGTCATTTTTAAGTCCCATAGAGTATGTAGAGGGATTTGGAGCTTGTGGCTAAATAATAACAGCCGCACGGGTCGATCTTGAAAGTTAAGCAACATTTGCCAAAAAAATACCTGTTCCTAATTTTATTAGGAACAGGTATTTTTTTTTTGGCGGGTCTAAAAGAGGCCACTCTAGCACAATCAAAAAGCACATCACGCTACCCGTCATTGTCAAATTTTCCCAATCAACATTGAACCTAAAGTGTTAGCGATAAAGATCAAAATGACAGATTATTGTGTGATTAATAATATGATTCTGCTGAAGTGGCATTTTTAGACCCACTGGAGTCGGATCTCTGTATAAACGCACACTCAAAAAGAATTTGAATAAATGCCATCTTCTCAATTTTGTTTCAGAATGGCAGACCCACGGCCGTAATACGTATTCACGTAATAATTTTATAAGTTATCCAAAGGAGATTATTTTATCATGATTGTGATTGCTGTTACAGAGGTACCACATCTTGTTTGGGTACCTTCTGGATGTTACTTGTTACATCGTTAATTTTTTATACTATTTTATAAGTGAGAACACTTTGTGAAACAAAATGAATGGAAAATAAAAATATTTTCAAATAAGAAATCAACAGCTTTTATTTTAAACTAACGACCCATCCCAGCTTCGCATGGCTATCTGTCGCTCGCGCGAATGTCGAGAATTATAGGAATGGGATAAAATGGAGATTCTATTTATTATTCCAGACTATGATCAACCTTTGTGCCAAATTTCATCAAGATCCGTTCAGCCGTTCTGACGTGATTGAGTTACAGACATCCGAACGCATTTATAATATTATAAAGTATAGATGACTTCTGTTGAATGGTCACATGACGAAATGTTAGAATTCGCCATGCACAAAGCGCGCAGTACGGCTGGTTACGTACATTTTAGAACGTTAGTTATTTTCCAACTTTCCCAATTGTCCAGTTAATATCAATCATGATATCACGAGCCCGTGCCTTCGTCCGCCACAACTCGTAAAATAGCAGACACATGTCACTTTGTGACAGTGGTAGTGGAAGCAGAACATGAGCTTCACTGCTTCGACGTCGGAGCCGCCGGCGACGAGGGAGGAACTTGCGCTAGCGAAAATATTGGCCGGAAACTCATCGGACATTGGCATGACGGAAACCTTTGTCCAGGGCGAGAAGTCTAGACATAGTTAGGTACCGGTCGCGTGCTGACCGAATGCGGTAAGGCCGTCAATCTCAAAATCGATCCACGATCAAAATCAATAATCCTGATCCGAGGATCGTGTTCGAAAATGACTGTTTATGGACGACCTTAAAACTTGACGAGCGAATTCGGTTGGTAAGATAAGATAAGATTTATTTATTTATGTATGATGAGTCCAATCATGTAGTGTGGTAGGCGATCGGTTACCATGTCGAGACATCGTTTCTGCCTAGATGTAAAAACGAACTGGTTAAAAATATTTCATTTTTAACCGACTTCTTCAAAAAGGAGAAGGTTCTATGTTCGGCTGTATGTATGTTTTTATTTTATTTTTATATATGTTCATCGATTTGTCCGCCAATTGGAAATCGATTTAAAAAAATATTTTTGTATTCGAAAGCCTATACTCCTAAGGTGGTCCCATTGTCACCAAGTCAGAATCTGAAAATGGGATCCCATGAAATATGTTTGTTCAGCGATATTTTCGCCAATTGTAAACCGATTCAGATGATTCTTTTTTCGTTTGGAAGAGTATTTTCCCGGACTGGTCCCTTGTAAATTTGGTGAAGATCTGATGAAGAACTTCGGAGGTAGGCAACTTCCGTTGCCTCTTCAATATATGATAGCAAATGGATCGGGATTTCTGAAATCGCATGTCTGTTGATTGTTTACATCAGTTAAAACATCACTCTGTGTTTGTGGTCTCACTTTTTATTGGTACGCAGGTACCTCTAAAAAGTGAAAAATAAAAGAAATATAATTTCAGAAGTCGGTGTCAAAAACGAAATAACCAAAAACACCGACTTATTTATTTTATACTTTGTAGTGTTTTGTTTTTGGAAGTCGGTTGTATTTCTATAATTATTAGATTCGTAAAAAAACCTCGTCAATCGTACAATAATTCTGTCCTCTATCCCTCTATCCATAGCGTAGAATAGATCGGAAAAGCAACAAAATCAATTTTATTTCTGACAGTGACACTTCTCTTGACAAGTTTGCCAAAATAAAATAAACTCAAAAAAATAGCTTTAGCCTTTCATTCATTTCTTCTTAGTCAAGTATGTTTCAAATCTAATGTTATCTACAGTTAGCTTAGAGCATTTATAATGACAGTTAGACATTTCTCTAGTTATTTGTTTTCAGCAGATAGTTAAAAAAACATCGAGGTAAGTCAAACTTTCGTTCTAAAACATAGGTATTGGAACGAAAGTTCGACTTACCTCGATTAACAAGTTTTTTTTACATAGCGTATTTCTTACATAAATAACTTCTCGTGAACAGAAACGATTTTGCTTGTATTCTTATTTTTAGTTTCAAATAACATTAAGATAACATTGTGTGTGACTGAAGTATATAGATGTCAACCACTTTAGAAGCTGTACCTAAGGTAGACATAGATCCCTCTGGAGTATTTAAATACATATTAATGAATGTGTATGACAAATCAAAACCTAAAGCGGAACCACTCCTTATCGTGCGTGGCTACAAGCGCTGCAACTACCACTCAGATATTTATGATGAGGTAAGAATTGTATGATAATATTGTTGATCTGAATTCTGTACTGATACAGATAGCATAAACATGCATGCGTGTATATGGGGTTGATTTTATAATTCAAAGATCAACTCTTTAGCATAGATATGGTGAAGAAGCAGATTGGACTAACAACTTTGCAAAAATTAATTTGATTAATAAGTACCTAAACCTGAAAGCAATCTGCACCAGGTATAATTGCCACATATGTTTAACTAGCTGACCCGCAAAACTTTGTAATGCTCTGCTCCTGTTTCGGACGGCAGGGACACGTCCAGTGTCCGTAATGTCGACCTGAGACAATCTCCCACGTAGTTCGACATACGCCCCTTAATTTCCTTGCGTTGGTTACGTACGCCGCCACGCATCCCTGAATGCGTATGTGCTCCTACACAACCTCTAGAACCTCGGAAGACGGAGACGGACAGCCGGGAGGAGCTGAAATAAAACGCTTCTTCCTGGGGTATCATGATCTGCAGGTTTCGGCTCCTTTTCTTCTTGTTGTTGCCTCTTCGACGGCTGTTCGACGACTGCAATTGAGCCCTTTGGAGTAATCGACGGGCGGGCATAGGCTGAGCCTTTAATCCAGCGTTGTCATTGCGTGCCCGTAACGACGGGCACGTCATCTGGGTGCCATATAGGCATGGTAGAATGTCAGCGCGACAGATTGTCGCTGCGTGCCTACAGTGTTTCTGTCATTGTGTCAGCAGAGGGCTCCACGGTACTGTCTCACAGTGCCGTCTCTTCACAACCCTCAGCGGCGGTCAGTCCCGCCAGGAGAGACCTCCGGTTGCCCGGAGGAGGCCTGGTGAGAGACGACCAGCGACGTAGGCGCCGACTTTACCCTACCGTGGGTGCTGATCTCCCGCCTGTCACGCTGAGGGACCGTAGTGTGTGTATGGGCGGCGAAAGAAACGTACGTCCGCGCCGCGCCGTACGTTCATCACGTGTGTTTGTAGAGTCGTGCTTGACTATATTAACATTATCAGAGACATGTATTGCGATTCCGTGTCGTCTGTCCAGACCACTGTTGGCGAATCCAATTAACATTAGCAGAGACATGTACCGCGTTTGCGTGTCCTCTGTCCAGACCACTGTTGGCGAATCCAATTAACATTATCAGAGACATGTACCGCGTTTGCGTGTCCTCTGTCCAGACCGCTGTTGGCGAATCCAATGGGTTTCCAATATCTGTTGGCGTTCACCAAGGCTCGGCTCTTAGCCCGTTCTTGTTTAACGTGGTGCTCGATGTAGTAATGGCAAAATCCAAGATCAGCCACCATGGCTAATGATGTATGCCGATGACATCGCCCTCGTTAATCAGAACAAAGCCCATCTTGAGCGCAAAGTCAACATTTGGAAGGACACGCTGGAATACAGTGGTCTGAGACTAAATGTGGCGAAGACTGAGTACATGTCCTATAGCAGCACGGATTCAAACACCATCCGAATAGGTTCGGACCTGAACACAAAGTCTGATACGCTCAGTTACCTTGGATCCGTGCTGCACGAGTCTGGCAACGTGGACGACGATGTCCAAGTACGTATTGGGTGAAGCGGCGCGAGGTAACGGGCTTTGTATGCGACCGCAAAATGAAAATGCCTCCGAAGCTCAATGTATAAATGCATCATATGGCCTGTCCTCCTGTACGGCGGCGAGGGTTGGCCAGCACTAAGCAGACACACCCAGGAGCTTCGCGTCACGGAGATGAAGATGCTGAGGTGGATGAGCGGCGTAACACAATCCGATCGCATACGCAACTCTTTCATCCGAGGTAGTCTTGGTGCCCGTGACGTGGGGGAAAAACTGCAAGAGTGTCGTCTGCGATGGTATATTATGGCCACATCATGCGCCGCCCTATGGAGTACGTTGGTCGGAGATGCATGAATATGGCTGTCCTTGGGGCTAGGTCCCGTGGGCGCCCTCGCAAGCGCTGGCTTTCATCGTCAAGTCCGACATAACAGCCAATGGCCTGATTGAAAAGGATGTTGAAGATCGGGTAAAGTGGAGCAAGCTCAGTCGGAAGGCGGACCCTGGCAATGGCCGGGATTAACGCCAGGTGGAAGAAGACCTTACTCTATAACCTAGAATACAAACTTAATTGATAAAACACTGCAAAATGTACATCTAAACAACTTTCATTATACGTTTTACTTAATATCTTGAAAACTATAAGTCCTATCGACTTGATTATTTTTGTAAAATACGTTTTGCGTCGAGATCTTTATTTTGAAACCAATTTCAACACGATATCTCTACAAACAAAAACCTCGTTTTCTAATTTATGTACATAATTATTTACAATGCAAAGATTCTATTAGTTGTAGTATGATGTAATATAGCCTTCCCCGATAAATGGCCTATCCAACACTAATAAAAATAATAATTTTCCAATTTGAACCTGTAATCCCTGATATTAGTGCATTTAACGAAACAAAAACTTTAGCTTAATAATATTAATAACTAGTTGAGCCGCGCAACTTCGTCTGCTCCGCACCTATTGGTCTTAGCGTGATGATATATAGCCTATAGCCTTCCTCGATAAATGGGCTATCGAACACAATTTTTCAAATCGGACCAGCAATTCCTGAGATTAGCGCGTTAAAGTAAACTAAAACTCTTCTTCAGCTTTATATATTAGTATAGATTCATTTATGTGCAAATTTCAGGTGCATGAAAGACTTCAACCACTACACTGTGAACCCTTAGGAGGAGGTAGTATCTCTCGTGATCCCGAAAATAAAAAGTTACACATCTATGGTTTTTCTCAGGGCTATGGCACGGCAGACCACGAGCTTACTGCCAAATTAATCAAGATAGACTTCCCAGACTACAGCATCACTGTCAGTGATGAGGGATATTAAAATATACCTACTGTGGTTGTTGTTAAAATAATTATTGTTTGAAATAAACAAATTTGAATAATAAAACTTTATTTATTAATATGAATCCCCATCCTGATATTAAATAAGTACATTGGCTTAGAAGCGTAAGTGTTTCCCTTTCCGTGTCCAACTGGCGACACCGGTCGCGGTCTCGTGAAATACACACGCTCTTGTATAACTACACAATTCAACCAACCCGTGCTCGACTCGCGTCAACTGAGCACGTTTTTGAGATCAAGCAACGTTAAAAGAGGTTTTACAAAATAGAGTGCAATTGAATTGAACACGGTTTTTTTACTGGTTTGTTCGAAACAAATCTGTGTTGGTTTAGCGCGTTCGTAAATGTTCGGAATAAATCGTGCGGGCCGAAGCAGTATAGCAGCAATTTTCAAAGATATTATAATACAAAGATGTAAAGTTTTCAATAAATGTGCCCTGTTGGATTTTATCACTGACACATTTGATAATTACAAATAAAGATTATAGCAATTTGCTAATGCGTAAGCTACGAAAAATTTTGTGCAAAAAGTAAGTCGATAACTCAAAAATCACCACTTGATGATAAGTCCTACTTAATAAAAGACAAAAACAGACGTATATGATTCTGATATGGGAATGTGTGACTGTTTATCAGGGAAAGGTGGACGCTACTGCAAGCATGTATTTGCTGTGGAACTAATTTTGCAAAACGGTTACTACATCGTTAAATTTGACTGTTGATTGCCGCCAAAATTTGGCCAAATTGGCATTGGGAGATGAATATAACCCGCATTTCTTCCAAAATATAACCCTGGATTCAAATAACGTGGAGATGACCGAAGAAAGTCAAGGCTCCTCACAGCAACAGTTTACATTGGCAATAAGGATTAATGAACCTGCTAACATAGAAAATAATATTTCCACAAAGCCTTCAATTCAAGAAAATTATATGATTACTGTAGACACAATTGAGTCTGAGTTTATGAGAATAATCAAAGTATTAAAGAAGAACCAAATCCAGTAAATGCCCGAATACTGAAAAAATATTCATCTGAACTATCTCGATTGCAGACTCCTTCCATTATTGTTTCATTTATTTATTTATTTATTCATTTGGTTAGCCAACAATTGTTTACATAAGACTTACATTTAATTTACATACACATGCATATACATGCATGATTAGAAAATACGACGTTCACGAAAAGTTAAGGTCCAAACTCCATTTATTTCGAGACGGCATCGGCATCAAAAACAATTACCCAGCAGTGGTAGAATACAGTCCGGCCGTCCTGTTAAGAAGAAACGTGCACACAATATCGCTCTGTCGTTGTCTTTTTTTATATTTTTGTGCTGATAATAAATGTTTCATTAATTTTATTGTAATGTTTCATTCAAATCATATTGAGTTAATAATACTAACTACTACTATTGATTAATACCGTCGCTGATTCAACACACTTTTGAAGACTCAAACAGTCTGAGTCAAGTAAAAAAAGTGTTCAGTCCAACTGCACACTATTTTGACAAACCTCCCCCAGCGCCACTTGATCACAAAGCAAAGGCGTGCTCAGTTCACGCGAATTGAACACGGGCTAGTAGAATTCCGTAGCAATATAAAAGCGTGTGGATTTCGCGTGAACGTGAACAGTCGGACATGGAAAGGGAAAGGGAAATACGCGGCTTAGAATAATAACGCATAACTAAGAACATTGGATTGAATGCTTCATATAAAAAACATAGGAAGGATAACGATAAGCAGATAACGACAGCAAAGATGACCAAAAATTAATGGATTACTTATTAGACCAATTTTTGAAGTGGCCACTTCTTTAGCGGCGTTGTGCACTTTTTTGTGATGGGTAAAAAATGTTGAACTCGCGTCAGGACACGTGTCCTGATCGAAAATTCGTAAGGGAGAGAAGTACGTATTCAAGTTTTCACTTCTGTCGGCACTCCCGGACAGTCCCGGAGTGCAACCCGTTGTTTTTTTTAGTAAGTACCTACTAACAATTGACATTTTGGTGTTAGGAACCTAGAAAGTTTTTTTAAAGTGCTGTTATAATGGTGTAACTTTGTGATAGAATACAACCCATACCGGCTTCGCATGAATAGCTGCCGCACGCGTCTCCGCCCGCGCGAATGTCGAAATTTCTACGAAGGCAATATACTCCCGGGATAAAATGGAGATCCTATTTGTTATTCAAGACTATGATCAACCTTTGTGCCAAATTTCATCAAGAACCGTTCAGCCGTTCTGACGTGTATGAACACGAAAGTTCGTAAGTTTGTTAACTTACGAACACGAAAGTTCGTAAGTTTGTTAACTTACGAACTTTCGTGTTTAAACCTCCGCTCGCGTGCTGCTTTTGCTCCCGGTAGGCTTCATCCATGCTGAATGCACGCAGCAAGCTATCCCTTAAATGCAAACTGCGCATCTATACCACGTGCATACGTCCGATAATGACCTATGCGTGTGCCGCTTTCGCACACACAAAGGAACGCTATATCCATAGGATGCAGACCATCCAAAACCGATTTCTCCGAAAGGCCACGGGCGCTCCGTGGTTCGTTAGGAATGACCGACTGCATGTCGATCTCAAAGTCCCAACCATCAAGCAATAAATGAAGCGAATTACTAAGCACTTCATCGAATCTGCTGAAAAGCACCAGAACTCCTTAATCGCATTGGCTACCCGATACGTTCCCTCCAAGATTAGTAGGATTCGCCATCCTAGGCATACTCTCGTCGATCCTGACGACCCTATCACCGTCCTTCAAGAAAACTGTAGGGAAACTAGCACTCTCAAGAAACACAGAAACAGACCGCGTTTCGTATTCCGACCTCGCCGCCGAGGTCCATCGCGACGTCCCAGTAATGCTCCCCCCCGTCTTTTGCCTAACGAGCCAGCCCGCGAAGCTGAGCCAGTAGTGAAATAACTCCCTAAATAATGACATGACCCAGCCAGTCCCTTGCTGCCCCCCCTAAACGACGCCGTTGAGCCGAGGTCCGTACCCCACAGGGGGTGCCCTCAGCGAGTGGAGTTTAGTATGTAACTTTGTAGCCTCGGCTGGGGGCCTTAAATTCATTTGAGGCCCACACAGGCAAGTCCGGTTTATAGTTGACAACCCTCTGAGGTTGAAACTGCGAGTGGCCTTCGATCAAAAAAAATAAAAACAATTTTATTTTTGACATTGACACTTCTATGTGACTTCTATTGACAAGTTTGTCAACATAAAATAAAAAAATTGTCGGCTTCATTCATTTCTTCTTAGTCAAGTCAAGTATGTTTTAAATCTAATGTTATCTACAGTTAGACATTTCCCCAGTAGTTTGTTTTCTGCAGCTAGTTTAAAACTCGTTAATCGAGGTAAGTCGAACTTTCGTTTCAACACCAATGCTCGTAATTCTTACATAAATAACCTCTCTTGAACAAAAATGATTTTGCTTGTATTTTTATTTTTAGTTCCAAATAACATCGTGTGTAACTGCAGTAGAAAGATGTCAACAACTTTAGAAGCTGTACCTAAGGTAGACATAGATCCCTCTGGAGTATTTAAATACATATTAATGAATGTATATGACAAATCAAAACCTAATGCGGAACCAGTCGTTATCGTGCGTGGCTACAAGCACTGCAACTACCATTCAGATATTTATGAGGAGGTAAGAATTGTATGATAATATTGTTGATCTGAATTCTGTGCTGGTACAGTTAACATTAGCATAAACATGCTATATATGGGGTTGATTCAATAATTCAGATCTACATTATAGCATAGATATGGTGAAGAAGCAGATTGATCTAGATTTACTACTTCGCAAGAATGAATTTCATTAATAAGTAAGTAAGGTACCTAAAACTGACAGCAATCTGCACCAGGTATAATTGCCACATATGTTTCACTAGCTGACCCTCAAAACTTTGTAATGCTCTGCTCCTGTTTCGGACGGCAAGGACACGTCCAGTGCCCGCACTGTCGACCTGGGACAATCTCCCATGTAGTTCGACATACGATTGAGCCGAAAATCGGCTCTGCTTGTATACTGCCTGTCGTTACCTTATCGGGGACCGTGATTGTTGGACTCACTTTGCTACGTTACAATTTGCACTTTGAGCCAAAACCTTTGGAGCCTTTATTTATTGTTTTATGTAAAAATCCCTAGAATACAATTTTTATTGATAACATCATCATCTGCCTAGCTTTTTCCCAACTATATTGGGGTCGGCTTCCAGTCAAACCGGATTTACATAGTAAAAAGTTTCTAAAACAAAAACTTAAATATTTACATCATAACAAACTTTCATTATACATCTATCTATCAGGATATGGTTTCCGCACTTAGTCCTGATGTTGGACCATTGTGCGTGAGCCATGGCGGCCATTAATCCAACCAGCCAACTTCCCTCCAGAAGCAGATCAGTTTACCTGGTGTGTTCAAGATGTCTGTGAGCGAGTTCTGTGTTCCTATTGTTTGACTCCGTATTTCGGTAATGCCTGTGCACTCGAGGAGTACATGCGATACAGTTTCCTCCTGCTCCATGCATGCTCTGCGTAGAGGACTGTCCGTAATATCTATGGTGTATAAATGTTTGTTTAATGATTAGTGCCCGGTGATGGTCCCCGCCACCATTCCTAGGCTGCCCCTATCCAGTCGCAGAAGGCGTCTGGTCAGTTTCCTGTTTAGGGATGGCATAGCTTCCCTGGATTGCCAGCAGCCTGGTGCCTAGGCCCACCAGCATTCCGCCTGTTTGTGTGTGTGTTCTTGTAGCCATAGCTGGGTGAAAGGGAGCGGTACTATGGGTTCGGGTCCAACAGCCACAGCACCGGAACCTCTCCTGGCCACTCCAACTCCGGTTCCGTCACTTGTCTTTGATCCGTCAGTGTATAAGTATTCTCAGCTCTTTGGGACCTGAGTCGTTGTCCGTTCATTGTACATTTTCCTTAATATCTTTAAAACTATCAGTCCTATCGACTTGATTATTTTTGTAAAATAGGTTTTGGGTCGAGACTTTAACATTGACACCAATTTCATCACGATATCTACAAACGAAAAACCTCGTTTTCAAATTACGTAATTATTTACTATGCAAAGATTCTACTCAAAAAATTCCTTACAAATTACCAAAACACGTTCATAATAGAGTCTTATTAGATCTATCTAGCATACACAAATAATACTTATAAAACTAATTAGAAAGTAATTAAAACATGCACTATCTAAAATCCTAAATTCCTAATCAGTTTCCTAACTAAACATTGAATTATGATCATACTAGCTTCTACCCGCGAATTCGTCTGCGTAGACTTTAGAGCTGGCGCGCGACTTTTTTGTATCATATTATCATCCTTGGAAATGCATCTTCATGATTCTGGTATCCTGATAGTTTGTGAGTCTGCGCTTGCGGTTCTAACTTTCAGCAAAACACGCGTGACGTCATGTGGCTTGGTTAAATTGCACCGAATTTACCAAGCCACATGACGTCACGCTTGTCTTTAACTCGCTTTATCCTCTTAATTTTTTGTTTACGTGAAAAAAGAAAAAACACGTGTCCAATATTTTTTGAAAATCTATCTGACGGACAATTTTTTTTTTTTTTTTTCAGTAAAATACTCCTAGCTTATGGTCTCCTGGTACTTGTGATTTTTTAGCACTCATGATTCCTGTCGAAAATATACTTTCAAATGTCTGCGGGTAGCATGAGCGCTACTGTAACTGTAGCCCCGGCAATACATGTTTCTGGTCTCCCGGTACTTGTGAATCTTTAGCGATCATAATTCCAACCCGAAAAAACTTCGACATGTTTAAATTTTCGACACTTTTGAATCTTAAATGCTTACAATTCCAGCCCCGAAAAAATTCAACATGTTTCTGCTCTCCTGGTACTTGTAAATCTGTAGCGTTCACAATTCCAATCTGAAAAAAATTTCGACACGTTTCTGTTCTCCTGGTAAAAAACAATATTGCTCAAAAGTAATTTGACATTACAAACCGTACTTATGAATCTATAGCGCTCACAATTCCAGCCCTGTATATACTTTGACATGTTTTTGCTCTCCTGGTACTTTTAACTAATTGAATTTCTAATACACTTTCATTAATTTACAAATACTTTACTAGCTATATACACTAATTAACACGAAATTATGTACAAACGCGTATAAAAACAAAATTAATCCTGGTACTTGTATATCTAAAGCGTTCATAATTCTAGCCCGGAAAAAAACTTCGATATGTTTCTGTTCTCCTAGTAAAAAAAAATATTTCTGAAAAATACTTTGACATGTTTCTGCTCTCCTGGTACTTGTAAATCTATAGCGCTCATAATTCCAGCCCCAAAAATACTTCGACATGTTTTTGCTCTCCTGGTACTTATGAATCTTAAGTACTAAGGCCGCAGCAACTCTGGATTTCTACTTCTTCCTCTGTCTCCATTAACCAAGTTGCCGGGATAAAATGTAGCCTATGTGTTATTTCAGTATGTCAACAGCATGCATGCCAAACATTCAAATCCCTTCAGCCGTTTTTGCGTGATTGACGTACAAACATACAAACTTTCACATATATAATATTAGTAGGATTCTCAAACCTTATCTAAAAAAACCTTACATAATAACCCGGTCAATTTAGACATTCGAAGGTGCATTAAATCCCAACAAGCTGAAAATCAGTAAAACTGTTCAAAACATAATTATAAATAATATTTCAAAGGTCCCCATCATTACCGTGTATGGAAAAAAAATATTCAAGGTCAAACGGTAAGTTTTATCTTATTATCTATAAGAAAAGTATCAGTACTTTTTTCCTACGAGCCACCGTTTCTGAGATATAACGATTCAAAAAGTTATAAAAGTTGTTATTGTCATAATATGCACACGTTTCCACGCCACCTATGAGGTAGTGTACTTAGCGCGTTTTTTTAATGTGGTTTCCCCAGTAGGCCTACTCCACGGGTCAGTTGTGATCCTGTTTAATGTGAAACTATTGCAAAATAACCGAAATTTTCAAAGATTGGAAAAGATAAAAGCGATGTAAATTAAAAATAAGTGGTGAAGTTCATTCACCTGATTCGTAAGTTTCAAATTCTTCTTCTTCTCCTGCTTCTTCTTCATCTTCATTTTGGATGCAAGTAAATTGCGTCAATAGCGATGAATCGCATGACACTTCATCGGAATCAAACGAATCCTCCATTGTTTGTGATTCAACATTAGAGCACGACCAGCCTTGACAATTTGTACATGTCAAAGAACAAAACTATCCGACTTTTTTGCAACCAAATTTAGCACTGCATCCCTTATTGCAGTTGCAAAAATTGTGTTCAGCAGTTTTTCCGGCGCAGGTGGGAGTAAAGTTTGAACTGGCTCTAATATATTGTTGACCAACTTCCAACCCCAGTCTGTAGGGTCTACCTGATAACCAAGCCACACTTGAACTTGGTAATATACCCAAAAAAGATGTTGATAAGCAGCAACTGAGGTCGGAGGAAGACAAGCTAATAGAACTTAACTAAACAGATAGTTTTTTTAGGAGCTCCGTACATATAAAGAAGAAAGCGGATGCCGTTGGTGATAACTTCTTGTTGAGTAGAATTACTCTTTTTAAAATCTTCAGTACATTGAACTAAATCTTGTTCTTCAAACATTTTGAAAACTGTTGTTTTACCCCTCCTGTAAAATGGAGATGTCGTATCACAGCCAGTTATTGCGTGTCAAAATAGTACATGATTTTGACACTTTACAAAAGTAGATAAACTTTTTGATGAATATATATCTGATTGATGTTGAGCTATATAATATAATATATAACAACTCTAGAGATGTATATACGTGGCGTACTCATGCATATTATGACGATAACAACTTTTAAAACGTTTTGAATCGTTATATCTCAGAAACGGTGGCTCGTAGGAAAAAAAGTGTTGATACATTTTTTATAGATAATTGTATGATCTACAATTTTTGTCTAGGGTACTTTTATGATAAAACTTACCGTTTTGCTGAAAATCGCGAAAAACTCATTTTTTTTTACCTTTGACCTTGAATATTTATTTTTTTTCCATACACGGGAATGATGGGGAACTTTTAAATATTATTTATAATTATGTTTTGAACAATTTTACCGATTTTCAGCTTGTTGGGATTTTATGTACCTTCACTCTAATTTTTTGGTCTAGATTGACCGGACTATAACTATTTAGACAGAAATTAAACGTAAAATAATTAAGATCTAATAGAATTTAATTAGTTTCTTTTCAAACATTAAGAAAACATTATTGATTCACATGGTCGTCCCTACCTACTACTTGCGCCCTGGGGCGCGGACGGGGTCTCGTCGCCGACAGCTCCTATTAGTTGTAGCATGATGTAATATAGCCTATAGCCTTCCTTGATAAATGGGCTATCCAACACTAAAATAATTTTCCTATTCGAACCTGTAGTCCCTGAGATTATTAAACAAACACTTCAGCTGTATAGTGTTAGTATTATATAGATAATTTATTTATGTTAAAATTGCAGGTGCAGGAAAGACTTCAACCACTGGACTGTGAACCCCTAGGAGGGGGTAGAATCTCTCATGATCCTGAAAATAAAAAGTTGCACATCTATGGTTATTCTCAAGGCTATGGCAAGGCAGACCACGAGCTTACTGCTAAATTAATCAAGAAAGACTTCACAGGCTACAGCATCACTGTCAGTGATGAGGGATATTAAAATATATCTACTGTGGTTGTTGTTCAAATAATGATTATTTGAAATAAACAAGTTTAAAATAATAAAACTTTCTTTAATCCCCTTCCTGGTATATTGGCGTAGAATAATAACGTGTATTATCCTAAGTACATTGGATTGAATGCTTCATTTTAGACCAATTTTTTTTTAGCAAGTACCTACTAACGATTGACATTTTTTTTTACTATTGATAGGCGCGCTTGACCACACCATCTCACCTGATGGTAAGCGATGATGTGGTCGAAGATGGAGCACGCTTGCCTAGAAGTAACCTATTCACTCTAGACTTAAAGATTCCCAGGTTGTAGCTATCAGGAAACACAGACTTCGGCAGGGAATTCCACTCCTTAGCTGTACGCATTATGAATGTGTTCCCAAAACACTGGGATGTCCCATGTACCGGTGGCGCATCGCCGTTCGTCTTGTGGTCCGATGATGGAACGGGCTTGGTGGAATTAAATTATGCAAATCCGTCGCACATTCCCCAAAATGCAACCGGTAGAAAACCGACAAGCTAGCAACTAGTCGTCGATGCTCAAGACTTTGGAGCTTCGTCGTGACGAGCCTCTCATTGCCAATGATCCTCTTGGCTCGTTTCTCAATTGACTCAAGGGCATCAAGCTGGTATCTGGCAGATCCGTCCCAAAGATGAGAGCAGTATTCCATACACGATCGAAGTTGCGCTTGATAGAGTTTGAGCAGCTGTTCCGGCGTGAAGTACCGTCTCACCTTTGCTAGGATCCCCAATTTCCTTGCAGCCACTTGAGCTTTTGCCACTAAGAAAGGGCCAAAATTGAGAGTAGATGGTAATGTGTGTGAAGCTCAAGTTGGTCGGTTATCGGCACGATTGCACCTCGGAAAGTTGGAGCTGGGTGGAATTGGCTCCTTTTGGCGGAAAATAGACACGCTTGGGTCTTAGCAGCATTGAACTTGACCAGATTGGCATCACCCCATTCAGAGACAGCCTGTAAGAACACATTCAAGAGCTCAACCATAGCCTCTCGGAGAGACCGGATCTGCGACCCACTAGCTCGTGCGTCGGACACGTAGGTATCTCTCAGCAACAGTGCTGTCGTCTGCATACCCAAAGGTACCGGGTTTAAGCAGATCATATGCAGCAAGAACAGTGTTGCTGAAAGCACCGACCCCTTAGGAACCCCGCCATTAATATCCAGCAGTCCAGACGAGCAGCCATCTATGACCATTCGGATAGACCGATCTCTCAGGAAATCTGCGATCCAATCACACAAACCGGCGGGCAGACCGAAGGAAGGAAGCTTACTAATAAGGCTATCATGCCAGACCCTGTCGAAGGCCTTCGAGATGTCAAGGGAGACCGCTAGTGCCTCCCCGTGCTTCTCTATGGCCTCACTCCAGATGTGAATGGCAAACGCTAGAAGATCACCAGTTGACCGATTTCGGCGTAACCCGTATTGTCGGTCATAGTCTTACAGAGTATAGACGTTACCGAGATGGGTCTATAATTCGACGGGTCAGCTCGACTACCCTTCTTGGGCACGGTTCGCACGTTAGCTTGATTCCAAGCCATCGGCACTTTTCTAGTCTCAAACGAAAGGCGAAATAGGCATGTCAAGATCGGAGACAACTCAGGCGCACAAGTTTTCAGAAAAATTGCCGGTATCCCGTCGGGGCCACTAGCCTTGTCACGTCTAGGTTACGCGGTACCCTACGGACGTCCTTCTGATGAATGCGAATGTTCGACATGCTCGACTCGCTTTTTTTTCCCTACTCCTTCGCTGCACTTTTCTGATTAATTTCGTTACCGGATCCAAGACAGTTGAACCGTTTCTCCGGGACTCGTCGGGTTTCATTGGCTCGGCGTTTTTCTGATGGTCGCCACTGTTGATTCTGGCTTTCAGGAGTTGCAGTGGTTGGGAATGTGTGGCGGGCTTGTCCTAAAAAAAGAAAAAAAAAATAACGCTTGACTCGCATCCCTCGGGGGCCTCGCGCCACCAGGATCCAGACGTGAAGATTCCGCAAACAAGGAAGCAAACAAGTTCGCTTTTTCCTCAGCGAAGTGGGCCAGCGTCCCATCGGGTCTCAGCAGTGGTGGTAGTGAGATTGATGTTAGTAACTTAGAAAGTTTTTTAAGGTGCTGTTATAATTTTGTTACTTTGTGATTTAGTCAATAAATCTTTGGTGCTATTCTATTACACAATTTGTAAAGCTTGACCAAGCTGCGTTTTTAGGAACGTATTTAACATGTCAATGTCAATGAGATGAAATGTCATGATGTCAATTTGCTAAGAAATCTTGTGATGGTGCGTGCTTTTGTTTGTGATAAAATATTACTGAAAAATGGCAAATTTTACAACAGACGGCAAATTATGCATTGAACGTGAACTAGACATTGATACTACTGAAAAACAGTTCGATGACTTGATAACACGGTTCGATATTAGCGAAACATGTCAATGGATAACTGACAATAACTTCCAAAAGGTAAACACTGTTTTCGCACCTTTTGTACGTGGATATTTGATTACTATTTTTACATCCGTATGTTCAAACAGGTTTGCCTTCAATTTCCTGATGAGCTACTTGGTGTGAGTGCCAAAATTTACGAAGAAATCAAAAAGAGAGTCGAGGTTGATTTGTACATTCTCGGCGACACTTCATATGCAAGGTACCACCTAAGCATTCTACTTTTGTTTTTTTTTATGATACTAATAATTTTCTTTAACATTACAGCTTGGGATTGTACCATGAAATATAAAAGTTTGTGCCATTATCTGAGTCATAAGTTCCTTCATAACATCCTTTGTGTCTGTTACAGTTGTTGTGTCGACTCAGTTGCTGCAATGCATGTGCAAGGAAATGCTATAGTACACTATGGCCACACATGCTTCTCAAAGACAAACATACCGGTGTTCACTGTACTACCCAAAGGACACTTGAATGTGGAAGAAACCATGAAGTTGCTGCATGACAACTTTAATTCTGACGGAAATGTCAAACTGTGCCTCTTTTATGATGCTGAGTTTGAACATTGCAAAGGTGGGAATGTAAATCTAAATTTTAATAAAATCACCTGGAATAGCTAACCTTTAATTAAATTATTAGAATATTCAATAAATACTTCTAGTCTAGTCTCTTGACTCTAGTCTCTGTCATCTCTGACATACGACTAGAGTCAAGAGAAAACCCATTACAAATAAAAAATACTTGAATGAATTGTAAAGGTTAAAATATTTTTTAATCAGTTGGCAAGTCTATGGAATTCATCTGAATACTGTGTGTCATTTTCCAGATTTAATTTCAAGCCACTGGTTTCAATACTACCCACACAGCTATATCTCCTATGTGGAAATTGAAGAAAAACCCAACAGGTTCCTTGGCAGAGTTATAAGGAATAAAGAAGGGGAAGACTTCCCTCTAGAAGTGCTCAAGGACTGCATCTGTATCCATGTTGGGTCAAGGGGACAAACACTGTTTAATTACACTATCTCTATAGCAGGTAAAATTAAACATATTTTTATGGAAATTAGCCCTATCAATCAGGGACCGAAACCGGTACGATCAATACCGGTATTTTTCGGTTACAACCTTTATTTTTTTTACAGGTATTTTCAAAGGTTACCTTAATTCTTAAATACTGAATACAACCTGTATTAATACCGGTTACCGAAATAAAAATTACCTCTATCTTATGTACACGTGCCGTCGTCGGCATTAGTCAAAGGGCGCGCATCGCCTGTGTGTGTCAAAGAGTCGAGTCTACCCGCGCGCGCGTCGGCTAACGACGACCAATGACAGCCCTGGCTGGCACGTGGCAGGGCGCGGCGACCGCGACGTGTCTCTCAGTTTGCTTGCTAGCGAGTGTTGGTCGTGTCTCGTGTTGGATTATTTTGTTGGCTTGGTAAATTATAGATATAAATAACATTATTATTATACTTAGAAATGGGACGAAAGCGAAAAAATCATGTTTATGCATATTTTACCTACCAAAGGGAAACAAATACCTCTAGATGTGATATAGAAAATTGCAATAAAGTTATAAAGGTAAGTACTTAAATGTATATTTTTTCTTTAGTATTTAGGTGAAATAAAATATCTGGGCGAAGATTTTACTTATCAAATAATGTGCGATAATGTGAAACCTACGTCTAAATCTGTTTATCACTACAATATGTCGTCATTACTGTGGCTAACAGGTTTTTTTTGTTGCAATTTATGCTTTCGGGCAAGTGAAGGTAGTCAAACAGGACACAGAGCGTGGCTAACAATACCTAATTGTGCATCTGTCGTGGCCAGATCTTAGAATTGATCATTTTATAGGTGTTCGACCATTTCATGAAATAGAACATCGAACGCTCGTGATGTGGTTTTAGACGCACGATACTTCATGATGTGATAAGCATTCGTGATCATAATTATCGTAAAATAGTTAGATTATTCGCCGGTAGAGGCGTTGATGTCGCTTTGCTTTTGTTGTGCATCATGGCGGCGGCATACAACAAATCGAACAAAGTAGGGTGACCACGCAAACGGGCGAACGAATATTTTATTCAAATGAAAACTCGCGCGTCACTTAGAAAAAAATCCACCTGAACTGGTTGGGCCGATTACGACAAAAACGACAACTAAAAAGGTTTAAACAAGACATCGTAACAAAATAACGTCGGTTTTCGTATAACTGGTCACACGTAATCTGTACGATGTATGCCTTAGTGATGGGTGACTCCGGTTATACAAAACCGATGTTATTTTGTTAAGATGTCTTGTTTATACTATTCAGTTGGCGTTTGTGTTGTACGTAGTTGAGTTTTAGTTTTCAACTTTCTTTTTTAATTCAATTATTTCAGGGTAAAGGATCATTGAGATTTGATATGATTTGTCAAGCAGCCTACGTTACATCTTAGAAGGATATTTAGTGTTATTGAAAACAGTCATGAGTGAAAAATAATTTCACAATTTTTTTACAGGGTAACCATGGAACTAATTTGCTCCATCATCTTTCTTCGAAACACGTTACAGAATATAATATGGTCATGAAATACAATAAGCTAGCCAACGACGATGAAAACAAAGAAAACTGTGGTGAAGGAACATCAGGTATGAAGTCTACAAAATCGTGCGCACTACAAGAGTGCGTTGACCTCGTAACAGTGCATGGTCGTCCATTCGAACTACTAGACGACACCGCCTTTCGAAATATAATAAAACTAATCCCTATGACTGGAAGGGAGCATCAATCTTTTAATTCACATAAGATAAAATCAATGGTGGAAGAAAAAGCCGATGCTGTTCGTTCCTCTATACGTCAAGAGCTAAAAAACCAACTGATTTCTTTGAAAGTAGATTGTGCGACACGTCTTGACAGATCATTTTTTGGAATCAACATACAATTTGTTAGACATGCCAGAATTATTATTAGGAACCTAGGAGTTGTAGAAATGCACACTCGCAGCACCGCTGAATTTTTGGAAGAAAAACTCTTATGGGTGCTTCGCAAATACCATATCGAAACAAAACAATTGTATAGTATCACAACTGACAATGGATCAAACATGATGAAGTTAATAAGACTTATCAACGATCATTTATTACAACCAAATGCAAATTTGTCAGTACAAGATGAAACTGACAGTGGTGATGAAGTCGATTGGACAGATTTGAGTCCAACAATTTCATCTTTATCTACCGAAGAGGGTCTACCATACTCAGTACTACCAGTTAGATGTGCCGCTCACACTTTACAATTAGCGATAAATGATGCTTTAAATAACGAAAGTGCCTCTTTAGGTATTATCAGAGATGCACGTGCAGTTGTTCGAACTCTGAGAACTCCAACATTCCTTAATATTCTTCGTACGACACAAAAAAGAAAACCTGTTTTAGACTGCAACACCCGCTGGCACTCAACCGTTGACATGCTGGAAAGCCTTCTTAATTTAAAAGAGTGTTGCTCTACTGATCCTAACGACATTCTATACTTAAGTGAAGCAACTTGGTCATCAATCCAAGATATTGTAAAGTCTTTGTTTCCGGCTCGAATACTCGCCAAGCGCTTACAGCAAGAACAACTTACATTCACAGATTTTTACTGTGTATGGATGAAATGTACTATAGAGATCGAAAAAATTTCAACACCTTTGGCTGCCCATTTAACAATTACCATGAAGACAAGGCAACAAAGTTTATTAAATGAAAAATCATTTCTTATGGCTATGTATTTGGATGGACGTGTAAATGTAGTGCTTTCTTCGGCCGAAATTGAAGCAGCTATACAGCACCTAAAGGATTTGTGGACACACATACAAAGCGTATGTGTAAGTGAAATTGATGAGACCGATAGTAATGCATCTGTAAGTCAAATTCAAGAGGAGGAGGAGGAGGTGGAGAGAGGATGTGATGAATTTGAAGCTATGTTGATAAACACTAGTATTGTTAAACAAAGATTGATTCAACAGAACGAAAATGGAGATATTGAAAGTCTTTTAAGAGCATTTATTACGGAACCTCGTATTCCATCTTCACATAATATTTTGGAATATTGGGAGAGCCAAAAAATAAATCGTCCTAAATTATATGCTTTAGCTAAAGTAGCTCTAGCAGTTCCTGCTACACAAGTAAGTGTGGAAAGATTATTTTCCTCACTAAGATTTGTCCTGGAAAGACTTCGATATAATCTAAATGATACCACTGTCGAAAATATTTTAGTTATACGAAATAATAATAAGAAATAATAGCCACTCCACTCTACATTCTTATGGGTTTATTGGGTAAAGGCTCTTAAATTTGAAACAAAACTATCGCTCAACAAATTTTAAAATACATTTTACAGCGAGACTTACTAAATAACTAAACAGCCGGTCTATTCTGTAAAAATATCGAACCGCGAAAACATAGGAGATGTGAGTTTCAAGTGAGCTGTCATTCCACTTGATGCTAGGGATAGAGTCTATTGACAGCTCACTTCACCTAAGTTTTCACTGTGAGATTTTTACAGAATAAATCAGCAGTTATTCAGTAAGTTTCGCTTTGTCTTAAATAAATTTATGACTGGTGACTCCTGATTTGTGATTAATCTAAATTAAAGAAAAGACGATGATTAATAAAACATTGTTTCTATTATATTTCTATTTATAATACAACTTTCTTAAAGTGTTACTGCTAGAGGCGTGGAAGGTAGAGTGTATACAATGGTTCTTCAATTAATGTGATACTTACAATAATTATAATTGTATAATGATTATGTTGTTGATCTCACTAGATAATAATTAATAAGTAAATTAGAATGTTACTGCAGTATTTATGCGTTCATTATTTAAATTTTGTCAAACGAAAGAAAAATTAAACCTATTACAGAAATTATATAGTACTTTTTTTTTAGTTTTGTCAAGCTTTGGCACCTAATGTCTAAATATTAAAACGCTACTCAATTATAAGTTAAGTCTCGTGTTGTCTCTATCACTTTATATCAAAGTGACTGTTACACCACGAGACTTAAGCCCTATTTACACGTTGCAAGTTTATTGCCTGTAGCAATAAATATCGTGTACATAGGGCTTCAACGGCATCTTAAAATCCAAAATCTTAAAATATACAGGATGAAAAATTGAATTCATGGGCATCCTCTTATGGGGTAATTGTACTCATCATTATGAAAAACTTTCACTATGGGAGCAACCCCGATATCGCGAAAACAAAATCAGCTGCTCCTTACATTTTGACGAGTGATATGTTCACGTATTGTAGAGAACATCTGAGTACAATGACCCCTTAAAAGGATGCCCATGAATCCAATTTCACCCTGTATACAGGGTTATTTTGCAACCATCATCCAAATTTTTACAGGGTGTTCTACCCATGAATATGAACAACTTTCACTATGGGACCAACTCTGAAATCACGAAAAAAAATCAGCTGTTTAATACTAAAGTTCAATACCTACTTGACCAAAATTTATGAAACAGCTGATTTTTTTTTGTGATATCAGAGTTGGTCCCGTAGTGAAAGTTGTTTATATTCATGGGTAGAACACCCTGTAAAAATTTGGATGGTGGTTGCAAAATAACCCTGTATAAATAAGTACTACTTACATATATATTTTAATATGTGTACATTACGGGTGTTGGTATTGAGCTTGAGCTTGTTGTTCCTGAGCGCTATCCATGATAATGTGAACTATTTTATGCATACATTCATAGCGTCTTTTGTTGTCTAATTTGCACAAAGGTTTCGCCATTGACATTAAAAAAGAATAACATTCATGAATCTTGTCATCTTCCATACTTTGTACTGAGTTTGGCAGGTTTCCGTTTTCATTCATTACTTTTGATGAATTATCAAAAGATAAATCTGGGGCAGAGCAATTTGAATCTAATTCTGGAGTAGATGCATCTGGATCCAAAGTAGTAGATACCTGTATCAGTGGTTTATTTGAAGTTTCCATACTCTTTACTTCATCAGCAGAATGGATTGATTCATTTTCCTCACTGCTTCCGTCACTCTCCGGTATGATAAAACAATGTCCTGAAAAAATATAGAAAAGAAAAAGTGCCGTAATATTTCTATTTTTTAAGTAGTGCTAACAAACTACTCAGCAAACATTAATTTTAAGATAACGGCGGAAATAAAAGTTAAAAACTAAAACCCAATTACGACAAAACGCCAACTAAAAAGGTATAAACAAGACATCGTAACAAAATAACATCAGTTTTCGTATAACCGCTGTCACACGTAATTTAATAATAAATAATATTCATGCCTTTTTAGTTGGCGTTTTTTGACAACCGTCCTCGTAGTTCAGACCATTCACTATAACTTGTCCCTTGCCGTCATGTTGGCACCATAGCTTGCCAAGCTTAGGCAGAGTACAGACGAGCAGCACTTTGCTGTTGACAGAGCGAACTTCTGCTGTCGACAGAGGCAACTGCAGCTGCCGCCATTGGTCGGCGTTTGGCGATGACACGTCGACAGCAAACGCCGACCAATGGCGACAGCTACAGAATGAGCGCGCCTCTGTCGACAGTTGAAGTTGGCTCTGTCGACAGTAAAAACAATGCTGTCAGCATGGTGGCGCCGTGAAATGCAATTATGCAACATAACACTTACTAAAATAAGTTTAAAAAAAAAAATCACGCCCCTTGTGGCACCCCGACCAAATGGGTTACGTTAGAGGTGTGACCACCCGCGGGCGAGAGGAGCGTATGCTACTTCCAAGTTGGTCGAAATCTAATAAAAGTCCATCGACATTTTTGCGTGGTCACCCTACTTTGTTTGATTTACGTTTTATACCGCCGCTATGATGCACAACAAAACAATTAGGGTGCCTGTGCTGACTGCTGACCACAGCATGATACAACCATTTCATGAAATGGTCGAACACTTCATGACAGTGTTTTAATATAGGTACTTAAAAAAGTGTAGGTGGGTAACGCGCTCGAAAAAATTGCAAGCAAAAATGTTATGGGCTTTGTTTACGAGTAGTGCCCTCTAATACAAAAAAGGGCGTGTAAGTTTGTCCGCAAGTTAAATAAACAAACTACCGAGTTAATTTCTATGATGAGGGAAAAAGATAAACAAATGGTATTTTACCAATTTACAATGTAGGTAGGTACTTAATATTATCTTACTTACCTTTGTTCATTTCCTTTTTTTACTTCAACTCAAATACCTACTCCGCAAAAAGGCGCACTAAAAACACGTAAACAGTACTGGTAGGTACAGCACGCATGACGGTCTCCCTGCTAATGTATTTTCTAATGCCAACAAATTGCCGGCATTGCGATATTCTGTTTCTTTCTCGTAATCAAGGTCATTTTTAGGTAACCGGTATTAAAACGGTAACTTAAATAAAGGTAACATGTTTCTTCCCAGATAGCGGTTACCCTAACCGTAGAGGTAACCAAAATTCTTCGATACCTGTACCGTAATTCATAAAGGTTTTCGGTCCCTGCTATCAATGACTAACACCCTTAATTTTAATAGACAACTGGCAACTGCTACTTGTATCAAAGATTTTTTAAATTGGTTTAAAAACATAGTATGTTCTTAGGGTATATTATTTTCATTTATTCATCCACAGCATCAGAATGGTACTCGCTGGACCCAAATACAAGCAAAGTGGAGTGTCTAGAAGAAACTGTTTGGTTCAAACGCCGGAGGTTCTTGGTAGAAAAGTGTAAGGATGCCAATGTGGTGGGCATTCTGATTTGCAAGCTGGCTGGAGACCAGACCAAGGACATCATTAGCAGGATGAAGCAGCTATGTAAAGTGAATGGAAAGAAGAGCTATATTGTATCTGTGGGCAAGCCCAATGTTCCTAAGCTGGCTAACTTTCCTGAAGTAAGTGTGTATTTTCTTGGCTGGTTTATAAGGTTTTTGCCAAATGTGTTTCCTTGATGCGTGCCTAACGTTGTTACTGATGTAGCCGCATGTCAGAACATCGAGATTTTATTTTAATTCATAAATATGGATCTTATTTTTTATAACATTATTGAATACTTTAAACACTCAAATGCACACAGGGTACAAAGCCTGAGGCCCTACCAGTTAACTTTTTGGTTATATTTCATTAATTTTCTGTCTTTTAATACTCATTTCCTTTAACAGATTGACATCTATGTAATGATAGCTTGTCCAGAAAATGATCTTTATAGTGCCAGAGACTTCTACAAACCTATTGTTTACCCATATGAACTGGAGGTAGCTCTGAACTCTAACAGAGAGCCATACTTCACCACACATGTGACTGACTACGACCAGCTGTTACCAGGGCGGCGCCACCATTGTGACATAGACCACGTCAAAGAGACCACAGACGTCAGCCTCATCACAGGGAAGATTAGGGAGACTAAAGTAGACACACATGAGGGCAGTAGCACTGACTTGGTAGAAAAACAAAACTGGGCTCTCGAAAGTATAGGACAAAACCTCCAAGACAGATCTTGGAAAGGTCTGGAACAAAAACTGGGCGAAACAGAAGTGAAGAAAGCCGAGGAGGGCCGCAAAGGAATAGCTATACAGTACAGTGATGAACCAGAATGAATTTAGAATTTTATATATTCTTATTTACAATGCCTTTATTATTCTAGTACAAATCACTTGTCCTACTAAGTAAGACTGCATTTTACAAATAAATTAGCAAACTTTTTAAAAACGCATTGTTTCCTTTACAAAAACATTGAGACTGAATAGGGTATTTTACTAAAAAAATCTAAATTTGGTACATTTTTACCAAGCCAGATGTCGCGTGTCTTCAACTCGCTGTATCTTCTTTACTTTTTGTTTACGTGAAAAAAGAAAAAATAAGTGTCCAATATATTTTGAAAATCTGTCAGACGGACTAATTACATTTTTTTAGTAAAATACCCCATTATGAATATAAGCAAAACCTAGTTTTACAAATGTTAGATCAACTGGTGCAAAGAGGTAATTAAAACAGATTTTATTCCAAATCCATAAAAATCATGACAATGTCAATAGTAAGAAATTAATGAGTACATGGACTATACACTGAATCCGGTTTGACTGGAAGCCGACCCCAATATAGTTGGGAAAAGGCTAGGCAGATGATGATGGACTATACACTGTTGAGGACTTAATTAATTATTAAAATAGATAAAAAAAAGGCTTTGATTTGTGAACTTATTTTGAAGTTATACCAGAGTGAAACAAATATTTCTAAGCATTCATAGACTGATCCTATTAGTTAGTTAAGTAAGACTATACATAATCAGACTCTTCAAACTTTCATGTTCAGTGGGTTCTGCGGAGACTTGAGCCATTCTTTCCTAAGCATCTGTTTGAGCTGAGAAAGCCTCAAGGATGGGTTCTCAGCCTTAAGTATAGGTAGGTTTGTCTCTTCGAATGCTGTGTATGCTGCCTTGAGGCGTTTTTCTGGATGCCTGTCCAAATCCGACTTTTCACTGGAAAAATAATAAATTGTTACTAAATTTGATGGCACTGTTGGTGCAGTGGTTGAGCGATTGACTGACGCAAAGCGTGTAGAGGATTCCATTCCCACATGGAACAAATAGTTGTATGGCCTACAGATAGTTGTTCCGGGTCTGGCTCTTTGTGTATGTGGGATTGTATGTAAATGCACCCCAATACAGGAGAAATTTAGTTGGGGGCAACATTAAAAAAAAATACGAAAATAGTAAAATTGTGCTATTGACTTTTGACCGAATTTTGAGAATCTCCTTTTTTTGAAGATGTTTAAAAACACACTATTCGTACAAATATGTTTTTTTTGTTTGCTTTGCCTTTTTCTAAACTACCAAATCCAAATGGCTAGTTAAACAAAATTTGAGTCAAATCATCAACCAAAAGAAGAATCAATTTGATTTAGAATTGCAAGTAAATACCCAAGTATTGAGATAGCTTCATCCACAGTCTGGGCCACTTCTCCCTCTAGATGGACCCTGTTGAGATTCTCCACCAGAACTGGCTCATCCACAACCACTTTAGAAGGCTGAAACGTAAAATAACAACAATGATGAATAATGTATGAGAGCATAATTTGTCACTTGGTTATCTTATTAGTGTTTAAATTATAATAAGAGTGGATAAAGTTTTATAGTAACATTTGGAAAATATTTATGCATTCATTAGACCTCTGCATGTATAAATAGGAGCAGTATGTTCACATTTCATTAGTCTAGTATACTTACCTAGAAATTTATGTTTGTTAAAATAATATAATTGGGGGGTAATCAATCATTTTTAAGTTTTCAGACTTGCATTGTCATAAATCATCTTTAATATTGCCATGAAATTCAAACTGACACTAAAGAATACATCAACTTCATATGATTCAATATGTTTTTTCATGAATAAACACTTTTTCATATTTTTTTAAACCAAATTAAAATTATGTTATAGTGCAGGTAGCTTACCACAGGTTTAACAGGTTCAGGCTTAATAGTTTTCTCCTTCATCTTCTCAATCTGTGCTCGAGTGATCTTGGGAGGAGGGGGAGTTGCCTTCGGAGCAGCTTTCAAGGATTCCATCTCTTTTTCTAGCAGAGCCTTTGCTTCAGCTTTCTTCTGAAGCTGTTCTAAACGCTTCTTCTCCTGATCTTCCTGTTAAGGAATAAGATTCGTTTTAGTATGCATATAATTGGAAGAATGCTAAATTGTGGTGTTGTGTAGTGTAGTTTATAGAAATGTCAAAAATTTTGAAGTTAATAGAATGCCAGAGCTATTATACCATTTATAATATCCAATGTTTCCTCTAGTAGTAGTCAAGTCAGCTTCAAGAGCTTTATATATCTATACAAATATATAAAGCTGAAGAGTTTGTTTGTTTGATTGCTTGAACGCGCTAATCTCAGGAACTACTGGTCCGATTTGAAAAATTCTTTCAGTATTAGATAGCCCATTTATCGAAGAAGGCTATATAACACAATAAGACCAATAGGAGCGGAGCAGACGAAGTTGCGCGGGTCAACTAGTTCTAAATATAAATATTTATTTTGCACATGTTTCGCAATATTCTAGAATTAACGTGTTCCACAACTAACCTTTTTTTGTTGTTTCTTCTTGAGTTTATCGTCGCTGTCTTCCCACTCCGCATCTTCCATCATTTTTTTTACCTTCTGTTCCTTTTCTTGCTTCTCATTTTCTTTTCGCTGTCGGGCAGCAACGGCTTTGCTATTTTCGCCTGCGAATTTCTTCGGCATTTTTGTCTCAGTATAATCTTTTGAAAAATCTTATTGGAAAGAAGTAAGCGGATGAATCGAAATTTTTGTATGAACAATTACTTAAACTGCTGATAGTTAACTTCAAAGTTTGTTTTAATACTGAAATCCAGTAAAAATTGGCTATTTTGTGGAACTTGGGTACTGATTGCTTCTGAGGAAATTCTAACAGCTGTCAGAATGACAGCAAATGACAGACCATAGACATAGACATACTGGCTGAAGTTTGTTTATATCAGCGTTTCATTATATCAGCATTACACTTTTGCCATTCACATCACAAAATGTTTTCATCTAACTAAATGAGCATGCGCTTCCTCTCACCTCTAGAACCATAGTGGCTAGCACATAGAGGAATATAATATATCGGGTGGGCTAGCATCAATCTGTCAATTTCAGAGGATATTGTGTCAATTTGCGTTATTGGCATTTCCTCAGTGTCTTTCACAGTATCTTTATTTATTCCTTATTAATTTAGTTTTGAAACAGATTTGTACTTCCATACCACAGTTAAAATAACTAAACACAAGTACATGAACTATGGCTTTAGTTGCTTACGGAAACAGTGATTCAAGTGATTATGAAGACGAGGTCGAAGAAGATGCACCCGTTGTTCTGTTGAACATCAAAACAGAAAGTAAACATGGTACGCACTTTCACACGCATATCATAAATACGTGTGATCTTTACATACACTTATCTATTCTTTCATATTGTGTCGATAATCTTGATATAATATTATGTCTTGTGTCGTGACAACACATAAATACACACAACAGCTGATCTGCCCTCAATCCTTTTACTAAATATTGTTATCATAATTAATTAGTTCCAGAGCCAACTGTACAAAAACCAATAACAATAAAAACGGAAGAACAAGAGGAGGAACAGGAGAATGGTGCTAGTCTGTTTAACTTCTTACCACAACCCTCTAAGAAGAAACCAACTGTTATTGAAGAAGATGATGAGTTTCTACACAAGAAGGAGACAGGTTCTGTGAAACCAAAAGCCAGGATCACAGTACCCTCACTGAGTGATGTATAAACTCCATATTTGAGTAAAAAATTCATGAATTCAACCACTGTTTTCTAATTCTTTTCAAACTTATTTTCCAGTTTAAAGATGTGAACAACATCACACCTAATGTCAAACCAAGAGCACCTTCTGATGTAAGTATATAAAACACTAAAATTGTAACTAACGAGTCAGGCTATGTAAGTCCCTTCAGGGACAACCATCTATTGTCTTACTTGTCTTTTAATTTTGCGGAGCTTGACTGGACTATGAATTGCATGTTTATTATTATCTTATATTTGTATACAATTTACAGAAGAAATCCAGCTTACTAAGCATGCTACCGCAACCAAGAAATGGAGTGAAATCCACAACAAAGTCGTTAATACCACATGTACTCACAAAGAAACCAGCCGCTCCAGTCAAGAAGACTGCTTTACCTGTAAAGAAACCTAAGGTGGAACCGGGGTTAGTCAATGAATATTCAGACGAAAGTGACAATGATGAACTTGAAAATGATTTCTTCTCAATACACAAGCCTGTGGACAAATTAGAAGATGTAGACATACCATTAGATATAGCACAAAATGATAAGATAAAAGTAAAAGATGAACGTAAAGGTATCGAGGCATTCTTCAAGAAGGAGGAAGAACTTGACCAAGGGCAGCTGGAACCTAAGTATGATGGTCACAGTATGGAGGAGCAGGGCGAGGCCAGTTCTGGTTATATTGGCTTTGGAGCTGAAAGTTCCAAGGATATTGAACTTGATGATGAAGCAGTAAGTATCACTAGTTCCTTAATAATTTCTGTTTTCAATGGAATATGGCTGCATAATTGTGATATATTTGGCATGACATGTGTGGCATTTTTTTAGAAGAGTTGGAATTCATCAAATGACTCCTTCGGCTTTGGGCGAAGCTACCTGTATAATTATAGTGTATAGTGTCTCACTGCAGTGTTAAGGGTAGATTTTTTTTTTATTATTTTTTTTATTTGTCAGAATATTGTACAAAGCTGTTATGTGCATTCTTATGTATTACGTCCATAATATTCTGCCGTTTCCGGCGTACAAATATAATTGGTATAATTATGGGTCATCATTCATTATTAGGCACATATCATCATTAATAACAAGAATTACAAAATAAATTGAATAAAAGTTGGGAAAGAGATTATATATGTTAAAATTCAATTAAGTCAAGGAGATAAAATATGGTTTATAGGCAATAATGTCAAATATTATTTAGGTAATTTTTCGTTCATAAAATCTTCAGTCAAATAATAACATTTGCTTAAAAGAAAGTCAAATAATTTACGTTTAAATATTCTGAGGCTTAGAGTTTTGAAACCATCAGGTAATTTGTTGTAGACAGTAATGGACATGCAGTATACATTATTAGAAAACAATTTAATTCTTCACCTAGGAATATTAAGCATATGCACTTTCCGGGCTGGGTCTGGATACAACATCATTTGTGTCACTGTTAAGTGTTCTATATTACTTTTATGCTTTATAGTAGTAAATAATCCTGTGTTGATCACATTTGTCTTATCTTACCTTCAATACAGGATTAACTGTAGAAAGTACTTACCAGTTACAAAGATTCTTCATGCAAATTTTACACTAATCTTATTTAATGTATATATTGCTAATATTCACTCACTTTTCTACCCAGATCATGAAGCTAGTAGGCGCGCGCGGAAAACGAAAACGCGAGGAGATTCAGATCGTAGACGTGAACCAGGCTGAAGTGCTGGCTGACGCACGGGAGATGCTGATGAAGGGGCTCATGGATGACACCACTCAGCGCGTGTCCGCCAGCAAGAAGAAAGGCAATGAGCCCACCACCCAACAGCGGAGGAAGCACCAGATCACATACTTGGCTTATCAGGTTTGCCACTGAATATTTTTTGGTCTTCGAGTAATTGTTGATAAATTTGAATTGAAAAATTGGATAGCCAAAATAAAAAAATATAAAAATTCAAGTAGTTCCTGAGATTAGGGTAGTCATCCAAAACTAGTAAACTCTTCAGCTATACCGGGTGTATCTGACATCGACGCACAAACGATTTCCAGGGGTCCAGGACATGATTCTGGACACCCTGGAGTTGGAATTTTTCGTCGGCTTTTTCCTCATTTTTTCATATTTTTTAGGAGTTTTTTTACTTTAGACTGCTCATAATCGTTATTCTGACCTAACCCAATAAGATTTTTAATTAAAAAGTCATTAATTCACTATTTTCACAAAAAAAAGCAATGTAAATAAAACTTCAAATTAGGTAGCTATCAGCTGTGCAAAGTTCAAACGAAAGGTCAACGCATGCCAAGTAGGTACCTGCGAGTGAGCATGTCAAAGGCACCGCTCAAAAATACCGTCTAAAGACTGCCGTCATTAGAAAATAATACGTATCACAACAAAATAAAGTAAGCGATTTCCAACATTAAAATAATTGCTTAAAGACGCAAATCGGTTATTTTGTTGTGTGTCGCCAAATCGTATTTTCTTATAGCGGCAATACGTAGCGCGCTCTTTGACATGCCGACAATCGAGCCGATCTAGGTACCTATTCTGTTGAACAGAGTGTAAGGGGCGGTTCAGTGTCTCGCTTAGTGGTGATGGTGACACCTGACCGAGATTTTTTTTTTAAGTGAAAGCTTCTTTAGCGACGTTGTGCACTTTTTTTGTGATGGGTAAAAAAATGTTAAGCTCGCGTCAAGACACGTGACCCTGGTGAAAATGCGTGAGATGGTGACCTGATCGAAAATTCGTAACACGGAGGGAGAGAAGCACGTATTCAAGTTTTCACTTCTGCCGGCACTCCCGGAGTTTTTACTATTAAAAGGCACACGTTTCACAAATCATAATAAGGCTTAAGTTAATAAAATAAGTAATGTTACGCTTATCTCAATTGGTTCGGTTTCTTGCAGCTTGGGTTCTCTTAGATCTTAATCTTTTTTTAAGGCGATCAAGTAACTACATGGTTAAGTATTTCAACAAAAAAAAATCATTCAATAAATAAATAACCACCCATGATAGTTCCGCCACTGTACTGCACGTAGGTATGTCGGCGAAATCAAAAGAGAGTTCGAAAAGAACATTTCGTGATGGATTTTTGCCAGTTTCTTGTTGACGTTGATCGCGAACGAGTGTGCTTTTTGTGAAAGTCTGTTTTCGGAACGTTAGAGAAGATAAGTTTTAGTTTGATCCCAAAACTAATTTTCTCTCTGTGTTTGTGTGTCTGATTTGAAAATGTCATCTGGACTTGTGGAATCGGTGGATCGGTAGATTCGGCCCGCCCGGAGCCATTGCCAGCTCACTCACCAGACTCGACCCCCATTCGATTTTTTCTTTGGGGTTACGTCAAGGACAAGTGTTTGTGTCCGAGTGCGCTTCCGCAGCCGAGATGAGGAATCGCGTCGTGCATGTGTTTGCGACGTTGCGTGAGGAGTGTGCTCAGGACCCAAAGTTTCTGCTCCGTGTCCACGTTGAAACTCTGGGCCGTGCTCAGATATGCGAGCGTGCTGGCGGCGGCCACTTCGAACCCAGGGGTGAGCGACCTTAAGGTGAGTTAGTAGTAGGTACTTACATTATCGGATCTCAATGTAGGTAGGCCGAAGCGCCAACGAAACTAAGCCTAAGCCTAACTATTACTAAGCCTCCGCTGTCCGTCCGTCCATAGGACTAGGTAATTTACGGGGGCTCGCATACAAGAAGCGTGTTTTTTGAGTTATGGTACTTACAGAACCCTTTGTTTGAGAGTCCGACTCGAACATGGCCGGTTTTGTTATCAATTCTTATCAGAATCGCGTTCGTGATTTTAAGAGAGCATGTTCCACAAGGATGTATTCCAGCGACCCATCCAAGGTGACCTTGTTTGGGTGAATTCATAGGTACAAAATTCGCGGATGGAAACCAAGCTCCAACCAAGGTCACCTTGGATTGGACATTGGATTCGGTAAGTACATCATTGTGGAACATGCTTAAGCTTATGACTCCTTAACTTCTGCGTAAACATGTCAGTTGTTGTCGGCTACGGGTGTTATTCGTCGGTACTTAGGTACTTTCTAAGTGAGTGAGGCGGTTAAGTAGTTACCTACGATACCGGATCTCAATGTAGGTACTTCAAGCTTATTTCTTATAATCAATCCTTATCTGAATCATTATTTTAAGAGATTAATCTTATGGCTCCTTCTCTTATTTCTTCAAAAACAAGTTCTTACCATCAGCAGGTTAGTATTTTTGAGTGATAAAAATGATTCATTTTATGAGATAGGTATTATTGTTGTGTCAAAGTGACTTAGATAGTTCATTAGTTTAAACCTACGTGACCGGATCTCAATGAAGGTACCTACTTACAAGTTTTGTTTTTCGTTATCTTATCAATCCTTGTCGGAATCGTGATTTTAAGAGACTAAAGACTAAGCTTGTGGATGCTTTTCTTCTCTTGAATTCTGCATAAACATGTTCCTACCATCATTAGGTACCGTAGGTATTTCTGAGTAATTAAAAAATGATTTTATGTGATATTGTGGTCGCCGATAGGTAGGCGATATTCGTAGGTAAGTACATTTAACGACAGAAGCTCGCGCGGCGTCGCAGCTTTGAGTGTGTTCAAGAAGTGTAGTTACGTACTCCGTACAAAGCTCTCGCGCGTTTGGATCGCGTTGTTCACAATACATTGCGCGCTCGAAAATGTCAATTTCTGTAACCGATCATTAGCGAGATTAATGACTTCCACAATTTGATCAGTGGCATCAGGTGTAGCCTTTTCGCGAAGTTTGCGTTACGATGTCCCGGACACCCTGTATAATACTAGTTGACCCGCGCAACTTCGTTTGCGTCATAAATTTCGTTACTGCTCCGCTCCTATTGGTCTTAGCGTGATGATATATAGCCTTCCTCGAGAAATGGGCTATCTAATACTGAAAGATTTTTTCAAATCCACCAGTAGTTCCTGAGATAAGCGCGTTCAAGTAAACAAACAAACAAAGAAACTCTTTAGGTTTATATATTACTTCATTAAGGTGGAAGTGCCACAGTAGCCTGCGAAATTCAGATATTATTATGTTTTTTGCAATTTGCCGGTCAGTGTGTATGTAAAACAAAATACGATTCTCGGCCATAACGCGTTATCTAAAGAATTATAACAATTTAATCATCAATATAGCCCTCTAGTTCATAAAGCTCTATTGAATGACTTTTTCATGAAATAATCATTCTATAGGGCTTTATGACAAGCAAATTGCAAAAAACATAAAAATATTCGAATTTCGCGGGCTACCCTGGCGCAACCACCTTAAGTCTATATTGCAGAAATGCCACATTATTAACTAGTAGAAGATCAAGACTTGTAATCTTCTACTGGAGTAGTAACAACTTATAAATCTTAAAATATTGTTTTATTTACAGGCCAAAGCAAATGAAGCAGAACTGCAGAACCAATGGGCCAACAACAGGATGTCGAAGAGACAAACTCAAGCCAAGTATGGCTTCTAGCAGAAGACTGCCAAGCCCACTAAACTATCAGTTTTTAAGTTTCATTGTAAATAATAATCATATTTTTTTTAAATAATAAATGTTTTTAATTTATAGATGTATTTTATTTGTACATAAAGACTATTAGACTAATTAAGACTAAGTAGGTTTGTTGATTACAATCTCCTGGCTTTCCTTGCCCGAGGAGGGTTCCATGAGACGTGGGTGTTGTCTGTGATGGACACTACTTGTAAGCCACCCATCTGTAAACCTTTTACTGCTGCCTGTAAAAGAAAAATGGGTTTATTAATGACAGAATGATACATTACAAGTTATTTTATCTAGAGAGTTGGATACTAGTGGATAAAAATTATGTATGAAAGATGTCTTCTACATGCTGAGCTGACCCCAAATAAATAGCTTAGCAAACAATACCGCTCAAATTGATTTTTACAGTTTCTACTTTTTAATGTCATTGACTCTGATGCGGGTTGAACTGACAGTATTACACTTGGCGATCAACAAAACTTAGGCCAAAACTCAAATAGTTGACACAGCTCCCCAGCAAATTTGTGACAATAATTATTTTTTCCACTGTACTATAAAAATTTGTCAAAATTACTTGAGCTTGTTGGCTATGCAACGATAAGGGAAGGAGGATAATGATGGCAAGTTATGGTAAGAATTAAAATGCAGAATGAACAATCTTTTAAATAGAAGTTTTTCTACTTTAGAAAGACTTAAATACTGTATCTTACCAATCTTCCAGGTCCCAAGCCTTGCACTCTTACTCTCACTGTTTTAAATCCTCTGTCAAGGGCTTTCTGCAATGATAAAGGATTTATCATTAAAAGTGTCAAGCAATCAACATAATTATAAATAAATTCTTCCCATTATGTATGTCAATTGAGCTGGTTTCTGCAACTCTGCGTATTTTGTGTGCAGGTGGGACAAATGCGTCATTTGATCCACCCCCGCTCCCCAAGGAAGGCCAGCAACGCCTTCATGTTACAAACTATTTCACAGAGGGTACCTGGGTAGTCTTAGTTAATGAGTGACTGACAGACAACATACAGTCGAAACTACTGGTTGTAGATAACAGGAAAAAATTGGGATATGTGAGTATGAAGTTGCGGGCAAAAGCTAGTACGGTCTTTATGTCTTCATGTATGATCACAAAAACTTACAGTAGCTATAGCAATGGCAGTAGTCTGGGCAGCTATATTGGTTCCTTTCTTAGTATTCTTGAAGCCCTCCATCCCACAAGACCTGATGACCTTCACTGTGCCAGCAGCATCCGTCATGGTGAATATCGTGTTGTTGTGGGTCACTCGAATGTTGCAGATGGGCAGGTCTTTGTACTGAGTGCCATCAAATAATAAATTGTCTGAATCCAGGGTAGGGAATAAGTTTTGTTTTCTGGAACAAAAGTAATTTTGGTACAGACAGATGTGAACCTGGAGGCAGGTATAGGCAACTGTTACCTATGTGAAATGCTGCGGACAAGCTAATGTTACATATGGAATTTATATGGTTCAGATTTACTATGTACTCACGCTTTTAGTACAGAATCGAGATCCACGACTTTCTCTCCTTGAACACCTTCGTCTTCTTGTGGTATTCTCTTATGATCAAACTTGTCCGACGCCTGTGGCGCAGTAGTCTGGAACAGTCGCGCCACACTCGTCACAGGAACCCTTAGGGTACTCCTTATTGCACTCAGCATGTTGTTGTGCAACTTTTACTTACTCAATTTTAAAGTAAAAATTGTGTTTGTTGTATTCGCGACCTAACCTAAAATATTTGACAGAACAGAATGACAAATGACACTTACGTATTGTTATTACGTTGAGTCTGTTAGTGATACAAGCTTCTCTAGCGCAATATCGAAACGTTTTCATGCGTGTAGAGCTGCGCGAAGCGGCATTGACATTTGACTATAACTTATTTCAAGCGCAAGCTGAGCGATAAATGTTTCTTTCTGCTCACTTACACTGTACGCCGACACCAATGTAGTTGGGCAAAAGCTACGCAGATTAATTGGCGCCTCACTTTCTCCAAGACAACATACGTTGGCAATAAGTTTTATGAACTTTTATATGTCACTCATAGAGATAACCTTATTAATTGCCTTATTGGTTGCTTATTATTGATAGCCCGCTTCAAAGTTAGAACAAGTTAATAGGTACCTCTTCAAATAAAACCAACACAGCCCTATAACCATAATTTAATAAATAGACATAATATAGACACTGATTCGAATAAAATACAACATTTAATTGGATAACATATTTTTGCAGTATGCAACAGATTGCGAGAATCCTCTAAGAGCGGCGGGGACGCCCATAGACATGAGCTGTAGATGTCCGGCCTCGGCGAAGTACTTGGCTTTCACGAGCTCGTTAGTGGCCCACTGCACGGAGTACTCGTTGTCTATGGCGGCCTCCTCGCCCACGGCCTCCTTGGTGATGATGTAATTGATGAAGAAGGAGTACAGCGGGCTGCCGACTAGTTTTACGAACATGTTGTTGTCAAGCAGCTCTTTGATTAACTCTTCATCTATTTCTTGCTTCTCTATGTTCGCCTAAAATGAAAACAATGTGAAAAGAGGTTAACAAATGTTTTTCGAAGCATTATCACCCTGTTTTCACTGTTGAGTCACAGGTACTAAAATCTATGTAGTGCATTCCTCAAAAGACCCCCTCAGACATTAACCTACCTATTTACATGAGATTTAAACATTACATTGTTACTATTGTAACAGAGACTGACTTTCTTCTTTCAGCTAAGAAACACCGGCGACATCTAGTTAAAATTAATGTTTATTGTAAAAGCTTTATTTACAACAAATATCGAAATAAACGTTATAATCATTAGACAAAGGTAGGCGAAATATTTCGTACCTTATGCTGAAGCACTAAGTTCAATATATTGTCTTTGGAATGTTCGCATTTGCTCAGGAGAAGAACCCAAATGGCGTTGACTACAGATTCGGCCGCCACGTTATCAGCGAGCCATTTCACTTCCTGAAAGAAAAAAAGAAATAAAAAAAAGCTAAACAATACATAGACAAATAGACGGACCGATTAAAACATCGCTCTAACCCATTGACAAGTACGCTTCTACTGCGGAATCCAGTAAACCGTCTGAAAAGAGCAATAGGGAGAGTTAAAGCGATTCATCGCCATAACTCTCCCTATTGCTCTTTCTCTTCTCTTCTCCCTTCTTCTCTTCTCTTCTCCCTTACTCTTTAAAACTATTTACTTCAGCTTATCTGATTATAGTCCATTGACTGATCGCAGATTTGAAAATCATAGAAGTAGGTTTATTTTGCTTCATACAGTTAGGGCGAGAGACAAAGACTAAAAAACAAATAAAAACGTTACAAAGTTGAAATAAAGTCGAAATTAAGTTAAAAGAGCAGGGCTATCATCGCGTTTAATTTTATGAATTTAAAACCTTATTTGAACGATCACGAAGCTGATAATTGTGTGGCATACTATATGACGAGTTACCTCTTCAGCAAGCACCGGCCGCCGCAGCAGCAACTTGATGAGCAGCAGGTTCTCTTTCTGATCAGTGCGACTGCTGAGCAGGGAGCTCAGGTACTCCGCTTGCAGACTCTTCGAATCGCTGCAGACGAAATTAAGTACACAAGTTTTAGCAAAAGGTGCTAACGTTTCTATGGATAAACGAGTCCGGGTTGGGTGTGAGCAATCCTTCTCTGTATGCGTTTACCTAAATTTAAGTCCACCAGAGGGCCTAGCACGAAGATTTTTGACGTATAGTAACGTAACGTAAAACTTTACCATAGCTACAATACTCGTTTCGGACGTAATATTTATTTGAATTAGATACTATATTCATATTTTTGAAAGTTATAAATTGTATATGTTGTAGTTTTTCATATTCAAAATTCACTTACGTTATCGTTACTATACGTCAAAATATTCGTGCTCGGCCCTCAGAGGGCTTTGTGCGAATTATTTAACGTACTCGATCGCGTCAACGTTCGCTTAATTCTATGAAAAAAAAAAAGGTTTTGTTTTACTGTCACCAGATGACGCTTATTCAGTTTAAATACAAAAGCGCTTGAGAACGTTAAACACTCGCACTGTGGCCAGAAAACTGCTAGGTTCAGGTCATTCTATATTTTGAGTTCGATGCGCCATACTTGTCATTTGGTCCCGTAAAAGTTTAATTCAGTTGCGCTCAGTAGTTTTTATTTTATGTGCATTTTTGCTTATTTCAATTTCTGGGTAGACGATGACGTCGTCCAAGTATCACCACTTGAAAGGGAAAAACAGAAAACTATAAAATAACGTTAATTTCGGAAGAGGGTGTTATTATTTGTTCAGTTTCATAATGCGTACAGCTAAGGAGTGGAATTCCCTGCCGGAGTCTGTGTTTCCCGATAGCTACAACCTGGGAGTCTTTAAGTCAAGAGTGAATAGGTTGCTTCTAGGCAGGCGTGCTCCATCTTCGACCACATCATCGCTTACCATCAGGTGAGATGGTGGTCAAGCGCGTGCTATCGCGTGGTTGTTGTTGCTTAACTTGCTTTTTAAAATTTTGCATGCTATGTTTTATCCTAGCTAAACATGCTTGTGCCTCAATTTGTATATAACACCCTTGTATACCATGTTTTACGCGCAAATAAATATTCTATTCTATTCTATTCTATCAATAGTAAAAAAAAAAAAGTTTTTCTTAGCAGCTAGACGGTAAGTTCTCATAAATAAATAGAACAGAGTTAGTCACCTGTTGCTAGTGGCGGGCCAGCAGTTGAGTACGTCGACGAGCGCTTTCTTGCGCTGCCAAGTGTCGGACAGTTCCGCAAACTTGGAGAACGCATCCCGTCTGCCTTCCTCGCTTAAAAGCTTCTCATCTACAAAAGGGTAATTAGTATAAATTACAAAATATTTAAGTAAGAGTAAGAAAGAACTTCACAGATATGTGTAGAATATAGTCAAAATAGGTTTTTTAAAAAAAATTGGTTGTCTGTAAAGTCGGTTTACGGACGATAATTTTACGTGATAACGTCATAAGAAAACAATTTAATTCTTAACAAACAAGCCGAACGCTTTAGCCGATCGTGCCTCTCTATCGCTTGTATCGCGCTCTCGCTTGCGGAACGTGACACTTTCGTGCGCGCAGCCAGCGTTCATCTATATTAAATATTTAAAGCTTGTTTGTTTGTTTGCTTGAACGAGCAAACAAACAACCAAGCCTCCTTCTCCGACCGAACTCCTGGTCCGATTTGAAAAAATCTTTCAGTGGTAGATAGCCTATTTATCGAGGGAGGCTATATTTAGGCTCTTAAATCATCAAGAAAGCTAAGACCAATAGGAAAAAGGAAGAAGAAGTTGCGCGGGTCAACTAGTCAATTTATAAGACGTTATTACGTCAAAAAAAATCTTTACCAAATCGCAATCATTGTCAAAATCAAGATGATAGATTGAATGAGAATAGGGCCTAGTAATTTTAGTTTTAGATCTCAAGAAAACCAGAAGATAGTTAAGCAGAGAGTTATCCATAACATTGAATAAAACGTATTTGTAGTGTCATAAAGTGCAAAGTTCTGCGAACAACGACGCATAAATCAAACCACAAGGGTTAATCTCAGCATTGAGGTAGTTTGAACTCTATTGTGCTACTTATAAAATCCATAATTCAAAATGAGTGTAACTCACCAGTGATCTCCTTAGCATAGTCATATTCGGGCCACTCAGTGCGGAACAGGTCCACAGTGAACTGCGCAATCTTCATCATGTCGTCGCTGTCGTGGACTCTCGCCTTTTGGCTCAGCGACAGCAAGCCGATCTGCCTGTGCGGCGGTAGAGCGAACTCTGTCGCCTTCAGCATCACTTTCTCTAAGAGGTCCTCGGGAAACTTGATGCCTTCCTTGTTGTACGAGGTCAGGCGGGTGACTAGGGTTTCCATGTCGCTGGAAAACAAAATTATATTTAAAAGAGTTACCGTGGAGTTTCTTGCCGGTTCTACTCTGTACGAAAAGAACAAATTCGGTTACCTATCATAAGTTCGAAAAACATTTGACCGAATTTCATTTCACCTGAAACTCTTCAACTATTATTGTTTCGTTTTTTTTTTTTTACTTGATCGAAGTCACGTCTGCCACTGTATCAATTCGACTTTTTCGTCACTCCGACGTTTCATTTGGTCGAAAAACTTTTTACCGAAGTTACACATAGCCGAAATAACATTTGTTCGAAGTATTATGTTTCCGAAAATTCATTATATCACTGTTTTTGTTGGTGGTGATGTAGTAGTGGTGGTGGTGGTGGTAGTGGTTAACAAAAGTGGTTTTATGCGGTCCCAGTAAGAAGCATGCAAACAAGAATGCTTGTTTCAAGCGTGCAGAAATCAAGCAAGTATGCAGCATGCAAGCAGGCATGCAGCATGCAGGCAAGCATGCAGCATGCAAGCAGGAATGTGGCAGCATGCAAACAAGTATGCAGCGTGCAAACAAGTATGCAGCGTGCTCACAAGCATGCAAAATGCAGCAAGCATTGTTTCTGTCACAGCTCCGGCGCTGCGGGGTTTGGGCCTGCGGGGTTTGGCTCACGCGAGCTTATGCTTGCTTCAATCCACCTGCTCCTCAGCTCGCGGGCCGCCCCACCCCTCTGCGCCTACGCGGGCTTAAAATACACTAGAGGTAGGGCAGACAAGACTGCGTGAAATCGGTTTTGCAGCGATTTCTTTCTGTCACTAAATTTTGTAGTACAACATATTGACTTTTAATGACACTATTTTAATTTAAAATTGAAAATGCTACCAAGTAACCGGCTATACATATATTTGTGATAAATATTCCGTAAAATGTTGTCTCGGTGTGGTGAAAATATGGCAAATGAATCATTTGGCAAATGAAAAAAGTTCAAAAGAGGTTTCGGCCAATAGCAAAAAGTTACCTAATACCTTTGACACATGATACTTCGATGATCTAAAAATATGTCAAACAATGCATATAGGTAGCAAATAAGACGTCGGTCAACAGTTTTCGGTAAAATGAAATTCCAACAAAAAAATATTCGGAAATGTGATCGGTTCCCACTTCCAGAACAATTCGAACTGTGCACTTTCTTTTGAAAAGGAAATCATTAAATGACTTCTGACTTTTAATCAGAAAGAGTGTCACGCTCTTACTGACTAAAAACCATCTGTGTTCCTCCAATTGCCCTTCGAACAATACCCGTACCCTGGCAGGCACTGACCCTAGCGGGCCTCATCTACTATGCTAACATCTCCTTGAGGCGCGCGTGGAACACAACGCGCCGTCAACCCGGGAGGCGAGCCAGCCACCGCTCTATGTCCTTACAACGCACCAAAGGAATCGGAGCAGGGCTGAATGCCAGAGGTCGTTGACTGAAAGTGAAAGCTGTGTCCTCGTAGCGGTGATCGGCAATCACCGCTACGAGGACACAGCCTTCACTTTTCAGAAGAGCCTATCTGTCCAAGAGGAGATCGTGTTTAATAACAGCCGCACGGGACGATCTCCGAGGATGCGCGTCACTACATGAGTCGTTCGTCAACGTTACATGAGTCGATCTCTGGTTCTCTTACCGCTTGGGCCTGGCCTCTAAGTAATGGGACTTTAGCACCTATATTTTACTGCCACTAGGCACTATCTTGCCACAAGTCACTCTGGGCACATTGCTCGCAGAACAGATAGTCGATGGGGCCGAAAAGTTCTGGAGCGGCGACCGGGAACCGAAAGACGCAACGTTAGAAGGCCTCCCACAAGGTGGACCGATGACCTGGTGCAGGTCGCAGGTAGCCGACGCGAGACGCGCAGGAACGGTCGTTGTGGCGACGCATGGGGGAGGCCTATGTTCAGGAGTGGACGTCTTTGGGCTGATATAATGATGATGATGACTAGGCACTATCAGTCACCTAGCAGTGTTGAGCTGGTGTTCCAGGATGTGCTGCAGCACTAGCGGCAGCTCGGCGCCCACGTGCAGGCACTGCAGCAGCGTCGTCAGTGTCGCCAGCTTCATGTCGCACGACATGATCAGCCGGCTGATGCACGACACCAGCGTGTCCGTGTCGCCGTGACTCTTCTCTATGTCTCTGTAAAAGGACGATAAAGTTTGAACATGACAATGCCCTGACAAAATATATTTGGATGTAAGAAACAAACGCGTGCCTACCAATAGTATAAAAAAAAAGTGGGCCAACTTTGTTGTTGCGGATTTCGGTTCTATAACGCGTAAGAGGGGGGAGGGGTTCATACGTTGCGTTGCGGCGCTGCGACGATGGAGCGATGACGCTGTGCTGTTTTACATAAGAATCAATGGTCAGTCGACGGAACCCGCGTGCAACGGACTAGGGGCCAAACTGACTATGTAGGTAGGGAGGAGCTGCGCTACGACTTTGGAGAGGCCACGCAGCGTCATCAAACTCCATTGTCGTTTAAAGACTGACACCCTGATACATCGAAGAACGACGCTGCGTCGTCGAAAAGAGTTACGTTGCAATGCGTCACCGCATTTGTTCGTGTGGCTAAATGTGCGAAGAAATTATAGCATTGTGACGACGCAATGGACCGACAACGCGCGTGTGGCATCACTCATACGTCTACCTAGGCTGCAATGACAAGGAGTGCCCGCTTGCGTTATCAGAATTGTGGGACAGCTTTTTCCTATAAAGCCTATATTCCGAAAAGGCTCTTAATTCACATGTTCAGGCACTCGATGTGAAATATCCAGGAGCGAGCGCAGTTCGAGCCGTGTGTTCCAAGGACGGCGCGGAATGGAACGGCGACATTGTTTTGACACGTAAACATTATTAACAGGTTGTTTCACAATAGGTTATTTTACAAAAAAAATCTAATTACGTCTGATAGATTTTCAAAAAATATTCGACACGCATTTTTTCTTTTTTCACGTAAACAAAAAATAAAGAGGTTACAGCGAGTTGAAGACACGCGTGACGTCATATGGCTTGGTAAAAATGTACCAAATTTACCAAGCCAAATGACGTCGAATATTTTTTGAAAATCTATCAGACGGACTAATTAGATTTTTTTAGTAAAATACCCCATTCTAATGCATTGTATATTTAAAAAAAAAAATCGCGCCTATATGGCGTGAAAATGGCACCGTATATAATTGTTGTCAGGCTCCCACTTGATCACAAACTCAGGTCATGGTAAGCGATGACGAGGCACATAACTGCGTAAAAAGACTGAATAGAGGATACTTAAAACTATCAGTAAATTACAACCTAAGTAACTCAAAGAATTTCAGACAAGACAAGACTTAAGAAATTTCAGGGCTAATAAAATAAAAGTGTGAGTCGGACACGCGTGCAAAGGGTTCCATACCAATTTAATTTTTTTAACGTGTTATTTTAACACAACATAGTTTTAATGGGTTTTCCTGTACTTGTCTCTTTAGGTATAGAACTACTATCTGTTTTTTGTTTTCAAATTTTAGGCCAAATTAATGGTCATTTTTGGTCTAATTTCTTGAATAACTTCAAAACTACTTATTTAAAAAAAAATTCAAACCCTTACATTAAGTCCTTTCATTTGATATATTACACGATGCAGTTTGAAAATCGTTGTTTTTAAATTTTCTAATTTGACCCCATAAGTGGAAGTTCTCCAAGAAGCGCGCCCAGCGCGTCAGCTCCTGTCCCACAGTAGATGTACTCACGGCCAGATGTGGTCCCTGCGCACGGCGGCGTGCTGGATGAGGCTCTGGATGGTGCCGGAGTGGAAGTTCTCCAGGAAGCGCGCCCAGCGCGTCAGCTCCTGTCCCACAGTAGATGTACTCACGGCCAGATGTGGTCCCTGCGCACGGCGGCGTGCTGGATGAGGCTCTGGATGGTGCCGGAGTGGAAGTTCTCCAGGAAGCGCGCCCAGCGCGTCAGCTCCTGTCCCACAGTAGATGTACTCACGGCCAGATGTGGTCCCTGCGCACGGCGGCGTGCTGGATGAGGCTCTGGATGGTGCCGGAGTGGAAGTTCTCCAGGAAGCGCGCCCAGCGCGTCAGCTCCTGTCCCACAGTAGATGTACTCACGGCCAGATGTGGTCCCTGCGCACGGCGGCGTGCTGGATGAGGCTCTGGATGGTGCCGGAGTGGAAGTTCTCCAGGAAGCGCGCCCAGCGCGTCAGCTCCTGTCCCACAGTAGATGTACTCACGGCCAGATGTGGTCCCTGCGCACGGCGGCGTGCTGGATGAGGCTCTGGATGGTGCCGGAGTGGAAGTTCTCCAGGAAGCGCGCCCAGCGCGTCAGCTCCTGTCCCACAGTAGATGTACTCACGGCCAGATGTGGTCCCTGCGCACGGCGGCGTGCTGGATGAGGCTCTGGATGGTGCCGGAGTGGAAGTTCTCCAGGAAGCGCGCCCAGCGCGTCAGCTCCTGTCCCACAGTAGATGTACTCACGGCCAGATGTGGTCCCTGCGCACGGCGGCGTGCTGGATGAGGCTCTGGATGGTGCCGGAGTGGAAGTTCTCCAGGAAGCGCGCCCAGCGCGTCAGCTCCTGTCCCACAGTAGATGTACTCACGGCCAGATGTGGTCCCTGCGCACGGCGGCGTGCTGGATGAGGCTCTGGATGGTGCCGGAGTGGAAGTTCTCCAGGAAGCGCGCCCAGCGCGTCAGCTCCTGTCCCACAGTAGATGTACTCACGGCCAGATGTGGTCCCTGCGCACGGCGGCGTGCTGGATGAGGCTCTGGATGGTGCCGGAGTGGAAGTTCTCCAGGAAGCGCGCCCAGCGCGTCAGCTCCTGTCCCACAGTAGATGTACTCACGGCCAGATGTGGTCCCTGCGCACGGCGGCGTGCTGGATGAGGCTCTGGATGGTGCCGGAGTGGAAGTTCTCCAGGAAGCGCGCCCAGCGCGTCAGCTCCTGTCCCACAGTAGATGTACTCACGGCCAGATGTGGTCCCTGCGCACGGCGGCGTGCTGGATGAGGCTCTGGATGGTGCCGGAGTGGAAGTTCTCCAGGAAGCGCGCCCAGCGCGTCAGCTCCTGTCCCACAGTAGATGTACTCACGGCCAGATGTGGTCCCTGCGCACGGCGGCGTGCTGGATGAGGCTCTGGATGGTGCCGGAGTGGAAGTTCTCCAGGAAGCGCGCCCAGCGCGTCAGCTCCTGTCCCACAGTAGATGTACTCACGGCCAGATGTGGTCCCTGCGCACGGCGGCGTGCTGGATGAGGCTCTGGATGGTGCCGGAGTGGAAGTTCTCCAGGAAGCGCGCCCAGCGCGTCAGCTCCTGTCCCACAGTAGATGTACTCACGGCCAGATGTGGTCCCTGCGCACGGCGGCGTGCTGGATGAGGCTCTGGATGGTGCCGGAGTGGAAGTTCTCCAGGAAGCGCGCCCAGCGCGTCAGCTCCTGTCCCACAGTAGATGTACTCACGGCCAGATGTGGTCCCTGCGCACGGCGGCGTGCTGGATGAGGCTCTGGATGGTGCCGGAGTGGAAGTTCTCCAGGAAGCGCGCCCAGCGCGTCAGCTCCTGTCCCACAGTAGATGTACTCACGGCCAGATGTGGTCCCTGCGCACGGCGGCGTGCTGGATGAGGCTCTGGATGGTGCCGGAGTGGAAGTTCTCCAGGAAGCGCGCCCAGCGCGTCAGCTCCTGTCCCACAGTAGATGTACTCACGGCCAGATGTGGTCCCTGCGCACGGCGGCGTGCTGGATGAGGCTCTGGATGGTGCCGGAGTGGAAGTTCTCCAGGAAGCGCGCCCAGCGCGTCAGCTCCTGTCCCACAGTAGATGTACTCACGGCCAGATGTGGTCCCTGCGCACGGCGGCGTGCTGGATGAGGCTCTGGATGGTGCCGGAGTGGAAGTTCTCCAGGAAGCGCGCCCAGCGCGTCAGCTCCTGTCCCACAGTAGATGTACTCACGGCCAGATGTGGTCCCTGCGCACGGCGGCGTGCTGGATGAGGCTCTGGATGGTGCCGGAGTGGAAGTTCTCCAGGAAGCGCGCCCAGCGCGTCAGCTCCTGTCCCACAGTAGATGTACTCACGGCCAGATGTGGTCCCTGCGCACGGCGGCGTGCTGGATGAGGCTCTGGATGGTGCCGGAGTGGAAGTTCTCCAGGAAGCGCGCCCAGCGCGTCAGCTCCTGTCCCACAGTAGATGTACTCACGGCCAGATGTGGTCCCTGCGCACGGCGGCGTGCTGGATGAGGCTCTGGATGGTGCCGGAGTGGAAGTTCTCCAGGAAGCGCGCCCAGCGCGTCAGCTCCTGTCCCACAGCCGCCCACGTCTGTTCACTGCGACACACACACACAGTAGTTCATAGAACCCACCAGAAACATCACTAAATATTATAAAACAATATCCTCCGCTACGTCTCTCTGTCTGTTCGCGATAAACCTAAAAACTGCTGTACCGATTTTCATGCTGTTTTCACCAATGGATAGTCTGGTTCCCGGAAGGTTCTAAAACCTTCCGGGAACTAGTCTATCCATTGGTATACAATTTTCTAGAAAAAAAATTGCAGCGTGGACGAAGTCGCGAACGAAGTGCTAGTTTTCATATAAAATGTTGCCAAGACGAGACCTCGCTCTGTCAAAAAGTAATCAAATTTCATGTAGAGCTAAACTTCTATTGTAACTCTACACACCCTTTTTTTTAAGGATGGGAAATCATCAAATGACTCCTTCCGCTCTGGGTGGAGCGGAAGGGAGTGTCAGACTCTTACTGACTAAAAGCCATCCGTGTTCCTCCTAATGCCGTTTGCGTTCCAGGGTATGGCGCCTCTTTCGAACGGATTCCGCCCCCCGGCAGGCACAGCCCCTAGCTGGCCCCGTCTCCCACGCTGCCAGCTCCTGGAGGCGCGCGTGGAACACAGCGCGCCGCCGCCCCGGGCCTGGTTCTGATCGGACGGCGAGCCGCCCAATGTGAGCCGTCCGCAGGCCCTCGCCTAAGGTGGAACTCTACACGCCCTAACTCCACAAACTTTACATCTTAATTTTAATAAGCTCTTTGCGAATTTCAACTTTGCCACCTCGAATCTTTGCCGCTCGTGCCACCATATTGGAAAAATAGCTTTTTATTAAATACTAGTTGACTCGCGCAACTTCGTCTGCGTCACAATTATCATTACTGCTCCGTGCCCGTTGGTCTTAGCGTGATAATATATTACAAACAAACTCTTCAGCTTTATATATTAGTATAGATATCCTCATATCCTATCCTATTTGTTTGTATGCTTGAACGCGCTAATTCCGGGAAATACTGGTCCGATTTAAAAATTCTTTCAGTGTTAGATAGCCCATTTATCGAGGAAAGCTATAGGCTATATATCATCACGCTAAGAACAATAGGAGCGGAGCAGTAATGAAATTGTGACGCAAACGAAGTTTCGCGGGTCAACTAGTAGATCATATAAATTTGATATAGTAGTACTTAGCTTGAGTTAAATATCTTAATTCAAAAGCAATAAGGTTTCGAATCGTTAGGCACAAAATGAAGGCATGCTGATAAAACTTACTTCTTGTTGAACTTGAAGTCGTTCTCCTGTTCCTGCTGGCAGTAGTCCACGGCTTGCATTATCATCAGGTTGCGGGTTCCGGCCGGCACCCTGCACCAAACTCATTTATATAATATACACACCGTATTTATTTTTTTTCTTAAGTATGGGAAATCATCAAATGACTCCATCTACTCTAGGCGAGGCGGAAGGGAGTGTCAGACTCTTACTGACTAAAACCAATCCGTGCTCCTCCCAATGCCCTTTGCGTTCCAGGGCTGCGGCGTCTCTTTCGAACGGATTCCGCACCCCGGCAGGCACTGGCCCTAGCGGGCCCCGTCTCCCATGCTGACAGCCCTGGGGCGTCTTCTTCTGTTGCGGCGGCTGGGTCGTGAGGTTTCCCTCTCTCTCACACGTTCGGCATCCTCTTTCGCTAGCATTACTGTTTCGCAGAAGGAGGTGACCGCTTCCCATGCATCTTCGCTCCGGACCATAGATTGAACCAGGGCCGGTCGCGAGAGGTCGCCGCCGCCGATCGCCTCAACGAGGACCCGGCGGTTCTCCGCCCAGGCAGGGCAGACCTCCACCGTATGCTCCACCGTGTCCTCCGGGCGATAATATACACAGCGACGACAATACTAATGAAAGCCTCAATATTTTGGGTGCTCGATGAATTTGAGACAGAATTTATCAGGATGCTTGGGCAGATTAACCCGTTAAAAAAAAAGAAAGCTTCCGACGAATTAAGAACCTCCTCATTTCAAAGTCGGGAAATAAAATAGGGCTACTGACTACCTTTAAAATTTAAGGAACTTAAAAATAACTGCTGGGCTTTACAAAAACCATAAAATTGAATTAAACTTTCACATCGCTCGAGCGATATTTGAACTCAAATATGATGTGGAACGTGCTCGGCGTAAACTGTGCCATCTAGCGTTACAAATTCGAAACTTTACCATATTAAATAACGCTTCTGAGATGACGCTTCTGTGCTGCCACGTAAAGCACTTACACGCGCCCATTTTATTTATTGTTTAAAGATGGGAAATCATAAAAACACTATAAGGTACAAAATAACCTCGGAAGAAAGAAAAGAAGTTTGTAGTGTTTTGTTTTTGGAAGTCAGTTGTATTTTTTGTAAAAAAGTTTTTTACTTTACTTACTTTAATTCTTTATTGTACACCAAAACAGCTTATTCAAAATACAGTAATGAAAGTTCATGTACAAAGGCGAGCTTAACTCAGAAATGAGTTTTCTCCCAGCAAACCTTTGAGTGATAGAGAAGGATGACAATGGAGGGTATTTTGGTATTTCTCACTTTTTACCTGCGTACCCATTAACAGCGTACCGGCGTAATGTTATGTTAAGAACTGGTGTAAACACTGAAAAAACATGCAATTTCAGCAATCCCAATCCATTTGCTTTCATATATTGAAGAGTTCCGTCCGTTAATGCCTACCTTCTTCGTCGTTCTTCGTCAGATCTTCACCAAATTGAAAATACTCTTCTAAACAAAAAAGAATCGTCCAAATCGGCTGACAATTGGCGAAAATATCGCTAAACAAACATATTTCATGGGATCTCATCATCAGATCCTAATTTATACCTTCCATCATCAGCTCAGCAACATGAGACGATGATTACCAGGCACAAATATCTGAATTGCGTTAGAAAAATAATGAAAAATATTGTATGTGCCTACAAAATTTGAGGGTTGCTCTCGATTTTCATGGGATCCCATCAACAGATTCTGACTTGGTGACAATGGGACCAATCGAGAAGTATACCATTTCAGAAGAAACAAGAATTTTTCAAATCGGTTCATAAATGACGGAGTTATGAGGTAACAAACATAAAAAAAATACAACCAAAATGAGAACCTCCTCCTTTTTTTGAAGTCGGTTGAAAATGACACCTTCCCATTTGGGCGGAGCTGAAGGGATTGTCAGTACTGACTAATTTCATGTGTGTTCCTCCTAATGCCCGCCGTGTTGTGTGGTGACTCTTTCGAACAAATTCCGCAACCCTGGACACGCTCCCTTTTGGGAAACGTGCCAGGGGTGGACAGTGCCATCTAGTGTTACAAATTCGAAACTTTTACGTTCTAAGCACTATACATTGAGGTTTCTTAGCTGCCACTGCCACCTATAGTTCGTGTACGTTCCCTGTACTAGTTCGTGTACGTTCCCTGTACTGTGTAGGAACTTCTTACCGTTCTATAGCGGTATCGCTGAAGCAGGTGTCGGCGACGAACTGCGCGAGCTCGTGTTTGCTTAGCTTATTGAAGTAGCTGGCGCACTGCCGGTACTGCTGCATCCACTTCTTGTTAGTCGCGTTGGTGGGCACCTGCGGTATTATTGAAATTAAACACTATTAACTACAGTGTATATACAACGTTTAAGATTTTTTTTCCTATTTCAGTTTTGCTCCCGTAGTAAAAATTGCTCATAATGACAAGTAAAATGACCCCTTTCAGGTATATTCAGGTATTAATTCTGTCACACATTGCATAACAATAGACAAGAAAAACTCGCTTAATGTTCCGTCACATAATACTGATAAAAGAAAAGAATTGTCACATTTTTTGCAAAGAATGGACGCGATTTTGAAGACGGACACCAAATAAATTGGGAGAAGGCAGCGGCTTCGCCTCCCGCAAGTTGAAATTTATCCCAAGGGAATAAACTCTCGAAATAAAAAGTATCCTATGTCCTATTCCAGGACATGGTCTATCCGTGTACCACGGATCCAAATCCGTCGAGATGTGTTAACATCTCGACGGATTTGGATCCGTGTTAACGTGAAGAGGTAACAGACAGATTCAGATAGGCATACAGTTAATTTCGCGTTGTTATATGAATGGATTATAATATTGACTAGAATTTGCCCGCGATTTCGTAAGCGCATATTCCGTTATTTCCCGTTCCCGTAGAAATTTTGGAAAATCCTCTTTCTGTGCCCCTACAAGTGTAGGGAAGCTACAGGTCAAAACTCAGCTGTGCTTTGTCTGTCAGTCAGTCAGTCACTCACTCATTTACGAAATAATTTTATATAGGTATAAGGATTTGATTTGAATATGGATGAAATATAATACGGCTTGGATTATAACAGAGACGGGATTATGATTGAATGGATTATAATATGAATTGGATTATAATAAAATAGCTGATGATAATATGAATTGGATTATTTGAATATAATGTTTTTTTTTTTAATTTATCGAATACTCACGCTGAAGAAGTAGTTGGTGAGCCACTTGGTGTAGAGCGTGTTGACGGGCACGGGCAGGCGGAAGGCGGGCGGCAGCGTGCGCAGGAACTTGCTCAGCATGCCCACGTTCTCCGGCCGCATGATGCCCAGCACGTGCGTCGTCAGCTGCTCCGCCGACGGCTGCGCTAGCAGCAGCTTGTAGTCCAGCTCTGGTACGACAAGGGGCATGTCGTCAGGGATAGTGCAAATCCGAGAATCTACCATACGTAAAGTGTGCGTATCTGCACTACGTGTAGATTTACAGAGGAAGGTTATAAGTTTATATATTTTTTTTATTTCAAAGGCTTTTAACTTCATTTGTACATGATCATCTGCTTAGCCTTTTCCCAACTACATTGGGGTCGGCTTCCAGTCAAACCGGATTCAGCTGAATACCAGTGTTTTACGTGGAGCGGCTGCCTACCAGAGCTCCACAACCCATTAACTGGGTAACACGGTACATCTTGGCAAGACTGGCTCAGTCAGATTTACTGGCTTCTGTCAATCCGTAACGACTGCCAAAGATCTACAAATGACAGCCGGGACCAATGGCTTAACGTGCTTTCCGAGGCGCGGAGGAAACTCGTTATGTTAAGACGGTCACCCATCCACAGACCAACCTTGGCAAGCGTTGCTTAACCTTCAAGATCGACCCGTGCGGATGTTATTATTTAGCCACGAGCTCCTCACAATATGAACCGTATCGAGGAGTAATTCAGCTTTATATATTAGTATAAATTAAAAATTGACGTAGATTAAACGTATCACAGCTCAGAAGTAGAGGGGCTTTTGACGTCCCATTAACTTCATTTGTACATGGAGAGTAATAATTCATGTGTTCTATGTATTGTCAACAGTAGAAATCTATTAGTCTACTAGTCCATACTATATCCTATGGCTAAATTTGTCAGATACGCGGAGTTATCCCCGGATTTGCTCTATCCCCGACGATATGAAGCTTCAGTCTCTTGTCCAGCTGGCATTTGTTGATCTTTGGCAGTTCTTACAGATTGTCAAGCAAGAAAATCTGACACCAGCCTTGCAAATAAGTACCGTATTACAGTCACTGGGTTGCGGAGGTCTGATAGCCAGTCGCTCCACGTAAAATACTGGTATTCAGCTAAATTCCCCAATACAGTTGGGAAAAGGCTAAGCAGATGATGGTCTCTTGTTCGGAACGCATATCACAGCTTTATAACGTTAAGTTAACGTTACTAATAACAACATAAATAACGTCTACCTCGTCGTCATTCAAAACCGTCATGAGGCAAATGCGAGTTTGATAATTTGGCGCAGCCTTGAGGAAGTTATCTCCTACATGTCCAAAATATTAATAATTTTAAATTTGACTAACATACCTATAACTATCTACCTACTAACATAATATGGACCTGTATTAACTGCAAAATGGGACATTCAATAATTTGTGCTTTATAGAGCGACTATAATTATTCGGAATACATAATTAATTGACACAGCTCCACATGCAAAGTCCGACACATCGGTGTAACCGTGAAGAGTTACAGGCTGTTGTTACTTGGTCAACAGCCTGCCTTACTTTAAGATAATTAAAATTCAAACCTCCTAAAAGAAACTGTGTAGGGTACATATATGGAAAGTTATTTATTTAGTACATGGAGGACTTACAGCTAATAAAGTCAAGTTACATAATAGGAAACCGTAGTCACCAGCAAGCCAATAACAAATCCTGACGTATAGAAAAATAATGTAAATGATGGTGTGAGCACAATATACAACATACAACGCTTAAATTAAACTAAGAATTATTTAGTTACATAAATACTTGCTACTTAAAAAATTTGAGGCTTACTCGCCGAATTCACACTGATTCATAGACTAGAGTCAAGAGCTAACCCATAACAAATAGAATAAATAAATGATTGCGAATGGATCCAAGTCATATTCCTTGCAGATTTCATTGAAATAACTGCTCTCGCGCACAATATAACTGTTCCGCCTATAATTTGAAGATGTATGAGGTACACGTATGGGTGGATTAAACCGGAATGTTTTGATTGGCACATTAAAATAAAATTTTGACAATAACTCAGGGTTCATCATGACATGTTATTACTGAAACCATCCTTTATAACTAATTAACTATGATATCCAAAAACACGCTTGTATAAGAACCTGAGAAACGATTTTTTAAATTTTCCAGCACGAGTTTGTAGGTAACACAAGTGCACACTATATTCAAACGATAAAAGAAACTTACCTGGCGAAGCCGCCTTAGCTTTCTTGAGCAGCTTGATGTGTTCGGCCGAGGTGAGCGCCCAGAAGGTCGCCTTCTCGTCCGCAGACTTCAGCAGCGCGAACAGCTTGATGAGCGCGTTGTGCGACGTGCCGCTCAGTGTCGGCCACAACGTCTCCATTATGCTGGCCGGGGAATATCACGTGCGCTTACTTATGTTATAGGGTTATATAAGACTAACTATTACTACAAAATACGAAATTGAGTTTAGTATAACACATTTACGCCTGAGCCGATTTGGCTAATTTCAGAGGACCTGGCATTAACTAGCACTTTGCTTTTAGTACGTTCTCCACGGACTTCTTCTCCTATACCTCCCTCTTTACAGGTTAATGTGTAAATTACTTATTAAAAGACTCAACGTAGGGCAATTCACTCTAATCGCAACATTTTTCTTACTTAGAACATTTTATGCCCGTCGTAACTTTTAAATGAAAGGTCAGATTTGAATTATTTAAAGTGTAATTACATGTTCATAATAAACTTTATTTATCAAACCATTTAAATGGATAAAGATTAATATCATAATACCAAATCACGACTATTCCATTTCACCCGGGTTTTGATTGAATTATTTGAACAAAAAGCGCTCGATGCGACTTAACCATAATAGTTAGACATATACCTTCGCCTTTCCCTTTACAGGCTAAATTTTATTACTTTGGGTTACATTATTGTAATTTTATTAAGGATTTCTATTTTTTTTTTTAAATAAATTATATGTTGCTTCCTGATAATTGTTAATGGTGGTAGTGATAAACCTTTATAATGGTGATACGGCAGATTTTGAGTTAAATCATAACAAGTAAACAAACGAAAAACCAAATCGTTCCTTCTTATAATATTTTTAGTAATTTACACATTACCCTACAAACAGGGTAGAGGGGAGATGAAGTTCGTGGAGTACCAAATAAAACAGCGCGAACGAAATCGCAGGCGAAGTTCTATTTATAATATTAGTAAATAGAAAAAAGATAAATATACCAAATAAACCATGTCAGAAGCCCTTGAGGCGGTTTAGAAATTCAGATACTAAGGTGTGGGGTCGTTAGACCTAGTAAGGTCTTCTTAAATATAGTGTGGGCAGTAGCCCATACAATAAGAAGAATATTAGTATCAATTAGTTTAGTATGTAAAACAGGAGTTCGTGGCTAGATAATAACAACCGCACGGGTCGATCTTCAAGGTTAAGCAACGCTTGCCAAGATTGGTCTGTGGATGGGTGACCATCTTAACATACCGAGTTTCCTCCGTGCCTCGGAAAGCACGTCCAGTCGTTGGTCCCGGTTGTCATTTGTAGATCTTTGGCAGTCGTTACGGATAGTCAGAAGCCAGTAAATCTGACTCCAGTCTTGCCATGAAGTACCGTGTTACCTAGTTACTGGGTTGTGGAGGTCTGGTAGGCAGCCGCTCCTCGTAAAATACTGGTATTCAGCTAGATCCGGCTTGACTGGAAGCCGACCCCAATATAGTTGGGAAAAGGCTAGGGATATGATGATGAGTTTAGTATGTAAAACAATATTAGTTACAGTGCGTGCGCGGCGGCGGCTTCCTGCGGGGGCGGCGCGGGCGTGGCGGGCGGCGCGGCGCCCAGCGCGGCGGCCGCGTGCGCCAGCCACACGCGCGGCGCGCTCAGCCCGTACTTGTGCGCCAGCGACAGCGCCGCCGACACGTGCTCTGCCTCCAGCGACCTGCACCCACCGTACATACGTTATCGTAACGGTTAAAGAACAACTCACGCAAGCATTCAGTACCTACAACAATACGAACGCGACGGATCCGAGTCTTTAAAGACATGACTGAATAGGCAAACGTGTGCTCCATCGACGACATCATCGCTTACCATCATGTGAGATAGTGGTCAAACGCGTGCCTATTAATAGTAAAAGAAACAACCTAACAGGCATGAAACTTGATGAAAAGCCTACTAACATGAAACTTGATAAAAACCAAGGCATTAAAGAAGCCAACATGACGACACGACCTAATGTTATCACAGCTAGAGCTGGTATACCATAAAACTGATTGAATAGGGAACATGCAATATTTCTATTTTTGTTTTCATTTTAAAGAACTCCATCTAGAATAGACCGCCATAAAATTGCGTTTTTAAACAAACAGTTTAAATTTTCGCGCCAAAACGGACGATGACGTCACTCATGTCTGTCACTGGTCAAGAACTGTCATAATTCAAAGTCATAGAGTAAGATCCCAGTGCTTCCAGAACTTACTTATGTTCTCAGTAACAAAATGTGGGGAATTTAGTTAGTAGGTATGTAGGTACTTTGAACATTCGCTTACCTGCTAGTTTGGGTTGACGCGACCGCCAGTTTGTAAGTATCGTCATCTGATGCTAGCTATAAAACGACTAGATCATTTTCACGATTTTTGCAAAATACATATTCTTAACTAATTAGTAATTTCGTAAAAATTTAAAGACTAATTAGTCATTGTAATAGTGTAAGACTTCTGAAATATGTCATACATCACTAAAAACAATTTGCCCATTGGATGGAGCTAGCAAATACTTATGTATGCGTACATTGAAATTACACTGGCACTACTCTTTTCAAATATTTTGTTACTGCGAAATAAATAACGTCTGGGAGCCCTGGGATCTTGGACTATAAACTAATAGGAGTTACGTCATCAGACGCTGATTGGTGTATTAAAAAACGTTCCGTTTCACGTTACTTTATATTTGTTATTATTGTTAAAAATCAATATTAACTGGAATAAAAACGTTGCACTGACCCTTCTTTTATGATTTATTTACATTTTAGTCACAAAATATTGATTAATATTATTGAAAGCACCACGGCACATGCCAAACATCACAAAAGTAAATGGATACATTGCATCATAAATAAGTTAAAATGAACCTTAATCTGTGACACATATTTTCCCAAGAATTATTCACTGAAATTTTGAAATTTCATTGTAGACAATATTAATTAATTATAACAAAGGATATGAATTTTACTCATTTTCGTGGACAACTCGCACTTGTCCAAAATCGCATTCACTTGTCCAAATTATTTTAAAAGAGCAAAATAGTTCTTTGCATGGTCCTGAATCTCTTATGGATTTCGATTTCGGTCACAATTCTATTAATGCCTTACAAATTCTCCAAAAAAAAAATACAAAAGAACAAATTTTATCTCATGAAAAAAAAAATACGTTACCAAGATAAACATCAAACATTACCTCGTACAGATAACCTTAGTTAATTTCAGACAGTCTCTCACAGCCGAAATAGCTCAGTTGGGAGAGCGTTAGACTGAAGATCTAAAGGTCCCTGGTTCAATCCCTGGTTTCGGCAAATCTCTTTTTGTTTTTATAAAATTTTCATAACAACCTTTTTACGTTACTTTAGTTCTGGAATACTTATTTTTATGTTCACAAGAGAATAATAGGTTATTTATTGTTTTATTTGGACGTTTTTAGTTAAAGTTTGAATGGTAGAAACAACGCTCTGCAATATTGAAGACGATATCGCATAATTTAGCGACCGGATAGTTAACAGCACATCGGTGGTTACCTATCGTTAATACTTGTGTAAACGACCTTACTTTATTACTTTCCTTTATTTTATTATTTTTTCTTTATTACTTTTGTCAACAATTTGTTATTTGAAACTTCAGTTACCTAGAAATGATGTACAAAAACTCATAAAAGTACCGTTTTTTGACGAGTCCTTCTCCTTGCGTCGTATACCTCAGTGCTGAAGGTCGTGACCTCCCTTCTGCGTCACTTTCACACGTATGATGTTTCTCCACCTGTTTCTGTCCTGGCGGTGTGGAGGGCGTTGTGAACGGTAGTGCTATTAGATCCACGAATTTTTATAATGTCCAATTTATTTTTTATTTACTTTTGCATAGAATATCGTAATTTTTTTAGTTGTTATGGGTTTGCTCTTGACTCTATTCTAGGTCAGAGATGACAGAGACAAAGTCTACGATGGAGCGAGCTTACCTAGAAGGAGCCTGTTCACTCTAACTTTGAAGAGATTAGGGTTGTAAGCTTTGAATGCGGCCCACTCGTTTTTCGCTAACATTACTGTTTCGCAGCGCGGAGGTGACTGCTTCCCATGCCATCCCGCTACGGACCATGAATTGAACAAGGGCCGGACGCCAGTGGTCGCTGCCGCCGATCGCCTCGACGAGGACACGGCGGTTCTCCGCCCAAGCAGGGCAGACCTCCGCCGCATATGCAGTGTTACCTGGCCACTCTATAGATGATCTCAGTGCGATACTCGTCGTCGGCGTTGAAGAGCAGCCCGTTGACGTTGTAGCCCATGGCCCTCAGCGCGTCCACCTCGCCCATGCCCGTGAGGCGCGAGATGCAGGCGCGGATCAGCTCCAGCTGGTCCTCGGGCGCGTTGCCGTGTGCGAGAGTATCGCGTGCCATCTGGGAAACATATTAAAGAATGTTAAAATATGGAAACAGAGTTATATTTGGGCACCGTCCCCATCCACCACGATATCGTTAAGTCAAAAAGTTCAAACTTATTCACAGACTTTCCACAGATATCTATATACTAATGTATAAAGCTGAAGACTTTGTTTGTTTACTTGAACGCGCTAATCTCAGGAACTTCTGATCCGATTTGAAAAATTCTTTCAGTTCAGTGAAAAAGGCTATAGGCTATACTACTCTGTCAAGAAAGTACCGGGAAAAGATCAATAATACACAAAATGTCTGTTATTCATCCAAATTTATTTTATCACCTTCAAAGTATGCTCCTTTAGAAACAATACACTTGCGCCAACGAATAATCCATTCATCAAAACATTTTTTAAACGCTGCTTCCGGAATTGAGTTCAGTTCTCGCCGCGAATTCTCCTTTATGTCTTCTATCGATTGAAAACGGGTGCCACGAAGTGGTAATTTGAATTTAGGAAAAAGAAAAAGTCAGCAGGAGCCATATCTGGTGAATATGGTGGTTGCTGGATGGTATTTGTTAAGTGTTTGGTTAAAAATTCGTTCACAATGATAGCCTTGTGCGAAGGCGCATTGTCGTGGTGCAAAATCCAAGAATTTTCTTTCCACAAATCTGGCCTTTTTCGTCGAATTTGCTCTCTTAAACGCCGCATAACGCTCAAATAATATTCTTTATTTACCGTTAGACCTTCCGGTATGAATTTAGAGTGCACAACACCGCGATAGTCAAAGAAAACAGTCAACATGACTTTGACTTTTGATCGACTTTGGTGTGGTTTTTTCGGTTTCGGTTCAGTTGGAAGGCGCCACTCCGATGCTTGTTGACTAGTTTGCATGTCAAACTCGTAAACCCACGTCTCGACACCAGTAACAATGCGTTTCATGAATGTTGGGTCCGAACTGACTCGTTCTAGCATGTCCTCAGCGACTTTCATGCGATTGAGTTTTTGGAGAAAATTCAGATCTTTTGGGACTAGCCGAGCAGCAACATGTTTCATACCCAAATGATTAGTTAAAATGGTACGGATCGACACGTGAGATACAGAAAGTTCGGCGGCTATCTCTCTCAGAGTTGAATGGGGATTTTCAGTCATATTTCCTTCACTTTTGCGATGTTAACTTCAGTTGCAGACGTTGACGGCCTGCCAGAGCGAGGCAAATCTTCCATCACATCTCGACCGCTTTTGAACGCTTTGAACCACTCATAAGCACGAGTTTTTGATAAAGTCGATTCACCGTAAGCCTTCTGTAACATTTTCAGTGACTCCGAACACGAAATTCCATTGGCGATGCAAAATTTAAGACAAACTCTTTGTTCGATATTTTTGTCCATTATGAAATTCGCAATACACACTATATATGATATTACTAAAACCAGCACTGTATTTAATATAAATAACAGATGCAACTCAAACTCCGCGCCAAAATGGAAAACAGTTGTGCCAATCTAACAACAACAAAAAAATAAAAATTTGAATTTGGAACCATAAACAAATCATCCATTCCCGATACTTTTTTGACTGAATGTATATCATCACGCTAAGACCAATAGGAGCGGAAAATTGTGACGAAGACGAAGTTGCGCGGGTCAACTATTTCTTATAAAGTGTAACACGCAGTGTAGTATAAGCAAGCGACACTACGCGGTCTCATCGTTAGAACGCACCCGCCCCGCGCCTCCTGCGCCGTCCCCCGCGCCTCCTGCGCCGTCCCCCGCGCCTCCTGCGCCGTCCCCCGCGCCTCCTGCGCCGTCCCCCGCGCTTCCTGCGCCGTCCCCCGCGCCTCCTGCGCCGTCCCCCGCGCCTCCTGCGCCGTCCCCCGCGCCTCCTGCGCCGTCCCCCGCGCCTCCTGCGCCGTCCCCCGCGCTTCCTGCGCCGTCCCCCGCGCCTCCAGCGCCGTCCCCCGCGCCTCCTGCGCCGTCCCCCGCGCCTCCTGCGCCGTCCCCCGCGCCTCCTGCGCCGTCCCCCGCGCCTCCTGCGCCGTCCCCCGCGCCTCCTGCGTCGTCCCCCGCGCCTCCTGCGCCGTCCCCCGCGCCTCCTGCGCCGTCCCCCGCGCCTCCTGCGTCGTCCCCCGCGCCTCCTGCGCCGTCCCCCGCGCCTCCTGCGCCGTCCCCCGCGCCTCCTGCGTTGTCCCCCGCGCCTCCTGCGCCGTCCCCCGCGCCTCCTGCGTCGTCCACCGCGCCTCCTGCGTCCCCCCCCGCGCCTCCTGCGCCGTCCCCCGCGCCTCCTGCGTCGTCCCCCGCGCCTCCTGCGCCGTCCCCCGCGCCTCCTGCGCCGTCCCCCGCGCCTCCTGCGTTGTCCCCCGCGCCTCCTGCGCCGTCCCCCGCGCCTCCTGCGCCGTCCCCCGCGCCTCCTGCGCCGTCCCCCGCGCCTCCTGCGTCGTCCACCGCGCCTCCTGCGCCGTCCCCCGCGCCTCCTGCGTCGTCCCCCGCGCCTCCCGCGCCGTCCCCCGCGCCTGACGGCCGTGTCCGTGTTGTTGTACATACACATCGTACATACACACTCACCTCTGCAGGTTTATTGAAGTACGCGTTGTCCCGCAGCTCGGCGGTGTTGCACTTGACGAGCGTGGCGTACAGCGCGCAGCTGACGGCCGTGTCCGTGTTGTTGTACATACACATCGTACATACACACTCACCTCTGCAGGTTTATTGAAGTACGCGTTGTCCCGCAGCTCGGCGGTGTTGCACTTGACGAGCGTGGCGTACAGCGCGCAGCTGACGGCCGTGTCCGTGTTGTTGTACATACAAATCGTACATACACACTCACCTCTGCAGGTTTATTGAAGTACGCGTTGTCCCGCAGCTCGGCGGTGTTGCACTTGACGAGCGTGGCGTACAGCGCGCAGCTGACGGCCGTGTCCGTGTTGTTGTACATACACATCGTACATACACACTCACCTCTGCAGGTTTATTGAAGTACGCGTTGTCCCGCAGCTCGGCGGTGTTGCGCTTGACGAGCGTGGCGTACAGCGCGCAGCTGACGGCCGTGTCCGTGTTGTTGTACATACACATCGTACATACACACTCACCTGTGCAGGTTTATTGAAGTACGCGTTGTCCCGCAGCTCGGCGGTGTTGCACTTGACGAGCGTGGCGTACAGCGCGCAGCTGACAGCCGTGTCCGTGTTGTTGGTGGTGATCAGACGCTTGGTGTGTGCGGGCTCCAGTGTGGTGCGGAGAAGGCAGGACACGCTGAGAGGTGTGTCCTTGTAGAGTATCTCTTCAGCGCATTTTTGGACAACTGAAAAAAGACAAGATCTATTGTTAAACGCAGACAAAATATGTGAAGATGCTGTTTTTATCGCCATTTTCGTGGATCCTCTGGAGGTTTCATCCCATGTAAAGATAACGATCTAAGGTCTAAACACAAAAGCCTCAAAAGACTGTAATTTAAAATGAATATAATCCAAAATAGATAAGTACAATAATTTTCGATGTTGGCAAACGCATGGGAGTGCGCGTGCGTGGCTTCGTCGGAGATCCGAAGTACCAATGGGGAATATGCAGGGAAAACATATTTATCATCTATACAGTTTGTCCAAATATCTACAAAAATATAATAGTAACAGTGAAAATAGAATCAAAATTACTCGAAAAACGAAGGAGATATAATTATTTTAAACAAATATATCTGTCCCTCTCGCGAAAACGCTGTTTTCTATGGCAGCTGTATAGGCGTCATAGACGATGACGTTAAAGTCTACATCGGGCTTCTCTCTCTAATTGTAATCTTTGAAGCTTCTAACTGAAGGTATTAAAAAATAATTTCATGATTGTTTACTAGAGATAATAAGTATTGTACGGTGCAACCGCACATTATGCAATTCAGCAGTTTACGCCGCACATACATTTCGATTCAACTCATAATACAGTTCAGTTCGCGTTAGGCTATCAAGTCAGCCAGGCGTTCTCGTTACAGCCAACAAGGGCCGCGTCACTCACTTCATTTACCACACCATCAGTTCATTAAGCTCATTTTACCTATAAGTACTTTTGGGACAATACAGTAGTGTTCTAGTACTTACCTTCTTTTATTCCATTCATCTCCCATCTGAAAGTAATGTAGGGTCTAGCAAGATCTTTTTGGTCCTTCGAGCATTCTTTTGATTCTTCGACTGTGAGCATCGAACGCTATATAGTCCATTTCGCGCGCGTGGACAGTGTAGCGGGAAGCTATCCAGTGACTCAAAGTGTGTGCTGTGTTGAGTGACTATAAAACTTTGAGACTAACAAGTGTCTCAGGGGTCGTCAAGGATCCGAAACTATCAGGAGTTCAGTGCAGGAGTTCTAGACTTCGGGACTACCAGGTGTCTCGGGGAGCGTTTTATCATCTAGAGCTGAGACTAACAAGTGTCTCAGGGATCGTCAAGGATCCGAAACTATCAGGAGTTCAGTGCAGGAGTTCTAGACTTCGGGACTACCAGGTGTCTCGGGGAGCATTTTATCATCAAGAGCTGAGACTAACAAGTGTCTCAGGGATCGTCTAGGATCCGAAACTATCAGGAGTTCAGTGCAGGCGTTCTAGACTTCGGGACTACCAGGTGTCTCGGGGAGCATTTTGTCATCAAGAGCTGAGGCTAGCAGGTGTCTCAAGGGATCGCCAAGGATCCGTAAGCAGTTATCAAGAAACATTCAAGTAAGATCTTTCCATTTATTTCTTACTTCAAATAAATCTTCGTCCTGGAGGCCATACACGCACGATCATTATATATATTTAGAGAGTAGATTCACCGCATTGGAATCTTCGCGCAAGAAAAACGAAAATTCCAAACCATCAACAAGCAAGCAAAATAATTCATCATCGTCAAATATCAAGAATAAATATTCAGCAAGTAAGTCTTCGGTACAGAATATCGAACTAACATGTCCGTTGTGTAAAAAAGTCCCACGGAATATATTATTGCAATAAGTTTTTAAATATGACACCAAGTGCAAAGCGACAAGCTATAACAATTGCATTTGTGCAAAAATTGTCTTTATGCGCATGGGGATAAAGAATGTACGTCAGAAAGACGCTGCCGCGAATGTCGTGGCAAACATAATACACTTTTACACCAAGCCTTTAACAATAAGTCCTCATGTAACCCATTTACGGGAAATGATGCACCAGCAGTTCTTGCTACTAAAACGCAAAATCAAGAATAAGAAAATAATCACGTTTTGCAACAAGGCAACAACGTGATCGAAACATTATTAGCCACTGCAATGATCAAAGTTCAAGCAAGTGACGGATCATACCACAAAATGCGTGCGCTAATAGATCAAGGCTCTCAAGCCTCCCTTATCTCAGCCAAAGCGGCAAAACAGCTAGCTTTATCAAGAAAATATTGCAGGGCCGTAATTAGCGGGATAGGAGACAAGGAGAGTAGTAGCAAGGGTGTTACAAACATAACATGTTGTTCGCATTTTGATGATTTTACATTAAAAGCAGATGTGGTAATTATGGACACGCTGATTAATCAATTACCAAGATGTACATTTGCCAAGCTAACATGGGCACACCTGGCCGGCATTTAACTAGCCAATCCAGAATACAATGTCAGCCGTCCCATTGACATCTTATCAAGAGGCCTATTCTCAAGCTGTCTATTCTCCCTGTGAATGATAGGATCGTTCCAAGGAAGTGAAAGATGGCAAGCCATATCAAAACAAAAAAGTAAACTACAGCTTCACATCGCTATAGTAATGTTACTTTTGTCTTTCATGAGCATTTTGACTACAGCTCACTGTTCATACAATGCTACTCAATTAAAGGACAATCAAGGTCTTTTTTTGACTAAATTGCAAACATGCAATTAATCAGAGATGAATGGAAGATAGTCACATACAATAACCACCTGTTGCTGAGTCAGCATTCCAGCACGCGCCGCGTAAGACACCTGCGCCGCCGCAAGCGAGGCCTTATCAATGGTGTAGGGTATCTTGCAAACGACTTATTCGGTGTACTTGATGAGAGATTCGCAGAGCAATATAAACAAGATATTCAATCAATACATGAAAATGAAAATCATTTGCTTTCGCTCTTGAAACAACAAACAACGATAATTGAAGCAGAATACAACGTTTTGAAAAGGAACGGGCAAGCAATTAATAAGCAACACAAGATGCTTAATTCACTATCAATCAAATTAGTTAAGATGGAGAACGTTTTATTGACCGAATCAGAGAAAAATCGAGTCATGAACGATTTCAGTACGAGTGCTATTGCTACAAGCAATGTTTTAAGACAACTAAAAACAATCCAAACAAGTTTATTAGATACCATAACAGATGTTTATCACGGAGACTCAATTTTCATTTATTGTCACCAGAACAACTCAAAGAAACTCTGAATACAATATCGAGTCATCTTTCAAAGGACCTTACGTTACCGATTAACAACTTACAAAATAACTTTACAAACATTTACCATTTATTGAAAGTCAAAGCAAGAATGACTGAAGAATATTTAATCTTTGAATTGAAATTACCTCTGGTGTCTAGAGATTCCTTTTCAATCATGAAAATAATTCCAATACCTCAACTTGTAGGTAATTTAAGCATGGCTACTTTAACTCCGCATTGCTGAACATGTTGCAATCAATTTGAAGAAGGACTCGTATTTACCGATGTCTATATACGACGTCCAGACATGTGTACGTGACAATGTCGATAATTATCTATGTCATATAGAGAAACCGATTTATCATCTCAAGAATGATGAAAAATTATGTGAAGTAGAACCTGATTCCAGCGAATGCAAGATCAGAATTACGACTTGTTCGAATCAATGGACAGCTCTTAGCAAAATAAACAACTATGCATTTTTCTGTTGTAGTCAGTGTCAAATAAGAGTACTATGCAACGATAATGTGTCGCCGGGGCAGTTGATAAAAGCAGGTATATTGGGCGTCGAACACGACTGTCTGATTAAAACCGAAAGTTTTACGGTTTACTCACGCAATGAAGGGTTTAGCACTTTAGACATAAAACCGTCTTTCAAGCTGCCTGAGATAGAACCAATCAATCATATCATAGACGTAGGCATCCCAACTCCACTGATACAAAACTATACATTTCTCTCGAGCAACGAGGAGCTTGACGACATCAAGAAGCAACTCCGCATTCTAAAAGCAAGTGAAAATTTGCCCCATCAAATTTCTTATCACGATATCCATCACTACACAGCATTTTATGTGGTGATTGGAGTTGTTTCGGTGGTAGGAGCAGTCTTCATGGCACGACGGCTGCGTAACAGGCGAACTGCATCTCTCGCGCTAGCAAGGGCCGAAATAACAAGTCCACAGAACACACAACACGCGACACCGGCACGGGCAGAGGCTGGGGCCTCTATCTCATCATCTACGGTTCAATACAGTGTTAGTGCGCGTAATCAGTGTGAAATTCCGTGTGTATCAGATTACAGTGAAATTTCAAAAGTGCATAAATTAGATAAGTGGACAATGCCTATGTCTCGTAAAACGGAGTTCAAGTAGAGACTCTAAACATAGAATAAGGATCAATTGGAATCACCTTGTCAATCATCTAGTATAAGGACCAATTGGCATCACCTTGTTACTCATCTTTCATGTTCATCTCATATTCATCTTCCCGCTCGGGAGCATGTACGGTGCAACCGCACATTATGCAATTCAGCAGTTTACGCCGCACATACATTTCGATTCAACTCATAATACAGTTCAGTTCGCGTTAGGCTATCAAGTCAGCCAGGCGTTCTCGTTACAGCCAACAAGGGCCGCGTCACTCACTTCATTTGCCACACCATCAGTCCATTAAACTCATTTTACCTATAAGTACCTTTGGGACAATACAGTAGTGATCTAGTAATTACCTTCTTTTATTCCATTCATCTCCCATCTGAAAGTAATGTAGGGTCTAGCAAGAGATCATACAAGTATTTCATTTTGGAAATTAAAAAATCGCATGCATATTCCCTATTGTTAGGGACCTATCTAAGGACAAAGCTCAAAAGCAGTGAACTGGAATTTGAAATAAATATAATCCAAAATAGGTAAGTACAATAATGTTCGATGTTGGTAAACGTAAAGAGTGCGCGTGCATGCCATCGTCGGCGATCGGTAGCGAAGTGGTTCGATGACCGCGGTGTCCCGCACGCCACACCTTTCGCCGGCCGCCGCCTTCCGCTGTCTAACGACACGATATGAATGAACAACAACCAACACGATAATTTCAGAATCATTATTTGCCCGATAGCTATGATCTGAAAGATTATTTTATCACGTCACAAATATGTTATTTCTAGGCGAGCGTGCATCGTTTTCGAGATAGGGGCCAATCTCCGCCGATACAAGAACCTATAATTAGGCATAAATAGATGGTACCTTCAGTCTCCAGCTCGCAAGTGACGCCGTCCTCCAGACAGTTCTGTATGTAGAACCACTTGAGCACGTTCTGTCCGACGGTCATGGGCCCGTCGATGGCGTCGGGCAGAGAGAAGCGGTCGTAGCGGTAGTAGCTGTTGGACACGCTGTACTCCGGGTACAGCGAGTGGTAGAACTCCTGGCAGTGCGCGGTGCGCTCCGACGCTTCGATGGTGGACGACTTACTGTCGCTGAAAAAGCGACTTGTATCAAAATATATAACCGCAAAAAACGAAAGTTCCAAACAAGTCGCTTCTTAAGCAATCTGATGCAGTAGGTGGCATTTTAATTCAATCATCGATTTGATGCCTTTAAATTGTTGTGTTTAACGGACATCGTTAACTTTAACCATGTTGTGTTAAGATCATTACATTTCATTTATTCAATTCAATAACAATTTACATTGGGTCTGATTGCGTTACAAAAAAAGAAGAAAATAGTTAACTTAAAGTAAACAAAGAAAAGATAAATCGATTAATTAAAATATTGAAGAAAAAGAAATCATCATCTCAATGAAATTAATATAAATCAGAATACTTAATAATAAAAATTATCAACGTGTCTATTTAGTCTTTATGAAATAGAACTACCGCCTCTGTACATCTGTGTGCGTAAAGTGTTAAATAAATAAACTACTGGGCAAACACTTATGAAGCTATAAAATACAAATAAGTTAAAAACGCGCCTCATCTTTGAGCGACTAAGTTACTTCTAAAAAACATTCCGAATAAATAGTAGTTTTACAGAATACTTTATTGAAAAGAAAAAGTTTACATACCTGAGAGTGAATTTATTTTGGAATGTGTCGAGGAGATAGTTGAAGAGTGGTATTTTCATTTCTGGTGGAGCGGGAACCAAGTCTTTCTTCTCTACCATAGGCTATAAAATAACGAGAAAAAAGTTTTGTATGCAACGGATATCACAGTAAAAACCCCTCTTAAAAGGGGTCAAAAAGGGTCTTCTTCTCATCGTGTGGGCAGTAAGGTCTAACGACCTCACACAACCTAGTGTCAGAGTTTCTAAACTGTCTCAAGGGCCTCTGACATGGTTCTTTCTTAGGGGCCAAACTGAAATCACTGTAAGAAAAGGCAATTAAAGCTACTCGAAATTATACTTGCGCATATACACAAGTGTCGCTTCGGCTTTTACCGTAGCAATATTTCAATGCACCTAGGCTAGTGACGATAAATAACAGGAATGTGAAATTAGCTGCAATAATAATACAATAGGGAATATGCATGAAAAAAATAATAATATAAATAATATACAAAAACACAATACTAACAGTGAAAATAGAATAAAAATTACTCGAAAAACAAACGAGATGTAAATATTTTAAACAAATATATCTGTCCCTCTCGCGAAAACGCTGTTTTATATGGCAGCTGTATAGGCGTCATGGACTTTGATGTCAAAGTTCAAATCGGACTTCTCTTTCCAATTGTAACTTTAAAGCTTTATAACTTCATCGCTGATGAAGGTACTTAAAAATTTCGTGATTGTTTACTAGAGCTACTAAGTTTTTCATTTTATAAATAAAAAAAAAAATCGCATGCATATTCCCTATTAATTTATTAAAAGAAATAAAGTTCAAAAGATATTATATGTAAGCAACGTACTGTTGTGACCGCGTCAGCAAATTCGTCGTCAGTCGATGGCCACCTCTCGCAGAGGGTACCGTAACTGTTCTCTTTGAGAGTCACGCCCATCTGTTGTAGACTCTCTAGTTCTAAGCTCATTCTGAAAATATTTTAGAAAAAATTACAACTATGTGAAGAGAGCTGTTTGCTATAAAATGGTTGCATTTATGACGATACGAGAGAGTTGCTTGCCTGTATGAAAAGTATGACAGGTCAAAGAACAGTATTGTATGGTTACAAAAAATGGTGGCAATATCTTTGAAAAGATAGAAGTGAGGTAAATGGTTGAAGAAGATATGCTGCGCCGATCCCAAATAAAGATACGCATGCAGGAAGACGGTAATCATTATTGAATTTTTTAGAATTAAAAATTATCTTTATAAAATAACGTTTTTTTTAATATTATCAACAGAGCAGTTACAACGTGTGCTAGCAGCGGCGCGGCCGGCCCGTGGCGCAGGGCGGCGAGGCGCCGGCACAGCTCCACGGCCGCGCAGTGCCACCCTTACTGTAACGTTACCTACCTAGCTCGCAGTATATCCTCAATGTTGTCGGGGTCAGTGTAGGTGACGGCGGCGGCGTACAGCTGGCGCCGCGTGGCGGTGTCGGCGTGCGCGTGCGCTATGTGCGCTACGTGCGCGAGCAGCGGCGCGGCCGGCCCGTGGCGCAGGGCGGCGAGGCGCCGGGACAGCTCCACGGCGGCCGTGCAGCCCTGCCCGGCGCCTGCCTCGCCCGCTAAGGCCGCGTAGTTGCCCGCGAGTTGGAGCACTTGGCCCTCTCTAACAAAGAACCATTTTTATATTAAGTTGTGAATTAAAACTTCTAGTGTAACGTCGACAAATCAAAGATTCAATAGTCAACCTAATTGAATTACTTTAATTGAGCAGCAGATAACAGAAATACGAATTAAATAAATTTAGTGCAAGTCGGACTCGCGTGTAAAGGAACGAATTTCTTTTTTTTTAACATGTTATTTTAACGCTATAGAATTCTCATAGATTTTCCTGTAATCTATAGGTAAAGATCTATTATCTCCATTTTTTTTTTAATTTTAGGCTCAGTACTTTCGGAGATAAGGGGGGAATAGTAATTTTTCGTCTAATTTCTTGAATAACTTCAAAACCATTTATTTTAAAATTATGAAAAAAAAAACATAATTACAACCCTCTATAATAAGCTTTCGTTTGATATGTCACATAACATTGTTCAAAAAACTTTTTTTTTATATTTTCTAGATTATTTAATATTTTTATTTGATATATTAAATATTTAATATTTTCTAGAATTTAATAATTTACGTAACGTTTTGAGTTTGAGTTACAGAAGTCCATATGTGTACTAAATTTTAACAGAATCGGTCCAGTGGATCCAGAGAAAATTGGCTGTGACAGACGGACAGACAGACAGACAGACCGAGTGATCCTATAAGGGTTCTGTTTTTTGTTCGGAACCCTAAAAACTCTTTTTTTTTCAGCATAAAGTCAAATCCAAAATGAATAAATAAAGTATCCATTTGACTCGGGCATGGTCTGTTACTACATTATCTGTGGCAGCGCACCATATTTAAAATGGCAGCACATCATCCGCTGATCGGTCCTATTACAGTATTATTATCCTCAATTGCCTGCGGCTCAGTTAATAACTCACTCATATTTTAATAATATTTGTTATGCGACTCAGAAACTACAACATGAAAGAAAAGTTTAGTCTCTAACCTAGTTCTGTTCACAGATTATGTTATTATGATGGCTCGATGCAATTTATACTGATTATAGTAAGGCTTTTAATAGGATTTACCATGAAATTCTACTGAGGAAGCTTATCGACTTGAGCATTAGGGGAGACCTATAAAGATGGTTTTCCTCTTATGTCTAAAATAGGACACAAGCAGAGGTCCTCAATGGCTTTATCTTCTGGTAAACCATCTCCTCTGGTGTACCGCAGGGCTCCTTACCGGGGCCGTTATTATTTGTCCTTTTCATTAATGATATCGGCGAGTACTTCAAATATTCTAAATACCTATAGCTTGCAGATAAGACATGAAAATCTCTACATCAGTTAAGAGTTTAAATGACGCTAGGCTTTTGCAGGCTGTCATATCTAAATTAGTAGACATGCCAGTTAGAATAGTATTGAAGAATAAATGAATTAGATCTTAACATAACGAAATGCTTAGTTACCACTTTTACCCGGTAAAACCATACAGTCATCATATTCGACTACTCAATTGCAAATCAGCCTTTAATTCGAAGTCATGTCACAAGATATCTAGTATTCTTCTGGGTAATAAGCTCACCTTTGAGTGTCATGTCGACCTTATCGCTAAAAAGCTTCTAAAGCGTTGGGTTTCATTATCCACAATGCAGGTTCGTTCAATAAAAGAAAAAAAAACATCGAAAATTCTGTATTGTGCTTACATCCGCAGTCGTCTCGAATATGGTAGTCAAGTTTGGAATCTGGTATGCAATGCCCTCGGACAGATTGGAACGAATACAAAGGACATTCACCAGATACTTGAATTACAAATTTAAAAACCTTTATCTGCGTTACAACGACAGATGCGCTCGTTTCCACTTACTTTCACTTGTAATTCGGAGGAATATATCTGACATACGTTTCCTAGAGAAAATAGCACAATCTGGGATTGAATGAACTTCTTTCTAAGCTGTCTCTGAATGTTCCAGCTCGACATTCTCGTTTAAGATATCTTCTCCATACTCCTTACGCTCGCACAGTTCACCGTGGCAACTTCAACAAAGTTGATAAGGATGAACAGCTTTCAATAGATTTGTTTACAAGCAGCTTAGCGACCATTAGTACTGTTTTATCCAAACACTATATGGTTTATGGTTTCTGGAAGCCGACCCCAATATAGTTGGGAAAAGGCTAGGCAGATGATGATGATGACTATATGGTTTCTGAGGCTTTCTAATAGTGGCTGCACATGCATTTCAACCTACGAAGATACTTAATTTCATTTTTAATTTAATAACTTAATGGTTTTGCAACTTGTACAACAATACTCTATTGCTAACTGTGGAGGGTTGTAAATGGCTTGTTGTGTATTACCTTAATTAATAGCTATAAGTTACCCAAACATAATAATAAAAATATATATTAGGTGTCATTACACAAAAAAAAAATTCCCTTACTTCAAAACAGTGCTTCAAAATTTTGCTGCAAACACATCACATCGTATATAACTAGAAATGCGTTTCATGTGCACAACTCCATCGCGCATGAGATGGAGGAAAGCAGAATGTATGTATTAGCAATATGCATGAAAAAAGAAAGTTATTATCAATACAGTTTATGTAAACATAAACAAAAATATAATACTAACAGTGAAAATAGAATAAAAATTACTCGAAAAACGAACGAAATGTAATTATTTTAAACAAACATATCTGTCCTTCTCGCAAAAACGCCGTTTCATATGGCAGCTGTATAAGCATCATGGACTTTGACGTCTAAGTTCATATCGGACTTCTGTTTCCAATCGTAATCTCAAATATTTTATAAGAGCTTTATAACTTCATCGCTGATGAAGATATTTAAAAAATAATTTCATGATTGTTTACTAGAGCTAATAGGTATTAGGGTTCCGTACCAAAATGGTAAAAATGGAACTACTAGGAGGTATCATTTAAAAGAGCGCTATTGTACATTCTCAAACATTTTTTTCTCTGCGATTTTTTTATTCGCAAAATGAATAATTTTGCGAATAAAAAAATCGCATGCATGGTCCCTATCGTGCTCATCACTATGAACATATTAAACTTTTCTTTTATAGCGATTTCAGTGTTGGTCTCATAGCAAAAGTTGCTCGTGATGATGAGTACAATAACCCCTTATTACTACATATTGCGTTTACTCATCATCTGCCTAGCCTTTTCCCAACTATATTGGGATCGGCTTCCAGTCAAACCGAATTCAGCTGAATACCAGTGTTTTTACGTGGAGCGGCTGCATACCAGACCTCCACAATCCATTAACTGGGTAACACGGTATTTCTTGGCAAGACTGGAGTCAGATTTACGGGCTTCTGAAAAATCCGTAACGACTGCCAAAGACCTACAAATGACAGCCGGGACCACCGGCTTAACGTGCTTTCCGGGGCACGGAGGAAACTCGGTATGTTAAGATGGTCACCCATCCACAGACCTACCTTGGCAAGCGTTGCTTAACCTTTAAGATCGACCCGTGCGGCTGTTATTATTTAGCCACGAGCTCCTCTACATATCACGTTTACTATGTAACGTTAATTTTATGCTCCGTTATTGTAATTGATGGCGTTCGTATAATACTAATGTAGTACCTGGTTAATTCATCATCTCCAGCGATCCTCAACAAAGCTGCCAACTTCAGCAGCTTATGGCTCGACAGATACGCGTTCGGGTCCAACATCAGACACGCTTCTATGAGCGACATCCTGTCTTCGCAAATGCGCACTGAAATGAAGGTAAATGTTATTCTTTTATTTTAGGAACCACTGTGAGGTCTCACTATAACATACAGGGTGATGATTTTGTCAACTACGGTGTAAGACAGGATGCTTTTACCCATTTGATGAACAGCTTTCACTATGAAGCCTATTGTCCTTTACTGAAAAGTGAAACATATTTTGACGTGATTTCGTCTTATAAATCGATGAACGCCGGCTGCAGGCACGAAAACGTGTCACGTTCCGCAAGCGAGAGCGCGGAACAAGCGATAGAGAGGCACGATCGGCCTAAACGTTCGGCTTGTTTGTTAAGAATTCAATTGTTTTCTTATGACGTTATCACGTTAAATTATCGTACGTAAACCGACTTTACAGACAACCTATTTTTTTTGTTTAGTATCTATTTCTGTAATGTTAATGTTTTGCCTACTACTCTTTTATAGGAAGTTTAAGTTTTTTCCGAATCGCGTTCATTTCATAGTGAAGTGTAGTTTCTATTCCGCATGGGGTGAAATCAACCCTTTGTCTATTGCCGACGACTAAATCACCACCTTATATAAGGACGTTGTTTCTTTTTATTTTTACCTTGTACGGGGACGACACCAACATTGAATGCATGCAATATTGGCAATGCATTGATCAAATCCAATTCTTGTCGGATTTCTATGTTGTCATCTTTCATAAGTAGCAAACAGCATCTGAAACACGATTCACGGAGAATTATTTGAGCGTAGGTACGCGTTGCACCGTTTTAATATCTAACGAAAGTTAAGTTAAACCAGACGAGCGTATGAGCTTCGCTTCGGTAATCTTCGTGTTTCCGAAGTAGTACGAACTACGAAAGTTGTGCTACGGTGAACTCTCCGATTTTTTTTTTGTCTTAAATTTTCTACTGCTGCAGTTTGTAGCATTGTACTTATTATTGCAACGTTTCTATGAAGTTTTCTATCCGCCGGGCTATCTACTTTCCACCATTTTATACTTAAAATCGATTTCTTGTACAGTTAGTCATGCTTGGTGCAAAGAAACTATTTATCTTTCTTTTCTTTTTCAGTTGTCTAACTACGCGATAACTTGACACCTGGCTCGACACATTTCGAATGACTTTTTGTCTAATAAGCGTTCGTATTTCCGAAGGCAGACGTGGATTGCCGAAGCGCACACTTTACTCGAAGAACCCCTCTCTTTCTCTTACTTGGCCAGTTCCAGCCCCGGGTCGACGAGACTGTTGGCGGAGTTGAAGTACTCTTGCGCGGCCGCCATGACCAGCCCCACGCTGGTGTAGTAGCTGACCTGCGTGCCGCCGCGGCGCTGCTCGGCGGACACCGTCAGCACTTCGCTGGCTAGCTTGATGCTGGGCGCGTCGCCTGACGTCAGCAGGGCTAGAGCGTAGATCTGGGAAACGGAACTTGGTTACGCTTTAATCCATTACATATGGTGGTGGTGGTGGGGTGATAGTTGGTCTTCGACCGCATCATCGCTTATCATCAGGTGCCGTTCAACTATTACGTAAGCACCAATGGGGGGTGGGGGGGTCTTTACTATGTTTATTTTTAATGACATGGGAGACGGAGGGTTTTAATTGTGATTACGTCAGCAATATATACTTCCTTTTTTATCTGCAAATCTTAGTAGATTTTAATTTGACATAATTATGGCTAGTTAGTTGTTTTTAAGCGAGGTAACGGGCGTTGTATGCGACCGCAAAATGCCTCCGAAGCTCAAGGGGCAGATATATAAATGCATCATTCGGCCTGTCCTACTGTACGGGGGCGAGTGTTGGCCAGCACTAAGCAGACACACCCAGGAGCTTCGCGTCACGGAGATGAAGATGCTGAGGTGGATGAGTGGCGTAACGCGATCCGATCGCATACGCAACTCTTACATCCGAGGTAGTCTTGGTGTCCGTGACGTGGGGGAAAAACTGCAAGAGTGTCGTCTGCGATGGTATGGCCACATCATGCGCCGCCCTATGGAGTACGTTGGTCGGAGATGCATGAATATGGCTGTTCTTGGGGCTAGGCCCCGCCCAACTAACATTTTGGTGTCAGTTACAGGCTTTTTTATGACTTTAAGTAATATAACAGGGTTATAATTATCTCAGTTATTACTAAAGACGATATAGAGGAGTTAACAAACAAGTTTTAGCCCCAATCGCAGCACTATAGCGTTAATGGATGATGTAATACAGCTTTGAGAGTTATAATGGCGCTGAGAGCTTTAACCTTTTTGTGACACCCAAGTCTTTATAAAAGTGTTCGCCGACACCTCTTAACACTTATTGTTGTATAGTTATTGCAATGAACTCTTTTATACCACTTAAGGTGCTATATTGACTATTATTGCAGTCATAAGCTATAAAATAGAGTTTATCGAGAGTTTAGTAACACGAGAAACTAAAGGTGTCAAACAACTCCTCTATCTAGGTTTAACCTGTAATAAAGGGTTTAACTAAAGCTTATTGTGTTAGGCAGTCCTCTTTTACAGACGTTCTAAAGGTATTGGTGTCAAATAACGCAAGTATCGGTCGTTATTAACACTAACCTCACTTTTGTAAAGTTCGCCATTGTTTTGGTAACCTAACAATTAATATTATTTCGAGTTATTCAACATTTGACTACAATAAACAAAATTTCTTACATTATTTGAAGCATTCCATGAATGCCACTTAATTTTACATACCACTGCTCAAGAAGCATGAATGAATAGTAATGTTTAGCTTGAGGTACCTATTTTGTTATCATAATTTTTCTTTTAAATCTTTAATAAATCCTAGGCGCGTTAAAATTGAGATGAGAAACATGGTATACATTTACTGTGAAATCATAAGGGCAGTCATTTTTCACTTCACATACTTAAATAACATAATATTCCATAATATTATTCTGCTGTGTTGAATAATGGATGACATAACACTTCCATTACGAACAGATTTAATTTTAGTAAGGTTACAGGCTTTTTTATCTTGACGTGCGCTTTTTACCACCTGTAGTGCTCACTATCGCGGTAATACCGGTTAAAGTAGTAGCTGACGATGAATAAGCGCTCTTGTGGAGCTTTAAGATCTTTTTGACACCGTACTATAGGATTTATAGCACCTGTAGCGTTTACCAACTCTATTTTACAACGGTAATACAGATTAAAGTAGTAGCTGACGATGAATAAGCGCTCTTGTGCAACTTTAATATCTTTGTGACACCGTACTATAGGCTTTCTATAACTTTTACCTGTAAAACTGTGGGCCTCTTTCGTGGTTATAAGTGAGTTAGAGCATGCTCTAACTCAGTTGCACAGGTATGCGTTAACACTTTTATACTCAAATGGAACTGATATACGAGTCTTATATAGGGTTTTTTAACGCTTTGGTGCTAGTTGGGCGTGGTCGCCCTCGCAAGCGCTGGCTGGACGTCGTCAAGTCCGACATGAGAGCCAATGGCCTGACTGAGAAGGATGTTCAAGATCGGGCAAAGTGGAGGAAGCTAAGTAGGAAGGCGGACCCTGGCAATAGCCGGGATTAACGCCAGGTGGAAGAGTTGTTTTTACTCTCACGTAATGTTTAGTAAGAAATACCAGAAGTAGGTCTCGCGCGAGTAAAATCCAGACCAATGCTTATGTAAGCATAGGAGGGAGGGGTTAGAGCTTATCGCTGACAAGGGGAGGGGGGGAGTTATAAATGAATAAAATTCTGCTTAGGTACGTAATACTTGAACGGCCCCTGAGATAGTGGTCAAACGTATGCCTATCAATAGTAAAAAAAAGATATGTGCTCATATTTAAAAACTGCGTCTACCCATGTGCTGAACAATTTTTATCAAGGAAGTCACTCATAATTCATAAAAAAAATCTTCCATACTTATTTTGTACGGGATTTTTATTTTTATTCCTATGATTTCCTTGTTAATTATTTTTTTATTTAGGAATGCGCTTGCTCTTGACCTCGATGCCGATGGAAAGCGATGTCTATGATGGAGCGAGCGTACCCAGGTGATGCCTGTTCACTCTAGCTTTAAAGGCAGACGGCTTTATGTGGACGGGAACACAGATGCTGGCAGAGGGTTCCACACTTTGGCTGTGCGCATAATAATTGTGGAGGTGTACCCTGCAGTACCTCTGGTATTCCAGGCGTATGGTTTTAAGGCGATGGTAGGATCAGGTCGTGGAGTTCCAGCGCACACACTCCGAAGTTACAGTCTGTAGAAGAACGACAAGCAAGCAATAATGTTGCTTGCTTGTTAGTTTTCTACAGACTGTAGATGAGCAATCACACAAAAAAGCGAATTAATTTTTTTAATTTGTTTTTTTTTTTTGTTCCCTTATACTCTGTATAGAATGTATGAATAAACCCGATAAATGGTAGTGGGCCCATGCTCGCCTTCGTATCTAGTTAAAGGGATATTCTATGTCTACATTTATGTTGTATAGTTACCTCATAACATTTATCTTTTGTGATACACCCGAACAGCGTAGCTTGTAGTTCCAGTAAATCTTTCAGTAACTTCTCCCAATCTTGTGGCGTTGGTTTTTCTTCTCTGAAACAACGTTTTATTTATTTGTTATAAAAACTTGATTGTTCACCTCATAATAAGCACAGGAAAACATTTGTAACAAACAGCTATATTTTTATGTCTGAATAAATAAATTGATTGATTGATTTGTAAAACCAGTGTACAATGGGATGTCTCCTACTCTATTTGCCATCGACACCCTAAGAAGAAGAATGAGCCTGATCTTATCCTCGATGAGTAAGTTAAAGTTAATGTGCAATGAGAAACTCACTGTCAACTAGTCTGAGTAAAATATACATTGTGGTAATATCGCTGTAATGCCGATTTTCCACCTGCAAGCGACTCGCAACCAATTTTAACTACATTGCGTGGCACGAACGAGCGGTTGATCACATTGGATCTTGGTAGCAAGCAATGTAGTACAATTTGCATGCTAGCTGGTTCCACAGTTGAACACTGAACAAAGATTGGAATTCGAATGCACGTCATAACATAAGTACAAAACTAATCTGTCAATAAATGAATGATTTTATTCACTTTACTATTCATCATTATATTATATTACATCTAGAAGTCTTCATGCATTTGTCAAATTGTCATTAAGAGGACGATACGTTAATCGCTGCAAGAGTTGCAATACCAGCAACGTAAACTTAACCTTTTTTAAGGATGTGATGTCATCAAATGACTCCCGCTCTAGGAGGAACAACCTAACGCCCTTTGCATTCCAGGGCCGCGGTGACATGTTCTAACTACAAGCCGTATAGTTTATTGCAATTTGAGCAAGTTTATGAGAAAAAAAAGATCTCGTGGGGTTCAGACCATGCAATTGGGTACTTTCCTGAAAAATCGAATTAGTCGGTTTGATAGATTTCCAAAACATATTTTTTTTTCTGACCTAAAAAAAATTTAAGACAACAGAGTGCGTTGAAAACTTGCGTGACGTCACGTTTCAGTACTGTTTTTACTTTAATGTGACGTCACCAGCCCCCACTCTTTCCCCCAACTTTGATGCGCTTTAGCTTCATTTTTTCTATCGTTGTGAAATGGCAAAATATACGTGTCCAATATTTTTTCCAAAATCTTACGGATGGACTAAATAGAATTATTATTTTTTATCTAGGAAAGTACCCTCTCCTTAGGCAAAAAGACATCACAAAAAATAGAGTGCCTCTGCAATCGGCGACCGCTGCCGATTCGGTCGCCGGTGTTGTTCAGACGTCTCTGCATACTGCTAACACTAGCGTGATAAATGGCGTTATGTATAACTGCTTACCATTATAATACATAACTTGATAATTAAAAAAAAAGGTTTTCAAAAATAAAGTGCACTAGATGGCAGCACTGAGACGTAAGGTCCAGGAGCTTTTTATAGCGTTTATGTTTTCCAACGTTATGGTAGGCGCTAGAGTAATTTGTAATAACGGTTATTGACCCACATACGTTTATTGAGTATCTTAATAAAAAAAAACGAAATAGAGATATGAAGCTGTCCTGAATCGACTTCTATTGGGATCCTTTTCGTTGTCTAGTAATGACAAACGATTCATAATTTATTTTTCGGGTATCTACGAAGGGACATTAGGAAAAGGTCAATGTACTTTATTGCAATGTTTATCTGGTAACATAGTTAAATCGACGTTTAAAACATATGTTATGTATTCCAAATGGAGGACCTCTTGCCCAAGTAGTGCCAACTAGCCAACTGGTAGCGTATTTTGAAACCCTCATTGGAGCGACAGCAACAAGATATACAATCAAATAAGACATCATGCTGTTCATACTTGTAAAATGTAAAATTGTTCTGATTTACACATGGTGCCATTTAAGGGCGAATTTCACCAACCAAACTGATCGCGTTGACGTTATTTTCTGTGGAATATTGACACTGACAGCTCTTGAACGCAGTTCAGATGTACAGTTCCCGTCACGCAAGCTTGCCTCCGCAAAGTACGCCGCAATCGGCTGCGCAGGACGTCAATTTGACAACAAACATACAACCGCGCATGCGCGGGTAGCTTGCGCATGCGTGGAATAGCACAAACGCGCGGGTGTAATGGCATCTCACTCGCTCGTATACGTTCGATAAGCGTGTCCCGCTTGCTCAATGCAATACGACTGTGGATGCGAAAAGTGTTACACGTTGTTATTGTTTTTAATGATTTATTTTGGTTATTTCTTACAGTTTGATTTGTGTTCTTGTGGTGTATGTGTTTGTTGTGTTACTTTTTGATATTTTATTGTTACTGGTAGTCTTTGTTACTTGTTTATAGTATAAAACGTATAAACAAAAACATATTTTAGGAACGTAACACTTTTTTACGCGAATGCACCTGCGCGGACTTCACTCGAACCTAACTTCCGAGGGGCAAGCCACGCTGACGCGAACTGTACATCTGTACATCAGTTCAGATGTGATCTGCCAGTCGATTCTGGACATCTCAGCGTGTACACTTAGGTGGAGTGAACGGCGTATGAGCTGTCATTCTATCTTGTTTGTATGGTTTGACAGTTCACTTGTCGTTCACTTCGCCTAAGTTTTCACTTCGACATGTTTACAGAATCACTGCAGATTGAATTGGTGAAAATGGCCCTTAGTCATCTTACAACAGCAGCCCACTTAATCTAGCCAATAACTATTACACATTCTTTAAAAAAAAAATGATATTTATGAACATTTGAATTATTTAATAAATGAAAATATTAAATTACACATTACATTATTACGTAATGCTTTATTATCATAAAGCATTACGTAGTTTGCTACATCCAGGAGCGAGCGCAGTCCAAGGCTTGTGTCCCAGGAAGTCGCGTAATGTAACGGTGACATTGTTTTGATACGTAAACTTTATTCAGGATGTTTCATAATTCTAATACATTATTTAGTTTTATTGTACCTATTATTTTAATGAATTAATAAAAAAGAATATGGTGTGATCTTGAAAACAATTTATGTCAGTAGGTACATAACTTGTATGTCAGTTATAAACTGGATTAGAACAGGAAAATGAGAAAACATCAGATATTTTTTCTGAAATTACAAAACATACATTTGAATTCAGAAGTTTTTAATATTTAAGGTATTGTAAACTCTGTTTTAGGGAGGTCTTATTTAGGTATATTTAAAGTTCATCATAAATATTGACATAATTCATATTTCAATGCATAAGTACGTACAAACATTTGCACTAACTACTTAATATGTAGAGACAGTCCAAAAAATAATAATAAAATCTAATCAACATCTATGGTTACCCATTTCATGCCAAACAAATGAACCGAATTACTCCTTAGCCTGCCAACAGACTTGTAACACGATACGGCACGTGACGCGAAGACTGGGGGTCTACTCTCTAAGCCCGTTAGTCCCGAACCCGAACTAAGAATGAACGACAACACGATTTGAGAGTAACTGACAAATCGTGTTGTCATTCATTCTTAGTGGCTAGGTGATACGGATAGAAAACGCCCGTAAATAAGGCACTTGTACTACCGCCGGCAATCAGCGATTAGCGAGTAAAGCTTCAAACTCGAAACAGTTGGCGATCAGCGAGTAGCGAGTTAAAAGTTTCGATAGTTTTGACGCTCGGCTTTCAGCGAGTGCTTAAGTGCGACGGGCTTACTCGCAATACTCGCTCCGGCCCGCACTATAGGTAGACATTACCGCAGTTTGGTTGTTCTGACCGCCAAGCGAGCATCGCCGAGCGAGTGTCGCTGAGCGAGTACAATCCTTAATAGCTTTTGTCGCTGCGATCACCAAGAGCCGCTTGCCGGCAGTGTGAACAGCCAGCTATCGACTATGAATGTATGTGTCTCTTTTACTCACACGAGATCTATTTCCTCAGCGAGCAAATGTTCGATAGCTACTCGCTTACTCGCCGGCGGTGAGACAAGTGCCTAAGGCCAAAACTACGGACTTCGAGCTTAGAGAGTAGAACCCCAGTTCAGAGGGCTTAGTGCGAGTTTTTCGACGTACTCATTTGCTTATGTCAAATCGTAAGGAAAAAAAAATATAATCGACTTCCAAACAAAACACTACAAAGTATAAAATAACCTTAATTTCGGAAGTCGGTGTTTATGGCTTTGTTTCTGTGTTTTTGAACACCGGCTTCCGAAATTAAGTTTATTTCATACTTTGGAGTGTTTTGTTTGGAAGTCGGTTATATTTTTTTGTAAAAAGTTATTATTTTTCATTTTTAAGTGGTGATACTTGGACGACGTCTTCGTCTACGCAGAAATTGAAATAATGAACCAAACTGGAATCAAATTTTTACAGGACCAAATGGCAAGTATGACGCATCAAACTAAAAAAAGAATCACAGAAATCTGTTTAGGAATCTCGGAGTAATCGAACTACATACCTACATAAACTCGCCGAATTGAGAACCTTCTTTTTTTTTGAAAGTTGGTTAAAAAGAGCTAACCAATATTGTCACCAGACGGCGCTTATTCAGTTTCAATAGAAATTGACGTGTACGCTAACGCGATCAAGAACGTTAAAACTCGCACTAAGGGTACTGATTGGTCACATTTTAATATCGTGGGTACGTAATCCATTAATAGGCCAATAATGTTGCGTCGCCGTGGTGCAAGTGTGTTGTGTACCTTGACTATACTTACCTGGTGGATGCTGCTTTGCCCTTAGGTATTATTCCCTGAACCGTAACTTTGTCACCGCGAACATAACTCCGGATGAGAAAAGGATATCTGTCAAATGCGTGACTGTTTTACAGCGGGTCTAAAAGGGCCAATTTAGCAGAATCAGAAAGCAAATCACGCTACCCGTCACAATGAAATTTTCACAATCAACCTTGAATCTAATGCGTTAGTGATAAAGATGAAAATTAAATTTGACAGATTGCTGTGTGGTTAATAATATGATTCTGCTAAAGTAGCCTTTTTAGCGTCCCAGGATCACATATCACGTTTTACAAACATGGGTGACGATAGTTGTCGGCTGATGAATGGAACAAGAATACAGATTTGTATATACAGCACATATATTATTTGGTAAGTATAGTATACTTTAATCGGTACGAAGAATGTGAAATGAAACGTTATGTGCGTGTTGCTACTAACAAAAATACATTTATAGGTAATTAACAAAAATTTAAATTCTATATATTATATTGTGACTTGTGAGCTATCGCTCAGGGAAATGTAAATATTTTCATTTGCGATAGGTTTGCTCTTGACTCTAGTCTATGTCAGAGATGACAGAGACAAAGTCTACGATGGAGCGAGCTTACCTAGAAGGAGCGTGTTCACTGTAACTTTGAAGAGATTAGATTTTCAGTCGCATATTTTTTTTTTTTTTCCTAATGGATTTGCTCTTGACTCTAGTCTAGGTCACAGATGACAGAGACAAAGTCTACGATGGAGCGAGCTTACCCAGAAGGAGCCTGTTCACTCTAACTTTGAAGAGATTAGATTTTCAGTCGCATATTTTTTTTTTTTCCTAATGGATTTGCTCTTGACTCTAGTCTAGGTCACAGATGACAGAGACAAAGTCTACGATGGAGCGAGCTTACCCAGAAGGAGCCTGTTCACTCTAACTTTGAAGAGATTAGATTTTCAGTCGCATATTTTTTTTTTTTTCCTAATGGATTTGCTCTTGACTCTAGTGTGCAGGAATGGTCAGTCGTCGTGATGAGAATGTTAGTTGTTACGGAAAGACTTGATGATGAAGAACTTAGATTTAATGAAAATAGTATATTACAATGGTTTTGGATACACAGAGTTGATACGACAGAGGGGCATTAAATTAAACTACGTATACTATACGTGTACAGTATTAATTCGATACGGTACAAAAACAAAAAGCGCCATAAATGAGAAAATATATTTTTCAAACAAACTAAATAGCTTGCAAATCCGAATAAAACGCAACCACCCTTTGTAAAAAAAAAGACACTGACCTTAGATACCGCTAGGTAACAAAGCGGCAACGTCGCGCGCGCGCCGGAGCGCGGTGTGCGGTATCTCGTGTGCTCGGTGGGGGCCGGGCCGGGGTGGCGGCCGGCGACTTAGGCCTCCGCTGGGCTCCGCTCGCACTGGCTTTTATGTTAGGTAACGTTTCGAAGTACGCGCACAAAAACAAACACACAACATTTTTAAATTTTCGATGTGTCCTCCATTCACATTGATGCACAAATTATACCGACGGAGAATATTGTTATTTATTTTTCTAATTAGATCACTGTCCGTCGCTAAGCACTTTCATTTGTGAAATGCTAAAATAATCCTATTTTTTAACTCATCAATTGTATTTACCTCTGAGGCATACACTTCACCCTTAATGTAACCCCACAAAAAGAAATCCATGGGAGTGAGGTCCGGAGATACTAATACTAAATAATAATAATCCCAAGTTACGTGTCCTATCACCATAAAAAACAGTCAATCACAAAAAAAAACACTAATACTAAATAATAATAATCCCAAGTTACGTGTCCTCTCACAATAACAAAATAAAATTACAATTGTTTGCGCGCGAATTCCACAAAACATACGTTCCGAAAAACAAGCGTCGGCGCACTGAGGCCCCACTTACCGATCGCAAAAAACAAGGATGCAACAAACTGACCTATCTCTATTTCTTTCGCTCGCTTTATGTTAGTCGCTTTCGTAGTGAAAGTGCAAGTGTGTGTGTATTGATTGTTTCCTTGTTTGCATTGCCAATTTTTAGTGAATGTCGACATGCGTCAGAGCGGCAACAACGCATCGTAGATTTATCGTTGTAAGGTGCATGACCTATGCTTAGACGATAATCAGATGTTAGAAAAGATACATCGTGTTCAAATCGTGCAAAAACTTTAAAAATCATTTGCGACTAAACTACTGCTCCTAATTAATTTATTTTTGGTACAGAGCTTGAAAATGGTACCTAGTATAGGCAGTTTAAAGGAAAGCCCCTCTGTCGTATCAACGTTGTATAGTAAGTCCCGGCCGCTTTTTTTTTTTTTTTTTTTGTGTGTGGCCTCTCGCAGGTCAACCTAGGAGGTTGTCGACTGCTTAACCGGACTTTCCTGTGGTGGCCTTAATATAATATTAAAGCCTCCAGCCAGGGCTTATTTAAAAACTTACAAGCTAAGCGATTACACGCTAAGGGCACCCCCTGTGGGGTACGTACCTCGGCTTAGGGCATCGCTGGGGGGAGGACAGCTAGGGACGGGCTGGATCGAACATTGATTATTTAGGGGCGAATTTAAAGCTACAGGCTCAGCGGCGCGGGCTGGCTCGAGCAAGGGTCGGGGTGGACATTGAAGAGAAGATCGCGACGGGCCTCGGCGGCGAGGTCGGAAGGACGACGGTCTTGTTTTGATTGTACTTGTTTCTTTACGACTTTCTTGTAAGAGAGTGGTAGAGTCATCTGGGGTGGATAAGGTGTGCCTCGGACGGCGGATTTTTGAGATGCGGGAGGGTTCGTATCGGGCGGACGATGCGATAAGGGGGTTGTGGTGTTTGACAGCAGTATCGAAGAAACGCTTTGTAATGCGTTTCATGAACTGCTGTATGGTGGGCAATTTGAGATCTACGTGGAGAGTCTCATTGCGGACATAGTAGGGGGCTCCCGTGATCTTACGGAGGAAACGATTTTGGAGCGTCTGCATCCTATGAAGGTGACGAGGCTTTGCGTGTGCGAAGACAGCGCAAGCGTACGTCATGATGGGTCGGATGACCGCAGTGAAGAGTCGCAATTTGCACTTGAGTGACAATTTGCTGCGGGCGGTCGTGATAAAGTGAAGCCTACCCTGGGCGAAGGCGGCGCGTGAACGGGCCTGCCTTATGTGCTCCGCGAAGGTGAGGTGTCTGTCCAGGATGACCCCCAAGTATTTGGCTTGCTTTTCCCAAGGAATCGACTTGCCATACATGGTGATAGGACGGGGTGAGGGGGGCTTATGCCGCGGTTTCGAAAACAGAACCGCTTGACTCTTATCGGGGTTCACCTCAATTCTCCACTTTTTGAACCATCTGCCCAAGATGTTTGCGTAAGTCTGGAGAGTGCGGGCGATAGAGTCAGGGTCGCGACCGGTATAGTACATGGCCGTGTCGTCAGCGAAAAGGGCCAACTGAGCCTTGATACTTTTGGGGATATCGCTGGTAAACAGCGTAAAGATCAGGGGGGATAGCACTGAGCCCTGGGGGACTCCTGCTCGGATGGGGTGAGGGGACGAGAGTGCACCCTCGACTCGATAGCGAAAGGTGCGGTTTGACAGAAAATCTCGCAAGATAAGCACGAGGCGGTCCGGCACGCCGAGTTGGTATAGCTTGTAAATTAAGCCATTGTGCCAGACTTTGTCAAATGCTTTCGCTATGTCAAAGAACAAGGCGCCCGTCATCGAGCCACGCTGGAAGCCAGCGCTTAAGTGTTCTACGATGCGGTGGACTTGTTGGATGCACGAGTGTTCGGTTCGAAAGCCAAATTGCTCGTCAGGGATAAGACTCTTTGCTTCGGCAAAGTCTTTGAGTCGCTTATAAATAAGCCTCTCATATATCTTACCGAGAACGTTGAGTAAACTGATGGGACGGTAACTGGCGGGATCAGACTTGGGCTTGCCTGGTTTGGGGATACCGATAACAGTGGCCTGTTTCCATGCTTAGGGGAACATGTTATTGCTTAATGCGCCATTGAAGATGGCAGTCATTAGCACTATGAGTTGAGCGGGGAAGAGTTTGAATACCCTGTTAGTGATGCCGTCGGAGCCAGGGGCTTTCCTAGGCTGAAGCCTTTTGATGATATCCTCCACCTCTTCGGGAGTGATGGGGGGGAGAGGACCATCAGGATCTTCGACTGGTGGGAGGGAAGCTCTACGTTCGACTTCGGCATCCACCATATCGAGGTGAGCTTTGTCTACCGGTTGAGAGCTGGGAGAGCATTGGGACTCTAGGCTGTCGGCCAGACATTCCGCTTTGTCAGAGTTGTCGAAAGCGACACTCTTGTCTGGGCGGATGAGAGGGGGCATTGTGGCCTCTTCTTTGGACCGTAACTTCCTCTGAAGTTGCCAAAAGGCGAGGTGGGTGGGCTCGAGTTCGCTTAGCGTCTTGTCCCATCGCGCAGAACGCAGCTCAGAAGTGCGTTTCCTCACAGCACGCTGCAAGTTACGCATGTGAGCTTTGTTCGCATCGCAGGGAAAAGAACTATACGCACGGATGGCTGCGTTCTTCTCGGTTATCAGACTCCGAACATCGTCCGGGAGCTTCCAGCGGTGGTCTTCCACCACTGGAATCTCCCTTGAACATTCGTTCAGGACGAGTTGTACGTGATCCGTAAGCGAGTCGATCGCCGCCGTCGTGTCAGCGACTGAGACAATATGATCGGGGATGGTGTCTAGGTGAGGCGACTTGGTGGATTTCAGTCTTTCGCTTACTTTCCTCCAGTCGGTGATCACTTGAGACGGGGGAGGCTGGTCGGGATCGAGCTGCCCCGAGCGGGAGCCTAGATGCATGATCACTGGACGGTGGTCAGAATTGAGCTCGTGTAGCGTTTCTATAGATTGCAAACGGAGGTTTACATTCTTCAGCAACGCCACATCGAGGACATCAGGATTCTGATTGGGATCATGAGGAAAGTGAGTGGGAGTCATCGGAGCGATGACGTCATAGTTTAGGGTTTCCCCTAGGTTGTACACTACCCTGCCTCTGGCATTTGCAGTGCTGCAATTCCACGCGGGATGCTTGGCGTTGAGGTCACCCGCTAAAATAACGGAGTCACTCAAGCCAAAGAGGGTGGTGAAGTCACTAGCGAGTGCATTTGGGTCGTCAGGCGTGGGAGACGAGGTCGAGGGCGGCGGGTAGTAGGCGGAGATGATGGTGATCGGTTGATGACCAGTCATGCCTAGCCGACAGGCTGAGTATTCGAGCAGAGAGCGAGGTGTGGGAGAGATCAAGGGAATGCAGTACAGCTCCTTTTTATAATAAATGAGAGTGCCACCGCCGTGACAACGCGACCTATCGTTGCGAACTATGCGGTAGTTGGCAATTTTAGGGTCGCTGCGGTGGGGTTTTAGGAATGTTTCCTGTATGAGGAGGATGTCTAGCTGATGATCGCGGAGTAATTTGGCGATTTCATCGCGCTGGTTACTAATGCCATTGGCATTGAAAAACCCTAGTTTGAGTGATCTGGGCCTGGTGGTGTTGATGCGTGACTTATCCATTGATTAGTCATCAATTGCATCCATGGCGTCCAGAGCATCCGTAATGGACTTATAGGCGGTGAATATCTCATGCGCCTTTCTGGTGGAGAGTTTTAATTGACCATCGTTTCCTCTGGTCGCATTCAACTCGTCGGACATTGCCCTCGCAGCACGGGTCATGAACAAGCTGTAAGCCTCCAGGATTGTGGGGCCTACACCAGGGTTCTTGACCGTGTTGGTTGTGGGGATGGGACGCGCTCGCACTGTTGCAGCAGCAACACCGCTCTGAGGCGCAGGTTGGTGAGCAGCAGTGCGCTGTGGCGCAGACTGGGCAGCAACTGTGACAGCTGCGGACGCAGGCGCGGGTGTCGGCGCTGGGATGGGCTTAGCCATTAGCGCTGGGATGGGCTGGGCGGGGGAGGCCACCAAAGCTGGGAATGCCTTTTGGTGGTTGAGCTGGTTCCACGGAGAGGGCCTCTGTGGAGCTAGCCGGTCGGGCAACTGAGAGGAGGGAATTCTCTCTGGGCCTGACTCACGTAGCTGGCGGGCGTTGGCACGCTTTGCCAGTTTGGGGGAAATCTTGGGGGCTTTGGGGCACCCACGGTAGTTTGCCGGGTGACCGGTCTGACCGCATAGTACGCAGCTGGGAGGCTCTGCGCACTGTGAGTGGTCTTTGGGGCGGGGGCACTCGCTGGTACTGTGCTCATCCAAACACTTAACGCATCTGGGTTTCGCGTAACAGTTACGCTGTGAGTGCCCATATAGTTGGCAGCGGTGACACTGGCCAACTACTGTCGGGCGGAAAGGCTTCTCGATTTGGATGCCAGATAGGTTGCAGACCGATTTTATTTTAAAAATCGGGTGGTGGCCCTCGGTGGGGTCGCACACAACCAGCACCATGTCGTAGAGTTCTCCTCCCCTTGCTTTGTGCAAGCGATGGACGGCGGACACTGGGATGGACTGTGCAAGGAGATCCTCTTTGACGTCGTCAGTAGAGATCTCCTTTGGGATACGTCTTATCACTACTCGGGTGGGCGTGTCCTCCGGAAGGGTATAAGTGTGAAAGGAAATGTTCCTTTCACGCAGGGCGCGGGTTAGCTCCCGGTAATCGTTAGCTGTCGGGACAGCAACTTTGATTCCATTTTGTCAAGCTTTCGCATTGGTGTAGTTGATCTTGCGATCAACACACATCTTTGAGACATCGGTCCATTTCGACTTGTCCTGAATGTACACAGGCGGTGGGGGGCGTTGCTTCTTTTGGGAATCAGAAGCAGGGGCATTGGGACTAGCCGGCCGTCTTGCCTGTAAGTCCCGGCCGCCCGGGTGAAGCGGTTTATATAGCCGTTGAAAAAGTGAGGGGGGAGGACGCGGTGCCCCCCGCCGTGTTCGGTTCCACGTCGCCGTTGCCCGTGATGCTGTTGCCCGTGGTGTCCGCTTGGTGGCGCCACGTACTCGTAAACATGCCCCCGGCCTTGGAAGCACCCGGTTCCAACGAAGCAGATGTCGCGAGGTTATCTTCATCAGGAAGCGGAAGTGGGCATATCTTCGAAAATGACCGCTTGATTGTGCCCGTCGCTGTCATTATGCTTGCAACGCGAGCTATGCCATCCTTGCCTGGGAATGTCTGCAGCACCCGGCCTAGGCGCCACTTAAGGGGAGGTAAGTTGTCTTCCTTCACGAGCACGAGTGTGTTAGGAACGATAGTATCCTGGTTGGTCTGCCATTTCGTTCTTTTCTGGAGTTCAGAGACATATTCCTTAGACCATCGATTCCAGAAGTTCTGACGCATTTGCTCCACCCGGTCGTGTCGACGAAGACGCTGCGTAGCTGTTGTGGTGAAGTCTTGACTGGCGGGTGCAGTGAGCGGTCGGCCAATCAGGAAGTGAGCGGGAGTCAGAGGGAGAAAGTCACAGGAGTCGGACGACAAAGGAAACATGGGTCGGGAGTTGAGGACAGCCTCGATTTGTGCCAACACAGTACTTAATTCCTCGTAAGTCAAATGTGCATTTCCTACTACGCGAGTTAAATGGAATTTGCAAGACTTGATGCCTGCCTCCCACAAACCACCAAAATGAGGCGAATACGGCGGAATGAAAGTGAGTTTAATTAGGTTATTCGCAGCATAATCCCGAATGTCACTCTCTTTGTCTACTAGAAATTTAGCAAATTCCTTTAGGGCCCCTATAAATGTTGTACCGTTATCTGAATAGATTTGCAAAGGTTTACCTCGTCTAGAAATAAAACGCTTTAACGCTAGTAAGTATGCTTCAGTCGTGAGATTACTGACCAACTCTAAATGCACTGCACGCGTTGTAAAACACACGAACAAACATATGTAGCATTTTATTAACTTTGCCCCCCTTCCGGAACGATTCAAAATAAACAATGGTCCCGCATAGTCGACCCCGCAGTTCATGAATGGATACCCGGGTACCAATCTTTCGTGTGGTAAATTACCCATTTGAATATTTAATGGTTTGGCTGTCATACGAACACATTTCACACAGGTATGCACTACTTGTTTCGCTAAGTTCCGCCCTCTGAGTGGCCACCAAGATTCTCTTATCGTAGCGAGTAACAATTGGGGCCCCGAGTGTAATAATTCCCTGTGTTTAAATTCGAATAAAAGACGCGTGAATCTATGACGACCGCATAACAACATAGGATGTTTTTTATCAAATGATTCAGAATTTTCTAATCTACCCCCTACTCTGATTATATTGTGCTCGTCTAAAAATGTGTTCAAGTTAGAAATATTACGAGGACACTTTAAAGATTGTTTACTTTGTAGCGGCATCAAGGCCGCCACAAGAAAAACCTACGAAGCAAATCTACATCGCAACAAAAAGCACCGCGACGCCATCTATCCGATTAGCAGCGAACTACAACGTTGAAATCCTGCATCGCGCAAGCAGAGTTTACCGTGCGATTTGAACATATACATCAGCCCGAATATCAACTAACGGGCAGTAGCCCGCCAGGCACTACAGCCGCCTGGTTGGAGGATCCTCCATTTCAAATGAGGTATGCGGGACTTTACTCTCTGTTCCGCATATCTCTAAACTGGTGACCCTCGACATTGAACGTCAGCGCAGCCTTCGTGCAACTACTTCAGCGTGACGTCAACATCACTTCTCCTCATCGTGACCTCAAGCTCAAGTAACTTAAGTCAAGTAGCTTAAGTTATCATAAATAGTTGAAAAAGACTCTTGCTGCGCAATACGCGTTAAAATTCTTGTTGACATGTTTAATTCATCAACCGACAGGTTATCTATGAAGCGCTGTGATTTTATCTTATGTCGACAATTATTCGCAAAACGTATTATGTAGGCTACCACACGTAGCATACGATTAAAATTGGAAAACCTTTCGAAAGGAAAAAATCTCGGTGTCGTTTGATTCACTAATGCGACTTTTGTGGGTTTTAATTCTGGTAATTCATCGTAATTAATGTTTTGATTGTTATTATGTTTACCGTCCATTCCATGAACTTGTAAGAATGGAGGTCCGTGCCACCACAGATCAGACGCGTTTAACACATCCAATTGCATTCCGCGCGATAGTAAGTCAGCTGGGTTTTGTTTACCACTAACGTGAAGCCAGGCCTTATCACCCGTTAGTTCGTTCACTTCCACAACACGGTTTGCACGAATGGTTTTAATTGACTCGGTGGCGTCTTAAGCCATCCTAGTACCACGGTAGAATCTGACCAGAAATATACATTATTAAAAGTTAATCGTAACGAACTAATTATCTTTTTGTAAAGTCTCGCGCCTACCACCGCTCCGCACAATTCTAAGCGCGGAATGGAAACCGGTTTCACCGGTGCCACTTTGCTCTTCGCACATAACAAACGCGTGGTTATCATTGTATCTGTATAGCTACGCATATACCCACATGCTCTGAATGCATCCTTCGATGAATCACAGAAGATGTGTAATTCAACTGTGTGCGCGTTATTTCCTATTACGTAACGAGGTATGCGTAAATATTTTAAATGTTGCAGTTTATCGACAAAGTTCTGCCATTCCAATAAAATCGGCTTAGGAACTGGGTCATCCCAACCTATCTTAGCTAACCACAGTTTTTGAAGTATGATCTTTGCAATGACTATCGTTGGGGCGAGTAGACCCAAAGGATCGTATATTTGCGCTATAGTGGAAAGAATACTACGTTTACTAGCATGAGTTACAGCCTGCTCAAATTGAGTGTTAAAATACAGTTCGTCCGAAGAATTTAGCAACCCCATTCCCAACGTTTTGGTGTGGCACGAGTCTCCTAGCGATAGTTCTTTAAACGTAGACTCAAGTTGCGCTTGCGAAGGTTTTGCATTAAAGATCCACTTTCTCAACGGAAAACAAGCCGATTCTAAAACCTTAGAAACGTCACTACATATTTCTAATAATTTTTGATAATCCTGATTTCCCGTTATCAAATCATCGACATAAAAGTCGTCACTAATTACTTGTGCAATGACGTCATCGTCGCATTCCAACGCGAGTTGTTTGATGCACCGAATACTCAAATAAGGCGCGGATGCCGTTCCATAGGTGACGGTGTTAAGTTGATATATGCCAAGGGGTTCAGACGGCTTCTCCCTCCAAAGAATTAATTGTAATTGTCTTTGATCTGGCTGAACTAATATCTGACGATACATTTTCTCAATGTCTGCACATGCGACGTATTTAAATTGCCGAAACCGTAATAAAATAGCGAATAGGTCATTTTGTAAGGTCGGACCGATAAACTGTATATCATTTAAAGACTTGCCCGACGTAGACTTAGCATTCGCATCGAACACTACTCTAAGTTTTGTGGTTGTACTGTGTTCTCTATACACACCATGATGGGGCATGAAATAGTAAGGCGGCGAATATTCAGTGATACGGCTCATGTGTCCTAAACCTAAGTATTCTTTCATAAAGTTGCAATACATTTCCCTATAACTCGGCGCGCTTCGGATTAGTTTGCGTTCGAGTGCCAAGAACCGGTTCTCGGCCAACGAAAACGTATCGCGCAGCTCGTCAGCTGATTCCCTAAGCGGAATACGCACCGTAAAACGACCCTTATCGTCACGCAAAGTGGTGTCTTTAAATAAATTTTCGCATGCGATTTCTTCCTTTGTCAAATTTGGTTTATTACGGGTAATTTCTTCGAGTTCCCAGAAGCGTTTAAGTTCTGCATCCAATGCTTGCGTAAAATTACACTGTGTTCGAGTATTATTGAAACTTCGTTTTATTTGTTTTTGGACTGAACCCGAGATAACCCAGCCAAGCTTTGTGTTTTGCAAATAAGGACCTTTAGGCAAACGTATTAGACCGTCATTTAGCAAATCCCAAAACTTGTCGGCACCTATTAATAACTCAATTTCATTACTTGAATGAAAGTCAGGATCAGCAAGTTGTATGTTATTTGGAATTTCGATGTTATGATCGATGCCCAATGATGGCAGTTGTGCTGTGATTTGAGACAAAACTAAGCAATTAATGTGTGTATTGTATGAGCTTGCTTTGGATCGTATTTTTATTTCACATAATTGCGTGGATTGTGTCACGGAGTTGCCTACCCTAATGACTTGTATAGTGGACTGTATCGTTGGAATGTTGAGAGTTTTGCAAAGCTTTTCGGTTACAAAACAATGCTGGCTCCCGTTATCGAGAAGAGCGCGGGTAGTGTGATATTTATTTTCTACATCCGCAATCTCAACTAATGCTGTCGATAATAATACTTGATCATAAAAATAGCGCGTATCAATATTACCACCGACTTTACGAGATGTGTGAGACGTATGAGATGCGGTTGAAGTAATTATATTTGTGTGTGTGATTTCCCTCCTGGACTCTGGCTGAGCCACTATTTGTGCTGTGTGTGCAACAGTAGACGATTCGTTCGCGTCAACGAATTCACTGTGTATTAACGTATTGTGCTTTTTATTACAGTGCTTGCACGGCCCAAACCAACACTCAGCTAATGCGTGACCGGCACGTAAACAGTTACGGCAAAGATTCTTTTCGTCGATTAACTTTAATTTATCTTTAGCTGATAAAAGAAGGAACCTATCGCACGAATAAATAGGATGATTTAAGCTGCACATATTGCACTTGTAACGTGGCGATTTTGTATGATTAGCCGATTTCTTTCCATCTTTCTGAATTGAAACATGACTATGCGTTTTTACTGACGGCGAATTTTTCGTGTGATTATTTTCACTACTATCCATTTGTTTACTATGAGAAGGTTTAACCGTTTCTAGAAAATCCGCGCGGTCCTTAAGAAAAGTCATTAAGTCAGACAACGATGTTTTTCTATTGGGTGACGTGCTTGTGAGGGTACCTTTGAAAAGTTCCCATTCGCGCTCGGTCGACGAATCTAACTTTGTGACGATGATATAGATAATTAAGGTATCCCATGTGTCGGTAGGTTCGTCTAATGTTTTTAATGCGCGAAGATTACGCGAAATAGCATCCATAAGTTTGCGTATTTGAGAAGCTGACTCTTTATTTATTGCCTGGACAGTAAATAGCGCCTTAACGTGATTATGAACTAGCAAACGGCTGTTGTTGTATCTATTCTCCAATAAATCCCAAGCAACGATGTAATTTTGTGCGGAAAATTCCAAAGCTTTAATAACCTGTAGTGCATTACCTGATAGAACTGAACGCAAATAGTGAAATTTCTGAATATTGTCTAGAGTATTACTATTGTGAACGATTGATAAAAATGTATCTCGGAACTCAAGCCATTGATCATAAGAACCATCGAAGTTCGGCAAAGTAATTGTGGGTAGTTTAATACCGTGTGTGTGTGATTTACAATTATTATTATCGCTTTGAACTGTCGAATTTTCTTTTAAAATAAACTTAGATTTGGCCACAATAGCATAATATTGATTTTCGAAACATTCCCTTTCTTGCAATTCTTTATCTATCTGACTACCCGCGACGTACAAATCTATTTCATCTTGAGTGCTACAAAACTGATCAAATAACACTTCTAACCTTTTTAAGCGCTCCTGTAATTCTGTTTTCTGAATTTCTGTTGGATTAGAACCTTCTAGTAATTGAACAAATTTTGAGAACAACGTAAATTTGCCTTTCAAGGAGCCGCGTTTTTTTACTAAATCACGAATAATATCTTCATTACTTTCTGTGTCTACGATCGAATGCCTCTTTTTTGTCATTATGGTGGTTGCGAGAGACGAAAATCAAGTACTTATTTAAAATTTAGAATATCGTGATGTAGGTATGCACCGTTGTTGGTAGATACACACTCGCTGCGAAAACCGAAATCTCGAGAAATAACACAATGTTAGCACAAACTCAGCACGGAAATGAAATGGGAAGGAATAGATTGAATGACCTGACCGTTAACTGCAGACGGTGATCTTCTCGAATCCTCTTCGTTGCAGATGGTGCTTTTCTTGCGACGACGCTTCTTCTTTGGAGTTTCGTAGAAGTCGTAGCTCCGGCTCGAAGGACCAAAATATGTGCAGGAATGGTCAGTCGTCGTGATGAGAATGTTAGTTGTTACGGAAAGACTTGATGATGAAGAACTTAGATTTAATGAAAATAGTATATTACAATGGTTTTGGATATATAGTAAGTCCCGGCCGCCCGGGTGAAGCGGTTTATATAGCCGTTGAAAAAGTGAGGGGGGAGGACGCGGTGCCCCCCGCCGTGTTCGGTTCCACGTCGCCGTTGCCCGTGATGCTGTTGCCCGTGGTGTCCGCTTGGTGGCGCCACGTACTCGTAAACACTAGTCTAGGTCACAGATGACAGAGACAAAGTCTACGATGGAGCGAGCTTACCCAGAAGGAGCTTGTTCACTCTAACTTTAAAGAGATTAGATTTTCAGTCGCATATTTTTTTTTTTTTCCTAACGGATTTGCTCTTGACTCTAGTCTAGGTCACAGATGACAGAGACAAAGTCTACGATGGAGCGAGCTTACCCAGAAGGAGCCTGTTCACTCTAACTTTAAAGAGATTAGATTTTCAGTCGCATATTTTTTTTTTTTTCCTAATGGATTTGCTCTTGACTCTAGTCTAGGTCACAGATGACAGAGACAAAGTCTACGATGGAGCGAGCTTACCCAGAAGGAGCCTGTTCACTCTAACTTTGAAGAGATTAGATTTTCAGTCGCATATTTTTTTTTTTCCTAATGGATTTGCTCTTGACTCTAGTCTAGGTCACAGATGACAGAGACAAAGTCTACGATGGAGCGAGCTTACCCAGAAGGAGCCTGTTCACTCTAACTTTAAAGAGATTAGATTTTCAGTCGCATATTTTTTTTTTTTCCTAATGGATTTGCTCTTGACTCTAGTCTAGGTCACAGATGACAGAGACAAAGTCTACGATGGAGCGAGCTTACCCAGAAGGAGCCTGTTCACTCTAACTTTAAAGAGATTAGATTTTCAGTAGCATATTTTTTTTTTTTCCTAATGGGTTTGCTCTTGACTCTAGTCTAGGTCACAGATGACAGAGACAAAGTCTACGATGGAGCGAGCTTACCCAGAAGGAGCTTGTTCACTCTAACTTTAAAGAGATTAGATTTTCAGTCGCATATTTTTTTTTTTTTTTTCCTAATGGATTTGCTCTTGACTCTAGTCTAGGTCACAGATGACAGAGACAAAGTCTACGATGGAGCGAGCTTACCCAGAAGGAGCGTGTTCACTCTAACTTTAAAGAGATTAGATTTTCAGTCGCAAATTTTTTTTTTTTCCTAATGGATTTGCTCTTGACTCTAGTCTAGGTCACAGATGACAGAGACAAAGTCTACGATGGAGCGAGCTTACCCAGAAGGAGCGTGTTCACTCTAACTTTAAAGAGATTAGATTTTCAATCGCAAATTTTTTTTGTTTTTCCTAATGGACTTGCTCTTGACTCTAGTCTATGTCAGAGATGACAGAGACAAAGTCTACGATGGAGCGAGCTTACCCAGAAGGAGCGTGTTCACTTAACTTTAAAGAGATTAGATTTTCAGTCGCAAATTTTTTTTTTTTTCCTAATGGATTTGCTCTTGACTCTAGTCTAGGTCACAGATGACAGAGACAAAGTCTACGATGGAGCGAGCTTACCCAGAAGGAGCCTGTTCACTCTAACTTTAAAGAGATTAGATTTTCAGTCGCATTATTTTTTTTTTTATTTTTTTTATTTGTAATGGACTTGCTCTTGACTCTAGTCTAAGTCAGAGATGACAGAGACAAAGTCTACGATGGAGCGAGCCTACCCAGAAGGAGCCTGTTCACTCTAACTCTATTATACATATACTTTTACAGGTTAACTGGGGACCAACTAACAAACGTGAATTATTTTTTATTTTTTTGTAACTTTGAGAAGACAGTCGTCAAGTAGGTGCACGTGCACGAACTGTAAAAAAATCAAATGTCAAATCTTGTCTAGAGGTACAGGTTGAAGCAACTTTTTTCGTCAACAACCTACATTACATACAAATACAGCTTTAAGATTTTTTTCTCTTATGTATGATGCGATCTGTCCCTTTACTGGCATTCAGCTTCTTTGGTGTCAAGATTTTATTTAGTAATGCTCGGTTTGCGCTCAATTTTGCTTCCGCTTCAATCCGTTTTATGGTATAGTATGTCAGCTGTCATAGTATCAGGTCTTGTAGGGTTTGTCTTTTAAACCTCTTAGATGCCTTGGCTTTCATAGGCATTAGCAGTGATTGCTTGCGTGATTTGTATATTATCTTCTTAAAGTCATGTACCATGGTGCGTTAGCTATAATTTATAAATAACAAAGTAAAGGTAAAATAAGCTTGGTTATCTGTAAAGTCGGTTAACGGACGATAATTTTACGTGATAACGTCGCGTCATAAGAAAACAATTGAATTCTTAACAAACAAGCCGAACGCTTAGGCCGATCGTGCCTCTCTATTGCTTGTTCCACGCACTTACTTGCACGTTCGACTCAAGCGGAACTTTTTCGTGCATGCAGCCGGCGTTCATCGATATAAGACGTTATCACGTCAAAACCAAAAAAAAATAAAATGAATTCAATTAGTTTACTGTATTAATATTAAATGTATTTTAAGCAATGTCTCGAAACTCGGAACAATTATGGCAAAAAAGTTTTTAGTCGTAAGGAAGTCTCCTCTTTTATTTTCTGCTCATTGAACTTTATATATATATATATAAAGATATTTTAGCTCTACCTATCCAAATATTGGTTATAGCCAAGTCTTAGCATTGTTATAGGAGCTTCACCACACATTATAAAAAAAGTTCCCCGCCGCGTCTGTCTGTCTGTTCGCGATAAACTCAAAAACTACTGCACGCTCTTTTCACCAATTAAAAGAGTGGTTCTTGAGGAAGGTTTTAGTATATAATTTGTCTAGAAAAAAATTAGGGTTCCCTAAGAAGTATCCTGAGAGCTATAGCGGACAGGTGGGACAGCCCCATACTGGGGTATCGGATAGGCTTACATGTGTCTGTGGCGTAGGTAGGTAATTATGTTATGTTAAAATTAGATAGAATGGAACTCTGTCTGAAAAATATTTTTTTTTTTAAAGAAAATAGCAGCGCGGACGACATCGCAGGTGAAGTGCTAGTTAAGAGTAAAGAACAAACTCACCCCAGCGCAAGCGTCCGGGACATCTTAGTGAGCAGGTTGGCGACGCTCTGCGGGAGCTGGGTCAGGTCGCGCAGCTCCCGAGGCGGCACGCGCAGCCCGCGCCACGCCAGGCGGCTGCTGGCCGACACCACGCGCTCCACCTCCCGCACGCGCCGCACCAGCTCCCTGCTGCTGATACTGCCGTCGCTGACCAGCCCGAACAAAACACGATGTAGCAAACTAACCAACGATTTTATAGTGTATTTGGCCAATTATTCGCGTCACTTTTGCTTTACTAAATTAACCTTATTTCGGTTAGCATAAGGTATGTTATGCATTCCTGCGGGGAGCCTTCCTCCAGGGCACGAGTGTCATCTGCTAGGCGGATGACACTCTCCTTACTGCAAGGGGGAGGAACTTTGCGGAGGCGGCCTGTTTGGCCTCGGCTGGCGGATCCTTGGTGGCAGGGAAGATCCGCCGCCTAGGGTTAAGGGTGGCGCTGAACAAGACCGAGGCCGTGTTCATTTACGGGCCTGGGCAGCGCTGCCCTCCTGACGCCCACATTGTCGTGGAGGGCGTCAGGATAGGGGTCCAGGCGGGTAGGCCTGGTGTTGGACAGCCTTTTAAGGCTGCGGACGCCCTCTCCTGGCTCCTCCCGAATCTGGGGGGCCGAACGCACGATGCTGGCGTTTGTATGCCAGCATCCTGCGGAGCATGGCCCTATACGGGGCCCCCATCCGGGCGGACTCCGTCCATTGGAGGGAGAACGCTACTGCGATGCGCAGGCCCCACGGGGCCATTGCACTGCGGGTGGCGAAGGCCTGCCACTCGGTGGGCTTTTCGGCGGCGTGCGCTCTGGCCTCTCCCTGGGAATTGGAGACGTGGGTGCTCGCCAGAGTGTACGAGTGGACGGCGCGGTGAAAGGCCCTCGGGGAGCGCCCCGTCGCGGAGGCCGTGCGGCAGGAGGCGAGGGACGCTATCATCGTCCATTGGACCGGAGAACTTCGCCACCGCCACCATTGGCCGCCGAACCCTGGACGCGCTCGGTCCGGTCCTGCGAGTCTGGCTCGAACGCTCCCACGGTTTACTCTCATTCCGTCTGGTGCAGGTGTTGTCAGGCCATGGCTGTTTTGGCTCGCAACTGCACCGGATCGGGAGGGAGGAGACTCCGGCGTGCCATGACTGCGGCGCGGTGGAGAACACAGCACAGCACACCCTCGAGGTGTGCCCGGCTTGGTCTGAGCCGCGCCGCAGTCTCACCGCGGAGATCGGACAGGACCTCTCACTTCCCAGCGTGGTCAACGCCATGCTGAAGAGTGAGGGGTCCTGGGCAGCTGTCGTCTCTTTTTGCGAGGACGTTATTTCGCAAAAGGAGGCGGCGGAGCGCGCGCGGGAGGACGACCCTCTCGCTGCGCCGCTCCGAAGGCAAAGAAGAGGTCGGAGAAGACGTTGTCTTCTCCCTCCTCATCAGGACCCCTCCACTCAGACGATGCGGGAATGCCGCTGGGAGGTTTTAGTGGGTATACCGGGTCCGCCCGGGGAGTCCCACATAGCCCCCATTCCCCCAATGGGAGGGTATGCGTAATTTCGACCTCTCTCCCGGCCCGCAGAAGGCGCACCGGGCGTCGGAGGATACGCAGACCTCTTCCGGCCCCCCTAACTGGGTCCAGGGGCAGCGGTCCTGGGGATGGCCGTCGCCCCCCATTCATTCGGACCCGAGGTGACAGCGCGTAGTGTTCCCGTGCGCCCCTCTTTGACGTCGAGGGGGGAGTCACACACCTCACTCCCCCCGCTGACCCGAGGTGGCCCGCAGAGGCGGGCCGGCATCATTCGGGGATCACGGAAAGCCAAATAAGTTCTCGCGATCCCAGGCGTTGGTGAGAGATGGAACACCGGGGTAGTTTTAGTCAGTAAAAGTTGCAGACCTCTCCGCCCACCCCAGGGCGGAGGACATCCATGAGGATTTCCCCCCGTTAAAAAAGCAAAAAAAAAATAGGTACCTATGTTATGCATTGAACAAGTCACGCGAATATTTTGCCAAATACGCCAATGCTTATTGCTGGCACTTGACTTGGCGATGGTACACTTACATTACGGGGGCGAGCCTGCTGTTATCCACTGTTCCCGAATCCAGACTAACTGATGCTGCTGCGAAATTCCTTTGAAACAACCGAACAACAAGAATTATAATTAATTAGGTAATTTATTCGAAATACAGTATAGTCTCACTAATCCGACGCTATTAAAAACCAGGGGGTGCCGGATTGTTGGTATGTTCGGATTACTGGATTGCTTAGAAGAAGTCAAAATAAATTAAAGTAAGCATTTGAGATTATAGCTTTAGCATTATAGATTTAGTATGGAAATATAAAGAAGCGGTAGATTAGACGTGGGCGGAGGGTGCCGGATTTTGAGACTACAGTATTTTAAATTATAAAACACTTGACATATCTTAAGGTTTCTAAAAAATACCAGTAACATGTTATTAAAGCCGGTAAACAGCTATACTAATATACAAAACTGAAGAGTTTGTTTGTCTGCTTGAACGTTGCTTGAACGTAGCGCGTTCAAGCAAACAAACTCATCATCTCATCTCAGGAACTACTGGTCCGATTTGAAAAATTCTTTCAGTGTTAGATAGCCCATTTATCGAGGAAGGGTATATATTATGCAAGTGCCTGCTGGAGCTGCGGAATCTGATCGAAAGAGGTACCGTAGCCCTGGAACGCAAAGGCTAGGAGGAACACGGACGGGTTTTAGTCAGTAAGAGTCTGACACTCCCTCCTGCTTCACCCAGAGCGGGAGGAGTCATTTGATGATATCCCATCCTTAAAAAAAAAGCTATATATCATCACGCTATAACCAATAGAAGCGAAGCAGACGAAGTAGCGTGGGTCCACTAGTCTTGAAATAAAATGGCGCCGACTGCCCTTTGACCTGTATTAAAACCCTCCCGCAGCCGATGTGCTCCTCAAATGACACCGTCATATCGTCGTTTTTCGAGCATGTTCAAAACTTTTACCGGCTTTTATACAAGTAAAAATTTAGTCATGTATGGCAGGCGCCAGATAAATGTAAGACATACACACACACACACACACACACACAATACTCACACACACACACAGACAACACTCACACACAACACACACACACACACACACACACACACACACACACACACACACACACACACAACACACACAAACAACACTCACACACACTCTTCCTTTTCCTATCTTGTAATTTTTTTGTTTAAATTTCGTAATCTTTTGTACACTACTTTTACCATTTAATTATATGTCATTGAAGAGCGGGACCCTAGCACAGGTATATCTTTTACTTAAAAGGAGGTTATCTATGTGAGAGTACCTGTAAAAGTTTGTACAAGTTTCTGTAATATTTTTATTTTTTTTTTATTTTTTTTTTTCAGACATTCATTGACTTTCTTAATATCTGAACCAGAAATAAAGACATAAAGCTGTCTTAAATCGACTTCTATCGGGATCCGTTACTTTCTCTAAATGAAAACCGGACAAGTGCGAGTCGGACTCGCACTTCGTGTGCGAGTCCGACTCCGTACCATAAACCTTATTTTTTTTTTTATATTTGATTTGATTGAATGAAAGGTAAATTGCGGTTTCTGATTTATAACGTATGAAAAAAACTACTTACTAGATCTCGTTCAAACCAATTTTCGGTGGAAGTTTGCATGGTCTATTATTATTTTTTTTTAGTTTTATCATTCTCTTATTTTAGAAGTTACAGGGACACACATTTTACCACTTGGGAAGTGTCTCTCGCGCAAACTATTCAATTTAATCGGTTCACAGAATACATCTACTTACCAATTTTCAACAGTATAGGTAGTTCTTATAGTTTCGGAAAAAAGTGGCTGTGACATACGGACGGACAGACAGACACACAGACAGAATCCATAAGGGTTCCGTTTGTTTGCCATTTGGCTACGGAACCCTAAAAACGGTTCATAATTTATTGTTCGGGTATCTACAAAGGGCTATTAGGGAAAGATCAAAGTATTTATTGCAAGTTTACCTGGCGCCTACCATAGTTACCATTTAAATTAGATTCTTAAGCAATTCCTTCTACTAAACTTTCAAATATATAACCAGAGGAATACTTATGTTACTAAAGTTTCACCACAAATATACATGAAGGCTTGAAGAGCTTATCGGGCTTTGTAGCTCCTGTTAAGTTCTAATACAGGTCAGTCAAAGTTCTTTTATAGAAGAAGAACTTACCTGTCCTTCAACAATGTGTCGAGCAGGTCACAAGCCTTGTCAAGTTGCTCGGTTCCTGTGTGGGCGTATAGACAACGCTCCACCAACTCCAGGTGCGTTCGGACGTCCAGTTCGAACTCGACAGGCGATTGTAGCACCTTTATATAAGGAAATAAGATGGTTTATAGAAGTAGCTATAGTGGTAGCACATATCAACTCAGAAAGAGATCATAACGTCGACTCGGCTACGGCTACGCGTCGCCCCGACTACAGCTAGGCGTCGCTGCGCTTACGGCTAGGCATCGCCCCGTCTACAGCTACGCGTCGTCCCGTCTACAGCTAAGCATCGCTGCTCTTACGGCTAGGAGTCACCCCGTCTACAGCTAGACGTCGACGCATCTACAGCTAAGCGTCGCTGCTCTTACGGCTAGGCGTCGCCCCGTCTACAGTTAGGCGTCGCCGCATCTACAGCTAGGCGTCGCTGAGCTTACGGCTAGGCATCGCCCCGTCTACAGCTACGCGTCGCCCCGTCTACAGCTAAGCGTCGCTGCTCTTACGGCTAGGAGTCACCCCGTCTACAGCTAGACGTCGACGCATCTACAGCTAAGCGTCGCTGCTCTTACGGCTAGGCGTCGCCCCGTCTACAGTTAGGCGTCGCCGCATCTACAGCTAGGCGTCGCTGAGCTTACGGCTAGGCATCGCCCCGTCTACAGCTACGCGTCGCCCCGTCTACAGCTAAGCGTCGCTGCTCTTACGGCTAGGCGTCGCCCCGTCTACAGTTAGGCGTCGCCGCATCTACAGCTAGGCGTCGCTGAGCTTACGGCTAGGCATCGCCCCGTCTACAGCTACGCGTCGCCCCGTCTACAGCTAAGCGTCGCTGCTCTTACGGCTAGGCGTCGCCCCGTCTACAGTTAGGCGTCGCCGCATCTACAGCTAGGCGTCGCTGAGCTTACGGCTAGGCATCGCCCCGTCTACAGCTACGCGTCGCCCCGTCTACAGCTAAGCGTCGCTGCTCTTACGGCTAGGCGTCGCCCCGTCTACAGTTAGGCGCCGCCGCATCTACAGCTAGGCGTCGCTGAGCTTACGGCTAGGCATCGCCCCGTCTACAGCTAGGCATCGCCCCGTCTACAGCTAGGCATCGCCCCGTCTACAGCTAGGCATCGCCCCGTCTACAGCTAGGCATCGCCCCATCTACAGCTAGGCGTCGCTGCGCTTACGGCTAGGCGTCGACGCGCTTGTTCCGAGGCGAGACGGTTTCGTTACGATTCCGATTAGTGTGCGGTGCAGTAGGGAGTTTCATACAAAGAATACTGTATGGCTCGTGTTGATACGTTTACGAATACGGTTACGATCCCGTTCCGTGTTGATATGTGTGCTATTCTATTCTTATTAATAAAGGTTTTTAGTAAATTAGCTGAAATATGACGATGATTGTTTAAGATGTCGGAAAAAAGGATTTATACAACCTATACTAGAAAAAACGCAATACCTGAAAAACAAAGTAAACACAAAAAAAAATCGACTGCCCATACATTCATGTGCGTTTAACTCGACAAAATGTACCGAACAGCCCTTTTTTGGGGCAATTTTTGGGTTGGTCCCACTCCCACTCTTAAAGCTGTTCATAATGACCCCAGGTATTCGTTTATTCTGTAACATAGGGGCGGGTTGTTAGCATAGATAATTCAAACACAAATAGCTATACCTAGTAAGTTACAGAACTTACGAGTAATATGGAGGACAGGTCTTCAATACTGATGTTCTCGAGGTATTTGATGAGTCCGTCGACGCACTGCTCGTTGCGGTTCGACAATAGCTCGTAGCGCTTTAGATACGGCACCATGAACTGCTTCAGGTCTGATACGAACGTGGCTGGTGTTGACTGTGAATATTACATTTTTATTATTTACTAGATGATCCGGCAAATGTTGTTTTGCCATATCTCAGAACTATTGGTTCGAAGTGAATAAATATTTTAGTCCATTTATCGAGGGAGACGACCAATAGGAGCGCAGCATTAATGAAAAAGTGACGCAGACGATGTTACGCGGGTCAGCTAGCAAAAAACAAAAGCTCACCAAACTCATAAGCATAGTGCAGACTTCCAAGCTGGACATCTTCTGCACCTGGTCCAAGGTGACCCCCTCTACGTTGAGGTCGTACGTCAAGACGTCCAGGGTCAGCAGGTGGAACTTGACGGCGTCCAGCCCCTCCACGCCGCCGCCGACCGTGGCCAGCGTCACGAGCGTGAGCGCGTGCGACACGAGCCCGCTGCGCTCCTCTATCTCCCTCGCACGCTTGTCGTACCACTTCACTATGTCGTCCGTGGCCGAGGGGATGGCGCCGGCTGTTTCGAGCTCGGGTGTTGAGTCTTCCGACCAGTTTGAGCTCCAAATTGACCTGGTCAAGTGAATAGTTTTTTAAAGGTTTCAACAAAATCAGACCTTGATTTTTTTTTTTAAGATTGACTACTCAAATATTCGCCTTAATTTTTATTAAAAAACAACTTTATTTCGATGACTTTAGGGTATATTTGCTTTTACATATTCAAGTAACGCGCTGATTTTGAAAAACGCACCAAGTCAAGTTATAAAGTGCATTGTTGAGGCTTGGAATAATTTTTTTAGCTCTATATTAACCTAAAGAAAGCCAAAAACTTTTTACTTTATGCCAGGAATACAAAATTAAAAGTAAAAAAAAAGTTACGTAAAAGTATTCAAGTGCCATATTATCGTGATATCAATCATTTCAAAACTGCCAATAAGGGACAATAATTTTAGTTTTCATCGGAATCGGGTCCGAGTTTTTTGGGAGTTTCGCTAGTCCTCATAGTTTCGGATTTGGTCATCCACGTCCACTTGAATAATTCATCCTGTTTAAGTATCTAGCCGTATGGTGTGGGCCGGTGCCGTATGGTGCCGTAAAAGAATAATACCATCCAGAGGCGACTAAGGGACTCGCCAGAGAATGTGCAGCAGCGTTCTCTGTAAAACGCAACACCTTGCACTGCGATCGCCAACCTGCCTGCCAAGCGTGGCGATTATGTCAAACCCCCCCTCCCCCATTGGGGGCGGCCTATGTCCAGAAGATGAAGAAGAAGATAAGATGAAGTATTTAGAGCTTAACAATTATTTAATTTTTCTCAACTTAAATCTTCTTAAACGAGTAAACCTGGAATAAAACAGAAAGATAATGCTTCTACATACCTAAACGTCTCCTTCCTACACCAATCATCTTCGGGCAAGCACGGCGGCACTTTAACAGGGGACTTCTTGTCGAACCATTTAAACGGATGCCTGGTCGGTAGCAAGTGCTGGTACTCCAGCGGGTTGATCGTCTCCGGCAGCTTGTCCAGTACTGCCAACTGCATCACGGTAGTCTTGATGTGCGGCCATAGACAAGTCAGAGCCTCTATGCGGCCTTCTTTGGCGATCTCTATGGCACTGTGCACTATGCTGTTACTTCGGAGGCGATCGTACTCGTCTTTTATGTAGGTGGATTTCTCGCATTTGAGGATGGACTGCAATTAAATTAAAATAAGCATGCAACTATGGGTTTAAAATAAAACAAACTTTGAAACAAAATTGAGTGTCATTGTTACTTAATTAAGGTGGATGATCCAGGGTAGCCCGCGAAATTCAAATATTTTTATGTTTTTTTGCAATTTGCCGGTCAGTGTGAAGCTGTATGTGGACCAAATGCGATCTGCGACCGTAACGCGTATTTATCTAAAGAATTATAACCATTTTAATCATCAAAATAGCCCTCTAAGTTCATGTAGTTCGAAAGAATGATTATTTCTGAAATATTCATTCTTTCGAACTAATATTTGAATTTTGCGGGCTACCCTGGAGCATCCACCTTAACTAGACTGAATTAACTTGTTAAAATAATAGCCTAAACAAAGCAGTGAACCTGCGGGTCTAAAAAGGCTACTTTAATAGAATCATTAGGATCATAAAATTAGCGATACAACAATTTGTTAAATTTCATTTTCAGCGTTATCGCTAAAGCATTAGGTTTAAGGTTGATTAGGTAAATTTGACAGTTTCGGCTAGCCTTTCTAGACCCGCTGATGGATTATTACAATTTGATTGTGTTTTTTGCGTAAAATGGCCAACTTTGGCTTTCTTATTCTCAAAAACTGAAATATTAACACAACTTTGGCTTATTAGATGGTTGAGAATAGTTATTAGTGTAGTTTATAGCGGCCTTAATTTTCGCATTTTTCTCTTATCTATTTGTAAAAAGCCAACATTCCGAAGTAAGTTTCTTAAAAAAAGCGCGACGGCACTTTTTCGAGGTCGTGGATTGAACTACTGAACTAATGAAATGGAATAAAAAATATAGTTCCCGATTTGTATTAGAACGCGTGTAGCCGCTTGTTTCCCACTCTCCGTCTCCACTACAAGCAAGAGACCCCAACGTACGTGCATTACACACACAAATAAACTACACTTACTTAGATCGCGAGTTTTCTATTGGTTGTCACACTAGCGCAAACACTGTGTTTGACGTTCACTCACACAAGCGCAAAAGCAATTTATTTCTCATACATGTTACGACGACCAAAAGGTCGATAATTATATCGATAAAATTACTGTCATTTTGTTAGTTTAAGTTTTGCAATTTTTAGATAGGATACGAATAGTTTCGACTTTCAAAATAATAATATCAAATTAAAGGGGAAGATACAATATAACCTCGACATTATCACACGATATCCGAATAATACTATACGAACTTAGGCTGTCTGTGTCCGCGATAATAGTTATTTATGATACTAGTGCGGGAAGTTGGTTTTTACAACCAACCCGGAGACGAAATCGAGGGCTTACCATTTACCTTTTTACTTACCATTGTTTTACAACACATTTGCGAGAAAACAGTACAATGAGATAAACTTTTTGTTCTTAGATATCAGTTAGAAAGTCGCAACAATCTTTGCAATAAAAATGGCTCGAATTTGCAAATTGAAAATTAGAACTACATCTTTCGTCCCGACATCTTTCGTCTTTAAATCAAGAGTGAATAGGTTACTTCTAGGCAAGCGTGCTCCATCTTCGACCACATCATCGCTTACCATCAGGTGAGATAGTGGTCAAACGCGTGCCTTTCAATAGTAAAAAAAAAGACTTACAAACGTATTGAGCAAGAGCGCTTTTCCAAGGAGGTTCGTTCATTCAGCTTATTAACTGTTATCTTTATTATTTTTCTGATATTCTATAACTGAACTTCAAAATACTTAAAATGAATAAGCATTAGTAATTTCGTATGTTTCCTTTTTAATTTAGTTAAGTTTAAAGTACCTACTTACCTACATGAAATGAATAAACTTTAGTTATACTCGTATGTGGCGGTCATTTTTAATCTGTGATTTTCGCGATACCCCCGGCATGGAAAATTGAATATAATTTTGTTAATAATTATTAATTGAATATTATTATCTGGGGCTCAACTGTCAACTGAATTGACAAAGAAAAATAATTACGTACCTAAAAAATATTTTAGGTACATAAATGTATGGACATAAACAATATGAAACAACACGAAGATAATTCAACAGCTAAAAATAATAACGCTATTTATACGTACAGAGACTTATGTTGTTGCGTTATTATTTTTGTATCATTTATTTAATTACTAGCTTTAGCTTATGCTAAAATCTACTAAGTAATTAAATAAATAATACAAGTAAATAATACAAAAATATTTTAATATTGAACAATAATTTTATTTAAAACGAAGAATGCGCTCAGAAACTAATTTAATAACCCACAATAAACAATTGGTAGTAATAAAAATAAAAATATTTTATCATAATAATATTACAGATAATGATAATTTTTATACATTCACACATATTTAATATCCACATTGTTTACAACTTGGTACAACACTAACGATACGCATAAATATCGCTGAGTTCAGGCTTTGGCTCGTCGCACGCGACACACGTCGTTCGCAGTGAACGAAATACATTACGCAATCGCCCGTATTGTACAAGATGGTACCCACGTATTGCAAGCAATGTATATTTTTTTATCTGCTTGCTACAGTATGATTTTAGTCTACAAACTGCATAATACTATTGTAATAATTACAAATATCTCTTGTATTTTATGGTTTTTAGAATTATCGGTGAAAAGAAAACCCTTCTCAAGCCACACTACACACCTGACTTCTTTTCCGACACGTTACGATAGCGCAAGACGGCATAATTCATTCATGGCCGGTGAATCAAATTTTGTCGAAATATGAGCGTCTACACATATGTGCGGCGCGCCTGCCACGCCCACAAGGCCCTTCTAACCTCTTTTATCTGTTCCGTGCCTCATATAGTGGTTTCGTTTATAGCGGCCGGCCTCAGAAATTTGAAATGAGAATGGAATATCCGTAAAAATAATCCCATTAAAATCCATAAAAACTACTAAAAACGAACTGTAAATTTCTCCTCAATACATTAATATTATTAAGTAAAATTTATAGGTACTGAAATAAACCACAGTTCATCTTTATATATAAAAATGAATTGCTGTTCGTTAGTCTCGCTAAAACTCGAGAACGGCGGGGCCGATTTTAATAATTCTTTTTTTGTTAGTTTCGCCAGAATACAGGGAAGGTTTAAAAACAAAAAAAAGGCAGGTAGGGTAGGTAGGGTAGGTAGGGTAGATAGGGTAGGGTAGGTAGGTAGGGTAGGTAGGGTAGGTAGGGTAGGTAGGGTAGGTAGGGTAGGTAGAGTGGTAGGGTAGGTAGGGTAGGTAGAGTGGTAGGGTAGGTAGGGTAGGCAGAGTGGTAGGGTAGGTAGGGTAGGTAGGGTAGGTAGAGTGGTAGGGTAGGTAGGGTAGGTAGAGTGGTAGTGTAGGTAGGGTAGGTAGAGTGGTAGGGTAGGTAGGGTAGGTAGAGTGGTAGGGTAGGTAGAGTGGTAGGGTAGGTAGAGTGGTAGGGTAGGTAGGGTAGGTAGAGTGGTAGGGTAAGTAGGGTAGGTAGGGTAGGTAGGGTAGGTAGGGTAGGTAGGGTAGGTAGGGTAGGTAGGGTAGGTAGGGTAGGTAGGGTAGGTAGGGTAGGTAGGGTAGGTAGGGTAGGTAGGGTAGGTAGGGTAGGTAGGGTAGGTAGGGTAGGTAGGGTAGGTAGGGTAAGTAGGGTAGGTAGGGTAGGTAGGGTAGGTAGGGTAGGTAGGGTAGGTAGGGTAGGTAGGGTAGGTAGGGTAGGTAGGGTAGGTAGGGTAGGTAGGGTAGGTAGGGTAGGTAGGGTAGGTAGGGTAGGTAGGGTAGGTAGGGTAGGTAGGGTAGGTAGGGTAGGTAGGGTAGGTAGGGTAGGTAGGGTAGGTAGGGTAGGTAGGGTAGGTAGGGTAGGTAGGGTAGGTAGGGTAGGTAGGGTAGGTAGGGTAGGTAGGGTAGGTAGGGTAGGTAGGGTAGGTAGGGTAGGTAGGGTAGGTAGGGTAGGTAGGGTAGGTAGGGTAGGTAGGGTAGGTAGGGTAGGTAGGGTAGGTAGAGTGGTAGGGTAGGTAGGGTAGGTAGAGTGGTAGGGTAGGTAGGGTAGGTAGAGTGGTAGGGTAGGTAGGGTAGGTAGAGTGGTAGGGTAGGTAGGGTAGGTAGAGTGGTAGGGTAGGTAGGGTAGGTAGGGTAGGTAGGGTAGGTAGGGTAGGTAGGGTAGGTAGGGTAGGTAGGGTAGGTAGGGTAGGTAGGGTAGGTAGGGTAGGTAGGGTAGGTAGGGTAGGTAGGGTAGGTAGGGTAGGTAGGGTAGGTAGGGTAGGTAGGGTAGGTAGGGTAGGTAGGGTAGGTAGGGTAGGTAGGGTAGGTAGGGTAGGTAGGGTAGGTAGGGTAGGTAGGGTAGGTAGGGTAGGTAGGGTAGGTAGGGTAGGTAGGGTAGGTAGGGTAGGTAGGGTAGGTAGGGTAGGTAGGGTAGGTAGGGTAGGTAGGGTAGGTAGGGTAGGTAGGGTAGGTAGGGTAGGTAGGGTAGGTAGGGTAGGTAGGGTAGGTAGGGTAGGTAGGGTAGGTAGGGTAGGTAGGGTAGGTAGGGTAGGTAGGGTAGGTAGGGTAGGTAGGGTAGGTAGGGTAGGTAGGGTAGGTAGGGTAGGTAGGGTAGGTAGGGTAGGTAGGGTAGGTAGGGTAGGTAGGGTAGGTAGGGTAGGTAGGGTAGGTAGGGTAGGTAGGGTAGGTAGAGTGGTAGGGTAGGTAGGGTAGGTAGAGTGGTAGGGTAGGTAGGGTAGGTAGAGTGGTAGGGTAGGTAGAGTGGTAGGGTAGGTAGGGTAGGTAGAGTGGTAGGGTAGGTAGGGTAGGTAGAGTGGTAGGGTAGGTAGGGTAGGTAGAGTGGTAGGGAGGTAGGGTAGGTAGAGTGGTAGGGTAGGTAGAGTGGTAGGGTAGGTAGGGTAGGTAGAGTGGTAGGGTAGGTAGGGTAGGTAGAGTGGTAGGGTAGGTAGGGTAGGTAGGGTAGGTAGAGTGGTAGGGTAGGTAGGGTAGGTAGGGTAGGTAGAGTGGTAGGATAGGTAGAGTAGCCAGTTGACGGGAGCGAAACCACGCGGGTCAGCTAGTAAATTAATAATTAATTAACGTAATTGTAAATGCCTAATTTCTACATAATGCTATGAGTCAGCAGTTTTGTGAGTAAAAAGGCAATTTTGTAATAGGGCTCTTATAATAAAGAACACCTTACCCCTAGATGGGCAAGCTCCACCTTACCTCGTACAGTTTGAGTCGCTCCTTATAGAACAGCATAACGTGGCGACATCGAAGCAGTTCGCTGGTGTACGCGTTCAGGTGCTCCAGAAGTATGTCTTCTGGATTGCTGAGGGGGTTGGTTTGTTCTTTGTTTATTTCTGTAATATAAAAAACAGGTATTTCGTAAAAGCTAGACGATATAACTAGACTTACTTGAGCTTAAGAAGGTGTGAACTCGGCCAAGTGCGAGACGAATTCTTACAAGAAGGGTTTCGTAAAATAAAAAGCAAAAAAAAAACCTTTCCTGTATGGAAAAGTGAAAAATTAAAGGGGGCTCCCCTTTAATTTTTCACAAACTCTGTGAAAATTTTAACTATCTACCTATTACGGTTCTTGAGATACAGCCCGCTGGCTGACTGACTGACTGACAGACAGACGGACGGACGGACGGCCAGACGGACAGCGGAGTCTAGGGTTCCGTTGGTTATAACCCTTTGGGTACGGAACGCTAAAATCCAACACGTACTGACGTAAAAGTAAAATACTTTTCCCTATTATGGTTCAATAGATACAGCACTGCAGAGGAGCTCGTGGCTAAATAATAACAGCCGCACTTGAAGGTTAAGCAACGCTTGCCAAAGTTGGTCTGTGGATGGGTGACCATCTTAACATAACGAGTTTCCTCCGTGCCTCGGAAAGCACGTTAAGCCGTTGGTCCCGGCTGTCATTTGTAGATCTTTGGCAGTCGTTACGGATTGTCAGAAGCCAGTAAATCTGACTCCAGTCTTGCCGTGAAATACCGTGTTACCCAGTTACTGGGTTGTGGAGGTCTGGTAGGCAGCCGCTCCGCGTAAAATACTGGTTTTCAGCTAAATCCGGTTTGACTGGAAGCCGACCCCAATATATTTGGGAAAAGGCTAGGCAGATGAGATCAGCACTGCAACATATCGACAGCTAAGACCAATAATACGGCTCCTTTGACATCCTCAAGGAACAGCTCCTAAGCTTTTCTCAGGACAAGTCTGTCATATAGCTATTTCAGGATCGTCATAACATTTGGAACATCTTACCGTCCATGATAGTTTTGTCGGTGAGTTCAAGCCCGAACTGCAGCAGTTCCTTCGCGGCCGGCAGAGTTTCCGGCAGCCGATCCACGCACTGATGCACCGTCCAGATCTTCTTCGACACTTTGCTCTACAAACATGGTTAAACGGATCTATTATGGTATTTTCCTGAAAAAATGTAATTCATTCTAATATAATAAGCTGAAGAGTTTGTTTGCTTGAACGCGCTAATCTCAGGGTCTGATTTGAAAAATTATTTCAGTGTTTGATAGCTCATTTATCGAGGAAGGCTATATCATCACGCTAAGACCAATAGGAGCGGAGTAAACGAAGTTGCGCGGGTCAACTACTTAGTTTATATTGGACACGTATTTTTTTTTATGTAAACAAAAATGGAAACCATACAGTGCAACGTGTCCAATATTTTTTGAAAAGCGACGGACTAATTAGAATTATGGTTTATTTGACTGCCATTTGGCGGCCGAAATTCATGTCAGAGGCCCTTGAGACGGTTTAGAAACTCTGTGGTCGCTAGACCTTACTGCCCACACGATAAGAGAATTATTATTTTTCTATATAATGTTATGTGTGCTCGTATCATGCAAGGATGTCGAAATATATTGATTCGTAAGTAGTAACGATACTTCTGTTACGTATTTCAATGTAGTAGGGGTACAACACCAAATTCGGTATACTTTGTACTCGATATAGTACCGATACTACTTTACCTTTTTTTGAGTCTTAACGGATAGTCAGATAACACAGACCCCCGGCGCGTCTGTAGCAAGCTAAGAGGCTCATCGGCGACGTACAACTGGTGGATGCCAAGCTACACAGCTTGGCTCATTGTCGCACGGTTGCTTGCTTAACGGTCTTCTACAGATTGTGTACTTCAGTGAGTGTGCCCAAGAACTTCACACACCTCATCCCACCGGCCCTGTTTTATCATCGGACATCCAGACGCACTGCGATTTACCATCCCTACCTTGTGTTTCCGAACTCTTACAACCCTAATCTCTTCAAAGTTAGAGTGAACAGGCTCCTTCTGGGTAAGCTCGCTCCAGCGTAGACGTCTCTGTCATCTCTGACCTAGGCTAGAGTCAAGAGCAAACCCATCACAAATAAAACAAAGAAGTCGGAAAAGATGACCGATAAAATTCCTTACATCGCGTGCGCTGCGAAAACTACTGATGATAAAGTCAGTCTGAGTGTGACAAACTGACAACGTACCAAGTACTTCTGTATGGCGTCGGTGGAGACGGGGTTCTTGCGCCACTGCTGCTGGTACACCAGGTCGCTGTCCAGCGCGAACGTGGCCGCCAGCGCCAGCGCCTCGCCGTAGTGCCCGCTCTCGATCTACGGCAACAGAAACACCAGACACTAATATTACAAAAAGGACACAGTTTATTGGTGTCAGAGGCCCGAAAGTCTGACAACCAGTCTTCATTATCATCATATCAGCCGAAAGACTTCCATTGCTGGACATAGGCCTCCCCCAAGCGTCGCCACAACTACCGGTCCTGCGTGTATCACATCTTGCCAGTCTTACTCACCATCATCATCTGCCTAGCCTTTTCCCAACTATATTGGGGTCGGCTTCCAGTCAAACCAGATTCAGCTGAATACCAGTATTTTACGTGGAGCGGCTGCCTACCAGACCTCCACAACCCATTAACTGGGTAACACGGTACTTCTTGGCAAGACTGGAGTCAGATTTACTGGCTTCTGACAACCAGTAACGACTGCCAAAGATCTACAAATGACAGCCGGGACCAACGGCTTAACGTGCTTTCCGAGGCACGGAGGAAACTCGTTATGTTAAGATGATCACCCATCCACAGACCAACCTTGGCAAGCGTTGCTTAACCTTAAAGATCGACCCGTGCGGCTGTTATTATTTAGCCACGAGCTCCTTGCTAAAGGGTAAATATTTTGTGGAAGTCAGAAATACTCCTAAAATATAAAATTCTTCCATTACTGACTAATTGAGTGACTGACAGACAACGCACAGCCGAAACTACTGGTCGTAGAGAGCTGAAATTTGGCATGTAGTTTCCTTGGGACACCCCAAGAAAACTACAAAATTCAGTTTTCTGCTGTAAGGGAGCACTAAGAGATGATTTCCCGAAATTCTTACGGGAACCGGATACAAAACGGGATATACGCGTACGAAGTGGCGGGCAAAAGGTATTCCTATACAATACAGGAATTTAGCTGCTTGAGCTGCATCCTACTACACTTAAAGCCGACAGCAGCATTTTTCGGAAGTTGCGGAATTTATTCGAAAGTATTACCGCGGCCCACAGGGGCTACTCTCTAAGCCCGAAGTCCGTATATTCGGGCTTAGTTGCGGGCGTGAGTTACTCCATATCACCTAACCACTAAGAATTAATGACAACAGGATTTGTCAGCTACTGTCATATTGTGTAGTCATTCATTCTTAGTTCGGGTTCGGGACTAATCGTAAGTTCGTAGGTGATATGGAGTAGAATACGCCCGAAACTACGGACTTCGGGCTTAGAGAGTGGCCCCCCTGGAACGCAACGGATGAATTTAGTTTGTAAGAGATGAGCCTCCCTTCCGCTCCGCCCAGTAGTGCTATTCTGTAACAACATTTTCGAGTCTCGACAGCGGAGTGAGCACGCTGCATGCTGAGTTGACTATAAACATAAGACCTTTATGTTGTGTGGAATAAAGTTCACTTTGTGAGCTTTGTCACTCAGGTAAAGCTCGATATCGAAATGGTTGCTTACAGAATAGACTAGCTGAGCGGAAGGAGTCATGTGATGATTTTACCCATCGAAAAAATTAAAAGCATATTTCTAAAAATTCTAGATGACGATTCTAAAGATTCTAGACACTACTGGATAAACACGAACACACTCACCTTCCTAGAGAACAGGTCGGTGGGCGTGGTACTCTTCAGGCCGAGCAGTCGGTACACTCGCGACACTACAGTGATGCGCCGCGGCTTCGGCTGGAAGGTTTCAATGTCCGTGATGGCGTACAACACTGTCTTTATGAGCTCCCTGGCTAGCTCAAACATTGTATCTTCTGTGTCTGATTCTACTCTTACTACCTCCATCTGAAAGAAAAATACTATTCAGAAACTTTGAAAGTGGAATATTATATTATTATATGTCGGAAATAGGTCAGTCAATTGAGATTGGGACGCTAACGCCATCTAGTGGCGTTCGACGGAGTCTAGGTTGTTGTGTTCGGTCCCTATTGTGTGAGAATATTGTTATTGTGACTTTCGAGTGTCAATTATAGTTAAATTAATTATTATTAGTTAAATTAAAAGCAAACAGATTTTCTATTGCGCAATAACCAACACTTTCCATAGTACGCCCACTGTACCTAGTTACAATATCCTGGCTGATGTATACTAGAGTTATACAGTTTCCGACATAAATAATTTCACAATAATTCAAAGTTCTGGTCCTTTTTTGTCATAAGACCTATTTAATTTTCCAAATGCTCTGCATATACTCACACTCTCATCGCTCCGTGACTTCTTCGCCGGCAGCACATTGCTCTCACATTCCAACACCATGAAAGTACCGCCGTGAGCGCACGTAATCTGTCAACGAAATTAATAACTCCTATATTTATTGCATTTAAATGTCCAAGGCATATTGTAGTGTATATGTACAATCAACAAAGCTATTTGGTATGCAGGCAGCTAACTTGCAACTACTTTTAAACAATGTTGTGAGTATGCTGTGTTGACAATTATTGTACACTACACTTGTACGTATGTCATACGCTTAAAAAGTTATAATGCACACATTAGAAATAAATATTGGTAGTGCAGTAGAAAAAATAACAGTTTTGCCTGTATACCAAATGGCTTTGTTGACTGTAGGTACATGGGCGCTGGAAGGACTACTTTCAGGGCGGTGCATCTTCAAATGCCCGCCTCGAACAGGATAGGTTTTAAATTGCCCATTTACACAAACATAAAGCTAAAAAAGAAGATTGCAAGGCCGAGCGAAGGGAGTTCGAAGTACTTACCTCGCCTCGGATTTGCTAGATGCTCTTTTACATTTATTTTTTATTTTTAGGGTTCCAAACATCCATCCGTCTGTCGGTCTGTCGCAGCAAGTTTTTAACCGACTTCAAAAAAAGGAGGAGGTTCTCAATTCGGGACGTATTTTTTTTCCGTATCTACTGGACCGATTGTGTTGATATTTGGTATACATATGGACTTCTGTGACCCAAACACGTACGCGTTTAGTGTGGGGTTCACTTTAGGGAATCAAACTAGATTTTTTTTTTAATTTTAGCAAACAATATTGTGTGACATATCAAATGAAAGGGCTTGCTGCGAGGGTTTTAACTATATTTTTTTATAATTTTAAAATAAATAGTTATGAAGTTAATCAAGAAATTAGATCAAAATGACTATTCCCCCTCCCTTATCTCCGAAACTACTGAGCCTAAAATTAAAAAAAAAAACGGTCAAGAGCGAGTCGAACTCGCGCACCGAGGGTTCCGTACAAATTTATAGGTACGTATTCGAAACTAGCTTTTGCCCGCTACTTCGTACGCGCATATCCCGTTTTTTACCGATCCTGTAAAAATTCGGGAAATCCTCTCTTAGTGCCCCTACACTCTCCTAGGAACCTTCACGGCAAATTTTAGCTTCTTACGACGTATTTTGTGTTATTTAGGATTACAGTTTTACCGGTTTCATAGAATCGATTTATTGCGTAAGAATAATCGATTTTTTTTTAATAAATATTTAGTAGGTACTGAATGAGGAGCTCGTAGCTAAGTAATAACAGTCGCACGGGTCGATCGACCCGTATGTTAATATGGCCACCCGTCTTGAGACCGACCTCGGCAAGTGTTGCTTAACCTTGAAGATCGACTCGTGTGACTGATATATTCTAAGGAACGCTGGAATCTCGGTATGTTAAAATGGTCACCCATCCGTGGACCAACCTCGGCAAGCGTAGCTTAACCTTGAAAATCGACACGTGCGATGATTTTAGGTTTAAGTGCACCCCCCCCCCCCCCCGGCGCCCATGTATATGTATGCCCAGTAACCGGGTTGTGACGGTCAGATGGGCAATCGCTGCAAGTTAGATATTGAAAAGGGCAGGCAGATAATGCTAATGGGTATTATTGTCTTCTAATTCGAGTTATACAAACCTGTGGCGATCCCTGAAAGAACTCAGGCTTCTTCCCAAGGATATTAGCCATAGTTTCTGTATCGCAAATTGTGACTGCACCGCTGAATCGCGATACTATAATCTCCTGCAAATAACATAACTATTAATAAAAAGATACTTAATTTTTTATTCGGAATTAATACCTATATGTACTAAAATCATAGATCAAGCAAATAGGCCGACGACTTCGCATTCTAGTATCACTCTATTTTTTAACGTGATAACGTCTTACAAATCGCCGGCTGCACGCACACAAAAGTGTCACGTTCCGCCTAAGCCGAGCGTGCAAGCGAGAGAGCGGAATAAGCGATAGAGAGGCACGATGGGGGTGCATGGGGTCTGTTACCATCTTAAGACCAAAGCCAACCTCACCTGCTAGTGCACCCTGCTGTCCAACGGACGAGGCTCTGGCGAACCTGGTTTCCCTCTCGTAGGGTTGTGGGGGTCAGACGGCTGGTCGCCCCACGTAAAACCAACTTCAGCCAAATATTAAAATGGACAAGAAGTTGAAAACGGGTACTCGGGCTAGGGCGTCGCCGCATAACGACGCGCAGGCACATCGCCCTAAACCTGCGATAAGTGGGCTAGGGCTACCGTGTCGAGTACGGGCACGGCTAAAGAGGATAGTACCCAAGAAGAAGTTCCGCTTTGCCACCTGGAACATTGGCTCCCTAACCGGACGTTGCCGAGAACTCGCGGACGTACTTGCGAAGCGTCGGGTCCAGTGCGCCTTCCTTCAGGAGACGCGCTGAAAGGGAAATAAGTCACGTGACATCGGGCAGGGGTACCGGCTAGTGTACGCCGGATCACCAACGGGCAGGGGCGGAGTGGCCGTGGTGCTGTCTAAGGACCTTCAGGATGGACTCCTTGAAGTAGACCGATGCAGCGACCGGTTGATGCGAGTTAGGGTGCTGATCGAAGGGTCGGTAACGAACCTAATCAGCGCCTATGCTCCTCAAACTGGTTGCTGTGAGTCTGAAAAGGAGGCCTTCTGGGATGAGTTCGAGGACGTACTACGCGCTATTCCAAATTCCGAAGGTGTTTTGGTTGGGGGGGATCTCAACGGTCACGTAGGTCAGTTTGCTGGAGAGTACGGACGTGTTCACGGTGGTTTTGGATATGGCCAGCTAAATGCAGAGGGAGTCAGTATACTCAGCACCTGCGCTTTGTCTGACCTAGCCATCGCGAACACGTTCTTTCAGAAGAGGCCCCAGCATCTTATTACGTACCGTAGTGGTGCCTACTCAACCCTGCTGGTGCGACGGTGCCACATTGGCAAGGTTACCAACTGCAAAGTCATCCCAGGTGAAAGCCTAACGGCTAAACATCGCCTCCTTGTCCTGGACTTTGCGGTTGTACCGAAAAAGTAAGTGACCGAAAAACGCAAACCCCGCACAAAGTGGTGGTTGCTTGATGGTCCTAGGCAGTCGGACTTCATCGCGGAGGTCGAGCATCTCGAGATCAGTGCTCCGCATGAGTCCGCTCAAGAGATCTGGAGTAGGATCCATTCAGCAATCACCGATGCGGGTAAGCGCGTCCTTGGCACTTTTCGTGGTGGCCGCACCATAGAAAAGGAGACGTGGTGGTGGGATGACGGGGTGCAGGAGGCGACTCGGAAGAAGAAGGTTTTATTTAAACAGTGGCAAGGGTCCAACTCTCCGGATGACAGAGAGGCATATGGAGCGGCTAAGCGCGCTTGCAAAAAAGCTGTAGCCAGAGCCCGCAGCAAAAGTCTGGCGCCCTTGTACGACAAGCTGGAAACTGCGGAGGGGCAAAAGCTTATTTTTAAGCTGGCGCGTGCCCGGGAGAAAGCTAAACGGGACATTACCAAATGTCTCTGTGTAAGGGACGCCCAGGGTAAGCTGCTCTACGATGCCCCCTCTGTTAAGGAGAGATGGTGTACATACTTCGCGGAGCTGTCTAACAAACAGCATCCCCATAACCTTTCTCCCGAACCGCCTCCTAACCTTGGACTTATTTCCCCTATTTCCCCCGACGAAACCCGCATTGCTCTTCGCCACATGAAGAACCGGAAAGCGGTCGGGCCTGACAATGTGCCAATTGAAGTGTGGAAGGCGATGGGCCCACATGGCGTGGACCTTCTGACGGATCTTTTTAACCGCATCCTGATCACCAAGGAAATGCCGAACCAGTGGCGATTTAGCCTGATTATCCCTGTATACAAAGGCAAAGGTAGCGTACAGAATTGTAGTAGCTACCGCGGTATCAAGATCATGTGCCACGCCATGAAGCTCTTCGAGCGCATCATTGACATACGGCTCCGTAGCGAGGGTACTGTCTCTGAGTGTCAATATGGCTTCCGGGCGGGTAACAGCACCATGGACGCAGTATTCGCCTTACGGAATCTGGCTGAGGCTTACAGAGAGAGAAGGAGAGCTTTGCATATGGCCTTTTTAGACCTGCAGAAGGCCTTCGACTGTATACCTCGGCAGTCCATCTGGTGGGCACTGCGCTTCAAAGGCGTTCCCGAGGCCTATATTGACATTATCAGAGACATGTACCGCGATTCCGTGTCCTCTGTCCAGACCGCTGTTGGCGAATCGAATGGCTTCCCAATATCTGTTGGCGTTCACCAAGGCTCGGCTCTTAGCCCGTTCTTGTTTAACGTAGTGCTCGATGTAGTTACGGCAAACATCCAAGATAAGCCCCCATGGCTAATGATGTATGCCGATGACATCGCCCTCGTTAATTAGAACAAAGCCCATCTTGAGCGCAAAGTCAACATTTGGAAGGACACGCTTGAAAACGGTGGTCTGAGACTAAATGTGGCGAAGACTGAGTACATGTCCTGTGGCGGCACGGATTCAAATAGGTTCATCCGAATAGGTTCGGACCTGATCAGAAAGTCCGATACGTTCAGGTACCTTGGATCCGTGCTGCATGAGTCTGGCAACGTGGACGACGATGTCCAAGCACGTATAGGCGCGGCTTGGGCGAAGTGGCGCGAGGTAACGGGCGTTGTATGCGACCGCAAAATGCCTCCGAAGCTCAAAGGGCAGATATATAAATGCATCATACGGCCTGTCCTACTGTACGGCGGTGAATGTTGGCCAGCACTAAGCAGACACACCCAGGAGCTTCGCGTCACGGAGATGAAGATGCTGAGGTGGATGAGTGGCGTAACGCGATCCGATCGCATACGCAACTCTTTCATCAGAGGTAGTCTTGGTGTCCGTGACGTGGGGGAAAAACTGCAAGAGTGTCGTCTGCGATGGTATGGCCACATCATGCGCCGCCCTATGGAGTACGTTGGTCGGGGATGCATGAATATGGCTGTTCTTGGGGCTAGGTCCCGTGGTCGCCCTCGCAAGCGCTGGTTGGACGTCGTTAAGTCCGACATGAGAGCCAATGGCCTAACTGAGAAGGATGTTCAAGATCGGGCAAAGTGGAGGAAGCTAAGTAGGAAGGCGGACCCTGGCAATAGCCGGGATTAACGCCAGGTAGAAGAAGAAGAAGGCACGATCGGCCTAAGCGTTCGGCTAATTTGTTAAGAATTAAATTGTTTTCTTATGATGTTATCACGTTAAATTATCGTCTTTACATACAACAAATTTTTTTTAAGTAGTTCTTGCACACCCCAAAATCATTCAACTGACAAAAACGTAAAATAAACCATAACACCATAAAAATAAAGTAAATTTTCACCGACCTCATTGCTCCACCAGTTAATATCAGCTGGGTAGAACACAGTGAGATCCTTCTTCCCTGGTTTCTCGTCTCCAGAGAGGGGGTTCCTGAGGTCGTGATGCGGCTGCGTGTTCAGCGGCCAGCGGTACTCCAGCTTGAGCAGTGGCAGACGCCACACGGACACGTCGCCGTTGCAGTGCAGGCAGACGAGCTTGGTGCCGTCGGGAGAGACCTCCATTTGGACTATGAACGCCTGGTAGGTAAAGAATTTTGAGGTCACTTTCCGGGTATTTAGGCAGGTCTAATATCTCAATGCTTGAGGAACTCGCTTGTACTAATTTAAAGTTACCTAATTTCAACTCATTATCAGCATGTTTCTTATGTCTTTAACTATATTTCTATTTAAAAAACCGATTAATATAAATAAGGTTTTTATTGTGATTTATTTTGAAGTTGCAGCATTGTATAATGCGTCTTACTTGTGAAGTTGTGAATGAAATGTTCGCTTCAATGAGAATTACATTAAACAAGCAGTTACTCCGAAAACATACTCTCTCAAATATAAAAATACTCATTAAAATCGGTTGACAATTGGCTAATCTATCGCTGAACCAACACACAAAACAAAATGTTTTGTTTGTTGGTTGGTTGTTTGGTTCGGTCCTTATTTTATAATCTGTTAGAAAACAGAAATATTAACGTATTTAACCGACTTCAAAAAAGGAGGAGGTTTTTGTCGTCTCGATTCGTCGGAATCTTTTTTAACCGACTTCAAAAAAAGGAGTAGTTCCTCAATTCAGTTGTATTTTTTTTCTTTTCGTTATGTTATTTACCTCATAACTCCGTCATTTATGAACCGATTTGATTGGCCCCATATACATTTTATCATAATCGGTTAAGAGGTTTGGTTTTTAAATCAAAATAGCTGGAATTCGTTTACTTAGATGACGGTTTTTTGTCATCCAACGTAAACGAAATTGCGTATTTTGCTTTCCTGTTAGGTTAGGTACAAAAAAATCGGTGTTTTTTGTAGTTTCTTCATATTTTGACACCGACTTCCGAAATAAAAGTAATTTTTTACTTTGTAGTGTTTTTTCATTTGGCAGTCGGTTGTATTTTTTTTCGTAAAAAGTTTTTATTTCTTAGTAATCTCACCGCATTATTTTTGTATCCGAAGGGCACGTAGAGCTTGAACCGCTCGGTGGCGTACGCGTCCGCGTCGTCCGACACCACGGACAGCTTGTAGTACGGCTCCTCGTTCAGGATGCGCCACGCCGTGATGCCAGCGCTTAGCGACGAGTTCGGCTCCTACGACACCAACAATAGCTCCGTTAGTGTAATTTATTTATTTCCAGTAAAGTACACACTAATATACAGGGAAATTGAAAAAATACCCAAAACCTCTTAATCCTAACTTCGTATCATGACCCTTTGTTCTACGACTTTGACCTCAACTAAACAATGAAGTCAACTAAGCAATGAAGCCAAAAACAAATTGTTTTTATTTATTTGAAGTCTGAAAAATTCGCGGCGGCCTTTCGTCGCCTCATTAAGAATATACAAAAAGACTGTATATTTTTTGTATGGATAAAATATGTTTCGTATTTTGAAAAGTCGTAGAACAAATGTTGACTTTGTATCATGACCCTGAAGGTCATGATACAAAGTCAGGATTAAGATGAGGTTTCGGGTATTTTTTTAATTTCCCTGTATAGTATTGTATCGACAGAACAAAATGCCAAATGGTTTGTTTAAAGATAGTCCAAATGATAAAAATAAAAGAGATTTACGCAGTTGAGTCCTGTTGGCAATCACGGAAACTGACCCGAAGAGTTAAACTCAAAATCAAACCCCGATGGTGCAATGTCAAACCCTGACCGGGTGCGAAATGTGAAGGTTACTGATGGCCCAATGCTATCTCTTACGTAGAGCATTTAGGCCTCTGCCTCGAGTTTTGCGGGCAGCGGGGCGGCGCAGCGGCGGGGCGAGAGCAGCAGGATCTAATGTGTAAAATCAAATGGACCGGCCCTCGAAAACAGCGGCGCGGCAGCGGCGCGATGGCGGGCAACGAGCGGTGCATTCCAGTCAAGCGGTGACCGCCCGCGCGTCTGCATTGCAGTGTTGCGCAATTTATTTTCTTCTTTTGCAATTAATAAATCGAGCGTTAGGAATAAATTTGAATCAAAAACATATTGTCGCCGTTGTTCACATATTTCGTTCGCGAATAAAAACAAATATCTCGACGACACAACCACGAACACAACACTACGCCGCTATAGTGCCGCGCGATATGCCCGCTGGTTCCGATAACGGGTCTGCGTTGCCCGCCCCGCTGCCCGCAAAACTCGCGGCAGAGGCTTTAGAGAAATGCCACGACAGCCCGATCGATCCGATCATGCGTCTCCATAAAACCTGGCGCGCCGTATTGGCTGAAGTGAGTGAGTGAGTGAGTGATCAGATTGACGTCGAGCCAGGTGAAATTCAAGACTGCTTGCAATGGAAGACTAATCTGAACGCCCTCTGTCCCAGCTAGGGCACATACGATATTAAGGCTGCTTTTTTACCAGAGATGTGCTATGCTACGTTGCTATGGATCACGTTTTATATCCACCAATCATATTTATCGGTCCACATAGCGTAGCCCTGGTGGAATCTGATTCAACTAAGCTACGTTAGGTAGGATGCGTGCTGTGAATGCATGCTATGGATGCGAGCTATGGATGCGTGCTATGGATGGTCGCGAGGTGTGTAGCTATGTGCAGAGTAGTGCGTGACTTTCCTATTGTCGATACATCGCATACCTCGAGCTGCGCATCTTCCTCGCACAGCTACATAGCTTAGCATCAGTGGAAACGGTTACATAGTTCCGTAGCTTAGCTTTTACATTAGGCAGCATAGCTGCATAGCACATCATTGGTGGAAAAGCACCCTAAGACAAATAATAAGAACTTGTTGCGTCAATTACATTGATGCGGTATACGGTAGGCCCCGGTGAAAATAGCATGACGAGTTAGACTCCTACCAATAGGATGCGGTAAACGACAGAGAAACGTGGGAGAAATTAAGGGAGGCCATTGGGCCGCAATGGGAAATTGCAGGCTCATAATAACAATGTTGCGTCACTTACTTTAGCAGATCCCCGGGGCACTCCGGCGACGTACAAAGTGGCGTGTGGCTCGCAGTACTTGATGGCGGCCACTCCGCCCGCGAACCGGAACGAGTGGTGCAGCTTGCAGCCGTCCGTCTGCGAGACCAGGTAGCCGCGCAACTTGCCGTCGTACGTCACTACCAGCACCTCCCAGTTCCTGTTCACGGTTTGATGAATGAGGTCTATAAAACTGATGCTTATGACACTTAACAATTCTCATTACATCGGCCACTTTTAAGGTCGAATATTATCAATATATCTCTTCCGATACTGAGTAACTGACAGACAACGCACAGTCGAAACTACTGGTCCTAGAAAGCTAAAATTTGGCATGAAGGTTTATTGGGAAGTGTAACGGGATACGAGTGTACGAAGTCGTGGGCAAAAGATGGTTATTTGATATTATATTCAACACATTAATCTAGAAATACTGACTACATTCCTAATTTATTTTATTTAATCTATACTAATATATAAAGCTGAAGAGTTTGTTTGTTTGCTTGAACGCGCTAAACTCAGGAAATACAGATTCGATTTGAAAAATTCTTTCAGTGTTAGATAGCCCATTTATCGGGGAATATATCATCACGCTAAGACCAATAGGAGCAGAGCAGTTATGAAAATTGTGGCGCAGACGAAGTTACGTAGGTCAATTAGTTCAACTATATTTTTGCGCAACTAAATTATAAAGACTTATAAATCTTACCATTTTGTATCTTTGACCCTCAGTGGCATAAATACAATATCAGTGACAGCATGAGTGTTATCCGTACATTCTAACCCACCAGGTCTTGAGCAATCCTGTAAAATAACAATATTAGAGTAGAGTAGGATCCCAGAGCCCCAGCCTTTACTCAAATTAATTCAATAAGTTATTAGAATATTTAAAAATGAGAATCAATCTATCTACATCTATACTAATATATAAAGCTGAAGAGTTTGTTTGTTTACTTGAACGTGCTAATCTCAGGAACTACTGGTCCGATTTGAAAAACTCTTTCAGTGTTAGATAGCCCATTTATCGAGGAAGGCTATAGGCTATATATCATCACGCTTAGTCCAATTGGAGCGGAGTAACTAGTATAATATAAAATTCTTCTGTTACTGACTGATAGACAACGCACAACCGAAATTTCAGCCTTCTACAGGAAAATGCTCTCTTAGTGCTCCCCTACGGAGAGTAGGGAGACACTCCGTAGGGAGTTCCCGAAATTCTTACGGGAACGGGAAAATACAGTATATGCACGTGCGAATTCGGGAGCAAAAGCTAGTAGGTACTATATTTTTTTTTTATTGCCCATAATAGCATTACACTGCGTAAAGTTGAAAGAGGGATGCAGTGGGATGATCAAATAAACAAGTCTTCTTCAAACGCCATCATTAGTCTTCATTTACTCACAATAGGAATGTTGAATAGGCTGGAAGCAGTCAGATCAAAGAAGCTGACCACTCCGTTCCCGTACGCCAACACCACAAATGAGCAGTCTGGACTCCACACCAACTTGCGCCATTGAGGATAGGCATCACGGCTCACTAAAATGCATTTAGATAATTGGGCCTAGTTTTGCATAAAACAGCCATTTTTGAAAAGTACAAACAGAGATTTAAGCATTTTTCTGTTGATTTCTGTCCATGGGTGCCCTTCGGTTATTTATTGCTAAAGCATAAGACAATCTGGAACTCAATCAAATCAAATAAACAATTGTAGGCGTACCTAATAAAATGCAATTAAAAACAAGTGTAAGTACAACAATAATGATGACTAAATTGATTAAAGCATAAGTTTAAGCAGTAGTTTATTATTTGTTTAGGTCTAATTATGATCATGTTTTTATAAAAATAAATACATAGAGTTTATATATATGTAAATTTTGATGATTAGTGCACTGGCAGACTAGCTGATATTTAAAAAGAATGAAAAAAAACCGGCCAAGTGCGAGTCGGACTCGCACACGAAGGGTTCCGTACCATTACAATTTATTTATAGTTGTATTTTGTTATTATAGCGCCCATAGAAATACACAATCTGTGAATATTTCAGCTCTCTACCTATTACGGTTCTTGAGTTACAGCCCGCTGACAGGCAGACGGACGGACGGACAGACGAACGGACGGACAACGGAGACTTAGTAATAGGGTTCCGTTGGTTTAACCTTTCTAGAACCCTAAAAACCAATCACTATTTCAACAAACAGATTTAAATAATATTTACCCGTTGTTCTTGCAGCAATTGTGGCATATTCTGATCGCTTGGTTCTGATTTCAAGTATATTATCTGTCAGCACAGCAATCACTTTACCCTCGTCTCCTAGGGCGATATGCCACTTTTGTTGTTTTTCCAAATGACTGAACAAAATGAAAACATGGAAACATATAGAACATTATAAACAAATTAATATCGAATTAAGTATATCCGTAGCGCTTACGTTGACACACCGTCGATAAGACTCTTTTTCGGCCCCAGGAAGTTCACCCATCGCCATATAGCTGATATATTCTCTGGTAGAATACTATCAGACTTTTGCTGAAAAAAGGGCACAGTATGGTAGTCTATTTTTTTTTACTATAAATAGTAGTGGAGACTACTTTATTTATTATAGTGGAGACTACATTATTTATTATTCGCTAGTAAGTAATTTTATAATACTGCCTCATTAGTCCAAATAATGAAGAGTGTTTGCGCAAAAACAAAAATATGTTCTCACTTACTATGTATTCCGGCTCCGGTTTCCATTCTGAAAATACATATAATTCATGTAGAATAGATTTCTTTTCCTCCATTTTCGAAAGATATACAACACAACTTTATCACATTCAAATGCACTTTTGCACTATTTTGCACTTGCACTGCAGGAGAAATCGATCAACCAATACAAAATGACAAATAACAAACGTCAAAGTATCGACCGTATGTTTTTGACAGTAGGCGGACAACCGAGCACTTTCTGCGTAAACCGAGACTTTGTGTTGTATGGTTGTATGATTGATTTTTGTTTTTTCTTTTTTATTTCATTTGTCTATCGAAATACACTCATAAATCATGAAATAATTTGAATCAGATACAGATAGCTACATCGAAAATGTAACTAAGTAAATATAAGCTATTGAGATATATTTTGTTTCTTTGAAGCTATTGTATTTTTTCATTACTGCACGAAACAGCTACGTTCAAAGTTCAAGTTTCAAATGTCAACAACTGTCAAGTCAAGCCTGTGCTGTCAAGCTGTCAAGAGTGTCAAGTCATGAAGTTAGCGGAGCGCTATTATCAGACTACATTTCCATTAAATTTTAAATGAAATACTATTTTTACTGCGCGTTGAGTAAAAACTACTTAGTAAATTGATTAAAACTGCAATGATGGATTTGCTCAATGAAGTTTATTCTAAGGTATCTCCTAATCATTCTGCGAAACCATATTCATTATTTTTCGTAAACAAGGTTATAGTTGTATTCATTCTTCCAACAATTTCAGAGTGCAGATACAAATGAAAAGAGCTTACATTTCTGGGAGAAATATTTAGAAAGTCTGAAGAGTTTAGATTTAAGTATATACAGTGATAAATTAAAAGTGCCCACTCTCGTCCCAATCGGAAGCAGAATATCGTTCAGGGGAGAGCTCAAACATACGAACGAAGTAACTGTGTCTCTCGGCGCTGATTACTTCGTCAAATGTTCGATAAAACAAGCTGAAGTATTACGACAACATAGAATCAAAGGTAATACGAATTTCAAAAGTTGTTGCAACCATGTTAACACAGCAATATGAATAATAAAGAATTTAGCTGTTATTGAAACTGACCTGTAGCTCAGAAACAAATATTAAACAGAAATTCTCAAATTAAGAGCAATTTGTAATGTCTAAATTTTCAGATGCTGAATCTAAAGTTGATGTTTTGAAAAAGGAAAAGAGATATTTAGAAAACCAGATGTCATTTACTCAAAAAGCTCTTTATGATAATCAGGGCAAGGAAATAATTGAGGATTATAATGAAGATGATGACAAAGCATGGAGGCAAGCACATCGGGAAAATGTTAAAAACTATAAACTAAATAAAGGCAAAGAAGACAAGATTCAAACAGAAGCTGTTACAGACGAAGAATTGTGGAACAGGCTGGAGGAATTAGAGCTTCAAGAGGAGTTGGAAAATGAATTAACACATGATAACATTGAAAATGAACATATACCTAACAGGGATCTAAATTTCGCAAGAGAGTATTTGTCAAGTGTTCAACAGGCTGATAGCCAATATGCAACTATTAGGAATCTAAACTTTGCAAGAGAGGAATTTTCCAATGGACAGAATAATAACATTGATGATAAACATTCTGGTGAGTTCACCAGGATTCCAACTGCTGCAAGAGAAATTGATGAACTAAAATACTATATTGAAACAGAAAACGAAAAAGAAAGAAAACTACTTCAAGAAAATTCTGACAGTGAAAAAGAAAAAACAGTAACTTTCTATGAAACTAAAACCCCAGAGAAAACATCCAAGTCAGACAAACTACAGCAAGTGATAGATAAACAGAATGAACTGGAAGAATTACTGATTAAAGTGAAAAACAGAGCAAGGGCTCAAACTAAAAATAAATCAGATCTTGAGGCAAGGTTAGATGAACTTGAACAGCTTGATGAACTTGAAGACGAAATGGACAGGTAAGATATAAAAAGTTTGGTTATGAATTAAATCCAGACCAACATTCAATTTTCTTTTAGATAAGATGGAAAGATTTTTTAATAAAATGCTATTATTTTCAGGTTAGAAGACATCATCGAAAATGAAGCTGTTGAAGACGAAGAAAATGAACATACAAATGAAACAGAGGCACCCAAGCTACAAAGGAGAGTGTCATTTGTTGATGAGGATGATAGCAACACTTTAGAGATTACCTTCAAGCACAGTCCTGTTGACTCAAACAATGAACCTTACAATTCAACTGAAGGCATACAGAAACCAAGTGATATATATGATGCACATTCCAAACTTTTTGGAAATGGAACAACATCCATTCTCAAAAAGTCGAAATATGAAGCAGTGGCTAACAAGTCTGATACAAAGACCCTTAAAGAAAAAGTTGTACAATTTGATACCCAGGATAATAAGAAACCTGAAGCAGAAAATATTGTGATAAAAGATGTTGTGGAGAAAGTCACTCAAGAAGAACCTAAGATATTAAGCCAAGCAAGACCTTCAAGTTTATTTAAGAAAAAACGAATGCAAAATAAATCATAAGACAAGATACTAGGAATATGATATTTATATTATGCCTGTAAGACAGGTTTATTGCTAGCAAATGGCTGGGGCTTGCTCTGCCCTCAACTCTAACATGCCTAAGTTATCTGCCATATATTTTGTAATAATATGAACTCAAAATTTTTTCTTAAATAAATTGAATAAATATAAATGATCACTGCAAACTATGTTTCATTTCTCCTTGTTATAGATTGTTTACACAGTGCTGTGGAAAAAAATTAAATAATTGACGATTTTGTGCAGGGGTGTGGGGGCGGATCAGGTTGCTGCAGAGGCTTACATCATTTTTATCTTAGGTCGCACGCGTTTTTCTGGCATGCCTATTTCGTAAACAAACAATACCCTTGAGGTTGAACAGACTTGACGTAGGCACCTTCAATAAGAAGGACAAGACGGCGTAGGCGGCGAAATGCCGACTTGATGCTGCCATAGGAGGGGCCTGCCCTGCAGACGATAGATCGGGGACTCTATCATCCACGCTGTAAGGTCCCTGGAGTCGGTAACATCCAAAGAAGAGGGAGCCCAGAAGTAGGCCACGCTGGATGAGTCGCGAATGTCATGCGTAGCAGTCCTCGCGACCCATCCATCAAGTGCACAGGCTAAGTTTTTGTGGGTGCAAGTCCCACATAACCACGTCGTCTCCGCGGATGATGTGGTATGCGTTAAGCATTTTCTTCGCACGTGAGAAAAAAAAAAGGCACCATCAATGATGCGAAAAGTCTGTTTAGGTTCATGGCCCAGATATGACTAATTTGTATTTAGGGTAAGATGGGACTGACATACGCCTTGCGAATTTAAATGTCCGTAAAAAAATAAAAGAAAAAAAATACCCCTTTTGGGATTTGCCCAGGGGCGTGCGTAGCTACCGCCGTATCAAAGTTACGGCGGTCCTGCCGTCTCCTTCGTGTCCTGCCAAGACAGTTTATTTCATAGGTACCTATAAATTCTTATTATTTTTTTTCATTATTTCAGTTTTTTCCTAATTTATTCTAATATTGTGATTATTTGCAAGAATAAACACATAAAACTGCCAATCACGTTAGATCTCGCCTGACCGCTATCCTGAAATCTCGCGAGATTGCATACCCTAGTAGGTAGGGTATTAAAAAAAAAATACGCATGTATTATGGGTACAAAAACTGTACTGTCCCGTTTTTCCACGAAATAGGCGACGTCATTAAATCTGATATAATGACAGGTGACAGCTCTTCATATATAATTTTTGAGGTTATGTTGTGATTGCTTGTGGGTTGTTTTAGAATCGTTAGAATATCAAAGAAATTCTATTAATTTATTTCTACGGCTATTCAAAATGCTGTCACGTAGTTGGAGGCACCTCTGTCGACGATATTCGCAAGCTGTTACTTTTAGAACCAATGAGAACTCACCCGTAAGTTTACCGTATAGATAACACTATTATATCAATTAAATACAATATCAAAGGCCTGTTTATGATAATAACAACTTTTGTTACAGTCCCAACACAATGAAAAACAAGAAGGTTTATTCTACACAATGAACCAAGAGCTGTGCAAACAGCTCTTCGGTCATGGTGGGTTCCCCAAAAGTTTCATGCAACAGACCAAGACATTCACAGAAACAGCCATAATGGTGCGCCAGCCAGCTCTGGACCTCATGAATTGTATAAGAGCTAGTGATATGGACAAGCCTGTCATTAGATATGTTCTTTGTATCCTTTTAAACTAATCTAAACTGATGTATTCATAATCTTCCCATAGCCAAGGAGCTTTACCAGCCTTGGTAGAATGTTTATGCTAGGTGTTTGTACAAAATATCTATCACCAGCTCACAACTGCTATGTATTTTAACAGTAGAACTGGTCTTAAATTTTGACTGATACCTGTTAATAGAATGTTAACTTCGCAGGGATATTGAATATAATTCCGTAAAATAGTTAATATTGTAATAGTTTAAATAATAGGCCAATTCCCAGCAGGTACAATTTGCATCTCTTGTTTATGTGCCCCATCAAAATTTATTTTATAACTTTTCAATTTAGTTTCCTTAGCATTACATCAGATGGTGAGAAAGGCACAGGCAAGTCAATAACAATGGCCCATCTCCTGCACTATGTCCATGAAGAAGGCTATCTCATTGTACACATACCTTGGGGTGAGTTTCTTTACTTTTTTTCACAACTTTTCTATCTGAGAAGCAAATTATTATCACTCACTAAATAGTATCTATTTGTGGTGTTGATAAAATTGCTGTGTTCATCACTGATGATAAATTAAGTGTTAAGTAAGAAGGGCAACTTGAGCATACTATATTTTACAAACAAACTCAATTCAGTGAAATTATATAAAATCACTACTGTCTTTGTTGCCCAGACATACTCATCTATATGTTAATACATGAAGAAAAACTTTGTACAAAAAGTATACACACACATAAAGTTTATATATGGGGAAGGAGTGCAAAAAACCAATTTTTTGTTTATAAATAACTCTTAAAAGTACATTAAATTAATACAAAATTATGGTCTAATTTTGACGACTGGGCGACCACTAGTAAATAGAATAATTGTTTCTAAGTCATTTATTTCCACCACATTTTGCAGTGTCAGAATGGCTCAGGCGTGTGCCGCGTCACAAGGAGATGTCCAACTCGCAGACGCGCGAGGGTCAGGTGGATCTGCCGCTGGACGCCGCCGCCTGGCTCATACACTTCAAGAGCCAGAACCAGACACTGCTCAAATCTGGTGATGTAAGTACTTCTTATACTCGTACTTCTTTTAGAATACAAGATGATTAACGCTTAGTGTCAAGATTTGAATAAATTATAGTTAATATAAACTAACTAAATACTGGCCTGCTAGTCTATTCTGTAAAGAGCCATTTCAATATCGAGCTTCACCTGAGTGACAAACCTCACAAAGTGAACTTTATTGCACACAACATAAAGGTTTTACGTTTGACGTAATTTGATACTCACCTCGGATTCCGCTGTCGAGACACGAAAATGTTTCATCAAATGACTTCTCCCGCTCTGGGCGGAGCGCGAGTGAGTGTCGAACTCTTACTGACTAAAACCCACCCGTATTCCTTCAAAATGCCCTTTGCGCACCTACCAGGGCCACGGGAGCTCCTTGGCACTGGCTCTAGCGGGCGCCGTCGTTCTGATCAAAAAATTAACGCGCCATTCACGCAATGGTTACATTGTGTTAGGCCGACGCTTACTGATACTTTTATTTAAAAAATAAGTTTTACAATGGTCAATCACAATTCTTTTTAGCCAGATTCAGCAGATTATAGTAGCCGGCACAAGTTGTAAGCACAGATGAATGCAGCAGGACGATCTCGCCAATCTGCGGTCGGCGAACGAAACCATCATCAAACTGCATCATCAACGAAAACATCATCCGCTCTGGGCGGAGCGGAAGGGAGTGTCAGACTCTTACTGACTAAAACCCATCCGTGTTCCTCCTACTGCCCTTTGCGTTCCAGGGTATGGTGCCTCTTTCGAACGGATTCCGCACCCCGGCAGGCACTGGCCCTGGCGGGCCCCGTCTCCCATGCTGACAGCTCTTTGAGGCGCGCGTGGAATACAGCGCGCCGCCGACACGGGCCTGGTTCTGATCGGACGGCGAGCCACCCAATGTGAGCCGTCCGCAAGCCCGCGCCTACGGTGGCCGGAAATCGCCCTGGGACTCCCGACACCCGGGGCGTCTTCTTCTATTGCGGCGGCCGAGTCGTGAGGCCTCCTCCTTCGCTAGCATTACTGCATCGCAGAAGGAGGTGACCGGTTATTATACCAATATTTTACGTAGAGCGACTGGCAATTTCACAACCACAGAGTACTTTTATATACACACCACCACAACTTATAGACTGGGTAACATGGTTCATCTTGGCAAGACTGCTATCAGATTATCTGGCTTCTGACAATCCGTAACGACTGCCAGAGATCTACAAATGACAGCCGGGTACCTACAATGGCTTAACGTACTTTCCATACACGGAAGAGTCTCAGAATGTTAAGGTCACCCATCCGCAGACCGATCTCGGCAAGCGTTGCTTAACTTTGAAGATTGTCCCGTTCGGCTTAAATGCTTTAATCAAACTTGAATTTGCCCTCAGTTGACAGTGTCCAAAGAGTATGTTTGGAGTAAACGAGAGAAGACGGAGGCGGGCGATCCGCTGTCGGCGCTGGTGGAGCACGGCATCAACCGCGTCAAGTACGCCTGTGACGTCATCGACGCGCTCGTCGACGAGATCAAGATACTGTCCATTAACAAACAGTAAGTTGTATTGTACTATATTTCCTTGCTTCTAGAAATCGCTGCTGCGCCATTTCCCATGGAAGGATGCAGCCGCGCGCGCAGTGAAGCGTCGGACAGATTGCCACTGTGTAGGTGTATTTATTTGGTTTAGATTTTATGACGCTGAGCCGACGACCACTGACAGGCCCACGCACCGCGTACCAATTTTACTTTCCATGATTCGAGTCGGTCTAGATTCGAAACCATTTTGTCATTTCAAAATGCAGAGTGAAAGAGAACTCGCTCCGCACCTTTAAAGTTCTCTTACTCGCAGCGGATCCGACGCACCGCTTCGGACTGGTCTGCGCTTCCACAGACAACACTCTCCACGGTGCGTCGGCTTCGGTGCGGGCTGATCTGCATCCGTCCGCACAATCACGCACCGTGGAATGCCTGCTGTACAGGAATTTGATAGATAAAGTCATCTTTATTACTAACATAGGATATTTTAACGCACAAATGAATCATGGTTAGGTACTTAAAAAATAAATTGATTTAAGTTGTAGTTGGTCTAAGTTTATCATTAGAATAGGGTGCCTATGTATTATGTAAGGTACCTACTGACTAATTGATCGAAACTTTTTCTATTTTTAGATGCAAAACGTTTGTGGCGATCGACGGTTTCAACAGTTTCTTCTACCCAATGACGCGACTTAACACCCCAACAAAGAAGAAAGTCAAGCCTGAAGAAGTCACCTTAACTACCTCATTTTTGAAACTCACTAACAACGACTGGGTAGGTTTATCATTCACTCCCTTTTCTTTCATATCTCTCCTCACACAATACATCCATCAATAAATTAAATGAAAAATAAAAATGCACATGAAATGCTGTGTAACATTATTCTGTTGTTTCGACAGACAAACGGCGCCATAGTAGTTACCGCTGATCAGTTAGCAGTTCCTGATGACCATCAAGAAAGTTATCTCCCAAGATACTTGTTGTACAAAAAGGTATATTAATATAACCGTACTTTCTTAGTGGAAACTGAAAAAAATACTACTGGCCATTTTTCGGAAAAAATTTTTGAATGCCATTAAAGTTTTTTTTTTCATAACCGTTTCTATGCGAAAATATAAACGACTAAAACGGCCAGTACCTTTTTTATGCATATCTGACTTAATCTGACTCTAAACAATTCAAAAAGGTTTTATAGCGGCACCTTGAAAATATTTTTTTTTTACAGGGCTTTGAGCATTTAGACCCATTTGTGCCAATAGAAGTAGGCAGATACAATGAAAAGGAGTTCCTATGCTGTGTCGAATACTACAGGGACCGGCTATGGTTGAGAGGGCCGCAGGAGATTGAGGCAGAGCTGAAGTACACTAGTGCATGCAACCCCTACAGGTTTATGGAACAGTGTGCACCTTTGTAAATTAGTTTTATTTTTACTGTAATATAATGTAGTTGGTATTTAATGTTGGTTTTATTTATAGTAGTGAAAATATGACTGTTTGTTGTGACTAAATATATCAAGAGTAGCCCGCAACACATTCCCAACCACTGCACCTCCTGAAAGCCAAAATCAACAGTGGCAACCACCAGAAAAACGCCGAGCCAATGAAACCCGACGAGTTCCGGAGAAACGATTCAACTGTCTTGGATCCTGCAATGAAATTAATCAGAAAAATACAGTGGAGGAGTAGGAAAAAAAAATATAATTTCCACTTATTTATTTTTTTTCTATATCAAGACTAGACGCCCGATTTTCCCGTTCCCGTAGGAAATTCGGGAAATCCTTTCTCAGTGCTCCCCTACACTCCCCAAGAAACTTTCAGCTCTCTACAACCAGTAGTTTTGGCTGTGTGTTGTCTGTCAGTCACTCAGTCAGTAATGGAAGAACTTTATTAGCATTTAGACCCAAAAAAAAAATAAGATAAATACACATATTATTCCAGTAAAGGTAATTTAAAACAGCATTCATAGACCAGTATTTCACATAAATAAATAAATAACACACACTGATTTAATAATTTATTTGCTGAACATAATATCTACAGAGTTAGTGCTTACAACCAGAACTTAAACATTATAACCGACAATGTGGCGTTTTCCGATGCACTCTCCAACATAGAACCAGAAGATGACCTCAGCACCCACCAGGGCGTTCAGGGAGGCCTGCTTGACGGTCTGGTTCCTCCATGCACCAGTTTTGGCGCTTGTCAGCAGTTTTGCGATGCCAGCCTTGATCTGTGGGATCTCGCTCAGTTTAGGGGGAGCCAGCTCCACTCGCGCATACTTCATAAAGATATTGAATTTGGGGCGAGCTAATGTGAGTGCCGCTGAAAAGTTAACATTAAATTAATTACAAAGATGGCAATAACTGACAGCTTCTACAGTTCGTTCAGTGTACAACTATACAATGTGCGGTGTGTGTGAAACAGTGTAACTAAGTCGAAAAATATATTTTATTTTCGTTAATATCAACCTAACCTTCAATTCGATTTTTAAACCAGAATTACATAATATCTGAGGTGAGCAAAACAGACTTTCCAGGAAATATTATCTAAGTTTACAAAGTAGCTTCAAGGTACTCACTGCCAATTAGAGACGGAATCTTAGCGACTGCACCTGCCATTTTGCTATTTAATCAAAACAATTGAAGTACAATCGAAAAATTTAACTTCGGAATGGTAATGGAAGTGTTCGAACTGTCAAGCTGCCATTTGACGTTTTGTTAGAGAGAGATGTCCATCATCATCTGGTTTTGGTCACATTGATGACTAAAACTGAAGATGCGTCAATCGTTTATTGAAAGCAATCAAATTAATTGATAATAATAAGTGCTGTTCTCGATAATTTCATATTATTTGTAACATGATGTGCTGTTACAAAACCAAAAAGTGTTTTTTGTTTGTTTGGCTTTGTAAAAAAAGGACTATATACGTTTCGCAGTCACTATCCTTTCCTTGTTCAACACGTGAGAAATATTCAAGCTATCTCTCTTTAGCTGCCAGATTATTTTTTCTGGTAACATTCATATTGTGCTATGCTACGTCGATGATTTTCTGTCAAACGTGTTTGTCAAGTGGAACCGGCGACCGAAGCATTTAGTAGAAAATTAGCCAAATACTAATAGAAAATAAGATTGTGAATATAAAATCAGGGTGATCTCTGATTTATTAGGCTATAGAAATGTATTTTCATGGTATGTTTCCACTCTTTCATACAATAACACTAACATTAGCGTGGCACTCGAAATTGCTTTTTTTCTAGTATTTTATTAATATTTCTAGTGATATGGAAGCATTTAAAGCACTTTCGGTAGAATAGTAAGGTCTTAGTTGTGATAGATGGGTTATAAAATGCTTCTTCGCTTTTAAATCTTAGGGACACGTCATTGTTACCCAGGCGTCGCCGGCCGTACAAAATCGCTGTACAGGTTATTCTTATCAGAATATCCACTCCATGAATATTATATCAATGGTAGCAATGTAAAAAATAAAACTGGGAACTCAAATATTGTCATGTAGACTACACAGACATAAAACAGTGTGGCATGTTGTTGTGGTAACAAATCTTGTGTCTGATAAGAAACTTCTATAATAATGTAATCTAGATTTTCAATTAAAACGCAATGTTATTTAGACTTTATGATGTTTTCAGCCTTATTCCTGTTATTACTAAGTGCACTATCAGTGAGCAATGGTAACACTCTGCAAGGCACAATAGACCTGAAGCGTCTACAGACTATCCTACAGGAGAATGTGAAGAGTAAAGACATCACTGCGTTGTACTACTCTGTTAAAGGTCTGGCAGAGTTAAATGTTGAGATTCCTAATATTTGTGAGGTGAGTTACCTAGGTCAGATATCTATAAATTTTAATCAAGCAAAACTGATTTGATAATGTGTTAAGTAGGTCTCTTACTAATATGTTTGGATTTTTGCAATTTTTCTCAAAATAAATACATTGTAATTATAGTAACAAAAGAAACTGTATTTACAGCACATCAAAAGCATCAAGTATGATACTAAGAACATTGAGCAAGTGTTCCAACTGGCGAACGCAGCAGCCATAACCAGCTGCCTCAACTCCTTAAAACCTGAGGTCCTGTCACCAGCTACCCAAGTCCTCGACAAGAAGGACGCCACAATCTCTGACATATACCATGCTGTTTACACTCTGAAGGCATTCGGCAAAGGCACCGTATATGACAAAGAAGATGCTTTGAAGAATCTCATTCAGTTGTTGAAGAAAGATGACTCCCCTGCAAAGTGAGTATATCTTCATTGCTTATTGGGAATTGTACAGATCATGAAAATGGTCAGCCCTTGGCAAGTGTCTTAAGGATATTTAATCTGCCGGGGTTGCTGGATTGTTTGAAAGAGTAGCTGTGATCCTGGAATACAAAAAAAAATAATGAATTGCATAGGGTGCGGGGCAGCCGCAACAGTATCCTGAGCGCTTTAGCTGATCGCTTTGACTGTCAGTACGTGAACCACTGTTGCATGGTTCATGTACAGACTGATATTGCCATATTATTTTAATCTCACTATTTTAATTTGAATATATTATAATCTATATCATTGACATTAATCAATTGAATAATATGGGTATAATGTTTCTGAAATTTAAATGTAAATTCATAATAATTAATGTGAGCTATTGTTATTTATCAAAATTATTGTATTAATTGTCTATGGGTTTCATAGCCTGAAATAAATGAATTTTTTTTTTTTTTTTTAAATGCAATTGAAGGATCTTGGATGGATTTAAGTCAGTAAGAGTCTAAAACTCGCTTCAAAACTTAAGATGGCGTTTGATAAAGTCCTTAAAAAATGCCATTATGTACAAGTAGTATCAGATATGTTTTGGAGGTAATATAATCATAATTAAGGCAGATTGTTCCAAATGCCATTATTAAGTATTGCCTGCTCATTTGCCCGATAAGAGATGTACTTTCATTGTGATTAGTTTCAATAATAGTGTTCTGGCCTTCTGGTGTTGTCTGACTAAGATAATGAAGACTCATTTGTATTCAGTAACACAACAGTTCAAAGCAAAATAATGTTGCTATGCTACAACTAATACTGCTAGGGAAGTGAATGAATTTGTGAATGTGCATTTTTACATTTATTCAAATGCACTATTTCTACCATTAATTCTGGTAGAAATAGTGCATTTAATTAATATAAAAAATATGTTTGTTCCATTGGAATATTGTAAATTAACATTTATCTATGGGGACCAACTTAAGAGTAACTATGGAATTTCTTGTCCGTTCTTCTCCATAAGAACTTTTTGCGAATGCGCAACTAGAGTCAATAGAATATTTTATTTTCATTTGACGTTCAAAAGTGCCTTTAATACTCTAGTTGAAATAAATCATTTGACTTGAACTTAACAACATGAACATGCTGAAGCATGCATTGCTTAACCTAGAAGATCGATCCTGCGGCTAATATTATTTAGACACAAGCTACTTCCTCGATAAACGGTGCCGTTCAGTGAAAAGGCAAGACGGAAATGTAATAGGCGTGTTAGCGCCATTATTACACAAATCCGCTTGTCCCCAGCTACGGGTACGTGTTCGGTCTGTGCGAGCACATGGGCTGCGGCGCGTGGACGGCGTCGCACGCGGAGGGCGTGCTGCTGGCCGCCGACGAGAGCGACTCCAAGGCGCTGCACTTTGAGGGAGGCCTGCCCGTCACCGCCAACCTGCTCACCAGCATTCAGAGGTGAGCTTTCATTGTACAAGTTTCCATAGAGTACAACCTGGGGTTCTATTATTGGTTTATAGAGATATGCGTGTGGGTTTAAAGTCCCGCAAACCTCCATAGAAAAGGAACGATCCTCCGAACAGTTGTATCTGGTGGGCAACTGCCCAATGATTGATATTTGTGCTGTTGTATATGTTCAAATCGTACGGAAAACTCTGATATCGCGATGCTCATTGCTGGCGGTATAGGTTGCAACATGCAACTTACAACATGACTGCCTGTCTCTTTCGGAGAATCTCTCTCTTCTTCGTCGTTCTCTCACTGCTGAGTCTGCTGAGGATCGCGACCACATACGACGTGTCTTCAAGCCATGCGGTCTTCTGCAGTATGGACCGCTCAGTACATGCTGCCTCCAACAGCCTTCTGTATGGCGTTGGACCATCTTGCCGGTTTTCAGAGAATACAGACATGATATAAATTTGATCATAACAGGACGTACAAGAACCTGAAGAAACCGTCCCCCCTGAGCGACGAACAACGCTACAAGTTCGCGGAGTACCTGCTGTCGCGCCGCTCGGTCAACACGCCTAAAGGAGCCTGCCTGCTCATCGAGGCCGCCACCGCACTTTCTGATGATGTGGTAAGGGACAAACTACTACTATTAACTACCTCTATTAACTTTAACTATACTAATATTATAAAGAGGTTTTGTGAATTAGTGACTTTGTGAGGTTGTAGGGGGATCTGCTGGATCTACTGAACCGACTTTGAAAATTATTTTACCAATAGAAAGCCACGTTATTTGTGAGTGTCAAATGCTTTAAATTAACCCGAAAAATACCGCCCAACGAAGTGGGCACCGGTCAGCTAGTTTAACATATTTGGACATCGTCTTAGTACATTGTCGACATTACAATTAGGCTGCCAGTAACAATCACAATACCCCCTGTGCTAGTTGGTACTGTATTACAGAATCGTCTGTGGAGAAGATGATTAAAGACCAGATTGTTTTAGATATGAAAGGGCCGCACCCACACTGGGCCGAAATCTATGCTGGAAGCGACTAAGCACGTTGGTTGTCTTATTAATAAACAGTTAGGCGACTATTCATGCTAGTTTTAACACCTCCATTCAAGTTGATTGTATTAGACGCGAACTTCGTCCCGCATAGAGCACGGGTTTCGCTTAAGTTCGAGCTTTATTCTCTGCTTTTAAAGAAACATGTATTTTGGTGCACATAACACAACAAAAGTTTTGTCCACAGCCCTCCCCCATCAGTATCACAATCAAGGGCAAGAAATACATCACCTCCGAGTCAGACAGCATTGAGTTCTCGATCACCGACCTGGTGGGACGGCCCGTCAAGTTCCTGAAGCCCGAAGAAGTGGTCGCACAGTCCGGGACACGCCTGGCCGATGACGTGGTCGTCCTGTCCAAACAGCCTCTCACACAGAAACCCAACGAGCCCACAACGTTCGTCCTAAACCTCAGCAAGATTAAGGCCCAATATGGCTTGTACAAGATCGCTTTAAGCGCCGCTTCTAAGACGGCTAACGTCAACGTGGCGGTGTTGGGTGAGATCCAAGTCAGCAATGTGGAAGTTGGTATTGGTGATGTAGATGGAACTACCAGCCCGAAGGTGACGACTGTGACATACCCCAATAAGCTGACTGAGAAGCTCCAGGCTGATCATTTGCAGAAGTAAGTAAAAACAGAACCTTTTATAAAAACCTATTTTCAAGTTATTTTCTGTTAGGTATATCCTCAAAAAGTCGCTTAGGCGCAGTTATCATTGTCTTCTAGTAGTCGCACCATAGATATAATAAACAAGGAGATATGCCCGGTAGACGAAATTGTGTCGGAACCCTGTGTCTCCAGAATATCCCTTCCACCCGGCAACTACTACATATGCAAATTCAAATTCAAATATTTTTATTTGTAGAACATAGGTAAAAAGAAAGTACAGATGTCAATATTAATAATGAACGCTATGTCCTGCCGTCAACGGCGTACAAATATTCTAATAAAATTACAATTGCATATAAATAATTGTTAAAAATAGTCAAACATCCAAATTAATAACTCAAATAAGTAAAAACATTTAAACAAAAAAAAAAAGAAATAATAATAATAATGTCCAACTCAAAATTAAAATAACAATAAATTAACGAAACAGCAAAAATCTATATACATATATAAAAATGAATTGCTGTTCGTTAGTCTCGCTATAACTCGAGAACGGCGGGGCCGATTTAAATAATTCTTTTTTTGTTAGTTTCGCCAGAATACAGGGAAGGTTTAAAAACAAAAAAAGTAGGTAGGGTAGGTAGGGTAGGTAGGGTAGGTAGGGTAGGTAGGGTAGGTAGGGTAGCCAGTTGACGGGAGCGAAGCCGCGCGGGTCAGCTAGTATTAAAATATAAATAGTTTAAATCATACAATTAAATAAAATTAGGTACTTAATATATGAAAAATAAAGCATTCAGAATACAATGTCAAATTACGTCTAGATAATAAAATGTCATTAGTAGATTATAGTAAATATCATTAAAATTAGTCAATTTTTTTCTCTGTTAGGAACTCAGTTACATTGTAGTACGTTTTATCTATTAAAAATTTACGCAGTCTACTTTTAAAATGCGCCGTATTTAAATCCTTCCAACTTCTTGGTAATTTATTGAAAATTGTTGGGGCCATGCAGTAAACACTCTTGCGCATCAATGTGGTTTGGCATGATATTTGACAGAGCTTACTATTGTCGCGCCTATTCCTTGGGAATACATCAGCAAGGCGTTCAAAACGGTTTGGATTTTGCTTTACAAACATCGCTACTTCTAAAATATAAATACACGGAAGTGTCAAGACATTGTATTGCTTAAAATAGGGCCTGCAGCTGTCTGTGGTTTTAAGTTTAAATAATGACCGGAGACATCTTTTTTGGGCCTTAAATGCTATGTCTCTGTCAGTTGAGTTCCCCCAAAAAATGATGCCGTAGCGCAGGTGAGATTCCACTATGCCGTGGTACGCTGTGAGACGTGTTTTGGTATCCACTATGGAGGATAATCTATATAAAACATATGCAGATGAACTCAGTTTTTTACACATCATCTCTATGTGTGCTTTCCAATTTAAGCTGGAATCTATTTGTAATCCCAAAAATTTGGTGACACTCGCTTCCTTTATATCGTCATTTTTGTAATGAATATGAAGATTAGTTACGACGGGAGTACGCTGTCTAAAGTGCATTATCTTTGTCTTATCTAAATTTATAATCAAATTATTCATGTCAAGCCATTTAATTAGTGAGTCAAGAGAATTATTAATGTCATTTTCATATGTTATTACGCTTTTACAAGGGATCGTCACTGTGCTATCATCTGCAAACATGGTCATAGGTTGTTCAAGGGACTTGGGCATGTCATTAACATACAATATAAACAAAAATGGGCCCATAACAGTCCCTTGTGGCACACCGTATGAGATTTTACGCTCTCGTGATCGTGCTATCTCTTCATGTTTTTTGGCTATATTGATGCGGCTAACTTCGGTTATTTGTGTTCTATTTCCTAAATACGATTTTATAAGTTCAAGCACGTTACCTCTAATACCGTAGGCTTCTAATTTGTTTAATAATGTATTGTAATGAACATAGTCGAACGCCTGCGTCATATCACAGAATATCGCACATATGGGAGATCGTTTATCCATGTTTTTAATAATAGTAAGCAAAAAGTCAAAAATTGCCATATTAATGGTTCTGTGCTGTCTGAATCCTTTTTGTTCTTCACAGAGTATATTATTTTTTTCCATAAAATTATACATTTCTCTTTTTCTCAAATATCTTTGATATAACCGGTATGAGGGAAACTGGCCTATAATATTCCATCAACTCTCTATCTTCTTTTTTAAATAAAGGTTTAATTATAGATGTTTTTAAACTATCTGGATATATACCAGTACAAACAATGAGGTTGAGTATGTGACTTAGATGGCCGCATATCTCGGTAGACACTGACTTCAGTACCTTTGTGGCGATTCCATCAAAGCCTACACTGCTAGTGTTTTTTAGAGACATTATTATCCTATGTAAATCGTGTGGTGTGCTGGGAGCCATAAACATTGAATTGTGTGTCATGGATGAAACGCAAGATTTCGGTTTACATTCAGCATCTATTTTTGGATGTATTTTGTCAATGAAAAAGTCATTGAAGGCACCAGCGATCTCCAACGGTTTGTGTACAATTTTATTGCCAATCTTTAATTTCTCAATTTGTTGTTTAGAGATATTATACTTTGTCTCATTAATTACTTGCCATGTAGTTTTTGATTTATTTTTGGATTGCTGTATTTTATGGTTATTTTGAGCTCTTTGTGTCAGATTTATAATTTTATTATATAGTCTAGAATAAGTCATGAATTTCTTTTTATTTTCGTGGTTAGGCTTCAGCCTGGATTGCCACAACAGTTCCCTTTTCTTTCTACTGCATAATTTAACGCCACGTGATAGCCATTTCGGTTTATTTATTATGTTGACTTTTATTTCTTTGCACGGAAAACATAAGTCGTAAAATAATTTAAATGTGTCGATGAATTCGTTGTAAGCTACGTTAGGATCATCAGTAAGATAGATCTCCGAAAATTTGAGACTGTTCATACTATTTTTAAATTTCAATATGTTTTCTTTACTGTAATCTCTTCTAGTTATATACCAGGATTTTATTCTGCATACATTGGGAAGTGGGCATTGAAGTAACTGTGCTGTATGGTCTGATAATGCAAACTCCAAAACATCTGTCTTACAACCCTTCCTAAAATTATGCGCAAAATTTTCTATGCACTTCAGTAAATGTAATAGATACGTAGTCGCGCACACATACTATACAATCAATAATAAACCTTATCCTTTCGAACACACGGTGTATTTACTATGCACCTTACAACTTAAACACACAAAAACAGCGCACGCTATCGTTCTGCTGTGCAATTTATTTTAAATACACGCTAGTGATTGACTAAATCGGAAAGTTATTGAGTTTTCCATTTATTTTTGCACAAAAAAGGTTTTTTGCGGTCCTAAAAATAAAATAAATATAAAATGGCATGTCCAGAAAATATTATAAAAACTCCATCGCTTATTAATCAAAAATTGAATTAACTTACCTAATTTACGAAAGTTAGTTACGCATTTCTCTACTACGCTGTAGTTATTGTTCGATCTTCTAACCGGGCTAAAACAAATTGAAAAATAAACTATTATAGCAAGATTTCCTTCGTCAATCGACATTTTTGCCGATAACCTACGTAAGGTGACCTGCACAAGCACATCACTAACTTGTCGCAAGAAGCAGCGGCCGTAATACGCGATGAATGAGCATATTACAGTATCGTTTTGTGATTTTTACGTTGCTTGTTGTTGCTTAGTGACTAACTTAGGTGGTGGTTAAGGAGCAATGTATTCATAGCAAAATTAGTACAGTCGCTGTGATATTTGAAGTTCAAATATAATAATAATATAATATCACAGCGACTGTGCTTTTACTATGTAAAAGTAAAACATAAAAGCAAGAAATATTTTACGATTTGTTTTTTTTTTTCATTATTTAAAGCCAAATAAAGTAAAATATGTCCCTACACTTATATTTAGATATGGTAAGTGATTCCATAATTTAGAAAGTTTTGGTTTAAGCTTCGGTTTTTACAAGAAACCACTGAATAACACGGAATTCTTATAATTTGTTACGATCGTGGTCGAAAGCGCACTAGTTCGCCGAGACGGCCATTTGCCTATGACATGCTGAGCGTGAGACCAATTCCGAATGAAAACTGTTACAACAACAGGTTTCTCTCTAGAAGCGGGAGGTTGATTCTTGAAAAAAAAGTCGGCTATGTAATGTAAATCATTGACACAAATCATCTCTGTGTAAATAATCACTTTGATCTGTTGCTGCGCGAAAACTCTAACCAACACATACAATGTGGGTGGCGGCTGCTTACCGGTAGACAAGGCGTTGAAAGGCTTTCCACAAGGTGGACCGTAACCAGAGACATAATTATGTAGCGAGTTTGAAATGAAAAAAATTAAGTCTTCCAATTGGGAACTCGTTATTTTAAGCGAATTTTAGGTAAGGTATTGTAAGTGTTTTTGCCGAAAAACGTTACATAATTAGGCCGCTGCTGAATGCTCCTTTATGGCACTTGTCTCACCGCCGGCGAGGAAGCGAGTAGCTATCGACTATGTGCTCGCTGAGGAAAGGGACAAAAGATATAGATCTCGTGTGACTAAAAGAGACATACATTCATAGTCGATAGCTGGCTGTTCACACTGCCGGCGAGCGGCTCTTACCTCTAGTTGATCGCAGCGACAAGAGCTATCAAAGATTGTACTCGCTCAGCGACACTCGCTCGGCGATGCTCGCTTAGCGGTCAGAACTCACGAAACAGCGGTCATTTCTAGCTATAGTGCGGGCCGGAGCGAGTATTGCAAGTAAAAGCCCGTCGCACAAAAGCACTCGCTGAAAGCCGAGCGTCAAAACTATCGAAACTTTCACTCGCTACTCGCCAACCTGTTTCGAGTTTGAAGCTTTGCTCGCTACTCGCTGATCGCCGGCGATGATACAAGTGCCTAATCCGTTGGATGCCACACAGTACGGTTCGATCTAACGACACTTTTAGGAGGCCTACGTCCAACAGTGTACGTCTTTCGGCTAAATTAATGATGGTAATATTTGTCGACATATCCCCAGATGTTAATCATAAGTTGTGTTGTAGAGTGACGCTGAAGTTCAGCGTGCGCGACAAGTACAACAAGCCGGTGCTGGTGCAGCAGGCCTTCGTGCGCGTGGGCAGCGCCGCCGGCGACGACGAGACCATCTTCGTGGCCGAGCCCGACAACACCAAGGCTTACAAAGTTGAACTGGTCAGTATTCTACTATAGCAACAAGACGACATATTATTATTCAACTTCTAGCTTTTGCTCGCGACTTCAAATTCAAAACTCGACTCAAAGGTTTTAATTCAATTAAACCATTTACAGGCACTTTTAAATTGTCAAGGTCGGGTGGTCCAAAAAGATGAAGCTATTTGCACGTTCCAAAGCGTAGATCTCTATGGAGAAGAACATGCAAGGAACTCCACGGACACTTTTAAAAATAATAAATTGTTACAAAGTATTGTTGACATCATGTTTAAATTATACATACATGGGAGAACGATGTAAAAGACGAGCAGAATAAAAGCGTCCGGAAAAAGGAACAATTCAAAGAACTTATTAAAATAAACCATGGTAGCTGAGAAATGGCCAGTCCCAATCCCAACTGACGGCGCCCGTTCACGAACATGACGGCAGCGCTGGCACCATTCGGGTCGAGCATTTTGAAGGGAGCCAAATGATCCAACGCATACGCCACCATGAGCTAGACTTCTGAGTCAGCATGATACTCCCAACCGCAAGGGTACATTCAACTCAAAAACAAACCTATTTCTGGTGGCTAAAGTTTACGGTACGCAGTACTCAGACATGTGCAAATAGATGGAATAATACAATGCTAAATTACTTGACTCTATACAATGAAAATATTGCTTTATTACAATCTTGAGCCGGTCCAACAATGTTTCCAAATGCTACCAGATTAGTTTGTGTGCCCTGGTGGCTGCCAAGCAGGACCAGCATTCAGCCAAGCATTTTTATTTTCAATATAATCCTCCAACTTATAATATGCTTGCCTGTATAGTGTGCATTTAATACAAGATTTAAATTTTGTCTCATTTAGTTCTATATCCTCCTCCTCGCGTCATATTTCTTATTGTTGAGGGTCGTGAATCCCTCGATGAGTGGTAAATTTCCGCTGTACAACTCTTTACCAGTACCTTCCGTCCGTCCGTTCCGACCGTCTGCCTTCTATCTTGCTTGTCACCAAAACATTTTCGAGGTTGTGACCATCTTTCCAGGCTATGTGGCCAATAAATTCCAGGATCCTTCACAGGCAGATAGTGGAAAGTCTAGTCCTGATGTTCAACTCACGAAGGATAGAGTCATTGGTGCTGAATGCAGTCCACGGAATCTGCAACATCTTCCTCCAAGACCACATCTCGAAGGCGTCAATGCGGTCACGATCGGCGTTTTTAAATGTCCATGTTTCAGAACCGAATATTCTCGTACCTAAATATGGAGAATATTAAAGCTGTTACAAGTTTCGTCTTTGGGGAGTATATGGGGAGGTATTATAACATTTTAAACAGTACTCCATGAAAGATGAGGCTACTTTAGCCAGTCTGAAACCTGGTTGAACTAATTGGTCCCTATTTCTAGTACCATAGTTATGTCTGTCGCCTCTTTTACTAAAAAGATGTAAATTCTTTCTGACATACATGATGTTTTCGTTAATGTTTTGACAGGGTACCGTCATGATGTTAATACTTTTAAACAGCTCCCTTAGAGAATCGCGCCGGAGGACATTGTATATCGCTTTGATGGCTCTTCTGCAGAATAAAAATTGACTCGATGTTTGCACGCATAATAAAATACCGTAAGATATTATACTGTGAAAGTAACTAATGTTAATTAGTGGATTTTCCTAACAGCATATGCTGCTGAACTTAGCCGTCCCGAAAGAGATGTTATATTCGGCCCAATGTAGCCTTGGCTCAAGTATCTGTTCAATACTATGTCACAATCACTGCTTTGACATTTGGAAAGGCAAATCTTATGTATTTTGTTTTCTTTTCATCCAAATTATTCGCCGTGAACCAATTTTAGATTTGCATTAGGGCGTTATTTATGACATCAACATTGTTCGCCCGTCCATTTATCTTAAAAATTAAAGAGGTATCGTCGGCAAACAACACCATATCGTTCACCTTCGTACGCGCATATCTCGTTTTTTTCTCATTCCCAAAGGAATTTCGGGAAATCCTCTCTTAGTGCTGCCCTACACTCCCCAGGCAACCTACATGTCAAATATCAGCTCTCTACGACCAGAAGTTTCAGCTGTACGTTGTATTTTAGTCACTTGGTAACGGTAGAATTAAAAGAAAGTTTGACACTAAAGAGGTGAAGTCATTTGATGATTTCCCATCCAAAAAAACACAACTTGTCTGATGCTTAGTGTACTATAAGTACTAATATTGTAGTAGCTGCACGGGTGCATCTTCTAGGCTTGCCGTATTTACCGCCCTACATACCGAGACTCCTTCGTGCCCCGGAAAGCACTATAAGGGACTGCTCACATTTATTCAGCTCCATTCGCGTTTCGCTGAACGATTGGTCACACTTATACAGCTCTGCTTCTATCAGCCGCGTACAGCTTCGTAAGAATGATAAAGTCGCTGAATACGCGGCAAAAACGGTAAGATGTCCGTGGCTACCGCAGGACCACAGACGCCAATCGCTTCCATATTTGGTAAATAATTGGTACTCAAATGGAACTAATTATTAGTACACCAACAAAAAAATTGGTATATTCGTGGTTTTCGGGAAAATTGACTTTGAAGGTGGTCTGGCGGTAGTCATGCTCTTTAATCATTTAGTATTGTGCTCTTAAAATGGACATTTCTATGTGCGATATTTTTATCGTTTGGCTTCTTGCAGAAGAAATAGATAAAATTGCTGTGTGCTCCATCTTTAACCACATCATCAATAGATTTTTTTTTCTTGCCAATTCGTTCGAAGAGATTACTCTTCGACCTAGCTCTTGGATTATACCTGTAAAAAATGTAACTCATTATATCTTCTAAACTAAGACCCGCCTAAATCTGGGACTTGGCGAAAACTTGCGACTAATTAGCGACTAAATTTGAGAGAGAAAACAGATCTTCGCTAGGTGCCCTCGCTTTTGAGATTCAAATAGACCAAGCTGGGGTGGGCTCATCTCAGATCGGCCATAATAACACATTAGCCCTCCTTTTATACTTGTTTGCCCCGAAAGCTGTAAAGACGCGGATTCAGATTCAGATAAATTTATTTGCTCAAACATGTGTGTACATACAAAAATCGCGAAAAGCTGCTGAAGCTGATCAAATCGTTGTTTCCAAAAGGCATAAGCTGAATAGAGCTGAAACAGTGTGAGTACTCCCTAAGCCGTTGTTCCCAGCTCTCATTCGTAAATCTTTGACGGTTGTTAAGAGAAGTCAAAAAATCTGACATCAGTCTTGCTAAGAGGTATCGTGTTACCCATATGCTGGGTTACGGAAGTTCGATAGATACTTGGGGCACTCCAACTAGTGGTAGTATGGTCAATCTATGCATGCAGTGTTCTGTCTTCTGCTTGATAAGGAGGGAAGTGGAAATTATATTTTTACTTCTCCCCCACTGTTACGTTGCGGCATCCAAGACAGTTGAATCGTTTTTCCGGGACTCGTCGAGCTTCATTGAATCAATGTTTTCTGGTGGTGGCCACTGTTGATTGTAACCATTAAAAAATCATACAGTATGTTAGTGAGTGTTCGTTGTCTCGCAGAACGTGGGCGGCATCGCCAAGCACCTGCAGTTCGTGTCGGGCGCGTACTCGCTGAGCGTGTACCTCGGCGACAGCGCCGTGTCCAACCCCATCGCCTGGCCCGTCGGGGAGGTGCTCTTCAACTTCGGCAAGGAGGCTAACGCCGTCGGTGAGTTATATAATATAGTACTGCTTGTGTCGCCAAGCACGTGCAGTTCGTGTCTACAACGACACTATGTAACATGTATGATTTTACCGGTTCATGCGTCCCTTGTTATCGGCCTGTCCACTGAAAAAATCTAATTTGACCGTCAGTTAGATTATATAAAATATTAACATATTTTTTAATTTTGTTGAAAATTATAGCACGGCGTGCCTTTAGTTGATACGACGGTTTTAAATTTTAAATAAGGCACGCCGTGCTATAATTTTTAGTGCGTTCAGACGTCACGAGCCCCTACTCCCCAGTTTTAGATGCGTTTTATCTTTGTCAATATTCACTGATTTACAAACAAAAAAATACGTGTCCATTATTTGTCAATACTCTAACTGACGGACTAAATAGATATTCAATTTATTGATGGTGGACACTAGCCTATTACGTACATCATCATCATCATATCAGCCGAAAGACGTCCACTGCTGGACATAGGCAGAGAGGTGCAAGGTGTTGAGTTTAACGTACTTATCCTTAATTCAAACAATGTGGTCCTCTCAGGAAGCCCAGTGACAAGCACAGCCCGCGCGTACCGCGGCGCGCTGCCGGAGATCGGGCACATCTTCCGCTCGCCCGAGGCGCGGCCGGCGCGCTTGGTGTCCGACGTGTTCGCGTGCGCCTGCGCCGCGCCGCTGCTTCTGCTGCTGCTGCTGTGGGCCCGGCTCGGCCTCAACTTCAGCAACTTCCCCTTCACGCCAAGCGCGTTGCTCTTCCATTTGGCTTTGGGAGGTAAGAAACATCTAATGATGCAGTTTTAGTTTTCTCAATATCGGGCCCGAGACTCCTTTAAAACTCTTTCTCTATTCCTCATCGCATAGGATTTGGTCATCCACGCCCACTTGGAAGAATCATTCCGTATAAATTAATATCTCAATTCAAAGTAATCATCAGCTGCTGACGCCTATCATGTTGCGTTTAATCACGCAAGTGTTGACGGATTGCTGCTTAACAACAAACCATTGCGCAGTTGTGTTGTTGCTAAGGTTTGGCATTGAAAGCCTTGCGAGCAGTTGTTGTTGACGTTATGCTCGACAGTGACACTTCTTGCATCACTTTGTGAAGATAAAATAGAGTGGTAATCGAATGAATAGCTCGAAAATATCGTTCAGTGGCAGTGGCACCTTAAACATATCTAGTGTATTCTGTGTTTTATACTTGTATGTATGTATGTAAATCGGGCTGGTTTCCGCAACTCCACGACTAAGCGCGTATTTTGCGTGTAGGTGGGACAAATGCGTCATTCGATCCACCCCAGCTCCCCAAGGAAGGCCAGCAACGCCTTGGTGTTACTATCTCGCAGAGGGTACCTGGGTTTCCGAAGTACTTTGCCCTGTAATCCGCAACTACCGGGCAGCTTAGAAGCAGGTGTGCTGCTGTCTCATTCTCCTCCATGCAGGCTCTGCATAGCGGGCTGTCAGTGACTCCTATAGCATAGAGGTGTTTATTAAAAGACCCATGGCCAGTTGTTACGGCTGTGACTGAATGCAACTGTTGTTTAGTCACTCTTAGGGCTTGTTTTGTGAAACGGCCATTTATAGAGGGAAGTGCCTCTTTGGCCTGCCTACACTCACTATGGTCAACCCATAGCTTGTGATGTTTATCTCCGGTGCGTTTCCTTACCAGATTGCGTAAGTACCCGAAAGGCAGCGGCACGATGGGCTCAGGTCCCATTGCTGACAAACTCGACCCCCTTCTGGCGAGTTCATCCGCAGCGTCGTTGCCTCGAGATTCACTGTGTCCCTTGATCCATTGAATGGTTACTTTGTTGTGTCTACCAACCTGGTTGAGACGTTGGTGACACTCGAGAATCAACCCAGAGTTCACTGTGTGGCTGTTCAGAGCTTGCAGGACAGCCATGCTGTCCGAGAGTATGCGTATTGAGTGGTCCTTAACTTCCCTGGTTAGGATGGCTGATGCCGCCAGAGAAATGCCCATGCATTCAGCCTGGAACACTGTGTTGTGGACCCCCAATGGTGTGGCTATGTGGATATTGAGATCCTCTGAGAAGATTCCCGCACCAGTACCTGTACCTGTTTTTGATCCATCGGTGAAGATCCGCAGCTCGGCGGGGCAGAGCCCCTCGCACCGATGATCCTCATGCAATTGGATTTTGTATTTTTTATCGAAGATAAATTGATTGGGTACCCGGTCATTGATTGCTTTTGTTATGGAGAGTTCATTGTTGAGCTCCTCGAGCAGAGCGGTGTGTCGTGTGTCTCTCTTACTCCAGAGACCTAATGTTTTAAGGCGTACTGCTGCCATCGTCGCTTCCTGTTGTATAAACAAGTGTAGCGGAGGGAGCCCCAGCATGGCTTCCAGCGCCGCAGTTGGAGTAGTCCTCATGCAGCCCGTCGTTGCCATGCAGGCCAGCCTTTGCATGTGTTGTAACTTGTTTACGGCTGTAGCTAGCTTTGAGCGTGGCCACCACACCACGGCCCCGTAGGTTAGCATGGGCCGAATTACTGCGCTGTACAGCCATAGTATTATTTTGGGAGATAGGCCCCACTTCTTCCCTATCATTTTCCTGCATTGCCAGAAGGTAATGCAGGCCCTGTTTAGTAGTCTAGGTGATTACTCCAGCTTAACTTACTGTCTAGGATGACGCCTAGATACTTTACCTCGTTAGACAGCTGGAGCTCTGTGTTGAAGAGCATAGGTAGCCGGTAGTGGCCTAGTGCTCGCTTTTGAGTGAACATGACTAATTCAGTTTTCGTGGGGTTTACCGACAGATCATATTCGTCGCACCATCTTTCCACGATGCGTAGTGCTTGTTGAGTGAGGTTGCAGATCGTTCCAGTCACTTTCCCTGACACTAGGATTGCGAGGTCGTCAGCATAACCTATTGTGTAGTAACGATGTGCGTTGAGTTTAGTGATCAGGTCATCAATTACCAGATTCCACAGAAGAGGGGAGAGCACACCCTCCTGCGGGCAGCCTCTGGCTATCAGAGCCAACTGCTGCTCTTCCTCAAGGCGAACAACTCGTTTGCTTAACATATTAGTTATCCAGTCAGTTAGTACCTGTTCCACGCCGTGTTTGGAGAGAGCGGCACTAATGCTGGAAAAGTTTGTCTTGTCGAAGGCTCCTTCGATGTCTATGAATGTGCCCAGGCAGGACCCTTTCTGGTGAATCGCTTCCTCAATCTGGTTCACCACCAGATGAAGAGCGGACTCTGTCGACTTACCCGAGCTGTATGCGTGTTGGTTACCATGCAGTGGTATTGTTTTTAAAACGCCATCACGTAGTTCCCTTTCACACAGTCTTTCCATTGTCTTTAGTAAAAACGAGGTCAGACTAATAGGTCGATAGGATTTAGCGTTTGTGTAGTCACTTTTACCTGGCTTCGGAATGAATATTACTTTCACTTCCCTCCATCCTTTAGGAACGTATCTAAAGGCCAGGCACGCTCGCATTAAGAGCACCAGTTTTGATGCAACAGCGGTACCTCCCCACTGTAGTAAGGCAGGAAACACACCGTCGGGACCTGGTGCCTTGAAAGGTTGGAAGCTTTTGATGGCCCACTGAAGTTTTTCCAGCGTAATCATCTTTTCTGCATAAAGCCAGTCATCATCTGATGGTGTTTGGATAACGTCAAGCCATTCATTTACCTGCGCGAATACGCTGCCTGGGAAGTGAGTTTCTACTAGGAGACGTTGCGCTTCTTCAGGTGTCGTGGTCAACGTGTTATCGGGTTTCCGGAGTGTGGCGATCTCAGGTGTGTTCTGTTGCGCCAGTATTTTCCTTACCCTGTTTACTTGTTGGCATGATTCAATGTTACCACAGAATTTACGCCACCCTGTAGTTCTTCTGAATCTGATGCATCTCTTGTAGCTCGATTTGGCCGCGTAATAAGCGTCCCAATCCTCATCACTACATGTGTTCATGGCTCTGTTAAGAGCCTTTCTTACCTTACCGCGTTTGCGCTCCAGGTCTGCACCCCACCAGGGTTGTTTACCCGGTGTGTTGCGCGGAATCGTTTCTGGGCAGGCGATTCGGTAGCTGTTTATCAGCGATTCGGTGAGTAGTGTTACTTGCGCATCGATCTGTGCCGTGTCCGCAAGCAACTCCGAATAGCATGATGTTACAAGCCTTGAGGTAAGGTTGCGTGTGTACACCGATATATCCGTGTTGCGAGGATTACGCCTAGGTTGTTTGGGTGGTATACAGACCTGGATGTCGAAGCGGATCCACCTGTGGTCTGAGCAGGAAGCCTCATTCGAGACTTGCCACCCAGTGATTAGTTCCGCTGCTCCCTCCGTAGCCAGAGTCAGGTCTATGATTGTACGACTGCGTCTGGTCACGAAGGTTGGTTCCGAACCCGTGTTTAGTAGGGATAGGTTAGTAGTGAACAGATAATCAACTAATGTCTTACCCCTTGCGTTTTGCGTCTCCATCCCCCACAGTGGATGGTGTGCGTTTGCGTCGGTCCCAATGACAATCTCATCCCTGCTGTTTTCACAGTGCGTGATGAGGCGGACCAGGTCGTGTGGGGGCGGTTCCTCCGCCTCAGGCATATATACCGAGGCAAAGACGAGCCAACTTAGTGGCTCCCCGCTGTATGTTCTGCCTAGCAGCAGAGACATCTCTGCAACAGAAGTCGTTTAATAGCTGTGCTTTAAGGTTACCTGTGACATAGATGCACGATCTAGGGTGATCATGGTCCGCAGTAACAAGGAGCTTACCACCAAGATTGGAGAGTCCTCGTATGTGGCCACCCCTAATCCACGGCTCTTGGATCAGGGCAATGGCCGTGTGTTGAACCTCCAGCCACTTGCGGAGTTGAGGCGTCGCGGTCTGGCTGTGGTGGAGGTTAGCCTGCACGACTTTACAGGCCGACAAAAGGGACGCCATCGCCGGCAAGACCCTCCTCGTCGCCCTCAAGTCGCAGCCCGGCAAACAGGTCGCCCTCGTCGAAACCGTCCCCTCCCGGGTCTGAAGCCGGGGACAACATTACGTCGTCCGGCTCCCCCCCCCGATGAAGGGACGGCACCCACGGTGGCGGCAGGGGCGGCTGAGTCTGCTGCTACAGCAGGTTCGGCCGCAGTTGCTTCCGGGTTGTTTGGCGGAGAATCGGTGTCCTCTGCGTCTTCCAGCGGCTGTTTCGTGATCGTCGACGAACCTGCCGTTCGGACCCTGGAACTTGACGTACACCGCTCCCAAACCAATTGAGTGACGGCGCTCGGCGCTCATCAGGGTCGGAACTTGGTCCTCGGGGATACCCAGCACCACGAACCAGCAAGCCTTCTGCTTCTCGGCGTGCAGCACTACCCACCTCCTTACGTCGATCCAGCGATTCTGGTACCAGAGGGCTCGTCCAATAAAGGTTGAGTCCTCGTAGACTCCCTGGTCGTCGGGGATGGCGATGCTGCAGCGCACCCGCTTCTGGATCTCCGTCTGGCTCTTGACGACTGGCGAGGTGCCAGCCGGGAGAGCCAGGCTGGAGACTGTTTTTTTCAGCCAGGCTAAGGTGAAGTCGTTACCGCACCACAGCTTGAGGACTCCACCGGTGAACAGCGGCTTCGCGTTGAAGGTTGGTCCCAGTGTATCCTGCATAGCAGAGCAGGTCTCGCTGATGATCCGCTTGTGGATAGCAGCCAAGACCTGGTCCGATACTCCCTGGCTTATGATGCCCCTCCGGTCGCAGGTTATTGCGACGTTTAGGGACGCACTGGCAGCTTGGGCGTAGCTTCTGTTAGCAATCCTCTGGGATTGGTCAAGCCGCGGCCGCTTGTGCTCTCCACGGGGCGAAATCGTCTCGCTGAGAGCCCGCTTGGCCGCAGCCTGGTCACTTCCATCGGATCGCTGCGTTGTGGTTGCCTCCTCGGCCGGACCTCCTGCGGATTTAGATTGCTGTGTGCTAGGCGTTGGTCGGCTAGTGCCGGCCTCAGCCTGCGACCGCTTCCCCTCAGAGAAGTTCAGCTTACCTTGCTTGGTCGGTTTAACCGAGCTGGTGGCAGCAACCTGCTTGTTTTGGGGGGCTTTGCGTCCCCGCCTGCGTTCGTGACGCCGCTCCTTACGCGTCAGTCTTTCCCTCCTCTTACCCTGGCTTGTAGGAGCTGTAGGACCCGAGGGGCCCGAACAAGAGCAATGGGCTTGTGGAATGGATTTTTTACCCTTGCCCTTGCCTTTACCTTTACCCTTACGGGTAGGCACCTGCCAGGCGCTGGTAAAAACGTCCTCGGTGTTGCTGATCGCCTCCGCGTGACCGGAGGCGGCCTTGACTTGGGAAGCGGCTTGAGGAGCCACAGGAGGAGCGGGAGGGTGTTTGGGAAGGCTACTTCCGGCAGAGGCGTTAGCCGTCTCCGTTTTCGCCTTTGTGTGTAAAGGATCGGTACTGGTCCCATGCAGCGCCGTTCTCCTTTGCTTGGAGTGGGACTTTTTGGTCTTAGCTGCGGTTTTCGCCACAGCCGGACCAGCGCCCGCGCTGGCGTCCACGGCGTGAGCCGCAGGACATCCAGGGGCGAGCGAGGCACCAGAGGTACCTCGCTTAGGAGCTTTGCCAGCTTTCGCCGACTCCACTCCTGCGGTATTTTTAGTTGGCTTCAATCCGTCCATACTAAAAATTTTTGAACTTCATCTTCCTGGCTCCCACCCACCATGGAGCCCGCACCTGGGAACGTCGCACTACTGTGAGTGCGAACGTTAGGACTACCAGGAAGATATAGGTGCGCAAGGCTGGTTTACAGCGCGACATCGGGTGCTCGATCGGGTTGGCAACTAATCAACCCTCACTTACACCGTCAGCATGGCCTTTACCTACCGCTTCGGCCGCCCAAGGACGACCTTAGCGGACCCCACGCACCTCGCCTGTGGCCCTCTGACGGGACACTGGCCATTTCCCTACCCTTGGCTAGAAGATAGGGCCACCGTTTTGCTTGAAATCCAGACCAAAGGGGGCGTGTTGCCTCACGGACACATTACCGCCAGTGCCGATCGGCTCAACCCCCCAGGACTCCTTCATCCCCGCTTACGGCGCTCGACTGCGCAGGTCCTAGTGCAGGTGACAAAATTCTCCTACCCGCCGTCAGCTGAGTTTAGTGACGGCCGAGCCCGCAACCACTTCGTCACAGAAGGGTCACAGTTAGGAGGGGAGTTGGGAGGGGTTATAGAGGGGAAAAGGGGTTTAGTGGGATATGGGATGGGACTGAGTGGAAAGCCCTCCACTCTGCGGGTCGCCCGGTGGTTTCAGTTACGTCTATTTCGTAAGGAATTAGACCAAAAACGGGTTGGCAACCTCGAGAAGGTATATCCACCGGACTTGCCTTGAGGATCTACACGACCGTTGCGCTCCCCTTCAAGACCACGCCACCTTCCCGTCTCTGAAGGAGACAGCAAGGTAGGCCTGCATCTATACAAGCAAAGCAAAGCAAAGCATGTCGTTGTGCAACCGTAAAAGCATACATACAGACCCCCCCCTTCTAAGTTCATGTAGTTCGAAAGAATGAATATTTCAGAAATAATCATTCTTTCGAACTACATGAACTTAGAAGGCTATATTGATGATTTAAATGGTTATAATTCTTTAGATAAATACGCGTTACGGTCGCAGATCGCATTTGGTCCACATACAGCTTCACACTGACCGGCAAATTGCAAAAAGCATAAAAATATTTGAATTTCGCGGGCTACCCTGGAGCATTCACCTTAAGATTACTTCTACATGGCCCTACTCCAAAAACCAATCATCTGCCAACTGATTTACGACATTCACGCTGATTTAAGATCTCTCTGGCGTATGACTGTCTCGTTGTTCTTGTGTTCACAAACCACGGCTGACGCGTGGGGTCCTTCTATTAGTAATTTTTCGTGCTCGCTATAATTTTCTAACGTATAAATTGTCCAGTCGGTTTTTTTTATAACTCCTCCCCATCTCCACATATAGACAAATTCCCCCCTAACCCCAACGAAATGTTTGATCCGCGTCTGCTGGTGCCTTACCTTAGGGGCGCCGGTGTCGATGAGGATGGCCTAGGGCGCTGGCAGCATTTAATCCGCCTCTGATTTGTACGTCCGCGTCCCTGTGAGCATTGAAGATAAACCCATGTGTTTCTCGTTTAGGTTCCCTCGGGCTGTACGGCGTGCTGTGGCTGCAGCTGTCCATGTTCGACACGGTGCGTTACCTGCTGCCGCTGGGCGCGCTGACGTTCCTGTCGGGCCACCGCCTGCTGCGCCGCCTGGCCAGCGGCAAGCTGGCGCGCTAGGCTGCATCTACTGCGCCGCCTGGCCAGCGGCAAGCTGGCGCGCTAGGCTGCATCTACTGCTGGGTGATCACGTAGCATTTGTTAGCTCAGGCCGCGCGTAAACCTAGACAACTGGGTTCAATCCTGAGAAGAAAAATATTGCTATTTAGTCCGTCAGTTAATAGATTGTTGTCGAAAAATATTGGACTCTTGTTTTTTGTTTTATTAAATAAAAGGTTGATCCGCGTAACTTCGTCTACTCCGCTCCTGTTGGTCTTAGCTTGATGATATATAGCCTATAGGCTTTCTCGATAAATGGGGACACTAAGAATTTTTCAAATCGGACCGGTAGTTCCGGAGATTAACGCGTTCAAGCAAACAAACAAACTTCTGCTTTATATATTAGTATAAATTAAAAATTGACGTAGATTAAACGTATCAAAGCTCAGAAGTAGAGGGGTTTTTGACGTCACGTTCAGGTAAAAAAAGAATTATCAAAATCGGACTACTCTGTAAATTTAAGCGTGGTCGTACAAAAAAATATACGCGTCAACTTGAGAACCTCCGTTTTTTCGTCTGTTAAAAAGTGTGACGTCACGTGAGTTTACATCGCACTGTCTTCTTAATTTTTTGTTTACGTGAAAAAAAAAATACGTGTCCAATATTTTTTAGAAATCTATCTGACGAATTAATTCGATTTTTTAGTCAAGTACCCTACTAGAACCTTCTTTTTTAAAAGATGGAGAGGAATTTCGTAATGCGTTACGTTGCTGCCTGACCTAACGTCCATAAACCTTTACACTATTTAAACTAAGATAGGAATGCAAGTTCTTTTTGGTGTGAATGATTGGGTCTTTTCAGTTCCTGCATAGGATTGTGTCCTACAAAATAACTAGATAATTTTTGTTTTTGTTTGTTAAAATACCGATTACGCCATTGTAGATATATAAAACGTAATACATGTCATAAGAGTTTTAAATCCAATTAATTACAGTAACTGTCAACTTTAAAAATTGGTATTCAATAATAGTAAGATAAGAAGTTTGTAACTTGCACGCTTGTTTTATTTTCCCTAGAGTATAATTTATAATTTGTTGTTATTGCATTTTATTTCCACTAAGGTTTAACATATTGTGAAGAGACAATGTGTGTCAAGGCACGTTCGAGTAGGGATGATTCCTGAGTAAAAAATATTCTATTTAGTCCTTCAGTTAGGTTATCGAAAAATATTAGACACGTATTTTTTGCTTTATCAAATCAATAAAAATTGACGAAGATAAAACGCATCAAAATTAGGAGTGAGGCTTGTGACGTCACTACTAGGTAAAAAGTGTACTGAAATGTGACGTCACATGAGATTTCAACGCACTGTATCGTCTTATTTGGTTTACGTGTAGAATATTTTATAGAAATCTATCTGACGGCATAATTAGTTTTTTTTGTCAGCTACCCTATTCATTTGTAAATACGATCTCGACGTCTCATTGGAGTGCATAGTAAAATAAGAGGTCTCATTGTATTTCTGGTTTCTGAACATTCAATACCAAGAATGCAATACGAGTGGTTGGGAAAATATTGTGACTTATTTCATCTTATTTGGGGTCATATAGGGATTCTACGGAATTTTTAACTTGCAATTATTTTATATTAAGTCTGATTCAGTAGAGCTCCTACATAACCCCATCAAATACATGTAATTATAATTTTACATAATAAAAGTAATGTGATTCGTTATTTCTCTTTTTTTTTCATATGATGGGTCCATTAACACTTTCGTTAATATTACGCGCTTAGTCGTGGAGTTGCGGAAACCAGCCCGATTTACATACATACATACATACATAACACTTTCGCTGGTGAGAAACAAACGTTTGTTTTTACAGAATGAACGCGAGTTCGGCGCGAACAGTCTGTCTAAAGTACTATAAGGAAGGACTGTGCGGCAAAACATTGTTTTTACGTTTTAATGGTGGGTTAGAATCAAAAGGTATTTATTCAAACTAGGCTGAAAATCAGCACTTTCTGAACTTCAAAATTTATATGAAGACAGTCCCAGTCCACTGCTTGGGGCGACCACGTTTACGTTTACCTTGGGGATTCCAGTTTAGGACTTGCCTCGGTACGTGTTCAAGATCTCTTCGGAGAGTGTGGCCGATCCAGTTTCACTTGTGGAGTTTGATCTGCTGGTCGATCGGAGTCTCACCGCAGCGTTCCCACAGATCTTGGTTGGAGATTTTCTTGGGCCAGCAAACACCGAGGATACGACGAAGAAATCGTTTGATAACGACCTGGAGTTTGTGCGAGATGTCCTTAGTGACCTTCCACGTCTCACATCCGTACAGCAACACGGTTATTACGTTAGACCGGAATATTTTGAGTTTTATTCTTCGGGTCAATTTCCTTGATTGCCATACAGGACGGAGTGCAAAGGTTGCTCTTGCCTTGGCAATTCTCGAAGTGGTGTCATCTTCAGTTCCTCCAGTTTCTGACACTACACTACCGAGGTATGTGAACTTAATAGACTCTCTCCACCTCCTCTGTGCCGATGAGCAACGGCAAAGAGCTTGTCGCCCCGCACCTCATTTCCTGGGTCTTCCGGATGTTGACTTTTAGTCCCGCCTCCTTAGCCTCTCGTCGTAGGTCATCCAGCATGGCTTGCATGTAAGCGCGTGTGTGGCTCTTACCAGGTCTTCCAAGACGCTGGAGAGTCCCCACTCTATGCCGCGGCGCTTGTTGCTCAATTGTATTGAGCATGATGCTATCCAGAACAACAAGGAAAAGGAGAGATGAGAGAAGACACCCCTGTCGAACTCCCGCATGGACCGGTATGTCCTCTGAGATGAGGCCGTCATGTGTCACTCTACAGGAATACTTCTTGTACATTAATATGGCCTTGATTAAGTTCGTGATTTTCTCGGGGACCCCAATTTCATGCAGCCGGGCCCAAATGCAACTCCACTTCAGCGTATCGAAGGCTTTTTCGAAGTCCACGAAGGTCAAATACATTTCTCTCTGCCATTCTGATGACTTTTTGAGTATAATGCGCAAGGTATTAATCTGGTCCGTACACGATAGATTAAGTCGGAATCCAGCCTGCTCTCCTCGAAGAAGAGGTTCAACGGGACCCGCCTGCCGGTCCAGATGATCCTACAGAGCACTTAAAGGCGGGTCCAGACATGTATCATTTGCCCGATCCGATCACCGTATCCGTATCGTCGACGCGTATCATGATCGCATATGTGGACGGGTAATGATACGCGTATCATGATACGCGATCTCGATACGCCGTTATGATACGGCCCGTCCCATGTCATGTCGGTTTTTGTCCGATCATCAAAGGTGATACAGATACGGACGTGGGTCAGTCTGGACGCGTCACTCGCGACGCTCGGTCGGTTGCACGTGCGCGTCATTTTCAGTCCTTGCCGTGAAGTAAAAACAATGAATTGGAACAATGAAAATGTTATTAAATTTATCGAGGCCTATAAAGAAAAGCAAGTATTATGGGACCCCAGCCACAAAAGCTATTACAACAGGAATCTGAAGCAGGAGGCCTGGGATGAACTCTCCGTCGAAATGGAGTGTCCAGTTGGCGAATTGAAGAAAAAGATGGATTATTTGTTGGCTGCCCTTCGCCGTGAAAAATCAAAAATCGCTAAAACCAGCACAACAGGAAAAGGTAAGTAGATACTGCTATATAGTGCGTGCAAAATCTATGCTGGTTTGTGAAGTTCGCACAAGTCGCCCGCCCTCCCCTCCCCGGTCGACGAACAGAGTGGCATTATTTTGCACGCACTCTACTCGTACCCGTTCATGAAAACTCAATTGATATTTTATAATTATTATTTTATTATTATTCCTCTTTATTTATCTTTAATCTTAGATTAAGTTTTTTACAATATGGATATAAAAGTAAAATACATATTAAATGAAATTACAAAACATAAACACATTATAAAAAAAATGTTATTATTATTTTTAATTTAACTACACACTAATACCAGAAAAAGCCAGAAATTAAAAACTTTACTCTGAATGTGATGGGATTAGAATAGTTATACTTATTTCTATATCGTAGTAGTAATCATTGCATAATTTTAAATTATAGGAGCTGATGAAGTATACCAGTCTTCTTGGTTCGCTTTCAAATTTTTGCAATTTCTGATGGACAGAAACAAGCCTCGCCCGAGAATTAATACTGTGAGTATCTTCAGCACAACCACATTATTACGTTTAACTTTAATTATTTTGACTTTGATTTTTTTTAAAACAATTTTTTTATTAGGAGACACCATGTGGTTGCCGCGGCGGCATATGCTACGGCCTTTAAGTCTAATTCATATGATCTTGCCATGATAATTTTCCGACTGTACAGCAATATTCAGCAATTTTATCCCTCATTACCTGGGCCGACAAAGAAGGTCTGCGTGGGGTATTCGTGATAGGCAATAATGAAGTTATATCGTTATTTTCGAGACGCCATCTTCCCATTGTTACTGACCCTTCTACTTCACTATCAATACTACCTGGTGGTGCATAAATTTTAGCAGAATTAGTACTTTTTATTAAGAAGTTGTGAAGATGACATATTGTCATCACAATCAGTTGTGCCGTTTCAGGTTGGAGTAGAATTGGCTTTCGTAGTACTCTAAAAACACTAGCTGAAATGCCAAAAGCATTTTCAACCACTCGTCGAACTCTTGATAATCGATAATTAAATGTTTTTTTTAATGATCCTTTAGGATGTACACCTGGATATGGCTTCATCATATGGATACCTAACGGGAATGCACTGTCTGCTACAAAATAGTATGGTATAATGCTATTCGTTCCTTCTAATAGTTTCGGAGATGGAAAATTTAATGAGTTGTTTGAAATTTTTTCCTTGAGAATGGAATCATTAAATACACCTCCATCGGAAATTCTCCCTTGACACCCTACATCGACAAATATAAATTTATATGAAGCATCAACTAAAGCGAACATAACAATACTAAAAAATTGTTTATAATTATAAAACTCCGACCCGCTATTGAAAGGTGCCTGCAACATGATGTGTTTCCCGTCCATAGCACCAACCACGTGTGGAAGGTCCCAACAGTTTTGAAACTCGGAACTAATTTTCTCCCATTCTTGATGCGATGTAGGCAACTGTAACAAATATATTAATTATTTTATTTTGCTTGCAGGAAGACCAAGACCGCGCTTTGAAGGATAATACATCTGAAAATGAGGAAAATGACGACATAGGTGAAGATCATGCAGGGCTGCCAGCAAATAAATCGCGGCTGTACGGTTAATTATCTGCAATTATACGAAATTGGATCGTATTATACATAAATATTCCATAAATCGATTTTGCTTCATAATTTCATAAAACTAACATAGGTACTGACTTGCGGGTCTAAAAAGGCCTCTTTATCAGAATCAGAAAACACATCACGCTATCCGTCACTGTCAAATTTACCCAATCAACCTTAAGCCTACTGCGCGATAAAAATTAAATATGACAGATTGTTTGGTGATTTATGTAATGATTCTAATATGATTTTTTTTTAAGTGACCTTTTTAGACCCACTGTACGTTAAAACTGTTTCGGTTTTAGGGTTCCAAACAAAAAACGAAACCCTTATAGAATCACTCTGGTGTCTGTCTCTCTGTCTGTCCCTCTGTCACAGCCAGTTTTCTCCGGATCCTCTAAACCGATTCTGTTATTGATTTGATATATGGTTACACATGGATTTCTGTGACCCAGACACGGACGCGTTATGCAAATTAAGTTTTTATTTTTTTTAGTATGGGTCACATTTGGGGTTCAAACTAGAATTTTCAAAAAAAAAGATTTTGGAACAATATCGTGTGACATCAAATAAAAGGGCTAACTGTGAGGGGTTTCATTAGATTTTCTTAAAAAAATTTCGAAATATAAAACAGTATACCTACTGGCCGGTGCTCATGACGTCATGAATCGAGGCCATACTGTTGAGTCGTTCCGAAATATACTTGCAAGTACGTTGACGTCATAAATTGACGCCATATTGAAATAATCGTCAAAGTCTGATGCACACACGCCTGTTTATCGTTTGATATACTACTAATCAATCAATTTAAATTTGAAAAATTGGCAATATCTTATCTCCATCTCTGTTCATCCTATACAGAGTCAGACCACTTCGAAAAAAGCAAGAAGCGAACTCACGTACCATTTCATGTCGTATTCTTTTGTATCGTATTATACAGAATGATCATGGATACAATACACCGTCCGATTATACAAATTTTGTATCCAAATATACAATCTGGCAGCCCTGAGATCATGATCAGTCACAAGATAAACAACCCCGTTCCACCGCGAGCACTGAATCGGACCAAACAACCGATAATGCAAAGAATTCATCAAAATCGCAATTCAAATCTCCACTTCCGAAAAAGAGAAAATACGTCGCGAACCAGAACCCAATGTTGCAATCGGCATTTGATTTGCTGAAATCATCAGCTTCGGCTGCTAAAGCGGTAGCTACTGCTTCGACTGCACCCGCTTCTGGATTAGACCAGTATCAGCTATACGCTAATTATTTGGCAAGCAAATTTAGGGGTTATTCCAAGCAAACCTACATGACTGTGGAACATCAAATAAACAACATCCTATATAACGCTGATTGTGGACAATATGAATATCAGCGCGGGTACTCCACTCCGTCATCTACGTATCCCATGGCTGAGACTACAACTCCACAAATGTCTGTCAATTCTTCTTATTCAAACAGAGCACAAAGTTTAGCCCCGCACATGACTGAAAATCAAGCACATTGTCCAGTGACTCAAGTGGATGATTCGTCGATGGATTCCGAAGATTCTTTTCGTGATTTGATCCATGACATCAATTATTAGTAATAAACAATAATTGTTTATAAAATTATAAATAATTGATGGCATGGATCAATAATTATTTCTATAATAAAAAATATCCTACCTTGATGTTGTCTTTTAATGCCTCCACGATAGCTTGACAGGTCTCTGGCACTATAACACTTATCGATTGTTTCGAAACTCTGAATAAATATTGTAGGCTTGTATAGGAATCTCCGCTGACTAAAAATCTCAAAGTGATACTTAATCTTTCTTCAACAGAAATTGCTTTCCTGTATGTAGTATCCGTTTTTTTAATTTTGTGGCCAATCAAATTTATCAAATATTCGAAGTCACTAGGTGCCATACGGGTGAAGTTTTTGTATTTACCACTTATGTGTTGAAATCTTAGGTCTCTCATCAAAGCTCTTCCTCCAAGTCTGTATCTGTTTCTAAATAATTCCGTTTGCCACCATCGTCTCTGTTTTGGTTTTGAAGTTAGAATATTGTGAATGACAATAAAACAGGCACATGAAATTGCTAAATTCTCGTACACTTCAACCAACTGCGACGACATGTTTGATCGAGAGCAGAAACTGAACTGGGCAATTTGATACGCGATCATGACTATTGTGAAGATACGGATACGGAGCAAATCGGAGGCGTCCAAAACTTAATACGGGGCTTGATACAATACGCAGATACGGATACGGTGATCGGATCGGGCAAATGATACATGTCTGGACCCGCCTTAAGACGGTGCCGAGAGCACGTTAATGGCTCCAGTTGCCACATTCACTGAGGTCTCCCTTAGGAACGGTGATTAGGAGACTGTTATTATGGACACGTCAGCTTTAAGCATTTCCGCCATGATGAGGTCGACTCCTGGAGCTTTACCGTTCTTAAGTGAGTGGATGGCTTTCACTACTTCCTCTGTGGTGGGAGGAGACACATCGATGTCTAGGCTTAGTGCAGGAAAGCTGGCCGTTGGTGAGTTCGTGATAGCGGGGTCAACTGGGACTCTGAAGATATCCTGGAAGTGCTCTCGCCAGCGTTGAAGCTGCCCCTCTGATGTTACTATTAGTTGGCCGTCCCTGTCCTTCAATGGCCTTTCCTTCCTCTGGTTGCGATTTCCGGCCAAGATCGTTGCCTTGTAAATCTTTCTGAGATTACCGGACTCAAAAACACGTTATTGAAAAGATTGTTAATAAATTAATAAGTAAAAAAAAGAAACAAAAGTTACCTATACGGTCAGAATAAAGAATCTATGAAAGAATATTTAGCATTGTCTCGTTTTCAACACATTTTTAACGGACTTCTTCAAGAAGGAGGAGGTACTATGTTCGGCTGTATGTATTTTTTTATGTATGTTCACCGATTTCTCCGCCAATTGTGGACTGATTTAAAAAAGTCCCGCCTCTCGTAAACAAGGTCTACTAAATTAATAATATAATACTGTTTGGCGTTAAGAATCTTTATTAAAATATATTTAACACGCTTAGCATACATAAAGCATTTGACTTACAGTTCCAAGTAAATGCGCTCATTATTATTATCTATCACAGAATAAATCATCTTGAAATGATTCCATTTTACTATTAAATATATTATTGTTTAGAAAATTATTCTAGTTCATTAGAAGCTAAGTCATTAAAACTATTTGCATAAAGGTACACACATTGCAAATTAAGTTGCTTGTCTTACTTAATTATGAGGAAACCATTCTCCACACACAATTTTTCGTCAAAAACAATTCAAATTAGTAAAGTTGTAGAGACAATAATGAACATCAGTCCACTTAATTGTATTACCGGCTCCACTGGTATCGACATCTTCCAAACATTCACTTTGTTACTTTTGATTGGAATTAATAATACTGTCTACTGTAATGCTTGGTTTGTTGGTTTAGTTAATGTCAGTCTAGAACTCAGCGTCAAGTGTGAATACGTTGTCCATCTGGTTGGCCATGACTCCCCACTTCTGGTACTCGCTAACTTTCTTCTCAAAAAAGTTGGTCTTGCCTTCCAGTGAGATGAGATTCATGAAGTCGAATGGGTTCTTTGTGTTGTAGTGCTGTTGACAAAATAATGCAATTTAGTAGGTAACATGTTTTTAAACATTAAAATAATAATAAAAAATTTGCATCATCTACTTTGATAGGCAAAAGTAAAATGAGGTAAACTAGAATGGTAACTGGTTATTCATTAGCTGAATAGTTCTTATCAGTGCCACAATTGTTTAAATATATAGTGATATTGGATGACCTGAATTTTCCATTAGAATAAATTATTATTTATCATTTGTGTTGCCTGACCTTTCCTAATTAGGACCTTGCTCTGTCGATCGTTGATGACTATTGTTTTATCAAGACCTATTTTCTTCAAAACACATAACTGAAGCGTGTCTTCGCCGTGCATTAGGTCAGTTTTGCCTTGATATATTACTGACTATATGTTTGGCGCTCTTTGGGGGAGGCTTACGTTCATCAGTCGATAGCAATGGCTGATATGATGATGATATTACTGAAGTAATATTTACCTTTTCTCCGATAAGTTCCATGAGCAGTCTGTCGGCAACGAACTCGATGTAGTTGGACATCAGTTCACAGTTCATGCCGAGCAGCCTGACGGGCAGGGCGTCCGTTAGGAACTCCTGCTCGATGACGACGGCGTCTTTGATGATGTTCAGTACGCGCTCCTTGCTCGGCTTCTGCACCAAGTGCCGGAACATCAGGCACGCGAAGTCGGTGTGCAGACCCTGTGGAAAATTAGATGTTATATTGTCATCAAATAAGGTTACAAATGACTGCTACTTTGTTATGGGAATTCATTAAGCAGCCTGTGATGATGAACTCATTTTATAGTCAACCATCAATAAAAGTTGATACTTTATATAAAAAGAAGCTAGTAATTACAATAGTTTCCCACAATTAATAAAAATGTCGAAAAGAGTGCTTTAAATTTAATTGTTTCAACTGTTAATGTAGCCCCATTCATTAACATGTTTTAAAAATGGGTTGAGCTAAACCTTATCAAATACTGGGGTTACAGTAATTTTAATGTTCATATCACATTACCTATAATGCAAAAGCAGCACTCCATGGAATAAATTGCTACTAAGCTAATAAAGTAATCGATTTTGCGATAAACATAGGTGCACATATAAGCAAATAGCACTTGTGGGTTTTTTATCTTTGACTCATTCATGCTAGTATTTTCAGATAAGGGTCTGCGTGAGGAACAACACTGCAGATAAGGAGTTTGCTGATAATTAGCTTACTGATACTGAAAGCTGTTTGTATTGATGAATTTGCTGGCTGAGCTTATCAGAATGGCTGGTATAAGTACTTCCAAGTTTAAGCAAAATCCTATATAGTATTATCAAAACACAAACCTCGTCCCTAGAAATCAGCTCATTGCTGAAAGTCAATCCAGGCATCAAGCCTCTCTTCTTCATCCAAAAGATAGAGGCGAAACTGCCAGAGAAGAAAATGCCTTCAACAGCAGCAAATGCGATGATGCGCTCAGCAAATGTAGCAGACTTGCTTGCGATCCACTGCAGAGCCCAGTCAGCCTTCTTCTTCACACAGGGCAGGGTTTCAATAGCATTGAACAGGAAGTCTCTGCATAAGGAAAGGTTGTCATAATTACAATGGAAAACTTTGTGTTGTATGAACTTTATGAGTCATAGTCAGTGGTTTAGTGCCTACTTGTTTTGTTCCTATGACGTAATGCCTTTTATTGCAGTGTAGTTAATAAATGTGTAATATGAGTTGCATTTATATTTCTCTAATGCTTAGCAAAGTTTAATTACTATGTTTTTAATGTATCTTTATCTTTCCCAAGTTAATTTTCTGAGAAGACTTATGAGTTAGCCACATCCTTTTACACAACTTGGTCAAGAAAGTTGGAATTAAGTAATTGAGCTCAACTTACCTCTCCTTTGGGTCTCTAATGTATGTGTCAATGAGCAGAGAGTACATCTCGGAGTGTACATTCTCCATAGCAATCTGGAAGCCATAGAAGCATCTTGCTTCAGTCACTTGCACCTCCTGTGAGAAGCGTTCCACCAGGTTCTCATTGACAATGCCATCTGAGGCAGCAAAGAAGGCCAGAACATGTTTGATGAAGTGCCTCTCGCTGTCCTTGAGGTTCTCCCAGTCTGATAAGTCCTGTACACAATTTAATGTAAGATGAGTCACAAGAATGCCTGCTTGTGTACAAAACATTGCAACATGTTTTGAGTAAGGAGCAATAACAAATTTAAAGCTGCATCAGTTCGAGGTTCATCAAATATCTAGTGACCGAGAAACGGCGTAGTTTCAATAGTAACAAACCTAACGAAAAACTTAAGATTTTGTTTTTCATTTATAAGCTTTAGAAACTATTGCAGGACAGATACTATGCTAGAAATTATGAAACAACAGAAAAATAACACGACTGTTGTTACGCCATAATTTTGGTACCTATCCACTTCCTGTAATACGCGGGGGGTGGTCATGCGTGACCAAGACCATTATAACGACCAGAAGCGGGCCGATAAATAGGGAGCTTTCTTATCTTGTATTCCAATGGACTCCAGAGGTGGTAATTCAAATAATCTTATAAAGCATTTACTACAATCAATAAAAACAAAACCTGTGAGATATAATATAAGACTAAAATAACCACGAGACGTAAACAAATACGAACCTTGGATAGATCCACTTCCTCTACGGTCCAGAACGAAGCCTCGGCCTTCTTATACATGTCCCAGATGTCAGGGTACTGTATCGGGAATATGACGAAGCGACGCGGGTTATCGCGCAGAAGCGGCTCTTTCTGTGGGTCAAATTCTGCCACCTCCTTTCCTTCAACCTCCATAGTTTCCTCACTCATATTGTCATTGCGTTCGGCCAAAACATTGGTGTTAGTACCTCCGCTCTGCAAAGCAAACAATGGTTAGGTTCAGGTTCTGACATGTCGCAATCTAATCTAATAATAACATAATAGGTAGGTATGTGCAAAGTAACTAACCTTTAAATACGCCTGCATATTATCGTTATGAAGGTTTTCCTTGTCAACGATTGGAGCCATTATGTTTTGTTTAAATGAAACAATGCAATTTAAGTCAACTTTAAGTTACGGTCAACACGGACAAGTTCACAGTTGCGAATGCACGTTTGTCGGCCGCCCGCTTTTTTGAGTACACTCAATTTCCCTCCAATCTTGAACTAGTCAATGATTGGTTTTTTTCCGAAGTCCACTATGAGACCACGGAAATTATGCTAACACTCCAACACGGAAATTTTACCACAAATTTTGCAATTTACAAATAAAGATTAGATAAATTATAACTCTAAAATATACAATTTTATCAATGGGTACGTAAACATGAATCAGAAATTGATATTATGAGTTAGGCTGAAGCAGTTACAGACTCTCAAAAAGTGATTCGGAACGATCATCTGTTTACAAGTTCATTGACCACTCAGAAAACAGCAAATGCAAAAGAGCGGTATTCATTTAGGGTTGGTTACTTTCATTGTATTCCGTCGTAAAATTCTAATTTAATCGCTACTCAAGTTTTCTAATATTTGTGTATACTATTATGTGTCTTGTACTACAAACATTTATTTATCACTTTAAAAGAAAATCCAATAAATACGCACTATCGGGTTTCGCGCTTAAACTAAACATTTTATATAAATTTTTCAATTGGTTACCGTGTTAACCAATCAGACGCCTGGGCAAAAGCTGCGTTCAATTTAAAATTAAGCATAGATGACATTCGAAGTTAGATAGATGTGTAGAAAAACTGATGAAATGTAGGTTTTTGAAAAAAATAGAAAAAAAAAATCTATGTTTTCTTTCACAACTTCTAAAATAAAAGTTATATTCTACTATGCAGTGGTTTATACTTGGTCGGTATTTTAAATAATTATCTTCATTTCAAAAGAATTGAGTCGCTTCCGCCAATATTTTGAAAACCAGCAGTTTCCCAAACTGTCCCCGACTTTGGAAGCTCATAGACAATTAACGTATCAAATACCAATACTACGGTGCTTGAGGAGTGGAAAAGAATGGCTATGATGGTATTTACTCCGACCAGCCTGTAACGGTAAGTCGAAGAAGTTGAGAAACTAGAATTCTCACAGGAGATCGGGTGTGTCTGTGGGGTCGTACTGCCACTAAACCACACCGCTGAAAGACCATGCCCGGTTGGCATGGTCTTTATCGGATGGTAAGCTACCCATCGCTCTCGTCAGCAGGTCCACGCCTACTGTTGCCGGGAATCGCCCCGCGACTCGTGACGCCCAGAGTGTCTCTTTTTACTCTCTGTACCGCATACCTCCTAAACTGGGGGTCACCAGTTTGGAGGTATGCGGAACAGAGAGTATAGTCCCACACACCTCAATTGAAAAGGAGGATCCTCCGACCAGGCGGCTGTTGTGCCTGGCGGGCTACTGCCCGATAGTTGATATTATCGGGCAGTAGCCCGCCAGGCACAACAGCCGCCTGGTTGGAGGATCCTCCTTTTCAAATGAGGTATGCGGGACTTTACTCTCTGTACCGCATACCTTCTAAACTGGTGACCCTCGACATTGAACGTCAGCGCAGCCTTCGTGCAACTACTTCAGCGTGACGTCATCATCACTTCTCCTCATCGTGACCTCAAGCTCTCGAGCAGCGAGTTTTACAGCCAGCCAGTACCCACGGCTTCTACGGATATCCTGACCACCAGCATGCAGCAGCCGCGCATTCCTGTTCAGCATCCTCAGCCTCAATCATCACCCCGACTCACTGGGGCATCGCATACAGTTCCGACTCACTGTGAACTCTGCGACTACCGGTTCCGACTCACTGGAGCCAGCAACAGCACCACTCCGACTCACCGGAGCCTGCAGCATCATCCCGACTCACTGGGATCCCATCACCCCGACTCACTGGGGCATCGCATATAGTTCCGACTCACCGTGAACTCTGCGACATCCGGTTCCGACTCACTGGAGCCTGCAGCATCATCCCGACTCACTGGGATATCTCATCACCCCGACTCACTGGGGCACCGCATATAGTTCCGACTCACCGAGAACTCTGCGACTTCCGATTCCGACTCACTGGAATCAACCTTCAACTGGCTTGGCAAGCATCTCAAGATGCATGGACGACTCATCCACTATCGACCTCCGGTCTCCGGAGGGGAGTGATGTAGCGGCATCAAGGCCGCCACAAGAAAAACCTACGAAGCAAATCTACATCGCAACAAAAAGCACCGCGACGCCATCTATCCGATTAGCAGCGAACTACAACGTTGAAATCCTGCATCGCGCAAGCAGAGTTTACCGTGCGATTTGAACATATACATCAGCCCGAATATCAACTATCGGGCAGTAGCCCGCCAGGCACAACAGCCGCCTGGTCGGAGGATCCTCCTTTTCAAATGAGGTATGCGGGACTTTACTCTCTGTTCCGCATCTCCTAAAGCCCGCCAGGCACAACAGCCGCCTGGTCGGAGGATCCTCCTTTTCAAATGAGGTATGCGGGACTTTACTCTCTGTTCCGCATATCCCTAAACAAGACATATGACGTCTCATGACACCTAAGGGCGAGGAGGACTAACTCTGTGTATGAAGAAGTGTCCGTCGTAATGCGTTAAATTAGGGTGATGCATTCGCAACAGGGAAAATTTTAATAACAGCGCCAAAAGTTTTGAATGTAAGATAGAAAATAAACAAGGATATAACAACTTCCGCTTCGTTATGGCGCAGGCAAGAAATAATGAATGATACATAATTAAATTATTGTGTATCATTATTCAACTCTAAATACTAAACAAATAAATACATTGATAAATGAGAAAATAAAGAGGACAAAAGTTCATCAAACTCGTCACACTGCAATCCGCTTCATTTGTAAACGGATAGCAGTGTGCCGAATTTAATTAGCTACATTCTTACTACACCCTGTAGCTACGCTAGCGCCATTCTGGAAGGTTTGTTGACTGTCACTTGACACTTTTTCAACTTGTCCCTCGTACGGCCGGCCGTGGACACGAACTCAGAGTTACGGTGGCGGCGGCGCGACCCTTAGGCACGACCAGCTTAGTTCATAACATTTATAATGAACACACGCAGTACCAACATGAACTTGCAAAAACCTGGCATCAAGTAAATTAAAAAAAAAAAATTGCCTCTGGTTTAAAACCGGTGTGTCATTCATGTCATGTCAGTGTCATGTCATTTCGGGAAAATAATAGCCTCTAAAAAATACGCTTTTGTAATTTGTGAAATTTGTAAAATAAATAAATAGGAAAGTTTAGCAATTATGTCGGATAACGATGATGATTATATGTGCGAGGAGGAGGAAGATTATGGCTTGGTATGTCTTTAAATTCACTTAATACATATTTTAGTTGGTACTGTTATTGTGTGTGACGTTTATCGAGTATCCGAAATTCCTAGCTTTTAACCTTGCTGTTTTAGTCAAATTTGAAAAAGATGTATCTTATTAGAATGTAACACAGTTTATCTTACATTTATGACTTTGTGATATTTTGCTTTTTTTTTGTCTAGGAATACTCAGAAGACAGTAACTCGGAACCAGATGTCGATTTGGAGAATCAGTACTATAATAGCAAAGCATTGAAGGAGGATGAGCCCCAGGCAGCTCTCACTAGTTTCCAAAAAGTCCTCGAGCTTGAGGGAGGAGAAAAGGGTGAATGGGGCTTCAAGGCACTCAAGCAAATGATTAAAATTAATTTTAAATTGGTAAGTTTAAACCACAATAAATAGCTATGCAACAAACTATTAATTTTGAAATGCTATGTATGTATTACTATCATTATCATCTTAAAAAAAAAATGAGTTCAGTTATTCTGCAGCATGCAAAAACTTTATACATCATATTTAGTATTTTTTTACTTTATTCTGCCCTCTAATATTAGAAAAATAAATTTGTATTCAATATGTGGTATATAATCAAGCCAATCAATATGCAATTGAATTGCAGGGTAACTTCACGGAAATGATGTCTAGGTACAAACAGCTGCTTACGTACATCAAGAGTGCGGTCACTAGGAACCACTCTGAGAAGTCCATCAACTCCATCCTGGATTACATCTCTACTTCTAGAAATGTAAGTGTCACAATAGTGTACTTTAGAATAAATTTGCAAGTTTGTAGCCAACTGCAGACAGCAGCAGCAAACAAATGTGTCATCATGCAGCACTGGATTCTCTGTATTTCTGTGAAAAAGCGGCATGCAACGTGTCACTAGCTACAAAAGGTAATTCATAGAAATCAGTAGTGTTGCAGCAACATGTTGTCTGCTGCTGCTATCTGCAGTTAGCTACGAACTTGTACCTTAAGGACACAGGAAAAAAGATGATAAGTTTAATTAATGGTTACTGTCAGCCTGCCTCATCTTACTGCTGGGCAAAGGCCTCTCCCACTGACTTTCAATGTTTTCAATTCAGGGCTAATGTGGCCCACTGGTTTTTATCCATTTCGTCCTACCATCCTTGTCACAACAGACCCTCAACACCTTCAAGGCGTCACAACGCCTTCTGGGGTATCAGGGCTTCACAAAGTGGCGATTTTGACTCTCAGCTTAAAAAAAAGAAAATTATTTAGTCTCATGCTGAATACCTACTTGTTTACAAATATCTTCCTGTGTCATAATTCCAAAGTAATTGACTAAATTAGAGACAATTAATTTGTTTTCATAAATATATTATGTATATAAAAGTGCTCCTTGCAGATGGAATTGTTACAAGACTTCTATGAAACTACGCTAGAAGCTCTGAAGGATGCCAAGAATGACAGGCTATGGTTCAAGACAAACACGAAGCTAGGGAAACTGTACTATGATAGAGGAGACTTTAATAAACTTGCCAAGATTCTCAAGCAACTGCACCAGAGCTGCCAGGTGAGATTGTCTACAAGAAACCAAGCTCCTCTGGGTTCCAATAATTTCTTAACAATTTATGTAGCACAGCCTCAGAAAGTACGAGCATAAACGTGCCCAAGCATGGTGATGGTGAAATTACCGCCCGTAACACTTGCCAACCTTCTAAAGCCATGCTACTGTTATGTTATATTAGCTACCCAAAAACCACATGCTATAGCTATAAACAATTAAAATGATAATTTTGCCATTTAGCACTCTTCAGAAGACAAGGGGCCAAAAAGAGCAATATATTGTAGCAATTGTGCACCCTGTTAACTATCTGTTGCCTATAATATAGATATTTCCACTACAGACCGATGAAGGCGAGGATGATCTTAAAAAGGGCACGCAGCTGCTTGAGATATATGCACTGGAGATCCAAATGTATACTGCGCAGAAGAACAACAAGAAGCTGAAGGCCCTGTATGAACAGTCCCTGCACATCAAGTCAGCCATCCCACATCCACTTATAATGGGCGTTATAAGAGGTAAATATCATTTATGAATAGAAGTTTTTCATGTTCTAAATCTAAAACATATATAGAATATATACTGTACTGTAGAGCAAGTGTGCTGTTTCTCTACTGTCCTTGCCGTGGCGTCACGTCAACATCCACTAACGTTTTTAATTCGTTTTAAATTTGATTATCAGAAAAATACTTTGACCATTCTTTTCCAAACTATTATGGCTACAGCGACTGAAAGTTGAATGTGCGTTACATTGAGATGCACACAGATAGGTGTTTAGTGTTAAGAACAGCATTCATTACTCCAGTTGGCTGGAATTACTCCAGTTAATCATCATTTCCATCTTTGACAGTCTTGTTCGACCCTCTACCCACCCACTGCTGCGCGTAGAGCTCTTCCCTTTTATGCTATGCGTACCTGGTCTACCAGTTATCCATATTAATAAAAAGTAATGCTTAATTGTTTCAGAATGCGGCGGTAAAATGCACTTACGCGAGGGTGAGTTCGAGAAGGCTCACACGGACTTCTTCGAAGCGTTTAAGAATTACGACGAGTCGGGCAGTCCGAGACGGACGACGTGCTTGAAGTACCTCGTCTTAGCTAATATGTGAGTATTGTCACTTATATCTAAATACTTTTTATAAAGACTTGAAAATTCCTTTGTTGTTTTCCGTGATAGGGTAGATGACTAAAAAAATCTAATTAGTCAAATAGATTTCCAAAAAATATTGGTCACGTAAAAAAAAGTTAACCTGTCAGGCCTTTTAAAATTAATAGGCAAAAGTAAGACTACTACTACTATAGCCGCCGTCCCACATGTGGGACGGCGGCTATTGTCGATTGTCGGAGGCCTGACGGTCGATACAGTGCGTTGAAAGCTCGTGTGACACGTCATGTTTGAATAATTATTACCTAAGTGATGTCACAAGCCCACTCCTGATCTTTGATGAGTTTCATCTTCGTCACTTTTTGTTAATTTGCTAAAGCAGAAAATACGTATCCAATATTTTTGATAATCTAACTGATGGACTAAGTAAAATCTTTTTTTTTCCAGAAATTATCTCTATTTATGTCTTAGACTAGGTTTTGGCCGCGGTTTCTTACGCGCATATACCGTTTTTTTCCCTGAGATTTGATTGAGGAGCTCGTGGCTAGATAATAACAGCCGCACGGGTCGATCTTCAAGGTTAAGCAACGCTTGCCAAGGTTGGTCTGTGGATGGGTGACCATCTTAACTTACCGAGTTTCCTCCGTGCCTCGGAAAGCACGTTAAGCCGTTGGTCCCGGCTGTCATTTGTATAATATATTTGGCAGTCATTACGGATAGTCAGAAACCAGTAAATCTGACTCGTCTTGCCATGAAGTACCGTGTTACCCAGTCAATGGGTTGTAGAGGTCTGGTAGGCAGCCGCTCCTCGTAAAATACTGCTAAATTCAGCTTGACTGGAAGCCGTCCCCAATATAGTTGGGAAAAGGCTAGGCAGATGATGATATCCCGTTTTTTTCCCGTTCTCGAAGCAATTTTGGGAAATCCTCTCTTAGTGCTCCAAGGAATCTTCATGTCAAATTTCAGCTGTCTACGAGCAGTAGTTTCGGCTGTACGTTGTCTGTCAGTCACTCAGTCAGTCAGTAACGGAAGAATTTTATATATTAGGATTAAACATAAACGTCTTCATTCTGCACAGGCTTATGAAATCAGGCATCAATCCCTTCGACTCTCAAGAAGCCAAGCCGTACAAGAACGACCCAGAGATCCTAGCCATGACGAACCTTGTCATGGCGTACCAGAATAACGACATAAACGAGTTCGAGTCCATCCTCAAACATAACAGGAACAACATCATGGACGACCCCTTCATCAGGGAGCACATAGAGGACCTGCTTAGGAACATCAGGACCCAAGTGCTCATCAAACTGATCGGCCCCTACACTAGAATCCATATACCGTTTATTTCTAAGGAACTTAATATTGATGAGAAAGAAGTGGAAAATCTACTGGTCACCTGTATTTTAGACAAGTAAGTAGAAGCTTATTTTGATGTGAAACATCTAATGGCGCGTCTTGGGGAGTAAAAACAAATAGTATGCCATGACGGAAATGACGCTGTTATGTCGTGATGCTTACTACTTGTGTCGCCTCTTACGAACGGCAGACTTTGGAACTAATTTATAAGATTTTCATTATGATATTTCACATCTGCCGGGCGGACGCCCATGACGTGACGACATTTTTTTTTTATTCCATCACCACAGCTCTCAAATCGAAGAAAGAAATCGCACATCATCTCAAGAACAGTACTTGACTGATTGACTGCAGAGCAGTCCGATTTTTTTAAGTGTCTTACAAAAAATAAAACGGATTCTGTAAGAGGCTTCTGACTCTGATTATTAGTCATAATGTACGTGATTTAGTTTTCATTAGTCATTTGAACTGACAGTTATAATTAAAAGAATTACAATTAAAAGACCTGAAGGTAAGGGCGTTAAAACTGTAGCACATGTGCAATGCATAATTGGGCAATGTCTAAATCCGCCACTGCCTGCGTGATGGATTACCACTCATACTCAGTGCCTTGCTTGTTTGTGCTTTGTTGAGTCCGGTTGGAGGATCCTCCCTTTTCAATGGAGGTTTGCGGTACTATACTCTCTGTACCGCATACCTCCAACTTGTGACCCCGACGTGATGATTTTTTTTAGTGTTTACATACAATTCGAATAGAAATGAAGTGTAGACCGCTACACCTCCCTCAATGTGAGGAGGCCCACATATCAGCAGTGGTGACATAATAGGCTGATTATGTTAAGTAGACGCTGGAGGTTTCTTCATGCACAGAACCTTCAGGGGTAGAAAGTTGGTCCGCCTGGTGCCTAGTATGATATGATTCGGTGTTTGATTAAACCCTTTTTATTTTTTAACAGACGAGTACCGAAAATTTTGACTGCGTTTCTATTAGTTCACGAAGTCAACATAATGTCCGTTCCATTCAATTCACCTTTGTTCAAAACAAGAACAAACGCGTTGGCCCCACTCCGACTGATCATCTCACTCTGTCAATATCGGAAATTCGCGCGAGACATACTCAGTACTCGTTTGATAAAAAAACAGAGTATAGTTCGATGTTGTCCGGTTGCAGCACAATCAGCGGGCGCATCGACCAGGTGAACTCGGTGCTGGAGCTGCAGTCGCACGCGCTCGGCGCGGCGCGGTACGGCGCGCTGGACAAGTGGACGGCGCAGCTGGCGTGCCTGCACCTCGCGCTCGCCAACAAGATGGCGTAGTGCGGCGTGACGTCACGCGCGGCGCGCGAGCCCGCCCGCCGGCTGTGACGTCACGAGCCAACAAGATGGCGTAGTGCGGCGTGACGTCACGCGCGGCGCGCGAGCCCGCCCGCCGGCTGTGACGTCACGAGCCAACAAGATGGCGTAGTGCGGCGTGACGTCACGCGCGGCGCGCGAGCCCGCCCGCCGGCTGTGACGTCACGAGCCAACAAGATGGCGTAGTGCGGCGTGACGTCACGCGCGGCGCGCGAGCCCGCCCGCCGGCTGTGACGTCACGAGCCAACAAGATGGCGTAGTGCGGCGTGACGTCACGCGCGGCGCGCGAGCCCGCCCGCCGGCTGTGACGTCACGAGCCAACAAGATGGCGTAGTGCGGCGTGACGTCACGCGCGGCGCGCGAGCCCGCCCGCCGGCTGTGACGTCACGAGCCGCCCGCCGCTAGCTCTGCACGCTCGCCTCGCGCCCTGCACGAGCGCTCTCAGGTTCGCCGACGACTTTACGAGGTATAATTGGAATAACTGAATTGCACCCATATTTTAATTTTGAACAACTTTTTTTGTGATCAATTATTTATAGACCCTGAAGACGTTTACAGTTATATCAATTACTCCTTGTAGTCAGGCAGTGTTTATAGAATAAGAGCGCGGCCGGTATGGCGCGAGGTAAAGCTTGTGAGCTTTTTTGTCATGTATTCATAGAGTGTTATATAAACAGAATGCAGCGCTCGCTCATAATCGTGTGTTGCTGCAGTGGCGGCCACATTCTCGTCAGAGCAGATCATTGGCTGCTGCTCCGTTGATCTACAATATAGCATGCAACAGCACCAATGTTCAATAAACGCGACCCAACCCAACCGACATACGTCTCCCGCGAATTAACGTTCAGTAACCACGTAGTGTGATAAGGTTCCTGCGCGTGACCAAACGGATCAGCTTTACGTGTTTATAGAGTAATTGCAATACCGACCACACCTATGTAAAGCCGGTCGATTCAGTGCACATGTCGAAGTGAAGGCTTGGGTGAAGTGATCACGGTCAGTCCATATAATTTAGATGGAATTCGACATACAATTCAACCGACTTCTCACTTCATGATCACTTCACCCAAGCCTTCGCTTCGACATGTGTACTGAATCGCACTGCAGTTCACAAGACGGCGAGGACGCTCGCCTATCTGTCGCCTCCTGATTCTGTGAAGAATCGTGCACAAAGGGGAAGTTGATCACGTCCACTCCAATATATTGTATTAGAAACTAAAAAGGTGTTTATAATCAATTGGATATTAAGTTGTAAAATAGTATTTGTGCTTAATTATACTGATTCATACACGATGTCAGATGGCTCAATGGAATTGCTCTCCTTAGCAGCTGAATGCAATTACAAATAGATTAGGGGCTAATATTCTTTGTCCGTTTTTCAGTAATTCGTATTACATAGATGTGGTTATAATAAGTATGTTTAACAATAATTAAGATCAGTTTTGTTCATCGTAAGTAGTGGCACCGATACGGGCGTTGTCAACATTTTTGTCCAAGTGAAGCCAGTTTGAATTGAAGTGATTTTGTGTGAAAAACTTTTATGAAAAAGAACTAGGGATATACGTGCCCGCTTTAGCATTCGAACCCGGCTTCGCCTATAGTTCCCGATATTAAAACTTGGTTCTACACTAATATAAGTTAAAATAGAGACTCGGTTTTGTTTTGTACGGTTTTGTAAGTCTCGATGCACTGATGCAATGGTGTGAAGCTTGTAGAGAACAGATTATTTTTCAAAATGAATCGGCCGACAGGAGTTGGAATCGGATATGTGATATTGTATATGGTTGCGTGTAGTGATAGTTATTTGTGAATAATGTAATATTTCTCCACAAATTATAAAAGACATCGTTCGGAGGCTCGACATGACCTTGCTTGTAATTATTGGGAACAATCTCGGCAGAACAACTACTGATGAACACGCCTCAATTCAGTGCAGTGTGTGATGCTAATAAACAGTTTCAAGTAATTACACTTCTTTCATTTCATCATAACCCACGCTACTGTAAAAGTATTTACCATCAAGACCATACTATTCGTTAAATACGTTGCGTACGTGGGACCAGTTTGTCTTTCGCTTAAGAGCTCTGCCACAATAGAGCGTTGCGTTGCGTCGCCGCTGCGGCGATGCGATGTACTGTGCTAATGAGGCAGAGCAATTAATGTCCATGTTTCACCACGAGATACAAACACGATTTGGTCGGACAGTGTCCATCCGTCTGTCTAGAAATAAATGTAAATTATATACAAAACGACGCAGCGTCGCAGTTGCGACGACTAACGCAAACTGGGTAGCACCAGTCCTCTTGGCACGACTAAATAGAAGGAACTGCATTTTTCGTTAATCTCGGGAATTTAATAAACTGTTCATAATTTATTGTTCGAGTATCTACGAAAGGATATTAGGGAAAGGTCACGTTTATCTGGCGCCAACCGCAGCCTATTTTGATTGCACTTTTATTTTTACCTAGAGGATATACATGGGCGGCAACAGAAAATAAAACAATTCATATAGTAATAGGTAAATATTTGTAATAATAAAACTGGTATATAACTACATTAAATGGACGGATCGGTATATCACAGGTAAGTTATATACATTTCCATTAGTATGTATACATTCATATGTATACATTAGTACGTATACATTTGTTACAAACATGTAATCAATAGGAATTAATACTTCACAACAGATTCGTCATCAGTTACAATCATTATTTTGAAGTTAAACACATTAAATGGCACGAGAGATTAATATTAGTCAAACGGCTTCTTATCAAAAATATTAGAAGTGATTTGATCTACAAGTAAACTTACAAAAACATTTGTGTTCATTTCACGACGTTTTGAATAAAAATAAGTTTGTGTATGAGACTGTTAAATTAGATAATTATTAATCTTAAAATTACGGCAGTGTAATTTTTGTCTAAGTACTTTTTGTCAATATTAATTAGTTTAAAGTAATTTAATTTTGTTTTTAAATACAGTATTAACAGTCCATTTAGTTTGTAAAGATAAGCTACTCTGGTCTTATTATTCGCTTCGCGTGCGGCTTATTCGTTAACGAAGGAGCCATTGATATAAACTTTTTTACTAATATTGCTTTATAATGCTCTGCTTTTCATAAAAATATGCATTATAACAACTGATTAGTACAAAACCTAGCTTTTAAACGAACTCTTCTTAACATTAAGGAATGTAAGTATAACATTAAGATGATAACGAGGGCCAGTATAAAGCCCAATTAATTTTTATTTTTAAGTAAGTAAGCAATGAGTGTTTTCTGAAATGAGGGCCAATTCTACAAATTTTTAAGCAACGTTAGCATTCGCATGTCAATCACAATCTGTCAAGAATGAATAACAGTTGAGCTTTTTTAACCGACTCAAAAACAAGGAGGAAGTACTCGAGTCGGTTGTATTTTTTTTTGTTTTATGTGTGTACCTCATAACTCCGTCATTTATGAACCGATTTGAAAAATTCTTCTTCGATGTTAAATGGTATACTTTCCGATTGGTCCTATTTAAATTTCATCAAAATCGGTTAAGCAGTTTGGCTTTTAAATCGAAATAGCTGGAATTCGATTACTTAGATGACGTATTTGGTTAGACATCCAAGTAAACGAAAGTACGTATTTTGCTTTCCTGCGACTTTCCAGTGGTGTTGTTGGGTGTGCGGTACCTACCACTAAAACCCAGACACCTGTCAAAAACCCTTATATTTTCCGACATTAGTCAACGTCAAAGTTACGTTTCCAAATAAGAGGACCTCTCGCCTTAGTGGCGCCAACTGGTGGCTTGAATTTTTCTGAAAACCCTCATTGCTGCAGTCCTATATTGTTGAGATTTAGATCTCCAGACAAAATGAGGCGACCCTCTAACGTCAGTTGTGCTAGTTTTAGCACTGCAAGTATATTCTTGAATTGCTAAAACTGACGTTAGAGGGAGCTACTGCAAGAACGTAGGGATGTCCCCAGTGTTCTTGCAGTAAGAAGCTCATAGATTGTTATCTAAGTTTTAGAGGTGCAGTCGTATTTTCAGTGCGAAAATGAATAATATGACTGCAAAATTAAGAAAAAGAGATTAGCTATACAGGCCATATACTGATATATAGTTAAATCTCTTTTTCCATAATACGAGCTAATATACAGTGTTTAAACTTGTTCAATTTTGCAAAATATACATAGGTATTCCTACTACATAGTTTGCTATATATGTCAGTTCGTGAGTACGGTTTCTTGTGTGTGTGTGTGTCAGTGTGCAGGCTTGTCGTGCAGCCAGGCGCGGAAGATGGGCAGCGTGCTGGGGTAGTGCGTGGGCGGCTGCGGCTCGTCTGACTCCTCGCGGAAAGGGTACGTGCCGATCAGGATGGGCAGCTGCAGCTTTACTTCCTTCTCTAAACTCTTGGGCTCGATTATGAACTGGAAACAAATGTGCAGCTATAATTTAGGGACTGGCTTCAATTACGTGAAAATACCATAGGCAACGGCCACTGCGAAGACTGCCATTTAGTGTTGCAAATTCAGAACTTTTACCATATACATTATGTATCTACTTTTACACTCTGCGTTTAGGGGAACGTGCAGAGTGTTTTATTAGACTTGATTATATAGTGTTGTAAATTCGCAACTTTTACCGTTGACATTGACACTTCTGTGTTGCCACCTATAGTTTTTGGACGCAAAAGCTGTGTTAGTAGTAAAGGGTCTTCTCAAAAGCTCCGCCAAAAATTCTCAACTTCATTTGTCCACTCCAACCGGATTTACAAGTAGCAATATTTAAGTTAATAGCAAATGTTCTTCTTAACCCTTTGAAAGCCAAGCGCAGCTCATAGGAAGTATGCTCTCTACGCCGAGCCATTTATTTACTATTAAATACCTACAAAATGCTAGTGATGTGGTATTCACAAATATCGATAAACCTTTATCACTGCTACTACAATCGATTTTCCATATATAATTGTAAAATTTATCAAATAAATGTTACAATAGTAGCATTAATTGAATTACATAAATGAAATAATCGAATTAACAAACTAGTTTCACAGTTAAAACTTCACTGAAACAAGTTTTTATCGAACAAAGCGCATCCCTAAAATTAGATTGACGTCAATACTTGTCGCTTGAAAGCGTCAATGGCGTATGGCTTCAAAGAAAATACGGATATCTCAGGGATGTGGTAATAGTTAAACACATAATAATAAAATACAATAAACACATTTATAGCAAACTGTTGTATTACGGATCTGTATAGTACGGAAAGTTACGGAAATTCATTTTCGCCACGGCAACTCCTGATCGTATTTATGATCTGCCCATAGACATATGATCTTTCTTCAGGCCTTATTTTTTCCAATTCAAATGCAACCAAACTAGCAAAATATTCTTTTCTAATATTCGAAGGCCCTTCACAGATAAATCTCGGAGGTTGGAGTGCATCGACATTCACTTGTATTTCGAATTCGGATGTTCGTCTGTAATTGACGAAACATTCTTCACACTGAGTTGCCTTTTCAGCAGTTTTCTTTCTTTTTTTAGTTCGATAGTAAACTTGGTGACAATGGTTGAGAATCTTCTATAATTTCCTCCTCTTCTTCGAAACCTGGACTTTTATATTCTCATCTTGTTAGCCATATTTGACCAACATATATTGAACCTCTGACTATAAAATGTTTGAGAATCGTCAGACGAAGACATTTTGCACTATTTAAAAACAAAACACTAACACGTATTATCGAGTAATCCGATCCATGTTTTTTGATCCGATTAATTATTAATTGTATTAATAATAAAGAAACACTAATTCATCCGCAAGGCAGTTTTGTGGCGAACTGTTGGGCACTAGCGACCCCACCGACCTGATCTCCAGGGAGAATTCTTGTTCCTCATCTCCGGCTTGCCTTTATTGGCTGGCCGGAGTGAACACTGACGAGGAACAGAGCTCCCACCTCTTTCTAGCCTTAATCGGCCGGTCTGAGTGGAGATTCGCAAGAGCAAACGTGCTCGGGAGAAGGACGTATAATCCAGTAAGGTGCATCATTTCAGGCAATATTCATCCACTGCTGAACGTAAGCCTCCCCTAAAGAGCGCCAACCACCCCGGTCCTGAGCAGTCCGCATCCATCCGCTGCAGGGCGTCCCTCACTACGTTTGTTCTCCATTCTAACACATGTCTGCTCCATCGACCGTCTGTCCGTCTGCAGACATGGCCGGCCCACTTCTACTTCAGCATGCTGATTCTATGCGCAATGTCGGTCACTTTAGTTCTCTGGCGAATGACTTCGTTGCCAAGCATTTTCTCGACACTGCTGTCTAACACCGCAACCCCTTTATCTACCGTCCGTTACGAAGAAAAACAGCACAAGTGTCAGTACTCACAAACACGTCGTACTGCACGGAGATGAGGTGGCAGCCGCGCAGGTTGGTGGGCGGCAGCGGCGGCACGTACAGCAGCGAGTTGCGCCACACGTCGCTCTCGTGTATATACTACTGTCGCTACAGTTGCACAAGTGTCAGTACTCACAAACACGTCGTACTGCACGGAGATGAGGTGGCAGCCGCGCAGGTTGGTGGGCGGCAGCGGCGGCACGTACAGCAGCGAGTTGCGCCACACGTCGCTCTCGTGTATATACTACTGTCGCTACAGTTGCACAAGTGTCAGTACTCACAAACACGTCGTACTGCACGGAGATGAGGTGGCAGCCGCGCAGGTTGGTGGGCGGCAGCGGCGGCACGTACAGCAGCGAGTTGCGCCACACGTCGCTCTCGTGTATATACTACTGTCGCTACAGTTGCACAAGTGTCAGTACTCACAAACACGTCGTACTGCACGGAGATGAGGTGGCAGCCGCGCAGGTTGGTGGGCGGCAGCGGCGGCACGTACAGCAGCGAGTTGCGCCACACGTCGCTCTCGTGTATATACTACTGTCGCTACAGTTGCACAAGTGTCAGTACTCACAAACACGTCGTACTGCACGGAGATGAGGTGGCAGCCGCGCAGGTTGGTGGGCGGCAGCGGCGGCACGTACAGCAGCGAGTTGCGCCACACGTCGCTCTCGTGTATATACTACTGTCGCTACAGTTGCACAAGTGTCAGTACTCACAAACACGTCGTACTGCACGGAGATGAGGTGGCAGCCGCGCAGGTTGGTGGGCGGCAGCGGCGGCACGTACAGCAGCGAGTTGCGCCACACGTCGCTCTCGTGTATATACTACTGTCGCTACAGTTGCACAAGTGTCAGTACTCACAAACACGTCGTACTGCACGGAGATGAGGTGGCAGCCGCGCAGGTTGGTGGGCGGCAGCGGCGGCACGTACAGCAGCGAGTTGCGCCACACGTCGCTCTCGTGTATATACTACTGTCGCTACAGTTGCACAAGTGTCAGTACTCACAAACACGTCGTACTGCACGGAGATGAGGTGGCAGCCGCGCAGGTTGGTGGGCGGCAGCGGCGGCACGTACAGCAGCGAGTTGCGCCACACGTCGCTCTCGTGTATATACTACTGTCGCTACAGTTGCACAAGTGTCAGTACTCACAAACACGTCGTACTGCACGGAGATGAGGTGGCAGCCGCGCAGGTTGGTGGGCGGCAGCGGCGGCACGTACAGCAGCGAGTTGCGCCACACGTCGCTCTCGTGTATATACTACTGTCGCTACAGTTGCACAAGTGTCAGTACTCACAAACACGTCGTACTGCACGGAGATGAGGTGGCAGCCGCGCAGGTTGGTGGGCGGCAGCGGCGGCACGTACAGCAGCGAGTTGCGCCACACGTCGCTCTCGTGTATATACTACTGTCGCTACAGTTGCACAAGTGTCAGTACTCACAAACACGTCGTACTGCACGGAGATGAGGTGGCAGCCGCGCAGGTTGGTGGGCGGCAGCGGCGGCACGTACAGCAGCGAGTTGCGCCACACGTCGCTCTCGTGTATATACTACTGTCGCTACAGTTGCACAAGTGTCAGTACTCACAAACACGTCGTACTGCACGGAGATGAGGTGGCAGCCGCGCAGGTTGGTGGGCGGCAGCGGCGGCACGTACAGCAGCGAGTTGCGCCACACGTCGCTCTCGTGTATATACTACTGTCGCTACAGTTGCACAAGTGTCAGTACTCACAAACACGTCGTACTGCACGGAGATGAGGTGGCAGCCGCGCAGGTTGGTGGGCGGCAGCGGCGGCACGTACAGCAGCGAGTTGCGCCACACGTCGCTCTCGTGTATATACTACTGTCGCTACAGTTGCACAAGTGTCAGTACTCACAAACACGTCGTACTGCACGGAGATGAGGTGGCAGCCGCGCAGGTTGGTGGGCGGCAGCGGCGGCACGTACAGCAGCGAGTTGCGCCACACGTCGCTCTCGTGTATATACTACTGTCGCTACAGTTGCACAAGTGTCAGTACTCACAAACACGTCGTACTGCACGGAGATGAGGTGGCAGCCGCGCAGGTTGGTGGGCGGCAGCGGCGGCACGTACAGCAGCGAGTTGCGCCACACGTCGCTCTCGTGTATATACTACTGTCGCTACAGTTGCACAAGTGTCAGTACTCACAAACACGTCGTACTGCACGGAGATGAGGTGGCAGCCGCGCAGGTTGGTGGGCGGCAGCGGCGGCACGTACAGCAGCGAGTTGCGCCACACGTCGCTCTCGTGTATATACTACTGTCGCTACAGTTGCACAAGTGTCAGTACTCACAAACACGTCGTACTGCACGGAGATGAGGTGGCAGCCGCGCAGGTTGGTGGGCGGCAGCGGCGGCACGTACAGCAGCGAGTTGCGCCACACGTCGCTCTCGCCCGGCCGCGTCTTGCCGTGCGAGAGGGACGCTAGCTCGCGGACTTCTTTAGCTGCGATCTTGCCGTGTGCCGAGTATTGGATTGTCTGGAAAAAATATAATAAAATCTGAATTAGGCTTGGAATTAGTATGCAATGAAGATGGTGACGCCTTGCATGTGTGCGTGCATATCTACACACACGCATACGGCTAGGCGCGAGCGGCGACGCGCAGCGGGAGCAGTGGCGTGCGCGGGTTGCGGAAGGGGCGCGCAGGTTGCGGGAGATGCGCGCGGGTTGCGGGAGGTGCGCGCAGGTTGCGGGAGATGCGCGCGGGTTGCGGGAGGTGCGCGCAGGTTGCGGGAGGTGCGCGCGGGTTGCGGGAGGTGCGCGCAGGTTGCGGGAGGTGCGCGCAGTTTGCGGGAGGTGCGCGCGGGTTGCGGGAGGTGCGCGCAGGTTGCGGGAGGTGCGCGCGGGTTGCGGGAGGTGCGCGCAGGTTGCGGGAGGTGCGCGCGGGTTGCGGGAGGTGCGCGCGGGTTGCGGGAGGTGCGCGCAGGTTGCGGGAGGTGCGCGCGAGTTGCGGGAGGTGCGCGCGGGTTGCGGGAGGTGCGCGCGGGTTGCGGGAGGTGCGCGCAGGTTGCGGGAGGTGCGCGCAGGTTGCGGGAGGGTCGCGCGGGTTGCGGGAGGTGCGCGCAGGTTGCGGGAGGTGCGCGCGGGTTGCGGGAGGTGCGCGCGGGTTGCGGGAGGTGCGCGCAGGTTGCGGGAGGTGCGCGCGGGTTGAGGGAGGTGCGCGCGGGTTGCGGGAGGTGCGCGCGGGTTGCGGGAGGTGCGCGCAGGTTGCGGGAGGTGCGCGCGGGTTGCGAGAGGTGCGCGGAGCGCCCCACCGTTCGAACGACGATTGACGACCAATCCGCCAACAACATCGGTTGCGACAACGTGTGTCATATTTAACCGAATTCTTCAAAAAGGCGGAGATTCTATGTTCGGCTGCATGTATTTTTTTTTATGTATGATCACCGATTTCTCCGCCAATTCTGGACTGATTTAAAAAAATATATTTTTTCGAGAGTCTATACTCCTGAGGTGGTTCCATTGTCACCAAGCTAGAATCTGATGATAGGATCCTATGAAAATCGAGGGAAACCCTCAAATTTTATGAGCACATACAATGTTTTACGTAAACTTTCTAACGCAATTCAGATATTTGTGCCTGGTAATCATCATCTCATGTTGCTGAGCTGATGATGGAAGGTATGATGAGTCAGGATCTGATGATCGGATCCCATGAAAAATGTTTGTTCAGCGATCAATAGAATCGAATCGAACGATTTGGATGATTCTTTTTTTGTTTGAAAGAGTATTTCCTCGGACTGGTCCCATTTACATTTGGTGAAGATCTGATGAAGAACTTTGGCGGTAGGCAACGGAACTCTTCAATAAATGATAGCAAATGGATCGGGACTTCTGAAATCGCATGTCTGTTGATTGTTTACACCAGTTCATAACATAACATCACGCGGGCACGCTGTGTTTGTGGTTTCACTAAACTTTTTTACAAAAAAATTTAAACTGTCTTCCAAAAAAAAAAAAAACACTGCAAAGTAAAAAATTACTTTAATTTCGGAAGTCGGTGTTCAAAAACAAAATAACCAAGAAACAAAGACTTGCGAAGTTATATTTTTCACTTTATTTATTAAAAATTCTTTGGAGCATACTTTAGGCGCTCCATTGTAAAAAAGTCATTAACATAACTATTAGAAATTTACGAGTCTCATTAAGAAGCCCAACAACACAACTAAGTCCACCCCTTCGCTGCTAGCTTTCAAGAAGTTCTACAGAAGGCAACCTCTCAAAACGCCCAATAATAATAAACTTGGAGGAAGTGATACTAATGGGAACATAATGAAGGACATGGAGTAAATATCAAAAAACTTCTTTATTGATAAGTACTTTTTTTAGAACTTTTGATAAGTTTTCAGTATCTACTCAGTTATAAGCAAAGAGGCAACATACAAGAACGGCGGGCTGATTAGGTACGTATGAAATAGCGATCAGCAAAAATTGCGCAATCATCGCGCAGTCGACGCGCGATCAATCGCTTAACGTCAAAAAAACGGTTCCTAAACATACAATTTGTAACGTAACAACCACAGTGCATCTTATATCCTTGTCAAAAAGACTTGGACTCTTCGTGCTTGGATTGTAACTCTAGCACATGTGCCGTGGACTTTTATTTATCTTTACTAATATTACAAAGGTGAAGAGTTTGATTGTTTGTTTGGTTGAACGCGTTAATCCTAGGAAGGTTGGATAGATAGAGGAAGGAGTGTTGGATAGTCAATTTATCAAGGCGCGGAGCATTCTAGAAAAATGTGACGCAGATGAAATTGCGTGGGTTAGCTATTTTGAAATAAAGTTTAAACTGCAATGACTGACCCGCTCTCATGTAATACGAGAACTCCACCAGTTATTAAATAACCGATAAAAGGATGCGCAGACACAAAAAGATCATCGCATTGTCTTTTTTCCGTGTTCAAAAAAAGACATCTATTGATCAAGGCCTCTGACCGATAGGTCACGATCGTGACTCTAAATTATAACTCTTTTGATGTTACACGAGCCGGTTCCAGTGCAAAAACATTAAATCGTAAAAAGCGAACAATGAAAATATCGATGCATCGTGATTTCCTGAGGTGAAAAAACCGTGAAAGTCCAGTCGCTTAACAAGTGTTTTGCATCTGTATTTTTTTGTGTTGTCTAATGGTACATTCATACCTACCTGCTGGCTGTAGGTAGCTATTCTGTGTAATGTTATCGGGTAGCATCATATCGAGCTTCTTAAAAATATTTACTATACTAGCCTGTGGCCTGCAATTGTCAGTGAAATAATTAGTGAAATCCGATTACTACTTCCGTGGATTACCTTAAAAAATAATTTTGATTGTACTGCATGCGCTTGGGAGATGCACCAATTCTAGGGCTTGGTCAAATATTAAAGTTTCAAGGCGTTTATTAAGTAAGGCTTTATTATTATCGCTCCACTACCGTATGTTTGCTTTTGCATTAAACTTTTAGGAGCACTTTAATATGAAAACGAGAACGTATGTATAATTCATGTAGGTACCGTCTTCGTTGAGGAATTATGAACAATTTCTTGGTGTACCCTTGTTTCGTAGACAGAAATTTCATAGAACATCGTTTCGCAGAAAATGTTTCGCATAATATTTGGTTGTTGTAATTTTATGTCAAATATTATTATTTCAAAGACTATTTACTTGAATGACAAAACACAATTCAATTAATTTCATGATCACATTTTTTTATTTACCAAAGATACGAGTATCAAACAGTAGAATTATTTTTTAACGAATATTGTTTGTCCGGTGTTTTTTTCCACAGTATTTTATACTTCAGTGAAATGTAATTATAATTAAATATTATTGTTTTATAATATGTCATGTTATTGTTTTATAATATGGCATACTTTTAAGACGACAGAATTTTATTCGGGATAATTTAACTACACATATTGCCATTTTTATAAAATAACATTTAACCAAAATAATATTTAAATGATCATAAAAAATCAACATGTATGCTAAAAAAAATTGTGACAGAAATGAATCGCTGTAAAACCGACCCCACGTAGTCTTGTCTGCCCTACCCCTAGAGTGTAATTTAAGCCCGCGTAGGCGTGGAGGGGCGAGGCGGCCCGCGAGCTGAGGAGCAGGTGTTATGACGCCCGGCGGTGAGCGTTTTAACCATCTGAGACGATAAGTTCGCGTGGGATCGCCGGAGCCCCGCAGCGCCGGAGCCGTAACAGAAACCATGCCTGCTGCATGTTGCATGCTTGCCTGCATACTGGCATTATGTAAGTTGCTTGCTCGTTTGCGTGCTGCATGCTTGCTTGCTTGCATGCTGCATGTTGCAAGCCGCATGCTTGCTGCATGTTGCATGCTTGCTGCATCCATTTTTCATGCTCGCCTGCATACTGCATGCTTGCTTGCATTCTGCATATTGCATGGTCGCTTGCATACTGCATGCTTGCTTGCATTATGCATGTTGCATGCTCGTTTATGAGCTGTATTCTTGCTTACTTACATGCTACATGTCGTTTGCTTGCTGCATGCTTGCTGCATTAATGGTTATGCTTGTTTGCATAGTTTTATCTTTTATTCCCATCGCCATTTGCCACTATTGCCGCTTCGCGGGGTTCCGTCGAGCCCGAATAAAAAGTTTTGCTTGAGTAGAATTTACCCGCATTATTTTTTTGTGACTGCGATGTTTTAATTTTATAGGAGGTTATGCATTTTGTCAAACGTTTAGAAACTGTCAGTTGATAAAATGTTTTTCTTGGTTACAAGTTTTATGTTAACTACTTATTATGCGGATAAAGAATATTTGATTGGTAATTCTATGATATCATAAATATCGAAACCAAGTTTATTTGTAACATAAATCTATGATTTAAATTTATTCAAAGTAAGTATTATGCGTATTGATAATTCTATGAAATGATAGTATGACAAAAAAATATGTGAAAAGACAATTTTTACAGTGTCAATGAATTTCTAAAAAAGTACTCTTCTGATTCCTACCATTTTAGAAATGTATTATGAGCTGACACTTTTCTTTTTCTACAAATTCGATACATATCGTTGTAATTTTGTTTATTTTATGTTTTTCCTTTAGAATTTTATTACGTAAAAGGTTACTAGGTACTATTATTGATCTGCTTGGTTTGAAAATGTATGTCAACGTCATTTCGTAGTTTGTATAATGATAAGATACTGTAGCTGTTTACAATGTTATGTACCTACCTGCCTATAAATATTTCTTTTATTTTATGTTTTGCGTTTAAATTTTCATAAAATTAAGTACTACTATTATTTATTTGTTTTGTTTGATAATGTATGTTAATATTATTTCGAAATTAGTTTAATGATAAGCATAATGCTACTTATAAATATTTGCATGCCATCATAGAATGGCGGAATGTGTCTTGCACCAGAACTAAACATATAATGTACCTAACATCTCTTTACCACATTTTTTGCAAATAAAAAAACTTACTTACTTACTAAAACAACGTACAACCCAATTTCTTTGGTCACGCAAAGTGAATTTTGAAGAACTTTTTGAACCTACCCGTTCGATGGTAAGTAGGTATGCACACGATAGTTGCGCTAACAAATACACTTAGCTATGTAATCGTGACCCAAAGGTCACGGGATATAATTTTTAACCGACTTCAAAAAAAGGAGGAGGTTCTCAATACGGTTGTATTTTTTTTATGTTTGTTACCTCATAACTCCGTCATTTATGAACCGATTTGAAAAACTCTTGTTTCATCTGAAAGGGTATACTTCCCGATTAGTCCCATTGTCACCATGTTAGAATCCGATGATGGAATCCCATGAAAATCGAGGGCAACCCTCAAATTTTACAGGCACATTCAATGTTTTTCATTAACCGTCTAACGCAATTCAGATATTTGCGACTGGTAATCATCAACTCATGTTGCTGAGCTGATGATGGAAGGTATAAATTAGGATCTGATGATGAGATCTCATGAAAAATGTTTGTTCAGCGATATTTTCGCCAATTGTCAGCCAATTTGGATGATTCTTTTATTGTTTGGAAGAGTATTTTCCTGGACTGGTCCCGTTTCAATTTGGTGAAGATCTGACGAAGAACTTCGGAGGTAGGCAACAGAACTCTTCAATAAATGATAGCAAATGGATCTGGATTGCTGAAATCCAATGTTTTTTTAGTGTTTACACCAGTTCTTAACTCGTGGCTAAAGAATAGAGCTCGGAGGAGCTCGTGGCTAAAGAATGGAGCTCGGAGGAGCTCGTGGCTAAAGAATAACAGCCGCACAGGTCGATCTTCAAGGTTAAGCAACGCTTGCCAAGGCTTGGTCTGTGGATGGGTGACCATCTTAACATACCGAGTTTCCTCCGTGCCTCGGAAAGCACGTTAAGCTGTTGGTCCCGGCTGTCATTCGTAGAACTTTGGCAGTCGTTACGGATTGTCAGAAGCCAGCTAGTAAATCTGACTCCAGTCTTGCCAAGAAATACCGTATTGTTACCCATTTAATAGATTGTCCTCCACAATCCATTAAATGGGTAGGAGGCCGCTTCACGTAAAATACTGGTCCTGTTTCCGGCTGACTCCGGTTTGACTGGAAGCCGACCCCAATATAGTTGGGAAAAGGCTAGGCAGATGATGATACCAGTTCTTAACATAAGTACGCAGGTAGGTACCACTAAAAAGTGTAAAACTTTTTTTTTTACAAGAAATACAACCGACTTCCAAAAACAAAGCACTACAAGGTACAAAAGTCGGTGTCAAAAAACGAAAAAATAACCAAAAACACCGACTTCCGAAATTAAAGTTATTTTCTTCAATTAAAGTGTTTTGTTTTTGGAAGTCGGTTGTATTTTTTGTAAAAAAGTTTTTAGTGGCACATTCTGTTCACTATGGCAAAAAATCAGCACTGTACAATTTTTTGCGACCAACGATGTTTTAAATGACTGGTGTGTTTCTAACTAAATATGCAATACTTGCATATAAAGTTTCTTTGTAAATCCAATAATTATTATTTTTCCTTAAAAATATTTTTGTGTAATCTTTTAGGTTCCTATTTAGGTCATTAACTCCGAACGAACTAACAATTAGCAAAATTTGTTTTTAATAAAAAAATATAAATAAGTTTTAAGAACAATTCTTCTTGAAATACTCATTCTATTGAAACCCCTGTTCCGGTGAACCCTAAGGCCTAGACACCTTAAGGTTAAGAAACTTAACCTTTCCTGAGAAACTCAGAGATTTTAAAATCCAAGAGAGAGCGAAGTGAGCTTGTAATTTTTTGCACTCCATCTCATTAGGTTTGATTTGTGATACTTAAATGGAAGATTTTTTTTGACATAATGCACTAAAGTTATGCAATTGAGAGTGTAGAATGCAAGGCCGAGCGAAACGAGCTCGAAAATAACACTACGCAATAAATAAAATCCTTTTTTTCACCGGAATTTGATTATGAGATCTGTAATTATCATGGTACAGAAAACTTAGGTACTTGTCAAGGTAAGTTTCTTTGAAGATGTTTATTCCTTCAAGGTTCCTTCTCTATGTCATAAACAGGATTTTAAAGACCAGAAGTCGGTATACCTCAGTAAGCACAGCGCTGGTCGCCTTGACAGTGATGCGCGAGTTGTTGACGAGCGTAGCCGTCAGCATGATGCTCTCGCCGGGCACGTAGGCGCCGCGGTCCAGCGACACGCCTCGATCTGTTGCTGTACGTACCTCGGTGAGCGCGGCCCTGGTCGCCTTGACAGTGGTGCGCGAGTTGTTGACGAGCGTAGCCGTCAGCATGATGCTCTCGCCGGGCACGTAGGCGCCGCGGTCCAGCGACACGCGTCGATCTGTTGCTGTACGTACCTCGGTGAGCGCGGCCCTGGTCGCCTTGACAGTGGTGCGCGAGTAGTTGACGAGCGTAGCCGTCAGCATGATGCTCTCGCCGGGCACGTAGGCGCCGCGGTCCAGCGACACGCGTCGATCTGTTGCTGTACGTACCTCGGTGAGCGCGGCCCTGGTCGCCTTGACAGTGGTGCGCGAGTAGTTGACGAGCGTAGCCGTCAGCATGATGCTCTCGCCGGGCACGTAGGCGCCGCGGTCCAGCGACACGCGTCGATCTGTTGCTGTACGTACCTCGGTGAGCGCGGCCCTGGTCGCCTTGACAGTGGTGCGCGAGTTGTTGACGAGCGTAGCCGTCAGCATGATGCTCTCGCCGGGCACGTAGGCGCCGCGGTTCAGCGACACGCGTCGATCTGTTGCTGTACGTACCTCGGTGAGCGCGGCCCTGGTCGCCTTGACAGTGGTGCGCGAGTTGTTGACGAGCGTGGCCGTCAGCATGATGCTCTCGCCGGGCACGTAGGCGCCGCGGTCCAGCGACACGCGTCGATCTGTTGCTGTACGTACCTCGGTGAGCGCGGCCCTGGTCGCCTTGACAGTGTTGCGCGAGTTGTTGACGAGCGTGGCCGTCAGCATGATGCTCTCGCCGGCACGTAGGCGCCGCGGTCCAGCGACACGCGTCGATCTGTTGCTGTACGTACCTCGGTGAGCGCGGCCCTGGTCGCCTTGACAGTGGTGCGCGAGTTGTTGACGAGCGTAGCCGTCAGCATGATGCTCTCGCCGGGCACGTAGGCGCCGCGGTCCAGCGACACGCGTCGATCTGTTGCTGTACGTACCTCGGTGAGCGCGGCCCTGGTCGCCTTGACAGTGGTGCGCGAGTTGTTGACGAGCGTAGCCGTCAGCATGATGCTCTCGCCGGGCACGTAGGCGCCGCGGTCCAGCGACACGCGTCGATCTGTTGCTGTACGTACCTCGGTGAGCGCGGCCCTGGTTGCCTTGACAGTGGTGCGCGAGTTGTTGACGAGCGTGGCTGTCAGCATGATGCTCTCGCCGGGCACGTAAGCACCGCGGTCCAGGGACACGCCGCAGGTTACCGTGCCGCCGCCCACGCAGCCCACGCCCAGCCGATGGTCCACGCTGCACTCGAACTGTTGCTGTAGCAAACAAATTGTTCTTATCGTCAATTATCTGCTCGATGGATAAATGGTCGTCCACGGGCCACTCATAAGTTCGTTTTACCAATATTGGGTGGACGTGAATTTAGCTTTACCAGCAAAATATTGGCTATCTATCAGCCTACCTTTGTCCCAAATTAATTTATTTGCCCATATAAAGATCAAACTACTAAGTACATCCTGTCAGGGATGTGTCCGAACCGAGGCCTTGTTTTACGACCTTGACAGCTGTTCCTGTGGCTCAAACTACTGCCCGTGTCGATATCAATCAGTCTACGTAACAGAGCATGCAGCGTTATGCAGTACTTGCATGAACGTTTTCTTAATGCGCTTCACTGCACGACTGCATGTACCTGCTCACTGTGGCAGAGAATACGCACAATATTGTGTTTGATGGTATTATTAGTTCCGCTGTTTAGATATAAACTAGGTTGTGAACGTCAGGGCTCGAGGCAGCTTCATGCTGCATTATTGTTATTGTTTATTTGTGCAACTGTTACTACAATATGATCTATCTTGATTAGTCATTTATTTTATTTAACTTTTCTTTTCTATCATAGTCAGCTGTACTTATACTATATACCAAAAACGGATAGAAGGATTGCGTCAGCTAGTCTGGAATAACACACAGGCTATAATATATCCCGGGAGTATGTCCCCTAAGCATCACGCGGGCGAAGCCGCTGCCAGAAGCTAGTAAACAAATAAAAGCACTCACAGACAAAACCGGTGGCTCCAGATTAAGGTCGATCGGGTTCATGACGATGAAGACTTGTTGGTTCTTGTGGGTGAGTCCGTTGGGTTCCCTCAGCGCTGCCTTGCAGTAGTACTGGACCCAGCCGTGCGTGCCCAGGAACGTGGACGGCAGCCCCATGGGCAGGCCCAGCTTGAATGGGAAGCTGTGTATGCCGGGCGAAAGGACTGATGTGCTGTGTCCTGCCAAGTTTACTGGTTAGAGCAAACTAGAGTTTTTTGTAGCATAAGGCGTCGTCCTAACTGGCTAACAGTCATACAAGTTAACGAAGCGATTTCATCGCACGACGAGATTAAACGCATACTACATTTCTTTAGAGTGTCCTAATTGAAGGAATCATTTTCATCGCGCGACGGAATCGTATCGTTTGCTCGTGCGATCGTTAACCAAATAGGACGGCGCATAAGTGTACGATGGGTATATGATGGTAGAGGAGCTCGTGGCTAGATTATAATAGTCGCACGGGTCTATCTTCAAGGTTAAGCAACGCTTGCCAAGGTTGGTCTGTGGATGGGTGACCATCTTAACATAGCGAGTTTCCTCCGTGCCTCGGAAACCACGTTAAGCCGTTGGTCCCGGCGATCATTTGTAGATCTTTGGCAGTCGTTACGGATAGTCAGAAGCCAGTAAATCTGACTCCAGTCTTGCCATGAAGAACCGTGTTACCCAGTTACTGGGTTGTGGAGGTCTGGTAGGCAGCCGCTCCTCGTAAAATACTGGTATTCAGCTAAATCTGGTTTGACTGGAAACCGACCCCAATATAGTTGGGAAAAGGCTAGGTAGATGAGATGATTAGGGGGTACTTTTAGGCGGACCCTGGCAATGGTCGGGATTAACGCCAGGTGGTGGAAGAAGTTGCATTGGTAGATAAGTTGTTTGATTCTTTAGAAGTACGGTAAGAGGCAGAGCTAGTATCGCCCTTAGGGGGTGGCGAGCAGTCTTTCAGGGCCGTCCTCAAGAAGAAGAGTAGGGGTATAAAGAAAAAATAACCTATCAGAAGTAGCCGCTGCGTTGCAGCTGGGTTCGGGCAGACTACATCTGCTTAAGCCATTCGCAAGATAATGCAGTACAGACTATGGTGGGTTTCTCCAGTGTGCTTGTTGAATAAGTTTTCTTACGGGACACCTGACAGTCTTCCTGTGGATTCTCATTTTAGTGGTGGGTTCCCATCGAGAATAGTGTGGAACTGCCATACTCATCTGATGACGTCATTACGAGTCTCGAGTACAAGCCTATACAGCAAATTGTCTTAACCTTTATGTTTGCCAGTCTATTAAATAAAGTAAACATTTGAACTCTTGAAGGTTTTTAATGCTTATTGACTAACATCCACATGCTTTGTTTTATGAAGACAAATTAAATATTCTTCTATACCTAAACCACCATTTTTTTATGTTAATTTTGTTATGCAGAAATATCATTAGCCACTTTGCAGGCAGGGCCAGCTGTACTACCCAAGGTTGGATAAAATTAGACACACTTTAAAATGTCTTTTTTTGTGTTTATCTAATATCAGTTACAAACAATTAGCAGATGAGGTGAGTGCAAATTGTAAGCACACTTGTTCCAGTGAAGATCGCTACCATATTCAGTAGACAGGCTTAGTTACTGAAGCTTGTTGTAATGTTTTATTAAATGAATTTTGTTTTTGTACTGTGTGTAAGTAGCGTGTTCATTCAGGATTTTTAAAATAACCCTGAAGCTGAAAACATAAATTTATATGTTTTTTGTTTAACCTGTACTCCCACTGCTAGGCAAAGGCCTCCACCAAATCCTTTCAAGTATTCTTTTCCCACACCACCTCGTACCAGCCCTCACGGTTCACTTCAGGCCAGCTCAGAAAGAGCTAAACAAGCTGAAAACATAATTTTTTTTCAATACCTGGTTCCCCAAGCAGTCTCATCCGGAAGTCTATGTAATTCTCTTTGTCGAAGAGTCTCTCGTGTCTGCCAGATCCTACTCGCACCACTCCCTCACCAATAACATGGAAGTGTAGACCTAAAACAATGCCGTCTGATTAAAGGCTTCATTTTGAAATTGGAATGGTATAAAAAAAATCTGGAAATATCAATTTGAAAATAGAATGAACCATACTGTAACTATGGCTCATTCTATTTTCAAATTGATATCTCCAGACATTTTCTTTTGCTGTGGCTACCTAACGTCAACCAATCCTCGGAACGGTGAATTCCAATTCCAATGCCATTTCTTATAATTAAGTTTTATTTAATTTCTATTTTATTTTTTTGGTATGCGTCATGCTTGGCGCAAATAAACGCTTTTTCTTTCTTTTCTTTTTTCTCCCAGGAAATTTCAGTGCTTCTGGGCGGAGCTAGGCTGACTAACTTGGCTAACTTAGCCAGAACACCTACGCACAACGGACCGAATGAGTCTTAAGTGCGAAAATTGAAGTCCCTAATTTAACTATAGTTATAGTAAAAAAAATTAAAATCTATTAATAAAACGGAACGTGACCCAAATGTAGTTTAATTTACACATCTGTGTTAGCTTTTATTGCAAAATGCTAAACAATGGTCACATAATATTAATTGTTGTAATAACAATGAACTTACCTAACACAGGTGTGTCATCTTGCAGCTCCATTAGAACTTTCCCAGACAGGAATTGACCCGGAAAATACAACAATGATGTGTTATCAAACACTATGAGGAACTTAAGTAGTTTGCGCGGCATCTTGACTGCTCACACTACAGCACGGCGCTCAATTCACTTTTAGATTACCTAATTCCTGTGTTAAGGATTACAGAAAACAATAAGTTATAAAAGTGTATTCAATAATCTTGATTGACAACACTTTGAAGAGGCTATTATTATTTATTTATGGCAGTGTAACGTAAATTCATTATATAAGTTATACTACGGAAGGAACTATTATGTATTCCAAAACTTTTTCGCACATTACACAGTGATCACTATGTTTTATTAGTATCAGATGGGAGGATTTGAGAACCTTGTGGCTATGAAAGTCACGCCTACGACGAGTCGACAATATCTCATTAAGCTGCTGACATCGTAGGCTGTATACAACAAAGTTGAGAAATATGTTAACCGAAGGCCATCAACTATGACCACGACTCATACCATACCTTGAACAATTTTTAAATTAATATTATGAATAAAATCCACATTGCAATTAACCGAAAAGCACTGTTTTATTTATTTGACAACTTTCTTTAATTTATAAAACTCTTTTATTCGACAAAGTTATTCAAAATCGAATTTTAATTCACGAAACTTTTTAAGAAAACTTATATCTTTGACATTTCTTTGAGAATAGATGAATAGATTTCTGAACCTGAAGTTTAAGTTATGCTGCGTTCAGTAATTCACTTTATTTTCGGTTGTGCAAAATTAATAAGAATATTTTTATTTGCGTAAAACATGGTACATATTTTTAGGTCTTATTAAATATAGGAAGATCTGACAGGTTTCGCCATTCACTGGCGTACGAATATTACAACAGTATGTAAATCACTTTTTTTGACAAAATGTTAACATAAGTACCTACATAAAAATTAAATTATAACAGTTATTTTCTATTAGAACAAAGTTTCTCAGCTATATAAACCCGTACCTCGATGACGCAATTTGAAGCTTGTTTTGCTGAATATTCTATAAATCTATTTATTATCTACGTATATACGTATTTATATCTATCTACGTATTTCTACAATCGTAAAAAGTTTGATAATAAATCTTTTACGTCTTTGTTTTTACAAATTACAAATCATGAACGCATCAAATAAAAGGTCAGTCTGTTTTCATTGTTTTCAGTTAAAAGTTATTTTGATTGGTGGGTAATTTCACTTCATCCTTTATTGTCCAATGGGAATCAATTTGAATCGTATAATCTGTCAGTAATTTAGTAGAATGAAAACGAGCTTTCTTAGCAATGCGACAGGGCGACAGCGACAGCGGCTCATGGATTTGTTTATGTTGTTTTGAAAATTAAACGAAAATCTTTAGGGTTAATTTGAGGTTTTACAGTTGTAAAGAAAATAATCCAAAATGCCGAGTGAAATGATAACATTACAGCTCGGCCAATGTGGCAATCAAAGTGAGTAATATTACCACGGAATTATTCAGTTATTTTAAATTTGTATCGGTAATAACAATTAATTTTAATTTAAAACAGTTGGTTTCGAGTTCTGGAAGCAGTTGTGCATAGAACATGGGATATCTCCTGAGGGGATTCTCGAAGAGTACGCTTCGGCGGGGTCAGATCGAAAGGATGTATTCTTTTACCAAGCTGATGATGACCACTACATCCCTCGAGCGGTTCTGCTGGATTTGGAGCCTCGTGTCATACACACTATCATGAACTCACCATATGCAAAGGTATGGGATTCGTAATGTTTACAAAACAAGCATGACATCATCTGAATTTGAATGATCAATGCATAAATATTTTTCTCTAATAGCGATTAGCTGTATGTTTTTTAGTATACAGAGACCATGTAGCAAATCATGATGAATTTCATTCAAGAAACAAAAACTTTTGTTCTTTTGTTTATTTGTGTGTTCATCTCGTTTTAAAAGTATTAAACTTTCAGCTGTACAATCCAGAGAATGTTTACCTGTCCAAGCATGGTGGTGGTGCTGGTAACAACTGGGCCTCAGGATATGCTCAAGGAGAGAAGCTAAATGAAGAAGTGTTTGATATCATCAACAGAGAGGCTGATGGCAGCGATAACTTAGAGGTATGTCCATTTAAGTGTTGTTCAAAAGCTTATTGAATTTTTTCTTCATGCAAGTACCCATGACCCAAAAATGGTTACTGAAACTTTGGTATGTTAGTAAACACTGGCATTACACAAAATAAACAATAACAAATAATAGTGGATCACCACTGTCACAACCCATGAGCACATTACAGCCATCCAATTAAAGGCAGTCCTGGCGACTTATAATAATTATGCTTTGGACACTGTTGATGCTGTCCAGGACTTCAAGAAGCTTGTGACTGTGATCAGAAATCAGAATTATAAACAATTGTTTAAATATCTGTATGCCAGTGAATCTCCAAATATGTGAACACTCTATATTAAATAAATAAGACCTGGGTGCTTACTCTGGAATATAATTCCGATAGATCGACATTGGTCAAACGTCAGTTGGTTGATTTAATGGTCAGGGATTGGCTGGACTCACAGAGTCTAGCCAATCTCTGACGTTTGACTGACAATTCCAATGTCGATCTATTGGAATTATATTCGAGAGTAAGCACCCTGAAATGAACTATGTTTTATTCAAATAAAATATTTGTATTCATGAATGACAAAATGTATTTGAGTATTTTAGTTTCTTATTTGTGTACTACTTTGCCAAGTAGCATCCCTAACTTGCTAGTGAGACTAAAAGACAGCTATTAGAAAGTATAAGGTAAATGGAAGTTCCTGGCATAAAAATCTCAATGTAAATAGTAAGGTCTTGTGTAAGATATTTTGACACGAAGGTATGCTGTTATATCAATTGTCCATTCATTTGTAGAAGGTTGAATTGATAAGCCTTAAAAACTAGTATGACTACCAGCTACTCGTATCCAAACTCATTGTTCACATTATTGAGGTCTATGGAGGTTTATGGTCTATCCACTGTTAGTAAATTAAGTATTTGGTATATGCAATTAATTACTACTACTATATATTTATGTATTTTTATTACAGAGGAGTGCGCCTTTTTGAGAGAAATAAACTATTTTCTTTCTTATTTCATTTTACTGGAATATTATATTGTGTTCCTCGCCACAGGGTTTTGTGCTGTGCCACTCAATAGCCGGAGGAACCGGGTCAGGCATGGGCTCCTATATCCTTGAGCATCTGTCAGACAGGTTCCCCAAGAAATTGGTGCAGACTTACAGTGTGTTCCCAAACTTGGATGAAATCAGGTAAGCTCTTTGATTAAGTGAGAGATTTTTTTATGTATGAGTATCTTTAATGGTACATATATAAAGCCTATCTAATCCTTTTCTAACCCATTCATTTTTATCATAAAAAACACTTCTATTAATTTATTACCTATCATTTATTTTACTTTAAATTGTACACCAAAATAAAAATATACAGTGTGTAACAGAATGAACGTAATGCCTTTTAAGGGTTCATTGTACTCATCATTATGAACAACTTTTACAATGGGGCCAACTCTGAAATCGCGAAAAAAAATCGACTGCTCCATACATTTCAGTGTGCATAACTCGACAAAATATACTGAACAGCAGATTTTTTTCGCGATTTCGACCACTTATAAATAAATTATGGTGAGTACAATGACCCCTTACGAGGTATTGCGTTTATTCTGTTACACGTTGTATAAAGAAACGAACCAAAACGGAGTGGTACCTACCAGTCCGTTTTGTTAATGCGTCGAAGTTAACCGAAAGCATAGTGCCATACTCAAATTGGATATACTTACTACATAAGCGTCTACATATATAGGTAGTATAAAATAAGACATACATAACAGAGTGCAGTCACGCGATGCGCGGTCATCGACTATCCATTTACGGCCATTACAATGTCACGGTCTTTGGCTATTGTTACGTCGCTCACGGCCCATTAAAAACAGTTTAGGTGTGATCTGGACTACTCTTATGAATATAGAAGAGATGTATTTCATGGAATATATTCATTTGGAGTAAGGCAGATCTTGTCCAGAAGGAGCGAATTCGCCGTGAATCGCCTCGCGCGAATTCATACGCGCGTTGGCGAGGTACTGGGCCCTGGGCGCCAACAATGTATCGCGTCCACGAGCTTCGCGTGAATTCCCAATACGCGCGTAAATCGCGTGCACTTCGGCAGACTCTCGACTTGCGCGTGCAATCGAGATACTAAAAAACGTTGCGTCCAGTTAACGTGGCAAAATTTCAGAACGAGTGCCTGTCTCAAGGGAAATGCGCCACCAATGTTGGGACGCTCTTTCTGGACGCAACACACCCGCTAGAGAATCGCGGTGAATTCGCGACAGTCTAAATAGTCGTGGGTCCGCGTCCATGAGTCTACCCGTCTTGGTGATCCTAATGAAAATCATTTAAAAGGGGACAATACCGAGTTGTTGTGGACTGTAATAGGTCAATTTGGTCCTTGAGAAGCAAATCAATCAAGATGTAATTGTAACGTTACTTCTAATTTTAGTGATTGGTCTCGTTGCACAATGAATACCGTTCAAAATACTGCCCGATTTTATTGTTACCATCTAATATTTGTCCAGACATTAGGTATTGATCAAAGACACGTATGCGTTTCTGGTTTGTACATTTCGTCCAGATAAGCGAACAAAAATGGACTGAACAGTTGTTTTTTTAGAGTCGATTTTAGCATAAACCATGTGTTTGTTTAAAACCTAGTGGCGAGAAAAAATTTATATAGCGAAAAAAGCGTTGTACATTCTCTTTATTAGTGCTTTGTGTTCCCCAGTGACGTAGTGGTCCAGCCATACAACTCGCTGCTGACGCTGAAGCGCTTGACGGAGAGCGCTGACTGCGTGATGGTGCTGGACAACACGGCGCTGAACCGCATCGCCAGCGACCGCCTACATATACAGAACCCCTCGTTCGCGCAGATCAACACGCTAGTCTCCACCATCATGAGTGCCAGTACCGCTACGCTTAGGTAAACTATCTTTAACAATCTAGCATTCAAAAGACATAGAAATGATGATAAATTTAAACAGTCAGGGTAACCCTACCCTGAGTCCAGTCCTTAAGTCCTTAGCAAATATAGATTTCTAGTTCATATATTATTCAAATCGACACTGAATTTCAATTAAATCTACTTATTCTCAGGCCTCCCTATCTTTCCAAACTTTCAATGAAAAAAAAACCATGCATCCGAATGTCCATATTGAAAAATCGGCCAAGTGCAAGTCGGACTCGCACACGAAGGGTTCCGTACCATAAATCTTATTTTTTATTATTTGTTGTTACAGCGGCAATAGAAATACACAATCTGTGAAAATTTCAACTGTCTACCTGTTACGGTTCTTGAGATAAAGCCGGTTGACAGACAGACGGACGGACGGACAGCGGAGGCTTAGTAATAGGGTTCCGTTGGTTACCCTTTGGGTATGGAACCCTAAAAACGGAATCATTACAGCACCACTCATGTATCCGTTCTTCCGAAAATACCCAGATAACTTTAGTAGGTAGTCTACAACCTGACGGAGGAGGAAAATGGAGGCATGTTATGCGTTAAACAAAATAAATAATGCTATGTGCCTTTTTAGGGTTCCGTACCCAGAGGGTAAGTATCCAACGGAACTCTATTACTAAGCCTCCACTGTCCGTCCGTCCGTCTGTCTGTCAGCGGGCTGTATTTCAAGAACCGTAATATGTAGACCGTTGAAATTTGCACAGATTGTGTATATCTATTGCCGCTACAACAACAAATACTAAAAAATAAAGTTTATGGTACGAAACCTTTCGTGTGCGAGTCCGACTCGCCCTTGGCCGGTTTTTTAGTGGTAACTTTGCGAAAACCTATCCTCAGCAGTGTCAAGCCTCCCCAAACAATAACTGTACGCTTATCTATGTGCTAAATAATACATGAGTGACTGTGTGGTGTGGCAGGTATCCGTCGTACATGAACAACGATCTGATCAGCCTGGTGGCCCCGCTCATTCCGACGCCGAGGCTGCACTTCCTCATGACGGGCTACACGCCGCTCACGGCCGACCACGAACTGAATACCGTGAGTTAATTACTATCACAGGGGCCGCTATGTTTATGTAAAACAGAATCTACACTACGATTTGCCAACAAAAAACGCAAGTAAATATTGCTGACGTAATCACCATTTAAACCCTCCCTCCCCCCACCCCCGTCCCCATGTCATTAAAAATAAGCATAGTATAGAACCCCCACCCCCCCATTGGTGCTTACGTAATAGTTGTACGGCCCCACACAAGTTTCCTTGCGTGATCGAATCAGGAATGATGATAACGGATATCATGAGGTTACCGACATAGCCCGAAGGATCGCCAAACTGAAGCTGAAGTAGCAGTGGGCAGGGTAAGGTACATTGCTCGCAGAACAAATGGTCGATGAGGCCGAAAAGTTCCGGAGTGGCGACCGCGTACGGGAAGACGCCAAGGTGGACCGATGACCTGGTGAGGGTCGCGGGTAGCCGATGGATGCGAGACGCACAGGACCGGTTATTGTTGCCTATGTCCAGGAGTGGACGTCTTTCGGGTGATATGATGATGATGACTAGCACACTACTACTTTGACCAGTGTTTGTTTCGGTGCTTCTTTTAGCCTGGACACCACGGCGGCCTCATCTAGTTTTAAAATTACCAAAAATATTGACGGGTTAAAATACTATGCTCAACATACCTACAAAATAAATATCGTTTATCATTACTTCAGCCGACATTTTGAGCAAAAACTCAAATTGTTGAAGTCTTCATTTAAGGCTAAGTTCAGATGAACGCGCGACGACGCGCGGTTGGCTCGGCGCGCGGTGCATGGCGGTGAGCGCGGGCACGCGCGATGACGCGCGGTCATGTACACAACAACATTGATTTGTTACAATCTTAAACCGCGCGCCGAGCCAACCGCGCGTCGTCGCGCGTTCATCTGAACTTAGCCTAAAGCTCTGGACAAATTTAGGCGGTTCCCACGCGGGGTGTTGGAGAAATTTCCTCGCGCCGATTACTCGTCTACTAATTTGTATGGAGGTTTTCAAAAGTGTCTGAGGTGTACTGCTAGTAAATTACGATTAATTAAACTCTTCTATTAACTTTATTAATGTGTACTTTCTACAGGCACCGAAAATTCGAAAAACGACAGTACTCGACGTAATGCAAAGGTTACTCCAACCAAAGAATATGATGGTCTCGCTCAGTCCAGACCGAACAAATCAACACTGCTACATATCAATATTGAACATTATACAGGTAAGTTATATACCTACTAATTTCATTTCATTCGAACTTGTGTCAAGACTATTTACAAAGATTTCTTCAATCCCTTAGCCACAGACAATGATAGCACTTTTGAGATATTAAGACACGATTTTTGTTGCCCGATACTAGTTTTCGTAGTACTCTTCATGTGCTGTGCTTCAAGTGACAGATTGCTTGGTCTCGGATGGTATGTCAGTGCTGACGAGTTAGTGTTTCCTATGAGCCTTACTAAGTCCTCGGCCGGTTACACTAAGCGTGATTTGCTATCCGTGATTTCGTCCCCTTAGGTCTGTTGAGTCCTATTATTATCACGATAAAGGTATTATTACAGAAATTGTGGTTAGACAAATCGTGGGATCAATGAAAGAAAAGAAAGGAGAACATTATAATAAAGTTTTTGGCCTCTATTACATAATTTTCGTATTCCCCGAATTGTAGTCTACAATTTATATACGGATACTGACCTAGAACTCCATATTTTCACAGACGCTTCTGAGTCCGCATATGGTTCTCGCGTTTACATTCACATTCATTAATGTGCTGTCGTGGTAACATCGGTGGTAATATTATTGGGAAATTGTTTTTGTTACGAGTAGGCTTAGCTGAAACCCTGGTCGACGGCGCGTTGTGTTCCACGCGCACCGCAAAGAGACGTCAGCATAATGGACGGTGCCCACTGGGGCCAGTGCCTGCCAAGGTTTTACAACGGAATTATTCAAAAGAGTCACCGCGGCCCTGGAACCTTTTGAGGAACACGGTTGGGTTTTAGTCAAAGTCTGACACTCCCTTCCGCTCCGCCCAGAGTGAGTTGATCAAATGACTCCTCCAGTTATTTGATAAATTCTCATCCCAAAGAAAAAGGATGAGCACGGCACATCAGTTTATTTTCATTTTATTTATTTATACACTTGATACCACTCAACACCATACATTGCGATCGGCAATTCGCCTGCCAAGCGTGGCGATTATGGCAAACCCCCCCATTTTGGGGGAGGCCTATGTCTAACAGTGGACGTCTTTCGGCTGATATGATGATGATGATACACTTAATATTTCAGGGAGAAGTAGACCCCTCACAAGTGCACAAGTCGCTGCAGCGCATCCGCGAGCGCAAGCTGGCGTCGTTCATCCCCTGGGGCCCCGCGTCCATCCAGGTGGCTCTGTCGCGGCGCTCGCCCTACGTGCACGCCTCGCACAAGGTGTCGGGCCTGCTGCTCGCCAACCACACTAACATATCATCCGTAAGTCTAACCAGCCTTCATTACTTGTAACTGGGATACGTTGTACAATGCATATACATTGAACTTAGCTCCCGTCATACCATTCATGTTAAGTTACTTTAAACCTTTTAACACAGAAATAGAGCCGTCAATCGCTCTTACATTACGGCTAGGCCTAGCTATATTGAATAACATATATCGCCGAACACTTTTTTGCGGACTTTGACTCAGCCGTATTCAATCCGGCTAATCGTTCACCCGCTACACTACAAATCGGCCCTGTTTTTGTAAACGGCTAGCCGTTATGTAATACGGCGAGCCGTTTATACAATCCGACTGCGACATTATAATATCGCGCTGTTGGATTTTCGCTGCTCGGCGTTGCACAGAAGTTGAAAACAGTGTTTAGATAATATTTTCGTATTTCCAAGCGTTTATAAAACCAGATAATGCCAGTGGATCCGAAGTGGTATAAAACTACAACGAGCCTGGGCTGAAAAGAGCCCCTCGGAAGGCTTGGCCAAAAACATAAATATACCGGGAACCGATCACTTTGCCGAATTATTTTTGTTCGAATTTCATTTTACCGAAAACTATTGACCGACGTTTTATTTGCTATATGCATTAATTGACATATTTTTAGATCATCGAAGTATCATGTGTCATAGGTATTATTTTACCGAACTATATTTCGCCGATTTACATAGTTAATTTTTTGCCATTGGCCGAAGCCTCTTTTAAACATTTTTTTCATTTGCCATATTTTCACTACACCGAAATAACATTTAACGGAATATTGATCACAAATATATAGCCGGTTAAAAGTAACCAACCAAAGTAGCATTTTCAATTTTAAATTAAAATAGTCATAAAAAGTCAATATGATGTGCTACAAAATTTAGTGACAGAAACGAATCGCTGCAAAACCGACTTTACGACCTTACGACCCAGTCTTGTCTGCCCTACCCCTAGATGGTAATTTAAGTCCGCGTAGGCGCGTAGGGGTGGGGCGGCCCGCGAGCTAAGAAGCAGGTTAAAACGGTGAGCGTTAAAACCATCTGCGACAATAAGCTCGCGTGGGGCTGCCCAAACCCCGCAGCACCGGAGGCGGAGCCGTGACAGAAACAATGCTTGCTGCATGCCTGCTTGCATACTTGTTTGCACGCTGCTTGCTTGTTTGTATGCAGCATGCTTGTTGGCATGCATGCATTATTTATTTATTAGTCCACATAGAATAGAATAGGACTTTATTTGCTAAGAATGCAGGTACATACAAATAGGATCGAAAATAACATAATAAAGAACCGTGTACATTCTGCCTTGTTGGCATGCAAATACAATACTTATTATACAACTAAGTTGAATAAGGCAAATATGTAGTTATAATGTATCATTTAGGAAATCCTGAACAGAATAATAGCATTTGTCTACAAGTAATTCTGTAAAACATTTTTTAAATTTCATCAATGGCAAGGTTTTCATGTGTACAGGAATTTTATTAAAGATAACAGGAGCCATACAGATCACACTTTTTTTTAATAAGCTAGTTTTGAACGTGCCTGTGCATAGTAGGTTCTGATATTGTGATCTTAATGATGTACTCCGTTTTCTAGTTTCTGTTAATGTTGCAAATAAATTACGGTTTGTTATAACAAATATTGCTAATTCGAGGATATAGAGGCATGGGAAAGTTAATAATTTCTGAGACTTAAATATGGGCACACAACTGTCAGTAAGTTTGAGGCCAAATATAGCTCTCAAACAGCGCTTTTGAGCTTTAAAAATGCTTTCCCGTTCACTACAGTAACCCCAAAATATTACACCAAACCTTAAGATAGAAATTACGAGACCATGGTAAGCCACTAATGTTGTTGGCAGATTTACTTTTTTGGATAGGTTGTATAACATAAACGCGGCTGTGCTTAAACGTTTACATATATCTTCTGCTTGCGGCTTCCATGTTAACTGGCTATCAATTAAGATACCTAAAAATTTTGTGCTATTCACTTTATCGATAGTTTGGCCATTGAAGTTGATATCCATGTCACCTGTAGATATTCGTTGGTGAAAATGCATAGTTTTAGTTTTTTGCAGATTTATAACTAAGTTATTATTGTTAAGCCATTTTATTAAACAGCTGATTGAGTTATTGATGTCATTTACGTATGAGTTTTTATTGATACATGAAACAATTGAAGTACTGTCGTCTGCAAATAAAACCATTGGATTAGATATATGACGTGGCAGGTCATTAATATATAATAGGAAAAGTAAAGGTCCGAGGACACTTCCCTGTGGGACTCCATATTTTATTTCTTTAAATGACGATAAAGATTTTAGTTCCTTCTTAGATTTTAAACACAGGCTTGATATCTCTGTACATGAGCTAACTAAACTACCATACTTAGAGGATTTCTGCTTGCAGTTGTTCGACAGATGTCTGCAGCAGTTTGACAAGCTGCGCAAGCGCGAGGCTTTCTTGGAGGTGTTCCGCAAGGAGCCCATGTTCAAGGACTCGCTGGAGGAGTTCGACGAGTCGCGCGGCGTGGTGGACGACCTCGTGCAGGAGTACCAGGCCGCTGCCACGCCGGACTACGTGCATTGGAATCCGGGTATGACCATATTCATTTAGCTCACTCTGTTTGTATTACCTTTGTGTAAAAGTTCGTTGCTCTTGTCAAAATGAGGCAAATCCCGCACGGGATGGAAAAATTCGATCGCGCCGATTGTGTATGATGAATGTGTTGAAATTGATGAGAATCTTCTTTTTAAACCGTTGCTCTACTCTAGGAATTTCTCCTGTATCTTGGGTGCGTTTAAAAACATAAATAAATAATAGGCATATTTAATAATAGGCAGACCCGGAACAAAACAAATAACAAATATTTGTAGGCCATACAAATATTTGTTCCGTGCGGGAATCGAACCCGCGACACGCAGCGCAGCAGTAAATCGCTCAACCACTGCGCCAACTGTGTGCCTATAGTTCAAAACAATGCGACGATCGACGCGCGTAGTTGCGTTCTGCAAGTCTACAATCTGGCACAACATATTGAAGTTATTTACAAAGTAGTTCACATCCAGCTTGGAGAACATTTCCTCCAATTTTATTTTATTTTTCTGTTTTTCAGAGAGCAGTCAAATATAACACACATGACAACATGAAGATGGGAAATAAATATGTTAACAGGACAGGATCGGACGCGCTGTGAAAGGGTTTCCAAAGGAGATGTCTGACGATGTTATGATGATGTACCCTCAGCTGTTAATTTAAGTATTTGTTTTAACTAGTGCCATTTATTATTGTATTGTTTAACCCTTAAATGCATGATTTTTTAAATTTCAACTTTTGTATTTTTTTTCATCTTTTTACATAGTAATGATACAGGAAAAAATATTTAAAAAAAAACTTTGTATATAATTATGAATTTATTACATAAAAATAGGTATGTGGACAATTGGCAACATCATGCGTGTAACTATTGGGGAAGGCAGTGGAACATTGCAAAACAGTTTCTGTCTTTTGTATGGCATAAAGCCACTTTGCACTTCGTGCATTCTATTCTGGTAAACCCTTTGCATCCTGGAAGTTTGCAGCGGTTCTTCCTATCACATCGCCTTTCATGATGGCCAACACCATCTGTCCTTACGTCCTTACTTGGGACTGGCTTCATAGGTCCCCTGCGTTTTTTTGCCTCTATCTCTCTGTCAATGCTCTGGGTGGAAGGCCTGCCTCTTCTCACGATCTCCGAACTCTTGTAGAGACATAAGGTATTTGCCAACTCGGACCTGAAATCTGCCAGAGACATGAGTTTGTGTGATCTGTTCTTGTTGGGCTTCTTATAGAGCACCCATGAATTGATCTTTGGCTTTCTTTTTCGGCTACCTCTGCACTCAGTTCTTCATTCCCTAAGAATCGGACATGATCTTCATTTATGTCTAAATTCTTCTTCTTCCAAATTAGGTCTCTGCTTTGGTTTCGCCAAACTTCCCTCCCAATAGGAACACTGCTCCGATGAGGTGACACGGTGTTGCTGTTGAGATTACCTTCATTTTCTATCAACGGAGGATCCTCAAGCTCAGATGGGCCAGCTCCAGCACTCACCTCGTCTTCAGACGGGCCAACTCCAGCAGTTGCGTCGTCTTCCCCGTCCTCCAAATCCCGCTACAAATCAGCAAGATCAGGATAGTACGCAATATCGTCTTCATCACCTATATCTTCGTCATCTTCCGATATATATCCATTTTCTAAGGCCGCCAGATAGTCTTCTATACATCTATCACTCAATCTTCTTCGATTCATGCTGAAAAAATTAAACAAAACACCATAACCGAACATGCTAATAACCATTCCCGGACAATACTCAAACGCATGCCGTTGCCAAACGGCAACATACAGTTTTTCCGTAAAAAATCAAAATATAACCAAAATTGATTGAAAATTATAAATTATATTCAAAACTTACCTTTATAATTATCGACATTCAATTTTTGTTTCCAAAAATTACGACTTATTTCTCCAAAACAACAAAAAGAAACTGCACAAAAATCGAAAACACCAAGTTGTTCGCCAACTAACATTCAAACGGAAACTTTTTTAAAAAAAAAGCGCAATAATCGCTGTCACTGTCATTACCAGACATTGACAATATATTTTTTCGTCCAAAAAGAAAATAAAATCCGATACTTGTTCATCAGTCCACAGATAACCGCGAAAAAATCGGTACGTAGATTTTTGGCAACCAGATGCATTTAAGGGTTAATCTCATTTTGTTAACATTGTTTACTCGAATATGTTATGACGGTATAGCTCTTACCTAAAACACGCACAGTCTGAATAAAAATAAAACGCTTTCTTTTTACCAAGAATTTATTTAATATTTAATAGTAGCTATCTTTTCAACATTCCCTTAATCCTTACGGTACACATATCACTCTCGTACGAACGTTATCCATGTGGTTTGTACGTCCCGGTCCGGCTACTGACACGCAATACTATCTATTTTATAGACAAACATCAATATTACGTGAGTAAAAGTTAAAGACTGTCGAAGACAATCACACCGTGTATGAGTTTAGGCGCATTCTAGGAGCTTAGCAGTGAAAGCATTTACTTTACATCCAATAACTATGAAATTTCTAGGCTCCCAAAATGTACTAAACATATTATAGATTATAAAAATTGCACAACGGAGCTACTTTTATAAAAATAAAATCCTTGCACTATGCTCATATCTTGTGTTTAGCGCACTAGAGAGCAGATCTCAAAGTCCAATGCCTTATTTTAGTCCTTATTCATGTACTTTATTTACCCTCTTATTTACTCAGTACTATGGCATATATACAGATTTTCTACTGCCATCACATTGAAACATTATGGGATAAACAATTTGTGTGAATACATGATTAATGTTTATTTCTAAACTATCACATGGATTATATATTTTTCTTCGTGTTACATGACGCATACTATGTACATTACTGGTGGTAGGATAGTGACAGAAATTGGTGGGTAGGATAGTGACAGAAATAGATGCTACAATAATGATGGCCAAATTACGGAATAAACTGGATTCGATTAAATTACCATTCTACTGCAAATATCAATATATATTTATTCGTTTTAAACTAATTGTAACCAGTTGTACAGCGCTTGATACGGGCTGTTTCCGTCATAATTATCACTGGAAGTTCATGTTACTGTGATTACAGCTGCTGTTTTTAATGACGCCTGGTTTTGAGCCGCTCTGTCTGAACAACGCGACTTCTACAGGCAAGTCGCTCAACTAACACATCTCTCACTGCTCTATCTGTTGCCGATAAGTAAATTAGCTGACATTTATTCTTAGCTAAAGATACCGAAAACTTATGTGTACGTCATTGTGCTCATCACTTGTACATACTACTAAACTAACAGCATGTTCATATTGGACACTGGCACATGCTGACAATGGTGTCTGTAAATGCACTAGAACAGACATTGCGAAGAGTTGATAAACATCTGAACATCTCTTGATGAAAACAAACTATATAATGTGACATGTTGAAGTGAGTGCGGCTAAGTAAGGCATTCAGGCAACACGTCTCGATATGACCCCATGATTCCCACGTTATCTAACCCAAGCTGATAGTCTACAATTTATGGCTATGAAATATAGAAGACAGTGTAATGAGAACATAATTCGCACTCATCCATGACACACAACACTATAACCTAATTATTATACATCAATATAACAGTATTTTTCTTATAAAAGTTTTGTTTTAATTTCAACGCAGACTAATTACGAATCACAATGTCGATATTAAACCACCAAGGTGCTAAGAAAAATGTTACGTGATGAGAAATAATAGAATGCATCAATGTTGCAAGTGAACTTGATTCATAAAATTAAAGCGATGCGTAAGTGCCACACGTTACTAGCAAAATAAAAATGTGCCCAAAAATAAACAACGATACTTTCTACAATTCATTTTAGAGAAAATAGGAAAATGTATGAGATTAAAAGGCAATGTAATCATCAAATGATGTTTCATACATTAAACTTTATTCTCTGTTATGATGGGGCTTGAGGCCTCACTACGGAAAAAGCAGGGTGGTGAAATGTTAGAGCCCATATTTTTAAAGGAAACTGACTGGGAGCATGTGTATGCATATAGTATATAATTACGAAATTAGTAGGTAAACCAAAATGCCTTGAGGAGGTTTAGAAACTCTGACACTAGGTTGTGTGGGATTGTTAGACCTTACAGCCCACACAAGAAGAAGGCAAACAAAAAATGGATACTCTTTGCTTAGTGAAGCCACACCCCTAACGATTGTAGAAGACATTGTTTAGATCTTCTGGAATATTAGTTAGTGACACGGCCTAATGTCAACAACGGGCGGTATGGGCTAGGAGGTCTGGCTAGGTGGCTGGAACTTGGGCTGGATAATGGACGTCTTGCGCAGCGGCACGGTCTCGGGCGTGGGGATGGCTTCGCCCGTCGGCAGCTTGGCGGGCGCGGCCGGCGCCTTGAACGGCGCGGACAGGTTGCCGGGCCGCTGCTTCGCCATTTGATAGTCGCCGGAATCGAAGAACTTTTGCTGTAATCGAAATCAACATGTCAGGGTTTGTTATGTGTGTTACGAATCATTGAATTGAATGTTCTAATTTTTAACCGACTTCAAAAAAAGGAGGAGGTTCTCAATTCGGTTGTATTTTTTAATGAAACTGTCTATAAAAACAAGATCTGATGATGGATTCCTGGAGAAATATAATAGAGGGAACTCTTTTGGTATGTACGTTCCTTGGTGAGTGTAGGGAAGCACTAAGTGAGGATTCCCAGAAATACCTACGGGAATGGGAAAAACCGGGATGTGCAAGTACGCAGTCGCGGGCGCTAGTGTGCCAATAAAATTTGAAGAGGTGTATAATTCTCCAGGATCCCATCATCAAATCCTAACCAAATGGCCATGGGACCACCTGGGAAGCCTACCCCAAGAATTTTCCAAATCAGTCCATGCCTCTTTGCGTAATCAGGAAACATATGTGAAAAAAAGAGATTCTGGCGAATTGAGAACCTCCTCCTTTTTAAAGTCGGTTTAAAATTGAAGCATCAATGAGTTGAAACAGTTAAACACATCTATATTTATAAAAATAATGGATAAGATTTTTGCAAAGCACAAAACTAGAGAATGACTGGACCAATTCAGCAATAGGGAATATGCAAGCGATTTTGTATTTGCAAAATGAAATACTTATTAGCTCTAGTAAACAATCACAGAATTATTTTATAAATAACTTCATCAGCTTCAAAGATTACAATTAGAAAGAGAAGTGCGATATGAACTTTGACGTTAAAGTCCATGACGCCTATGCGGCTGCCATAGAAAACAGCGTTTTCGCGAGAGGGACGGAAATATTTGTGTAAAATAATTATATATCTCATTTGTTTATCGAGCAATTTTGATTCTATTTTCACTGTTAGTATTATATTTTTGTATAAACCGTATTCATAATAAATTTATTTTTCATGCTTATCCCCTATTTGTTTAAGTCAATGTACTGCCATTGAATGGAATGAGCCTAATTTTATGGAATGAATACTATAAAATATAATATTATATGAATTTTATGGCTTAATTAAACTTGACTGGACCAGATGGTACAGATACTGACCCCCTTAGCTAGCCTCTTCTGCAGGAAAGCCGAGTGCCCCCCGGGTCCTCGTCCCAGCATTGCATTTGGGAACTTTGCCTTCAATTTTGCTTCTTCCAACTTCTCCAACTCTTTTGGCTGTAACAATATCACATAGTGAAATTTAGTTGGCATGTCAAAATATTGTGACTTGTGCGGTTCATTGATGGTGAACTGCAAAAGTACACTGCCCTTGGAAGCCAAATATCACATCTCTTAAGGTGGATACGGACTCTGAGGCATGGGTAGCGTGAACATTCATATTCATGGTGAGGCATGGTTACCTCAGCAAATTTACATCAAAACCTGTGTTGCGAGGATTACGCGGCACATTTAAAGATTCGAAAACCGGACTACGAGATGGATAGCTTAAAATATTACACAGAGTTCAGATTCTTTTATTTTGAACTTTGATGATAAAAGTATTATTTTATTGTGACAATGATTTGTGTGGAAAAGGGAGAGGGAGGTTTTGCTCAGCAGTGGGCATTACAGGCTAGATTAGAAAATGAAATATTGTTTTGTGAGTAATAAAAGCCCTACTTCTTTCATTAATTATTCAGGAAATGTTTTATCATAGCCTGTTGATTTTCTAAATAGTGAAATCAATGCCAAGATTTTTCCATATTCTAGCTAATTGCATCTTTGATCTCACTAGCTGACTCAACAAACTTTATTTTTCCTAATGAAAATAATAGCCTAACCTATTCTCAGACTATACTAAATACACACATAAAATTTCATAAAAATCAGTCAAGCTGTTGCAGTGAAGTTCGATAACACTGTAATACAAGATTTTTATACATTAGATCATTTCTCTTTATTGATATTATGGTTTTTGTTGTTTATATTGTGGCCCAGGAGCATAATCTACTCTTTACTGATTCTAAACAAAACCATTGATAAGGAAGTATATTGTAGCATATTATAGCCGCAGCAGAGGGTAAATAGTGACCTATTAAGAACTGGTTTGGATAGAGAGCTGATTAGAGCAGGATAGTTTTTGATACTCAGTCTGTAAGCGTTTTCTTCTAAATAATGATGATTTTAGTTAATCTTATCAGCATAAAATCTTTTGTTATGACAGATTGTCATACAGTCTTTTTCAATAATCTTACTAAATTTACAAAATAAGTGGATCACTCAGGAAATGATAAAAATAAAAGAATACTTACATCCTTTGGAGGCTCCGGTTGGTCAGGTGAATCACTCATTTTGAGAACTGGAAAAAGGAGGTAGGTACTCAGATAATTATGTTAGCACAGTGTTGTATTTAAAACATGCGCTAACTAGTTCATTTAACTAACGGGTTATCAGAAATGCATTTAACCTACTAGATTTAACTCGGTGACGATTCATATAACGAACTGTTTTGTTTACCCCTCCAATTAAAAACAAAACGAGATAACAATTTGATGAAATGAAATGGAAAACGATCAGGTTCAGTTCGGAACCTTGTGTAAACCTAAGCAACCAGTGTAGTTTTCCTATTTATTTATTTTATAGTACAAATAACATGTAAAACACATGGTTTACAGCAAAAACAATAAATTTGGTACCCGTAATATTCAATAACGTTCGGTCAACGGAAAGTTGTTTACCTTGATATTGATCTTCGAATCAAAAGCTACGTAGTGATTACACTACTCAATGGAAAATACAGTAATAAGAATGAGAATTCACTGGTACAATTGATTATTAGATCAAATTAACAACAAATTGCAAATTCTCGTGATTTTCGTAACGTAAAAATGGCGTTTTCAAAAAATGTTGCCACGTGTTCAATATAATAACTTTTCAAAAAAAATTGAAGAATTTTTCCAACTTGGCACAAATAACTAAATTGAAAAAATACATCAAACTGTCCTATAACAAACTAAAACAAAGTATCATAAAATTTACATAAAATTCTATTGCAACGTTGAATTGTAATGCTTAGCTCATAGAGGAAAGTATTACATCTGGCTTAGCCTCTGGCCAAAGTAAAAGAGCCAGTTCTTGGGTGTACGGGAAGTGTAAACCAGCCGTTTCGAAATAACGATTTCTTTGAAAGTACAGACAATATTAATATATACAGCTTTTGCAGCATTTCCAAAAAAAATTATGCTTATGAATGTAAAAAGTGACGCAGATGGAGAGGGAGGCAAAATGGAGTTAGTAATAACGTGACCGTTGTTGACGGAACATAATGGAGAAAATCAGAACCACCGGGATGAAAGGAAACAAAACAACACGGGAAAGGGCAGTAAGATGATGATGAGGTCACTCCGACGCCTTGTATCGATTATTCCCTCTTAGGCTTAAAGACAAAAGAGGCATAAAGACAAAAAATACTTGCTCACACTTGATCACGCACGTAGCGCCCTTTTGGATCGCTATGTTCCGATTGTTTTTGAACGAATCCTTGACTGACAATGTCATACGTTATACTGACGAGACAACTGAGACAAATGTGACAACTTCATTTTGACATTTAGTTTGTGTGCAGTGGGATTGTTTGTTACCTACTTGTTTGTTTTAAATTTTTCATTTTCATAAGTCGGCACTCGGTGCCGCAGAGTACATTGTATATAGTGAGACTCGGTGCCTCTAATGGCACTTGGCGCAATTTTCAAATTAAATACAATTTAATCTTTACTCATAAGTTGTTCTCTAATCTGTAAATAAAATTAAAAATGGAACCTGATACTGATTTGATCGAAGATGAACAAGAGGCTTTGGATGATTCCATCGTCAAAATACATGTTCACAACTTTTTGTGTCATGACAATTTGGAAATAAAACTAAACAAAAGTTAATTTTATTGTTGGTTGCAACGGAATTGGGAAAAGTGCAATTTTTTTTTTTGCTTTTGTTTTCTGCCTTGATGGAAGAGCGTCTGCTATAAACTGAGGAAGTAATTTACGCTGTGAGAACAAGTGTTTGTTATTTTTCCTGTTCTTATCCCATTTTACTCACTCAAATAAAACACAAATGCTCTGCTGTTGTTATTAAGTAGAAAAACCGGCCTAGTGCGTGTCGGACTTCCATTGGAGGGTTCCGTACCATAATCCGAAAAAAAACCGTTTTTGTATGGGAGCCCCCTTTAATTTATTTGTATTATTTTTTGTTATAGCAGTAATACGCACTCTGAAAATTTAAATTCTCCATCTATTATGGTTCTTGAATTTCAGCCTGCTGACAGACGGACGAACAGCGGAGGCTTAGTAATAAGGTGCCGTTGGTTACCTTCAAGTCAGTGAGACATATCAATGCTTCAAGTGCATCCAGATACATAGTCAAAACTGCTTCTGGTAAGCATGTATTTCTCTAGTTGAATAATCATTGTTTCACAATTTCCTTCCAAATAATAAAACTATTATTATTAATAGGCTTTATCTCTAATGTTTGTTATTGTAAACATAGCACACAATGTATGTGTAATAATCATATTGCTTACTAGCTGTTGCCCCCCGAATTTGTTTGCTGTATGTCTAAAAGTAAAATTATGTTGCTATGTAAGATTGCTAAGATAAGATATAAAAACAGTCAATATCTAACATTGCTAGACCCATCTTAGAATAAGGAATTTGGATGCAAGTTACTGGCTGTATCACCTCTTCTGTTTAAAATGCCGTCCAGCCCTAGTCATTATTCGTAATGACAAACTTCACACAATGTTGAAGAAAGTTGTTAGGATTATTAAACACGCGATAGAGCTGCATAAAGTTGGCATAGGTATACCAACCAAAAAGAAGTTTAGCCCCGCAACGGATGGAGTAGAGACTCTGTAATCCTTAAGACTCCCATTCGGTCCATTGCGCGTAAGTGTTCTGGCTAAGTTAGCCAACTTGTCACTAATTTTAACAGTATTCGTAAAATTATGAGCATTTAGGTGGCCTTCCTCGTCATCGTTTCCTCACAGCTGAGGATCGCGACCACATACGTCGCGTCTCGTGCTGTTGGTGTTTGTATTATGGCGACACACTCGCATTAAAAAATCGAGCTGTGTTCGCTTAGTGGTAGGTGAAATTCAATGTTGAGGTCTAGGGGTTATACGCCAACCCCTGAACCGTTTTGAGTTTTTGAGCCATCTGTATAGATGCGTACTTCATTAACTTCTGACTGATCCCTTTCTTCCTCTGTTGGTTGTTTGTGTAACATAGATTTATTCGGCGTCCTATCACACGGGGTAGCTATGAGTGGCTGGTACTCAATTGCCCAGTCCAGGATGCCAGCGTGTGGACTGGTGTGGTTTTTGCCCCATATGCCTAAGTGCATAAGCCTGATAGCTGCTAGTGCCGCCTCATACTGTATGTACAAGTTAAGGGTAAGTAATTAATTGTAGGGTTATTTCCATCACTGCAGTTGTCTGCAGTCTTTGGAACCGCTGGAGCCTGGAGACAGTGGTCGAAAGTTTAGCTCTCGGCCACCAATGCAAGGCGCCACAGGTTTTCAGCATTGGTCTGATCACAGCTGTGTAAAGCCACAGTGTGGTCTTTGGAGAGAACCCCCATGTTTTTCCTAACATTTTTTTGCATTGGTAAAGTGCGATTGTGCTTTTGTTAAGTTTGTATTCAAGATACTTATTCCAGAGTAATTTGCTATCAAGAATCACTCCTAAGTACTTGACTTCTTCTTTAAGTGTTAGTTCGGTGTTGAATAGTTTCGGAAGTTTAGGAGGTTCAAGGCATCTTTTGTTGGTGAACATTATTAATTCTGTTTTAGTGAGGTTGCCCGATAGTTCGTGTTTTGCACAAAAATTCGCGGTGACCTCCTCATTGGTTACACCCTCTTCCTGGAACCGGATGTAGACGCTGCCCATGAGGTAGTACACGCGCCTGTTTTGTTCTTTTAGTGTTTTGACTATGGATTCTGGCACCCGGAAGAAGAGACACGTACCCGGGGGCTCCTGTCTGGCCCCTTTCGTGTGTCAGGATCCAGGTGTTGATTAGTAGGTTCGGGTTTAGGCTTATGAAAAGCTTGAGTAGTGCCGGAGTGTCCTCTGTGTTCTCCGGAACGAACAGCATACACGACGCCTTTTTTGGTATTTCGGCTTGGGGCCGAACGGTTAGACTGGTCCCTGGTATTGGGGACGGCATGTTGATTGAGCCAGGCCAGCTTGAATTCGGCCTCGCACCAGGTTTTAAGAACTGCTTCTGCAAAGTGGGCCTTACCTTGAAAGTGGATCACGGTATTTTCAGTTGGTTTGGAAGGATCGGGATCTGCCATAAGCAGCACCCGCAGTTGATTTTCAATGTTTAGACGGATCCCTTCCGCCTGTTCTTGCGTCATATCTTCAAACGGCTCGGTCATGACGGCGACACAGAGCTCATTGTTTCGTTACGACGCGGCCGCTTCGGCGTAGCTCTCCAAGGAACCGTCTACCGTGAGGGAGCGAGCAGGCGTGCTCTTCTTGCTTATCCCAGTAAAAGTGACAGAATCCTTGGGTCGCGCCCTGGCAGGAGGTGGTTGGGCGCTTTTTTTTGTCCGTTCGATCTCAAGCTGCGCTTGCGCTTGATTGTCGCGGTAGCCACGCCTGCTGGTGTCGCTGTTGTTTCAGACGCTACAACACGAGCCACCACCGCATCTTGCTGCGCAGTCTTGACCGGTGCAGACAGACGTCTCTTTGAGGACAACGTCTTGCAGGAGACGGTGGTCCAGGTTTCTTTGACCGGAGATTGAATGACGTCTCCTACGAGATGGCATGTCGATCCCGGTCGTGTTGGGTGTTTCTGCCGGTGGGGCTTCGGCCAGACTCGTAAGGTCCCTCTCCGAGGCCACTGTCGCTAACGCAGCCCTAGTGGGCGCATCCGCGCCAGCAGCCACCGTTGAGTCGCCATGTATGAGAGCTGCCCTAGGCCTTGCGGACAGAGTTGAGTTAGTGTGCGCATCCTTGGACGCAGATGGGGTTGGCGTTGCCTACGCCGCGCCGGCTGCCTCGGCCGGCCCCGACCGGCCCCCCTCCAATAAATCGACTCTCGCTTCACAACCCGCTTATGGGATGCCTCAGCCGATCGACCTTGGATAGCTACTCCACGACCACCCGTGTGAGACGAAATCCGGACCAAAGCGATGTGTTGTGTGGAACCTGCTCCACTCAATCACCAGGTTTCTTTCAACCCTCCGTACGGGTCTCCGCGCACGGCACAAACATGCAGGAAGTCATTACTATTCACCATCTGCTCTTGTTCGACGATGGACACCCAGGGGCATGACCTCGCCCTGTTTTATTTCGCCTGGTGGTTTCAGTTGCGTCTAGTTCTGAGTGAGTTCAAATAACGGGGTGGCAACCTCGGGAAGGTACACCACCAGTCTTGCATTGAGGACTACACGACCGTTGCGCTCTCCCTCAAATAAAACCACGTCACCCAACCCCTCTGAAGGAGGAGGTAAGGTAGGCCTGTATCTGCACTACCAAGCCAGCAAACCATGTCAATTAACAAAAAATTAAAAAATCCTCCATAAAAAATAGCTCTAAAAAGTAAAAAATAATACTTATTGATCCATTTAATTTAATATAGGTAGGATTCTTTGGACCAAGCGTCTTCGCCTCGGGAAACCGCAAATTTTTGTATTTGTTGGATCTTTGGAAATTAAATGGATCAATACGTATTATTTTTATACTTTTTTTTCTTGTTTTTTTATTTCCGTTTAGGTATTGTCCTCTAAAAATATAACCGACTTACAAAAAAAAACACTACAAAGTATAAAATAACCTTAATTTCGGAAGTCAGCAGCAGTTTAAGGCCAGCGGCCCTGACGGAATACCCGCGAGAGTCCTCAAAAGCTGTGCTCCAGAGTTGTCTCTTCTCCTGACGCGCCTGTATCGTCTCTCCCTAAGAACCGGAGTGGTGCCGAAGTCCTGGAAGCTTGCTTATGTGCAGCCAGTGCTCAAAAAGGGTAACCATGCCGACCCTGTCAATTACAGACCAATCGCCATAACCTCCACACTGTAGCTGCTAGCATACCTGGAAGACAGTGAGCTCCTCAGTGATCACCAGTACGGCTTCCTTCGTAGTCGGTCAACTGGGGATCTTCTTGTATATGTTACGCATTGTTGGGACGAGGCCATTGAAAAACACGGCGAAGCTCTTGCTGTGTCGTTCGATATTTCAAAGGCCTGTGATAGAGTCTGGCATGCTAGTCTGTTGGGTAAGCTCCCCGCGTTCGGCATCCCTGCTGACTTTTGCATCTGGATTTCCGACTTCCTGAGCGAGCGTTCGATGAAAGTGGTCATAGACGGCTGCTCATCGGATCATATGGCTATTGATGCCGGTGTTCCTCAGGGGTCTGTTCTTTCTGCGACTCTATTTCTGCTGCATATCAACGACCTGCTGCAACTTGGTGCAATCGGATACGCAGATGACAGCACAGTCTCAGAAAGATACTTTTCCAGTGCAAGAGCCGACAATCTGGTCAAATTCATGCTCTGAAAACACAGGCGTGTCTCTTCACTTCTAATAGGAGTCCATTTCAGGTATCTCCTACATTCTGAGGTACGCCTGTACCTGTTACCGATCGCCTGGAGCTATTGGGCATGGAGTTTACGTCCAATCTCAACTTCGGCTCAACAATCGAGTCAAAAGCACAGAGTGCAGCCAAGAAGCTGAGCATCCTAAATAGGGTAAGACTATACTTCACATCTGGACAGCTTCTGAGTCTGTACAAAGCACAAGTCCGATCCTGTATGGAGTATTGCAGCCACTTATGGGATGGCTCATCAAAATACCAGCTTGCTGCATTGGACTCGGTTGAACGCAGAGCAAAGAGGCTTATAGGTGACGATACGTTGGTGGCTCAGCTTCACAGCCAGCTCAGCTTCATAGGTCATTGGCGAAATGTTGCCTGCCTGTCGGTCTTCTATAGACTGTTTTTTGGGGAGTGTGCATCTAAATTATCGCCCTTTTACCACCGGAATACCAGACGTACTGCAGGGTACCATCCGTACTTGGTCGATATCCCGACTAGTCGTACCCAGCGCATTTATTATATGCACAGCTAAGGTGTGGAACTCTCTGCCAGCATCTATGTTCCCGTCCACATATAACCCGTCTGCCTTCAAATCAAGAGTGAACAGGCATCTTCAGGGCACGCTCGCTCCATCATAGACCTCATCTATCGCTTTCCATCAGGCGTAATTGTGGTCAAGAGCAAGCCCATTCCTAAATAAAAACAATCATTTAAAAAAAAGTTGGTGTTTAAAAACGAAGATGCAAAACCAAAAACACCAACTTCCGAAATTAATGTTATTTTTTTCAAATATAAATATAAATGTTAAATGTCGGTTATATTTTTTTGTAAAAAAGTTTGTTATTTTGCACTTTTAAGTGGATCACCACTTAAAAGTGAAAAATAATAAACTTCGCTGCGTCTTCATCTACGCAGAAATTGAAACAAGCAAAAATGCTCATAAAATAAAACTGAATCAAACTGAATCAAATTTTACGGGACCAAATGGTTAGTATCGAACTAAAAAAGAATCATACAAATCGGATGAGAAACCTCGGAGTAATCGGTGACCAAACATAAAACAAAAAAACATTCCCACCGAATTGGGAACCTCCTCTTTTTTGAAATAGGTTAACAAATACCAATTCGGTTATCAAAAATTATACCCATACAAATTTTAAAATCGAAAATGGTTTCCACAGATGAAATTCAACCAGAATAGATCAAACTACACATTCAAACAAAAAAGGTTTTTGTATTTTTTAAGTGGCCCTCTATCCTCACATACTCGTTCTCGTACAAAATATTAGCTGCATATTTTTTTTTCATTTTTCACAGACAAAAGCCGTATTGCAGACTCACTTGGATCATTTTCTCAGGGTTCAGACCATCATCACAATGAAAGTGAACTAACCTTCCAATATTTACTTCGTGTCAGAGGGTACTCGGTAAGATACTCGTACCATCGCATCTAGTGTCAGGCCCCATCCCGCTTCAATCTGCCTAACCTTTTCTCGACTACCTATACGACATTATACATTCAGTCAAAAAAGTATCGGGAATGGATGATTTGTTTATGGTTCCAAATTCAAATTTTTGTTTTTTTGTAGTTGTTAGATTGGCACAACTGTTTTCCATTTTGGCGCGGAGTTTGAGTTGCATCTGTTATTTATATTAAATACAGTGCTGGTTTTAGTAATATCATAATATAGTGTGTATTGCGAATTTCATAATGGACAAAAATATCGAACAAAGAGTTTGTCTTAAATTTTGCATCGCCAATGGAATTTCGTGTTCGGAGTCACTGAAAATGTTACAGAAGGCTTACGGTGAATCGACTTTATCAAAAACTCGTGCTTATGAGTGGTTCAAAGCGTTCAAAAGCGGTCGAGATGTGATGGAAGATTTGCCTCGCTCTGTTAGGCCGTCAACGTCTGCAACTGAAGTTAACATCGCAAAAGTGAAGGAAATAGTGACTGAAAATCCCCATTCAACTCTGAGAGAGATAGCCGCCGAACTTTCTGTATCTCACGAGTCGATCCGTACCATTTTAACTAATCATTTGGGTATGAAACATGTTGCTGCTCGGCTAGTCCCAAAAGATCTGAATTTTCTCCAAAAACTCAATCGCATGAAAGTCGTTGAGGACATGCTAGAACGAGTCAGTTCGGACCCAACATTCATGAAACGCATTGTTACTGGTGACGAGACGTGGGTTTACGAGTTTGACATGCAAACTAGTCAACAAGCTTCGGAGTGGCGCCTTCCAACTGAACCGAAACCGAAAAAACCACGCCAAAGTCGATCAAAAGTCAAAGTCATGTTGACTGTTTTCTTTGACTATCGCGGTGTTGTGCACTCTGAATTCTTACCGGAAGGTCTAACGGTAAATAAAGAATATTATTTGAGCGTTATGCGGCGTTTAAGAGAGCAAATTCGACGAAAAAGGCCAGATTTGTGGAAAGAAAATTCTTGGATTTTGCACCACGACAATGCGCCTTCGCACAAGGCTATCATTGTGAACGAATTTTTAACCAAACACTCAACAAATACCATCCAGCAACCACCATATTCACCAGATATGGCTCCTGCTGACTTTTTTCTTTTTCCTAAACTCAAATTACCACTTCGTGGCACCCGTTTTCAATCGATAGAAGACATAAAGGAGAATTCGCGGCGAGAACTGAACTCAATTCCGGAAGCAGCGTTTAAAAATGTTTTGATGAATGGATTATTCGTTGGCGCAAGTGTATCGTTTCTAAAGGAGCATACTTTGAAGGTGATAAAATAAATTTGGATGAATAACAGACATTTTGTGTATTATTGATCTTTTCCCGGTACTTTCTTGACAGAGTAGTACGTGCCTGTAAATGGTTTAATTCAAATAAATGCATCGAGTTGGGGTTGGCTTCCTTCCAGGCTAAAGGTCGCATGCTTCGCAATGTGTGAATGTTCATATTCGTGGTGAGGCATGGCTACCCAGACAATTTTACATCGAAACGCGCGGCGCATGCCTCGCATTGTCTGTATCCACCTGAACGGGAAGCAGCTTCTTCTTCTTATCGTGTGGGCAGTAAGGACACACCCAAGTGTCAGAGTTTCTAAACCGCCTCAAGGGCCTCTGACATTGTTTATTTGACGACCGCCATTTCGCGGCCGGGACCGGGGCAGCTGAAAAGGACAAACGAAAAAAAAAACAAACAACAAAAAAAAAAAAAACAAAGCAACAATGTGAATTATAAACCATTTTTAACCGACTTCAAAAAAAGAAGTAGGTTCTCAATTCGGTTGTATTTTTAATTTTTTTATGTTTGTTACCTCATAACTCCTTCATTTATGAAGCGATTTGAAAAATTTTTGTTTCTTCTGAAAGGGTATTGTCTTCTCGATTGGTCCCTTTGTCACCATGTCAGAATCTGATGATGTAATCCCTTGAAAATTGAGGGCAACCCTCAAATTTTATAGGCTCATAAAATGTTTTTCATGAACTTTCTAACGCAATTCCGATATTTGTGCCTGGTAATCATCATCTCATGTTGCTGAGCTGATGATGAAAGGTATAAATTAGGATCTGATGATAAGATCCCATGAAAAATGTTTGTTCAGCGATACTTTCACCAATTGTCAGCCGATTTGGATGATTCTTTTTTTGTTTGAAAGAGTATTTTCCTGGACTAGTCCCGTTTCAATTTGGTGAAGATCTGACGAAGAACTTCGGAGGTAGACAACGGAACTCTTCAATAAATGATAGCAAAGGGATCGCGATTGCTGAAATCGCATGTTTTTTTAGTGTTTATACCAGTTCTTAACATTCTTCCAGTTCTTAACGTTCATAACATTGCGCTGGTACGCTGTTAATGGGTACGCAGTAGGAATACAACCGACTTCCAAAAACAAAACACTACACGGTACAAAATGACTTCGGTAGAATGAAAAACACCTTAATTTCAGAAGTCGGTGTCAAAAAACGAAAAAAATAACTAAAAACACCGACTTCAGAAATTAAAGTTCTTTGCTAGATATTTCGCAACATCTGCCGGAGTTGGTGTACGAAAACGACCTGATGCCGAGTTGAAGTGGTGAAGAACTCGTGGAAGCAGCGCCGGTGGTGGGAACACCCATGCGAGGTCGTATTCACAGTACCTGCTGAATGCGTCGTGATAACAGGCGTTAGAATCTGAGGAATTAGGAAAAAGGAAGAAAAAGGAAAAAGAAAAGACGCGAACAAGTCTATATTATCCGGTTTTCCCCAAGTCTGATATATCTTTGAAGTTGCTGCCACCTGAAGGTGCCACTCGCTGCCGGTGCGGTTTCGCGGATGTCGGCTTCGGTGTTGGACATCCCTGGTAAGTGGTGAGGGATCAGTACAACATTGAGGTCGTCTGTCAGAGTCAGCAATTCCCGCTTCAACTTCATCAATCGGTGGGATTTTGTGCCGCCTACCTTCTGAATGTACGAGACCACTGTCTTGTTGTCGGTCTGTAGAATGATCCTGGAGCCCCGGAGGGCTCTGGATGCCTTCACAGTACAGCAATTACAGCATCCATTTTTTTGAGATTGTAATGCCATTTCTTCTCTTGGGGTTGCCAAGCGCCTTGTACCTTGTTGTTGTTGACCAGGGCACCCCGCATAATGTCGGAAGCGTCCGTGATGACAAAGTTTATGGGTAGCACATCTATGTTCTATGTGAATTGCCGTCTTTCGACCGACATTTTCCATCCACCACTCGAGTTCTTGGCGAATGTCTTGTGTCAGGGGCACTGCTTCGAGAGGATTTTGACGTAGTACTTTTATGTGACACTGCAGTGGACGGCAATACATCCTTCCCCGGTGGGTGATGAAGAACGCAAAGTTGAGAAGCCCTAAGAGATGTTGCGCCTGCTTGAGGGTCCAACTGCCTGCTGCGAGTCTGATCGAGAGGTTCTGTCGAATTTTGCTTACCTTTCTTGGTGGAAAGACTTGCAGTTTGTTTGAGTGTCCCAATCTATGCCGAGATATTCGATCGACCTTGTTGGCCTGGTGATCGATTTCTCGTGATTTACACACCAGCCCAGACTGGACAAGAAGCGTACAGCTATGTTTAGATGCGTGCTGAGTACTTCTTTGTTCTGATGGGCTAATAAATAGTTATTTAGATACACGACGAGGCGCAGACCTTTTTTGCGAAGGTATTCTGCAGTCCAGTTTCAAATTTTGTGCTTTCAGTTGAAAATCACTCGATTTTTGCCATTGCTCTCTGTGATCATGAAAAGAGAACAAATAAACGACGGGGTCAAAGGAGCATGCCATAACAGTCGTTGAACCATATTCCGAATTTCTAATGATTTTTTTTTTTAAACATGTGTTTGAAATATTGACAGGTTGTCCAAAATTGGTAAAATTAAGGGCGGTGCTTGATTGAAGGGGATACGAGCTCCCGAAATCATTTTTAAAATAGTCCTTGGAGGATCGAAACGATTCCAAAAGAGACCATTTATATTGGGCCCAAAATCGAAAGTACCAACGGAAAAAAAAAATTCTTAACTTCACCCTAAGCATTTGGTACTATGGAATCAAAGTGGTAGACCCATCAGATTAGCAGCTACATGAGTTCCAAATTATAAACATATAATCTACGTAGATATATCTACGTAGATGACATGTTTATATTTAAAGTATTGTGGAAGTTTGCTTTATTTTAGTGAATATACTGTAGTAGTTAGGTCTTTTTTAACTTTTTTTGCCATGTGTAAATGTCTGCCTGTAATTAAAACAAATTTGTTTGATTTTCGGCTTACATTATGTGTGTGCAAGGTTACTAATTCTCGCAACATGTTTTATAATACTATTTTGCAGTGATGTGCCAGGATTGAATTCTCCCTCTAAAAATGACAACATTTTCTCCTAGCTCTCTTTCGTGTACGAGGCATGCCTTTTAAGTTTTGTCGTTTGAAGAAAAAAAACACAAATAGAACCTTATAGTACTTTTTATTGTTTTTCAAAGCATTCACCACGTAGCTTAGAAACACTTTTTCATTCGCACGAAGTGCTCAAACCAGTTATTATAACATTTATTCATTTATTATAACATTCACTCAAAGTCCCCACTTTAACGTGTTCAAAATGGCTGACTTGAAAGCGTCGACTGCTTCTTTACCGGACTGGAACCTTTGACCACGAAGACTTTTCTTAATTTAAGGAAATGTAAAGAAATCGTTAGGGCTTAGGTCAGGACTGTATGGAGGATGGTCAAGAATGTTTACTTTTTCCTGCTTCAAATACTGCGCTGTGTGAGCTTTGTCGTGGTGCAGGATGATGCGTCGCTTTGAGTTAGATTTTCGAAGTTCGGCGATGACTTGTGGTAAACAAACTGTGGTATACCACTCTGCGTTAACCGTTCTACGATCTTCAAGTGCAATAGTCGCAACATGGCCGGTTTTTCCAACGAACGTGGCCACCATCTTCTTTGAAGTGCTTCGAGAACGAACAACTTTAGTCGGCTTTGGCTCGACTTGAAAGACCCAGATTGTAGATTTTTGTTTGGAATCAGGATCGTAGGCATAGTCCCAAGATTCGTCACCACTGATGATGTCGTAGACGTGATTTGGCTCTCCTCGGTTGAACCTTTGCAGAGTTTTCTTACACCATCTGACGCGGGCCACCTTGTGATCGTCGGAAAGCAAATGCGGTATCCAACGGCAAACTAGCTTTCTCACACCAAGCGCTTCATGCAAGATCTTCTGAATGGTTGTCCCTGAGATGCCTAATAGAGCCTCTATCTCTCTCGATACGTCACATCACGATCTTCGAGAATTAGTTGTCTCACAGTAATAATGTTATGTTTTTTTTCAGAAGAAGCCCCAGCATCTTATTACGTACCGTAGTGGTGCCTACTCAACCCAAATAGATTACCTGCTGGTGCGACGGTGCCACATTGGCAAGGTTACCAACTGCAAAGTCATCCCAGGCGAAAGCCTAACGGCTCAACACCGCCTCCTTGTCCTGGACTTTGCGGTTGTACCGAAGAAGAGAGTGACCGAGAAACGCAAACCCCGCACTAAGTGGTGGTTGCTTGATGGTCCTAGGCAGTCGGACTTCATCGCGGAGGTCGAGCATCTCAAGATCAGTGCTCCGCATGAGTCCGCTCAAGAGATCTGGAGTAGGATCCATTCAGCAATCACCGGTGCGGGTAAGCGCGTCCTTGGCACTTCTCGTGGTGGCCGCACCATAGGAAAGGAGACGTGGTGGTGGGATGACGGGGTGCAGGAGGCGACTCGGAAGAAGAAGGTTTTATTTAAACAGTGGCAAGGGTCCAACTCTCCGGATGACAGGGAGGCATATGGAGCGGCTAAGCGCGCTTGCAAAAAAGCTGTAGCCAGAGCCCGCAGCAAAAGTCTGGCGCCCTTATACGACAAGCTGGAAACTGCGGAGGGGCAAAAGCTTATTTTTAAGCTGGCGCGTGCCCGGGAGAAAGCTACACGGGACATTAGCAAATGTCTTTGTGTAAGGGACGTCCAGGGTAAGCTGCTCTACGATGCCCCCTCTGTTAAGGAGAGATGGTGTACATACTTCGCGGAGCTGTCTAACAAACAGCATCCCCATAACCTTCCTCCGGAACCGCCTCCTAACCTTGGGCTTATTTCCCCTATTTCCCCCGACGAAACCCGCATTGCTCTTCGCCACATGAAGAACCGGAAAGCGGTCGGGCCTGACAATGTGCCAATTGAAGTGTGGAAGGCGACGGGCCCACATGGTGTGGACCTTCTGACGGATCTTTTTAACCGCATCCTGATCACCAAGGAAATGCCGAACCAGTGGCGATTTAGCCTGATTATCCCTGTTTACAAAGGCAAAGGTAGCGTACAGGATTGTGGTAGCTACCGCGGTATCAAGATCATGTGCCACACCATGAAGCTCTTCGAGCGCATCATTGACACACGGCTCCGTAGCGAGTGTACTGTCTCTGAGTGTCAATATGGCTTCCGGGCGGGTAACAGCACCATGGACGCAGTGTTCGCCTTACGGAATCTGGCTGAGGCTTACAGAGAGAGAAGGAGAGCTTTGCATATGGCCTTTTTAGACCTGCAGAAGGCCTTCGACTGTATACCTCGGCAGTCCATCTGGTGGGCACTGCGCTTCAAGGGCGTTCCCGAGGCCTATATTGACATTATCAGAGACATGTACCGCGATTCCGTGTCCTCTGTCCAGACCGCTGTTGGCGAATCGAATGGCTTCCCAATATCTGTTGGCGTTCACCAAGGCTCGGCTCTTAGCCCGTTCTTGTTTAACGTAGTGCTCGATGTAGTTACGGCAAACATCCAAGATCAGCCTCCATGGCTAATGATGTATGCCGATGACATCGCCCTCGTTAATCAGAACAAAGCCCATCTTGAGCGCAAAGTCAACATTTGGAAGGACACGCTTGAAAACGGTGGTCTGAGACTAAATGTGGCGAAGACTGAGTACATGTCCTGTGGCAGCACGGATACAAACACCATCCGAATAGGTTCGGACCTGATCAGAAAGTCCGATACGTTCAGGTACCTTGGATCCGTGCTGCACGAGTCTGGCATCGTGGACGACGATGTCCAAGCACGTATTGGCGCGGCTTGGGCGAAGTGGCGCGAGGTGACGGGCGTTGTATGCGACCGCAAAATGCCTCCGAAGCTCAAGGGGCAGATATATAAATGCATCATTCGGCCTGTCCTACTGTACGGAGGCGAGTGTTGGCCAGCACTAAGCAGACACACCCAGGAGCTTCGCGTCACGGAGATGAAGATGCTGAGGTGGATGAGTGGCGTAACGCGATCCGATCGCATGCGCAACTCTTACATCCGAGGTAGTCTTGGTGTCCGTGACGTGGGGGAAAAACTGCAAGAGTGTCGTCTGCGATGGTATGGCCACATCATGCGCCGCCCTATGGAGTACGTTGGTCGGAGATGCATGAATATGGCTGTTCTTGGGGCTAGGCCCCGTGGTCGCCCTCGCAAGCGCTGGCTGGACGTCGTCAAGTCCGACATGAGAGCCAATGGCCTAACTGAGAAGGATGTTGAAGATCGGGCAAAGTGGAGGAAGCTAGTTTCGCAAGGATCTCAAGTGGCTCCCTATCCGTCTTCGCAGGAACACTCGAATATTATGTCTCCTTTACAACATTCTCTTTAATCCTGCATACCCTGGTTACCTGCGTGATCGGTTTTCGTTTACTCGCCCTGCCGATGCGCTGTGTAGATCCCACCTCAAACTCCATCTCAACTTCCCATCCCATAAAACTCATTCTTACTCCCACTCCTTCTCATTTCTTGCGGTTCGATTGTGGAACTCACTCCCATTTAAAATACGAGAATGTAAAAATATTTCTCTGTTCAAAAAAGCCGTCAAAGAACACTATCTCTCTTCTATACTGTAATATATCTTATAGGTATCTATTTATTATTTTATTATAATTATGTATTTAGGTAAATGTATTTGTGTATATTAGTTAGTATGTTTATTGTATTTTGATTTATATTTGTTAATAGCTGTATGTTTAAGTTAGCTTAGTCTATTTTAAGTTTCCTTCTTCGTATTTTTACACACTGTGTCTACGTATCTTATCCCTCTCTCCTGTCGCAGGTCTGCTGAAATAAGCAGTACCTTTGTGCTCTTCTTACTGTATAAATTTTCGTGTTTTAAGTATATTGTGTGTACATAAATAGATAAATAAAATAATAAATAAATAAATAAGTAGGAAGGCGGACCCTGGTAATAGCTGGGATTAACGCCAGGTGGAAGACAGCAATAATGTTATCTTCAGTGATGGCGGATTTTGGGCGTCCTTCGCGAGATTTGTCACTAAAACTAGTATGTCCACGCTGGAATTCTAAAACCAACGTTCGACAGTCCGCAGAAATGGGGCTTTATCATTGAACACAGATGTTAGCTCTTCAAAATACAGAAGCCGTGTCAGGCCTCTTCTAAAGTTGTAGAAAATTATTGCACCAACATTTTCCTTAGAAAGATTCATTTTCGTACGTAACCTGGCAGATTCCAATCGACGCTGTGACTAAACAATAGCATTAATCCTAATACTTTCAACTGTTTTGAGATTCAAAATTTAAACACATTCGAATATAGAACAGTTTCAAATTCCAAACTGCCGGGAAATATGGAAACGACAGAACTTAAAAGGCATGCCTAGTACTACTGGCAAAGCGTCTACTAACTCTATCGTAAATGTGCCGTCGGCTCGAATGTAGTCAGCGTAATACCCTCGCATGCTTTATTTGATAGGAGCTAAGACTAAACGACGTTAGTTAGGACTTCTTCTGTGAGCCTTGGTATATCGTTGTGTTCGGGAAGGTCAGCGAAGACGAGTCGGAATATAGTTCTTCGCCTATTGTAATGGTGCCTGTAAACAAGATCGGCTAACCTGTTGGGCATTTCAATCCTTTCTCTGATGATCTCTTAAAATGTTTGTGTGTGGACGGCATCTTCGATCAAAATATGATCTGCGTTAAACAAAGCCGCTGCCGACTGCTGACATCATCATCATATCAGCCGAAAGACGTCGTCAAGTGTCGTGACAACAACCAGTCTTGTGCGTCTCGCATCCATCGGCTTCCCGGGACCTTCACCAAGTCATCGGTCCACCCTATGGAAGGCCTTCCGTTATGTGGTCGCCACTCTAGAACTTTTCGGCCTCATCGACCATCTGTTCTGCGAGCAATGTGCCCTGCCCACTACCACTTTAGTTTGACGATCTTTCGGGCTATGCTGGTTCTCTTGCGGATATCGTCATTCCTGATTCGACCACGCAAGGAAACTCCAAGCATTGCCCCCTCTATTGTCCTTTGGGTGAGGCCTTCTGATGAGACCCATTGTGAGCGACCACGTTTCGGTTCCATAAGTCATCACTGGCAACACGAACTCGTCATAGCCTTTCGTCTTGAAATACTTGGGACGAGAAGATACCACGCAACTTCCCGAACGCTGCCCAGCCGAGTCGGATTCAAAAGGCGAAAAGTGAAAGCATATTCAATACATTGGAAAAGTTTGGTGATGAGAAAGAGATTCCCTTGAAAAATATTATATCAGTTGCTACGGATGGTGCTCCGGCTATAGCAGGGTGCCATAAAGGCTTCGTAGCGTACTTAAGGTGAATGCTCCAGGGTAGCCCGCGAAATTTAAATATTTTTATGTTTTTTGCAATTTGCCGGTCAGTGTGAAGCTGTATGTGGACCAAATGCGATCCGCGACCGTAACGCGTATTTATCTAAAGAATTATAACCATTTTAATCATCAATATAGCCCTCTAAGTTCATGTAGTTCGAAAGAATGAATATTTCAGAAATAATCACCAAAATAAAATTCCAGATGTCCTTGCTGTACATTGCGTTATTCATAGACAACATTTGGTTGCTAGAAATTTAAGTGAACGACTATTTCAATTAATGCAATATGTCATCAAAGCAGTCAATAAAATCAGCTCTTTGAATGATAGATTATTTCATCAGCTTTATGTTACTAATGACGAGGATTTTAACTTGTTGTTTCATACTGAAGTTCGTTGGCTATCAAGAGGCAATTGTCTGACTCGATTTTACAACTTGTTTAACTCTGTGATAAGAGTTCTTGGAAACTAATGATACAGAATGGCACAACAAGCTCATTACATCAAAGAATGATATAGCTTACATGACAGACCTGTATAAATTGTTCAACGACATGAATCTCCAACTGCAAGGCGATGGACTAAATTTAATTAAAATGTAGCGGCATCAATACTGCTACAAGAAAAACCAACGGAGCAAATCTACATCGTAACAAAAAGAACCGCGACGCCATCTATCCAACTAGCAGTGAACTATACAACGTTGAAATCCTGCATCGCGCAAGCAGAGTTTACCGAGCGATTCCAAAAAAACAAATAACGTCGTTGCTGCTTTTGCAGCCAAACTGCTTCTACACAAAAAGAAATTCGGAAAATTGTGAAACTCACGTCTGCCGAAGACGTGAGTTTCACAATTTTCCGAATTTATCAGTATCCTGCAGTAAAGACGATTTGTTTGCCTACTGCCAACATTTGGAAAACCTCCACATTGACTTCTATTTTGAACTTGGAAATACCAGACTGGGTGTTGGATCCATTTTCAAATGTCAACACAGCAATGTCACCTCAGCTGGAAGAAAAACTTATAGAATTGACAACAAACGAGGAAATAAAAATCAAGTTCAGAACAAGTTACCAAGAATTTTGGCTACAAAAACTGATCCCGCAATTGTACCCTGGATTGTGGTCAATCGTTCAACGATTCTTGATAGCATTTCCATCGTCATATTTGTGTGAACATGGATTTAGTGCTGTGGCAACACTCATTTCATTTCATTTATTAATTTTGTGAACACAGGGTACAAAGATGTTTTACAAAAATGTTGTTGTTGTAAAAGAGAAATCGTTTGCATGTTACCGAACGTGGCGACTTGCGACTGTTCTTGAGTAAATTGGAACCTGATATCAACAAACTTATTAAACAGCATCAGATTCATCCTTTACATTAGTTTTTATATAAGAGTCGATTATGTTTGTTTTATTTTGAATAAAAGATACTCTGTTTGAATACTATAAAGTTGCTTTTCAATAATCATTCTCATTGGCAGGTGTAGCCCGTAAGAGTTAAGGTGGATGCTCCAGGGTAGCCCGCGAAATTCAAATATTTTTATGTTTTTTGCAATTTGCCGGTCAGTGTGAAGCTGTATGTGGACCAAATGCGATCCGCGACCGTAACGCGTATTTATCTAAAGAATTATAACCATTTTAATCGTCTATATTGCCCTCTTTGTTCATGTAGTTCGAAAGAATGATTATTTCTGAAATATTCATTCTTTCGAACTACATGAACTTAGAGGGCTATATTAATGATTAAAATGGTTATAATTCTTTAGATAAATACGCGTTACGGTCGCGGATCGCATTTGGTCCACATACAGCTTCACACTGACCGGCAAATTGCAAAAAACATAAAAATATTTGAATTTCGCGGGCTACCCTGGAGCATTCACCTTAACTTGAGACCTGAGCGCCGTTGTGTATTACGTACTGCGCTCAGGTTTCAAATTAACTCTTGCGAGTTATAGTAAAAGTCTCGTTTAGAATTAATGTTAAATCTCCGCTAATATAGCTCACATTAATTGATTAATTTTATTTGAAGTTATAGTGGTTTTCTGTAATTTGTCTGGTTCGTTTATTTATCGTACTTAGTACTGTTTTGAACAGTTCAATTTTGAATTAGGTACTTGCGAAGTACTGGTCAGTTCGACTTGCGGATCAGGCCTGTAGGGTTCCGTACCAAAGGTGCTGACGGGACGGACCCTACTATATTAAGCCTTCGCGATAGATTCTTAGCTCGCTATTCTAGCTCGGAAAAAACAGCGAGACTGGATTCCTGAACTATTTATGATACATAACTACAAATTTGTACGGACCCCTCGGTCCTCGAGTCCGACTTGCTCTTGACCGGTTTTTTTTTCTCTAAACAGAAAATTAAAATGATACCAGGACGTCACGTACTTCCACGAAGTCCCGGTAGTTTGTTTCCTAAACCCAACCTTTGAGTGGTCAATGTTATCGGTATAAAAATTATATTGTCGATAGCGGGCTTTCCAACAAGACATAATTACCTAAACCCGTGTTGTTACAGGACGACGTGGAACGTAAGATAATGACGGAGCTACTGATCGACCACGCGCTCGGCAAGGCGAGCCGACACTTTGTTCCTCACACCGCAGGACACCTCCACAGTTAGCGCCGGGCCAAAGATTAGCAAACACAGGTGAGTGATACAGTAATTTAACTTTTAGAGCTTGTTGATATGTCTCAGTTTATTTATAACTGCCCAGGTATGCTTAAGTCACAGGAAATAAAGGAAGCCTAGCCAGGTACGAATCCTTACTCCTGGCGGTTATTGAGAAGATTGCGGGAAAACTCCACAGTGCCAAATATTTCCCCTCCCCATGTGTAATGTGTTGCCAAACAGAAAGGTTGTATTATTTAATTCAAGCTTATATTTTATTTGTTACGCTGTATTTTTTATCGAAAAAAAGAGAAATAGGAAAAGATTTCAAAAAATGAAAATGTAAACGATGTCTTTTTTTCAGTTATGTTCGGGGAAAATCTCAATTTCACCCGTATTTCCGTAGTTATTTCAACCTTTTCCTACCCGCTTTTAGGCACGAAATGAATTGTATTTCGCACTAGTGCAGAAAAGACGCTGAACTACCCCGCCGATTCGATCGCTTGTATGTATCCTACGGGGCTGCAAGCCGGCGTTGGACAGCCCTCACGCAGAGCTTGTCATCCCTCACGAAAATGCACGTCGCATCATTTTTCACAATAATTTGTTAGGTACTGAATATTATGTTTAAATGAAAAAGTGTTTATTTTTCGAGTAATTGTGTCGAATAACTTCATTTGATGCATGTGGATATTTGTGATTACATTTTCTCGGCTCCCTGGGCAGTCACTGGACAAAATAAGCGATACGCGCGGTGGCTCTTGAGGGTTACTGGTCTGAACAAAATCACCGTTTCCCGCGCTTTATTTTTTTGCGTTTAGGTACCAACTGCGTCAAAAATATGCCTATCCTGATCAAACTTGACCAACGTGTAGTGTAAAAGACTAGGATGGCATACAGTCCCTCAGGAACTCTCTGAGCCCAACCACAATCGATGTAGAATTCGTCAATTCGGGTCGCGACCTTGTTTTCGAGTGCTAATTTATGTGTTTAAACTGTTGTGTTTGTGGTTGAGCTGCAGCAATATCATAAACCGGTTAGTATTGAACTGTTTTTGATTGCTTGATTGTGTATTTGGCATAAAGAACAATGACGGCTAATTATTTGAACAAATAAAGCTTAATATATAAATAAAAAATATTGTAAATGTTCGTTACTAATTCCTAAACATATTGTAGAAAAGATATTTTTATTAAAACTCCGTGGTTAATAAATATTGAGAGTTTCCATTATTTGGTTTTTTAGCAGGAAATATAAATATTAAAACAACTATTACGGGTAATCACAACTATGTTGCCAACTGAATGCTTCTCGCGCCAGATCTGGCACTTTTTTTTTGCTGTACAGCGCAGTTATATGTTTGAGAAATAATAGGCGGTGGTGGTGTGTTAAATAAATAAGTTGACATAAACAACATACCTATTTATTTTTAATACTTTGTCATTAAAAGAAGATGTAACGTCTTTTTTTTTATTTGTCCGAAAAAAATTTAAAAGTGGCGACTCAGACTTTCCGTTGTTAACAACACTGAGTACACTGACAGGACGTGACAGATGCTCTCGAGCCGCTGTTGTCGTTGTGTTTGAGTTTCGTGTTTTATTTTGGATTACTTATATTTTATTTGACCCGAATTGTTTTATGGACTCTCGATCGATTCTTCCTCTGGTCACACAGAGGAAGAATCGATCGAGAGTCCATAAACTATGTAATAAAATACTATCGTAAGCCACTTGGCATAAAGAGTTCTCAGAACTGAAGTGTAAAGAACACCCTTTTTTTACGGCGGCCGGGTCAGTTACCTGAGGCATGATTTTGTAACGCTTGTGGTATGAAAAAAAATTATGGGGCGGTGTGTTATTTTAATTAATTAATGTGTAATAAGGTATGTTCTTGTAAATAAAATAAAAACTCTTTGAAATATTGGTTTATTTTTTATTTCTATCTTCTTTTGCACAATAAACTGGGAATATTTCGCTCACGCTGATTTTAAAGTAGAATTAACAATGTATTACAAGACAAAACTGGTCAAATCTATTTTAAATATGATAGCATATTTCATAACATTTCTAAAAACATAAGTTTCATGTAGCTCCTATACACAAATTCAAGGACATCGTCGTTTTAAGTACCGACCCCCCCCCCCAACACTTGCGATTTCGCGCAAGATGGCGGTGACTGACGAGTGGATAAGGGCCTGTGCTGCAATGACAAACTTCCCCCACTTGCATCAAAATGACATGTATTATGTGACTACCAAAGACTACAATATTAATATAGAATACTAGTTGACCCGCGCAACTTCGTTTGCGTCATAATTTTCATTACTGCTCCGCTTTTATTCCATGCAATAAAGAAGAATCAAAGTTCTCTTTGATAAAGACTGTCATTGATACTGGTAGCCTGCTGAACCTTGCAGTACAACCAAAGGATGTGAAGGACGTATTCCGCATAAAAACAAAGGATCCTACCAATAAAACAATCATTGTCGATTTTACCACTGTAATCCTTAAGGAAGAATTCCTAAGTAAGTTCCGGAACCGCAACAAAAATAGCATTAAATTAACAACAGAACACCTCAAATTTACTGGCCCTGCAAAACCAATTTACGTATCTGAAAACTTATCAGCTAGGAATAAAAGGCTGTTCTTTCTGGCTAGAGACGCTGCAAAAACAAATGACTTTCAGTTCTGTTGGGTCTCGCACGGGAAGATCCTAGTGCGGGAAAAAGTCGGTTGTCCTCACTTTCAAGTGCACAATGTGGCGGATCTCGCCCGTATCAAGAAAAGCGCGTGACTAGTTATTTATTATTATATAATTTTATTCACTTATTATCTCGTAAAGTTAATGTTATTGTGTTGCTTGCAAATCTACTTTTATAAGTTGAAATATTTTGTATTTGGGACTATTGTCAAACTAGCATCGACAAATACTACTCACCTTTCACACTCACACGTATCACACACTCGCACACACCCCTGCACTTTCCACAAACTCCGTATATCTCATCAAAAAGAAGACTTAGCATGCTCTGAAATCACCTGCTTAGTAAGCCCCTCAGTCTGTCTTTTTACCGTTAGTTCACTAAACCTAGGGCTGCTACAATGGTACTGCGACTTTGATTATTCTATCCTAAAACTGTGTTACCCTTTTGTAATTATAATTAAAAATGGATGATCTTACCGTTATCAATAGTGAAGTTGAGCAAATTGCTGTCTCAAATTGCTATATTTGTTCCCCGGAAGCAAGTGATAGGTTTTTAAATTGTTCTCTCCATGATTTTATAATATTTCACACTAATATTCGTAGCCTTAATAGCAATTTTGATAATCTGGCGGTTTTTCTGAATAGATTAACGTATTTGCCTGACATTGTTATTCTGACTGAGTGCTGGTTAAGCAAATGCCCATCTACTCCCTTACTAACCGGCACAACTCACACAATTCATCGTATAAAACACAAAATGAGGGCGTGGTTGTCTATGTGAGAGACTACTATGTTTGCACTGTCGATACGCCCTTATTTAGTGAGGCGAACGTACTTCTTCTTAAATTTTCAAATAAGATTGCTATTATCGCAATTTATCGTTCTCCTTACACCTGGGAGCACCGACCCAAATGCTGATGAATACCTCAATCTTACAGCTTCGCATGCAATGCTGCCAGCCTACACTCTCCCAACTAGACTCTCGAACTGCCTCGACCATGTTACACTCCGCACTCAAAGCTCTACTACTACTCTAATCATTGATTCTCTCATCACGGACCACTCTCCTGTTATTATTTTTTGCAACCTCAATGTGAAAACTAGAACTTCCTCCCACACCAGATTAAAAATTGATTTGCCTCAGGTTGTAGACCAAATTAGCAGCATAGATTTTTCCTCAATCTTTCAGCATCACAACCCAAATGAAGCTGCTGAATCTCTTGTTTCTGTTTTGTCCTTAGCCATTAAATCACACTCACATGCTTCACAAGTGCCCAGCAGAAAGCGCATCATTAAGCCGTGGATTACTCCTGGCCTGCTGAAGTGCATACGTCACAGGGATAAGATACATCGAAAATTTAAAAAACACCCAGAAGACGAAACACTCACAATTCATTTTCCGTCGCTATCGCACCTTCTGCAACAATCTCTTGAAAAAAATCAAGCGTGAATATGAACGTTCTGAATTTCAGCGGGCTAGTAATAACCCAAAAGCTACATGGAAAATTATCAAACGAATAGCAAACTTAGGCCAAAGCAGAGACTCTGCCTATGAGCTGCTAAGCTGCTGTGCCGACCCGTCGCAGTCTGTGGACACAGTCAACGATTACTTTGCGAATGTTGGTGGACGTCTGGCGGCTGAGATCATACACTCTGTCCTCTACAAATATCTCTCGGATAGTCGTTCCAACCTTGTGATCCTGGATGCTTCCATTCCATCCGCTCCACAATCAATGGCTCTTCACAGTGTGGATTATGCTGAACTGGAAAATATCATCATTACCCTTAAAGACAGTTGTGCTGTTGGATATGACGGTATATCCTCCTCAATTGTGAAAGCAACAAGGCATATCATAATTCCGATCCTTGTTTTTATCTTTAATCTGTGCTTTTCAATAGGAACCTTTCCTGATGTCTTCAAAACTGCTGTTGTCCACCCTATATATAAGTCAGGAGACAAGAACAATGTCGCTAATTACAGACCCGTTTCAGTGTTGAGCACCTTATCAAAGATATTTGAAAAGGTTATAAACCGTAGACTCACCAAATACTTAAACAAATTTAACCTGCTTTCTAATAATCAGTTTGGTTTTAGGAGTGGAAAATCCACCGAAGATGCTGTACTGGAACTTACAGATACGATTATTAGCCATTGGGAAAACAGACATAAAACTATAGGCATCTTCTTAGACCTATCCAAAGCCTTTGACACTGTCAAATTCCCATACTTTTATCGAAGCTAGAGCACCTTGGTATTCGCGGGACGGCCCATGATCTCTTCAGGAGTTACCTTACAGGTCGTAAACAAGTTATAAAACTTGAAAACTTCCTAAGCAACCAGAAGACGATTACTTTCGGTGTCCCCCAGGGCAGTGTCCTGGGACCCCCACTTTTTCTTGTATACGTGAACGAGCTGTGTCAGTTATCCTTACCTAACTGTAAAATCATAGCTTATGCTGATGACACAACTCTAATTGTTCATGGCCGGGACTGGACTGAAACTCGTCTCAATTCGGAGATTGCCTTGAGCACTGTTATGAGGTGGCTGACCACAAATCTTCTCACTCTAAATGTCAATAAGACTAAATTTATCACATTTTCTACTGTGTTGTCAGCCCCCTACACCGATTGAAATTCGTGCACACACCTGCCCAAACTTGCACGCAAACTGTGGATGTAAACTGTTGGAAAATACTCCTTTTATCAAATATCTTGGAGTCACTCTTGATAGCAACCTGAAATGGAAGGAACATATTGCTTCAACTGTGGCTCGTGTGAGAAAACTCATATATATTTTTAAGATGCTCAGAGGTGCGGCCGATTTCAGCTGTTTGTTGAACGTCTACTTTGCGCTCGCTCAGTCTGTTCTGGGGTACTGTGTAACGGTCTGGGGTGGTGCCGGTAAAACAGTGATGCTACGGGTCGAACGAGCGCAGAGAGCTGTCCTGAAGGTGCTGGCAAGGAAGCCGATCCGATATCCTACATCCTCTCTATATACCCTCTGCCAAGTCCTCACCGTCAGACAGCTATTTATCCTAAAAACTATCCTTCGCAAACACAGCCAACTTAAGTTTGATACCAAATTCTGTTCCACACGCCGCTCGAATAGGGTTTGTAACACCGAGTCTCGTAGTACCGTAGCTGCAAGTCGTCACTTCAAACACATAAGTTCTAAAATGTATAACAAGTTAAACAAAACCCTACACATCTACCCATTAATCAAGAGTAAATGCAAAAATAACTTGACACCTGGCTAAAATCACAAAATTATGATGAAACAGAGAAACTCGTGGAAGTGTAAATACACACACTCCAACATAACCACACACAACAGACATGCCACAATCACCACAACATACATGCATAACTCATTACACTCATTACTCATACACACCCATTCACCCTACAGAAACACTCACCACTCTAACTCAACGTCAAAATACATCCCAATAACTAACTTAGCTTTAACTTTTAACTTTTACCTGTCTAACACTTTTTGTATGGAACATCATTCCATTCTGTATTTGGAGAAGGGCGTTGTTAGCTGCGCTACAGTTTATACTTTTGCAGCTATCATCGTTTTTACCTGTTGTACTTAGTCATGTGTTATTGTTCCAAAATAAACTTCTATTATTATTATTTTATTATTATTATTATTTTATTGGTCTTAGCGTGATGATATATAGCCTTTCTCGATAAATGGGCTATCTAACACTGAAATAATTTTTCAAATTGGACCAGTAGTTCCGGAGATTAGCGCGTTCAAGCAAACAAACAAACTCTTCAGCTTTATATGTATAGAATATTTTAGGGTGTGTTATCCCCACCACTAGGCTCGGTAGCTAGGGCCGCCAATATGGCCGCGCGCGCCGGTTTCTCACATTTGATATTTCGTGGCCGCGCCTACCCCTCTGTTAGCGACCTCAAAGTGGAGTACTTTGAGGTCGCTTTTTCAACAAATACAACGGCGCGATTTCAACAAATACAACAGCTCGACAGTAAATATCAGGTAGTTGCCCACCAGACACACACAAAACCCGGCTGGATCAAGTCCAGATTTTCCACCCCGTTCCGCATACCTCTGTAACAACTTGCTCTTTGGTTTAATAACTCTTGAATTTTCAGCAATAGGTACCTTGCTACTACTATGCCATTATGGCAGCTCTTGTCTGGCAAATATTTTCACGAAATAAAATTCTTTCTATTTATTAGGCTATGCACTTCGCCTGCGACTTCGTTCGCGCGGTTTTAGTTGGTACTCCACGAACTTTATCTCCCGTGTAACCTCTGTGTTCAAGGGTGTGTGTAAATTATTTATTAATAGAGTAAACCTAGGGCCGTTCGTTCACTCGCATCATTTTTCGTACTTAGTATTTTTAAAACCGTCGTATATTTTAAACGAAAGGACCGATTTGAATAATTTAAAGTGTAATTTACGTGTACATAACCAACCTTAATAAAATTACTAACTAAATTAAATAGATATGGATCATTAGGACTTAATCACCACTATTCTTTCTTTAAGTCAAGAGTGAATAGGTTACTTCTAGGCAAGCGTGCTCCATCTTCGACCACATCATCGCTTACCATCAGGTGAGATGGTGGTCAAGCGCGTGCCTATTAATAGTAAAAAAAAAAAACCATTTCACCCGGGTTTTGATTGAATAATTTGAACAAAAAGCGGTTATTGTGACTTAACCCTAATAGTTAGATATATGCCCTCGCTGACTTTTTTGTGGATATTTATGTCCTCTAAAATAAAACTGAAGTAGGTACCTTGGGTTACATATCGAAGTTTTCATGCGGATCCCTAACTTTTTTGAAAATATTCTATAGCCTATGTTTATCAGGGATACTTAATGTAGGATTCCAATGGTGAAAGATTTTTTCAAATCGGTCCAGCAGTTTCGGAGCCTATTCAATTCAAACAAACAAAAAAATCTTTCCTCTATATAATATTATTGTAGTGTAAAAGATGCACACTTACGAACATTTTTTAATGCAATTTTCTCAATTTTGTTTCAGAATGGCAGACCCACGCCTGTAGAACGTTTTCACGTTAGGGTTTTTTAAATGTTATCCAAAAGATTTTATTTTATGTTAAATTACTAATTATTTTTATAGTGTTCGTATTTTGTAAGTGCGAATACGTTTTTTTATTAAAATTATTAATGGAAAATAAAAACATTTTCAAATAAATAATCAACACCATTTATTTAATACTATGTCGCCGTGAATTGACTGTACATACAAATATGTGATTGATGCAGTTATTGCACAAATTACATCCGATTTACTTGTATTATCCATGACATGAGATCACATGCTATCAAAACCGGGATACAATATTGTCCTTCCATTTACAATTATGTACTTTTTATATTAACTTCAATAAATTGATATAAAAATAACTTACAGCTAGAAACTCTATTCATTTTCTACTAAGAATATAATTTTAAATTATTTTAATATAAAGTAACAAATCTAAGTCTTATTTAAAAGGCCAACGTGCAGCGTCGCCTTAGTGGATAAGCGTAATCGTTCAACTTAATTCTACTAAAAACGAACAATACCCGGTTCTATTGGAGTTAGGTACACTGTACAGTAATTATATGTTATTTTTATAAAAAGTACAATAAATCCATAAAATACGGTGAATACGATTTGTACAACAGATTAATATTTCTTTACATATTATTAGTAGGCGTCGAGTGAAATGGAAAGATTCAGGTGTTAGGTGAACAGTGGAGTCTTGCTTTGTTTATTATCCTTGCAAATAAATCACAGTTAATCTACATAGAGAATGTCTAATAGAACATATTGGAACACACAAACTTGATGAAACTCTTATAGTTTTATCACTCGAGTGATTTATTTGACAAAAAGGGGAAACAAGCAAAGTAAAACCACAACAGAGATGCAAGATTTAAACATTAGTAGGGTGAAATGTAAGTGTATCTACTGTGGTAGCTATATAAATCAAAATAATGGAAGTTACAATATCAAGGCCTGAGGTTGCAAAAAAGCAATTCCTGGCTGCAGGGCTCACTAAATAGCTTACTCTTTGAGATATAAATTTTCAGTTAAGCTTTGCAAGGATAGAATTTTAAACACACATTAGTACGAGTTACTTTCAACACACTTAGAAATGACACATCAAACATAACAATTTATGTAAAGCACTGTTACCTACTTAATATCTAAGAATATGCTGTATCGTCGAGTGATAGAAGTTCATGCATTCAGTTCATTGGATAGTGCTCCACTCATAAGACAATCCATGTGATGCTACTTCATTTCTAAGCGTGCCGAATGCCAATTTAGAACTTTACAGGACATGTTCCAATCTTGTGGCAGTCTTTGGTTAAAATAAGCCGCAAAAGATATTTTTCACTATAATTATAAGAATTTTATATCAATTTAAAAAATCAGTTGACTCAAAGCTCTAGATATCAGTCTCGTGAACGTGTTGGGTTCATTTATCATCAATTAGAAATAAATTATCATATTTATCAATTTATATACAAAATGTCGAGAAAATCAAGGACTAAGCATACATCTAATTCACTAGCAAGAGGGAGCAGTTTAAGATTATAATTTTAATATAAATTATTGACATTTGATTTGGATGCTCAAGAATATAAATAGGATATAAAAGAGAAAATGATTGTTTGGTAACTTGTGGGTGAGTAATGCACGATCGAACGGCCATTTCACAAAAAGTAAACGTTAAAATATATTCGTTATGCAAACAAGTCATTGGGTGGCGAACTAAATTAGTTAAAGATACAGAATATAGTGTTGATTGAAAAATGATTCATTGCAATGCATTCTTATTTTTATTTACACAATAATATTATATTATGCGTCCACATCGACAATTTCTTGTGGTGTACTAAGTAATAGTTGATCTATACTACAAGTAAGGGAGCTGCTTCCTGCTGACATGGAAACAGCCTTAGATAAAGTAGGTGTTACAAGAATTGAGAGAACACAACCTTGTTTTTAAATATAATAATTGCGATATAATTAATACGGTGGAGCGTCTCTACTTAAACATTTTGTTAGTGACAACGTACATTGTATGGAATGTTTAAGCAGCATGTACTGGCCTACTGCCAAAATTAATCCAAAACCATAGATATATTATAAATTTTCATAAGTGTAGGAACAATATACTATTTACAGTTTTATTTGTTGTACAAACAACGTTTTTTTCGAGCTATCAAAATCATATTGGAATATACAGACAGTCCTATTTTATAGAATATTACAAGTAAATATAAGAAACCTTATTATTCTATTACTTGGAGATATCTTTATATGCCAGTACCATTTTGTGTAGCTATTTTTATTATGTTTTATAATGACTTAAATACTTACATACTTATAACAAAACAGTACCAGTTTATCTGGTACCTCTAAATGTAGATCTTTACCTTGAAATTATTTCTTGCGATGCCTATTTTAAGGAATACAAGGCTAGCCTTTTGCACCATTAATATCCTTTGCAGATCTGATTCATACGCACTTTTATACAAGCCTGTTGATGAATGATCTCTCAATTGAAATATTAGTGTAAAGCACACTGCAGTCGCTTCATTAGTGCCCAGTGATGTTAATAAGCGGCTCTCACGCGTACACACGTTACTAACTCACGGATTATTAGTAAAAAATAAACGCTCAATTGAGAGTCACCTTGCTAATTGGCTCCTTGTAGTTGCGACTCCTAGGGGAACGTACGCATACTAAGTGACCCGTTCATGGTCTTTAAAAATACCACACTTGGTCACAGGGGCGGGGGTGGCCTTAGGTTTTTGTCACATAGTCATATTATCACATACATAGTAGTAATAATCTCTAGAAAATTTGACTCATTCACGCGGCAAGCACCGTATTAAAAAGACAAATGTGAGCCAAAATATATTCTTTTAAGTTTCTGTTTGCAAAAAATTATTTAAACCGTACTTCTCAATTACTAAGTGAAAACTGGAGGGGGTCTTAGCAAATACTACAGCGGGTCTAAATAGGCCACTTTAGCGGAATCAGAAAGCACATCACGCTACCCATCACTGTCAAATTTTCCCAATCAACCTTGAACCTAATGCGTTATTAGTGATAAAGATGAATATGAAATTTGACAGATTGTTGCGTGATTAATATTATCATTCTCCTAAAGTGGTATTTTTAACACCCTGGGTGGTCACCAAGGGGTTAAAAATAGTAAAAAACGGGTCACGTAGTATGGGTACGTTCCCTAAGTAGTCAATAAATATTTTATGACAACGTCTATATCAGTAGAGTTTCTACATAAATCCATATATTGTTTGAATAAAGTCCGTAACCTATATTCTTGGTGGTCCACATGTGATGACAGTGTAATAGATAAACTTATTCATATTTGATCTACTTCTTATTGCTGTACTTATATGCGACGTTTATTCGCGTTCCTCGATGTCAAATTTAGTAGTGTGTAATTAAATAATGCAAATAAATATTAGTCTTACACTTCATCACGATAAAAATATGACATTAAAATTTAATATGTGACTCGAAAGTCGATTAATTTTTTGTAAAAAGCTGCATAGCAGGATAAATAAACACTTTATTTTTTCTTAACCAAAAGTTATGAAAGGTAATCTTCAGAGTGAGAATAGACTTTAGCTTAACGTAATGAATCAATCTATTTACCAAAATGGACGTAACAAATTTTCACGCTCAAGGTAAACAACAGTACAGTGAAAAAATCAGTACGGCTACCATGAGCTATACTCATATAATTATATCAAGTTATACTCGCTAGCAACTGTAGTTAAAAAATGTATGAAAACTTTTTTTTGTTTAAGTTAACAAGCAAGGAAGTTGCAAGTAAAACTAGTTAACAATTAAAAAATATAAATTAAAAACTTTTTGTTTTTTTTTTTAATAAATTTCATAAATTTTTAGGGTTCCGTACCTCAAAAGGCAAAAACGGTACCCTTATAGGATCACTGTTGTCTGTCCATACGTCTGTCTGTCAAGACCGTTTATCTCGGGAATGCGTGGAGGTATCGAGTTGAAATAAAATCATATACTCAAGTCTATGGCCCATAGCCGTGAAAAAAATCAAATTTGTAAGTTGACGTAAAAAAAAGATACGGTCGTTTATGCTGCAAAAACGTATATTTCGACACTCTCAAGGGAATCAAAATGTATTTCCCGTTGGCAAGTAATACCGTCTTATACTACAAGTATAGGGAAAAGTCTGAAAACCACATATTTGTAATTAAATCATAAAAAATAATATAGTCTTTATTTAAAGTAATTTGTAGCTACAAATTTGCACGGAACTCTCGGTAGGCGAGTTCGACTCGCACTTGGCCGGTTTTTTTAATTACTTTTGCTAGCGAGTATTAATTGATAAAACTCATGGTAGACGTACAGGAGCTCCTTGGCTCAACAGGTTGAGATGAAATTGTATCAAATCAACAGAGTATTAAACGACTGCTCTTAAACAACTTAGTGTCCGTATTGGAACATAACAAACAAGAACACACCTTAATGTAAAGTGTGGTCACTCGGTGGACAGACGCCGGGCATCGGTCGCAAGCGTGCTGGGCGTCTTGCTGCGCGGCGTCTTGGGGCTCTTGTGGTCGGACTGCGGCGGCGTGGGCGGGTAGATGTGCTCGCTCTCCTGCGACGTCGACGTCGACGTCGACGCCGTCGGCTCCACCTCACTCGACGACTGCTGTGGACCCATTATCTGGTAAACTTTATCCTGCCGAACAAAACATTCATGTAGTCATATTATTAGCATCGATATCATCATTGACGAACGACTCATTTGATAAATTATCGAGACAAGAAAAGTATTATGCTAGATAACGAATTCGTAATGCACAATAAATCGTGTCGGAAACAAAATAGCGTAACGTGAAGAAATGTGACATTCCATCCGGTAAACGATTTTCAGAATTAAAAAAAAACATATTTTATCGTTATAAACAACTGAACTCAACATCTGAATCAATAGGGAAGTCCTAGAGTCAGTTGACCTATTTAAGTCATCTAGTAGGCCCTGCCCTCTGACACATTTAATGCATTAATGGTTTATTTACGAAAAGTTACTTCGAATGATTTACCATAATAACCGGCCTAAAATCAGGCTGCTATTGCTGATTCCGCATGTATGCTGAAGTCAGTCACACATGCAGAATCAGCATTTGAAGTGATAGGGCTGTAAGGGGCAGCGATGTCATGTAGCAGTGCACTCACAAACATGTCGAGCGTGACATTGTGCGACTGGATGCGGTGGCTCTCGTCCACGTTGACGTCGGGGCAGATGAGGTCGAGGCCGGCGGCGCGCTGCACGAACTCGCCGTCGCCGCCGCGCACCACGCACACGCCGCCCGCCGCGCGCACCACGCGCACGCTGGGCGCCAGCCACCGCCAGCACGGCTCCAGCGCCTCCCAGCTGTAACCTGCACACGTACCACCTTTACCATCTCTGTTGCATACTATCGCTCGAATGAGGGACTAAACATGCAATTTTTATATTACTATTTGTTCGATCTATTGCAGGGATATGAAGTACCGTGTTACCCATTTAACGGGTTTTGGAGGTCTGGTAGGCAGCCGCTCCTCGTAAAATACTGGTATTCAGCTAAATCCGGCTTGACTGGAAGCCGACCCCAATATAGTTGAAAAAAAAGGCTAGGCAGATGATGATCTATTGCAGGGGTCACCAATTAGTTTCATTTGGGATCCATTTTTTTTAAATATCAGAACATTTTCTAGCGTAAGACGGAGCTCTTTACATCATCGTGTTAATTTGTTTAGGTAAAACTAAAAAAATAACACACATACAGTTCTGCGCACATAAATTCATGGAGCAGTCGATTTTTTTTCGCCATTTCAGTGTTAGTCCCATAGTAAAAGTTATTGTATTGTTTACTTAAGGTCCGCATTAAGGTGAATGCTCCAGGGTAGCCCGCGAAATTCAAATATTTTTATGTTTTTTGCAATTTGCCGATCAGTGTGAAGCTGTATGTGGACCAAATGAATGATTATTTCTGAAATATTCATTCTTTCGAACTACATGAACTTAGAGGGCTATATTGATGATTAAAATGGTTATAATTCTTTAGATAAATTCGCGTTACGGTCGCAGATCGCATTTGGTCCACATACAGCTTCACCCTGACCGGCAAATTGCAAAAAACATAAAAATATTTGAATTTCGCGGGCTACCCTGGAGCATCCACCTTAAATTGGTCGGCGGTCCGGATGCGGGCCGCCGACCGCCATTTGGTGACCCCTGATCTATTGTTTACAGGTAAAGGTCAGATAATAACATCATATTTTTACAACCGAAGTGACAAACTGTTGAATCACACGCGACCCACGCACGCAAACAAAAACTCAGCTATTTATGTAATATCTCCCGACCTTCCTTATAGCTTACATCATATCAAATTTAACAACATACTGAACTCACCTGATACCCTAATAGCTAGTTCTTTGTTGAAGGCGTGCGCTATGGCCGCGGCCGCGACAGCGCTGTACGGGAACTGGTTCACTTCTACATGTAACACTGCTAAGTCTATCAATTGTCCACATATCACAAATTCTAGCGATGAATACTGGGGGAACACGAACGTGTATCCCCTGAGCGCGTTCGCGCCTACGTCACTCTCGCCGAGCAGCCTGCGCTTGGCGCTCCTGCCCTCGCTGGCCAGCTGCATGTACACGTTGAGCCAGCTGTTGATGGTGATGGGCGTGATGCTCCAAGACAGTATCTTGAGAATCAGGAGCTCCTCCAGAAGTATTTCGTCTGTGGTGCACGCGCCGTCTGTCACGTATGCGAACTCTCCGATTTTAGGTGGGTACACTTCTTCGACTTTCGCCGCTATGAACAAACATGTGATACCTGGAAGAAAAATGATAACGAGAGTTTGAACAGCAGTTGTTAAAGGGGTTCTATACTTTTATATCTGTTTTGAGGTAATAAAGAGGTAAGCAATTCTATTGTTCAGTGTCGGAAGCTCATATTTTTCAGTGGTGTTGTGTGCTTTACCTATAAGCTGCAACCGGCCCTTCTGCACGTCTTCTGTGTTGGACAAATATCGGTCCACATAGTCCACTGTGAGATGAAATGTTTCTCTATGGAGTTTGTAAACTTCACATACCTGTTGAAAGAAAGGGCAAGAATGTAGATAGATGAACGAAATTTGGGTCAGAAACGCACGCGCAAAATATGCAGAGCTTTACCAGAAACTAGCACTTTGCCTGCGACTTCGTTCGCGCAGATTTAGTTAGTACTCCACGAACTTCATCTCCCCGTGTAAATTACTTATTAATAGGCACTAAAAATTTGAACAAAAAGCGGTCACGCGACCATGGTAGTTTCCGCAGCGTACGCGATATAAGGATCTTTTTTGGTATTTTTTTCACACTTTGCGTTACATTATCGAAGTTTTCATACGGATCCCTAACTTTTTTGAAAATATTCTGCCATGTTCATCAGGGATAATGTAGGATTCTAATAGTGATAGAATTTTTCAAATCGGTCCAGTAGTTTCAATTCAAACATACAAACAAACAAATCTTTCCTCTTTATAATATTAGTGTAGATTGGTATCGCCATCTATGTAGGCAAACTTTGAAGTTTCTAATGTGTTATGCGTATTTCGTACATCAATAACTAGAAAGTAACAACACATATCTCTCAACAATGTATGCTGTATGAGATTATCGTATAAAGGTTATTATTTTCCGCCGTCTTTCATTGCATGTCTCTCGCTAGGGTTATCTGCCCCGGACACTCCCGGACGTCTTAATGGCTAAAGCGAGATTAATTTCGGCTAAGACATAAATTAGGTAAATTGCCTACTTTACTGCGATCCTGTTCCTATTAAATGACGCATCTCTGAGGAGCTTTCATATGAATTTGAATGAGTTAATTGGTCTTTAAGAGCTGTATTTAAGCTGGTGTTTAATTGACATTGAAATACTCGTAAGACTACAAGTCCTAGAATAATAACTAGTGCGGTATTCTGGTTTCAATGATGGACCTATCAAAACAGGCATCACCTACAATAGGTTACTTTCCACCGTCAATAAATTTGAAAATGTATTAATTCCGTCAGAGTATTGAAAAATAATGGACACGTATTTTCAATCAATTCATAGTGACAAAGATTAAACGCATCCAAAATGGGGAGACCCCCACACCCGAGTTTAGATGTGTTTTATCTTTCAGAACGCACCAAAAATTATACCACGGCGTGACGTATTGAGAGTTTTAAAAGCGTCGTATCTTCGTCAATTTGGTTTACGTAACAATAGGAAAAAAAGGCTAAAAAAATTTTTGATAATCTAACTGACGCACTAATTAGATTTTTTCAGTGGACAGGCCTCTTCCCGTTAATCGATAGTAAACAAATTATGTAAACATATTAATTGTTGTTCCTCGCTTGGTAACTTAACGACGAAGCCACAAACTGTTATCTGAGTGAGTCCAAATCAATAAACGGAGGCCCCGCACATGTTCGGAAAGTCCTAAACAGTACTTGAACGACTTGAACGGTTCAGTTATCGTACAAAAAACTTGCACATTCATTTTCTTATAAATCCGGTACAACTAAATGGGATAAATTGTTTTTATGTCTCCAAATGTTACGCCGTCGGTCAGAATAAACAACTTTTATGGATAGACTGTGCTGATTACGTACATGAATCCGCTTAATGCTCCCCTATTTTTTTTTTCTTAAGGATGGGATAAAATCAAATGACTCTTTCCGCTCTGGGCGGAGCGGAAGGGAGTGTCTGTCTCTTACTGACTAAAACCCATCCGTGTTTATCCTAATGCCCTTTGCGTTCCAGGGTACGGTGCTTCTTTCGAACGGTTTCCGCACCCCGATCCCCAAGGAACCTACATGCCAAATTTCCATTTTTCTACGTCCAGTAGTTTCGGCTGTGCGTTGTCTGTCAGTTACTCACTCAGAACGGAAGAATCTATACTAATATATAAAGCTGAAGAATTTGTTTGCTAGCTTGAACGCGCTAATCTCAGGAACTATTGGTCCGATTTGAAAAAATTCTTAAAGCAATAGATAGCCCCATTTATCGCGGAAGGCTATATATATATATCATCACGCTAAGAGCAATAGGAGCGGAGCAGAAGTTGCGCGGGTCGACTAGTTGAAAATAATTTTGTTGGTTTTTGTTTCTATAGTGCAGTTACGACTAAAATGTCTGTAAACTAGGGTATCAACGACGGTAAATATCGGTCTTATTAATAAAAATCCTAAAAGGTTTACCGTCGTTGATACCCTAGTTTTTGTATAAATTGATATGCTTGCACATTATTAATAAGCAAACTATCCTTTACAGATAGACTTATGACCTCATATTATGTTATGCAAATCCGTGTACCAACGCCGGAAATGCAAGGATACGCGATAATAAAGTGATACTACTATTAGCGCATACGATGAGGAAAACCAGTCCGAAATACGCACGTGAAGCGTCTAATCGACCGGCAGACGAGAGGTCGCAAAAAGTTTGTAACCACAAAGTTAAATGTACTGTTATGTGCCTAAAGTTCCGCACCGATCAACGCTTCGTACTGAATGGGACGTTACCGAAAAATTTAACTGTTTCATTAGGTATCTAATGTCGTGCAATATGGGAATATGTTTTATACGAGAACTAGCTTTGGTACGCGACTTCGTACACGCATAGGAATCCCGTTTTTTACCGTTCCCGTAGGAATTTCGGGATATCCTCTCTTATCTCTCTCTAGGCATATAGGGGTCGGCTTCCAGTCAAACCGGATTCAGCTGCATACCAGTATCTTAGGTACAGCGGCGGTACTTCTTGGCAAGACTGGAGTCTCAGATTTCTGGCTTCTGACAATTCGAAACAAAGATCTACAAATGACAGTCGGGAGCATCGGCTTAACGTGCTTTCCGAGGAAGGAGTCTCGGTGATTAAGATGGCCACCCATCCACAGACCGACCTCGGCAAGCATTGCTTAACCTTGAAGATCGACCCGTGCTTTGAATAGCCACGAGCCAGTTAACTTCCTCGAATGTTCAGAAGATAAAAATCAATGATGAGTCTTATAAATAAAAAGGCGTGCAGTTGGTGCAATCCAATTATATCTACGGCTTATCTTAATCCAATCGAGAGATTGCAGTTGTTGTATTGTCGAACAATAAATGCAATGTGATCGATACCTAGTGCATTGTAAATTCGTAATGAACAAGGAATTATATCTCTATCCCCGCCTTAAGAGGCAATGCGGGCGCAGAGACTTAGTATGTATTTAAAAGTCATAATTTGAGGTTTGGCTCCCGCTAGTTTCCTCCTCCAATATTGGACCGATTTAAAAGATATTTCACAAAATTGAAAAAAAAAAAGCATGTAGGTATACTATGTCCCTCCGGCCCTGGTTCAAGCCATGGTCCGTAGCGAGGAGACATGGTTTCAAGTCATGGTCCGTAGCGAGGAGACATGGGAAGAGGTCACCTTCTTCTGCGAAGCATAATGCTAGCAAAGGAGGAAGTCGAACTTGTGAGAGAGAGGGAACCTCATGCCCCAGCCGCCGCAACAGAAGAAGACGCCCCGGGCGCGACTCCCGGTCGCAGGGCGATTCTCGGCCACCGTAGGCGCGGGCTTGGACAATTTTGTTTTTGAGGGTTCTAGTGCTTATATGGATATCATCAAAAAGGAAAACTTAGCGACACAGTACCTAAATATCCTTATTATTCATTTTATGAAAAAAATGTAATCGGCCCAATATTGGAGGAGGAAACAGGGAGAGCCAAACCTTGAATTATTATGACTTTTTACATACAAAGTGTCTCCCCTCGTGTTGTCTCTTAAATGGCGCTTAGTACAGGGATTGAGATTGGCTTTCAGGTAGTAGGAAAGTAAAAAAACTGGTCAAGTGCTAGTCGGACTCGCGTGCAAAGGGTTCCGAACGATATATATTTTTTAAACATGTTATTTAACATTATAGACTTCTTATAGAAATATTTTCCTGTAATCTATAGGTAAAGATCTCGTGGAGGAGCTCGTGGCTAGATAATAATAGCCGCACGGGTCAATCTTCAAGGTTAAGCAACGCTTGCCAAGGCTGGTCTGTGGATGGGTGACCATAATAAAATACCGAGTTTCCTCCGGGCCTCGGAAAGCACGTTAAGCCGTTGGTCCCGGCTGTCATTTGTAGATCTTTGGCAGTCGTTACGTATAGTCAGAAGCCAGTTAATCTGACTCCAGTCTTGCCATGAAGTACCGTGTTGCCCAGTTAATGGGTTGTGGAGGTCTGGTAGGCAGCCACAACGCGTAAAATACTGGTATTCAGCTAAATCCGGTTTGACTGGAAGCCGACCCCAATATATTTGGGAAAAGGCTAGGCAGATGATGATATAGGTAAAGATCTATTAGAGGGGGAATGGTCATTTTTCGTGTAATTTATCTAATAACTTCAAAACCATTTATTTTAAAATTATGAATAAAATACAATTAAAACCCTCACGAGCCCCTAAGACTTTTATTTGATATGTCACACAATATTTTTCAAAAAAACTTTTTTTTAAATTTTCTAGTTTGACCCCCAAAAGTGACCCCCATACTAAAAATTTAATAATTTACGTAACACGTCCATGTTTGGGTCACAGAAGTCCATATGTGCATTAAATTTCAACATAATCGGTCCAGTGGATCCGGAGAAAACTGGCTATGACACACGGACAGATAGACACACGAGTGATCCTATAAGGGTTCAGTTTTTTGTTCGGAACCCTAAATTACCTTGTAAGTGGAATTGCGTAATTGCAATACATCAGGATCTATCGGCTACCCGCAACCCTTACCAGGTCCAACTTTTGGGAGGCCTTCCAACGCTGCGTCTTCCTGATACCGGTCGCGGGTAGGCGCAGGTCCAGTTGTTATGGAGACAAATGAGGGAGGCCAATGTCCAGCAATGGACGTTTTCCGCCGACATGATGATGATGAATACATCAGAATATCACGTTTACGTGGACTGCTGTTACTTTGCACTAAGGGGACTTAAATCCGTGCAAAATAACAATCTAACCTTAGCATCAATAAAGGAACTGATCGTGCGATAGCTATTGAGGTCAACGGTTTTTCAAATCGGCGGGAAAGCCTCTAGGACGACGAAAAAAAGGCTACCGGGCTCTAGAAAAGGTAACAATGTATCAGAAATAGCGTATGTCGAAATGTTTGGGATTAACCATGTGACATTTCAGTAGCGCCTGTCAATCCCATAATATTTTTAGGGTTCCGTACCTAAAGAATAACCAACGGAACCGTATTACGAGTACTAAGCCTTCGCTGTCCGTCTGTCTGTCTGTCAGAGGGCTGTATCTCAAGAACCGTAATAGGTAGACAGTTCAAATTTTCAGTGTGTATTTCTATTGACGCTATAACAATCAATAATAAAAATTAAATGAAATTAAAAATTAAAGGAGGCTCCCATACCAGAAACGTGTTTTTTGTTTTGGTTTTTGACACGGTGTCCCTTCAAGTGAGACTCCTACGCGCGCTTGGCCGGTTTTTTACTTTTCGACAACCGAATCGTTTACGGTTTTAGGTTCTTGCGTGCTTGACCAATCCGTATATGTCTACCATCCTCCCAGAACTATCCGAAATTAGTATAAAGAAGTATTTAATCTTTGAAACCTTATCATATACATGCGTACAATAGAAGTGTCCCACTTTCCCAACAAATTAAATTAGTACCTGCGTTGAACTGGCACATAAATAGTTCGCGTCTTATCTAAAAAGAAGCAAAGCTTTGCGCTTACTGTACGTTCAAGTTTCATGCGTTGGAAAACAATACGCAATGATTTGAATAACTTATCGTTACTTTTGCAATTACGCTAATAGAGCCCAGAAAATTCGGAGTGCGGTTGAATTCGTCTTATATTTTATAGACCGGAATACAAAAAGACCGACGAATACAAAAATACAAAAGATTGACGTCTTCTATTCTATAAATAGAGAATTCGCAAAGCCTGAAATTAATCGCCAAATGACTGAGTGAACGAACAAGCGCATTACATGGCATTATCATTGCAGAATTAGGAAGGATATTTAAACGAAACGCTTGTCTCATACTACGGGGTCAATGCCACTTATCGGCAGCCCATCTGTTGCGATAACGGCCTTGGAATGAGCAATTTAACCTAATGATCTAGCTTAAATACATGTAAAATTATAATCCTAGAAAACCCTTAAACTATGCATGAATAAAAAGGAAAAAACGCTGAAAGTGGCATATTCAAAACGCGTTGGTTAAGAGGTCAATGAACACGGCAAAAAAGGGGTCAATGACCCCGATAGTTCATTACTTTCATACATGTGTAATTGAAAAGTTTTCTTACCTTAACCTGTTCAAAAATCACTGCAATGCCGCATGGAAATAAAATAGAGGGCTTTAAAATCTAATCATGAAAAATTATTTACATTGTCAACCATAAGCTGAACTGTTCAGCTAATGGTTCACACATTACACCTAAACTTCATTTTTTGTATAAATCATATTATATGCTAATGTATTTCGTCTCCTAACTATTACTCTGGCTAAAGATAAAATAACTGCATTCACATAAATCCTCAGTACTCTCCCATCTTTAACTCTATAGGAGCTAGTATTGTTATCCCAAAAGATCCTATAAGATAATACCAGACATAATACAGAAGTGCTTGGCACTGAATTTACAAAACCCCCAATCTATTAATAGGCCACATTCTCTTACAATGTCTATGGTTTTATCTATGTCTACTTGCAATAATTTTAAGTCATTCATGAATGACTGAAATTAATGTAAAAATGTATCTTACCTCATTCAACCAGTCTAGAAGAATAGCTCTCATCCTGGGTTGAAGATTAGGGTGATTGTCAAACATATTTGGGTTCTTCTTATTACTAGATCTGGCATCACAGTCACACATGCTGTTCCACACGTCTGCTGGGTCCGCCCAGGAGAGGCCAGGAAGTGGGCACTTCCGTTTAGGCAATGTGGGGCATGGTATCTTACTAGTGCTGGAATGAAAGACCTAACTTAGCACACATTTGGCTGCTTAACAGATCTGAAGGTTATTCTAGAATCTAGACACTGCAGTGTGTTGTAATAGTCTATTTATTATGCAGCACATAGGTGTGTTCACTATCTCTTTAGGAAGGTCAATTTATTGTTAGGGACGTTTTTGCAGCCTAGGTTCTATAGATAACAACTGTGTTCAGCTCATACTAGTACAATATGGTAAGGTAAATGAGTCAATGTTTTGCTTACAGCACATCATTTTATGTAGAGCTCTAGGCTAGACAGAATCTCATATTCCGATTGACTTGCAAATTCATTTTGGCCTGAATTGCTAAGTAAGATTCGCAACCTAAGTTGGAAAGTGTAAAAATGTATAAAAGTAAGTGGAAACATACCTGGGCCTCTTATTGGAGTGTGGTGTGGACTCGCCTCTTGCCACATTTTCTAAAGGGCTCAGCACACATGTAGGAAGGTCAGATATACTCGGTGGGCTTAAAAAACTATCAGGGTTGTAATCAAGGTCTGTATAAACGCTCCTTGGCTGGTCTACTGGCCCATACTGAGAACTCTCATCATCACTGGAGCAGGAAGATGATTCCACTACTACATTGTGTGCTGGCTGGTCAGTTAGTTCCTCTTCTAGTACTGATGAGATCTTCACTGGTGGCATATTCTCTAACTACAACATGACAAGGAAAGTTACACTCTACATGTTCATCAACAATTAATGGGAAATTCAAAATGATACAAACCTCATCGTCAGTGGAATTTCTTTTTCTTTTCAAGGTCAATCGTTTGTCACTGGCTTCACAGAAGGAACTGTAAATAAGTGTAGAAGACTGTAAGTAAACAAACCCCAACCATCAAGGTCAGTATTGGGTCTAGGAGCAACAACACTGTACTTACCCAGTTTGTGACATTGTGGTTGGACTATATCAACTGGCACTCTATCTCCACAGCCTACAACAAAACCACCAATTAGTACATTTGTCGATTATGCTGTTATCGGTCATCAAAACTTGGATTTAGTGGCCTAAAATTACCGCATGTCATGTTCAACTTGTAAATAGGGTTATGTCACTTGACAACCGTAATTGAGGGCATAATTCCAAATTTATCATAAAACGCATGCATTCTATTTTAACAACGAGCTGTCTAGAATAGCATTTACATCGTTATTAGAAAATATTTCGCCGTAAAACACCCTCTGTAGGCGGAGAATCCCGCAGCGTGCCCCCTGCTGATTGGCGGGAGAAATTTTTTCAGAGGCTGTGTTTGGGTGGTAAATTATAAGAAATTCGCGTATTAAAGCGTTTCACATTCACTAGAATACATCAGCTACGATTTAGAATGATCAAAATATAGAAATACATGAATCAGCTGCGGTAAAAAATGCCACGAATCCGTCACAATCGCGCGCGAAATTCTCCCGTCAGCGCCATTAGACACGTCGCAAGCTTGGGTTTCTCGGCACATCCACTTATGGAAATTGATAAAAATAGCACGCGGACGGTACAATATCATCAGATTACTAATGTATTATTGAAATATAACTGTTTAAACCGAAATAAATCCTTGTTATTCGACATAACCGTTGACAATATAATTGGCTTGGCTTATCGCCCACCAAAGGTTTATAACCTAATTATGCCTATTAGCTAATGATTTCCTTCCAAATATTTAACTGAGCACGATAAGTCATATCATTAAGAAAAGAAATGCGAGTTCAAAACATACCTGGTCATTCACAAATTAATCCAAATTACACAAAACGTACTTTGCTCATGAACTAGATACGATGTATGAACTTTCAACACAATTATCACGGATTACACTGTATTTTGGTCACATATACAACTATATTCACTGAATATGAGTAAAAACGATACAATTGCTGTATTTCTTAATTTTACATGATACTTTTCAGCTTTTCACGGCTCGATAACGCCCGGCTTTCCGCGCGAAAATGTCGCGGTAAAACTTCGGTACTCAGCGGGTTAACTAATAGCTAACTTCATGTTTGTTTCTTCTGAAAACGAAACGTCAGTATTTTCATGCAATCCATTTCATGAAGAAAGTGTGCGTCTTTTGTGTGATGAAATAAATATCTAACCGTTTTTATTAAACGCGTAACTATAACTAAGCAAATGCTTCTTGTTTATTAGTATAAAACTGAAGGTGAAAATGTTAATTATACATTTGCTACGTAGTGAAATATTATGCTTTAGTTATCATAATTAATATTTGGACATTTTTAGCTTATTACATAACTGTTTTCTTTGAAATTGTGATGAAAAAATAAAAATTAAATTATATAATGTGAGAAAGTACTGTAATACTTCAAATCTTACTTGCAATGTTGAGTAGAACGGAACTTCACGTGAAAACCAACGCTTCTTTACTATTGGTTGATTTATGCATCCATCTTCTCAGTGCTACCACCATAATAGACAATTTGTTTGTCCTTGTTGTTGGCATCCAAATAAAAGCTATATTCACGTTGTATCTCAGCTGGGCGCCAGCTGATAGAAAATTGAGCGAGAAAAGTCAATAAAGGTGCGCTATTTCGGTATTGATAACGTGGCGATACGGTGACATATTTATGTATTATGTGAACGGCAGGTGAATTTCTAGAGAATATCGGTCAAAGTAACGATATGGCAGTTCAAAATATAGCAGTAAAGTTATGTGGTGTGCTGCAAGCGCAGGGCGAAGAAGGTAACATCAACACTGTTTATTGTCATCATAAGAGTCCGTGTAACGTAATATTATATTAAGACAGCAAAGGCTAACATGAGCCTTCATTTGAAATGTCCAAAGACACGTTAACCTCTTTCTATGTACTTACTTATATTGTAACATCGCTGTGCAATAAATTACGCAGTAAGCATGTTACGCAGCCGTGAAATTCTTCGAGGCCAGTTAAGTATTGTGTTTTAATTGTATTTGCAGAGGTAACGGCGCGAGAATGGCGTCTCTTAGGCCAGGAACAAGATGGGTCGCAAGTCTTGAGCTGGATTTCAGATAAGGATGGAAAAGAGGTCCTGAACATTGGATCTTATACCAATAAAAACAAGACTTTGATCACTCTACACACATTTGACGAGAAGTTGAATATTATACAAGCATCAGTGAATGCTACGCACACTCTGTTAGTTTACATTGTGAAAAATCACACAAGTGAAGGTACTGAAGTAAAGGATCCATTGTATTGTCCATACTTGATATGCCTACTGCCTGAGAGTGACAGGACTCCTGAGCCAGTGGAGGAGCCTTCTTCTAAGCAAATCATGGTTCAATATGTCTACGGGAAAAGCACTAAATACAGTCCCGGTATAAGAAATGATAGATTCCTGCTTTTCAAGCATTTGGAGTGTAAGTATAACTAATTTTACTACATCACCCACTTTGTTATGTGACTTTGATGAAATGGAAATCCCAATTCAAAAAAGAGGTAAGCTTACCATCAGGTGAGATGGTGGTCAAGCGCGTGCCTATTATTAGTAAAAAAAAAAAAAAAAAACATAATGTAAATGGGCCATCATGTTAGCCAAAAGACGTCCACTGTTGGACATAGGCCTCCCCCGAGTGTTGCCACAACAACCGTTCCTGTGCATCTCACGTCCACTGGCTACCTGCGACCCTCACCAGGCCATTGGTCTACCTTCGGGAGGGAGGGAGGCTTTTCAATGGGTAAATTCATAGAAATATCAAAAACAAAACACTTTTTTCATCTATAAAAATCAAATTGTATAACATTTCTATTGGTTTTGGAGAGATTGGCAGTATTAAATAAACCTGATTTTATTGATTATACTATAGAAATAAACCAAGTAGCCACTATCTAATAATGTCTAAGTTTTTGTTCCAGTGCCAAGTCTGGCAGTAGGCCAACACGTCACTAGGTTAATAAAATTTCATTGAAATAAAAAAATATGATCAACATACTTAACCTTTTGAAATGAATTTTTAGGCATCAAAATCTACCGCACCCCTATGTTCCTCAATGAATGTGACGATGGCACAGACAAGTGGGGCTTTGACGGCATTTATCCTGAACCAGAGAAAATTGTGAAAGTGTTTTCATGGGCACAGTGGGATTGTGTCAATCAGGTAAGCCAATTAATCAATTAAAAGTTATTTTATAAAGCCTTTAACATATCACTGCAAGGCAAAAACTACCTTCTCCTCTTTATAAAAACTTATAAATAAATAAATATTCTCAATTTCTACTAATTAGCAAGTAACAATTCGCAATAAAAAAACATATTGGTCAGTATTTCTAAACTAATATAGGTTTTGAGAACAGAATTCTCTCATTATTCTTGCTCAGTCATCCAAAGTTATTAACAACATTTTATTTGTTTTAAAACTGAGCGCAATTACAGCAAACATCAGTTTTTAACATACAAAAGAAATTGTCTAAAGATGCAGAGTATGGGAAATTTCTAATAAAGAATGTGCAAGCTTTCAAATATAGAAAATTAAACTTGTTGAATCGACATTAGTTCAACACTGCATTTTTGCAATAATTTGCTCCAATAACGCATTTTTAGTTTTACTTGAATATTTGTTTATCTCAGCAATAAAACCACAGATAAAATGTTTTGGTGTATTATTAAAAAGCATGATGGTTACGTTCCGGATTCGAACTCGCGACGACACACTATCGCGTCCCAATCGAAACCGCAAACCGCGAAGCTATCGCGACTTCCTATTGCCCCATGAAATTACCTATATCATTGAAATAAAGAGTATCGAATTATCAAATAAATACATACTATTTTTATGGTCGAGCCCAGTTTTCTATTCATTGTATAATTAGGTAGCGTGTCTCTGGTAGGTATACCTACTATTAACGTGCTACTAACCTAACGCGAGGTATATCAAATTTTGTGTACCTATTTTAAAATTAGACTGAAAACACATAGTCAGGGAGCTGGGGATTATTTTATCACTTGTATGGCACCGATGTTGATAATGCTTTTTCTTTTCATTTATACTTTGCCCTAAAGTTCTACATTATCTATTTGTGCTCAGGATTTGTACAATAAATCGAATTACTTTAAATTTTTGTTCAACCCAATTCTATGTAAAAGATCTAAGATAATTCTGGCTTTTGTGCCAAGCTATATAAGTGACTAACTCCTACCCGCGACTTCATACGTGCATATCCTGTTTTTCCCGTTCTCGTATGAATTTCGGGAAAATCCATATTTGCAGAACCAACATGCCAAATTTCAGCTTACTACGACCAGTAGTTTCGGCTACGCGTTGTCTGTCAGTCACTCAGTAACGTAAGAATGTTATATAATAATAATAAGCCTCTTATCCTGAGCTGTTTTCTTCTTTTTGTATTGTGTTTGTCTCTTTAGTTATAGTTATAGAATATCTCTGAGCTCAGTGGGCCTTTTGGCAAAGGCCTCCTCTAACATTTTCCATTGTACTCTGTCTCTAGCAACCCTTCTCCATTGTGGACCTGCCGTCAGAATATTAATGCCGTAAGAATGTTATATATCACGATGTTATTTTCTGTTTGTCCAGGTGTTGTACTACATCCACTATCGGCAGCCGACACAGAGTTTTGCTGAAGGTGAAGAGGTGAAATCGCCGTCGGAAATGACGCCGACGTTATCCGCTCTGCAGTTTCACGCTGACCTGCCTCATGAGACCGTTGTATGTGTTCAATTGTATACCTACTATTTTTATAATCTCACTAGCTGCCGCACGTGGCTTTAGTCGCGTTACTATAGATTTTTACAATAAAAGTAGCCTTTAACTGTCTCCAGGGTCTAGTCTGTCTCCGTAGCAAAATTTATCAAAATCGTTTCCTCGATTTAGGCGTGTAACAAACAATCTCACTTTGGCATTATAATATTAATAAGGATTAGACCAAAGTGCCTTTCAGCTCATATTTCAAAAATATTTTCATTATAGGTAATTGATTACTTGTTATTTTATTATTGATGTTTATAATAAGCACTATCTAGCCTGAAACACAGGTTTCAACCTAGTTCAGGCAAATAAGCGACTGTGTTCTTCAAAAATTGTAAGATATTCTATTGTAAATGTGCCCTATTTTATACATAAACGATATTATTATTATCTTGAATTAAAATATAATTGTACAGGCTTATGATTTCTAACTAACTAATTATTTAATCTTCACGATTGATGGAATGATGCATTACTTGTTTTAATGTTTCTTTTTTATATATAAACCGGTACAACAGCAATATGGTAGTGCTAGCTAAATAACCCCGTTATCCAATAATATATTCATACAAATAGACGAAAAATTAATTTATCAATATGCCTCTTAATTTTTGTGAGTTCTGAATGTGAAATTACATATTAAAAATAAAAATTGGTAGAGGTACTAAATGGTCACGTCCGGCCACAAAAATACCAAAGATGTATTAAAAAACGTGTGTACATTTACTTCAGTTACAAGTGCTCAGTTGCACAATGGTAGCAACTTTCACCTATTAATAATACGGTTCTGCGCAATCTAGTCTAAATGCGTACACATTCATAAATGTGCTACTCGGTGGGCTCGAACGTGAATATTATTCTTTTTTACTAAATACTATTTATAGACTAACTGTCGTCGAACACTTGAAATAACCGAGAGTATACCTACAAACCTGAATGTATGCCAACGTTAATTAAATCAAGTTATTTACTAGGAAAGTAAATTTTAATGAAACAATTGTATTTGATAGTTTACTTTGACTGTTGACATTTAATTTCGCAAGTTTCTTTTAGTGTGCGCAACTGCGCATTGTTAACTATGCAAATTACCGAGTAAAAACAGAGAGTAGTATCACTGCTTTCTATAGCGTGTTTTCTTAAAAAGCCGAGGGACCACTTTATATCTATCGTACTTAACTTCCAAATGAGGAGCTCGCGGCTAAAGAATAACAGCCGCACAGATCGATCTTCAAGGTTAAGCAACGCTTGCCAAGGTTGGTCTGTGGATGGGTGACCATCTTAACATACCGAGTTTCCTCCGTGCCTCGGAAAGCACGTTAAGCCGTTGGTCCCGGCTGTCATTTTAGAACTTTGGCAGTCGTTACGGATTGTCAGAAGCTAGTAAATCTGACTCCAGTCTTGCCCAGAAATACCGTATTACCCATTTAATGGGTTGTGGAGGTCTGGTAGGCAGCCGCTTCACGTCAAATACTGGTATTCAGCTGAATCCGGTTTGACTGGAAACCGACCCCAATATAGTTGGGAAAAGGCTAGGCAGATGATGATGACATGTTAACTTCCAGATGAATCACATCAAATAATGGGTTCTATCCATGTCAAATACTGAGTAAAAGACTTTCTGAGTAATTCCGACAAGAACAAATTATCCCTTGGACACATTTCATGATCATTTTATTGGATACTTACGTTTTTACTCTACAAAAATTTACATGAAACTAAACAATGATAAAAAATATGTCTTGAAACATAAAGTAGGAACACAGTTCAATTTAGCCGAAAACGCTCTTACAAAATTGCTTAGAATAATGAAGCAGGGCCTGTTTCACAACCTACGGAGAGGTACCATTCAGTACCATCATCATATCAGCCGAAAGATGTCCACTGGTGGACATAGGCCTCCCCCAAATGTTGGCGGGTGTTGCGTTTTACAGAGAACGCTGCTGCTCATTCTCTGGCGAGTCCCTTAGTCGCTTCTTACGACAGCCACGGGAAGTAATGGGATGGCGTTATTCTTTTGCGGCACCATACGGCACCGGCTGACACCATACAGTATACCTATCTGAAAAATGTGATATCGGAATTAGAATAATCTACCAGCTAAGTTAGCCGAAGACGTCGGAACTTGCTGCTGACGTTAAATCCATGGCCCATGTCTTTCGTATCTCAGCTAAACATTCCGCTGAGCCTGCCCCACGTGTCGAGCTCGGGCGAAGGCGCTGCCTGCGGGGCGTATGAGGACGACCCCATACCACTGCGAGTGCACGACTGCAGCCTCGACCTGCAGATCGTCTGCGATCAGAAAGGTGTTTTGTGTATCTGCCATCATTATCTTTACAAGGTAAGTGGTAAATCTGTAACTGGTTTGATTGTCCTAGGTCAATTTTTAGGATTCCATACCTCAAAAAGAAAAAACGGAACCCTTATAGGATCACTTTGTTGTCTGTCCGTCTTTCTGTCAAGACCCTTTACATTGGGAACGTGAGGAGATATTAAGTTGAAATTAAACCATTTACTCAGGTCTAAGGCCCCTTGCAGATGTGAAATCAAACTTCTAAGTTAACGTAAAAAAGATACGGCCGTTTATGCAAAAAAATTAACCGTATATTTCGACACTCTCAAGGGAATCAAAATGTACTTATAGGGTATAGTCTTTATTTAAAGTAATACAAATGTGTACGGAACCCTCGGTGGGCGAGTCCGACTCGCACTTGTCCGGTTTTTTGTTGTAAATATGACCTATTTGGTCACGAATAAACATTTTGCTGTAACAATATTAAGAATTGTGTACATAGATTCTTTATTTCCTGCACAGCCTCTGGATGACTCTACCACCTCCTTGGTGCTAGAAGATAGCGCTGACCTGAAGGACTCTGGCGTGAACTTCGCGTACTCCATAACGCTGCTGCAGCACGGTTGTGTGGTGCACAGCGTAGTGCCTGACCTGCCGTGGTCGCTGGCTAAGTCGCTGAGACCCTCCTACACGCTTTACGCTGGTAAGATATTAGATTTATCTTCTTACTCTAATTCATTTGTGGTGAAACTGAACTGCGCGTACTTACGCTGGTAAGATTAATTTGCGATGAAACTACACTAATTTATTGCTTATGATGAACTTTTCGTGTGTGTTTTCATCCATACCGCTGTCTTCTCTAATTTTAACGATTTAAGGTGTGGATTTTCATTTTATCCACAGTTTTTTTCTCTACAGATAGTCAATTTTATTGTTTCAACTATGCTCATCATTTTGTATCTTCCTCGATTTAACAAAAAAACCGTGCCAAACGAACAAAATTAAACTTTCCAGCAAAATAAATAGAACATTTTTATCTTGATTTTTTTACAGACAACCACCTCTTAGTAAATATTCCGATGCTCTACACCCAAATGATTGACATCAGTCTTTACCATGAGCCATGTTGCCACATCGTGATCCCCATGGACGAGTGTGACAGCGGACCCAGCCTGGCCCCAGTACTGGGCTGGGGGCCGCATGCCATGGTCGACCTAAACACGCTAGACGTGGTCACCATGACGGTACCAGACAAAGACCTCACGGCCACCTTCAGAAGTAACACGGCGGTAGAGAATAAGCTGGCAATACTGCATTATTTGATTCAGCATGACGGAAATATGGACTTGGCTGAAGAGGTGAGTCGTTGTGATAAATTATTGATTTTGTTTTTCGGGAGTGATTTGTTATCTAGAGAAGCAATATTTTGTATGTTTTGACTTGAAATTTATAAAATAACTCGCCTCGATGGTAGCAAAATTATTTAATGTAGACAAAACATAATTTATTTACGTTAAACACTATTTCTCTCTGCATCACTCAAAGGTGGACTGCTAGAAAATGGCTGAGGCTTTAATTTGCGGCTCTGTCAAATGTGCGTAAAATATTAAATACATACCTACTGATAATAAATCCGTTCCAATTTAAACTCAAGATAATATAAAAATTTAAACCCTGTCTCCTATACTAAAATTTCAGGCTTCTACTTATCTGCTAACGCTCTCTATGTTGACAGATTGACCACTAAGTTGTTGTAATATTTCAGCTGATATCGTGGATGTGCCTGAACCAGCGCGACGGCTTCGGCGCGTTCCAGCGCGTGATGCAGGAGTACCTCGTAGGCACTACGTACGCCGTCACGCGCCGCTCGCTGCCTGCGTCGGCACTAAATCTGATGAAGATGCTGCCCTTCACGCAGCATCTCAAGTTCGCTGATGTTAAGGTGGGGCTTTTTAACTCTTGATAAATGTAATGTGATTTTAAAGTGAATGCTCCAGGGTAGCCCGCGAAATTCAAATATTTTTATGTTTTTTTGCAATTTGCCGATCAGTGTGAAGCTGTATGTGGACCAAATGCGATCCGCGACCGTAACGCGTATTTATCTAAAGAATTATAACCATTTTAATCATCAATATAGCCCTCTAAGTTCATGTAGTTCGAAAGAATGATTATTTCTAAATAAAATATAAAAATATTTGAATTTCGCGGGCTACCCTGGAGCATCCACCTTAATAAGAGCAGTTTGAATCTAGGTAAAAAAAGGTACATGAACCTACTTAACATTTTTTATTTATACTTTCTTCATCTTCTTTTCGAGTCGAGGGTTAGTTCGAGTGAGGGGATTTATTTAAATTAAGCTGAGAGCCAGCACTTTTGAACGTCAATGGTTTACATAAAATCAGTCCCCCAAAATGCCCGCGCATCATCACTTCCCTACTGTTTTAGCTGGTAAGAAGAAGTGGCCCAACTAACTCCCCAGCACGAAGCAGCAAGAGCTTGCATTTATAGAATAGTTTGCAAAGTATTGGTTTTTCAAAGTATTTATTAGTGTGTTTTTTAGTGATACAACAGGTCTTATAATTAGGATATGGTAACTCCAAAAACTACCCATTAGGGCATACACTATTTAGCAATTTAAGGTGAATGCGCCAGGGTAGCCCGCGAAATTCAAATATTTTTATGTTTTTTGCAATTTGCCGGTCAGTGTGAAGCTGTATGTGGACCAAATACGATTTGCGACCGTAACGCGTATTTATCTAAAGAAATATAACCATTTTAATCATCAATATAGCCCTCTAAGTTCATGTTTCTATCAAGAATGAATTTTTCATGAAATAATCATTCTGTCGAGCTTCATCCGAGGGGATCCACAAGCCAGCCGAGAGGTTAATATCATTTGGTATAGCTTTGGGGCCGTACAGAGGATGCTTTATGCTTTTGTGCATAAGGGCGGCGTTCTTTGAGGGTCTTAGAAAAATTCATGACGATATTCTGGTCTTGTCGATCTATATCGCTGCTCTGAAGCTTTTTTAAACAGTTCGCTGTTTTTCTTGGCAAACAAAGCTGTCTCGTAAATTTAAATACACGGTAATGTTAGTATTTTAAGTCGTTTGAAATGCGGTTTGCAACTTTCCGTTGATTTAAGACTGCATATTGATCTAATGTACCTCTTCTGTGCTTTAAATGTTCTCATTTTCGCAGGAATTTGCCAAAAAAGTACCCTGTAACGTGATATGAGATCTACATTGTCATAATACGCAGCTACAACAGCTGCCTGATTAACTATTTTCTAAAGTTACAGAGCACAGGCCAACCTACTTAATCTTGTTAAAAATAATTGATGCATGTTGTCTCCAAGTCAGTTTTGAGTCCATTGTCAAGTCTAGAAATTTTATACGTCCTCCTTCTTCAATTCTGTTATCGTCAAAAGATATATTTATGCCAGCAGTGGTCAATCTTTGTCGAAAAAGCATAATTTTAGTTTTATTTAAATTTAGTTTTAAATTATTATGTTCAAGCCAGTTAATTGATTGTTAAATACGTCTTTGATGTCGCATTTATAGTTTCAATTATATTATTTCTTACTATTACCGTGCTGTCATCAGCAAAAAGAACCATAGAAAAAGCGATAGGTATCGAGTTTTATAGCAGTTCACTTCACCTAAGCTTACCCGGTGATTTGTTTACAGAATAAACATATCACCGGGTAAGCTTAGGTGAAGTGAACTGTCAATGCCTACAAACAAGATGGAATGACAATTAACTTCATGCTTCATGCTCACTCTATCAACGACTCAACGGTTAAACTTAGGTGAAGATAACCCGGTGAGTCGTTGACAGAACAGATCGGCAGTGCCTTCATAACAGCTTATTGTCGCTATAGGTCCGCGACATGTGCGTGTCAGTGAGTCAGGAGAAGCTGTGGAACAGCTCGGTGGTGGTGCTGGCACCACGCCAGCGCGTGTGTCAGTTCGCGGAGGACGTGTGGACGCGGCTGTGGGTGGCGCTCAACGACCAGCCGCAAAAGAGGCTGCAGCCGCAGGCCGTCATCGACAAGCTTCGCGTTAGCTTGCACTGTTATCAGGTATTTTTTATTAGCCTATAGTGTCCCTCTGCTAGGCAAAGCTGCAATGGCCTCCCCCATATCTTTCCAGACACTCTTCTCCTGCGCCGCTTCGAACCATCCCTCATGGTACGCGTCCAGGTCCACTTGCCGCCGCTATCTAAGCCGGCCTCTGCGACGCTGTCAATGTCCAAGCACATATTGCGGCAAGATTCTTGCCCAATTTTGTTATGTCTATGTCGTTACGTTCCAAAGGACGACTTAAATGACGGATTGGTCGAAGAAAGCAACAGACTGGAAAGAGTGGAAGGCTATGGGGGAGGCTTTCGCCCAACGGTGGAACAGACACTTAAAATTATAGTTTGCATCTCCAAACATTCCAGATAAACGTTTTAAAGCGCTACTTGTTACCTATAAACCAAAGGCATAGTGGGTACAATCAAGGCAGAAATATCTGGAATTTCATACAGCCCCCAAACCACCCCCTGACACCCTTCAAACTGGCCTAAAGCAAGAGTTGGCTTAGAACTTAATTTTCTGAACCAACTCTTTGTAAGACCGCGTCTATGTGATATTCGGTGTCAGGTTTAAAAGCAGGTGTTCCCTCGCAGCCCGAGGCCCTGTCCCGCTGCAGCACGCCGCTGTCCCCGGGCGCTGCGCCCCCTCCCCTGAGCGCTCCACAGCGCCGCTCCTCCATCGGCAGCGGACAGGACTTGCTGCCTTTCTTCGAGCTCGACGTCTGCACTGCCAGCAAGCAAGAGCATATTATCGCTGCGGTAAGTCCAAGTTCTATAGGCCAGCAGTGCGATTCTATAAACATCTTACACTGTAAACTTAGGTGAACTGAACATAGAAGTTAGCTGTCAATCCTATATGGAATGACAGTTCACTTCATGCGGAGTGAGCATGCAATCTAAGCTACACTGAGAGAATAGATCGGCTGATACAGCTCGTTGTAAACTCACATCTAATACCTACTAATTTACTGATATAAATGATGAAGCATGCGTAAAGGATGCATGGGGAGGTCAGGTCAGATTTGTTAGATCTGAGCAAAATTTGTATCGTTTAAGTCTCTCACGGCTCAAAGTCGCCTTCCAGTCGGATGGCCACTTCTGATGATAAGACCAAATTGTTTACGTGATCAGATCCGGTCAGCCATACTGGTTTGATCAAATTGCAATATTCGGATGAATCTGTGCGGGACAGCAACAGTGTACAATGATAATTATTAGAGTGATTAAGTGTTAAAATAACTGTAAACAAATATTTATAGTTATGAATTTAATAGTGCGTAATAGCTGCCAGACCGGATTGTCCCTTTCAGGGCCACTGGGTGGGGACAGTCATAGGTTTACTTAAATAAATAAATGTTATTAACTAACAATACTAAATCCCCCCCGTCTTTTGCCAAACGAGCCAGCCCGCGAAGCTGAGCCAGTAGTGACAAATATCTCCCTAAATAATGACATGACCCAGCCAGTCTCTTGCTGCCCCCCCCTAAACGACGCCGCTGAGCCGAGGTCCGTACCCCACAGGGGGTGCCCTCAGCGAGCGGAGTTCTAATAAATATAAATTTGTAGCCTCGGCTGGGGGCCTTAAATTCTAGAGGCCCACACAGGCAAGTCCGGTTTAGTAGTTGACAACCCTCTAGGGTTGATAACTGCGAGTGGCCATCGACAAAAAAAAAAAAAAAAAAAAAAAACAATACTAACCTACTTAAGTAAGCCCCATTGTAACTAACACCAATACTAACTAAATGTATGGACTGTATAGTCTGAAATAAAGTTTTATTTAATTTAATTTTTAATTTTAATGATAGGCAAATATTCGGGACAGTTCCTATTTGTAAGTAGGTACTTACAACGCGGCATCACAGAAAGCTCTCGATGCGCCGCTCGTAAACAAGTTTATACTTGCAAGCGGCACTTTTGACTTCACCGCACGTGGCTTGATTCTTTGTTTGCCATCACGTGACCGAGTCTTTTATCTGGCCGCCTTGCCGACTGATCGTTTGATATTTGACCGACACGCGGTCGAGCGCCTTTGACAAAAAACCGAATGCTGAGCGTCGTAAGAACTTAACGTCTATTGTTTGAATCTTTTCTTATCGTTTTCTTTGTCGGCACAACTCTATATTTGACCGCTACGCGGTACCTTTGACAAAACCGAAAGCCGAGAGTTGTAATAACTTACCGCCTATTGTTAGAATTGTTTTACTATCGTTTTTTTGTATAACTTTAGAAATAAGTTCCATGCATGTTTTTACTTGATTGTTCGAGAATGTTTATTGTTTGGTTTGTCGACTATAAAAGGCCGTATTTATTCTCGAGCAGTGCAGTAGGCTGTTGAGACGATTGACGAGCTCGATTCCGATCACCGGCCTGTAGTTCTGGAGCTCATTCCCAGGCATTGTCCAATAGACCCCTCTCAACCCCCTCCTTCCCGAGTGGTCACTGACTGGCGGAAAGTAAGTGAAAAACTGAAAACCACCACGTCACATCACTTGGACAAGATCCCGGACCACATCGAGTCTGCTGCCGACACGGCGGCCGCGATCGGCTCGCTCACTGACCACGTGCAATCCGTCCTGAACGAATGTTCAAGGGAGGCTCCGGCGACGAATAACCGTCGCTGGAAACTCCCGGATGATGTACGTGAGCTGTTGACCGAGAAGAACGCGGCCGTCCTTGCCTACAGCGCTTTTCCCTGTGCTAGCAACAAAGCTTTTATGCGCTACTTACAGCGTAAAGTAAGCATACGCATCAAAAAGCTGCGTAGCGAGAACTGGGAACAGATGCTCGGTGAACTCCAACCACTCGTGTATCCAACAGGTCTACCGCATCGTTGAGCATATCAACGGCCGCTTTCAACGCGGCCAGATGACGGGAGCCCTGTTCTTCGACATTGCGTCAGCTTACGACAAGGTCTGGCACAACGGCCTGATATACAAGTTGTATCAACTCGGTGTGCCAGATCGTCTCGTGCTCATCTTACGAGACTATCTGTCGAACCGCACCTTTCGGTACCGCATCGAAGGTGCGCTTTCCATCCCCCGACCCATCCGCGCTGGCGTACCGCAAGGCGGTGTGCTCTCGCCACTCATTTTCACGCTGTTCGCTAGCGATATCCCCTCCGACCCCAAGTCGCAGTTAGCGCTTTTTGCCGACGACACGGCCATCTACTACTCTGGCAAGAGTAGCAATGCCATAGCTCAAAACCTCCAAAAGTCCGCCAAACGCCTAGGCGATTGGTTCCGGAAATGGAGGATTGAGGTCAACCCCGAAAAGAGTCAGGCAGTTTTGTTCCGCAAACCGCGGTCAAAACCCCCCCCCCCGACTCCAAAGCAGATCACCATGTTTGGTAAGCCGATCCCTTGGGAGAAGCAAGCCAAATATCTTGGTGTTATCCTCGACCAATGCCTCACCTTCGGAGAGCACATAAAGGCGGTGCGTTCGCATGCCGCCTTCGCTCTCAGTAGGCTCCACTCCATGCTGAATGCACGCAGCAACCTCTCCCTAAAATGCAAACTGCACATTTATACCACGTGCATTCGCCCGATTATGACCTATGCGTGTGCTGCATTCGCCCACACAAAGTCATACCGGATCCATAGGATGCAGACCCTCCAGAACCGGTTTCTCCGAAAGGCCACGGGCGCCCCGTGGTTCGTTAGGAATGAGCGACTCCATGTCGACCTCAAAGTCCCTACCATCAAGCAATTCATGAAACGCCTTACAAAGCGTTTCATAGACTCCGCCGAATTGCACCAGAACCCGCTTATCGCTTCGGCTGCCCGATACGCTCCCTCTCGGATCAGTAGGATTCGACGTCCCCGTCATACCCTAGTCAAACCCGACGATCCCATTACCCTTGTCCAAGAAAGCTATAGGGAAACAAGCACTCTTAGGACACAAATACACAGACCGCGACCCGCCGCCTTCCGGCCTCGCCGACGAGGCCCACCGCGACGTCCCAGTAACGTAAACACTCCCCGTCTTTTGCCTAACAGGCCAGCCCGCGTCGCTGAGCCCTTAGCTTTAAACTCCCTAAATAATATAATCATGACCCAGCTTGTCCCTAGCTGTCCCCCCGATAACGACGCTCCTGAGCCGAGGTCCGTACCCCACAGGGGGTGCCCTCAGCGAGCGGAGTTGTAGGTTTAATTTTTGTTACCTTGGCTGGGGGCCTTAGAATCATTTAAGGCCACCACAGGCTAGCCCGGTTAAGCAGCAGCCACCCTTCTAGAGGTGAACTGCGAGTGGCCCTATACAAAAAAAAAAAAAATCGAGCAGTGCAGTTCGTTCGAAGACATCATACAGTACAGTTCGTTCGGAGACATCATACAGAACAGTTCGTTTGAAGACTTAACCTCTCGGCTGGCTTGTATATAAGCAATATAACAGTTGTAACAGTATAGTAAGTTTTCTAATTGTATTTATAGCACAGTACGGTGGTATTATAGAATCAGATCGGTACAGTCGCAGCACAATAAATATTTTCTGAAGATTGCAGTCTTTAAGTACACTTTCTCCACCAATCCCAGCAACAGTAGTGTACCACCCGTACATAATCTTTCTATGTATTATTAAGATTGAAACTTTTAACCATCTAATCTTAACTTACATTGTAATTTCTGACGTAAAGCATGCAAATAACAAATAATACAAAATTACGCGGATAGGCAAAATCTATCTGCCAGGGTTGAGGAGGTCTGCCAGCTTTGCGGAATTTTTTCTATAGAGTTTGCGGTTCTTAAACGCAAAGGGCACTAGGAGGAACGCGGATGGGTTTTAGTCAGTAAGACTCTGACACTCCCTTCTAATCCGCCTAGAGCAGGAGGAGTCATGTGATGATTTCCCATCTTGTTCGAAAGAAATACGCGGTCCTCGAACGCAAAGGGCATTTGGAGGAACATTGATGGGTTTCAGTCAGTAAGAATGACACTCCCTTTCGCTCCGCTGATTTCCTATAAAATCTGTCTTTATAAATCTTAGCCTGCATTGATTTGACGTTTACACGCATGCAAATAACACATAACCGTATGTCTTGAATCGTAAATCTTAACTTAAATTTGACGTTTATATGCATGCCACTAACACACTCCACACACGCGGGCAACAGAACCTGCGCGAGGTGAGCGTGCACCTGATGCGGGGCGCGGGCGTGGCCGGGGGCGCGGCGGGCGCGGGGGGCGCGCGGGTGGAGAGCGGCGTGCACGCGGTAGGCACGCGCTGGGCGGCGGCGCAGCTGGACGCGGCGCGCGCGCTGTGCCGCGCCCTCACGCGCCCGCTCGCCGCCACGCCGCACAACAACCAGCAGCGCGGCTTCACCTTTATGTACGATGAGTGGCGATGGATTCTACTATGTGTTTTGGTTTTTGTGTTTCGTGTCTGTTTTTTTTTTGGCTTATGTCGTTTTTTCCGTACTTATTGATGATACTGACAGAAAAATATAATATTCATCCAAACGTTGTCTTTAAAAGATCGCTTTTAGCGACAAAGGCGCCGATTGTGTCACTATAATTATGTAAAGGTCGTTCGTCTACCTTTTTTGTAACTTGCGTGGTGTTGATCTATCTCTGTACTTACCAAAATTTATGACAATCGGTTTGGCGATTTGGACATGAAATCAGATTAAAGATGCTGACGTTGTAAACATCGTCAACGTCTTTTCTTTCTTTCTTTATTTCTTTACAAGATGTATAGCTTCTCGTGAAGAGGACTATTGGATATTGACATCTAAAAAGAAATTATGTATTAGATAGCAACATTGTCAGCAACATATTGATTTATTTTGAACTCTTTCAAAACGAGAATTACGCTTCTTGAAAAATCTTGGAAATAAAAATATTTAATTGGCTACTTACTGTAATTGCCGTGGTAAATCATAGTTTCTATCGACTCCTTATACTAACTTTACCAAGTTAATAAACTTAAATACCAAAAAGTACCTATTAAAGAGATTTTTGTAAATTCGAAAAAGTCTCAATAAGTATGGAAAAACATTTTTAGATTGTCCTATTCGTTAATTGGTTTCATTTGGTTGTGTTGGTTTTCTTTGTTTTGCGTTTTATTTTCTAGTGGTATTGGCTAAGCTGTTGGCGTTACTAGATATAAGTACTTATATTAATTTAAATCGCCTAACGACTTGAATTCATTATACCTACCATTGGTGGTTTTAGCAAGTTTGACTAACCTCCACCCAGTCAAACATAATGGCTATGAGACTTATCAATATTTACTTTTTTAATTATATTATATGTATCTCAAATGACCATCACATGATGATGAGTGGCCTTTTTCATCTCCGGATGAGTTGAAGTTAAATTATCTTACAAATTATTTTATTTAAATTCTGGTCCAGAAAAAGCTGACATCTGCCAAATATCTACCAGCTTGATGCCCTTTAGTCAATAGCGAAACGAGCTAAGGCTCAAGTCACACCGAGATGGCAGCGAAGCGGCGAGCAGGTTCAGTGTCATATAATTTTAAACTTAATCCTTATCACAGTAACACATATTATCGCTTGAGAAACTTGAAAAGGTCGCGCGACCGCCCGCGGCGCCGCGAGCATTCCGACGACTCCTGCGATAATATGTGTTATAGTCATTACTATCAGTTTCAGTGTCATATAATTTTAAACTTTATCTTCATTAAGATAAAGTTTAAAATTATATGACACTGAAACTGCTCGCCGCTTCGCTGCCATCTCGGTGTGACTTGACCCTAAGAGGATCATCGGCAATGATAGGCGCGTCGAATCGAAGCTCCAAAGTTTGAGCATCCACGCCTGTCGCTTTTCTACCGGTTGCATTTTAAGAAATGTGCGACGGAATTGCATAATTTAATTCTGCCAAATTCTTCCATGATCCAATAGATCACAAGACGAACGGCGATGCGCTACCGATACATGGTGGACATCCCACCCACAAAACGTTTTGGGAACACATTCACAGTGCGTACAGCTAATGAAGGAGTGGAGTTCCTTGCCGGAGTCTGTTGTGTGCTACAACCTGGGAGTCTTTAAGTCAAGAGTGAATAGGTTGCTTCTAGGCAAGCGTGCTCCATCTTCGACCACATCATCGCTTACCATCTATTGAGATAGTGGTCAAACCCGTGCCTATTAAAAAAAACTGCCCAATCTTTTCCCAACTATGTTGACGTCGGCTTCCAGTGTAACCGTATGCAGTTGAATACTAGTATTTTACATGGAGCGTCTCCTTATCTGACCCCCAAAACCCCCAGTAACTGGGTACTATGGTACCTATTTAGCAAGCGTCTCCTTATCTGACCTCCAAAACCCCCAGTAACTGGGTACTATGGTACCTATTTAGCAAGCGTCTCCTTATCTGACCTCCAAAACCCCCAGTAACTGGGTACTATGGTACCTATTTACCAAGCGTCTCCTTATCTGACCTCCAAAACCCCCAGTAACTGGGTACTATGGTACCTATTTAGCAAGAGTGGTGACAGATTTTCTGGCATCTGACTACTTGTAAATACTTTCAAAGATGTTCAAATGACTGTTGAGAACAACTGCTTAGCGTGCTTTCCGAGGCTCGGAGGAAACTCGGTATGAAATAGATGGTAGCCCATCTAGGGACCGACCTCGGCAAGCGTAGCTTAACCTAAGTATTAAATTGTACCTATTTAAAAAAAATATATTCTTTTAATTTTTTTTATAAAATGTGTATTAGTTCGTCCGGAGACTGCAAAAGGCCACGAATCTAATAAATAAATTATAAATTCAATGTTCGTAATAAAAAGGACATATTTTAAAAGGAACTATTTTGGTTCTAGGTAAAATTAATAATAATTAATATTATTTTCAGCGATGAAATGGACCCGACCCACGCGTTCATAGTATTTAAAGTTCTGGAGCAGTACTACTTGGCAACCGACTCAATCGCCTTCCCCCTACCTCAGGGGTTCAGTTCATTCTTCACGTACCTCGGGTACCGCACGCTGCCGTTCCATTCGTTCGTTCAATACGTTCACCGCAACGTCTTCGAGTTGCAGATTGATGTCATGAAGGCTATTATTGCATGTAAGTGACTGTAGTAGTTATATAAATGAATGTTTAGAAGGAAATTGTTGCAATTAATTATAATCATTAAAAAAATAAAAGTCAAACATAACTTTATAATAGGTGCACTACGTGTATACGTGCACTGGCTCTCCGACTAGGTAGGTATGTTGTATTTTTTTTACTGATTGCAGTTACAAAATTAACAGTCAAACTGTTGTAAACATAAAGTTCCGTTTAATTTTTCTAACCGCAAACCACAACAGTATGATGTCTAAGAAATCTAATCCCGCATCAATCGGATCATCATCATCGACATTGTAATAGTAATGTGCTTGTAATTGGATCGGATCGGCACTGTAATGCGGGATTGATAACGTCGTCGTCGTCGTCGTCGTCGTCGTTGTAATCACGTGCTTAGATTGTACTCTAAAATAGTGCTCGGCTAGCGATGAGCGTAGATTATGCTCATGGACTCGTGAGAGTCGTGGGGAAGCCTTCTTGCCGTAGCGTAACTCGACACTCATCACGTTCGACACGCGCATAGCTTCGATAACACAAAAGTCCCGATTCCGTTAACAGGTGATTCTACTGCTTGAATACAACAACGATCCTTAAAAAAATATTTAGAAAAGCTGTAGGTACCTACAACGTCTGCACCCATTTTTCTTTCAATTACATTTTTTTTTTCAGTTCCGCAAATCACGTACGTCTCCCGCGTTACGTACTATTTATTTATTTATTTAACACTTTACGCACACAGATGTACAGAGGCGGACTTAATGCCTGAGGCATTTTCTACCAGTCAACCTTTGGGTGATGCAGAGAATAATACTAGTAGGTGCAAATTGTGAAAAAAAAAAAAACAGAAACGCGATTAATATTTAAATTAATACAAAGATATATATATATATAAACATATATATAAACTATAAATACAATAAAATACTATAATATATACTCAAATTAATAAACTAATACACAACTATACTTGAACAAGTGATGCAAGCAAACAATGAATTATAACTAGCGCTGTAACGATACTACTGCCAACTTCTTACGGATGTGCTCTCGAACCTTGACTTTGAAGGTTAATCGGCTGGTTGCCATCCTGATTTCCTGGGGAAGGGCATTCCACAGAGAAATGGATTTTATGAAAAAGGAATTGTGAATGAAGTCAGTACGGTGAGATGGACAGTGAAGAAGACGATTATGGGATGAGCGTAGATTTTTATTGTGGTTGGCGCAAATGTATTGGAAATAAGGGGCTAGATAACTAGGAGAATTGGGAGAGTCAAGAAATGAGAACAAGATAGTTAGCGCCCTTTGCTCTCTGCGCTGGCGTATGGGCAACCACTTACTAATCGTTTGCGGGTTTAGATTCCCTAGATATGTTGCATCTTTTATCCTAGCTATTGTTTTTCGATGCTTAGGTACTTATATTTTCTTAACTATTTTCAGCCAAAGACGACGACAACAAGACGACGGTGAACAACAAGTTGCGACTTATACAGCTTGTGGGCGAAGGCCGAGCCCGGCGCGCCCTGGCGGGCTGGCCGCACCGCGCCGCGCTCGTGCTGCGCGCGCGGGACCATGCGCACACCCTGCTGAGCGGGGGCGCCGCCTCGCACCACGAGGCCAGCCGACACCGGCCCGTCAAGGACACTGGTTAGTATTGTACTATGCGCACACCCTGCTGAGCGGGGGCGCCGCCTCGCACCACGAGGCCAGCCGACACCGGCCCGTCAAGGACACTGGTTAGTATTGTACTATGCGCACACCCTGCTGAGCGGGGGCGCCGCCTCGCACCACGAGGCCAGCCGACACCGGCCCGTCAAGGACACTGGTTAGTATTGTACTATGCGCACACCCTGCTGAGCGGGGGCGCCGCCTCGCACCACGAGGCCAGCCGACACCGGCCCGTCAAGGACACTGGTTAGTATTGTACTATGCGCACACCCTGCTGAGCGGGGGCGCCGCCTCGCACCACGAGGCCAGCCGACACCGGCCCGTCAAGGACACTGGTTAGTATTGTACTATGCGCACACCCTGCTGAGCGGGGGCGCCGCCTCGCACCACGAGGCCAGCCGACACCGGCCCGTCAAGGACACTGGTTAGTATTGTACTATGCGCACACCCTGCTGAGCGGGGGCGCCGCCTCGCACCACGAGGCCAGCCGACACCGGCCCGTCAAGGACACTGGTTAGTATTGTACTATGCGCACACCCTGCTGAGCGGGGGCGCCGCCTCGCACCACGAGGCCAGCCGACACCGGCCCGTCAAGGACACTGGTTAGTATTGTACTATGCGCACACCCTGCTGAGCGGGGGCGCCGCCTCGCACCACGAGGCCAGCCGACACCGGCCCGTCAAGGACACTGGTTAGTATTGTACTATGCGCACACCCTGCTGAGCGGGGGCGCCGCCTCGCACCACGAGGCCAGCCGACACCGGCCCGTCAAGGACACTGGTTAGTATTGTACTATGCGCACACCCTGCTGAGCGGGGGCGCCGCCTCGCACCACGAGGCCAGCCGACACCGGCCCGTCAAGGACACTGGTTAGTATTGTACTATGCGCACACCCTGCTGAGCGGGGGCGCCGCCTCGCACCACGAGGCCAGCCGACACCGGCCCGTCAAGGACACTGGTTAGTATTGTACTATGCGCACACCCTGCTGAGCGGGGGCGCCGCCTCGCACCACGAGGCCAGCCGACACCGGCCCGTCAAGGACACTGGTTAGTATTGTACTATGCGCACACCCTGCTGAGCGGGGGCGCCGCCTCGCACCACGAGGCCAGCCGACACCGGCCCGTCAAGGACACTGGTTAGTATTGTACTATGCGCACACCCTGCTGAGCGGGGGCGCCGCCTCGCACCACGAGGCCAGCCGACACCGGCCCGTCAAGGACACTGGTTAGTATTGTACTATGCGCACACCCTGCTGAGCGGGGGCGCCGCCTCGCACCACGAGGCCAGCCGACACCGGCCCGTCAAGGACACTGGTTAGTATTGTACTATGCGCACACCCTGCTGAGCGGGGGCGCCGCCTCGCACCACGAGGCCAGCCGACACCGGCCCGTCAAGGACACTGGTTAGTATTGTACTATGCGCACACCCTGCTGAGCGGGGGCGCCGCCTCGCACCACGAGGCCAGCCGACACCGGCCCGTCAAGGACACTGGTTAGTATTGTACTATGCGCACACCCTGCTGAGCGGGGGCGCCGCCTCGCACCACGAGGCCAGCCGACACCGGCCCGTCAAGGACACTGGTTAGTATTGTACTATGCGCACACCCTGCTGAGCGGGGGCGCCGCCTCGCACCACGAGGCCAGCCGACACCGGCCCGTCAAGGACACTGGTTAGTATTGTACTATGCGCACACCCTGCTGAGCGGGGGCGCCGCCTCGCACCACGAGGCCAGCCGACACCGGCCCGTCAAGGACACTGGTTAGTATTGTACTATGCGCACACCCTGCTGAGCGGGGGCGCCGCCTTTTTCTCTTTAAAACTCAACACCATACACTGCGATCGCCAACCCGCCTGCCAAGCGTGGCGATTATGGCAACCCCCTCTCTCCCAGACGACAAGCACAACCAAAAAGTGGCCTGTTTTAAAAAAATTGTGCCCGGCAGCTCGTCTACCCTCGCAGTCTAGCTTGTTACCATTTGTTATTATGAAGTTCAGTTGATCTCTGGCGGATCCATGAATGATACTGCGAGAATGGTAGGGGGAGGAGTACCCTACTCCTCCCCCCCCCCCTACCATACCAACAGGCTACAAGCTTTATAGTTTGTTAACAAAATGTTTACAGGTATAGCAGCACTACCTTCCGGGGAGCGCCTGTCTCCACTAGACACATTCCTGGACCTGCTGACAGCTAAGGCCAGTCTCAACGAACTGGATTTCAACCTCATCATTGAAGCCACATTGGCCTCGGTACAGCAAGACTCTGCCTCTTAAATTATTCCTTCATAGTCCAAGATCCTAGAGCCCTCAGTCGTTATTTTTAAGTAACAAAATGTGTGGAATAGAGTAGTTTGAGCCATGTCCTTTGAACCTATGCATACCAAAGGGCCTATAGTCCATTTATGTTTTGCCTATGTCAGATTATATTTAAAAATCAAGGAGGGTGTTATCCGACAATAAATATGTAGATAATAATAATAATAATAATAGGTAGAAATTGGACAGGATATAATTAAAACTTGATTTACCAAGAAAAATTAACAAAACGCCCGACAGGGTCCATAAAATATGTTTCTATTTATTCTTCCACATGTATGTGTACATCCATGTAGTTTTTCATCTGTTCTCTCATACCTACGCTTAAGCACCTGGTACCTGTACATTGGCCGTCGGCCTAAGCAAGTGTGTCTCTAGCGTAGCGAGGGATGTGTTTGTCAAGATACGCATCCTCGCACATCTAACGCAGCCGTGTCTGGGGGCTTTAGGATTTTGCTCTATTAGTAAATGTAACGTTTTGCAGTCGAATTTTATTGTAAGAATCAACCAAAGAGAAAGGTATTTACCAAAAAGTTACTACGTAGGATAGTTACACGACTGCCCCAACATTAGTTGATAAATACTCTCATATCTGTGTCTCGGTGTACTGTTTGAATATCATTTATTTGTATTTTGCTTCTGTTGTCATTATATGGTTAGGGATTTATTAATGGGCAATCCACCCAGGTTTCCAGGTTTTTAGTAAAATACCCAGAAAATTGGGTGTTTTACCAAGCACTAGGTTCAAACTAGATGGATTACCTATCTATAGTTTTAGGATATCTTACAGAAGCTTGAGATGCTGTATTTATTGAACCAGCCTCTAACTGTCCCACTCCAGGGCATAGGCCTATTCTCATAGTCATTTATATGCAAGGTATTTTATTTTCAGCTTTATATCTAACTAATAGGGTGTGTGAAATCATTGTTTTGCACTATCCATGCTTAACCAAATATACACCCAACAATATAATAATGTCGTAGTGAATCATTCGGTGTTTTCCTAGTGATATTTTGACATTCCACTATTTCTTAATTTACTTAGATGTAAGCTCATGTAACCAAAGTGAAAGCACAAAGATTTTAATTGTGAAAAATTCACCTAATAGTCTGGATGTGCAATTTTCTAGTGCAATATTTATTGATGATTGGTATTTAAATAAAAGTATTAAAAATAATTTTGTATTATTTATTTATTAAATAATTTACAACTACAAATAAAAGGCCGTTGCATACAACAACATTGCGCGATAGGCAGAAATAATTAGAACGTGCCGAAATATTCACAAAACTTGCAACACTTCATTGCAGTGCAGAATTGCAGCTTGTATAGATAGAATCTGCCGCTATCGCAGCACCGAACACTTGGCGAGTCGAGAGCCAACTTCACGGATGTAATTAAGTTGGAAGAATCGACGTCCTGCGTTTGAAAGTCGTCGAGTGCACCTGTGCACACGACGACAACAGTAACATTAATTGTAGAATGGATTATAAGTGACCCAGTGAGCTCTCTTCTGATCCTTATCAGTTCTATGCGACGTGAATAATGATTTGTACACTTCACTAGTCGATGGGTCCTTGGCGACGCTGTAATCCTTTTTAGTTTTCTTGTATGATGGGTCCTGAGCCAGTTCTGTGGGGTGGACGCGTTTTGACGAACCAAAATGACCTCTCGCCTGCTTATTAGGATTGTACTTTGGTAAGGATAATGGAATGGTCTCGATTTCTTTCTTCACTGCATTACTTGTGCTTGGTGCTGCTTCTGGCTTTTTCACTCCATTTTCTTGCTTAATCTCTTCTGTACTTGGTACTTCAGTAGATGTGGATGCCACGGGTGTGGCTGGCTCAACTTTGATTTCAACCTTTTCAGTTTTATCTGCCTTCGATTTCTTGCTACTTTTTCTGCTAGCAACACGCACAGCCATCTTTTCTTTTAATTTTTCAATGTCCTCATCTGTTCCATTGAGTACTACTACGTCGTTGTCCGTGAATGGTTGTTGGCACTGGGGGACAAAAGTTATCGTTTAATAATAAATCAAGTGAAATTTCTAAGTTGATGAAATGGGAACAAGTTTATAACTGGTGGCATGGTAACCTAATTTCACAGCAAGTTGACCTGTTTGGCCACAACTAGCATGACCTTTGATGCTCATAAGTACGGATGCCTTTATATAAATCAACGGTAAAGGTCAATAATAATTAATAAAGTAAATTGAGATTCAATGTAAGTAATATTGTCCTTTTTTTTCCAAATCAAATCATTATCATTCAGCATCAAGTGTAACCTGATTCAGCTAAACACACACCAGTATTTTATAAAGAGCTACTGCCTAATACCTAACTCCAATGAATTGAGAAAATAAAAAGTAAGCTTACCATATGGCAGAGATTCTGTCTAACTTCCTTCAGAGCCCTCTCAGCAAGCACACATCCACAGCTCCACAGGAACACAAAGCGGAACTTGCCCGACATCTCCAGGCCACTGATGGGGCAGATGTAGGGAGCATTGCCCTCACCTACATTACCCTCGGTGTGGTCAGCAGCGGTGTATGCAGGGTTCTTGATGAGATTCAAGTCTTTGATGTCCTGTGAATATTAAGGATATTGATTTAAAATTATAGTCTTAAAATATGTAGACAAAAATCATCATGCTGCAACAAGTAGCCAGGGTTTAGTCTCAAAACATCCATGTCTCATAATATGCAATGTTTTGTATGAGTGGATGAAATTTCTCTGCCGGAATTTCTTGAAAGTACCTTTTAGTATTATTTTGGGAGCATTGTCCTCACATACAATTAATTGAATAATGTATGCAAATATTGCAAAGCTTTTTTTGAAAAGAGTAATAATGGAGTTTCTTGTCCGTTCTTCTCTATAAGAATCTACCTTTTGCGAACAGACGACTAGAATCACTATAATATTTTATATTCATTTGACATTCAAAAGTGCCTTTATTGGTCTTATTGAAATAAATAATTTGACTTTTGACATGGTTTTGGTTCTGGTATCCTAATAGTTTGTGAATCTTTGCTGTTCGTACTTTCAGTTTCGGAGAAATGGTTTTAGGAATTGTACGAGTATATCAATCAATTTAATTCTATTTCAGTCAAGGTTTTTCCTTACTTTATAGCACTTGCTTGAAAAAAATAAGGAGGAAAAAAAAATGTGTTTTTAGAACATAAAAATGCACACGATTTATACTTAAGATTCCAATCAACTATGGAGGAAGGGGGAGTTAGTTAATGAGATCTAATTATCTCAGTAATAGATATTTTAATCTCATTATGATAGATCATAAGATCTCATTATTTAATCATCCTCATTATTAAATTACAAAAAATATTAATTGATTTCCAAAAAAATAATGTGTTAACTGGTAGCTATTATATTTCTGTTCATATCATTAATTAATAGTTAATTAGTACTCAATGTCAATTATAAACACATTTAAGTATTTTTATGTCCTAAAAACCATTTTTTTCCCCGAAATGTAACAAATGCGTGCATTGTGTGATATGTTAAAAAATGCAGAAAAATAAGGGGTATAATTGTGCCAAAGGAAATAACGGGCACTTGTCCCTGAGTCGAAATATATTGTTTATTACATATTTCTCCATAATTTTTTTTCAACCAAGTGCTGTAAGGCAAAACGTTCACTGAAAAACTTAAATAGCATTAAATTGATAGATATCCAATACCTAAACCCACTGAGGCCAAAAAAATTGAAGATTTGCAAAGTTGATCCCTAAGTCTATGAAGATTGATTTTCAGCCCAATGTGCGCCGGGGATCAGAAAGTAAAGCTTCAAACTCGAAACAGTTGGCGATCAATGAGTAAAAAGTTTCGATAGTTTTGATGCTCGGCTTTCAGAAAGTGCTTTTGTGAATGTGTCTGTCTCTTTTACACACACAAGATCTATATCTTTTATCCCTTTCCTCAGCAAGCAATTAGTCAATAGCTACTTGCCTTGCTGTCGGAGAGACAATACTATGTAGGGTTTATAACTTGTGAGTTTTATGATATTTCACTTATACAAAAAAAAATAACATTATGAGATATGGATGTTTTGAGTCTTGACTATTTTGCAACTTGGAGGTTTTCAGATTTGCATCTTATGAGATTTTAATGTTTTTCACCCATGTGGAGATTTTGCAACTTGAACGTTTTGAGACTAAACCGTAGCCAGCAGTTACAAAACGGGATTCAGCAGTGATAGCATTTTCAGGCATTTAATCATCCATAATAATATAACAAGAAAATTGTGAAAGTTGTTTTTACTTCTGAGGCTATTTTGTTTTGTTTCTGAAAATATTGATCTAAAATCTTTCACAGATAGGAAGCTGCATTATAGCTACTTTTAATGCCAAAATGACCTGCAGGAATAGGCAAGTAAAATAGTCTAGTAATTAATAAAGATCGACCTAAACAGTATTACGAACATACCTTGAGATTTTTGATGTGGTTGATGGACCCTGGCTTGGTTTCTTTGTCAAGCAAGGACTCGATGACGGAGCTCTTACTGTACAGCCTGCCGAGGCCACACGCGACCACAGGCGCCTGCAGCGGTTGCTGAGATAAAGCGCAATTGCGCCACTTGAACGATCGCTCAGCATCTTTGTCTTTCTATGAGAAAATAACAAAATTAACACATGGAAACAGAAATGTTTATCTTTGGTCAGACTATAAGTATTCTGAAGATAATTACCTGTTCTGGCTTCTTTTTCATGCGCACAAGTTCATCACGACGTGGGATAGTACCTCCATCGCAACCCATAATTGAATTTTGAAAATTAATATGTATAAAACAAAACTATTTACGTGTAAGTAAATTTGCGAGTGACGCACCACTACCACTTTGACCACACTAGTCCACTACGTCCACTACGCACAAAGACTTGACAGAGACTGACGCTCGCTATGGACTGACGTATCACATCTGATGGAGATGGAAATACTAATGACCAGTGTTGCCAACTTTATTTTTTTGAAGATCGTACCACAGACTAAAAAAGATAGTATTTTGCCAAGAATTCAAGAAATATATTGGAATTTCAACAAAACTTCGTAAATCAATTAAAAACGGAATGTTTTTATAATTTTCAATACATATGTATCGTCAATCAACATAATGTCATTAAGATATGATTAAATTATATTTTTTTTAGACCAGAAAAAACTGCACGTTGATTTCTATCACGATTTTATCTGAGTTGTCTGTAGGCACAGAACAGAAAAAACAGTTTTTTTCTGTTCCGTGTCTGTAGGTGTCTTTTCCATAGAGATACAGATTAAAATAACGATTAAAATCTCGAATTTATATGTAGATAAAAGTTGTCCTGGTTTCATCTTATTCCTACAACATTAAATAAATCTAAAATAAATATTATATTGCCCACTAAAAATAAACTATACCCCATCTAAAAGACTCTGCTCTCTTACAATATAATTTAGTTTTCTCTGTCTATGGCTGCGTATATATAAAGTGCAAGTGAAATAGAGATATTAATAATTCTTGGATGCGTTCTTGAAAAACAAATTAGAAGTTTAGTTTAGCTCGTTCAAGTCTTTTACTTTAATGGGCGATTTTTTTTTTCGTACGATTTCATTCAAAACGTCGTATATTTTGCGTACGATTACGATTACTGGATCGTACATCGTACAAGAGTCAAAAAAGTCGTATTCCATCTATATTACTATACTCTTTGGTCGTATGGTCGGCTATACTGATAATGACAGTAGTAACAAGATTTTGGTAAAAGCATCTATTTCCGGTCAGTGTCTAAATAACAAAAGGTGAATATTCTCGATGCTAAACTGACCAGTTTCAGTAACTGGTCGACCTAATAAAACGGTTGACGGATCTTGTGTAGCGTACCTAAATCTTTGACAATTGCCAAATGCCAATGATGAATTACTGTCAAGTGTCAGTCAGTATCACATGGTCATGGATAGTTTACTTTTTCATCATTGAATTTATTAATAAAGTAACCATTTAGAGATAGAAACAACACCTTCTGTTTTAGCTGAATAAAATGCCTGATATTGAAATGGACAGGGTGCCAGAAAATGGTTCGGACTGCGAAGACAGCTCACAGATCGCGTCTGATGCAGACAATATTTCTGACCCAGGTGATGGGATAAAAAAGAAAAAGACTAGAAAGCGTGGGATCGTATATTTGTCCACTATCCCTCCGTACATGAATGTGGCTAAGATACGTGAAATATTCAGTGAATTCGGTGAAGTGGGAAGGATATATTTGCAGCCGAGTGCTAGTAAGTTTTCGAGGTTATATTGTTGTTTATTATTGTTAAAAATCGTTGTTACACTGCATAGTAGTTTCTGTTAGTAGTAGTAGTAAGCCTTTGTAGTATATTAAATTGAAATTGCTGAACATAATTTTGAATAATGTTTTATAGAGCCAGGGGAAAAACGCAAGCGGGTACCAAATCAATTCACAGAAGGCTGGGTAGAATTCCGGAAGAAAAAAGTGGCTAAAGTGGTTGCAACCAAATTAAACAATACCAAGATTGGTACTAGAAAAAAATCGCGATACTATGATATGATATGGAATATCAAATACATCCCTCGGTTTAAGTGGATCCATCTGAGTGAAAGACTGGCTTATGAAAGAGCTGCACTCAAACAGAGGTTAAGGGCTGAGATATCACAGGCCAAGAAGGAGGCCCACTACCTACAGACTAATGTGGAAAAGAGTAAGAAAATGAAGAAAAAGAAAGCAATGGAATCTGTTGAATAAAACTAAAATTTAAAGTTGATTTTTGAGTTTTATTTTTCTACTTGTGCCTATTTGTTGTCAACTAACTACTAAAATAAAATTAACTATCTGGTGTGCTGAGTGAGGCCCAATAATTACATCATTTTTGACTAAAGTCCACTCTTCCACTGATTATTTCTTCTATTCTCATTCTTTGCTCTGAGTTGAGAGGATCTGGTGTCAACTTATGCATGTACCGCATTGATGGTATCTTGTGCGAGAGGATTCCTTGTGAGAATTCTCTGTGTACTCTCACACCGTCCAGGGCATTTGACTGGAGCTTCTCAAAGCTATGCAGTTCCATCATAAATTGTTTGCGTTGAGCTGCCTTGGCATAGTGATAGCGGTGGCGGCAAACTACTCTGCTAAAATTCAATTATTATTATTATAATGATAGTTTATAAATAGGTGAGATGTAGTTCACTGGCACAATGATACTATCTCTGGGACTCGCTAACAATTGCACTGTAGAATTCCCTTTGCTTCATATACTTACTATGCCAAAGCTAATTTAGAATAAGCAGGATGTATGCTGACATCTGATCGCGCCAACTCTGGGAACCCAGGGTACAGGGGAACGCGCCTCTTTTTCTCTGGCGGTTTCTCCTTGTCTTTATTTTGATGGGACATTGTTAATGTTTTCTTCTAAAGGCCTGATAACTGTAATTTATTTTAAGTTCGCGAATAATATCGTTGCGCTGTCAGTTTTTCTTTCTTTGGCATAAGTCATTGTTGCTTTGGTAACTAAAACCAACTCGAATCAGCTGTTTGGTCAATAACAGTCAAACAGCTATTATTGTAGAAATGACTTCTGGAGTTGTAAATAAACAAAATAAGGTTGTACTGTAAATAATGAGTATTTATTTACTGATAAGGTTGTATATGATTATGCCGCTCCACGTAAAACACTGGTATTCAGCTGAATCTGGTTTGAGTGGAAGCCGACCCCAATATAGTTGGGAAAAGGCTAGGCAGATGGATGGAAGGTTGTATATGATTGAGGTACATGAATATGATTTATTTATTACAAAATACTGTCTAGATAAGTAGGTACCTACGAGTAGCGTGACTATTTATACTGACTACAAAGATTTGTAAAAAAAATAATTTTCACAAAAGATATGTAGTAGGTATGTAAGTTGCAATAAGGTCCTGATGGACTGATACCTACAAATAATGAAACTAAAATGAGTAGGTAGACTCAAATTCGTTAATAATCTACACAACCGGTGGTACTCATTACCATGTCTATGAACAAAACTTGTATTTTAAGGCAACAACTAAACACTCACTCCTCAAATAGTGTGCATTTCGAGAAACACAAAAAATGTACAATATGAAAAAGGTCAAATAAATCACAAAATATAAATTAATAACAGTTTATTGATACAGCATTAATATTAAATCTACTCCACGGCCGAATGCCACCTCTGTGGTCAGCATTGCTTGGTGACGACATGAATATTTTCTATAACGATTATTTACACAATCCTGTTGTTAAGATGAGGCCGCGACGGCTGCTACTCTGCTCTTGCACACACAGTCATTGAATTCATTCACTAGCACTGAACACAGAAGTGAGGTGTTGGGGTTTGAATCATAGCACTTGAGGACCTGGAATTAGAAACAGAATTATTAGTAGTACAGCAACTATCAGTAAAAAATATATTTCTAAACAAGTGAATTATTGTTAATTATCAGTCACAATACTAATCAAATAAAATTGTAGTTTGTATTTCTGAATGTAACAATGGTAAATCAAATTTCTGTGTTCACCATTTGAGACAGCTTTGTTGATTAGACATTTAATCTAATCCACAAAGCTGTCTCAATTGGTGAACTAAATTGAATTTAGTATTACAAATTTGTATACATAGTTTTAGCAACAGCAATTCCATGTAGTAGCTAAACCCGTAAATCTGGAGATAGTAACTGAAATGTGCACAAAATTGTTATTATTCAACAATCTATTAAATAAAAAATAACTCCAAGTCCTGAACTCCTGATCATTTAAACAAAACAACCCATCTCATGTCTATCAGTATCTATCGGTATCTAGACAGTACTGTATGAGACAATTAGGTCAATAGCCTTTAGCTAAAGTGATGACACATCTTGTGCGAAATAAATATATCCGATGAGCCAATTTGTCATCATCTGCCTAGCCTTTTCCCAACTACATTGGGGTCGGCTTCCAGTCAAACCGGATTACGTGAAGCGGCTTCCTACCAGACCTCCACAACCCATTAACTGGGTAACACGGTACATCTTGGCAAGACTGGAGTCAGATTTACTAGTTACTGACAATCCGTAACGACTGCCAAAGATCTACAAATGACAGCCGGGACCCACGGCTTAACGTGCTTTCCGAGGCACGGAGAACACTCGGTATGTTAAGATGGTCACCGACCCATCCACAGACCAACCTTGGCAAGCATTGCTTAACCTGACGACTGTTATTAATTAGCCACTAGTTCCTCGATGAGCCAATTTGTCATTGATTTTTATTGCAGCCTAGTAGAGTCGAGTAGGGTCTACATTTTCCGCACTTAGGCCCGTATTACAGAACTACAATCAAGACTCAAGCATTACTTAAAACTAGTCTCAGTTGGAGTTTTAATTTTAGAACTTGACTTGAGCAGAGAAACTAAAATCAATAATCACCTGAGCAATGTCACTTTAAAATGTCATTTTTTTGCGTATTACAGAACTGTGCTTGAGGCTTGACTGAGCTCTACTCAATGTGTCCTTATTTTAAAAGCACAATCAGCTCAGAATCACTGCTTGAGGCGAGATTTGATCATTGTTTTCGCAAGTGTAGTCGAGACCCCGCTTGAGCATGAAAATTGTTGTGGATTTGGAGTAAATCGAGTAGGTACCTACCTAATCAAAATGAATATATTTGCAGAAGTAGATTATTATAATATTTATTTAATAATAAGACAAATCGAACGTTTCAACTTAAATGTTCCTCTGAGATATTTAAGAGATACGCTGGACCCTTATAATTGTGAAAACTTTAAGAAGTACAGGTTTTCACAAGATGTGAAACATTTAGTTTTACCGATGATTGACCACAATTTAAGAAAACCACACAACCGTGGGCATCCCATAGCCCCAGAATTGCAAATTTTTGTGTGTTAACGTTTTTATGCGACGGCTTCATATCAGGTAGGTGCATTAAAATGTCAAAATGGTTTGTAAGTATCAATATTACCCAACTGTATAATAGTAATCAATTTTTTTTATCGTCGTATCGTCCGCGTCGTTATCCTGTTTTGATCCAGATTATTCGTGCGAAAAAAAAAGAATTGCAATAGAAAACAAACTATTGTTCAGGGTTACCATAATGATTGCTTACTCACGTAATCAGAGATCAAAATCTCTACTCAAGCGCAGTTTCGTTTGATTTGAGTTTGAGGACAGTTCTAAAATAAACTGAACGCTTAAGTCGAGATTCTTCGCTCAAGCAGTAATCGGTTGAACGCAGTTTAAGTAGTACTTGAGTAAGGTTCTGTAATACGGGCCTTAGTCTTTAAAATCCTAGTTTGACCTCATAGGTTGACAAATCCAAAGCAAAATTAAGTCATTGCACCAAGAGTAGCCGGATTCACTGATTACCTAATCTTATCACATTTATATTGAGACAAGAAATAATAAATCATCAATAATAATAATAATATCCGCAAGGCAGTTTTGTGGCGAACTGTTGGGCACTGGCGACCCCACGGACCTGATCTCCAGGGAGTATTCTTGTTCCTCATTTCCGGCTCGCCTTTATTGGCTGGCCGGGGTGAAAACTGACGAGGAACATAGCTCCCACCTCGTTCTTGCCTTAATCGGCCGGTCTGAGTGGAGATTCGCAAGAGCAAACGTGCTCGGGAGAAGGATGTATAATCCAGTAAGGTGCTGGTAGAGATCTTGACCGTACTTCCGGGATTGTCCTGATAGCCGTGGTATACCTCTCTACTCCTCTAGCACCTCAGGATATGTTGCCCCTTAGCGCTACGGTACTTTGTGCTAGCGACCCTTTTCGGGGGGCCCATTTATTGAGTGTGCAAGTCACCCCCTGCCATTTTAAAGCCGTTTTAATTGTCAATGGTCAGGCAGGGGCCAATAGTTCTTCCATAGTAAACGATTATTAGTCCACTAAACCAGCCAAACCCATAGCGTTTCATCTTTTGTTTCCATATTCTGCAAAAGTATACCCAAGGCCAATCCCCGGTTGGAGAAGGACGCTCCAACTGGGGATTGTCCTTGGGTATACTTTCACAGTGCATACAGGGATAATTGTCGGTTGGTGTCCCATTCCATTTGAAATGTCTAAAGAGGCCTCTGCGAGTTGGCTTCGGCCCCTTGTACGCCTACCAAAGGATTCTCGGTTCGATTTCGGGTCTCTAGGAAGAGGGACCCGAGAAAGTAAAAAACATAAAAAAATAATAATTTATCAAGTAGAAACTTGATAAATTACATCTAAATTTAAGACTGTTTTATTGGCGTTCTATCTATACTTAATTATTATTATTTATTATCAATCTAAACTATACTAATATATAAAGCTGAAGAGTTTGTTTGTTTGTTTACTTGAACGTGACGCAGACGAAGTTGTGCGGGTCAACTAGTATTTATATACAACTCTTCTGTTACTGAGTGAATGTCAGACAACGCACAGATCAAACTACTGGTCTTAGAAATCTGAAACTTGGCATGCAGGTTTCTTGGGAAGTGTAGGGAACAGAAAAAAGGGATATGCGCATATGAAGTCGCAGGCAAAAGCTAGTTGGAGATAATTTGAATCCGTCACCACTAACTCAAGTAGATACTTGAGTTAGTCAAGCTAAAGTAGATACTTTAGCATTGAGCATTTTAAATTGATGTTTAGGTGACCATTCATTATAAAAAGACTCTAAAAAAGTTGGATTGCAATGGACTTTAACTCATCATCATCTGCCTAACCTTTTCCCAACTATATTCTTTCAGATTCAGCTGAAAACCAGTGTTTTACGTGGTGCAGCTGCCTACCAGACCTCCACAACCCATTAACTGGGTAACACGGTACTTCTTGGCAAGACTGGAGTCAGATTTACTGGCTTCTGACAATCCGTAACGACTGCCAAAGATCAACTAATGACAGCCAGGACCAACGGCATTTCAATGGACTTTAACTATGCCTTGCAAAACATAGTTTGTTGTATCAAAATTTGCTAATTATGTCAATATTTGAACTTGTTTATCACTGTATTTCAAAATTTTTAAGAGTATTTTGTATTTGTTTACCTTTGCTTTCTCCTCTTGGCATGGGGACAGCTTTGAAGCAACTTTGTCTCCCTGAACCATATTAAATAACTCATTAGCTTCCTTCAATGTCTTCTGGTATTCCAAATGCATTCCGCTGTTTATCTTTTCATGTGCCCTCTTCAGGCTTTCAATGCGGTGTGCCCAGTAGGCTTCTTCGGCTGCATATTCGTGCTGGCGTTTGTGTTCATAAGAAGGTGGTGAGTATGGTTGTACAGGCGCCCTGGACTCAGCTTGCTGAAATTGTTGGTGAAATATTTTAAAGTTTAAGTTTTTTAAAATACATTTTGCTGTTACAATTTTGTCATATTTAAGAAAACAGTTATTCTATAACTTCTAATAGCTCAGCTGTTACACATATTTGCTAAGTCTTCCTAGTAATATAATCCCACTGAACTAATTCTGTGATAAGACACAGCAAAAGGAAAGCTGGAGTACTAAAAGAATAAAAAAATTAAACTGGTAAACAAAGTAAAATTCAAAAGATGTTTATTCAAATTAGGCTGAGAGCCAGTACTTTTTGAACATCAAGTTTTACAAAAGACAGTCCCCCAAAACGCCCGCCCATCACCATTTCCTAGTGTTTTAGCTATGGAGAAGTGGCGCAACAAACTTCCCAGCAACACATCTGTCTGTTACGATTTATGAACTTGAATATATACAATAATAGTATGCAAAGTAATTGATACATGACAAAAAAATAAATAAATATTATTTATCACTTGCTAGCACACTATGATACTGATACACATAGTAGAGTAATCCAAGTAGATATAAAAGTAGGTGATTTTTATAGATTGTTATACTGCAGAAAGTGGTAGAAACTTTAGAAGACAATCAACTGTATATAGTATGTTGACACCATATAACTTGTTCTGAGAAACATCTCAGTTAACCTATATTAATAAGGTTTAAGAAATGAACTTGAACCGATTACAAATTCGTATATGAAGCAAAAAAATCACGTAAAATTAAATTTAGGGTTTTTATAACAACAACACCCTTTTATTATGTCCTAACAAGCAATGACATTGATCAAAATTATGTAATGTAGCATCATATTTACTTTTGAGGTGAGTTGAGCTTGTATCCGATCTAAAGCCTCTTGGGACACTTGGATGGCATTTTCATTATCCACAGTTACTTTTCGTGTGCTTTGAGAACCTCCCATATTTATAAAAGTGTACTATCCAAATAATTTTATCGGCAAATCACGTCAAAAAGACATTTTTTGACAGATCAGACATAGTACCAACCAAAGACTAGAGAAAGCAGTGTCTGTTGTCATTTCATTGATCCGTTGTTTATGGCTCAAGAATTTAGAGAAGTCTCTGATATTGAAGAACAATAAAAATGATCTAAATAATTATTTATAATAAAACCATCGTGGAGATATTGTTTGATGAATTGATGATAAATGTAGTTTCTTATTATTATTGATTGCATCGTAAAAACAATCTTCCCTGGCTAGTAAAGTGCTGCAACAACAGATGGCGTTAGTTTTGTCAAGTAAAGAATTAAAATTTGTATTTTATTTTGCTAGTTTACCGAGTACTTTATTTTGAGCTGCTATGTAGAGTTCTGTCTTGGTGGCACTTAGTCGCACTGTTGGTACCCTTCTGTAGTCAATGATATAATAGATAGCGAGCCTATTATTTTCGCTGAATAGGTATTGGGGTATCTGAAGGGGCAGTCCCATTTCAGTGTATAAGAACTGGTAGCGGTCTTTACCTACTTGCGACTACGCAAACTATGAGGACTCTACTGATACTGAAGAGCCTAAATCTAGCAGTTCTTTATGTTGAAGGTTATCAATAATCAGGATCTATTTGTAGTTTGGTATTTGTCGTTTAGGTTTCTGTTATGCTCCCGGTTATCTTACTACAATTATAATTTTGTTGGATGCATGGAGGGATATCCGTGCATCTAAACTCGTAACATACTTAACTAGCTGTCTATTTTTGTTCAATCATGCCGGAATAGCTAAACGAATCTGGATGAAGTTTAGTAGGTACAGATATAGATTATAGTCTGGAAATATTTTTATACTTACTTGTAGTTTATTACCTCCGGATAATTTCCAATTTTCATTCACGCGGGTGAAGCCGTGGGCAGATGCTAGTTAAAACATAATGTTTGACATCACAAAATTAAATTAAACAAAAATGCCCAACGATATCGCGGGAGACCCAAACGAAGATGGCCGGTCGAGCTTGACGCCTATCGGCAAGATTGGTCTATATTTGCCCAAAGGCAGGAGAAGGCAGGAGGAACGGAAAGAAGAAAGAGACTATTTTCATACTGCAGGGCAAAGGTTGAAAATAATATAATTAAAAACAATAGGTACTTAAAGTGATGCAATTAGCTGTTGATGATCCATTAAATCAATAAAATAGTGTACGGTTGTAATAAGGTTGTTGAAATGCATGTCTGTTGGCTTCCTTTTTACCCGACTGCGAAAGAAGGAGGAAGAGGAAAGAAGAAGGTTATAGTTTTCGGCTTGTCGTATTTTTATGTGAGTAGTGTCAATAGATTCGTCTTAGTCGTAAGAGTGACACTGGGTCATCAAAATAAAAAAAAAACAAAAAAAAATCATTTTCAAAATTCGCCTTCAAAAAAAATTCATTTTCAAAACCTATCGAGTATCAATGGGTGTCTAGATAAAGGGCTCAAGGAGACGATTCCAAAAATAAATGTAAGTCACTAAAATGTTGTTTAATCACTGATCTGATGCCACCAACTGCATCAGACTGCTTGAAAAGCGACTAGTTTCGAACTTTTAGTCGTTTTTAGAGGTCGGGTTTTTGACAAAGTCTATTTCTTTACCTTACAAACTTCTTGATCCCTGTTTTCATATTTGTGATCACGACTAGTGACCACGCTTAGTGCTAACCTAAAAAGCAATAAACAATTAACATTATAATTGAAATAAAGCAATTAAAATCGATTGACCACAAAGGATCGAGAACATTTTGGCGAAGGAAGCGCGCGAGTGGCGTGGGGTGGGGTCGGCACAAAAACTGACCACAATGGGGACCGGTTGGGCCGGTTGCAGCCTCCGCCGCTATCATCCAGCCTCCGACGTACTTTCTTCTGTCTGATCGGTACGCGATACGGCTTGCCACGTTCATGGCCTTTTTTTTGCTTATTGTAGTTACCTTGTAGGTAGATATCTACTACGATTTCTTGTGTTCATTTTACTACTAATACCACTAACAAAACAACACTTTAGGTTTAGTTTAGTTTCTCATTCAACATTTAGTTTCTCAGTTTTTGTATTCTAACTAATTATGGTTTTTGTATGAATTATAAGTTTTTTTTACTCGCTATCATCACGCTTGCCTGAATTCTATGAAGGACAGCACAGGTGTAGCGATCTAAGTATGCTAATATTTTGGCAGTAGGTACCTAGGTACGTATTTTTTAAGGTCCAGTGGTCCATGTATTGTAGGCGAGGTAATTGTTATTAACTGTACGATATTTGTATCATACAGTTAATATAGATCGCTACACCTGTGCTGTCCTTCATAGAACGGGCTGCTATTGATCAATCCTGGATGGATCCTTTCTGGATCAGACACTGCTGGAGCACTTTGAATTAAGTACACTTCCAAACTAGCATGTTTTTTAAAAAAAATGAAAAATGTTTCGTAAATATGACTGTTACTAGGCTGTACCCTAGGGTGATAAAATTTTAGTTTTCCTAAATTATCCTAGGTGTTAAGGTCGGTTCCCCCCGTATGTATTGTCGGTATTTATCGGTATATCGTAGTTTTACATTAAGCATTAGTACCTATCTATGCTGTGAAATCAAAGGAAAAAAGACATAATTCTTGTCCCCTAGACACAAAGACTACATTTTTGCACAATACATATTACTATATCTACTGAAACATTATTTTTATTCGCCCTAGCCCTAGCTTTGTCTTGACCAAATGTGCCAAAATTTTTATCCATAGGTAAGTACTTACCCAAACCAAGGTACATTGTTCGATACAATATTTTTTATATCCGAACAGCTCAGTACTTTTGCCTGCGTGTATTTCCCTAAATGCCTGTTTCTATCGCAACTATTAGCAGTTAAGTAGTACGTGTTCTACTACCAATCAATCGGACTAGCAATCAAACCATCTTAGCACATTAATCATCATCATCATATATCATAGCCTGACTTCGCCCACTGCTGAGCATAGGCCACTCTTGTCTTGAGCCAATCCCCACGCTCCTGTGCTAGTCTCATCCAGGTTCTTCCTGTGATGGCAACAATGTCTTAGTACATTAGCACTGTTATAATTATAGGTAACGATAGTAGTATTCAATATAGCTTTCAACCATATTTGTTCCATTCGCATCATTAAATCGGTGATCGTACACCGACCACCAAACCACATAAATCAAATAACAACCAACCCGAGGTTAATGCTAAACCTCGTAAGTGTTAAACTCTAGGACATACATCACATACATTCATAATATTAACATCTAAAAGGTGCAGAAGTAGGCACCAAGTCTTATTTTATCAATTGCAAGCCTGATCGCGTCTGTCGGCCGTCTCCCGCCGTTCGGTATTACAGCCTCGCCCGCGCCGTTTATCCGGACCATAAACACCGCGTTCTATAAATCAGTGTAACGTACACAACTGTCACACATGGACGATTAATTACCGTACATTGTCTATGGAAATGCCCACGTTCTGTCACTAGTAAGGGGCGGATTCGAAAACTTATCATAAGTTTATGATACTCCTGATAGATAGCTAGCACGTTATATAAATATTGCTTACGAAAAGCCTTTTGCTATGCACTGTGTAGTTTTAACATTGTTTGATTATTTCTATCTGATATTCGGATTATTTTCGGAAGCACCTAAGCTCTATGAAAAAGTTTTGTCGGGGTCATCTGAGTGCCTAATGCTGATGAATTTAAGCTTTTTTAGGGTTCCGTACCCAAAGGGTAACCAACGGAACCCTATTACTAAGCCTCCGCTGTCCGTCCGTCCGTCCGTCTGTCCGTCGGGCTGTATCACAAGAACCGTAATAGATAGATAGCTGTAATTTTCACAGATTGTGTATTTCTATTGCCGCTATAACAAAAAAAAAAAAAAATTAAGGCTTTTGGTACGGAACCCCTCGTGTGCGAGTCCGACTCGAACTTGGCCGGTTTTTCTATTGAGGTTTCAAAACAACAAGAATGTTTCATCATTTATAAGCATCTGAGGCAGAAAAAGCCAGACTTATCTTTTAATCTAGACATGCTGCCATATCCCAGAAAAATACTGATCTGTTCGTACAGGCATAACTCCTACCATGGCGGAGGCGCCATCTCATTCATATCAAACATTTCATACAACCAGACTAGTTGGCTTCCAGTTTTATCTTATCACATTTGCCTGCAGTTCTTAATTTATAATTACGTTTATAATAAAACGGAGTGTAAGGGGCAGGTGTGCCGTCATTCACGGCGACAAGCTGACATACAGCTTAATTGCAATTTATGTGGCTGGAGGAGCCGTGTGATACCTCCCAGGCTTTTGAGTAAAGTACACGCTAGTAAACGCTAGGGAAAATGTGTAAGCTTTGATTAACAAACACTGAAAGGATGGGAACATAGGATCTCGATCTTTGTGTGAATTAAATTGCTTGTCTATGAAGAGCTTCACTTCTGTGATGGGAATAGATAGGAGCATCAAAAATGAGGGTTCTGATAAAACAAAAAAATATTTTAATACATACCACAGAAAAATTATAAAACAACTGAATTTTATTATTGTAGATACTCCAAGGCCAAAATGGAGGAGTGAGGAGCTTGTGGCTAGATAATTACAGCCGCACGGGTCAATCTTCAAGGTTAAGCAACGCTTGCCAAGGTTGATCTGTGGATGGGTGACCATCTTAACATATCGAGTTTCCTCCGTGCCTCGGAAAGCACGTTAAGCCGTTGGTCCCGGCTGTCATTTGTAGATCTTTGGCAGTCGTTACGGATAGTCAGAAGCCAGTAAATCTGACTCCAGTCTTGCCATGAAGTACCGTGTTACCCAGTTAATGGGTTGTGGAGGTCTAGTAGGCAGCCGCTCCTCGAAAATTACTGGTATTCAGCTAAATCCGGCTTGACTGGAAGCCGACTCCAATATAGTTGGGAAAAGGCTAGGCAGATGATGATGAAAGGCCAAAATGGTTGCGCGCTAACCCGATGGTTTCCCGCGCTTTTATTTACGCCAGCGCCATCTTGAATGATTTTTCATTTTTTAACACCTTTGTCAAAAGTTTAGCTATCTCAGCAGAGTTTTCAGCCAGACACGATTTATTTCTTCGAGATAGGAATCCCTACTATCAAATGCTAACTTTGAAAGAGAAATAATGTCTAACATCTGCACAATATATCAAAAGCTAAATGATAAAGCTAATTTGACGTGGAATTCTTTGTGGCCGTTCGATCACCCTATTCTGTTGGGAATCGATTCTTTACAATATATTTATGTTATTATGAGGAGCCCTGACGTCTAATAACACTCGATTTTCTACCTGCACGACTTTGCCCTGTCAGTGGTCTCATCTTCTCGCCCGGGGTTAGAAAATATTTTACTAAAAACACCACTGTTTTTGTTACATTTTGAATCTTCGATAATTGGGATAGAGATCAAATTGAATTGACCTAAAAATACTATTTGTACAAAAATAACCAGTCATTGAAATCATTGAAGGGTCCGCTTTTAGACACAGGTGCTTTGTCCGATATAAAAAGCAAAAAATCTTTTGAAAAAGAGGTCCCAATCCGGCAATTAATGGATTACGTATAAAATAAGACGCGTAAATGGGACCATAAAGCTTGTAACGTCTTTCGCACCAGGGGTGGATAACCTTGGTGGGTATTTATTATCTTAGTAATATGCTATATTTGTATAAATAAAATTGAAATGTCTGTTTCGTATGTCAAAATAACAATTTTATGTAAATGCGTGTGTAATGCGTTTTTATTGTTTTTGTCAGTCTATCTGTCTGTGAAACGACTAATCTCTGATATTATTAGATTTTGACGGGGCTTTAATTTGCAGAAAGATGATGTTATAAACGATTGATATAGTGTTAAAAGATATGGCTAGTAAAGACGCAAAAAAGAGTAGGAAGAAGAAAATATGCTGCATCGTTTCTAAATTAATTGTGATTTTTCTTGGCCAGAGGTGCCAATTTAAACAACAAGTACCTACAAAGCTTTTAATGCTGATCTAGGTTAAGTCCGAAACGGTACTTCCAAAGAATTGTAATAGTTATAATCACCATATATCTTCAAAAACATACGTCATAGTTTTAGTCTCAATCTTAGCAGAACCATAAATTAAATTAGTTGACACTTCTTAAAGCTCCACCATAACTTATACCGTCGATCTTTTACCATAAACTTGGCCATGCATGTCGTCGTAAAATTGCAATATTAAAGAAAACATGTAGATACTCTGAGTGCATTAACAACTATTGTATTCGTAAGGAGGTTTAAATCATGCCAGGTATTGGGTACCCCTGACATTTAGATGCACAAGCGTTGACCAGAGAGCTAATGAACGGTGGGACTTCGCTTGGGTGTATCTGTGTGGCTATAGAATTTGAGGAAGGGTTATATATTATATAGGCACGGTAGATATTTATGGTAAACATGATTGGAGTTCACATGAGTAGTGGTTAGATTATGGTATTATTATTTTGTGAATTGAGGTCTAGTTAAGGAGAGTTAGATGATATCTTTTATCTCAGATTTAGTTACTAACACGAGAAACAATAACAAATATTTAATACAATAATGGTTCTAGATTAGAATTAATACGGAGGCCTTATGACTACATGGTTTTATCAGAATATAATTTTTAAGCACTAAAAAAGTTTTCCCTTGCCTCGATACTGGCTGGTTGGTTCTTAAAAACATTTAGAAGATGATATTAATGCACATACTAAGTGACCATTCTACTAAATTCTGTTTTTTAATCTCGAAGACTAAATTGACATGTACAAATGGCCAACTGACATAGATTTCAATAGAATTTAAGTCAGTTTTGACATTTGTACTTGTCGATTTAGACTCCGAGATTATAAAATAGACTATAGCAACTTTCCAAACAACATTCGCATTCGCATCAATCGCAATCTGTAAAAAATTTATAAAAATTAAGGGTTTTTATACAGTTTGCGACTGAAATGTGAATGCAAATGTTATTTAACCTCTTATAACAAGTAGTGTTGGCTCTCTGATCTCCGCACTGCCACCGACGACGCCGTAAAGTGACGAACATTTTGACTAAAACTGAATCTCTGACGTGCAAGTCAAACAAAAAAGAGGAAGAAGATCAATCCATTCTAAATGCGAAAACAACTGTGTCTGTCTGTTTGTTTGTATCGCTTTCACACTTCGAAGTCTAAATAGCTATCACAATTCTAACGAATGTTGGTATAACGAATGTTGGTTAGGTACAGAACCATGAAAATTGACATGGAATACTTTTTATCCCGAAAGTACGAACCCTAAGGATCATCATCATCATCAAATGATCCTAAAGGTTCGTACTTTCCGAAATTGACGCTAGCGAAGCCGCTGACAGAGGCTAAAGCAGCAAGCAAGTGAAGCAAGTCAGCAAGCAAGTCGCAATATCTTCTCAGCGAAAAATGAATGTTAAAGACTTGTCTAAATGTATGGAACTAGGAAGTGTTTTGTAGCAATTTGCGAACGCCCTAAAAAAAAATACGAGAGCCGCGTATCGGCTATAAAATCTACAAATTCTAACATATTAGATACTATTAAAAGCGGTGTATTTCCTTAAGAGTTTGGACGCTCTAAGTTATTAGACTTGATAAGTCGGTACACATCGGTCCCGCGGGTCCTCGCACAATTTATAGTCAGAGTGAGGTATGGTCGTCTCCGTTCATTTATCAAATGCCGCGCTTCTGTGCTAGGTGTTATGAGGGAGCGGCCATAGAATATGGAACAGTTTTTCGTCTAGGAGTTTTTTTAACCGACTTCAAAAAAAGGAGGAGGTTCTTTATTCGGTTGTATTTTTTTAAAGGAATTTTGGATAAACAATTATCTGATAGATTTATCTACAGCAATAAAATAATGCTTAAACATATAACAAAAAAGGAGCTATCAAGCTCGTTATTTTATTTATCAGAGCTGGGGCTTATTTTATATTTAATTTAATTATTTAATATCTGTCACCAGTAACGGAAGATTTTTATATATCAGGATTGATTTAGGGACATAATGTTTATATGTCTATATTCAATCGCTATCGTGTGTACACGACTACAAGCTAGCATAGTCAAAATATTATTTTTTTACTATTGATAGGCACGCGTTTGACCACTATCTCACCTGATGGTAAACGATGATATGGTCAAAGATGGAGCACGCTTGCCTAGAAGTAACCTATTCACTCTTGACTTAAAGATTCCTAGGTTGTAGCTATCAGGAAACACAGACTCCGGCAGGGAATTAATTCCAAATGTGTGCTGTCGGTACGTTATCATGTTGTCAAGTACGAGACAAAACTTCTCTTGCTACTTTTCTCTATAGCCCTACTAACTGATACTCCATAAGTGTAACATACCTTATTGCCGATTCCTCATAGTATAAGTAACTGGCAGTAGAGATAGCTTTCTATCTTCCAGCGCTGCATGGATTTATGTCGCTTATCAAGCGCTTGTGCATCGCTTTAATTTGTTTCAACTAATTGATCCGCACTTTTGTTTATCCCTATCTATGGAGACTTGCTTGGCGTAAATTATGGCCAGTGTTATTTAGAGTGCTATGGAAAGAGAAGAAAATGAATGTGTCTGGACGATACGACTGGCTGATAAATAAAATAACGTAGATACCTAGTTCTTTTGCTTGATATTTATCTATCTACACACCGTCCATTGTACACTTCACTACGTAGAATAGAATAGAATACTCTTTACTATGTACACCATGTACAAAAAAACAAACAAAGACCCCCGCCGCGTCTGTCTGTCTGTCTGTTGGCGATAAACTCAAAAACTACTGCATCGATTTTTATGCTGTGTTCATCAATGGATAGAGAAGTTCTCGAGGTAGGTTTTAGTAAGTATTAGTATATATAAAACTAAGTCCTCCGCCACGTCTGTCTGTCTGTTCGTGATAAACTCAAAAACTACTGCACCGATTTTCATGCTGTATAGAGTAGTTAATTTCTACTTATATGTATGTACGCGCATAACTTCGCAACGACAGACCCAAACTGGATAATTCTTTGTTAGTTGTATTCGTAATTGTCTGGGCAAAATTTTGCATGAAAAAGACATAGATCCGGGCGAAACCGGGGCGGGTAACTAGTATTTCATAAATTTGATTACAGAATCGGGAGTGCGTAACTAAATGATTCTTGCCGCACAGCCGCACATCTTCAAGGTTACCCTTACCACACCACCAAGCCGCACCTTCAAGGTTAGGTCTTTGAAGACCTTACTGATAGTCAGTAGCGAAGAATTTATTCACCAGTATTGCAAGAGGGTTTCGTGTTACAAAAAAAATAATTAAAAAGCATTATAATATTAGCAAATTAGCTTGTAATCCTTTCGGATTTTCCCTTAAACCAAAATAATAATCTCATTTCCAAATCCCACGAACCTAAAACTATAGAAGCCTTATATGCGCTATAATTCGTCGTCTTAATAATGTGAAGCGCAATGTGCGGTTAGCTCGCGATTAGCTTGCGGTCGCCATTCGCTCGGAAAACGCTGTAATCATACGATTTTATTATTAAAACTGCAATTTGCATTTGCTAAATGTTTTTTTAGAATTGCTGTAGTATAAGGAAAATGGAAAATCCAGGTTACATGGAATGGTGTTGTTCGGACCAATATTTCTGATTCTGGCTGAGTGACATTCATAAACCAAGTATGGTCTAGGATTTAGAACATCTACGGGTCTAAAATGGTGACTTTAGTAGAATCAGAAAGCAGATCAAGATATCCGAAACTGTCAAATTTTCCTAATCAATCTTGAACCTAATGCATTAGTGATAAAGATGAAAATTAAATTTGACTGATTTTTGTTTGCTTAATATTATGATTCTACTAAGTGTACAGGCACAGTGAGTCTAAAAACTTTTTAGACTCAGTGTGCCTGTTGCCTGTGCTTCCAATCAATCAATCTTATGTTCGTTCAACGTCAAAACAATATTCTTTAACTGTAAAAATTAAAATTAAATTTAAATGTAAAATGTTTTAAAGATGATTCCTGTACATTCTTCACACCATAAGCTTGGTATCAAAACTAAATATAACCTCGCCTATGTTTAGTGAGTACCTAATAATTACCAGACGAAAGCTTATCCCAGCACTAACGACCCAACGTATGCAAAGTGAAGACCTCCTGACCCTCACAAGCTAACCCTACATATTTCTTCACCCTGTCAAAAGTATAAAATAATATAAACAAACATAAAAAAGGTGTTTCTGAGATAATTATGTAGAGAAACATGTGAGTGTGTAATTACACCCTTAGCTCCGCGGATAATGTGTAAGGGCTTAAACAGATTCAGCGATTATGCGTTCTTACGAGAAATCGCATGAATAATATGTATGGGGGCATGTGTCGGGAAGTTTTATGAACAACACAGTAAGTCTGCTTTGTTCTTTGGGAATTTTAACGTGTGTAACTTTCGCGGAATTCCTTTGAGCTATGCCTTTTGCCGGCCGCTCATGGTTTGAGACTTAACGCTTTGTGGGGTGGAAAAGTTACTACTCATTACATGGCTTTCTACTTTCATTGTCCTTTTTTAGTTGGATTTGGGTGGCGGGTCGTCTTTTATTTATAAGGTTTTCGCAGCTTGGTAATGTGTTTTGAACAGGCCTTCAGAAATAAAATAAAAAAGAAATAAAACAGAAAGAAAAAAAATAATTAAAAAAGTTGCCCACCGATGTTGAGCAAGTTCGAAAATTTTAGTTCGCAGGGTCGAAATTGTTTGAAAGAGTAAGCGCGGCTCTGGAAAGCATACGGCATTTTGGAGGAACACAGGTGGGTTTTAGTCAGTAACAGTCTGACACTCTTTTCCGCTCTTGCTCCACTCTGATGGGAAGGAGTAATTTGGAAATTCACCACCCAAAAAAAGGTCCGAGCTACCAGTGATCAGGGCTCCAGAGCGACGAACCTTCTAGCAATACGAGCCGTGTCTCGAAGTTTATTATAATTTTCACACTTTATTTATACTGTCATAAAAATGTTTTTCTTTCTCTCAATAACAACAGCCAAATTAATATTTAGTTAGTTTGCATGCAACAACTAAATTATAAATAACCCTAGAAACAATTCTGTCGCCACGCGCCTGTCTGTAGGAGCCTTAAAGGCGAAGGCATGCGCGCGACATCGACTGACCTGTAGCCCAGCAGCTTAATCAGGTTTATAATTAACGTTATTTCTAATTACATAAAATATTCTGCTTGCTTCGTCGACAGTAATTGTGCCTATTAATAGAACCGTTTATAATGTGTGATATGTAAATTATTTGTGTGCAGTTGAATAAACTTTGTCGTGAGAGAAAAGGGCTTTTAGAATTTTATCGTTTTTTAAATAACTTGTTCCTACCTAACAAGTCTCTTTATGGGGATTTAAGGAAACGTTGTAGGTTTAATTGATGTCATATTATGGGCGAGGTACATTTTATAAATTTTTTATTTCCCTACAAATTCAAATTCAAATTTCAAATTCAAATTCAAATTCAAAGCATTTTATTTCAAATAAACCATTCACAGGCACTTTTGAAACGTCAAGGTCAGTCAGTCAAAACATGGAAGCTATTTGCACGTTCCAAAGCGTAGATCTCTATGGAGAAGAACGTGCAAGAAACTCCACGGACACTCTTTTAAATCATGTTCTGTTTTACACAATTCCAAGTTACATATACTTGTTTCTTCTGCATGTGAGGACAATGCAAAGGAAAAAAAGGGGGTTATTATAAGAATTTTAAATATAAAGATTAAAATAAGCCAATGGCAGTTAAGAGATGACCAGTCTCAACCGACGGCGCCTGTTCACGAACATGACGCGTGAATCGGCACCTTTCAGACAGGTCACACTTTACAGAGAGGTTGACTAACCTAAACCCTGGTTGCCTTTAAATCAACAGTGAATGGGTTACTTCTAGACAAGCATGATCCACCGTCGCCCACACACATACCACTTTAGACGAAGAATAACCAGTTAATAATAGTAAAAAAACACTTCAGTACGGCCAAAAAGATGCACGTGTTCACTGAAGAATCAAGAATTGGATGGAGGCTCTTGCTCAGTGTATCAACACTAGTTTGCAAGAATTTACAAACCCTGCTTATCAAGACTTATTAGACCCTTCTTAGATGAAGTCTTTCGCGCTGTCAGGTTGTAAGGATTTTGTAAAGTTAGGTTGCTGAATTTCTCAAGAGATACCTACCACGAAACGGAGAATCCTAGTGAGGGGTTAAAGTAATTTGTACAAATCTATCAAATAAGGCGCCTATGAAATATTGTTATTTATTTTCACAAATCTTGGGTTCTGATCCTTTCGAAGGCAGGCGAGAAACAGAAGCCAGCTCGCAGAGGTAGTAAACCCCAACTGGAATGAGAAACTATTCAATCATTGGTCTACCCTGCCACAGATGACGCGTACAATTTGGCGTGTTAGTGCCCTCTCTCAAAAGTACTACGACAGACAAACAGACTGGAGTGTTGAGCCAATAACAGTGACTTAGCACAAGTCGGTACTGTCCCTTCCGGTGGACACTATTTGTCCATCTACGACTGGAATGTATTTTCACGCCTGTTTATAAATGAGAGGGTGACACTTTGGTTATGTCTTTTGCCATCCCATCTCAATAATTATATTTAAACTAGTTTTTAGCCCGGTTTTGCTCGCATTTTGTTTCTGCAAAAAAAAGGAGCCAATAACAGTCTTCAGGATTCCATTTATGTCTGTACAAAAACTCCAGAAATTGCTGTGAACTCATTAGTAATTTTATGCGATACAGGTGTGCCTACTTAGCAAGTATTTGTTACAATGTTGAGTATAAAGTGAATGTTTCTGTTAATTTCGTTTGACTATAAAATTACCGGCTACGATTGTAAATTTTATGCCTGGTACAGTCGTTTACCGATTCAATGTAATGGTGATCATAAGTATCAATGTAAGTATGACGGAGCCTTTAGAAAATTTTGAAGTTTACCTATTTCACATTAAAAGTCTTTATAAGAACAAAAAATACTATTATTATTCCAACCAGGTTTCAATGAATTGTTTTGGATAATTTAGTCTGTATCACTTATATGTACCTGTAAATTAGTCTTCTTCTTAAGGAGTAGACTATCAGTGCAGTAGTCGACAAGTAAATGGAAAAACCAATATAAGTTGACCTTGCATTCTATTGAAACTCCATAGTATGCTAGGCCAACTCATGTTAAAAGTGACGTCGTGCGTTCGACTGTACCATATTAACGCCCGGGTACTATACTATATTTACATATTAAATTGACCGTTCAGTAAGTTCAGTAAAATTGACTTATCTAGTATTTGATAACAACTCGAGAAAAGTCCGTGACTTGCGCAAACGCAGCGAGCGCGTTGATGTCTTTTGTGTGCAGTCACGCATTCATCACATAACACTATTTATTTGATGATTTTTAAATAAAATTATTATTTGTTATTCTAGGTTATTCTTCAATCTTTTAATAACTAAATAGAGTATAAAGAAAGCTTAGTTTTTGAAAATATTTTTGGAAGCAAAGTTGCCTGACATTGTGTGTGCGTGTGCGCACACAGCTCGTTGATGTCTTTTGTATGAAACTGTGCGACTATTAAAAAAGAACAGAATCATGGTTGTTTTTCAGATTTCATGAAATCAGTGAAGACGTGCAGTGTTTCTGGATCCAATACTAGAATCATTTGACGTAGCGTCTAGTGCAGACCATGACTATGTGACTAATCGAACTTTTAGTTTAGATAGTCATAACCCAGAACAGAAGTCAGGCCACAGGTGATGATCGTAAGCTTTGAGGTTCGATGGCGTTCCACTGGATCTGTCTAGGATGTTGATGAAAATAAGTTTGAAGTTGTAAAACTGTCTGTTTCACAATTTATCGTTAAATCAAATCTATGGCCAATCTTAACTAACATTATAAATGCAACAGTCAGTTCCTTTGTTGCCCTTTCACGCTAAATTGCTGAACCAATTCAGCTCAGAATTTTAGTTCAGAGATATGTAGATGAGGCGGTTATAGCTTACTTTTTTTTATTTTGCAAAAATTCGTATTAAGGTGTTTCCCTGACCAAATAATCTTGAATATTCGTACCCTCTTTGCCACACCCACCGTTTATCATAGAATTCACACAATTTTTGTTGGAATTATTTTATTAAAAAAAGAAAAGCGATCTTTTGAAATTAAATAAAACGTGTATAATTTTGATTTTTAAATTATCTGTCCATTAGGGTAATCCTTACATGATTAGAGCGTGGCCGTTAACAACAATCAATAATTTTAGTATTTTTTTTAAATTAGATTTTACATGTATTTATAACAATTAAAAAATTGGAACGTGGATTGTGATGATAAGATATCGAATATTAATAATGTGCTTTCAGATGTAGTTTTTTTCTTTTATCTAATGAGTTAATAATCTCTGAATAACGGACTGTCGCAAGGTTTTGGTCGGGGTAGCACCTTAATGCGATCAAAAGCCAGTTTCATGTAATTCACAGAAGTCAGTATAGTTTGAAAGAAACTAATTATTTATGTGTACTGCAACATTGCGAATGATGTCGGTTCACACGGTTTGTGTCAAGTCTTCGTGTCTCGTCCTCAATGTTGATTACAACATGTGTAATATTATATCATGTTAAGAGCATATTGGAAGGACACGATGAAGGAGAGGTAATTTATTTCTTTGATAATATCTTTGTGATGTGTTTGGTATTATTATGAAATTATCTGATTGCATTATAAAAATCAAATGAGATCAATTATTGTAGTATTACATTTATTCGTTCTTTAGTTTAGCGGTATTATTAGGAAATTTAAAACAAGGCATACAAATATAAAAATACGTTTACTTTTTCTTGTACATCTATATGTACAAGAAAAAGTAAATGTATTTTTTGTTATTTTACTCAGTTTTTAAGACTCATTTGATTTTTATAATGCAATCAGATAATTTCATCTGACATTTACATTCATTTCAGCTATTTAACTCGTATCGTGGCTGGTTTTTGTACTAGTTTAAGTTATAATAAGCATTTGGATCAGTGCCGTATCTATTTGAAATAAATTATTTTATCCCATTGGCAGTAATTTTGGTTAAGTGAAGCTACAAAGCAGGTATTATTGCTTGCTAAAAAGTGGTTCAACTTCCATTAAACAGCACGCACACTTGTCAATCATATTATGGACCAGATTTTTTTCACAGTTTCGGCCCCTTTTAGGAATAAAAATGGCACTCAGTGAACAAAGCTCCAAAATGTGTAAACAACAAATATATTTTCTTCAAAAAAAATCTCTCAAATCGTTCCAGACGCATCCCCAAAACTACCAGGCGCCCAGAGTTTACAGAAAGTATCAAAAACCGAGTTCAACGTGTTCTCAATTAGAAAAGTTTGCACATAAAGTTGATGTAAGGCGGAGAGCGTGTGTATCAAATCGGCGGCCCACGGGTCATTGACCAGATAATCTAGCCGTCTAGCTACCTACCAATAATAACCATTTTCCTTCCTACATTCAAGCGCTCAACTCATGTTTTTGACCTTCAGTTTTTGTTCTTTGCATAAAAAGTTGAGTCAATATCGATTAATTGCTCAACTGTCAGAAAAAGATTATTATTCAATTAAAAACTATAATCTGAGAATGCATTTTGGATGAATGAACATGATTGAGGATTATTTGGTGTGGCGTACAATGCGAATCTTTGAAAATTAGTTAATTATTATCAATCAGGATATTTCTGCAATATCATTCTGTATTTTCCCACTGCTCTTCAAAGCCTTATTTATTTATTTGATTTGCAACTAAGGCTACATAAATGCATGGAAGTTTACAAGAACAGGGAACAGCTCGAAGTAGTATCATATTTCATTGTCATCATGATTCCGTAGTGAAAAAGGGACAGTGCTATTTGTCCTGTTTGGCTCTGTCTGTCTCACAATGGAATTGCGATGGTATTGACAAGTTATAGTAGGGGAGCAGGCTTTCAATTAAATGAGACCTCATCGTTCACTTCTAATTTAGGTATAGCTAAGTTTGACAAGGATGGACAAAGACATTCTTTTCACACAGTTCGGGTCGCGGCTTAAGTGCGGCGGAATTGGATAGTTAGATCAGCAAACCGTATTCAATGGTAACTTAAATTGCCGTAACTTTGAGTGCCTCCATTGCTCTCTACATTACTATCCTCTACAAACAAATCAATGAATATAATATCTAAATCGTGTCTGGCAATTCCTTCTCTTCAATAGGTGTCGAGACATTGAATGGGAAACCTAACAAATCCTCCAGATGAAACAGGTCATCAAGGTATTCATAGAGTTGAGTAGCCGAGCTATCTTTCTCACAGTATGTGGCTCGAGCTAACGATCCTATAGCTCTTAGATATCGCTCGGATATAGCTCATCGTGTTACAGAGCTGCGAAGATGAATGGACGCAATTGGAAGTAACAATATCGTTGATAAGAAAGTTATGGTTGTTTTTATTGTCTACTAGCTATACACGCAACTTCGAAGTTGTTATGCACAAAGAACTAGTTAAGTAGGTGTTGTTAAGGTACATTTGAGAGTTTTCGAATCGTATAGAACTTGCGGTGCAAAATAGTTCAAATAAATAATGGAAAGTGCCAACTAGTATTTTGGTTATATCAAAGTTATGATAAATTTTTTGAAGTTTGCGTTTACTGATATGAAGTTCAGAGAAGCGACTAACATTTAAAAAAATACAAAAAAAATAATACAGTTATTTACAAGCTCGCGTTAACCACAATCTCACCTGATGGAAAGCGACGATGTGGTCAATAATGGAGAACGCTTGTCTAGAAGTAACCATCTTGGCTTAAGTTGGAAGCGCCAGGGTAGCCCGCAAAATTCAAATATTTTTATTTCTTTTTGCAATTTGCCGATCAGTGTGAAGCTCAATTTCGCGGGCTACCGTGGTGCTTCCACCTTAAGGACCCCTATGTTATGGTTGTAGCTATCAGGAAACACAGACTCCGGTAGGAAAATGCAATCCTTAGACTATGTCCTTAGGTTATCTTCCCCTATTTTCACCAAGAAAACGTCAGCTGCCATGAGAGATGAAATGTAATATGAATTTCTGACTAAATCAAACAATTAACCAAAATCCAACTCCTCATACACAACTAGCTTTCTATAGTTGTTAAAGCACTCGAACTGAATCGCATTAGTTTCAGTACTTAGCCCGCTTTGTCTTACTCTAAATTCCAATTCAGTTCACATTGGAATGCCATTTCCGAACGAGCTTAGCCAAATACGAGTGCTAGACTCAGTTGGAAACAGGTTTGGTTTAAACTAATTTGTTTCATAATGACTATTAGTGAGGTTGGTTTAGGTAAGATTTTAGCTGGGAATTACTCGAATTTCCTCGTACTATGACCCTGATGTTATTACTGGGATGAACAAGTATCGCAACGTTCGCATTTGCATCTCATTCGCAATGTTTTTATTTATTTTTGCGTTACGGCTCACGTTTTAGTACTCACCAGATGGCGCTTCTGTCGAGTAAGGTTCTTAGTCATAGCATTAAAGTTGTTATTACGCGCATAAGTAGCTTTTAATTTTGATATTGCACGACTTGAGATACCCTAGTATCTTGACATCCCCTATGTACTGTAAGGATGTAAGGAGTACTGGTACAAGGATGGGGACGTAGCGGTAGTCGTTTTAAAAAAGAAAAACTGATGGAACTTTTAAGGATAATTATATTTTACGTCTGCACTCAAGGAATTTCTTACAGAATCTCACAGAAAAGATCAACACATTCTTCTGTCAATATTTGACTTGAAACCTTATCTAAAATCTTCTTAAGTCATCTAAGGCTTGTATCATTGAGGTTGCACATTCCAAGGAGGATGTTCTACAGTACCTACATTGTAAAATGTTTTGATTACCTACGCTGTAATTGGTCAACACAAGCACCTTATAACTAAGTAGTTTTTTAAATGTGGAAGCTTGTAATTAGCAAATTTCATAACTTATTTGTTTTATTTAAATTTTATTATTAGTCTGTTAGCTTTCTTTAAAATAAATAATAAATAAATGTGAACAAAGTCAGAAGGAAAATAAAAAAAATCTAAATCTAAACAAATAAGTAAATAAACTCACATCAATAGCCAACCAACAGCGAAATTTGACATAATAAAATCTCACGCTATACTAGCGCCTCTAGCGGCGAATTCAAACACGATAACCCTTATTGGCCTTCTGGTTGTACGTATAGATAGTATTAAACTTCCTGTTGTGCTGTCCCTCTCACCGAGAGGAGGCCTGTGTCTCAGCAGTGGTAACATTATAGGCTGATTATGCTTATGCTTATGCTATCCTACAATTATAATAATATTTGAATCAATTACGTCACAACGGCTGAAGGGGTGTCGACGAAACCTGGATCACGAGTAAATTAGGAGCTAGATTATGACGTGTGGGCTTTAGTTTCATATGTTATTAACTCAAATATGTCTTGAAAGTTTCCATTATTTAATTATTACGTGTTTTCTATAATTTTCTACTGTTTTGTAGTTTGAAAAAGAGTACGAAAATTTGCTAAACCAAAAAAGGACTTTTCACATTTAGCACAGTTGAATGACTGAGTTATGTGGTATTTATAGTAAGCGAATACGAAATAGACACTATTTTCTCACGACCACTTTAATAGAGGCTATTTAATAGTTATGTTAAATAATATATGTTTCCACATAAAATATTATAGGCATTCAGGTTGTAGTGAAAATAAATAGAATTTATGTTAAACTAGCTTCTGACGCCGGTTTCACCCGCGTGAAAGTCAGAAATTATCCAACATACTCTCGGGATAAATACATAGTGTCCTTGTAGCGGCACAAGCAAATCTACATCGCATTAAAAAGAACCGCGATTGCGCGATGCAGGATTTGACAGATCGCCATCTGTCAAATCCTGCATCGCGCAATCGTAGTTTATTGTGCGATTTGTACATATACTACTCTGTCAAGAAAGTACCGGGAAAAGATCAATAATACACAAAATGTCTGTTATTCATCCAAATTTATTTTATCACCTTCAAAGTATGCTCCTTTAGAAACGATACACTTGCGCCAACGAATAATCCATTCATCAAAACATTTTTTAAACGCTGCTTCCGGAATTGAGTTCAGTTCTCGCCGCGAATTCTCCTTTATGTCTTCTATCGATTGAAAACGGGTGCCACGAAGTGGGAATTTGAGTTTAGGAAAAAGAAAAAGTCAGCTGGTAAATATGGTGGTTGCTGGATGGTATTTGTTGAGTGTTTGGTTAAAAATTCGTTCACAATGATAGCCTTGTGCGAAGGCGCATTGTCGTGGTGCAAAATCCAAGAATTTTCTTTCCACAAATCTGGCCTTTTTCGTCGAATTTGCTCTCTTAAACGCCGCATAACGCTCAAATAATATTCTTTATTTACCGTTAGACCTTCCGGTAAGAATTCAGAGTGCACAACACCGCGATATTCAAAGAAAACGGTCAACATGACTTTGACTTTTGATCGACTTTGGCGTGGTTTTTTCGGTTTCGGTTCAGTTGGAAGGCGCCACTCCGAAGCATGTTGACTAGTTTGCATGTCAAACTCGTAAACCCACGTCTCGTCACCAGTAACAATGCGTTTCATAAATGTTGGGTCCGAACTGACTCGTTCTAGCATGTCCTCAGCGACTTTCATGCGATTGAGTTTTTGGAGAAAATTCAGATCTTTTGGGACTAGCCGAGCAGCAACATGTTTCATACCCAAATGATTAGTTAAAATGGTACGGATCGACTCGTGAGATACAGAAAGTTCGGCGGCTATCTCTCTCAGAGTTGAATGGGGATTTTCAGTCACTATTTCCTTCACTTTTGCGATGTTAACTTCAGTTGCAGACGTTGACGGCCTACCAGAGCGAGGCAAATCTTCCATCACATCTCGACCGCTTTTGAACGCTTTGAACCACTCATAAGCACGAGTTTTTGATAAAGTCGATTCACCGTAAGCCTTCTGTAACATTTTCAGTGACTCCGAACACGAAATTCCATTGGCGATGTAAAATTTAAGACAAACTCTTTGTTCGATATTTTTGTCCATTATGAAATTCGCAATACACACTATATATGATATTACTAAAACCAGCACTGTATTTAATATAAATAACAGATGCAACTCAAACTCCGCGCCAAAATGGAAAACAGTTGTGCCAATCTAACAACTACAAAAAAAACAAAAATTTGAATTTGGAACCATAAACAAATCATCCATTCCCGATACTTTTTTGACTGAATGTACATCAGCCCCAATTTCAATCATCGGGCAGTTGCCCGTTAGGCACAACTACCGTCTAATTGGAGGATCCTCCCTTTTCAATGGAGGTTTGCGGGACTTTACTCTCTGTACCGCTAGGTTTGCTAAGTTTCATACGCATTTCTAAAATCCTCAATTTATTAATAATTCCCTGCCGGAGTCTGAGTTTCCTGATAGCTAGAACCTGCGCGTCTTTTTTAAGTCAAGAGTGAATAGGTTACTTCTAGGCAAGCGTGTTCCATCTTCGACCATATCATCGTTTACCATCAGGTGAGATAGTGGTCAAACGTGTGCCTATCAATAGTAAAAAAAACTTTTGACAGAATGCGTCTGAGATGCGAATGTTGGTTAAACATTAGTGGAATTAGCATAGAGGTAATAAATATACAGACAGATAGACAGAGTTCCATTCACATTTCATTTAGTTTATACGAGTAGATTATATTTATGGTCAAGTGGGAGTTTATTGCAGCTTACTATAGCTTTTGTGCAAAATTGAGACGAAACTTTTACGACTTCGCAGTACTTCGCACGTGGGAATGCATTATTTCTTATGTGTCTGGATGAACGCGAAGTTTCTGTTACAGTCTGGAAATATTATTTCTCGTGTGTTTTCTTCATCGTTTGTGGAAGGTGTATAGCATTTAATCGATGTAGACATTTACCGCTATGGAATATAGGAGTAAATGTTTACTTCGATTAAATGCAAAATCATGTGATCCGCCTCAAGGTATGAAATTAACAAATATAGTTAGTTAATATCGAGGGCTTTTTCCCTGTTGTCATGAAAACTGAGTCTAGTGTAGTTTCAAACTGACTAATGGAATATGGAGCTCACCTATTTACTCAAAGAATCATAACGGCCTTCATTATAATGAATAGGAAATATACGACTGTCAACTTTTTTTTGACCAACTTTCGATTTTATTCTTCGGAAGTCGGGAAACTAGATTTGTGTGAAGAGAGACCTTAATTTCAAATTGCGATCAGTTTTAAGCCAGCGTTTTAGTGCACTTTTATTATTTAATGATACCTTCTTGAATCATTCTCCTAACACAACCAAACCTTTCTGTCCCGACATTTCACATAACACTTTATTTACCTCGAATTAATCCTTTCCGTGGTTTCGCTGCCGCCGAGAAAAAAACGACACCGATCGGCGGAGAAATACCACGATAACTTCGGAGCTGAAAAACTCCACGACACCCGAAACAAAACCTTACTGTGTACATCTTAAGGTGTATATAGTTCTGTATTATGTGTTGTAAGTATGTGTGTGTATTGTAACATGTAACGTCTGCGGGGCGAGGGGCGAAGGGGCATGGGGCGCTGGAATGCGGTCCTCTGAGATACCCTATAGGCTATACACTATTGATAGATGTACGTTTTATATAGGTGCCAGGGACTTCGAAGACTGTGGACCGGATTATGATTACGGACTTCGGAATTCGAATTTGGTGTAGACATTGGATGGGGGTTAGTAAATTGATTATGTGCTTATTATGGTAGACAGCGTGAAGTTTTTGTGGTGTTTTCCTTATTTAAATTTGATAGAAGTCAAATTGAATTGTGTTTTTAAAAATGCAGATTCTTGAAGATTTTTCTACCAATTTTGAACCTGGATCGACGGAAGGTTGTTAGCGTCTTTGTCCATGACTTTCCTTCTCTCTACCAATTTGTAACGTAACTTAGTCTACTGTGAAACTATGTGCCTTATAATTTAGTCAAAAAAGCGAATGATTGATCAAAGACGAATGAAGTAGATTAATCGAAAGTTTGACCGACTCGAACACAGATGTTATAGAGAAAATCTAATTTGTACTTAAATAACAATTGCAGTAAATCCATTCTTACAGTATTTCCATCTTTTTTACCACTGATAGAATAGAATAGAATGCTCTTTATTATGTACACCGCCTAAATGCCTAACAGGCACACGTTTGACTACTATCTCACCTGATGGTAAGCGATGATGTCGAAGATGGAGCACGCCTGCCTAGAAGTAACCTATTCACTCTTGATTTAAAGACTCCCAGGATGTAGCTATCGGGAAACACACTCTAGTAGCGTATTCCACTCCTTAGCTGTACGCACTATGAATAAGTACCCAAATCGTTTTGTGCGTGTGGGTGGGATGTCCACTTCCATACTAATATTTTAAATACGAAAGTAATACTGATCCAAATTATACTTATACTATAAATATGAAAGTAACTCAGTCCGTTTATCTGTCTGTTTGTTACTTCCTCCCGTCGTAACTGCTGAACGAATTTGGATAAAACTACAAACACACAGGCGAAGCCGCTGTTAGAAACTGGTAATACACGTCACTTTCAAGTTCATATAACCTCATCATCACACATACAAAGAAAATCAAACAAACTAAAAAACCGTTCATATTTGCCCAAGTCCCGAGTCTACACACTCGAACTGTCCACCCAACTAGTAAAAGAAAGCCCGCGGCGTCCACTGGGTGGTTTTTGGCCGGCCGGCCCATTTCGAGGGGTCAACGACCCGCTTGAAACAATTGCCCAGAGTAATTTATGTCTTGAGAACATTTTTAATGATGCCTTTGCGTTCGAGAGTTAATGTGTTGTACTTGTGTCGCGAATTTCTGTTTCATCTTTTTTTGGTTGGGTAATTTCTGTTGGCATTGTGGGCTGAACAAGACAGTGTTTTGGTCTAGTTTTAAGATTTTAACGATAGTGTTTTCAAACAAATTTCTTGCGGTTTTTTTTTGGGATAAATCCGCCACTCACTCCCAGCCACTGCAACTCCTGAAAGCCAGAATCAACAGTGGCGACCACCATAAAAACGACAAGTCAATGATGAAGCCCGACGAGTCCCGGAGAAACTATTCGACTGTCTTGGATCTCGCAACGAAATTAATCAGAGAAAAAAGCGGAGGTGTAGGAAACAATATTTATGGAATGGAATCTTGTGGGGATATGTCGGTGTAGGGTGCAGATGTGGAATTGCATCACAGACCTATTTTCCCTCTAACTATTTTCCCAATTAGTCCCAAAATCTGCACTCAAAGGGACATAATGTACAATACTGCAGACGACAAGATGTGGAATGGTATTGCAGAATATCTCTTACCTATTCTCCTGCCCGCTTTGACCCAAAACCTGCATTCAAAGAGACATAATACATGCATACTAGCTTTAGCCGAGACTTCGTACGCGCATATCTAATTTTTTCCCGTTCTCGTAGGAAGTTCGGGAAATCCTGTCTCAGTGCACCCCTATGGAATGTAGAGAAGTTTTACGCCAAATTTCAGCTTTCTACGACCAGTAGTTTCAGCTGAGCATTGTCTGTCAGTCACTCAGTCAGTAAGGGAAGAATTTTATATATTAGGATTTACAATACAAACGATGTAATTGAAGTTGCGAAGTGTTGGGCTAAATTCATTCTGACAGAAACGAAGAATAAAAAATCTACCAATGTGATTATAGAGTTCTTACCGCAACGCGGCCGTGCTAAGATCTCTAGATTACTAAAACCCCAGACTGATGTCTGGGAGGAACTTTTATCCGAGTGGCAATGTAGGTGGGAAAATTCCATCAAAGGCCGTCACCTCCACCAATTTTTTCCATCTGTTCGTGAGCGGCTGGACAGGACATGGCTGGAGGTGGATCACTGTGTTGCCCAATTTCTCACAGGTCATGGCAATTTTAAGAGTAAATTATTTTCCTTTAAGCTTGTGGCCTCGCCTTTATGTCAATGTTCTACAGCTGACCATGAATACGAACAATCCGCACATCACATCTTATGGGAGTGTAGTCTTTGGCAAACTGAACGCAATATTATGTTAGATAGTATTAAGGTTAGATCTGGGGTAGTTTACTATACGGACCTTGTTGAAACCAGAACAAATTTCCGTGCGTTCAAGCGATTTTGCCATACCTATTACTGGAATCAAAAGTAGCTCACAATTTAGGACCCATTAGTTTAAGTGGTAAGATATAATCCGTGGTGCTTGGCAACTGGGCTTAACCCAGTTGTATTTGTCCCTTGGTGCCTATTGGCCTAGTTCTATCCTGTCTCCTGCTTGATACGGAGGGAAGTGGAAATTATATTTTTTTTTTTTCCTACTCCTCCGCTGTACTTTTCTGATTAATTTCGTTGCAGGATCCAAGACAGTTGAATCGTTTCTCCGGGACTCGTCGGGTTTCATTGGCTCGGCGTTTTTCTGGTGGTCGCCACTGTTGATTCTGGCTTTCAGGAGTTGCAGTGGTTGGGAATGTGTGGCGGGCTTGTCCCAAAAAAAAATGTGATTATAGACCTAGTTACACAGTATACTATGGTAGAAAAAGTGCCAACCAACATCTGACTTTGCCTAAACCTCAAAAACTGATCCACTAGTTTTCTTTATACTCAAGTAAAAACCTGCACAAACATTAATGAGTATTTTCATTTCACATGTTCGAATTCCAACACTATATTCTCGAAACATTTCTTTAGGGCTACACTTCTACATGCAGTATTCCATACAGCCTACAGCTCAAATATTCCAAAAAGTCCACAAAAAATCCAGTCTAAGTTATGCATGACGTCACAGGCCAGGTCTGCGTCGTGACTGAACGGCGGGAGGCGCCTGCGCAGCTATCGCGCATCGCATTCACGAAATATCTAGCCTTCGCTTAACTAGCCACGAACTACTGTCTTTAAAGCTTAAAAAGATTGATTTGATACACCTAATAAGGAGTTGAGGGGTTTAATTTGGATTTGAGTAGATTTAAATGTTTAAATTAAAGTTGTTTCTAAATTAACAGCTAGGGAAACTAAGGAGATGTGCTGAATTTCTTGGCGGAAAATACATTGTTTTCAAAACGGTATTAGAAACGAAAGACACAACAGCTTTTGAAAGGTCAGAACTGAGTGAAAACAAATGAGGCAATTCCTAAGGGTACTTTAGATTGTTGTATGTAAGTAGAAATTAAATGTACTTAACATTTAATTTTACAGAAATCGTTAATTTTAGAGTTAAATGTTCAATTCTCCTACTTAAGCGGAGGAGCTCGTGGCTAAATAATAACAGCCGCACGGGTCAACCTTAGGGTTAAGCAACGCTTGCCAAGGTTGGTCTGTCGATGGGTGACCATCTTAATATACCGAGTTTCCTCCGTGCCTTGGAAAGCACGTTAAGCCGTTGGTCCCGGCTGTCATTTGCAGATCTTTGGCAGTCATTACGGATTGTCAGAAGCCAGTAAATCTGACTCCAGTCTTGCCAAGAAGTACCGTGTTACCCAGTTAATGGGTTGTGGAGGTCTGGTAGGCAGCCGCTCCACATAAAACACTGGTATTCAGCTGAATCCGGTTTGACTGGAAGCCGACCCCAATATAGTTGGGAAAAGGCTAGGCAGATGTTCAATCCAAAACTTGTCAAAATTAGAGGTGACTTTGACAGTTTACGACTGCGAAGCGAATGTGAACTCTTCTTAAAAATACGAAATCCTGGAAAATAAGAGTACGTTTATGAGCTAACACTCCTCATCTGCTTAACCTTTTCCCAACTATATTGGGGTCGGCTCCCGGTCAAACCGGTTTCAGCTGAATATCAGTAGTTACTTATTTTACGTGGAGTGGCGGTCTACCAGGCCTCCACAACCCATTAACTGGGTAACACGGTACTTCTTGGCAAGACTGGTGTCAGATATCTTACTTTTGACAGTTCGTAACGACTTCCAACGATCTACAAATGACAGCCGGGACCAACCGGCGCACGGAGGAAACTCGGTATGTTAAGATGGTCACCCATCCACAAACCAACGTTGGGAAACGTTGCTGGAATTCTTAGCCAGCAACGTTTCCCAACGTTTTTCGTACTCCTCTGTTTATGAGCTAACATGAGAATTTAATAATAAAACTCTTGATACAAAGTTATCTCCGGACTCCGGTCTTATCGGAACACTTTACTGCCAATTTTAACCAGTTTTATCAGCGATATAAAAATACCTAAAAACAAAGTTGTTCTAAACCTGATTGCCTGAGAGAGACCTGAGTCCGATGACTCACACCATCAGAAAAGTAGGTATAGGCATACAATTGTTTATTTGATTCAAACGACTATTGAGGCATGATGTCACTGGTGAGATAACGCTAGGTATCCTTGTACTGCGATGGAGGCTTGAGAGCAAAGTGTCCTTTAATGGTAAATTGATGATTAATTCTTATTAAACCTGCTAAGAGGTTTATGTCGCTACATATTTTAAAATACTAGCAGTAAGCGCTAGTTTCGAAGTGTCCTTGTAGACAGCATCACAGCAGACAGCATTATTTTTCTGTTCACTCACACTCTGCTAATTAATGGTTCGAATATTTGTAAATTTGTGAGTACCATGTAGGTACTTATTTAGAAAATTAATAAGTCTACCTCTGCATACTCTAGGTTCATGATCCTCACATATATTAACAAAAGTTTTGTTTACCACAGCACATGTAAAACATTGATTTGAAAAGAGTAACTATGGAGTTTCTTGTCCGTTCTTCTCCATAAGTCCCTACCGAATGGACAGTAGAGTCACTATGTTATTTTAAATGTAATGATGACGTTCAAAAGTGCCGTTTAATGGCCTAATTGAAATAAACGTTTTTGACTTTGACTTTGAAATCCTAGTAAATTCTAATATACACAATTATTTTGTTACTGAGTGATGGAGTGACTGACAGACAATTGATGACAAACTGAATTTTGCATTTAGGTTCCTTGCGGAGTGTAGAGGAGCACTAAGAGAGGAACAGACGTACTGGAATAACTGAAAGCTGGAATATAGGTTTATTTCATAATCGAATCATTCGCCAAGAAAGGATTTTTGGAAATTTAAATTTTAAGGAGTACAGGGCTGACGGAGTGATAAACAAGAAAGGTTTATGACAAAATTAGCAGCCGTGTAAAGGCGGTGCGGGTCGTTAGTTGGTATACAAACACATTAAAAAAATTAACAAAAAACCGACTTAAAAAACAAAACACTACAAAGTAAAAAATAACTTTAATTTCGGAAGTCGGTGTTTTTGGTTATTTCGTTTTTGAACACCGACTTTTTCCGAAATTAAAGTTATTTTTTACTATGTAGTGTTTTGTTTTTGGAAGTCAGTTTTATTTTTTTGTTAAAAACTTTTTACAAACACAGCGTGCCGGCGTGATGTTATGTTATGAACTGGTGTAAACAATCAACAGACATGCGATTACAGAAATACCGATCCATTTGCTATCATTTATTGAGGAGTTCCGTTGCCTACCTCCAAAGTTCTTTATCAGATCTTCACCAAATTCATTCTCAGACTGATCCCATTTAATGGGATCAGTCTGAGAAAATACTCTTCCAAACAAAAAAAGAATCATCCAAATCGGTTAACAATTGGCGAAAATATCGCTGAACAAACATTTTTCATAGGCTTTCGAATAAAAAAAGAATTTTTAAAATTGGTCCAGTATTGGCGGAGAAATCGATGAACATACATAAAAAAAAAAGATACATAGAGCCCAACATAGAACTTCCTTCTTTTTGAAGAAGTCGGTTAAAAAGTACTCATTTTGAAGGTGTATTTTTGCTATGCCTGGGTGTTTAAATTTCTGCGGTATTTCGGTCACCAGAAATGACCAAATGAAAACTTGTGTTTTGGTCTGTAAGCTTCAAACATTCTGCCAAACTTTTTCTCAACTATATTGCTGATGCAGGCTTCCAGGTTAACCGGATTCATCTGAATAAGTATTTTAAATTAAGTGCAGCATCAACTCTTGATAGGTCGATGGTAATCTCATAATGAGTATTTTTGTACGAGTTTCTTCTAGTAGCCTCTACGAAACTGGCGCTTATTTATACTTGTGTCCATATTTTCCCTCAGATCGTCGAGCTACTTAAAGTTCTAAGTACCCAATTGTGAGGAATGTTGAGTTGTCGAGGACCTACGACATTTACTGATGGAATGTGTCCAGTATGAGTCTAGTAGAAATAATTTAGTAAGGTCCCTGAATTTGAACAGAACTGATGTAGGCATGTTCCATATAATTCTATCCCAACCAAATGGCGACGATGCAAAGGGTTTGTTTCAATTCATGGCTCACATCTTGTGATAATAAAATAAGGTTAAGAATAGGATGGGACTGGCATACGCTATGCGTAAAAGTCCCTATAAACGAATAAAGGGAAATAAAAGTTCCAAGTTGAGCTACATAAAAACTGTCAAATACTAGCACTGTCTGGACAGGTCCATTTAAATCTGCGTGGACCTTTCCTCAAAAGACAACCTCAGACATTAACCTACGTGATTAAGTCATTTATTCATTTGGTTAACATAGGTAGGTATAATTAGTGATATATCGTGGAAATTAAAAGTGCGCTATGTCAAATGATTTGACCATTATATGTTTACCGTGACTTAAGACTAGTTCCAGTACTAAAGATGTTTTCCCGAACGAGTTCCTCCGTACAATATCGCCCAAGAAGACGTCTCAACGTCTAACTCTTCATCGCACACATTTGTCTGTTTGTCTAAAGAGTTCACACTGCTTGTTTGACCATGTCTCCATACAAGATATTTAAATGCTGTGTCTGTTTCCCTGCCAAAGTAAAAGAAATCCTTTGTTATGCAGGAATAGAGTTTGAAATTGTTTTGTGTGATTTTCTCGTAGTATCAGTATCGTTTAGTGGATACTAAGGTTTGTTAGCTAAATTATTAGACTAGACTGAACGTTTTCTCGTTTGTTATAGTATTAGTGGTATTTCTTTGTAACGTTGTAGGTACTGGTAGATCAATTTAGTATCTATTTTTTGTACATTCTTTAAAAGCTATGGCTGTTCTGCTGAGTCTTGTCTAAACTGTAATTGATCATTACTTTCAGTTTCAGAAAGCATTGATAAATTCTATTATTATCTTAGCCGTTATTCCAACTTTAGTTCTTCATTATTTTGCAGGGATTATACACTATATAGAGGATCCAATATCTGAAACAGAACACAATATAAGAAATACAAAAGCAAAGAACTTGGAGCACAATGCCTTAATCGCTAGACATAGCTAAGGGATTAGTGCTAACAGTGAGACTAAAACTGACAAAATACTGTAGTACCTAAAGGTACTCTTCACACAAGCTTTTAACGAGGCGGCAGTTGTAAAGGCGAGACCACACAACGCAACAGACGACGCTCTAGCACCCATGTAAGGTGTAAAATCCGTGACAATGGAAACACGAAAATGTTTCTAGTCGTCTCACAAAGTCACAATGTCGTGTGACCGCAAAACAAATGTGTAACAACTAGACGAGAGAGAATCGTGAATGCCGCTCAACACCAAAACCAGCATGTGTGTTCTAGCCCTAAATTAAATAGAATCCAAGTGCGAACAGGATTGCTCGTCTTTCGTTATTCGTGCTCGAATTATACGGATTATTTCGATTAGGGTTGCCAAAGATAGAAAAATCTTGCATGAGTAGAAAAAAGCGCTTCTCTATGAATTTTCATTTTATAACTGTTTGAAGTTTGGCAGAAGGCTTGATGCCCAGTTAAAAATAGATAATTATGTCATTACCATCTCATCAGGCTTTCCGTTGGGTAATCAGAGCGGTCTATTAATTGGTTTATATAAAAACTTAGAAAGTGTTATAACTACCGGAAAAAATACAATTATGTACTACCTAACTAGCATATACCTACGCCACAGTCACATGTAGGGCTATCCAATGTCCTAGCATGAGGCTGTCCCACCAGTTCGCTATAGCTAATGTCTCTTTCTGTCATTATTGGGTTTTTGTAAGTAACTACATTCTCAGAAGCCAGAAAAAGCCTTGTACAATTAATTCTTATTAAGATTTTGTGGAAAAGTAGACCTACAATCCACTACCTGTATCAGGTTTTCTGCTGTAAAAGTAGGACAAAACCCGACAGTTTTATCTGACTCGTCTAATAGGCGATCTGTCAGCCCTATCGCGAAGTATCGCGTTATCGCGCGCGCACTCGCGGTATAAATGTTCTCGTCTCACCGCGATACGGCACAACTACACTCCACTATAAATTACTCCGTGTAAGTGTAGATAGACCTTAAATCGTCGCAGTAAATCTGAATGTCGGTCTTATATGGTGTTTCTTCGGAGTGCAAATTGGGTACCTACTTTCTAGAGCCTTGGGTTATAGAGGTTCTAAATGAGGGTACAGGCTGGTGCGTTTTATGATGATAACGAAAATATTTAGCTTGTGTACAGACCGGTGTTTTGAGCTTTACTGCCTAATCCTGCCAAATCTGCAGATGTAAAGGCACCGAGTTATAAACTCAGGATGTGCCTTAAAGTCCCAAGACGTTATGTACAGGATGGTATATAACCTACTGTAATCTTGCTAAATTGACAAATATAAATCTTCAAGGCAAAAAGTAGTAGGTAAACTTACGAAGTCACTCGAGATAGTACACAGCTTATTTTCCAAAGAACTTAGTATTTTTACTCATTTTTGGCTGGTATTCATGTAGTCAACTTTTTTAAAGGTATTCAATCAATAAGTTTGGAATTTAGCTAAGTAAGATGGTGGTGACAGCAGCCAGATGCAAAGTCATACCAATATTTAACAAGATCCCCACAATTTCTAAGATATCTAAGCTTGGACTTGTATTTATCTATAATTCAAACCCCTTTCATATCTTATTACCTTCACATTCACCCCCAGCTGTCCGAGATTTCTTTTCATCACTTAATAACACTTTAGGTGGCGCAGCGTCGAGGGCGAACCAGCCTGCGTCATGCCGGCTAATTGATGACTCGGGCCTTCGGGAACCTTCGGGAACCGATCGAGCATCATCGGTATTCGAAGATCGAAGTATGGGCTGTTTTGTATGAGGTATGATAAATGCTGTGACTTTATAAGTAAATGCTTTTTGGATATAATTTCGAAGACATATCTGTGGATATAATGTCTTCAATATATTTTTAACCGACTTCAAAAAAAGAAGGAGGTTCTCAATTCGGTTGGTATTTTTTTTTTTTTTTTAATGTTTGTTACCTCATAACTCCATCATTTATGAACAGATTTGAAAAAATTTTGATTCATCTGAAAGGGTATACTTCTCGATTGGTCCCATTGTCACCATGTCAGAATCTGATGATGGGATCCCACGAAAATCGAGGGCAACTCTCAAATTTTATAGGCACATACAATGTTTTTCATGAACTTTCTAACGCAATTCAGATATTTGTGCCTGGTAATCATCATCTCATGTTGCTGAGCTGATGATGAAAGGTATAAATTAGGATCTGACGATGAGATCCCATGAAAAATGTTGGTTCAGCGATACTTTAGCCAATTGTCAGCCGATTTGGATGATTCTTTTTTTGTTTGAAAGAGTATTTTCCTGGACTGGTCCCGTTTCAATTTGGTGAAGATCTGACGAAGAACTTCGGAGGTAGGCAACGGAACTCTTCAATAAATGATAATCTAAGTGTCGCCATAACAACCGGTCCTGTGCGTCTCGCATCCATGGCTACCCGCGACCCTCACCAGAATGCATATAAGTACACTAGTTGACCCGCGCAACTTCGTCTGCGTCACAATTTTCATTACTGCTCCGCTCCTATTGGTCTTAGCGTAATGATATATAGCCTATAGTCTTCCTCAATAAATGGGCTATCTAACACTGAAATAATTTTTCAAATCGGACCAGTAGTTCCTGAGATTAGCGCGTTCAAATAAACAAACAAACAAACTCTTCAGCTTTATATATTGGCATAGATATAAGTACATATTTACGAGTAAGTCATTTTAATGATGGTCATGTTTGACACAAGGTGACTTTTTCTAGAAATATTTCAGCACAACCATGTTGCTCACATATTTTGTTTGTGAAAGTATCCTCTACCCAGGTCATGCGCCGCAACTTTGAAATAAAATCAAAGTGGTGGCGGAGGAGCTATGCCAGCTATCATATCTAGTTGCATTTTCGAACCCCTTTTGAGTATTCCTACTGTCGCATCACTATGGCCATTATATCTAACTCCTTTTGATGAAGAGCGAGCCAGCGTACATACTCTATTACATAGACATTCTCTTTGGCTACAACTGTCTAAATCATACCTGCATAAATCAAGAGTATAAAGGTCCTTCATAGCACAAATTTATGGTCCGTGACAGAGGTTCATTGACTAATGAGATATGCGAGGTTCCGTGTCGGGGTCATGGGACATGGCAGTAAGAGTGTTCAATATGCGATATTTGCATATGCAGTGAATAATGGTGACTTAGGTTTATGATTGTGTAGCATATCGAATACCTTCTTCGGAACCTATAAAGTTATTGTGAAGTGGTCGTGTGTCCATCCATCCTAATATAATTCTTCCATTACGGACTACTTGAGTGACTGACAGACAACGCACAACCGAAACTACTAGTCGTAAAAAGCTGAAATTTGGCATGTAGTTTCTCTACACTCCGTCATCATTATCATCTGCCTAGCCTTTTCTCAACTACATTGGGGTCGGCTTCCAGTCAAGCCAGATTCAGCTGAATACCAGTGTTTTACGTGGAGCGGCTGCCTACCAGACCTCCACAACCCACTCTACACTCCGTCATCATTATCATCTGCCTAGCCTTTTCCCAACTACATTGGGGTCGGCTTCCAGTCAAGCCAGATTCAGCTGAATACCAGTGTTTTACGTGGAGCGGCTGCCTATAGACCTCCACAACCCACTCTACACTCCGTCATCATTATCATCTGCCTAGCCTTTTCCCAACTACATTGGGGTCGGCTTCCAGTCAAGCCAGATTCAGCTGAATACCAGTGTTTTACGTGGAGCGGCTGCCTACCAGACCTCCACAACCCACTCTACACTCCGTCATCATTATCATCTGCCTAGCCTTTTCCCAACTACATTGGGGTTGGCTTCCAGTCAAGCCAGATTCAGCTGAATACCAGTGTTTTACGTGGAGCGGCTGCCTACCAGACCTCCACAACCCATTAACTGGGTAACACGGTACTTCTTGGCAAGACTGGAGTCAGATTTATTGGCTTCTGACAACCCGTAACGACTGCCAAAGATCTACAAATGACAGCCGGGACCAACGGCTTAACGTGCTTTCCGAGGCACGGAGGAAACTCGGTATGTTAAGATGGTCATCCATCCACAGACCAACCTTGGCAAGCGTTGCTTAACCTTGAATATCAACCCGTGCGGCTGTTATTATTTAGCCACGAGCTTCCCTACACTCCATAAGGGAGCATTAAGAGAGGATTTCCCGAAATTCTTACGGGAACGGGAAAAACGGGATATGCGCGTACGAAGTCGCGGGCAAAAGCTAGTCAGTTTATTATAGAATATGCAACGTGTAACAGAATAAACGGAAAAGCTGAAAAGGGTTTATTGTACTCATCATTATGAACACTTTACTGCGGTACCAAGCACTATCCTAAAAAAAAAATTGATTTTCAGTACATTTTGACGTATTATGCGCACAATGTATGGGGCAGTTATGTTTTGTTTGCGATTTCACGGTTGGTAAAGGAGAAACTAGCTGACTGACATACCAACGCACAGATATTGGAACTACTCGTAGGAATATGAAATTTCGCAAAAGGATTCCTTTTATGGAAGTGAGCACTAAGAATGATTTCTGGAAATTCAACCTTTTGCGGGGGTGCAAAGGAGGAAGATGGTTTGTACTAAATCTACGCAGAAAAAAAAACTCAAATACATAAATGCATAATGACATAACATGTAAAACACTGGTACCTCAACATAATGAGGAATGACAAGGCTGATAAGGTTGACTGGTAGAAAATGCCTCGGGCATTAAGTCCGCCTCTGTACATCTGTGTGCGTAAAGTGTTAAATAAATCGCTATCGCGTTTGAATTCGCCGCTAGATGCGCTAGTGTAGCGTGAGGTTCTAAATGACAAATTTCACTGTTGGTTGACTATTGACGCGAGTTTATTTACTTATTTGTTTTGATTTGTATTTTTTATTTTCCTTCTTCTTCAACTTTATTCACAAGCGCGTAATAACAACTTAAATGCTATGATTAAGAATCGACAGTGGCGCCAACTGGTGAGTCTAAAACGGTAGCCCTCATTGTGAAAGGCTACGACCGTTTATTGATTTCAAGGGAAACAAATAAATGTCGACAAAAGGGACAGTTCCTTCATTTCCTGTCCCACAAAACTCTGTGTCACTAGACATATTCTCTCACCGCAAGCATACATAATAGAAACTTTTAAAAGCAAGTACTCGTATATAAGGGTTAATAGGAATCGAGCACGCCATTATATCATTACGAGCAGTTCGGACAAACGAGCCACTTATAACGTAAGTTGGTTCATTTCAATTAGTGTCGACCCTTATAGACAAGCGAGTTGAACGTGGAGTATGAAGAAATGGAGTGATAGGCTTTGCCGTCTCAGTTAAACCGCCAGGGGGGCTAAAAATACCACTTTAGGAGAATCATATAACTCACACAAAAATCTGTCGAATTTTATTTTTACCTTTATTGTTAACGCATTAGGTTCAAGGTTGATTGAAAATTTGACAGTGATGGGTAGCGTGATTTGCTTTCTGATTCTGCTAAAGTGGCCTTTTTAGACCCGCTGATGTAGGAAGACAAAACTTGGAGATCTAGAAACTTGTTTCTTGATTAAGGCTTTTTTCATCACCCGGTGCTGAAAAGTGGTGGGCATCGAACGGGCCATGGGTCACGCTGAACCTACCCTCGTTTACGCAGCATCAGCCCCCTGCTCCTCCATCATTTCATTTGTAGACTCATATTTCTTAAGATATTTTTAAAATAAATGATCTATACTAATATATAAAGCTGAAGAGTTTGTTTGTTTGCTTGAACGCACTAATTTGAGGAACAACTATTCCGATTTGAAAAAAAAATTTCGGTGTTAGTCTATTTATCGAGAGAGGCTATAGGCGATATATCATCACGCTAAGACCAATAGGAGCGGAGTAGACGAAGTTGCGCGGGTCAACTAGTTTGAAATAAAATAAAAAATATGAAGTTTCAACCTGTGCTTCGGATTTCCGTCTGTGTATCTCTGTGGGTTCTATATTGGAGGACTATCTTCTTATTTCTATCTGATATCTCACCTGGTAATAGAAGTAACATTATAATCAACCATGGTGCACGATTATCTAGAAGATTACTTCTATGAAAGCGTAGAACACTCATGACCGCTGAACTGATTACTGTTGTCTCGAGATTTGAATATTTCCAGTTACAAGAAAATAGCCTTCAGCCAAGTCGGATACAGAGTTAGGTATAACATGGCGGCCATCAGTGCTTGAACAGTGTTCGCTCCCTGCCAGAGTAGCACTCCATTCACTACCTAATAAAGTTTATAGTTATTACAAACTGTGCGTTTATCGTTTGTATTCGGGTTGTAAAGAAATGATTATAGTAAATAGTAAATATTTGTTAGGTAAGTTGTTCGTGGTTGTTGTTGGCCTTTAGAATAAGTTCAGAAAAATGTTGCGCTATTTTTTATATTTAGGAATGCCTGCTCTTGACTACTATCATGAGAAACTGAACATACTACGAGCACATACTAGTTTTTATATTGGTCACAATACTTTTTTAAACAAGAACATCACTCTATTCCCAATTCCAACCATATGAACTTTTGAAAGGCAGTTTAAGAGATGATGAACGTTGATGGAATTTGTAGTGGAGGTTTTCTGCATATTTGAAACTGATTTTATGAAATAGGATATTATTATTTCCGAGTTAACGAGTTTCCTCCGTGCCTCGGAAAGCACGTTAAGCCGTTGGTCTCGGCTGTCATTTGTAGATCTTGGGCTGTAGTTACGGATAGTCAGAAGCCAGTTAATCTGACTCCAGTCTTGCCTTGAAGTACCGTGTTACCAAGTTAATGGGTTGTGGAGGTCTGGTAGGCAGCCGCTCCACGTAAAATACTAGTCTTCAGCTAAATCCGGTTTGACTGGAAGCTGACCCCAATATAGTTGGGAAAAGGCTAGGCAGATGATGATGAGGTTATTATTAATTTTAACTCTAGACAATCACTAAGGGAATAGGTATAGGTCGAAGAGTTAAGATTTCAGTCAGAGAGAAGATTTAACTGCCTCGGAACCCAAAAAAAATACATTTGGAAATATTAGCCGAGTAAAAAGTAAAAAATAATTTCCGTATATCGGGCTCATATTTTCCATAAAAACCGCAAAAGCAGGAGACAAAGCTAGACCAATAGGCACATTGGTGCGGAATTTCTTTGAAAGAGTTAGGTACCGCGGCCCTGAAACGCAAAGAGCATTTGGAGGAACACGGATGGGTTTTAATCAGTAAGAGTCTGACACTCCCTTTCACTCCGCCCAGAGCGGAAGGAGAAATTATTCCGATGATTTCCAAAACAAACAAAAAATCTTGACGCATTGGAACATTTACAGCTGGAAAGTCCAGTTACCAATCACCACAAATAAGAAATAATATTAATCGAGAACTTACAGGTAAGTACCTGTATCATATTAAGATCCACTCTTAAGATCATTCTCCTCCTCAAAGATAACGGTTGTCGCTCAGCAGTCTTCACCATGTCAAAGTCCTCATTAAATTCAGCGCATTGGTAAGTAATTGAAATAGTCGATTAAATTAATGTGTCGATAAAATCGAACCTTATTTAGTAGGAAACATGCTTCGGTCGTAAGAGATGATGAACGTTGATTGAATTTGTAGTGGAGGCTTTCTGCAACTAATTTTGTAATGTGTGTTTGGGAGAAAATGCAATCTGGTATATAGTTTTTAGAATTAAGGTTATGTTATAGAGACTGGTTGTGACCATGTCTATAGACGGACTGACGGTCGATAGACCAGACATGTGTTAGAGTGGAGACCGCGTATGGCCAAATGTAGTGTGGGACGCCCTCGGTACGTTGGATCGATGATTTGAAGAAGGTGGCTGGCAGCGGATGGATGCGGACTGCTCAAGACCGGGATGGTTTGCGCTCTTTGGGGGAGGCAGTGGATGGCAATTGGCTAATATGATGATGTTATAGCCTTCGTGTATTGCTAACTAAGTAACCCAACTAATTTTTTTGACATAGCAACGCAAAAGGATACCTGAAGGCTGGGTGGGCGACGATCTTCGTAAGATGGTAGAAACTGGATGCAAGTTGCTAATATTGAATAGAAACATTGATAGAAACACGTGTGATTGAAGAGGCCTACGTACAGAAGAGGACAGTTGTTGATAATACAAGTAGGAGCAAGATGAATATCTCATGTAATATCAAATCTAGTAGACTCACCAGCGCGAATAAAATGTTACAATTAATGCTCAGTTTTTGTTGTTAGATTACTTTCACTGTCTGTACAGCTTAGGATTGGAGCTCCCTGTTGGAGTCCATGTTTTCTGATAGCTAAAGTCTGACTGACCGTCAGGACTTCTAAGCTACCTTGCTTGCCTATATATAAAAATAAAAAATACAGATCAATCAGTGTAGTCTTTAGTCTGTAACATTCAGCCCTTTATGTTTTAATTGTTGTCTAAATTGCAAGGATAATTACCTGTTTAAAATGCAGAACTTGTACTAAAATGCAGATATTACCTGGAATTAAATACTTAGGAAACTTCTTTCAGTTGTTAATTGCGCTTTGCGTTCCTCATTTAGTGTAATTTTTCTTTCAATTATTACCATGAATACCTGTTCTAATGAACAGGTAAAATGTACCCCAGGCTTTAAAGATACAATCTTGGCACATCGAGTGTAAACCTTTTTCTTTGCAACTTAGACGCATACTGTGCCAGAAAACACAAACGTATATATACATCGACTTCTAGATACACAATACAAAGTAAATGAACCTTTATTACCAAGCAATAAAGCTCACAATAACACCATTGTGTCTAATGAAGCAGACGGATTTCTCGCTGACACGAGCGATGATAAATTAATGTATGATAAATGAATTTATAGTTCCACAGACAAAGAATGGGCAATTTATTATGTCTAGAAACCAGGTCGATATTATTTTACGAAATTGTATTAATATTGTTCAAATTGTTTTATTTTATTGAATAGAATTCACCGTGTTGTGTGTGGAGAAATCGTACGGTTATAGAACGTTTCAAAGAATGTATGAGACTTGAAAAATAGGAGACTGGTAACTGATTGTGGAAAGTAGATGTCGACCATTTCATAATGAAATCCCTCCGTACCTCGGATAACATGTTAGTTTGACGATCTTATGCAGTCGCGTTCTCCTCACCTCTAGTGTCATTCTGTCAGCGGTAGCGTGCCGAAGGCGATTGTCAAAACGTCAAAAATGTATGGGTTTGACAACAAGCACTGTAGAAATGTCACGTGATCAATGCCTTATTTTGTGGCCGCATTCGCTGATAGAATGGCACTTTGTCTACAGTCTCAAGCCAAGCAAGTAGGATGGCAAGGATAAAATGCGAAGAAAGGTCACATGGCATCCCAATCTGCTGACCTGTATCGCCATACCCGCCGGGTGCCTCTCGGGCTAGGATCGGGCGGGGATTAAACGGACACAGATTTCACCAGACAGTGGTCGGAACTACCCAGTGAAGAAATCGACACCGAGTAGCGGTCAGGGTCTGTTGTCAGCAGAAGGTCCTGTGTGAAGGCAAATGGCTGTGTGCAAATCAACATTGCACACAGCCATTTGCCTTCATCCACGTTGCCCCCTGAACCAGCTGGGTAAGATTTAACGCTAGAAGCGACGCTAGACGTCCATATTTGACGCCTCTGCACTCAAAGAGCACGCGTGCTACCGTTTCCTTCTCCTCCATGCATGCTCATCCAAGCACTTCGTACCGGTAGTGTCAAAATTTTTGAGTAGCAGTTCAGTAGGTAATGTAAACTAATATCCAGAAGCATGAGGATTGCGGAGACGATTCTGAACAATGCTCGGACTTAGTTAAGCAGAGAAAGAAAATGAAATCGAAATTATTAAGAAAGGCGATCCAGTCTTATACTTCAATCACCAAAATGTAAGAAGTCCGATTTGACAGCAGGATACAACATTGCTTTACTAGTAAATATGAAAGAGACATAAAAATAAATCTCTTTCGCACTTAGTGGTAAAGCAATCTTCTATCCCTTTCTACTCAGCTGTTACTCTACTCTTAGATTTTGGTGACTTTAATACTAAACAAAGATTCCTTCTTAGTCGATACTTCCAGATTAAAATTACAACTCGCGATTATAATCCCAAACTTATCGCCGAGTCGCGAATAAATGCTGATATACCGTGGTTATGACACTTATGACACAATGGCTGGTATAAATAATATACTTGGATATAAATAGATATTCAATGAGATCGTACAACAATAAGTAGCGTTTGGCAGCAGCGCAGCGCTGCTATCTAGGCCTCCGACAGAATAGAAACTTAACGATGTCAGCGGTAACTATGCCATAGGGCTGCTGCCTCCTGTACTATGTCGGGCTTATCATAATTTTCTTTCAGTAGCAATGATAACATGATTTCGTGCTGTGTCATGCACTAGTTTCAGACACATTTAAGATCATTTAACAGCTGCTCCACGTTAAATACTGGTACTCAGCTAAATCCGGTTTGACTGGAAGCCGACCCAATATAGTAGGGAAAAGGCTAGGCGGATGAAGAACCGCCCAGCCATACGTTCTTACTGAGATGTTGCGTTTGTAGCGTAAGGCTTTCTAGAGTTTATGGGGCTTGGCCCGACTCGAGATTCGGACCAGAAACTCTAGAAGCCTAGACACAGTGCCAGTCTACCAGCAAATGTGATTGACGTGACATTCCGACAGCTATAGTCAAACATTTTTGACGTTTTTGCAGTCGCCTTCGCTACATTTACAGAATGTCACTTGTCTAATTACGGAAGTCGGTGCCAAAAAACCAAAAAATAACAAAAACACCGACTTCCGAAATTAAAGTTATTTTTTACTTTGTAGTGTTTGATGAACTGGTGTAAACAATCAACAGACATGCAATTTCAGAAATCCCGATTTACTTGCTATCATTGATTGAAGAGTTCCGTTGCCTATCTCCGAAGTTCTTCATCAGATCTTCACCAAATTTAAATGGGACCAGTCCGAGAAAATACTCTTCCATAAAAAAAGAATCATCCAAATCGGATAACAATTGGCGAAAATATCGCTGAATAAACATTTTCCATGGGATACCATCATCAGATCCTGACTTATACCTTCCATCCATCAGCTCAGCAACATGAGATGATGATTACCAGGCACAAATATCTGAATTGCGTTAGTAAGTTTATGAAAAGCAGTGTATGTGCTTATAAAATTTGAGGGTTTCCCTCGATTTTCACGGGAACCCATCATCAGATTCTAACTTGGTGACAATGGGACCACCTCAGGAGTATAGGCTTTCGAATAAAAAAATAATTTTTGAAATCGGCCCAGAATTGGCGGAGAAATCGGTGAACATACATAAAAAAATACGTACAACCGAACATAGAACCTCCTCCTTTTTGAAGAAGTCGGTTAAAAAGCCAATTCACACGGCGTATTTTTAACGGGCCAACAACGCACACTGAATGAACGTGTGCTTACGGCGTTATAGATGACCAAAATGCAGTACTGTCTGCCTTTGAATTTTGTTTAAAGCGCTTTAGCGAACGTCATCTGCGCGTCGTCGGCGCGTTAAAAGTACGCCGTGTGCAAAGGCCCCAAGGCCTCTGAACATTCGATAGTCTTAGCAATTAATTTAAATAAAATGTTTTCGGTGGGATTTAATTATAAGTAGATGCATACACCTACTTACCTTAAGCTTCTCAACAGCCCTACGGAACAATGGCAGTCGAACGCAACGGGGCAGTATTGAGCAGTGAATAGACTCGATATTGTATGGAGTGCGCCAGTGTCCGCCATTGTGACTCGTTTCAATTAGATGGCTTGTATCAATTTAGATTGCTGAATAGATTAGTTGTAGGGCCTTATCTTGTTAGTTAGCTGAAATGAGTATAGGTCATAATGGTTACAACATTAATGTGCTTTTATTATTTAATAACCATTAGTACGGTCAGCGGCAAAAATGGAATAACAATACTACTTTTACATTTCATCTAAATGGATATAGAATTCATTCAACATCATTAATTCATAAGTCAACGGCGGCTGTCGCTGAAAACCAGCGGTGTTGCTCTGTCTCATTCAGCATTATGCTGAGCGATGGCCGTTCTGCGCAGAAGTGACAAAAATGTGCTAAAACTGTGGCAAATTTCAACTTTATGGTATAAAGGTGATCTAGAGTTTATACTGGTTGTCATTGTCCAATTTTAATAATAATGAGATAAAAATATTAATCTCCTTGTGAAAGTTTTAATTAATTTCCACAATTCACGTGAAAATTGGTCAGTAAACACGTACGTTACAATGTACTGTAGCCACATAAGCTCTTAATCATTCAAAGTTCGCCAAAATCACGTACAGGGTCTATGCGGACCGCAAACGTTGAATTTGTGGAACTGTCACGCTATTGCGCTCGGTGAGGCAAGCAGAAGTGTATCTACCTATACCGAAGTAAGTAAGTGGCATACATAAGTGTATATTATTATGCTGAACTGGACCTATTTATTGCAGTTACGAGGCACACTATTTTCGTTTTTTTTAAAACCGGCCAAGTGCGACTCGGACTGGCACATGGTGGGATCCGTACTATAAACCGAAAAAAAACACGTTTAAAAATTTATTAAAATGTTACGAAGCCTGCAATTTTCCGGTAACTTACTTTAAATAAAATAGGCCTCATTCATCCGTTATCACGTTATAAGTATGATGCGAGGGTACTAAACGCCTAGGTCTTATAGATCGGCTTTAAGCCTCCGAGCAGTAAGAGCCTCGTCGCATTCCGCTCACGAGTTTTTATGTGAGGCTAAGACAAAAGACTGACGTTGTAATAAAAATCTATGAGTAGTCTGTTGGATTTCTATTGTGTCTGAAGCGGTATTGGGTATTAACTTTTTTTAGGTCGCACAAATAAATGAAAAAGTTGAACAGGGTCTTTAAGTGGATTTTTTAATTACATTTCTCAAAATCTAGAGAACAAACAAAACGCAGTTAAAAATATGGCTTGAAAATCTAAAAAAACCGGCCAAGTGCAAGTCGGACTCGCACACGAAGGGTTCCGTACCAGATAAGATAAGATAAGATAAGATAAGTCTTTATTTGCTTTAAACATGGTATAAAGTTGTTACAGTCAGGTATTAATCTTAGGTCCACATGTTTAGCTATACAGAATATGTATCAATTGCATGCAAAATATTATAATTTAATTATTGTTTAATGTCAAGAATTCAATACAATAATACAATAGTTGTCAAAATTATCCACGTAAATGTCCAAAATTTTATATTCTATTGTTAAAAAAATCTTTAATTTCATAAAACATATGTTCTTTCAGCCATTTCAATAATTTGTTTTTATAAGATTTAATATTACATATCAATTTTATTTCTTTTGGAATTTTATTATAAATGCATATACACATGACCAGGAAACTTTTCGCATACTTGGCTGATTTAGGAGTATCTTGCAATACAAGTCTACATGGATCTCTATTCCGAGAGTTCATTTGATAGGCTTTTTTGAACAATCCCTTATTATTATAAACATAATTACAGATTTCATAAATGTAAAGTGATGGAAGTGGTAAAATACCTAGCTTTTTAAAGAACCCTTTACATGACTCGTCAGGACGGATACCACAAATTGCTCTGACGCATTTCTTTTGCGCAATAAATGCTCTGCGTCTATCCGTGCTATTACCCCAAAAAATGAGTCCGTACCGTAAGATGGATTCTATATAGGCGTGATAAGTTGTAATAGCGGTTTTTTTGTTTGTTACATTCTTTATTTGTCTGAGAGCATAAACAAACTTATTAATCCTACTGCACAAATTATCCAGATGTACTTTCCAATTCAGATCTTGATCTATGAGTACTCCTAAGAACTTAATTTGTTGAGCTTCTTTTAGCCTGTCAATATTAAGTTTAAAATTGTATTTACTATGTTTTGATTTATTAAACTGCATATAATTAGATTTATCCAAATTAATTTTTAATTTATTAGTCTGTAACCATTTTAAAATGTCGTCAATAGTATTATTAATGTCCATTTCATGATCAGATTTAGTTTTATATTTTTTGTCAGTTGTCACAATAATTGAAATATCATCTGCAAATAATACACATTTATGATTAGTCAATAGTGGTAAGTCGTTTATGTATAATAGAAACAATAAGGGTCCTAATACACTCCCTTGGGGGACTCCGCAATTATTAACTCTATGGTCTGATTTTCATTTACTTTATTAATAACAACGTATTGTTTTCGGTTGCTTAAATAAGACGCGATTCACTGCAGTGCTAAACCTCTTATGCCACTTTTTTCTAATTTTTCCAACAAAATACCATGTGCCACAAAGTCGAAGGCTTGTGACAGGTCGAAGAATAGTCCGGTCGTTAAATAATTTTTATTTAGGAAATTATGAACATGTTCTAAAAGATTAGCAATTGCTAGAGTTGTTGACTTGTGTTTTTGAAATCCATACTGTTCTTTTGTTATGATGTTGTACTTGCTACAGTAGTCGGTAAGTCTCTTGTGCATACATTTTTCAAATAATTTAGATAATATAGGTATAAGGGTTATCGGGCGATAATTTTTGACATCATTTTTATCGTTTTTTTTGTACAGAGGTTTAACAACTGATAATTTAAGGGCATCAGGAAATGTTCCAGATGAAAATGAAAGATTAATCAAATAAGTCAGTAAAGGAATCAGTTCTGTACTGCAAGTTTTCATTATCCTTGTACTAATTCCATCGTAACCTTCTGAGTTAGTGTTATTTAGAGCTGTTATTTCTTTTTTAATCTCGTCTTCAGTCATAGGGCTAAGAAACATGGAATTGAGCATGGTTATGTTTTTATAAGATTCATCATTATCATGTAAATTGTTAAATGTCACAGTGCTAGTCGAATCAATAAAGTAATTATTAAAAGCGTTTGCTATGTCAGATGGATTAGTCAGTATTCTCTTATCTAATTCTAGTACAGAAATATTATTGTCATATTTTGTATTTCCAATTTCACGGTTAATGACTGTCCACGTTGCTCTGCATTTATTTTGACTGTTATTTATGTAATTGATGTTTGAATTTATTTTGGATTTAAAGATACATTTTTTCAGTATTGATGAATATTTTTTATATCTAAGTTCGTACGTTAGGGTTTTATTTTTATAATAAAGATACCGTAAACATCGTTTAGTTTTGCAACTGTTTCGAAGACCCTTGCTTACCCATTTTTGTTTATTTGCATTACAATTGTTTATTTTAATCTTAATATATGGGAAGCATAAATTATACAACAAACATAAAAACTCGTGAAATTTATTGAATGCTTCATTTAAATCAGATTCGAGATGTACCTCTGACCACGTTAAACTTGCAAGGCATTTTTTGAATTTCCTTATATTTTCTCTACAATAGTCTTTTTTATAAATAAAATATGATTCGGCCTTTAAACTTTTCTCTTTTACTGGGAAATCTAAGAGTTGTGCTGTATCGTGGTCTGATAAGAAAAGGGGTAAAACCTCAATAGAACATTGTTTTATGTTACTTAGTATGTGGTCTATACAAGAGTCTTTACGTGTTGGAACTTTAACGTGTATCTGCAAGTTATAGTTGTTACATAGATCTGTTAAGTAATTGGTGACTTTTCCTTGTTTAAAAGTATTTATATTGAAGTCACCGGCAATCACTATTTTTGTACTTGACCCATATTTTTTAATTGTTTCGCACATTAATTGATCTAGTTTATCTAAAAATATGTTAGGATCAGACTTCGGCGTTCTATAAAGACACACGATTAGCAATTTGTGCAATGGAACTTCAACGCCACAGGCTTCAAATGATTTTGGGGTTGAGTACTTTTTAATGTGAGAAAGCTCTTTATAAATAATACCCTGTTTAGCGAGTATACAGGTCCCCCCTCTCTGTGTGTCTCTGCTAAATGCAGCTGCTACGGCGTAGTTATTTAATTTTAAATATTTCTCATTACCGGAGCGCATAAAGGTTTCAGACAAACATATTATGTCTGGTTCTTTATTTATGTCTCGTAACTCCAGTAACGTTAGTTCCAAAATGTCCTTTTTTGAAAGAATACTAGCTATATTTTGGTGCAAAATTTTAAAAGTTTTAGGTGCGCTTGTTAAATTTTTGTTGTTCACGAAAAAGCGGTTTATGATTATTAACTTTAAAATAGTATGGAATAGTACCTTTTTTTTATTAGTAGAATTTTCAATATCAGGACAACTTGTAGCATGGCATTCTGTTTGATGACGTGTAAAATAATAAGGGATTGTACCCTTCACAGCCATTACATGTTTATTATCGGATTTTTTACAGGTAGTTTGATTACGCAATATAATTTTCTTTAATTCTTTAACATTTAAGTACTTTGTTTCGTAATCGTAACAGTCAATAGCATAGTTTATAGATTTACATGCATTGTATAATTTGTATTCAGAATCAATATATCTGCAACATTTGTATTCGCTGCAAATATTACGTACAGTTAGTTTCAAATCATTTATATTTATATACTTATTCTTTAACGGACTCAAAACAATTATAAAATGATTACTGAACCGATTGAGAAGTTGGTGTAATTGCGTAGACAAAATTTCTTCCATAATCCTTAATTTTTATTATTTTTTGTTCCAGCAGCAATCAAAATACACAATCTGTCAAAATTTTAACCGAGTTGAATTGTAACTGAGTGATAATTTCTGATTTATTTTTATACTTTTTGTACTCCAGATAGAAATACATAAAAAAAAAAATGTATTTCCACATCACCATTGAAAAAAAAAATTTGGAACATATTCGTAATGAAAATGAACAACGAATTTTCCGGAGAACAATGATTTTTTAAAATATATCTCGCACCAAGTCTTTTATCGATACCTTATTTAATATTCATTACTTGTTCTTAAGAAAAAATATACCCACCGAATTGAGAACCTCCTCCTTTTTGGAAGTCGATTAGGAACTGGCAACTTTCTTGAATCGTTAATTGGCAACACAGGCTAGTACAAAGCCATGTCAACGGATTGGCGCGCCGACTGCTGCAGTTCTACCCTACTTACTGTTAGTGGGCGTCATTGTTTGCCTGTCTTCTTATTATATTCAATATTATAGTAGTACGGTATTGTTTAGGCAATTGTTTGGCGAAATACTTTGCTAAGGTTGGTTGGTTACGCAAAGATCGATGCTGTTTTGATTTTCCGTATTGCAATCTGGTACAACCTAGGTATAACCCAGTTTAAGAGACATGGACTTGACAAAAAAGTTTGACGTGTGAAAGAGTTATTCGTGACTAGTTTTTTTTTAAGTAATGCAAATCCTTCTGGGTAAGCTCGCTCTATCGTAGACTTTGTCTCTGTCATCTCTGACATAGAGAGGAGCTCGTGGCTAGATAATAACAGCCGCACGGGTCGATCTCCAAGGTTAAGCAACGCTTGCCAAGGTTGGTCTGTGGATGGGTGACCATCTTAACATAACGAGTTTCCTCCGTGCCTCGGAAAGCAAGTTAAGCCGTTGGTCTCGGCTGTCATTTGTAGATCTTTGGCAGTCGTTACGGGTAGTCAGAAGCCAGTTAATCTGACTCCAGTCTTGCCATGAAGTACCGTGTTACCCAGTTACTGGGTTGTGGAGGTCTGGTAGGCAGCCGTTCCGCGTAAAATACTGGTATTCAGCTGAATCCGGTTTGACTGGAAGCCGACCCCAATATAGTTGGGAAAAGGCTAGGCAGATGATGATGATGATGATCTCTGTCATAGACTAGAGTCAAGAGCAAACCCATTACAAATAAAAAAAAAAACATTAAATGGCTCATGTCCGACTCCTACTGTCTTCAACTAAACCCTGGATTTGTAACTTATTTCCAAAATAGATAGTAAATATAAATAATGCATTTTCAATTACAGTAGCCTCGTCGTAAGGATCTACAAACTGTCTAAGGTTTCATCTAACGCATACCAGTCTCGTAGTTAATATTAAACCCTCAATTTGCACCGAAATCACGTTCATAAGTCCTTAGTGGTTTCACAAAGAGAACCTGAACAATTTGATTATTATTAATATTTGAATTCAAAGGTGGACTGGCCAGTGACTAGCTGACCCGTGCCCACTTCGTAGGGCGGTATTTTTCGGGTTAATATAAAGCTTATGATAATCCTATGACACTTACAAATAATGTGGCTTTCTATTGGTAAAAGAATTTCCAAATCGGTTCAGTAGATCCTCCTACAACCTCACAAATCACAAACTCACAAACTTTACCTCTTTATAATATTATACAATGTACAGGGAAATTGAAAAAATACCCAAAACCTCCTAATCCTGACTTCGTCTCATGACCCTGAACAACATTTGTTCTACGACTTTTCAAAATTCGTAACATTTTTTTTCCGTTCAAAAAATTTTAATACACACACATTACACACATATATTTTGCATATTCTTTATGAGACGGGCGACGAAAGACCGCCGCCCAGTCGGCGGCACAGGCCTGGTTGCACGCGCGCGCGAATTTTACAGACTTCAAATAAATGAAAACAATTTTTTTTTGGCTACATTGTTTAGTTGAGGTCAAAGTCGTATAGCAAATGTCGTTCAGGGCCATAATACGATGTCAGGATTAAGAGGTTTTGGTATTTTTTCAATATATTATACTATGGTATATATTGTATAGGTTATAAAGCTCAAGATTTGTTTCGTTGAACGTGCTAATCTCAGAAAGTACTGATTCGAATTGAAACATTATTTTAGTGTCGGATAATCCATTTATCGAGGAAATTACTAGATAACATCACGCTACGACCAATAGGAGCGGAACGTTAGTGAAAAATTTGACGCAGACGAAGTTTTTGCCCGCGACTTCGTACGCGCATATATCGTTTTTTCCCATTCCCGTAAGAATTCCGGGAAATCCTCTATTAGTAACACTCGACCCTCCCAAAGGAACCTGCCAAATTTCAGCTTCCTACGACCAGAAGTTTCGGCTGTGCGTTGTCTGTCAGTTTCTCAATCAGTCAGTAATGGGAGAATTTTATAGAGGGTTATTTATAAAACTCCAACAACCTCTCAGGTAGTGAAAGTGCACATGATTATAAACAACTTTTACTTTGAGACCAACCCTGAAAATTCGAAAAAATATCAGCTGTTTCATATATTTTCATTGGCTTCAATGGTTGGGTCATGCCGGTTTTGATGTATTCTTTCGGCATACTCAAATGGACTCAGACGGAAATTGACGCCCTGGATAAGTTCACTGCTTACCGCAAATCGGATGCATCACCCACGGTCATCGGTGATGAGGCTGTATATCCCACGGAAGTGCAGGGGTCGTGGCTTCTTAAATGCTAAGACCCTGCACAACCGCGAGTTATGCAGCCTTAGGGAATACTTCCTAGAGGCCAACGTGGGTATGCATCGAGATGTGGTAGCGGTGGATAAAGGCCTTACCACGCTCTCCTTGGCTAACGAGAACTGGCGCAAACCTGTGGTATTAGATACTAATTACCGCAGGGAGGTATGGCAGAGTAAGGAGCTTCACGGACGCTTTTATCAGGTTCTACATGGGCCCGATGTAGACTACTTAGCGTCCGTAGCCTGGCTGCGTTTTGGTGACCTCTTCGGGGAAACCGAAGGTTTTGTCTGTGCAATTTTAGACGAAGTTATGATGACTAATAACTACCGGAAATACATTGTGAAGGACGGTACGGTTGAAATATGTCGGGCATGTCACCGGCCCGGGGAATCCATCTGCCACATTATTTCCGGTTGTTCTAGTCTGGCTAACAGAGACTATTTGCACAGGCACAACCTTGTAGCCAGGATTATCCACCAGCAACTTGCTCTTAAATACAAATTAGTGGAATCTGAAGTACCGTACTATAGGTATGTGCCCGATCCAGTTCTCGAAAATGGCAATTGCACATTGTATTGGGATCGGTCTATCATCACTGACAGGACTATTGTTGCCAATAAGCCAGATATAGTGGTGATAGACCGACTAGAGCGTCGCGCAATGATTGTTGACATAGCAGTCCCTCATGACGAGAACCTCGTGAAGTCAGAGAAAGATAAACAAACGAAGTATCTTGACTTGGCTCGCGAGGTTGACGACATGTGGGATGTGAACACAGCAGACATTGTGCCGATAGTCGTGACGGCCAATGGCATTACTGCCAAGAGCCTCGACCAACATCTCAAGAGGTTCTCGTTGGGCAGCTGGATCAAGGGCTTGATCCAGAAAGCAGTACTCCTGAACATGGCGCGCATCGTTAGGAGGTTTCTCTCTCAGGAGCCCTGACCACCGGTAGCTTGGACCCTGTTCCCGATACCGGTGGGCTACTATTTTTAACATTTTTGTTTTTTTTTGTATTTGTATAAAAATATTTAATGATATAAATAGTATGTATATATATGAATAAATGGAATAAAAATAATAAATTAATGATAATATTAATGAGTATGGATAATGGTGCCGGAGAGACTGACTGCTAAGTATCGCCATTCTAAGTGGCCATTTCAATGCACAAAAGCTAATCAAGCGAACTAATGACGATGACTATTCCCTTCAACCTAAGTGGAATGACGGACAGAAAATTGTTAGCTTGAGCCTAAAGACGATCGTAAAATCATAGCATTTTGAATAATGGGATGCCATTAATTTTACTGTGTAAGTAGATTGATTTGCGAAAGGCGTATTGCATAGATGATTCCCGTCAGGAAATGGGAATGATGATTGAATCGCCAATTGATGTTCAATCTCGGAGGCAGATCACTCAATTACTGAAATCGTTCTATTGTGAAATGCGTTGGAATAAAGAAATTCTTTGTCGGTAAAGGCATAATGTAAATATTGACGTTGTTTCTCGTAAGCTCGTAGCTAAATATAACAGTCGCTCGGGTCGAATTTCAAGATTAAGCAACTCTTGCCGATGTCGGTCTGTAGATGGGTGACCAGCTTAGCACGAGGAGACTCCTTCGTGTCACGGAAAGTACGTGAATTGTTGGTTCTGGCTGCCATTTGTTGGTGTTTGGCAGTCGTTACCGGTAGTCAGAAGCCAAAATCTGACACAAATCTTGACAGGGGATATCGTGTTGCCCAGTTAATGGGTTGTGGAGGTCTGATAGGCGGTCGCTCTACGTAAAATACTGTTTTTTTTTACGTTGAATCGTTTTCGAGATAGAGGACAAAGAGCGTGCGGTTAGAGAATCATTTAAGGTCATCCGGTAGTCTCGGTCAAAAACACGCCAGATAAAATTTATTAATTATTTATAAATACATAATTAAAAAAGAACATTGTAACACTACTCTTTCCGTCTTACTTTGTTACTGAGTAAATGAGTAAGTTTGGGCTCTGGGATCTTGGTATATTACTAGTGGTGATATGTTATTGTTAAATATCAATCAATGGTACCTTTGGCGTCAGTCTACAATAACTTTTACTCCTTGTAATAACTATGTTCGTAAATCACTTATTTCATAAGTCTTTGAATATCGTGGGATACTGGTTAATTAATCGTTGTAACCGAAGTTGACTTTAACTGCTCGCATTAAACCTTTAACGGCTTTTTCTTCGAAATCAAAAATGAAACTCAAAATTTTTCTGTGCCCAATAGAGTGGCGATCATTTTGAATATAGATGCACTACTTCGGTTGAGGCACCCACGCCTTTTTCTTTTATTTTGTCAAGAATTCTTTATGATGAGATTATTATAGCTTTGATAACACTTTATGAATATGTAAATAGCTGTTTAACTTCTTAAGTTTATTTTCTTTGATTTGCAGAGGTTAGTTGTGTTATTCTTCGTAGTAAAGTATAGCTAATTAAATTGTAGCCAGCGTTGAACCTAACTAGACGGATACTGCTTGACAAAAGGCCTATGGCTCTGGCTAGATTTTTGGTTATAACCGACGACAGAACCAGCGAAAAATTCAGTAAAAACTATCAAACCAATATGGTGTCAAATTAATTTGAGCTTATTTTGAATACCACACTACACATGAAAAACGAAAACTATTTATTTATTTAATCATCTGATATCAGCCTTTTAAATTCATAAACATATTTACCGAAAACATTCTAACATTTACAACAAAATCATAATACACCCTAAAGCAACACTCTATCTATTAATCTATTCTCATACCCCAACCTAATAATACCCAACGCTCGACCAGTAAGTAATAATATCAAATCTTCAAATCACCCGATAAGAATCTCGAACAAAAACTATATATCGGAATAATAAAAGACGATCGCAGGGCGTCCCGTACAAATGTGTGATGCTATAGCCGTTGGCCCGCGGCGTCGCGTCGTCGACGTTGGATTCGGTCAGACCGGTTGTTCGGGTTCTGCCTGATCGAAGCCAGTTTTTTCGCAACACCATTCTTCCTGGCTCCCAAACCCTGTTCTCTCACGATTCGATATATTCTGTCTGTATGTAGGTTGGTTGGTTTTTGATGTGTTTAAATGGCGGGAACTTTGGGAGGGAAGTTAGTGAGGTTCGAGGAGGTTGAGTGTTTGTGGCCGAAGTTGTAGATTTATTCACAGCTCTTTAGGATGATGTTAGAATAATTTTTGTTTCTAGTTTTTGTGCTCTCTGTTGAGCTTGATTCCCCTTCTTCTTTCCTAGTTCATCCTTTTTTTATATCGACAAATGATCGGCGAAGAATTTGCAAAGTGATTCATATTCTTGAGGTCTCTCGTAGTAGTAACTATTGAAGATTAAAACCTTAATTGTATAGGATCTTTGGATAATTTAAATGACTTTGCTTTGAAATGGTGATGATTAGAATTAAATTCTTCCGTTACTGACGAAACTGCTGGTCGTAGAGAGCTGAAAGGCATGTTGGTTCCTTGGGGAGTATATGGGAGCATTAAGACAGGATTTCCCGAAATTCCTACGGGAATGGGAGAAAAACGGAGTGTGCGCGTATAAAGTTTCAGGCTAAAGGCAGGCTAGTAATAAATCAGTATTGATCTATAGTTGTGTGGTATCCGGCCTAGTTATATGGGTTTTCTATCAGTGCCTCTGTAGCAGCCTGGTACGCTCCTATTTTCATTTACATTGATAAATGTTCACTTCACTCCACTGCAGTTTTATGCATAAGATGATTAGTGAGGTGGCTGGTTGTTGTGGCGACACGTCGGGGAGGCCACCGTCCAGCAGTGGACGTCTTTATCCACTGCTGATATTGTGATGATAATGAGGCAGCTAATGTTTCAATATAGTTCGTTAACAAACAGCAGGTTGTTGATTTGGTTAAGATGAAACACGATTCTGGGATAAGATCAACTTTATTGATTCCATGGATTAACAATTTCGACGCTGATGTCTTCTTCTTCTTCGCTGTCGTGTTTGACATTTGAAGTTATCAAACATCTCTGTTGGTAGAAGTTTGATCTAATAATAACAAAGCAATAATAATAATCTTTAGGATCAAATTTCGATCACAGCGAGCAATCACAATGAAGTTTAGAAAATACGCAAGATATACTTACTAATAAAGGGAACGTGCAAAGCGTTGACTATGCCCATTTATGTTGCATATTGGAAACTAACATTAAGAAAAAAAAAAATTGTTTAATTCTCACCATTATAAAAATTACAACTTATTAGGTACATAACAAGCTTTAACAATTGTTGTTTTTTATTTTTCTGCGGTGGTTAAAATGAGGTACACAGAGCATTGACCCTACCCCCTGAACTAGGCGGAAACCTGTATCTCAGGGGATAAGAATTCCTTACTTTGGCACTTCTGTGCTGTTCATTTAGTTCCTGCACGCTCCATTGGGGAACGTGTACGAAGTAGACTGTCCCGTTTGGCGTTACATATTCGAATCATATACATAAAATATACTTGACAATGACACTTCTGTGCTGCTACCTCCTGCATGTTCCCTCCCTATAGTGTACCAAGTACCCTCATAGTCTAATGGGACGGCAATCCGCTACGACTCGAGACATCAGGATCAGGACCGACAGCTTTACGTGCTTTCCGAGGCATAGAGGTTTCATAGGTACTGCGAACTTCTTGCCCGGCCTGAGAACCGAACCAAGGTCCTCATGCTCAGCGGTCGAGCTTGTCACCAACACAAAGAGAATTTAACTATGTTTTAAGCAATATTGCTTTCGCGTATTAGTCGACGGTTAAGGCCCGCCAGGGTTGCGGAATTCGTTAAAAAGAGTCACCGCGACCCTGGAAACCAAATAAAGTGTATTAGGAGGAACACGGATGGGTTTGAGTCAGTAAGAGTCTCATACTCCCCTTGCTTCGCCCAGAGCGGAAGGAGTCATTTTATGATGTTCCATACAAAAAAAAAGAGAATTTAAAACTGTTATTGGCAGATTTCGACTGAGATGCGAAGACAAACGTGAGTTTGCAAAAATCAGTCTAAGATCAAAGCTTTTATAATGCGCACAGCAAAAGAGTGGAACTCTCTGCCTGCGTCTGTTTCCAAAAGCTTACAACCCTAATCTCTTCAAAGTTAGAGTGAACAGGCTCCTTCTGGGTATACTCGCTCCATCGTAGACTTTGTCTCTGTCATCTCTGACATAGACTAGAGTCAAGAGCAAACCCATTACAAATAAAAAAAAAAAAAAGCTCAAAGGCAGTTTTTGAGAATCTTGAACTTTATAACCGCTATTGCGAACTGTACAATAAATACCTACCAATAGCTAATATGTACATAGGTACTCTATGTACGTAGGTACATGTAGAGTTAAAAAACAGCAACACGCGCAACTCCGAATCTTGCGCGGAGCGTTGACTCCGCAGATGAACCATTTAGACGTGCTCGTGTGCTGTGTGTACTCGAACGAGTTTCACGTGCGTTTCCATTGATGTACGACACGATATTGCTGATTAAGGCTTAAGGAGACTATGGCAAGACGTGGTGGATGGCTTTTGGAAGAAACACCACAAAGAGAGAATGGGAGGAGGTTTTTGCTCAGGAGATGGCGGTTAAGGTTGCCTAAAAAAGGCTTTATAACAAGAAAATCATAACCTATGTTTTGATTATCAAAAATTATTTGACCAGTTATTGTTTCTTTTGTTACGTAAACAAAAATTGACGAAGATACGACGCTTTTAAAATTCTCAATGCGTTCTGACGTCACGAGCCCCCACTTCTGACTTTTAATTAATTGATTAATTTAATTTATTTTATTTATCAATTTCGGACAACAGTATAGCCCATTTTGTTAGTAAAATATCTTAAAAAACTAGTGTTAGTAGTAAACAAACAAGAATAAAAAACAGAAACACAAAGTAGGTGTCTAAGGCAGGATGTGCAGAGAACGATAAAGTGAGAAATAAGCTACCTGACCATTCTCCCCACATAGTGCCCCAGAAAAGGTGAGTAAGGACTCTCCACAACTGTTTTCAGGATGTTATTATTTGTTTTGTTTTGATGCGTTTTATTTTGTCAATATTTATTGATTTACAAAAACAAAAAATACGTGTCTATTTTTTTGAATACTATAACTGACAGACTAAATAGATTTGCAATATATTGGTGATGGAAACTAGCCTATTTAAGTAAAATAGGTACAAAAGTATAATTGTATAGTTTTATTCAAATGGGCAGGCCATTATTTACTAAAGGTTTATGAAGTAAATTGCCTGCAGTGTCAATAGAATTAAACTAACAACCAATATCATTAAAATCCTTTACATCATGTCACATTTAATTTAGAGCTCCATTCAAAGACTTATAAAAATTGCGACCAAAATAGTACAAGAAAAATGTATCTCCAATAAACGGGCCAACGGACAAGCGCCCGCACAGACACACACACGCGCGCCCGTAGCCACGCCCACATGCGCAAGCGCTCGGTCACGAACAAGCCCGAGATTATACGAAGATTGTCTTCTCGTCTAGTCAAGCTATATACTAGGAGTACATAATGCCAAGTACCTATTGTCTGCAGCGATGACTAGTAGATACCAAGTATATGATTTGTAAAAGAAAAAAATATTGAAAGGTATAATGGTTCCAAGAACGAAGTTAGGTTTTATGAGTCAATATGGGAGTAAAACTGAGACTAACGATCCCCTTGTATTTTATAGCGGCGCTGTTTTTAAAGTTATTGGAAAATTACATTGTTGCGCAGATTTTACTTTGCAAATTAAAAAGTTCTCGTGGCAACTAAGTGATTTAGTTAGTTTTTGCTTTGCTCTTCAATTTTAACATCATCATCATATCAGCGGAAAGACGTCTACTGCTGGATATAGGCCTCCCCCAAGATGGAAGGTTTGCCATGTTGGCGGGTTTTCGATCGCAGTGCATGGTGTTAAGTTTTACAGAGAACGCTGCTGCTCATTCTCTGGCGAGTCCCTTAGTCGCATGTATGACTCCCACGGGAAGTGATGGGATGGTATTATTTTTTTACGGCACCGGCCGACACCATACGGCTTTTTAATGTAGTTAGTAATTATCTTCATAGAAAAACAGATTGCGAATTCTACTACGTTTGTACCTCGTTTTGGCCGTCATCAAGTGGTTTTTCACCAACTAGGACAGCGATTCCAACATCCTTATCGCCGAGAGCATTTACCGCTGGCCTCAGAATACATACAAATTGCCAATCATGTGGAGCACCTATTAAGTTCTCAGCACCACTAACTAACTTCGATTCGGTATAAAAACCTGTCTTTATTTCCGGTGGACCGAACAAATACGAGTATTTTACTCGGAGGCGGTTCTAAAGCGTAGCACACACAAGATGGTATGAAATATAGAACATTATTGATAGTATTTGAGATAGTCAATTACTTTTTCCGGTGGCTTAGCTCGCGTTCAAGTTTTGAATTCGTCTCCAGGATCTCCGATCTATCCCTGTATTCATCAAAATCAGTTCAGCAATTTAGGCGTGAAAGGGTAACAAATAAATTTAGTATCGCGTTTATAACATTAGTTAGAATTGTTTACCCTATAAATTAATGAAAGCCTGTTATGCCGCGGTCACACTACCGTAATATGGCAATAATTATGGCCATCATCATCTGCCTAGCCTTTTCCCAACTATATTGGGGTCGGCTTCCAGTCAAACCGGATCTAGCTGAATACCAGTATTCAGTCAGTCAGTCAGTAACGACTGCTAAAGACTTAGACAGCCGGGACCAACGGCTTAACGTGCTTTCCGAGGCACGGAGAAAACTCGGTATATTAAGATGGTCATCCATCCACAGACCAACCTTGGCAAGCGTTGCTTAATCTTGAAGATCGACCCATGCGACAGTTATTATCTAGCCACGAGCTCCTCAAAAACAGATAGATGTTTTTAGGGGCCTGTTAAAAAAAATATATATTTTGCGGATCTCTACTCATCACCAAGTTTTATCTTAAACGGTGCATTTTAAAGCCGTATAACTGACAGATGTCAATTAACTATTACAAAGTATAATCTGCCTGACCAGTATCTTTTTGCATCTTTCAAGATTGACATCTTTAGTGTATTCTGTGCTTAAAAAATGCCATACTTCCATACATATAAAAGTATGGCGTAGTATATGTCGGTAGTATGTATGTATTTTTAAGGCCTAGCATACGTTGGTCTTGCGTATGTTATACAGGATGTTTCAGAAATGCGTTTTCACATTCAAGGTCACTACAATATAGGGTGTTTGAGAAGTACGACGTCATATTTAAGGGTGACTATCTGTATCTGATATAAAGAAAAGAAAGAATGGCCAAAAAAAAAATTTGTTGTCTGTAAAGTCGGTTTAATAAGGAACATGCATTTTTCATTTGCTAAATGAAAATACTTATTAGCTCTAGTAAACAACCATGAAATTATTTTTTATATAGCTTCATCGGCTATGAAGTTATAACGCTTCAAAGATAATAGAAGTCCGATATGAACTTTGACGTCAAAGTCCATGACGCCTGCCATATAAAACAGCCTTTCGCGAGAGGGACAGACATATTTGTTTAAAATTATATCTCGTTTGTTATTCGAGTAATTTTAATCCTATTTTCACTGTTATTATTATATTTTTGTGTTATTTTAGTTAAACTGTATCAATAACAAATATTTTCTTCATGCATATTCCCTATTTTACGTGATAACGTCATTAAAAAAAAACATGCCGAGCCTCTCTACCGCTTGTTCCGCGCTCTCGCTTGCAAAACGTGACACTTTTTCGTACGTGCAGCCGGCGTTCATTGATTTACAAGACGTTAACACGTCGAAACCAAACAGCAAAAAGCAATGAAGCAGTCTGATGCAGTTGCTGGTATCAAATCTGTGATAAATAATAAAATGCCAGCAAATTTACAACTACTAGAAGTAGTATGTTTTTTTTTGGTTTTGCCATTGTTTTTTTTTTACTATTGATAGGCACGCGTTTGACCACTATCTCAGTTGTTCTGTTGGTAAGCGAAGATGTGGTCGAAGATGTAGCACGCCTGCCTAGAAGTAATCTATTCACTCTCGACTTAAAGACTCCCAGGTTGTAGCTATCAGGAAACACAGACTCCGGCAGGGAATTCCTCTCCTTAGCTGTATGCACTATGAATGTGTACCCAAAACGTTTTGTGCGTGTGGGTGGAATGTCCACCATGTACCAGTGGCGCATCGCCATTCGTCTTGTGGTCCGATGATGGAACGGGCTTGGCGGAATTAAATTATGCAATTCCGTCGCACATTCCCCAAATACACAGAACATCAGCCTTAACCATGACCACGCATTTCTGAAACACCCTGTATGGTAGTCTACGTGTAGGTATGTGTCACGTCATTCAGGCGCAGTGTCCCGTGTAATTGAAATTAATTGCATACAATGTAGACGTACGTTTTTTTAGGGTTTACATGCGAATCCACTCTTGTCCGTTTAGATGTGTAAGTTGGAAAAGAATGTGATGTAACGTTGGGTCTAAATAGTCTGAATTAACTTTTCATTTAGAAAAGAAAAAAGAAAAAGCGTTTATTTGCGCACACACACCAAAAAAAAAACCGGCCAAATGCGAGTCGGACTCGCCCACTGAGTGTTCCATACTATGCAGCTACAAATTACTTTAAATAAAGACTTTTTTTTTTAGATTTACAAATGTATAGTTTTAATTTTTCGCTATACTTGTAGTATAAGACGGCATTACTTGTCAAATTTCATAGTTCTAAGTCAACGGGAAAAACCCTACACATTTTTTTCATTCCCTTGAGAGTGTCGAAATATACGTTTTTTTGCGGCATAAACGCCCGTATCTTTTGTTACGTTGACGTAGAAGTTTGTTTGATTTTTTCCTAGCTGCAAAGGGCCATAGACTTGCGTAAATGGTTTTAATTTTAACTCGATACCTCCACGCGTTCCCGAGATAAACGGTTTTGACAGACACACGGACGGACAACAATGTGATCCTACAAGGGTTCCGTTTTTTCCTTTTGAGGTACAGAACCCTAAAAACTAAACAAAATTGGACATATTTATTTTACTTACACAGTTACCAGCCTGCATAGTGGAGGATGAGACAGCAGTTCATCCGCTCTTAAGCTGGGATACAGGGCAAAGTGCTCCGGAAACCAAGATACCCTCTCGGTGAGATAGCCAGTAACATCAAGGCGTTGCTGGCCTTTCTTGGAGAGCTGGAATGGATCGAATGACATATTTGTCCCACCAGCAAGCATGAAACGGGCTGGAACTGGAGTTATGAACTTTATGTGGCAGCATAGGTAAACATTTGAGGAGCTCGTGGCTAGATAATAACAGCCGCACGGGTCGATCTTCAAGGTTAAGCAACGCTTGCCAAGGTTAGTCTATGGATGGGTGACCATCTTAACATAGCGAGTTTCCTTCGTGCCTCGGAAAGCACGTTAAGCCGTTGGTCCCGGCTGTCATTTGTAGATCGTTGGCAGTCGTTACGGATAGTCAGAAGCCAGTAAATCTGACTCCAGTCTTGCCAAGAAGTGCCGTGTTACCCAGTTAATGGGTTGTGGAGGTCTGGTAGGCAGCCGCTCCTCGTAAAATACTGGTATTCAGCTAAATCCGGCTTGATTGGAAGCCGACCCCCATATAGTTGGGAAAAGGCTAGGCAGATGATGATAGGTAAACATTTATACTTACTACTTTTTTTGTTAAAAAAAATTGTTTGTCTGTAATGTTGGTTTACAAACGATAATTTTACGTAATAACGTAACAAGAAAACAATTGAATTCTTAACAAACAAGCCGAACGCTTAGGCCGATCGTGCCTCTCTATCGCTTGTTCCGCGCTCTCGCATGCACGCTCGGCTCAGGCGGAACGTGACATATTTTCGTACGTACGATTTATAAGACATTGTCACGTCAAAAATTGTAATAGTTCATACAATTTTCTGTGTTAATATCCAGCTTAAGAAGTGTTATTGGTGCAAAATCTTCTAACTTCCATGACGTGTTGGTTTATCAAATAAGACACGTAAGGAGAAATACACTGTATTTGCAACGGCCTTAAGTCTATAAGGAAAACGGTTACCAAGAAATATATTGTAATATCTGAGAACTTTCGACACATTTATCATTAAGGCGTAGAAACATTAATGAAGATTGTTTGTTGAAACCATTTAGCCAAGTTATGAAAGTGCTATTCACTGAGACTGATGATGTGTTCAAGTAATTGTGAAGATGAAGAGGTTTTAGTAGAATTAATATTTGTTTTTTGTTTGGGGATATTAATAATTTTGTTGTTTATTTATGGCCATGTTAAACTAGTTCATTAAAATACAGGCCAAGTGCGAGTTGGACTTTCGAACGAAGGGTTCCGAACCACAAACTGAAAAAAAAACGTTTCTTATATGGGAGCCCCCTTGTGTGAAAATTTCAATTTCTGTATACCTACTGGTACTAAGGTTCTTGAGTAACAGCCCGCTGACAAACAGACAGACGGACGGACGATCAGCAGAGGCTAAGTAATAGGGTTCCGTTGACTTTTTGGGTATAGACAGAACTCTAAAAATGTTTATGTTAACTTTGCTGCAAGTTTTTACCATCCAACTTGAATCTCTGTGCTTAAGTAAAGCACTGCGTCCCAAATAGATTCAAGTTATGGGGCAGTAGAAAGTTGCCCGAAGTGTTTCGTTGAATGTGTACCCAAGCCTGGTGTGTCTCCCTTTTGCATGCGAACTTGGCTAACACACTACCTTATGTCTAGATATTTGTTTTCTAAGGAATAAGCATGCGATTTTTTACTTGCAAAATGAAATACTTATAAGCTCTAGTAAACAATCGTGTCATTATTTTTTTAATACCTTCATCAGAGATGAAATTATAGAGCTTCAAAGATTATAATTAGAAAGAGAAGTCCGATATGAACTTTGACGTCAAAGTTTATGACGTCTACAGCGTTTTGGCGAGACGGAGATTTATTTGTTTGTAATAAATATATCTCGTTTCTTTTTCGAGCAGTTTTGATTGTATTTCCACTGTAAGTATTATACATATATTTGTATATTTTTAGATTAACTGCATATTATTAGACTTAGTCCGAAAGATAGGAACTTAAAAGTTAAATTACTATGTACTTATATTAGGTACCTATTTTGTAATTGTTTTCAGAATCATTTAATTTCACTGTCTTAAGACGATTATTACTAGTATTTAAATTCATTTTCTACTGCCACCATACCGCCGTGTTCCTGAAATAAGTAAAATGTAAGTGCTTCGCCAAGTTACATGTGGTAGTTAACAATTAACTTTAGCTGCAGGTTCCTAATTGAACATGTTGGTAATAAAAATAACAATTTAGCGAAATTACTGGGTTAATAATGATAGTTAATTGTTTCTCCTCATGAGGCGGTAAGTTTTAGAAAAAGGCTTAGATAAATGGATAGAAAGTTCACCTCAATTAAAAATACACAATTGTTATCTTAATATGGTTTTGCTCTTGACTCTAGTCTAGGTCAGAGGTGACAGAGACAAAGTCGAATTAGTACTTGAATAAGGTGCAAGACATGGAATGCAAGCATGGAGAAGTAATGACATAGAAGAGCGTTCCTAGGACCTTATCGTCATCACCATCATAATTTCATTCGGGGAGATTCACCCAATGCTGGGTTTAAATCAAATAAAGGAAAAATCTCTTTATTTAATTTTCTTTATTTTTAGGGTTCCGCACATCAAAAGGAAGAAAAAGGAACCCTTATAAGCTTACTTTGTTATCCGTCCGTCTGTCTGTCTGTCAAGACCCTTTACCTCGGGAACGCGTGGAGGTATCGAGTTGAAATTAAAACCATATACTTTGGTCTACGGTCTCTTGAAGCTGTGAAAAAATCAAAGTTCTAAATTAACGTAAAAAAAAGGACTATGAAATTTGGCAATTAATACCGTCTTATACTACAAATATAGGAAAATGTGTGAAAACTATACATTTGTAATTAAATCATAAAAAATATAGTCTTTATTTAAAGTAATATGTACCCACAAATTTATACGGAACCCTCATTGGGCGAATCCGACTCGCACTTGGCCGGCTATTTTTATTTTTTTCCTTATTTTACCACCAGACAGACGTTTCCAACTTTGAAGATCCCTTAAAACACCGAGCTAGTAGACGGCCACCATTGGTTAAGCCTACATTTATACCGAGAGCGAAAAGTTTACTTTAAAAAACACGCGAATTAGCACGACTAGAACCTGATGATCTAGGTCTTATTCGTACTAATTTAAGACCAACTTACCCGTTACCAAGGCTAACTAGCAAAACCTAGTTCCTAAAATACCTCTACAGGTTTTCTATCGATTCTCACAAGTGGTTGCTGTATGGAAGCAGGTGAACATTACTTGGATGTTAGTTTTTATCCCTTGTTTAATAATGGTGTAATTATTGCACTAGTGCTGTATCGCTGTTTAACGGGGCATTAGGGCTGCGGCGTAGAACTTGTATTTGGTACGTGAGCTGACTGTTAGTTCTCGGTAAATATAAATAGAGGGATTCTTTGTTTAGATGGAATTAATTTGTGTGCTCGTATTAGTAGTAGCGTCTTTTGGTAAAAGTAAAGCTTCTTATAAAAGTGCCTATGGGCGTGTTTAAAAAGAAACATTGGCTTTTGAGTTTTTTTTCGGTATTTCTTCTCAGGGTAGTCGCCAAACCTTGAATTATGAATTTTTGTATACAAACTCTCGCCGCCCATGTTTCCTCTTAAGTTACTTCCACAATGTCCTTTGGAGCAAAAACTAAAATAATTTCCGTAAATAAGATCGTCACCTTGTGTTAAGTTACGATAGACAAAGCTAACTAGCGCACTCATCGGAATAAGATTCTCGAATCTCGATTCACAATACGATAAACAGCTAAACAGTCACCACTCAACCTGCACTAAACCACGCAAAGTTCACCAATCAACGGCGTGTAATTAATTGAATCATGTACCTGAACGAATACTAAACACTAACCGAAGCTAATAACTTATCTGCACAATTATTTAGACTAACCGTTTAATTGTGTAAATGAATCATTCATTTTAGTTATGTAAAGTTCGACACAAGTAAGAAGCTCCATCGGATAAATCGTCGGGTCAATTCTGAATTAGTACGAATTGTGTGCATTGACAAAGTCATGAAAGTTTTTGTTCACTTGTAGCATCTCTTACGAATTAAAAAAATATACTTGAGCCACATTAACTGATGCTCACACAAATTAAAAATGAAAAAAGCAATAAGCATGCATTAAGCAATATTAAAAGACATGGCCTAATTCTGCCCTTAATCAATCCAGAATACATAAATGTACAGCAAATATTAAAATGTGAAAAGTACTTATAAAATAAACAAAATAAATCGCAACAATTACATTTCTCTAAAACAGGCGACAAAAAATGACAAAAAAATATGTGTGTTAATTGATTTTGTGTGGTTTCTGATTTCGACATAATTCTATGCATTGCAATACAACTGCCTCTCTGTTTGGATACACGCATAATTATGACAAACAGTATCTGTAGCAAGCCTGAAGATCAGACTAAAATAAAAAATACCCGCGACTGCCAGAATCGTCATCTGTAAAAGTCAACAGTCACTATTAACGCAGACACCATTTTTCTAGCTGCATGCCGCGTGTCATGATGCCTACCACGTTACGCATTATACATCGATAGTATTTTCAAGTGTGTGTATCCGAACATTCCAAACGTCATAGTAATGTTGACATTTCTGCGCTGACAGACCGCACTGCACTTGCGTTGATCTTATTACATATTATTGTCTTTTCGTTTTACTCTGTTGGGTATTTTTACTTGACCCCACGCTATCGTTCATCGGACTTTCGTTTACTGTGTATATTGTACTTGTTTGTTTGTTATTTGGATTCTGACGCTTACGATGTCAAGGTGCTTAAATTGTGGTGTGGCCACTAATCGAATGCGAAGGCATATGTAACAATTTTAATACCGCTGTTACAAAATACATTGACTGAATGATTATCTATACGAGAGGTACGTACCTAAGTTGTAATTATTTTCATACTGCTAAAATATAAAATAAATTGCAATCGAAGTTGGTAAGCTTCACCTACCATTTTAAGCAGTTGAGTTCCTTATTCGGAAAGAATGTTAGCATAATATAAGTACTAATCACGTACGTATTTTATGTTTTTCAGCTTCCTTCAGATGAACTGATTTGCATGTTATGTATTGTTAAACCAACGCTCAGAAGAAGGTACACATAGCAGAGTAGATACTGAGCTACCCAATGGTGTGTATTGGTTGTGGATGTTCTGTTATGGGGAGGCGCTACCCAATGCGATACAACACCTTTGAAGAAAACAAGTCCATTAATTGTTATTTTCTTCTCATGGAAAACCCACAATCCGGTTGGTGTGTGCTTTCGAACATACACGAGTATATTTAGCCTTGCTTTGCCCTGGCTGCTGTAAATTCCGATGCTGAAACAAATCCTTATAATTAATGAGTAAGGGTGCAGTCTCACTTGGCATATAGACTGCCAACGATTTGCCCATCCGTTACTATTTCAATGGTGCGGTCATTCTGCAAACGGTGTACTGTATGCATAATATAGGCATTCTATTGAATATAGTATTGGGCGCTAACTCAGGCTATCAGTCAACCGTCAACTGTACGCCAAGTGAGACTGCACCCTAATAATTACCAGTTATTATTTATACTAACCACATTTATTATACTGGCCATAACAGTTCTACCATTTCCTTTAAAAAGTAAAGGTGAAGATTTCATAGGTATAATGTCAAACATTGTTACAGGATCAGAGGGCAAATCTACAAGCATGTCATCCCTGTTGGATGCAAGCTAATCGGCACTTAGTACTGATTACACATAGATAGGTATAGATAGGAACTGCAGGAAAATGAACCTGGATTGCCCAAACCACCTCCACTTCCAACAGATGCTAATCCTATTGTCGCACATGAACCACCACCACCACCTCCACCAGCTGATAATCCTGCTGAAGCACGAAGAATTGACCAAATGAATTATCTGCCTAGTTACTAATGTGTTCCGAATACTTCTAGCCATTGTATTTTTAAGGAGTGTAATAGTCAATCAGGGCAGTTTTGAATTCCTACTTTTGTTAAGTTAATTATTATGTTCCTATCAGTTGCCGAACATGCGAGATATATTTATTTGCTAATGAGTGGCATTTATTACCTGAGAACACAAATACCTCGTCTTATTTTACTGTTCAACAGTCAGAAGATTTAATACAACTTCTAAAAAGAGATCTAGTAACTTTTGATTTTAATAATGTTGGATCAAATGCCGCATCACATTTGTCACTATTGGGCAGGACTTAAAGTGACAGAGCTCTTATCACTATATATTGAAATTCCTTTGGAAAATGCCCTTAGCCCTTATCTTTTGAGGGGGCGAATAGTCTGTAAATAATATTTTTCATATATTTTGTTTGATAGTGAGCCATCCAGCCCCAGTCCCTTGGATGCCATTTTAGGCTATTGTTGTAGCTGCCTAGTTGGAAATCAAACAGTTGGGTGTTGTTGCCATGTCATGACGTTGTTATGGTATTTGGGCTGGGCCAGGCACCAAGCAAATATAACGGCACCAGCCTCATTCCTCGATAACATTTTATTGATCTTTGAAGATGAATAGGGTTCTAAGTGGATGAAAACATTGAATGTGTCTCTGAGTGATTGCAATGATGTTTTTCTTAAAATGTCTGTAAAAGAAGTAGGTAGAAGTAGATATATTTAATAAGCAAATGTATATCCTATGTACCTAATTAATTATATACTTAAATAAAAATTCAAGTGCTATTTTAGTGTTTTATTGCCTATGCAATTCTACTTTTTTTTTTGCAAAGTCTCTACGAGCAAGTTATAATGTTCAGATTTGTGTAGACGACGAACTTTTCTTTGCTATCGCGGCCTTTCTATGACGAGAGGCTGATTTGATGAGAGACTAATCTATCTATAATATATAAAGCTGAAGAGTTTGTTTGTTTGTTTACTTACTTGAACGCGCTAATCTCAGGAACTACTTACTGGTCGGATTTGAAAAATTCTTTCAGTGTTGGATAGCCCATTTATCGAGGAAGGCTATATATCATCACGATAAGATCAATAGGAGCGAAGCGGTAATGGTATTTTCATTTTTGGCTCTTCACTCGTAATTCTGTGAAAATGCATGGAACACTGACATTGAGAGTGTTCCATACATTTTCATAGAATTAGATGTTCCCTGATATCGATGTAAATGAATGTCGTATCGGGTTAGTGAAGAAACTGTCTTTATATCCATTGTTAACAATATTCTTGCATTGTTTCGTCTACAAAAATCGAAATGTTTTATCCTATTTATCGCGTCTCTCGCTTCTTCTCTAATCATAGAACTTAAATTATTGCAAAGACATACATGTAAGCTTTAATATGACGTATTGTATATCAATGTACATGAATATTTTTTTAGGGCACGGCTCTATACTAATTCCGACCATGTGAACACAAGCACCTTATAACTAACTATTTTTTTAAATAGGAAGCTTGTAATTAGCAAATTTTATTACTTATTTATGTTATTTCAATTTGGTTATTAGTCTGTAATTTTCTGTAAAACAAAATAAATAAATAAAATAAATAAATAAATTTTTCTGCGTAATTAAACCCAAAATACTAAAAACTAGCCCAAAATCAACCATTCAGCCAGTTCGCACCAGAGACACATCACCGGTAAGTTAGAGGATCCTCTCTTTTTGAATAGAGGCTTGCAGACTAACCACCGGATTTTAGGGGCAAACGCTCTTTACTGAATAGCCCTTGAGTAAAAAAATAACTACTACTAGAGTAGCGCAGTGGTACGAGTAAGTCAGCGATTGACTACTCAAAAATGTATCAACGGAATTGACTTGAGCTGTAATTTTTTTGCATTTCAACTATTGCTCTCGCCGATAGAATGTAACTTACTAAGAGGATCAGTCGGTCATCCGATTAGACATATAGTATGCAACCTCTAAGCCATGTCGTACTTATAAGCCATAGTTTAGGAATCTGTTCGTGGAACTGGCCAGCTTGTTTCACAGCATAAGGTGCAGGCATGTCTAGAATGAAGATAATTTATTAGGTTTTAATGGATTTAATTACCATTTTTGTGGGCTGTGAGTGCTAGAATTACTGATGACTAATCGATAGATTTGGTCCGATTATTTATATAATTCCAAATTATTGATCATGTCAGAAGTCGAAGATTCGGCAGAAAAGCATAAATCATCTGCCTAGCCTTTTCCCAGCTGAATACTAGTAGTTTACGTGGAGCGGCTGCCTACCAGGCTTCCACAACCACCCACTCCACAACTCATGGCAAGACTGGAGTCAGATTTTCTGGGTTCTGGCAATCCGTAACGACCGCCAAAGATCTGCAAATGACAGCAGGGCCCACCCGTTTAACGTTCATTCCGAGGAACGGATTAATCTCGGTAGTTAAGATGGTCACCCATCCACAGACCAACCTCGGCAAGCGTTGCTTAACCTTGAAGATTGACCCATGTGACTGTTAACATTTCAAATACAAATGTGAGTGTGTTTGTTTGTTACGCTTTCGCGCCTCAATCGCCGTGCCGATTTTCCGTTTGATGAATTGGTACAAATATAGATGGGACCCTGGAGACGGTGCGAGTATACTTTAACGCGAGTGAATCCACGGTCAACAGCTAGTTATATACAATTCAATTCCTCGAACAAATTACAAACAAAAAAGCGCCATCATCCATCGGCTAACGCATTATCTGAACGTGAGATCAAGCTCGACCTGTTGAACTTTAGCGGCGGACTCATGCTTAGACCGCGAGAACCCGTAATTATGAGTTGAAGGGTTAACAGGGACCTTACTAATGCGCCAGTCCACATAATACTTAGGTACAGTCGATGGAAGAGATGAGGGTACAGGCACATCAGTAGCACTACTTTTAAACCGCTTGTGTTCGCTGAGTAAGTGAGTTGACGTATTGGTCTGTAGTGCTATTCTGTAACAATATTTTCGTATCTCAACAGCGGAATCCGAGGTGAGTATCAAAGTCGTATAAATATAAGATCTTTATGTTGTGTGTAATAAAGCTCAGTTTGTGAGCTTTGTCACTCAGGTGAGGCTCGATATCGAAATGGTTATTTACATGGACTAGCTGTTGTGTGCTGCTGGGAGGTTTGTTGCGCCATACTTCTTCCGTAGGTGACAGCATATACTGGAGATGGTAGCCCTTTCGGCATGGGCACGCTCAGCACAATTTTACTGTACCTATCGTTTTTTATGTTTTTGTTTCTCTTTTTAATAATGTGTTTTTTACTGATGTATTGTGTCTGTGTCGAATATTTCTTCTATTTTATTCTAAGGGTGAACGGACGCGAATTTTGAGAATCTATTGGCTAAATAAAAACTCTTCAAGGTTAACCAACACTTGAACCACGCTACGTAAAATACTGGTATTCAGCTGAATATGGTTTGACTGGATGCCAACCCCAACATAGTTTGGAAAAGGCTAGGCAGATCATGTTCCTTAAAAAAGAGTTGATTGTCAGCCTAAATTTAATAAATGACTATAGGTTTTGACTTGATAACGCTCTCAAAAAATCGCCTGAATCGTGAAAACTAATAAAAACTTATTTCATGCTTGTACATTAAACTATTTTGTTTGACTGTACATAGAACCGAACAGCTCAAATTTGTACGTTTTATTTTTATCTGTTTGCAAACAGCCATTTATCAAAAGTTGAACGATTCCCAGATACTCGTTGTTCTCAGCCACCATACAAATATGGGTGGGGCATTGGGCGAAAATTATAATGTCGTGGCATTAAGTTGTTGAAGTAATCACAGACTGATTAATGATCCAGAACAGGTAAATATATCAATTAAAACGGAGTCAAAATGCTAAATAATCGAAACTACTTTAGTTCATTTACAAATGTAATTTATCAATCATCAATCCTAACATATAAAATTCTTCCGTTACTGACTGATTGAGTGAGAGACAGCGAATAGCCGAAGCTACTGGTACGGGCTGTTTGGTATGTATGTTCCTTGGGGAGTGAAGGGAAGCACAAAGAGAGAATTTTACGAAATTCCTACGGGACCGGGAAAACTGGGATATGCGTGTACAAAGTCGCGGGCAGAAGCTTGTACATATATAAAATTATTCCCTTATTGACTGATTGAATGACTGACTGACAGAAAAGGCACGGCTGAAACTGCAGGTCGTAGAAAGTTGAAATTTGGCATGTATGTTCCGTGGGGAGTGAAGGGGAGCAAGAAAGAGAGGAGTTCCTGAAATTCCTACGGAAACGGGAAAAAACGGGATATGCGCGTACGAAGTCGCTAGCAAAAGCTGGTCTGCCATTTATATTATGTCGCAATGGTTTGAGTATTTTAGCTAAAAGCATGTGATATTAATCACAGACTTGATTTATTATTGCATTTTGACTCCTAATTGGATTCGAAACTTGTTGTTTCGCCATTATCTCTTTGTCTCAACTTCGTAAATTAGTTCTCGAAGATCTAGGTTTTAAATTGAGTCGATGTTTGTGGACAATAAAGAAGTGAATGTCTTCTGTTTAATTTGTTCTCAAGATTTAAATGTCGTTAAATCCAAGGGGTTTTAAGGTGAGACAGTTAAGTCTTGTGTTTAAATATTTATTTATCTATATTAATATTATAAAGCTGGAGAGTTTTTGGTTGAACGCGCTAATCTCAAAAACTGCTGGTTCGAATTGAAAAAATCTTTTAATGTTGGTCTTCTAAATAGCATCACTTGTGGATGCTATTTAGAAGTCATCTCAGCGATGATCTATTTTAAAAACTAGTTAAAAAGAAGGGAAATTGGACCTGTTATTGACAGTTTGCAATATGAGAAATACGGCTCAGAAGACCAATATAATACTAATTTTTAAACAACAACCGCATTCGTAAGAAAATTAAAGGGTGTTTTTTTCAGATTGCTAATGCAAAGCTTCTTATTAGAGGACCTCGTGGCTAAATAATAACAGCCACACGGGTCGATCTTCAAGGTTAAAGCAACGCTTGCCAAGGATTGTCTGTGGATGGGTGACCATCTAACATACCGAGTTTCCTCCGTGCCTCAGAAAGCAAGTTAAGCCGTTGGTACCGGCTGACAATTGTAGATCTTTGGCAGTCGTTACGGATAGTCAGAAGCCAGTAAATCTGACTCCAGTCTTGCCAAGAAGTACCATGTTACCCAGGTTGTGGAGGTCTGGTAGGCAGCCGCTCCACGTAAAACACTGGTATTCAGCTGAATCCGGTTTGACTGGAAGCCGACCCCAATAGTTAGGAAAAGGCTAGGCAGATGAATGCAAAGCTTCTTAAAAATACGTGAATTGCCCCCTAGAGGAATCAGAAGGCAATTCTCGTATTTTTTACACATTGCCTTCTGATTGTTACTCTCCCCCACACACGAGAGGCCACAAAGTTTCAAACGCACCGCATAGTTCTGTAACTGCGTCCAGATTGATTCGTTATCACACGGAACGTCCCGCCGTACGCTGTGCCGGACAGGTACGCGATGTTCCGACCACATTAATTGACAGCTGAATCGGTACGGGCCTCGAATTAATCGGACTTCGTTTTGAATTATTTATAGGATGCATTGCGCGAGTGGCCGCGGGGTAGGCGAGAGGTGAGGTGGAGGGGGGCGCGGCAACAGGTCCGCATTGTGTCGGGATGCAGGGGATGAGGACCAGGCTAGGGTTGGCGCGAAAGAGTTAATTTAAATTTTGAATGAGAATTGACAATTGAATTTTGGCAATTGAGTAGGAAGTGAAATTATATCATAGTTTTATTTCTTTATTTTGCGATTTTAGATTATGTTTGAATTAAAATTGCGTGTTGTGCGACCTGACGCTACGGTATTACTAGTGAATCTCATCCAGTTCAATATAATCGTTGATAAATTTGTCATGCTGATAAATTGTCATGCTGATAAATTGTCACGCTGATAAATTCGTAGACAATGTCCCGCGATAAGACATAACTACTTTTCCATGTTGCTGATTTTGACGTTGGATGATTTTCAACTAGCACACGGGCGGAGCAGGCAGAAGTTAGTGTATTTTATTATATTTTACCCGGCCTGTAGTGTACACGTGAACCTGAACAGCTATGTCGTTTGCCATATTTACGAGTAAGTCCTGTATTGTGCAGATAGAAGTTATTATCCACTCGTTAGTTCATCTATGACCGAGGTTTTATGTGATACTGATGGTACAAGAAAACGTAATGATGGTTCGCCGGCCTTAGTCATTGCTTTTTCAGTAATGAGGTTTATGATTCGACTGTATGCTTTCAATCGCGAATATCCGTTATAGCAAATAATGCTGTAACGATAGTAGACGGCTATAAGATGATATTCGGAGAATAACACTAGTATTCGGACACAGCTCACATAGTTTAGTACTACCTACCTATATTTTTTTATATATCTGCGATTTTCGCCTCGACGGCTGACCAGAATTGGATGGAACTCAGCACACGGGTAGGCCATGTCCTGGATATCAACCGATATATAGTGTGTATATAACTTTTGATATTTCATGTTTGTTGATAAATCACGACTATTTACGTCTCAACGCTTGAACGGTTTTGGTAAAAATTCGTCACACAGATCATCTTCTGATGCTGTTTTATCCTAGTATTTCGATCTTTCTTTTCGGAAGACGCAACGTTGCTAGGAAGGCTTCCCTCAAGGTGGACTGATGACTTAGTGAAGGTCGCGGGTAGCCGATTGATGCGAGATGCACAGGACCGCTTGTTGTGGCGACACTTGTTCCGCCTATATCCAACAGTGGACGTCTTTCGGCTGTTATGTTACGATATGATGCACAGTCAGAAGCTAGAGAATGTAATTATCCTGCTTTAATATTAATAGGGCTTCATAAACCTTGGGTCCGGGTTCAAAAGCATCGTCCTAGTCCAAGCGACAGTTCTGGGCCGCGGTCAATTATACCAGGCTCAAGCAATTTGCTAACGAACAGACGGATCAGTTCCACTGATGTTAGTGTTCAAATTATTATCTAGGTTGCCATGATGGACTCGTTCTGGTGGAGGTAGCGGGATTCAGTTCGCCGCTTCTCCGCGTCTTAATTTAGTTGGTTTGTAGATTATATTTGCTATTCTTATCTGGAAGATGATTAATTGGTGCGGTTTTGTTTAATAACTGTGTTAAGAGTTGGTGATTTTTACCCCTATGATATTGTATTGAAGCGGTTAATTGGAATTTACATAGTCATATACATTTATATAGTAACATTTTCATAAAATTTCAATGCCTGGGGATACTTTGTGATTAAGTTACAATTATAAATACCAAAATAAACTGTAGTACGACTATATTTCAGAAGATTAAAATTAAATTATTTTCCGTATTCAGTTTTGGCTGACGAATCAAATAGATACAGAGCAATTACAGGTATCTGATATTCAGCGTTTATGGCATTTTGCGTATTTTTCATTAAGAGTTTTTGATGATTTGCGAATTTGAAATTTTGCGACGAAGTCTGCCGATCTGACAATATGCGTGACTGACCAATAATAATTGATGTTTAAAGCGCAAAAGATTGTGTTAGTTTTGTAGTGTTTAGAAAAATGTTGTTAGTTATACTTTTTAAAATTCACCTGTGGTCGCCACCCCTAGGCGGCGGGTGCGGGGGTGTAGGTGCGCGGGCGCGGGCGCGGGCGGCGCGGCAGGAATGCACGCTCTTGTTCGTTTTGGGAGCGTCTGCGCAGGTAGGCGCGCGCCCCTCCCCCGCCGCACAGCCCCCGTTGCTATGCGCATACTCAACTGACGAAGCTTCTAGAGTTTGCTCTGGAAAGGGTTAAGTTTATAGGTGGATTTTAAATGAATTATATTTTAACAATACACTTTATTATAGATTTTTTAAATACATATACACATTTGTGCGGGAATTGAAATACATACGTAATTATAATTTGTGTAAAACTAGCTACAGCCTGCGCATATTTTAACACGAAATTTTATTGCACTCAATATCTAAGTTCTACCTGTGACAGTTTTTTTTTTGTCGTCGGATCAGTATTTACAGAGACTCACTTTTCCAAAAAAATCTACAGATTGTACTTCGAAGAGTGTGCCCAAAAACTCCACGACCTCATCCCACCGGCCCCCTTCTACCATCGGGCATCCAGACGCACTGCATCTTACCATCGCTACCTTGTAGCTATTCCACCAATTCGCACTTAGCGTTTCCAAACGTCTTTTATAATGCGTACGTACAAAGGAGTGGATCTCTCTGCCTGCGTCTGTGTTTCCAAACGCTTTACAACCCTAATCTCTTCAAAGTTAGAGTGAACAGGCACCTTCTAGGTAAGCTCGCTCCATAGTAGACTTTGTCTCTGTCATCTCTGACATAGACTAGAGTCAAGAGCAAACCCATCATTAATAAAAAAAATAAAAATAACTTTACTATTTGTAATATTTAGCTATAGCTAAGATTTGGTTGACCCAAAGAAGGCTATATATAGGACCAAAAACTGTTTGTTTGATTGATTGGATCTATTGAGCCGTATTACCAATCTGCACATGAAATAAAGCAAAACGATTGTGAAAATAGATTAAAATAATATTAAAGTGTGAATCTGGATACTCATTACGGGTTGATGAATATGAAACTCACTTGAGGCCCACATATCATGGCGACATATTGTTTTGAGATGTTCATGGTGATTACTTACTCAAAATATCACGAGAAATCTATGTGGTACTGTTGCTTTAACATTTTTTCACAAATAACCAAAACAAAAAGTTTCCTAAAGATAAATTAAGCAACTTTTTTAAACTCAACGAAATACTCGTACCTGCGTCGTCCCACGTAGTCGTTCGTCAGTCGGGTATACACCGGCGGAGCCCTTCAATATTTTTTACTCGTTTACTCGTCCGGAGGTCATTCGAGTAGTAAAAGTAAAGCATTGAGTCCAAATAAAAACGCTCCGACGGTCCATGGGAGCTGAATCCAGGTCATAAATGGTGCGCCCACGAAAACTGCACGTGACTTGATTAATTGTCATTTCTATAAGTGTTGTATTGATAAGTTGCTTAAAATAAAGCAGGATACTTTTGGGGTATTATATAACTATGTAATGAAATTAAGGCCTTCTCAAAAGATAATTTCTATTCCTAAGTCCAGAGTGCCAATTCAAATCATTCTCACATTCGCATTGCATCCGCATCTTAATCGAAATCTGACAAAAATGTATGAAAATTGACTTGGCTTCTTGACAGTTTGCGACTGACATGCGAATGCGAACGTTGTTTAAAAACCGCCCAAGTGCGAGTCGGACTCGCACACGAAGTGTTCCGTACCATAAACCTAAATTTTTGTTATTTGTTGTTATAGCGGAAATAGAAATACACAATCTGTGAACATTTCAGCTCTCTACCTATTACGGTTCTTGAGATACAGCCAGACACAGATAAAACGGACAGGCAGACGGACAGCGGAGGCTTAGTAATAGGGTTCCGTTGGTTACCCTTCGGATACGGAACCCTAAAAATGAGTAGTATTGGCCCTCTGCAGGTCTTCGGCGCACCCTGAGCCTCTAGACAAGTGACAGTAGCGTTGCGAAGTCAACTTTCAAAACATCAAAAATGTATGGGACTAGCTTCTGCCCGCGACTTCGTACGCGCATATCCCGTTTTTCCACGTTTCCGTAGGAATTTCGGGAAATCCTTTCTTAATACTCCCCTACGGAGTGTGGAGAAGCTACATGCTAAATTTTAGCTTTCTGCGACCAGTAGTTTCAGTTTAACGCTGTCGAAGTGTCACGTGTTCAATACCTTGTATTTTAGAATTTAGAGAATAGATCACTGGACAGTTATTGCTGCTACACACCAGGCTGATTAGATCATCATCATCATCTGCCTAGCCTTTTCCCAACTATATTGGGATCGGCTTCCAGTCAAACCGGATTTAGCAGAATACCAGTATTTTACGCGGAGCGGCTGCCTACCAGACCTCCACAACCCAGTAACTGGGTAACACGATACTTCATGGCAAGAATGTTCTATGTCCTGCTCCTACTTCTATGTCCAGCAGTGGAATCAGTGATGATGATGAGAAACATGAGATTTTGCACAAGGCTTAATTTTGAGATGTAGGTGAGCGCTAAGAAAGAATTTTTGTAAATTCAACCTTGAGAGGGTGTGAAAAATTTTTGGTTCTAACTAAATCTAAGTCGCGGGCGGAGTGCTAGTTAGCAATAAAGGAGTAAAAATAAATCATTTGAATCTACTATTTAACTCCCCGTTTAACACTTTTGTAGTAAGGATTAATTGGCTCCCGTGTTGGAAAGACGTACCTACATATTAGCAAGGACTCAGATAAACTCGGCAGATTAGGTGAGAGATTCCGATGCGATAGGACTTGCTGAGAATTATATAGACTATGGTTAATATGTAATTTGGACTAACTTTTTAGACATAAGTATCTTGCGTATGTGTATGTTTTAATAAAAACCTTTTTAATAAAAAAATAACTTTAATTTCGGAAGTCGGTGTTTTTGGTTATTTCGTTTTTGAACACTGACTTCTGAAATTAAAGTTATTTTTTACTTTGTAGTGTTTTGTTTTTGGAAGTCGGTTTTATTTTTATTAAAAAGTTTTTTTCGCAGTTGGCCGGTTTTATTTTTCTTTCTCTTTCTTCTTTTTAATACCAATTTTCCTAGCAATGCGTAACTGTCAAACCTGGTTAGAGCAATTAAAAATACTGACATTCATCCCCATCTAATTAGATAGAAAGTTCAAACGTGAAAGGGCTAAGATCCAATCATGATTTTAATTAGTTCGTTTGAAAACTTTATTCCTGTTTGCTTATCCCAATGTTTATCTTAAGCTGAGTATTTTCTTAGGCTTTAGTACATTGGTTCCCAGGTGGTCTGCAAAAACTAAAATGTAGTCAGCAAAAGATTTTAAATGTTATACTTCTTTTCTAGGCAAGCGTGCTCCATCTTCGACCACATCATCGCTTACCATCAGGTGAGATGGTGGTCAAGCGCGTGCCTTTCAATAGTAAAAAAAAAACACAACTGAAAACTGGGAACTGATTTTAAGTCTCTATCAGAAATATTGTGTTATCTATATTATTGCTTATAGCTTTTGATTCTAAAGAGAAGGTATGTTTTAATTTTTCATTTATGGTACACGTAAGTTTTTTTTCGGAGGAACTCGCGGCTAAATAATAACAGCCGCACGGGTCGATCTTTAAGTTTAAGCAACGCTTGGTTGGTATGTAGATGGGTGACCATCTTAACATACCGAGTTTCCTCCGTGCCTCGGAAAGTACGTTAAGCCATTGATCCCGACTGTCATTTGTAGATATTTGGCAGTCGTTACGGATTGTCAGAAGCCAGTAAATCTGACTGCAGTCTTGCCAAGAAGTACCGTGTTACCCAGTTAATAGATTGTGGAGGTCTGGTAGGCAGCCGCTGCACGTAAAACACAGAGGTATTTAGCTGAATCCGGTTTGATTGGAAGCCGACCCCAATATAGTTGGGAAAAGGCTAGGCAGATGATGTAAGTTTTTTTTGTAAATCGTCTCGTTCAGCTGTTATTATCTAGCTACGAGCTCCTTTAGTAAGATCAGAAAATAAAATAGAAATAAATAAAATAGATTATGTTTTGTTAAAAATAAGTAGCCTTCAAGCGTGTTGGTAGTGGGAGTGTAAGAAGATTATGTGTTCATCATACATACTGAGATGTAAACGAGATTACAACGCAGTCTGGATCAAAAGAGTTACATTGTATTTTGAAAGGCATAAACATACATGAGAACAGTATGTGGGCTTATATGTTTGAAACTGTATTATGCCAAGATAATACATCAGAGAAAAATTGTACACACAGTTTTACTATATTTATAGTAAAACTACAGTGTATATACTTAAATATTAGACTACGAAAGTAACTCTGTCCCTCTGTCCATCGGTCTGTTTGTTCCTTCTTTTGGCAGCTAGTATAAAATAAAACCGAAATCTTGAGATTAACCACGCCTTATGTTACATCTAAAAATATACATTTTAATTAAACTCTCGATCAGATAATTTATAAAACATGACGAGCAATTTACTCTGTATTAAAATAAACATTAATTAAATATTATAATTAGTATGATTATCAGAAACAGCTAGCAATTAAGGTTACAGCTACTTAATTAAAGTAAAGTTTTTACTTTCTTTCAAGTCAAGTTGTGGTTATGTACTACAAGAGGTCTGCGGTTTGACCACGGTCCATCACAGTCTGTCTACACGGCGGGTTGTTTCTCGTCTATTGTCTTCTATTTTATTAGGTAATTTGTGGTCAGATAATGTTTTGTGGTCGATGGGCGTCAGGTCATGATAATATGTGGTAGTATCATCTAATGCTAGTGAAATACTGTTTTTTTTATTGAGACAGTTATTATTTTATTAATTCTATTAGTATTTACATAGTTCACATATATATATCTATTTCCAACTCAATACTGCTCATGTTCAATGTGACCACACTTTCGTTCAGACCATTTTTTGTTCTGCCATAACTCAACACTTCTCATTTCTATTATTTTCACAGCCTCAATCAACGTGCACCGTAAAAATATCAATAAAACATTTTTGTGGTCGAGACACATTTCAACTGTGGTCGTGGTCACGTCATAAAAATTGTTGTCAAGTCCGCGATACAATGGTTTTCATCAAAAGTGAGACGGGTGAATGAGTGAAATTCGATGTCTGATTGTTAAGAGGAAACATGGCCGGTGAGACCTTGCATGTAAAAAGTCATAATTCAAGGTTTAGCTCTCGACTGTTCTCTCCTCCAATATTGGACCGATTTAAGAGATATTTAGAAATTATATATATACAAACTGAATAAGGAGGATTTATACTGTGTTTTCTTCTTTCATGATTTATTAACCGTATAAACACTATAACCCTCAATATAATTGGGAAAAGGCTAGGCAGATGATGATAAACACTAGAACCCTCACAAAATGCTCAAAATTGACGGAAAAATCGCTGTCAATAGAGCCCTAGTGTATAAATTTGGCAACTTTTAATAAAAAAAGGAAAACATCCCACACAGACAAACATCCACACATCCTTCTTAGTCAGTTTGTGAAATATCTCTTAAATCGGTCCAATATTGGAGGAAGAAACAGTCGAGAGCCAAACCCCGAATTACGACTTTTTAAAAAGCTTTTTACATACAAAGATTCGTCGCCCATGTTTCCTCTTAAGAAATTTTTAACCTAACACCAAAACACCTCTGTATATATTATACGTATGTTGATTAAGGATTATACTCATTTGTATTTAAATAACTTGTGTTTGAAAGCTATTATGTTACCGGTAACCTGTTTGTAACCGTCGGAGTGTTGTATAAAATGTTTATAGTAGCGAAAGATCGAGTTAATTAGTGATTTAGTTCGTTGGTGCGCGTGACTTTGCTATTAAGAGATAAAATATAATTGGTTCTCGATATCAGCTATAAAAAAATGAGATATAGACATCTGAGATTCACTATACTAAAGGTCAATTCTCGTACTTAAAAAGCGTTCAAATTCGAGTCGCAATATCATCTCGAAAATCAATGTCAAAAACCTATCAAATGTGTGGAATCATCACGTTTCTGCCCTTATGCCATGTTACTTGGGGCCGGTGCAATATCTGCAATCAGCCTTCACGTAATCACTAACTCCCTTTTCTTTCATATCACTCCTCACACAATCCATCCATCCTTTCTTTGGTTTCCCTCTCCCTCTCCATTCATCCACATTTATACTCGTAACTCTTTTAGGTACATGCGTTTCATCCCTCCTCTTCACATGACCAACTAAGACTGTTGTCTCGGTTGGTCATGTGAAGAGGAGGGATGAGGTGGTTCCCTTTCAACTTTTCAGCCAATTTTTTGTTTTTTTTTTTTTTAAGGATTGGAAATCATCAAATGACTCCTTCCGCTCTGGGCGAGGCGGAAGGGAATTTCAGACTCTTACTGACTAAAACCCATCCGTGCTCCTCCTAATGCCCTTTGCGTTCCAGGGCTGCGGCGTCTCTTTCGAACGGATTCCGCACCCAACTTTTCAGCCACTGGCGCTGCTTTTAAACTAATGTACTCGTTTCTCACTATATTCATTCTCGTTATGCCATACATCCATCTTAACGTTCTCATCTCTGCTACATCCAATCTATTTTCCTTTATGTGGGGAATCTAGTGGTATTGTTTGAAAGACTGCATCATCTGCTTAGCCTTTTTTCAACTATATTGGGGTCGGCTCCCAGTCAAACCGGATTCAGCTGAATACCAGTATTAAACGTGGAGCGGCTGCCTACCAGACCTCCACAACCCATTAACTCGGTACTCCTTGACAAGACTGATGTCAGATTTTTTGTCTTCTGATTGTCAGTAACGACTGCCAAACACCTGACAACCGGGACCAACGGATTAACGTGCTTTCCGAGGCACGGAGGAGTCTTGGTATTTCAAGATGGTCACTCATCCACAGACATACCTCAGCTAGCATTGCGTAACCTTGAAGATCGACCCGTGCGGCTGTTTTTATTTAGCCACGAGCTTTTTTGAGAGATAGCGGACTGTCTTTATTCCTTAAAATACGGGAATTTTCCCCTGTAGTTGTTAGTACGTTTGCTAACGACCACACGACTGGCTTTAAACAAAGCACGCTTTGACAATGGGCGGGCACGCGCAGTCTTTAAGAGAATTCCTGCACGTTGGAAGGGACCATCTTTGAAATACTTTTAACGTTTAATTCTAGTACTAAGTGCGAACTTAAAACCACTACAATGGGAATCTCGTAAAACATTGCACAACAGAGTTGCCAGAAATATATATATGTGTGTAGTATATACCAAAAGATGTATGTATATTATTGCGTTCCTTACAAAGAGTATCGTTAAAGACGAAGTTCAAGCATTTGAAATTGTAATTTATACTGTAATACCACTCTCTGGTCCTTCGAGGCGGCTTTTTAAATAAAATGCTCCGGATTAATTGAAGGGACTTTATTTGTGTGCCTCGTTTTGTAGTCTTGTTTATTTTTCCTTTGAATTGATTCCTTGGATCCGTTTCTTGTTTGAATACATTTAGTCATCGGCTTTATATTTGTAATAAGATTAGACGCCGCAAACTGGGAGTGTTTGAAGTGGGATTACACTGAGGAGCAAGTTCTGAGCTTAAAGTTAAACAATTTCGAGTTAGTAAATACAATTTGATAAAAGCAAACGTGTAAATGTAGTTTCTGTTAAGACCTTAAATAAATAATGAATTCATGAAAGTGGACTTAGAGATTTTGTTTATTTAGTAGATAAAAGGCAAAAACCGAACGAAATTGACGTCTGTAAAATTGGCTTCAAATCTCATTCTAGACCTCACACAAAACACAATGACCTCTTGTTTGTTATGTTATTTTGAATTATGTTTTGAGAACGGCACTACGAGAGCCAATTCCTTTTCAGGTAAGGTTATCTCTCCGACTGTCACTGCAGCTTAACATGACATCATTATTCATACCTTTAAATATTTCACATACTAAACAAGGATAGCATTAAATCTTTAGATACAATCTGTCTCTCCGGTTTTTTTTTCATAAGAGTAACCGTGGCCCTGGAACGCAAAGGGAATTAGGAAGAACACGGATGGGTTTTAGTCAGTAAGAGTCTGACACTCCTTTCTGCTCCGCCCAGAGCGGGAGGAGTCATATCTCGATTATTTCTCAACCTGAAACAACAACGGGTTGCACACCGGGAGTGCCGGCTGAAGTGAAAACTTGAATACGTGCTTCGATCAGGTCACGTGTCCTGACGTTAACATGTTACCCATCACAAAAAAAGTGCACAACGCCGCTAAAGAAGTTTGCAGGACTCGTGACCATCTTACGAATTTTCGATCAGGGTCACGTGTGCTGACACGAGTTTAAAAATTTTTACCCATCTCAAAAAAGTGCACAAATCCGCTAAAGCAGTTTTCACTTCAAAAAATGATACACTCTGCCTTGTGTTGACGCACGTTCGGTGGTGTGATTGATTGACTGAGTAATCACACTAAAACCACTACAACAGACGACACCATCAAAACAACAACAACTTCTACAAAATGTTGAATGAAACCATAGTACATTCTGTCAACGCACTAAGGTGAGATCCTGGTGTCCTGAAACACAGGTCTCGAGCCTAGTTTAGGCAAAAGTCTCCCACAATAAATACTTACCTGAATTATTTATGTAATCCAACTTATGTAAAACTAGTTGACCCGCGGGTAACTGTCAGTAACTGGGTAACACGGTACTTTATGGCAAGACTGGAGTCAGATTAACTGGCTTCTGAATTTTTCAAATCGGACCAGTAGCTCCTGAGATAAGCGCGTTCATGCAAACAAACTCTTCAGCTTTATAAATTAGTATACATAATTTATGTATATTGTGGTGAGAAAGAAAGTATATTAAATTATGTTACGTTATGAGTTTTAAATAGCCAGCGATTACTTCAGAAACCTATATTCAGTTCTACCTATAGCCAGTAAATTTTGGCGACACATTTCTAACATGGCGACGTGAAAGTGCGCGTAGTGCCATAAATCGCTGGGTCTCGAGTGTAACGAGCTAGGGTCACGCACGCGACTCGCACGTGCACTGAGTGTGACAAATGTTCCGTGTCACAACTGTCTCTGTAGGTGGTAACCCTGTACTTTGGAAATAGGGTTTATCTCTCCGTCATGAAAGTATGTTTCACTGTCGAAACCATGGCTGCTGTGAGTTAGATTCCCATATCGAGCATAAAATGTTATTAGATTTTTACATTATCAGTTTTTCTGTGACTGAACACCCTGGTGCACACTTTTGCACTATAACACGCACACTTTTGCTCTATAACACATTTTTGCATAATAGCATACTGGTGCACTATAGCACACTTTTGCACTATAGAACACTTTTGCAATATAGCAAAATTTTGTACTATAGCACTCTTCTGCACTTTAGTACACTTATGCACTATTATAACACACTTTTGCACTATAATATTTTCCGCGTCGATGGCAAGTCTCCGCTGAAATTGGCCGTCAGGGCCAAAATCGGTCAGGACTCAGGAGCACTATTATGTTAGGCCAGGAGGAAACTGAAATCTAAATGTTCTATTCAATTATCTAGTCATTGGATTTTGTTGTGGGTTCCAGGATTTTTTGTAGAACAAGAGTAAAACTTGCATATAAACTAGTAAAAGATGATATGTCTTAAATTATTTCCTCATCACACTGCCCGTTGGTCTCGGGTTGTATGCGCTACAGCTGAGCCTGGGGTCCTAGGTCGGAAACATTAAACAAAAACGTTTTTTCCCATTAGGAATTTTGGTTAGGAGGATTAATATAAAAGTTTCAGGGACTTTCTCTATAAGCAAGCATTTTCAGTAGGAAATATTTATGGTAATATTGTGACTTGAGCAGTAGTGGGACAACCCTAGTTTTGTAAGAAATAGGGATCAATAAAATAAGTTCCATAGCTTTTACCTTTTGTTTAAAAGTTTCTAGCCTACTTTGTGTACAATGTACATTATAATTTTCCGTACAAAACTAAAAGCGGCTTGTTGAAGTAAAATCAATTGAAACCAAAATTAAGACGTGTCGTAAATTTGTGAAAAATAGTCCATTACTACAATAACTTATTGGTTCAGTAAAACATACGGAACATAATAAATATTAATACTAAAACTGTAGCAAAGCTAGTCGGATTGTTGGTAGCGGCGCAGTCACGAACATTAATCTTACTTTGCTCTGAAAGCGTACCGAGAACTCACTAACTGCTGTTTTCCACTTTTTATGGCATTAATTGACATGTATTATTTTACCAATTACGAGTTATAAATGGGCAAACACGTTTTTTAATGTAATGTGCAGTAGGACTAATATTAAGTGATCGTGCAGTGAAAGAACCATGAGTGGTTAATCGGTTGTAGGTATTGCCAAGGAGGCAAATTGGTTCAGTGTCCTTAGTGCAAGTTTTTTAACGTTCTCGATTGCGTTAGTAGCGTAATTGTCAATTTGTATTAAAACTGAATAAGCGGCGTCTGGTGACAATAACGGAAAAGCTTTTTTTTCATATAGTTTAACATAAGCGAACGTTTACGTTAAAGCGATCGAGTACGTAAAAAAAAACCCGCATTAAACCCTCAGTCTTCTTTGTTTCAAGTCGATGATTAATTCTTTCCATTGTTTGGACCCAGTACTGGCTAAGTTAATTACAGCATCGGTGGCATTTATTTAAATCCTCCAAAGTAAAGGAGTATCACATGGGGCAATCTGATGTATGGTTCATGTTTTGAACAGGGCACCGTACTTGTCCAGTCTTCGAGAAAATTTTCTTATGAAGTCTGTCTTATGCATAAGCCTAAACAGGCGGGTCATAAGACATTGTCTCTCTGAAAGGGATAAGGCCGGAATCCATTGCACGGGACCAGCTCGGTTCGTTAGTGCTACCTACTGTCTTCGAATTTTAGTTTAAGGACATGCCGGTTTCAATACTTGGTGTCGGGTTCTCCATAAGAATCTACTTTTGTAAATGGACAACTAGAGTCACTATATTTTATTTTAAAACTGTAAAAAGCTTTAAAAGTGCTTTTGGCCTAGTTCTCTATACTCATATTATAAAAAGGTAAAGTCTATATCTCTGGATCTACTGAACCGATTTTGAAATTTTTTTTACCAATAGAAAGCCACGTTATTTGTGAGTGTCATAGGCTATATATTAACCCGAAAATAACACCCTACGAAGTGGGCACGGGTCAGCTAGTAATAAATGAATTGACTTTGTCATTACAACGTAGTCCACCAATGGTGATTCAATTTTTGAGCCATGTATCAAGTTAAGTGCCTGTCTGGGTCGTTAGTCGCTGTCTGGTCACTACTGTAGAAAAACTCATGACTTCTCACAAATTTTTTACAAAAAAATACAACCGACTTAATAAAAAACACTACAATATAAAATAACTTTAATTTCGGAAGTTGGTGTGTTAGGACTTCCGAAATTAAAGTTATTTTATACTTTGTTTGTAGTGTTTAAAAACTTTGTATGTGGCTATAAAATTAGAGGGTTTCCTTCGATTTTTATGGGGTCCCATCATCAGATTTTGACTTGGTGACAATGGTACCACCTCAGAAGTATAGATAGGCCTTTGAATAACAATAAAAAAAATCGGTTTGCAATTGAAGTCGGTTAAAAAACTGAGTCCAGCAACTTTGCAGCGTAACAAGAAACTCAAGTCTCCTTTTCAAAATGCATACCCAATATTTAACAGCCCAAATGGCGCGGTGGCCAAGTGTTTACTTTCGATCCTCAGGATCGCCAGTTCGATTCCCACACCGAGACAAATGTTTGTCACGTCTACCAATATTGGTTTTGGACCTGATTGTCTGTGTGTCTGTCCACACAGGTTGTCCTGTGATCTTGCGTTTACAGTAAGCGTGTTTTTTTAGGGTTGCGTACCCAAAGGGTAACCAACGGAACCTTATTACTAAGCCTGCGCTTTCCGTCTATTTGTACGGCTCGTAATTCAATTTGAAATTTTCACAGAATAATTCTGTTGCCGCTATTACAACAAATAGTAAAAATAAATTAAATTAAAGTGCGGTGCTTAGACGAACTGTGCAGTGCTGGGCAGAATTTTATAACGTCCGTTCGAGGAGAGAAAGAAAGAAAAATATACTAGAGAAAATAAGCACGTCTGTTTCCTTCAATCATTCCACAGATGTGCAGTTGCATAACACTTGATTCATAAAACTACAGCAATATTTCATCACAATATCCACTAAACTCTTCGAAATCTGCGAACAGCTTACATTGGAAATATATGCATGAGATTTTTTTTATTTGCAAAATGAAATACTTACTAGCTCTAGTAATTAATAATGAAATATTTTTTTAAATACTTACCTTCATCAGCGATGAAGTTATAAAGCTTCAAAAATTACATTTAGAAAGAGAAGTCCAATATGAACTTTGACGTCTAAGACTATGACGCTTATACAACTCAACTGCCATAGAGCATTTTCTCGCGAGAGGGACAGATATATTTGTTTAAAATAATTATATCTCGCTTGTTTTTCGAGCAATTTTGATTCTATTTTCAGTGTTAGTATTATACTTTTGTATGTTTTTAGATAAACTGTTTAGAAAATAAATATTTTTTTCATCCCTATTCCCTATTATCACGGTAGGGTAAGAATGACGAAGACTTTTCCCAACCAGTCTAACCGGATGCAGCTATGTACCAGTATTTCACATTGAGTAACGGTCTATACACCAACACCAACACCAACACCAACACACCAACACACACACAACCACCGCCAACACACACACACCAACACACACACACCAACACAAACACCAACAAACCACCACCACCACACCAACACCAACCACCAACACCAACACACACACACACCAACACACCAACACCACACCAACACACCACCAACCAACCACACCAACCACACCAACACAACCACCAACCACCCCAACCAACACCATTTTTTTTTTTTTTTTTTTGTTGCCGGGGTGGAAAATCCTCATGGATGTCCCTCGCCTGGGGCGGGCGAAGGGGTCTGTCAGACTCTGACTGACTAAAAACCACCCCGGTGTTCCATCTCACACTTGACCGAGGATTGTGAGAGCTAGTACGCCTTCCATAATCCCCGGCTATTGCCCGCGTATGCAGGCCACCTCAGGCCCGCGGGAGGAGCAAGGTCCCCCCGCAACGTCCAGTGGGGGTGCGTCTGGAACAATACGCGCCACCGTCTCGGGTCCTGCTGGATTGGGGGCGGCGGACGACCCCGAGTCCACCGTCCCTCCGGACCTTTCTACGGGGGCTGGAAGAGGGCGTTGTCCGCCCTCCGCCGACGCCCGGTTCGCCTACTGCGGCATGGGAGAGTGGCCACGGCCTCCCTCTCCCTCTCCGCAGCCTCCTTCTGCGAAATTACGATTTCGCAGAAGGAGATCACCGCATTCCATGACTCGGCGCTCCCGACCATCGAACGAGCGACGGCCGGCAGCGACAGGTCGGGTCCCACTTCGGATACGAGGGCACGGCGCTGCTCCTCCCATGCGGCACACTCTGCCAGTGTGTGCTGCGCCGTGTCCTCCCGACAGTCGGTGCAGTGATGGCACCGAGCATCCGGCTCCCTTTTTATGCGACACAGGTACTTCCCGAAGCAGCCATGCCCCGAGAGCACCTGCGTCGCCCGAAACGACAGGGAGCCGTGCTTCCTCTCGAGCCATTCGTCGAGCACTGGCCGGATGGCCTCGATAGTGGCGAGGCCGGCGGTAGGTCGCGAAAGCCTTTCCCGCCATTCCCTCACCATGGCCTCGCGGAGTTGTGACCGACGCAACTCGATCTCGCGCTGCATCGGTTCACCAACCCGCGTCCGCACCTCCTCGCGCCACCGGTAAAGAGAGGCGAGAACCCTCGCCTCTAAGTCCCAGGGCGGTGATCCGGCCAGTGCACAACCCGCCTCGTAGGAACCCCCCCAACCAACACCAACACCAACTAGATCTTCTTCTTCTTCTTATAATAAGTCGTCTTGTAATAAGCAGTAAGGTCTTTTTTAAGATGGGAAACCATTAAGTGACTCCTCCCACTCTGGGTGAAGCAGGAGGGGGAAACAGACTCTTACTGACTAAAACCCACTCTCTTTTTCCTACTCCTTCGCTGTACTTTTCTGATTAATTTCGTCGCAGGATCCAAGACAGTTGAATCGTTTCTCCGGGATCTTTCAGGAGTTGCAGTGGTTGGGAATGTGTGGCGGGCTTGACTAAAACCCATCCATGTTCCTCCTAGAGCCCTTTGCGTTCCAGGGCTACGGTGTCTCTTTCGAACAAAATCCGTAGCCCCAGCAGGCACTGTGGGCAGTAAGGTCTAACGACCCCACACACCCTAGCGTCAGAGCTTCTAAACCACCTCAAGGGCCTCTAACATGGTTTATTTGACGACCGCCATTTGGCCAACTAGATACAAACCCTCATTTATATTTATGCACGTCTGGTGGGGATCCCTAATTGTAGATCTTAATTAAATAAATAGACTGACTACAATATAAATGAATGAAGCATACTTGAAGGCCTGAATAAAACAAACAAGAGCGATGGAGTCTCATTACGTTCACATTGTAATTAAGTTTATTGTTTTATTAAGCCATAGGTTACTCAAGATCTCTTTAAATAGATTAATTAAAGTGAGCAGTTGCTTACAGCGTACCTGAGGTCCATTTATTGGTTTATGTCTTTTGCAAGGCAAGCAGAGTTGTTCAGTTTCATTTATTACTACTTAATTAGCTCGTAGCTGAATAACAACAGTTACGTGAGTCGAACTTTTTTTTTTTGTTTTTTTTTTTTTACTATTAATAGGCACGCGCTTGACCACCATCTCACCTGATGGTAAGCGATGATGTGGTCGAAGATGGAGCACGCTTGCCTAGAAGTAACCTATTCACTTTTGACTTATAGACTCCCAGGTGTTAGCTATTATTAAGAAACACGGACTCCGGCAGGGAATTCCACTCCTTAGTTGTACAAAATTAATCTAATACTGCTGTCACAGGCGGACAGAAAAAATATTCGAGTGGCTCTGTTATTTATTATTACATAATAAATAACAGAGTTATTTATTTATTATTTATTGTTATTTATTTATTATTTATTTATTTTATTTACTCTCTGCACTTACAGCAAGTACCTACTAACACGCACAGAGACAAAAATCTAAGTATTCATTATTATCATAATACTGGTTGTAGCCAGTATGTGTGTGAGTGTTAGTGTTAGTAGAATCATATGAAATGTCAATTCAAATGAATGAATGATGATGATGATAACAGTTATAAAGTTTGTTCAAAAAATAGCTCTAAAAATATTAGGAAAAAAGATTATTTTATACATATTAAGAGAGGTCACAAACTAAATACAATAAGAGCTCTTAATACAAAGTTAAACGTTAATTTAAATTGAAGTAAACTATACAAGATGTTAACGCATTTTCTGCCGACTAAAAAAATGAGATTACATAAAATAAACACGCAACAGGTGTAATAACTGCTTTCAGCTCCATTTAATATTGCTATTTAAAAAAAATAACAAAAACTAAGAAGTTACAACACTTACTTAACAATACATTAATTAGTTTCCTCATGAAATGTAACGAAAAGTTACATTTCGCTGCGACGCAAGGAAACATGTTTCTACTGAAAACGTTCAAAAGACATCAACGCGTCAACCGTTAAAGACGAATAAAACAGTGATGAATATTGACATTAAAAATTATACAAATGGAAGAAAGTGGCGTACAATGACTCGACATCTAGATCACGGAGATATCGCTGTACAAATAAGATTGAAAATGTCACGTTTCTCTCATGCTCCGAATGTCAGACTATATTTATTGAGGCAATAAAAAGATTGGTGGCCGTGAATAAAAATAAATTGTTACGTCAGTAATTCGTGTATGCTTGCTTCATTTGGTTTAAAAAGTGTAGGTATTTGTGTAATTTAATTAGTAATTACATCATGTTTCATGAAGGCGTGACTAAATAATGACAGGCGTACGGGTCGGTTTTTTATTTTTTTTTATTGAGGAACGGGGTTGCTCTTGACCACAGTCACGCCTGATGGAAAGCGATGGATGAGGTATATGATGGAGCGAGTGTGCCCAGAAGATGCCTGTTCACTCTTGCTTTGAATGCAGACGGGTCAAATATTGTATATGTAGACGGGAACACAGACGGTTGCAACCCTTGCTCATCATCTTCCTGCCCTTATCCCATGTTACTTGGGGTCGGCGCAACATGTTTTATTCTTCCATTCTGTTCTATCAGTCGTCACTCTATCACTAACTCCCTTTTCTTTCATATCGCTCCTCACACAATCCATCCATCTTTTCTTTGGCCTTCCTCTCCCTCTCCATCCATCCACATTTATGTTCATAACTCTTTTAGTTATATGCGTTTCAACCCTCCTCTTCACATGACCATGCCTCTAATGTACTCGTTTCTCACTTTATCCACTCTCGTTACTCCACACATCCATCTCAACATTCTCATCTCCGCTACATGCAATCTATTTTCATCCGTCTTTTTCGTAGCCCAACATTCTGATCCATACATTACGACAGGTCTTATCACGGACTTAAATATTTTCCCTTTTAATTTGAGGGGCATCCGAGGGTCACAAGTTGTTCCAGTGACCTGTCGCCATTTCATCCATCCTGAGTTGATCCGGTGCGTTACGTCCCGGTCTATATCGCCATCTCCCTGGACAAGCGACCCGAGATACCGAAAGTCGGAGCAAATCGGTATAGGCGTTCCGGTGAGAGCTATAGGTATCGGACTGGAGAGACCGCCGAAATCGCAGAACAGGTACTCTGTTTTGGTTCTGTTCAATTTCAGGCCAACACTCTCCAGTCTTTGCCACCACGTCTCCAATTTGCTCTGGACCTCTAGGCCGCTTTCTGAAACCAGCACAATGTCATCAGCAAACAGCATGCACCAGGGAGCCTCTTCCTGGATGTCCGACGTCAGAGCGTCCATTATCATCAGGAAGAGATAAGGGCTGAGGGCCGAGCCCTGGTGTAAACCGACTGCTACACTGAAGCTGTCAGTGGTGCCCACTGTAGACCGGACTTGGGTACTGCTTCGACTGTACATCGTTCGGATTGCACGGACGGTTGCAACCCTTGCTGATACGTTTAAAAACCGATTTTGGAGGAGCTCGTGGCTAGATAATGACAGCCGCACGGGTCGATCTTCGAGGTTAAGCAACGCTTGCCAAGGTTGGTCTGTGGATGGGTGACTATCTTAACATAGCGAGTTTCCTCCGTGCCTCGGAAAGCACGTTAAGCCGTTGGTCCCGGCTGTCATTTGTAGATCGTTGGCAGTCGTTACGGATAGTCAGAAGCCAGTAAATCTGACTCCAGTCTTACCATGAAGTACCGTGTTACCTAGTTACTGGGTTGTGGAGGTCTGGTAGGCAGCCGCTCCGTGTAAAATACTGGTATTCAGCTAAATCCGTTTTGACTGGAAGCCGACCCCAATATAGTTGGGAAAAGGCTAGGCAAATGAGGATGATGACTTATAAATTATTTTATTTCGGAACCAGTCTACATTATAGGTAAATTTTAAAAGTTCAGACCTCAACATACTTGTAGTTGGGAAGAGGCTGAACTGCTTTATTTAGATACACAATTTAGAACTTACGATAAACATGATTCATCACTGCTTCTTGGTTTATTTAATTTAGGAGAATGACTTAAATTTTGAGGATTTTCGTAATGGCTTTTCCTAATTTAATAAAATTCGTCTATACTTAATCTATAAGGAGTTAGTGAGTTTGTGTGGTTGTAGGGGTAATCTAAAGCTATGTTATTTGTGAGTGTCATAGGCATATTGACCTGAAAAATACCACCCAACGAAGTGGAGCGGGGCAGCTAGTCAATAATAAATACCTACGCAATAGAACCAAGGGTTTTGAAAATGTAAGGCGAACTAGTTCTCCGTATTTTTAGGATCCGTACCCAAAAGGTAACTATTACTAAGCCTCCACTGTCCGTCCATCCATCTGTCCAACAGCGGGCAATATCTCAATAGGTAGACAATTGAAATCTTCACAGATTGTGTATTGTATATTCGATGTATGTCTATTGCCGCTAACAGTAACAACAAATAATAAATTTAAGGTTTATGGTACGGAACCCTTCGTGTGCGAGTCTAAGTCGCACATGGCCAGTTTTTATTATATTAGAAAAACCTTATTAATAGTAATGACACTAGAAAGAAACACTTCCTCATAACGACTCGACTCAGACTATTTAAAAGCCCCAGACGTATCCCAAGGCGAAACGAGTTAATACTTACATAAAACTACTTCAACGATTTATATGTGTGTTCCGTTCAATAAATAATGTGAAATTACGTCCCCTTAAAATCGTATAAATTGCTTAAATTCCCCGAAGTGTATAAACTGGCGGGGCAGTAAACACTGGTTGTGAAATATGATTGGTCGCTCGTAAAGCACTGAGCTGAAGTTATTAACAGCGCAGACGAACGAAAAGACAATTCATATTGTATGTAGGTAGGTATACATATACCAGCTAGACGCTGTAGACATTATAACCCCTTGAGATTACTTGTATGGCATTTTCGAACCACGTTTAACCCTCTGGATGATTTGTGTGAAACTTTAAATCCTGTTTTACCCGCTTTGGTAACAGGTATGAAACTTTTGAACTACGTTTGAAGAAGATCTAAGGGGTTGTATTATGGAAAATACTTTCTTATTTTTATGTCTAATTTATATAAAAAAATACAATTCAAAGAAGTATTTGCATCTGGCTAAAGAATGGTGATAAACATATTCGTACACTGTTTTTTTTTAAGGTGAATCATAAAATGACTCCTTTCGCTATGAGCGGAGCGGTAGAGAGTGTTCTGTGTGACTCAGTTCGAGTCTGCTCTAACTGACAAAAACCCATCTGTGTTCCTTCTAATGCATTCCAGGGCCGCGTCGACTCTTTCGAACGAATTCCGCAACATTCGTACATTGCTGGCTGGTTCAAATCATGAAAAAAAAAAGAAAAAACGCAAGTAGAACTTTAACCTTTTCAAGGAACCAATTTATCACTCAGTGTAAACGTTACAAAATCACTTAGGTCGTTTCTGAGCTTGAATTAAAAGGCAGACAGACAAGTCAAGATACTATTCTTTACTACATATAGTAAGCTTTGTCTGTGTGCGTATACGTCGGCTCGCGAAAAGGTAACCTTGGTACAAAAATATGTGTACCTACGCTCGGGTCGCCGCGGGCGGGGTTTCAGGGTTCCGTAAGTATTTTCTTAAGGGCCATAAAATAACAATCATTCAATCATTTAATAAAAAAAAAAATTTACACCTGCAGACTGAGATTGAAAGAATATATGTAGATAATTTACAGGTTTCACGAAGCTGCAATAAAAATGGTGGACATCCCGCCCATACGCACATAATGTTTCGTGAAACTTTATCTTGTATTGAGTCAAGAGTAAGTTAGTTACTTCCAGCCAGGCGTATTCCATATTCGACCATATCTTTGCCTACCATCCACCGTAAATGAGATGGTACTTAACGGTAGTGCCCAAACGCTAGCTGATCAATAACAATTTCGCGAAGTTTCGAATCCAATCCTACCTTAAAGTACCTTTTTACTTTTTTTGGCCGCGTTCCTTGAGCTTGATATTCGCAGTAATTCAAACGATTAATATAAAAAAATCCTTAGTTAAACACGCGTGAATAGTAATATTTTTTATGTACGGAACTTTATCACACACACCACCTATTCTTGACACAATTCCTCGTACGTTTTTTGTTCAGTTTTTTCTGCGGGCCATTGGAGGCGATGCTGTTACTGATAGATCTATCTTTTGCCGCGTGATTGTTTAGCTCCAGCCTTTTTATGGCGCGATGGAAACTGCCAATTATGAGAGGAAATGTCAACGGTACGGGGGGCAACGTTGGAGATACCGATCGGTAGAGGATGTTATGCCGTGAAATATTATTGCATTGTTTCTGTTTTACTTGGCAGTTGATTTTTTTGTGGTTTTTGGGTGGAAGGACCAAAACTGAGTCAAGGTGTTGCAGTTCGATTATTTTATTCTTTCTTTTCAAGTAAGTTAGTGATAAAGATTTGGTTTCGTAAGGGTAGCGTAGGTATTAAGTCTAGTATCTATTTGTCCATTACCATAAAACTTTCTAAGCTTCATATTAAATACATTCATCAATATGAAACTAAAAAAGCGTTATGGTTATAATAAGGAATGTGATAATAAGGAAAAACACATAATTATATATTTAAATAATGTAACTAACTATTCAAACCTGGGTTCAAACATTTATATATAACAACAATGAGCCTGTAGGTATTTTTCCGAGTTCCAGATTCTCGTGTCTTTGTTTTTAGGAAAAGGAAAGTACAAGGGCTTTTTGAGGTTGAAATCAGACTTAATTTAGCCGTGTCCAAGCGATCCATAAGCATACCACCGCATTTTCTTATTTAAATCACAGGAGTTCATTCTTACAGCATCCGCACGTATACGCTCTATCCAATTTGTACTACACTTGATGTATTCCAGTAACAGCGCGATGCACAGTATCCGCTGCAGTTTTTGTGGCTCGTTAACGAGCGATGGAGATGAATGGTCAATGCTGGTGTATAGTGGCGCTAGTGGCCCCGACTGGTTCCTTGAACCACGCTCATGTTGATGTGATAAAGATAAATGAGGGAACGGGTTTGCGTCATTTAGGAGTCTACGATAATGTAATAAAGAGGGAGTGTGGGTTTATTGGACAGTTTTTTGTGGTAACTTTTTATTAATAGTTTATGGGCAACAACCATTTCGAAAGAGTTTTTTTTACTTCGTTTCGTTTTCAAAAATAAAATAACATCACCTGTATTCTGGAGAGCGTTTGGCAGAGCTGTAACCATCAGTACATTTCACCAGTTTAACGTTTTACCTGACCGGGGAATTGAACCCAGGACTTCAAATTCAGCTGTATCGCTAGCGATAGCTATACCAACGTATCTGTACTTACTAATATATAAAGCTGAAGAGTTTATTTGTTTGTTTGCTTGAACGCGCTAATCTCAGAAACTACCGGTCCGATTTGGAAAATTATTTCAGTGTTAGATAGCCCATTTATCGGGAAAGGCTGTAAACTATATATCATCACGCTTAGACCAGTAAAAGCGAAGCAGACGAAGTTGCGCGAACTAGTATAGTTTACATGGCCACCTACTGGCATAATCTAAGGATCACCGTCGACTCGAAAAGATGAAAATTAAACAAACATGTCATAGTTATTCAGCCTCTACTGTTCCCACAGTTTTTACGCAGTCCTCCTTTGTGAAATGAGGTGTAAAGTTATCCATCACGTGGCCACCACCAGATCGTGTTGGTGGATGTATTTCCAGTTTACAAGATCCTCACACACTTTCCTTTAAAAAATAAATTGCACAACAATTACAACTTATGAAGCACAGTAGCGGAAAATACGCAAAATATTATGATTCAGAGAAATGTGCAACACTCGAGGAACATTGAGAGATCAAAGGACCACTGAGGACCAGACAAGTGTTTCTGGGAAAAGTGATTCATACGATTTGAAAGCGCACAACGTAGGTAAACGATGGCTATATTATTATTATTATTCCTTTATTTCAGGCAACGGTGGCCCATACAAATACTTGACCCTTGAGTGAGAATATTTACTTAAAATTACAGTACTGGAAAATACTCAATATATTTATTGCTTCCAGATGAGAACTTAGGTGGTGGGTTTTCCTGCCAGGGTTGTGAAACTAGTTCGAAACAGTCACTGCGACCCTGGAATACAAAGGGCACTAGGAGGAACATGGATGGGTTTCAGTCAGTAAGAGTTTGACACTCCCTTCTGCTCCGCTCCTCCGCTCCAGAGCGGGAGGAGTCATTTGATGATGGTGGCAGGACTTACAAAAATGTGACAAAGTAAACAATATGAAAGAGGAAGTGGGCTTTCATTTGACTGCTTTGTTGATTATAACTCTAATTTATAATGTAATTATTTTATAAAAAACATTAGCTTCTGCCAGCGGCTTTGCCCGCATGATCCCCAAGGAACATACTCCCGGGATATATAAATAGTCTGTGTTATTCCAGACTATAGTCTACCTTTGTGACAAATTTAAAATTTCATGAAGATCTTTTCAGGCGTTCTGACGTGAAAGAGTAACAAAAATCCTCACAATGTTTCACATTTATAATATTAGTAGGAAGGAAGAATGTATCTAATTTAAAGTTTATCGTTTAAATATTCATTGATACTATAATAGCATTTACCATATGTTTCAAGGATTTAAGTGGTTTTCTCCATTAGTTGTAATATGAAATCGCATTCTAATCTTTTCAAATAAATAGTTGGAAAATTCTCTTAAACGATTTATCATTATGATATTTAAATGAACCAACCAAGCAGCAGTAAATCAATTATTTTGTCAATGACTCTGGAGTCGAGCTCTCAACCAAATGTTTTCTATTCTATTCTAAATATATTCAGTGTTATTTGTTGGTCCATCTTTAAGTGTTTTTACTTGAGCTCATCCACCATTTTTTAATATATAATTTAATTAGTCTAATTCTATGTACCCAACGTTTTTTAAATTTAGTATATGTCAATCTAGTATGTTTGTGACCTATGTTATTTGTATGTGTGTGATGGTGGATTGTAATATATTTTGGTTTTAGGTAATTAAATAAAATTCCAACAGTTTCATGAGTTGTTCAGAGAAATTTTCTTATTTTTAAGGAGCGAATTATTGGAATAACGAATTATTGGCATCTCGGTCGCAAACTATCAAAACCACCTCTTATAGGGATGAACTCTATCTTGACTTAAAAACGTTTTTTAAGTACGACAACGGGCCTACTGGTTTGCACTGAACTAGGTGTTAACTACACTTTTCCGGATTCCATTTTTGATGGGTACTCAACCCCTTTTATGTTTATGCCAATAAAACGGATCAAACCCACCGACTGGCAGAAAGGTTTTAACGTAATACGAGTTATATGCGCTCTTAAAACAGGAAAACTATATAAAACGGTGAAAGGCTTCTTACAAATCCATATCTAATATTGGTATCGAAGGACCACTGAGGACCAGATAAGTGATTCTGCGAGGATGACGCATATAACCGCATATCGTATGACTGACCTTTGAGCGAAAGATCAGCCGTGAATGCGCTACGGGCACATTGGATGTAGTGCCGTTATCTGAGCCGAAGCTGAGCAGAAATACCCGAAGTCCGAAGTAGACCCTATTCTACGGAATCATGATGTTGAATTGTTGATTGATGTTGATCTTGATTAAATCATATTTATCATCCTATGGGCAAGGAGATATTGCAATTTATACATATATGTAGTTAGAATAATGATTTTATGCAGTTGCAAAAAACGGCAGGTTTTCTTTTTAAATTAGGAAGCACGTACTATTGCTGGTTGGGTCCGGAATCTTGTACGCTGATACTAAAACGCCTTACGCCTTGTATACTAAAACTACAGCAGTTACAAGTGATTTAACAATATCTTAATCAATTTATTTGACACTAGCTGGCCCGTGCCCTCGTTGGGCGTTATTTTTCGGGTTATTGGTTTTCAAATAACATGGCTTTCTATTGGTAAAAGAATTTTCAAAATCGGTTCTGTAGATCTAGAGATTACGCCCTACAACCTAACAGATTCACAACCTCAACTCACAAACTTAAACAAATAAAATTATTTTACCTAATTAACTTCGGCGATTACACTTTTTTCGACGTTTCCATGTCTCTGAGGCAAATTCAAAGATTTTATCAGTTGGCTCTAGTAAAAGTTCGAAATAAGCAACTATCACAGACAAACCCAAAAACTTGGTAAATCTTAGGTTTTACTGGCTAACCTTAGGATTTACCATTGATCTGTCTTTTACATTAACTGGATCCTAATACTAAATTATTTTGTCTTAAATTGCTTTTTTTCTAAGGTACGAATAAAACGAGTATAAAACGAGAATAAATAATACCAGAAGTGCGATACTTGTCTTGTTAAGTAAGATAAGTGAAGACGAGCTACCACGGTTTTTTCGGATTGTAAAATTATGTACATTCTAAAGGATAAGTTAAACTTTCCGACAAAAACTCTTAGCCATCTTTTACACTCACACAGGTGGATAATATTTCTGATCCTACACTACCAATGTGCAAAGCTATAAATCTTGAGATCGCAGCAGACATATTGAATACGGACCCGTTAGCCGAGCCGGAACTAGTCGGTGATTCGCGACGGTTTAGGGTGGTCTTCACCATCCTAAACCGTCGCGAATCACTATGATATATTGGTTAAAATGATACAAATTATACTCAGCTTGGGTCAGGTTAATATCGTTAAAATAACTGTAAAGAGTCTTTTTAGGGTTCCGTACCTCAAAAAGAAAGAACGGACCCCTTATAGGATCACTTTATTGTCCGTCCGCTTGTCCCTTTATCTCGGGAACGCGTGGAGGTGCCGAGGTACACACAAACTCAGGGCTACAGCTCCCTGAAGCTGTGAGAAAATCAAAATACTAAGTTAACGTAAAAAAGGATACCGCCGTATATGCCGCAAAAAAAACCTATATTTCGATACTCTCAAAGGAATCAAAATCTATATGGTATTTAAATAATTTAAAACATTTCCCGTTGACCTAAAACTATGAAATTTGGCAAGTAATAAAGTCTTATACTTAAAATATAGAGAAAAATCAGAAAACCATACCAACCAACCAACCAACCAACCAACCAACCAACCAACCAACCCAAACCAATACCCAACCCAATAGCCAATAGCCAATAGCCAACTTGTAATTAAATCATAAAAAAACAGTGGTCACCTCCAAATTTGTACGGAACCCTCGGTGGGCGAGTCCGACTCGCACTTAGCCGGGTATTTTATTAGAGGCCAATTTTACTAATTTTCGAACAACGTTCCTATCTCAAACGCAATCCGTCAAAAATGTATGAAAATTGAGGCTTTTTTGACATTTTACGACTGATATGAGAATGCGACCGCTATTTAAAAAAACCGGCCAAGTGCGAATCGGACTCGCACACGAAGGGTTCCGTACCATAAACCTTAATTTTTATTATTTTTTGTTATAGCGGCAATAGAAATACACAATCTGTGAAATTTTGAACTGTCTACCTATTACGGTTCTTGAGATACAGCCCGCTGACAGACAGACGGACGGACGGTCGGATGGACGGAAAGACGGACGGACGGACAGCAAAGTCGAAGTAATAGTGTTCCGTTGGCTACCCTTCAGGTACAGAACCCTAATTAGTAGAATTGGCCTTCTGGTCGAAACGTGTGTATTTTTGAGAATCAATTCAATTTAGAGAATGATAATTGATAACTGAAAGCAGTTCTAGAGGATGATGATGTTTAAGGGAGGTTTATGCAGACATACACATTCAAGTAATTTGATCAAACTGGCATGAATATCTGTTGTAAAATTTGATCATCATCAAATGACATGAAGAAATACGAAATTTAGTGTTTCTATTTGATCGAGGAGCTCGTGGCTAGATAATGACAGCCGCAAGGGTCCTTCAAGGTTAAGCAACGCTTGCCAAGGTGGGTCTGTGGATGGGTGACCATCTTAACATACCGAGTTTCCTCTGTGCCTCGGAAAGCACGTTAAGCCGTTGGTTCCGGTGGTGGCCGCCATCGTCAGGACTGGGGGGTGCTCTGCCGAGCAGGTGAAGGCAGGCACCATACGTCACGGGCATGCGAACCGTCGTGGTTAGCTGCCCCGTAACGGCGGCCAAGAAAATATCGGAGGGCCGAAGACTCCTGGTGGGCTGGGTATCTGCGCAGGTCAAACTGCTGGAACCCAGACCTCTGAGGTGCTTCCGCTGCCAAGTGGGCAACCACGTGGGAGTCCAGTGCACCTCGGAGGTGGACCGCAGCGATCTTTGTTTCCGCTGTGGTCAGCCCGGACACAAGGCCGGCTCGTGTAACGCCACGCCACACTGCGTTGTATGTGCTGCAGCTGGCAAGCCGGCCGATCACTGGGCTGGGGGCAAAGCCTGCGCTCCACCCGCCAAGCCGGAGGCCAGAAAGAAGCCCTCCACCACCGCCGTCCCTGCCGCTGCCGCCGCCACTGCTGTAGCCGCTGCCGCCACCAATACTGCCGTCACTGCCACCGCCGTCACTTCGGTTGCCGCGAGTGAGTCCCCACAAGGGACTCAGAAGGAGGCAGAAATGGAGTGTCAATAACGGCTCTATTACGCCTCCTCTAGGCGAACATCAACCACTGCGCCGCCGCTCAAGACCTGTTAGTCCAGAGCATGGCACAGTGGTTGATTAACATCGCCGTGGTTGCTGAGCCCTACTTTGTCCCGCTCAGAGGTGACTGGGTGGAGGACCTAAACGGCTCAGTGGCCCTAATTTCGTCAGCCGCTACCGGTACCCCATCCCTCGAAAGCGTTAGGAGAGGACAAGGATGCGTAGCAGCACGGTTCGGGGAGATTGTCGTGGTAGGAGTGTACTTCTCCCCGAATCGAACTCTCGCCGAGTTCCAAAACTCCCTTACGGAGTTGGGCGTCATCGTCACCGGGTGTCGTACCCTCCCCGTACTCGTTCTCGGGGACTTCAATGCTAAGCACTTGGCTTGGGGTTCCCGATATACGGATACGCGGGGCAGGATGGTGGAGGACTGGGCTCTGGAGACAGGCCTGGTCGTCCTAAACCGGGGTTCTGTCCCCACGTGTGTGCGGATGCAGGGGGAGTCCGTGGTGGACATTTCGCCAGCCCTGCTCTGTCACCGCGTGTCATTGACTGGCGCGTATTAGAGGAGGTGGAGACCTATTCCGATCACCGGTATATCCGGTTTGACGTCTCCACCCAGACCTCAACCTCGCCAGTCCGGCAGACCCCAAGCGGTCCACGGTGGGCGCTGAAGCAGCTGGACCGGGAGCTCCTCTTGGAAGCTTCGATCGTGCAGGCCTGGGTGTCACATCCGGACAGGCCTGCTGAAATCAACGACGAAGCAGAGTGGTTCCGGGAGGCCATGTCCGATATCTGTGACGTGGCAATGCCCCGGGTTAAGCCAGGATGCGCCCGCCGCCAGGTGTACTGGTGGTCGCAAGAGCTGGCGACGCTGCGTCAGGCATGCGTTGTCGCACGGCGCCGGTACACTAGGCACCGCAGGCTCCGCATCCGCCCTCCGGATGCGCAAGTCAGAGAGGCGGAGCTGTACGAGGAGTACAAAGTGGCGAAGGCCGCCCTCCGAGCGGGAATCCTGCAGGCCAAAGATCTGGCTCGCAAGGAGATGCTGGAGTCTCTGAACGGGGACCCGTGGGGAAGACCCTACAAAATGGTGCGGAATAAGCTCCGCACCTGGGCCCCCCCGTTGACGCAGAGTCTCCGGCCCCAGCTGGTGGAGGACGTGGTGAGCGCTCTGTTCCCCTCGCGAGGGGAGCATACTCCCCCGCCTATGGCTCCGCCACCTGCGGTGCCTGATGCGGACTACACCGATGACGACGATGACGATGCTCCGGAGGTGACTGAGGTAGACCTGAGAGTGGCGGTTAATAGGCTGAAGGCCAAAAATACCGCCCCAGGACCCGACGGCTTACCTGGAAAAGCCTGGGTCCTGGCCTTGGAGGCTCTCGGGCCTCGACTAAGAGGGTTCCTAAGCGCATGCTTGGAGAGGGGCCAGTTCCCACTTCGTTGGAAGATGGGGAAACTGGTCCTCATTAAGAAGCCGGGGCGCCCTGCGGACTCTCCGTCCGCATACCGGCCCATCGTGCTGCTCGATGAGGTGGGCAAGCTCTTTGAAAGAGTAATTGCAAACCGCCTCGTCGAGCACCTAGTGAGGGTGGGGCCGGATCTGGCGGAGAACCAGTTCGGTTTCCGCACGGGCCGCTCGACGGTGGACGCCATCATGCGCGTGAGAGCCCTTTCGACGGGGGACGCGGTTTCCCGGGGCGGGGTCGTCTTGGCGGTGTCTCTGGACATTGCCAATGCCTTTAACACCCTGCCCTGGAGTTGCATTAGGGAGGCACTTCGGTATCACCGGGTGCCGACCTACCTCCGTCGCGTAGTCGAGGCTTACTTGACGGACAGAGCCGTCATCTACCCTGGTCACCTGGGAGAGTGGAACCGGCGAGAGATGTCGTGTGGTGTTCCACAGGGTTCCGTTGTGGGGCCGCTCCTGTGGGACATCGGCTACGACTGGGTGCTGCGCGCCGACCTCCCTTGCGGCGTCAGTGTTGTCTGCTATGCTGACGATACGCTAGTCCTGGCGCAGGGACGGTCGCACCAGGCGGCGGCTGACGCTATGACACGCGGGGTTGCGATAGTCGTTGAGAGGATCCGGCAGTTGGGTCTCGAGGTGGCCCTTCACAAATCCGAAGCCATGTGCTTCCATGGTTCTCGGAACAGGCCACCATCTGGATCTCAAATAACGGTAGGAGGGGTTCACATCGATGTCGGGTCGACGATGACGTACCTGGGTCTCGTCCTTGACAGCCGGTGGAACTTCGTCGAACATTTCCGACGTTTGGCTCCCAGACTTGGGCGAGCCGGGGCTGCCTTCAAGCGGCTTCTGCCCAATCTAGGGGGTCCAAATACCTCCTGCCGGAGGCTTTACGCGGGGGTTGTGCGGTCCATGGCCCTTTATGGGGCGCCAGTGTGGGCGCCTACTTTGAGGAAGCGACCTGCCCGTTACCTTAACGCGTCTCAGAGGGTCATGGCTATCCGGTTGGCCCGGGGATACCGTACGGTCTCTGGCGAGGCGGCGAGCCTCCTTGCTGGACTTCCGCCATGGGATCTGGAGGCGAGAGCCCTCGCGCACATTTACGAGTGGCGCGTGGAGGCGCAACGCCGGGGCGAGACTCCTCTCCCGCGGCAAATGGCAGCAAGGCGGACGGAGCTCCGGCAGGATCTCATTGCGGTATGGAGACAGCGACTGTCGCAACCCAGCGCTGGGCACGCCACAATCCAGGCGATAAGTCCCCTCTTTGAGGAGTGGCTGGAGCGGCGCCACGGCGTCCTCACCTTCCGCCTGACGCAGGTACTCACCGGACACGGTTGTTTCGGGAGATACCTGTTTCGGATTCGGCGGGAGGACACGCCCGGGTGTCAACACTGTGAGGGTCACCCAGAGGACACGGTGGAGCATACGGTGGAGGTCTGTTCTGCTTGGGCGGAGCACCGCCGGGTCCTCGTCGAGGCGATCGGCGGCGGCGACCTCTCGCGACCGGCCTTGGTTCAATCTATGGTCCGGAGCGAGGAGGCATGGGAATCGGTCACCTCCTTCTGCGAAGCAGTAATGCTAGCAAAGGAGGAGGCCGAACGGGTGAGAGAGAGGGAAACCTCACGTCCCAGTCGCCGCAACAGAAGGAGACGCCCCAGGCGTCGGGAGTCGCAGGGCGATTTCCGGCCGCCGTAGGCGCGGGCCTGCGGTCGGCGAGCAGTGGGTGGCTCGCCGTCTGATCGGAACTAGGCCCGGGTCGGCGGCGCGCTGCGATCCCAGCGCGCCTCATAGAGATGTCAGCATGGAGGACGGGGCCCGCTAGGGCAGGTGCCTGCTGGGGCTGCGGAATCTGTTCGAAAGGGGTGCCGTAGCCTTGGAACACAAAGGGCACCAGGAGGAACACGGATGGGTTTTAGTCAGTAAGAGTCTGACACTCCCTCTTGCTTTACCCAGAGCGGGAGGAGTCATTTGATGATTTCCCATCCTTAAAAAAAAAAAAAAAAAAAAAAAAGCCGTTGGTTCCAGTACTCATTTGTAGATCTTTGGCAGTCGTTACGGATAGTCAGAAGCCAGTAAATCTGACTCCAGTCTTGCCATGAAGTACCGTGTTACCCAGTTAATGGGTTGTGGAGGTCTGGTAGGCAGCTGCTTCTCGTAAAATACTGGTATTCAGCTTAATCCGGTTTGACTGGAAGCCGACCCCGATATAGTTGGGAAAAGGCTAAGCAGATGAGTGTTTCTAAGGCTGTTTGATTAAATTATGTTCTTGAACATGATAAGGAAAGATAAATGGATTATGCGAGTTAAACATGCTATTTCCAATTATAGTCAGTGGTATGCGTCAACAATACAACAGATATTTCATTAAAACCTATTTAAATTATACTCAAGTATTTCATCAAAATTCACAGACAGTCCTGCCATCTACGAACATTCTATCAATTTGGAATGTAAAGCGTGTCTGCACAAGTATTCAATTTATTCCAATTTAAAGCTAATTTTATTAACGGCTGTTTTAAATTTGAACCACCTGGTTGCCCGAAGGCGGTGCTATCGTAATTGCTACTGACTTCGGTCGGTGCGAACTTTGAGAATCAATTAAGGTGGTATTGGGGCTAACAGAATATCGATGTGTTTACAAAAAGGGCAGACACTGGTGTAAATTGTAAAGATAGGTTCCTATCATAGACATAGGTACAGAGATTGCAACGTTCAAAGTTAAGAGTTAATAAGAGTCCACGGTCTGCGGGTCTAAAAAGGCCACTTTAGATCAAATTTATTGGAATCATAATATTAATCACACAACAATCTATCAAATTTAATTTTCATCTTTATCGCTAACGCATTAAGTTCAAGGTTGATTGGGAAAATTTGACAGTGATAAGAAGCATGATGTGCTTTTTGACTCTTCTAAAGTGACCTTTTTACATCCGCTGGTCCTTTCAAAATGGGTCCGTAAACCTCCGGGCTACCGTTGTTAACTAAATTTTTACTTCCAACTTGCTTGCTTGTTAGTTAAAAATTTAAACAAATAAATTCGAAACTTGCTTTTTTTAAGTTTTCATATTTTTTTTTAACTACATCCAGATTGATAAAACTCATGGTAGACGTACAGCCATGATTTTGATAGCTTGGGTGTTAGTATAGGTACTCTCTCCTGTCAATATGGACAGGTCAATAAGGACAGCCAATGGAATCGGTACTCCTTAGATCCATCAAAATATACAGGGGGGCTAAAAAGGCCACTTTAAGAGAATCATATTATTAATCACTCAACAATCTGTCAAATTTTATTTTCATCTTTATCGCTAACGAATTAGGTTCAAGGTTGATTGGGATTTGCTTTCTGATTCTGCTAAAGTGTCACTGAGTGCTGATGAGTCATGACATGAAGTGACGTGAATTTTGATAGATTAGAAGTTTGAGAACGTAAGCAGTAAGATGTGTCTTAGGTTCGATGGAACTTTTGACACCTATTGTTTTGACGGGTGTCAGAATATTGTTGGCTAGTAACTCATAATGTCATTGCTAAGTGCATGCTTAGAATACACTTATAGTGAACATGCACATAAGAACATAATATTATGTAGTTTCGGAAGCCCATGGAACTAAAACGACAGCAGATTTATCTTAGACTTGTTTCACACATATCGCAACAATTGGGACATATGACGGTATATGAAAAGTGACGTTCTATCAGATAAGTATTGTCAAGAAGGCAAAATATGGGATTGACATACGCCACTGAAGTATCACGTAGAGTCGTAGACAATCGCAAACACTTAACACGTTTGACAGTCGTTAACATTGAGATAATGTTATTGATTCGAGCTCAATTTTAAGGACCTCTAAAACGTTATTTTTCCTTTTTATTGTTAACTGGTTTCTGCCAGCGGCTTCGCCCGCATGGTTGTTGAAAATTATCCCAAAGAATCATACTCCCAGGATGATAATAGCCTATATGCTATTCCAGTCTATAATATATCTCTGTCATCCAGATCCATTCAGCTGTTCTGACGTGATTGAGAAACTAAATCTATCCGTCCATCCATACATATTTTCGCATTTATTTTTAAAATTAGCTTCTGCCACGTAAAAAAATCTTCCACTGGAAAGTACTCCCTGGATAAATTGGATAAATAGTATCCTTTGTTCTAATCCAGGACAAATTGCGGCTCTTGTCGCTAGCGCGGCAGAATAAGCTTCATCTATTTGACTGACAGACCTTTACTATACGAAAGTGCCTGATCCGGTCTATTTGAAATAAATGATTTTGTATTTGTATAGCCTACCCGATTACCCAAGTCGTTCTGCCATTAAGACGTGAAGAGATGACCAAAAAATAGCCCAGTTTTGCCCTTGACTTCGTACGCGTATTCGTATATCCCGTTCTTTCTCGTTCCCGTAAGAATTTTGGGAAACCATCTCTTCGTAGTCCCCTACGGAGTGCAGGGAAGCAACATGACAAATTTTAGCTTCCTACGAACAGTAGGTAGTTTCGGTTATGCATTGTCTGTCAGTCACTTAATGATCAGTCAGAAACGGAAGAATCTATAGTCTATAGTAATATATAAAGCTGAAGAGTTTGTTTGTTTGTTTGTTAACTTGAACGCGCTAATCTCAAGAACTACTGTTCCGATTTGAAAAATTCTTTCAGTGTTACATAGCTCATTTATCGAGAAAGGCTATAGGCTATATATCATCACGCTAAGATCAATAGGAGCGGAGCAGTAATGAAATTGTGACGCAGACGAAGTTGCGCGAGTCAACTAGTTTTATATATGAGGATATTGATGATGGTTAGTAAAGTAATACATACTTCTAATTTAGACTTATATGCGAAAATAACATGTCTCATATGTATTGTTCACAGTTCACAGTTCTAACCTCAATCTATCAGCTAAAACGGGATGCATGTTACCAGTAATCGATTTGCGTGGTTCCCACCTCAATATGGAAATACTCTAGATCAGCATGATAATACTTTAAACATTCACGAATAAATCACTTGGTCTAAGTTACTTAATCTTAGATGTTAACTGGCATTTGACAGTCAATAACTGTCAAAAATAACGCATTACTTTTGACAAATTGATCGTTTCTATGTATATTTTTGGTGTTAAGACTATGTATATGGTTTTATAAGATATCGCCTTGTTAATGGTGTATAGGAGCCATAGATTTAAATGTACAGTAGGCATAAGAAATCTATTTTAGCTTCAAAATAAGACAAAATTAAAATATCTGGTTCATAGGAAATTCGAACTGAGAAGTCTCTTTTTAGGGTTCCGTACACAAAGGGTAACCAACGTCCGTCCGTCCGTCTGTCTGTCAGCAGGCTGTATCTCATTAACCGTAATAGGTAGAGAGTTGAAATTTTGAGTTGAGAGGTGTATTTTTGTTGCCGCTATAACAACAAATTAAATAAGAAAAATAATTAAATTAAATTAAAAATTTGGAGAAATACAAGAAACGTGTTTTTTTTTCGGTTTATGGTACGGAACCCTTCGTGTGAGAGTCCGACTCGCACTCGGCCGGTTTTTATTTGCATATGGGCTTACGGATTCCCCTGAAGGAAAATTTGAATTAATCCAAAAATAAATACTCTCGACGTATAATATGTATCTTACGTCCTTCCTAATTGAGAACATGTTTTACCCGTGTTAAGGCGACGACATGCGCCAGCGACCTTGAGGGAACTAAACGCGCACTCGATTCCCATAATTCAGTAGTTTTTTGTACTTTACCTTATTATTCTATGACTTAAAAAACAGTATATCAAAATGTAGATAATTTAATTGACTTTGAAATAGTGCAAATTCCATTAAAATACGCTCAGCGGTTTTGGTCCGATGGTCGTTTTTATGTCCGTGTTACACATAACTTTACAAATTAATTACACTATGTTGAACCAGTGAAAATTAAAATTTTTGCATATCAAATTATCAAGAAAATAGTCTTATGTAACATATATTTTTTCTAAAAAAATACGAGTAGCCGGCTAGACGTGATGATCATTTTAAAATCAGCTCAGGTATCTCCGCCTTAAAGGTTTCATCCAAATCATTTCAGCCGTTAAGACGTGATTGTCATTTCCAGACTTCTACATATTTAATATTAATATGAAATCGGTTCCATCTTATGTTAGTCATCTGCCTAGCCTTTTCCCAACTATATTGGGGTCGGCTTCCAGTCAAACCGGATTTAGCTGAATACCAGTATTTTACGCGGAGCGGCTGCCTACCAGACCTCCACAACCCTGTAACTGGGTAACACGGTACTTCTTGGCAAGACTGGAGTCAGATTAACTGGCTTCTGACTATCCGTAACGACTGCCAAAGATCTACAAATGACGGCCGGGACGTTGCTTAACCTTGAAGATCGACCCATGCGGCTGTTATTATCTAGCCACGAGCTCCTCAGTTCCATCTTATGTTAGTATCGATATATAAAACACATTGGTTATAGTGCTAACATGAGAGCTTTATGTATTTCATTACACTTTTGTTATTTCATGTTCCTGGCTAAGTAAAGGAAAACTTACTTAGAATCTGGTTATTACTCGTACAATTCCATTAATATTTACGTCTCTTCATGAAAACAAACGATAAATTAAACTTAAAAGCTAATAATAAACACAAATAATTTAATTATAAAAACAATTGAACGCACTTTGGGTTCAGAACAATGGCATTCATCGCCTGAGGCTACCGCTCGTGCAGTTATAATCATAAATTATTTTAATGCGAACGTAAACTACGTTTTGAAGACACATTAAGTTAAACGAATGTACTATAACTTAGCTCTTAGGTTTAAGATATTGTGCTAGGTGCATATTTGAAGCTAAGTAAGCCTGAAGTTATTGTTTGCCGTATTTGAGCAATAAACAATGGATATCTTAATTTTATGTGCATTAAACGGTTAAGCTTACATTTAAGTTACATGCAGACTGCATTATTTGCGTTCCAATGGTGTTAAATAACTACATTCTTGGATAAACGAACGCGCGTCTACGCGTTTTGTTATTCCTCTGTTACTGAAGAACGCAGTTTTCCAAATAATGCGATTTTGAGTTTGTAAAAGTCTGCATGATTTTTCTTCTATGGTGATGAATTGGGCGTAAATTGCCTTCGGTTTTAGATTTTTCCCCACAGTATTTTTTTATTGGTGACGGCAGTTATATTAATAAATGCTATTATAAAACTTATTATAAAATATATATAAAAACTTACTATAAAGTATAGGCTTTATTATAAAACAAGATAAAAAAATAAATAAAAAAAAGTTCAGCGACCGTTGTACGTACATATTATATCGTTGGTCCCAAACTACACAATAAAAAATTAAGTGTATTTCAATAAAAAGTGTAATGCAGTCGCTTCAAAATGAAGTCAATACAAAACATTGATTGATTAACTAGTACTACGTTTTTTATTACAGATCATAAAAAATAAAACTAAGTGCGTCTAGACGATGCTTACTATAAAAATGATTGAAAATAGTGGCTGTTAAAACATAACGTTTTATTCGTCCTGCTAACAAATTTTATTGAAATTTCTAATAGGGAATGGTTGAAGGGATTTGTCGTTGGTACTTAGAAGTTCGGGCCCCGAAGGCAGCGGTGAGAGTGAGAATTACAAGATCCTCACTCTCACCGTTAGGTACAGCGAAGAATGGGAATCAAAAAGGAGGTGCGATTCCCTTATTTAAAAGGAATATTTACATTGCGTTCCGAACTGTCAAAAACACACCTGTGCTTAGATGTTTAGACATGTTTCTTATATTGTTTTTTTTATATAGGTTTGGTCTTGACTCTAGTCTGGGTCAGATAATTGATTGTCGTCGAGATAAAATTGCGACTTGAATACGGACGGTAAAAGAGTACAAAAATTGGCATTAAAATACCGCCTATAGGCGAATTTGTTCGAAATAATCACCGAGGCCCTGACACGCGAAGGGAAAAACATGGATTTTATACAATAAGAGTCTGACACTCCTGTACCAAGAAAAAGAAAGAAATAATAATATTTATTTAGCACATACATGACACACGCACGGTACATAGAAATAACAAATAATGGTAGGTAAGCCAAAATATAATTGTGTGTCTTACAGCTGCACTAAAAAGGTTTATTTCAGCGATATGTCAGACAGCCTGAGACTGTCTGACGCTAGTTTTCTAATGAACCCTTCAAAGAATGAGTGGCGGTTCATTTGATTCAATATAATAAATAAAAATATCATCGAAATTAAGTAAATAAAAGAATAATAGAAGATAAAATGAATATGGAGCAAATTATACTGAAATTAAAAACAGAGTAAGAAAAGCATCCATTGCAGGCTATTAGCTACCGAAAAGTTAAAATGAATAATACTCAATAGCGTAGTGACTTCCAACACAATTTTCGTGGATTAACATCTGTTATGTCACAACTATAAATATCAATGAAAAGTGGTAAACCAACAAGGCAGATTTTTAATAATTAATAACACTTTTTCAGTCGTGATGGGTTTTGGGGTCCTGCTTTTAACGAAATATTGACATTCAATTTTGATTTTGAGCCTAATTCGACTACTTTAATTTTTTGATAAGTTTACAAAAATACGTTTGTTAAGTAATTCATATTCAGAATTACTTTCACCCACTCAAAGATTTCCAATGATTATAGAGTCTATTTAATTTCATCAATAAACAAAAACCGCTCGGAACTAAATAATAACAGCTGCATGGGTCGATCTGTAAGGTTAAGCAACGCTTGCCATGGTTGGTCTGTGGATGAGTGACCATTTTAACGTACCGAGTTTCCTCCGTGCCTCGGAAAGCACGTTAAGCCGTTGGTCCCGGCTGTCATATCTTCTTATTATCTTTGGTAGTCGTTATGGATTGTCAAAAGCAAGTAAATTTGACTCCAGTCTGACCAAGAAGTAACGTGTTACCCAGTTAATGGGTTGTGGGTAGCCGCTCTACGTAAAACACTGGTATTCAGCTGGTTTTTTTGGGGTTTGACTGGGAGCCGACCCCAAATTATGAATAAACAAAAACCGCTCATTTCAAGGCCCGATTCTCAAAATAGCCTTAGCATCGGCCCTCGAATGTTTATAAAGTAAGATTTAAATGCAACAAGAACGAATTGCCATTGTTCGAGAGATAAGCCGTTACGGAGGCGGCCTAACTGTCTCGAAGATAAGCAGAGATTTAGATAATGTGCGGCGAGTATTGTGGGATCGCAGGAGAACTAATAGGGAACATGGAATGTTCATTTAAGTACCATAGTTTCGGTTAAGCAAGCATAGTGATCAATTTCCGTTGCCAAAAATTTTTTCATTATAAATGCCGAAAGGTCTATGTCCACTGCTGGACATAGACCTCCCTCAAAGGGGGGGGGGGGTTGCCATAATCGCCACGCTTGGCAGTCGGGTTGGCGATCGCAGTGCAAGGTGTTGAGTTTTACAGAGAACGCTGCTGCTCATTCTCTGGTGAATCCCTTAGTCGCCTCTTACGACACCCACGGGAAGTGATGGGATGGTATTATTATACGGCACCGGCCGACACTACATGGCAACCAATACGATGTAAATATAGTCTAACATACACCTTCACATGGACCTCCCTCAAAGGGGGGGGGGGTTTGCCATAATCGCCACGCTTGGCAGTCGGGTTGGCAATCGCAGTGCAAGGTGTTGAGTTTTACAGAGAACGCTGCTGCTCATTCTCTGGTGAATCCCTTAGTCGCCTCTTACGACACCCACGGGAAGTGATGGGATGGTATTATTATACGGCACCGGCCGACACTGCATGGCAATCAATACGATGTAAATATAGTCTAACATACACCTCCACTTGGACCTCCCTCAAAGGGGGGGGGGGGTTGCCAAAATCGCCACGCTTGGCAGGCGGGTTGGCAATCGCAGTGCAAGGTGTTAAGTTTTACAGAGAACGCTGCTACTCATTCTCTGGTGAATCCCTTAGTCGCCTCTTACGACATCCACGGGAAGTGATGGGATGGTATTATTATACGGCACCGGCCGACACTATACGGCAACCAATACGACGTAAATATAATCAAACTCTCACGTAATTTTTCATGGTTTTTTTGCAAGCCAACTTTTTGAGGTCAATTAACGACCTCAAACAGAGTGATAAATAGAACCACAAATGAGTCAATAAATAAAAGTAACTGTGTCTTATTGATTTTCTAGCGGCAATGTGGTGGCTATTGCTGTGACACCATACGGCCTGTATGCCTAATACCATACAGGATTTCTAGGAACCAAAAGGCTGGTAGAGAATGCCTGGGGCTTATTTGGGTGAATTGCCCAAGCAAAAAAATACACGGCAAACCTGAGAACGGTAGTGCAATGTGCTGATTATTAATTTTATATATTTTTTCTCAACAACGTAAGTATTTCTCTACCTTGGCAAAAAAAATCATTGGTATCTACCCTCTAATATACCCAAAAAAAAAATTACAAAGTGTTATTTTATCATCACGGTGACCTGTCCTGAACCCAATTCCGCTCATAACATACCTTCTCCTGCAAATACATTCGTAATATGGATTTAAATTGATTTTGTTATCATTAAATTATAATATATTCGATCAAATAAAACAATTTTTGTTTGTTTATCTTCTTTCTCATGGATTTGACAGGCAGTCACTTTTGTCTGGAAAAAAGTTATCATTTCAGAGGACAGTAAGTTTTAGTAGAATAGCCACATCAACATTGCGTTGTTACGCCCCTTTCACCTTTTCTCACTCCGGATCAGTCCGGCTTAAGCTCTCGGCGCGAACGCACCGGTCCCAACGTCTTGCGGTTTCCCGCCAAAAAAGTAAGTTTATCATTTCAGTAATATGGGGACAAAAATAGTTTCATTTCGGTGGCTGTTATAACTCGTGCTAGATTTGTTTAATTTGTTTCAAAATTGTGTATTAAATTCGCAGTAAGTACTGTTTTGTTTGAGTAGTGTTCATATTTTTTAAATAATTTTTTTTCGGAGTTAAATGTAGAACTAACCTCTATTTTATCATCTCAGTGTTATCATTTCAGTGGATTCGGTGGACTGTTATACCAATTACAGTCCACCGGAATTAAAAGTATCTCCGAAATGATAAAAACATAAAGTTTTAGAGATCCTGGTGTCAAATACAAAGTCATAGTTTTGTAATGTACCTACTTTTACCTAGAGTGTCGATTAGATTATTTAGGTGTATTTGTTGTGTAATATTTGTGCTTAAGATATATAATATATACATATATCTATGTAGTTAGTACATGTTTACTATACTTTAGATACACATTTGTTCGGCTCAACGAAAATGTGATGAGTGTGTGGGTCACCACAGTGTAGATTATTATACCTACTAATTGTCAACAAAATAATTATTTCGAGGGTTTACCTTCAATATAAGTCACTTACCTTTATTTTTATATCATTTATTACGAGTAAATAACAATAATAAATAATATTTGATATAATTACAAAATTTCTTAATTTTACAAGATATAACAAATAAGTTAAAGAGCATTTAAACGTTATATGAAAAAAAAAGAGATATACCTATGTGATGAGAAATTGCCTGTGAGAGTGTTTGTCTGAGTCAATGCAAGAGAGCTAGTGTGTGAGCGCGTGGTGTATCTGAAGGTATAGTATTTTATAGGATCATAGTATAGTGTGTATGAATGTATGTCTGTGGATATGAGAAAGAAGAAAATTGAAAAGCGTGTATTTTGATTTTAGGATGCCGCGGCCTAAGCAACAGACTAGAGAAGAAAGGTTGGAAAAAAGGAGGTTGTATGAAAGAAGAAGAAAAGAGAGAATTAAGAGCAATGAAGTCTCACGCGAAGAGTTTTTGAGAAAAGACAGAGAAAGGTATGCCAGAAAAAAAGCAGCGGGATTAATTGTTTCAAGGCATCTAATGACCCCTAAAAAATTAAGAATCCTAAGAAGAAAAAACAAAATAAGTGCTGCTGCTTATTACCAAAGAAAAAAAAATAGAGCAGCTCCAGCTCCTATAGCGGCTCGTGCTAACCCTCTGGATGAGACAATTGGGGATCAAAGTGATGGTCCTGGACTAAGCACTTCCTGTCACAGTTCCTTCTTGCCTACTTTACGGCGCAGCTTACGATTGAACAGCAATAGTATTAGTACGAATATCCAAATCCAACGTTCTAATACTACAGAAGCTAGAAGCTTTCATCGGGTATACACAAGCAGTCCACGACAAACCCTGCTATCAACGCATCAAAATTTTGTAAATTTTGACTATAGCAATCCTGGTCCAAGCACTTCTCGTCAAGGGAATCCATCTTCGGCTCGGCGCTGCTTGCCGATGAATAGCGATAGTACAATTGGTTCCAATATTCAACATCATATTGATGACAATGTAGTAACTGGCACTCATTGTGTACAACCAAGTGGCGTACAACGAATAACATGCCCATCAAATCTAAGTAGTATCGAGTCAACATTATGCCCCAACAGCCCTGTTTCAGACTCGTCAATTACATCTGTAGAATTCAAGCGAGGACTTAAAGACAAATTTCGAAAATATCAAAAAACTAAAACTAAGCTAATAACAGAATTACAAAACAAATTATTACAGGTCACTAAGGAAAAAGAAATGTTCAAAAAAAGGTGTAACAGACTACAAAGCAATTATATGATTTTGAAGAAAAGTACCCAAAAAGGAGAAAAACCAGCAGTAGAAGTCATAAAACCTGATGAAAAAAAAAATCGAATTCTCAGGAGGGTGGTGAAATTTTTAGAAGATGATGAAAATTCAACACTGTGTCCTGGAAAAAATGACACCATATCTAGACATGGATTAAAAAAACAAAAAAGACTATTGACAGACACACTTAAAAATTTACACTTGAAATATTTGGGATCAGGAGAACCACCGATAAGCTATTTTAAATTATACCTAGCATTTTTCTCTTAGTGCAATAGGTAGACATTAGGTATTACTATTAATGGCATAACTTACAAATGCAACCATCATATTAATCAGAAACTTTAAGCTTTCTAATCGCGATACGTTGATTCTTTTGAAAATATATCAAGTAAATTAGTATTAGTACATAAACAAGCAAAAATATTTATTTAAGGTTACCAGCATTTACGATAAAGTTTTCCAACATTTTCACACAACAACAACCACAAAAATTACCAAAGGTTATAAAAGTAAAGAAACTATTCATTCATATCATAATAAACATTACATTAATATCATTCTTTGAGGTTATTGTAACCTCAAAGAATGATATATGTAATAATACTAACTGTAATATCTGTATATTAATGATGATATTAAAAAAACTGTGTACTGTCCTGTCTCAGTGTTTATCTAAAATTTGTGGAAATCAAACCTAACAAAGTACGGAACCCTGGCTGGGGGCACGGTTGTTCTTAGCTGTATCATTTCGGTGGATTTATCATTTCGGTGGTAATTTTTATCATTTCGGTGGACACTTTTAATTTCAGTGGACTCTTAAAACTTTATCCTTAAATATTTATGTAAGTTTTGATAATATTTGATGTCCACTCACGCACAATGTTATAAAATAGACTAAAGTATTATTTGTCACTAAAAATATATAGATTGCATTGAAATAAAAAAATCCCACCGAAATGATACATAAAAATCTCTTGTTGAAATTCACTCATTTAATAAAACTGAATGACGACAAGAGAAAATCAGAGAATTCGACAATTTTGTAAGTTTATTTCATACATTCTGTGCTTTATTAGACAATACCTGTCACGAAATACGGACAACTATGTTAGTTTGTGACAAAGTCGCATTGCCAGTTATGTTAAACAGGGCCCTGGATTCACAAGTCCGTTTATGAGCTGTTACTGTACATAAAGTGTAAATAAACACTGTGTACTGTGTGTAACGTTCAACATTAGTAAAAAAAACATCACTATGATTTCAGTTTTTTTTTTTCATATTAAAAATGCCAAGCTAAGAGAAAGTGTCCAGATTTTCCATTTGAGAGAATAGTTTTCCTTGATTTTGTACCACTATTTTTTTTCAGTAGCAACCCAGAGTCTGGTTTTGTGCTAGATAAATAAGACAAGGCGAACCTTCGAACTCCTTTGATACTGGCGAAGTCATCATCTGCCTAGCCTTTTCCCAACTATATTGGGGTCGGCTTCCACTCAAACCGGATTTAGCTGAATACCAGTATTTTACATGGAGCTGCTGCCTACCAGACCTCCATAACCCATTAACTGGGTAACATTAACACGGTACTTTATGGCAAGACTGGAGTCAGATTTACTGGCTTCTGACTATCCGTAACGACTGCCAAAGATCTATAAATGACAGCCGGGACCAACGGCTTAACGTGCTTTCCGAGGCACGGAGGAAACTCGGTATGTTAAGATGGTCACCCATCCACAGACCAACCTCGGCAAGCGTTGCTTAACCTTGAAGATCGACACGTGTGGCAGTTATTATCTAGCCACAAGCTCCTTCTTTGATACTGATGAAGTGTACATCTAGACAAGCGTGCTCCATCTTCGACCACATCATCGCTCACCATCAGGTCCCGGCTGTCATTTGTAGATCTTTGGCAGTTGTTACGGATTATCAGAAGCCAGTAAATCTGACTCCAGTCTTGCCAAGATGTACCGTGTTACCCAGTTAATGGGTTGTGGAGGTCTGGTAGGCAGCCGCTCCACGTAAAGCACTGGTATTCAGTTGAATCCGGTTTGACTGGAAGCCGACCCCAATGTAGTTGGGAAAAGGCTAGGCAGATGAAGCCTGCTCCATCTTCGACCACATCATCGCTCACCATCAGGTGAGATAGTGGTCAAACGTGTGCTTATCAATAGTAAAAAAAAAGATCTGCAATAGCAAGTAAGGAGTTATTCACGAAATTCATGAAAGCACGCCCGGCACTTGTTTTCCCGAGAGAAATAAGACGAATTACTTTATAAAGCATGTTTATTAAGTAAACATTAGACACGTAAAATATGAGCAGACTGGTATGTTTACTGGTGGCTGCTAAGTATGTTCCTGGTTTTATTTCCCTTGGGCTATGTTGATTTGAAACCTTGCCTTGAAATTTTAGGTAGTTTTAATAATAACTTTTATAGTTTTATTTGTTTGTTTTAAATAATTAATATTAGTTAAGCAAAATATGTTGAATGTTTATTAAAAAAAAAAACAGAATGTTTAGGTGACTCAGGATGACACCTGAAAAAATTGCGTGAAGACGTTTGCCGAACAGTAGTCAGACATGTTTTATTTTAAATGAGCTTTTTCCCGCGACTTCGCACGCGCGTATCTCGTTTATTCCCATTCCCGTAGGATATTCGGAAAATCTTCTCTTAGTGCTCCCTTACACTTACCAAGAAACCTCCATGTCAAATTTCAGCTATCTACTTCCAGCAGTTTTGGCATTGCACTCAGTAATGTAAGAGCTCAGGGTATAGAAGGGTAATATGACCAAATAGTAAAAATATCCACTTTCACAGAACTCCAACGTTCAGGAACAAACTAACAGAGTCGCAATGTAAAGTCAATGTAAGTCCGCACTACATTCTTAGTTCAGTAAGATGTAGCATTCTTCGCAAACTTTAAAAAAAAGGAAGACCAGCATTTTCTCCCCAAGTCAAAAGAGAAATGCACGATTTTTTAACCGACTTCTTCAAAAACGAGGAGGTTCTATGTTCGGCTGTATGTACTTTTTTATGTTTGTTCACCGATTTCTCCGCCAATTCTGGACCGATTTAAATTTATTTTTTATTCGAAAGCCAAGTGGTCCCATTGTCACCAAGTCAGAATCTGATGATGGGATCCCATGAAAATCGAGGGAAACCTCCAAATTTTATAAGCACATACAATGTTTTTCATAAACTTTTTAACGCAAATCAGATATTTGTGCCTGGTAATCATCATCTTATGTTGCTGAGCTGATGATGAAAGGTATAAGTCAGGATCTCATGATGGGATTCCATGAAAAATGTTTCTTCAGCGATATTTTCGCCAGTTGTTAACCGATTTGGATGATTCTTTTTTGTTTGGAAGAGTATTTTCTCGGACTGGTCCCATTTAAATTTGGTGAAGATCTGATGAAAAACTTCGGAGGTAGGCAATGGAACTATTCAATAAATGATAGCAAATGGATCGGGATTTCTGAAATCACATTTCTGTTAATTGTTTACACCAGTTCATATTTAACATCAGGCCGGCACGCTGTGTTTGTGGTTTACAAAAAAATAAAACCGACTTCCAAAAACAATACAAAGTAAAAAATAACTTTAGTTTCGGAAGCCGATGTTCAAAAACGAAACAACCAAAAATACCGACTTCCGAATTTTTTTTACTTTGGGTTTTTGGAAGTCGGTTTTATTTTTTTGTAAAAAAGTTTTTTCGTAGCAGGGAATGAATCCCTACAGTTTATTACCAACTGATATATTTACAGACAACTCGTATAACATGAACTGATATTCATGACAAGGACATCTAAACCGAACAATAACCATTTTACTACCATGTTACTCGATACCATTTCGAATACTGACATAAATAAAACAGTTTTATGAACGTTAGTTATCGTTGCGTTAACAATACCTTATGTATAAGATTGTTAGTTAGACAAGCACTAAAGGTATCCACTGAGATCACAATCTGGACCAAAATTGGTCTTAGACTTTCGACATGCTTGGACTTAAGAGGCCTGCTACAATTTGATTGTGTTTTTTGCGTAAAACTCAGAAACTGAATTATTTAGACAACTTTGGCTTTTTGGGTAGTTGAGAATTGTTAATAGTGTTAGTGGTTGATTGTTAGTTTCTTAGTTGGGTAGTTGTATTGACCATAGCGGCCTTACTTCTCGCATTTTTCTCTTATCTATTTGTGAAATGCCAAAATTCCGAAGTAAGTTTCTCATAAAAAACTTTTTTTACAAAAAAAGATACCCGACTTCCAAAAAACAAATTCGGAAAAGTTTCGGAAGTCGGTGTTTTTCTTTTTGTATCTTCATTTTTTAACACTACTTCCGAAATTAAGGTTATTGTATACTTAGTGGTGTTTTATTTATAAAAAAGGTTATTATTTTTCACTTTTAACTGGTGATACTTGGACGACGTCTTCACCTATGCAGAAATGGAAATAAGCAAACATGCTCATAAAATTAAAACTACTGAACCAAACTGAATCAAATTTTTATGGGATCAAATGGCAAGTATCATCGAACTAAAAAAGAATCACATAAATCGGATGAGAAACCTTGGAGCAATCGGTGTACACAAAAAAACAAAAAATAATATATTCTCAATTCGGTAGGTATGTACTCGTATATATATATATATATATATATATATATATATATATATACCTACCGAATTGAGAATCTCCTCCTTATTTGGAAATCGGTTAAAAGCGCGACGGCACTTTTTCGAGCTCGTGGATGAAACTACTGTACTAAAAAATTAAATTAAAAATATATCATAATATTATATTTCTTATATAATGGTTTCGTTCATAGTGGCCTGAGAAATTTGAAATGAGAATGGAATATCCGTTAAAAAACTCCCATTCAATTCCACACTACAGAACTATAAATTCCTCCTTAATACATTAATATTATAACGTAAAATTTATACCAAAACAAACCATAGTTCATAAAAAATAATTTAATATTTATTAAATAAATCTAAAAATAAACCCTAAAATAAACGTAACTGCAACTGCCTAATTTTTACATAGTCAGCAGTTTTGTGAGTGAAAACGCAATTGTGATAGGGCTCTTAAGTATTAAATTAAATTATATAGCTAGAAAGGTGGTGAATAATGAGATGGCGTCTACCACACTTAGATGTAGTTATGTGAAGGTTGAACAAAGCGTATTATAAACAAATGTAAAGTTAGCAGTAGCCTGTGTAGTTCTTTTTCCAGAGAATGAGTAACAGCGTTTTCTATAAAACGCAACATCATACACGCCAACCCGCCTGCCAAGCGAGGCGATTATGGCAAACCCCTCCTCCCCAAATTTGGGGGAGGCACATGTCCAGCAGTGGAAGTTTTTCGGCTGATATGAGTGAGTGAGTGAGCGTAAAGACGTTCCGTTTTATTTACTTTACACCCCTTCTATCAGTAAAGAGATATTATGTAAAAATGGACGTGTTGCTCCGATTTATAATAAAAAGAGATAAAAGCAAGTAAAAATGTATGGTAATTTCGGCTTTGGCCGAAAGCCGAAACTGTCTAAATTTATGTTTTGTACGAATTAATGTCAGTGAACTTTTCTTTAACGGCTTGATCGTATACGATGAAATTTTTGAAGTGTCTTTGAGTGGGTTCCATCTTGGTTTCTAGATTTAATTTTCTTAAGAAAAGCCAACGTTTGGGTAGGATAACGTCCTACAAGACCGCTTGTACGATGAAAAATTATAAATAATTTTAATAGCAGAATAGAACAGTTTTCGTTCTATATTCCTAAGATTTGTGATACTGTTGAACGTTTTAAGTTTATTCATGAAAGATTTACTTTCGAAGCAAGCATTCAATAAGTATGAAAGCCGAAAGCAGAAATTGAGTGGAACACTAGTAAGTGCGTCGTAAATCGGCAGTCCGTAGTTACTGGCACGTTTATTGGTTATCGAACATAAAGTTTTAAGAAATCTCTCTTTTAATGTTTTCTCTTTGTGTGGTTTGAAATAGTAGATAATCCTAACGGAGCTCAGCTATTGTTTGGTTTATCTCGTCTTTGGGAATATATTTTTATACTTTTATGATTTTTCGAGAAAATTACAGAAAAGAAGATGCCAGAGGAGCTGTTGGCTAAATAAAATTAGCCGCATGATTCGACCAAGGTGAAGCAACACTTGCCGAGGTCGGTCTGTGGGTGGGTGACCATCACAACATACCAAGACTCCTCCGTGCCTCGGAAAGCACACTAAATAAAAGCTTAGCGTGCTTTCCTGTGCCTGCACCAATAGTCCAGGCACATTTTTCGATATCCGGCAGTCGTTACGGATTGTCAGAAGCCAGTAAATCTGACACCAGTCTTGCCAAGAAATACTGTGTTATACGGTTGCCAGAATGTGAGGTTGGATAGGCAGTCGCTCTACGTAAAGTACTGGTATTCAGCTGAATCATATTTGAATGGGAGCCGACCCTCATTTACATAGTTGGGAAAAGGCTAGACAAATGATGTCGGAGAGGATCATGTTTTTGTTGAAGATATTATGAAGGTTTGGCACCCGTCAGTAGGAACGGGCTGTTACAACTAAGTTTAACATACAAATCAAAATAACGTATTGTGCTTCAGATTCTATAGCGCGGAAGGGGATGCCGAAAGCCGAAACCATGAAATCACATCCCTAAAATTTATCAAAACCGCTCGTCAAGTTTCTGCCTTATCTAGGTCTTTTGTAGAAATACATTTATTATAATAATAATATGCGTCAGCGAATAATGATGTCGTTTGATGTTATTTCACGTCTTCAGTTCTCAAAGCGATGTTCCCTTTATGTCTCGGATGTGAGTTAGGCTCGACAGTTGTATGTTATATTATAATAATAAGGCTTTGATATTTTATGCTTTTGTTAACACTTATGTTAGGAAGTTTGCCTTTTGAAGTAGTTATCGCACAGGGCTTTTGATATGCGACATTTTGTTGCTTCAGCAAAATGTTATTTATTTCAGAAATAAATTCCAATCCTATACAAAATAGTTAGTATCGTTACAACTTACCAACTATGTTAGCACACAAACGTAAAAAGTAACTGCCTCCGTGGTCGAGTGGTTTAGGCGTTTGCCTTGTGACCCGGTGGTCGTGGGTTGTTTTCAGTTTGGCTAGGACATTTAAGGCTTGAATAACCTGATTGTCTGATAAAAACATGATTTAGTGCTTCGGAAGGCACGTATAAGCCAGAGGTCACTGTCGCCAAATGGCGGTCGTCAAATAAACCATGTCAGAGGCCCTTGAGGTGGTTTAGAAAATCTGACACTAGGTTGTGTAGGGTCCTTAGACCTTACTGGGCAGTAAGGTTCTTATCGTGTAGGCACACGATAAGAAAGAAAAAGTAGACAATTACAAATAGCAAGATGTCAGTAACATAAAAAAACAACTGAGTTAGTAAACATTAACAGTTACAGGGCATGGAGCTGAGTTAAGTACATGATAAAAGGACGATCCTTCTGGTGCTGATGCCACTCAGGTGACTGTTGGTAGTGTTGGCACTGGCACGCGCCCTGTGCAACAAGGATGCTGCTCGCTTGCACCATTGCAGCGAAACGGTCAGTCATCGAATCTGGTCTTTTGTGGTGGGCAATTTTGATACTAGTAGATTACTGCTATTCACTGTTGGAGGTTATTCATGCCTCGTGGATAAATAGGATCCGTTCTACCTTTAAGCACTTAGATAAAATTAAGACAAATTATCGTTTAAATGAGTCTGCCATTCACTGGTTCTAAATATATGTATGCTGCAAAACAAACAGAGGCGACTCTAGCCTATGGAGCGCCCGTTTGCTTTCAATCCGGGATACACCCTGCGAATCCCGACGCCCGGGACCCAATTGAAGAGTTGAAGACTGTTAGAATTCTGACGTGAGTGAACAAAATGTGTGTAGTCGAGTGCGTTAGCGCGGACGTCGGTATTTTCTGATGGAAAATTTCGGACAATATGCGCCCGACCTAACACGGGTTCAGGGATTTTGAGAGCGGCGTTTGGCACCATCTGAACTCCTGCGCCCGGGTGCACCACACACCCTGCGCTATAGGTAAAGCCGCCTCTAGCAGCACGCATATATTTTGCAACGTAGTACGTCTGCCTACTAGCGTACGCGCACGATAAGACTTCGCGCGGTTAAAATCGGAACTAAATATGTTAATTTTATTAATTATTATTATTATTACTGGCCCGTACTGTCCCACAGCTGGGCAAAGGCCTCCCTCCATTCCTTACAATGCTCACGGTGTTAAGCCCCTTCCTTCCAATTCGTGAGGAAGACATCCAGGTCGTCCCGCCATCTCCTTCGCGGTCTGCCGCGCCCTCGTCTCGCTATTTCAGGGTTCCAATCCTGTATTTTACGGGCCCACAGCCTGGCATGCGGCAGAAATGTCCTGCCCAATCCCATTTAAGTTGGGTAGCCTTTTGAGCCACATCGTCGATTTGCGTTTTGGATATCATCGACGATTTAATTTTAAAAGTATGCTAATAAATATAATCTAGTACATTAATTATACCTTGGTATGTAGTTAATTATTTCAAGTACAGTTTGAGTTACGTAATATTATTTTTAAATAAATGACGAAAATATATTTAATTGGGCCTGCAATTTGAAGCAGCGCCACCGTTCTCGCGCAGATTTATCTAAACATACCGAAAAGAAAAACGATGATGCCCGAACCCCCCGATCCCCCCGACCCGCCCGATATCAGACCAACAAATAAAAACACGATTAATACTTAGCACCTTTTATACTTGTCACTGTCTGAAATATAAACCTGAAAGCACTAAGCGAGTTAAGTGACCTGAAACCTAAGATTTTCAATAAACTTCAGGCCGCGTCACTGGTAGTTAATATTGACATAGCTACCCGGGGAAATTATTTTATGACTAGGTTTTATAATACACGCATACTCTCGTATTTGAGAGTGTGGTGGAGAGTTCTTGCAAGCGCGTCTAGCTGTAGGTAGACGTCAGCTTAACTCAAAAGATTAAAAGCTATGCAATGCTATTATAGCATTACTATTTGTAGTAGAGTTAGCAGACTGGCCAGGATAGAATAGAATAGGAAAGAAAGAACAATAGGTCCAGGGTTTATGCTTTTTTTGTACCTCTTTCACTGTTATCGTAATCATTGCTCCGAGACTCGTGGCGCTTTGCTGGTGGTCGTCACGCCACTGGTGATTTTGGCGTCAGGGCTTGCAGTGGTTTGAAATAATATGGTGGGCTTATCCCAAAAAGCAATGTACACCACTTTAGATGCTGTAGAGTGCAGGTTAACTGTAGATAAGTGAATGGAGTTTCGTACTAATACAATAATAATGAAGCAAACGCAAATAAATAATTTTAATTAACAGCAATACCTTCCACATTGCCGCTAGAAAATCAATAAGACTCAGTTACCAGTTATTTATTGAGTCATTTGTGGTTCCATCTATCACTCTGTTTGAGGTCTTTAATTTACTTCAAAAAGTTGGCTTGCAAAAAGACCATGAAATTTACGAGAGAGTTAGACTATACTTACATCGTATTGGTTGCCGTATAGTGTCGGCCGGTGCCGTAAAAGAATAATGCCATCTCATCACTTCCCGTGGGTGTCGTAAGAGGTGACGAAGGGACTCACCAGAGAATGGGCAGCAGCGTTCTCTGTAAAACGCAAAACCATACACTGCGATCGCTAACCCGCCTGCCAAGCGTGGCGATTATGGCAAGGGGGCTTTTGGGGGGAGTCTGTGTGGACGTCTTTCCGCTGTCATGATGATGATTATGAAGGTTGGTTAATCAATACACTATAATGATGATCGTTACTATCGTTAGACACATAAAAAGTCAAGCTATGTTATCTTTTTGAAAAATATAGCATAAACGTTTGAAACAAACATGGTGAGGCCTCTAATTAATAGTGTTTAGTCGGTAGAAGTACACGGCTGTTAAACTTAGTGGTGAATGCGCCATCTCTCATTTTTAGGATGCGCGTTCAAATCCGGGCATTGTCACTGTCGGATTTATATGTCATGTTTACAGAGAGGTGGACAAAGCCGCATTTTTTTTCATTCGGAAAATGGTACGACATCCTTCGTCATTATCATCTGCCTAGCCGCCTTTTCCCAACTATATTGGGGTCGGCTTCTAGTCAAACCGGATTCACCCGAAAAATACCATCCTTCGTATAAAAGCCCAATTCACACTTTTAGATACATGTTTTTATGGTACAACACAAAAGAACATGCCAGCTTACTCGTACCTCGTAAGCTGCACATTAACATGATTTTACTGACTTTGCTTTAGATAGTAATCTAAAGCAAAGTCAGTAAAATCATGTTACTATACACAAAATTGTAACACACAAACAGCCATTTGATTCGACTCACAGGTCATGCGATACAAAGTTCATTCACCTGACGAATTCGCAAAAATCGTCTTATCACATCGCTGGAAATAACAATAACTATAAAATAAACGGGGACCTGAACTTATGTTGCAGAGAAATAAAATGTTCTTTATGAGTTCCTAATACTTTTTGAGTTCTCCTGAGAATACTCCTCAAGCTATATTCCGGTTTGCCGGAGCGGAAACACGGAGAAATATTAACCAATCATGTCAGTCCAAATGTCAGTGACTCACGTGGTGCGGAGGTTTTATGCAATTCCGGGGTTAGTCAGGGGTTCAAATTTTTCCGTTTCTCCGCTCCGCTGTAATGGACAGGCACCGTTAAGAGGAAAGGATACCGGAGAGACTTTTGAAAAATAGGTATTTGAATAAAATGTTCCTGTCTCGCTGCACGCTGTCGCCGCGCCCCGCTCCATCCCCGCTCAGCTTTGTCTATGTGTAGGTGTCGTGGAGTTAGTGTGCGTGCGCAGGTAGGTGCATGCGCCGCCGCACGCGCGCCCCGCACCCCGCCCGCCGCGGCTTGTATTTGTGACGACGCCGACGCTATTTATTCAGTTTTAGTCGTTGACGGCATTTTTTAGTGTTCGCATCGTTCGTTTGTTACAATAGCGCATAGTGATCTCTTTTTCTGAATTTGGCTTGTTATATGGTTTTTGATCGGCTTCCTACTCCTGTGACTCGGCTTACGTTTTCTGGACTTTGGATACTCTTTGTGACTTGGATACCTAAATTGACAGGACTGTAACCTGCCTAACTATATTTTGGTGAGTAATTACCCAGGTACTTTATTTATAAGTGAACTCATGAATTATGTAATAACATGGTTGAGGAGTGTCATTATAGCACCCCAATGCGGTGAAATGCTTGTCTAATATACATTTTTTTCCAGTTAAACAAAGCGAAATTCCTTGAACCTACAATGGGTGGTGGAAGAAAAGGAAACAAATCTCGTTTATTTCTGGGCGCTAAACGGAAGAAACATCATTTTAAAATAAAACGCCAGCTTCATGAACAGCATAATATGATCTCCAGGTATGTTATCCCACCTGTTTTCTTCATTTTTTTAAACCTACCTACATAACGAGCCCGACTTTGCAAAGGAGGGTAACGTGTTTCTCAGTCTATGTATCAGTTTGATACGACCGAAACGCGTCAGCCGTTTTTGATAAATGATACGTTGTAAAATTAGTATAAGTATTTTTGATGATGATTTTGTTGAGCTGCAACTAAACTTATTTTAGATTATCGCTCTCTTTTACTAATCGAAAAATCTTTTAGTATTTACTTAACTATAAGCTTGGTCTATGCTGCCAAGTTTTTTTTATCTTACTATACGAGTATCCATATCCATCCATACTATTAGGTATAAATTCGAAAGTAACTGTCTGTCCGTCTGTTGCTATTTCATGCCTAAACCGCTGTACCGATTCCGATGAATTTTAGGTAATAAAAATAAAAGGTCGGTATATTATTATGGTAAGTAGGGTACTTAGTTGGTATATGATGGGGATATTTATCGTTTTGCCTTGGTTTCTTGCTTATGATGTTCAAACAGTTTTTTTTTTTCAGTGCTGTTGATGTCGAAGACGCTGATACTGAAAATTCACCTCAACCTCAAATGAGTGAAAACAATACAAGTGATCGTGAGAAAAATTTATCGCCATCGTCGGTGTCATCGCTTGACTATTTAAATATCGAAGAAGAATTAACTGTAGACTATGAAGAAGTCAATACTAATGACCAATTAGAAGGACGCAGACTGGTTGATATCAGGTATTTTTTTTCGGCAATTTCGAGTATAAAGCACGAACATACCAATTGTTCATTCGCAGAACTACAATTTACAAAAGAACAACGGAATGGATTTCTGAGCGAGTTTTTTTTTGAATGCAAAATGTGCAAAAAAGTTGAAAGAATTCATTCTGAAGACCCGAAGACGAAACTCTCTGTAAATACGGCCTGCGTTGAAGGAATAATGTGTTCTGGTAACGGCTATTCACAGTTGAATGAATTGTGTAGTGTACTAAATATGCCTACCATGAGTAGAAAAACTTACACAAACATAGAACAAAATTTAACGCCAACAATTCATGAATGTGCTTTGGACGAAATGATCGCAGCAGGAGAAGAGGAGAAGAGGCTGGCTATTTTAAATGGTGACGTGGACACCGATAGAATTCCGTTGATAACAGTGGTGGCTGATGGATCTTGGGCGAAGAGGTCCTACAAAAGTGGATTCAGTTCCCCGTCGGGTGCAGGATGCATAGTCGGACTGCAGACTAAAAAGGTCTTATTTCTTGGAGTGAGGAACTCATATTGCAGTATATGTGCGAGATATGCAAAATTGAAATTAGATGTACCAGAACACACGTGCTTTAAAAACTGGTGCGATAGCGCAAATGCAATGGAGGCTGATATAATTGCAGAAGGGTTTTCAAAAAGTGTTGAAATGCACGGCGTGAAATTTAATAAACTGGTTGGAGATGGAGATTCAAGCATTATGAAAAAAATTATATTAAAGAAGCCCTATGGACCAAACTTTTTTATCCAAAAAATAGAATGCAAAAATCATTTACTGCGTAATTTTTGCAATAAATTAAAAGCTTTGGGTAAAAAAACCAATAACCACAAAGGCTATGTACCAGTATCACTGAGGAAAAAAGTTGAGGACAACATTTTACGAATGAGAAAAGCCATAGTCGGGGCAATGAATTACAGAAAAGAACAAGATACTACCTATCTAGAAAAAATTAAAAATTTGAAAATGGATATTAAAAATTCCGCCAACCACGTTTTCGGCGACCACAAAAACTGTGCGTCATACTTTTGCAAGCCCGAAACTTATATCAACCAAGCAAATTTGGTATCTGAAATGCAAGCTTGTGGACTATGGTCAGACATTCAGCAATGTCTTACAAATTTGGTGACAAATAGTGACAGCCTTATCTTAGATGTGACCAATAACACAGTTGAGCAAGTCAACAATATTATAGCAAAATTCATCGGAGGCAAAAGAGTGAATTTCACTGCAAGAGGGTCATACCAAACGAGGTGTTTTGGTGCTGTAACTTCATGGAACAGTGAAAGAGCTATCCATCATCGCCTTCAAAAAAAAATTCAAGATCATAGTCCTGGGAAATATACAAAACAATTTATAGAGAGGAAAAAGCGTTCTATAAAATATACTGAGAGATGTCGTAAACGAAAATTAGACATGAATGAAGACAATTACAATAAAAGGAAGAAAGTTTCAGGGCCCGATGAGAATTATGGACAGTTAGACTTAGAACCCGATATGACACCCGAATTATTTGAAAGAAAAAAAGAAGAATTTCTAGCAGAATTACTCCAGTCAAATACTGAAAACATTCAACGAAATACAGTAAGACAGAGTGAAAGTAGTCTGTGGGTTATTGAAAGGCGCAAGCGACTTACAGCGTCCAATTTTGGGCAAATATGTAAATTACGAAAAAAAACATCAGTAACAGGAATGTTAAAGAGTTTACTATACTCACAATTTAAAGGCACTCAAGCTACAAATTATGGCAAAGAAAAGGAACAGGAAGCAGTAGAACAATTTATGGCTGAAACGGGATTACAAGTATCGAACTGCGGGTTATTTGTCGATGATCAGAAAAGATTTTTAGCAGCTAGTCCTGATGGTCTAATCGGAGAAGACTCAATCGTGGAAGTTAAATGTCCGTACAAAATTGCGGAAATAACGCCTATACAAGGAATAGAACAAAAAAAAATAGACTTCTGTACACTTGAAGGCAATCAGTTAAAACTAAAAGAAACACACAATTATTATTACCAAGTGCAAGGCCAGTTGCATATAACCCGCAGAAGTTACTGCTATTTTATTTTGTGGAGCCCTAAAGGAATGGTTTACCAAAGAATTGAAAAGGATGATGCTTTCTGGAATCAAATGGAACCGTTATTAGAAATTTTTTATTATGATTGCCTTTTGCCAGAAATAATCGACGGTCGTATTCCGAGAAATCTACCAGTAAGGGAAAGGAAAGAAAATACGTAAATAACTCGTTTCATAATTGTAGTAAATAAATAAATCCTCCTTATTTTTTTTTTTTAACTTTTATTTAATTTACCTACTTGTCCCAGTCCCAGTGTCCCGTCTATCCCCCTACACTCCTCCTGCTTTACCTCTGTAATTATTTGTACAGTTAGCACAAATGTTAGTCAAAACAAAAATGAAAATCCCTTGTAAACCACAGAATTATTTAAGTAATTTAATTTGTTCGCTAATTTAGATGAAACGTACCGTTCATTCGTTACTCCAGGCTTGCCACAGTGGACAATGAATACCGCATCCCAATACGGATTTATTGTATAGATAGATTATATTAATTCATTAAGTTAATACAATATTGGCACTGATTCTGTTGAGCAGCAAGTAAACTTATTTTAGAACTATCGCTCTCTTTTACTAATCGTTGAAACTAGAAAAAGATAACAAAAATTTTATTCCTGTCAAACTAGTCAGAATTACGTTACCATGCAATTTTAGTTGGTGATTTCAGAACGTGGATTAAAAATACGGCAGAATACAAAGAAGTGCGTTACATAAACTAACTTGACAGGAGTAAAATTCTTGCTATCTCTTTCTAGTTTTAACGATTAGAAAAAGAGAGCGATAGTCTAAAATAAGTTTAGTTGCTGCTCAACAGAATCAGCGCCATTATGTTGTACAATATTAATAATCCGAAGAAGTTTAGTAAATATCGACTAACAATTACATCACTAGTGTATCGATAAAATTATCGACTATGGGGCATCACTTGGCTGGCAGTATACATATTGCTCCGACCCCTCCCTCCCCCAGACCTCTCTTCAAACAGTAAGAAAGGGACAACTGCAGCTCAGACCGTTTTAGGTACAAAATTATTGACTAAAACAGCATTTCGTAGTCGACTATTTTCTCCCCCAAAACATGGCCAATTTTATATATTTTTTTTTTAAATAATTAAATAAAACCTTCAGCTATGCCTCTATGTTTTCGTATTTTAGTAAATATGCGTAATTTTTTTGTAATGAATTTTTGAAAATGTTTGAAAAATCAGGCCAAATTTCTAGTTTTTGTAGACTCATATTTCCTATGCTGATTAGAATATGAAAAAAATCAAAACATAGGGGCATGGTCATGGCAGTTATAGGTTTTGAGGTACAAAAATATTTTCTTTAGTGTCATTATTCAGGGAGAAAACCGTCGACTACGTTTGTATGGAGAAAGAGCCGGTACCCTTTCCTCTTAAGTTCACTATTAAAATATTGGCAATCACCTTGAATTATTTTAATGGGCCATACTTTCAATTAGAAGTATACTTTGTCTTTAGATGATCCCAAAGAGGTGTTCTTGTAGCCGTATTATAAGATAAAATAATATCAATAGAATAAACGTAAAATGACCTAGACTAGAGTCAAGAGCAAACCCATAAATAAATAAAATAAAAAAAAGATTGTTTAAAATACAAATTGTCGGTATCTGGTGACGATAGACACGGCGCATTGTGTTCCACGCGCGCCTCAAAGAGATGTCAGCATAGAAGAAGGGGTCCGCTAGCCAGAACGGGAGGAGTCATTTGATGATTTCCCATTGTTAAAAAAATAATTGGTGACGATTGACAGGCATCCCAGTCTGCATACTTTCACTGGATATTTTGAATTAAGAAAAAATAAATGATTATTTGTTTTTGTTATTGACTGTAAAAAGAAGGAGAAAAAATAATTACTCCCTTCTGTTATTTATATTTACTATACCTTCCTAATATTGCACATAATAACGTTTTTATGTATGTTTATAGTTTAGCATATACGTGTGACCGTGTGACTTACTGTAAAAGCGTATGTACATAATGTGTGTTTGCCAATTTCGGGTTATTGTACTATCATACTATGTATTAGGGGACGCCCACCAATCTGTGACGTAGTGACCATCTCATGTCAAGCATGACTCATCTAGTTTGATTGTCACTTTTTTAATTAGCGCTATTTATTATTAGGAACTTAAACGAAATAAGGCTCCGCGCAAAAGGGCCAGCGACCACAGCCACCGGTGGCTGTCGCGCAACACGTCCTTTGATACCGCGCAAAGGAAGAGTGTCGCTGGCTGCCACGAGTGGTCGGTGGCCGCCACTAGTAGTCGGTGGCAGCTACAATAGGGTATTTTACTAAAAGAATCTAAATGTGGCTTGGTAAAATTGTACCATCATTCTCGTAACACATAATAGACCACAGAGAATCGAGAGAAACTAGCTATGAGTTTCTTAAAACAGCTAGCAGGCTACCTTAGCTGTGCGTTCATTCTAAGGGACGCATAGTGCTAGTCCTCACTCAAGTATTGTCTATGAATAAGTTTTAGGGGCCCTGTGCGCTCGCGCGCACTGTGACCACATAGTAACGTTTGTGAATACGGGTGTGAGTTTGCTAGTGGATGCCACTCGCAACACGTGATTGGCGATTCTATCGGCTTGTCGCCAGCCAACAGTGGCTGTGGTTGGCCCGTTTGCGCGGAGCCTTATTGTCAAGTGCTAATCTATAAACGGACGTAGACGCTCAATGAAATAATTGTTAAATATGAGGATGGAACCAAGAGAAAGAAAGAAATAAAAAGAAGAGCGAACCCGTGTTTGCACATTTACTTGTGCATGATAATGTCTCGTGCATACTTGGCTAACATCCATTGAGATTGACCAATGTGATCGAAATACTACTCTGTCAAGAAAGTACCGGGAAAAGATCAATAATACACAAAATGTCTGTTATTCATCCAAATTTATTTTATCACCTTCAAAGTATGCTCCTTTAGAAACGATACACTAGCGCCAACGAATAATCCATTCATCAAAACATTTTTTAAACGCTGCTTCCGGAATTGAGTTGAGTTCTCGCCGCGAATTCTCCTTTATGTCTTCTATCGATTGAAAACGGTTCAGTTGGAAGGCACCACTCCGAAGGTTGTTGACTAGTTTGCATGTCAAACTCGTAAACCCACGTCTCGTCACCAGTAACAATGCGTTTCATGAATGTTGGGTCCGAACTGACTCGTTCTAGCATGTCCTCAGCGACTTTCATGCGATTGAGTTTTTGGAGAAAATTCAGATCTTTTGGGGCTAGCCGAGCAACATGTTTCATACCCAAATGATTAGTTAAAATGGTACGGATCGACTCGTGAGATACAGAAAGTTCGGCGGCTATCTCTCTCAGAGTTGAATGGGGATTTTCAGTCACTATTTTCTTCACTTTTGCGATGTTAACTTCAGTTGCAGACGTTGACGGCCTACCAGAGCGAGGCAAATCTTCCATCACATCTCGACCGCTTTTGAACGCTTTGAACCACTCATAAGCACGAGTTTTTGATAAAGTCGATTCACCGTAAGCCTTCTGTAACATTTTCAGTGACTCCGAACACGAAATTCCATTGGCGATGCAAAATTTAAGACAAACTCTTTGTTCGATATTTTTGTCCATTATGAAATTCGCAATACACACTATATATGATATTACTAAAACCAGCACTGTATTTAATATAAATAACAGATGCAACTCAAACTCCGCGCCAAAATGGAAAACAGTTGTGCCAATCTAACAACTACAAAAAAACAAAAATTTGAATTTGGAACCATAAACAAATCATCCATTCCCGATACTTTTTTGACTGAATGTACATATACCAAGATCGAAAAATACTTAGTATTTTAGAGAGTTGTGAGGAAGGAAGATGCCTCCACAAGGTAGACCGATGACCTGGTGAGGGTCGCGGGTAGCCGATGGATGCGAGACGCACAGGACCGGTTGTGGTGGCGACACGCGCGGGGAGGCCGTCTTTCGGATGATATGATGATGATGACGATGAGGAAGGAGTACCAAATCGATTGTAACTATATGCTTTTCCAGTAAAATCCTGCAGAGGCATGCAGTTACTAATCCAAATTGCTACTACTTTAAGACGCAACTCAACAAATCGTGGTCAGTCGGACTCAACAATAGATACATAATAAACGTGGGAAATGTTCCTATTTTATTGATTTAACACCATTGTAATACGTCATTGTTACTGACTATTACAACTAATTATAATTAGCACGATTTTAATACAAGATTGCGGTAAGGATAAAGAATTAATTTAGATTTTACAACTCTGTTCGACTTTACAAAATCTTCTGAACTTTGTTTGGAAAATTTGGAATGTTAATTTTGGTTTTGGTTTGACTTTTTTTTTTTTTTTTTTTTTTTGGGACAAGCCCGCCACACATTCCCAACCACTGCAACTCCTGAAAGCCAGAATCAACAGTGGCGACCACCAGAAAAACGCCGACCCAATGAAACCCGACGAGTCCCGGAGAAACGATTCAACTGTCTTGGATCCTGCAACGAAATTAATCAGAAAAGTACAGCGGAGGAGTAGGAAAAAAAAAATATATATAATTTCCACTTCCCTCCGTATCAAGCAGGAGACAGAATAGAACTAGGCCAATAGGCACCAAGGGACAAATACAACTGGGTTAAGCCCAGTTGCCAAGCACCACGGATTATATTTTACCACTTAAACTAATGGGTCCTAAATTGTGAGCTACTTTTGATTCCAGTAATAGGTATGGCAAAATCGCTTGAACGCACGGAAATTTGTTCTGGTTTCAACAAGGTCCGTATAGTAAACTACCCCAGATGTAACCTTAATACTATCTAACATAATATTGCGTTCAGTTTGCCAAAGACTACACTCCCATAAGATGTGATGTGCGGATTGTTCGTATTCATGGTCAGCTGTAGAACATTGACATAAAGGCGAGGCCACAAGCTTAAAGGAAAATAATTTACTCTTAAAATTGCCATGACCTGTGAGAAATTGGGCCACACAGTGATCCACCTCCAGCCATGTCCTGTCCAGCCGCTCACGAACAGATGGAAAAAAATTGGTGGAGGTGACGGCCTTTGATGGAATTTTCCCACCTACATTGCCACTCGGATAAAAGTTCCTCCCAGACATCAGTCTGGGGTTTTAGTAATCTAGAGATCTTAGCACGGCCGCGTTGCGGTAAGAACTCTGGGTCCGTAATCTTTCTAGCGTAGTAGTACATTGCAGCACGCCGCTGCACTTCTAGATCGACTGGGAGAACACCCGCCAGCACTGGTAAGGCTTCAGTACTAACCGTCCTATACGCCTTGCATAAGAATATCAAAGCCAAACGCTGGCTTTGAAGCAATTTACGTCGTACCGCACCTATGGTGGCCCTATCGGCCCAGACAGGTGCCCCGTAGCACATACAACCCAAGTAGGTAGCCCCATAAATAGTTTTTAAGGTTTGAAAAGATAGACCCCAAGTAGCTTTGGATATTCTCGTCAAGGCGTAGAAGTTCTTTTTTGCTTTCTCACCTACTGTTTTTATATGATCAATAAATGAAAAGTTATTTTCTAATAGCATACCGAGATAGCACACGGATTCTTTTCTTTTAACGGGTACGTTATTGAATTTAATACTAGGCCAGGATTTAAGGTTTCCTTTTAAAATAAGTTGATAGGTTTTATGCGGTGCAAAGGTCAGACGGTTTCGATCGCCCCACTGAGATATTAATCGTAGGCATGTGTCAGCCAAATTCTCAAGGCCAGCACGAGTACTTGCCTGAATGAGAAGCAAGCCATCGTCCGCGTAACCGGTTAATGAGCAGCCGCATGGGAGCGGAAGCGCGAGGAAATCATCGTAGCCAATATTCCAAACATATGGACCGATAACTGAGCCCTGAGGACATCCCATGGTTAGAGACTTAGTAATGGAATGATGTCCTAGTTTGAGTTTCACGGAACCGTTTAGAAAGTAAGAAAGAATCAGATTATAGATGTTTTTGTAACAACCACGGTTTTTCATTTTAAGTAGTAGCATCGGCCACCATGCGTTATCAAAAGCGCCAGAAATGTCGAGAAAGATTCCAACCACATATTTATGTTCCGATAAGTTAATAATTTTACGAACAGAGAGCACCGCGTCGACGGTGGACTTACCAATAGTGAAACCAAATTGATTATTATGAAATTTAGGTCCATTCGGTAGTAAGCGCGGAACGATTAGTCGCTCTAAGAGTTTTCCCAAAGATGGAAGTAGGGTTATGGGCCGATAGGACTTAGGGTCATCCGGGGGCTTATCGCCACTCTTCGGAATAATGCGTATAAAGCCCTGTCGCCATATTCGAGGAAAAATACCTTCCGCAATGCATCGGTTATATACTGATAAGATCGCGTCTCCGGCTGTCTTACACGCTTCTATAATCATTCTATTAGATATTTTATCTTCACCGGATGATTTGTTAAGAGGTAGTTTCTTCACAACGTTTATGAATTCGTCAGTGGATGGAAGATCTGACTCCGGCGATTCAGGTGGCACCGTGGCCCACGCTCTGATCTGTTGGTGGTATTCATTATCATTTACTGATGAATCGTCTGGTATAAGGGATTCAAGCAGAGCATCAGTTGTTTCTTCAATGCTGGTTGTATGTTTATTGTTTACTTTAATGTTTTGAACGTACGCAAGGTCGACAGATCTATTAGCTTTGAACTCGTGGTACAAAGGAGACCACGGACCCTCCCTATCAAGTTTATCAATAATTTTCCGCAATAAATTACCCTTAGATTTTTCAACAGATGCTCTGTAGCGTGACTTGGCAACTCTAAAAGTACTTAAAGCAAGATTAAGGAGGTCCCCGGTAACCTTACGTTTTTTTAGCTTGTTAAGCTGTCTACGAGCTCTACGAAAGCTTCTACGTTGTTCAACAAGGTAGTCACTCCACCAATCACATCTACGAATATTGGTCATGGATGCGCGACCAATAGCAATGTCAGCACAGTAAGTGAAGGCGTCCGACATTATCTCAGCACTTTCCTCAGCTGACAGTCCGTCGCGAGTGAAGTCTTTGACATGACCAGAAAAAAGTGAGCCGAAGAATTCCCAATTCGCGCCCTTACTTTTATATCTAAAATTTCCAATTAAGTGTGACGAACCTTGAGTAAACATAGGAACAAACTCGTACACGATCAGGCGATGATCACTACAAGACGCGTCCGGAAGGACACGCCACCTATCCAAGCGTACGTCTGCACTAGAAAGTGTGACGTCAATACAAGATTCGCCCATTTGGCTACAAAAAGTAGGTGGTGCGTCTGGGGTGTTATGAATTGATAAATTCATCTCAGCAATAAAATCTTCAACCGCACAACGTCGTTCAGAATCAGTGGATCGAACTTTGCCATACCACAGGGAAGAAGATGCATTTACATCAGCACCTACTATAACTTTGCAGCCCGCGAGCGACCGCAAGACGTGACGGAGATTATGTATATGTGGAGTAACTGGGTCTGAGTATTGAAAGTAGCAGCTCACAACGTAAACCTTAAAGGTAGGCGATGATACTTCCGCCACGGCGCAATGAGGCGTCATGAGATTACTTATAGATGTTACAGTAAAGCCCGAAGAACGCGCTACATAAATTCCGGCCCGCGCCCTGCAGTCCAGCTGAACCACCCTGTGACGTAAGCGCGCGTTTTGGTATTGTTCCTGAATAAGCACTATGTCAAGATTATAATCCACAATCAATTTATCCAGCTCGGATGTCGCCACCCTATCGTTATGGAGATTTAATTGTCCTATGGTTAAAATATCCATTATTAGTAGTTAGTGTTTAGGATTAATTGTTCGAGTTTCAGTTTGTAGGTAGTACACTCTTGAGATCCGCAGCGATGATCACACGGTTTTTTAAAGCGTTTGCACGCCACGCAAGTCGGTTTAAAATTTAAGTCGTCCTTATGCGGGCAATCATTTGTTTCGTGTGCCTCCGAACAATTGGCACAGGTCGGTTCCTTACTAGCGCAGTGTTTCTTAACGTGACCGAACTGTTGGCAATGCAAGCACCGAACTACTTCTACATCATCAATAAAACGGCAGGTAGCCCAATCAATAAATAACTTATCCTTGGTAGTCACTAAATGTTTACGTACCGCGGGTTCTATTTCAATGCCAATCCATTTCCGACCGTTATCTAAAGAGCGCCTACGAATAATTTTGGTAGACTTTATAAAGTCATCCTCTTTAATTTGCATCTCATCCTTAATATTTTGGCGGTAAAGCGCGTTTAGAAAAGCGCCATCATCCATTGATGATGGAACATCCTCACTAACACTCTAGGGCGTCTACCCTTTGGCTTTTCTAGTCGTAAACCAGCGGCCTTGATAGCATCCACAGATTCTAACTTTCTAAGTTGAATTTCATTAGCAACGCGTAGTACGACTCCAGATTTCGCGGTTTTTTTCACGCCTACAATTTGAAAACCGTCGTCACTGGGCTTAATTGCCTTCATGAGCGCTTGTTTTGTCGCGGACGAAGTGTTATAGTCAGCTGACCGGTCCGCGGTAGGGTATGCGACCACACAGGGTAACGGTGGTCGGGACTGCATAATTGCTGGAGCTACTTTTGGCAAACGTAGTTTCAACGAGTCCGCATATGAAATTTTACAGTTGTTATTGACAGGATCGGGATTGACAGCGTTATTCGACTTGATTTTATCTAATTCGCGTTCCGTATTGGCTAACTTCGTCTCGTTGCATGATGATTTTATGGCCAGCATAGAAACAATGGCCGTGACACGCTGTGTCATATTCATGATAGCTGATTTATTTGCAACATTAATTCGAGAGCCCTGATCATTCACTAGGTCGTTAATTTTAGACAGGTATGACGACGCCTCGGAAACTAAGTCACAATAGTCGGTATTGCTCACATCACTGATGTTTAAAATCGGCGAGGATTTTTCCACGGTTTCGAATGTTTGATGAAGCCGTTTGGACCTATCATCGGGCGAAATGTATGATGGAGACATTTCGCTGAATAAACGTTTCGAATTAGCGGAGGTCGCCACGGGCGACCTTTGGGTTTTAGTATTTCTACGAAATATATCTCCGCCGCGATCTGGTGGGTCATCATTTGTTGACATCATCATTGACGGAGAATACGATAAATAAACGTATTAGAACGCGAATGAATGAAATTAAAGAATTAAACAAATAAATATCGATCGATTAAGTTATTTCGCGGTACCCACACACAGAAAAAAATAAATGCACTTACCGAAGGCTGGAGAAATTGACTAATTAGCAATAAAAGAATAGACAGACAGCTTTAAAAACTTACAAAACACGCACTTAAAACACTATGGCACAGCTAGGAATAGTTCACAAGCCTTAGAATAGACACACAATGCAAATTCCGAATTTACAGAACGGAGCGATATAATAAACACCTCACAGCGCACAAGCGGGAAGGGGAGTGGTTTGGTTTGACTTATAAATTTTCAATGAATAAAACATCGAAATTGTCAAATTGGGATGTGATTTGAACTGAGTCTTAAAGCACTTGTCTCACCGCCGCCGGCGAGGAAGCGATTAGCTATCGACTATTTGCTCGCTGAGGAAAGGGACAAAAGATATAGATCTTGTGTAAGTAAAAGAGACACATACATTTATAGTCGATAGCTGGCTGTTCACACGCCGGCGAGCGGCTCTCACCACTAGTTGATCGCAGCAACAAGAGCTATCAATGATTGTACTCGCTCAGCGACACAAGCTCGGTGATGCTCGCTTGGCGGTCAGAACTCGCCAACCAGCGGTAATTTCTACCTACAGTGCTGGCTAGAGCGAGTTTTGCGAGTAATCGCCCGCCGCACAAAAGCACTCGTTTAAAGCTGAGCGTCAAAATAATCGAAACTTTCACTCGCTACTCGCTGTTCGCCAACTCGTTTCGAGTTTCAAGCTTTACTCGCTACTCGCTTATCGTCGGCGTTGAGACAAGTGCCTAAATGCCAAAATGTGTGATTCACAAACGGAACTTAAAAATTGAAGTGACTAACATAGCTTGCCTAGGTGTACTTAATTGTTAAAAAAAAAAAGTTATACTTAATTCTTCCGTCTTATATTCGTGTACTAACGAAATGTTCTACTTATATAACTTCCTATGACTACACTTGTTTGTAGAGGAAAATAATTAAATAACTTTTGAACTAACATATTCCAACCAAGCGAAGCCACCAAGCTGGCTTGCTTGTTTACTTTCAGTTCTGTACCCAAAGAGTAACCAAAGGAACCTTATTACTAAACCGCTGTCCGTCCGTCCGTCTATCTGTCAGTGGGCTGTATCACAAGAACCAAACCAACCGTACTAGGCTATTGCCGCTATAACAACCAATAGTAACACGAGGAACGAGATTTGAAACCGACTTCTTTTTTATGTTTGTTACCTCATAACTCCGTCATTTATGAACCGATTTGAAAAATTCTTGTTTTATCTGAAAGGGAAAAGAATTTAATTTCGAAAGTTGGTGTCAAAAAACGAAAAATTTACCAAAAACACCGACTTCCAAAATTAAAGTTCTTTTCTTTCTTCCGAAGTGTTTTGTTTTTGGAAGTCGGTTGTATTTTTTGTTAAAAAAAAAAATCGGTTTATGGAACGGATCCCTTCGTGTGAGATATCTGGTTCATATTGAAACATGTTCCGTTTCAATATGAACCAGATAAAAATATGCCAAACCAACTGCTAACAATCTAGGTAGGTTGTGGTACTGGTTCACTAGAAATGCGCGTGCGAGCGGCTCGCCCACGCGCCGTGCGACACGCTGGGTCACATTCAGGGATGACACTGGCTGCTCTTGTATGATATTTTATGTTTTTTATTTTGTAATGAAGATGAGTAAATATTGTTTGGGAGGATGAAGCGTTTAAGTGCAAATGTTTTCATCCAAGTTTTGATTTGAGTTATATGAATTAAGTTATTTAATGTGAAACATTAATAAATAAGAAAAATCCTCACTTAACTCACTCATTGTTTTAAGCACGCCTAGTCTTATCTTTTGGACTTAGAAAGCTGTGTTTTACGAAGGTTCCCTTTATAATGTTTACTACACAAGGAACAAAGATACTTTTTTCCGTTTTGCAGAGTATTGCAGATGAAATTGTTAGCAAAACGCCATTCGCAGTATGTGCTAGACTAAAGTAGAAGTAAGTAGTAGTAAGTGTGTGAAGTCTAGTACAGTAGTGTGTAGTTACTAGCTGACCCGCGCAACTTCGTCTGAGAGAAGTGTTTGTTTGTTTGTTAAACTAACAAACAAACAAACTCTCTCAACGAAACGATCTTAAGAACTACTGGCCCGATTTGATAAATTATTTCAGTGGTAGATAGCCCATTTATCGAGGAAGGCTATATAACATCACGCTAAGACCAGTAGGAGCGGAGCAGACGAAGTAGCGCGGGTCAACTAGTTGTCCCAATAATAAATAAAATAAATCAAACTTCGCAACCCTGGCATATTTTGCCAGCCCTAACTTCACGTTATAATACATTTATCTAGCCTAGTTCTATAGGTATTGTCACATCCGGGATTACACCCTATATACCTGGAATTTAAGCCATTAATCTAGTCTTGTGGTCGTTTCGTACGAGGAATGGTAGATATATTCATAAATAGATACTTAGTTCTCATTTTATTATACCAATGAATATTTAAATGTGAATATAATATTGTTTATGGCTTATTTTATTAAGTAGGAATAACTAGCGATCGAGTTGATCTTTAAGATTAAGCGATGCTTGCCGAGGTTAGTTTGTGGACGGGTTACCACCGAGACTCTTCCGTGTCACAAAAAGCCTCTGGTCCCGGCTGTCATTTGAAGATCCTTAACAGTCGTTACAGATATCTACTACTCTGTCAAGAAAGTACCGGGAAAAGATCAATAATACACAAAATGTCTGTTATTCATCCAAATTTATTTTATCACCTTCAAAGTATGCTCCTTTAGAAACGATACACTTGCGCCAACGAATAATCCATTCATCAAAACATTTTTTAAACGCTGCTTCCGGAATTGAGTTCAGTTCTCGTCGCGAATTCATCGATTGAAAACGGGTGCCACGAAGTGGTAATTTGAGTTTAGGAAAAAGAAAAAAGTCAGCAGGAGCCATATCTGGTGAATATGGTGGTTGCTGGATGGTATTTGTTGAGTGTTTGGTTAAAAATTCGTTCACAATGATAGCCTTTCACAATGATAGCCTTGTGCGAAGCCGCATTGTCGTGGTGCAAAATCCAAGAATTTTCTTTCCACAAATCTGGCCTTTTTCGTCGAATTTGCTCTCTTAAACGCCGCATAACGATCAAATAATATTCCATATTTACCGTTAGACCTTCCGGTAAGAATTCAGAGTGCACAACACCGCGATAGTCAAAGAAAACAGTCAACATGACTTTGACTTTTGATCGCCTTAGGCGTGGTTATTTCGGTTTCGGTTCAGTTGGAAGGCGCCACTCCGAAGCTTGTTGACTAGTTTGCATGTCAAACTCGTAAACCCACGTCTCGTCACCAGTAACAATGCGTTTCATGAATGTTGGGTCCGAACTGACTCGTTCTAGCATGTCCTCAGCGACTTTCATGCAATTGAGTTTTTGGAAAAAATTCAGATCTTTTGGGACTAGCCGAGCAGCAACATGTTTCATACTCAAATGATTAGTTAAAATGGTACGGATCGACTCGTGAGATACAGAAAGTCTATCTCTCTCAGAGTTGAATGGGGATTTTCAGTCACTATTTCCTTCACTTTTGCGATGTTAACTTCAGTTGCAGACGTTGACGGCCTACCAGAGCGAGGCAAATCTTCCATCACATCTCGACCGCTTTTGAACGCTTTGAACCACTCATAAGCATGAGTTTTTGATAAAGTCGATTCACCGTAAGCCTTCTGTAACATTTTCAGTGACTCTGAACACGAAATTCCATTGGCGATGCAAAATTTAAGACAAACTCTTTGTTCGATATTTTTGTCCATTATGAAATTCGCAATACACACTATATATGATATTACTAAAACCAGCACTGTATTTAATATAAATAACAGATGCAACTCAAACTCCGCGCCAAAATGGAAAACAGTTGTGCCAATCTAACAACTACAAAAAAACAAAAATTTGAATTTGGAACCATAAACAAATCATCCATTCCCGATACTTTTTTGACTGAATGTATATATACAGATATATAAGCCAGAAAATCAGACACCCTGTTTTTCTAAGGGGTATCATGTTACCCAGATACCTAATGGGTTTTGAAAGTCCAAATTTACCTTTGTATTTATTTTTATGATTTTTTAAATATATTTAGCCGGTGGCATAATGATACTGACTGACATGTGTCATTTAATTGTATAAATTCAAGTTCTTCAAACTTAACAGACAGATATGTTGCTGGGGAGTTTTTTGCGCCGCGTCTTCTTCTCAGCTAAAACACTAGGAAGTAATGACGGCATTCAAATTTTGACGTTCAAAAAGTGCCGATTTTCAGCCTAGTTTGAATTAAGCTGAATTAAAATTAAAGAGTGATTTTAATTAAGCTGTGATCATCTGGACGCAATAGCCGTCGCGACGCCACAGCAATTGAATAGTTTTATTGTAAAAAATCGGCGCCCGCCATGTTTTTTGGTCGATTGGGGGCCATAGGATATTAAACACTACGTTTTTTTAAAAAAAGAAGTTTAAACTGCTTGATGTGGGATGCCATCAAGAGTCCATTTCCGTTGACCCCCAATGGCACACACGTGTGCCCACGACAAACCACAGGTTAAGCTGAGATGTCTCAATAAAAGAATCTAGATCTTTCCCAATCAGGATTTGTCAGAACGGATCCTACTCTGTCACGTTTATCTGCGGTTTCTAGAATCGTGACAACTATGACCAGCATTTCTTCACAAATGTTTTCCAAACCGCAAAAGGTAAGTACTTTGGTTGCTATATACCACTATTTACTGTTCACTAACAGAACTGTTAACGAGCAATCAATAAATGTATTGAAGTTCTCCGAAATCACTACAATCATTTTCTTATTGGCTGTTGTAGACTATCCATTGCTGGTTTTGTTCTCAAGGCGTGTACCTAAGAATGAAGTAACCCGTCAATGAATAGTCAACTTTTACCAATACGAATATTGGGCCAATGTTTAGTCCCAACATTGGGTTATAATTTTTATTAACTAATCTAATTTTAGTGAGGTCGATGCCTTTATGTTGGTTTATATATTATTTTGCTGTAGGCACAATAGTTTTGAGAAGGTTATTCCCGTTGATGATAAAAATTTAATTACTGGTTATATAGGAGTTAGTCACCAGTTCACCACAGTACTAAATTCTTCAGGAATCGGATATATAGATCGTTTTGTGGTTTCGTTTTCTTGTAAATCGATGACTGTGTAGACCTCCATTTCAGTGACTTTCCGTTTGTTCGGGTAATGCCCTACTGCACACAAACTTGAGTCATGAACATAATAGGATACTAAACATCGAGACATTGTTTTATTAAAATGCATTCAAATAGGCTAGAGCCTTTACACAGGACTACGCGCAGATGACGCGCGCTAACGCTTTAAACGAAATCCAGGCGCAGATAGTACTTGCTTTTGGGTCATATCTACAGCGCCGTGAGCGCGCGTTCGTAAAACGTGCGTCGTCAGCGCGTTAAAAGTACGCCGTGTGCATAGGCTCTTAGACTAGATCAGAGGACCATAATCATCTTCCTGCCCTTGCCTCATGTTACTTGGGGTCGGTGCAACACTTTTTTTTCACTAAATCAGAGGACCAATTCTTTTAATTTTAAAACAGCGTTCGCATTTGCATCTCAGTCGCTATGTGTCAAAAACGCCGATCGACGCTTTGATTCTCTTATTATTTATCAAAATACTGTCAAGAACCTGAATACCTAATACCTGGAAAAAATATAGGTTAGTAGATGTTTTTTTTTTACTTTTGATTTTAGGATTGTCACGGTATAATTTATGTTGGGTTTTATTAACTTAAAAAACTGTAGAAAAAACAAAGACCATTTATGAGGCATAAGTTTAGGGTACCTACTATACCGACCCAAAAGACATCACCACAAGGCACAATGATATTACCACTTAATTTGGGTACATAGTCACCCGTTGAAAATGCGTGGGTTACTACTCCACACACAGTTGCCCAAAACATGGGTCGTTATCACCTACAAGCGAAACCTGATACAGAATCACCGATTTTATTGTGTTCGGGTGACCCGCGAAGCTGTCATTGGCCGTTATAGACCGTTTACACGTTACGACATTCTAGTTTGAAAAGTTGCATAAAATATCTTGTATGGTAGGCGCCAAATAAAGTTGCAATAAAGTACATTGAACTTTCCCTGAGGGGCTCGAAATGCCACTTTAGGAGAATCATATATATTTGTATCATAATATTAATTACGTAACAGTCTGTCAAATTTCATTTTCATCTTTATCGCTAAAGGATTAGGTTCAAGATTGATTGGGAAAATTTGACTTTGACGGGTAGCGTGATTTGCTTTCTGATTCTGCTAAAGTGGCCTTTTTAGACCCGCCGATATCCCTTCGTAGATACCCGAACAATAAATTATGAACCGTTTTTCATAACTAGAGAGCGTAAAGGATCACGATGGAAGTCAGGATTCAGGACAGCTCTATTTCTGTGTTTGTTGATAAGAAAATCAATAAATGTATGTGGGTCGATGACCGTTACTGCACATTTATCTGGCACCTACCATAGTATGAATATGTCAATCGACTCAGTATCAAATTTGGGGGACACTTATCAACGCCGTAGTTTGGTTATGATGAAAATTATAGACATACTTGCCGGCTGACTTGGAACACAATGTCTTCTTACAGGCGCTCGCTTGAACAATTTTGTCTACATACAATGATTGGTGCGAGCTAGGGTGCTCGACTGCTCGTCCTGCCAGTGTTGCCGATTTTGTTCGAGAGAGTCACCGCGGCACTGGAACGCAAAGGTTTTAGTCAGAAGAGTCTGACACTCCCTTCCGCTCCAGACTTGCCCAGAGCGGAAGGAGTAATATGACGACTTCCCATACATAAAAAAAGGGGGCTCTTACTTGTACTCGTATGAAAAATGTTATATTTAGATGAAATATGTTTTTTTTTTATACTTAAATGAACAAACAAAACGAGTTTTTCTAAAAATCGTCACTTACGAATTACGATAAGCATATTTTAGGATTCATCTACATTTAAGAATTAATGCAGTTCGTGGTACATAAGTGAAGTAGTACGGCCAAAATATCGTACCATATAAACGGGTCGTCGTACGTCATCTAGCTCCGCCGCCTACGTGGAACGGTAATAGTTAGACAATAGAGTCGAACCGGATCTGGCTGATCCGGGCTGGTGTCGCTGCTCCGGGCCGGTTCTCCGGCGATAAACATTAATAAAACGAAGAGCTTTCCTCAGATTCCAATGTTCTCTTGATTATAATAAGGTATTACAGTATGAAACTTGAATGATAGATCTGAAGTCTAATGGAGTAAATTGCAAAAACATTGATTGACCAACTCCAAATAAAGAAATTATAGAAGATTCCATCTTCTATCAAACCTTTCGGAGTTTGTAGTAGTTGCTCACAGAACAGATGGTCGATGGGGCCGAAAAGTTCTGGAGTGGCGATCGCGTACCGAAAGACGCAACGTTGACGCGGTATCCCACAAGGTGGACCGATGACCTGGTGAGGGTCGCCAATGGACTCGAGACGCACAGGATCGGTTGTTGTGGCGACACTTGGGGGTGGCCTAGCAGTGGACGTCTTTCGGCTGAAATGATGATGAGTAGTAAATCTACCTTATGTGATTATGTCTCCGTGCGATTGTCATGTTTTTCTGTATATTAAAGAAGTAAACATATTGCGGTACGATCACTTTAAAATGTTTTTAGTTGAGTCATAGCAATTGGGTAGCAATTTATGTTAGTGGTATAAGTTGTTGGATAGATGATGCTGAAAAGTACTGAATAAATTAATTGATAGACTTGGTTTTACCACAGATCTTACAACTTTTTGCGGTAGAAGAACTGCGTGGCGAAGCTTGGCATTTGTTTACATGTTATTCTTTTGTGGAATAGCCTCAACTTCTTGCTATTTAATCGTCAACGAGAAATAACATACATAGGTACATATTTAAAGACACATTGAAAACTTTCCTGACGACAAACAAAAAAGTATTAATAAGAGCATTACACTTTATTCAGTCTATGGCCAACCAGTTAGAAGAAGATTAACAATATTACAACACAATTTAATATTTATTACCAACCTCGTGAGCCATTATTATTTACTTAAGTAGGCTTAGTGGTACGAACTTTGACCCCGGAGGCTACCGGAGCCCGTCTTTGTGAGCCGAGCCACCCACGCAGCAGAGAAACGATAGAAACTACTGGAAATTCGCCTTGCCTTTTACGATTTATTACTTACATTAACGTTTTGAAGACATAAAATGGGTTACGTAAAAGTTTTAGCACTCACCAGGCATGGGAAAATGGTGAGTCTTTGTCATGATCATTTTCTCCTTATTTTTTTTTAAATCAAAAGTAAATGTTGATATGATTGCTACTGCTATATGTTGTAGGTACTTTCTACTAGGGGTATTTATACCTAAATAAGTAATAGTTTTTAGGGTTGCGGTGAGGTACATCTCTACTTAACTCTTTTGGGGTTCAGGTTTGATGTTATGTGTTACTTTCACTTCACCCAATATTTCGCTTGCGCAGATTTAGTTCAAATGAATTTTTCCTCCTTAGGGCTGAGTTACATCATAATAGGAAGTCTTGTCAAAATTCTCATGTTCATAGTCGCGGCAGTTTCTTTGTCTGTCATCAGTCAGTTTCCCTGATATATTCATAGATGCATTCGGTGTTGACTCAGCACACCTGTTTAGTTTCAATTCATTTGTGTCAGCCAGTACTGAGTAGATCCTACCCATTAATTGTTACTTTAGCCAAGTGAATCGTAGATTCGTAGGGGTAGCCGTTATCCCTACGATTCACTACCATCGTATCATCACTAAGCCGCAAAAAAAGAACACTACAAATATTTACAGCAAACTCAAAAACGGTTATAGATAAATGAGAACGTTCCAATAAAGGATCACGTCCCAACATGCAAAACGGATGATCAGCAATCGACCTAAGGGTCTGACTGCCGATCAAGCAAATGTCGCAGCCAGACAGCGACAAACGACACGACAGCCCAGTTCTGCGATGTGGTAAATTGATCGTCTGTTCAGGCCTAACTTGGATAAGTTATTCATATGTATATGAGAACGCAACGCTTTCAACTTGCTTGCAATTTTACCGAGTTTGCATAGAAATGCAGGGTAGTTGGGTATTATTTTTGTAATTTGAATGTAACATTGTGTGAGTTCGTTCCTTTGGCTGTTGTAGTAAGCAAAAGTAGCATAAAGTTATTCAAATGAAACTCTTTTGCGCTCTGCCTACTCGTATTTAAAAAAATGTTTATTCTCTGACAACATAAATCCATAGTGTCCTATTCTAGGTTTAGAAGGCTTAGCACGTATATTTTGACGTATAGTATCGTTAACGTAAGTGCATTTTGAATATAAAAAACCATCCAAGTGCGAGTCAGACTTGCACACGAAGGGTTCCGTACCATAAACTTTAACTCTTATTATTTGTTGTTATAGCGGCAATAGATATACACAAAGTGTAAAAAAAATCTACTGTCTACCTTTTAAGGTTTTTGAGATACAGCCCGCTGACAGAGAGACAGACCGACGGACAGCGGAACTTTAAAAAATACAATTCCACAGTATTTTGATTTAATTTTATGAGACATACACAGTTTGTACCATACAAAAATATGAATATAGTATCCAATTTAAATAAATATTTTGTATGAAACGAGTATTAAAATAATATAAAAGAATTTGTGACGTTACTATAAAAAAAAAAACAATTACTTACATATAGGAAGATTTATCAAGTCCCATGTCTGACATGGAGCTTGATAAACCTATCCATTGTAGGCCCCTCTAACCAGTCAGCAAAAACCTTCAGAATGCTATTGCTGCTTCCCCTCACCCTGCGCACCACTGATGCCACTTTTATGCACCTGATCGCGAAATAACAATCAGTGAAAAAGAAAATATTATCTAGGCCCTGAGATGTTGTTACCGACTTGAGTTGTATTTTTGCCTTTTTTTTACTGTTGATAGGCACGCGTTTGCCACCTCTATCTCACCTGACGGTAAGGGATGATGTGGTCGAAGATGGAACACGCTTGCCTAGAAGTAACCTATTCACTCTTGACTTAAATACTCCCTGGTTGTAGCTATCACAAAATACAGATTCCGGCAGGGAATTTCATTACTTAGCTGTACGCACTATGTTTGTGTTCCCGAAACGTTTTGTGCATGTGAGTGGGATGTCCACCATGTACCGGTGGTGCATCGCCGTCTGTCTTTTAGTCCGATGATGGAACGGGCTTGGTGGAATTAAATTATGCAATTCCGTAGCACATCCCTTCCTTGAAAGGAAAACCATTCGGCGATTTCAAAATTTTAAACTTTGGCGGTATTTGTACACTTGTTAAGCACTAGCTTTTACTATGAATATTAAGCAAGGATGTAGTGAAGCTTTTGCTAACCATGGATGTAGAGGAGCTCGTGGCTAAAGAGGAGCTCGTGGCTAAAGAGGAGCTCGTGGCTAAAGAGGAGCTCGTGGCTAAAGAGGAGCTCGTGGCTAAATAATAACAGTTGCACGGGTCGATCTTGAAGGTTAAACAACGCTTGCCAAGGTTGGTCTGTGGATGGGTGACCATCTTAACATACCGAGTTTCCTCCGTGCCTCGGAAAGCACGTTAAGCCGTTGGTCCCGGCTGTCATTTGTAGATCTTTGGCAGTCGTTACGGATTGTCAGAAGCCAGTAAATCTGACTCCAGTCTTGCCAAGATGTACCGTGTTACCCAGATAATGGGTTGTGGAGGTCTGGGTAGGCAGCCGCTCCACGTAAAACACTGGTATTCAGCTGAATCTGGTTTGACTGAAGCCGACCCTAATGTAGTTAGGAAAAGGCTAGGCAGATGATGTAGTGAAGCTTTTCCTAAAAACCAGTTTAAATGAATGTAGGTACCTAAAGTAGCTAATATTACTGTAGTTTCCTGATACTGTAGTCCACTAATGTCGGTACTTAGTTTTTTTATCCGAACAAAAAATGCTCTCCTTCTATTAAATAGTTTTAAAAGATATATTATGATGTTGATGGATCGTTTAGTTACCGTAATAATTAGGCAAAAACGTATAATTTATTATCATAACAGACCTGTCATAATTTGACGAAAATAGTTGAAGTTAATTGGAAATGCAAACAGTCACAAAAAATATGTCTGCTGAGATATTGCGAGAAATAATTTCAAAGAATACATAAAAGATACACATACGTATGTCGTAGGAATACAAAAATCTTGCGAAATCAGTCTTTGGGGACTGCCGATAGTCTTTTGACCGCCACTGTCGGTTATAGCCGACAAGCCAACTACATTTTTGAGTAGGTATAGAATAAATATACAAACACAAGTTTTCTGTGATTACGTTACAAGTAATATTTTATTTAATAAACATGGAACGAAAAGCAATGATTAATTAGTTATCGATAAGATGTTGGAATGTAGTTTAGAGAGACGCGGATGCAAAACTAAGTAACTTGTGAATTGTATCGAGCTCATGGGAAGCGTTCGGTGACGATATCGCGAGTTCCATGATTTTTGTACCCTCAAAAAGTACTCAACGCGCCTAAATAAATTTTTACTTCAAAAACCAGCTAAGTGGAAGTCGACTCGCACACGAAAGGTTCCGTACCGTAAATCGTTACGGAATTTGTTCGGAAGAGTCACCGCGGCCCTGGAACGCAAAGGGCATTTGGAGAAACACGGATGGTCAGTAAAAGTATGTCACTCTTCCGCTCCGCCCAGGTCAGAAGGAGGCACTTAATGGTAACCAACGGAACCCTATTCCTATGCTTCCGCTTTCTATCTGCTGTCCACCCGTCCGTTCGTTCGTCCGTCTGTCAGCGGGCTATATGTCAAAAACCTTAATAGGCAGACAGTTGACATTTTCACAGATTATATAGTTTGTATGCCACTATAACCACAAATAATAAAAATTAAGGTTTATGTTACGGAACCCTTCGTGTGTGAGTCCGACTCGCACTTGGCAGGTTTTATTATTTGATGTTATAGCGGCAGAATAAAAGAGACTAGGTATGTATTTACCTATAATGGCTCATAAGATATAGTCCGCTGACAGACAGATGGACGGACACAGAGCGCAGTCTCAGTAATATTGTTCAGTTGGTTTACCCTTCAGGTAGTTGTGTTCGATTTAAAACAAAAAAGACTAAAATACCACGACGAATAAAGTCACCAAGATCCGTAATACACCTTTAACCATAGAAATAAACCTATAATATCTCTATTATTAAATTAATCCAAGTGCACAATTCAAGTGAAGTTCATTGCATTGATAAAATAGAAAATGCACTTAAAGCACTAGACTAGAAATATTAATGTAGCCAGCTCTCTAGATTTACGCCAATTAGAAAGGTACAGCTACATAAAGATGGGAGTACACTGCCGCTGCAGTGTTTAGGTTTGTGGTTTAATGTGTTTAGGGCTGTTGTACACGAGTCGGACTCGGTAGAGACTAGAGTAGCTCTAAATTATGTTCACGCTTGATGCTGTGTTTATGTTATTCACAGCTGCAAGTTATGCAATAATCTAGACTTTTTCAGGATACTCCGAAACACCGATCAAGTTGTTTTTAAAACTATTAAGAAACTGACACTTAGAAAGGGAAAAGACGAATCTTCATGTTACCAGAGGCTTGGCCTCTTCTTAGGTAAAAGAATCAATCGTGGCCGTGGTGCCAGTGTTCTAGGCACTTTTCCCATTGACCGCTGTCGATGGCCAAAGTGCGATGTTTTCGATATTTTTTTTGCCTAATGGATTCTTTCCCTGTCAGATTTAACAAAGCATTTATTATATAAATCTTATCATGTTATGAGGAAGGTTAGTGTGTTAATTTAATGCAACATATTATTATTTAAAATCAATTGAGAATCGAAATCAAAGTATTTATCTTTGTCTTTTATTCAGAAAATTTTAGGGCGCCTTCAAATTTGTCGCAAAGCGGCAGCAGCGCTGCTGCCACGATGCTTTGTTAATCCATACAATTAATAAACGCCAAGTGCGGCGCGGTGGCAGCGCTGCAGCCGCGCTGCTGCTGCGCGGCACTTTGTGTTTATTGCGCGCGGCACTGCGACAAAATTGAAGGCGCCCTGAGTATTATGTCAGGCACTTCGAACAAAATCTCTGCGAAAACACTAGACATAACGTTCAAAAGCTGACGTGATGGGGAAAATCCAAGATGTTATCAAAGTCCAGTGTGCTCCACCTCTTAGGTATCCGAGTGAGTCACGGTCCCGGCCCACCTACGCACTACGATGTGGCTCTATTGTATTCAGAACTTGAATCGCAGCCATCACAGCTATTTCGTGAAAGCGTTGAATGCAAACTTATTTATAAACGCCGTAAAATCGCCATATTTTACAAAAGATAGTGCTTATTGTAAAGAATAGCGAGAGCTTGAAGCCCTCCCGGAGATAAATAGACGCCGTAGTTCTTGAGCCCAGCGGGGGATTGTATGTGCCAAGTCTTCGCCGGTAGGGTTACCATGTTATGACAGGCCTTTGGCACTTTTGACAGCCGGTTTCAAGTTTACAAAGCTGACACTTAGTTCGCAATAAACTTTTTTAACTTTAACTTTGACTTTTTTTGTTTTTAAAAGAAAGCTCGTATCGATCTTTGGCAGTCGTTATGTACCATCGGAAGTCAGAAAATCTGACACCAGTCTTGCCAAGTAGTAGGTACTGTGTAAACCAGTAACTTGGTTGTGGAGTTCAGATAGTTTTTTTTAAGGATGGGAAATCATCAAATGACTCCTCCCGCTCTGGGCGGAGCAGAGGGGAGTATCAGACTCTTACTGACTATAACCCATCCGTGTTCCTCCTGATGCTCTTTGCGTTTCAGGGCCGTGGTGATTCTTTCGAACAAATTCCGCAACTCAGATAGGTAGACATAAAATATCGGTATTCAGCTAAATCCGGTTAGACAGGAAACCGACCCCAATACAGTTGGGAAAAGGCTAGGCAGATGAAAATCTGTTTCTGTTCTGTATTCTGTTTGTGTTTGATGATCTGTTTGTCGCACTTTCACGCCAAACTACTGAACCAATTTAAATGAAATTTGGTACAGAGATAGTCTAGAACCTGAGAAAGGACATAGGCCGGATATCGTGGGAGTATGTTCCCTAGGGATCACGCGGGCGAAGCTGCTGGCAGAAGCTAGTATCTTCATAATCCTCCCCCTGCGAGATGGGAGTGTGCTGCATTACCGCACAGGCCCAGAGAGGATTGGTAAAACAAAAGGAAGTCTGATTAATAAGTAACAATTGACAAGCAACTCATGATTATTTTTCATCTATCTTCATTATTGGCTATCAATTAATAGTCTACTAGTCCTTAGAGTAATTTTTATGTTGGAGGAGTATTTTATAAACCCTAGAAGGATAATCGTGGTTCTGGGCAAAATTAGGAGGGGGCGAGGTAGATCACCAATGCGCTGGACCGACCAAATCAAAACTGCACTAAACGGTCCACTCCACGAAAGCACGAGGCAAGCAACAGTACGAGAGGAATGGTGACGAATTGTGAAGCTTGCCACCACCCCTGTCATGACAACCACGACCACTCTGCCAAGAGTGTGATGACAGAGAAGAGAAGAAAGTGGATAATAAACACTCGATTTGACTAAACTTTCGATATCTCTCGATTTTTTCAAGGAAAATAAATAAAATGTGATGACTCTTCAGCTGTTTAGTAAACACACTATATCGTATGAGTGGACCAAATTTGAGGAAAACAGCATTTTTTTAGCAACAACTGAGTTGGTTATAGTCTGTTTTTTAATCCCAGAGACTAAATTAACAAGTGAAAATGGCAAACTGACATAGATTTCTATAGAATTTAAGATATTTTTGACATTTGAAGTTGCAATTTAGTCCACGAAATAAAAAAAAAACAGACATTAGTTGCTCTCTGTTATTTTTTAGCCCGTATACTGCCGGGCAGAGGCCTCCTACTCGCCTTCACATATCTAGGTCGAGAACTGCTAAGGACCAATCATGAGTCCAGCTCATTTTGCTCAGATTGACCAAGAATTAAAAGTCACTTTGTGTATGTATGGTAACCCTATTTGAACTGATTGACTGTTGTTGAACTTTTTACAGGCTGTAGAACAAGGGTAGGCATGATTATAAGATGGCCGCGTTTATTGTTAATTTTTTTAAAGTAGTTGCAGGATTAATATGTAGATCTCTTGGTCCAGAACTGCTAAAGACTAAGTAATCTTAGTTAAAAAAGATCAGCTCATCTCGCTATCTCCATCTGATCACATGATGAGAGATCCACTAGGTCCTGAGCCCATAAAAGATTGTCGAAGAATAAAAGACACTCTGTATATGGTAACCCTATTTGCGTGTGCGCTGTAATCTTGTCCGTTGTTGAACTTTTTGCAGGCTGTAGAACAAGGGTAGGCTTGATTGTAAGATGGCCGCTTTTAGTGTTCTTTTTGTAAAAGTGATTGCAGAATGAATATGTAGATGAGGGTTACCTCTTTGATTTTCTGTTTGTGTTGTTACTGTGTGATTTAAATTGGAATAGAAATGGATTTTAATGGGGGTGTATTGAGATGTCAGCATCCTATATTACTAATGTCTGCGCTGCGCCACAGATAAAATTGGATAAATAGTTAATAGTAATAGGAAGTGGTGACGGGCGGGCGTTTTGGGGGTCTGTCTTTATGTAAACGTTGACGTTCAAATAGCGCTAGCTCTCAGCCTAATTTTGAATACACAGAATTATTTCAAATCCTACAAAGTCGAATTGTAATTGGTTTATCTCATTAATGTTCCTGGGGGTTGAGCTGCAAGCTTAAATAGGCTCTCACCTAGTTTGGCTAAGCCCCAAATGCATCCTTTGCATAGTGATAACTTTTATTTAAGAATTGTTTCTTGTTAATTAAAAAAAATATCTGCTTCACTGAGTTATAGTATGTTCTGCCAAAATGTCAAAACATGCCATAGATTTTAATTATTATTTTTTGTTAATACCACAGTAATTTAAGACTGTAGGTCAAATGCCTCTTCTCAATCTCATATAGGGAAGGCTCGAGTAGTCCCGACAAACTATTGTCAAGAACACTAGTTCTTCAACTGCATCTAGTTAGGCTAGAAGTTGCCCCAGATACTTCTAAAAGTGTAGAAGTCAAGAAAATGTTGAATTCTTCAAACTACGACGCAATTGGAAATGTGAGAGGCAAGTGGGGACACTTGGGGTCCCAATTTGTATGAAGATGCTGGCTGAAAATGCTTGGTACAAAAATAAGGAGTTGGATGATGCTAGTCTTGAATATGTATGTGGACCTCCACATACATATATTAATGGAATAAGTCAGAGTGTATAGACTTTTTTAAATTTATTTATACGTGTATTATAATCTTCGCATTGGGATGCCTATGCGATTACACCCATGATGCACTGATGACTTCAGAATCTGCTGGTCTTCGACTTCCTGTCCGCGGTGGAGTGGTGGACATCGAATGGATGACGGTGGATCACGCACACTCGCTAACGCAGCATCAGGCCTCCGCTCCTTCAGGGTTCATGACGTGTAAATGTTACCGGAAAATAGCAGACACCGTAAGATTGTAACAAATAAAAAAAAACTAGATTATAATTTCTTGATATTTATGAATCGTTTTATATAGAACAAATACCATCCAAATTCTATAGTTTCCGATATATCCGTCTATTATTTAGAAGAAATAGTACAATTTCACGCGAAATTTTGCTATCTTACGGCGTTTGCCATTTTCCGGTGACATAAGTACCACACACATTTTCAATTTTTAGACTCAATGAGTTCTGAAAAGTAAAATTATTGCAAATTAAAATAAACGGACCATTTTGTAAATATCATTAGCAACAACACTACGTCGATCATAGACGTAGTGATGTTAGTTGCATGTCTGGAAGATGTAGACGAGGGAAGAGTTGGGACAGGGACGGAAGGATAGTGATGATGCCGAAGCTCAAACACAAGGTAAGTCGTTGCATATAAGACAAATTGGTACATTAATAAACCATCCAATTTCCTACAAAATAATTTACACCAACAAACAATATATTGTAAATGTATATTTCAAATTTATTACAGTTAGTTTGTCAATGACAGCAGAACTAAAATATAACTTAAAGACAAAGTAGATAGATATTTCCTGCCTGGAAACGAGGCATAACGGGCAGGATAATAAGTTATTCGCAAACGGTCACAATTTGTTGGACAAGTTACAACTAAGTTAGACTGAGCAACTTTACTTAGACACACGTGCCAAGTCAATAAATGCAGCCACTTTAATACTTGGGACACGATTGTTTGACAAATAAACAAATGATTAAATTAGCCTGACGTCGTGATCATGTTATTAGTTTATGTTAAAAGCACACCCTCGCAGTGACTTTATAATACAGATAATTATCGATTCTACAGAGTTATACAAAATGAATGAGTGAATAATAATGTTTATGATGTTCAACTCGCGAATGAAAAAAAAATCTTTTAAGTTTATGGAAAGAGTCTGCTTGAGATCTTCTTTTTTACCGACTTCAAAAAAGGAGGTTAACATGCGACCCGTATGCAAATATTTGCACAGTTGTGGTATATGTTAGTTATCACATCTACAAGAGATTGTAAATAATGGCGAATTATTTTGAGTATTCAACCAAACTTCATAATGCTTTATTGGATCTATGAAATTATGTATACATCAAGTCAATAAAAACTATAACTAAATGATAATTGATTTACCAACAAAATATTGCCAAAAACAATCCATAATTTAGATGTCGATATTTATCTCAGCTCTTTACACCTATCGGGAACTATTTGGACACCAAATTTTGAATTGAGAATTTGTGATCTGACTGTAAACTGACTGAAAGTTTACAGCCTAGTAATTGATATACTCAACTTCAAATTCTTAACTCAGAAACCGGGATTAAATCATTATAAACATGTCAAATGACATCATCAACTAAATTAAGTAATATCTAAGTACATAATATAAAGTCAAAATTAGGTAAGCAACGGGTAATTTGATATAACGATTTATGTTCCGGTACAGTTGCGGCCAGAACTCATTGTTACGCACACTGGTGCAGTCGTGTGCAGGTGTAATGTGGACGCACACGTCTGAGTAGTAAGGGTGAATACAGATGCATGAGTAATAAATAATTATTTTATTTCACTGTTTTTAACCGAGTTCTTCAAAAAGGTGGAGGTTCTATGTTCGGCTGTACGTATTTTTTTTTTATGTATGTTTACCGATGTCTCGGCCACTTGTGGACCGATTTAAAAAAATCTTTCTTTATTCGAAAGCTTCTGAGGTGGTCCTATTGTCACCAAGTCAGAATCTGATCATGGGATCAAATGAAAATCGAGGGAAACCCTCAAATTTTATAAGCACGTACAATGTTTTTCATGAAATTTCTATCGCAATTCAGACATTTGTGCCTGATAATCATCATCTCATGTTGTTGAGCTGATGATGGAAGGTAAAAGTCAGGAGATGATGATAAAATGTTTGTTCAGCGATAGTTTCGCCAATTTTTTTTTTCATTTTTTTTTTTTTTACATACTCACATTTCACATCATTGTCACATGGGGAAGAAAAATTATTAACAAAATTAATGCGCGAGAGATGGGCAAAGTACAGTCAATACAAAATTTGGGCCCTGCCTCCTAAACTAGGAATATCCTGTATCTTAGGAGACAGAAATTGTTAACCGATTTTGATGATTCTTTTTTTTTTGAAGAGTATTTTCTCGGACTGGTCCCATTTTAATTTGGTGAAGATCTGATGACGAACTTCGGAGGTAGGCAACGGAATTCTTCAATCAATGATAGCAAATGGATCGGGATTTCTGAAATTGCATGTCTGTTGATTGTTTACACCATAACATCACGCCGGCACGCTGTGTTTGTGGTTTCACTTGTTAGTGGTACCACTAAAAATTGAAAAACAGAAAACTTTTTTACAAAAATATAAAACCGACTTCCAAAAACAAAACAAAGAACTTTAACAGTAAAAAATTACTTTAATTTCGTAAGTCGGTGTTTTTGGTTATTTTGTTTTTGAACACCGACTTCCGAAATTAAAGTTATTTTTTACTTTGTAGTGTTTTGTTTTTGGAAGTCGGTTTTATATTTTTATAAAAAGGTTTTGAGTTACTTTGTCTCTGTCATCTCTGATATAGACTAGAGTCAAGAGAAAACCCATAACAAATACAAAAAACATCTTTTAAAATTATATTTTGATTGTTATTAAACGTGTTGTGCGTTAAGTGTGTGACTTAGTGCAGAAAAAAAATATTTTTTTTCGTTTTGTCAAATAATTTCTACGATAAACCAGTGAAAAATTTTTGTGTTTTGAATAATGTAGGCCTATTACTTTTCAAATTGGCATTTACTTTTCAAATATGCAAGTGTGAAGGAGAGGACTAAATAATTATTGAAATCCATAGTCTTAATGAAAATATTGTTTGCTGTAATTGTTATAAGTGAAACACAGAATAAATCATTGGAATTGCCAACAGCGCCAGTCAGTATTAGAGTTAAAATAGAAAAGTGATCAGAAGTGATAATCAAAAACATAGCGCAATAATTTCTGTCGGAAAAAATATTGGAATTCGCAGTACCTTTGTCCTCTTCTCTCTCATTATCACTTATAAACTCATGTCACTCGACATGAGTTTTGGATGTACATAAATAAATAAATAAAACATATATTGAAAAACTCGCCAGTGTATACACATCGTTATGCGCAAGCGCTCATTACAGACTTACGGAGTATCCCACGAGTGGAACAGCAATTTGTTCTCGAATTTCTGTGCGCATTGTTTTAGGGTATTGCTTCTTTGTATTTAATATTATGAGCGTTGTTAACTCGTTTTTCTTATAGACTTTTATTGGTGAAATACTTGTTGAAATAAATCAAACAGCTAATTGTACGCGAAACATCTATATTTGCAAGCTAGAGTACTCTCAGAAATTTGGCAAAGAACAATGAAATAATGCATTATTAGGGTTCCGAACCCAAAGGGTAGCCATCGGAACCCTATTAATAACCCTCTGCTCTCCGTCCGTCCGTCCATCCGTCCATCCGTCTGTCTGCCAGCGGGCTGTATCTCAGGAACTGTAATAGGTAGACAGCTGAAATTTTCATAGATTGTGTATTTCTCTTGCCGCTATAACAACAAATAGTAAAAATTAAGGCATATGGTACGGAGTATGAGAGTCCGACTCGCACTTGACCGGTTTTTGTGTTGTGCACTAACTTCTGCCCACGACTTCGTCTGTGTGGATTACAGACGCTGCATTCTATGTGTTAATTCTGGTTATAAACTATACCTGTGTGCGCCAAACGACATCCAAATCCGTTCAGTAGTTTTTTGCGTGAAAGAGCAACAAACACTCATCCCTCCATCTTCATAATATAGTTCCAATAGTAGTGCGGTATAAGTTGTAGTGTAATTTAGTTCTTAATATAGTTTAGTAGTTGTGAGATTTGCACATCAGAGGATTAGGAGTTACAGATTTAAAAAAATTTGATAAAAATCCCATTTTGGAAATACAACAGGCACCATCTGGTTGTCTCTGTCATCTCTCACCTAGACTTGAGTAAAGAACTAACCCATCTCAAATAAAAATAAAATCTTTCTTTCTGATTCTTGAAACTGGTCATCATCTGCCTAGCCTTTTCCCAAGTATATCGGGGTCGGCTTCCAATTTAGATGAATACGTATTTTACGCGGAGCGGCTGCCTACCAGACCTCCACAACCCAGTAACTGGGTAACACGGTACTTCATGGCAAGACTGGAGTCAGATTAACTGGCTTTTGGCAATCCGTAACGACTGCCAAAGATCTACAAATGACAGCCGGGACCAACGGCTTAACGTGCTTTCCGACGCACGGTGGAAACTCGTTATGTTAAGATGGTCACCCATCCACAGACCAACCTTGGCAAGCGTTGCTTAACCTTGAAGATCGACCCGTGCGGCTGTTATTATCTAGCCACGAGCTCCTCATTCTTGAAACTGGTAATAAGAAGATTATGTTATAGTAACATTATTTACGCGGTTATACCATCCGTCTGTGATTTTGTAGCAGCAATTTTTTTCCCATTCACTATTCCCACTTCATTCAAATCCCCTTCTTTTGTTTTACTCTACCGACCAACCGTACCCTAGGAACGATTTTCTCACGTGCGTAGAACCCTAAAAAGTCGTACCAAATCTTACTGCTCACCACCCAAAGCAGAGCAAGCGTAGCGCGTCGAGTTTGTTACGCCATACTCGCCTCCCGTGACGAAAAGAATCGACCTTCTCAAGTTACCATCACGCTTAAAAACAATACGAAAAAATAACCTCTCATGTAATGTCCGTAGAGGTGATTATGCTGTGAACAGATAGGGATAGCTCAGGCATCTGTGTTACTGATTGTACTCAAGCGTAGAGGTTGCGTAAGAGTAATTAAGATTTTGGTGGTAAGGTATTAATTTAATGTAGGTAGGTACCTAAAGTTAGTGTACGTGTCACAGAGGTAAACTGTTTGTTTGGGTCAACATAATTATTGCCTTCGAGGGTAAATTAAAGAACCGTTTCAGATTTATTTTCTTTTGTAAATGTTAAGATTTTAAGTATTTTTATAGTATAAAAAAACGAATAACCAGAGTGATAATTATGCAGTAAAAATAAAATGAAAGTAGGCAAATGGGTATCGAACATTTAAATTAGTATAATAAAAATTAAATGTTCGATGTCAAATGTCTATTGATTCTGAAGGTGCAATAAAAAAGTCATAAATATTTGGAAACCAATCCATTGGAGTTAATAGAAATAAAATAAAATAACCTGAAATTTAAACCAAAAAAAATTTACTTCTTTCTTTCGTTCGCATCTGCATAACCAAATAGTTTGCTTAACACAGTGTGAACACAGCTTTACACGCATTAAATCAATTAAGAGTGCAAACACAATGAATACAAACACAATAATTCCTAGAAAATAGTTAAATAATCCTTTTGTTATGTCTCAAATGTCTGTTAATAGGTATTTTTAGAAGCCCACCGCTTTGTGAGTTATTGCGAACCAGTTTGGCCTGTGGCCTTCGGGCTTAGACGAAATGTTTGTAGCCCGGTTACTCGAGACATGACGTGGATACCTTGTCAAAGAGATGTGGGAAAGGTAGAAGGTTCACTCCATAAATACAAGAGAAATGTGCGCATTTTCTTGCCCGTTTAAATTTTTTTGTGATCGAAATACTTATTGTCTTCTGTACCTATACTTCTATACAAATGTATATCGATACTAGCAAAAAAGAGAGAAAGAAGAAAGCAAAGAAAAAGGAAAAAGAGGAAAGATTTCTATTTTTGTATATAACGAATAAACTTAAAAACTGCTGGCCGGATTTGAAAAAATCTTTCAGCAATGGATAGCTACATTATCGGCGAGTAACATAGGTAGCGTAGTCCCACGGGAATGGAAACTACGCAGGAGAAACCACGTGACGTCCCCTAGTCTTTCATACTTCTCTATTAGTCGTCAGCTCGGTAGTCAATTCTCTATCATATTTTACATAGTCCATTTGTCTTTTCTTTGGTCTTTCCGTACGCTTATAGCCACACACTCTTGTACAAATTAATGTTTAAAACTTGCATCAATTTTTAGGCGGAAAAGAGCAAGTTTTGCGATGTTGCCTCAATAAGCGGAAAGCTGACTAATCTACATATTTTGAAACAACACTTTTGACAGATTGCGTCTGAGACGCGAATGCGAAACTTGCTTTAAAATGACATAATGTAGAATTGGCATTCTGGCCTAAGATGGACCTGCAATACACGTGTGAAAATCTGTTGCGTTGTTCAAAACTGATTTGTCTTCCACACACAGGTTTTGTGTTCATACTGACTTCGTTCAAAGTTAGCCTTCTGTAACTCTTCGTTATATTGTGTTCCGATTAGGTCGATCACGTGTTCCAGGCGAAGTTGATTAGCAACATGCGCGCCTAGCATGATCGTGGCAGTGGACCAAAGTGCTACGCTTGCCTGTATAAAGGGCTAAATGCCGGTTTTGTTAATCAGAAATCTCGCTTGAAGCCGTTTTAAAGGCACTGTAGTAGAACTGCATTATAGTTCTATTTAAAAAACAAAAAATATATAAAACTAATTCAGACTCTAGTCCATTATTTGGTTAGTAATAAGTTTTAGGGTTCCGTACCCAGATTGTAGCCAGCGAAAGTATCTTACTAAGCCTCCGCTTTCCTACCGTCCCTCCGTACGTCCGTCCATCCGTACGTCTGTCTGTCAGCGGGGGAAATTTTCAGTGTGTATTTTGTTGCCGCTATAACAACAAAAATAAACTTTAAATTAAAAATTACAGGGGCTACGAGAAACGTGTATTTTTTGGTATATGGTGCGGAACCCTTCCTGTGAGAGTCCGGCACGCTTTTTGGAAGCAAGTAGTTTGTGTCTCACGTAGTTCCATTACGAGTACAAGGTCTCCAAGGACCATAAACTATTAACGACTATCCAGACGACCGTTTCCGAAAAAGTCACTATATCTATGTTACACCAGACGACTCGACTCCTAACAGCCCAAACAAAGACTTAATATTTTTTCCTTAACGCATATTTTCATCCAACTTTTTGCGTTAAGCAACACAAACTATGTTTTGTTAAAAATCGGCCTCTTTGTGTAACGGCCGCAGTGGCCTTCGGCGTCCGTGACTGGTCGCCAGCGAACTGCAGCGGGTCAACGATACTAGGAGTGAAGGAAACTAGACGGGCTAGACGTTGGTGACGTCACCTGCCTGGTATTCAGTTTGAGGAAGTTCGGTGGGAACTTTTGGTTTGTAATTATAGGTGTTGGTTAGGTATCAGATTATGTGCGACTGGCGAAATGGTTACGAAGCACGGTGCGAGGACTACGTTCCATGACCGTTTCGCTCGGAATTTTCTAATACACCTCCCTAGGAGCCGAATATATCCTTACGTGTATTTGAAAATTCTCCACAGCAGCTTGTATCTGGATGTTTGAGAGTCTCCATAAATAATAGAATTCAAAAGAAATTTCCTAATCCTTATTAATGTTATAAATACACAAGTGAGTATTCATACCTCAATCGCCGAGCCGATTTTGATGAATTGTGGTACAAAGATAGATGACCCTAGATATGACCTGAGGACCCTGGAGTAACTTGAAGACCCTGGAGATGACTTGAAGACCCTGGAGATGACCTGAGGATCCTGGAGATGATCTGAGGACCCTGGAGATGGTTATAGGCTACTAAAATTAACACTAATACAAAAGTGGGTTTTGCCCACTTTTGTACTAGTGTGAAAACTAGTAACATCACGGACTTTTTAAAAGTCACCAATGACGATTGATAAATACAATCTATATAATATCATGCTCATCCACAATCAATTCGATGGCAGATTAATTAGCTGCCAGTCAACTCATCAAATCACTCCCTTCCGTTCAGATTGACATTCGAATTTGACACCTGTCTTAGTACTTCCATATGGCACATCTCTCAATAAAAACGCTTGCCTTTCAGGGTCACTTGCATCTAATATCTCTCCACACTCCACAAAAAACTCAAAAAGACACGTCTGTGCGGCCCAGTACGTGCGACAATTCGTTCACTTATCGGCATTTGACCTCTTTGTTGTAGATTTCAGCACGAAATGCGATTTGCGCCGCTCCAAAGACCGAAATTTGAGCTCGCAGTCAAAATATACACGTCATTCGGAAGACCAGTGTAACATGGTCCTTTTGCTTTTACTTCAGCGGTAGTGTTGGGGGTTTTTTAAGAGTGGAAGGTCAGTATTTTTGGTCATATGCTACTGTACTGTAATAATTGAATGTTTGGGGTATTTTATGATAAGATTAGGATTGTTTTGGAACCCGTTCAATAAGTGCCACGTGTTTAGGTACCGGTGTTCTAAAGTTCTTTAGATTTTTTTTTTAAATATCTCTCTCAGGTAGAGTAGTGGGAGTGGTAGGTGGTCTAGGAGAGCCGACCCCAAATGATGGGACCAAGGTAGTAGTCTCTCTGGTAGAGTAGAAGTAATAAAATGTTCGTACACATTTGCTCTATGCAGATTTTTTTATAATAATTGTTATTAGGGTTTCGTACCCGAAGGGTAAGCAACGGAATCCTATTACTAAGCCTCCGCTGTTCGTCCGTCTGTCTGTCATCGACCTGTATCACAAGAACCGTACTAGCTAGACAGTTGTAATTTTCACTGAGTGTATATTTCTATTGCCGCTTTAGCGAAAAATAGTAAAAATCAAATTACTCGTATATTAAAATTTAAAGGAGCTCCCAATACAAGAAACGTGTTTTTTCGGTTTATGTTACGGAACCCTTCGTATGAGAGTCCGCCTCGCAGTTGGCCGGTTCTTTTTTATTATTTTAAGAATGTACTGGCGAATACATTTATTATATAAATCGCTCTCCTAAACTGATGAAAGTAATGCTGCAAGATACTTAAACACATAAAATTCTGTACATTGCACAATTAAAACTAAATTCACGTTGCCTCACCAATGAAGTTATCGATAAAATTTCGAAATAATAATTATAGCAGTATTTGCAATTAAAATAGGGCAATTAACAGAGGTAATTACCGCGCCTGTCTCGTAAAGCTTCGCGGCTGTCAGTCGCCGTCTTAGTTTATGAAATAGAATGTATGACTCGTTTAGTACTTGTGCCAGGGGGGTCTTCGAGACCAGATAGATACCACACAGTCAGGAAAGGACTTTATATGTCATCTGCCTAGCCTTTTTCCAACTCGTGGCTCGATAATAACAGCCGCCCGGGTCGATTTTCAAGGTTAAGCAACGCTTGCCAAGGTTGGTCTGTGGATGGGTGACCACCTTAACGTACCGAGTTTCCTCCGTGCCTCGGAAAGCACGTTAAGCCGTTGGTCCCGGCTGTCATTTGTAGATCTTTGGCAGTCGTTACGGATAGTCAGAAGCCAGTTAATCTGACTCCAGTCTCGCCATAAAGTACAGTGTTACCCAGTTAATGGGTTGTGGAGGTCTGGTAGGCAGCCGCTCCGCGTAAAATCCGGTTTAACTGGAAGCCGACCCCAATTTAGTTGGGAAAAGGCTAGGCAGATGATGATGACATACGAGTATGGTGTACAATAATGGCCTACTCAGCACGCTCACGACATTGTTTAAAAGTAGTTGCAAGTTAGCTGCCTGCAAACCAAATAGATTTACTGAAGGTATATAACTTTCAACACGCAACCCCTTACAAGGTCTCCTTAATCCCATCCCAGGTGGTACTCAGCGTAAGTGTGAAAGAATTTATCGCAGTTCCGAATAAGCCCATTCAGACTTCCATAATTTCCTTTAGGGGCACATTGCTTAAGGCTACATCTTACCAATTAGCACTCAAAGAGTTATTGGTACTTTAGTCCGTATTCAGTGACAGTTCGCTTGTACGCTGTCCCCGCGAGCGTGCCCAAGATATCTATAGCTTATTTTATCATTAGATATTATATGGCTAGTTGATTTACTGTTTTTTATTGTCAGTAGGTACATTTGTTACTGCTTTATGGATTACGTGCGTCGCTTCGACTTTATAAGTTGGCGTACGTAAGCTTTCTTCATGCCAGGTTTACGGAATAGGGGATTTTACTAAAAAAAAACAATATTATTATTCTAAAATTATTGGACACGTATTGTCCGCGTGACGTCATCTGGCTTGGTAAAAATGTTGCAAACTTACCAAGCCAGATGACGTCACGCGTGTCTTCAACTCGCTGTATCCTCTTAATTTTTTGTTTACGTGTAAAAAGAAAAAATAAGTGTCCAATAATTTTTTTAAAATCTATCAGACGGACTAATTAGATTTTTTTAGTAAAATACCCCATTGTTGGAAAGAGTGCGACTCTGCAACGCAAAGGGCATTTGGTGGCACACGAGTGGGTTTCAGTAAAAGTCTGATATTCGGGATTCCAATCCACTCGCTCAGTAGTCATTTGATGATTTCCCATATAATTATAAGCGCGAGTTGTCGGACTCGCACGCGAAGGGTTCCGTACCATAAACCTTATTTTTTTGTATTTGACTTGATTGAATGAAAGGTAAATTGCGGTTTAAGATTGATGACGTATTAAAAAAAAACTATGTACTTACTAGATCTCGTTTAAACCAATTTTCGGTGGAAGTTTGCATGATAATGTACATCATAATACTCGTATGATGAACTATATAAAAAAAATATATTATATTTTTTTTTAGTTTTATCATTCTGTTATTTTAGAAGTTACAAGGGGGGGGGACACATTTTACCACTTTGGAAGTGTCTCATTTTTCATCATTTTTGAAGACCTATTCTTAGATACCCCCAAACGTATGGGTTTGATGAAAAAAAAAAATTAGTTTCAGAACCGCCAAAAATTTCGTTTTTTTTTTCTATTTTTGTGTGAAAATCTTAATGCGGTTCACAGAATACATCTACTTATTAAGTTTCAACAGTATAGTTCTTATAGTTTCGGAAAAAAGTGGCTGTGACATAGGACGGACAGACAGACATGACGAATCCATAAGGGTTCCGTTTTTTGCCAATTGGCTACGTAACCCTAAAAAGGTAAGGTGTCTTTACCACGAAATGGGATGTAAATCAAATATTTTATTGCTACGCCCAGTAAAATGAGATTGTTAGTGTATGAAGTTATAAGGCCAGAATTATAGATACATTTATTTGCATAAAATTGTAAACAAGGTCAGTGTAATACGTTCGTTGAAATAATCCTATACATATAAATTTTAGGTTTAGCTACAGTTAATTAATAATAAAAAAATGCATTTTTTTATTTGCGAAAGGAAATTCTTATTAGCTCTAGTAAACAATCAGTGATGAACTTATAAAGCTTCAAAGATTACAATCAGAAAGAGAAGTCCGATATGAACTTTGACGTCAAAGTCCATAACATATAGGTAACTGCCATATAAAATAAAACAGATTTTCGTGAGAGGGACAGATATATTTGTTTAAAATATTTACATTTTCACTGTAAGTATTATATTTTTGTATATTTTTAGATAAATATTAAAGATTACATGTAAATTTTTTTTCATGCATATTCCCTATGCAGTTCTCGGTGGAAGCTGGCCATTCCGCTGTTGTTTTTTTTTTATTTAGGAATAGGCTTGCTCTTGACCACAATCACGCCTGATGGAAAGCGATAAATGAGGTCTATGATGGAGCGAGCGTGCCCAGAAGATGCCTGTTCACTCTTGATTTGAAGGCAGACGGTTTATATGTGGACGGGAACACAGATACTGGCAGAGAGTTCCACACTTTAGCTGTGCGTATAATAAATGTGGAAGAGAAGCGCTGGGTACGACTAGTCGGGATATCGACCAAGTACGGATGGTACCCTGCAGTACGTCTGGTATTCCGGTGGTAAAAGGGCGATGGTGGGATCAGATCGTGGAGTTCCTGCGCACACCTATAAGCCTTTTTGCTCTGCGTTCAACCGAGTCCAATGCAGCAAGCTGGTATTTTGCTGAGCCATCCCATAAGTGGCTGCAATACTCCATACAGGATCGGACTCGTGCTTTGTACAGACTCAGAAGCTGTCCAGATGTGAAGTATCGTCTTACCCTATTTAGGATGCTCAGCTTCCTGGCTGCAGTCTGTGCTTTTGACTCGATTGTTGACCCGAAGTTGAGATTGGACGTCAACTGCATGCCCAAAAGCTCCAGGCGGTTGGTAACAGGTAAAGGCGTACCCCGGAATGTAGGAAATAGCTGAAATGGACTCCTTTTAGCAGTGAAGAGACACGCCTGTGTTTTCAGAGCATTAGGAAAAGTATCTTTCTGAGACTGTGCTGTCATCTGCGTATCCGATTACACCAAGTTGCAGCAGGTCGTTGATATGCAGCAGAAATAGAATCGCAGAAAGAACAGACCCTTGAGGAACACCCGGCATCAATAGCCATATGATACGATGAGCAGCCGTCTATGACCACTTTGATCGAAAGCTCACTCAGGAAGTCGGAAATCCAGGTGCAAAAGTCAGCAGGTATGTCGAACGCGGGGAGCTTACCCAACAGACTAGCATGCCAGACTCTATCAAAGGCCTTTGAAATATCGAGCGACACAGCAAGAGCTTCGCCGTGTTTTTCAATGGCCTCGCCCCAACAATGCGTAACATATACAAGAAGATCCCCAGTTGACCGACCACGACGGAAGCCGTACTGGTGATCACTGAGGAGCTCACTGTCTTCCAGGTATGCTAGCAGCTTATTGTTAAGTACCCTATCCATCACTTTACACAGTGTGGAGGTTATGGCGATTGGTCTGTAATTGACAGGGTCGGCACGGCTACCCTTTTTGGGCACTGGCTGCACATTAGCAAGCTTCCAGGACTTCGCACCACTTCGGTTTTTAGGGAGAGACGATACAGGCGCGTCAGGATAAGAGACAACTCTGGAGCACAGCTTTTGAGGACTCTCGCGGGTATTCCGTCAGGACCGCTGGCCTTATTCACGTCCAGACTACAAAGGACCTTACGAACCTCTTTCAGGTGAATTGTGATCTTCGGCATTGTGGAGCCACAATGAGGTATGTGAGATGGTGTATTAGAGGCCGTATCAAGGCGAGAATTTTCGGCAAAGATCGAGGCAAATAGGTTTGCCTTTTCCTGCTCGGAATGAGCCAGCGTTCTATCAGACTTCTGCATAGGAGGCAGCGAAGGACGGCAGAAGTTCGTCTCGACCGATTTTGACAGGGACCAGAACTTCTTGCTACCCGAAGGGTAGGACGCCAATTTGGTGCCAATCCGCCCAACATGGTCAAAACGCGCCTTCCGTAACACCCGTTTGCAATCCTTAGCAGCAGAATTGTACGTTCTTTTCGTCGCGCGAACACTTTGCCCGTCGCTCCCGTCACTGCGGGCCAAAGCCCAAGCCTGGTATGCCTGCTCTTTACGCAGTGTCTAACGGAACAAATTGCGCTACACGCGGAGGCTCCTTCATGCATCCCAAAAGCATTGCAGTACGCTAAACAACACAAGTAATTCTTTGAGCTGAGCCACCAACTTTTTCTACTGTCACTTCTTGGAGAAGAGCTATTTTATTCTCAACTTTCGACTCTTTTCGTTTCGTGTTCGAATTAAAAGGCTGCTTTGACAGTGTTCGTAGCTACACTTAATATAACTCATCATCATCTTCATCTGCCTAGCCTTTTCCCAACTATATTGGGGTGAGGATTCAGCTGAATAGGCAGGTACCAGTATTTAACGTGGAGTGGCTGCCTACCAGACCTCCACAACCAATTACACCTCATCATCATCACCATCATAACAGCACATCATCATCATCACATCCACTGCTGGACATAGGCTACCCCCAAAGGGTTGGCGATCGCAGTGTATGTTGTTGCAATTTACAGAGAATGCTGCTGCCCATTCTCTGGTGAGTCCCTTAGTCGCCTCTTACGACACCCACGGGAAGTGATGGGATGGTATTATTCTTTTACGGTACCATACGGCACCGGCCGACACCATACGGCGAGCTTCTATACCTGCTGTATTCCCAAAAAGAAACCCAAACAACCAGTAGCTAACATACTATCACAGAAAATCTAAGTACAACCAATAAATTATGAATGTTAGGTATAACCCGGTCTCGCGTGCCCAGTTACCATGAACTGTACCGAGCCAGTTTTAGCTAGCCACATTAATTGCAGAACATGCTCCAAGGAGTGGCTACTGCCTAGATCTTGTAGTGGGTCCACATGGTACAGAGTTTTGCCTGCAGACTTAGAACTTTGCGCAAAATAATTCTGTCACACCAATATTTGTCTGCATTCCTTTGTTGTACAGATACAATTTTATAAAAGTTTTTGGTAGTCTGTTTCGTGTGAATTTTCTGTTACGGTGGCTCTATATGGCACATACTTTTGTATGTACAGATTATAAGGTCTAAATAAAAAAAAATACGCAAACATTTCGATGTTCGTGCGGACTTTGATTTTTCAAAACCTAGATTTTTCCGAGAGTAGGTATTATTCTTCATTAATTTAGAAATTTGGTTGTTTGGCGCTTAATTTGGTCCTGTGCGCTGTACAAGTGTTGGTGCCAAGTGGAGTTGTATGTTGTTTGAATTGTGTTTGAGTCTAAGTCAGAGTGTACTATTCTAAAATGGTTGAAGTAATTACTAACAAAGCCTATGGCATGTTCCTCCTGATTTAAATGTCAATGAATAAGTATTAATATGCAGACTCACATGCATACTTCGACTTTTCTATCACACTGACATTTGTCTGCATTGTTGAACAAACAGACCATATGTCGGTCTGTCTGCATTTTGATTGTTGTGCAGACAAAATTCTATACGAATTTTATGGAAGTATCGTGTGGTCCCTCCATTAGGCGGAAAGTTTAGCACAAAGTTTATTTAAGAGAAAGCTGGTAAAATTAGTGTTAATTCATATTGTAATGGCTTCGTAATGATTTTGTTCGACGAGGTAAATATGAATTGTTACAGTTTATGGTTTTGCTCTTTAGAGTTTACGGCTTTCGCTGATGGGTTCGGGCTTGAGTGCAGCTAATTATGCCGCGATGTAGCGAGCCATTTTGTCGTTAGAAGTCGGCAAATATCTGAGGTATCTTTAGTAACCAGAAAGATTGGTGTCAACCAACCGCCATAGGTGTGTCAATCGATTTTGTTTCTCCGCTATTATTATTTATAATATTACTGTTCTTCTCTGATTAATGTTTCTGTGAGATCGAAGACAGTTGACTCGTTAACTTGCGGCTCGTTTATATTGCCTCGACGCTTTTCTGCTGGTCACCATTTTTGATTCTGGCTTTCAGGTGTGACAGTGGTTGGAAAATACATAGTATGGCGCACTGATTCTTAAGGCAGTTGAAGTAGGCAAAGGTAGAGAAAGGCAGTAACTATCAGTTTGAGCTTACTATTAACAATGATAGAAATAGTGGAATGGATGGATAGAGGGAGATCTCTGTCTAGCAGTGGTATATGTAGGTTGGTAAAAAATAATTACCATCTTGCAACGATTTTCTGCGTCAGAAAAACTAGTCAGTTATTTATCAATCCAACGTTGAAATTAACCACATAAATAAGATAAATAATGGCATGAAGTAACCACATTGATACACACATAGATTGGAAGTCGTGACGTCACGAAGACTTCTATCAGATAGACAGCCTTTTGATACGAGCTACAAGACTTAGAAGCTCCTCGCTTCATTATAACTAAAACCTGGTTCACATTTGATAAGCCGTGGTAGATCAGGTTTAATTGACAGTAATTTCTAAGCTCCGTGGAATGTTCTTGGCAAATAAATCAAGCTGAAAGAATAATTTCGTCTTAACCATTACTAACTAACAACCATTAAAAACTGTTTTCCCAAATTCCATTTAAAAACGATGTGAACTAAATAACTACTCTTGTAACTTAACTGAAATTGTATAGTACTAGCTAAAGGTTTAGACCACATGAAGTTCGAAAATTATCCCAATGGATCATAATCCTGGTATAAAAAGTATCATTATGAGAAGCTCGTGACTAAATAATAACAGCCACACAGGTCGATCTTGAAGGTTAAGCAACGCTTGCCAAGGTTGGTCTGTGGATGGGTGACCATCTTAACATAACGAGTTTCCTCCGTGCCTCGGAAAGCACGTTAAGCCGTTGGTCCCGGCTCTCATTTGTAGATCTTTGGCAGTCTTTACAGATTGTCAGAAGCCAGTAAATCTGACTCCAGTCTTGCCAAGATGTACCGTGTTACCCGGTTAATGGGTTGTGGAGGTCTGGTAGGCAGCCGCTCCACGTAAAACACTGGTATTCAGCTGAATCCGGTTTGACTGGAAGCCGACCCCAATTTAGTTGGGAAAAGGCTAGGCAGATGAAAAAGTATCATTATGTCTTATTTTGCAGGACATGGTCTTACCGAATGCCCGGTTCTATCCAAACAATTATTCGAAAGCAAACACGGATTACAATTAAGATATTGTCTTGTAAAGAGAATTAAATAAAGGCTATAATTATTCCCGAGAGTTGCAAATAATGAAAGAGAGGCAAGTTTTTTTCTTTGGAATCTGTAGGTAAAACGGAGTTAAAAACAATTCCAGCAGTAACTTTCACCAAGCCTTTCAACCTTATATTTCTCCATCGAAATTAGTACAGATACGAAGCCCCCACTAAGATAAGACAAAGCAAGCAATTTGCCTAAACAGACAACTAATTAAGGATACATATCAGTACAGCATTTCAATAACGATGTTGTTTCTGCAGTAATACGCACGCACGGAGAAATGTCGCAGAGAAATCGGAGCCCCGCCTTGGAGATAAGCCTTTCGTTTGCGACGTTGAATTTGCATGCAACGCAAAGATTATTTACCAGAAAGGATATTTTTTCTGCACCTCAGTCTCAATTCTCTTTTTATGATCTTAAGACAAGAATGAATCATGAGAACACTTCTCTCTTTCTATTGTGATGCTTCAAGTTTGTGTCAAAAATGGACTTAAGAACATCACTTCTTAAGGTGTCCTGGTTGGAAACTGTATTGTGGATTGAATTATCGACCCACTTTCTTGGACTCGAGAAAAACGTTGCCAGCTAAACCTGTAAAGATCGTACTTAAATTAATATTAAAATTAATAGTCGTAGAAGTATCTGGCTCGAAGGACCGTGTTCCGTCCGTGGATGGACAGTAGCCACCATAAATTTCATATCAAAACGCCTCCATTATTAGTTGGTCCCGATTTTAATTCATGGATTTGTGAGATTGCATGGCATTAAAAAACCCGAGAGTTTGACAATCAGTACAAAGGGCATCTTGCTACCCACTAATTATATCGATATCCTGACTAGTCGTATGCGTTGCTCCACCACATTTATTATGCGCATAGCTAAGGTGTGGAACTTTCTATCGGCGTCTGTGTTCCCTTCCTCATATAACTCGTCTGCCTTCAAAGCAAGAGTGAACAGGCATCTTCTGGGCACTCTCCCTGCATCATAGACCTGATCCATCGCTTTCCATCAGGCGTAATAGAGGTCAACAGCAAGTCCAATCATAAAAAAATGGTTTATGAAGGTTTAGTATTCAGCTGCGTCTTGTTGATCTGAAAGCCGAATATAAAATAGCGGGAAAAGATTACACAGAAAAACACCCTTCTACCGAAATCTTCCGAATATCCACAAAACCATCAGCAGTCTCATCTCTAAATCCCATTACTCTATGGCATCACGTTCTTCAGAGCTGCATAATGAGTTGCATCGGGCCGCGAATCACGTGCTCTGCCATTAAAGGCGACGCCAGACAAGCTTCGACCATTATACAACACATAATGTAAGTGACCATTTTGTTTTAATATCCAGTTTCACGATTTGGAAACGTTGAGAGTATTTCTCAGAATTTATTTCGTATTTTTCGTCGCTTATTGGGAGTGGTATGTAGGTGCGCACGAGTGCGTGCTTTTATTGGATGATGCTGAAAGCACTTAGTGATAATTTAGATTTGCTTTTCCCGCAGCTTCATTGCCCTTTTTTAAGGTATGGGAAATCGTCAAATGACTCTTTCCACTCTGAATGGAGCGGAAGGGAGTGTCATACTCTTTCTGACTATAACCCATCCGCGTCCTCTAAATGCTCTTCGCGTTCCAGGGCCGTGGAACAAGGTTCCAGGCCAGGGTGGTGGTAAGAGTTATCTTTCGAATATATTCCACAACCCTGGCAGACTATCACTCCCCTAGCAGATCATCACTTCCCTGGCAGAGCATCACTCCCCTGGCAGAGCATCATCTCCCCTGGACTATCAAACAGGGACCGTGCGTTTTTCGGGAAAAGTATCTGGCATTCATAGTGTAACTTTCCCTCAGTGAAAATGTTTCACTGATAGAATAGGGATGTTTCCTGAGTAAAAAAATAAGATTCAATTTAGTCCGTCACATATTCGAAACACATTGCACACGTATTTTTTGTATTATCAAATCATTCAAAATTGACGAAGATAAAACGCATCAAAGATCAGGAGAGGGGGCTTGTAATGTCACTAACCGGTAAAAAGTGTAGCGGCAAGTGACGTCACATGAGTTTTCAACCCGCTGTATCGTCTTCGTTTATTGTTAACTTGAAATAACAAAAAATACGTGTCTAATATTTTTTGGAAATCTATCTGAAATCTAGCTAAAACTAAATTATCAGAACTTCAAACTACCCAAAATAAAATCATAAAAATAATATTCAACTACCCATATCTAACATCTACCAGCAAAATTTATCAAGACACAAAAATAATGAACATAAAACAACTTTATATTAACAACACATGCATTTTCATCAGAAATATTCTCAACAAAAGCGTTCACCCAAACATAACACTCACTCAATTTAAAAAAGTTAGTCAACGCAGTACACGGTGAGCAAGCTTGCTAGTTTTACCAAAAACTAGAACTACGTAACTGTGGCAAAAAAATGCTAACTTTTGAAGGAGCACAGCTTTATAACAAATTACCATCCTGTATAAGAAATGTACACTCTTACAATGCATTCAAAAATCAACTTAGCCAGTACATAATTGCGGATCGATCACTTCTGGAGAAATGAATGCATTGGATGGGTAACTTTCTAATTGTAATACTGATGACGAACATATTGTAATCTATATTTTTAATATTGTTCTCAAGTAAGTGACTTATGTCTTTATTGGGAATAAAGTTTCTCTAAACCGATCTGACGGACTTATTAGATTTTTTAGTTAACTACCTTATTGTCCGGCTACTACTTTCAGAAATTACCCCTTGAAAACAAACATAAATTTTACATTTTTCTAAAACTAGTTTAGAGAAATCTTAATCTCTTAGGTATCCTTCACAATTAAATAGACAAGTAGAACAGCATGTTGCAAAACTAAGCGCAAAATCAAGACGACATAAAATATGATAATGCATCACTGTAAACTTTTCTTTAAATTCTCATATAGTTTACTAAGAGAGAATAGTGAAGAGAATAAAGAGAAGAGAACAGTAAATAGGTTACTTCTAGGCAAGCGTGCTCCATATTCGACCACATCATTGCTTACCATCAGGTGAGATAGTGGTCAAACGCGTGCCTATCAATAGTAAAAAAAGGTTTACTAAGCACCTCGTTTGTAGTTTATTAGTGTCAAGTCATGCGATAAGACCATGTTTTTAAGCTCCTACATAGCATAGTTTTCGTATCAAATACAGATCCATTACCATCTTTAAAACATCCTAATATGGTATCTAGATTAATACTCCCACTCTACGTAAAGGAAGTGGACTGATTTAAAAACTAACCATGTTATCTGCCCACACTAAAACTTATATATGGTATTCTCGCTAGGTTTTTTTGTCAGAAAAAATGGCGGTCCATTTACGTATATAATTGGTGTCATCTAGTATAATTTACAATTCGTAGTAGTTTCTAAGTTGCTAATATTATTTATTCAATCTTTAATTTTTGTGGGAAATTGAGGAGCTTAGAGCTCAATAAACAGCCGGTTGGGTCGATTATAAAGGTTAAGCAATGCTTGCTGAGGTTGGTCTGTGGATGGGTGATCATATTAGCATACCAAGACTTTTCCATGCCTCGGATAGCGCGTTAAGCTTGGTTCACGCAGTTCTTTGGCGATCTTTGGCAGTCGTTACGCATTGTCAGAAACCAGAAACTCTGACATTAGTATTGCCAAGAGTTTGGTATTAGTAGCACTTCTTGCCAAGACTAGTGTTAGTAGTTAAAGATACTGGGTTGTGAAGATCGATCGTGTATGGAATACTGCTCTCATCTTTCGGACGGATCTGCCAGATACCAGCTTGGTGCCTTTGAGTCAATTGAGAAACGAGCCCAGAGGATCATCGGCAATGAAAGGCTCGTCGCGACAAAGCTCCAAAGTCTTAAACATCGACGACAAGTTGCTAGCCTGTCGGTTTTCTACCGGTTGCATTTAGGGGAATGTGCGACGCAATTGTATAATTTAATTCCGCCCAGTTCGTTCCATCATCGGACCACAAGACGAACGGCTATGCGCCACTGGTATATGGTGGACAACCCACACGCACAAAACGTTTTGAGAACACATTCATAGTGCGTACAGCTATGGAGTGGAATTCCCTGCCGGAGTCTGTGTTTCCTGATAGCTACAATCTGGGAGTCTTAAAGTCAAGAGTGAATAGGTTACTTCTAGGCAGGCGTGCTACATCTTCGACCACATCATCACTTACCATCAGGTGAGATAGTAGTCAAACGCGTGCCTATCAATAGTAAAAAAAAAGATCAGATAATTAAAATACTGGTATTCAGCTAAATCTGGTATGACTGGGAGTAGACCTTAATATACCTAGTTGAGAAAAAGCCAGGCAGATGCTTGTTTTGGTTGTGTGGAAAAGTTTTGAATAAGCTTGTAGATGGTTAAAAGAGTAGAGGACGACCAAAGAAACGAAGAATTGACTGTGTGACTGATGATAAGATTGTATAGAGAAGTATGGAAGAATCAGACTTGTTGTTTTGACTTCAAATAAATCATCTCTTAGTGCTCCCCTACACTTGCCAAGGAAGCTTTAGTGTAGGGGAGCACTAAGGAACCACTTCCCAAGGAACCTACATGCTAGATTTTAACTTTCTATGACCAGTAGTTTCGGCTGTGCGTTGTCTGTCAGTCAGTCACCCAATCTATATACTCAGTAACGAAAAAATATATATATAATAGGATACATTGATATGTTATTCATCTCTTAACAGAATGTGGCCGGTTTCAGGCTGAGAGAGATATATTGATTAATGAATTATGTTTATATAGGATTATTTAATGAAATTTGATCTGCTCCTTTATCTGATGCGGCCAAAAAGTTGTATAGCTTTGCAGGTGTTGGTTTTGTTAAATAGATATTAAGATTATTTTGTTTGTATAAGTTTAAGATATAATAAGTTTAATATAAATTTAGATAACAATGGGAAGGCCATTAATTTATGTACAAAAGTTCCTAATTAAATAGAGAGAGAAAAAAAGGATACATTGATATTGATATTTATGTTGAATATATACGTAGGTGTTATCTCCCCCTTTTGTGCTACTGCGGGTTTTCTTATCTTTTTCAATTTAGCACTTTTCCGGCTCCAGTGGAGACGGGCTCTCGAGAAATCCAAGATTAGCATCTTATCTACCTTTCGCGATTTTTATAAATATACATTTTTGACGTCATCCTTGCTTTTACGAGTTTTAGTGAATTTTTCTTCGTTTCACAATGATTTTTTGTCAAGAACAAACTGTTTACACCGAAAATAAAGACTACTAATTAAAATATTTCGACAAAAAGTTCGTCTGTGAGCTGTCGACTGGAAGTGAGCCCAAAAGGCTGGCGGCATTGCCACGTTGTATGGCAATGCTTATCATCTGTCCGAGGTAAAAGCCAGCCCATTCGTAAATAGGCTTCATGATAAGATAGTTACTCACACATACTCGTTAGTAGGTTGGTCCAGTCGATCGATCGACTTGTTCTCTTCCGTCGCACAACTTTACGATAGATTCATTCATTCATTGAGATTTCAGCTTAAAATACGTGGTGGACCACAATTCACGGGACGTTGTCAAGACTAATCTTCCACGCAACAAAAATATACATGTAGGTATAGATGAGAAGTTATTTGTTTTTGTTATTTATTTTATCGCATTCCACGATCTGTTCCATACAACATGAAATGGATAGAAGTAGCCAGGATATGGGATGTCATGGTGCGGTAATAATACAAACACAGATAAAAACCCATTTTAGTCGTCTTACAACGACAGCCCACTTCATCTATTCAATGAGTACTACACATTAATGAATAAATTATATTTATGAACATTTGAATTATTTAAAAAAAGAAAATATTATTAATTATCATGATGCATTACGTAGTTTCAAACACCCAGGAGCGAGCGCAGTCCGAGCAGTGTTTCCAAGGACGGCGCGGAATGGAACGGCAACATTGTTTTAATACGTAAACATTATTAACAGGGTGTTTCATAATTATAATGCATTATTTATTTTTATTGTACCTATGATTTTAATGAATTGTTTAAAAAATAATGCGCCTAGAGGTAGTTTATATCGGGTACATTAAGTGGGCCTCCTTTATAAGACTACTAAAATTGGCACCGTGTCTAAAACATACCTAGTAAATATTTTACCTCTACATTAACGTAATTGAACTTTAACTAACGGCAGGTACCTACTCGTGCGTCGGTAATCAAGATTTACAGTCTTGTTTACTATCTTTTTTGTTTCTAACTATGTTTTATACCGACAGGACCTCAAACATGATCCGTATGTTTTGATTAGAAAAAAATTACCGGCCGACTGCGAGTCGGACTCGCCCACCGAGGGTGCCGAACAAATTTGTTGTTACAAAGTATTAAATAAAGACTCTATTTTTTATGTTTTAATAACAAATGTATAGTGTGTCAACGGGAAATACCCTATAGAATAGAATAGAATGTTTTTAATTCAGACCGGATTCCATAGGGTTACTTACAATTTTACTTGAATTCTAGTGTTAGTAGGTTACAGACACATAAAAATATACAACTAAAGTTCAGCGTGGAGCCGCATCCATCTCCGCAAACTCGGGGAATCCCACCGATCTGCGAATACACTGAGAATATTGTTGGAGCTGCCGCGAACACGAGTCATCAGGGATGCACATCTTTTCCCAATAATGGCGGCAAAACCATCAATATTATTGTCTGCAAACATCCCTGACGCACTACCCCGCCACGGCAGCCGCAGTAGCACTCTCAGTGCATTATTATATTGAACGCGTAGGTCGCTGTATGTCCGCTGCCGCGCTATTTGAAGTCATACATTTTGATTCCCTTGAGAGTGTCGAAATATACGTTTTTTTCGGCATAAAAGACCGTATCTTTTTTACGTTAACTTAGAAGTTTAATTTTTTCACAGCTGCAAGGGCTACAGACTTGATACCTCCACGCGTTCCCAAGATAAACGGTCTTGACAGACAGACGGACGGACAACAAAGTGATCCTATAAGGGTTCCGGTTTTTCCTTTTGATGCACGGAACGCAAAAAATTAAATATGTGTTTTTTTTCGAAGTTTTTTAGATAAAACTCCTGACGTATGAGGAAAGAAGGTATGTTGTGCATCAGTTTAACTACCAAAATTGAGTTCCTCGTAGGTATCTGATTTAGGTATACTTCACTAAACACTAAATCCTCAAGGAAACTCAAATGATCTTCGCCTTTGGACTTGTATTTGTATAAGTTAGCTTCGCACAACATTTCATGCGTTATATTAAACAGTTCAAATGACTGTAGTTAGGTATATTCCTACTGACTGATTTTAAACATGGTGTGCAATCGCAATCGCCGCGGTAAAGCTTTTTTTTTAAGTATAGGAAATCATCAAACATCCTTCCGCTATGGGCGCAGCGGAAGGACTCTCTTCCGTCAGAGTCTTACTTAACAGATTCTGCCTGGAATTTGGAGCTCAGAAAGCACGTTAATCCGTTAGTCCTGCGTCAGATCTCTCTCCGGTCGTGTCGGTTTGTTGTCCCATCGAAATGGACACAGTTTGCGCATATAGTGGTGCACTAGGTAGGTATACCCAGTGACGGTGCTGACACTATTATCTAGGTACTGACTATACAACAGGGGCGTAGCTAGATACGGGGCCGCCGGACTACAAGGGCCCCGACATGTGGACGGAAAGCTCCTACATTTAGTCCCGCCGCCACCTTCGTAGCCTGCCGAGACACTTCTGAGCTAGTAGGGCCTCATCATATCATCATAACAGCCGAAAGACGTCCTCTGCTGGACATAGGCCTCCCCCTTAGGGGGGATTTGCCATAATCGCCACGCTTGGCAGGCGGGTTGGTGATCGCAGTGTATGGTGTTTTACAAAGAACTCTGCTGCCCGTTCTCTGGTCCCTCAGTCGCATTTTTCGACACCCATAGGAAGTGATGGGATGGTATTATTCTTTTATGGCACCATACGGCACCGGCCAACACCATACGGCAATAGTAGGGCCTATGTTTTTAAAAAAAAACACGTACTGTACACACGTATAAAGTACCCCCAAAATGTTTGATAAAGGGCCCCTTTGAGACTAACGACGTCACAGCTGTACAATAAATTCTGTCCACCCCTTTCATAGCTTGGTTACACCATAGGCGATCAAACCGCAATCATTGGAACAAGTTATAAGCTGGGACACATGAGTCAATGAGTCGTTAATGTGAAGCGATGAGGTAACAACTTGTCAGAGCTGCTTACCTACCTACCATGTGGCAATATCCCGGCCTGTACGTATCACCGCTTACCTACTAATTCTGAGATAACGAGGTCCTGTGTTACACACTTTATGTGCCCAGTTGGTAATTGTGGTCTAGGTGATATGTGTCATCGGCTTAGACGCGGTTACACGAAATCCAATCAAAAAGGGCTACTAAGGATGTTTTTCGAAAGTGAGACAAGTAAGAGATACAAAAAAACCGGCTAAGTACGAGTTGAACTCGCACACGAAGGGTTTCTTACCATAAACCTTAATTATTATTATTTGTTGTTATAGCGGCAATTTAATAGAAATACACAAGCTGTGCAAAATTCAACTGTCTATTACGGTTACGGTTCTTGAGGTACCCGCTGACAGACAGACGGACGGACGGACAGCGGAGGCTTAGGAATAGGGCTCCGTTGGTTACCCTTTGGGTAAGGAATTCTGAAAAGGAGGTACGATTTTTCCCTATTTGAAATAGTAGAAGATAGGAATACGATATAAAAGTTATTTTCACCATCACCGTAGTACTTAACCGATCATCAGAAATTTCGTACAAATATTCTTGGAGGTATTCGAAGTAACATAGGATAATTTTCTTTAAAAAAAAAAGACGTGTGGCACTCGGAGACTGCCGCGGTAAAGCTATTGCATAGCATTTTTTATCAACTTATGCAATTATAATTATATATTTATTTTATTTATGCAGTATTTTTTTTTTCTTTGTTTTTTTTTTCTTTGATATTAATTCAAGTTACACTTTGAGCTAAAAAAAAGTAAAAAGTAAAACTAAAAAGTATCACCGCTGTGCCGGTCGGAGTGGGGGGTGTTAGGTTTTTTTCATTACGGGATTTCTGGATTCGGTCTCCACGCTCAAGGCCCGCGATAGAAGCTATGCAATAGCTTAAAAACCGCCCAACGAAGTGGGCACGGGTCAGCTGGTAATAGTATAAGGAGAACAGATTTGTATGTAACGAATAAACTTAAAATCTACTTGACCGATTTGAAAAATTCTTTCAGCAATGGATAGCTACTTTATCAGCGACTAAAATAGGCTATATTTTATCCCCGTACTCCCACGGGAACGGGAACTACGCGGATGAAACCGCGTGACGTCCGCTAGTCACCTCATATTTGTTTATAAAACTTACTATTTATGTTCAGAAGCGACTTTAGGTTTCTAAAGCAGTTTCTTTAAATATAATAATATCTTTAATACCATCAAAAACAAATTGGATCGACGCAAAAAGATTATTTCCTGTCATTAACATATAAATTAACACAACTATCAAGCCAAACACTGGTAAAATATTCAGATTTATGATATAACAGTACAAATAGGTTTGTGTTGTGAATGTCAATTTACAACACTACTGGCTTCATTGTCGTTAGATTTTGAACTTAATATCGATGTAATTTGCTCTCAAAAGCTTGTGGAATATGTTGTTCCTGTGTGTTTAAGGGTGCTCTCTCGAAAAGGCTTAAAAATAGCGTGCAGATGAAGCAGTTTTTCGTCGGCATTTACTGAGAAATTACATCTGAAAAAAATAGGTAGTAATCTACATGATATTACACGTAACTTGGTTTAACCAGAATTTATGTTTTGGTATCACATAATAGGAAAAAAATCACCAAATCAACTCCAAATCGTTGAGATGAAACCATTTTACTCCTTCATTTTTTAACAAAAGACTAAAAAAATAATATCTAATGCTGTGCAATACAAACGAAAATAACTTGGTTTTGTTACTTTTTTAAAATATGTATTTGTTTTATTATAAAAAATTAAAAACACGTGTATCGGAGTGGCGCGCCGAGGTGTGGTTAGCTCCGTTTGTATGCACAAGGTCATTGGCAAATATACAAGCCTTAATAGAAATATGTTTATCGGCTTTGAAAGTAAGTTCTTATTATAAGTATATAGTTTCTGAAATGAGCAGTAAAATGCCACACAAAATATTACAAAAGAATTATGAAAATAATTTATTCCAATTACAGTTTGAAAAACAACACAATTTAGAGAAATCTAGACATTAGATCAATTAAAACAAAATATATACAATTCAAATAAAAATCCTAAATTACTTTTCAATACTCACTTATATCTCCATGTGACGCCGCAAGGCGCACCGAGGAAGTCCTCTTTTATAAAGAAATCGTTCTATGTCTTTGTAGTATTTTTGACGTAGTAACGTCGTATAAATCGTTAAACGCCGGCTGCACGCAAGAAAAAGTGTCACGTTCCTGACCCGAGAACAAGCAATAGAGAGGCACGATCAGCCTAAGCCTTCGGCTTGTTTGTTAAGAATTCAAATTGTTTTCTTATGACGTTATCACGTCAAATTATCGTCCGTAAACCGACGTTACAAACGACCAATTTTTCTTAGGAAAATTTTCGTCACTTGTCTGCGGTAGCCAATCCGCAATTACTTTCGCTACAATTAAAACATTTTTAGTATATATGTTTTACCCATCTGCCAGCATTGATAAATCATCACGAATAGCTTACACTTGCCCATTAGCACTTGTAGCGAAGCTCCGTAACCTCTAATTCGTGCCCCTACTAGAATATGCCAATAATTCTCGCTGTCTAAGACCCATTACCAAAATCCTCGCTAGCTTACGGCGACTCTTGACCACTGCATCATCATCATCTGCCTGCCCTTATTTTTCTTCACCCATTCTCGTTATTCCACACATCCATCTTAACATTCTCATCTCCGTTACATGCAATCTATTTTCATCCGTCTTTTTCACAGCCCAACATTCTAATCCATAAATTACGACAAGTCTTATCACGGACTTATAGATTTTCCCTTTCAACTTGAGGGGCATCCGGGGGTCGCAAGTTGTTCCAGTGACCTGTCGCCATTTCTTCCATCCTGAGTTGATCCGGTGCGTTACGTTTCGGTCTATATCTCAATCCCCATCTTGACCACTGCATAATTAACTGCATCATATATCTTAGGTTTTGCATAATTTAATTCCGCCAAGCCCGTTCCATCATCGGACCACAAGACGAACGGCGATGCGCCACCGGTACATGGTGGACATCCCACCCATACGCCATACGTTTTCGGAACACATTCATAGTGCGTACAGCTAAGGAGTGGAACTCCCTGCCGGAGTCTGTGTTTCCTGATAGCTACAACCTGGGAGTCTTTAAATCAAGAGTGAATAGGTTATTTCTAGGCAAGCGTGCTCCATCTTCGACCACATCCTCGCTTACCATCAGGTGAGATAGTGGTCAAACGCGTGCCTAACAATAGTAAAAAAAAAAAAAGGTTGTCTTAGGTATACAGGCACCACATTCTGCGTAAACGCTACCTCAAAGGCCCCTTAGCCAGCCTTAACAGCAAGAAAAACATACCAGCAAGTTTAATTTAAGCAACATTTCCGTTTGCGTCATCAGCTACCTTATTTCCCTACAAGGTCTTAGGATAATCATTTTCCTCAACTACCAAATTGTAAAAGGAAATCTTCTGTTGAAACTACAAGGAAAACCCAAGTGGTTTAAATAACTGTTTACCGTCAAGTTATGGAGCGTTCTCGTCCGATTAAATGGAGTGTGGGTAGATGATAAGTTATGACTGAGTCTTGGGGTCAGCACGTACCCTCTAAAACGTGGACTATTTACTAATCATAAAATACCTGCAAAGGCTTATTGTTGACAGTTTTCAATTTAAATGTTTAGCTGTGTTTTGTACAATAATCAGTTATTAGCGAATAATTGTCAAGTGGGTTAGATAATGTTGGTCATAGACCTAACTTTTGCTCACGGTTTATTTTTCGTTAAAGTAGTGCGTATAACCTTCTCTAGGCTCCTAACTATATCTGTAGCCATTAAAATCGATTCGGCAATTTAGGCGTGACATACAACCTCATATTCGCATCTATGACTCGTATATTAGTTAAGACAAGGATGCATGAAATGGATAAGAAAATCATTACCAGTACCTATTTTTTAAATTTTATGTTATGTTTTCCTACTGATAAGCTTGAAAAACTTCGTTATTTCTAGGTATCCAAAAATTTTGAGGGGCCATCCCTCAAATACGAGAATTTGGTATTAAAAATCAATAATTTATTTATATATGAAAGTCAATACCAATAATAAATAAATAGTCAGTTAGTACCAAAAGTCAGTTAAAGGATAACCATAAATCCAGCCATGCAACTAACGCTAGTGTCACTGCTCCACAAACTTGAAATACCTAAATACATAACCAAATCCTAAAACAAATACAACATACTCACACACATATACTACCTCAAACCTACCTAAAGCATGCGCCATCTTGAAAACCAGTACAAAAAAGAACGTTAGCTGCAACAAAATTCAAATTCAAATCGAACGTTATTCGCACTTGCCGAAACGCATGACCTTCTCTCAAACTCTGTGATACTCACTGGGTCGATGAACTTTGTTGATGCAGATGCGTTGCCGTTCACATGTAGCGTTACAACCTCCCACGTGAGAGGGTGTGAGTGATGAGAGGGGACGGCAGCGAGGAGGGAAGCTGTAGCGGTTTTCTTTTTGAAATGATCAGATCACCTTCTTGCAGCCCAGGAGGGTCAAACCTACGACTGGCAAACTCCTAGGTCGATCAACCAGCTTTGTAAACTGCGCTCGAATATAAAATTGTTTTGAGAAGAAAATTATGTTCATAAAGGTTAATAACCGAAAAAATGTGAAATCTTAATATATAGAATTCTTCCGTTACTGAGTGACTAACAAACAACGCTCAGCCGAACTACTGGTCGTAGAAAGCTTAAATTTAACATGTAGGTTCCTTGGGGTGTATAAGGGAGCACTAAGAGAGGATTTTCCGAAATTCCTACGGGAACGGGAAAAACGGGCAAAAGCTAGATTAAATGAAAACGACACGTCCTGCTACCCCTCATCAAACTGCTACTTCTACGAGTATGTTCTGTAAATTTGCTTTTCGTTACTAAACGATAAGTTAGTCTTGCTCCTAGTGATATCATGTTACCCGATTACTAGGTTATGGTGGTCACTGGTCATATAGGAAGTCGCTTCATGTAAAATACTGGTTCTAAACTACATACAGTTAGACTGGAAGCCGAACCCAACATAGTTGGAAAAAGCTAAGCAGATTAATTGGTAATGTGTAGTTTTTGACGTCATTCATACCGTCTATGTTTAAGAGCGCTGTCACAATTTTTCTTGAATTTGAGCGTTTGATTCGAGTTTTGATGTCTGATTATGCTTTAGATATAGCACAAAAAAAAATACGCCTAAGAAAGTTTGATAGTTAATTTTGGGAGTGTTCTAAATAAATATATCAATTTGAACATCAGTAAATTCCTTGTCTCCGATTCATGCATTAATACACCAAAAATAATTCTGTAAAACTGAGAATTATTGTCAATTTTCCGTACGAACTATAACTTTTATCTATGAAAGTATAATCCAAATTCAAATAAAAAATATTTAATAATTAAGGAGGTATTGTTATAATGCATGAAAAAAAAAAATTGGTCTATTTAAAAGTAAGCTCATATTTTTAAGCAATTGTTGTATACAGCCCTACAATCACTATAAATCTCGGGAAACGCGGTTTGTAGCTTTAGTCCGGGGCAAGCGCTCGATTTTGTAATAGCGCCCTTAATGCAAAACAAATGACTAACGCCTATGTTGGCTAAGCAGATAGATTTCTGTTTGCTAAACGGTAAGTGAATTACACTTTGCTGCATCTTATCGCTTACGCCACACACCCATAAGAAATCCGCCTACACGAGTGGCTCTCGAACTAAATCCGAGGTGATTTGAGAAGTTTTTGTTGTATTTAAATTGGGTGCGGCGTACGAGCTCGCTCGCCAATACGTGAGTCTTGTACAATGATGGCTTCTTTTTGTTCGGCCGAATGTGTATTTTTTATGCGATTAGAAAAAGGACGGTTTGAAGTCAGTGTGGCATGATTTCGCGAATTTCCTTTGTTTGAGTGAACTGTATTTAACATTTTTTTTAGGGACTTAGGGAAATCATGGCGGGTTTAAGAGGCGTAGCCTCATGTGTACGGATCTGACCAATCACAATATTAAACATGAGCACTTCAGATGAACTTGGGACATTTTCCGTATTTTAAGATCGTTCATATTCTAACCTTAGTCTCAATCTGCCAAAAATCTCTAATTTACAGGTGTAGTGGTGGCTTCATTACTAATTTAGGACAAATTGTTGTCATAAGTCATTCGGATAATCAGAAATTCTAAAAAGTATTATGCGAAGAAATCAGAGGGCCTAGCACGAACAGTTTTGACGTACCTATAGTAACGTAACGTAACATTTTACCATAGCTAGAATACTCGCTTCGCACATAATATTTACTTAAATTACATACTATATTCATATTGTTGAATGATATAAATTGTGTATGTTTCATAAAATTAAACCAAAATACAATGGGGTTGTAGTTTTTACCGGACTGCGAAAGAAGGAGATTATGTTTTTTTCGAGTGTATGTATGTATATATGTATATTTCTTTGGCACGCCCTAGAGCCTAAACAGCTGGATGGATTCTAGCTTGAGAGGTGTCGTTAGATTCGTATTTACTGTGAGAGTGACACTGTGTATATCAAAATGAAAAAAAAAACAAGATGGCGGATTTTTGGCACCATGTTATGCCTTCAATATTTTTTTTTATTTTTAAAACCTATCGAGTGGGGTATCAAGACAAAGGGCTCGAGGAGACGATTCCAAAAATGTAAATCACTAAGACCCTACCCCCCTACTACTATTACTATTTTTCTGTTTCTTTCTTCTTATCTTCTTATTAAATGTGTGGAAATAAATTGTTAAATAAATAAATAAATAAGTAGGAAATATATAAATTGTCTTTGTCTGATGCAGTTCAATCACTGATCTGATGCCACCAACTGCAGCAGACTGCTTGAAAAGCGAATTGTTTTCAACTTTTTTGTTGTTTTTAGCGGTCGGGTTTTTTTGATAAAGTTAATTATTCACATTCAAGTCCACTTACGTTAACGTTACTTTACGTCAAATTATTCGTGATAGGGCCTCGTGGCTAAAATAATAACAGCCGCACGGGTCGATCTTCAAGGTTAAGCAACGCTTGCCAAAGTTGGTCTGTGGATGGGTGACCATCTTAACATAACGAGTTACCTCCGTGCCTCGGAAAGCACGTTAAGCCGTTGGTCCCGGCTGTCATTTGTAGATCTTTGGCAGTCGTTACGGATTGTCAGAAGCCAGTAAATCTGACTCCAGTCTTGCCATGAAGTACCGTGTTACCCAGTTAATGGGTTGGGGAGGTCTGGTAGGCAGCCGCTCCTCGTAAAATACTGGTATTAAGCTAAATCCAGCTTCACTGGAAGCCGACCCCAATATAGTTGGGAAAAGGCTAGGCAGATGATGATGATGATTCGTGCTAGAGCCTCAGATTTTTGTATTACGACTACATGTGAACTTTCGAAAGACAACGATGATGACCGAACGAATCCATCCCGGGTTGACGGTGTGATGTTTTTAGTTTTGTATTGTGGTTGGTAATCCGGATAATCGCAAATCCGTAGGTATGACCGAAATCCAGATAATCGGGTTATCGCTGTAATTTAAAAGTTTTTGAATTGATTGTCACTAATGAAGCATATCAGATATTGAGTGCTGTGTACAGTAATAATTGGACTTCAGATTTATATATAATATATAGTCATAGTTGTGCTGAATTGTCTTAGTCTGTAGTCAGTCACTGTACTTTTTAAAATAAAAATAAAATAAATACGAGAATGCGAATTAAATCTGAATGTCTAGTAATCGAAGTAACTTTCAGGTCGTAGGTAATTAATTACAGCTTTATAACAAAAGCTTCGTCTACTAAAACCGATCATTCTAAAGTTTCACGGCGCCATCAAGTATACGTGTGGTGGTGATTAAAGTCTTAGAGCCCTATCCCGATATATGACGTCATAAAATCGTGTAAGGGGATAGTGGTGATTAATCTAGATCCTGTATTGAATGTGCTCACTTTAGTACTCTCAAGCAGTTAATGTTTGAGTTGTTACAAGTTAGAGATATCGCGGTATGTGTACCTATTCATCTATTGAGATTTACTAGTTTTTTCCCGCGACTTCGTACGCGCATATCCCGTTTTTACCCGTTCCCGTGGGAAATTTGGGAAATCCTCTCTTAGTGCTCCTCTACACTCCCAAGGAACTTACAAGCCAAATTTCACGACCATTAGTTTAGGCTGTGCATTGTATTTTATATTATACTAGTTGACCCTCGCAACTTCGTCTGCGTCACAATTTTCATTACTGCTCCGCTCCTATTGGTCTTAGCGTGATGATATTTAGCCTATAGCCTTTCTCGATAAATGGGCTATCTAACACTGATAGAATTTTTCAAATCGGACCAGTAGTTTCTGAGATCAGCGCGTTCAAGTAAACAAACAAACAAACTCTTCAGCTTTATATATTAGTATGGATATGGATTGATTATTACTCATTTACTCTTTACTGGTTTGAGGTGGTTCGGGAAACGAATACCTGGAATGGTTTGGTCTCGCCACTTTTTCCAGCAGTAGGAACTGTCCTACCTGAAAAAGAAATGCTTTTTTGATGGAAAAAGCTATAGAGAATAGGAAAGTTACATTGGAGATTTTGGCCCAGATCATAGACAAAATAAATAGGGTTTAAAAATGGAATGTCGTAATCGCTATTTCAAGATCTGAGTAGCAATTCTCGTATTAAATACTAGTGGACGTCACGCGGTTTCACCCGCGTATTTCCCGTTCCCGTGGGACGGTCATAAAATATAGCCTATGTTACACGACGTATGTATGTACGATCTGGGGCTGTGGACTTCGTTCGAAAGAGGTACCGCGGCCCCAAAGGGCTCTAGGAGGAACACGGATGGGTTTTAGTCAGTAAGAGTCTGACACTCCCTCCTGCTTCACCCAGAGCGGGAGGAGTCATTTAATGATTTCACACCCTTAAAAAAAAGGTATGTACGAAATCACATCGCTAACTCGTATGATCGTTAGCCGCCTTCAAGTCAAAAGAATAGGACACTTCTACCATCAGATGACATATTGGTCAAAAGCAAACCTACCATAACAAAAAAACTTCCAAACCTTCCGAAAGGAGATTGTTATTGTTACCTCTTAATGCCATCATGACAGGACACTGCCTCGCATCAGCCAGATATACACCAACCATAATCTTGATCTCATACACAACTCCCAAAAAGGTTTCAAGCTTATCTCAGCCTGGCACTTTCAGAAAAGTGAAACAAAATATTGCCCAACGAACCTTCAATAGGCTGAAACAAAAGAAGTTCTATAACGAAAAAAAAAAGTCATGTTGTTGTCTCTAGCGGATAAAACTAGCCACGAGTACTGGCCGGTGGGAATACAACCCGAGATTGGATTCAGATCGAGCAAACATTACAAACAACGGTTCTTTATATTTCCTCCACTGCCCGATACAATCTCGTCTTTGAGGACATTTTGCAGAATGAACTCTCTTATACAAGCTTTTTTAGGGTTCCGTAGTATAATAAGGAACTCTCAAAATTTCGCCATATCTCATATCATTTCGTCATATCATACACACAGCTTTGTAAGCTGTAATTTCAAAGGTTTTTAAGGAATATTTCAAATTAAATAAATAACATTTCAAATTTATATTGGTACCGTCGATAGTTGTATTATGTAGACTAACTGCGATTGTAACTTTGTAATGTTATCGTAAACTTTGGTAATTATTTTTACTTTTGGTTGGAACGGGTAAGTACGGAACTCTTCACTGAGCGTGGCCCGACTCGCGCTTGACCGGTTTTTGTTTATCTTTTCGAATACAATCACGAGGTGAGATTTTCACATTCTTCGCTGGCTGGTTGTAAAATCGTGATGACGTCACGGTGCTACGGATTTTATATAAATTCGAATTTCGAACCGATGCGATTTTGAATGCGATTATTCGACGTTGTTTCTCGGAAATATTTGAAATATTTTTGTATAGTTTAATAAATTCGTTTTTCGCTGTGTTTCTTATTTGTTTGTTTGAGAATGTTTTCAATCTTTTCTGTTGTAAGAAGATGGTTTTGAATTTCGATAAAATAGAGATTAGTTTTATTTGACTCGACAAAAAATATTTTTAATTTACTGGGAATTAGTCTTATTTTACAGAGAAAGTACATATAGGCGAAAGAGAAAATATTTGGAAGAAAACTGACACGGCACTAAGATATGAACACAAGGGAATGAAGACGTATGACAGAATTACTCCCACAGTATACCCAAGTAAAATCTTACGGTTAGACAAGGCATACATTTTTAAAGAGGAATATAATATCGTGTGGATATAATTGGAGTTTATTTACCAAATTATACCCGTACTTTAATTTGTAACACATATTTTAGGACAGGGCCGGTCGTTGTGGCCACGCTTGGGGCGCCTATGTCCAGCAGTGGACGTCTTTCAGCTGATATGATGATGATGATAATGATTTTAGGTTTTAAACAAATTATAATAATTATAATAAACAATTAATTGCCTAAATATTCATTCAGTGTTGTTGAAATAAATGGTAATGGTATGGTGGTGGTTAGTTTATGGTTGGTTGGAAATAAATAAATAAATGGACAGATTTGGTGTGGAATTGTGAACGAACAAGGTGCGCTGAGGCTCTAGATCATCATCAGTGCACCTTGTTCGTTCGCTAGCTCAATGGCAATTGCCATTAAGTTAGCGAATGCGATTGTCAAAATGCCAAATGCCTTTGTCAATCCCATACATTTTGACGTTTTGATAATCGAATTCGCCACGCTATTGCTGATAGACTGTCTTCTCTGGTCACATCTTCATTGTGTTTTTCAATTTTATATTTTTTTAAGTTTTGCCAAATACATTTGACGTTGAACTACTGTAAGCAGCTACACTGTGACACAGCCGAGATTTTTCCGCTCCAAATAAGCACTTTACGACAGCTTACATAAGTGTTACAAAAGAGATGTTTCTCATACAATAGGCGAGTGACGTCGCGCGACGTTGTGTGTATGTAGTGTGTTGACACTTCTTCATTGTTTTCTGTAGGTAAAGGTCGGGAGGGATTCTCATAGAGTTGACCTTATAGTCTACACTTTCTAGCTGGTGGGTGTGAAATGGACTTATGTTTTTTGATGATGGACCTTACGAGATGGGTATTAGGTATGACTTTTCGGATAGAATCTACGTATCTAGGCGAGGACTTTTGAAGAGAAAAAGCTGATAGCTCTATTGGACTTGACCCTGGGAAAGTAAGTTAGAACTTAGCATGATGTCTGACGGTTCTATTTGATTCCATAACCATCATAATTTCAGACGAATGATGTCAACTACTAGACATTCACAAAGGCCTCCCTCAAGGGTCACCTCATCAAACAGTACTGCACTTATATCCATCAGATACCCGCGGCATTCACCAGGTATTTAAATCCAAGTTACAGTTTTCGAGATGAAATAAATAGAAATTGTGCCGTGCCGTATCTAGATTTCGATGGGATATTAGAAAAGGTACTCAAAGCAGGCTTCAAGTAAGTAAAGGACCTCTCATCAATAAGACTTCCTCCTCTCCAAAGTTCAAAGTTATTACGTCATAATTCGACGTTCGACATTCAAATCTCCGAACGGCAAACCGAATCTACCTCCACAATCGCGAGAAAGTTCAAAACAAATACGTAGGCCAGTCGTGCCAATAGGATCGGATAGATGAGTCATGTGTCACGGCGGAGTCACGGAGTTAGCCGAGTCGTCACGAACGCGACCCGACTCCCCCGCCCTCTATTGTCTGTGTAGAAAGTCGGAATGAAACGTTGAACACTGCTGTAACACTGTTTCTGATGTGGCATTGTTCAAAAATTGGTTTTGTTTCAATCGGTTGTTTTGATGTGGTTTGTTGATGGTTTTGTTGATGTATCGTGGTAAGTTTTTGAATTAGTTAACACCAGTTTATGCCTAAACCACAAGAGGGGTTATTATGGCGACGTCTGTTGTTGATGTCTGAAACGATTTTACCATTCCTGGCTGCACTGCCGTTTAATATTCTTACAATAGGGAATATGCATGCGATTTTATTATTAGCTCTAGTAAACAATCATGAAACTATTTTTAAATACCTTCATCAGCGATGAAGTTATAATGCTTCAAAGATTACAATTAGAAAGAGAAGTCCGAAATGAACTTTGACGTCAAAGTCCATGACGTCTTTACAGCTGCCATTTAAAACAGCGTTTTCGCGAGAGGGACAGATATATTTGTTAAAAATAATAAAATTATACCTCGTTAGTTTATCGAGTCATTTTGATTCTATTTTCACAGTAAGTATTATATTTCTGTGTATTTTTAATAAACTATAAATAATAAATATTTCCCTATTGGTTGAACCCTGACTGTTGCAATCGTTTTTAGCTGATGCAACCCCATTTTCTTGAGGCATTATTTTTTTCAGGTTTGGGTCTTGTAATTGAAACATAATAGTATGAGTGTGATTAGCAAAAGTTGCCCTTTTTTTGGGATAGTCGGGTAAATGGAGGTCAGAGAACGACACGTTACTTAAAAGGTTAGTTCACAAAAGACAGACGACCAAACTTAAACTGTTATCTGATTCACAGCAATGCTAGAATTGATATCTCTATAACTTGGCTCACAGACCCCATTCTGCAACCCAAAGTTATAACAAACACGCATACTTTATGTACCACAAACTCAGATTTTTCCTCTAGCAAGAATTTTACACAAAATAGACGACCGCCCCGGGCGATACGTTACGTCATGCCGCAGAAATATGCGCCGGTTTTGAGCTACATCGAATATGAAAAATATGTTTGGGAAGAAAACACGAAAACAAAATGTATCGATGCGTACCTAGCTCCGGGAAATCGTATAAGATATTGTGATTGGGTTATTTTACGTCTTTGTTGGGGGTGAAAAGCGTGGATCCTGTAGTGAGCGTGTTTTTGTGAATGGTTTTTTAAAGCGAGGTTTTCATATACAGAGGTATTTCAATTTTATTTTTCAAAATAATTCAGTTCGATTCCTGGCTGGGAATACCGATTTTTTCATAAATCCAATGACGCAGTTATTATTTTTCATAAATCGGGCTCGAGATTTCTTTGAGTGTTTTTCGTCATATTTTCAGTCATTCCTATTGATGCTAAGAATTCACATCCCACTTTACCAGAGCGGTTTACGGTGAGATTGCTAGAATAGCACTACAAGCTTTATGGAAGTGCGATATCAATTGTTAAGGAGTAATAAAAGCTCTTGTAAATGAAAAATAAATAAATTATACGTAGTACAAGTACTAAGTAATACAAGTACTTCTGTAACGTACAGGGGCTGCCTCCATTTATATATGCTCACAATGTCTTGAGATGATAATATTTTTTTTTGAAATATCTTTTTAAATTTTGTTATTGGTCATCTGGCGTTTGAATAAAATCTCACCAAAACGAAAATCTCGATTATGTGGTTCCACGACGGAGCATGCTTTCCTTGAAGTAATCTATTCACTCTTGATTTGAAGACTCCCACGTTGTAGCTTACAGAGGCCGACAGGGACCCAGAGCAGCAGCGTTATAAGGATGACTCAAACGAAACTCGAAGGAAAGTATCAATTACCAAAACCTTAAGTGCATTTGCCACCAGAAATATGCATAAATATCATACTAGATAGAACAATTATGATTCTATTTAGTCCGTCCGTTAGATTTTCAAAAAATATTGGACAAGTGTTTTGTACCATATCATTGTGATTAAAAATGATAAAGATATAGCGCATCAAAGTTTTAGAGAGGACGCTGGTGACGTCACATCGCTGGTAAAAATTGTGCCATCGTAGTGACGTCACTTGTGTTTTCAACGCACTGTATCGTCTTCATACGTGTCCAATATTTATTTGGAATTCTATCTTACGGAATAATTAGATTTTTTCATTAAAATGCCCTATTAAAGATATACTCCAACTTAGCACAATTCTTAACCTGTTAAAGTCGGTATTTTACGATTTTATCAAACAAATATTAGAAAATGAAAAAGCAACTTTGTAAGAAATTGTAAAGTACTGGTAGTTAAAACCACTGGAAATTTTAATACTTACAAGCAGCTTAGCATTTAATACAGACGTATAAGAGAAAATAAAAGAAACGGGTTTATAATAGTGCGCTCTGAGTGCCTTATTAAGTAAAATAAGTACCACGTAGAACTTTAAATGTCAGATCAGAGGAAAGTGTGAGGTTAGCATAGCATCACAGATAGTGCCGATATGGACAGTATAATTTCGTACTTCAGACGGCCATAGCTAGCTGTAAGGCTCTCTGCAGACGAAAGGTTTAGTTAAGGCAACTAACAACTACAAAAAAAAGCCGTTGTCGCAATATGTGATCTGCTAACAGTTGCCGCGATTGACGTTAAACAAGATTGGCTCAAGGTGGTACTAGGAAGGATTCAAGAAGGGGGAGAGAGTAAATTCATTTGAAGTGTTACGGTGGCCGGTTGCGGAAACCAGCAACTTGACACGAGTGCTTAACAATCAGTCCTTGTTTGCGGCCTTTGTGCATGAAAAACATAAGAACCGTTTACTGCGTGCTTAGCATCTCACAATGATAATTTAGGTGAAGCGAGCTAGAATTGAACTGTCATTCTTACGCTGACTGTTCACCCTACGATTTCGCGGTGAGAGCAGTCGGTCTATTCTGACAACCAAATTAGGTGAAGTGAGCGTTCCCTTCAAGCTCACTCCTGTTTTTGTCATTTCATCTTGTTTGTATGAAATGATTACTCACTTGTTGTTCACTTCACCTGAGTTTACACCTGAGAAATAGCGCTAATGTTGTCGATCACCAAAACTCGCAATTAAGTTGCGAAGTTTCATAAGATTAGGATGTTTAAAAACATATACATAGTTGCAGGTTACTAGTTGACGAAAATCGGAGATCAAAATTGCTCTCGTCTGTGAACCGCCTAACTTCTGTTAGCGGTTGCTGGGGAAATCAGAGATAGAATATGGCTTCATAAATAGCAATAAGATAATCATTGAGATATGATATCGTAAACGGTGAACAGTAGTGCGCTATTAGTTTATTTAATCTTGAACTAAACGTATTATACAAGTATCTTACAATTTATTGTTAGGAACTTTCTAAAGTTGCTTTTGTTCTGCAGAGATAGTTTAGATGATGCAGACGACAGGTTTAGTTACAGCAATTAACAACTCCGAAATAAAGCCGTTGCAGCAATGTGTGACCTGCTAACAGTTGCCGCGATTGACGTTGAACAAGATTGGCCCGAGGTGGTGCGAGGAAGAGTCCAAGAAGGGTTACGGTGGCCGGTTGCCGCGATTGATGTCGAACAAGATTGGCCCGAGGTGGTGCCAGGAAGAGTCCAAGAAGGGTTACGGTGGCCGGTTGCCGCGATTGACGTTGAACAAGATTGGCCCGAGGTGGTGCCAGGAAAAGTCCAAGAAGGGTTACGGTGGCCGGTTGCAGAAACGAGCAACTTGACCCGAGCGCTTGTTGTTAGGAACTTACCCAAGTTGCTTTTGTTGTGTAGAGATATTTTAGAATCAGCACGATTGTGTCCAAATTGAAATGATTACGAATATTCTCAATAAGGCCCTGGATAGAGTGACATTCAATCAGTGACACCTATTTGCAAAACGTCCAGAATCTATGGTATTACAAAAAATATATACTACTCTGTCAAGAAAGTACCGGGAAAAGATCAATAATACACAAAATGTCTGTTATTCATCCAAATTTATTTTATCACCTTCAAAGTATGCTCCTTTAGAAACGATACACTTGCGCCAACGAATAATCCATTCATCAAAACATTTTTTAAACGCTGCTTCCGGAATTGAGTTCAGTTCTCGCCGCGAATTCTCCTTTATGTCTTCTATCGATTGAAAACGGGTGCCACGAAGTGGTAATTTGAGTTTAGGAAAAAGAAAAAAGTCAGCAGGAGCCATATCTGGTGAATATGGTGGTTGCTGGATGGTATTTGTTGAGTGTTTGGTTAAAAATTCGTTCGCAATGATAGCCTTGTGCGAAGGCGCATTGTCGTGGTGCAAAATCCAAGAATTTTCTTTCCACAAATCTGGCCATGGACATGTTTCATACCCAAATGATTAGTTAAAATGGTACGGATCGACTCGTGAGATACAGAAAGTTCGGCGGCTATCTCTCTCAGAGTTGAATGGGGATTTTCAGTCACTATTTCCTTCACTTTTGCGATGTTAACTTCAGTTGCAGACGTTGACGGCCTACCAGAGCGAGGCAAATCTTCCATCACATCTCGACCGCTTTTGAACGCTTTGAACCACTCATAAGCACGAGTTTTTGATAAAGTCGATTCACCGTAAGCCTTCTGTAACATTTTCAGTGACTCCGAACACGAAATTCCATTGGCGATGCAAAATTTAAGACAAACTCTTTGTTCGATATTTTTGTCCATTATGAAATTCGCAAAACACACTATATATGATATTACTAAAACCAGCACTGTATTTAATATAAATAACAGATGCAACTCAAACTCCGCGCCAAAATGGAAAACAGTTGTGCCAATCTAACAACTACAAAAAAAAACAAAAAATTTGAATTTGGAACCATAAACAAATCATCCATTCCCGATACTTTTTTGACTGAATGTATATTTTAGACTAAAATAATGTTTTTATACATAGCATACACCCAACTGTCAATTTCAATATTTTGTCAAGTATTTGAAATTGTATAACGCTGAGATGATTTAGAAACTTAATTTTGATCACTTTTGATGTACAAGAATTGGCCATGAAACCCCAAAAGTTTAAACTTTTTGACAACCGTTTTCGCTGACAGAAAGTTTTTTTTTGTGTATAGAATCTATTACATATACCTATACATATATTCAAATTTGGCTAAATGCCAGCACTCTTTAAACGTCAAAGTTCAACATAAAACAGTCCTCCAAATAATCGAGGGGCTTTTGGGACCGAGACTAGATTTTTTCTTGTCTTCCCAAAGTACTTCTCAAAAATAATAAACTTAGGTGGAATCCGCGGTCCTGGTCGGGACCCCAAACGCAAACGCAGCCAAATAAAGAATAACATTCCGAAATAGCTGTTGCAACTGGCTTCTTTGCCAATTGCAATAACTATTTCAGAATTCTTGAATTCCATCATCATTCATAAGCAAAAATACCAGTTCATTTTGACAGCTTTACAACTTTTGATATATCCATCCTGTAAACATCAAAAAAAGATGAAGTTACATGAAGTCAATATGAAACATGTTTGTCTACATATTGTGGGTACGATAAGCAGGTGAAACAGCGATCTTTTTTCTTTTATATCTTTTATTGTAGCGTGGAAACCGCGCCTGTAATTACGACCAATAAATATAAGCGTCAATACATCCCTATCAATCGAAAATATCTAATAAATATTGTGAGAAGTCATTCATTTGTTGTTTTATTTGTTACAAATTAATTGATTTTAATTGCGTTGTACTACTATGTGTTACGGGGGCTATGTTAAATCATAAGATTTGTAAAATAACCGGTAAATTATCACGCTCACCATGGTACAACAGTAAATTCAGGATCATTATCATCCACAACCTGGCCTCGCCCACAGATGGGCATAGACCTCTGTTTGTACATGCCAATCTCCACACGAGTTAAGGATACTTAAGACTACCAATTTTGATATAACTAAATACTTCTCTCGAGTTTGTACTAAGAAAAAGAAGAAAGAAAGAAAGAAAAGACGTTTATTTCCCCAAAAGCGACGCACAAAACACAAAATAATAAGGGAATAAATAAAAACTTAACTAAAAACTAAACTAAATAACCTATTGTCACTAGGACTATGTAAGTATGTGTGTATGTAAGAACTTATTTATTTCATTCGTAGTCATAATTTTCACCAATTTGGATCTTTTTTTAATCGAATTCCAAGTTAAAACCAAGAATAAGACCGTCAATTTTAATCAAAATCATGACATTGCTCAAAATTTCTTTGTCCAACTAAATCTGCAGCATAAATATCAAACCCCAGAATTTCTTACCGTAAAAGAAAATTCATTTTACTCTTTATTTTAATTCACTTCTGAATACTTTTCACACTACATTACATCTTGAGACTTCATCTCTCAAGATTTAAATCGTTGAATACATCTCATAGATGCATAGATCCATAAATTACAGAAACTGGTTGTCGTGTCTTAGAATAACGCCCATGGTTGGTTGCTAGGTGCTCCTACGACAGAACTTGGAACGCAGCAACCGGTTTTAGTTTTTTAATAAAAATCGTAAGTATTTTTACCATTATACTCGCCATAAAACAGACGGCGGTTTGGGGGATTTTCCATTTATTTGTTTGTTATATAAAGGATGTTGAAGTTCGGGCGTTATTTTAGACACGGTTTTGATTAGGTACTTATGTTGCAAAATCCTAACTCATCATAATCTTATAAATGCTTAAGTGAGCTTGTTTGTTATGATGGGTCCGACGATACAGACTTTTTATCTAGATATAGACCAGTTCTGAATATAAAAAAAAAATCTATCTCTCCGACGTTGCATTGCTTTGTTGCTCAGACCAAATTTCTTAGAAGTACCCTATGAATCTACCAGTAAGCTTTCTAAATATTTCTTGACATTTATCAAACTGTGACATTTTGCAGAATTTGACACAGTGTGCATGTTGATAATGATGATGAAGGTCATCATGACCTTCATCATCATTATCATCATCATTTCAGACAATATGTGTCCACTTCTGAACGTAAGCCTCCCCCAAAGAGCACCAACCACCCCGCATCCAACGCATCCGCTGCATGATGACCTTATGTTTAATTAAGTAATATATTAATATATCTTTCTTTTTGTTAATAATATAATAAGTTGATACTCAGCAGCGAAAAATTGTTCGGTTGTTTGCAATGATAAATAAATAATACTTTTTTCTTTGCGGAAATCTATATGTAGAGAACCCGCAGGCAAAATACATAGGTAATACATTAGTAAATACATTTACAAGAGCAATATAATGTTAATAAACCTATTAACATTATATTTAGAATAATTTGCAGTTACAGAACATAATTTCCATTTACTAGAACCTACGCTGGAGTATTTTCTAATCTATACGCGAGAGGAGAAATTCTGCGATTCTTCTTACGGTGCGTCCACACTATACAGATTTCCATAAACAACTATACATTTTTGTTTGTGTAACAAAGCAATGCAGACTAATGTCGATGTGGTAAAAAAGTCAGAGTATGCATGTAAGTCCTTAAGGTGAATGCTCCAGGGTAGCTCGCGAAATTCAAATATTTTTATGTTTTTTGCAATTTGCCGGTCAGTGTGAAGCTGTATGTGGACCAAATGCGATCTGCGACCGTAACGCGTATTTATCTAAAGAATTATAACCATTTTAATCATCAATATAGCCCTCTAAGTTCATGTAGTTCGAAAGAATGAATATTTCAGAAATAATATATTGATGATTAAAATGGTTATCATTCTTTAGATAAATACGCGTTACGGTCGCAGATCGCATTTGGTTCACATACAGCTTGACACTAACCGGCAAATTGCAAAAAACATAAAAATATTTGAATTTCGCGGGCTACCCTGGAGCATCCACCTTAAGAGGAAACGCGGGCGGAGAAACTTTGTGTTTAAAATGTCATAATTAGAAGTTAGGCTCTCGCCTGTTTCCTTCTTCAATATTGGACCGATTTAAAAAGATGTTTCATGAACTGAATAAGAAGAATACATACTGTCACTATGTTTTCGTTTCTGATGATAAATATATCATCAGAAACGAAAACATAGTGACACAGTATGTATTATGAACATTTTTGAGGGTTCTAGTGCTTATACGATTAATAAACCGTATAAGCACTAGAACCCTCAAAAACTGTTCAAAATAGACCGATAAACAGCTGTAAACAGAGCCCTAGTGAACAAATTTGGCAACTATCAATGAAAAAAGAAACACATAGCGACACAGTATATATCCTTCTTATTACATCATCTGCCTAGACTTTGTCCAACTTTTTTGGGGTCGACTTTCAGTCAAGCCGGATTTAGCTGAATACCAGTATTTTACGAGGAGCGGCTGCCTACCAGACCTCCGCAACCCATGAACTGGGTAACACGGTACTTTATGGCAAGACTGGAGTCAGATTTACTGGCTTCTGACTTTCCGTAACGACTGCCAAAGATCTACAAATGACGGCCGGGACCTACGGCTTAACGTGCTTTCCGAGGCACGGAAGAAACTCGATATGTTAAGATGGTCACCCATCCACAGACCAACGTAGGCAAGCGTTGCTTAACCTTGAAGATCGACCCATGCGGCTGTTATCATTTAGCCACGAGCTCCTCTATATAATATATCCTTCTTATTACCTACATAGTGAATTGTTGAAAAGTTTGCACAAATATTCTGTCGACATGTTCGCGTCATTTTTTTTAATTCAGCCTTTATCGTCTGTACCCACAGTTACTGTACATACAAAAGTATGTACGTATCATGTGCACCCATCATTACATTACAGCCTACAGGCCCGGCTACTTTACCACCCACGTAATTATATCTCAAATTGTTTGTGTAGGAGGACATCAATGGAAGCTAAGTTACTAAGTGATGCATAAAACAGGATATGTACTTACTTACTACATCAAGCGTAAAGAAAATTGACGGGGTAACCAAAAGAAGCCTGATAATTTATCAATCCATCAAATTTCTTAATTACCAAGTCCCAATATTAAAATTAAATTAAAACAAATAAAATACAATAGTAAATCATAATATTACAAATTAAAATTCAATTTAATATTATTAAATAAAAATAATAATGAAAATATATAGATTATCCACAAAAAAAATATTATCGTCGGAGGGGGAGGGTATTTATAAGATAATAAAATAAAAGAGGAAAAACCGGCCAAGTACGAGACGAGTGAGATACAGCTTGCTGACAGACAGACGGACGGACGGACAGCGGAGGCTTATAAGTAATAGGGTTCCGTTGGTTACCCTCTGGGTACGGAACCCTAAAAAAAGAAAAAAGTATTTATAGATGTGTAAGGTCCTTTTTTGAGCACAATTTATTCTACCTACTAGGTGAACTAAACAAATAGTTTTAAATAATGTTGTTGCTATTGCTTTGTATTTTTATACGGGAAAACCAGTTATAGGTTCTCAGACTAAATTACTATTCCTGATCTATTCATTTTAGCTGTTGGCACTCCATATTCTAATTTGGCCAATGAGTCTCGTTTGAAGTCTCAAAACGAAGATCAAAGTTTGCATGGAAAATACGACTGGACATTTTCTTCAAACCACACTTAAAGAAGAAAACTAACGCGCCACCAACCACCACCCAAAAACAATCTCGCACTTCAACAAACGGATCTATTATGTGTTCCGATCTCAGTTCAACGACCTCAAATAGACTTTTAAAATACAACCTGTTTATAAGAGCATGTTCTTGTAAATCAATCGGCTTTCCGGCCCCTCAGCTTGTCAAGCATGTTTCGACCATGATGGATTGATGTTGGAGATAAAAAACTTGAAATTGAAGTAGAACGGAGGTTTGGTACTTTGGATGTACTCGTAGGTATTGTTAGTTGTATTTGGTGTGTTGGTCACCAATGATAGGTAATTTATTCATAACATACATTTTTGCTTGGAGGAAGCTCAGCAATGGCCGGGATTAACGCCAGGTGGAAGAAGAAGATACATTTTTGCCTTACGATTGAATCTTTGTTAGAGCTGGAGTCTGAACTAGGTTTGGGACCTGTGTGAAGCCTGCTGGGGCTGCGGACTTTGTTCCCAAAGGGCTCTAGGAGGAACACGGATGGGTTTTAGTCAGTAAGAGTCTGACACTCCCTAATGCTTTACCCAGAGTGAGGGAGGAGTCATTTGATGATTTCCTATCCTAAGAAAAAGGGACATGTATGACGAATCTGCAGGCTCACACGCCTTTAAGCATTTTCATATTTTACGGCATCAATTAGATTACAAACACACAACACAACACAACACACACACACAACACTATTAGTAAACAATTTTGATAGAGAGGTAAGTTTATATAGTAAAAGTGTGGTTATATTTGTAATGCTAAGTGATGTAATGATGTTATTATAGAACTGTGTGTAAAGTGTGAGGGTGTTGTGTGTACAGTACATGCATGTAAGTCTTGTGGTTCTGTATTTTTTGCGTGCTGTGCCTCGCAAGAGACTGCGTCATCATCGTGAAGACAGCTTAGCCGAGCCGAGCTGCTGGTATGCGAGTAGGTAGTCGCTGCGAGTATCTGTTTCCTGTCTAGTCAGCATTTCGCACTATGTAAATAGCCATTAGCCCTGGCTGTGCTGGAAGTTACTGGTCCTGCTCCAGTGACTTCCAGCACAGTGCTTTATGCGCAAAATAATCTGTTAGCATATGGAAACATTGAGGGACCGGCTGAAGATTGTAAGAAACCAATATTTACATTGTATAGACTTAATTTATTTAGCATTTTATAATTTCATCCTGTGTGAGTACTGTGTACCTTAAACTTAAGCGATGGCTATCAGTTTTAGGTTTGTTTTTGACTTGAATGTACTCTGGCGGTCGGGAGTGTCATGCTCACTCAAAAGTCTAGCTGGTGGTGGCGTATGCGTTGGATCATTTGGCTCCCTTCAAAATGGGCAAGCCGAATGGTGCTAGCGCTTGCGTCATGTTCGTGAACGGGCGCCGTCAGTTGGGACTGGTCATTTCTCAGCTGCCATGCTTTATTTTAATGATTTCTTTGAATTGTTCCTTTATTTCCGGACGCTATTATCCTGCTCGTCTTTTACATCGTTTTCACATGTATGTATAATTTCAACTTGATGTAAACAAAACTTTGTAACAATTTATTATTTTTAAAAGAGTGTCCGTAGAGTTTCTTGCACGTTCTTCTCCATAGAGATCTACGCTTTGGAAAGTGCAAATAGCTTCATCTTTTTGGACCGACCGACCTTGACAATTCAAAAGTGCCTGTAAATGGTTTATTTGAAATAAATATTCTTGGGTTTGAGTTGCAGAAAGAAAGTGGACGAGCTCCTTTGACAGTAATTTTTAGGGATGTAGTTCTTATCTTATTCTACTGCCAGCTCAGCTGTAAACGTAATCCCTTTTGCGTGCATACTAAATCGTTCTCATATATTTACTAGTTGACCCGCGCAACTTCGTCTGCTCCGCTCCTTTTGGTCTTAGCGTGATGATATGTTGCCTATAGCCTTCCTCGATAAATGGGCTATCTAAAACTGAAATAATTTTTCAAATCTTACCAGAAGAAACAAACTCTTCAGCTTTATACATTAATTTTAAAAGTATAGATTAGTTTTATTTATTAATCTCGTCAATAATTTTATTTCGCATGTTCAAAAGTGCCTGTTTATGGTTTTATTGAAATAGAGGTAAATACTTTGAGTTTCTGTTTGTATTGCAAATGGTTTGCATGTCGTAATTTAAGCACTTTATTGTAGGCATTTGGTAAAATTACTCCAATAATAATTATGGTACTCATAAACGGAGCTAGTTAATCTTGTACCTCGTATACTAAGGGAAATACAATTAAAGATTTAAATGCAAATGGTACCTTTAGTTTCCAAGCAAAGTCCAATAAAAATCGCCCCATCTCAATAAACTCATTAGATTTCAAAAACTAACTGTTTTACATGCGGTGTCAATTACTATGGCAAATAAATATCCCTATGGCCACAGAGTATATAGTTAACAGAGAACTCACTTCGTTCTCGTACGATGCGCGACAGTAAGTAGATTCACATTTGTATTGTGATGCGAAGTACCCTAAGGTCGACTGGTAGAAAATGCCTAAAGCATTAAGTCCACCTTTTACAGTCCTTTTATCTAGTGCATAAAGTTTTAATAAAAAATAAAACCAAAAGTAATGTATTTATTCATATGAACAGGTAACATATCTGTAGTAAATAAGCTGTGCTTGTGTGAAACATGATTATTATAATTATGTTTCTTCGAACTCTGTCTCAAATTCTAGATACTACGATACTGCGATGCATGTTAGTTTCAATCTACGTTTTGGTACGTACAACTAGCTTCATATGTTTGACTGACCGAATGTGATATTTCAAAAGTACCTGTAAATGGTTTAATTTAAATAAGTGCTTATATGTACACGTATAGGTACTCCGGGGCCCTAGTATTACCACTGCATAAAAAGTACCACTTGGTGCATGTGAAAAAATGTTATAATTATAGCTGTGTTGTAATTGTAAATCCAAAGATCGTTTGGAGCTTGGACTCTGTAGAATATTTACTCTATGCCACCACGCAATATTCCACATACATAGGTTTAAAACGGATATTGTTGACGCGAAAACTCATATACTGAGAATTTTCCTCGTCCGTGACGGAGTTCTATTAATAGGTATGATTTTTATTAGTTACACGGTAACGTACCTACGTATGTTACGATGCGTTATGGTAATATATTGCTTAGGTTAAAAAACTCGGCAGTGTTTGAATTGCGGGAGTCTATGGTAGGAGGGGGCTACTTAAACTTTGAAATGTTTGCACAGACACCATTTTTGGTAGGTTTTTAATCTATTATCGCCAGCAGATTCTAATAACAGCCGCACGGGTCGATCTTGAAGGTTAAGCAACGCTTGCCAAGGTTGGTCTGTGGATAGGTGACCATCTTAACATAACGAGTTTGCCCGTGCTCCGTGACTCGGAAAGCACGTTAAGCCGTTGGTCCCGGCTGTCATTTGTAGATCTTTGCCAGTCGTTACGGATTGTCAGAAGCCAGTAAATCTGACTCCAGACTTGCCAAGATGTACAGTCTGTGACCAACATTATCTGACCCACTTGACTATTATACGCTAATAGTCAAGTGGGTTAGCTAATATTGGTCACATACTGTACCATGTTACCCAGTTAATGGGTTGTGGAGGTCTGGTAGGCAGCCGCTCCATGTAAAACACTGGTATTCAGCTGAATCTGGTTTGACTGGATGCCGACCCCAACGTAGTTGGGAAAAAGCTATGGAAATGATGAACGCCAGCAGATTCTAACGTTAAAAAGTAAAATAGGGAAAACAAACTAAGGCTAGTACATAAGGTTTGAGTGAAACTGGACGATCAAGAAATCTAAGCACGCTGGAATTCAGCAAGGTGGCTGGACTTTATCTGGAAGCTGCTATTAGACTAGGAAGGCTCATCTTAGATGAGGCTAACATCCAAATCTTTACATTTTCTAACTATCACCTCAAATGACCGCAAAAAACCTTTATCCTAATTTATTTATTTGTTTATTTTTCGGAAGACTTATAGACTAATATCATTATAATGAAAATAATTCTTAATTCTTTATTGTACATCAAAACAGCTTATTATGCCAGCCGTATCGTGTCGGCCGATGCCGTATGGTGCCGTAAAAGTATAATACCGTCCCATCACTTCCCGTGGGTGACGTAAGAGGCGACTAAGGGACTCACTAGAGAATGGGCAGCAGCGCTCTCTGTAAATCGCAACACCATACACTGAAATCGCCAAACCGCCTGCCAAGCGTGGCGATTATGGCAACCCCCCCCCCCCTTTGGGGGAGGCCTATGTCCAGCAGTGGACGTCTATTGGCTGTTATGATGATGGAGTAAGCTAAGTAGGAAGGCGGACCCTGGCAATAGCCGGGATTAACGCCAGGTGGAAGAAGAAGAGAAGAAGATGATGGTGAAAACAGCTTATATCTATACTAATATATAAAGCTGAGGAATTTGTTTGTTTACTTGAACGCGCTAATCTCAGGAACTACTGGTCCGATTAGAAAAATTCTTTCAGTGTTAGATAACCCATTTATCGAGGAAGGCTATATAGGCGAAGACCAATAGGAGCGGAGCAGTAATGAAAATTGTGACGCAGACGAAGTTGCGCGGGTCAACTAGTAATTAATATACAGCGATGAAAGTAAACAAGAAGAAATCTCAAAAAAAAAAAAAAAAGAAATAGTCTCTTAATCCTCTAAACAAGAAGAAATAAAACGTAAGAGAAAGTTTGGAAAAACAAAGACGTCACAAAACAGAAAGCAATTTATTCTGGAAACTCCAAAACTACACACTGCCACGAGGAATGCATTAATTTCCTTCGTTAGTAGGTAAACACAATGCCAGCGCACTAGTGTTTCCCATAGATTAGAGGTGCTTATTAATGTCCGCACGCTAACTGATTCGGGTGCGCTGGCCTAAAGCATTATGCTGTCAAAGATGAACGGAATTGAGATAAAACAATTTGGTGTGTGGTCTGTTCTAGTGAAGGTTTTATAGAAAAAATGTATAGTCGAAAAATAAAAACAGCTTTGAAACAGAAATAGATTTTTAAACTAGACTTGGCTCATGTTACTTGTCTGGAGTCTGCGATAAAGACGTTTTATCTTGTGTAAATTAAAGGTTTTTAAAATTATCAATGTATCTATAAAATTCTTCCGTTATTGGTAACGCGTATTTATCTAAAGAATTATAACCAGTTTAATCATCAATATAGCCCTCTAAGTTCATGTAGTTCGAAAGAATGATTATTTCTGAAATATTCATTACGGTCGCGGATCGCATTTGGTCCACATACAGCTTCACACTGACCGGCAAATTGCAAAAAAACATAAAAATATTTGAATTTCGCGGGCTACCCTGGAGCATCCACCTTAACGATGACAGATGAAAACGACCATTTTACACTTTTCAACGAAAACATATTTATCAAAGATGCAGTTAAATTAATTATTTTAATGTTTCGAAGTCAGCAGAAAACTTACAACTGCCAATACCAGACATTTTCTTTCTCAATACCTGTGGCAAATTGAAAGGCAAAGCCGACTTCGGTTGGCTTCGGCAGGCTTCGGCCATAATCGGCAAGGTTCGTGATAATTCGTGAGCCGCGGGCAGACGGTGTAGCTAATCAGGAATCGTGGGTGCTTGACCGGATAAGTTTGTAATAAACTGATAGGTGCTTGAGATTTGGTAGAAAATATTTGTACATGGCAGTACTTGTTTGAGCTGGTTTTTACGAAGATGAGCTAATGTTGTGGGTAGTGCTATTCAATAAACTGCACTATAATGTTAAATGTGTGATTTTTGGGTTGATGAAATGAGTCGCTAGAGAGGGGGTGAAAAATTGTATGAAATAAAAAAAATGTGTTTATTTGGCACACACAGATACATACAATGTAAGTACAGATATACAAGAAACACGAGTAACATTGTGTGCCCTACGACTGCGCCAAACAGGTCCAGTTCAGTAAAATGTCAGACAACTAGAAGTTGTTGATGCTTGTTTTCAACTGAGACTTACATTGATGAAACATTTCAAATTCAAATTCAAATTCAAAGCATTTTATTTCAAATAAACCATTCACAGGCACTTTTGAAACGTCAAGGTCGGTCAGTCAAAAACATGGAAGCTATTCGCACGTTCCAAAGCGTAGATCTCTATGGAGAAGAACGTGCAAGAAACTCCACGCGGCCCTGTTAGGACAAAACGCTGTAATCCGTAAAACGTCAATTTGAGAAAAACGGGTTTACAAGTTTACATCTTTAACTCGTTACCAAATTTTATCCAGTATATATAATAGCATAATTGTTTTTATAACTTATTTGTCATAATATTACCTCAATTTCATTTTAACATCATATTATCGTATTTCATAAAGAAACCTCACAATATTAAAAAAATATGTTTTGTTACAACAGCATGTAGGTAGCCAATATTCGTCTTTGTTGTGACATAACAATGTAATCATTGATTACAGCGTTTTGAAGAGATGGACTTGTTTACTGTTTTAATGTAATCTGCGTCGACTCAGAATGAAAGTAAAAATAAATGTAGTACTCTTGATATTGTAGACATTGTACAGATTAACAAAATGTACTCTTTCTAACAGGTACTTATTTGTAAGGTAAAATAATAAGTGGGCATTAGTACGTCAAAATTTTATTGTAAACTAGGGAAAAGACAAATAAATTTTAAGTAAAAAGCAATAAAAATAGTTCAGGTAAAAGTTTCTGAAGCAGATTCGTCCAAATCTTCGGTGATAATTTCATTGACCAGCAAATCTTCATAAAATCTATGCCTGGATTTTGGCATAAATTTTAATAGTTTTAATAAGTCATCCTTCTTTTTTTGTGAAATGCCCTCTGCTTCTGTTCTTCTTGCTACATTTATAAACATGTCAACTTCTTTTCCTACAGTATTCATGATTTCTTTCTTCAATGTTTTAGACAATATATCGAGCTCCTTGAAATCATTAGCTTGGTAATTGTTTTTTACGAACAGTTTAGGTTTGCCTCTTCGGAATTCAACAATTTTAAAATTGGAAATGTTGTAATTTCTAGGGAAAACAGATTTCAATTCGCTTTTAAATAGCATAACTTCTTTGTGGTCATATACATGAGAAGTTAAATTTTTTCGAGACTTTTTAAACGTGTCTACATAGTCATCTAAATCATATAAATTTCCTGACTTGTTCATTTTATTGGTTATGGCACCATGAACACCGTCAGCTGACATGTAAGTGTGACCAGGCTCCAGATATTCAACTTTAATAGTTTTAATCTCATTGCAGCAATCGTTGATTAGTCTCAGTAGCGCCGAGTATAAAATTTTATTTTTATTTTGTGCGTTGCAATTGTCTGCATATAAAATTACCGTTTTGTAATCTCTGCAATACGTTTTAAGAAATAGAACATATGCCGTTGCGACATCAAATGCTTTTCGACCAGATTCGCCTTCATGCCACAACATCGCTGTTGCCGGCTTATTTCCTTTACCTATCCCGGCAAAAGTTTCATTGAATAAGTTCAATTTTCGGCTAAAGAAAAAATCTTTATTATTTAGTTGTGGCATGGTTATACATTTTTGCATATCAACTGTAAAGATCGCGATCCCCGAGTCCTCTTTTTCAGCATTCTTGCTATCCGCATTCATGTGAGCTCTTGAAATATTTTTATTGTCTAAATGCTGTGGATACTGTATACAAACTTCACAATTACATTCATGGCATAAATGGTCCGTGACGTTTTCATCTCTAGGTAGCTTAGGTTTAGGGTGAGCTACATCATGAGCCTCGCACTTTGGACATTTATCCTGTACGGGTTGCTGAGTTGAAATATTTTTCATTTTTATCCTCTTATGGAATGCAGACCAGCTACATGGCTTCTTGTTTTTACGTTCTAAGTGTTTTTTTAGAAATAGAAACATTTGAGAGAGCGTCAGTCCAGTTGGCAAATATCGTCTGTTGGGTGCATGCTCTAATCTATAATGAGATGATGCCGGACGGAATAATTCAATGAAATCATCAATCTCTTTTAAATATTCATCGGAAAAAGAATGTTTTGGTTTGTGTCGACCTCTCAAATCTGGCGCTGCTGATACCTTCGCCGACACTGGAGTTTTAGACATCTTGAAATTTGCTTTCAATACAGCTAGCACTGCTTGATCATTAGTGTAGCCTAAAGTTCTCAGAAACATAGTTTTGCATACACGGTGATTAAGTAATCTGTATGTATAGGTGTGGTTTCTCTTGGTGGAGTTAGAATACCGTATGGCAATTTTATTGTTTTCAACGTTACGTGAAATAAAATCTCTTCTTCTTTGTATATCCATATTCCAGTAGTTATCCCAAATCGTTTGTCTTTGTTCTTCATTAATATTTACTGTACACTTTCTTATGCATTTATCTTGACAAGCAGCGCCCATTGGATGTTTCTCTTTGCTAATTTTTAGTCTATCTTCAGGATCTTTAATACGTTTCTTCTTTGCAGGTGGCGGTTCAATAATTTCATGTTCAGTTACTTTATCCGGTTGACAATTTGGGTTATGAGAGTTATTTTCAAAATAAGTAACTGCTGTCGACATTTCTTCGTCTACAATGATTCTATTCTCTTCCAGCTGTAAACTGAGGTGATTATGTTCAATTACAGGAGGTATCGTGTCATTATTATTTTCGGATTGGAAATTTAAATATTCGTTTGTTATTCTAGTAGGAGTAACATTTCTCATTTCCGCAAAATCAGGCTGTAGATGCGTTGGTGGTAAATAATGTATATCTTCATTTACTTCATCCAGGTGCCAATTTTGGCTTTCAAAAATATTTTCAATATTGGAAACTGCTGCTAACATGTCTTCGTCTTCATAGAGTCTGTGTTTTTCTGATTGTATATTTAAAGTTTCAGTAGATTGCTCGACAGGTAGTATTGCGTCTTCATTATATTTTTTGTTTGCTAGTGGTATGTCGACCTTATTATTTTTAGATTGATGATTGCCGTTTTCAATTATCCCGGTAAGTTCCGTTTTTGTATTTCTCGTTTCCGTATAGGTTATAATAGTAGATGTATCATCTTTTTTTACATTAGGCTGACCAGTTGGAATTTCTTCGTATTCTTTACAATTCGATGGTAAACGAAAGTTACTATTTTGAATATTGTCCTCCTGAAACAAAACATGGAGAATCCATTAAAATAGTTACAGGTAAAAGCATCCTAACATAAACCAAAATTAATTTCATTGTTGGGTTCAATTTTTAAGAGGTTGATGCACTCCTGTTGTATGCCAAACTTAACAAATTAAAACGGAATAAGGATTACTTTATCAAAACCTGCTGATTCATCGCAAAGGCAATGTTGATTGTACTGTAAGTCCTTACTTAAAACAATTATAATACAGTCATACAGTATGCGAGTGCCATAACGGCTATTACTACTTGCAGTGCTCAGCTAGGTTAAAAAAAATCTATGCCTCGGACCTTTTTTATTCTATTACTATTATTCAAGCTAAAAAAGGGTGGTCAGCCAGATGTGATCATTGCAACACAACCCGAGTTTTTTTAGAGTTTTTTTTGTTTTATTACCTACCAATAAACCGTTGACCAATAGTCGATGCAACGCGCTCTACATCTGGCTGTGGTCATCTCGTGCACGGGATTTTGTTTTCAAAACGCTCAGATTTAAATTCCTCTAATGATACTGAGCTTCGCCAAGTTTGCGCTTACCCCAAATCGGACTCTCGCACTGTCGCGAAGGTAGGACCAGGAAGGTAGGAAGGTACTTTTCATGTAATGTTGAACAGTCACCAAAGCTCACAAATATATAACGTACCAGTTTCTGCCAGCGGCTTCGCGCGCGTGATCCCTATGGAACATGCTCCCAAAGTAAAAAGTATTTTAGACTATAATCTATCTCTGTGCCAAATTTCATGAAGATTCTTTCAGGCGTTCAGACGTGGAAGAGTAACGAACATTCATCCATCCAGCCTCACAAACTTTCGCGTATAAAATATTAGTAGGCACTTAGGAAAAAATAAGTAGGATAAGATGTTACGTTTAGTAGGAAACTATCTATTTAAGAGGCATCAAGTAATTAAATTATGTTTAAGTACCTACCTATCAAACCTATCATAGAAATAAATTTAAACACACTTACCAGTTTACTGTGTGAATTATTTCCAAGCACTGCCAAATTGCATATCTTCTTAATGCGTTCATATTTAGGCATTTTGTTATTAATTAAGTAACTGTCATACACCCAACTGCTTAAAGCGATAGATGAACACTAAAATAGTGCAATACAGCGGCCGCGTGACGAGTGCTGGCTCTTTTGTTTATTATTATTTTGACAAAGCACAGCAAACAAAGCTTGCAATGTTTTACCAAAATACAAGGACGCGCACGCCTCACCCGCGCGCCCGCTCCTCCTTTTGCCTATCACGGTAAAACGCTGCAATCTAGAGTACAGCGTTTATCCAAAACAATTCCTCCGAACTTTAGGTTACCGTGAAGTGTTACATAGAGTTTTTTTGTCAATGAAAACCGTTATTGAACAGTAGATCGAACCCATACCAAGCTAACATCGTGTAGATTATTTTATGTTGTATTACCATAAAACAATGTAACCCGGGTTGCAGCGTTTTGTCATAACAGGGTCGCACGGACACTCTTTTAAATCATGTTCTGGTTTTACAAAATTTCAAGTTACATATACTTGTTGCTTCTGCATGTGAGGACAATGCAAAGGAAAAAAAAAAGGGCTTATTATAAGAATTTTAAATATAAAGATTAAAATAAGCCAATGGCAGTTAAGAGATGACCAGTCTCAACCGACGGCGCCTGTTCACGAACATGACGCGTGTATCGGCACCCTTCAGCTCAACCATTTCGAAGGGAACCGAATGATCAAACCCACGCGCCGCCATCAGCGAGACATTTGAGTGAGCATGACATGCTCTCAACCACCATGCTCATTCATGTCCAACAAGTAAAACTATAACAACTCACATAAAATGTAAATGGTTTCATGGTACTCACATTTACAAAATTTGAAAAATATGCTTCTACTTTACACAAAACTATGGTTGTCAATGACCAAATAATGAAAAATAAATTAATAAAGAGAACGATTAAGATCTTACATCAAAAAGAATAAATAAGTAATTAATATAATAATATAATTTGTATGTATATAAGAATAAATAAACGAAATAATGTAAGAACCTCTAAAAGGAGCGAGCATCTCTTCCAAATATAAAAACATAGAAACCTAAAAAGTGGACCTAAGCAGCCGTGACTGTGGAGCAGGACCAGCATTTAGCCAAGCGTTTTTATCGAGGATATAATCTTCCAGTTTATAATACGCTTGTCTACATAGTGTGCGTTTTATGCATGCTTTAAATTTTCTCTCATTCAGTTCGAGAATATCAACTGGTATTTTATTATAAAATTTAATACAGTACCCCATAAAAGAAGTGTGTACTTTGGCCAATCTGAATCGGGGTTGATCTAATTTGTTCCTATTTCTAGTATTAAAATTATGCCTGTCACTAATCTTGCTAAAGAGATGAAGATTTTTCCGAACATACATAATATTTTCGTAAATGTATTGACAAGGTACCGTCATGATGTTGATATCCTTAAACAGTTCTCTTAGGGAATCACGCCGATGGAGATTGTAAATGGCTCTGATGGCTCTTTTCTGCAGGATAAATATAGACTCGATGTCTGCAGCACGTCCCCATAATAAGATACCGTAAGACATGATACTATGAAAGTAACTAAAATAGACCAGCCTCGCGGTATCTATATCGGTAAATTGACGGATTTTTCTGACAGCGTATGCTGCTGAACTTAGCCGTCCCGCAAGAGATGTTAAATGAGGTCCCCATTGTAGCCTTGAGTCAAGCGTAATCCCCAGGAAAACCGTGTTTTCGACGAATTCAAGTTTCTCCTTGTTCAATACTATGTCGCAATCATTTCTTTTAACGTTCGGTAAGGCAAATCTGATGCATTTAGTTTTTTTCCCATTTAATACTAAATTATTAGCAGTAAACCAATTTTGGACCTGCTGTAGGGCGTTATTTACGTCGTCAAGATTTATGGAACGTCTATCTATCTTAAAAATTAAGGACGTATCGTCAGCAAATAATACCATATGAGGTTGATTTTTTAAAAGATGGGGTAGATCATTTATATATACTAGAAAGAGGAAAGGACCCAAAATAGAGCCTTGTGGTACCCCCATTTTGACTTTTAAACCCCGTGAATTGACACCATTTATTTGAACTTGCTGCTGTCTATCATTTAAGTAAGATTTTATTAGACTGAGTGCAAGTTTACCTAGTCCGTAATGTCCTAGCTTTAGGAGCAAGGTTTCGTGATTTACACAATCAAATGCCTTGGAGAGGTCACAAAAGATTCCTATGGCATCTTGTGCCTCTTCCCACGCTGAGTATATATGTTTAAACAACGTGGCACCAGCGTCAGTCGTACAACGACCCCTGGTAAAACCATACTGTTGATCGTGTAAAATTTTATTGATGTTAAAATGATTGAGCATCTGATTGAGCATTACTTTTTCAAACACTTTGCTAAAAACCGGCAAAACAGATACAGGTCTATAATTATTGGTGTCTTTGCTGTCGCCCGACTTAAATAGTGGTATAACCTTACTATATTTCATTATATCCGGAAAGACTCCTTGGTCCACACATAAATTAAATATTAAAGCCAAGTATGGTGCTATAGTTTCAATTATGGACGTGCACACTTTAATAGACATTCCCCATATGTCTTCGGTCAATTTGATTTTGATTTGCCGGAAAGCTTTTATGACTGTCACAGGGTTGATATGTTTGAACTGGAATTCAACCGTACAACCTGGAACGTTAGCTTTTAATAAATTATATGAGACCTCAGGTGAAGAATTTAAATATTCCGTAGTTTTAGTTGGTATATTGGTGAAAAAATTTACAAATTCTTGAGCTACTTCTAAATTAGAGCTTTTGGCACCATGTGTAGTCTCCAGTAAATAATCAGTGTTTCGTTTTTTATTTCTATTAGTTTCATTATTAATAACTTTCCAAACTGTCTTTATTTTATTTTCTGACGATTTGATCTTCTTGCTAATATATGGGGCTTTAGCTACCTTGCAAGTATTTCTGAACACTTTAGAATATTTGTTTACAAACTTATTAAAAGAATCAGTGTTTATGACAGGCTTAAGGCCATATAGCTCATATAGTCTTTCCCTACTTATCCTAATGCCTTTAGTCGCCCAGTCACTAAATACATACTTAGGGAAAGTATCCTTAGACTTCTTTTCAAAAGTTGCATTGAATTCCTTAAGAACCACTGAAAAGAAATTATCATAAAATTTATTAGCATCTTCAATGTTATGGCCTAGAAAATTTAACTTATTTTGTAAGGTACCATTGAATTTAGCTAGTTTGCCAGTTGTAATTGGCCTATATTGTATATGAATTTTTTCCAAGGCTGCTTTAAACTGAAATGTTACCAATTGACCACTATGATCAGAGGGAAGGTAATTAACTATGGCTTTATCTAAATATTCACAATCGCAGAATACATTATCGATACAGGTTGAAGAAGTTGGTGTTACCCTAGTCGGTTCTGTAAACACATTAGACAAATTAAACGATTTAAAAAGGCTTATAAATCTGCTGCTATTTGAATTAATTTCTAAAATATTAATATTAAAATCCCCACAAATAATCGCGAGCTTGTTACCTGCTGCAAGTTTCGCAAGGATATCTTCCATTGTTGACTCAAATAAAGTAAAGTTTTGAGGGTTTGGGGGTCTGTACACGCACACTATGATATGCTTATCTAGCTCAACACAGGACAGTTCGATGCAATGTTCCACTGATAAGTTAACGATGTCATTACGTTGCTTAAATTTTAAGTTTTTTTTTAATAAGATGAGGGAACCACCACGTAACATAGATTTGCGGTTAAAACAACTGCCCACATTATAATTTTCATAACTAATTAGCATCTGGTAATCCTTCAACCAGTGCTCACTAAAACATACAATGTCAAACATTGTTTTTTCTAAAAACATTTCAATTTCTAATAATTTGGAAGAGACACCCTGAATATTTTGATGAAATAATTTCAAGGCATGCTGCTGACTCCCTTTTTGACAACTATTTACTAAAGAGCAAGAAGATACCTTGTTAATGGTAGGCATAACTATTCTGTCGCTGGTATCCTCTGGTATCCTCTTTTTCATTTGTGTGTTTCATCTTCTATACAATCAAATTCTTCTTTGGGTATGAATTTGAGTGATTATAGGAGTGCCTACAAATAACCATACAAATCCTAATATATATGCATTTATTATATATGAAATTCTCCCGTTGCAGGTGTCCTAAAAAGGCCACTTTAGCAAAATCAGAAAGCTCATCACACTACCCGTCACTGTAAAATTTTTCCCAATCAACATTGAACCTAATGCGTTAGCGATAAAGATGAAAATGAAATTTGACAGATTGTTGCGTGATTAATATTATGATTCTAATATGAATCTCCTAAAGTGGCCTTTTTAGCCCCCCTGGTGTCTGACTGACTGACAGACAACGAGCAGCCGCAACTACTGGTCGTAGACAGCTGGAGGATTTCCCGATATTCCAATGTGGATAAAAAAAAAAACCGGGATATGCACGTACGACGTCGCGGGCAAAAGGTAGTATTATTTATTCTTATATGATTATTTATTTATCTATTAAATAATATCCTAGAGTTACTTCCTGTGGTCAGTCTCCGCGGCCTTGGACCGCAAAGGGTATCAGGAAGAACACGGATGGTTTTAGTCGGTAAATATCTGACACTTCCTTCTGCTCCGTCCAGAGCGTGAGGGAGGAGTCATTTGATGAATTCCACTCTAAAAAAGAGAGTTAGTTTCCGTGTCAGATTCCTCCGCATCAAAACATCTTATACATCATCTTTCAAAGACCAGAAGACCAATTCTCTTAATTTAAAAACGTTCAAATTCAAGTCGCATTCGCATCTCAATGCCAAAATGTCAATAAAGGTATTCTGCTAAACTTAAAAGGCCAATCAAAGTTGAAGTTTCATGCGATGATATTGCGAATTGAATTTTACTATAAAATGCACTGAAACGGTATTTTGATAATTTTCAACTGTTAATACTTGAACCATTCTTCCTACGCCCAATAAAAACAGTCTACACATCCACTTAAAAGAAACAATATCGATTTTCCCCTGAACTCCTCGATTAGCAACAAGAACTGGCACAACCCTTAAAAGGTACACATTGTGGTGACATTCCTCCGTTTATCTTGGCGGCTCCTAGCTGGCTGAGGAATTTACATCGATTACGAATACCTACTGTTTGTATGGACGTGCGAATTACCAAGTACTTGAAAGTACTTGGGCGTACTTGCGAGTGATGTGTAGGCTAGTGTCTGGCCGAATCTTTGGTTTCGGCTTCGGAAACCTCCAGCCAAAATTACTTTCTGCGAACAAACTTTCAGCTTCGGACAAAATGTGCCGATGTTTAGGCCGAAGCCAAAGGTTTGTGGTTGTGCGGAAATTGAACGAACTTTTAGGAATACTGACCACGGTTTAAGAGGTGACTTTATGGAACAGTGTTACTATTTTCGACAAGTTATAAGGTAGGTAATTTTAATGTTTGAAGAGGTTTATACAGGAATTTTTCATGCCAACGAGCCCGAGATTCCTTTACGTATTTTTAGCTATTCCCCGTAGTTTCCGAACATGCCCACTTGAAAAATTTACCCTGTATACAGATTACATAAACCAAAAAATATTAAATTTACTTTTAGCCAATTTTTAAATTGAATGTCAAAGTGAGGGTTATTAAACGTTTCGGTAAAACGTGGTGGCGATGGCCGAATTTACTTCGGCTTCGGCCAGAAATTTATCAGTCGTCGCGTATTACCACACTAGTGAAGACTCGTAAACACCTTTTGGGTTATTATTATTAACTAACTTATTTGGGTAACTAACGTCAGTAATTAACTGGTTTGCCTGTTTAGCTCTGGGTGGATTGGGTAGTGGCGATAACGGGTGATTCAGGTATTGTAACAATTACTCTTTGGGAGTGAGAGAAGTGAGCTTAAAACTTGTTGTTTTCTCCTTATTTTTTCAAATCTACTAATTTTTAATTAAGGCTCTGAAGCAACGTTGCGAGATTTTTCAAAAGAATTACCGCGGTCCTAGAAAGAACGACAGAAACTAAAAAAAATGTTGTTGCCTATAACCGTTTCTAGAGTCCTCCAGTTAAAACTTTCGGCTTCGGCCGAAAGCTGTGGCTATAGCCAAACAATAGGTTTCGGCCAGAAAACTTCTGCTCCAACACTAGTGAAGACTCGCGAACACGGTCTGGGATATTATTATTAGACGGTATTCTGGACGTCTGATTGATTGTAACGGCAGTAATTAAGTGGACCGCTTGTTAAGAGTCCTATCACACAATAGTGTTTACACTCACAAAACTGTTGACTCATCTCATTATGGAGAAATTAGGTAGATGCAATTATGTTACTTTAGGGTTAAGTTTATTTTGGTATAAGTATTACATAATGATATTAATGTATTAAGAAGAAATGTACAGTTTATTCTATTTTTAGTACTTTTTATGGATTTGAATGGTAATTTTTGACGGATATTCAATTTTTATTTCAAATTTCTGAGGCCGCTACGAACGTAACCACTAGAATTATAAGTAATATTATGATAGATTTTTCACTTCATTGGTTACTACAGTAGTTCAATCCACGAGCTCAAAAAAGTGCCATCGCGCTTTTCATGAGAAACTTACTTCGGATTTTTAACGTTTTACAAATAGATAAGAGAAAAATGCGAAAAGTGAATGCCGCTATGAACTATATAACTAATAACTATTCTCAACTACTCAATAAGCCAAAGTTGTCTAAATATTTCAGCTTCAGAAAATAAGAAAGCCAAAGTTGGTAATTTTACGCAAAAAACAGTCAAATTGTAATAGGCCTCTTAAGGGCTGGATTGATTGGGTATTAGCGTTAATGTAAACGAGGCATTGTAACAATCATGGTAAAGAGAAATGCTGTAAGATCCTCTTTGAGAGTGAATTAGAAGTGGTTGCTTTTTGCCGAATTGTCAAGTCTAGTAATCTTGAGTAAAGGTTGAGGAGTATCCAATTTTCTACTTTGCATGTGTTCATCATCTTAGCTTCAGATTTTATAATACTGGATTGGAGGTTGGGGATGACTCCACGTTTTAGAAGACATTTGGTCGCAATTTATATGAATCAATAAGAAGAATATACCATTTTCATTAAGGGGGGTACAAATAAAAATCCTCCACCTCATATTATTTTATAATAGTGACTATTAATAGTGACTATAAAATAGTGCCTTTTCGCCTCGAACTGTTATAATTTGTACCTACACTGCTAGTTTTTAACCGACGTCAAAAAAAGGTAGTTCTGAAAAAATAAGTTTCTGAAAAAGAACTGGTTGTTAATAACTCATTTTTAACAGACTTATTCTATTTCTTTCAAAAATATAAGTTTATTAATCGATCCTTTTCACTTTACTTTCCCGAGGATCACTCAAACGAAGTTGTCTACATATCCATTACCCAGCACTGGTAATCATCAGTGATGTGTACCAGCGATAGGTGGCTAACGTGGAATCCCACGTTAGCCTATTTGGTAAGGTATTAGATATCCTTCCACAGATATTGAGAGACTGTTCTTTAGGTATTGATGAACCGATTGAGTGAATCCATGACACAGTAAAGTGAATTTAAAATTAAACGTAAATATCAGGTTGTAGTTGTAGATTGTATCGATTTCTCTCACTGATTGCTACAGAATACGTTTGTAAAAGTAGTTTTATTTTTGTAAATGGTAATATTAAACACGTTTTATGAAGCTGTTTACTTTTAAGTCGAACATGTAAATAAGCGGATTGCGTACTCGAAGCCACCGCCTTCATCTTCTTCGTGTCGTTGTCACAGTTTTTAGGGCTACGTTTCCGAAGGGTCCGCTCCGCTCTCCGTCCCTCCGTCATTTGAAATTTTCACAGTGTGTACTTCTATAGTCGCCATAACAACAAATAGTAAAAATAAATAATTAAATTAAAAGGTCCATAAAAAAAATGGTTTATGGTACAGAACCCTTCGTGTGAGAGTCCGACTCGCACTTGGCCGGTTTTTTATATTTGGGTGGCCCAAAACATTGCTTCTTCCACGGCATCATTAATGGCAGTGGGTACATAGATCTCTTCAGCTGCATGTTTTGGGGCACAGACGGCATGATAAGGTGGTGCGTGGAGGGTGGAACGAGGTTTATGACTCGACGCCACATTCACACCCAGCTCCGTCATAGTCCCCTTTGCGAGGTTCAAATGTCACCTTCTGTTCTGAGGCGGTTCAGGGACTTCCAAGAGGACCACGGAAGGGTAGACCTTGGCAGCGCTCTTAGTTCGCTTGGTAAAAGTAAATAGTTCATGGGCGGGGGAGAAGTGTTCTACCACAGTTTGCAGCGGGCGTCAGCTGGGTCTCCTGACATCGAGACTGCCGCTTTGAGGAAGCTGTGTGTTCTTCTCAATCTTTGAGTTGGTAGTTGTGCACCAAATAGTGGGTGCCTATTGTCACACTCTTGTTTCCGTTTTTCAATTGCATTAGCAACTTCTTTTCTGCCATGTGGAGGTGCCCTCAGTCCTATAGATAGTCAATACTACTACGAATCTATCGAAATACGCACAATTTACGTTGATTAGCATTGAGTGCTTAAGGAAACAGTTAAAATGCACGGAAATTAGAAATATTCTATTCCACGTTCGTACTCCTTTCGCCTTAATTGCGTTGGCGCCACGCAGTAATTAAACGAGTATTTTCATACCGACATCCGTCAGCGGACCTAGATACGACACTACAACTATTTTAAGACTTTGAAACTGGTTCCTCGGTACAAATGAGTATTTTTAAAAGCCTCAAAATAAACCACCGCACGTTTCTTGGTGAATGGCAAGTATGCAAGTAATTTCATACCAACAGAGAAATAGTAAACTCGACGTAAAATTCAGCCGCTAACCTTGAACGAGGTGCCAACTGGCGCGAACTTGTGGCAATGGTAATCATAACTCTGCTGATTTAGAAAACCGGTTATTTCAGTGCCGTGAGACCGCCTGAAGAGGTTGGACGTAATTTATACAAAATTAGTGCATGAAATTGTGCTCGGAGCGCGTTCGCGAAATAACCGCGGCCCAAACCGGTCTGGCGTTCGAAGAAAGCCGCCATTGTCGGGCGGCCATTACGAAAATTCTGCCATGTTTGTTTCGCGGCGCAAAAACGCGGCAAAAGTGAACGATCTGTCTAGTCGCGGTTAGAGACGTCGTGTCGGATTCAAAATTCAAATTCGAACAGATGATTCGGAATAGTTCGTCAGGGTTCGTCTGTTGGCGTGAATATCTTGTGGTTACATGTCAGAGGCGTTGGCGATGGATTAGGCTGGTGACACAGTGGACAGGAACAGCGACACGCTGTAGCTTATGAAACTTGATGAGGTACACTTTTACAGGAATGACTAATAAGCCTGATCCTTCTTTGCTCATTAAACTCTTGTGCAAATATTTCAATCTCATGATTCATATTTGAATGTAACGAACTTTCTGCAGGTTATAAGTGGAGAGACCTGAATCTGTTCGTTAGCCCTAACTAAAAGGTATATAATGGAGCACACTTAGGCCAGATGTACAAGACTTTATCTTAGAGAAGAGGAACGCTTGAGAAAATTTGATCGCATCTTTTAAGAAACTTATTTTAAGTTCTTTTTGTTTCATGTTTCCTGTTGAAGTTGAGATTGGAGTTCTTTTTCTTGTGTAATCAAAGGCTTGTGTAGTACTAGTATTTTCCAATTTGCCTTTCGTAAGGTTCGATTCAAAACAATCGAACATGGACCCTGACAACCACGGTCCCTTCATCGTTTGTAGTTTATCGCCGCTTCTTCTAAATCCAGTCAAAACAAAGTCCACGTCTTTGTCATACGTTTCCCGCGTCGCGTCCGCCTGTGTCGTGCGTCGGGGTCATCGTGAGCTGACGTCACCAAGCTTGCTGGACCAATGGGGGCGAGGGGGCGCGGGGGCGAGGGGCGCGCGGGACGGGGCGCAGCGCTCGCGGCCAGTCGCGGCCCTCCGCCGCCCAGTGAGAGCCGCACGCGCAACAGTGAACCTCATACCTCATGAGTACCGCATACCGCATACCGCACGCCACACGATCGGACAGGGGAAAACCGAGGTTTTACATCAGACCTTCAAGGAGCCTCCTGCGTGCGGTAACAAAAGACCTTTTTAGACAGGCGTTAGGCTTGAAAATGCCTTTTTAGACAGGCGTCACGTACTTTTCGTTGTACCACCAGGTTTGCGATCGTGCGGTTTTTCGGAGCTCTGGACTCACGGATCAACATTCGGATCCCCGGTAAGTTCTTTTTCAATTTTCTCTTCAGAGTTTTAGAGTAATACCTGCGACCGGTTTTGTAACCACTGGTAGGTTGGCCGGCGAGCGCAAATTCCTCGTCGGCCGCCATTCGTTAATCTTTGTGATCTGACTACCGCCTATTTTGTAATTAGTACAAGTAATTTCCTGAATACTTTAATGAACTAATTATGGGTTTGTGTAATGTTTTAAGATGAATAAGATACGAATTTATGTTTCCTGGTTTTTAACATTGCCGGGAAATATTTCTTAACCAAATTTTTCATCGCATTCTTTATGTTTCTTCTCTCTTTCCTTTTACATGATCTATATGTAGATTTTAGGAGGCGGCTTATTAAAATCTCAAACGCGAACTCGAGAAAACATTGTTTCTCACTTTGCGTCTTAAAATCACATCTCGTAGCGAAGAATTGTGTTCTATTTAAATCTAATTCTAAGAGGTAGGTATAAGACTAAGTGGTACAACATATGTGGGTTTTTTGTGAGGCATTTACATCCGGGTTCGACGTCTGCTCCGCCCACCGCAGGCCTTGACCGCCGCGAACCCGCCGCGACTCGGGCACGACATACACACGGCACGACCACGACACGACATGACTTATGTAAGATATGAACTTCGTGAGGTTACATTTTTAGCAGTTGAAATTTTTCTTTCATAAGTTTTAGATAATAACTTTGTCAAGTTTAAAATGGCGGCATTTCCAAGATTAAAATCTCTGAGAAAATACTCAAGTAGGCAGCCGGCACGATGAACCAATGTTCAGTTAGTTAACTCTTGAATAAATTTAGGCGGCAAATAAAAATGGTTTTGGCGTATAACGACTCCCACGCTTTAAATAATTAAGTAGCATCTACATATTTGATTTAAAGACCGATAATGCTAAAAGAAATATTACCCGGCAGCTATAATTGCATAAAATTAATAATATATCTCATAATTTACGATTAAAAATTGTAAAACACCTAATCTGTTCGATGTGAATAAATAAATTAAAGTATTCAAGAATTAATAATGATGACGCGAACGCGTTGATGTCTTTTCTATTGGGCGGGGCGGGGCTGCTTGATTAGCATTCAAATTACAATACACGGACTTAATAATACCAAACTTATGTTTTAAAGAATATTAATGTATAAGAAATTGTTTAGAAAAGATAATAATATAGGAAAATTATTGACACCTGACAAATATTTTAAGTTAACGGAATTATTAATAGGTAAAATAGCTACTATTATTCATGAATAATAATGTGGGCTGATTTAATAGAAAGGATGTAATAAAATGCGTGGTCTAGTTGCGAAAGGTTTTGGCTTCGAGCCAACAGGAATAGCTAGCACAGTCTGTCAGTGTGGAAATTTAAAACATACATTTTCTTGTAATTTTATCATTGGGGTTAAGCTTTCCGTTGGGAAACTGGTTGTTAGTTGATAGAGTTAAGTGATAAGTTACTCATACTATTATACATCAAAACTTGAAAATTTGAGAGTCACTTAGAGAGTGCCTGCAATTTTGAAATCAGAACTTTGAGTAGAACTACCGATTCACTTAACGTACCGCTGACTGAAATGCCAAAAAATAGAAAAATATAACTTAAAACAAAATTACGATTTAAATAAGAAATGATTACAGCAATCAATATTATTAATAGTAACTAATGAAACTCTGAAAGCCTGTCTCTGCCTCTTGGCTGAAAATATTAAATATCTCTCTTTGAGCCGCTCAGCGCTTTGGCTTTGAACTGCTCACCTTTGATATATTTCCAGAATTATATTACATTTTCAAGATTTTAATAAATTCTAGATAAGGGACCAAACAAAGCTTTTGTGTAAGTAATTTTCGAAAGAAAATTAGGTTTTGAATTTAAAATGTACAGTAGTACCTACCTGGACGTTTTTTTTTTTGATCCGCTTTAAACATCTTTTTGACAAAGACCTCTGTCGAGTATCACCCAGTTTTTTGGTATTTTTTTTTCTTCCCTTGCAGTAGTTACTTAAACTTCATAATTTCACTTCTTGGACTGAAGCCCAACATTTTATCCTTTATTTTCGTAACTTTTGTTTCCATTATCCATATTATTTTAAATCAAAATCTTTAACGAAGCCTTTCGAAATAAAATAACCCATGTACTTCTACGTATGTCGTATATAATGTAAAACTGATGATGTCGGAGCGTGTCGACACACTTCACTTACAAATATATTGCATTTTACATTACACAACGTTTATTAAGGCAGGTTTCCACTTATGTACTGGTGGCGCCGAAATGGGGACAGACTTGTAACTAATTGTCTGTAATTGGTTAAAAGATTTTGATCTTGCGTCAGTATAATGTTTTAAAGATGTGTGGGTTTTTTAAAAATGTGGTTGGGTTTGATGTTTGAGTTCCTTGTCTAAGGGGGCTAAAACCATAGCAATGCTATAGCAGTTTTGTGGTCACCTGGGTAATAATTAGAAGAGGGTTGTTACAGATAGATAGCACATAAACCACAGAAAGTGCGGTTTGGGTAAGAATTTCTGATAATAATATCAAATATCGTAACTAGGGAAGTCAAAGTGAAGTTCAGTGTTTGTCCGTGATCGTTAAGTCTTCATTTTATTTGAAATACGTGTTCTATCTCAGTAGGTATTCACCTGACTATGAGCCTACAGCTTAGTCGTCCGATACCATAATCTTACGTCATCTCCATCTAAAGACCATTGAAAAAGCTCATGCTACTCAAATTCTAATAGCCATTAGTGTTTTTTACATCCACATTCTATAACCAAGTAATAATAATATCGCGGTGCAATACCCTTTGCCGTAACAACCTCATCTGAACAAATTAACACACTGAAATCGATTAGCGTTTAACTAACTCGTTCTTTCATCAATAAAAGCGTTGAAAGGTTTTTTTTTCGAAGAAAATTCTTCACTTACTCATTGTTCGTACTAATAATATTCCTTGAGCGGTCGACGCTCGCTGTGGTAGAATTCAAATACCTATTTACATAGTCAGCGACCGTGAATGTATGTAAGTATCATTCACAAGTGACTAGCGTGTGAATCCGCTTGGCTGAGAATGCGGGGGAAACATTTCAAGTATTCTATGTTTGTTTCTGGCCACGATTTTTGATTGAATTGTGTTTTGAACTTTTTTGTCAGGATTTCGTGGAGAATTAGCTTGGGAAAGTCGTTAAGTGGTGGAAAGAGTGAAATATTCTATATTGTACATGACAAAAGTTGAAAACCCAAAAACTAAATAGATTTAAGGGTAGGAAAGCTGCTGCGTCTGAAAGAACTTAAAATTAAATCAGGATTATGTTTCTCAATGAGAAAACCATGTTTATGAAAGTTCTAGAAACATTTTAATTGCATATGCACACATTTTTCAGGTCAGTCATGATTCTGATTGAATTCTAGCGAAGTTACGAAAAGTTATTTAGACTTTAATGAATTATATTTGAATTTAATGCCTTCTTCGTTTGCCTGTGAAAAGAAAGACGTATCAACGATTTTCCTTATTTAGTCTTCGTTTTAACTTCTTTGCTAATGAAACATGCATACTTACATGCAACAATTTCAAAGACATACCTAACTGTATTTTGATAGTTGAAAACAGTCGGTTCGTTGAATTTCCTGTGAAAATCATAAGTTTTTTATGGTCTTGTCCAAGTGAAGGCTAAGTCTTAGTTGCTAGTGGATGCCGTGTACATATTCATAGTTAATAAACTTCACAGCAGAGTTCAATGACCGCTATATACTTAACATTTTAGTTTTATGTTGTTTTCACGGGTATTATGTTCTGATGCAGCAAAGATTTTACCTTTGAAAGTTCAAGACTTCGTTTGGCACAGACGTTTCTTGATTTGCCGCCAACTGAGGAATCAGTTGTGTTTCTTTTCAAACATGACTGTCGCTGGTTTGGGGTTAAGAAGAAACTGTTAGTCTTTTGTTTTCTTGACCAAAAACAAACTTAGTGTTTTAATACTCGTATGTTCATTTTATTTCCCGGTAGTTGTCTAGAAATGAGATATCATCTTAATCGTTTCAAATTTGGTGTTTTTTCCCATATCCATATAACTATGGACATTTTTTTCCTGATTGGCCCGTGTTTGATCACAACCTCACCTGATGGAGAGCCATGGTGTCGAAGAAAATTATGAAAATTGTGAGTGGTCTGGTTTAAATTCCGAACGAATATTGGAGGGAAAATGACTGTCGTCTTAAGCAATATTGATATACAGCATCCAGTCAGTTTGAAATCCGATCTCAACGCAGTTAGGAAAAGGCTCAGATGTCGGCGATGATGACTAACTATTAGTTTCGCAATGTCGCAGTGTGACAGTGTCGTTAACCGAGTTTCGCAAGTTAATAGCTGCTCGATTCCTCTCTAATGTCCCGCATTCATCTCGATGTTTTGTGTGCGTTAACTTTTCCTTTGTTTGCCGGAAAATGCCGAATGGTGGCGAATGGAGTCGAACGGTATTTGTGTGGATTAAGGTGTGTTGTGCTTTTATGTTATGTCTTATGTGCGACTATAACTTCTTTAGTGATTTATTAATTCGCTTCTTTAAACTTTACTATTTTTAATTTACTTTTTAGATTTAATATTGTTTTCTAATGTATCTATATTATATTACGGATCATACGCACTTTTTTATATAAAATAAAAGTGCCAATGATGCGTAATATATTTTTGAGCTTCATTTGAAAATCAACGACTTTTTCATCTACTTACTCACACACCATTAATTATTTTATCTATTTAATAAAATTACTTATCGGTTCTCATCAACCAAACATCTTTAAAATCAGAAACGATTGCCAGGAAACAGTTTACTTTATACAACATCTAAAGTTCTTTGACTTATACCTATTATAACTAAATTACCTCCTATTCACAATCTCGGAACACGCAGACAACGGACCGTACATCATTATATTTCACACTCCTATTGTTTCTACAATATTTACTTCGCGCCACTTAAGCCTTTCTGTCTCTCTGTACATAACAGTATTTTCGTCTGTACCTGGGTATTAGTCATTTGGGACAAGGAGCAGGCAAGAATGGAAGGCGCAGTTCTTTTTTTAATTTTCAATTTTAAATTGTTCGTGATTCTGGCTGACGATTCGCCAGTACAAATCTTCTTGTGAGTTAGTTCATTTGATTTTTTATTTTATTTTAGCAACTGTTTTCACCCTACTTTGGCAAAGCCATAGGCTAAAGGTTTATGATTTTAGCTGTCTATGTATTTTCATGGAACCCATGTATGTAGTGTCCTTCATTTGATGGTTATCCTATTAGCAAAAGTATTGCGCTTTCGAAATAATAGTGGCGTCAGTGCATCTATGTTTACGGGACGATATTAAGATACAAGGCTTAACCTGGACAGTCTTGAACCAACAGCCTTAGCGTATGCACGGTTGCAACCAAACGTTCCCTAATTACATTAAGATAAAGTTTAATTTGCAATACCAAATATTTACTCAAGCAAGCCAAGTGAAGTGTCATTGCACGTGTGTCCGCCATATTTGTTTTAACACTAAAATGTTTAAGTTGGTTACCCCCAGTGATACTTCTGTTGATTCTTATTTCGTGTTTCAAACGTTTTACATTTACATAGTCAGTGACCGTGAATTTCTCGTGTGAAAAGACTCAAGCGACGGAGCGTATAGTGTTCTTCTATAGCTGATGTCCAAATTAAATTAGAACGTACTGCGGCTGTTTTTTGAGGAGATCGTGTGTTCGATAAGTTTTGTGATGTAAATCTGCTTTTGTTTGTGTTTAATTTGGTGTTGTTTTGAATGGTGTGATTTTGTGAGCTTATTGAAAAATATTTGAAAATTGGTCGAAAAAAAATACGTATTCGTAATCCTAACTAGTATTAATATTAATATATTAATAATTTTATAATTGCGAAAGTAACTCTGACTATCTGTCTGTCGCGCTTTCACGCCAAAACTAGTGAACCGATTTAAATTAAATTTGGTACACAGATCGTCTAGAGCCTGAGAAAAAACTTAGGCTACTTTTTGTCCCGCGAATATGTTCCCTAGGGACCACGCGGGCAAAGCCGCAGGCAGAAGCTAGTCATTTTATAAGAATTTCCCCACGTAAAGGTTTTATTAATATCGTGAATTCATGACACAAATCTTAGACGCAAATACTCTCAAACTCAGACTAGTATCAAGCGGAAAATATACTTATTATGTACTCGTAAAAATATCAAAACGCAGTCTCATAAAAATGCCTCTATTAAACGACTACCACACAACATTATTTGCTAAACTTCTACGAATAAAATATTTGCATGTAATTTTATCCAAATTTATCCTGTCAGTGTGACATCGTGTTCCTTATAGCCGCAAGGCTCATTGGCAGTGCAGGCACGGACGGACTTCGGACAAGCTCAATATAGACATATCTACATCATCGTAGGTACCTACTTGTTGCTGAGTGCGGCCCCGGTTTTATTTCTAACTGTTAGAGCGCCTTCAAATTGGTCGCAAAGTACCGCGTGGCAGCAGTGCTCAAGGCGTGCGGCACTTTATTATTTGTATGGATTAATAAAGCAACGCGACAGCAGCCCTGCAGCTGCGCTACTACCGCGCGGCACTTTGCGACAAATTTGAAGGCGGCGACAAATCATAGAGGAAAAGGTGTGGGTTTTCTGAGAAAAACGATGAATTAATTAAATTTTTCGCTAAATTTATGGATTGATTTTTCTTTCCTGAAACTACTAATTCGAGGTCTTTATTTGGGGATTGTTTTTCACAAGGGGTGGTTAGTGACAAAGCAAGATTTTATTTTATTTGTTAAAAAAGTTCGTTTCTAAACGTATAAAGTAACATACAAAGCCTGAAAATTGAAGTACTCTTATATAAACTGCGGAAGACTCAAAATTATATTAAGTATAGACACGCGTTTCTCCAGAATGATGGCTAAAGTCATATAGAAAACAGACACAAACAAATAACTACCACGTTTTAATAATACTTCAGAGTACATCAATACCACTCGAAGAAGGTAATTCACTATTTCCAAGAATTATCGGTTGTGCCATAAAAATCTGTATTCTTTAAAAGCTCTTGGAGTATCCACTAAATTTTAACAAAGAGAAACAAGCCCCTTGAAAAGTTTGAGAGACATAATAATATTCTTTTGCGTAGAACAATGGGCGGCTTTATATTTATTTTGGTGTCGGAAAAAAACTTTTGCCATAAAACAAGTGCAATATTTTCTGTGAACCAAAAGTGAGCATGGGCTAAAGTCTAAACTAAAAGTTTAAATCTATACTGACATTATAAAGCTGAAGAATTTGTTTGTTTGGTAGAACGCGCTAATTTCAGAAAGGACGGGTTCGAATTGAAAAATAATAAGGCCAAATAAAAAGGCTATATGACATCACGCTACGACCAATAGGAGCGGAGCAATAATGAAAAATGTGACGTAGACAGAGACGTAGAAGATAGAATGATAACTGTTGCGATAGTGTTGTATTATTAGCATTTTATGACACATTGCTTCATTTGTTTATTGATAACTAAATGCTAATTAGCCTACATTTAGAAAAAGCGCATTGTACTTTTTGTATTGTATTAAACCATGAAGATATTTTTATTAGTATATAATCATGTTTATAGAAAAATAATTATTACAACTGGATTAATTTCACGCCAGTATTTTCCTACCTCAAATAGTAATAATATGTTTTTATTTGAGTTGTACTCATATGAATAATATTCAGTTAAATTTTTGTGACTAAATTAATAGAAAAAGTTTTGCTCGATTCATGGTTATGTTATTAAGGGGTTTACGAAACTAACCAAACCTACGAATTGCTTAGTTTTTCTGAAAATAAATGTAAGTACATGCTTCTAACAAACGGGATAAATTAAAATTGGTGTTTTTACAAATGAATATGTACGATTAAATGTATATGACATATTAGACATTTAAAATATGGATACAACGTATAGGTGACCTTGTTTTGCCTGTGACTATTTACAAAATAGTGAACATTTAATAAAAATAGTAACTAAGTGTTTTAGAGCATTGGAGTAGGTATTTGTTTTAATTTTATTGCACATTTAATGGTTCATTCCAGCATGTAGTTTTTTAAGTATTTAATTAGGTGGCTAAAGTTTTGCATAACATATTCATTATAACAAACTGAAACAAGTTTGTAGATAAAGGTGATGATAACATTTAAGAAGTTATCATAATTTATTTGTGTAGATTCTTATCTTGCTAGATACAAAACACAATAAATATTGGTCTGGTTCTACGAAAAAAAATATGTAGGTAACGTTTTTTTGAGACTTCAAAAAATCTGTCTAGTATTTAAGTTTTTTGTAGAAGCGTTTCCTTATAAAAACTTGTGAGTAAGGCCACCTGTAACGCCGACTTATTTTTACAAAGAATTGTCGTAACATTGTCTAGTGTCCCAGTAAAATTTATTGAATCGATTCTAAGTAGGGAACTGATGAGAATCGATTCAATAAATTTAAAGCCAAGTAGTGGCAAATTTCTCTATTTACCTTGGGTAACGACACGTGAAACCGATTACGGAAACTATTGTTTTACTCGAGTGGGTGGATCGATTGCGAGGAACGTGGGAACACTAATCGATTCACCAAAATTAGATTCAGTGATTTGGTTATTTGCATTTTGAAATTTACGATTCGACTCTCGAATAGAAAAATCTCCACTGTCTTGAGAAAAAGAAAAATATAGCAGTGCGTTATACAGATAATAATATGAGATACTTCTGAATGTTTGTTGGCATTTCTAAATACCTAAATTAAACTACGGGTTCGGTCTTCTATTATATAGAATAAATTAATCAAGTTTTTCTTTGTAAGACAATCCTGCGGAAAAACGTGATGAAACTTAACCAGGACGCTTTACGTAATATTTCTTTTTAAACAAATTAAAAAGCGTTCCAGAGAGAAGTCATACAAAGGGGTTGAGGAAATCAAAACTTTTTCAAAGTTCCGTTCCGTTGCTGCCAAGAATTTTTATAGCTTCTTATACCCCTCTCCTTTTACGAATTTGTTTGGTCACACTCAACCCAGTTTGTTATTTCAAACTAATTTTCAACCGCAATAAAAAAACTGAGGATTCCATTTCCTAACTCAATCAGTACAATTTTCGAAGCAAGACAAACGACATGAAACAGGACTCGTTAAATTTAAGTAAATAGCCCGAAGTAATGATCAAGTTACAGTACAAAACCAACAAATCGTAACAAATCCCAAAAGTCGGTTTCGACCAATTAATTCGGCGACCGGACCGGATCGCAGGTACCTTTTATCTTTCCCTTGGAGCAGGTAAGTGTTCGGTCACCTGTCGTTTGAGAACTCTTCACATTGTTTTCATTGCCCCTGCGTCGGTTTGTGAGACAAGCGGCGCGGGGGACGGAGAAGCTATTTGTACGTTGGTCAGTCTTGTGCAGCCACCTGTGCGGTAAACACGGCTCTCTTAGTAAGTGTGCAGTTGACGTAGTGTTATTGTTCGCAGCTGTCCTTTTGGAGGTAAAATTTTTCTTGTATCTGTTGAATGTGTGAGATTCGAGGTTATTGTAAGGAGTTTTTGTGTTATTGATGGTTTTATGATGATGTATGTTCTTCTGTGTCTTTGTATGGGCCTTTATGTAAGGTGCTGTTGTATGGTTGAATGATACTTGAAAGGAACCGTCTGATTTGTTCAGTGATTTATTGGTTGTGATTCGTACTTTTGTAAGGTTCTTTTGTATCTGTTCTGTCGAAGTTTTGATGTTCTTTCATTTGACTGTCAGAGATATGCAGTCAGTACAAATCTATGACAGTTCAATTAAAATATAGTCTATCCACATCCACACATCCACAAATTAGCTTCAGTGATTTTGTTACTATTTAGAACTATGAAATACGTAATGACTGACGTGGTAGTTATGTAAATACTAACAGCCTTCATCGTCTTATTCTATAACTTTATCCAATCTAAGTGAACTGACATTTTTTTACAAATGGAAATAATTTGACAGATTTTAAACAGCCATTTGTGTGATTTTTAAAATCAAACCACTACTTTCTTAGGTAAAATCCACATAAAAATTAACTAAAATCACTTGTCCAACAACACGAAATATTGGTACTTTTCCACGCGGTTTGGTTTACGCAAGTCATGCAATTTTGTTAGCAACGCCTTCTTTCGCATCTGGCATCTTGATGGTGTGTCCACGGCCTTATTTGGCACCGTCCACCTGTTCTCGCTTTACTTATTTCTCAGACACACCTGGTCTTTAGTGTCTGCTTTTGTGAGGTTCAAGATTTCTTTCTTGTACTCATTTTATGTTTTTAAAGTTGCATTATTTCTTTCATACATTGTCTTTGTCTGTCGCTTACTTTGTGTATCTTTCTGAATGTTTTGTATGACAATTTAACTTCATAACTTTAAGGTACTCCGTATTAAATGTGTTTTGTACATTTTCCTTAAAAATAACCACTTTAATTTAATTGTCAACTTTATGCACTAGTAAAAAGCTCTATAACATGACAGTTTTTACTTATTTTGAATAATAAGAAGTCCATTTTCCAAACTTCAGAAGTAAATCCCACGAGGTGATTTCTAGGTTACATGCCCTGGTTGAAATACTATTATGCAGATTTAGCGAGTGACAAAAGTTATATTTAAACAATATTGGCATGACTAGGTAAAACCACCAGTGCCACACTAAGCAAGGTAACTAAGCACAAGTATGTTAAAAGATACCAAAGAAATCTTCCACTCTTTGAACCATTGAAAGCGAGTTATAAAAAAGAAATGTTTAAACATTCAAGTCAATTTATTACTCGCCACAGCGGCTGATCACAGAAGAAGAAAAAGCGCAGACGTTTGACTATTATGATAATGTTGAATTTGTAATTACTTGTAATTGTGTGCGCCAATGCGGTGCGGATTATGGCGCCAATAACGAGTATGAATGAATGAATCGATTATGGAATGATGAATGGAAGAGTGAGGTTCAAATGCAAGCGAATCGCGATTTACTAAAATAATATTTCATATTCGTCACGTTTAAGTTTTTGACAAAACGTATACTCTTGACATATTCAAGTGATATTGTGACATATTCATGATATATCCACTTTATTCGTATAAATCAATTCAGCAAATACTTTCGTCATAATTTAAAAGACATAATAAAATCCATTCATAAACTCCCCTGTATAATATTTTCCAATAATAGCGAAAATTAAACGTCAAAACCAAAATAGCCTAGAATAGCCCCAGGCAGTTCATGATGGCGGCCAGTTATGGCGGCCGATGAAAGACTAGATAGAAAGGCCTCAGGATGGTTATTATAAGACGGAAGTGCTATATCTTTATCTCCAGTGACAGGTATTATTGCGGCCCCGGGCCTGATTCTGCTTTTTGTATTAGCTTTTCATGTTGGCGGCCTTTTCATAACTTTTGTTCGTTGTATTCGAGTTTTGTTCGTGGTATTTTATTGCGATTTGATCGTTAGTGTTGATTTTGTGTGATATATTTTTTTCTCTTTCTTATCAACCTCAATAATTGGTTGCAAATACAACTTTAACTTTCAAATTTATTCTCAACTATCATTCTGCAGCGATTTTTAAATATCACAACGTTCTTTGTCAACCCTTTTCAATACGTGTCTAAAAATAACATTTTATCATTCAAATAAATTCTGCCGAGGTAGTCCCAAAATAGACACAATCCCTTCAATTCGTTGGACAGACGTTTCAAGCTAAAACTTCCTTTTGAAATAAAATATAGATAGCAAATAAGAAGTGGTCGCAGTCGCTCTCATTGTGTTGCACTGCAGGTATTAAAATATGAACCTTTGTGGCGTTCCTGGAACTACTATTTACAACCACAAAGTTACGAAATGTCATTTTATTTTATTTCATTTTGACGACTGCAGTTCGTGGAAATGAAAGGTGAACGTTGCTGTGAATAAAATTGTGATTTTAGAGAGCAGATATTACGTAGAGAGTAATAAATGGGTAGATATAGTCTACAGGGTGTAATGGTGAGTAAATAAATAATATTCTTCAAGACTATTAAATGAAATGAGAAAAATAATGTAGTAGGAAAAAAAAAACAACGTTACACCCTGTTTACTATTTTTGTAGCGCACACTTGTTTTGTTTAAAGATATGTGACTACGTATATCTCTCATACTATGTAATGCTACAAGTCAACGTATGAAAGATATGTTATGACAATTCTTGACATAAAGTCATTGACTTAGACCCATCATAAATTACATTTGACATTTCAAACAATGCGTCACGCATATCCGTACGTGTTTCAAACTTCTATCACGTTCGACAGTGTGAACCTCGCCTAACGTCGTAATCAATGCAAACGGCCGTTTTCTATTATAATGACGACATCATATTATAAATTCACCCGGGTACGTTTACTACGAATTTTACAATCGGGAATACGAAATGCGAGTAGGTTCGTTTCGTTCGAAATTTTAAATTTTTACGTGAGTTTTTTTTCAATTGTATGCAAGTAGCATTGGGTAGCTACGGTAATACAGAAAAAAAGTTTTTCCTTTTTTAGCTCAAAAACGATTGATAAAATTTTTGTGAAAGAAATCTTAACTAATACAGTCGCAATAAATTTTCAGGGGCCATTTGTAATAATATAAAAAAAAAACAGATTGACGTAGACAGACTTATAAAATACCCACCGCGTAGCCAAGAGTGGTTTTATGTGTATGTAGGCCAGGACTATCAATCATAGTCCGTGTTCTGTCAGAACTTTTTAGAACTTTAGTATTTAGTGAACGTTATAAATATTAATTTAGCCTCGAGCTTGGCGGAGCTGAGTTTCTATTTTTTGGATAAGGATGACGCCGCTAGTCTTTTGTTTTAGTTAAAAAGTTGGCAACCCCTACACACAGAGAATTGTCTTCTCTGTGTGTAGGGGTCACCCACTTTTTGTAACTTTCGTAATTTTGTACATCTTGATTATTATTTTTGAGGTTAAGTAAAAGTGTGCGGATAGCCTATAGATGCGAGACGCACAGGTCCAGTTGTTGATGCGACACTTGGGGGAGGCCTATGTCCAGCAGTGGACGTCTTTCCGCTGATATGATAATGATTAAAATTGTGAGTGTTAGTGTTTTGTACGAAGTCACGTCAAATGTTATACATAAATCTTGATTAATATCGCTTCTATTCATAATAAAATCGATATTGTTACAGTTTTTATGCGACATAGTAAATTATGTTTAGGATTGAAATATTTTTAAATTGTAACTTTTTATATCACTGAAAAACTGATCATTATATGAACTATTTCAGGCGTAGCAAAATGAATTTCAGTAAAAAGTCTTACCTACCTAGGTAACTGTAGTGAACTGACCAAGAACTTTGCGACAGTAGAAAACAAATCTGTGTAATATTTTATTTTCAAAGTGTTTTCATAAAACTTTATAAAAGTTTATTCCTACGCGTATTATTAAAGTAATAATACATTGAATTATACTTGGTAGTCATAGCTTTTAAACCTATATCTATTACCAATTGTCAGAGTAATCCAAGCAGAAAATTTCAAAAAGAATTGCCTCAAAGGCTCAAAAGCACTTGATTTGATAAAGAAAATCGTATATCAGTCAGACTGAAACCTAGCCACAACTCTAATGCCCTGTCCGTCTCATTGTAACTCGATTTATTTCGACCCTTTAATAGCGCCCATCAAAGAATGAACGAACGAATGAATTTAATTTAGTTCATTCTTTTGATCTCCCGCCAACGATGTGAGGGCAGTGTTTTCGTTGTAATCAACTTTTTATTGGAAAATAATTGTGTTGGATTTTATTGGTTCGTAAGTGGCTGTGTCGGATACTTGTAATGTTACGTTAGGGAAAATAATAAAGTGGTTTCGGAACTTGAAATTGACTATTGATTGGTGTCACTAAAGTACAGGTTTTTTACTATAGTACCAATAGAATATTTTGAATATGAAGGAGGTTCTGCATGTATATTTTAAAGGTTAGTAATTCGAACTTTTAAAGGACTTCTTCCTGTCTTACAAAACCAAACTTTTCAAGCGTGTCAGATTTCTATACGGCGACGAATCTCTCATTAAATCCATACAGTTTTTCGCCAACTTTTAGTGCAGATCTGTCCGCGAACATAGACATGGCTGCAACAACCGGTTCGATAGCCTAGCGGATTGAATAAGCCATTAATAAAGTTTCTACAGCAATTACTAGTGCCCTTAAATGGTCAGGTCTGGTCGGCCGCATAAAATTTATATTGCACAGATGCTCGGCCCGAATCAGACGGTTATTTCTTTAGTGTACACCGGTCTTATGCGTTCCGTTTTTACTGATCGCTTTTTAGGCCTTTTACGACTTAATAGGAGCTGGAAATTGGGTTTTTGCCATGCTTATTTGGTAACTTTACCAAATTTCCCCTGTTGCAAAACTATTTCTAAACAGTTTCGAACATAATCTTAGTATTTAAAGTTCTGTAGCGGACGTGTATCTCTCAGCCACAACCTACGCAGAGGTCGATGGCTTGCAGCCAGCACGTATCTAAGCACTATAACCTACTTTCTACTCAGAAAGCTGACTTTAAATAAGCTGGCCAGGTGGCCAGTAATAAAAAATAAATTTTAAACTCTAGCAGAACATGACAGAAGTCAGACATGAAGAATGGACAGAGATGTTCCTTCAAAAAATACTATTCAATAGAGAATCAAAGCATCTGTGAGACCAATATTTGTCTCTTTTCTGTCTTTTCAATTAAGTAACGTTTACATTGAAAGCCTGACGTGGCCCAATAGCAATTCTAGAAAAAGACTGGCCACACGATCGCTTTATCTCTTTCACACTTTTCTACATTATAATCAGTTCATAGACCGGTACTGGTGCCATTACACCATTCAATCGTGGCAAGGCATAATGCTATGCGTCTTGTTCCGTCTTCCTCCCAAACCGAGACCGACCACCAAGAGATTTTTACGACGTCATCGTAAGGCCTCGAACCTAGATAATAAAAGCTCAGTCCATTCTCTACGTTTACGATAGAAGTCAATTCCAGAAATATGAGCATTGGTATTGCAAGTCACGTGTACATGGGCGGATTGTCGTCGCCATGACTCGGTCTGACTCGGTCGGACTCGGTCGTGACCACTCTCCTATCTTGATGTGCCCAACTATGTCGCTCGTTCCCCTGAACTGAACTGAATTTCGAACATGAACGCCATGTCGTAAATATGTGAGTGAGTACTCACCTTTACTTTAGTGTTTCGGATTTGTGAATTTGCCATTTGGAATTTTAGGTTGGATTCGTTTGAAATAATCTTTTATAACTTCAGTTGAATGATTCTCTTTTTATAATTTGATAAGAATATAGGTATGAAAAAATAATTCATATGAACCTCACGACGTGTAGGTAGAGTAAGTTGGCTATAACACTTATAAACAGTATTGTGTTAATGTTTCCTCTATATATACACTTATGTATCTAACTATTAAAGTACAATCATGAGAGTAACACATGAATGAATATTATCATCTAGAAATACGTTAAAGACTTTATAATTGAATTGGAAGTGTGTTAACTGTTGTTTCGAGGTCTTGGTTAAATTAACGTGTCTTCTTCAGGGAATTTATTAAAAGCCACCAAACAGCTATAGTTCAACACAAAAAAAAACTGTAAAATTAATAGCAATAAATATAAACTAGGAGGTTGCTATGTTTAAAATTTTCTCGAGTTTTTGGGGCAACATTTTTTTTCCTAATATCTTATGGCAGACCATAACAACCTTTTAAAAATTATTGCCGTTCTCGATTTTGAATGAACCTTATTTAATTTTAATTAATGACGGATTGGTCAAAGAAGGCTACAAACGAGAAAGCGTGGCATTCTATGGGGAAGACCTTTGCTTAGCTGTGGGACACCATAAACTTAAAAAATATACCCATCTATCGCAAGGTAGACAGCTGAATTGCCGTTACAGAGACAATTTAACCAGTGACATATCTCAATCAAAAATGAGTCAACCACAACCCAGATTTTCCACAAGCCGTCTTGTAATATTTTTCATAGAACCTGCGTCAGCCATCAGTTACTCAACACGGTCATAACCTAGGCTATGCTAATAGACTTGGGCGATAAAATGTTGATGACAAAGACCTTAAACTAGTGGATATCCGCGTCACTGAAGACCGTGGATAGAAGGCTAGATCTTCGTATCTATAAGGAAATTTTTATATTTTAATGTATTTAAATATCGTACAACTCGACTCAGATTATACTACGAGTATTTGAGGCCGGTATTTAAAAAGTATGCGTTTTATGTGATTTTGTAACAGACCAGTTTATTGCAAATGACGTAAGGACTATTCATATTAGAATCATAGTATTAATTAATCATACATCACTCTGTCAAATATTATTAACATCTTTATCGCTAAAGCATTAGGTTCAAGATTGATTGGGAAAATTTTAGTTTTGAGATGCTTGATGTGCTGGCTGATTTTACTAAAGAGGACTTTTTTGATCCACTGTTCATTTATTAGATTCCAAATGTGATTAGAACAGAATATATTAAAGATACGTAGTTATGTATAGCAATTGCATCACCAATCGCAATTGAATTAAATCTTGATTTCAAATTCAAGCTAGGGCGCAATTAATACTAAAACTAGCCTAAACACGTCCGAAATGAGGCAAATAAGTCCTAAACACGTTTCTCATCACGTCTTCACAAGGCAATTCTGAAGAGGAACGACAAAAACGCGTTTATACACAAGAAACGCATATGAATGCTAATGTCTGTCTGCCAATACCGAATTCAAATCATGTGTTTTTAACACAATTCACGCGTACCGAAGGACCATATGCGTAACGGCCAATCACAGACGTGGCCGTTAGTTCGAATTTGGAATAAAAGAAAATAATGGCAGCTATCTTTAAAACTTTTTGATTTTAGAACGTTTTAGTACAGATGTACTGGTTTTGATGACGGTATTCGTTTTATCATTGTCCTTTAATAAGGACATCTTGTTTTAGTTTAATAATTTTGAATAGGATGACTCGTTGGCAGATCTTAGCATTGATTTAGGTAGGTAATATTAGATGTTTGCAAAAAGCAGATTCTTAAATTAATTACTGTAAAAAGTGGAATTAATAGAAACTTTTACTAGAAAACGTAGTTTTTAAAACAGTTCTATTGACATGGTTTAACAATATTATAACAAAATTCAACAAAACTTAACTTTGGTAGTAGTATCCATTACTGTTCCAAACTCGTATGAAATGAAAAATTTGGAAAAAAAAACCATGAAATGTACAGCCTTATATTTCTCGTAAAACGTAGTATGCAGATGTATTTAGCACAGAATTTACAATAAACAGAGACAAGGTCGGCAATGGCCGTTGGCTCGACAGAATGACCTTCGGAGAGGCGTCGGTTCCTTGGCGTGACTTCGTGCCTCAAGACTTTTACCTTTTTCGTCGGATTATGTCATTTGTCACGTGGTCACGACTTAGAACGGACGTCGGGAAAAAAACTTCTTGTTTTATTGTTTGGTTATGGTACCTAGTTGGTAGACCGAATCTACAGATTGTGGTTTGTAGAATCTAGTGCGGATTATGCGATTTTTGGGCGCAATTGTCATATGAAAGATAACTTGTTTATTTGGCACTCACAGATACATACGTTGCAAAAAATTCAAAAAATTCAAAATTCAAAGCATTTATTTCAAATAAACCATTCACAGGCACTTTTGAAACGTCAAGGTCGGTCAGTCAAAAACATGGAAGCTATTTGCACGTTCCAAAGCGTAGATCTCTATGGAGAAGAACGTGCAAGAAACTCCACGGACACTCTTTTAAATCATGTTCTGGTTTTACAAAATTTCAAGTTACATATACTTGTTGCTTCTGCATGTGAGGACAATGCAAAGGAAAAAAAAAGGGCTTATTATAAGAATTTTAAATATAAAGATTAAAATAAGCCAATGGCAGTTAAGAGATGAGCAGTCTCAACCGACGGCGCCTGTTCACGAACATGACGCGTGTATCGGCACCCTTCAGCTCAACCATTTCGAAGGGAACCGAATGATCAAACCCACGCGCCGCCATCAGCGAGACATTTGAGTGAGCATGACATGCTCTCAACCACCATGCTCGTTCATGTCCAACAAGTAAAACTATAACTACTCACATAAAATGTAAATGGTTTCATGGTACTCACATAAACAAAATTTGAAAAATATGCTTCTACTTTACACAAAACTATGGTTGTCAATGACCAAATAATGAAAAATAAATTAATAAAGAGAACGATTAAGATCTTACATCAAAAAGAATAAATAAGTAATTAATATAATAGTATAATTTGTATGTATATAAGAATAAATAAACGAAATAATGTAAGAACCTCTAAAAGGAGCGAGCATCTCTTCCAAATATAAAAACATAGAAACCTAAAAAGTGGACCTAAGCAGCTGTGACTGTGGAGCAGGACCAGCATTGCATGTATTCATATGAGGAACCTTTAATTTAAAAACAATGACATTGTAGCAACCATGAGTCATATATGGACCTACTTGCTTGTCCCTAAGAAAGATGATTGAAAATATTAATTAAACACTAAAAACGGGCTTAATAAACACTACTACAATACTTCACCGTAGTATTATTGTTCTATTCAAATGTATATAAAGGAAGGATTTACCAATGACAAGCAAAAAATTCTAGGCCGTTTTGCTCTAGGACAACCAAATTTAGGCTGATCTCTTATGAACCATCAAATCTTCTTTAAAGGACAGGAAATTGAATCTCAAGATTCGCTGGTGTATCTGCATAGTGTATTAGCCTATCTAAACAATTCTGCCGTTCTGCGTATCGTGCGAATCATAGGTGTGTTATAGAATACACGTTCTTTGTTCAAATCGTTTGCTCTAATACTGGCCAGTTGGCTGTCTTTTTTTTCGTGTACTATTTTTTGTGGCCATGTTCGAATGATGTGCGGTTTGTTAGTCAACATGATCTATGGTAGTCCTACCTGCTGGCAGGTGTTTTTTTTTAGTTCCCTTCGGGATTTCGGTGGTAGGGACAAAGGGGTATAAAAAGAGATATTCAGCGACAAAGATATTAAATCTCAGGTAGTGTCTATCAGGTAGTGGTATATCTTCCCGGTAAAATATCGAGTTGGTGATGGTCAGTTTGTATAGCAGCAGAGTTGTAAAAGGTAGACAGTTTGAAATGGTAGGCAAATTAAAAAAAATAACTGTTCTATTGATTTTTATAGATATAGTAAGAAAATCATTTTTTTGGTGCATACGCATACACACAATGAAGAACACAAATAAGGAGACTTTATTTAGCAAGACAAGTTTATTTAAATAAAAACTTTAGGTAGGTACTAAGATCTTTTGTTACTTTGCCTTCGAGGTTTTCAGGCGTAATAGGATATCAAAATAAATTCTCAGACAGTACAATTTATCGTAAAGAGAAAAATAAGTCACAGCCTCATTATAACATCCGCCTCGGATGTTTTATAAAAAAGTAAGGATAATTTGACAGATCTTTTTTGATTTAATTAAGTATGTGGTAGATTAATTAAGTAGGTATAGGTAGCTATTCGAATATCGATAATACAGAGTAGACATAATAATCACGATAAGAATTAGTTTTGAAAAAAGAATGTCTTTGAAATTTCTTATTTTCATTTTAGTTACTGAAACAATCGACAGCTCAAGTCCCGAGCTCTCAAAATTACACAACCAATTTGACAAGGAAAATAAATAAATCTTAATTATTACCATCAGAATGCAAACAGAGGGCCTCCTTTTAATTTTGACATTGTACAATGTTCAAAATAAGTACCTACGAAGGTTCAAAACTTCAAAGCGAGTTTTTTCTTCAAACCTCCCCTCAGAGACTAAAGTTTCCTTCTATTCGTAAATTGGACTTCCAGTTTGTACAACATTCCTTTTTTAAAATGCGTTGTTTAGACATGCCAGTGTTTTATTAGTAAAACACTGGCAATTCTGTATTCTGTTTGGTGTTCGCTTTTTTTTTTCTGGGCCACGGCGTGAATAAGGCGCGTTCGTGCTGCCTAACTTTTTAAGTCAGTAAGCAAGTAAATATTGTTCTTTTTGTAGGCATTTCTGCCTTATTTGTTGAAAGAAATAGTACACGACTTATGAGAGAAATAATTTTTAATTAGAAAATTGTTGTGACTCTTATGTTTAAAATATTACAAGAAAAACGCTAATATGAATTTTGTATCAATTTCAGGTCTTTGGAAGTAGCGGTCACTGAGACAAATCCATCCCGAAGAAGGCAAAATTGCTACGGAGTTTTCCGTGAAGATTAATAGCACTACTTGAAACCTTCAGAAAGAAGATTGGAAAAATTAGAAGAGAAGATTGGAAGATAGAAAAAAGAAGAGCTGTCAGAAGTTTATGAAGAAAGAAGAAAGTAGATAGGTTAATTATCTTTGGTTATCTAGCTGTATGAGTTTTGTTGACATCATAAAGCTAGGTTACCGGAGTTAAGTGCCATCTACATCAACGATACGACTCCGACACCTAAACAAGGCAGTTATGAAGACTTGAAATGTAGTCTTTTGGCTTGGAAAGAATTCTGGTCTTTAACATCAAGATTTTTGGGCTTTTGAACCTTTTATTGTGTTTTGTTGTAAGTACAGTTTTCTCAGTCACTATTTCTTGGTACAAAGTATATCTTATAGAAGTCTATAAGAGGTTCTTTGGACGGAATGCCGTGTAGTAAAGCATGCAATACAATATGAAACTGCAAATATAAACTGGGAGCACTGTACTTTGATTAAGTTATGTTTTTGTAATTATTTAAGCTGCTGTCACATTGGTACAATTGATACAAATATTATGATACGTTTAAAGGACGCCTTTAATTTTAAGTAGTTTTTCGCTCCATAAGGTTTTACCAGTGTACACGTGGCTTCAAAATATTGCGTAATAATATGAATATGTGTGTAAAAATGTAATTTGTTGTTAGAAACGTGTGTTGTTCTCTGTATTTGTGTGAGATTTGTGTCCATTTTCATAATCCAGTCTAATGTGTGAGGATGTTATGCGGATATGCCAAGTTCAACATTTTAAAGCAATTAATTTTGAAACTCAAGACGGTAGTTGCAAAATGAAATGTATTTATTTATTTAAACTTAATGTACAATAGTGGTACATAGGTGGACTTAATGCAACAAGGCATTCCCTACCAGTTAACCTTTGAGTTAAAAATACTACACTATAAACCATAAATAAAATTTACATGCAACAACCTACAAATCCAAGAAATCTACATTCAACGAAATCAATTATTTCTGATGCCGATCAAGTTAAAAACTTTAAGACTCCCGATTGTTACGAACATCAGCAAACTTATAATACCTTCGAAAATTCTTAGTCGTTTTTGATCTCTGAGAGAAAAAAATCCTCAGATTTAAATAATAGGTACACTTCTTTAAAAAGGTCAGATTCAAGGCAAATTGGCAGATCAGGTATCTTAGATCTCTTCTTTAAACCATCTAAAAATAACTTAATTAAAGCTGAAGTTCGTTTTGGACCAGCTCATTATTATGAAAATCTAGAATTAATTCAAACTTAAGCGTATCAACGTGTGCTTACTTAGAACTTGGTATTAACTTTGATATTTAACTTTATATGCCTTAGTCTAAGTAAGCGAATTGAAACTCAAAGCATATATTTCAAATAACCATTGACAGGCACTTTTGAATTGTCGATGTCGGTCAGTCAAAAACATGAAGCTATTCGCACGTTCCAGAGCGTAGATCTCTATGGACAAGAACGTGCAAGAAACTCCACGAACACCTTTTTAGATCATGTAATGTATTACAAAAATCTTGTTAACATTAGGTATCCTTGTTTCTTCCCAATGTGAGTACCATGCTAAAAAGAATTTTCTAATGCATTTTTGTGTTATAACTAACTATGGTAGGCGTGAGGCAAATCTGTCCTGAATCGATTTTTATCGTAATCCTTTACGTTCTTCTAGTAATTAAAATCGGGTCATAATTAATTTTTAACCCTAAAATAGGGCTTCGTTGGTTACCCTTCGGGTACAGAACCCAAAGAAAATAGTTTCATTTAACTATTAAATTACTAGAATTTAATCTATTAGGTTTGTATTTTAAGGCTATACTTATTAGTTTTTAGGGTTCCGTACCTCAAAAGGAAAAAACGGAACCCTTATAAGGTCACTTTGTTGTCCGTCCGTCTGTCTGTCAAGACCCTTTACCTTGAGTTGAAGTTAAAACCTCAAGTTAAAACCATATACTCTTTCAGTATGAGTTCATAAAAGTGTTATCATTTCAACTATAACGTGGATTTCAATGGCCCGAACTTACCCAGATATGCACTCGTCATAAAATTCTGTTTTAGAAGCTTTCGTTCGAATGACTTAGTTTTATGACGCTGTATACCTGAAAAAGGTGACTTAAAAAAAAGGTACTGCCTAGCCTTTTTCCAACTATAGGGAGCGTGCAGAAACTATAGGTGGCAGCACAGAAATGTCACTGTCAATATTTGTATAGTATGTTTCAAGTAAAAAATTTGAAATAGCTACGCTAGATGGCACAATCTTCTTTGCGCCCCCCTAAATTGAGCGTGCAGGAACCGCAGCCGCAAGTTCATGTAGCTCGACAGAATGATTCTTTCAGAAATAATCATTCTTTCGAGCTACATGAACTTAGAGGGCTATATTGATGATTAAAATGGTTATAATTCTTTAGATAAATACGCGTTACGGTCGCGGATCGTATTTGGTCCACATACAGCTTCACACTGACCGGCAAATTTCTTTAATTCTGCCGTAACTGACACACAACGCACAGCCGAAACTACTGGTCGTAAAAAGCTGAAATTTGACTTGTAGGTTCTTTGAGGAGACCAAGGGAGTACTAAAAGAGGATTCCTCGAAATTCCTACGTGAACGGGATGTGCACGTACGAAGTCGCAGGCAAGAGTTAGTATTCCCTATAAGGGAATATGCATGAAAAAAATATTTATCATCTATACCGTTTATCTAAAAATATACAAAAATATAATACTAACAGTGAAAACAGGATCAAAATTACTCGAAAAACGAAGGAGATATAATTATTTTAAACAAATATATCTGTCCCTTTCGCGAAAATGCTGTTTTCTATGGCAGCTGTATATGCGTCATAGACAATGACGTCAAAGTTTTCATCGGACTTCTCTTTCTAATTGTAATCTTTGAAGCTTTATAACTTCAACGCTGATTAAGGTATTTAAAAAATAATTTCACGATTGTTTACTAGAGCTAATATATATTTCATTTTGCAAATAAAAAAATCGCATGCATATTCCCTAATAACCCCTTACACTTGTCAAACGGGATCAAAAAGATTTATCTTAGTTCGCAATAGGCTGAATGCTTAAGTGCAATGCTGTATACTCTGTGGCAAGCATTAGTTTCTCTCTGACAGCTCAGGATTAATGGTTGACGTCACAAGTCCATTAGCAAATTAAGATTTTATTCGCCCAACGGCCTTATTAACATAATTGCCTAAGTTTTTTACGAAAAATATCTAGTGTATCTTGTGGAATGAAAAACAACTATCGGATTTGTTTTATTTACTTGTTAGGAGAACATTAGCGTAATCATTGTTGCTTTATCTTTTATTTATAAGAGGAAGTTGTACGAAAACAGGCTAATCAACATATTTAGCGCAAAACATTTTATCATAGTTATGGAAATATTTTGTCATAGGAAGCTTGAATCCTTGAGACTCTGTACGTTTGGTACAAAATCAAACCTAACATTTTTAGCACTTCAAAAATAATAAATAATTATTAATTTAATTCCTAATTAATTTGGCTTATAAAATTGGTTTAGTTTTCAGTACAGAAATTAAAATGACAAATATTTATTTATTTATTTAACACTTTCAGCACGAATGTACATAGGCGGACTTAATGCCATAGGCATTCTCTACCAGTCAAAATTTGGGTGATGCAGAGAATAGTGGTAGGTGCAATATGAAAAATTAAAAGCGATTGAAATTATTTAAATACTATAAAATTTAACAATAATATATATATACAAAGACACACAAAAACCAAAAAATACAAATACTTACTAGTATTATTATCATCTTACTAATCAAATCAAGAACTTTATTTCGAGCAAAGACACTGCATACTACTACTATATTACTAAAACATAATCCTTAAAAACCGGCCAAGTACGAGTCTGACTCGCACATGAAGGGTTCCGTACCATAAACCTTAATTTTTATTATTTGTTGTTATAGTGGCAATAGAAATACACAATCTGTGAAAATTTCGACTGTCTACCTAATACGGTTTTTGAAATACAGCTCGCTGACAGACAGATAGACGGACGGACGCTTAGTAATAGGGCATCGTTGGTACCCCTTTGGGTACGGAACCCTAAAAAAGGGAAGTGTTAGTAAACAACACGATACGGTGATACATGTAATTGACAGCAGTGTACCACATACTGAGCGTCCATTCTGTCAGCAATCATTTTCAGTATTCTGTTAGGCTTCCTTATAGGCAAAGAACGGAGGACTGTTTTTGTTAATTTTGCATAGCCTCTCTACCTGCCATCTTTTGCGTGGTCTGCACGTTATTTTATGGCTGTGACCACATAGCGGAGCGTGCGGCAGATACTATGAATTCCCATAAATGTGTCGGTAACTCTATCTGTCAGTTTGTCTGTAACCTTTTTCACCTTAACCGCTGAACGGATTTGGATAAAACAATAGCACACGCCTAGAAAAATTCTGGGTTAGGGCATAGGATATATTATGTATCCATCCCAGAAGTATGTTCTAATGGGAAAATTTTCGAATTTTACGACTGGCATAGCAATTTTTTTTAAATACAACTCTTTAATGTATGTTCTTTAATGATCTGTAGAAAACATTAAAAAGAGTTTTATGGTTTTCCCTTCCGCAGACAACTTGGAATATTACTCGGTGGAACCTACTCGGAGCGAAATGTGAAAATGGCCGCAACATCCCGCTCCTGACTCCCGAGGTAGTTTATGTTGGCAAATAAACAACCACTGTATATTTTAACTAGTCGACCCACGCAACTTCGTCTGCGTAACAATTTTCATTACTGCTCCGCTCTCATTGGTCTTAGCGTGATGATATATAGCCTATAGCCTTTCTCGATAAATGGGCTATCTAACACTGAAAGAATTTTTCAAATCGGACCCGTAGTTCCTGAGATTAGCGCGTTCAAGTAAACAAACAAACTCTCCAGCTTTATATAGAAGTATAGATATAGATTAGTTACCGTATTTACGGTTTATTGAGTGTTGATGTTTTTTATTATAAATTAGTTACAATTTTATTTTTGTTCGTTTATTTTCGATTAGTACCTCCGTGGTCTATGTGCAATCGCTATTTGTTTATTTATTTATTCATTTATTGAAGGTAATCACGAAATACTATTAAGGTATTACAAGTTTCAAGTTGCTGTACTGTTTCGTGTTGTACTTATTATTGTCTCTGTTTGTATGTATTAGATATTTTTTGTAATTTCTGATCAATGTTTAATGTTTAATTTCTAGTTAATTTCTGCACAAAATGTGATTCTGGTTTTTCTAGTAGAGCTTAACTTCCAAACTAATTTTAAATACATAGAGGCAAAATTATTTGTTTGATATTTTTATATAGTGCCTACACAATCTTAGTGGAAGAATACATTACGACTTCCACTGATGGTCTGATGGTTATCGATGGTGCTGTCGGCTGCTTTTTATCTCGCAAAATTGAAAAGAAGAAAATTCTAGTCAATACAATTTTATCTACAGTATCTTATTCAATATAATTTATTAACAAGGCTACCTTTGTTACTTCCGAACTCAAGTTACTTCAACCTGTAAACTAACAGACCAACAAACATTGTAAATATATTTCTAAGCACATTTTCTCATTGGCTCCTCGGCTTGTTTATAGGTACAAGTTTTACTCAGACAAACTTTTAGTTTCTTTGCTGAGATGCTTTGCTTTTAATTTTTAATGCTGAGTTGACTAGTTGTGATCCCAGGAGGTGTTGGAGCAAATATTACTTCTCTTTTTATTACTCGGCTGGAAATTGAATAGAATACTGAGTATTTTTTATTTTTAATCTCGAAGTAGTTTAATGATTTGAAATTTTAAAATGTTATCGCTACACTTGCTAAGCTTTTATTGTTAATTTTGTTGTGAACTATGTATTTGTGTGTGGGCATTAACTGGCAAATTGAAGCAGAAGGGAGTGTCAGACTTACTGACTAAAACCCATCCGTGTTCCTCCTAGTGCCCTTTGCGTTCCAGGGCTGCGGTAACTCTAAGTAAAGTATGTACCTACATTAAATTTAAGTCATCATCTACCTAGCCTTTTCCCAACTATATTGGGGTCGGCTTCCAGTCAAACCGGATTTAGCTGAACACCAGTATTTTACACGGAGCGGCTGCCTACCAGACCTCCACAACCCATTTACTGGGAAACACGGTACTTCATGGCAAGACTGGAGTCAGATTAACTGGCTTCTGACTATCCGTAACGACTGCCAAAGATCTACAAATGACAGCCAGGACCAACGGCTTAACGTGCTTTCCGAGGCACGGTGGAAACTCGGTACGTTAAGATGGTCACCCATCCACAGACCAGCCTTGGCAAGCGTTGCTTAACCTTGGAGATCAACCCGTGCAGCTGTTATTATCTAGCCACGTGCTCCTCACCTAGATTACATTTAAGTACCTAAATATATTTCAATAAAATCGGGAATAAAACTGCACCGAATACACCCGCAATCATAAGTTATATTGCGTATTTTACGTTGTAGAACAGACAATTTTGAACCTATGATGCAATAAATCTGGAATTAATTACATTCGATTTTGAATGACTGTGGAGCAGTGGCCGTATTGCACAGATGTGATGCATTTTGATTTTCTTTAACATCTGCGTCATGCGAAGCACAAACAAATACGTTTTCTTTTACGACAATTTGATTTTATTTGTTACACAATGACCATGTTGAAAAGTACACTAAGAATTCTAAATATAAGCTCTATTTCGAGATCCTCCCGCACAGAATACTATTTAATAGCAACCTTCTACAGCAATGTGCATCCCTCAAGGAATATCCTTACTAACTTCAGACTTCAGCACCTGTTAACTGCATCACGTAATACACTCGTCTAGTGATACGAGTTAGTTCCCGCTCTCGCCGCTCCATATTTATAGAGGGCGCTGGGGAGCAGCGAGCTGAAATATTGCACTTCCCTTATTACGTTGAAAATTGTAGTGCAATTGGAAAATATTCTCTGAGAGGATTTTTAATATGAGTGTAACTGGTTATTTATTTTTGTAGCTTTCTAGTTCATTAGGAGAGTGAAATGCTAAATTAAATTAGTTTATCTATTTTTGCTACAGCCCTAGCTAGCACCATGGGCGCCGGCAGGATTATTTTTCGGGGGGTGCATTTTAAAAACCCCGCCATGAATAAGCTGGGTTTTCTTTTGTCCATTCACTCTTAGATAGAACTAGTAAACGGGTGCAAGGCTAAGCGAACGAAGCTCAGAGTACCTTGCCAGTTAACTATTGTAGTCTTTGTACCTCGCCTGCGGATTTGCTACTTAGATTCTTTTTTACTACATTCCGCTTGTCAAATATAATATATACAGGGTTATTTGTAAAACAACAACCACCTCTCAGGCAGTGAAAGTACACATGATTATAAAAAACTTTTACTTTGAGAACAACCCTGAAATATCGAAAAAAATATCAGATGTTTCATACATATTCATTGGCTGGACAGCCGTATGGTACGTTTTTTATAGAACTAGTGGAATTATCTATTTTAACTACTTGTTGTCTATTATATAAATAAGATGTAAACATTTCTAGGGCTTTATCTCTGACTCCTATGTTGTTTAATTTCTGGAGAAGTTTGTGGTGACATACGGTGTCGAACGCTTTTTTTAAATCAATAAATACCCCCAATACAACATCCTTTTGATCTATGTGCGTTTTGATTTTAGTTACTAAGTCTACTGTAGCTGTAAGCTACAGTACTGTAAGCTGTAATTTATTGCTTTGTATTGTATTTTTTTATTTTTGGCTTTAGACTGCCTATTTCCAAATAAATTTGTTTATGGTCAGACAAGCATGACTCGATTATGGAGAAATTGAATGAGTGGTTACTTATGTTTGTGCAAACATGATCCAGTATAGATTTTGTAGTCGAGGTTTCACGTGTACTATATAGGTCATTAATTTTGTTCAGTATTTGATATCCGTTTCCTTTGATTTCGTTCAGGTATTTAGTGACGTGGTTGTTCGCGTTGAGGAGATCAATGTTGAAGTCCCCAAATACAATTGCTCTTCTTCTCTGTTCCAACTGTGCGGAATACGTTGTTAAGAAATCATTATTATTGTTTGAATCACCTGGTTTATAAATCACTCCGATGTTTAGCGATAATTTTTTTATATGTACCCACAAATAATGGTTTCCATTTTCGCATAATTCTTCAGGTACCTACGTCGTATTTTATTGAGTCGTGTATATAAAGTTGATACCCCTCCACCTTTTCGTGTTTTCCTATAGTTGGAAACATGCTTGTAGTTTGGCAGCTGATATAATTTTGCATCGGCTTCAGAAATAATCCAGGTCTCCGTAAATACTAATAAGTGGGTAGTTTTTGGTATCGCCTTAATACATTTGATTTCATCGAGCTTACCAGTTTTGCGAATACTTCGTAAATTAGCATAAAAAAATCTAAGTGACGATGGGTGTAAGGGTATGTCTTCATATTTTTTGATGATGTGATGGCTTAGTTTATCTGTGTGTTTTCCATTGTGTAGTGAAACTCCTCCAAGTTTTTTTGGTTAGTAATAATTGTAGGTTTTCCTTTTATATATTTAATAATAAGGTCTTTTTCTCCGTTTCCTATACGTTTTTTAAGTTCTCCTTTTATAGATTGTAAATATTGCTTTTGAGTTGGCGTTAAATCTGAGTAAATTTGTATGTTCTCGGGTAGCTTACTTTTTGTACGGAACAGGTATTTACGTGTTTCTGTATTGGTAAAACATGCTTTGATGGGCCGGTTCATATTTGTGATATATTTTCCCAATCTTGTGGATTTAATTGGCTTCGGACAGTTCTCATATAGTGTAGTTAGTACTTTGTTTACTTCTTCATAATCGTACTTTTGTCGTGCGTTATAGTTCTTGTCGCTTTTTTCCTTTATACCGACAATAATGATATTTTTCTCGCGTTCACTTCGATCCTTGAGTTCTAGGATGAGGTTTTCGTGATGTAAGAAGGGCGATTTGTCGGATCTACTTTCTATATTTGTTTAGTTTTTTATTTGGAAAATTTCACTTTCTATACGTTTAAGTTTGTCTTCAGTTATTGCGTTGTTGGATTTAATAGTTTTAATTTCGGTGTTTAATTCATCAAATTGTTGTTTAAAATTTTCTGTGTGTCATTTTATCGATTTAATTTCTTGTTTGATCTCACAGATTTCTTCTCGTATGAGGTTCAGGTTTTCTTTTTGAGTTCTTCCAAATACATCCAGAAACTTCATAATGTCTGTGCGAAAGTTAGCAAAGTCTGATTTGTAGTCTCTCATCAGTGCGCTCTTTTCGTTTTCTCTGACAGATGTTGGTTTGGTATTCATTGTCACCAAGTGTAGATAAGTTCGGTACTGGTCCGCTACCGCCCTCGCTTCCGCTTGTTAACATGCCACTAGACGGTGTTTTCTGTCGGCTCATTGCGTTGCCAGTCCGTGCAGGTACGAGTACGAGTGCGATTTCAATAGTTTTCTGTCCTTACTCTTGAGGTGAGCGTGCTGCGTACTCGCCGGCGCGGTATGATGTGCGGTGTGACTTTAACACTGTGATCTTAAGGATTGGTTTTGAATGAAGTAGACGTATTAGAATTAATATTTTTGCAATAATAAGCGAAACACGTCTGCTCCCAACAAGCATTCGAGGCGTATTCGAGGCGGGTTGCGACAGTCACTGTCTCCTGGATACCGCCATGAGATCCTGCCGGAGCTCCGTCCGCCGTGCCGCAATTTGACGCGGCAGAGGAGTCTCGCCCCAGCGTTGCGCCTCCACGCGCCTTTCGTTAACGAGCGCGAGGGCTCTCGCCTCCAGATCCCATGGCGGCAGTCTGGCAAGGCCCATGATTCTATGACCCTTTCGGACGCGTCGAGGTAGCGGGCACGTCGCTTCCTCAAAGTAGGCGCCCACACCGGCGCCATGCGGCCATGGACCGCACGAACCCCGCGGAGAGCCTAACGGCATGAGGCGTATGAACCCCTTACTTTCCCTTACCCTCTAAGAGGTTGTAGGCGTTTTATAAATAACCATGTTTATTATTTGAAATTATTAATGTTTTCATATGTTCAATTTTCTATCATTGAAAGTCAGGGAGGTGCAACTGCACCCCTTTGCATCCTCCTCCCTGCGCCCATGGCTAGCACAAATATCAGAAATAATCGGGGATTGTTCTGCCGGTATAAATATCTTGTTTCCTAATTCAGTTAATGGTCTACCCGTGCGCTACCTACTCATATATTCCATCAAAATCTGTTCAGCTGCGTAATTCATTCAATTACATCCAAAGGCACACATTATATTTACACTTTATAAACTTTGGCCAAGGTGGACCGATGACCTGGTGAAGGTCGCGGGTAGCCGCTGGATGTGAGACACGCAGGACCGGTCGTTGTGGCGACGCGCGCGGAGAGGCCTATGTCCAGCAGTGGACGTCTGATATGATGATAATGAAATTTTGACCCGCGGCTTTGCTTGCGTTAAAGTTGCCTCCGTCTCCAGGTTCAAGTGATTTTAATGAATATTTGTACAATGTTAAGTGGAAATCTAACTTTGTACCAACATTTTATGAAAATTGGTTCGGCAATTTTGGCGGGAATTCGTAACAAAAAAAAAACATTTTCAATTATAATATTAGGTAGGATTAGTAGGAAATCGAATGTTTTGTGAACGGAAATATTATAATTATACTTAGTTTCTATGTTTGTTAAGTAATTGAATGCATGAAGTTGCTTTATGTTTACAGCAGCATAAAAGCAAAAAAAAACATTTCTAGATCATTTCTTCTATTTATCTAGATTATTGGCAGTTAAACACATTATTTGCTGTATTCTATAGTGATATTGCTCTCATCTAGTATGCACCGTTACAATTTAAAATTGCTTTAATAATGCTACATTTATGTTGTTAAAAAATAATTCTTCTTTTACCTTCGTTTTTTTTTATATAAAATATTATTTTATGATATGCAAAATTTAAAATTTTAACCGTTGCTGCTTAATTTATTTATTCATTCACGATTGCGGCGTAACCCAAAAAGAAGGGTATAGTGTTATTGCCTTTTCTTTTGTGCTTCTAGTCGCTTAATTATCAATGTAAACTCCGTTCTGGTCAGTTCCGTCACGTCAATACTACTACAACTGCATGGGCATCTCCCTAGATGACGTCGGCGGACCTAGACCAGGACGGCGGTTATAAGGGCCCGTACTAAGACCCATGAAACTATGGTTTCCAGGAACTACGGCGAGTTTGTATCTTCCGGACGATCAAATTGACCCAGTCACCGCACGCATCACGAACATCGGCCATCTACCAACCCCGGCCTGGGCGACTTCTGCAGGAATTTCTCAGGGAAGTGCCTATCACTGCAGGGGTGACAACAAACGGGCCTGAACCCACGATTTTAAAATTTGTGAGCCTCCTTTTGAGCTAGAATTAAACTTTTATATTGTACACGCTCGTTTTATTCCAAATACTCGCTAGGATAAAACGGGTGGAGGCTACAAGTAACGTTAAGGTGGATGCGCCAATGGTTATTTCATGATAAAGTCATTCAATAGGGCTTCATGAACTTAGAGGGCTATATTGATGATTAAAATGGTTATAATTCTTTAGACAAATACGCGTTACGGTCGCGAATCGTATTTTGTTCAACAAACACTTCACACTGACCGGCAAATTGCAAAAAACATAAAAATATTTGAATTTCGCGGGCTACCCTAGCGCTTCCACCTTAACGTAAAATATTTTTTAATGTGAAAAACTACAACCCCTTAATATTTTGGTTTAATTTTATGACATACACAATATATATCATTCAATAATATGAATATAGTATCTAGTTCAAATAAATATTATGTGCAAAACGAGTATTGTAGCGAGGAGGCATGGGAAGCGATCACCTCCTTCTGCGAAGCAGTAATGCTAGCAAAGGAGGAGGCTGAACGTGTGAGAGAGAGGGAAACCTCACGTCCCAGTCGCCGCAACAGAAGAAGACGCCCCAGGCGTCGGGAGTCGCAGGACGATTCCCGGCCGCCGTAGGCGCGGGCCTGCGAACGGCGAGCAGTGGGTGGCTCGCCGTCTGATCAGAACTAGGCCCGGATCGGCGGCGCGCTGCGATTCCAGCGCGCCTCAAAGAGATGTCAGCGTGGAAGACGGGGCCCGCTAGGGCAGGTGCCTGCTGGGGCTGCGGAATCTGTTCGAAAGAGGTGCCGTAGCCTTAGAACGCAAAGGGCACCAGGAGGAACACGGATGGGTTTTAGTCAGTAAGAGTCTGACACTCCCTCTTGCTTCACCCAGAGCGGGAGGAGTCATTTGATGATTTCCCATCCTTAAAAAAAAAAAAAAGCTATGGTAAAGTTTTACGTTACGTTCCTATACGTCAAAAATGTTCGCGCTAGGCCCTCAGAAAGGAAGAAACAAACGTGTTGCGCCGACTCCAAGTAACATGCGATAAGGGCAGGAAGATGATGATGATACTGAAGTTCTTCTGAATGCTTCCTCAAATGTTAGCTCAGCTTTACAACCTGTCACTCCACCAAAGGATAAATAGTTGTGTGCTTGTCCTAGTACGGGCACATAACACTAGGGAACTTGACATAGATTTAAGCTAAAATGTATTTACTGGTTTACTACATACTTTTGAATAAAATTTGATTTAATTGAGGATCATTTGTATTCCCTGTACTTCAATAACTGCAGGAACATTCACAGTAAACTTTGACGGCGTGCCAATCATGAATACGTGACAGTTGAGCCCTAAAGCTAAAAATAAATTCAATGGATAGCGAACCGTTTGCGATATTTACACATTCTATTCGTTATTGGGAGGATTCGGATGTATGACACTAGTTCTATTACTAGATTCCCCCTTTTATCATAATAAATAATTGCTATTCTAGTACGGGTTTTAGTATGTTTGTAATAGGATGTAATCCTTATCTGCCTAGCCTTTTCTCAACTATATTGGGGTTGGCTTTCAGTCAAGCCGGATTTTGCTGAATACCAGTGTTTTACGTGGAGCGGCTGCCTACCAGACCTTTCACAACCCACACAGTACTTCATGGCAAGACTGGAGTCAGATTTACTGGCTTCCGACTATCCGTAACGACTGCCAAAGATCTACAAATGACAGCCGGGACCAACGGCTTAAACTGCTTTCCGAGGCACGGAGGAAATTTGGTATGTTAAGATGGTCACCCATCCACAGACCAACCTTGGCAAGCGTTGCTTAACCTTGAAGATCGACCCGTGCGGCTTTTATTATCTAGCCACGAGCTCCTCAATAGGATGTAATCCAATGTAACAATTCTTTCGTTACTGAGTGACTGACTGACAGACATAGCGCAACTGTTTGTACTACTGGTTGTAGAGAGCTGAGATTTGGCATGTAACTTCCCTACACTCCGGATAGGAACACTAAGAGAGGATTTCTCGAAATTTCTACGGGAACGGGAAAAAAATAGTAGTCTTGGAGAAGTGATGTCTCCATTCATTGTGTTCTAGTGTGGATGATTTTACATAGGTACAAAAACTTCCGAATCGTATCGGAAAATTGTGAATCCTTACAATCTATATTACTAATATATAAAGCTGAAGAGTTTTTTTGTTTGTTTACTTGAACGCGCTAATCCCAGGAACTACTGGTCCGATTTGAAAAATTCTTTCAGTGTTAAATAGCCCATTTATAGAGGAAGGCTATAGGTTATATATCATCACGCTAAGACCAATAGGAGCGGAGCAGTAATAAAAATTGTGACGCAAACGAAGTTGCGCGGGTCAACTAGTCTTATATAAGTATGAGACTCATCAAGCCATCGTTCAAGGCGTCGAGACTTGAACGATGTCAGTACTACGACTTGAAAATCCAACTGTTACTTTTAGCCAGAGGCTCGTTTTTATAGTATCTAAGGTAATCATAACAATAAGGCTAAAAGCAATAGGCTAGTTTTCACTATCAATAAATTGCAAATCTATTAACACCCGTATTCACAAACGTTACTATGAGGTCTCACAGAGTCACAGTGCGCGCGAGCGCACAGGACCCCTAAAACTTATTCATAGACAATACTTGAGTGGCGGCTAGCACTATGTGTCCCTTAGAATTAACGCACAGCTAAGGTAGCATGCTAGCTGTTTTAAGCAACGCATAGCTAATGTCTCTCGATTCTTTATGGTCTATTATGTGTTACGAGAAATATTTTTCGGGGTTGGATTTCACTCATCATCATCATCTGCCTAGCCTTTTCCCAACTACATTGGGGTCGGCATCCAGTCAAACCGGATTCAGCTGAATACCAGTGTTTTACGTGGAGCGGCTGCCTACCAGACCTCCACAACCCATTAACTGGGTAACACGGTACTTCTTGGCAAGACTGGAGTCAGATTTATTGGCTCCTGATAATCCGTAACGACTGCCAAAGATCTACAAATGACAGCCGGGACCAACGTTTTAACGTGCTTTCCGAGGCACGGAGGAAACTCGTTATGTTAAGACGGTCACCCATCCACAGACCAACCTTGGCAAGCGTTGCTTAACCTTCAAGATCGACCCGTGCGGCTGTTATTATTAAATAGGCACACTCAAAAATATTAATAAAAATGAAATTCCTTTTTCGACCGGATCGGACATAACGCCTACTAAGCCGTTCGATTTATGTAGTCATCGTTATTATTGTATTTACATTGGTTTATAATTGCATTTATTTTTAAAAGTTTTAAAATAAAAAGACACAACAAGATTGTAACAGCAAAATTAAAGCAGAATAATACAGTATTTTTTAATACTTAATCCATCAACTTTTTTTTACTCCGTTGTACATAAGAAAAAGTTACCAAAGAAAAGAAACTTATAAGTTAAAACCTTGCTAAATGATAGCCATAAATATTCCCAAAACAAATTGTTAAAAGGCAAGTAAAAAATGTTGTTGGCGAGCTGCAAGCTTTCTAACTAATAGGGCAATGTCTGCAAGTTATTAGCGGCTGCTTAGTTCTCTGCAAGCTATTTAACTTGCAGCAAACAAATCTCAAGGCGCTGCAAATTAATGTTCCTTGTTACCGCGGATATTTATTATTTTCTGCAATACAGCTGAGCATTGTTTTGAGAAAGATAGTTTTTGTTACAATAATATCCCGTGGGTTTTGTAAGCAACTCTGTAATTGCTCACAAAAAAAAAAAAAAAACTGTAATTATGATTTTTTAAACTGTAACCAATCAACGGTCCATTGGCCAAGTGTTATAAATTAGCTATTTTTTTAAAACTTTCTCATGACACCATGGGTACAAACATAAATTCATATACACAAACAGTCAGATAGAGAAATATTTGTTGCGTGCGAAAAACGAACCCGCGGCACCCAACGTAGCAGCCATTTACTCAACTACTGCGCCAACCGTGTCATCAAATACTTGGTGATTGCTTATTGAGAAAATATATGCTTTATTTGGGTTAACAGGTAGACTTATTTCTTCGACCTTTAACGGTTCTTGAGATGATCGACTGATGGACGGACGGACGGACGGACAGACTGATGAATGGACGGACAGTGCAGGCATAGTAATAACTGTTGGTTACCCTTTGGATACGAAACCCTAAAACAGCAAAATCACAAAAATATTAACATATATTTTCCTAAAATTCAACTTCAAAATCAAATCCATTATCCATAAGTAAAATCAAATAGAGCTATTCATGTTCTTTGTGAACGCATTACAGCGAGCATCGTGTTGCATGTTGCATGAGCTCTGCAGACGCCAAATTTTATTACTGACTGATGGAATAGGGATGCAGTGTCTGAGTCATACGGCCTGAGGGTGGAGTGGGTAATAGAGCAATCTAGCTTGGGTGAATGGAGGAGCTCGTGGCTAAATAATAACAGCCGCACGGGTCGATCTTTAAGGTTAAGCAACGCTTGCCAAGGTTGGTCTGTGGATGGGTGACCGTCTTAACATAACGAGTTTCCTCCGTGCCTCGGAAAGCACGTTAAAACGTTGGTCCCGGCTGTCATTTGTAGATCTTTGGCAGTCATTACTTTGTTACATTCTTTGAGCTATTCTTAAAGATGAACATTATGTTTTGCTGCAAATGTAAGATTGTACTTAAGCCAGCCTTTTGTCCAGATGACGCTCGGTTTCGAAAACCCCGAATGTTACTCGCTTTCTCACTTATTTTGCTATTATCAGTAATCAAAGTCAAGTGAAAGACAATTCATTTGTTTTAATTAGACCAGGTAAAGGCATTATTAGAGGAGCTCGTGGCTAGATAATAACTGCCGCACGGGTCGGTCTTCAAGGTTATGCAACGCTTGCCAAGGTTGGTCTGTGAATGGGTGACCATCTTAACATAACGAGTTTCCTCCGTGCCTCGGAAAACACGTTAAGCCGTTGGTCCCGGCTGTCAATTGTAGATCTTTGGCAGTCGTTACGGGTTGTCAGAAGCCAGTGAATCTGACTCCAGTCTTACCAAGATGTACCGTGTTACCCAGTTAATGAGTTGTGGAGGTCTGGTAGGCAGCCGCTCTACGTAAAACACTGGTATTCAGCTGAATCCGGTTTGACTGGAAGCCGACCCCAATATATAGTTGGGAAAAGGCTAAGCAGGAGAAGCAGAAAGAGAGCTTGGGTGAATGGTTGAGCCGATTTTTTATGGAGATGTCTTGCTTCTAGTTGTGCTTAGAGCCCATGTCCACGGCGTATTTGTTTGCAATTTTCGAGAAAAAATTACCATCTTTGAGGGGCCATATTTTGATCCCTATAAGGTTCATAGAGCTGCGGTAGGGTTTAGATTGTTGAAAATTTAGGTATTTTTAAATGATTACTGATATTATTGGTTGAAAATGCATAGTTTTCGACTTTTATAGCAAAAAGTGAAAAAAGTCCCAAGATTCCGCAGTTTATCGTGTGGTGCGCAGCGATCACAAGTTTTTTGAAGTTGCAAATTTGGATTCTCACTATTCTAAAGTTCTAACTTGAAAAAATGAGAAGTATCCAGCTTTGCGCACTTAATGTTATTTTCCACTGGGCTATAGGTACAAAATATTCAGTAGCAGCATCAAATTTCATTTTAAAACCTATATGGAGCCAAATAAGGTACTGTATCGTAACATTCAGCTCCTTTAATGTATTTCCTACAAGACTTGAAACATTTTCCTTCCAGTTTTACTTGCTACCAATATCCTATTTTCAATCTAGACCAGTGTATACCGAGGCGGCCGCGTCCCCCGCACAATTCAATTTAGAAAGGATTTGTCTATTATACCGAGGTAAAGTGAAATCTTTAACGTTAAAGTCTTTGTAAATATTTGTTTGGGATAGGTAGGTCTTTTGTGTAGCTTAAGGTAGTGCCTGAAATAGAATTACTTTGTTACATTCTTTGAGCTATTTTTAAAGATGAACATTATGTTTTGCTGCAAATGTAAGATTGTACTTAAGCCAGCCTTTTGTCCAGATGACGCTCGGTTTCGAAAACCCCGAATGTTACTACGCTTTCTCACTTATTTTGCTATTATCAGTAATCAAAGTCAAGTGAAAGACAATTCATTTGTTTTAATTAGACCATGTAAAGGCATTATTAGAGGAGCTCGTGGCTAGATAATAACTGCCGTACGGGTCGGTCTTCAATGTTATGTAACGCTTGCCAAGGTTGGTCTGTGAATGGGTGACCATCTTAACATACCGAGTTTCCTCCGTGCCTCGGAAAGCACGTTAAGCCGTTAGTCCCGGCTGTCATTTGTAGATCTTTGGCAGTCGTTACGGATAGTCAGAAGCCAGTAAATCTGACTCCTGTCTTGCCATGAACCATGAACCCAGTTAATGGGTTGTGGAGGTCTGGTAGGCAGCCGCTCTTCATAAAATACTGTTATTCAGCTAAATCCGGCTTGACTGAAAGCCGACTCCAATATAGTTGGAAAAAGGCTAGGCAGATGATTGATGTAAAGGCATTATTTGCGTCAAAATGTACAGTTTAAAAATAATGATGTGATGGTAGTTGTGCATTCGCAAAAGTAGATTCTTATGACAAGAAACTTCATAGTCTTTCTTATCAAAATAAAGTATTCCAATATTTGTTGTACAAAAAGAAATACTCATTTTTGTAAATGATTTAATTTGTTAAAAGTTTAAAAATCTTAAAAAAAAATAGTTTTTTTTTTTAAAGAAACATCGTTTCACATTAGAGAATTTTCAGATGAAATAATATTATTATTATTGTCTATTTCCTTGGCTAAGAGATCTGAATGTCTGATGGACTTAGTTATAAGGACTTTTAAAATGTCCATAGACAGTTCTACTTGAGACGTTCGTTCTTGTGAAAATAAATGTGGAATTTTGAGACCCACTGATGTCTCGTTATGTATTCTCTTCTTGAATACTTACGAAAAGTTTAATTACTTTTTTAGGTTTGGTAATTTTAGACAGAAAAATTTAGGGAAGGTACCTATTGCAGCCTTGTTAGTATGTTGGGCTTAATGGTAAACATTTTATTGTGTTGCTTAAATTTTACACGATAGACCCAGAAAAAAAATTAAGGTTATTTTTGGCAGCAAAATAATCTTTCCTTAATCTTGGTAGCCCTCTAAAATGGCCTTTCCCAAATCGTTTAGGGGGCGAAGATCATCCTTTCACGCAAATTGGGGATCAACCGTTTCGTCGGCAACTTAGGAAGTGCTGGTGAACTTTTATCTGTTAACACTTGAGCTGACCGGATAATTAGGAACTTCGTGCATTGTCGGCAATTTTCGGGAGACGAAGTTTCTTGAGTTGTTATTTGTGAGTTTGGTTCGATAGGGGTTATAATGGGGTTATACCATAGTTGGCTTTGGCGTCCTACATTAATATTTCGCTGAAATCAAACTTCTTCGTATCTATGAAAATATGAAATCCTTATTTAGGAGTTGATTAAAAAAGGTACTCAAGATTTTAGACTTCCTAGAACGATGAGATCATCGTTCTAAAGTCGCTGGAGTCTTTCTAGATAGAAAGACTCCAGCGACTTAAATATTAGTCAGTACGTAGGAAACTCAAGCCAATATCTTTCTTTTATTATTTACCATCCATTTATTCATCTTCACAAAATTTCTCACGTTTTGTTTAGTAGTAGGGCTAAAATTGCTTGTAGGTCGTATTTTTCTAAAAAATATTGGTTATCTATTTTTGTCTTTCAAATCAATAAAACTTGAACACACAACTCCACCACTACCACTACCACCACTTGACATATTTCAGAAGCTGGTTTTGGTGACGTCACTTAAAGAAAAATTAAGAAGTGTATAGTATGTATAATATTAAGGCGACGTCCTCCGAAACAACGCTCTGTATCGTGTAGAATAATATTGTACTAGCGTATTATGATTATTATAGCGGCATAAGAAATGTACACATGCATACATAAACTTAGGAATTATTCCCATGAATGTAGGCAGAAACTACAGAACAGCGGTAAGCCAAAGATGGTTAGCTCTCAACTGTCCACCACAAACGTTAACTTCATCGTCGTCAAATTAAGCCAAGTATCCACTGCTTAAACTATCATCAACTACAATTTCTGGCTATTTTAGTTTATTGAAGCCTTAAAGAGTGCCAAACTAATCAGAACTCTATTGAACAGTCGAATCTCTATGTGGAGGTATCTATTGTATTGGCATGGCTGAAGCTGTCACTGCCAACAATGGCTGAACTGAACGACTAATGTGTTTCATGTTTGACGGCAAATAGTTGATTGTTTGTTTGAAGTATCATGTGCAAGGACAGGGGCGTTATTAATTAACTTGGAAACTACAAAGTTAGCTGCTGATGACGTCACACCAGCACATCCGTAGTACATGCCGTTTGTGACCTGTAGCTGTAATAAAGTATTTTCCTGAAAAGAATATTTAGTTCGTCTGTTATGGATATGTATTTTTTTGTCACGTAAACAAAAAGTGAACACGATACAGCGCGTTGTTTCGTAGGACGTCGCCTTATTACACTTTTTACCAACAAGTGACGTCATCAAAACCAGCTTCTGAAAGATGTCAAGTGGTGGTGGTGGTGGTGGTGTGGTGAAATCAATCACAGTTCAAATTTTATTGATTTGAAAGACAAAAAAGATAACCAATATTTTTTAGAATAATACGACTAACAAGCAATTTTAGTCCTACTACTAAACAAAACGTGCGAAATTTTGTAAAGATGAATAAATGGATGGTAAATAATAAAAGAAAGATATTAGGTTAAGTTACCTACGTCATCATCATCATCTGCCTAGCCTTTTTCCCAACTAGTTTCGTAACACTATCGAGTAATACTATTGGGTAAGTTTTATCTCCAAAAATGCACCGTTTCTAAAAAACTGACCACTTGAAAAAACGCTATCGAGTAACAAAGAAATTTTTTTTTTTCAAACAAAAAATGATACGTTGAAAATAAAAATTCACTCTGAAGCATAGTGTAAAAGGCTCCGCAATTTCACCGGTCACCAAATTCACTCTTGAATTTTTATACTATTTGTAATAGAGCTGTATCCCCCTATCTAACCTACCATCATAGTCTTTGTACGAACTGTAGCGCTTAGTTTTTTTCTATTTCTTTACATATCCAATTAGTACAGTGCAGATACGATATCTCGATTCTATCGGCGTCCAGTTCAAGAGCACTCGATACAGACAGGGCGAGCGCCTGAATTAAATTTTGCTGCAAAGTGATGCAGCGCCTGGAGGTTTGTTGTTAGCAATGTTACATATGAATGGCCAAGAATTCACTTGGATTTTCCTTGGGTATTTGTTATATCAATTTAGGGTTTCTAATTATCATTTATGATGATCTTTTCATCAATAAATTAAACAATAACAAAAAAAAAAAACAGTAGGTTCAGCAAAATTAAAATTATTTGATTATCGAACGGTATTTAAATTACAAAAGATTAACAAAAGAGGAACAAAAGACAACAAAACAAAACATTAACAAAAGATTTCACGTAAATACATACGTAACAAACTTATTTCACAGATTCAAAAATATTATTTCCAAATAATAATAACATGATCTCTACTGCCAATGAAAACACACAATACGACTGGTTTAATTACCACGTCGTCAGGCAAAGGCCAGCGCCTGCAGCCTTCAGCATTGCAACGTGATGTACGTCAGAGTAACAAAGCACTCGGCAATCTATTAATTGACTTGTATATGCTAGAGTTGGCAGGCGATAGTTAAATAGACGCTCATATCGTTAGTTAAAGCCACATATTCTATTTTATATTATATCTTTTATAGTTTTTCATAAATACTGTGCTCCTTTTGATCGTAGCGTGATGTATATCTATATACTAATACGTATATAAAGCTGAAGAGTTTGTTTGTTTGTTTACTTGAACGCGCTAATCTCAGGAACTACTGGTCCGATTTGAAAAATTATTTCAGTGTTAGATAGCCCATTTATCGAGGAAGGCTATAAGCTATGTATCATCACGCTAAGACCATCAGGAGCGGAGCAGTAACGAAAATTGTGACGCAAACGAAGTTGCGCGGGTCAACTAGTTTAGTATATTTTTACTAGCTGACTCACGCACCTTCGTCTGCGTCACATTTTTCATGAATGCTCCACTCCTATTGGTCGTAGCCCAAAACAAAAAAATATAGCCTATAGGCTTCCTCGATAAATGGGCTGTCCAACAGATTTTTTTTTAATTCAAACCTGTAGTTCCTGAAATTAGCGCGTTAAACCAAACATACAAACTCTTCAGCTTTGTAATCTTTATATATATAATTCTACTGTACGTGTGTATGTCAGTGCTTTCCTCCTAAACGGCTTGACCGATTTGAATGAATTTGTATGCGTTTGGGTGGCGCCCTGGATGGTTTAGATTCCCAAATCAGCCCGGCAGATGGCGTTGCTCATGCAGGACAACGTCTTTCAGGTCCGCTAGTATTAGTATAGATTATAGTATGGATATCGACTAGAAACATGAGTAGTATGATAGTGAAACCTAGGTACCTGAGTACCATTTCAGATTTCGAGATTTCAGCTGAGAGATGTCCACACTTTCGATCCCATGGCCTTTGTAATCCGTGAGCAATGCATCCTGCCCATTTCCACTTACGAGTATGTTTGCAATTACTCAGCCATAGTCAGTAGTACTCAGACATAAAATTCATTAACAGTCGGCAATAAGAAGTGTGTTCTTTGACTTCATATTTTTAAATTGTCCTACACCAAGGGGGTGTTCTCTGTGTTTGGTAGCTTTTTGTAGTGCATACAGGTACATTATCGTGTCTTATATATAACATCATTTAAAGAAGCCTCGTTATACGTTCCGAAGGTCCGGAATTCCAGTGTCCGAAAATATGCCAAAATATAACTCCACAGAAGGGCAAGTATTCTTTTCCGTTCGTCGTTTCTCTCTTGACAAAGTGGTCGTGGTCGTCTTTAAGATTGTGTAACATGCTTGACAATCCGCTGCCACTCTTCACGCACCTTAGCCTTTCTGGTGCACTCGTACAAGGGACCATTGTCCAATGCTAACTTAATTTGGTCGGTCCAGCTCATAGGCGATCTACCACGTGCTTGTTTGCCCCCGACGTTTCCTTGTACAACAAGGCGCTCTATGGAGACATCTTCACGTCTTGATACGTGCCCGAAGAAAGTGAGGATTCCAGCTTGTACGATAAAAGATAGGCGTTGCTTGATATCTAGATCTTGTAAAATGGACAAATTGGTTCTATGCTGGGTCTAAGATATCTTAAGCATTCTCCTCCAATACCACATTTCGAGAGCATATATTTTCTTTTTCTCACTCTCTCTCAATGTCTTAGCGGCGTACGTACAGAAATATGGGAAACACTAGCGCTCTGACTAACCGATTTTTGTGGCTTTTGTGATGTTACTGTTTTCCATATCTTTTTGAGCCAATCAATAGCAGACATTATTGATTTTGTCAGCGCATTCACCATTGTTTGATATCAGTGCCCCTAAGTACATGTAAGATTGAACGACATCGCAGTTCGCTATTTTTGCGACCTCTGGCGAGTTGTTATTGGCGCGGTCGACAATCATAACCTTTGTCTTACTTCGGTTGATTTTCAGACCAAATTCAAGACTAGTTCGCTCCATTTTACTCAAGTGTTCTTCCATTTGGCCGATGCTCGTCATGAACAAGGTCGTATCATCCGCGTTTACTAGATTAGAGATTGTGGGTTGTGTGTGTTACTCCGTCTGTCCAGTTTTCGAGGGTGATTCTTATGATGAGTTCTGCGTAGATATTGAACGGTAATGGTGATATTATACACCCTTGTCGAACTTCTGCACTGGGGTGAAAATGGCTCCTGCACTAGGACAATTCTTAGTGTTTATATTTCGCTTAGTTGCTCGAAATGTTGGTACCCCAGCTATTCTTTTTGTCGAGTAAAATATTCACAAATAGATAAAAATCTTGAAAAAGATCTTTACGGCCCACGTCTGGTTCAAAATTAGTACCAGAACGTGCCACTATTACTTGAAACCACAAAAATATTTCAAACAAAAGAATATTCAAATTGAACCTCACGATATTTCTGTTTCATTTCATCTAAATAGCTTCGTTTAGAATTTCAGATTGCACAAAAATACAATGAATAAAAGGCTAAGACAATATTTTTGAAAGTTAATTCTTGCCGAAGAATTCGTTATTTTAGTGTTTGTTATAGCTTTTGTCTGGCTTTGGGTGCGACCATGCAACTGAAATCACAGATTAATTTGTTCACTAGGTTTTGACCGTAGCTTCGCTGTTGTGATGTATTATAGAGGTACCGTGCATATTACCGAGTTATAAGTAATGCTCGGTCGCACACTGGGATTTTTACCTTCTAGAAACCAAGAAACAGTCAACTTTGCCTCTTATTTGTTACTAGCGACCCGCTCCAGCTTCGCATGGTTGCAAATTATACACTAAAACCTTCCTCGAGAATCACTCTATCTATTAAAAACCCGCATCAAAAACCGTTGCGTAGTTTTAAAGATCTAAGCATACATAGGGACAGACAGACAGCCGAAGCGACTTTGTTTTATACTATGTGGTGAAGATATTTTAAAGGCCGTACGACGAAGTACCAATAGGTAATGTAATGTTAATGGGTTGTGTAGGTCTGGTAGACAGCCGCTCTACGTGAAAGACAGGTACTCAGCTAAATCCGGTTTGACTGGAAGCCTACCTCAATATAGTTAGGAAAAGGCTAGGCAGATGAGGACTAAGAAGTACCAATTCAATTATGATTGTGTCGTGAAAATTGAGGAAGAACCCGTAACTGAGGTTGACCATCAACCAATAACGAAGGTTTTTGGAATATAGGTATCTTAAGTTTCTCTTGCATAAATAAAGTTAAATTCAATATGTCGTGAAAGATTGGAGTGATGGGAATTGGATTCCTGAAAACAGTTTTTTCACATTACGTAGATATTAAGGAAACAGCTGATGTTTTTTGGCCAAGGATTTAACATCTAGCTAGTGAGTCGGCACACTCAACCTTACTGAATATTTTTCACGCAAATTCAGTTTTTGTGTTTTTTTACATATTGAAGAATGTTTTTGCTAGATGAGGAGAGGTTTTGTATCTTTTCTCTCTACAGTGGGGCTATTGCAGGCTGCTTCAAGTAAATCCAAAACTAATGGCGTTTCGGAACTCCAGGCGAGTCGCATCACTCGTAGCGCAGTAGCAAATTCATGGGAGAGCGGGGGAGAGGAGTGGTACACCGCACAGCGAGAACCGAACTTGTTTTGTTAATATTTTGGGTGTTTCAGCAGCCCCTAAAATATCATTTAACAGCTCAGGTACCCTGCAAAATTGCTCCAACAGTAATGATTAACGTTTTTATAAAGCTCGCCGAAAGCCTTTTCTACCGCCGCTAAAATAATTAACTTATTACAAAGTAATTTGCCGCCGTCTAACTAAATCGCAGGATTATGAGAGCGCGTTCTTATAAATTAATGTTCTCTTTATAAGGAAAATTAAATTTGGTTTGGTTCATTTTTTCACGCTGGTTTGAGAAACAAGTTATAGGCTGCCTTCTCTGTTACTGGTGACTGACTGACAAACAGTGCACAGCCGAAACTACTGGACGTAGGTAGCTGAAATTTAGCCTCGGAGAGTTGAGGGGAGGAATCAGATTTCTCAGAATTTCTAAGGTAATGGGAATAAAAACGAAATAAGCGCGTACAAAGTCGTGGACAAAAGCTATACATAAAATAGGAAACTAAAACACATACAATGGCAAGATTCCTTATCGCATTCCGCGATCTCTTTCCGGCAGCTAACACAATGATGGATGAGGGATAGGGGTCCTTATCTATAGTTGATAGGCATGAGTTGGTTTTATACCATCAACTTATAAGATAGATAATTATACCCGGTCGTTGTGGCGACGCTTGGGGGAGGCCTATGTCCAGCAGTGGATGTGTTTCGGCTGATATGATGATGATGGGTAGCGTATTAATTTCAATTACCAAGTTTCCGAAAAACCAGAAGCCAGAAGGACAGACTTACCTCGCACGGCTTAGACACGATACCTCGTGTTAGCCAGAAAATTGACTGTGTCATTCTATTCTATTCTGATATAGAATAGAATGACACTTTGTCGAGAGCCTATACACAGTCAGTCATTCTATTCTATTCTGATATAAGGCTGCGTTTCCACCAGAAATGTGCTATGCAACGTTGCTATGGATGCGTTTGATATCCACCAATCATATTCATCGGTCCACAAAGCGTAGCACTGGTGGAAACTGATGCAACTAAGCTACGTTTTTCACATGGTAGGATGCGTGCTGTGGATGCATGCCATAGATGCGGGCTATGAATGCGAGCTATAGATGCGATCGCAAGGTGTGTAGCTACGTGCAGAGTAGTGCGTGAATTTCCTATTGTCGATACATCGCATACCTCAAGCTGTGCATCTTCCTCGCACAGCTACATAGCTTAGCATCAGTGGAAACGGTTACATAGTATTTTTTTTTTTTATTATTGATAGGCACGCGCTTGACCACCATCCAGCCTATCTATCGTAATAGCTTAGCTTTAACATTCTCGCAGTGTGGTTGTATAGCACATCTCTGTAGGAAAAGCACCTTTAGGGATTGATCATGTGACATTTCGACAGCGTTTGTCAATCAATGTCATTTTTGACATTTTGACAATCGCCTACGCCACGCTATTGCTGACGGAATGTGACCGTTTGTATCCATTAGATAAAGTACCTAGATACTTATACCCTTTCATACGAGTACATAGTAAGTATCTTAAAAAGTGTAGGCGTATCAAAATGAAGATAGTTATTTAAGTTTGTTCAAGTTGTAGATAGTTGAAGCTGTAGAGAGCAGTGGTGGCCTGGTGGTAATGGCTGCGACTTACGAGATGTAGGTCGTAGGTTCGAATTTAGGCAGGCGCTTAACTTTGTGTAAATTATTTCATCACCACTGCTCTCAAAACGGTGAAGGAAAACTTCGTGAGCAAACCGGAATGTCCTAGAACCAAAAAATTCGAAGACATGTGACATCCACCAACCCGCACTAGGCCCGCATGGTGGATTACGGCCCACTCCCTCTCACCGAGAGGAGGCCTGTGTCCCAGCAGTGGGAACATTATAGGCTGATTATGCTTATGCTAAGTTGTAGATATAGAAATGTAAGACTGATCGCTTGGTCAGTCGTGAACTTAGTAATTGTTTGTAAGCTTGAATTAATTATTTATTTATCATGTGTGTACTGGATATGAGTTTGTTTTGCGGAGGCGTAGTAATATTGGTAGGAATATTGCTGTTTTTTTTTCTTGGTGTACGATTGTTTCATTACAAATATAAACAAGATTTTATTTTTGTTTATCAGGGTTTCCATTGAATGAAGTTTGTTTGAGAACAAAATACTGCAGATCACTATATGTTTCACTTAAATCAGAAAAATAAGTTTTCCCTAGGAGCCAATTTGTTAAACATGTTTTACGTAGCGTTTCATTAAAGTTAAAACCCTAGTACTAGGGGTAGTGAGTGCAATTTATCTCGTAAAAAGGAAACATCTTTCAACTCTTGTAAAGGAACAAATTATTCTGTAAACAATAGTTACTAATTGGCAGCTAAACTGCTCTAGCACTAAAAAGTGTCCGTCCACAGAGCAGCGAGGCGCCATACAGACACGGCATTTTAAAAACTTGCTAATAAACCGGTGCGAGTCGGACTCGCCCAACGAGGTCTCCGTACAAAGGGGTTTGAACTTTTGAACTTGACATAGCCCCGGGACATCGTCATTTTGATATTTTTTCAAAATCGCGGCGCATAATGTAACATGTATGTACGGGTAGAGGACACTCAAACCAATAAAAAATAATCGTAACTAAAGGTGAAGTTGCCATATGAAAACAATGAAAATCATTAAAAATTAACTTATAACACGCTTATTGTATTCTTATAACATTTCTAGGCTTGACTTAACAATTTATGTAAATTAAACACTATTCTTTTGCGAAGTCCTTAATAAAGTGGTTTTTTCTCGTAATTTTACTTTTTTCCAAAAAAAAAAACCAAGCTGGGTACTATTATTTGAATTTAATGTAATGCATATAAGCACATAATTATTTATTTATTTATATATGCTTTATTGAACACCAAAAAAGAAAAAACAAAGAATACCTTAAACTAAAACAATATACAATCGGCGGCCTTATCGCGTTCCGCGATCTCTTCCAGGCAACCTGGAATGGAAAGAGACAGCCTGGACATGATATGGGGCTGCAATTGGTGTGAACATAATAAACAATATTAACAGAGAAATATACGTAGGTAATAAATATGAACTGAAACATTATAAAAACATACAATATACAAAAATATATACATACTTAATATATAGGAAGAGGATATACTAATAATTCAAATATCATAGTGACAAGTAGGTAGTGTTCCTTAACTAGTCTTTTAAAAACAGGCAGTGATTGCGCGCGCTTAATTGACATAGGAAGAGCATTCCATAAACGAGCGGCCTGAACTGTAAAAGATTTATCTAAAAAAAATGTGCAATGCATTGGCATTTTAAGTTTTAAATTATCTGATGACCTAAGAAATCTTGTGTGGGAGTCACAAAGAAGCTGGAAACGTTTCTTTAGGTAAAGAGGGGTGGTTGGGGAAAAAAGCACAAGAGGGAAAGAATATGGGCATTCCGGCGAAGGCGGATAGGCAACCACTTGAGTTTAACACGGAATTCTGAAACATGGTCATATTTGCGCAAACCAAATATAAACCTTATGCAGAAATTTTGAAGTCGCTCAAGTATGTAAGTAGTAATTATGTAATTTTTAATGATAGTTATGATGTCACATGGTGACTTTATCTTGAAATATCTCGGCAACGTAACACTTTAGGCCACCATGTTCCTAACATTTTTTGTTTTTTGCTGAGAAAGGTAGAGGACACTTGTCCTCTACCTTTTGAAGTCACTCTATGGCGGCGGGGGAGCTATGCCACAATGGTTCTTTGCCCTTTGTAGGTACAATAATACATTAAATAAAGACTATATTTTTATGATTTAATTACAAATGTGTATTTTTCAGACTTTTCTCTATATTTATAGTATTAGACAATATTACTTAAATTACTTGCCAAATTTCATAGTTCTAGGTCAACGGAAAATACCCTATAAATTTTGATTCCCTTGAGATTGTCGAAGTATACGTGTTTTGCGGTATAAACGACCGTATCTTTTTTTACATCAGCCTAGTAGCTTCACACAGTTTCAAGGGACTGTAGATTACTTAGATCTACAGTCCCTTGAAGCTGTGAAAAATGGTTGTAATTTTAACTCGATACCTTCACGCATCTCCGAGATAAAGGGTTTAGACGGACGGACAACAAAGTGATCCTATAAGGGTTCCGTTTTTTCCTTTTGAAGTACGGAATCCTAAAAAGTAATCCACTCCAAGGCCTCCAGCTCAATTCCATCTTCGATTTAAAATTATTGGAGAGTTTTTCCCTATTGTGATGGCGACTGATTCAAGTGAAGGTCCTTCTAACTGACTCAGCAAGTCGCAGTTTACTTCGAACAGCCCCTGACGGTTCTGACAATAACTTTGATATCCAAACAAGCATTGCGCAGACACGGAAATGTCCCACAGACAGAGATTTGAGAAGTGGTCTCGAAGTTTAATATAACTATGCGCATTTACTATACGCACAGTGAACGTGTAGTGCAGTTCATCTACCCTATCAAGACGTGTGTGAGCTTTCTGTTTTAATAGCGTCAACAACACCTTAATGGCTATCTACGATATGAAGCCAGGAAGGCCTTTTCGGACATTGTCACGTTCATCTAAGCAAGGTCTGGAATGGCTCATGATAGTGGCGATGTGATCCTATAAGGGTTTTGTAAAAACGGTACCCTTATTGAATCACTTGGGTGTCTGTCTGTCACAGTCAGTTTTGGATCTACTGGACCGATCCTCTTGAAATTAGGTATGCATAATATGGGTTTCTGTGACTCAAACACAGACTCGTTACGTAAATAAATACATCTTTATTATTGGGGTCTCTTTTCGGGGTAAAACTAAAACATTAAAAAAAAAAGTTTTTCAATCTGTATCGTGTGACATGTCAAATGAAAGTGCTTACTATGAAGATTTTAATTATACTTTTTTCATAATTTTAATATAAATAGTTTTGAAGTTTCAAGAAGTGAAACCAAAAATGACCATTCCGAAACTACGGAGCCTAAAATTTTGAAAAATAACGCAGTTAATAGTTTTATACTTAAAACATTACAGGAAAACCTATAAACAGTCTGTAGTGTTAAAATAAAATGTTAAAAAAAATATTCGGGCCCCTTTGCACGCTACTCCGACTCGCACTTAGCCAGTTTGGTTTTACCCCCAGCGTTCTCACTGGCAAGATGGACAGATGCTATTAAAACATTAGAAGGCTGTTAGAGGCGGCATGTACCGAGCCGTCCATACTGCAGAAGAACGTTGCTGGACGCAATTCGCAGCAGAGAAAATGACCAGAAAGAGGGCGCATTCCGTGCTCTATGGCATCTGACACTAAATAGTGTGCCAGTCGAGTACTCTCCACGTTGACACGACGAGGGCGCAACGGAGGCCCGACGGCACTAAATTGAGTTCTGAAGCGTTTTGTACACTGATCAACTATATTGTTAGTAAGTGCGAACGCCTTTCTTCCGTTTCTATTTGCAGTCGAGCTTAAGAAGTCGGAAATCTTCTTTAGTTTTCTGCTTTTAACATGATCTACTGCCCCAAATGCCCACACACCTGTACTTTGGGGAATTAAATAGATGTCACCAACGCTGCAATTAACTAAGGAGGCCGAAATAATCTAAGGAGTTAAACCATTGACTTTATCATCATATCAGCCGAAAGATGTCCACTGCTGGACATAGGCCTCCCCCAAACCATTGACTTGAAAAGTAGAAAATATGATATACTAGTAAGTCATAGGCTTTTTACTATTCAAATAGGACGAAAAGAGTGGATGTTCTTTCATACTACGACTTGTATTATTAAAATTGGCTATAGCCAAATTCCAAATTTATACACAATCAAATAAAAAATAAATATATAAATTAAATATATAAATAAATATATTTTATTTATAATCAGGATATGGTCATCCCATTATCCCTTTCATCGGTGAAAGGTGTACTGCCAACAAAAAAATCTATTCCAGTAGACAATTCGATACATATTAATATTATAAATGTCTGTTATGCTTTTGCGGCTAAACGGTTAATCCGCGGGTCTTAAAGGCCGCTTTTGTAGAATCATATTATGATCTAAATACTAACCACACAACAATCTGTCAAATTAAATTTTCATCTTTATCACTACGGTATTAGGTTCTAGATTGATAAGGAAAATTTGACAGTTTCAGGCTTGATGTGCTGGCTGATTCGACTAAAGTGGCCTTTTTAGACCCGCCGATCGTGATGCAATTTAGTCATCTGCCTAGCCTTTTCCCAACTATATTGGGGTTGGCTTCCAGTCAAGCCAGATTCGTAACAACTGCCAAAGATTTACAAATGACAGCCGGGACCAACGGCTTAACGTGCTTTCCGAGGCACGGAGGAAACTCGTTATGTTAAGATGGTCACCCATCCACATACCAACCTTGGCTAGCGTTGCTTAACCTTAAAGATCGACCCGTGCAGCTGTTATTATTTAGCCACGAGCTCCTCTTTGATGCAATTTAATATGTGGAGATATAATCCTGGAGAAGGAGTTTGTCTCTTTATTATCCGAATGATATCCAAATCTGCGATAATGACATCCACGCGAACGGAGTCACAGGCAAAAGTTAGTTTGATATAAATAACGGTTTTTGGCACAAACAAAAACACTAAGAGCAGGAGCAAGGACCAAACGAAATACCTTAGAGTACATACAAAAAAAAAACTATCTCTGCCAGTGCCAATTGCATAGCTCTTTGAATTTTCAATAAATTCTATTTGGTTTTAAAACTGTGACTATAATATCTACTAGCACTTCGCCCGCGACTTCGTTCGCGCGTATTTAGTTGGTACTCCACGAACTACATCTCCCCTCTACCCACTTAATAGGGTAATGTGTAAATTACTTCTTAATAGACTCAACGTTTCGCTCATACCGCAACATTTTTCTAACTTAGAGTATTTTTATACCCGTCGTAACTTTTAAACGAAAGGTTCGATTTGAATAATTTAAAGTGTAATTTACATCTAGATAATCAACCTTAATTATCGAATAATTTAAATGGATAAGGATTAATATCATGATACCAAAATCACCACTATTCCATTCCATCACATTGCTCTATTGTCAATAGTTTCCGCAGCGTACGCGATATAAGGATCTTTTTTGTATTTTTTTCACACCTTGGGTTACATTATCGAAGTTTTCACACGGATCCCTAACTTTTTTGAAAATATTCTATAACCCATGTTCATCAAGGATAATGTAGAATTCTAATGGTGAAAGAATTTTTCAAATCGGTCCAGGAGTTTCGGAACCTATTCAATTCAAACAAACAAACAAACAAACATACAAACAAACAAATCTTTCCTCTTTGTAATATTAGTGTAGATGTAGTTAAGCAATTACGCTTGGAGACGAGCAAATAAAAAATCTCTTTGTTCTAAAACATTATGCGACAATCTAGACTACGTTAGTTCTTCCCTGTTTATCTTGTTAAACCGGTGATCCGAGGAAAGTGGATGGAAAAGCTTTTTTTTTTTATTTTCGTTCATTTTAGAAAATTAGCTATTTACCTATATGAGTGACGTCGCTAAACTAGAAGAGGAGGTATAAAGACGCCTCTGTGATCAAGAATATTTAATATTATTATGTAGAAAATTAACATTCAAATATCAGAACAAACTTAATTACATTATTTTTATTTCATTTATGTGCTGTCATTTGTGTGTTTTTGAACAAAAACACACAAATAAAACAAAACAAAATAGTAATCCTGAATGATTGTATCTCCTCGCTACGCCACCCCGTAGCCCGTAGCTCGTAGCTCGTAGCAGGCGTAGCAAAAAAAAAAAACTGCTCCGCCGCGACAGTGCATCACTGCCGTGACCAGGATTCGAACCTGGGTTACTACGGCCACAACGTAGGGTCCTAACCACTAGACGATCACGGCTACCGGAGCTGGTGACTGTGCAGCCGAAATATCAGACTGTATCTCGTTTAAACTGGAGTACTTTCACTTACAATTTACCACGGTTTGCGCAAGAGACGTAATGTAACAACTCGCGTATACAAAGATTAATCTTACAATCACCATTCGCTATCCATTGATGGTTTACTAAACGATTTCGATCAATGTTTGAAGCCTACTCGAGTGATGGACGTAAAGTGCTTCGCACAGTTAAGAAGTTCCAAAATAGTTCAGAAAAAAATTACCTGAACACTATTCTTGATATATCTCTGCTGAACTATTCCTATTATATAATATTCTAATATGATAATTGTGAAATTATGTATGGATAAATAGATGGATGGATTTTTGTCACTCTTTTAACGCAACAACTACTAGAAGGGTTTGAATGGGCACGTATATGATTAATACGTAGAATACTTTTTTATCATGATTCGAAGATCACACAGGTGAAGTCGCGGTTAGCAGCCAGTCTAGTATCTTATAGTTGAAGTGTGCCTACAAACTATGGCTTCAGAAGAAGCTTTTAATTAACTAAAACTAATTCCAATTAAAGATGAAAGTACCGTAGAGAAGACTATGCAACTACAACAATTATTGCAATATCTTATATCACCAGAACCAAATCTATGTATCGGCTGTGGTCGCATATAAATATTAAAGTCCAAATGCAAAAGATATGCTCCGCCGCGACAGTGTATCACTGCCGTGACCAGGATTCGAACCTGGGTTACTACGGCCACAACGTAGGGTCCTAACCACTAGACGATCACGGCTACCGGAGCTGGTGGCTGTAGACCCAAAAATGCCGATCACTTAAAAACGAAATGCAATGAAATGAGACCACTCTCACTGTCGATTAAACTTGCTCTTGCGCATGAACAGTTTTTTTTTTCGGTATAAGCGTTTTTTGCAGGTAAATCCTCAATTCAAATTAGATTTTTGGCATTCATGAACTGAAATAAATAACATGGAGAGCAGAATTTGACCATACTTACCATATTTTTTAATATTTTTTTTTATTGAATTATTCATCATCATTATCAGCTGACACACGTCCACTGTTGGACACAGGCCTGCCCCAAGCGTCGTCACAACGACCGATCCTGCGCGTCTTGCATACATCGGCTACCCGCCGCCGTTGAAATTAATTCAATAAATTATGTAGGTTTTTAGACATGAATTTCTCTTGCTTTGAAAATCCTACTGTTATTTCTGGAACCTCTTACATTATCCCCTCATTTGTAAGATGAAACATCATTTGTCCGTGCATCGTTTATGTATACATGTTGGATCTTCAAAAAAGAATCTGCTCCACCGCGACAGTGCATCACTGCCGTGACCAGGATTCGAACCTGGGTTACTACGGCCACAACGTAGGGTCCTAACCACTAGACGATCACGGCTACCGGAGCTGGTGAGTGTAGCTCCGAATTTTGATATTACTTCGTGTTAAATTAAATGCCTTTCACTGAAAATTCGTTACAGTTTGCGCAAGACATGACTTAGTGCTGACGTAGTTTTATATAAACCAACGAGGTTTTAATACAAGTGATGTTATATGCATACAAAAAAGTCCCTTCTTCTGTAATGGTTTTTTTTTTACTTTAGATGGGTTTGTTTTGTTGTAGTCTAGGTCAGAGGTAACAGAGACCAAGTCGACGATGGAGTGAGCTTAACCAAAAGAAGCCTGTTCACTCTAACTTTGAAGAGATTGGGGTTGAATGCTTTCGGAAACACATTTTCGTAAGGTCTTTGTTATCGCACATTTCTATGTGTTAATTGAAAGAGCGGTCTTTATGAGTGAATTATTTAAACGACTTCAAAAAAAGAAGTCTCAATTCGGTTGTATTTTGTTCTTGTATTTTTTATGTTCCTCCGTCACTCCATCATTTATGAACCGATTTGAAAAACTCTTTCATCTGATAGGATATACTTCTCGATTGGTCCCATAGAATTTTTATCAATATCGGTTGGTTAGGAACTTTTGCTTTTAAATCAAAATAGCTGGAATTTGTCTACTTGGATGACGGTTTTTTGCCATCCAACTTGTAATCTTTTTTTTTTTTTGAAGTCGGTTGTATTTTTTTGTAAAAAGTTGTTTTTTAACCCTAAAACTGGTTAGTCGGCCGTAAAAGGTCAGTGATCCTAGTTCTCTCTTCCTTTCTTTAAAACTCATGCTGATACGAGGTACCAGTACAGCAGCATTGATGCTTATGCTCTCTCCGGCAGAGAACATGTACCAGCTGCTGAGGCATCACCACACCGTACTGAGGACCTATGGCCTGGTGCTCAACACTCTAGTTGCCATTTTAGTTATCTTACACTGGCAGCCCACTATATTTATACAATATTATCTACACATTCATTAAAATAAAAATGATATTCTTGAACATTTGATCATTATTTTTTTTTTATATTATTATTATGACGCATGACGTGATTGCAGTCCGAGTGTATCTTAATGAATTATTTAATAAAAATCGCACCTGCAGATAGTTTATGTCGGGTACATTAAGATGGCCACCTTTGTAAGACGAAAAAAATGGCACCGCGTGCAGTGTCTGGTGGGAGAGCCCTATGTTCGGCCAACAGGCGAGACTGCACACACAGCTCGTAGCTTAATAAGTGGATACAATCTATGTATTTCTTACTATATAATTATTATTATTTTTTTCTATTTATAGGCACGCGTTTGGTCACTATCTCACCTGATGGTAAGCGATGATGTGGTCGAAGATGGAACACGCTTGCCTAGAAGTAACCTATTCACTCTTGACTTAAAGACTCCCAGGTTGTAGCTATCGGGAAACACAGACCCTGGCAGGGAATTCCACTACTTAGCTGTACGCACATACGAATGTATTCCCAAAAGTTTTGTGCGTGTAGGTGGGAGGTCCACCATGTTTATATTACCACTGTCTAATGTTACCAATAGTTTAATATGCAACTATTAGCACAATATGGACCTATTCGTCTGCAAATAATGATTCCTTTAAAAACATGATACAAAATATTATTACGTTAAAGAAGATATAATAACTAGGAACTTCCTGGTCCTTTTATCCGAAATTCCCCATCCGACTAAGAATGCGTCGAGGAAATAACATAAGAATAAGAAAATCTTTTACAATAGCTACAAAAGGAAACGTGCCTCCCTATTGCTACTCGGCTACCGTACGACCCATATATTGCTTTGGTACAGTCAACAAAAGAGTTAGGTAATAAATAACGAATTGTAATAAGCGCCTGCTCCACGAGCGAGTGGCTCGCGGCAATATTATCGTCCTGCCACTTCAATCTATAACAACTCTATGAACGTGTCTCCACACGGCGATATCATTGCGGCGAGGGACATTGATGAGCAGAACGTCAACTCGCGGCGAATCACTCACTCGTGGAGATAGTACCTTATAACTGCACAATAACCAATACATATTCGACCCCGGCATTGCATATTTATTAATCAATCTGTCAAGCCTTTTTTATTAATTTTATTTATTTCAGTTAACAATAATCCATATTTAAAATTCTCACAAATGTCAACTTCAAAAATACACAAAAATAAATTCAACTTAAATAAAATATATAAAAATAAAATAATATCATCATTTCAATCAAAAATAAATTCACAATACAAAAAAATCAGATTAACTTAAAATCAAATATTAAATTAAAACTAAAAAAAATTAAATCAAATTAAAAAAAAACAAACATTAAATCAGAGTTTGAAAAAAAATCAAACTATTTCGGTGTCGGAAACCGACACCGAAATAGTTGGAGCGACTACCCATTTGACCTACTCGTATGTAACCCACTGACTGGGTAACACGATGTCACTTACCATTACTAGTTGTCAGAATTTTAAGCTTCTGAAAACCTTACGGGTTATCCTGACTGTCAAAAATCTACAAAATAATGGCATCCGGTACCAGCAGCTTAACGTGTTCTTCGAGGCACGAATGATTTTTTTTTAAATCATCAAATGACTCCTCCCGCTCTAGGCGGATCGGGAGTATCAGACTCTTAATGACTAAAACCGATCCGTGTTCCTCCTAATGCCTTTTACGTCCCAGTGACTCTTTCGAACAAATTCCTCAACCCTGGATAAAAAAATCTAGGTAGGTATGTATGTTAAGAAAACATGCATGCACATGCATGAACCGACATCGGTAGGTGTTGCTTTAACTAGAAGAATTTGTGTATTAGTCTTTTCGTCTCGAACCTTTGCTGTGAGAGGACGTGTAGTTGGTTGCTGCAGTGTAGTGGCATTTTTTATTCTTGATTTTTGAGTGCGCATTTTGGAGAAAATCGGTCCCTCTCTTACTATCTTGCGGGAACTACCATATACGACGGCGTCCATATTGGATTTTGTCTCTCCGTCTCATTCGCACAGGCGTGAACCAAATCACAACTTGTAAGTGTTTTACTTTTTATTATTAATTTGAAGAACTTGGATTTAAATTGAAGAAACATTGGAAAAAGTCCAAGCGCCTGGCGGGGTTCGAACCGTCGACCACCTCGTGCCGAGCGGACTACGAGTTGTATACAGAAGCCACTGCGCCACGGACAGTGAGCGCTGCGACGCGAAATTAGTGACCACTATCTGCGTGCCGGCGCTGACCTGTTGCATGTCTGTCTCGTATTCGCCTGCATGAATTAACTACCTAGTAGTTACCCTAAAATCGACAAATTAGCTGGCTGAACAACGCAATTATTTGAAACAACTGTACATCATTTGAAGCTTTAAGATGATTCGTTCACCATCCGGGCAAAGCTCATCCAACCCGGACATACCTTCAACACCGGAATTATCTCAAAACATCACTAGTAGGAAGCGTAAAACACCGGAAAACGAGGCTTTGATTTTGTTTGACTCCTTTAAATCTGAATTATTGCAAACTCTAAAGGACTGGCGCCAAGAAATGAATAATAACTTCGAACAAATAAATCAGAATATTAATAATATAAGAAGCGATTTCGACCAGTACAAAATTGAAATTAAAAAAGAGCTCGGATCCCTATTTACGGAGCAGTCGAATATCGTGTCGCAGTTCGCAAAGTTGTCAGAGGAAGTTTCTGTCCTAAGGGAATCAAATCAATTCATGAGTGGCCAGTATGATGACGTCAAAAAACGCCTGAATGAAATGCCTTCGCAAACAAACACACAATACGAACAAACTTTAATGGACTTAGAGGCGAAATTAGACTTGTTGGAGCAGCAAGCAAGACAGTGTAACATAGAAATCTCTAACATACCTGAAAGACGCAATGAGAATCTCCTTGACTTACTTGAGGGTTTGGGTAAGCAGATAGGTTACAATATTAGGAAAGAAGATGTTGTCTCTGTACACCGTGTTCCCCACGCTGCGCCGACTAACAAGCCCAAGAACATTGTTGCGAAATTTACAACAAGAATCTTACGTGATAATATAATTAGCGCCTACAGAATGAAGAAGGGGCTATCCTCTGAACAATTAGGAATATCAGGTACCTCACATAAAGTCTTCGTAAACGAACACCTCACGCTTCGAAATAAGCAGCTTTTTCGTAAGGCCCGGGAAGCAGCAAATCGTGAGGGATATAAATTCGTATGGACTAAACATTCTACAATACTCGTCAGAGAGATTGAAAATACCACCGTGCTGGCTATTCGGACGCTCAAAGACATCGAGAAAATTAAGACCAAAACTACTAAAATTACCCCCTCAGTGTAAACTTGCCTTTCATGTTAAATTACGTAACATAAGATATTTTATATTATTTGTCGGATATTTGCAGAAGCACACCATAAATACATTTATTTTTTTGATATACGCTAAACTATTGACGTGTTCGTTGGCAATACAATACTCTAAAGTAATACAGCTAAAAAATTGTTTCACAAGTCATGGCTAATCACAATATAAATAACTTAACGGTTTATTATCAAAACTGTCGTGGCATGCGTACAAAGTTGAAAACAATATTCTTTAATATAATGTCCAATTCGTATGACATAATAATTTTATCGGAAACCTGGCTAAACAGTAGCATATTTGATGATGAGTTCATAGACCAACGATATACTGTTTACAGATGTGACAGAGACCTAAATTTGACGCAAAAGTCAGATGGGGGAGGAGTTTTGGTGGCAGTCATGAAGTATCTTAAACCGTATCGTCTCTCTGCACCGACACTTACACCGATGTCAAAGTTTCTGGAACTGGTTCTAGTCCAATTACCTAGTACTGAACTATCTGGCTGTTATTTACTTGGCGCAGTTTACATACCAGATAGGTCACCCATAGCTGTTTATAATTTATATTTTGAAATTCTTAATGACATCATAAGAGAAAACAGCATATCCAACCTGCTACTAATCGGAGATTATAATATACCTGATGCCCATTGGCAATATCAAGCTAACTCTTCTGCCCTTGTTTCTAATGGAACATCATCAATTTGTGACGGACTGCGAAACTTCATGACTCTTCACCAGGCCTCTCAATACAATGCAATTAAAAATTCAAACGACAGAATTTTGGACTTGTGCATCACTAACGTAACTGACTGCTCTGTGATGCAATCGCAAGACCCGATTTCTGTTCCAATAGACGTTCATCACCCTCCATTCTATGTTATAATTCCTTTCGCATCTCATGTAAGTAATAATATGAACCGTAACCCCGTAAAAAAACCTAACTTTTTTAAGGCCAATTACGAACTACTAAATAAAGAGTTGATGGACATTTCTTGGAACATGATACTAGACCAGCTTCCAGCAGAGAATGCGGTTAACTTATTCTATGAAACTGTCTACGATATTGTCAAAAAGAATGTTCCACTATCAAAGTCTAAACTAACTCGTTATCCAATATGGTTTAGTCCATCTCTCATACATATCTTCAAAAACAAACGTAAAGCTTGGATTAAGTGGAAAACATATAAAAATGACTCGGATTATGAAATATTCTCATTATACAGAGCCCGTTTTAAATGTGAAGTTACGAAATGTTACAAGATGTACATCAATTCTGTAGAGGATTCTATACCTAAAAATACAAAATTTTTCTGGTCTTATATACGTAACAAAAAAACCACGGCAGGTATACCATCAAGCATGACATACAAAAACCAATCGTCGCAAGATCCCGAAACTATCTGTAACTTGTTCTCGTCATTTTTCCAGTCTGTTTATCAGCCGTCTTCCTTAACACCCCAATGGTCTCCACCAAATAATTATTCGGATCAGTGTGATTTATTACACCATATCTACTTTGATGTAGTTGGTATTCAAGGGGAATTGAAAAAACTAGACCCCTCCAAGGGTCCAGGGCCAGATGGACTACCAGCTGTGTTTCTTAAACGCACTGCTGAATCAATATGTGACCCATTGCACATTATTTTTAACAAATGCATCGCTGAGGGTTTCTTTCCAGACATTTGGAAATGCGCCTACATTGTCCCAATCCATAAAAGTGGTTCAAAGCATGACGTCACAAATTACCGTCCAATATCAATAATCAGTGCAACATCAAAACTCTTTGAGAAGCTCGTTCATAATGCCATCTATCCCTTCATCCATAACTATATCATACCCGAACAACACGGTTTTGTTAAACAAAAATCCACTATGACGAACTTAGCAACTTACTCCAATTTTCTATTCCATAGTATTGACAAGAGAATTCAGGTGGATGCTGTCTATACAGATTTTCAGAAGGCATTTGATAGAGTAGACCATGAAATCCTTCTTAATAAAATAGCGTTCAATGGAATTAGGGGCAATCTTTTGCGTTGGTTTTGCTCTTATATTACTAACCGCAGCCTGGTAGTCGTGATAAATGGGTACAAGTCGGGAAGTGCTGGGATGTCATCCGGTATTCCTCAGGGCTCCATATTGGGACCTTTGCTTTTTGTTATATTTATAAACGACATAAATTCATGCTTTAAATACACAAATTTTCTTTTATATGCTGACGATTTGAAATTATATAAAATCATAAAAAATGTTAATGATTGCTCAGAACTACAGAGCGATCTTAACCGACTCTCTGAATATTGTACAGTTAATAAGTTAAATTTAAGTATACCCAAATGCCAGATCATCAGCTTCACTAAAAAAAAAACTATAATAAAATATGGTTATACCCTATGTGGTACTGTACTTAACAGAGTAACAACGCTTAGAGATCTGGGAATACTATTTGACAGTAAATTACATTTGGATCTTCATATAGAGAACATCATAACCAGAGCATTTAAAATGTACGGCTTTGTTTTCAGAACAGCTACCGACTTTAGGCGCCCTTGCACATTTTTACACCTGTATCGTTCACTTATTCGTTCTCAGCTTGAATACGCCTGTCTAATATGGGATCCGTTATATAATAAATACAAAGTAGCCATTGAAAAAGTACAACGCAAATTCTTACGAACTATGCAATACAAATGCCAACTTCCACGCTTACCTTACAAAGACCTATTAGCAAAGTATAATTTACTCTCACTCGAGAAGAGACGAATGCTTCTGCAAGTAATGACACTGCATGACATTTATCATAATAAGCTGAACTGTGTAGACATTAGTAATGATATTAGACTTGTAGTACCTAGATCGATTAACCGCCGTGGGGTGCGCGAGTACCGATTGTTTGATCAGGCATCATGTCGGACAAACGCGGGTAAGCGTGCACCCCTTTGGCGTCTCACGCAAATTTATAATGAACACTTCATAGATGTAGACATATTTATGCTCAATAGAAATGCTTTTAGAAGTAAAGTTATTAATGTACTGAACAACTTAGATGTAGCTTTTGATAACTAACTACCTAGCTTTTTTTATTATTATTGTTCTCTCCTTTTTTTTTTTTGTACTGATTTGTAACGTTATAAAATGTTAAATAGATTGTAAGTAGTAACTGGCTCATCTAGTCCTCATCATAGCATAGACACCTCTTTGTTAATATGTGGAAAATGTTGTTGTTATTACATTATTTTGTTTTTATGTAACATATTGATAAGCCCTTTATGTAATGTAATATCGTTTTTTTTCCCAAATAAAATAAAATAAAATAAAATAAATAAAATAAAAGAAGTTGCAAGCTTAGTTTACTTATCTTTCATGTTGACTGTACAAAGAAATTGAATAGGTTAGGAGGTCGAATATTTAAATTGATGGCACCGATAAGGTCGGCCAATATTTGATCAAGTGATTGGTAACGTAACAAACATTGTGATTTAAGCCCGGGCGTGCTTCTATGTAACTGTAGACATATGGGGCATGTTTGCAAAGGTTGGGCGGGGTTGAGCGCAAACATGGTGATAAGTGGACATGTAAATGAAGTTGAAGGTCGAATGGCTATCACATTGTCTGCGAGACAAACAGACACAATAGAAAATGTATTATTTGTCGGTCACCGGTGACCGACGCGGCTGTGAATGTCTCCGATTACTGTACATACAACTTTTTATTTGATTTTATTTTCTCATGTCTAAAATAGCCGGCTAAGTGCGAGTCGGTCTCATAAAAATGCGGCAACAGAAATACACACTTTGTGAATATTAGAACTGTCTACCTATTACAGACGGATGGACGGATGAACGGACAGGGGGGCTTAGTAATAAGGTTCCGTTGGATACCCTTTGGGCACGGAACCCTAAAAATCCGGCATTCTTTTTTCGTGTCGATTGACTGCGCGTTTCAATTTTTGACCAACCAGTATGTGTATGTTTAATCAAACACGTTCAGGTCCTGTAAAGAGCACATAGTTGGCATAAAGCGCAGGAAAGTACTCAAACTTAAGCAAAAAACTACTTAAAGTGGCTCTCCTGTCGTTGTCCAAATATTTGTCGTCTTTTATGATGGTTAAATTTAGACTAACACAATACATTCTATCCAATTTTAAGTTTTCTTATAAACCGTTTCATAAGCTTTAGGAATACTGTCTAAAAAATTTGCATACTGTTGTCCGACCATAATCAAGGGTAATTAATTTGCAAACAGCAAATAAGATGGATATTTATTTAAAAGTATTTAGGGTCGCATAATTACCCACAGACTCCTTTATATAATCCCTAAGGATTGAATCCTAATTGAAACTGGAATAAATCTCTCGAAAACCCAACATGCATATTCATATCTTAATTAAAAATATTAAAAAAGTAAAAGAATTTGCTCCGCCGCGACAGTGTATCACTGCCGTGACCAGGATTCGAACCTGGGTTACTACGGCCACAACGTAGGGTCCTAACCACTAGACGATCACGGCTACCGGAGCTGGTGACAATGAAGCCGAATTTCTCGCTCACTTTGCTCAAAACCTGTTGGAATTGGGCCACTTTCACTACCGATTGGGCTCGTTACGACATCTCTTGAGAAATTTCCATTGAACCATTGTTGGGCTTGATTGTAGTAGAAATCGATCAATGAATAAGTTGTTGGTTAGACTAGCGAGATGTCGTGAGTTCAAACCTCACCTGTTGCATTGTTGAAGTGCAGCCACTTTTAGTGGCCACATTCTCTATGACTAATGTCCCCTATTATAGGTAACTAGTTTACAACGCAACTTCGTCTGCGTCACAAATTTCATTACTGCTCCGCTCCTATTGGTCTTAGCGTGATGATATATAGCCTTCCTCGATAGACAGGCTATCTAACACTGAAAGAATGTTTCAAATCGGACCAGTAGTTCCTGAGATTAGCGCGTTCAAGTAAACAAACAAACTCTTCAGCTTTTTATATTAGTATAGATATAGATTTCCTTTCGTTTTTAAGTGTTTTTCGTGGACAATAGTTTCCAAGCTTACGAGTCACGGATAGAGAAACAAAACACGAGCATATTGTTATGTACGAGTACGTCTGGATTGGTCTTCACATGTGTCATTCAACAAAATAGTAATCCTGAATGATTGTATCTCCTCGCTACGCCACCCCGTAGCCCGTAGCTCGTAGCTCGTAGCAGGCGTAGCAAAAAAAAAAAACTGCTCCGCCGCGACAGTGCATCACTGCCGTGACCAGGATTCGAACCTGGGTTACTACGGCCACAACGTAGGGTCCTAACCACTAGACGATCACGGCTACCGGAGCTGGTGACTGTGCAGCCGAAATATCAGACTGTATCTCGTTTAAACTGGAGTACTTTCACTTACAATTTACCACGGTTTGCGCAAGAGACGTAATGTAACAACTCGCGTATACAAAGATTAATCTTACAATCACCATTCGCTATCCATTGATGGTTTACTAAACGATTTCGATCAATGTTTGAAGCCTACTCGAGTGATGGACGTAAAGTGCTTCGCACAGTTAAGAAGTTCCAAAATAGTTCAGAAAAAAATTACCTGAACACTATTCTTGATATATCTCTGCTGAACTATTCCTATTATATAATATTCTAATATGATAATTGTGAAATTATGTATGGATAAATAGATGGATGGATTTTTGTCACTCTTTTAACGCAACAACTACTAGAAGGGTTTGAATGGGCACGTATATGATTAATACGTAGAATACTTTTTTATCATGATTCGAAGATCACACAGGTGAAGTCGCGGTTAGCAGCCAGTCTAGTATCTTATAGTTGAAGTGTGCCTACAAACTATGGCTTCAGAAGAAGCTTTTAATTAACTAAAACTAATTCCAATTAAAGATGAAAGTACCGTAGAGAAGACTATGTCCAGCAATGGGACAATACCAGTAATAATGTAGTAATAATTATTGCAATATCTTACATCACCAGAACCAAATCTATGTATCGGCTGTGGTCGCATATAAATATTAAAGTCCAAATGCAAAAGATATGCTCCGCCGCGACAGTGTATCACTGCCGTGACCAGGATTCGAACCTGGGTTACTACGGCCACAACGTAGGGTCCTAACCACTAGACGATCACGGTTACCGGAGCTGGTGGCTGTAGACCCAAAAATGCCGATCACTTAAAAACGAAATGCAATGAAATGAGACCACTCTCACTGTCGATTAAACTTGCTCTTGCGCATGAACAGTTTTTTTTTTCGGTATAAGCGTTTTTTGCAGGTAAATCCTCAATTCAAATTAGATTTTTGGCGTTCATGAACTGAAATAAATAACATGGACAGCAGAATTTGACCATACTTACCATATTTTTTAATACATTTTTTTATTGAATTATTCATCATCATTATCATATTATCAGCCGACACGTCCACTGCTGGACATAGGTCTGCCCCAAGCATCGTCACAACAACCGATCCTGCGCGTCTCGCATCCATCGGCTACCCGCCACCGTTGAAATGAATTCAATAAATTATGTAGGTTTTTAGACATGAATTTCTCGTGCTTTGAAAATCCTATTGTTATTTCTGGAACCTCTTACATTATTCCCTCATTTGTAAGTTGAAACATTTATATTCTAAGTCCATGCATCGTTTGTTGTTATGTATACACGTTAAATCTTCAAAAAAGAATCTGCTCCGCCGCGACAGTGCATCACTGCCGTGACCAGGATTCGAACCTGGGTTACTACGGCCACAACGTAGGGTCCTAACCACTAGACGATCACGGCTACCGGAGCTGGTGACTGTAGCTCCGAATTTTGGCATTACTTCGTGTTATATTAAATGCCTTTCACTGAAAATCTCGTTACAGTTTGCGCAAGACATGACTTAGTGCTGACGTAGTTTTATATAAACCAACGAGGTTTTAATACAAGTGATGTTATATGCATACAAAAAAGTCCCTTCTTCTGTAATGGTTTTTTTTTTACTTTAGATGGGTTTGTTTTGTTGTAGTCTAGGTCAGAGGTAACAGAGACCAAGTCGACGATGGAGTGAGCTTAACCAAAAGAAGCCTGTTCACTCTAACTTTGAAGAGATTGGAGTTGAATGCTTTCGGAAACACATTTTCGTAAGGTCTTTGTTACCGCACATTTCCATGTGTTAATTGAAGGAGCGGTCTTTATGAGTGAATTTTTTAAACGACTTCAAAAAAAGAAGGAGGGTCTTAATTCGGTTGTATTTTGTTTTTGTATTTTATGTTCCTCCGTCACTCCGTCATTTATGAACCGATTTGAAAAACTCTTTCATCTGTTAGGATATACTTCTCGATTGGTCCCTTAAAATTTTTATCAATATCGGTTGGTTAGGAAGTTTGGCTTTTAAATCAAAATAGCTGGAATTCGTCTACTTGGATGACGGTTTTTTGCCATCCAACTTTTCTCGGTTGTATTTTTTTGTAAAAAGTTGTTGTTTAATCCTAAAACTGATTAGTCGGCCGTAAAAGGTCAGTGATCCTAGTTCTCTCTTCCTTTCTTTAAAACTCATGCTGATACGAGGTACCAGTACAGCAGCATTGATGCTTATGCTCTCTCCGGCAGAGAACATGTACCAGCTGCTGAGGCATCACCACAGCGTACTGAGGACCTATGGCCTGGTGCTCAACACTCTAGTTGCCATTTTAGTTATCTTACACTGGCAGCCCACTATATTTATACAATATTATCTACACATTCATTAAAATAAAAATGATATTCTTGAACATTTGATCATTATTTTTTTTTTTATATTATTATTATGACGCATGACGTGATCGCAGTCCGAGTGTATCTTAATGAATTATTTAATAAAAATCGCACCTGCAGATAGTTTATGTCGGGTACATTAAGATGGCCACCTTTGTAAGACGAAAAAAATGGCACCGTGCAGTGTCTGGTGGGAGAGCCCTATGTTCGGCCAACAGGCGAGACTGCACACAGCTCGTAGCTTAATAAGTGGATAAAATCTATGTATTTCTTACTATATAATTATTATTTTTTTTACTATTTATAGGCACGCGTTTGGTCACTATCTCACCTGATGGTAAGCGATGATGTGGTCGAAGATGGAACACGCTTGCCTAGAAGTAACCTTGAATAGGTTACTTCTAGGCAAGCTCTTGACTTAAAAGCTCCCAGGTTGTTGCTATCGGGAAACACAGACTTAGGCAGGGAATTCCACTACTTAGCTGTACGCACATATGAATGTATTCCCAAAAGTTTTGTGCGTGTAGGTGGGATGTCCACCATGTTTATTTTACCACTGTCTAATGTTACCAATAGTTTAATATGCAACTATTAGCACAATATGGACCTATTCGTCTGCAAATAATGATTCCTTTAAAAACATGATACAAAATATTATTACGTTAAAGAATATATAATAACTAGGAACTTTCTGGTCCTTTTATCCGAAATTCCCCATCCGACTAAGAATGCGTCGAGGAAATAACATAAGAATAAGAAAATCTTTTACAATAGCTACAAAAGGAAACGTGCCTCCCTATTGCTACTCGGCTACCGTACGACCCATATATTGCTTTGGTACAGTCAACAAAAGAGTTAGGTAATAAATAACGAATTGTAATAAGCGCCTGCTCCACGAGCGAGTGGCTCGCGGCAATATTATCGTCCTGCCACTTCAATCTATAACAACTCTATGAACGTGTCTCCCTCCACACGGCGATATCATTGCGGCGATTCAACGAGGGACATTGATGAGCAGAACGTCAACTCGCGGCGAATCACTCACTCGTGGAGATAGTGCCTTATAACTGCACAATAACCAATACATATTCGACCCCGGCATTGCATATTTATTAATCAATCTGTCAAGCCTTTTTTATTAATTTTATTTATTTCAGTTAACAATAATCCATATTTAAAATTCTCACAAATGTCAACTTCAAAAATACACAAAAATAAATTCAACTTAAATTAAATATATAAAAATAAAATAATATCATCATTACAATCAAAAATAAAATCACAATACAAAAAAATCAGATTAACTTAAAATCAAATATTAAATTAAAACAAAAAAAAACCAAATAAAAAAAAAACAAACATTGAATCAGAGTTTGAAAAAAAGTTGGAGCGACTTCCCATTTGACCTATGTAACCCACTGACTGGGTAACACGATGTCACCATTACTAGCTGTCAGAATTTTAAGCTTCTGACAACCTTACAAGTTATCCTGACTGTCAAAAATCTACAAAATAATGGCATCCGGTACCAGCAGCTTAACGTGTTCTTCGAGGCACGAATGATTTTTTTTTAAATCATCAAATGACTCCTCCCGCTCTAGGCGGATCGGGAGTGTCAGACTCTTACTGACTAAAACCCAATCGTGTTCCTCCTAATGCCCTTTGCGTTCCAGTGCCGCGATGACTCTTTCGAACAAATTCCTCAACCTTGGATAAAAAAATCTAGGTAGGTATGTATGTTAAGAAGAAGGTGCACATGCATGAACCGACATCGGTAAGCGTTGCTTTAACTAGAAGATTGTGAATCTGTCTAAAAGAAGTTGCAAGCTTAGTTTACTTATCTTTCATGTTGACTGTACAAAGAAATTGAATAGGTTAGGAGGTCGAATATTTAAATTGATGGCACCGATAAGGTCGGCCAATATTTGATCAAGTGATTGGTAACGTAACAAACATTGTGATTTAAGCCCGGGCGTGCTTCTATGTAACTGTAGACATATGGGGCATGTTTGCAAAGGTTGGGCGGGGTTGGGCGCAAACATGGTGATAAGTGGACATGTAAATGAAGTTGAAGGTCAAATGGCTACCACATTGTCTGCGAAACAAATAGACACAATAGAAAATGTATTATTTGACGGTCACCGGTGACCGACGCAGCAGTGAATGTCTCCGATTACTGTACATACAACTTTTTATTTGATTTTATTTTCTCATGTCTAAAATAGCCGGCTAAGTGCGAGTCGGTCTCATAAAAATGCGGCAACTGAAATACACACTTTGTGAATATTAGAACTGTCTACCTATTACAGACGAACAGACGGATGGACAGGCAGTGGGGGCTTAGTAATAAGGTTCCGTTGGATAGCCTTTGGGTACGGAACCCTAAAAATCCGGCATTCTTTTTTCGTGTCGATTGACTGCGCGTTTCAATTTTTGACCAACCAGTATGTGTATGTTTAATCAAACACGTTCAGGTCCTGTAAAGAGCACATAGTTGGCATAAAGCGCAGGAAAGTACTCAAACTTAAGCAAAAAACTACTTAAAGTGGCTCTCCTGTCGTTGTCCAAATATTTGTCGTCTTTTATGATGGTTAAATTTAGACTAACACAATACATTCTATCCAATTTTAAGTTTTCTCATAAACCGTTTCATAAGTTTTAGGAATACTGTCCAAAAAATTTGCATACTGTTGTCCGACCATAATCAAGGGTAATTAATTTGCAAACAGCAAATAAGATGGATATTTATTTAAAAGTATTTAGGGTCGCATAATTACCCACAGACTCCTTTATATAATCCCTAAGGATTGAATCCTAATTGAAACTGGAATAAATCTCTCGGAAACCCAACATGCATATTCATATCTTAATTAAAAATATTAAAAAAGTAAAAGAATTGCTCCATCGCGACAGTGTATCACTGCCGTGACCAGGATTCGAACCTGGGTTACTACGGCCACAACGTAGGGTCCTAACCACTAGACGATCACGGCTACCGAAGCTGGTGACAACGAAGCCGAATTTCTCGCTCACTTTGCTCAAAACTAGTTGGAATTGGGCCACTTTCACTACCGATTGGGCTCGTTACGACATCTCTTGAGAAATGTCCATTCAACCATTGTTGGGTTTGATTGTAGTAGAAATCGATCAATAAATAAGTTGTTGGTTAGACTAGCGAGAGGTCGTGAGGTCAAACCTCACCTATTGCATTGTTGAAGTGCAGCCACTTTTAGTGGCCACATTCTGTATGACTAATGTCCCCTATTATAGGTAACTAGTTGACAACGCAACTTCGTCTGCGTCACAATTTTCATTACTGCTCCGCTCCTATTGGTCTTAGCGTGATGATATATAGCCTTCCTCGATAGACAGGCTATCTAACACTGAAAGAATGTTTCAAATCGGACCAATAGTTCCTGAGATTAGCGCGTTCAAGTAAACAAACAAACTCTTCAGCTTTTTATATTAGTATAGATATAGATTTCCTTTCGTGTTTAAGTGTTTTTCGTGGACAATAGTTTCCAAGCTTACGAGTCACGGATAGAGAAACAAAAACAAAACACAAGCATATTGTTATGTACGTCTGGATTGTTATCCACATAATATTTTCGGAAGCTTTAGGCACAGCCAATATTAAACCTTTGAATACGAATGTAAAAAAGTTAGCTTAGCCGTATCCTTTGTTCTGTAGGTTTTGGGTTTAGTTCCAAGGCAGGACCAGTCAAACAATAGTGTCGCTTATATGTCATTGTGTACTGTAGTGCCGACCTCTTTAGGGGTTTAGAAACTACATGACTCATTGTGAATAAAAATATATAAAAACTCATTTGAATTTCATGACAAACAGAGGTAGGACAGCTGTCAAGCTTCAAGTAATTTTTTGGATTATGCAAAAAGTAATTTAATAGAAATTTATCGTTTATCTGCTCGTAGATAAGCCTATTATTAAAAGGTACCATCCTTGATGATTTAACTACATCAATCACTTCACTACATATTATAAAACAAACTCCTCCACCGCGTCTGTCTGTCTGTTTGTTCGCGATAAACCCAAAAACTACTGCACCGATTTTCATGTTGTTTTCACCAATGGTTAGAGTAGTTCTTGAGGAAAGTCGCGGATAAAGAGCTAGTAATAAAAAAAAAAAGGAATAAAAATTGACCAGTCCAATGGCCGAATTCCTTTTAAAACCCTACCCGTCCATAAAACGAACCTACAACACCACCATCCCCTTAAAAACCGCCATTTAAAGTGAACATCATAGCTACACCCCATACATCAACGAGCACTAAGCCATTAGAGATCCTCCATAAAACTACTAACACTCCCAGGGTTCCGCACATATCGTGCGTTTTAACGATGCAGGTTTATGGCTGCAAATAACTGCGTTTGTGACTACTGGGGCGAAAGGTACGGTAGGCTGCAATGCAGTGGTAACGCTAACTGTATAAGTTGGTCTATTAACTGACTTAATGGTCTCGTGGACCAGCGCGACTGAGCGGGTCCTTTAGCTCGATGTCCTGGTCAAAATCAGTGTTTTAGTTTAGTTTTTACCCGTAGGGTAACCGACAGAACCCTATTGTTAAGCCTCTATTGTCGGCCCGTCCGTTTGTCTGTAAGCGGGCTGTTTCTCAAGGACTGCAATAGGTAGACTATTGCCACTATAACAACAAATCAATACTAATATATAAAGCTGAAGAGTTTGTTTGTCAGTTAGTTTGTTTACCTGAACGCGCTAATCTCAGGAATTACTGGTCCTATTTAAAAAATTCTTTCAGTTTCAGTTAGCCCATTTATCGAGGAAGGCTATAGGCTATGTATCATCACGCAAAAATGTGACGCAGACGAAGATGCGTGGGTCAACTAGTATTTCAATAAAAAATTAAAGTTGTTTTTTTTTCGGTTTACGGAATTCCGACTCGCACTTGGTTTTTGGATTCAGGTATTAAGAATTTCTCAGTCTGCAGTTGGACGTTGATGTTGTGACACCCTCATCGTGCCTGATCTCTCCCCCGTCGTGTCCTATTGCCATCTCATCAAATTATTAGTAAAGGAACAAAGAGAGCTCCTGTGTCTGCGTGTACACTTATTTATTAAAATATCTCCTGTTCAAACCTCTAACTAGATTATTCACAGTGGGAAAACTTCGGTCTAGCTAGCCTTTAAACTGGATACTATTGAAACCCCCTAATACCTTAAGCCAGGACAAAGTGTTGCTACTAACTTCGGGTCGACAGTACTGGATTCACTAGGCTAGGTAATTAGCAGACAGCATCGTAAAGGTATTGGTGCCGTTATGTTGGTAGTAAACACACACATACACACACGGTGGATATTCATAAAAGAGGTTGGTATCACCGGTGGATGACGTAATTGTTTGGATTGTTTCTGGATAATGACTGGCAAGTGGCACCAGGGGCTCCCATAAAAGAATGTTTTTTTTTTTTAGTTTATGGTACGGAAACCTTCGTTTGCGAATCCGAATCGCATTTAGCCGGTTTTTTTCGGGCTTCATCAAGCATTGCAGAGACATCTTAGGCTAATTTTTCTTCTTCTTTTTAAGTTGCTGGTTAATTCTTTAAATGAATAATAGGGAACATGCAATATTTCCATTTTTACTTTAATTTTAAAGAACTCCATCTAGAATAGACCAACACATAAATAAAAAATGAAAACGCTTTAATTAATAGCTAAAATTGCGTTTTTAAACCGACAGTTTAAAGGTTCGCGCGAAAACGGACGATGACGTCACTCGTGTCTATCACTGGTCAAGAACTGTCCCAACTCAAAGACATAAGGATGCCTTTTCGTTGGCATAACAGCAGATACGTCACTAAACGCTGATTGTTGTTTTTAGATACGTTCCGTTTCACGTTACTTTGATTCATTATTTTTGTTAAAAATCGATATTAACCAAAACAAATCTTTGTAATGGCCTTTATTTTATACTTTTTTATCATTTTACTGACAACATTCTCATTAATTCTGTATTTGCATCTTCCCTATTGTGGGACACGCTGAATTGTTTCTGGATAATGACTGGCAAGTGGCACCAGGGGCTCCCATAAAAGAAACATGTTTTTTTTTAGTTCATGGTACGGAAACTTTCGTTTGCGAATCCGAATCGCATTTAGCCGGGCTTTATCGAGCATTGCAGAGACATCTCACGCTTATTTTTCTTCTTATTTTCAAGTTGCTGGTTAACGCTTTAAATGAATAATTGCAACATCGATGGCATTAATTAAATCCCCCAAAGTATAGGTGTCAATAAACTTAAAAAACTTGCAAATTCATTAAACAATAAAGTGCAAACAGAAATTCATGACGTACAACATCTATTTCTATTTTTTGTGAATGACGTTAATGTGCAAAACGACATTTCTCAGACAATCTCTTAAGGACCAGAATGCTAAGTATTTCTGGAAAAAGGACCAAACTCTTGTATTTGTGTCAGGGGTCGGCGACATCGGGATTACTTTAGTAACTTTTATGGCTTATTTACAACGGGACAACGTGAAAAGACGGTCGTGATTTTACGTTCTTTCTTTATAGAGGTCAAAATGAGGTCACTATTAATCCATTCTTTTATACTAATACTTGTCGTAGCTTTTGCCAGTGACTTCGTACGCGTATATCTCGTCTTTTCCCGTTCCCGTAGGAATTTCGGGAAATTCTCTTAGTACAAGCCTTTCAGCTTTTTACGACCAGAAGTTTCGGGCTGTACGTTGTCTGTTAGTCACTCATTAGTAACGGAAGAATGTTGTATACTTACATACTAGCTTTTCCTCGCGACTTCGTACGCGTTTATCCCGTTTATCCCATTCTTGTAGGAATTTCGGGAAATCGTTTCTTAGTGCTCCCCTACACTCTCCAAGGAACCATTTTTTTTGGTCTCCAAGGAATCTACGTGCCAAACTTCAGCTTTCTACAACCAGTAGTTTTGGCTGTGCGTTAGTCACTCAGTCACTCAGTCACTCGCTCAGTAACGGAAGAATATCAAATTACTTAGTCCTCAATTGAAAAGGCGATTGACGTGGTTCATCACCAGAATCTGAGGAAACAGAAACCACTAGTTTCTGGGAATCATCATCAGACTAATCTTAATTACTGTACCTAAATAATGTGTTATTGACTTAACAGTTGCCGAAAGTTGCTTAAAATACTTCAAATCTCAAATTGTTTATTGCAAAAAAATCATAATTTTATTTTACTTTGCGTTTGTGTACCTATGTTCAGATCTATCAATTGATTGAAAGTGCTTCGTAAAATCAGGTCCCACATATGTATTAATGACTAGCTTCTGCCAGCGGCTTCGCCCGCGTGGTCCCTAGGGAACATATTCCCGGGATAAAAAGTAGCCTATGTCCTTTCTCAGACTCTAGACTATATCTGTGCCAAATTTCATTTAAATCGGTTCAGTAGTTTTGGCGGGGAAAGCGCGACAGACAGACAGACAGAGTTACTTTCACATTTATAATATTACTAGCTTCTGTCAGCGGCTTCGCCCGCGTGGTCTCTAGGGAACATATTCCTGAGATAAAAAGTAGCCTATGTCCTACCAAATTTAATTTAAATCGGTTCAGCAGTTTTGGCGTGAAAACGCGACAGACAGACAGACAGAGTTACTTTCGCATTTATAATATGAATAAAGTATAAGGTAAGGATAGTAAGGAACTAAGGATTGATTAGAAAGGCAACCTACTTGACACCTATATATTGTTGAGTGCAACCTAATCAATAGAATTGAGTGGTTGACAGTTTCAAGTGCCCATAGATTTATGAGAGTTCAAGGTCAGATCATTGAAAGGCAACCTACTTGACACCTATATGTTGTTGAGTGCAACCTAATCAATAGAATTGAGTGGTTGACAGTTTCAAGTGCCCATAGATTTATGAGAGTTCAAGGTCAGATCATTGAAAGGCAACCTACTTGACACCTATATGTTGTTGAGTGCAACCTAATCAATAGAATTGAGTGGTTGACAGTTTCAAGTGCCCATAGATTTATGAGAGTTCAAGGTCAGATCATTCAAAAGCAACCTACTTGACACCTATATGTTGTTGAGTGCAACCTAATCAATAGAATTGAGTGGTTGACAGTTTCAAGTGCCCATAGATTTATGAGAGTTCAAGGTCAGATCATTGAAAGGCAACCTACTTGACACCTATATGTTGTTGAGTGCAACCTAATCAATAGAATTGAGTGGTTGACAGTTTCAAGTGCCCATAGATTTATGAGAGTTCAAGGTCAGATCATTGAAAGGCAACCTACTTGACACCTATATGTTGTTGAGTGCAACCTAATCAATAGAATTGAGTGGTTGACAGTTTCAAGTGCCCATAGATTTATGAGAGTTCAAGGTCAGATCATTCAAAAGCAACCTACTTGACACCTATATGTTGTTGAGTGCAACCTAATCAATAGAATTGAGTGGTTGACAGTTTCAAGTGCCCATAGATTTATGGGAGTTCAAGGTCAGATCATTCAAAAGCAACCTACTTGACACCTATATGTTGTTGAGTACAACCTGATCAATAGAATTGAGTTGTTGACAGTTTCAAGTGCAGATTTATGAGAGTACAAGTTCAGATCATTTTAACAATTATACTCCTAATTAATGTCGTTCAACTCAGTTGATACGGGAGAATACTCAGTTGTCACTTCTAATTAGCGGTAAATCTACTTTCAAACATATGTTGTCCGTCTGTCTGTCAGCGGGTTGTATCTCAAATACCGTAATAGGTAGACAGTTGAGATTTTTACAGATTGTGTATTGCTATTGCCGCTAAACCAACAAATAATAAGAATTAAGTTTTATGGTACGGAATCCTTCGTTTGCGAGTCTGACTCGCATTTGGCCGGTTTTTATTCGTGTTTTGTGCGCACGAAGTCGCTACTTGCGAAAATAATGTTTTTTTTCTTTTGATTTTTTAATTTGGATCCATCGAGTATATTACATATTATCTAAAAAACCGGCCAAGTGCGAGTCAGACGCGCACACGAAGGGTACCGTACCATAAACCTTAGTTTTTATTATTTTTGTTATAGCGGCAATAGCAATACACAATCTGTAAAAATCCCAACTGTCTACCTATTACGGTTCCTGAGATACAGCCCGCTGACAGACAGACGGACGGACGGACGGATGGACGGACAGCGGAAGCTTAGTAATAGGGTTCCGTTGGATACCATTTGGGTACGGAACCCTAAAAAAAGCATTTTTTAATTTTTTTATTTCTGTAATATCACAGAAATTACTGTATCAATTATGCTCAATTTAAAAAAAATATGCTGGAATTAAAGAGTCGCTTCACACGCCAAATCGGTTCACCCGTTCAAAAGTTACAGAATATTTACATACATACGAACTCAGATATCATCTCGAAATTAGCCAAGAAGCTGAGCATCCTAAATAGGGTAAGACGATACTTCACATCTGGATAGCTTCTGAGTCTGTACAAAGCACAAGTCCGATCCTGTATGGAGTATTGCAGCCACTTATGGGATGGCTCAGCAAAATACCAGCTTGCTGCATTGGACTCGGTGGAACGCAGAGTCTCGTCATAAGCTTCTTTAAGCTTATGACGAGACGTTGGTGGCTCAGCTTCACAGCCTAGCTCATCGGCGTAATGTTGCCTACCTGTCGGTCTTTTACAAACTGTTCTTTGGTGAGTGTGCGCAGGAACTCCACGACCTGATCCCACCATTGCCCTTTTACTACCGGAATACCAGACGTACTGCAGGGTACCATCCGTACTTAGTCGATATGCCGACTAGTCGTACCCAGCGCTTCTCTTCCACATTTATTATACAAACAGCTAAAGTGTCTCTGCCAGCGTCTGTGTTCCCGTCCACATATAACCCGTCTGCCTTCAAAGCAAGAGTGAACAGGCATCTTCTGGGCACGCTCGCCATAGACCTCTACTATTGCTTTCCATCAGGCGTGATTGTAGTCAAGAGCAAGCCCATTACTAAATAAAAAAAAGAGTCAGAATAGCTTCCTATAACCTCGAAACGTCAAAATCTGTTCGAACTTTGGTTTTTTTTTAAATCGGACCTTCCCTTTTTTTTTGAAAATTTTCAATTGACTCGTAAATGTATTTGAATTAACCAAAAACATAGTTTGATAAATTCGACTTTGAACTTTTACTAAATCTGTAATAATTTACAAAGGAGATGTTCCAAAATGTATGGACCCTGGGCCAGGTCCTTGTACACTATACTTAAAAATAGAGAAATATATTTAAAACAGTTCTCAACTGTCCAATTTCTTTAAAATGGCTTTGTTTGCTGGTAAAACAAAAGAAATTGCACTTGAAATCGCAACACGCAACAAAAACGTTTGACATTTATTTCTGACATATTTATTTACCGGCAACTAGACGAAAGTGACTGAAGTGACATTGTTATGACAGCTGACAGTTATTTTTCTATGATCTGTAACTAAATCGGTGCGACACCATGTTGAAAATCGATAAAAGTAATTTATAAACATCAATTAACTACCACAACAGTAAACATTTAAATGAATTAAATGTATTTTTTCCGAATTCTACGGATTTTTCTTTTTTTTTTTTTGTACATAGACCTGGCCCATTTTTAAACATCTCCTTTATGGGGTTCATATGGCTTTGCGCACTGTTTTGTTTGTTATGATGACTTCAAAAAATTCTCAATAATCAACAAGCTGGTGCTTTAGGGAAGTTATAGTAATAATATGAAATAACACTTCTAAATTAAGAATTTAATCATTAATAGTTAATATTACACTACCAAATTGTGAAAAAAGTACAAATAAAAAAGTATATAAAACAACTTTAACATACACCTTGACATCCAGTAACTTTAATGACTGTAGTACATCGGTTTTGGCCGAACAACATAAATCCCAATAAAACATCCAGAAACAGACACATTTACGACAGGTTATGTTCCTACTTATGTGGACACTTACAATGCTCTAAGTAAATCAAAGCATATTCGCTATAATGTGGTTTGCTTCGCGGATCTCCGTACCTGCGCATCCAAAAGCGTTGGTCCTGGTATTCTAACTTCGCTGCTACATCACCAATTTTCACGACAGCGCCCTCTATTTTCTTATAATTATTCCAGTGTTCATTGATTCTACTACACAAGACATAACTAACTGCCTCTTTTGGGTAGGCTTTCCACTCTTTAGGCACGATGCACATTGATTTATTCTTATGTGACGAAGATGACGTTGAAGACGATTGTGATAAAGACATTTTGTATTTTAAATAATAAGTTAACTGATTTATTGCCGATTCGTTGACACAAAACGTTACTATATCCAAGTGATAGATGAAACATTTCGGACGTCTATTTAGTATCAAGAGATACGAGATACTACCCTAGTAAGTATCGCTCAAGCATGCTTATATATTGCATGATGACAAAGAGTTTAAATTGTTCAGTAATTGATCGTTGACGTTAATTAAATATGGAGTACGGGCTTGCAACCAAGAGCTTTATTCATGACCGTAATAATTTTGGTGTCGCGACTAAATAACCGACGACAAAATAACTTTCTCTACATTTAACATCTACATCAGTTCCCACACCGGACACCACAACCGTCCGGTCGGAGGACCCTTCCTTTTCAATGGAGGTCTGCGGGACTTTACTCTCTGTTCCGCATACCCTCAAAATCCTAAAAGCTTCCTCGAGAACAACTCTATTCATCCATATTTTCATTCATTTGTGTAAATAGCATGAAAATTGGTGAAGTAGTTTTTGAGTTTATTGCGAACAGACAGACCCGGCGGAGGACTTTGTTTTATAATATGTAGTGATACAAAAAAAATTGTAGAGATGATTTAAGTTGACGACAATCCGCCTTTTAAGTTTGGCAACAATAAAGCACTACCTCTCCGCTTCGCGTTCGACGTGTGCAAAATGTTAATGGAATCGAACTACACACTGTACCCTCAAGTACACACCTACAAGGCTGATAGTATTAATCATTTCAAATGACATCTAAAGTTATGATCGCATTTTACGTTCAACCCTAACAAACGGGCTCCGATTTCAATACCCAGACAGTAGCCAATTTACGCTGAGTGAAGGCGCAGACCCACCGAGGCGCACGGAGAGGCTACGTACATTTGTTAAGCTTCGCTTGGCAAGAAAATGTATGTGATTGTGTCCACTGCAACCCACGGACACGCTACGCATCAATTTACGTCATTGGTACACGCGTGATTCGTGTCGTCTGCATACCTTTGGGTATGCAGACGACAGCACTGTTGCTGAGAGATACGTGTCCGACGCACGAGCTGGTGGGTCGCAGATCCGGTCTCTTCGGGAGGCTATGGTTGAGCGCTTGAATGTGTCCTTACAGGCTGTCTCTGAATGGGGCGATGCCAATCTGGTCAAGTTCAATGCTGCTAAGACCCAAGCGTGTCTATTTTCCGCCAAAAGGAGCCAATTCCACCCAGCTCCATCTTTCCGAGGTGCAACCGTGCCGATAACCGACCAACTTGAGCTTCTTGGGGTTACATTAACATCTACTCTCAATTTTGGCCCTTACATAGAGGCAAAAGCTCAAGTGGCTGCAAAGAAGTTGGGGATCCTATCAAAGGTGAGACGGTACTTCACGCCGGAACAGCTGCTCAAACTCTATCAAGCGCAAGTTCGATCGTGTATGGAATACTGCTCTCATCTTTGGGACGGATCTGCGAGATACCAGCTTGATGCCCTTGAGTCAATTGAGAAACGAGCCAAGAGGATCATTGGCAATGAGAGGCTCGTCGCGACGAAGCTCCAAAGTCTTGAGCATCGACGACGAGTTGCTAGCCTGTCGGTTTTTTACCGGTTGCATTTTGGGGAATGTGCGACGGAATTGCATAATTTAATTCCGCCAAGCCCGTTCCATCATCGGACCACAAGACGAACGGCGATGCGCCACCGGTACATGGTGGACATCCCACCCACACGCACAAAACGTTTTGGGAACACATTCATAATGCGTACAGCTAAGGAGTGGAATTCCCTGCGTCTGTGTTTCCCGATAGCTACAACCTGGGAGTCTTTAAGTCAAGAGTGAATAGGTTGCTTCTAGGCAGGCGTGCTCCATCTTCGACCACATCATCGCTTACCATCAGGTGAGATGGTGATCAAGCGCGTGCCTATTATTAGTAAAAAAAAAAAAAAAAAGATTGCTCGAATATGGCGCTCACATAGCTCAATGCTGTCAACGCCATGCACGCGGTACACGCAATACACGAATATTAACGCACGATTATGTCAAAACGGTATCGGAGCACAGTTTTGAGATACGGCTTGTGGAATGTAGCCGTGTGTAAAGTGTACTGCGGTGGAAACGTAGACCCATGTTGCCAAACAAATAAAACGAAGCTAAACTGCGCCGCGCGCCCGTGCACAGCGTCCACCGCGGTGGGTTTGCGCCTTTATGATCATTATTAGAAAGACAATTGCCAATAAAAATACGTGACATATTATGTATGTTTATAATTCAATTTTGATTGAGCGGAATAAGGTCATGTAAACCTCTAAATAGATGGTGTTCGATACATATCATTAACCTTTTCTCGCCCTCGCTGAGATTTTTTTACGCGCTCGCTATCAATCGGCATCAACTTTAAAACTTTAAATGGAATTAAACTTTTAATGGATTTTTTTTCACCACTCTGAGAAAAGTTTTCTCACTATTATGATGATAAAGGACATTGCTCGTCGTACATACATAGCTCGCCTAAGATCCAACAGAGAGGTGTATTTACTTTTTGGGATTTAGATAATGTATATATTCAATTAAACCTAAATTAAAACAACGGACATTTTTGAGAATTCTGAAAAAATCAAAACACTTTCGGAATTTGAGGTTATAATTACGTCAATAAAAACATTCGGTATGTAGCAATAACTTATACATTTATTACTGAATGTAAGTACGACAGATGCGCGCTTCTAACATTGAACTCTATCTAGGAGTCGGGAGTCTTATGGACATGCAAGGGTTTTATTAAAGATTTACTTTTTCATTTTCGTGTGATTATAAAGTAGGTATACCATATGTAGTACATACGCGCCAAGTGACATTACTACCAAATGTCAAATGTTGTCATCTGTCAATTCGTCAACTATCAGTGTTGATATTATTGCTCGTTTCAAACAGCGCTTTCAATCGAGTTTTTTGATAAGGCTTATTATGTTTCCGCGACATCATAGCGGACTGTTTGTAACTAAAAATCATTATCGTATATCAAATGTTGAGAATACTGACGCTTGTCTGTGTCAAACTCCTATTAAGAGTGCTCTTACAAAGACTTGGCTGTATGAGCTATAATACCTTTGCCTATTAAAAACCTCAAATTGAACCAAAAAATAATAGAACTTGGTAGTTCTATTATTTTATGGTTCAATTTGAGGTGTTTGATTATGACGGAAGCTAAGGACGAAAGTGAATACTTTTTAAAATGTTTTCGAAACTAAAAAGTGTCCGTTCTATTAAAATATAAGTAATGTATATTATTAAAAGAACTAGTAATTATAGTAAACATTTCATGCGTGTTGGTTCATAGGCCATTTTTTACAATGTCCTTTCAGTAGTTTTATTGTACTTTCCGTACTATTCTATGACTTAAAAAAAATGCCGTGTATCAAAATGTAGATAATTAAATTGTCTTTGAGTGCAAATTCCATAAAATACGCCCGGTGGTCTTGGTCCGATGGTTGTTTTTATGTCCGTGTTAGACATAACCATACAAATTAATTACAATATGTTGAACGAATAAAACTCAAAATTATAAATATATCTTACAATAAACTATTAAGAAATTAGTTTAAGTAAGATATATATTTTTCAAAAAATGACGACTAGCCGAACAGACATGATGCTTATTTTAAAATCAGCTACTGTAGTGATATTCTGTAACAATATTTTCGTGTCTTGATAGCGGAATCTGAGGTGAGTATAAACAAGAACAAATCCTGACTGATATCTTTTATCATCAGCTCAGCAATATGAGATGATGATTATCAGGCACAAATATCTGAATTGCGTTAGAAATTTAATGAAAAACATTGTACGTGCCTATTTTGAGGGTTTCCCTCGATTTTCATGGGATCCCATCATCAGATTCTGACTTGTTGACAATTTCGACTTCAGGAGTACAGGCTTTTGAATAAAAAAAGAATTTTTAAAATCGGTCCACAATTGCCGGAGAAATCGCTGAACACACATAAAAAAAAATACACGCAGCCGAACGAACCTCCTCCTTTTTGAAGAAGTCGGTTAAAAAAAAACGTGGTACCACGACTTCAATTGATGACGGGAGTCGAAGGTAATCACTCCAAGATCGTTCTCGTAAACAATGCGTCATAACCTCATTCGAGTCATCAATTAAAGTCTACAAGTACCTCGTTATAAACAAATGTATCGAACAATATTTTTTTCAACAATTGCTTCTAATGTTTATCGGATATGTTTGTTTTTTTTTTTTATATAGATTAATTATTGAAATTTGTGTAAACGGATTAGTTTCACATTTTTCTATTAACAATATCAACGGTCCGAAATGACTTCGGCCATTTCTTGATAATTTTATTATTATATATTTTTTATTTAGGTATCCAACGGAATCCTATTACAAAGCTGTCCGTCCGTCCGTCTGTCTGTCAGTTGGCTGTATTTCAGGAACCATAATAGGTAGACAGTTGAAATTTTCACAGATTGTGTATTTCTATTGCCGCTATAACAACAAATAATAAAGGGTTATGGTACGGAACCCTTCGCGTGCGAGTCTGACTCGCTATTGGCCGGTTTTTTAACAGTTATAAAATAATGATACATTAGAACTCCTGAAAAAAACATGTAATTATGTTAAATTTTCGTGATGTAATTACATAAATTTTATATTAATATTAGCTAATGGATCCCAACTACATTTAGACGTAAAAAAATACTTTTTTAGGGTTACCGTACCTCTGAAGTAAAAAAACGGAACCATTATTGGATCACTTTGTTGTCCATCCGTCCGTTGGTCTGTCAAGACCCTTTTTCTTGGACGCGCGTGGCGGTATCGTGTTGAAATTAAAACCATATACTCAGGCCTGAAGTCCGTTGAAGCTTCAAAGCAAACTTCTAAGTTAACGTGAAAACAAGATACGGCCGTTTATGCCAAAAAAAACTTATATTTAGAAACTCTCAAGGGAATCCAAATTTATAGGGTATTTTCCGTTGACCTAGAACTATGAAACTTGGCAATTAATATCGTCTTATCTACAAGTGTAGGGAAAAATCTGAAAACTATACATTTGTAATTAAATCATAAAAAATATAGTCTTTAAAGTAATATGGATGGGGAATCATCAAATGACTCCTCCCGCTTTGAGCGAAGCAGAAGGGAGTGTCAGACTCTTACTGACTAAAACCCATCCGTGTTCCTCCTAGTGCCCTTTGCGTTCCAGGGTACGGTGCCTCTTTCGAACGAAGTCCGCAGCCAATATGGTCCCTAAAAATTTGTACGGAAACCTCGGTAGGCGAGTCCGACTCGCACTTGTCCGGTTTTTGTCTGTTTCATTAGGTGTTGGCCATTTTGTCTTACCTTATTTTTAATTTTAGTGTTTTTGCTGTTTCAAAACACATATATTTGTATGAATACCTGTATTTATTTTTAAGGGTAGGTAAATGTGGAATAAGTAGGTACAACTATTGAAAATGGAGGGAGTTTTCAGGTTAGTTTTTGCTTTAATTGTTTTATTTACATCATCATCAACAGCTTAAAGACGTCCACTGTTGGACATAGGCCTCCCCCCAAGAGGGGTTGGCGAAGGCAGTTTTATTTACATGCTAGTAAATCTTATTGCAAATTTAAACAAAAAAATATCTTTAAAATTATAAATACTGGGCAAACGCATTAAAGTCGCGGTTGGACATTTGGCAACAACGCGTTAAATTTAACACGGGATGTCGCGACGCTCAACTCACATCCGAACTTGGCTCGAAAATGCACGAAATTCAAAATGTTGGGTTTCAACACAAAGAAGGCTAATCCAATATTAATAACAAAATATGTACACTTACAATAGAAAATAAAACTCCTAACTATAACATGGCGGCAAAAAATTCGTCCGCATCGCTGTCGACTGGAAGTGAGCCCAAAAGACTGGCAGCATTGCCACGTTGTAAGGCAATGTTAATCCTCTGTCCGAGGTAAAAGCCAGCCCTTGGGTCACACGAACTGTCAACTAAACGTTTAGCTAGCTCGATATTGATAAAGTTTATCTCAAATTAAAATGTTAACGTACTCCGCTGGCCAATACTTATGGGTACCTGTCCATTACAGCGGAGCGAGGCAGTGGAGCGGAGAAACGGAGTTTTAACCAAATTAATTGTATAAAATCTCTGCACCACCTGAATCACTGATATTTGGACTGTCATGATTCAATTTCGATTAATTTTACTTTTTCTCCGTTTCTCCGGTCCGCTGCCTCGCTCCGCGTAAATGGACAGCCAGTCTTACTTGTCCTTATCTTCAACTTCAAATGAACAACAATAACAATTAAACGATGAACTACTTTCGTATTACGCCTAAACAAATCATAACCAACTTTTTAAATCTACTGGTTTTTTCGACTATTAACAAAATACTGAACAAAACATAAATTACGATGTAAGTATTCAGCAAAGTTCACATCACGAACTCTTTTTACGGTTCCGAACATCCGTAAAAACTCGCATATTGCATATGGGCGGGCTTCTATAACCCAAACTCGGACGCTTTACGTAATTAAATATTTTTTTAGTATGGGTGTCACTTTTGAGGTCAAACTAGAAAATTACAAAATTAAGTTTTTAAACGGTTTCCTGTGACATATCAAATGAAGAGGCTTACTGTGAAGGTTTTAATTGTATATTTTTGTTCTTAATTATAAATTAAATAGTTTTGAAGTTATTCAAGAAATTATCTCCCAAACTAATGAGCCTAAAATTTTGACAAAATAAAACAGATATATCAATACCTAAAAATTACAGGAAAACCTATAAGACGTCTGTAGTGTTAAAATAAAGTTTTGTTGAGTTTTTAGGGTTCCGTACCCAAAGTGTATCAAACGGAACCCTATTATTAAGCCTCCGCTGTCCGTCCGTCCCTCCGTCCGTGCGTCTGTCTGTCAGCGGGCTGTATCTCAAGAACCTTAATAGGTAAACAGTTGAAATTTTCACAGAAATGATAATCTATTGCCGCTATAACAACACATGCGCAAATGCTTCATGTGCGATCACTTGGCCGGTTTTTTATTTCTACTAAAACACGAAATATGCTTTATTTATCGTAAAGAGGCACAACATTGAAAAGTTCACGAAAGGGATGATGGGGGCTAGATTGAGCGTGGTAACTGGAAGCGAGCAAACGATGCTCCCGTCATCAGCCTCTTCCTGATGCTTAAACCAATAATATAAAGTAATTGGTCCTAGTATCCAATTAATCAAATTAGAATATTGCATTCACATGTCATTATTCGTTTTTTTCCCGGAACACTATCTTCTAGTAACTCTTCAATGTTCATAAATATATTTGCAAGTCAAGTAAATACTCCTTTTTTTAAGCATACTTATTGCCAAACTATATGATCACTAAATAACAAATCTCAAGAATGTACTTGAACTGTGTCCACGTGTCCTCCACTTCTCACGAAAGGACTACAGGCATGCCAATAAGTGCACTACCTACTCCAAATTTACGCACGCCATTTTCGCTTCAGCGCTATAGAATAGAGAGCTCAAAATGCCATGAGCATTTTCGTTCAGGCTTCGTGAACTAAAGTATCCAGTGCGAGAGTACCGATCTCCAATTTTGCAGGTAATTTAGTGTAAAGGCACTATGTATTTAGGCAAATAACTTCACATAACTGTGTAAAGAGTCGATAGTAAGTACATAGTTTGTTCAAGGCGTGACAAGGGTTTCAATAAAAGGCGGCAAAAATTTCTAAAAAAATGTATAGAAAAGGCCCCTGTAAAAATTTACGAGTATCGGAACTGTGAGAGATCTGTATAGCACCTGAAAATGAGACACGTGAATCTGCTTCGGAGTGGCGCCTTCCAACTGAACCGAAACCGAAAAAACCACGCCAAAGTCGATCAAAAGTCAAAGTCATGTTGACTGTTTTCTTTGACTATCGCGGTGTTGTGCACTCTGAATTCTTACCGGAAGGTCTAACGGTAAATAAAGAATATTATTTGAGCGTTATGCGGCGTTTAAGAGAGCAAATTCGACGAAAAAGGCCAGATTTGTGGAAAGAAAATTCTTGGATTTTTCACCACGACAATGCGCCTTCGCACAAGGCTATCATTGTGAACGAATTTTTAACCAAACACTCAACAAATACCATCCAGCAACCACCATATTCACCAGATATGGCTCCTGCTGACTTTTTTCTTTTTCCTAAACTCAAATTACCACTTCGTGGCACCCGTTTTCAATCGATAGAAGACATAAAGGAGAATTCGCGGCGAGAACTGAACTCAATTCCGGAAGCAGCGTTTAAAAAATGTTTTGATGAATGGATTATTCGTTGGCGCAAGTGTTTCGTTTCTAAAGAAGCATACTTTGAAGGTGATAAAATAAATTTGGATGAATAACAGACAAAACGATTTCAATCAAGAACTACATTATTTCTGCCCTGAGGCGTGAGGGCAGTGAGAACGTAAAGTGCTATGTTAATTTAAAAACTGCAAAGAAAACTCTTTAAAACGTAATGAAATCTCGCAAGTTTTTAAATCGCTATCAAGAACCTTTTATTTGACCACCGACGGCGATGCGGCGGCAGTTAGTTTTTACTGACTGAAAAAAGTGGAAGTTCTCAATTTGGCTGAATGTTTTGTTTTATGTTTACGGTCGACAGTTGGCGATATATCCTCCAATTTATTGTCAATCACTTTTTCTACTAGACCTTGCCCGCGACTTCGTTCGCGCATATCGTGAAATCCCCTCTTAGTGCTCCCCTACACTTCCCAAGGCACCTATATTACCTATTTAATATATAAATATACTAAAACTGCATGCAATGTATGTATAGACGAGATGTAAAATCCAAATATTTGCACGGCGGAAATGCCGAATATAGTGATACTGATAGATTTTAAGAACTTATGTTACCTATATTCTATCAAATAAATGTCATTAATTCATAAAAAAATCCAAAAAGATACGCTCCGCCGCGACAGTGTATCACTGCCGTGACCAGGATTCGAACCTGGGTTACTACGGCCACAACGTAGGGTCCTAACCACTAGACGATCACGGCTACCGGAGCTGGTGACTGTGCAGCCGAAATTTAAGATTGCATTAAAAAACCAAAGCACTTTCTCTGTCAATTCGTCACGGTATGCGCAAGAGTTGCAAAAAAACCTGTTCATGCCATAACAGTTAGGTACTTTAAAGATAAAATAATAATGATTAAAACAGGCCTAAGCATGCCATTTGGTTAATTAAGATGTTACACAATTTTAATTATGGAAAAATTAGGTACTTTGTTCGGATAAGCTAAGCTATAATATAAAACCGGCCAAGTGCGAGTCGAACTCTCCTACATGAGTTCCGTATCATAAAACAAAAAAAAATATTTTATGGGAGCCCTCTTTAATTTTTAACATAATTTAATTTATATTTGTTGTTATAGTGACAATAGAAATAATTCTCTATGCTATCTATCTATTACGATTCTTGAGATACAGCCCACTGACAGACAGTCGGACAGACGAATGGACAGACGTTCAGGCAGCAGAGGCTTAGTAATAAGATTGCCTAAAAATGAAGTTTCTATACCGTGAACAATAATGAAATAGCCGGACGGAGGTATCAATAGCCTTGCCGATAAAAATGAGGGTTCCATAAAAGTATCTCCACTTTTTACTGCTCTGTAACACATTCACGTGTCTCATTTTCAGGTGCTATACAGATCTCTCACAGTTCCGATACTCGTAAATTTTTACAGGGGCCTTTTCTATACATTTTTTTAGAAATTTTTGCAGCCTTTTATTGAAACCCTTGTCACGCCTTGAACAAACTATGTACTTACTATCGACTCTTAACACAGTTATGTGAAGTTCTTTGCCTTTATACACTAAATTACCTGCAAAATTGGAGATCGGTACTCTCGCACTGGATACTTTAGTTCACGAAGCCTGAACGAAAATGCTCATGGCATTTTGAGCTCTCTGTTCTATAGCACTGAAGCGAAAATGGCGTGCGTAAATTTGGAGTAGGTAGTGCACTTATTGGCATGCCTGTAGTCCTTTCGTGAGAAGTGGAGGACACGTGGACACAGTTCAAGTACATTCTTGAGATTTGTTATTTAGTGATCATATAGTTTGGCAATAAGTATGCTTTGAAATTAGGAGTATTTACTTGAGAAAGCAAATATATTTATAAACATTGAAGAGTTACTAGGTAGTATTTCGGAAAAAAAAACGAATACTGACATGTGAATGCAATATTCTAATTTGATTAATTGGATACTAGGACCAATTAGTAAATATTATTGGTTTTAGCATCAGGAAGACGCTGATGACGGGAGCATCGTTTGCTCACTTACCAGTTACCATGCTCTCTAGCCCCCGTCATCCCTTTCGTGAACTTTTTCAATGTTGTGCCTCTTTACGATAAATAAAGCATATTTCGTGTTTTAGTAGAAATAAAAAACCGGCCAAGTGCTCGCACATGAAGAGTTCCGTACCATAAATTTTAGTTTTCATTATTTGTTGTTATAGCGGCAATAGATATACATAATCTGTGAAAATTTCAACGGTCTACCAATTACGGTTCTTGAGATACAGCCCGCTGACAGACAGACGGACGGACGGATGGACGGACGGACAGCGGAGGCTTGATAATAGGGTTCCGTTTGATACCCTTTGGGTACAGAACCCTTAAAACTCAACAAAACTACCTACCAAACCAGAGATAAGATTTAAAATTTTCACTCATGAAAAAATCTCTGAGAGTATACGTTCTAGCAATCTAATTATTGTCAACTCTGCGATATCTGTATTTCTAAGCAAAAAAACTAGCTATCTAACAGAGTTTAAAAACGATTTCAATCAAGAAACTACATTACTTCTGCCCTGAGGCGTGAGGGCAGTGAGAACGTAAAGTGCTATGTTAATTTAAAAACTGCAAAGAGAACTCTTTAAAACGTAATGAAATCTCGCAAGTTTTTAAAGCGCTATCAAGAACCTTTTATTTGACCACCGACGGCGATGCGGCGGTTAGTTTTTACTGACTGAAAAAAGTAGAAGTTCTCAATTTGACTGAATGTTTTGTTTTATGTTTACGGTCGACAGTTGGCGATATATCCTCCAATTTATTGTCAATCACTTTTTCTACTAGACTTTCCCCTCTTAGTGCTCCCCTACACTTCCCAAGGCACCGATATTACCTATATTATAAAATTTCAGCTGCATACGACCAATAGTTTCGGCTGTGCGTTGTCTGTCAGTTACTCAGTCTGAACGGAATAATTTTGTATATTAGAATTTTTGTTCGTCTAAAAACGAGGAAACAAAAACGGAAACACTGCATTTGTTCAATCACCGATATCCCGCTACTAACAGCACTGGATTGCTTAAATAGTGACTTGCTTAGAATATTCTAGTAGTATTTTGCTGTCGAGTTTTTGAGACAAGCAATTTTTAACCGACTTCAAAAAAAAAGGAGGAGGTTCTCAATTCGGTTGTATTTTTTTTTTTTGTTTTAGTCTGTGTCAAAAAACGAGAAAATAACCAAAAAAATCGACTTCAGAAATTAAAGTTTTTTTCTTTCTTCCGAAGTTATTTTGTTTTTGGAAGTCGGTTGTATTTTTTGTACAAAAGTTTTTTATTATATTTCAGAGTGTAACTGCCTTGTTCCCTTTTTCTTTTCTGGCAGCATAAAAAGTTTTTCAAAATTATTTATTTATTTGGATCTTTAACAAAAAATACACAGTTATAACATTATAAGACAGTAATACAATGTTCACTTAAGTGTGCTCCTTCAGTTACACAGAGACCACAGCATGCACTTATAACTAGGCTCAAGTAACAAAATAAAAATAAAATTTTCAAATAACAAAGACCAATTCACATTAGAGTAGTGTTTGAACGAAAGATACATATTTAAACGATGGACACAATGTTGGTGAAGTCATTTTTATGCAGACCGGTGGACACGGAAAAAAAAACTTGTAATGTTTGTGCAAAAATTCATTTTATTTTATTTTATTAGGGACAACCAACAGCAGTATATAATACATCAATCATGTTTGTATGCATTTAGGTGTCAGTAAGTCTTTTTTTCTCATGACTTTATTCATTACTTCAAGCGTTGAGATATGCCTCAAAAATATCGTTGGTATTCACAAACTTGTTTATTATATTGCCTGGCATTATTTCACTTCGCTCCCTTATTATTATGTAGGTACGAGTATGTAACATATTAATGTTGTCACAGACGTTTGTATTAAAAGGAACGAAGACGGGTAATTTGTTACAGTGGGCATAATTTGGAAAAGAGGATGGATGTCGTCTGTAGACAGGTACCAAATTACTTTTATTATTTCGATTATTTATGTTTACATACATTTATAGATTACAGTTTTTAAATATACCTAAAACATAAAAAAAACATTTAAAAATATAAAAAAATAGTTGTCCGCCGGTGTCGGGAACAGGGTCCAAGCTACCGGTGGTTAGGGCTCCAGAGAAAAGAATCTCTTCACAATATTATGAGCCGTCATCTGCCTAGCCTTTTCCCAACTATATTGGGGTCGGCTGCCAGTCAAACCGGATTCAGCTGAATACCAGTGTTTTGCGTGGAGCGGCTGCCTACCAGACCTCCACAACCCATTAACTGGGTAACAAGGTGCTTCTTGGCAAGACTGAAGTCAGATTTACTGGCTTCTGAAAATCCGTAACGAATGCCAAAGATCTACAAATGACAGCTGGGACCAACGGTTTAACGTGCTTTCCGAGGCACGGAGGAAACTCGGTATATTAAGATGGTCACCCATCTACAGACCAACCTTGGCAAGCGTTGCTTAACCTTGAAAATCGACCCGAGCGGCTGTTATTATTTAGCCACAAGCTCCTCACAATACGAGTCGTATCGAGGAGTAATTCCTTCTGTATGACCTTTTATCCAACCGCGTAATGCTAGCTTCGATGGGTGGTCGTCGAAGCTTTTGGCCATCAGGCCATAGGCCGTTACAACAATCGGCACAATGACAACCGAGTCCACATTTCACTTGTCGAAAAACCTTGTGAGCTAAGTTTGTTTTTCTTTCTCAGCTTTCACGAGATTCTTGTCATGTGGGATAGTAACATCGATATTATTATTTACTAGTGGCCTGCCCCGGCTTCGCCCGGTTGTATTTTTTTACGAAGTTATGCGCATTTCGGTGATTCATTTTTTACACCTTTATAGATCCGAATAATTTAAATAATAATAATTTTAATAATAAAATTAGAATATAATAATAGTAGATGGTTGCATCGAGCATAAAGTGACTAATAATTGTATCGAGTGTTAGTTTGGAGCCCGAGCTCTAAAACACGAGTGCAATTATAAACGTCACTTTTGCGGGGTTCATAATCTGCTTTTCTTTTAACTACACATAATACAAATAAAAAACTGAAGTCACTACAGAAAACTATAAAACACTACACGTTCTGGTTGCGATTCGATTCGCGACAGTTCATTTTTTTTTTGCCAATGGACGTGCATTTATTCTGCCATTGTTCCCGGGAGTAAAAATAGCGCCGATTGGCTGGTAGAAAACTAGTTGGTCATGCTTGTAGCCTGCGATTAGCCTGCTGTGTGGTCAGAACAGCGCTGACTGTGTGGTATAAATCTAGTTGGCAATGCATCCATTACTGCACTGTTTTTGCTTTTAAACAGTGCAGTAATGTATACCTTACTGCAGTTTTACTTTGAAGCAGTAAATTGCTGCTTTGTTCTTACTATTTAGGCTAGTTATGATGAAATTATTGCGTAGTTGGAAGAAAATTCATTATTTGTGTAACGGAAATCCATGGAAGTGCTGTGAGGCTTAAGACACGTGACTATCTGTTAGCGAACGCGGTTGTCAAAATGATTGGGATTGACAAATGCTAACGAAATGTCACGTGATGAATCGATAAGGAATCCCTTATAGATTCATCACGTGACAATCGGTCAGCAGTTTTAGCTGTTTTAAAATGGCATTCGCTGATAGAATAGCATTTTGTTTGGAGTCTGACAGAAAAAATTACACTAACGTCGAGAGTGGCATAGTTTTATTTTTACCCCGGATGCGAGTTTACGCACGGTTCCCTTGAGATAGCCTACGAAAGCATCCCGCGGGAAAAAGTAAGGAAACTTTGCCAATTATAGTGTTTGAGCAAACTAATTAGATTATAGAGATTTCTTGCTATCAATCACAACGCTATATTCAAATAGGAGATAGGCACAAATAGATATGCAAATGATCTCTCAGAAGCCAAGATTTGTGATTCCCATTGACATTCGCTCCTTTGTAAGAAAACACATAGTTCATTCAAATTAGAACGAAGGGTTCGCAAACCCGCATTGAATTCGATCAGGGATTTGCTCTGTTTATTATACGGTTGGCTTCCTGAGAAACTTTGGTTCTATGTGGACATGTACAATCCCATAAATTATTCATATTAAAGGGTTTTCCTGTAGTGTAATACTCCTATGGTGTAATACTTGTTTGGAAGGTGGAAGTCACTGATAGTTCATGAAAGCACCGGCCATGAGAACTTTTAATTAATAACACTAAAAAAAAACGACTTCCAAATAAAACACTACAAAGTATAAAATATCATTAATATCAGATGTAGGTGTTTTTGGTTTTGTTTCTTTGTTTTTTATTTGTTCACTTTTAAGTGGTCATACTTGAACGACATTTTATAAACAAAAATGCTTAAATAAAACTTCTAAGCCAAACTGAATTAAATTTTTACGGTATCAAATGGCAAGTACGCCGCATCGAACGAAAAAGAATCACAGGAATTTCAGGAACCTCGGAGTAATCAGTGTACATACATAAAAAAAATATCAACCGAATTGAGAACCTCCTCCTTTTTTGGAAGTCGGTTAAAAACTACAGAATCAAACAGAATGGAAACGTTATTTCCAATATTAACAACTAGTTTTTGCCAGCGGCTTTACCCGCGTGAAGTGAAAATTATCCGGATTGTCGGTATTTTCGGAATAACAAGTACCCTTTGTTCTATACCAGGATATTGTCCGAATTTTGGAATTGAGGATTTTGGACAAAATGCCAGATCTTAATAGAATGTCGAACTTTGACATTTTGAGCCTGCCTCAAAATGTCATAGTTTGACATTCAATTGATTTTTTTTAGTTCAGTAACCGAGGCTTACAGTATTTCATTCGGTCGGATTTATTATTAAAGTATTTGGTATTTGTAATGTGACCACGCTCTTCTTCTTTTCAGAATTCGTACATTCAATTAAAGCTCTTTATTCTATTACTTGAATAACAACACAATAACGATACCAGCGAAATTCATACAGTTAAAATAACGTGAACATTACAAATTCAGGTCAATACCGCGGAACGGACGTGCATCGTAACCGCAGTGTACATGTATGCGGACGTCCTATCCGCCGAGGAACTGCTTCGACCTGGGGGTTATACAGTATACTTAGATAACTCCTACGAACAACAAACCATTTATAATATTAGTTTAGAAACAGATAATATAATATTGTGTTGATTACGCCATATTTATAATACCAGCAAAATTCACCCAGCTAAAATGACGTGAACATCACAAATTGAGGTCAGATACCGCGGCACGGACGTGCATCGTACAGGATTAGCAACCGCAGTGTACACGGGATGCGGACGTCCTATCAGCCGAGAAATTGCTCCGACCTGCGGCTATATATATACAGTGTACTTATGTAAATACATCGTGTGGTGAGACGAGATATGAATGAATAGGAGGATTTGTGCTGGGGTAAGGAAAATGCAGTTGCTCTTAAGGTGGTACAAAATGTAGCCGATTTATTGTAGCTATTGAAGGAGATGATTGAGTTCATTCAATGAATACTGTTTATATTACAGGGAAAAGAACTCGGATTATTTTGAAATTCTGATTGTCGACAAGTTGAAGCCTTTGTTCGATTTGATATAAAAGTTCGACTACCTTTTCAGGATCGTAACCTTTTTTATGGATAGGAAATTTTCAAATGACTCCCCCGAAGGACTCGTCAGACTCTTAGGGTGCCTGTCCATTTCAACGGAGCGAGACAGCGGAGCGGAGAAAAGGAGAAAATTTAACCAATCATGTCAGTTAAAATATCAATGACTCACGTAGTACGGAGAATTTGTGCAATTCCATTGGTAAAAATTGATCCGTTTCTTCACAGACGGGTGTAAGGCACCATTACTGGCTAACACCCATCCGTCCGCGTGGCATTCCAGGACCGCGGTCACTCTATCAAACAATCCCGCCTCCCTCCAAAGGCAGGCAAAAACAGAATCCCAAGAAAGTAATTGTGGACCCAGGCAAAGAAAGAATCATCTTTTCTCTACCCTTTTACGCCATGAAAGCAAGACTGCACCTTGCTTATGAACAACTGAAGCTAAAAGGACCAAAGCACAAAGCTATGCATTAAAAGAAGAAGAAAATATTAGCATGATAAACAACAAAACACACAACATTTTTAGGGTTCCGTACCCAAAGGATAACCAACGAAACCCTGTTACTAAACCTACACTGTCCGCCCGTATGTCTGTCTGTCTGCAGGCTGTTTTCAAGAACCGTAATAGTTAGACAGTTGAAATTTTCCCAGAATGTGTAGTCTATTGCCGCTATAACAAAAAATAATAATAATTTAATAAAATTAAAGGGGGCTTCCATACAAAAAAGTGTTTTTTTTTTTCGGATTATAATAGTTAAACATTTATTTTCAGATAATAAATACCTTAACCTATGTATAAATATAATTACAATTGTGTTAGTAAATAAAACTTAAAACTATGTTAGTATCACTTAATTGCACTAAGTCTGTGTACAGAACCCTTCGTGTGAGAATTCGACTCGCACTTGGCCGGTTTTTCCTTTATCATCTGCGTCACAAAAGAGACAAAAGTTAATTAAAAGGAGTCTCCTTCATTTTTCTTTCGCAATCTGAACCTGCAGAGCTCGTATTTACCGACACAATTAGAACATCCCGTTAGCCAAAGGTCAGTTTAATCAATGAAGCGAATGTTTAATTATGAACGTTTTTATTTTTGCAGCTTTTCATTTATCGGATGAAATGCGCGACTTTTATTCGGATAGATAAGTGATAATTATATTTATCTGAGAAACTTGGGCGATGTCTGAATTATGAATTTGTTAAAAACACGGTGTTTTTTTTTAATTTTGAACCGAATTCAATAAAGGAGGATGTTCTTAATTCGGTTGCATTTTCTAGGATTCTGTACCCAAAGGGTAACCAACGGAACCCTAAGCCACTAAGCCTCTGCTATCTATCTGTCCGTCCGTCCGTCCGTCTGTCAGCGGGCTGTATCTCAAGAACCGTAATAGGTAGACTGTTGAAATTTTCACAGATTGTGTTTTTCTATTGCCGCTATAATAAGCTACATGTCAGACATGGGCCTTGATAAATCTTCCTATAAGTTAGTGGATGTTGTGTGTTTTTTTGTACTCTTGTGTGCATGTGTGTTACTACTAACATAGTTTTTAAGTTTGTTTGGTAATGCTATCACGCTATCGGCCTTCGACGGCTGAAAATAAACGATTTTTATTTTATTATTTATTTAATAACAAATAATAAAAATAAAATTAAGGTTTCTGGCCGGTTTATTTCTAATTTTGTTACCTCATAATTCCGTCATTTATGACCCTTAATATTTTCAAGGAGTATTTTATTATTTGAAAGAATAATTTCCGATTGAACCCATAGAGCGGGTTCGATTCCCGGTTCAGACAAGCGATTTTTTTAAATTCTTTGAAAGCAGCGTTTTTAAAATAAAGTCTTCACACAGTACTTTTTTATTAACAACAGTGTTATTTTTTATTAGAGAAGGGTTCGCTCTTGACTTGTATTTTAGGTATTTTCCTTCCAAATGGAGAAATCTTGGCATAGTCTGTATATGTACATATATAGAGCATCTTAACCTACCCATGTTATACAATAAAGCTAGAGAAAAACAGGTCCCACGTACGCAACGTATGCAACGCTCTTATATCGTATCGTACGTTGCGTTGCATACGTTGCGTACGTGGGACCAGTATGTCTCTAGCTTAATGCAATTTAAAACAAATGATAATCATTTGCTTACTTTAACATTAATATTATGTCAGATGCAAATACAGTACCGAAACTGTAATAGTCAATTAAGCCCATGGTAATTACCAAATTAATTAATATCGGATAAAACCAATAATGTTAAATTACAGGCAGTATATCTCTACAATGTTATTTCACTTATAATGTACGAACCATTAGTATAATTAGTAAATTGCATTATTAGCCATTTGTGACGTATACGGCTTTCATAGAAGTTACATATCAGAAAAGTAAATCACATTAAATCCGGAGTTGCATTGCCGTAAGAAATTAATACCCCTTGGCAAGACTTACATACTCCTCACTAGCTACTGCCTGCGGCTCCGCCCGCGAATGTTGAAAATAATCCCAAGGGAATATACGCCTTATAATCTATCTAATCACTACATAGTACAAAACAAATATGCTTCCACTGTCTGTCTGTCCCTATGTATGCTTATATCTTTAAAACTGCGCAACGTATTCTGATGCGGGTTTTTTTTTATAGATAGAGTAATTTTCGAGGGAAGTTTTAGTGTATAATTTGCACCCGTGCGAAACCGAGGCGGGTCTCTAGTCTAATATATAAAATCTCGTGTCACGGTGGTTGTTATCGAACTCTACCGAAATGGCTTGACCGATTTTTATGAAATTTTTCGTGTATATTTGGTGGGTCTTAAAATAGGTCGTAGGCTATTTATTTTTATTTTGCAAAACAACGTTTGCCGAATCAGCTATTAGTATAGATTTAGAAGTATAGATTATCGTCAAATTTTGTCAAATCAAATAAAATTTTGAAGCTCAGTACTTTTAAACCTTTTCGTTAGAGTACCACACTCTTATATCAATACTGCGAGGTCCTGACAGCTTGCCAACTATTTGACTTAAGTATAATTCTAAAACAGCATGCTACCTTGGGGTTCTGTCCGTGTTTGCCAACAAGGCGAAGAGGTTTATCAGTTTGTAAGAGGATGTCACACCCAAGAACGGCTTTTATTTGTAGATTCTCCCACTTTTTAGGCCCATATTTATTTATCTATACTAATATATAAAGCTGAAGAGTATATATATCATCACGCTAAGAGCAATAGGAGACCCCCCCCCGTCTTTTGCCAAACGAGCCAGCCCGCGAAGCTGAGCCAGTAGTGATAAATAACTCCCCAAATAATGACATGACCCAGCCAGTCTCTTGCTGCCCCCCCAAAACGACGCTGTTGAGCAGTACCCCACAGGGGGTGCCCTCAGCGAGCGGAGTTTAGTATATAAGTTTTGTAGCCTCGGCTGGGGGCCTTAAATTGTTTTGAGGCCCACACAGGCAAGTCCGGTTCAGTAGTTGACAACCCTCTAGGGTTGAAACTGCGAGTGGACATCGACAAAAAAAAAAAAAGCAGTAGGAGCGGAGCAGTAATGAAAATTGACCAGTAGTTCCTGAGATTAGCGCGTTCAAGTAAACAAACAAACTCTTCAGTTTTATATATTAGTAAGTATAGATTGAGAAAACGCTCCACATCTACTCTACGAATAAAATGATGCTTAACAAATTAAGAAGATTTGCTGACCATCCTGAAATAGTGAATTTTATGCTTAGTTATCTATGTACAGAAACCCCATGTCCTATTTTACTTTCATACCTCCGATTAATGAATTAAGAATTTGGAGTTGAGCATTTTTCCAAGAGGGTTTGTGAAGGCCGCGAAAGTCCTGTGGTCCTGTAAGTCTCTTACTCAATGTCCTTCCAAACTGTATAAAAATGGAGTTAGTCTTAATTTTTACTCCAAATACTCATTTAAAATAACCCTCCTTCTTTCGCAGTCGGGTAAAAATTGGCCCATAGTCCTAACAATTTCCCAAAGAGACAGTACATTTCTTTGTGTGTATAAATCGTGAAGGCGTCGAAGTGTATGTCTGTTATCGCTATCATAAATAAAACGCTCCAACTAATGGCATAAAGGATTCTTTATTTCCTTTCCTTTGTAGTAAAACGCTATTGAAGTTTTTCGTACAAGGTATATTTATATAGTGCTTTAAATAAGCTGCCGTTTGTTCTTTTCGATTGAGATATTTGGGTCAATATGAATTGGTTAAAATATTCATAACGTCTTGTAAAATTCTTGCTATTTTTTATTACTCTATTGATAAATAATATTTATAGTGTAAATAGGTTTAAATAACTCTATATGATGCCAGTATTTTCTAGCTGAGGGGAAACATTTAAATATACTCAATTATCAAAATCTATTTTAAAGTCCATAAAATTACATTATCAGAAAAAAATGTGATACAAGGTACTTGAACCTAACCCGGTTGATGTCTGAGGTGGTATTTTGACGAAACCACGATTTCTGAAGTGGCAGTAGGCTGGGCACGTAGTTAACTCACAGAACAGATGGTCGATGGGGCCGAAAAGTTCTGGAGTGGCGACCGCGTATTGGAAGACGCAGCGTTGGAAGGCCCGCAAGGTGGACCGATGACCTGGTGAGGGGCGCGGGTAGCCGATGGATGCGAGATGCACAGGATCGGTTATTGTGGCGACACTTGGGAGTAGCCTTATAACCAAAAGTGGACGTCTTTCGGCTGATATGATGATAACGACGGCCATTTAGATCTGAGTAGACCTGAAAAGAACATTTTTTAAACTTAATACTTTAAGGAGCGATAAATAATAACAGCCGCACGGGTCGATCTTTAAGGCTAAGCCACGCTTGCCAAGGTTGGTCTGTGGATGGGTGACCATTTTAATATACCGAGTTTCCTCCGTGGCTCGGAAAGCATGTTAAGCCATTGGTCCCAGCTGTCATTTGTAGATCTTTGGCAGTCATTACGGATTGTCAGAAGCCAGTAAATCTGACTCCAGTCTTGCCAAGAAGTATCGTGTTACCCAGTTAATGGGTTGTGGAGGTCTGGTAGGCAGCCGCTCCACGTAAAACACTGGTATTCAGCTGAATCTGGTTTGACTGGAAGCCGACGCAATATAGTTGGGAAAAGGCTAGGCAGAAGATTGACGATTCGTACAGATTAAAAATAAGAATAGGTTTTTTTTTTCAAATACAAACGTGAATAAATGCGACGCGGATTTGTGAAATTATAGTCCACATAATCTTCTTGCGAATGGCAATCCACAAAAGGTATGACAATGGCATGACTTTTGTTAGCACACTTCACAGGTAATTGGGCATTGGCGTCATCATCACAAAATAAATTCACTCCATCAACGCAATCGCAACACTTATCACTTATTCGTATCAGTCTTTTTCGAGTGACTTCAAATTTTCCCATTTCTGAAGGAATATTGGAAATCTGCGGAATAAGTTTTTTTTTCTTTGTTGCTTTTTCATGTGAGGACAATCCTCACCTGAAGAAGCAACAAACACAAATATTTTTATTTGTTGAACATAGGTGTAGGTTCACTAATATAATTACAGATGGTGTAACTATATTAGTGAACGCTATGTCTAGCCGTCATCGGCGTACAAATATTATTTTGATACAATTAACAAGGATAATGGAACAAAGAATTTTGTAAAACATAACATGATTTAAAAGAGGAGTCCGTGTAGTTTCTTGTACGTTCTTCTCCACAGATATATATGCTTTTAAACGTGCAAATAACTTCATATGTTTGACCAACTGATCTTGACGTTTCAAAGGGACTTACATAAAATAAATACTTTGAATCTTTGAAAAATTGAGTTTTTTTTAAAGACTTTAGAATAGTTGAGGTTTCTTTAAAAATAGCTACCTATTATTTCATTCATCAGTGCTTTAGGATAAATTTCCGCTATTTGTTGAGTGGATTGCTTTGGGTAGGTAATCCTTGAAAACGTACCGGACATACATACATTGAAAAAAAATATATATATACACAGTTGATATGACAGAGGGGCTTTCCTTTAAACTGCATATACTAGGTACCATTTCCAAGCTCTGTACCAAAAATTAATTAAATAGGAGCAGTAGTTTAGGCGCAAATGATTTTTAAAGTTTTTGCACCGTTTGAACACGATGTATCTTTTCTAACAGCTGATTATGTCTAAGCATAGGTCATGCACCTTACAACGATAAATCTACGATGCGTTGTTGCCGCTCTGACGCATGTCGAAGGACAATGCAAACAAGGAAGCAATAAATACACACACACTTGCACTTTCACTACGAAAGCGACAAACATAGCGCGACTGACAGAAACAGAAATAGGTCAGATTGTTGCATCCTAGTTTTTTGCGATCGGTAAGTTGGGCCTCTAAAAAACTCGTTTTTTCAGTGCGCCGACGCTGTCCTTTCGGAACGTACGATTTGTCAAATTTGCGCGCTAACTATAATTGTGATTTTGTTTTGTTATTGTGATAGGACACTAAATAAGTTTAAGAAGTTATTTCTTATTTTTATTGTGACAGGACACGTAACTTGGGATTATTATTATTTAGTACCTATTCGTGATTTTTTTTTATGATTGACTGTTTATTATGGTGGTAGGACACGTAATTAAACTTTGGTTGTGTGTTGTGCGTGGAAACGCAGTTTTAGCTCTGCGAACGTACAGAGAAAGGTATGGTGACAGCCGCAAGGGGGATTTTACTGAAAAAATGTAATTAGTCCGTCTGATAGATCTTTTTTCACGTAAACAAAAAATAAAGAGGATACAGCGAGTTGAAGCCACGCGTGACGTCATCTGGCTTGTTAAAAATGTACGAAATTTACCAAGCCAAAATACGTGTCCAATATTAATACTAAATGTCCAAAACTAATTAGATTTTTTAGTAAAATACCCTATTGCAAACAAAAGTGATTAATTTAGAAAAATAAATAACAATATTCTCCGTCAGTATAATTTGTGCATTAATGTGAATGGAGGACACATCCAGAATTTAAAAATTTTGTGTGTTTGTTTTTGTGCGCGTACTTCAAAACCTTACCAAACATAAAAGCCAGCGCGAGCGGAGGCCTAAGTCGCCGGCCGGTTTGTTTGAAAAAAATATTTTCTCATTTTTGGCGCTTTTTGTTTTTGTACCGTATCGAATTAATACTGAACACGTATAGTATACATAAATTAATTTAATGCCCCTCTGTCGTATCAACTCTGTATATTTTTAGTTAAGCTAGCTGTTGGCTGAAGTGACACAGATTTGCATGACGCTATACTTCCGTACTGCGTAATAATATTCACACATATTTAATAGCTTGAAATAAAAAAGCGACATATAAAACTTTTTTAATATCTTATATGGCCATCAAACGGCTATGATCGGTCATTCACCAAAGATCGTTTCAGATAATAAAATGCTTAGCAAGCGTCTTGTTTGACGAATACGAATTTAAAAGGATAACGTGGGGATGATCAGGTTTTAACTTGCGTCTGATTTGAAAAGGGATTTATTGAGTTCATTGCCATTGCACTCAATGGCAATTTTGTTATTGTTCAATCTGGTTTAAAATCTTATTCTGTGGTATTATCAATTGATTTAATCATTTATTTACCTACTTAGGTTCGCCAAATCTTAGTCAATATTGGATATTGATATAAACTATTTATTCATGTGATTCCAAAATCTTGTTCCATATGACAAAATCCTTTTTCTCATATATGCTTACAAATTTGAACATTATTTTGACAACCTTCTTCGATATAAATCGAAATTGCTGTACTGGCCACATACATGCGAGCAGGGGCCAAATAAATTACAAATGGAACAATTCTTTAACTCCGAAACATGGCAACAAAGGAGATTACTTATTAAAGGATTTATTTAAATTTCAGACTGGCTTGCAAATAGAAAGCTGTTTATTAAAAAAAAAAACAATTTAACACTTAAACGCGGGAAACGTTATTGTTGTTCGTTGTTCGTCATTGATTTTGAAAAGTAATTGTATTTTAATTTCCGCGCATTATTAGAGAGAAGTATCTACTCCATAAGCCTTGGCCACAACTATTACGTACTTTGTGGAACCTAATGTTAGCTTGAGAACGCAGTAATCTCCATATGAGATAAAAAATATTGTTCCAATACTTAAATGCAAGCATTTATTTATATGGTTGGTCTTGACAACTTCGTAGATAAGTCTACAAGGCTACGGGCTACGTCGTAGCGTGGGCGTAGCACTGCTTGCGATTGAAAATGATAGCCCCTATATTTTGTAGGACACAGATTCGTGCCAAAACAACCGCCGCCCCCTGTCCGCTTTATACAACGTTTTTATTAGTGCATAAAGTTTTTATATATAAACATAATTTAGCTCACTTTCCCTGTCATATAAATTTACAGAGAAAGAAGTTTAAGGACCGTCATATAGGTTTACACGTCACACGAGCTTCAGCGGGTTTTGAGTTTCTAAAATGTTTGGATGTTTCAAATCAGCTTAATTAAAACTTTGACGAAGTACGAAGCTAATTAAATGTTAAAGCTTTCGTTCGTATGTGTTTTTTTAATACCTTCGCGTTAACAAGAATGATTTAGATACAAGAAGTTTCAAAAAATACATTCTAAAAGTAAAAACGTGAGATTTGGCTTGTCAAATCGTGACGACGGTTCAAAATCACGTGGTCAAACATTTTGAACTTTAGTTAGTTCCTAATAGAATGTGATTTTTTCTGAAGCATTTGCCCTATTCCTGAACGGTTTCCAAACAAGCGTGCCAGCTCTTTTGGCACACCAAATCCTCTATCAAGTAAATTAGCATAACTAAACTAACTTGCAAAAACATTTCCTTTATTCTCTTTTACGTAACAACAGTGCAATACATAATTTGGAGGAGCTCGTGGCTAAATAATAACAGCCGCACGGATCGATCTTGAAGGTTAAGCAACGCTTGCCAAGGTTGGTCTGTGGAAGGGTGGGTGGGAAGAGTCTTAACATAACGAGTTTCCTCCGTGCCTCAGAAAGCACGTTAAGCCGTTGGTCCCGGCTGTCATTTGTACATCTTTGGCAGTCGTTACGGATTGTCAGAAGCCAGTAAATCTGACTTCAGTCTTGCCATGAAGTATCGTGTTACCCAGTTAATGGGTTGTGGAGGTCTGGTAGGCAGCCGCTCCATGTAAAACACTGGTATTCAGCTAAATCCGGTTTGACTGGAAGCCGACCCCAATATAGTTGGGAAAAGGCTAGGCAGATGATGAGTGCAATACATAATTTGGCAACAGCTTGTCCCCCTGACATACGTCATTAAGGTTGATCCACACATATCCCAGCCTTTTTCGGGACGTGGTTGGGCCGTCATCCGTGCATAGCTCAAATAATATCGGTGTGAACATTATATATGAACTGGTTAACAAACGTCAGTGCCCGAGCCCTTTGCGGGACGTGTCAGTCCATGTTATGACAGATCATGGACATGTCATAGTCACAGCGTTGATATGTGTAGATCAACCATTATACTGTACAGTAGCTCAACTAAGTTTGGCACGTAACCAGAGACAAAGCAAAGTGGAATTGTTGTTAGAAAGATTCTTACATAAACTGGTAACGTATGGTGATGTTATGGAGCAAGTTTTGTACTTGGAATAAGTTTTTATTACGAGAAGAGTCCTGTGTTCCTATGGAATATCAAAAGGCTAAAAAAACTTTAATTTCGGAAGTCGGTGTTTTTGTTTTTTTTTGTTTTTGAACACCGAATTCCGAAATTAAAGTTATTTTTTTTTACTTTGTAGTGTTTTGTTTTTGGAAGTCGGTTTTATTTTTTTGTTAAAAAGTATTTTTACTTTTTAGTGATACGCAGGTACCACTACTAAAAAGTGGAACCACAAACACAGCGTGCCGGCGTGATGTTATCTTATGAACTGATGTAAACAATCAACAGATATGCGATTTCAGAAATCCCGATCCTTTTGCTATCATTTATTGAAGAGTTCCATTGTCTACCTCCGAAGTTCTTCATTAGATCTTCACCAAATTTAAATGAGACCAGTCCGAGAAAACACTCTTCCAAACAAAAAAATAATCATCCAAATCAGTTAACAATTGGCGAAAATATCGCTGAATAAACATTTTTCGAGATACCATCATCAGATCCTGACTTATACCTTCCATCATCAGATCAGTAACATAAGGTGATGATTACCAGGCACACATATCTGAATTGCGTTAGAAAGTTTATGAAAAACATTGTATGTGCTTATAAAATTTCAAACGCTTTAGAGAACTAACTAGCTTTTATCCCGTTTTTTCCCGTTCCCGCAAGAGTTTTGGGAAATTCTCTCTTGTGTGTCCCCATACACTTCCCAAGAAACCTACATGTCAAATTTCAGCTTTCTACGCAGAGTAGTATCGGCTATGCTTTGTTTGTCAGTAACGGAAAAATGTATATTAGATTTTCAAAATTTGTTCTATGTATTACTTTTGTTACGGAAGCACCTTTTCTGTCAACCAGCGGCAGCGGTTGCGCGTTGCATAATAACATAATCAGCATATACGTACACACATCAAAAGGTTTATATTCAATATAAACCAAGAGCCAGGGGAGGAAATTTATTATATTGAAAATTAACCTTTTATTAATATTTTTTTTTTCCTTTCTATAAAAAATCATTCTGATTAATTACTCAATTTTTGCTAACAATAAATAGTTTTACTTTTAGTTTCAAACAGGGTTTTTCTATTTAAAGAAAATTCACAACAAATAAAGTTTTTTGATAAAATTAAATGTAAAAAAATATAACAGCTTTTGCTAGTGCAATTTTTTTTTGGTGTGTGTACTTCAATAGTAACATAAATAATAATAATAATAAGCCCTTTGTTCAGACCAACTTAGTATCTATTTACAAAGAATTAAGAACTAAAAACCATGAACATCGCGTACATCGTGCCCGTTCGTAAAAGCGGTTCTAGACGCAACGTTGAACACTACCGTCCCATTTCCATTCTGTCTACCTTGTCGAAACTTTTCGAGAGGTTAGTTCATAACGAAATTTATCCTATACTTCACAATATCATAAAACAACAACAGCACGGTTTTGTGAAACGGCGGTCGACTAACACTAATCTTTTACTGTTTTCAAGTTTTTTGTTTGATAACGTTGACAGCCGTCTACAAGTGGATGCAGTGTACACTGACTTTTGTAAGGCTTTCGATAAGGTGGACCATGAAATACTTCTCAACAAAATTTCTTTCAACGGTATCCGCGGTAATCCTCTGAGATGGTTTGCATCTTATATTACCAATCGGAGTCAGAGGGTTGTAATCAATGGTCACCAATCTAACATTGCACAGGTGACCTCTGGTGTTCCTCAAGGGTCAATACTTGGTCCCCTGTTGTTTATTCTATATATAAATGACATTAGTCATTGCTTTCACAATACCAAGTTCCTTTTATATGCCGACGACCTTAAGATATATAGAGCCATACGACACTTAAATGATTGCCTCTTACTTCAGCAAGACCTGGACCGACTATAAAAAACCAGCCAGGAAAATAAACTGCATTTAAGTCTCCCAAAATGCAATTTCGTAAATTTCACTAAAAATAAAACTATTATAAAATACACATACACACTGTGCGATGCTCCTCTGCATAAATTGGACTCTATCCGTGATCTCGGTGTCATTCTTGATTCGAAGCTTTGCTTAGACTTACACATCGGAAGGATCGTTAGCAAAGCGTATCAATTATTCGGTTTTATAATGCGTTCCACAATAGACTTTAAAAAGACTTCCTCCTATCTTTACTTGTACAAGTCTCTGGTGCGCTCTCAGTTAGAGTATGCCGTGTCCGTTTGGAGTCCATTCTACAAAAAGTATATTGACATGATTGAGCATGTTCAGTACAAATTCTTGCGTACCATGCACTATAGATGTTGTGGTCACTATTTGTCATACCAAAATTTACTTACAAAGTACAAGCTTACTACACTTGAAGATAGACGTCAGTACTTGGAAGCCGTAAATTTATATAATATTGTTAGAAATAAATTTGACTGCATTGATTTGTCTAATATGATATACTATGCGGTCCCTAGGACAGTCCACAGACGAAAGGTGCGCGCTGGTAGATTGTTTTCGGTGGGCTCTTGCAAGTCCAATTCTGGGTTACGTTCGCCTGTTCGCAGAATGGTTGAGTCCTATAATAGGATTTTTGAACATATAGGCATTTTTACATGTCCTGTCAATAGGTTCAAAGATCATATACTTAATAAGCTTTCATATTTTTTTTATTTTTTTTGCTCTCTATCTCTCTATTTATTCAAATTATCTATTTTATATTGTATAGCACGATAGTTAAGTAATTTTAATTAAGTTTTAAGTTTTATGTATTTGTCATCCTAGCGATTTTTTTCTTATGTATCCTACCGCTTATCCGTGAACAGCGTTGTGGGCTACAATATTATGATTTGTTTTGTGTAACTTTGTTTTATTTGTTTTATATTGTAGCTGTTTGTTGTTCCTTTTTTAAATAAAAAAATAAAATTAAAAATAAAAATAAAATGGGTTTACATATTTTTGTAGCTAAACTAATCTAAATCTATTCTAATACTTAATTATTTTTTGTAGGTCTGTTTGCTAATCGGCAAAGGCCTTCTCAAACTTTTTCCACTCCTGTCTATCTTAGGCCACTCTATTCCAAGTTACTCCTGCTACTTGCCTAATGTCATATTCCCACCTGAGGTCTACCTCTTTTCCTTTTCCCTTCTCTAGGGTACCAGTGTGTCACAATTTTACTCCATTTCTCTTGTCCTCTTATCATGTGTCCTGCCCATTGCCATTGAGTCTTCTTATTTTGGATGTTATGTCCATGACCTTCGTCTTTTTCTTGATGACATGGTTTTTTATCCGGTCTGACCTTTTTACATTCAGCATTCTTCTTTCCATTGCACGTTGGCAGATTTCCAGTTTTCTCGTCGTATTTTGTGTTAGAGCCCATGTTTGGCTGCCATACATTGAAACAGGTAGTACGCAGGTGTCGAAAAGTTATTTATTTACCTTAGTGTGAAGAGTTTTGTCTTTCATACAACAGTAACATAAATAAATGTTAATGTTGAAGTATGCACTTCCAAGAGTAAGTCGTTACTTCATCATATGTATTTCCTATAATATATAATATGAATTTACTTTTCATCTAGCTATCTACGTTTAACTGTCTACCTATCGGTTCTTGAGATACAGCCCGGTGACAGACAGACGGACGGACGGAGGGACAGCGGAAGCTTAGTAATAGGATTCCGTTGGACACTCTTTGGGTACGGAACCCTAAAAAGAAGACTGAATTTACATTTCATCTAGCTATCTACGTTTTACACAAAAACAGGCTCTCCAAACAAATCGTAAAAATAAAATCAGGGAGAAGGGTTAGTACTGCACTAGTATCTACGCAATGGCCCAGCCGCCCATCACTGTTTATGTATATTATAGCTCTTAGGCCAGACGTAGTTTAAATTTTATGGCCTGGAAAATAGTTAGGATGCGTATACTTAATGTATTGTCACGCACATCCCTTTAGCTATAAAAGTAGTAGGGCTTAAAAGGTATTAAAAAATAATGCACTACGGTGAGCATGCCCAAGAACACCATGACCGCATCCCTCCAACCCCCTTCTACCATCAAACATCTTGACACACTGCACGCTTCCATCCCTACCTTATTGCTATTCCACCAATTTGCACTAAACGTTTCCAAACGTCTTTTATAATGCTCACAGCAATAGAGCGGAACTTTCTGCCTGCGTCTGTTTTTCCAAACGCTTACAACCCTATTCTCTTCAAAGTTAGAGCGAACAGGCTTCTTCTGGGTAAGCTCGTTCCATCGTAGACTTTGTCTCTGTCATCTCTGACTTATACTAGAGTCAAGAGCAAACCCTTCACAAATAAAAAAAAAACATCTAGACGCACTGCACGCTACTATCCCTATCTTATTGCTATTTCACCAATTTGCACTAAACGTTTCCAAACGTCTTTTATAATGCGCACAGCAAAGGAGTGGAACTCTCTGCCTGCGTCTGTGACTTCGAACGCATTCAACCCCAATCTCTTCAAATTTAGAATGAAAGACTTCTTCAAGGTAAGCTCGCTCTATCGTCGACTTTTTCTCTGTCACCTCTGACTTAGACTAGAGTCAAGAGCAAACCTCAAAAGAGCATATCTCAAATAAAAAAAAAAAACTATCTAGCCTTTTCTCAACTGTTTTGGGTTCGGCTTTCAGTCAAACCAGATTCAGTTGAATTTCAGTATTTTACTTGAAGCGACTGCCTATCCTCCACAATCCAGTAACTGGGTATGGTAGGTGCTAGATAAATTTGCAATAAAGAACATTACACAACAACACCTTCAACACCTTTCCCTAATAGCCCTTCGTAGATACCTAAACAATAAATTGTGAACCGTCTTTCATCACTCGATTCAGGACTGCTGTCTTTATTTCTGTGTTTGATATCGTGAAAGTCAATGAATGAATGTGGTTTAGTGACCGTTATTGCACATTGCGCCTACCATAGTACAGTACCTACTTCTTGGCAAGACTGGTGTCAGATTTTCTGGCTTCTAAGAATCCGTAACGACTGCCAAAGATCTACAAATGACGGCCGGGACCAATGACTTAGCGGGCTTTCCGAGGCACGGAGGACTCTTGGTATGTTAAGATGGTCACCCGACTGCAGACCAACCTCGGCAAACGTTGCTTAACCTTGAAGATCGTGGCCTTGTGGCTATTAAAATTTAGCCACGAGCAACTGTTAAAGATTGAGTTAGGGTATTTGTGATAGGCTCATTTCATAGCACTGATTTTAATCTTCCATTACTGAATGATGTATTTTTGATTCTGATTTATTTGAATCAATATTTTTCTAACTTGGCGACTTTGAAAACCATTTATGTGAGCGTATTTTGTACGAATCATTCAACTTGCTTGAATTCGGTTCATTTATAATGGTTTTCTTTGTGAGAATTTAATGCTTGCTCAGTGTCTTATAAAGAGCCAAATTTTCGCAATGATATCCAATTTGAAAAACCGGTCAGATGCTGAATCGCACACGAAGGGTTTCATACCATAAACCTTAATTTTTGTTATTTGTAGTTATAGCAGTAACCGAAATACACAATCTGCGAAAAGTTCAACTGTCTACCTATTACGGTTCTTGAGATACAGCCCGCTGATAGACAGACGGACGGACGAACGGCCAGCGGAGGCTTAGTAATAGGGTTCTGTTGGTTACCTTTCGGGTACGAAACCCTATCAATGTCAGGCACTATTAATATGTCGACCCATATTATCCATATTTCTTAGATTACCTAATTAATATTTAATATTACATAATTATGCGAATGTGACTCGTCGGTCTATCTGTTTGTTACCTTTTTAAGACATAACTGCCGCACAGATTTATATGAAATTGGCACACAACTAGACCATATCCAGGAATGGGACATAAAATAATTTTAACTATAACGTAGGCGAAGACGGTGCAGAAAATACTTCACTATCTATCTGTCTGTTCGCGATATCACTACGTATTATTAAACAAAGTCCTCCGCCGCTTCTGTCTGTCTGTCTGACTGTTCGGGATAAACTCAAAATTTGCTGCACCGATTTTCATGCTGTTTTCACCAATGGATAAAGTGGAAGGTCGAGGATGGTTTTAGTATATAATTTGTCAAGTTTTTGTATCATCTACCAGCCTTTTCCCAACCATATTGGGGTCGGCTTCCTGTCAAACCGGATTTAGCTGAATACCAGTATTTTACGCGGAGCAGCTGCCTACCAGACCTCCTCAACCCATTAACTGGGTAACAAGGTACTTCATGGCAAGACTGGAGTCAGATTAACTGGTTTCTGACTATCCGTAACGACTGCCAAAGATCTACAAATGACAGCCGGGACCAACGGCTTAACATGCTTTCCGAGGCACGGAGGAAACTCGGTATGTTAAGATGGTCACCCATCCACAGACCAACCTTGGCAAGCGTCGCTTAACCTTGAAGATTGACCCGTGCGGCTGTTATTATCAAGCCACGAGCTCCTCTTGTCAAGGTTTTTGTATACATTGGCTAAAATAGTTTGGGAGGTGTGGGAAAAATTAAGAGGAGGTCTGGGAGCTGATTACCTACTTTCGGACGCAACTAGTCCTTACTAATATTATAAATGCGAAAGTAACTCTGTCTGTCTGTCGCGCTTTCACGCCAAAACTACTGAACCGATTTAAATAAAATTTGGCACAGAGATAGTCTAGAGCCTGAGAAAGGAGAAAGGCTACTTTTTATCCCGGGGATAAGGTCCCTAGGGACCACGCGGGCGAAGCCGCTGGCAGAAGCTAGTAAAATAAAATAGAATAGAATAGAATAGAATACTCTTTATTATGTACACCATATAAGTTACAGAAAAGATAGATGAAGAAAACATTACATAGGGTGACACAATGGGCGGCCTTATCGCTAAAAGCGATCTTTTCTTTGATTTCGAAGTTTAATTAATAAATTAAAATTCGAAATCAGCAGCTCAATCATCTCTCTTAATTAGATCTTCTTATCAGTCTGTCAGATAAAGAGATATCATGGGATAATAGATAACAATTAATTCAATTAATCATATTGTCTTCAAGATAATCCTTCTTTCTGCTAATCTAAATTTAATGTTTCTTGATCTAATTATGTATAAGCACTGAAGACGCAAATCTCAAGTTTGGAGATAGGTAAACCACAGCAAAATAAGTATGCAGAAGGTCCTCTTTAGGAATTTGACAAAAGAACTAGCAAAAATATGACAATGCTATTTTATTTTTGTAGGGAACTCCGTCTAGGGAAGACGGAGTGGCTGAAACTCCACAATTCCTACCATTACCATGAGTCGGGGGCCCGAGATACAATAAAATTCACGCGCACCCCGACTGGTATAAGTCCGCATTGCATGTGGGCTCCATCTCTGAGGTGAATCCATAGGTATTGGTTTACCCGATCGCCCTAGAAAGAGGGGAATATTTTTCGAGAGTATACATTTGTATGTCTATGTCTTATACCCGTGAGCCTAAACAGCTAGATTGATTTAACAAATGAGGAATCATTTTTTGACGAATCAAAGAATGATACTATAATAGCCTTTATCAAAGGATATTATGATTTTTTTAAAGAAACAATATTTCGGCGGCCTTTATGCCACAGCCACGAGCTCCTCAGCTCGTGGCTAGATAATAACAGCCGCACGGGTCGATCTACAAGGTTAAGCAACGCTTGCCAAGGTTGGTTTGTGGATGGGGGATCATCTTAACATAACGAGTTTCCTCCGTGCCTCGGAAAGAACATTAAGCCGTTGGTCCCGGCTATCATTTGAAGATCTTTGGTAGTCGTTACGGATAGTCAGAAGCCAATAAATCTGACTCCAGTCTTGCCATGAAGTACCGTGTTACCCAGTTAATGGGTTGTGGAGGTCTGGTAGACAGTCGCTTCACGTAAAATACTGGTATTCAGCTCAATTTGGTTTGACTGGAAGCCGACCCCAATATAGTTGGGGTTGGCTTCCAGTCAAACCGGATTAAAGGTTAGGCAGATGATGATGAATATTTCGGCGGCTTTTTGATGAGTGAAGTGAAGTGGCACTATGTCACGAAAAAACACGACTTCACTCTCCTTTCAACATTGTAACTCACTAAAATGTAGGAAAGGACCCGACCGCAAAGCTCCTGAAAAGTTCCAAACAGAGGGCCAATAAATATGATGGGCGAAGCGAGTATTGTGGCTATGGTAAAATTTTACGTTACGTTACTATACGACAAAATATCCGTGCTAGGCCCTCTGGTCACTCTTGTCACTTCTCAAGCAGTCTAATAAAGTTGGAAGTATAGAACCTGCCATTGAACTAACATAAGTGCCACCAAGTCACATGGTGATACAATGGCACGGCCTTTTCGCTAAAAGCAACCATTGCATGGTAAAAAGAGAGGAGGAGATACAGTTTTTTTTTTATGGGTGGGAAATCGTCAAATGACTTCTTCCGCTCTGGGCAAGGCGGAAGGGAGTGTCAGACTCTTACTGACTAAAACCCATCCGTGCTCCTCCTAATGCTCTTTGCGTTCCAGGGCTGCGGCGTCTCTTTCGAACGGATTCCGCACCCCGGCAGGAGATACAGTACTGCAGGTAGACTTTGGTAGATTATTTCATCATAATCATATCAGCCAAAAGCCGCCCACTGCTAGTCATAAGCCTCCAAGTGTCACCACAACAATCGCCTCTGCGCGTATCGCGTTCATCGGCTACCCGCGACTCACCAGCTCATCGGTCCACCTTGTGCCTTCCAACGTTGCGTCTACCGATACGCGGTCGCCACTCCAGAACTTTTCGGCCCATCGACCATCCAGTTTGGCGACCCTTCGGGCTATGTCGGTAACCTTGGTTGTCTAGCGGATATCATCATTCCGGATTCGATTTATTATTTACAAATTCTTCTTTTTCTCGTGTGGGCAGTAAGTTCTAACGACCCCACACACCCTAGTTTCAGAGTTTCTAAACCGCCTCAATGGCCTTTGACATGGCCGAGAGCACCGGCTTATACGTGCCTTGCGAAGCAAGGAGTCATCTTTTATCAGACAATCAGGTGATTCAAGCCTTTTTTTTTAGGTTGGGAAATCATCAAATGACTCCTCCCGCTCTGGGTAAAGCAGGAGGGAGTGTCAGACTTTTACTGACTAAAACCCATCCGTGTTCCAGGGTACGGTGCCTCTTTCGAACGAAGTCCGCAGCCCCAGCAGGCACTGGCCCTAGCGGGCCCCGTCTTTAATGCTGACAGCTCTTTGAGGCGTCGTTCCAGGCCTGGTTCTGATCAGACGGCGAGTCACCCAATGCTTGCCGTCCGCAGACCCGCGCCTACGGTGGCCGAGAATCGTCCTGCGATTCCCGACGCCTGGGGCGTCTTCTTCTGTTGCGACGGTTGGGGCGTGAGGTAGGTGATTCAAGCCTGCAATGTGGAAAACAACTTTACAAAGTATGCTTTCCCGTGGGAATCTAACCCACGACCACGGAGGCAGTTGCAAATTAATATTACCTAAATATACAAACTAAAGCAACAAAATGAAACTTCTTGTCTATCTGTCTGTTGTAATCAAACTGATTAGATCGTTTAGAGTTTCGATGCGATGAGATAAGGGTTCCCTTGATAAAGTTAAGCGAATTCTTACGCGCCATCCACTTCTTAATTGGAGTCGTGAGCTAGTTTGATAGAGCTAATCTCCGAAATAGTTGCACCGTTTTCGAGTTTGCTTAATTGATAGATGTTCGTTCGTGTTGTTTTATTAGAACATGTTTGTTGTCTGGTGTAAAGGGCTAAATTAATAAAATTGATGATAAAAAAAGATGTTTATTAGAAATGATCAGGTCATGGCATTGTACAAGGGCTTTAGTATGCAAGGTATTTAAAGTGAGTTGGAAGGGTAAATTTGACTTTTTTGTTGATGGAAAATGCCATTACGCTTGTATTGCTATAATTTCCCGTGTTTAAAAAGTTCCTGAGCTTATGTTGGCATTCGAAGTCCACATACGAAAAGTTACATTAGATGCGATAGAACGTCATCGAGTGAGTAACACAGATCCCCAAAGTTTAAAGAGATGAAATATAAATCTTACCACTTACCATAAAACTAACCTTATTACTTTGAAGATAATCGGGATGAAAACTTTTATTGCAGTCTCGCAGAAACGGGAATTAATCTCGCCATAACCATGGTTTTATATCCACTGTCCCATTTTTCCCTAAATTCTAAGCAAAGATAGAAAATTTGGCAAAGGATAAGACCAAAGAACTCTTAAGTGGTACAAACGGGACGTGCATTAAGCCCTTTGATGGGCCGACCATCGTAATACGTAATCCTTCACCCACCATTGATTCTAACGACGTGCTCAGACTATAAGCTGGTATAACACTTTAGTTTAATGATTTCCTTATTGGTTATTTTATATTTATAGAAAAAAACTGCACGTTTAAAAGAATTTTTTTTTAAGAAATCGCCAAGCGACTGGTCGTCGTCTTTCGGTCAGTTTTTTAATGCAGTTTTCTTTCTCTTATGAACAAGACAGAAAACTTTAAATTTTATTATGTCAGTCTAATATTTAAAACTCATATGTTGTTTTAATAATAGCAAACCCTCATGTCTGTATTCTCCTATGGGTTAGCCAGAGGCGTACTGATCACTGTCATCAATAGGGTAGACCCAGTTAATCCTGCCAGGTATGCGGAAGGAATTTGATCGATAGAGTCACCGTGGTTCTGGAACACAAAGGAAATTTGGAGGAACACGTATGGGTTTCCAGAAACCGAAAAAAAAAGAACCAGTTAATAGGGGCGAGCTTGATACCTCTAATCGAGCTGGGGCTTGGACTTGGGGCTGGTAGTGAGAAATTTCATGGGAAAACCTACCAGTACGCCCGAACCGGTAAAATAGAACCCAGCACCTCATATTCGACAGTAGCGCTTACGACCACTAAACCGTAAGGTAGTCATGAAAATAATACAATGTTCCAAAATTAATAGTTCATTGAGCGTAAGGTTCTCTATTCATTTCTTTGGTACTTGTTATTTCGACTCGTTTGATTCAATAACTCGACAACTTTCAAACGAAATTAAATTATTTTTATGAACATTGATTAAGCTATTTAAAAAAAATCTTTAAAAGCGCTGCTTGAACCAACAGAAATTTTAACTGAATAATCCATGTAAAATCTTTATGAAAATCCGAAATGTTTTACGCCTAGTTAATCCAAAGTTAAAAACCGATCTTAAAAATTACGATTTCAGTCGATTTTTACAGACAATTCTGTTTTGAACAAATCCCGTAGGTTTATTAAAACAATCCGTTCAGTAAAATCTATTTTAACTGCCACTGTATCGAAATACAGTGCAAAGGCTTAAAGGCACTAACGAGTTTACCAATTCAAATTCTCAATTGATTCCACGCTCTAAAATAACAATGTAAAAAGCTGAAATAGTTTCAAAACAAGTCCGCAGTATAACGTACTTTCATAGGAATATTGATATAATGTGGGCCATTTTACTTTCTGAAGGACCTGTCCCTGTCTATAAGTAATAATGTTGCTTTTATACTGAAATTTAAAATATGATGATAATGAGGAGCTCATGGCTAAAGAATAACAGCCGCACAGATCGATCTCCAAGGTTTAAGCAACGCTTGCCAAGGTTGGTCTGTGGATGGGTGACCATCTTAACATACCGAGTTTCCTCCATGCCTCGGAAAGCACGTTAAGCTGTTGGTCCCGGTTGTCATTTGTAGATCTTTGGCAATCGTAACGGATTGTCAGAAGCCAGTAAATCTGACTCCAGTCTTGCCAAGAAATACCGTGTTACCCATTTAATGGGTTGTGGAGGTCTGGTAGGTAGCCGCTTCGCGTAAAATACTGGTATTCAGCTGAATCCGGTTTTCAGCTGAATACCAGTATTTTACGCCCCCCCAAAGAACAACCCCAAAAAGCTGACCCCAATATAGTTGGGAAAAGGCTAGGCAGATGATGATCGCAATACAGTGCAAAGGCGTAAAGGCACTAACGAGTTTACCAATTCAAATTCTCAATTGATTCCACGCTCTAAAATAACAATGTAAAAAGCTGAAATAGTTTCAAAACAAGTCCGCAGTATAACGTACTTTCATAGGAATATTGATATATGTGGGCCATTCTACTCTTTGATAAACCTGACTAAAAGTAATGATGTTGCTTTTTTACTAAAATTTAAAATAAAAAGAAAGAAATGAAGAAATCTATTAAAAAACATGAATTTTATGCATAATACGATAAGTAAAAAGAAAGAAAAAAAATGTTTTTTTTTGGACTCGCACAAAACAAACAGATGTAAAATTAATTAAAACTGACAGTAGTCTATTAATTCATCTATAAAAATAATTGTGGAATAAATTACAATTCAATTATTTATGGTAGCAAAGTATAACTATGGCTACACCATTGCTCTTCTTTGGTAACGCAGGCGTTTTTCAGAACTCTCAAATTGTCCCTCAAAGTAGAATAGCCCATGTATTTCAGTACGAACTGGCGGAGCTTTCAGAGCTTTCAGTTGAGTTTTCAGCGAGTCAGTGTAAGCGCGCCATCCGCGCAGATCACACGCCGCGCCGCCCCAAGCTGCGCGGCAAAACGACAACAAAAACACCTCGTACTTTTCAAAACAACAAACCGAAATCATAAAAAGCCTTTCTTTATTTAAAAAATATATATTTGACAGTACCATTTTGACTCTTCGAAGCGATGGTGTGTTTGAATTTCGAATTTTCTTTTTCTTTTCTGTGAGTTGACAACTTTTTACTAGAGATGTGAGCGCTTTGTAAATTGTAGTTTTTAATTTTAGTCGATTAATTCAATGTTGTGTAGAAAACAGTGTCATTTGTTTTAACAAAATAAGTGTTATGGAAAAGTGGGTTCGTGAAAAAAGCCGAGTGAAACAGCTGACCAGCGGCCACTCTCAGTTTGTTTTGTTCGGTAAGTTATTTTAAAATTATATCAAGATTCGAATATTTTCGGAAGTTGAGCTTTTTGTTATCTTATCGTGACACAGTTGAATTAAGTATCCACTTGATGGATGATTAGATAAAATGCATCGATTTGGCATTAGCAACGGTAGTGCGTCGGGAGATTGGAAAATTACTTTTTATTTTTCACCCACGATTCACAATGAATCAGCTTTCCAAATTTTGAACTTAGATATTTCAGGTTCGCAACTACCATTGTTCTAAACTTAACACAAAACGGTTTACATTTTCGACCTTAACATTAACAAACTCAGTTTGCAAAACAAATGTGTTCCATATTTAAACATTCAAGTATTTTGACACGAACGTATCATTTAATGCCAGTAACTGTTATTGGTGCAAATGGTTTGTGATTTGTATTTGAATTCAGAAGGCCAATTTGCGTACGTATACAGCGTTCAAATTAAGACGCCATATTATCTCAGTGACAATCAATGTCAAATATTTATCAAAATGTAAGGAAATTATGAACGGCGTCAGCAATAAAGTAAATAGATTTTTCCCGTTTTTCATTACTAGATAACGTAAAGGATCATTATATAAGTCAAGTCAGGGCAACTTTATGTGATTATTTCTGTTTTTGATATTTAGAAAGTCACTAAATGTATGTGGTTCAATGACCGTTATTGCATGGGCATCTGTACGTATACTCTAAATGTATTTTTGACAGTTTGAGGCTGCGATATTGATGCGAACATTGACATATATATTAGATACGAACTAATATAAATTAGCCTGATATATCCCACTGCTGGGAAAAGGGATTACCTTTGCTCTTGTTCTGTTTTCCTTAAAAGAACGAGAATTTCCGTTCTAAATTCGAGATAGGTAATTACAATCCATCTACACGTTGTGTATTTTGTGTTGATTGTTAACTGAACATATACTAAAAATATGGGGTTTAGACGAATTTCAAGTTAATCTTGCATGATATAGTTTGTTGTCCGAGACTTTGTCAGTTTTCTCAAATTCTAAGTTTGAATATACTGATTTAGATCTCTTCATTTAGCAAGGGCTACGATATGTAGGGGTTCGAGAACACCTAAATCAAACCACCACAACCGCATTTAATTAAATTCTCAGGATCCTAAGTGTTTTGGGATCCAATAGACGTTATGGATAATGTTTATCAACATTTGCTGAATGAAGATTTCGTGACGAGAGATAATGAAAACATAGCTAGCATTCATAAGTTGGTCGTCTTGATTATTTTCCAATACTGGCCACTGTGTTGTATAACCATTTTGATATATATAATAAAGTATACAGAAACTATTTTACTGGAAACATATACATTTCGTGTTACCCAGTTAATGGGTTGTGAAGGTCTGGTAGGCAGCTGCTCCACGTAAAACACTGGTATTCAGCTGAATCCGGTTTGACTGGAAGCCGACCCCAATGTAGTTGGGAAAAGGCTAGGCAGATGAGTAATAATTGATTAACGACCCAAATATGAATAACGCAAAAACAGCAACTTCTTAAAACCATCAAAATTTGCGGTGAGTAAGAGAGACAGAACTATGCAGGACGAATAACACTGTCCCTTGTTCACTACGTAACCATGATGACAATGTTGCTAAGTAGAACATTTTCTTAAGTTCCCTGATGGTATGCCTCCTTACCTTTAAGTGTCTCATGCCCGGTTCCTGAGATACTTTAACGGTCGTTTATCTTTACATTAACTACTAACCGACCAATGGTGTAGTAACAAATAGCATTAACGGACAAATAAACGATCGATAGCAACCTCAGAAACCACCCATCACAAGCAAGTTTTTATTTATAAGTATTTTAATTTAATTCATTTCTCTGATTTTTAATTTACAATTGTATGGATTATTTTTTATCTAATTTAAACTGATTAATAATAATATCTACGAATGTTTATTATGTAAAAGAATGCAACTATTTCGACATCACTACTCTCGCATTAAAACGCGTCCACTACAACAGAAACTAATGAGTATAATTTGTATTCATATCCCGTTTCCCGACAATGCCTTCTTCATTTACTTTTACTGTTGTTGTCTATGTACAAGTTTTACTTATAGTGTATTTTTCCTTACTTGTATTATTTGGTAAAAGAACACAGCACCTGCTGTGAGAAAATGTCTGAGAGACAAGACAAGACCTAAGCATCAATAAATTAAAGCATTTTTAAATCGTAAACTTTGCCAGAAGGCTTTTTACACCATAAAGGATTAACTGAAGACAAAAAGGCTTGGGACTAAGCTGCTCCAATAAAATATATGAATACTTACACATTTTTTGTTTTTATTATTATTGTTTTGGTTGAAACATTGTTTTGACATTTTAATTTTTTTTATGTACAAATTGTCATTTTTACGTTTTTATAAACAATTTGACATTTTTCTTTTTATCGTATACATTCAGTCAAAAAAGTATCGGGAATGGATGATTTGTTTATGGTTCCAAATTCAAATTTTTGTTTTTTTGTAGTTGTTAGATTGGCACAACTGATTTCCATTTTGGCGCGGAGCAAATAAAGAATATTATTTGAGCGTTATGCGGCGTTTAAGAGAGCAAATTTGACGAAAAAGAAAGAAGTGGAAAGAAAATTCTTGGATTTTGCACCACGACAATGCGCCTTCGCACAAGGCTATCATTGTGAACGAATTTTTAACCAAACACTCAACAAATACCATCCAGCAACCACCATATTCACCAGATATGGCTCCTGCTGACTTTTTTCTTTTTCCTAAACTCAAATTACCACTTCGTGGCACCCGTTTTCAATCGATAGAAGACATAAAGGAGAATTCGCGGCGAGAACTGAACTCAATTCCGGAAGCAGCGTTTAAAAAATGTTTTGATGAATGGATTATTCGTTGGCGCAAGTGTATCGTTTCTAAAGGAGCATACTTTGAAGGTGATAAAATAAATTTGGATGAATAACAGACATTTTGTGTATTATTGATCTTTTCCCGGTACTTTTTTGACAGAGTAGTATATATATCTATTTTTTAAATAAGTTGAATGAAAAAATACCTGTTTAATTAATATAATCAAATTACGTGTTCACATTAGCTCGTCAAAATCAAATCTGCTCCGCATTTAGTGCGGTTAATCAACGTGTTCTACAAATTCAAACCGATTCTAAATACAAATGAGTATTCAGATTCAACCAGAACTACTTTTCTGCCTGCCTGCGTGATGTAAGTAAGGTTTCCTTTAGCAATTTTTTTTTGCAGTACCCTACGTGAGCAGCAGTCATTCGTTTTGCATTTAAATTGGAGACGTGGTGGCAAAGACTGGAGAGTGTTGGCCTGAAATTGAGCAGAACCAAAACAGAGTACATGTTCTGCGATTTCGGCGGCGGTCTCTCCAGTCCGATACCTATAGCTGTCACCGGAACGCCTATACCGATTTGCTCCGGCTTTCAGTATCTCGGGTCGCTTGTCCAGGGAGATGGCGATATAGACCAAGACGTAACGCACCGGATCAACTCAGGATGGATGAAATGGCGACAGGTCACTGGAACAACTAGTGACCCTCGGATGCCCCTCAAATCGGAAGGGAAAATCTATAAATCCGTGACAAGACTGTAGGGAAAAGGCTACACAGATGATGAATTATTGATGCCATTCATCATCTGCCTAGCCTTTTATATTGGGGTCGGCTTTCAGTCAAACCGGATTCAGCTGAATACCAGTATTTTACGTGGAAAACTCGTGTGACGTCACTTGTGGTTAAACAGTGTACTGAAATCAAGTTACATGTGATGTCACACAAGTTTTCAGCACACTGTATCGTCTTAATTTTTTGTTTATATGAAAAAATAAAAAATTCGTGTCGGATATTTGTTTTGTAAATTTATCTGACGATTTCGTCAGATAAATTTAATTACATTTTTTTAGTCCACTCCCCCCTATTGGCAGAATGTGACGATACCACTAACTAATCTTAAGACCATTATGTACCATATTCTGACAAATAAATGATTATGAACACCGTAATTCGTCTCATTTATTTACCAAATTGGATATTACGTCTTAAACGGTGATTCAAGCTAAATAATTTACCTATTGCTGTGATAGACTAATTTCCGTCAAAATAGAATTTAGTAGAAAATTACAGCAAACTTTGATTCAATAAATATTAAATGAAGATTGATATTTATTTTGTGATTATGTTAAAAATAAAACTTTCACTAAGTAGTAAATCGTTTTATTATTTTAAACTGCCTCTGTAGTCGACTGGTTTAGGCATTTGCCTTGTGACCCGGAGGTTGTGGGTTCGATTCCCACGGGAAGCATACTTTGTAGAGTTGTTTCCAGTTTCGCTAGGATATTGCAGGCTTGAATCACCTGATTGTCTGATAAAAAGATGATTGGCACGTGTAAGCCGGTGGTCCCGGCCGCCAAATGGCGGTCGGCAAATAAATAATGTCAGAGGCCCTTAAGGCGGTTTAGAAACTCTGACACTAGAGTGTGTCTTGTTAGACCTTACTGCCCACACGATTAGAAGAAGAAGAAGAATATTTTAAACTATTTAGATGAGGTCAGTGCTTTCTAGCTGTTTACCCTGAAAAGAAACATCGAAACAAACTCACAGGTTAAAAATTATTTTAATGTCTACAGTCCGTACGTAAATCATAAGAGAACCATGTATAGTAATCTTTATGGTGGTCATTGTTCTTTGCTCAAAGTCTTTGAAGTTTATTATCCTACAAGTGATTTTGAGTGCCTCTTAAGCATACCATACTAAAAAAATCTCTCAAGTTCCATAAGATTGAGTAGGCTTATTAAGAAAATTGTCCCGGGATGGTATCGAAGTATCTAGCCAGCTGGTGCTTTGTGTATTAGGCGGATACAAAGTTTGTCTTTTACTGGATAATATTTCACGAAAAAATATGAAACAACTTTTTGCTAATACTATGCCTCATCGGCTCATTTTGCTTCTAAAACTCTATTTAGATATTGTATTATAGTAGGTAGGCGCCAAATAAACTTGCAATAAAGTACAGTGGGCTTTCCTTAATATCCCTTCAACTCGAACAATAAATTATGAACCGTCTTTCATTACTAGAGAACGTAAAGGATCACGGTATAAGTCGATTCAAGACAGCTTAAGGTCCTTATTTCTGTTTTTGATATTAAGAAATTCAATAAATGTATGACCGTTGTTGCACATTTATCTGGCGCCTCATCATTTGCCTAGCCTTTTCCCAACTTTATTGGCGTTGGCTTCCAGTCAAACCGGATTCAGCTGAATACCAGTGAATTATGTGAAGCGGTTGCCTACTAGACCTCCACAACCCCATTAACTTGGAAGAGATTTACTGGCTTCTGACAATCCGTAACGGTTGCCAAAGATCTACAAATGACAGCCGGAACCAACGGCTTAACGTGCTTTCCGGGACACGGAGGAATCTCGGTACGTTAAGACGGTCACCCATCCACAGACCAACCGTGGCAAGCGTTGTTTAACCTTAAAGATCGACCCGTGCGGCTGTTATCCTTTATCACATTTATCTGTGCGCCTACCATATTTATAATAAAATCACGATGAAAAGACCAGCTAGATCACGTGAAGAGTCGACTAAGATCCTGTCCGCATTGCGATTTTTAATGATTTTTTCCCACAATTCTGTAACACATTGAATCCTATGCGAGTGTCCGCACTGGCGGAAACAAATCCGTACGATCTGTGATTTGATGCAAATTCGAGGTGAATCCCGATGACGGAATTTAATTTGCGCGAATAAAAATCCGGGCCTAATCGTTTACAGATGTCACGAAAAACTCGAACCACGGGCCTAATTTTTCAACCCCAAACGGCTCAAATATTATTTATTTATTTCCAAAATTCTTAAGTCTATTTTAACAATTGTGTTTGCCACACAACGAAAACCTCTTAGGGTTTATCTGTGTGCTGGCGAGTCGTTCACTTAGTAATTACAAATTGATGTTCTGATAGGTACAGTAGAACTTGCATGATATACATTAACCTAATAAGGTGCTTATTATGTTATATTTGCCCCGTTTGAGATTTTCTACACCTACACCAGCCACCCCAGCACAGCCCGCAGTCTATTTGTTAACCCACCTTCTTCGATCAGTTTTCTGGGCACCTTTCCAATTGACAGCAATGTTGACGTTTTTTGTATGCCCAATAAATTTTGATCCTATATAAGCGCCAGTACATATCTTTTGTTGTTATCATTTAGTTATGTTTGCTGTACTTCAATGACACATACAATATGAAAAGACATTTTTCATCAATACATTTTGCTGTTAACAAAACTCCTAATGAACAATACCCCACAGAACGAAAATACTCCCTTTCCCGCAAAACAAAAGAACTAACAAGCTAACCAAAAACACCACAGATTATATTTAAATAGACTTTCAATTACAGAATCCGAAAAGGTTCAAAGCAAATAATATAATAAAGAGGTCCGCACATCGTTAAACTGAAGGGCTCAATTAAAAGGGTTGGCATCCCTTCGAGTCTTTATTTTTGTTCGAGTTATGGCAACATTGATGACGTATCCAACCGCTAACCCTTAGGTGTTCCGCAGACGGAGCAACTTTGATCGCCGGTTGTGGGAACTCACAATTTACTGTTTATAAATTTCGGTGATTGACAACCGGTTTTCGTTGCTACACTTGGTGGGAAAAACCAATTGTAGATTGCCACATCTAGCAACTGAACAAATTGCATTACTGTCAAGAAGCTGGTGTCCACAACTGAAAACCGCAGTTCGTCAAGCAACTTCACTCTCTCCCCATTCACCTCAGCGCCCTGCAGCACTAGTCTAGTTCAACGTCAATTGTGGCCACCGTATTTTGTACTCTTTCGTTGCTGTCAAAGACAACCGTAAATAGAAACTTTAGCTAAAGACGCCGTTTTACGCAGATGTGACGTATATCTTCCCAACTTGTATAAGTTATTCGACTTTGTTCTTATGCGTTTTAAAATGAATACATCATGCATGGAGCATTTAAATTCTTTTTTACAAAAAGTTAACCAAACTCGTCAAACGTCAACTGAGGTTGCTGGGTCTGCGGGGCCATAATGCCCTTACCTAAGTGGTGTATAAATATTTGCCATGTCTGCCGCAAGTCTTGTGACGTCATCAATCTTACCGGTTGTGCGTAAAAGGGCTATTTTTAGTACTTTATTCTATTCGAAGGGAACTGAGTTCAGCGGCCGTGTGTTTTGGAAAATTGGAGAGCTTTTTGTTAAGTGCGTAAAGTAAAATTGGAAAGTGATTTTTATTTTTAGGGTTTGTTTTCTGAAATTTTATAGCGGTAAACCTGCCGTGGGATCAACTTTAAGCTTCTATGATTTGGGGGCGAAAAATATCATTACAAATTGATAGATTAATGAGAGATTCAAATTAAATAGGCATTTACTGAGGAATGTGGAGGTCTGGTCGGCAGCCGCTCCACGTTAAAACACTGGAATTCAGCAGAATCCGCTTTGACTGGAAGCCAACATTTTTTTAACATGAAGAACGATTATATTTTAAATACCAATTATATGAAGTTGAACGAAATTATTTACAAACGCGTATAAAACAAAATAAATCAATGGACATCAAACAAATTATACACATCGCTATCAATGGCAAAATTGGCCCGAACACTGGCAGCATTGGATGTGCTGCGATGAATGGCAACGTTGATTCTTTGGGCGAAAAATAGCCCAGCCCTTTGGTTACGCGAACAGTCGGCAAGTTGATATATGATCTTTATTTTTACTATATTCTTATCGTGTGGGCAGTAAGGTTTAAACGACCCCATACACACTAGTGTCTGAGTTTCTAAACCACCTCATGTCTGAGGCCCTCAGACATGTTTGTTTGGACGACCGCTATTTGGCGGAAAAAAGCACGGAATCAACTTTTTATCAGACAATCAGGTGATTCAGGCTTGCAACCTGAAACAACTTTATAAGGTATGCTTCTCGTGGGAATCGGACCCACGACCTCTGGGTCACAAGGGAAACTCCTAAACTACTCGACAGTTCTAGTTCAAGCGTGCTTCATCTTCGACTACATCATCGCTTACCATCAGGTGAGATAGTGGTCAAACGCCTGCCTATCAATAGTAAAAAAAAAAAGTTAATTTTTATTATCGAGCAACTTGACAAAGAACACAATTAAATTAAGTCTTCGAAAGAGATTTCAATCAGAAGATGGAATTACTCTCACACAGACATGTAGGTATATTTATTGTAAGGACTAGATACCTATTACATAACGAATTCTCGAAACTTGTACAATTTGGTTTTCTCAGATGTGACTGAACTGATTCTTTAATAAATTAATTCTCTCACCGATTCACTAATTCTATTAATTTTCTTAACAATGAGAATCTGCAGCTGAAAGGCTCTTCAGCTAAGTGTATGATTTTCTTTCTTATCTATCTTTCTTTTTATCTTACACTATTTTTAAGTGCTTTTCAAATTGATGAGAGACTGGAATCTAGCTGAGTCATATGTATAGCTGAAGAATTTGAAGATACTCGTATTAGGGTTGAATGCGTTCGGAAAAACAGACGTAGGTAGAAAGTTTCACTCCTTTGCTGTACGCATCATAAAAGACGTTCGGAAACGGAGTGCGAATTAGTGGAATAGCAACAAGGTAGGGAACCATCCCTACCTTGTTGCTATTCCACTAATTCGCACTACGTACGTCTTGATGTCCGATGGTCAAAGAATGGTAAGAGACGTCTAACACTGAAATAATTTTTCAAATCGGACCAGGAGTTCCTGAGATTAGCGCGTTTAAGCAAACAAACAAACAAACTCTTCTGATTTATATATTATAGTATAGATATAGATAGGATTTTCCCTTGGGATTATCATCGCTGGTAGAAGCCGTTATTGAAGACACGTTGCAAATAGCATGTCAAGATTTATGCAATTTGTATTAACACGGGTCGATCTTCAAGGTTAAGCAAAGCTTGCCAAGGTTGGTCTGTAGATGGGTGACCATCTTAACATAGCGATTTTAATCCGTGTCTCGGAAAGTACGTTAAGCCGTTGGTCGCGGCTGTCATTTGTAAATCGTTGGCAGTCGTTACGGATAGTCAGAAGCCAGTTAATCTGACTCCAGTCTTGCCATGAAGTACCGTGTTACCCAGTTACTGGGTTGTGGAAGTCGGGTAGGCAGCCGCTCCACGTAAAATACTAGTATTCAGCTAAATCTGGTTTGAATGTAAACAGACCCCAATATAATTGGGAAAAGGCTAGGAAGATGAAGATGGGTCTTTTAGCTATAGACGAACAAATTCCTTAACCTTTAAAGTGACGTAAACTATCACTTTTAACATAGTATCGTCTATAAGAATCATAGGTAATGAACCACCTCCCACTAAACATAAACGTTCCAAATTCAAAACAGTTTCCCTCGTTTACTGCCACCCACAGACCTGTGTACCCCTCAGGCTATAAAACTGACTAAGTAATCCGTTAGCTCTCACAGAACAATAGATAAACTTTGTTCTGAACCTATTCACTGCTTTATAAGACATTTATTTGGCTCATAATGGTCTGTTGGGGAGACGGATTACTAACTAAAATATTTTGATAATCCATCAAGCGAAAATGAGCTTTGTGTTCATTGAATCTTTTAAATTACTTTTGCTTTTGTGTTTTCAGTTTATTTGTTAGTCGAATTCGTGTTTTTAGGGTTCTGTATTCTCTGAGTTGCGGAATTTGTTCGACCGCGGCCCTGGGACGCAAAGGGCTCTAGGAGGAACACGGATGGGTTTTAGTCAGTAAGAGTCCCCCCCGCACTCCCTCCTGCTTCGCCCAGAGCTGGAGGAGTCATTTGATGATTTACCATCCATAAAAAAATTATAATAGGTAACTATACAGCTGAATTTTTTCAAGGTGTGTATTTCTTTGGACAACTATAGCAACAAAAAAAATATAAAATCACGTTACTTTAATGGCAGCTTTCTTACAAGAAATGTGATTTTATCAATTTATTGTACGGAGCCCGTCGTATGCGAGTGTTACTCGCGCTTGGGTGGCTTTTTCTTCTTTGTTAGTCATCTATATCTGTCTAAAGCTGTCGTGAAACTTGGAATTTACTATTATTAATTGTGACAGATAACAAACAAGATCTAGATTTGAACTAATATTCTTTCAGATATAATTATACTTAATATGAAAGTTTGTGAAAATATTTGGTGCTCAATCATGCAGATTTGAATTTAATTGGACACATACATAATATGAGTTTGTGTACCCTTTTATGACGTGTTGGATCTTTTTTTTTTTGGAAGGGAAGTCGGTTAAAAATGAAAGCTATTGTAGGTTTACATCATCATCACTTCAGCCAATCGCCGTCCATTGCTGAACGTAAGCCTCCCGCAAAGAGCGCCAACCATCCCTGTCTTGAGCAGTCCACACCCAACCGCTGCCAGCCACCGCGCTTTAAATCACCTATCCATCGCACCGCAGAGCGTCCCACACTACGTTTGCCCATACGCGGTGTCGACTCTAAGACTCTAACACATGTCTGCTCCATCGACCGTTTGTCCGTCTACAGATTCTAGTTTTTTCCCGGCTTAAACCTAAACCGGCTTAACCTTTGTCAACAGAAAAGCATAGTAGATCTTTTTAGTACCTTTTGTTTTTATTATTACTGGCTGTTTATTTATTTTTGTACCCTTTTTAAATTTATAACGTGCGTTTTCTTTGTGCACAATAAACAATTTTTCTATCTTGATTTTTAGTAATTTCCAATAAGGATTTAGATTCTTAGTACGCTGTCTACTAAAGATTGTCTAGCGTAGCGTAGGCGGTTCAACCGTGCATCTCTTCCAGTATATGACGTCATACGTCTTGAACATTCTGTGTGGGAGTTACGTCTTGCTAGACTGCGTTGTGTTTATTTATTTATTGGATTTCCTGCACTGAGAATTTAAAATCGACGTCATTGCTACTCAGAAATTTTGTTGAAAGTGTTAAATGCTTAGTTGAGTAAATATATTTTTCACCTGAAAATCACATTGCAAATTCTTCTTCTAAAAATCACACTATCCACAAAATATTAACGGTTAATGTGAAAGTAACTCTGCCTGTCTCTGTGTCTCTTCACGTCTTAACGGTGGAACTGATTTGGATGAAACTTAGCACCCAGATAGACCATGTCTTGAAATAGCACAAAGGATACTTTTTTCCCGAGAGTATGTTCCCTTGGGATATTTTCAAAATTTCCGGGTAGCGAAGCCACTGGCAGAAGCTAGTTATTTATAAATGAAAAAATAACTATGTCTTTTTGCTTCACGTCTTGTCGGCTGAATAGTATTAATTAAACTTGACACTCATTTCCTGGAATAGGACACAAAACTATCCTACCTTCTATAGTGGGAGTAATAATCTAGCCTAGCCTTTTCCTAACTATATTAAGGTCCAGTCAAACGGGATACAGATAAATACCAGTATTTTACGAGGAGCAGCTGCCTACCAGACCTTCACAACACATTAACTGGGAAACACGGTTCTTCTTGGCTAGACTGGTGACAGATTTTTTGGCTTCTGACCACTCGTACCGACTGCCAAAGATCTACAAATGACAGCCGAGCCCATCGGCTTAGCGTGCTTTCTGAGGCACGGAGGAATCTCAATATTTATAATTTTAATATAATTTTCCTAAGTAACAGGCCCACACCTAGTTTAGGAGTCAGAGTACCTACCAATATATTTATACCTTACAAGCCTATATGTTCATAGTTTTATGATGCAAATGTTGTTTTTGTGTGAAATAAATTATTATTTATTTATTTTTTTATTTATATGTTAAGATGGTCACCCATCCACAGACTGACCTCGGCAAGCGTTGCTTAATCTTGAAGATCTTGATGGTTGGGAGAACCACCAAGATCCTGTTAAGTCTGGATTTCAAAAAATCTGCGTTTTGGTCTTCCTGCACGTGCGATAAACAGTTAGTCGTACAACTATTTTCGGTATTAGTCGTTTTTATTAGTATTCCGAACGTCGTCTATAGGTATAAAAACGTAAATAAACAAGTTCATTTTTCAAGTCAAATTCTCCCTTAAACAACGCTGTGTTCGCCACAATTTGCTCCTCAGTAATTGTACATTCAAATTAGTTCAACACACAAAAACGTTTGCATGAAACCATTTCTCGTAACGTTGGGATTTCCACATTTGAGGAAAAACTCTGTCAGCTTTAGTTGTGAAATAAAATGCACACAACTGGCATTTCCACTTAGTTTAAGCCCCATATGTTATGTACACAAACGAAATTGTTCTTCTATGAATTTAAAATGGTTTCATATGTACCTGTGTTTGTTTTTCATTTGCGTGACACATTAAAGTAAACTTTTAATTTTGCTTTGCGATTCTCGATGTTTATTACGTTTTCGTTTCGTTTGAAAGTTATTTACGTCTAACAAACGCTTTGGCTCTGTAATAGTTACTGTTATTTTGGAACGTAAATTACGATCTTATGCAATAAATTGATACTTGTGTAATTGAAATAGTAATATTAGGAAATTGGCTTTTAATCATAGAATACATCTCTATTGTTATCATTATCGTGAAAATACCTTCATTATCATCGTCATGAAGAACATTATTTTTTAATAATCTAGGCCTCCCTTCTCTTGTGACGATTCTGACGCTTCTGTGGCATCCTCATCTAGCTTATACCTGCGATGTTAACAATGTCGCCTGCCGACACCACCGACGGTCGACCAATTCTTCTTCTTCCAGTCCTTAGATGCTCGATCTATCAACGCCATTGCCTAAAATAGTAGCTTACCTAAACAGAAAATAATTTACAAGCAGACCGCGGAATACAACTAATATCTCAAAACTGTTGACACATTCGCAACATCCTCAAAGTCCATGTTAGTAAAACCGATTCGCTGGCTTGTCTTTTTGTTCCTAAGTTACTCGCAGTAAGTACCCAGATGTAGCTTGTAAGTTTCGACGTACTCAGCACCAAACTTGAGAATAACTTCAGCAAAGTTCCGTAAACTCTACTAAGTACTTGGATTGATTTATGCAAGGCTGCGATATTAATAGAAATTGGTTTGGTAAAGTCTTCCTTGTTCGATGAGTCTAGCATTCTTTTGTTCGATTTTCGGGTCGGACAATTTTATATTAGGATTTGCATTAGAATAGGTAAGAAGCCAACTAGAACTTGCATTTGAGATAACAATGCTGGCCCCCTGTTACATAGGACTCAACCAAAGGATGGTAAATGAACTCAAACATATACACTGACCCTTTAGCGCGAGATCAGAAAAGAGTTCAGCCGCTCTATTCTGCAACAGCTAAGGAGTGGAATTCCCTGCCGGAGTCTGTGTTTCCTGATAGCTACAACCTGGGAGTCTTTAAGTCAAGAGTGAATTGGTTACTTCTAGGTAAGCGTGCTCCATCTTCGACCAAATCATCGCTTACCATCTGTTGAGATAGTGATCAAACGCATGCCTATCAATAGTAAAAAAAAACAACCTCACCGTGAAAACTTATCTCAAGTTCACACAGTGCGAGCTAGCGTGCGAGTCGGTCTGCCGCGTAGCTGCAATGCAGTAACTCACATAGTATGGACGTATCTTTTGTAACGAGTTACTGCCACGTACGAGTTGGATAGTAGCTCACATCCGAGTTAAGTACTTCAACATTTCATGTTTGCAAAATTCGTCTTTTTCACCATTAAGTCTAAACTACATTATGTTTAATAAAAGAACATAACTAACTTAAACATCAATGCAGAAAGCTCTTAAACCATTTCAAATTGTCTCGTAAACAATTTAAATTTCTCTCTGCAGCAATTTATCACAGCCGTTAATAACGTCTTATCTTTGTTTATGTGCAATACTTAAATATTTAGGTACGGAGACAATTTATGTATTTACTTTAAAAACTTAATCGTAGAATAAATTACAACGACTTTACGAAAACTTAGATAACTTTGAGAACTTTGGACTTCGACTCAATATATACTACTCTGTCAAGAAAGTACCGGGAAAAGATCAATAATACACAAAATGTCTGTTATTCATCCAAATTTATTTTATCACCTTCAAAGTATGCTCCTTTAGAAACGATACACTTGCGCCAACGAATAATCCATTCATCAAAACATTTTTTAAACGCTGCTTCCGGAATTGAGTTCAGTTCTCGCCGCGAATTCTCCTTTATGTCTTCTATCGATTGAAAACGGGTGCCACGAAGTGGTAATTTGAGTTTAGGAAAAAGAAAAAAGTCAGCAGGAGTCATATCTGGTGAATATGGTGGTTGCTGGATGGTATTTGTTGAGTGTTTGGTTAGAAATTCGTTCACAATGATAGCCTTGTGCGAAGGCGCATTGTCGTGGTGCAAAATCCAAGAATTTTCTTTCCACAAATCTGGCCTTTTTCGTCGAATTTGCTCTCTTAAACGCCGCATAACGCTCAAATAATATTCTTTATTTACCGTTAGACCTTCCGGTAAGAATTCAGAGTGCACAACACCGCGATAGTCAAAGAAAACAGTCAACATGACTTTGACTTTTGATCGACTTTGGCGTGGTTTTTTCGGTTTCGGTTCAGTTGGAAGGCGCCACTCCGAAGCTTGTTGACTAGTTTGCATGTCAAATTCGTAAACCCACGTCTCGTCACCAGTAACAATGCGTTTCATGAATGTTGGGTCCGAACTGACTCGTTCTAGCATGTCCTCAGCGACTTTCATGCGATTGAGTTTTTGGAGAAAATTCAGATCTTTTGGGACTAGCCGAGCAGCAACATGTTTCATACCCAAATGATGAGTTAAAATGGTACGGATCGACTCGTGAGATACAGAAAGTTCGGCGGCTATCTCTCTCAGAGTTGAATGGGGATTTTTAGTCACTATTTCCTTCACTTTTGCGATGTTAACTTCAGTTGCAGACGTTGACGGCCCACCAGAGCGAGGCAAATCTTCCATCACATCTCGGCCGCGTTTGAACCACTCATAAGCACGAGTTTTTGATAAAGTCGATTCACCGTAAGCCTTCTGTAACATTTTCAGTGACTCCGAACACGAAATTCCATTGGCGATGCAAAATTTAAGACAAACTCTTTGTTCGATATTTTTGTCCATTATGAAATTCGCAATACACACTATATATGATATTACTAAAACCAGCACTGTATTTAATATAAATAACAGATGCAACTCAGACTCCGCGCCAAAATGGAAAACAGTTGTGCCAATCTAACAACTACAAAAAAACAAAAATTTGAATTTTTGACTGAATGTAAACATATTTTTTTAGTTATAGATACAGACTATCAAAACGCTTAATCAAAAGCTATTTATTCAAACAAGGCTGAGAGCCAGCACTTTTTGGACACCAAAAAGTTTATTAATGATTTTCATTTCTCAAATGGTGACTTTTCCTCAAAATATCTCGTCAACGTGACACTTTAGGGCACCACCTTTCCTAACATTTTTTGTTTGTTGACGTGTCCTATATAGATGGCATATTATTTAAGATTTTCCAGCGTCCCGTGGCGTCTGGCTCACAATCAATATTACCTTTAAGTTCACTATATGCGATATATCACTTCAATTACAATTTTCCACTCTATGCAACTAACATGGGTCAGACACGTGAACTTTAACTGCGTAGTATGTCAAATTAATCATTTACAGTTGCTACGAAATGCCGTAGCAAGAGCGCTACAAAGGTGCTACGAGCCTAACCTAAGCCTAAGGCACTTGTCTCACCATCGGCGGTCAGCGAAAGACGAGTAATCTTGAAACTCGATATGAGTTGGCGAACAGCGAGTAGCGAGTGATTAGTTTCGATAGTTTAGTCGCTCGGCTTTAAGCGAGTGCTTTTGTGCGACGGGCAACTCGTACTACTCGCTCCGGTCCGCACTATAGCACTATAGGTAGAAATTACTACTGGTTGGTGAGTTCTGACCGCCAAGCGAGCATCGCCGAGTGAGTATCGCTGAGCGAGTATTTTCTTTGACAGCTCTTATCGCTGCGACCAACTAGTGCCGGCAGTGTGAACAGCCAGCTATTGCCTATAAATGTTTGTATCCCTTTTACTCACACCACGAGATCTGTATCTTTTGTCCCTATCCTCAGCGATAGTTAATTGCTTCCTCGGTGGCGGTGAGATAAAAGCCTATCTATCAGAGTGCCAAATATAATTATATTTTTAAGCAACTTTCGCATCCGCACATCGGTCGCAATCTGTCAAAAATGTACGGACATTAAGGCTTTTTTCGATTTATTGCGACTTAGATGCGAATGCGAACGTTGCTTAAAAGTTCATAGAATCGGTACTCCGATAGGCTTAGGTTAGGCTCGTAGCACCTTCGTAGCACTCTTGCTACGACATTTCGTAGCAACGGCAAATGATTAAGTGTTGTGTTGAAAAATGTTGATCTATACTTAGAATCTTAGGATCAAGAAATTTAGGAGGTAAAATTGTTGATATTTAGGAAGTAACTACCACGAAAACTTGAAGTGAAGAAGGTGAAGTGATCGTGAAGTGAGCTGATCAGTTCACTCACTGCACCTATACTTGTACGGTAAAATGTTTACTTACAAAACTGAGTGGCTGATCTTATTACTGAACATTTTATGCTAACACTGAGTGCTACTGTTTTCTGCACAGGCACTTTTTAGGGTTAAGTAACCAAAGGGTAACCAACGGAACCCTATTACTAAGCCTCCTCTATCCGTCCGTTCGTCCATCAGCAGGCTGTATCTGAAGAACCGTAATAGGCAGACAGTTGAAATTTTCACAGATTTTTATTGAAGTTATAACAACAAATAATAAAAATTACGGTATGGAACCCTTCGTGTGTGAGTCTGACTCGCACTTGGCTGGCTTTTGCATACGTGCCGAAGGATACTAATAAAAAACCTAGGAGTTGACGAGAATGTGGTGTCAAATTATTACTGGGAATGTAAAGTGAAAACACTCAGTCTACGAATTGGAAAGGAAACTACAGAGAGAGTGATATTAGTGATTTACTATATTAGTATTAAACGGTCACTAAACCACTAGTACCAAACCACTCCATTATTCGTTGTAGTGACAGTTCACGATTATTTCTGTCAAACCTCCTATTGAATGGGGTTAATCTATGGAACTTACAACGCTTATTGTATTTGATGAGGGTTCACCAATATGCCGCGGGTTAAATTGGAACTACTTCCAACTAATTGCCACTAACGAGATATTATATATTATTGGCGCTGGTGTCAGCTTAAATTCAGGATAATTTAAGACTAAAGTATTAAATTTTTCATGAATTTAAAAAAACTGGCCAAGTGCAAGTCGGACTCGCGTGCAAAGGGTTCCGAACCAATTTCATTTTTAAATGTTATTTTAACACTACAGACTTTTTATCGGTTTTTCTGTAAAATTTAGGTATAGAACTAGTAGTTTCGGAGATAAGGGGGGGGGGGAATGGACATTTTTGGTCTAATGTCTTGAATAACTTCAAAACTGTTCTTGCGTCATTTTTAATCTGCTTTTTCCTTTTTACCAATTGCATATAAGATAGTCGATAGGTAATGTCAGTGTTATATAGAACTGCGTCTCAATACCTTATTTTAAAATTATGAAAAGAGTATAAGTAAAATGTCACACGGTACAGTTTGAAAAACTTTGTTTTTGATTGTCTAGTTTGACTCCCAAAAGTGACCCCACACTAAAAAAATATTTATTAACGTAAAGCATCTGTGTTTGGGTCACAGAAGTCTACATGTTTACCAAATTTCAACTGAATCGGTTTGGTAGATCCGTAGTGAACTGACTGTGATAGACGGACAGACAGACAGACTGATAGACAGACACCCGAGTGATCCAAAAAAGATTCCGTTTTTTACGGATGTCTGGAAAAGATAAGAAAATTCAAGCCGAGGACGATTGAGGGTGGCCACGTCAAGTTCGAGTTGAGTAGAGGAAATTACTTAGAATGTGGGTGTAACAACACCAACGCAAAACAACCTCAGTAAGACAAAATATAGCAGCCATCGCGGAAACAAAATCGTAGCAGAACTAACGTAATTTATTTCTGGCACCGTCTCCTAGAAAATGCTCGGAAATCTATGTCATTTCTCAACATGTCTCCTTTGTTTTCCTGTCGCATCGTTTTAAAACTTTTACTTAAAAACAAAGGTGTTTTTCTACCTTAAGAAAATAGTAGCACCTTGTGGGAAAATGGGGAAATAGAATTAGTGAAGGAAATTAATTTTCGTCGTTACCTTTCATTGTCAATTTCAGATGACAGTGGCAATCGTCTTAGAGGAGCTCGTGGTTAGATAATAACAGCCGCAAGGGTCGATCTTCAAGGTTAAACAACGCTTGCCAAGGTTGATCTGTGGATGGGTTACCATCTTAACATACCGAGTTTCCTCCGTGCCTCGGAAAGCACGTTAAGCCGTTGGTCCCGGCTGTCATTTGTAGATCTTTGGTAGTCGTTTCGGTTAGTGAGAAGCCAGTAAATCTGACTCCAGTCTTGCCATGAAGTACCGTGTTACCCAGTTAATGGGTTGTGGAGGTCAGGTAGGCAGCCGCTCCTCGTAAATTACTGGTATTCAGCTAAATCCGGCTTGACTGGAAACAGACCCCAATATAGTTAGGAAAAGGCTAGGCAGATGATGATAAATTATATTTTATCCGTAGTTAACCTGAGAACCGCTTTCTAAGTTTAATATATTCCTCAAAACTTTGCCAATTTATTTGAGTTCCGTCTGAAATGTTTTGTAATCCGCATTTGAACCCACCTCAACACATTTGACGTCAATTCAAATTGATATGTTATACAGATTTGCCTTTAATATGAAATTGCTCTGAAGGCTCAATATTATATCGTTGATTTTCAAGGGGAGGTTGAGGATGAATTTATCTCTCGGAATAATAACCAAGTGCATGCCAAAACAGAACACAATGTTCCCTTCGGTTACAAACACTTTAAGACTTGTATGATATTCTTGCACAAGCTGTTTGGTCAACTTAAATGTTACTGAATACTCGGGATTCTAATAAAATTTTGGTAGTAGCTTGAACTTTAATTAAATAAAAAATCGGCCAAGTACAATTTGGGTCTTCACACGACGGTGTACCATAAGGCGAAAAAACATTTTTCTTATATAAAATATAATTTATATTTAACTTTAATTCTAACCATTTAAACTCTACCATCACTAAAATTGTTAGTATAATTATAACTAGCTTCTGCCAGCGGTTTCGCCCCGTGATCCCTAGGGAACATACTCCCGGGATTTATAATTATAGGCAATGTGTTATTCTAGAATATAATCTACCTCTGTGCCAAATTTCATAAAGATTCTTTCAGCCGTTCTGACGTGAAAAAGTTACAAACATCCATTCATCTATCCTTTCTCACAAACTTTCGCATTCCCATTTACCATATTAACCTTTACCGAATTATAGACCCATCTCGGTAACGTCCATACTCTGTAAGACCATGGAACGCGTGCTGAATCATAAGCTCCTGGCGTACCTAGAAGCGAATGATATCCTTAGTGACCGGCAATACGGGTTTCGCCGAAATCGGTCAACTGGGGATCTTCTAGCGTATGCCATTCACATCTGGAGTGAGGCCATAGAGAAGCACGGGGAGGCACTAGCGGTCTCCCTTGACATCTCGAAGCACTTCGACAGGGTCTGGCACGATGGCCTTATTAGTAAGCTTCCTTCGTTCGGTCTGCCCGCCGGTTTGTGTGATTGGATCGCAGATTTCCTGAGGGATCGGTCTATCCGAGTGGTCATAGATGGCTGCTCGTCTGGAGTGCTGGATATTAATGCCGGGGTTCCTCAGGGGTCGGTGCTTTCGGCAATACTGTTCTTGCTGCATATTAATGATCTGCTTAAACCCGGTACCTTTGGGTATGCAGACGACAGCACTGTTGCTGAAAGATACGTGTCCGACGCACGAGCTGGTGGGTCGCAGTTCCGGTCTCTCCTGGAGGCAATGGTTGAGCGCTTGAACGTGTCCCTACAGGCGGTCTCTGATTGGGGCGATGCCAATCTGGTCAAGTTCAATGCTGCTAAGACCCAAGCGTGTCTATTTTCTGCCAAAAGGAGCCAATTCCGCCCAGCTCCATCTTTCCGCGGTGAAACCGTGCCGATAACCGACCATCTTGAGCTTCTTGGGGTTACATTAACATCTACTCTCAATTTTGGCCCTTACATAGGCCGGTTTTTACCGGTTGCATTTTGGGGAATGTGCGACGGAATTGCATAATTTAATTCCGCCAAGCCCGTTCCATCATCGGACCACAAGACGAACGGCGATGCGCCACCGGTACATGGTGGACATCCCACCCATACGCACAAAACGTTTTGGGAACACATTCATAGTGCGTACAGCTAAGGAGTGGAATTCCCTGCCGGAGCCTGTGTTTCCTGATAGCTACAACCTGGGAGTCTTTAAATCAAGAGTGAATAGGTTATTTCTAGGCAAGCGTGCTCCATCTTTGACCACATCCTCGCTTACCATCAGGTGAGATAGTGGTCAAACGCGTGCCTATCAATAGTAAAAAAAAAAAAAAAATATATATATACGAGTAATATTAATAGTAGGAAGAAAGTACGATAATAGGATAATAATTTTGCATCATTATGTTACACCACTGGACTAAGGTCACCCAAACTCGGGGAAGCTTCCACTTTTTACTTCATTATGTACATAGGTAAGCTTAATACTAGGATGCATACTCTACCAGTCTGTAATCAGTCAAGAATTAAGATAATTTCATTTTCTGTCGCTCTTTTTGAATAGGAAAAATCTGATAAGTCGCCTATACTACAAAAACTGGCTAAGTGCAAGTCGGACTCGCGTGCTCAGAGTTCCGAACCAATTTCATTTGTATGTATAACATGTTATTTCAGGCTTCCTGTAATCTATACGTAAAGAACCATTATTTTATTCGCATTATTTTAAAATTTTAGACTTAGTAGTTTTGGAGATAAAGGACACAAGTAAAATAGTAATTTTACGTCAAATTTCTTGAATAACTTCAAAACTTATTATTTTTTCATTTGATATGTCACACGGTACAGTTTGATCATTTCTCCACCAAAAGTGACCCCAAAATACTCAAAATTAATTTATTTTCGTAACACGTTCATGTTTGGTTCACAGAAATTCATATGTGTATTCATAATAGCTCATATAGAACACAGTTCCCGACGCCACATACTGAAACTATGCTAAACTCTCGCTCGTGACAAACGAGTCTACCATGAAATCGAGTCGTAATTGCAAAGCTTTTACGTGGTCATCCATCGGTAAAATTGTTGGTAAACACTATTTTTCCGGTATTCTGGAAGCCTGGTAGCAGTTGATTTATAGGCAAACAGCAAACTCTTTCAGGCAGAGATAAATAAAAGTTGGCGGAGTAAATATAGTGCTGAAAAGTATGCTGAAGTTTTGTATCTTTGCAAAGACCTAAGGATAAAAGCATGACTTGGTTTTTAAACATTATAACTCCCGTCTTAACCGTCTTATTTATTATATTTTACCCTGTTTACTTATCACGTTTTAATTACTTTTTTTTTTCGATCCACGTCATACTTAACGCCGGCTGTCGCTGAAAACCAGCGCTGTGGCTCTGTCTCGCACACGAGTCCCAGCATTATGCTGAGCGATGGCCGTTTTGCGCGAATATGACGCATATCTTCCCAATTTTTATAAATTAGTTTTTTTTTAATTTCTATTTTTTTTTTGGTATGCGTCATGCTTGGCGCAAATAAACGCTTTTTCTTCCTTTATTTCTTTCTTTATAACTGTGCTCTGAATAAAAATAACAAATGTTAGCAGTCTATAAATTTAAAAAAAAAACTCACAATAACTTTTCTATTGTTTTAAAACAATTAAAAGTATGCAAATTCCGACAAAAGGATCAAATGTTCTACAACAACAGATATCATACAATCTCAAAAATGTTTATAAAACGATGGAACGCTTAGATAATAACAGTCACACAGGTCGATCTTCAAGGTTAAGCAACGCTTGCCGAGGTTGGTCTGTGAATGGGTGACCATCTTATCATACCAAGTTTCCTCCATGCCTCGGACAGCACGTTAAGCTGTTGGTCCCAGCTGCCATTTGTAGAACTTTCATTGGTAGTCTTTACGGATAGTCAGAAAGAAGCCAGTAAGTCTGATTCCAGTTTTGCCATGAAGTACCGTGTTACCTAGTTAACAGGTTGTGGAGGTCTGGTAGGCAGCCTTTCCACGTAAAATACTGGTACTCAGCTGAATCTGGTTTGGTTGGAACTGGAAGCCGACCCAATATAGTTGGGTAAAGGCTAGGCAGATGATGACTTACGAATGCCATCCTAGCCGTCTAAAATATAAAAATATTGATCTGGAAATTCGTTCAGGGCAAACAAATGTGTGTAGAACGAATAAACTTCAAAATTGAGAAATTTAACGAGGGGTAATTTAATATGGACCGTGACCGCATCGTTAACCCAAATTGAACCGAAGACAGAGAATCCGTAGCAAAACATGTTTTCGATACCTGCTAAAACTAACCACTCATATTTTTGAGTAATCATCACATCAGCCGAAAGACGTCCACTGTTAGACATAGGCCTCGCCCAAGATGGGGGGAGGTTAATCTGCCAAGCATGCCAAGCGTGGCTGTGCATGGTGTTGAGTTTTACAGAGAACGCTGCTGCCCATTCTCTGGCGAGTCCCTACGTCGCCTCTTACGACACCCACGGGAAGTGATGGGACGGTATTATTCTTTAACGGCAGCATACGGCACCGGCTGACACCATACGGCAAGTTTGCGTTATGTGCGAGAGAGTGAGGCGGCATTTTTGAGTTATATTCGAGTATTTAGCCGTAACTTACTCCAGCTCGTAGATACCCTCCTAATGTTCATTACTCCCTAGTCACGTTTCCATTGTTCTAAGTAACATAATCGAGAGCTTCTTATCACAAACGAGGAGCCTTCACACTACCCAGTGTGTTGTTAATTATTAAAACGATAATGTGCGCATCAGCAACCCTGATTAATGGGTTTGTGTCACTGTGGCATAGTTTATAGTAATACCACTCTGAACAAAACTGAAAAAGTAAAAATTAGGTTGATACTTAAGATTCAACTTAATTCATATCGATTTATTTCTGCGCTTGCTCACTATTTCTTGCTGATAACTTTACGACGCTGCTTTTGCCATAATGTCCTTTAGCAAACACAACCGATCAAGTTATTTTGAGTAACTTTACTAATTATTTATTGCAAATAATGTACGGGCATTTGAATGTTGGCATAAGTTTGGTTTATTAATAGTAGGGTCACTTGTTCTACAGTGGCTCACTTTTTTTCCGAGGCGTATTTTTTAACACCTATTTAAGTTAGGTTATCGAAATTCGGAATGAATATAGTGGAACTAATGTGCTTTTAAAATGTACAGTCATTTTAAAATAAATGTAAGACATAATGTAAATATTGTACCTTTTTAAAAAAAACATAAATGAGCCACTGTGTACCATAGGTTTGGCACACTGGCTCACCCCAGAGTACACAGTGGACTGTAGTGGTACACAGTGGATAGTTTGTACTAATCACAAGTAATAAAACAAATAATAAGATAGTTATTCATTATTTATTAGGCAATATATTAACATGTATTAATATAGAAATAATTTTAAACTTTTTCTAATAAATTTTAATGTAAAAATCTTCAAAAACTTAACATCGAGCACAAACCTTATAAAATAACATGATAATATTCATTTTTTGAACTGTAGTGGTCAATGTTTCATCCAGGTTTAAGATACGAGTTCCATCGTTAAAAGCGGGAAACCTCTGCAATAAACTTTCTAGATTTTTATAAAAAATCTCCACATTAGTTCGGTTGAAGGCCGTGGCTCTTGCAGGACTGCATGGCTCGGGCTTCCGCAAACTGAGGTCTTTGTGCCTTTGCCCGAATTTCCTGAACCATTCCTTTGCAGCTATTTTATTGTTCACCCAGTTATCAGGCATCTTTATATTATTTTTTTCCGCCATTTGGTAGGCTACTCTCCTGCACTAATTTTCCGACAACCCATAAAATATTGAGGAACAATATTTATAATATTCTTTAAGGCTTTCTTCTTGTTTATTATCAAAAACTTTTCTTACTTCATAATTAGGGATTAAGTGCATTCTTTCCACAGACCCAAAACTTTTAAATTTATATACCTTTTGCAACTTTAAGGCGTTATTTTAATAACGCCTTAAAGTTGTAAAAGGTATATTGAAGATCTTAGAAGCTTTCCTAACACTCATTCCGCCCTGAATGCTATGAAGAGCTTGCTTCATACTTTCTTCCGAATGATTCCCAATGGTGCGAGGCTTTTCTGGACGAGGCATTCTGAAATAAGAATATGTTTTTGAATTTAATTCATTACCAAAACATTGCAACATACATACTTTCAGTACTGATTTGAGAATCTGTATTTTAATCAAAATATTATAAAAAAAAACCAGTTTAGTACACAGTGGCTCATGATCTACTGTGCACTTACGTGATCTGAGCCGATGTGGACGTTGCCGACATTTTGAATACAAACTACCACAAAAAAAAAGCTAACCTATATTTCGAGAGGAATAGAACAGGAAAACATTCTTAAATAAGTATAAACTACGATGGAAATGTAAAAATATTCAAATACCACACTAGACACGTGTTGGAACAAAAGAAAACTTACCTTATTTTTTATTTTTTTTGTCACTTTAACAAAATTATCTTTGCACACAAACACCACGCGTCGTACGCGCTTCCCGACTGGTTTCGACGAGTTCATGTACCGACGGCTACATTGGGTGAAAGAGACAGATATATATCTCTGGTAGTTTCATAGATTCTTAAACTGAGCCACTGTTTCTGGTATAACCACTGTAGAACAAGTGACCCTACCTATTACATTTGGCTAATACTATCGATTAGATCTGCGACAAAGAGTTCTATCCAATGACATGAAAAATTAAAAACCGATAAGATACTTAAAGGACGATAAGTCAATAGTGTTTTACGTTAACCAAGAACAAAATTGTGCAACGAGACGTTTAAATAAAATCCCGTAAAAGCCTTCACGTTACATAAAATCAAAAGTTAAACTAAACAGCCTCAAGCTTTTACAAGTACGAATTACATAATTTTGCTTCATTCTCTGCTCCTATGAAAACTTTCTATCTCGACTCACACAATGAAACTTCTGTAGTTCTCTCCCTGGTTTTATCCATGTTGAATTCAGTACGCGTGAGTTAATCCTTAGTTACGCCCACACGTTGATACCACGGTGATAATGAGTTATCATGCTTGCAAAATGGATGGGAATAGTTGGGCCAAATTATGGCGTTATCGCACAAAACTTTGTAAAGAAAATGTTAAGTTTATTGGTCTGTTTTGCATAGGAAACTTTGTGTTAAACACCGATAACTTTCAACAATTTATTCCTTTATTCAATTAAATTCCTACAAATTACATTTTTAAATATTAAAAAAAAATATAAAAAACATTTAAAAATATAATAAATAGTAGCCCACCCAGTAAGCCATTGGCCGACACGACTATCGGTACAATGATTGCGGAATTCATATCCCACATGTCGACAACCTTGCGATCCAAGATATTTGATTTAATAATTTATTATTATTTGATATCTCACTAGCTGACAGCAGCAGCTATTAGCTGTTGCGTGAGTTTCGAATAGCTTGAAGATATCTAATCTGGTTCAATTGATTCATGAAGCAGTTCAAAGTGGGAGCTGTCGCAAAACTTTCTGTAGCCTAATCCTGAAATCCATCTGGTTTCATCATGCTTCCGGAGGAAAAAATCGGGAGACGAACCAAAAATTCCATGAAGTAAACACTCATAAATCAACTTCCAAAATAAAAAAGAATTTCTTTACGGGTTAAGAGCATCACAGTTGTCTAATAAAATACCTTTCAACTCAATATCGACATGTTACGAAGACAGTTGGCATAGTGATCGACATGTAGCCTAGTTTTCCCTCAAGTCACGTCACTTCACTCTCCGGAGAGGTAGATGACAGAAAAGTATTGCATCTGCGAACTGTGTTTATTACAGATTCTTAGTTTGAAAATAGAATCGATACGAATAGGGAACGTGTGGCATTTGTTTCGAACATTCCAAAGACACTGGAGCAAAATTTTCGTATATTTAAGAAGTGTTCGTATTCGCATCAAAAACTTTTTATTATCTAGTGAGATGATAAAAAGTTTTTGACATTTGATGATTGCGACTTGGTGCTTTGTAAGTATGTACTAGAATTAGACTTCAGTTTTAGATCGTATCCAAAATAAAAAGTTTTTACTTCATTCGTGAATTTAAAATCAAAAACTTTATTACCAGTAGGTATACCATGTAAGGCATATGTTCTGAAATCGTTTGTACAAGTGTAATTTAATTTCAAATGATCTGGAACGTCTCCAATTTTGTGTAAGTAGCATCGCAGGAAATTAAACATGTTATGAAATGAATATGCTATTTAAGGCTCTCACGAACAGGCGCGACATTTTATATAGAAATGGATCTATCCGTTAAAAAAAGGAGCTCGTGGTCATGGCAAAATATAGACTTTTTTTTTGGGACAAGCCCGCCACACATTCCCAACCACTGCAACTCCTGAAAGCCAGTACCTATCAACAGTGGCGACCACCAGAAAAACGCCGAGCCAATGAAACCCGAGGAGTCCCGGAGAAACGATTCAACTGTCTTGGATCCTGCAACGAAATTAATCAGAAAAGTACAGCGGAGGAGTAGGAAAAAAAGCAAAAATATAATTTCCACTTCAAAATATGGACTGCCACATCAAATCTGATCTTTATCCGGTTACTAGGTACTGGGTAACAATATACACCAAATGTTCCACCATCATCAAATGACTCCTTCCGCTCTGGGTGAAGCAGAAAGGAGTGTCAGACTCTAACTGACTAAAACCCATCCGTGTTCCTCCTGATACCCTTTCCGTTCCAGGACCGCGGAGACTCTTCTGTAAACCTTTGCAAAACTGGTATTAGATTTTCTAGCGTCTATCTGTAACAACTGACAAAGATCGACCAATGTACTCGTAAATGCAACATCTGTAAACTTTACAATCCCTTTATGAAATAAAAACTACTATTACTGTCACTATTAATGACAGCCAGAATCAAACAGGCTTAGCGTGATTTTCGAGGCACGGAAGAGTCTCGATAACTAAATTATTAATGGTCACCCATCCACAAACCAACCTCGGCAACCGTTGCTCAACCTCAGTGTTCAAACCGTGCAGCTGTTAATATTTAGCCACGAGTTCCTCATTTTATTTCTCATCAATGAAACATAATATTGCATATTACGATATAGATGGCCCCATTAAGGTCGCCATTACCTAATGTTCGGCTCTTGGACCACTCCATCAAACGTGGCAGTTTGATGAGTAACAGTACACTATTCACTCGCAGGTACAAGAGGGTTTGCTAATCATTACCTAAATATAATGGCTCGGAGTACTGAGAAGCTGTAAGTACCTACTTACTTACAATTAAGGGGCGTTTAAACACGCCGTATGTAAGGAGGAGTGTTCCTTGTTTGATCGTTTGGTTGGGCCCAAATAATGTATTTATGAATCTCTCTGTCTAATTTGGACTTAATCACTACATAGTATAAAACAAAGTCGCTTCGGCTGTCTGTCTGTCCCTATGTATGCTTAGAACTTTAAAGCTCCGCAACGGATGTTAATGCGTTTTTAATATATAGAGTGGTTCTCGAGGAAGGTTTTAGTATATAATTTGCAACCGTGCAAAACCGGGGTGGGTCGCTAGTAGCATATAAACCATTTGTACGTTGCGATTTCCCACTGGAATTCAATAAAAAAAGTCATCGCTGAACTCTTGTGGTTTCTCCACTTGTGAAACAGATTGTAAAAGATTTTTTGGATAATAGATGAGGAAAGTGCTGCAAATAGGTACACCAAGACACATTTTATAGCAGACTTTCACCAAACTTCTAGCTGACACAAGAAACGCTCGGTAGAAACACAAGCTTCCTTAAACTTGTGGACCACTTCAAAACTGCTCCAGTTGCAATAGCAAGATTTTTGTATCGATACCAACTGACTGAAGCGGTAATTGTGAAAAAGATGAGGCAACTTAGGCGTCGTTCAAATTGGCTAACGATTGTAGTAGTTATTGACGCGATTTCGTCGCACGATGAGATAAAACGTACACATTTCTTTAGAGTGAACCGTCATTTTATTGACACTTGCACATCATCGCGTGAGCACAGAAGTAATCTTCATCGCGCGACCAAATTGCGTCGTTAACTCGTACCTGCGATCGATAGCCAAGTAGGACGACGCCTTAAAGATCAAAAGCGCGGCTGGTCAAGTAAAGTACCCAAGACTACCTTCTTCAGTTACCCGATCATTTCAAAATAAGTACCCTTGAAACTGATCCAGGGTCTAAAGATACCCGCATGATACTCAGTCTAATAAACTTTTAAACCGCAAAGAGCACACACTCATCGTATACCCTACACCAAGCCATTTTTGTCACGTATTTTTGACATTAGCCCACAGAGTAGGATTTCATTTGTCACCTATATGTGACAATGTCAATTAAAATGTTAATAAAATGTTAAGTTCACTGTGAGACAGCGCACAGAACGCTAAGAGCCATATAGAGACAGGCAAATTCGAAAAAGATTACTATAAAAAGGTAACGAAAGTCGGTACGCAGTAATGAAAGACTTTTGAAAATTCGTTCCCTAAAGTGATCAAACAGTTTTATGGAACTTCGGGCACCCCACAGGATACAACTTGTGCGTAAAGTCTTGGAAGCACAAAATACAATTTTATTAAATTAAAAATTCTTTTGATAGCAGAGTAAGAGGAATATCAGCGATAGAAATAAATTAAAATGCATTGCACATTGCACAGTGGTCGCGGTCGATATCAATACGATGTGTATTGAATTACAAATAAAACAATATTTATGGAAAGAAATTCACTCATTATTGTTCATGGAGATACTCGTATGTTCTTATAATAGAGAAAGTATGGCTAGGTATGTGTGATCTATTTATGTCACAGAATATCTTGAAAAAAATCTCAAGATATTCTTGTTACCGATGTCATTTTGTCCGTTTCAGTGAATGACCAGCCAACCGGAGTCCATAGGGTTAGTTACAATATAACTTAAATTCTAGTGTTAGTAGGTTACAGACACATAAATATATACAACTAAATTTCAGTGTGAACCCGCATCCATCTCCGCAAAATCGGGGAATCCCACCGATCTGAGAATACTGCAATAAACACAATCTGAAAAGAAATCACTTTAATCATCATTAAAAACTTTTACTTTGTGACCAACCCTGAGATCGCAAAACAAAAATCAGCTGTTCAGTACACTTTGTCGAGTAGCGCACGTAAAATGTATGGGGCAGTCGAATTTTTGAAGTGAAAACTTCTTTAGCGGCGTTGTGCACTTGTATTCATCTGCCTAGCCTTTTCCCAACTATATTGGGGTCGGCTTCCAGTCAAACCGGATTCCACCAGCTTAATACCAGTGTTTTACGTGGAGCGGCTGCCTACCAGACCTCCACAACCCATTAACTGGGTAACACGGTACTTGGCAAGACTGGAGTCAGATTTACTGGCTTCTGACAATCCGTAACGACTGCCAAAGATCTTCAAATGACAGCCGGGACCAACGGCTTAACGTGCTTTCCGAGGCACGGAGGAAACTCGGTATATTAAGATGGTCACCCATCCACAGACCAACCTTGGTAAGCGTTGCTTAACCTTAAAGATCGACCCGTGCGGCTGTTATTATTTAGCCACGAGCTCCTCAGCTCCAAAAAATAATAATACATATAATTAAATTACTTTTATGAAATTAAATAAAACGTTGTGCACTTTTATTGTGATGGGTAAAAAATGTTAAACTCACGTCAGGACACGTGACCTGATCGAAAATTCGTAAGACGTCAGGACACGTGACCTAATCAGAAATTCGTAAGACGTCAGGACACGTGACCTGATCGGAAATTCGTAAGACGTCAGGACACGTGACCTGATCGATAATTCGTAAGACGTCAGGACACGTGACCTGATCGAAGATTCGTAAGACGGAGGGAGAGAAGCACGTATTCAAGTTTTCTCTTCTGCCGGCACTCTCGGAGTGCAACCCGTTGTTTTTTTCGATTTCAGTGTTGGCTCCATGGTAAAAGATGTTCATATTGATTAGTACAAAAACCCGCTTTGAGGAATTGCGTTTATTCTGTTACTTGTTGTATTCTGTGGACCTTCTTGGTTGGATTGGCCGGTCGATAAAACTTTGTAAGGTTTAATAAAAAAGATAGAATAGGACTGACATACATTAGAACGATGAACAAATGTATTTGCTTTAAAAAAGAGGAGTCATGTATTGGCTTTGATCCGACCAAGCGTTGTTTGATTTACAGTAGATACTAGGTGATACCTTAGCGGCAGTAGCTGGGGTATCACAATACCGAGATCCGCTATCAACTCTTTGGTGCTGGCTGCAATTCAAATGTTAAGTTCTTTGGCAGTCGTTACGGATAGTTGGGGGCAAGAAAGTCTGGCAACTAGTCTACCAATATACTGAGATACCCAGTAACTGAAATTCGTGGTCAGTCGCTTCCTTTAAAATACAGGTATATTCATGGTCCGGCCTATTTTCAGGGGGGTGTATCTTTAAAACCCGACCTCGAATAAGACTTTTTTTCCCCGTTCACTCGAGATAGAACTAAACAAGACGAGTGCAAGGCCAAGCGAAGGGAGGTCGAAGTGCAAACCTCGCCTCGGATTTGCTAGATTCTATTTTACTATGTACATTCCACTTGCCAAATATATCTGTTTTTTATTTCTCCTTGTTTTCGTTTGTTCAATTTACAACAATTGAAAGCTAGAGGGGTACAAATGCAGTCCCCCCTCCCTCTTGCCCATGGGTTCTTTACTGAAGATGGCTGGGTAAGGTTAGGGTGGAAGCAAACCCGAACTTGGTTACGATAAGTTTAGACAGATGATGACTACGAATGAACAAGCGAATGAACGAAACGAACGAACGTAACTTATGAAAGGTACTGATTCTGTAAAAGGTAAGCAAGGCAACGTGCCCATAATTATTTAGTAGTATAGTATTTTATTGTATTTATAGTTTATATATATATATATCTTTGTATTAATTTAAATATTAATCGCGTTTCTGTTTTTTTTTTCACAATTTGCACCTACTAGTATTATTCTCTGCATCACCCAAAGGTTGACTGGTAGAAAATGCCTCAGGCATTAAGTCCGCCTCTGTACATCTGTGTGCGTAAAGTGTTAAATAAATAAATAAATAAATAGTACCTTGCTATACTTAATTATCTCAGTTGAATACCTCTACAATGATTACCTTCTTCAGTTACCCGATCATTTCAAAGTAAGTACCCTTGAAACTGATCCAGGGTCTAAAGATACCCAAACTTTTTAAAGCGCAGAGCATAAACTCATTGTATTGTCTGGTAGGCAGCCGCTCCACGTAAAACACTGGTATTCAGCTGAATCCGGTTTGACTGGAAGCCGACCCCAATATAGTTAGGAAAAGGCTAGGCAGATGATGATGAGATGATATTTGTGGCTTTAGCCCACAGAGTAGGTTTTCGTTCGTCACCTACATGTGACAATGTCAATTAAAATGTTAATAAAATCTTAAGTTCACTGTGAGACAGCGCATAGAACGCTAAGACAGATAGAGACAGACACATATAAAAAGGTAACGAAAGTCAGTACGCACTAACGAAAGATTTTTGAAAATTCGACCCCAAAATTGATATACAAGCGAATGAACGAAACGAACGAACGTAACTTATGAAAGATACTGATTCTGTAAAAGGTAAGCAAGGCAACGTGCCCGTAATTATTTAGTACCTTGCTACTTAATTATCTCAGTTGAATGATAAATGAAAGATAAATGCGTAATAACGGTCATTCACCCGCATACATTTATTGATTTTCTTATATAATTGTTTTTTTTTTTAATAAGTCGGTTAATAAACAGAACATTCAGTCAACTTAACAATTAAAAAAAATGTGGCGGACTCAGTAGGTTAAACTTAGCAACGGATTATAATGTGGTTTCCATCTATACAGAGTGAATCAAGAGGAAGGTTTATTTGTATAGATCATCCCAATATTCCTACGGGAACGGGAAAAATGGGATATGGAGGAATCCATTTATATTATGAATGCAGCATTAAGTATTTTATTTGTATAAATAATAGAGAAGATAAAGAGTTCATCATAGAGAGTACTCTATAATTAACTCTATATCACTCAAAGGTTTTCTGGGACACTCAACTTTGGGTTAAACTCGTCTTTGTTCATGAATTTTATTATGACTGTATATTAAAAGTTGGCTTATTAGTTGTTAAAGGCTGCCCAACTTAAATGGGATTAGGCAGGACATCTCCTTCGCATACCAGGCTGTGGGCCCGTAAAATACAGGATTGGAACCTTGAAATAGCGAGACGAGGGCGCGGCAGACCGCGAAGGAGATGGCGGCACGACCTGGATGTCTTCCTTACGAATTGGAAGGAAGAGCACAACACCGTGAGCATTAGAAAGAATGGAGGGAGGCCTTTGCCCAGCAGTGGGACAGTACGGGTTGGTAATAAATAATAATAATATTATCTTAAAAGTGGTTTTGGTGTAGAATAAAGAAATAAAAATTCACAGGCAAACGCAAGTTAACTTTAAAACAGTTTTGCATAAATTAAAACGAACCATTTTGCAATTTGTCTTAAAGCAAAGCAAAACCATTCAGAGATATTTAAACACAAACAAAATATCACAAGACTTCTCGTTGACATTACTTTGGTACTAATACCGTCGGCATTCTGTAAACAGGCGATAAGCAACAATTATTTCGCCGCTAACGATGCACAGCGCCCAGCAAATTACGGCAAATCGTGATCAAAGGGAAACGTTAAACCAAGATAATGTACTACACGTGATTATCCTGTCATTCGTGAAGAATTGCCTCGGAATCTGTCTGAGAGGTAACTTTGATCGTAATACGGTATGAAGATATTTCTTTTTGTTGCTATTTATTATATTCTGTGCCTAAATTGGGTACCTGGCTTAATCTTCAGGTTGCTTTTCCATTACAGCGGAGCAAGGCAGCGGAACTGGGAAACGGAGAAATTTTAACCAATAGAATAGAAAAAAAATATATATATATTCGACACGTATTTTTTCTTTTTTCACATAAGCAAATAATAAAAAGGATATGTACAGCGAGTTGAAGACACGCGTGACGTCATTTGGCTTGGTAAAAATGTACCAAATTTACAAAGCCAGATGACGTCACGCGTCAATACGTGTCCAATATATTTTTTAAAAATCTATTAGACGGACTAATTCGATTTTATTAGAAAATTACCCCATTGCGTAAAATCTCACAAAAACAGCTCACCATGTGGGTCACTGACATTTTGAATAACAAGTTTGGTTAATATTTCTCCGTTTCTCCGCTCCGTTGCCTCGCTCAGCTGTAATGTGCGGGCTCTTTTATGTAATTGAATATTAAAAGCCACGTATTTTTATATAGATCCCGTTAAAATAGATGAAAATACCTTTAGAAATCATTCAGACCAGCAAAATAAGGACAGTGGTAAAAAAAAATCATTCAAAGAAAAACGCATTAGATACTTACAAGAATAACAATCAGCTAGCGAAATTACTTAGGTACTACACTACAAATGTGGCAGTTTATTATTTTAGGTCAAAATAAATAGCCACGTACTGACTGAGCGAGCAGCCTCGCGAGGCAAATTCTCGGTCAATCAGGACGTGTCTCGGCCGAGGCAAACGCTCGTCCGGCCTCGGACGAGCTTGCCGCGGCCCGAGCCGAGAGTTGTCGGTTCTTGTCCATGCTCAAAGGCGCCTCAATACGTTTGCCGCGTACAAGACGGTTTTGTTTTGCCTCCCTACCTCGCCGCCTCGCTTGTTCGTCGTGCGTCAGCGATATGGATAAAGAACAAGCTTATAAGAGTAATAAAAAAACCTGTGTCATCAAAGCACAACTCTTCAAACAATCTGTTCCCAGCTTTTAATCTGTTTTGGTATAACTGCTTCATCCAAAAACGTTTAGGCTACCGTTTTCTTTTTTTTACAATCCGTAGAATTATTATAAAGGCATTGGTGACGATTGCGTCCCGAACTTGCGGTCTCATGGCGATCTTGAGCAAAACGGGCTCGGCCTTTCCTCGCGCGGAAAATTATGCATCAAATTTACAACCCGAGGCTGCCTCACGTCGCAAACATCGCACGGGAAACAGCCGAGGCTGCCTCACGAGGCTGCTCGCTCAGTCAGTACGTGGCTACTGGCTTTAATCAGTGTTTTTTTTTTCACTTGGGTATCGTTGATTGTTACCAAAGACATATTGAACGCTGTGAATTTGTCCATCTATTTTAATGCGACCATATTATATAAGCGTCTATTGTAAATGGGCAGTTGACGTAATCAGGTCTTTTATCAAATTGAAATAGCTTTTCAAAAACTCGTCTGTTTTGATGGCTACTCACAAAACTACTTTGTTTTAAGTTGTTTGTGGCAAAATATACTACATTTTTATTACCTAACACGCGAATCCACCATAACATTTATGGCGTAGTTGGCAAACTTTTATGCAGGTATGCTACATTCGAGAGTTTGGCTATAAATCTTGCTGAAGCTACGAGAATGGCTTCCACACTAATATTAAAATATAATAACCTACCTACCTAAAAGTATCCACGTAGTTGCGGAATTTGTTCGAAATACTCACCGCGACCCCGGAACGCAAAGGGAAGGATGGGTTTTAGTCAGTAAGAGTCTGATACTCCTTTCTTCTCCGCCCAGAGCGGGAGGAGTCATTTGATGATTTTCCATCATTTAAAAAGCGTATTTCCGTAAATAATAAAACTTTGTAAACGTACTGAAACAAAATCATCAAACGTAAACAGCTCTTCAACATAAGATAATAACATCAATAATACAAAAATGCCATCCCTCGTGGGACTACAAAATGTTGCGCGCTCCGCCACGAGACATTACCTCTATAATTCAGCTCTCTTTAGTCTATGGAACCTAATCATCTTACTGGCGTTTTTATGAATATAGACGTAAGTATAATACATTCGAGTTTGGCTACAAATCTTACCGAAACTACAAGAAAGGTCTGCATGGGAACCACACGAAATATTACCTTAAGGTAACAGAGTATCTCCAAAAAATAATCAGCATCATCTGCCTAGCCTTTTCTCAACTATATTGGGGTCGGCTTCCAGTCAAACCGGATTCAGCTGAATACCAGTGTTTTACGTGGAGCGGCTGCCTACCAGACCTCCACAACCCATGGGTAACACGGTACTTCTTGGCAAGACTGGAGTCAGATTTACTGGCTTCTGCCAATCCGTAACGACTGCCAAAATTCTACAAATGACAGCCGGGACCAACGGCTTAACGTGCTTTCCGAGGCATGGAGGAAACTCGGTATGTTAAGATGGTCACCCATCCACAGACCAACCTTGGCAAGCGTTGCTTAACCTTGATGATTGACCCGTGCGGCTGTCATTATTTAACCACGAGCTCCTCAGCTCCAAAAAATAATAATACATATAATTAAATTACTTTTATGAAATTAAATCCGCAATCAGCTCTTCAACATAAGATAATAACAAAAATTAAATAAAAATGCCATCACTCGAGGGGCCACAAAATGTTGCGCGGCCCGCCAAGAGAACATTACTTCTGTAATTCGGTTCTCTATGGAACCTAATCTTCTACATTACTGGCCATTTTATTTGAATTTAGTTTTCAGTGGAATAATGTGCGGCGTTATTAAGTACATTCTTAGGTTGAGAATAACGGCTGACTGATGACAAGGTATTTTAGTTTGTAATATAAGGCTTGGATAGAGTAGGTTTTAGAAGCTTTCTTAGTACTTAGTTTGAGTTCTGTGTTCAGTATAATAGAGTATCAAGTTTTCTAGCTGAAGGTGGTTATTTTCTTGTTAAAACAGCTTTGCGGGGCTTTTAGAACAGTATATTTTATGGCAGATTATCAAGCGTATCACAATACTTCGCTCCCTCGAAATCGCTTAAAAATCGCGTGCAGATGAAGCAGTTTTTCGTCGGCATATATTGAAAAATTACATCTGAAAAATATTGTAGTAATCTACATAATATTGTACGTAATTTCATTTAGCTAGAATTTATTTATCGGTAACACATAATAAGAAAAAAAATATCAAATCGTTGAGCTGAAACCATTTTACTCCTTCATTTTTTAACAAAAGACTAAAAAAAATATCTACTGCTTTGCAATACAAACGAAAATAATGGTTTTGTTACTTTTTAAAAATGAGTATCATTTAAAAAAAAAAAAAAAACACGGGTAGCGGAGTGGCGCGTAGATGTGTAGTTAACTCCGTTTGTATGTACAAGGTCATTGGCATGTATACAAGTCTTAAGATCGTATGTTCCCTAGCTGGGGCAGAGGGCATCCACAGTTACTAGTCTTCTACCGCGATAGGTCTTGAGCCTCACGCTTCACCTTGCTCCAAGTCATTCCGATGCTCGTTGCTTCTACCAACACGGTACACACGCCACGCTTCTTTTTCCCTTGAGAATTTCAGTCCATCACAATACTATGCGATAAATTTTACATTAATCACTCCCAATTTCTAGCTCAATCACGTTGCTATGAACAAGGCGCAATAATCTCTCATTAAATGATGTTTGTTACTCAATCACGGCAGAACGGCTGAGCGGATATTGATGAAATTTGGCACAGAGATAGATTATAGTCTGGAAAATACATAAATTACCTTTTATCCCGGGACCTGGGAATATGTTCCCTAGGGATAATATTCGACAGTCACGCGGGCGGAGCCACGGGTGACAGCTAGTAGGTGATAATATAAAACGTATTTTATTTTTTATGTTCGAATCACGGTCTGTAAACCCATAACTTTCAGCAGTTAACTCCACTAGTGACCTCTAGCGAGGTCAGTCGATAATACCCTCTTTTATGAGCTGAATAACTAACATATTAAAGAATCTTACTTGACTTCACAAACCATAAATTAGAGTTACGGTGACAAGCAAAATAATTGAGTTAGTTCACAAAAGAAAAACGCATTCTCATGGTTTTTAATTTCGATTTTTTCCCAGCTTTTCATTGTGAGCGGAGATTTTGTGGAAAATCTCTCGTCCTTGATGCTAAACGTTGACCGTTTGAAGCAAAACCCTTTTGATATGAATTACTTATTATACAACGTGTAATCCGATTTATTTTTATTTTAGAATATTTAATTAAGTATTATGTTTATTGTATTTACCTTCGCCCGTGTGTCACTGAAAACCAGCGCTGGGTGTCTGACGCCCAGCAAATGTTGAGATGCTACTTATTGTTTCTGTTTTCTTTGTCGCTGTGCGTTTGTGTCTGTGCTGAATAAGTGTTTTTCTATTCTTTTCTATTCAATACCTCTTATGGGTCATTGTACTATGATAATGAACAACTTTTGACTATGGGACCAACTCTGAAACCGCGAACCACAGTCCATAACTGAGAGAAATGGAAGGAGTAGCACATCTTTCTATTTCTCTCAGTGTTAGACTTCTTCACGCCAATTCACTAAGAACCTTCTTACACACACCTTCTGAGACCGAGGGTCTGTCGCAATCTCCTTTAGTTATGCCAGGGCTCCAGTATTGCCACAGGGTACATTTAATCCCCGATACATGCACGGTTGCTGTAGGCTACCCGATTCCCAATAGTCTCCTTCTGCGAAACAGTTATCTCGCAGAAGGAGGCTGCGGAAAGAGAAGAGGTTTCGACTTCTCTCTAGGGCATGCGCTGCCCTCTCTCGGGCCCCCTAACGTGGTCCAAAGGCGGCGGATTTGGGATGTCCGTCGCCCCCAATCCGGACCCGAGGTGGCAGCGCGTGGTGTTCCCGTGCGCCCCTCTTTGACGTCAAACACCTCACTCCCCCGCTGACCCAAGGTGGCCCGCAGAGGCGGGCCAGCACCAGCCGGGGGATAACGGAAGTCGCGTAAGTTCCCACGATCCTCGTCGTAGGTAAGAAATGGAACACCGGGGTGGTTATTGTCAGTAAGAGTCTGACAGACCTTTCCGCCCGCTTCAGGGTGGTGGACAGTTATGAGGGTTTCCACCAGTGTAAAAAAGGCTAATCGATTCTAGGGGAAAAGATTTTTTTTGCAAATGCTAGTTAACCAGTAATTGGCGACTATGTAAGACTGTGTGTACTTAAGATTTTTGTACGCAGCTGTTGGTGAATGATTTTGATAAAAAAATACAATTAATTTTCGGTTCTTTTGTTCAAACTTTGCACACATGCTTAAACACGTAATTTGCAGCTATGTGCACACATATTCAAATACACCGCAAGGGACATATTTCGTACTATTAGATCTTATTACTCTTGCTATCACTTCGTGTGAGCATTAGCATGAAACAATGGGAACTCTTACATGATAAGTGAGGTCAACCATCTTTTAATAAGCTCTTTGCGAGCATCAAGTAGGTTGGCAACCCCGAATAACTTGCTCTAAAGAGTTCCCAAAGACGCCAAATAAGCTTAGTTATGTTGGCAAACATGTCATGTAAACTTTGTATTTTACGTTTTGTGTTTAGCTGTGTTTGTGTTTTGTGTAGGAGGTATTTAACGGTTTATTTTGTGAGAGAAAAGTAAGTAAATGTGTTTATACGTTGATGAGATTTTTCGCAATTCTGCTCGCGGGAAAGTTCCTTAGAATTTTGGAGGAATAGCGTTTCTATTCCTCGGGCTTTTTACAGCCATAATCTCAATAAAATATGTTCATCTCGTTCATCTATTACGTTGTCTGATGCCTAATTCTACTAATCTTTAACCCTTTTTTTAAGGATGGGAAGTCAACAAATCACTCCTCCCGCTCTGGGCGGAGCAGAAGGGAGTGTCAGATTCTTACTGATTAAAACCCATCCGCGTTCCTCCTAGTGTCCTTTGCGTTTCAGGGCCGCGGTGACTCTTACGAACAAATTCCCCAACCCTAGCAGAATCTGTAATCCCTACGGTCGCGTTTGCTTCTCAGTAGCAATCTGTCAATTATTTGTCCGAGTTCCCTACATTTTGTCAAATTGATAGATAATAAAACTGGCCAAAGATCTATTAACTCCATTTTTATTTTAGGGTCACTAGTTTCGGATATAAGGGAATGGTCATTTTTCGTCTGATTTCTGGAATAAATTCAAAACCATTTATTTCAAAACTATAAAAAAAACATATAATAAAAAAACCCACATTAAGCCCTTTCATTTGATATGTCACACAAAATTATACAAAAAACTTTTTTTTTAAATAATCTAATTTGACTCCCAAAAGCGGTTTGTAGCATGGGGGTCCCCATGCTACAAATTTACGTAACGCTTCCGTGTTTGGGTAACAGAAGTCCATATGTGTACCAAATTTCAACAGAATCGGTTCAGTGGATCCGGAGAAAACTGACTGTGACAGACGGCCAGACAGACAGACAGACAGGCACCCGAGTGATTCTATAAGGGTTCCGTTTTTTGTTCGGAACCCAAAAAATGAGTCGAATATGTCTGTCTGATCTCAAATTATTGACCACATTCTAGATTCTAGAAGAAAATCTTATATATTTCCTTTTCAGTTTAAAAACTTTCACAGCAAAGCTTTTTAACCAGCAGTGTAACGGTTAAAAGTTTCCAACCAGTCTATAGACGTTTGTATCTTGACCTTCTTTAAGAACTGGATATTGGCTTTCAAGCGTCAAAGTCAAGAAGTCTTACAGCTTGACTAAAGAACAATGAAAGGGGGTTGTGTCGAGAACTTACGTCCGCTTTGTGAGGTGCAAGAATAGGGCTGCTACATACTGAAGGCCACTTTATAGCTTCTAATAACTTTATAGCAACATTTGCATTCGTATCTCATCGCAATCTATCAAACGTGTATGGAAATGCCTTCATTTCCATTTTATTTTTAACATATTGTGACTGACATGCGAATGCGAGCTTTAGCGGTAAGTGAATGTCAAAACGTCAAAAATTTACAAACGTTGTCGAAATGTCACGTGATTAATCCTTTACGGCTTTTCGCCAATCTCCATCAATAATAGAATATCACTTTGTCTAGAGTCTTAAAATATGTCTAACAGCCTCTGAACAGACATCCATCACCATGTACCCATGACATCAAAGACCTGTAACAGATGCTGACAAATGTTCCTAATTAAGTCTTAGGAGAGAGAATTTGTTAGGTCGATAGATAATAAGGGAAGTCAAGGGAAAATGTATGTGGAAAATGTATATTCTTGAAACTTATATCAAAATAAATTTTCCAATTATTGAAATATCTTGAAGATTTTTCCTCATTGTTCTCTTACACAACCAAAACTTATAACTTATTTTTTACTAAAATTCGCCCTAGTAACAAATTCATTACGTGTAGGTAACTATCATAAACAGACTCTTGACAAGTTTGACATTCTGTTAGCGGTAAAGCGATTGTCGAAACGTCAAAATTAAAACGCTGTCGAAATATCACGTAATCAATCCATTACATTAGGGCTTTAAAGTGGAAGCGCCAGGGTAGCCCGCGAAATTAAAATAATTTTATGTTTTTGCAATTTACCGATCAGTGCTATATAGTATGTTGAACAAAATATGATTCGCGGCCGTAACGCTTATTTATCTAAAGAATTATAACCATTTTAATCATCAATATAGCCTTCCAAGTTCATGAAGCCCTATTGAATGATTTTTTCTTGAAATAACCATTCCCTATATAATGGTTTTTGTGAACTTAGAGGGCTATATCGATGATTACAATGGTATATGTTTTCTAATAGTTAAAATGTTTCCTCATTGTTCTCTTACATAACCTAAACTGATACTTATTTCTTACTAAAATTCTCCTTAGCAACAAAACCAGTGCAACTATGCGACATTTAAAAATCAAAACATATCTGGAGGCTCTAGACAAGATTGACATTCAGTTAGCGGTAAGGCAATTGTCAAAACGTCAAAAATGCATGGGATTGACAAAACGCTGTCGAAATATCAATCCATTACATTAGGGCTTTTAAATAGAATGTCGCTTTGTCAAGAGCCTCAGAACACGTCGAACAATCTCTGAACAGACGTTCATCACAATGTATCCTCGACACCAATGACCTGTAACAGATGCTGACAAATGACTGGCGGGACGTCCTCAGATTCGGCAGTAATTAATATTCCTAATTAAGTCTTAGGAAAGTGAATACGGTTCGTTAGGTCGGCAATATGGGAAATCAGGGGTGTTAGCGTGAAATGGAATAACTTATGAGAGATAAATAGGTTACTGAAGATATAGTTTGTTATGTATAGTGTGTTGTATACCTGTTTTCAATGACACCTAAATGAATGAAAACTTAATTATAAATGCGAAGGTAACTCTGTGTGCATATTGGTTTAGTAGGATTCCACGCCTAAGCCGCTTTTTTAATGTATTTTGATGCACATACTCGTAGCAGAGATAGATTGTTCCTTGGACTGGGAAAAATAGTACCAGAAAAACTAAAAAAAAAGAAAAAAAAAAATAAAAGAATAAAAAATAATTTGAAAGAATATTATTTCTATTAATTTATACAAAAAAATAATAATTATAATAATACAATTTTAAATCCTTATAAAAGTATCATCCGAGTTTTGTGATTTTGAATTCCATAAAATATTTTAACACTGATTCATTTTAGGTTTTTAAAGCCAGATGATTTTACTCTAGATTTTCAACTGTGTTATATTTTTACAGAACAAAAAAAGAACAATGAAAATAAAACTTGCTCGTTTGAAAAAATCCAACAATAGACCATCGTTAGCAGAGTTGTATATTTTTATATTTTTGGAACAAAAACTGTTACGAGGAAAAAAATAAAAACACGGAGTATCTGCGTCATTGCCTCCTCTGTAATCGGATATAAACCACTCAGTAAAACTTTCTTTTACCCGAAAATAATATACTGTAACACTTTTATATTCGTCAAAAAGAAATATTCGACCATTTCATCAAATCCTTTGGCACATTCAGGAAAGAGATCACGTTATGACCGTAACCGGGACATTCACCCTTTTCCTAATATAATTCCTTCTTTATTCCTTTAGGGTAAAAAGCCCAAACGTCGGCTCACCTCAAAATTTGCAAGTTTATTTACAGGCGTAGTTAACATTTTAGTGGTTTCAATTTTGATGAGGAAATCCGGGTTGTTTGAGAACTTTATTATTGAAAGTTAATTTTGAAAAACCAATTTGTTTATTAAAGTGAGCTTTATCATTTAGTGAGAACTTTATCAAACTCAGTGTTTCGGTAAAATTTAAACAAATATATTTTAGCTCGAATATTTACCTATTTACAGTCAACGAAATAAATCGATGATCGCTGCTGTTTTAACTCGTAATAAATTAGCATTAAATGATAATCTGGTTTCGCCATTTTAGACAATCATTCGTAATGTAGATTCTACTAAGTTTATTTTTGTTGGGATTTAAATTAATCAACATTAAGTTTAGGAAAACCGGTCAAGTGTGATTCAGGCTAGGCCGAATCACACTTGACCGGTTTCCACGGTTGACACGAAGAGTTCCGTTAGTATCATAACCTTATTTTTATTAATAATGTAATATTATAATAATAATGTTTGTTTATTTCTCTCATAAAAGTAACAATATTGTTACACAGTATCTAGGTTACTAGCAGATTCAAACCTTTGTGAGAGCTGGAGTCTTTATGGAGTATTATTTGTTGTTGTAGCGGCAACAGCAATACATAGCCTGTGAAAATTTCAAATGTGTGTTTTACGGTTCTTGAGATACAGCCCGCTGACAGACAGACGGACGGATGGACGGACGGACAGCGGAGATTTAGTAATCGGGTTTCGTTGGTTACAAAAAGAAGTGTAAATCGAGTTTCATAGCTGACTGTATCAATGAAACAGTTTAGTCATAGATACTCATTTAATAAGTAAGCATCCATAACTATTAATGTTCATTACGAACGGTTAGAAAATTCAGTAAACATTTTATGAGTGCGCAGTGCGCCAGTAGAGTTCTTTAGCTTTATCCCTAGCGTACTTTTAACCTATATTAGTAAATAGAGGTGCTTCTAACGAATAATTTAGCCTGAGAAAGAATTGCCATCATCCGGACAGGTCCCGTAGTAACAGCGTTATAAAATAATAAGCTCTGCCCGCGACTTGATCTGTGTTGATTTCAGTTTGTTATAAAAAGTATTTTAAACTATGAGTGTATCAATTTTTAACCAAATGCGATCCGTTTTTTTGACAAATATAATAATATTATTAATTAATGAATATTAGGATAGGAAAGGAAATAGGATAGGATAGGATAAGATAATATGTTCCTTTAACTGTCTCAATGCATGACAATGGCTTCTTCTGAAACAGAGAAGGTACGACCATTCATCATCACGTTTACTAAAGCGGTTCAGCGATTTCAGATCAAAAATCAAAATATTTTAGCACACCGCTCGACAAAGTGAATTACACCCGTATTCACAAACAATACTTTTCTCAGTAAAATAGCAACGCTATGCGATGTAAGGCATTGCATATGGCAAGCCTTTCACTTCATAAATAATACTTAAACGACCCTTGACTAAGTAAACGCACAGCGTTGAATAGAGCTCTGTGATTAGTTCGTTTATGTTGAGTAGTTCACTTCGCTGCTTGACGTTCATTCCTAGATCTCAATTTATCAGTGGCAAGAGTATTTAAAGTACCACATCTTCGGAAAACCTGTAGCGTCGCCTAAATTCATCCGAACTGTAATAATCGAAAGGATTTTGGAAATCCCGTATCACTTTTCTGGTATTAATTGTGCTTCTCTCGTTGATATAATTAAAACGAGCCAAGAGGATCATCGGCAATGAGAGGCTTGTCGCGACGAAGCTCCAAAGTCTTGAACATCGACGACGAGTTGCTAGCCTGTCGGTTTTTTACCGATTGCATTTTAGGGAATGTGCGTCGGAATTGCATAATTTAATTCCGCCAAGCCCGTTCCATCATCGGACTACAAGACGAACGGCAATGCGCCACTGGTACACGGTGGATATCCCACCCATACGCACAAAACGTTCAACACATTCATAATGCGTACAGCTAAGGAGTGGAATTCCCTGCCGGAGTCTGTGTTTCCTGATAGCTACAACCTGGGAGTCTTTAAGTCAAGAGTGAATAGGTTATTTCTAGGCAAGCGTGCTCCATCTTCGACCACATCATCACTTACCATCAGGTGAGATAGTGGTCAAACGCGTGCCTATGTATAGTAAAAAAAAAGAAAACCATTGAAAAAAGAAGCTATTAAAATAAAAATAAATATTACAAACAGTAACATCGAACTCCAAAAAATATTTCTCGTAACACATAATAGACCACAGAGATCCAGAGACACTAGCTATGCGTTGCTTAAAACAGCTAGCAGGCTACCTTAGCTGTGCGTTCATTCTACGGGACGCATAGTGCTAGCCGCCACAAAGTATTCTCTATGAATAAGTTTTAGGGGCCCTGTGCGCTCGCGTGCACTGTGAGACCTCATAGTAAAGTTTGTGAATACGGGTTGTAAACAGCTGATTTTTTAAGAGATAAGGATAGTCCTATACTAAAAGTATAGGATAGTAATAATGAGCATCGTGGACGACGATGTCCAAGCACGTATTGGCGCGGCTTGGGCGAAGTGGCGCGAGGTGACGGGCGTTGTATGCGACCGCAAAATGCCTCCGAAGCTCAAGGGGCAGATATATAAATGCATCATTCGGCCTGTCCTACTGTACGGGGGCGAGTGTTGGCCATCACTAAGCAGACACACCCAGGAGCTTCGCGTCACGGAGATGAAGATGCTGAGGTGGATGAGTGGCGTAACGCGATCCGATCGCATACGCAACTCTTACATCCGAGGTAGTCTTGGTGTCCGTGACGTGGGGGAAAAACTGCAAGAGTGTCGTCTGCGTTGGTATGGCCACATCATGCGCCGCCCTATGGAGTACGTTGGTCGGAGATGCATGAATATGGCTGTTCTTGGGGCTAGGCCCCGTGGTCGCCCTCGCAAGCGCTGGCTGGACGTCGTCAAGTCCGACATGAGAGCCAATGGCCTGACTGAGAAGGATGTTGAAGATCGGGCAAAGTGGAGGAAGCTAAGTAGGAAGGCGGACCCTGGCAATAGCCGGGATTAACGCCAGGTGGAAGAAGAGTAATAATGAGCACAATGAGCCTTTTTCAGGATGTGTGTTTATTCTTTAACAGGTTGTAGGTATATTTTCCTGCCATTTTTGACTACAGAAAAAAAAAGGCAGTCAGTCAACACAAAAGAAGAATTCGGGAATCGTTTGAAAATTCGGAGTACTCCAGATGTTCAAATCAAAGAAAAAAGATTGACCAACGCTCTCGAAATCTTTTGTTCATAAATTCATTCAGTAAAGACTGCTTAGTGTAAACAAAACTGCATAGGGAAACTAGAACGCGGAAAAATGAGAAGATACGTCGTGTTTATTCAATTTCAATTGCTGAGCTAACACATTGAAATTACTTGATATATTATACAGTTTCATTTGAGTTCCATTAATTTCTGCTTCTGCTTCTTTTTAAGCAACAGTCACATTCGTATGTCACTGTCAAAAAAGCCTCAATTTCCATACATGTTTGCTTAAAAAATAGTAGAATTGGCATAATGATTAAAGATTTATGAGTTTATTGGTGCTATTATCTTTCTTTGAGTGCGTGAGAATAATGAGTTCGTGTGCCGTTCTTACAGTTTTTGATTTTGTGTTAGGGAAATAAACGAGAAAACGCGGAACCATCTGACAATTTTTTGTTTGAAGCTAGCAGAAATCTTGCACGAAGGGTTCTGTACCATAAACAGAAAAACACGTTTCTGGTATAGGAGTCCCTTTTAATTTTTAATTGAATTTAATTTTTATTATTTGCTGCAACAATAGAAATACACACTCTGTGAAAATTTGAACTGTCTATTAATTTACTTTTTCTACCTATTATAGTTCTTGGGATACAGCCCACTGAAAGACAGACGGACGTACAGCGGAGGATTAGTAATTTCGTTGGATACCCTTTGCGTACGGAATTCTAAAAAACTACCATACAAGGTAGGTATAAAACTGTTTCTCCTATAAACCACTCCGTAAAAGACATCACGGTGAGGTATAAAAATAACGAAGTAATAAAATATACACAGTTATTTCGCTGGGATGTTATTTTTCCATTTACCGCTGTTGGTTTTATCTCGGCAGAAAATACAATAACAGATATCAGGATGTATGACACGATGAATATTACAGACATACATTTAAGGTGGATGCGCCAGGGTAGCCCGCGAAATTCAACAATTTAACAACTAGTGTTAGTAAACAAAACAAATGGAGTATGACAAAAAAAAAATATAATACAGATTTTGGGAGAATCCGACACCAGAACACATACAACATGCTATTGCGTGCAGTCGTATCCAGCGCTCAAGCATCGGACAGTCATACCTGTCCGTCAATACGCTCAAGATGCTGTTGGAACTAGCTCGCACGCGAGTCAGGGTCTGTTCTGTCTCTCCAAACTGTGGACGTTGGCCTCGGCAAACATGCCGGAGGAACTGCAATACCGCGGCAGTCCCATCAGCATCCTAAACGCATTGTTGTACTTTATGAGAAGGTAAAAATATTTCAATTTCGCGGGCTACCCTGGCGCTTCCACCTTAACTACGAGTATTTTGATGGAAGTAGTATGTGTCACATGTAAAAATGGACAGGTCTTATTAAGTAGCTCTTTTTTATTAGTCTTCTCGTTTTAGTTCTTCAGATTATGAAGTTTTTGTATCAATTTTATTTTACCGACGGTAATCATGTCAAAAATGACATGAACAATGTCCGACCGATCGGGTTCAACCCGCTAAAAATGAAAAATAATTAATGAAATAATATGTAGTGTTGATCGGTATCAACACTACACATTATTACCTCTATACCTATATCGTAATCCGTCCCGCCTTCGTTGTCCGTCCGTCTGTCAGCAGGCTGTATCTTATTAACCGTAACAGGTTGAAGTTTTCGCAGAATGTGTATTTCTTAGGTACTACTTTGCGTTCAATGGGCACTACAACAACAAACAATAAAAATTAAATTGAAGTGTGCTCCCATATAAGAAACGTGATTATTTTAAGTTTATGGAACGGAACCCTGCGAGCGAGTCCAAAACAATCTTGGCGGTTTTATTAAATTCATTCGTAACTAAGGATTTTGGTTTCGTCACAACAGCAAAATTTTTAAGCTTTTCTTGAAACTCTAAAGATGTACCTAGTTTTTCTAAGATGCGAGTGTGCGAGCTATAGCCAGTATTATAAGCTAGGATATGAACCCGCGACCTCTGAAGCTGTAGCTACAGAGCGGTAGTATGTTGTCCCCTAATTGTGTTTCTTGTTGTCGAGTTCTTGGTAAGTTTCTAAGCACAATAACATAACTACTTTTCTCTTTCGTCTATTATGAGACAATCTGCTGGAACCAGGTCAAAGTATGGTATGTACGAGTACATGTTTGTTGTTTCCGTTTATAGAGAAAATAATGAGTAAGGTATTTTTCTAGGTGGTTTTTCGTGCTACGAGATGTAAAACGACTTCATTAAATTATCGTTCATAATTTTTCAAATGAATACTTTAAATGCTAAATAAACTCAGTCAATTTATTTATGTACATGTCTGTCTATTTGCTATCTGAATTAGTGTTGCCTGCCTGTCGCTCTTCTACAGACTGTACTTTGGTGAGTTTACGCAAGAACTCCACGAACTGATCCCACCATCGCCCTTTTACTACCGGTATACCAGACTTACTGCAGGATACCATCCGTACTTGGTGGATATCCCGACTAGTCGTACCCAGCGCTTCTCCTCCACATTTTTATGCGCACAGCTAAAGTGTGGAACTCTCTGCCAACGTCTGTGTTCCCGTCTACATATTATAACCTGCTGGGTCTCTTTTTTATTTATTGAATATAGGCACACCAACGACTTATTTACAATAAACATTTTAAAAACATTATTCGAGAGGATCCTCTGTAAACAAGTCACTTACAGGCATGCACATCGTTGTCAGAATAGGTCTAATTAACATGAACATTATAAGAAATAATAAATAGTATAGATGTCCTGTGTTAAATTGAAATTACAATATTAATGTCAAATAAAATAAGAAATATAATAATAATAATAATAATAATAAACATTTATTTACTTCCACAAAGGTGCTGTACAAACTAACATAATCTTCATAAATAGATACAATACTCCTTTGTGGGAGACTGGCATCTGCACTAGGAAATCCTGTCACACAGATTACCAGCCCCCCCCCCCCCCCCGCAAACAGTGTTCTTATTACAAAAAAATAAATAATTAAGACCTTTGCAAAATAAATAAAATAAAATAATAATAAAATTAATTCATCCGCAAGGCAGTTTTGTGGCGAACTGTTGGGCACTAGCGACCCCACGGACCTGATCTCCAGGGAGAATTCTTGTTCCTCATCTCCGGCTTGCCTTTATTGGCTGGCCGGAGTGAACACTGACGAGGAACAGAGCTCCCACCTCTTTCTAGCCTTAATCGGCCGGTCTGAGTGGAGATTCGCAAGAGCAAACGTGCTCGGGAGAAGGACGTATAATCCAGTAAGGTGCTGGTAGGGATCTTGACCGTACTTCCGGGATTGTCCTGATAGCCGTGGTATACCTCTCCACTCCTCTAGCACCTCGGAATATGTTGCCCCCTTGGCGCTACGTCACTTTGTGCTAGCGACCCTTTTCGGGGGGCCCATTTATTGAGTGTGCAAGTCACCCCCTGCTATTTTAAAGCCGTTTTAATTGTCAATGGTCAGGCAGGGGCCAATAGTTATTCCATAGTAAACGATTATTAGTCCACTAAACCAGTCAAACCCATAGCTTTCATCTTTTGTTTCCATATTCTGCAATAGTCCTGCTCCAACCGGGGATTGTCCTTGGGTAAACTTCCACAGTGCATACAGGGATAATCGTCAGTTGGTGTCCCATTCCATTTGAAATGCCTAAAGAGGCCTCTGCGAGTTGGCTTCGGCCCCTCGTACGCCTACCAAAGGACCGGGTCTCTAGGGAACCGAGAAAGTCAAAAAAAAAAAAAAATAATTAAACTGAATTACATAATCAACATCATAAAATTATTAATTAAATTACATTACATTATCAATCCATACAATTTCAATTGTTTTTGTTTGTTCCAAAACTCCAATTTATTACGTACTAGCTGACCAGTGCCCACTTCACATCGTTGGTCGGTATTTTTCGGGTTAATATATGGCTATTACCAATGAAGTATATTTTACCAATAGAAAGTCACGTTATTTGTGAGTATCATAGGCTTATGACACTCACAAATAACGTGGCTTTCTATTGGTAAAAGAATCATCAAAATCGTTTCAGTGGATCCAGAGATTATCCCCTACAACCTCACTCATAAACTTTACCTCTGTATAATATTAGTATAGATTTACCCATAAGCTTTAAATTGAAATGCCATTCTTTTTGACAAACCCGACTTTACAATACAATATAACGCAGAACTTCACCCCTAGCGAATATAAATCACGAGAGCACACATCCGGTCTCGATTAGACTTTTACTACTCCTCGGAGACTAAAGAGGAAGTTGGTCCGTTCCTCTACATACGGACCGGGCACTGATTATGCAACAGGGACATAACATTTACGGGTCACTTCGCAACACTATCCTCTAACCCACTACAAAGAATTTTATACACTATACTTCAAGTAACAAGGTTGGTTTTCGTTTGTGGTAAAGTTCGTAAGTTCTTCTAAGACAATTTGTCCAGTCATATGGTTGGCTCTTGGGATGTTGCCATTTAGTACGCAATGCGTCTTTTTGAGAGCCAACACGTCGGGTTGAATGGCACACTTTAGAAGATGAGTGTGGACATGATGGTCAGGTTCTTATTGATGTGATTGACGAACCTGCATGGGTTTGTAACTTGTTAACTACTTACATGGTTTATTAGGGTAACTTTCAATTCATTTGCAATTTATAGGGGGTGAAGGTTGGGGGGAAAAAGGCCTAGGGGTCGAAGTCCCAGGCGATGGTCAGACCAAATAACTGAGGAGTTGAAAATACCTGTCAGCGACGTCCTCCACCAAGCTACAGAACGGGACCGATGGAGACAACTGGCTGACGGAATCAAACGGAGTCACGATCCTCAGCAGAGAGGGACCGATTGGAGAGAGAGAGAGAGAAGGTTGGAGGGGAAGAATGCAGGGAACAGAAGATTACTGTGTGTATGTGTGTGGTTACTGTGTTTGAGTGTGTGTTGCATTCGAGTTTCAAGCGGTACCCAAACTGTCGACAAACTGCCACGCAGTTAGGTGGGTGTACGGATACATGATACGTAATAATTTTTGGAACAAAATTATTTTTATTTTTTTTAAACACGGGAAAAAAGGCAGAATCATTGGCACGTCCTTACACAAATATTGTATAAGATAAATATGTACTTTTTTTAGTTCAAAGAAAAACTAAAATCGCTGATACAGGCAGGGACCGAATCCAGAATTTATTTATCTTGCCTTCTTGTATGAAAATGCCCTTTTGCGTTACAGACGCACAACAAAGGATACATTGACTATTATAATTTTCCAAGATACAGTATTTATAGGCAGTGATAGCGTGTTTTTCTTATAAATTACGATGATATAGAGTGCCACGTACGTTCATTAGTGGTGTTTCGTATTCCGTACGCGGACCGACTGTCATATCTACGCATTCCCTTTATAATTAATAGGAGAGTGGGGGGACCAAATTTTCGCTATGAGTATATATTTACCTAAAGGTTAATTTGGTTTGCTTTTCAAAAGACGGTTATTATTGAGGATTGTGGTTTCGCCTGTAAATTCAGCTACTTGAAGAAGAGAAGAGCTTTATAAGATATTATGGAGCGACCACAATACGTGGCCAACAACTCCTGGTTTTCGGACTTTTAGTATTATAGAAACAGCAATGAAACGAAAATATCTTGGACTCAGTTTCTGTATGGTTAATTAATGTGATAAAATGTTAAACATGCCGTAGTTATAGGAGTATTTATAAGTACGATTATTTAACAGGAATTGCTTAATTTGCGTCACGTTGGTAGTAAATTATTCTTAAGAATTTGCTGTTAGGTGCCAATACGCATAGAAAAGATACGTAGGTCTAAAAGACTGTAGGGACCTATAAGGAAAAAATTGCCCAAGTGCGAGTCGGACTCGCACATGAAAGGTTCCGTACCATAAACCTTAATTTTTTTGTTATAATGGCAATGGATTTCCATGGCATACGCTCTTGAGATATAGTCCGCTGACATACAGACGGACAGATGGATAGCGGAGGCTTAGTAATAGGGTTCCGTTGGTTACCCTTTGGGTAGGAAACCCTAAAAAGGGTTCAGACAGAACGAGAGAGTGATTTTCAGTTTCCATAGAAAAATTAAAATTGCGCCCTCTGTTTCTCTCTTAGACCTAGGTTGTATATTTTATATGCGCATTAGATAAGATAAATTGTGATCAGTGCAGTCATTTGCAAGATGAAGAACTTTTCATTTTTTTAGATACAGTGAGGAGTAAATTCTTTTGAATCGAAACACAGTAACGCTACTTGTAAGCAAAAATAGGTGTCTACGGTTGTTACACGAGAACTTCTCAGATGAGCTCCATTAAAGAGTTCATCTACTTTCCAACCAAGTAATGCATTGAAGTGACCCCACATCCTCCAATTGGCCACCTTCCACATGCAATTTGCCCAAGCCACCAAGTGGCTTCTCTCAGCGTCGCAGGACGTCGTCGGTCGGTTTGACGTCACAAACGACGTTTGCTATTGCGGTCTCTGCAAAAGGATTCGGGGGCCGAAGATAGCTAGCTCTTGAGAGTTGTGCTAGCCTGGCATATAGTTTGCTTCACTTAACTGGTCTTAGTTGCGTCACTAACCTATTTGTGTAAATATGAAATTCCTAATAAACGAAAATCTTAACATACTGAATTTCCTCCATGCCTCGGAAAGCACGTTAAGCCGTTGGTCCCAGCTGTCATTTGTTGATCTCTGGCAGTCGTTACGGATAGTCAGAAGCCAGTAAATCTGACTCCAGTCTTGCCATGAAGTACCGTGTTACCCAGTTAATGGGTTGCGGAGGTCTAGTAGGCTCCTCGTAAAATACTGGTAATCAGCTAAATCCGGCTTGGCTGGAAGTCGACCCCAATATAGATGGGAAAAGGCTAGGCAGATGATGAGATTTGTATTTATTATAAGATAATAATATGTTTAAGTTAGTATAGTTTATTTTAAGTTTCCTTCTCTGTTTCTTTACACCCTGTATCTACTTTTCTTATCTAATTCTTCTGTCGCAGGTCTGCTAAAAGAAATTTCTGTTGAAATAAGCAGTACCTTAGTGCTCTTTTCTCTGTACAAAAATTTCTTTTTAAGTATATTGTGTGTACATAAATATATAAATGATAATGACGATGAAATTCCTAATAAAATACTTATCCTTTGAATACAATGTAAAACAAATATATGATGCAGTTGGTATTTTTTCCTCATTTCAGAGTTCAGGTCCCAGTACCAGTGCAATGACTCATGTTTCAGTTATTTTATTGCCAATTCTTTAGGTTCCCGTACCCAAAAAGTAACCAACGGGGCCCTATTACTAAGCCTTCGCTGTCCGTCCATCCGTCTGTCTGTCAGCGGACTGTATCTCAAGAACCGTAATAAGTAGACAGTGAATTTTTTTCCTGGCCTGTGTCCCAGCAGTGGGAACAATATAGGCTGATTATGTATGCATGTATGTATGTATATGTATTTCTATTGCCGCTATAACAACAAATATTAAAAATTTTGATTTCAGCAGTTGGTGTTTTTGGTTGTATCTTCGTATTTTAACACCGGTACCCTACACCTAACAACACCACTGGAAAGTCGCAGGAAAGCAAAATACGCAATTTCGTTTACTTGGATGAGAAAACAAATATGTTATCTAAGTAAACGAATTCCAGCTGTTTTGATTTAAAAGCCAAACTACTAAACCGATTTTGATCAAATTTAAATGGGATCGGTAAGTATACTTTTACGTAAAACAAGGTTTTTTCAAATCGGTTCATAAATGACGGAGTTATGAGGATTCTATTCTATTCTAATTGAGAACCTTCTCCTTTTTATGAAGTCGGAAAAAAAAGTTAAGGTTTTGATACGAAACCCTTCGTGTGTGAGTCAGACTTTATTACACTGTGTTTGCAAGTTGTATTTAACGAAAACATTTTGAAGCGTTATTGTTAACCAACCAGTTTCTTTTTATTGCTTATCTCAAAGCTCAATAATTACTTCGTTTATTTATATTGGGAAGTCAGGAGTTTCAGATATCAAATTCAAACCCGAAATATTATCATTATTATCAGATCATTAAGATTAATTAATAACATCAGAAAAGTGTTTGATCAAGTGAAAAGCGTAACATAATTAAAGATTATCTTGTGTACCGTAGCGATAATTAAGCGGTGCTTTAACGATTGACTTTTGTGATTAATTTTATTAATCACAGAGATAGAGCGCTATAACAGCAAAAAAACAAATATTTTTTTAATTTTAAAGGGGGAAAGTCATAGAAGAAACGTATTTTTTTTAGTTTTTCGTACGGAACCCTACGTGCAAGATTCCGACTCGCACTTGGCCGGTTTATTCTTAACATCATAATTATCAAATGATGATATAAGACGCAATAAAAATAACGATCGATGGACCATTGGGCCAGTTCTGGAATGGCGACCGGATACCGGAAGATGCAGCGTTTGAACCGTTGACCTGATGAGGGTCGCGGGTACCCGATGGATGCGAGACGCACAGGACCGGTTGTTGTGGCGACACTTGGGGGAGTCCTATGTCCAGCAATGGACTTTTTCAGCCAATATAATAATGATGACTAAAGAGCCTTTAACAGAATGGCCTGTACCAAAGATCTCAAGAACCACTAGACAAGACAATAGATTAAACATACCGTGTTGTCAACCACGTACGACTCTAATCCATTTTGTACACCGACAAACACATAGTCCCTTAATACACACGAGTACATAGCAATGAACATTAATAATGTACGTGTGTCTCGAAAATTGTCTTTCTCATTTTTCAAGTCATTTGTTCGCAGTTGCTGAGTAGGATCCATTACTTGCTGTTATAAAATAAAAAAAATCGTAAAGTGTGAGCCGGACTCGCCCGCCGAGGGTTCCGTACAATGTAGGTACATTACTTTGAAATAAAGACTTAATTTTTTATGATTTAATTACAAAGGTACAGTTTTTAAATTTTTCCCTATACTTGTCGTTTAAGACGATATTATTTGCAAAATTTCATAGTTCTGTGTTAACGGAAAATCTATACTCTATCTATACTAATATATAAAGCTGAACGCTTGAACGCGCTAATATCAGGAACTACTGGTCCGATTTGAAAAATTCTTTCAGTGTTAGATATCCCATTTATCGAGGAAGGCTATAGGCTATATATCATCACACTAAGACCAATAGAAGCGGAATAGATGAAATTACACGGGTCAACTAGTGCCTTATAAATTTTGATTCCCTTGAGAGTGTCGAAATATACGTTTTTTGCGGCATAAACAGCCATATCTTTGTTTAACGTTAACTTAGAATATTGTTTTTTCAACATCTCAGGAGGCTCTCCTTAGGCAGCTGGATCAAGGGCTTTAATCAGAAAGTGGTACTTCTTGACACGGCTCGCATTGTTAGGAGGTTCCCGATACCGGTGGACTTATTGTTTTTTATATTTTTAAATGTTTCTTTTCTAATCTGTGTTTTTTAGGGTTCCGTCCCCGAAGGGTAACAAATGAAACCCTATTACCAAGCCTCCACTGTCCGTCCGTCCGTCTGTCTGTCTGTCAGCGGGCTGTATCTCAACAACCGTAATAGGTAGAGAGCTGAAATTTTCACAGATTGTGTATTTCTATGGCCACTATAACAAAAAAATAATAAAAAATTAAGGTTTATATTACGGAACCCTTCGTGTGCGAGTCCGACTCGCACTTGACCAGTTTTTAAATTAATAGTTTTTTAAGAAGTAATCATGCATCAAAGCAATGATGCGGTCGAACCGTTGCTCATCATCATCATCATTGCTTACCATCAGGTGAGATAGTGGTCAAACGTGTGCCTATCAGTAGTAAAAAAACAAGTTAAATACTTTAAAAATATACTTTAACACTAATACAAGCTTTAATCGTCCTTTAGACCTTTTTAAAACTATAAACAATGAAAGTAAAGTCGCCACTAAAACTATAGCAACACTTCATTTAAAAAACAATCCCAATTTAATGAAGTTGATTCGAAATTGAAGCTAGACTTTTTAAAACAAATTAAACATGAAAGTTGTTAAAGAAAATAAAACGTGACAAGTGCGAGTCGGTCTCATCCACCGAGGGTCCCATACTAGGTATAAGTAACTTTATGAGGAATATCGGACAGGTAATGAAACCACGACTGGACTAAAGGGCGTATATTCGCAGACTGGCTGACGGTTGCACAATACATAGAACATAAGACAAGTACCTCCTATTTACAAATATCACACCTCCACCACTATACTAGAATTAGGGTAACTGGTCTTGACTTATAATTAACAGGTTGTTCCGTATAGAAATAATTACACTTTAAGGGAACTTACAATACTTACTAAGTTTTATAATTTATTTGCGACAACAATGGTAAACAATGGATAGAACTGCCAAATAAAATATATATCTTAATCACTTAACTTACTTAAACTAGGTATTCTTATGAACTAACTTATTCTATCCTAAATCTCTCCACTGGTTTCCGCGTCCGCCTAGAATAACGACTCACCGGTGACAGAGATGGCGATAGTACGTTAGGTGAGGAATGTTCAGAAGGAACGTCGGCTTGATCGCCCCGGTTAACATTTTCGGCCTCTTTATTGGTGTTTACTATTAGGGTTTCTGGCATAACTTTTTCTGAACCCTTGCCTAACAGCTCGACCACATTCTCTTCACCCTGCTGGCCCTCATCATGCTCTTCCGGACAGGTAACATCAGAAAATCTGGACCTACGGCGCATTTGATCTATATGTCTTTTATGTGATTGACCGCTATCCGTCGCTATTGAATACCTACGGCAACTGTCTACCCCTTGTACGGTGCCTTTCATCCATTTATCCCCAGAGCCATACTCCCGAGCCCAAACTGAGTCCCCCTCTCTAAAGGTACGTGACGTTCCACCAGCGTATTCTACCTGACGTCTCTGGGCTGCACGTACTCTGTCTTCGACGACACGATCAGTACGCAATAAGTCTAGTCTTGACCGTAACGTCCGCCTTTGCAGGAGCATGGCTGGTGTTTCCCCGGTTGTACTGTGTACCGTATTGCGGTATGCTAGTAGGAAGGTTTGTAATGCCGTATCAATATCTACCTTATCCCTATACGCTTTTTTGATTGCTTGTTTACACAATTTCACTGCGTTCTCTGCTGCTCCGTTAGAGGATGGGTGGTAAACCGGTGAAAAATTCTGTTTTATTCCGTTATTTTTAAGGAATTTTTTAAATTCATTACTGGTAAATGGTGGACCTTGATCAGAAACTAATTCCTCCGGTAGACCGAATCTCGCGAATGTTGATCTTAATACTTTTATAACATTTGAAGCATTAGTACGGTTCATCTCAAAAACTTCTACCCACTTGGAGGTAGAATCAATTATAACTAAAAAGGTTAAGCCTTTGTACGGACCTAGGAAGTCAATGTGAAGCCTGCTCCAGGGGCGCGTGTGATATGGCCACGGTTGTATCGGAGCCCGCCGGGGCGCGGACGCCTCTGCCGCGCAAGTCTCGCACTGCTTGCACATTGCTTCTACTGCCGCGTCTATGTTAGGCCACCACACATAACTACGAGCTAGACTTTTTGTCTTCACTATCCCCATGTGACTACTATGAAGTTGTTTTAAAACTTTATTTTGTAAAGAAAATGGTATCACCATACGGTACCCCCACATTAAGCACCCACATTCCGTGTATAATTCATTACGCCTTCTAAAATAGGGTTGAATCAATTCATCTGAACAAGTTAGAGGCCACCCGGATTGAGTATATGTTAAAATTCTACTAAGGACCTTATCACTTGCTGTTGCTTCCTTAACATCTTTACTCGTAATCGGTAAAAAATCTTCTACGAAATTAACATAAGTGTTCTCGTTCTGTGTACCTACATGATTTACTTCTGTACATGGCAACCGTGACAACGCATCTGCACAGTTTTTACTTGACGCAACATACTCAATATCGTAGGTGTAACCCGCTAATAGCACCGCCCAACGTTGTAATCTGGCTGCGGCCATTACAGGAATCCCTGCCTTATCTCCAAAAATGTAAGTCAAAGGCTTATGATCAGTTCTCAATTTAAACTTGCGCCCATAAAGGTACTGGTGAAATTTACGAATCCCGAAAACAATTGCGAGTGCCTCCCTGTCTATCTGCGAGTAGGCGCGCTCAGCCTGCGTCAGCGAGCGCGACGCGTACGCCACTGGCCGCTCGCCGTCCGACGTCGCATGAGATATCACCGCGCCGATACCTACGCTACTCGCATCCGTCGTCAATATTATAGGCAACTCCGGTGTATAATGCATTAAAACTTCACTACTGGTTAATAAATATTTGACTTTGCTAAACGCGTCCTGACACTCTTTACTCCAACTGTACTGAACACCCGCTTTGAGCAGGTTATAAAGGGGTGCTAAAACTGTGCTAACATTCTTTACGAACTTGCCGTAGTACATGACCATACCGATGAAGGCTCTCAACTCGGAGACGTTCGTGGGGGCGGGCGTTTTAATTATAGCCTTAACTTTGTCTGGACACGTGTGAACGCCGTCTTTACTTATGGTGTGCCCTAAATAATTAACTGACTCCGCGAAGAATACACACTTTTCTTTGTTTACCCTCAGGCCATATTTTTTTAAACGATCAAATACTTTACCTAAGTTTCGCATGTGAGACTCCTTATTTGACCCTGTGATAATAATATCATCCAAGAAAATACCTACTTGTGGTATATCCGCAAATAATTGTTCTAACCGTCTTTGGAAAATACCCGGACTTGACGAAAGACCGTATACTAGCCTGTTGTACATAAATAAACCCTTGTGGGTATTTATCACTGTATATTTCCTGGTGTCATCTAGCTCAAATTGGGCGTAGGCCTGAGATAAGTCAATTTTACTGAAGTGTTTACCACCCCTCAGTCGAAGCAGCAGTTCCTCCACCCTAGGCAACGGATAACGGTCAACTTCTATAACTTTATTGAGTGTTAATTTATAATCAGCACAAATCCTAATGTTACCGTCCTTCTTGACGACGGGCACGATCGGGGTCGCCCAGTCCGAGCGCTCCACCGGCGAGAGAATGCCGTCGCGCTGCAGCTGGGCCAGCGCGCGCTCCACCGGCTCGCGCAGCGCGTACGCCAGCGGCCGCGCTCGCATGAACACCGGCCGCGCGCCCTCGCGCACATGCACGCTCACTTTGCCACCGGTGAATCGCCCCAGACCGTCCGCGAACACCTCAGAGTATTTGGAACTGAAAGCATGCAAGTCAAATACGTTATTTTTGTACATAGCCACATTGTTACATTCGTAATTTACAATAGGTAACTGTATTTTTAATTCGGCCATCCATTGCCGTCCTAAAAGAATAGTTTTCCCATTCTCCACAACAAATAATTCTAATGTCTTACTCAGATCTTTGTACTTAACAGTTGGTAATATGACTCCTAGGGGTTTGACTAACTCCCCCGTATAATATCTAAGCGTTAACTGACATGGCTTTAGACATAGATTTTTAAATAATCTCATGTAACATTCCCGACTTATACATGAGATAGCACTACCCGTATCGCACTCCATTTTAATGTTTTTTCCATTTACGTTTAATTCTAGATACACTGGTTTACATTCTATAGCGGATAATTTACAGACATCGATAAAAATTACCTCGTCACTTCCCATACTTTCGTTTAAGTTTTCCTCCCTTGTTTGATCGATGTCGACGTTGAAGTGTCTCGCTAAATTCGGGCACACGCGTCGCAGATGTCCAACTCGGTTACATACTCGGCAAACGTAACGCGAAAACTTGCACGTGGCCGCGTCGTGACCTGCGCCGCACACTTGACACTGCCGCTGCGCACGCTCACCCAGCCGCGCGGGCGCGGGTGCTGGTGGTGCGCGCGGGCCTCGCCTCCCCGCGGGCTGCGCAGTGGCCTCCCGCACCACTCCGCTGCCGTCCCGCGCTCCGCGAGCCGCCGCCGCTGGCCCGCTCCGCCACCGTGATGACTTCGCAGCCGACATCGCCTGGCACGTCACCGACGTCGCCGCTGCCGTTGTCTCGCTCGCCGTCCCTCCCTGTCTGACCACTTCTGCCGCGTCTTTTTCTGCCGCCTCCATACTAATCGCTAACTTATACGCCTTGCCGAAATCCAGCTTACTTTCGGCGAATAATCGTTGTCGTATCGGTTAGTTCGTAAGATTCTGCCCCCATAACCGTTATTAGTGTAGGCACTTGTAAATCAACGGGTATTTTGTTCACAAGAAAATATTGTTCTAAACGTTCCATGTACAATTTCCAATCGTCACTTTGTACTTTAAATTCCGCAATCTTACCGATCGACATTTTGCAAATAAAACTATTTTACGCGTAATTCGATACTGCTCGTCGCCACTGAGGAATATCGGACAGGTAATGAAACCACGACTGGACTAAAGGGCGTATATTCGCAGACTGGCTGACGGTTGCACAATACATAGAACATAAGACAAGTACCTCCTATTTACAAATATCACACTTTAAAAAGACAATTTTTTTTTTCATGAATTAATTGCAAATGTAGTTTTCAAAATTTTCCCTATACTTGTAATAAAAGACGAATATTCGAAATATACGTTTATTGCGACAAAATCCACCGTATCTTTTTTTTTTGCAAACTTACAGGTTTGATTATTTCACAGCTTCAAAGGACTTTCGAGTTGAGTATTTGGTTTCAATTTTAACTCGATACCTCCACGCGTTCTAGAGGTAAAAGGTCTTGACAGACAGACGGATGGACAACAGAGTGATCCAAGGGTTCCGTTTTTTTCTTTTTGAGGTACGGAACCCTAAAACAATCCATTGTTAATTAACTTGGTTCCAAAAGAAAGCTAGACTGTTAAAAACAAATGAAAGAGCTAAAGTTCTTAAACAAAAATCGTAGAATAAACAGATTTACTAAGAAAACGACTTGAAAAGCATAAAAATTCAATTTCCTCTCACCTTTGCCTTTCTAGACGGAGCGCTCCATCAACTAGGTATTTAAATTTTTAATAGCATTCACAGTTTTTTTTTTATTAAGACAAAGAAGTTTGCTTCTAAACTTGTTAATATTAAATCGTTTACCGAGTCTCCGTTGAACTTTAACTAATTGAAACCTTTGCTTAACAATTTTATTTAAACTACTTATGCACTTATTGTGAGTTAAATAAAAAGGGGATTAAATATAATGACCACCATAAAATGCTTTGATACCCTTAGTTCTTTTACCAAAAATATATATTTGACACCAGAAAAATTAAGTCTAAAATTACAATAGTACTAGCTATTTTAGTCACGACTGCACCTCAAATTGTATTCGAAGACCAAATGTAGTAAATGATCACCAAATCTTAGCGAGCAAATTAATGCGCTGTTTTTGCCTAAATAAACTACTGTGATTGCCATAAAATGTAGGCTTGGGGTTACAAACTGGATAAAATAGGTTAGGTTAGGTTAGAATTGTGACCAACCGCGCGCGAGCCGAGCGAGCGAAGCGAGCGGTGCCGCGGCAGCGGCCGGCGAGCGCTACTTCTCGAATATTTTTTTGGAAAAAGTTATTTATTTCACACTTTTTTAACTCCAAACACCAAACAATAGCTGCCAATAAAAATGAAAGAAAGCTTATAAATTAAAATAAAACTTTATACTTACTTAAAAGTTTTGGATTAACAATGATTTGTTTGACATTAGTTTGCTTAAACAGGATAGCAAGATGTAAAAACTTTGATTTTAGTTTTACATTAAAATGCTGGTATGGTTTTGGTGATCGTTTACTACTTTTGGGTTAACAATGATTTATTTGGAGTCATTTTGCTTAAATAGGATAGCGAGACGTTCAAATTTTGGTTATAATTTTAAATTAAAATGCGTGTTTAATTTTGGTGATCATTTACTATTTTTGTCTCCTAAATGTTACTATATCTGGTGGTAAGTTAAACATAAGCCAATAAAAAGTACCTAGATGACCGAGAGATGATTTATCGCTCCCGAAAGCCAGAAAATAAGTAGAATTAGCCCTCTGATTTACTATAAAACTTTCCCTCTCTCTATAACATGAGACCTAGTGTAGTTGTATACTGTACCATTTACACCATGTATGATGTGATGACGTCATCACTCCACAATATCAAACTCCATGTTTACGATAAAACTCTCCTTTCATAATATGACACTTAGTATAGTTGTATACTGTACCATTTACACCATGTATAATGTGATGACGTCATCACTCCACAATATCAAACACCATGTTTACGATAAAACTTCCCTTCCATAATATGAGACCTAGTGTAGTTGTATACTGTACCATTTACACCATGTATGATGTGATGACGTCATCACTCCACAATATCAAACACCATGTTTACGATAAAACTTTCCTTCCATAATATGAGACCTAGTGTAGTTGTATACTGTACAATTTACACCATGTGTGATGTGATGACGTAATCACTCTACAATATCAAACACCATGTTTGTAGTTGTATATTGTACCATTTACACCATGTGTGATGACGTCATCACTCCACAATATCAAATAACGCTCGTCTTGTATTTGTATCGCACTGTCGGACATCAATGCATCGGTATGTCGACGTCAGACTGATGTAAAATAGAATTGTTATTGTTGGCATCGAGACGTTAAGATGTTTCACACTATATTGTATCGGATTAGCAGTGAATAGTCTTGAGGCGAAATATTGTGGACGTTGGAAGGCCTCCCACAATGTGGACTGATGACCTGGTGAATGTCGCGGGTAGCCGATGGATGCGAGACGCGCTGGACCGGTCATTGTGGCGACGCTTGAGAGAGGCCTATGTCCAGCAGTGGAAGTCTTTCGGCTGATATGATGATGATGGTGATGAAATATTGTGGCATCACCACGATTTTTGGCTCCTATATACAGGAGCTTTATAAAAATACGACATAAATTCAGTTCTTTTTACTTACATATAAATTGGTCTACATTTATACATAATTTCTCTGAAAATGTATTGCCGCATTGTCACATTGTGCCTGTACAAACTGCCTCCGTGGTCGAGTGGTTTAGGCGTTTGCCTTGTGATCCAGTGGTCGTGGGTTCGATTCCCATGGGAAGCATACTTTGTTAAGTTGTTTCTAGATTGATTGTCTGATATAAAGATGATTCCGTGCTTTGGAAGGCACGTATAAGCCGGTGGTCCCGGCCGACAAATGGCCGTCGTCAAATAACCATGTCAGAGGCCCTTGAGGCGGTGTAGAAACTAGACCTTGCTGCCCAAACGATAAAAAGAAGAAGCCAATACAAACACCTGCCCTTTTTTAAAACTTTTTTTTTTTTTTTTTACTATTGATAGGCACGCGTTTGACCACTATCTCACCTGATGGTAAGCGAGAATGTGGTCGAAGATGGAGCACGCTTGCCTAGAAATAACCTATTCACTCTTGATTTAAAGACTCCCAGATTGTAGCTATCAGGAAACACAGACTCCGGCAGGGAATTCCACTCCTTAGCTGTACGCACTATGAATGTGTTCCCAAAACGTTTTGTGCGTATGGGTGGGATGTCCACCATGTACCGGTGGCGCATCGCCGTTCGTCTTGTGGTCCGATGATGGAACAGGCTTGGCGGAATTAAATTAAGCAATTCCGTCGCACATTCCCCAAATTCGTCTGTAGGAGACTCTTTCAGATGTATGCAACGTCATTTAGAAAATATGTAATTTAACGTTAAGGAACTAAAACTTCAAGCATCGCAAAGATCAATCTTAAGAATTTGTACACACTGCACAATATCTGCCTAGCCTTTTTCCAACTAAATTTGGGTCAGCTTCCAGTCAAACCAGGTTCAGCTGAAAACTAGTACTTTACGTGGAACTAACGTTTGTCTGACCACTGCCACCCAGTAACTGGGTAACACGATACTTCTTTGTAAGACAGGTCAGATTTTTTGGCTTCCTACAATCCTTATTAACAGCTAAAGACATTTATCTACAAATTACAGCCGGGACCATCGGCTTAACGTGCTTTACGAGGCACGGAGGAGTCTCAGTATGTTAAAATGTTCAGCCATGTAATACCTCCACACCTAGCGTTTCCAAGAGTCCGGATAAAGCCGGACACAGTGAGGCTTATTAGTTATGTATCTGGCTTAATTAAGCGGTGTCCGGCCTGTCCTGCTTTTGGAGTTTCAGCATGTTTTACTACGTACCACTACTATCGCAATTATAAAATGAGTATAAGTAGTATTGAATATTTTAATGATTGATAAGAAAGAAGACTGATTCGTTAAATTGATTTGATGATAAATTAAAAAAGAAACATGTTCTATTTAAAAAAATATCGTGTTTATGCTAAAACTAAAAAAAATATGTTGTCCGGCCTTCTTAAGCAAACCCGGCTAAACTGGATGGATTGTCCGGCTTTTCGGTTTGAAGACCTGACAACCACACCAACCACAAACAACCTAGACAAACGTTGCTATATCTACCTTGAACATTGATAAACAAGGCTTGATCCGTGCGGCTTTCATTTTTTTGACGTGAGAACGTCTTATAAATCGATGAACGGCTGCACGCACGAAAAAGTATCACGTTCCGAGAGCGAGAGTGCAGAACAAACGACAGAGAGGCAGGATCGGCCTAAGCGTTCGGCTTGTTTGCTAAGAATACAATCGTTTTCTTATGACGTTATCACGTAAAATTATCGTTCGTAAACCGTCTTACAACGAATTTTTATTTGCGATCGGTCTGACTCTAGTTTAGGTCAAAGGTGACAGAGACAAAGTCGACGGTAGAGTTTACCCAGGTTTTTTTTTTAATTAGCATACAGATGAGCTGTTCTGTGCAGTGTAACTTGTACGTAATTTGTGCACAAATTATGAGCAATCGCAACTAAATTTAAACAGCACTCACTAATTAGTTTATGTTACAAAGTTCGCAATGAAAATAAAGTATTTAGCAGTTTAGAGGAGGAAGCCAATTAATGGCGTGTTTACTTTACAATACAATGTTTGAGTAAGCTTTTAGATATAAATAACAGAATGTTATTTAGTCTGAGGTATGAGTAACATAAGAGTATTGGATAGTTGCTGCATTTTCTGAATCATTGCTGTGTTATTTACGCCTGTTCTGGCTGTCTTCGTTTTTAGGATTCCGTACCCAAAGGGTAACCAACGGAACTCTATTACACTAAGCCTCCGCTGTCCGTCCGTCCGTCTATCATCGAGCTGTAACTCAAGAAACGTAATAAGTAGTATGTTGAGATTTTCACACGATTTGTATTTCTATTTCGGCTACAGCAACAAATGATAAAAATATATTAAAAATGAGGGCGTTTTTATTATAAAAACGGCAGATATATCCTGCAGGCAAGTCAACAAGCAAGTGCGTAGGTAAATAAATTTGGATCACCCCATCGTCGACTTGTCTATGTCACCTCTGAACCAGACGATAGTTAAGAAAATCCTTCTCAATTAAGAACAAATAAACGGATACGTTTTAAAGAGTACCTTGTTTTAGAGAGCCAAGAACCTGGCGTTGACGCCAATATTTTCAATATCATAGATTCCTCTCGACAAAAGATACAGATTTTCTATATCACGATAGCAAAGATAACAAAATTCAAAACTATCTCTTCTACATATTTTCCTATCTGTTCATTTTGCTACATATTTATTTTTTACCACTATACAGTAGCCGTATCTGTCAGGAACACGGCTTCGCTCTCCAATGCCATTTTGAGATAACATCGGGGAGAATTCACGGGCAGTTACCTTCAAGTGAATGCTGGCAACATTGGAAATGGGAACTTCGTTTTCCCAAGGTAATACTGCCTGTTCGTACAATTCGTTATATTAGAAAGAGAGTGAGGCTAAATAAAACCGGCAGGATATTTTGTCGACTTAAACTCTTAAGACTTAAAACATGATTTTATTATTACTCTACCCGATAATTGATTTCATTACTTGTAATGCTCGGTCTATCTAACTAAGTATTCATTTGAAAGTATTAAACATGCTTTACATTAGTCTGCCCAAATGGCACTGGGCATTATTCATAATGCCCGGGCAATGTGATAAATTGATTGTTTATAATCACATGGCCCGCTCTTATTGGGCATTATTCATATTGCCCGGGCATTATGAATAATGCCCGATTAATCACTTGGCCCATAACATATACACTGATTACTCCGACGTTTCTGTGATTCTTTTTTAGTTTTGTACTTGCCATTTGGTCCCGTAAAAAAATAATTCAGTTTGACTCTAGTTTTTATTTTATAAGCATTTTTGCTTATTTCAGTTTCTATGCAGACGAAGACGTCGTCTAAGTATTACAACTTAAAAGTGACAAAACAAAAAACTTTTTTACAAAAAATGTTACCGACTTCCAAACAAAACACTACAGAGTATAAAAAAACAACTTGATTTCGAAGAAAGAAACAAAACCAAAAACACCGACTTCCGAAATTAAGGTTATTTTATACTTTGTAGTGTTTTCTTTGGAAGTTGGTTATATTTTTTTGAAAAAAAGTTTTTACATTTGTAATAGGTACTTACTTCAAAACCTATTCATCATGTAATACACATACACGATTCAAAGGCTACCCTTTTCCCACTAAAACTGTTCAACTTCCGGGTCTAAAGATAGCCTGTAGCACGCAGCAATAGTGTTTTTGATATCGGATAAGAGCCACCAGAGATTACGACCTACAAACAAACACAAAATAATACTTGTAATATATATTCATTTATTTATAGCCGTTACAAACTTTTGCCCGCGATATAGTACGCGCTTAAAAAAAAATCTTATAAAACTGGGAAGCGGAGCGAGGCAGCGGAGCAGAGAAGCGAAAAGAGACTGCCGCCCGCTCAAATAACTCTTCACGTGACCTCCGAAACTCCACTCCGCACTACCTCGCTGCGCATCAAAAAACAGAAACAGTCCGCAACTCAGCTCCGCATTACTACTCCTTGCTCCGCTCCGCTATCGCGCTCAGCGTCAATGGACAGGCAGCTTAAATGAAAAGCCCATTTACAGCAAAATATGTTTATTGGCTGATATCGTTGACAGAAATCAATTTCGAGAGATCGCTGAGAAAATTAAAAAGTAATATTCCTTATCCTTATCGCAATAAACTGTCTTATCAGCTCAACTTGTAAAAGCAAAAAAATACGTTGGAATTTACGTGGGCGGGAACGGATTCTCAAATATTTTTAGTATAAACACGAATCTCTGGATTTTAAAATATCTATTTTGGATATTTTATGGGTTATCCCAGTAGATACACAATACATTCTCATGCTTTACATATTCTCTGTATCGTTAAACTAGTTTAATTGATCCTTTGAATTTGATCTAGTTAACACTCATTCCTTTCTGATGTTTATTACATCGTAAAGCTTTATGAGTTCTTTTTATGAAAACGCTTGCACTATCGGAAAAGTATTTAATTTTCATAAAACTAAATACTTAAATCTTTTTACGAATCTTTTATTTAATATTTCAGTTTTATCGCTTTCGTTCCACCGTAGGTACGTAAAGGCTCACTCAAGTTAAGTGATATCCTTTGCGGTAGCGTGTGGTGAAGACGATTGTCAGAAACGCTGTCGAAATGACACTTGATCAATCCCTTAGATTTTGGCATTCCGACATTCACACTCATTAAAATTATGGCAGTCTAAGGGCCAATTTTATTGATTAAAAATCAGTAGAATTGGCTCACCCTCTAGAGCCTCAGAATCGACTAAAGAAAATGAAAACGTTTTATTCGTAGAAATGTTTTATCTACATAGAAAAAAAAAAAATTAAAACTGATTTTCGTACTTTTGAAGCGGGAAGTACATATAAAATGTTTGTACAGTCTACTAGAGGCCAAAGAAAGTTGAACAAGGTTACAAAAATAATACAAATATATACGCTTACTTTCCAAGCATATATATTTGTATTATTTAGAATGAACAGCCGATAACGCATCTTTAAGTACTTTATTAAAACCAACAGCAGTAGGTAATAATCAAAACTTAAACTCCTAAATAGCCGACTAACTGCTCCAGTACGCCATAATCGCACAATAACCAACACGAAATAACAGTAGTCATAACATTTGATGACGTTTAAACGGTCGCGTTCAGCTCTGTAATGCCTTTCCGTGTGTTTTCGCGCGGATGTTAATATGTATGGGCGAATGACGGTTCCTGTAAGGCTGGCTATTCGTGTTTGGATAAATTATTGCGACTTTTTAGTTGTTGTTTTATAATTCTACTAGATTTTGCCTGCGACTTTGTTCGCGCATATGCCGTTTTTTTCCGTTCTCGCAAGACTTTCGGGAAATACTTTCTTAGTGCTCCCCTAAACTCTCCATGGAACCTACATCCCAAGTATCAGCTTTCTATGGCTGGTAATTTTGGCTGTCCGTTGTCTGTCAGTCACTCAGTCACTCACTTATAGTCAGTAACGGAAGAATTTTATATGTTTTCTTTCAAGTATACTTTTTCTCTTAAGGTAAAGCATGGAGTAGAATCACCAAAGACAGAATAGCATAGACATGAATGGAGAAGGCTTTTAGCACTACTGCTATCGATCTTTTTACATAATAATCATAAAGAAAAATACTGTTATCATTAAGTTCATTTTATTTATTAAAGATATTATGGATGTTACAGGAAATCAATGTATTTTATAAATAGGACAATAGTGTGGGTTAGATGTTAAACAATTTATATTAAGAATCTTATTGTGTCGCCTTGACATGAAACTGTTTGTTTGTCCCTAATACCTAAATAAAAATTAAATACAATAAACCTTGGTGGTCAAGTGGCTTAGACATTTGCCGTGTGACACGGTGGTCGTGGCCTCGTGGATTCAATTCATACGAAGCATACTTTGTAAAGTTGTTTACCAGTTTAGCTAGGACATTGCAGCCTTGAATCACCTGGTTGTCAGGTACGTGGCACGTGTAAGCCGGTGGTCTCGGCCGCAAAATGGCGGTCGTCAAATAAACCATTTCAGAGGCCCTTGAGGCGGTTTAGAAACTTTAGGTTTAGGGTGTGTGGGGTCGTTAGACCTTACTGTTCACACGATAAGAAGAAGAAATGTATTTTGTTTTATTTCTATCTTTAAAGCTAGCAGACAAGTTCGACGAATCAATACAACAACTCATTTTCACAGGTTTTCTTCTAAAATGGCTCTGCAACACGTTCTCGCATTATCGTGTGCAACGCGAGAACGTGTTGTTTTCGACCTGTTAGCTTTTTATACATTAAGTAATTTAGGCGATTTCCCTAGTGTAGCTGTGTAAAATTAATAAGCCGACAAACTTCAGTTTGCATAATACTAATAATAATACTTAAGTAGGTAGGTATTCAGTCTCATTGTGAATAGCAACTACTGACGTCACTTCATTTTACTGTTCACAAGAAAATAGAATTTCTATTATCTATGTCTGTACCCTTCCCTGACTTTGACTTAGAATAGCAGACCGTAGCGTAGGTTGGGACAACCCACGTCACACATCCAAAACTCAGCATGTTTTTTGTGACCATCTGCACTAAGTTTGTCCTCCGAATTTTAAAGTTTCATTCTGCCCCCTCATTTTTCTTTTCAAATATTCAGCTTATCATGAAAAATTCATTTTGATCTTTTCAATTCGATGTTTACGTTGAAAACCCCTGGCCTTTGTTTTAAAAAAGGAAAACAAATACCTCCTCTCCAACAGAATGTTTAATCAGAGGCCTCAGTTGTTCAAAAGAAATGAGAATGAGCTTATAAAATATTTTTATTACGACTACAGACTATGTAAATGAATGCTTGGAGCATCATTGTAAAAATTTGAGCGCCTAATGTACTTGGAGATCAAATAATACTATGTTATCTGTGCCCCGTGGGACTGCCCGCTCTTAGGGGTTGAACACATTGGTACTCAAGTTCTTAAAACTTAACGGACAGAAAGATGTGTTAATGGAGAGTTTTTTGAGCCACCATTTCTTCAAAGCTACTATTAGAAAGGGTGACGGGCGGGCGTTACGGGAACGTAAAAATTAACGTTTGAAAAGTGCTGATTCTCAGGCTTGTTTGAATAAATAGCTTTTGATTTTGCTTAAGTAAATAATAAAAATATTAGAGCTTCATTCATTCATTTACTTAACTACTCTGTCAGAGCTAGCTTTGAGTGCCACAATGATCTTTTGGCGCGTGGCCAAAATTGGAACTAAAACCTCAACCATTTTGTTTTTTAAGTGCCCCTGTCAATCTCATTCAAGAGCCAACAGATCCCTAATAGCTTCGTCAGGATGAATAAGAAAAAATACTCAAAATTACTGGAAGAACCGTTGCTATGTTGGATTGTTCATTTAGATAACATATATAGCATACTCTAGTAGTATTTTACGTACATAGGTGAAAGTAAGAGGAAATTGAGATGTCCGTCTCAATTTCCTTCACTTTAATTGCACTGAATTCGTTTGAAATATTTTATTGGTTTCAAATTCCAGTCTTATGATGCTAGTGGATCTGTATTATCTACTCTTTGAGGTAATAGTATAAAACTGATGAGATTTTTTCGATTGAACGCGCAATGAATGAATCTCAGAAAGTACTAGTTCGAATTGAAAAAATAATTAAGTGTTGAATGAAAAGCCCTTTTATCGAGGAAGGCTATAGGCAATACAACAACACGCTACGACCAATAGGAGCAGAGCATTTATGGAAAATAGACGCAGATGAAGTTGCGCGAGTTAGTCTACTATTATTTAAGACACAAATATTTCAGGGCATTTCCCTGTTTCCTTTCAGAATGATGGTGTTTTTAAGTGACGTAATTCAATCTACCTACATAGTTGTCTCCTTGTTAAATTTGGGTCCGATTCCAGTCAAATACCAGTATTTGATATGGAGGTACTGCCTCAGCCAAACTGACCCCCGTAACCCAATAGCTAGTAAAAGACCGGCCCAGTGGAGTCAGACTCTCACACGAAGGGTACCCTAACAGAAAGCTTAATTTCTATTATAAACGAAATACACAATCTGTGAAAATTTCAACTGTCTACCTATTACGGCTCTTAAGATACCTACAGCCCGCTGACAGACGCTGACGTACGGACGGACAGCGAAGGCTGAGAAGAATAGATTCCGTTGGTTACCCTTTAAGTACGGAACCCTAAAAATGAGTGATTAATTACCAGCTTATGCAAGTGAGTGGAATAATTATTGAAAGGGAATATAATACCGGGATAAAAGGGCCCTTGTCATTTTCCAGGATATTCTACCCGTCTGCCAGGTTTCATCCAAATTTGATCAGCTGTTACGATGTGGTAAAAAACAGACAGACACAGGGTTTCTGTGACGGATCATACCTTACAAATGTGAAGCAGCCCTTAACACGGCCGCCATAATCCCAAAATTTAAATTTCACTTGTTGTTTTTGTTCAGAATAAATAAACGACTAATCTACTGTGAATTCATATTTAAACTTTCATGAAGCGCCGAGTTTTTGGGCGAAAAGATCTTTTTTCCTTTTTTACTTTTTGATGTTAGAGTTGGCATTCCGACTTATATAAGGGAAAAGTTGTTCTATAGAGCTTGGGGTTAACATTTAGGACTAATACATATAATAAAAAAACTATAAAAATAAATTGAATTAATTTACGTATTTTAAATTAATACATATTGTATAATGTCAGAAGAAAGCTTATTACACTAGACTTGACTTAATAAAGTTTTTATTAGTAAAAGCTTACAACCCTAATCTCTTCAAAGTTAGAGTGAACAGGCTCCTTCTGGGTAGGCTCGCTCCATCGTAGACTTTGTCTCTGTCATCTCTGACATAGACTAGAGTCAAGAGCAAACTCATTACAAATAATAAAAAAAAGCCATGTTCACGTACCTACCTATCACGTTCGTGATCTATCATAATATCTAATCTCATTCAATTTCAACTTCGATAATGAAATGTCGTTCTTAGACAACTTCTAAATTTCGCCGCTAGAGGCGCGCATAATCTTTGCATCGCCAATAATGACAGCAATAATTACGTCAGCTACGCACTTAGTTAAGTAATTGCCTCATGCTTGTTACGACTCTTGCGCATGCCATGTGGCAATGAAATGTACTTGAGTGAAAGTAATCCAGTTTAAACGCAATGTGATGTTGTATTTCGACTGCACATTTATCAGCTCCGGTAGCCGTGATCGTCTAGTGGTTAGGACCCTACGTTGTGGCCGTAGTAACCCAGGTTCGAATCCTGGTCACGGCAGTGATACACTGTCGCGGCGGAGTTATTCTTTTGCACGATTTTACGGAAAAAGGATTATTGTTCTCCATTTTTCTTTTACTTAATTTTTTTTGAGACAAAATATTACATTTTATAACTTTCTCTTGATATTTTTAACTAAAAAAAAACACAGTATCTGCAATGAAAATTAAAAAGAACTACTATTTTAAAAACAGTTTTTACTGTCACAGCAGCTTCTCGCCTGTCCTTTGTTTTTCTCAAGAACCATTTTAGAACAATGCTTCAAGAACAATAGAAGAGAAATAGTTGGCATCGAGGGTGTTCCTCTAATATTAAACGTCACTCCACACCGCTCTTGTGTTAGTACATTTTTTTGTTTTCTATGCAAAAACAAAAGTAAATGCGAATTGAAATCGCGGGCTAATGGTTCTGCAGGTAGGTACAGACGTCAGCACATCAAGATACCCGAAACTGTAAAATTTTCCCAATCGACCTTGAACCTAATGCTTTGGCGATAAAGTTTTTAATCTATTAAAGAAATTTGACAGATTGTTATAGTTTGATGTGCCTGTACTACAAAAAGAGTAGGTTTTATTAAATTTCTCTCTAGTTTTCTTGCATTCGAAGTCCTTTGGATTTCGTATATTTTTTCAATGATTTTTTTTCGAGGATCCTTAAATAGGAATCCTTTAGCTGTTGGTTTTTTTATGAATCTGCACAATCTGCTGTATTCACCAAAATTCTAACAATTTTTCTTGGGTTCCGTAGGTACCTCAAGGGTAACCAACGGGACCCTATTACTAAGCCTTCCCTATCCATCCGTTCATCCATCGCTTTATCTTTCAGCGGGCTGTATCTCAAGAACCGTAATAGGTAGACAATGTGTATTTCTTTTACCGCTAAAACAACTAATAATAAAAATTAAGGTTTATGGTACCGAACACTTCGTGGGAGAGTCAGAATCGCACTGGGCCGGATTGACTATTGAAAAGATATCCTGTAACAGACAGCCAGAAAAAATAACCTTTAATTTTCTGACTTCTCAAACTTTACGTACCTATCACCTTATTTTGTGCCTTGTTTTGTATAAAATATTGATTATACTTACATACATACATACATCACTAAAAATGCAGAATCCTATCAATATTTTACACGCCAAATCTGTCATATAATATCAACATTGGTTAAGAATACCAATATCTCAGTAGAAGGCCATCGATCTCTTATCGTCAGACGCTGTGACCTTTCGGAAAAGCTAAAGGTATCTTATCACGTGACCCGTCAAATGTATTATCTAACCCTTCGTTATCCGGTCACCGAGCACCTACATCCTACAGGTACCATCTGAGATGGGTGGGTGCTAAAGGTACAATGAAACGAAGAGATAGGTGCACAGGGAACTAATTTGCAATTGCCGTCAAAGATCAGGAGTGCTTGTGTCCAATATTTTTTGGTAGGTTTGGTGGTTTTTACAAAAGAATAAATTCCTTTTTTTTTACATCTTTCTTCTTTTAAAACAATATCCTACCTCCTACTATTATGGGCCAATGTCATGACGATTCCGTTGTCAGAGAACAACGGATCATCACGGATTCATGATGTATTGTCAATCATCATCTGCCTAGCCTTTTCCCAACTATATTGGGGTCGGCTTCCAGCAATGACACGTAATAATAAGGATGCAGATCTTTGACACAATGTGTCATCAGAAGACAGCCGTCACTCAATCACCGACATAACGCTATGCAAGAGTGACAATCGGAAGCCAATGTCTGCTTTATCCGACCTTTTCATTGATTCCAATAACTTAGTAACAAAAACAGACGCATGGCGCCACATGCTTTGCCAGTAATAATAGTTTTTCCTGTATACCAATCTCGTTTGTTAACTATCCTTTTGCATAGAGATGAAGATAGTAGGTGACGTCATGACGTCCCTAAATTAAGTCTACCGAGTCGCCGCACACGTGTTGAGTTAGGTCGTATATAATTTTGCGATGATTATTTGATTCGATTTTGCCTACGTCTGACTATGTTGTCAGACCTCAGGTTAATGCGTTAGTTAAACGGTGTCAGTAGATTTTGAAATTGAGATTCTATTTTTAACCGCCTTCAAAAAAGGAGGAGGTTCTCAATTCGACGGTATGTTTTTGTTTGTAAGTATGTTACAGAAGATACTCGTACATAGATAAGACTGTTGTCAGATCTTATGTCCGACTACCGATACGGTAAAGACTGTCAAACATATTAAAACGATGGCCACTCATTCTCGGACCGCTTTCGGCAAGCTTTGTTTAACCTTATAGACCGTCCCGTGCGATTGTTACTTCATTTTAAGGGTTCCGTAGCCAAATGGAAAAAAACGGAACCCTTATGGATTCATCATGTCTGTCTGTCTGTCTGTCCGTATGTCACAGCCACTTTTCTCCGAAACTATAAGAACTATACTGTTGAAAATTGATAAGTAGATGTATGATGTGAACCGCATTAAGATTTGCACACAAAAAAAAACGAATGACACACGTGTGGGTTTGATGATTTTTTTTTTCATCAAAACCACACGTGTGGCATATCTATGGATAAGTCTTCAAAAATAGTATTGAGGTTTCTAATTTTTTTTTTCTAAATTGAATAGGTTGCGCGAGAGACACTTCCTTAATGTGAACGAGATCTAGTAAGTAGTTTTTTTTAATACGTCATAAATCGGAAACCGCAATTTACCTTTCTTTCAATCAACTCAAATATAATAAATATGGTTTATAGTTCGAAACCCTTCGAGTGCGAGGCTGACTCGCACTTGGCCGGTTTTTTATGGATATCACTCCTCCCGCTCTGGGCGGAGCGGAAGGGAGTGTCAGACTCTTCTTGACTAAAACCCATCCGTGTTCCTCCTAATGCCCTTTGTAATAAATGAGCAACAAGCTCGTTCGATTACTATTAAAGTCTCAAAATTCCAAATACTGCATTATTAATAGAAATATTTTACGACTTCATATGAACCGAAGTTCCAGACTTCGTACAAATTAAACGTTAGGAACTTTGTTTCAGATTCGGCCCCCACACCAAGTTGTGAACTAATTGAAATAACTTCTCATGAGCGAAATCTTGTGTCAGAAGTTATTTCTAACGCCTAATTAACTAAGTTTATATAATAAAAGTCATGAATAAAACTGCGTGGAGTTTAAATCAAATATGCGGTTCATGAAAGCCGCTTAAAAAAAATAAATCGAACATTATACGATTTTTTTTTTTTTTGTCAATAAGGAAGATAGCTGTGGTGTGTGTGTGGTGTGGTGGTGGTGTGGCATTATTGTTTTATCACGCCTTTGTCTTTGCCGCGTTTGTTTTTGGTCCATTTAAAGGACTCAAATAGATATTATTGGTAAAACCCTATCGTTCTCAGGCACCGACTGCCTCTAGCGTGGTATTAAGAGAACCTATCACCAATTACTAAAAAAATAATTGTAGAGCAAACATTTTCCCTCAACTTTTAAGATTTCATTCGTTTTTTTTTTTGCCCTGCGTCATATTTGGCGCGAATAGACTCTTATTCTTTCTTTTTTTTTTAAATTCCCGAGCGCCAGTTCTTAAATTTTTGGACAACGTTCGTATTCGCATGCCAGTTACAATCTATCAAAACTTTTTACAAAAATATATGACCGACTTTCAAACAAAAACACAACAAAGTGGTGTTTTTGGTTTTGTTTCTTCGTCTTTTGACAACGGCTTCTGAAATTTAAGTTATTTAATATTTTGTTGCGTTTTTATTTGAAAGTTCGTTTTATTTAATTTTTTTAAGATTTTTATTTTTCACTTTTTCGTGGTGTTATATGGACGACGGCATCGTCTACGTAGAAATCAAAATCAAAATCAAAAATCAAAATAATTTATTGTTTGTCACAGGTTTAAAAGTAGTTCTTATCCAAATCATATTGTGTAGACCGCTGTAACATACCCATAGGGCGTACAATATCAATTATCTATATTTTTTTTTAATCAATTAATATAATTCAAATCAATTTTATCATTAAAAAATACATTATTATTACAATTACTAAACACAAAATAAAATATGTCAAAAAACCATTCTTAAAAAAAACTACTGAGGCAAACTGAATAAATTTTTTACAGGACCAAATGGCAAGTACGTGGGTATTTGCCATTTGGTCCTGTGAGAATTTGATTCGTGAATCGAACTAAAAATAATCCCAGAATCGGATCTCAAAACTCGGAGTAATCGGTGTACAAAAATAACCCCACTGAATTGAGAACCTCCTCCTTTTTAGAAGTCGGTTAAAACAAAAAACTAACGTCCATTATTTACTGGGGATCTAGTCTACAGGGACCGAGCAAGCTTTTCATTCATTTCATTCGTTCCCTGATTGGTAAACAATTATGATTAATTGAGTCAGAAGTTTCCCAATCAATCGACTCGGCTGGCATTTATGGTGTTGTTTTACTTTTATTGGGCTGGGTTCCTTATGTTTGGTTTTTTATTTTGCTTGCTTCCTAGTAGTAATAAATCATTCGGGTAAATCTTAAGTAGGTTAGGTATGCGGAACAGAGAGTGAAGTCCCGCACAGATCCATTGAAAAGAGAGGATCCTCCTACTAGACGGTTGCTACGTTTGGCGTGAGCAACTGCCCAATAGTTAATATTCGGGCTGATGTATGTAAACAAATCGCACGGTAAACTCTGGTTACGCCTTACGATTTCGATGTAGTAGTTGCGACAGTAGCGCAACTACTACGCAGTGCAGTGCGTAGTAGTTGTGTGTGATGGTATTGCGGATATTTTTGTAGCGATGTAGGTTTGCTCCGTTGGTTCTTCTTGGGGCGGCATTGATGCCGCAACAGATCTATACACTCTTTCCTTGATGACAAGTTCATTGAAGAAACTTCTGACGACATCGGTCTACGGATAGGTGACTGTACCTATGAACATACCTAGAGCCCTGTTTTGTAGATGGGCAACCATAAATTGACTTCTCCCACTCTGGGCGTAGTATCGGGAGGGATGTCATACTCTTACTGACTAAACCCACCCGAGTTCTCTTAAATGTCCCTTTTCGTTCCAGGGCCGCAATAACTCTTTCGATCAATTCCGACGACATGGTTCGCGCAGTGCTTGTGTGATTGGTTGCGCTGCGCGTCGCGGGTTCGATTCCGGCACGGAACAAATATTTGTATGGCCTACAGATAGTTTTTCCGGGTCTGTTTGTGTTTGTGAATTTGTATGTTTGTAAACGCACTCACTGGAAAAAATCATACCTTGAGGATACAGGAGAAAATCTTAGTGTGGGGCAAAGTTAAAAAAAAAACCGCAACTCAGGGTTGTAGATTTTTTTTACTCCTGCGTTTCATAGAAAGCTTGTTATATTGTTTGCTGCTGCCCTGCTGTCATTTATCATCAGTCTCGTGACTGATCGATCTACTTATGATTTAGTGATAAGGGAATCTACGAGAGCAAACCTTTCATTCTGTTCTTCATCATTTTGGTTCAGTAAGATGAAAAGATTTCTGCATAAAAAAATATTTATATTTTCACTGAATTGTGAAAATATTTTTTATGCACAAATCTTTTCTATTTCAATTTCAATTTATGTCACATTCAAATCATACGGAACCCAAATAACAATTAACTCAAGTAAAACTCAGTCAGCCGTTACGGCAATCGGAACGGTTCCAAATTATATAAAGATGCACTTTTTATTGTCACATTAACATTGTGAACAGTTATTTAGTAGCTCACCAGCTCCGGTAGCCGTGATCGTCTAGTGGTTAGGACCCTACGTTGTGTCCGTAGTAACCCAGGTTCGAATCCTGGTCACGGCAGCCATGCACTGTCGCGGCGGAGCGTATCTTTTTATAGTTAATTAAAAAAAAACCTTTGTCTATACTAAAGTTTTTTTTTATTCAACTTACGAATAAAGAAATAAGATAATAAGTTTTAGATGTACTCTTACAATTGGCAAAGTAAAAGAAATTACCTGTATCGTCAAAATACCTTCATATTTTTAATTCGGTACGATCAAATTCTAAAAACCGTATCTTTTTTATTGCAGTCCAAAAATGCTACCAAAACCAATTTGATTTGAAGATTTACCTGCAAAACAGGCCCAATCTGCAAATAAATACAAAAAGAAACAGTTCATGCGCAAGAGCAAGTTTAATCGACAGTGAGAGTGGTCTCAATTCATTGCATTTCGTTTTAAGTGATCGAAATTTTCGGGTCTACAGTCACCAGCTTCGGTAGCCGTGATCGTCTAGTGGTTAGGACCCTACGTTGTGGCCGTAGTAACCCAGGTTCGAATCCTGGTCACGGCAGTGATACACTGTCGCGGCGGAGCAATTATTTTGTTTTTTTTTTGGAAATATGTGTATATTTGGGACGCTAATAGACAAGTTTTCAAGTACAAACATGGTTCACCTGCACAGAGACTGTAAATATAAGTTGGTGATAAATAAATAAATAGAATCTCCAGAATGCACAGTCGCGGCGGAGCGTATTTTTTGGATTTTTCCGTTTTTTTTTTATTTAAAACACGCTTCTTTCTGGGCTTTTGCTTTTAGCCCTTTGGCCTGGAGAAACTATAATAATAGGCTAAGGGACTATACGACTCGAAGTACCTACAGGTAGTAACACAGCAGTTATGACATTACAATTACTTATATCTTCTCAATCTGACATCTTGTGAACTGACATCTATGGTTTAATTTTGACATTTATATTTTGTTTTTTTGTAATTCCAGACGCATGAAAACTATTGCTGTCTGTATTCTTTTTTATGTATTATTTAATGAAAATCCTAGCATAAAATATAATATTTACACACCATGTGTAATGGTAGAATGTAAGGGGCCATTATAGTTTTAAGATCTTGACATTGTACCACATTCTGGCAAATAAAAAAAAATAATTTTATTTGATTTGATCAGGTACTGTATAAGGCTTGTGCCTTATACAGTACCTGATCCGGATTTAGCTGAATACCAATATTTTACGAGGAGCGGCTGCCTACCAGACCTCCACAACCCATTAACTGGGTAACACGGTACATCTTGGCAAGACTGGAGTCAGATTAACTGGCTTCTGACTATCCGTAACGACTGCCAAAGATCTACAAATGACAGCCGGGACCAACGGCTTAAATTGTTTTCCGAGGCACGGAGGAAACTCGGTATGTTAAGATGGTCACCCAACCACAGACCAACCTTGGCAAGCGTTGCTTAACCTTGAAATTCAACCTGTGCGGCTGTTATTATCTAGCCACCAGCTCCTCTTTCGATTAATAATCGATCAATTGATGCATTTAAAATGCACGAGTAAACCACCCGCGTGTCTATTTTAAATACTTTTTTGGTAATTTTAGTTAACTTATTCATTAAATTACCCACTTAGTGGAGACGACTGTACAACTGAATTGTCGAAACCTCTCAATTCTGGAAGGTTACTGACACTATAATTCGAACCTTTTTTTTAGGATGGGATATCATCAAATGACTCCTCCCGCTCTAAACCCATCCGTGTTTCTCCTAGTGCCCTTTGCGTTCCAGGGTACGGTGCCTCTTTCGAACGAAGTCCGGAGCCCCAGCAGGCACTGGCCCTAGTGGGCCCCGTCTTCCGTGCTGACATGTCCTTGAGGCGCGTTGGGATCGCAGCGCGCAGCCGACCCGGGCCTGGACCGCGAGCCAACGGTGGCCGAAAATCGTCCTGCGACTCCCGACGCCCGGGGCGTCTTCTTCTGTTTCAGCGGCTGGGGCGTGAGGTGTTCCTCTCTCTCACGCGTTCGGCTTCCTCCTTTGTTAGCATTACTGCTTCGCAGAAGGAGGTGACCGCTTCCCATGTCTCGTCGCTCCGAACCATGGCTTGAACCAGGGCCGGACGCGAGAGATCCCCGCCGCACTATAATTCGAACCTACATTTCGTAACGCGGATAACCTAATTTTGAGCATTCACTTACAAAATCGACAAAAGCAGTCATAGAAAAACCTAGCAGTTTTAAAGTAGGTGTTTCTTATTTGGTTTCGGCACCAGAGTGCTTAAAATAAGTTCTGGAAACGTAACTGTCCAAGATACTCGTATTTATCTATACTAATATATAAAGCTGAAGAGTTTGTTTTTTTGCTTGAACATAATATAGCCCATTTATCGAGGAAAGCTATAGACTATATATACCACCACACCACTACCGACCAACAGGAGCGGAGCAGTAATGAAAATTGTGACGAAGACGTAGTTGCGCGGGTCAACTAGTTTTATATAAATATACCTATAGTTTGATCTTTGGGCGAAAATTTTTCAGTTTTATTTTCGGGAAATCACCGCTGATACCGCCGTCTGGAATACTATGCAGCATTTAAAAACTTAAGAGAAGACACAACCACAACACGACCCTATAATAAAATATTCAAACAGACATTCAAAACGGTTGACATGCGAAGCATAAAGATATTCGCTCACTAACTGTATTGAAACAAAACACTACCGCCTCGCTTTAGAGTTGCTCGTGCACTTGTTTGTAGTTGTCTATTGTTTTTACAATCGTGTTAGTTTAAAAGCTGTGGACTAAAGTTACAGCTAATTTCTGGTGTAGAGGAGGTGCATTGTCTCTTCTAATTAGGTTATATTTTGCATGGACAGTCATTATTATTGAAGCGTTAGCATTCAATTCAAATCCTTATTACACTTAGAGAAGTTTTTGAAATTTATGTTCGTTGAGGTGATATTGCACTTGTGACTGGCCATCTGATATGAACCTAAATCAGCATTATTAACTACTGGAAAGCAAATAAATACCTATTCTGATATTTACAAGGAACCAGCTTCAAAGCCGTTGGGCACAGCTATCATTTGTAGAACATTGGCAGTCGCGACAAGCCAAAAAATCTGCTGCTGGAAGGAAACCGACCCCAATACAGTTGGTAAAAATATAGCCAGATTTTAATCTATCTGCATATAAGCATAGCATAATCAGCCTATAATGTTCCCACTGCTGGGACACAGGCCTCCTCTCGGTGAGAGGGAGTGGGCCGTAATCCACCACGCGGGCCCAGTGCGGGTTGGTAGATGTCACATGTCTTCGAGTTTTTGGTTCTAGGAAATGGCGGATTCCACACGATGTTTTCCTTCACCGTTTTGAGAGCAGTGCTGATGAAATAATTTACACAAATTAAAGCGCCTGCCTGGGTTCGAACCTACGACCTACAACTTGTAAGTTGCAGCCATTACCACCGGGCCACCACTGCTCCTAATCAATCTGCATTGATCACCAATTATACTAATTGAGTGTCTATCGGTTCTTATAAATTTTTAAATCCTTTATTTTTCAGGCATCTAGGGCCTAAAAAAATATAAACATAAAACGTTAACTATAAATAAATAAACTAATACATAAAACAATAAACTATTGCACACGAAATGACGCCAAAAAGTTTAAGATTTCCTGTTCAAATGCCAGTGATAGCCAACATAAAAATAGAAATTGCGGAATAAAAAAACTATTTATTAAATAATCGACAGTCAAAATCTGACGTTAATGTATGCCAACAAACAGGCCACATACCAGCAATATTTACAGCGTACAAAAAAAAAGTAGCCTGCATTGTTCTAAATTTGAACCAGTAAAATCTATTAAATGTGTAGCTGAATTTCAAAGCACCTTTTACATTGACAAAGCCGCGGTGTATTCCGGTATGAGACAAAAGACTGCCTTGAAGTTTGTTCCCCGGTGTCCACTTGTATTTGAAGTTGTTCATTGTTTTTCACAACTGGATTAGTGGATATTCTGTGTTCAACATTTTACAATAAACTGTGAACTTTGTTGAGGTATAATAACCGGTACGAGTTGTGAGCACACTCTCCATTGGTAGGAAAGAAAGAAAATACGTTTATTCTGCCTGAAATGACGCACAAAAACACAAAAATAAAAGAAAACCAATTACTAACTAAAAACTAAATTAATATAACCTTTAACCATCTGCAACTATGTGTTTGACGCTTCACGTTATTGGTTTGTCAGTCTATACTCATCTTGCAAGTTTCGTTCGCCCACCGTACATTGGCGAGATCACCCTGCTGTATTCATCTGTGCTCACGACTCGTGCCGCCTACTATAACAAACAGTCATTAATTTTTCCAATGAGTAAAATCTAAAGTTCATTAATTAATAAAACCGCTTTGCTGTGGTTGTTTCGCAAAAAGTTTGGGGTTTTGAATTTTCAATAGAATTTACAGAAATAGAACAAATTAGGTGCTTCTGAGGAGTTACTGTCAGTGGTGTCAGTGGTGGTGGTGGTAGTGGTGGTAGTGGTAGCTATGAAGGCGATGGTACCGAATAAATAATGGATAAAATAAAAGCTAAAAAGAAAATGCTCCGCCGTGACAGTGTATCACTGCCGTGACCAGGATTCGAACCTGGGTTACTACGGCCACAACGTAGGGTCCTAACCACTAGACGATCACGGCTACCGGAGCTGGTGATTGTGGCACCGAATTGTCAGTTCATATTAAAGAAATTAAGAAATATTTACCAATTGTATAGGTATTTCGTCTCTTGCGCAAACTGTGACAAATGTAAGTGAAAGTACTCCAGTTATACGAGATACAGTCTTATATTTCGGCTGCACACTCACCAGCTCCGGTAGCCGTGATCGTCTAGTGGTTAGGACCCTACGTTGTGGCCGTAGTAACCCAGGTTCGAATCCTGGTCACGGCAGTGATTCACTGTCGCGGCGGAGCAATTTTTTTGGAACATTTTTAGCTTTGTTTTACCTTTTTATAAAAAAACTAGTTTTTGCCCACGACTTCGTACGCGCATATCCCGTTTTTACTATTCCCGTGGGAATATCGGGAATTCCTCTAATAGTGCTTCCCTACATTGCTCAAGGAACCTACATGCCAAATGTCAGCTGTCTACGACCAGTAGTTTCGGCTGTGCGTTGTCTGTCAGTCACTCTATCAGTCAGTAACGGAAGAATTTTATATATTAGGATGTATAACTTAAAAAAACTCACAAAATCATAACACTGCATCAATCTACTAAGCTTATTATAGCCCACAGCTTAACATAGGCCTCTTCCAAGGTGGAAGACAAAACCTGGTACTCTGAATTCCACATCCACTCTGTACCAATCTCCAATCACGCCGGAACAGCTGCTCAAACTCTACCAAGCGCAAGTTCGACCGTGTATGGAATACAGCTCTCATCTTTGGGACGGATCTGCCAGATACCAGCTTGATGCCCTTGAAGCAATTGAGAAACGAGCCAAGAGGATCATTGGCAATGAGAGGCTCGTCGCGACGAAGCTCCAAAGTCTTGAGCATCGACGACGAGTTGCTAGCTTGTCGGTTTTCTACCGGTTGCATTTGGGGGAATGTGCGACGGAATTGCATAAATTAATTCCGCCAAGCCCGTTCCATCATCGGACCACAAGACGGACGACGATGCGCCACTGGTACATGGTGGACATCCCACCCACACGCACAAAACGTTTTGGGAACACATTCATAATGCGTACAGCTAAGGAGTGGAATTCCCTGCCGGAGTCTGTGTTTCCCGATAGCTACAACCTGGGAGTCTTTAAGTCAAGAGTGAATAGGTTACTTCTAGGCAAGCGTGCTCCATCTTCGACCACATCATCGATTACCATCAGGTGAGATGGTGGTCAAGCGCGTGCCTATTATAAGTTAAAAAAAACAGGCGCATTCTGCACCCCCCACAAAGCCCGGTGCTCTGCCTTTCGCAATCAGTCAGCCCAAGTCACCTTTTAGGGTCTATAAACCTGAATCCAGTGCCGTAATAATCCTAATATATTTTATTCAGATTCATTCATTTAAAATACTCACCAAATTGGATCACTACTGCAGTTTCCTAATAATGAATACAGTTAACAGTTACCTATTACCTGTGCAAAGTTCTCGTATTATTGTTAATTGTTTAACAAAGAAAGCCACTAATTCACTTGTGAAAAACAATGGACAACTACAACCAACAAGTGCTGCCGTCATAAGAAAAATAAGGACCGATTTCCAACCTTAAGTTATTTCCTTAAAGTCCTTTTTCTTATGGCGGTAGAGTGCCCCCGGCGGCCAAACTTCAAGACGATAGTCTTTTGTTTCATACCGGAATACACACGGGCTTTGACGGTGTAAAGGGGCTTTAAAATTCAACTGTCCAATAGATTTATACGTTCGAATTTATGACAATGCACTCTTGTTTTTTTGTACCCTGAAAATATGCTGGTACGTGATCTCTTTGTTAGCAAATATCATTCAGATGCCGATTGTGAGTGTCCAATATAAAATACTAGCTAACCCGTGCCCATTTCGTTGGGCGGTATTTTTCGGGTAATATATGCCTATAAGCCAATCCTCTGCCTAGCCTTTTCCCAACTATATTGGGGTTGGCTTCCAGTCAAACCGGATTTAGCTGAATACCAGTATTTTACGCGGAGCGGCTGCCTACCAGACCTCCACAACCCAGTAACTGGGTAACACGGTACTTCATGGCAAGACTGGAGTCAGATTAACTGGCTTCTGACTATCCGTAACGACTGCCAAAGATCTACAAATGACAGCCGGGACCAACAGCTTAACGTGCTTTCCGAGGCACGGAGGAAACTCGCTATGTTAAGATGGTCACCCATCCATAGACCAACCTTGGCAAGCGTTGCTTAACCTTGAAGATCGACCCGTGCGGCTGTTATTACCTAGCCACGAGCTCAGCCTATAAGCCAATGACACTCACAAATAACGTGGCTTTCTATTGGTAAAATAATTTTTTAAATCGGTTAGTAGATTCAGAGATTACCCCCTGCAAGCTCACAAACTTTACCTCTTTATAATATTAGTATTAGTATATTTACCGGAGTATTTAATATCTATGTTGTGTACTTATCTTTAACTTAATGACGAACGCCGTGGTAAAGCAAAATTATTAAAGAATGTAATTATTAGTTTTTATTAAAGTACAAAAGATATGCTTCGTTAAGCTACGCTTGCCAAGGTTGGTCTGTGGATGGGTGACCATCTTAACATAACGAGTTTCCTCCGTGCCTCGGAAAGCACGTTAAGCCGTTGGTCCCGGCTGTCATTTGTAGATCTTTGGCAGTCGTTACGGATTGTCAGAAGCCAGTAAATCTGACTCCAGTCTTGCGAAGATGTACCGTGTTACCCAGTTAATGGGTTGTGGAGGTCTGGTAGGCAGCCGCTCCACGTGAAACACTGGTATTCAGCTGAATCCGGTTTGACTGGAAGCCGACCCCAATGTAGTTGGGAAAAGGCTAGGCAGATGATGATGATGATGACAAAAGATATGCTTCGCAGCGACAGCGTATCTATCCATGCATCAATGTTTATTGAGATATTGATTTTAAATGACAGGTATCGCTTGTAAAACACCGATGGGATTTTGTTGTAACGTTATTTTATCTTGGCTATATGTCATTGACACCGGATAATTACAGAGGCCACAAGATTGTAAAATATTGTTTCAGTCCCGTACTAACACAACAAGTAATCAACTGTATGGATTGACGAATTTAAATAATTTCTGCAGGAATCGAAGTTCTCTAGCAGCAAAATGTTGCACACTTGCTTCTCCAATCCACTTTGGACGTTGGCAGAATAGTCGACATCGGCTTTGCGTGCCATATATAAAAAATAGAGTAGAATATCGCGTGAAAAAGCAAACTCATTTTTCTCCATATCACATGAATAAATTGGAAACTGTTGAATTTAGATAGTATCCTTGATACCATAATGTATCAAGAAATTCAATTTATTTATAAAAAATTTACGGCGTTTGCAACTTCCCGGTGACATATATTATTTTCTGTATCTTTTGTATAGGAAATTTCTGTTGAAATAAGCAGTACAATTTGTGCTCTTTTCTCTGTACAAAATTTTCTTTTTAAGTATATTATGTGTACATAAATAAAGAAAAAATAAAAGTTATGATTCATACGAAGTCCATTAATTTGGTTAGTAAAAAAAAAAAGAATATTTATAAGTAATGTTGCGTTTAACAGAGCCAAACGGTGTCTATACGATTTTTTAGAAGAGAAACCTCGAGAGAATTATAGTTTTAAAAACCTGCACTCTCTTGTAGCAGTAGAATCATTAGCCCGCAAGTTCAATTTGGATTTGCTTTTGTTTTTGCATGAAAATCCATAAAACAATAGAAATACAAGAGTGTTTTGAGGAGTGGAATTTAATTTTAGACGAACACCCGCGATGCCAACTGTTTCTTCTCTGTTCCTCAAGCATTGTTCTGAAATGGTTCTCAAGAAAAGCAAAGGAAAAGCGAAAACCAGCTGAATTTAAAGATAGTATTTTACTTTTCACTGCAGACACTCTGTTTATTTTAAATTAAATTATCAAGATAAACTTACAAAACCATTTAAAAGTAAAAGCGAAATGAAAAACACTATTTCCTCTGTTCCGTAAATCGTGCAAAAGATATGCTCCGCCGCGACAGTGCATCACTGCCGTGACCAGGATTCGAACCTGGGTTACTACGGCCACAACGTAGGGTCCTAATCACTAGACGATCACGGCTACCGGAGCTGGTGACTGTGCAGCTGAAATATAAGATTATGTCGTTTAAACTGGAGTACTTTCACTTACAATTTGTCACAGTTTGCGCAAACGACGAAATGCCTACAATTGGTAAATATTGCAACATGTCTTTAAAAATGAACTGGCATTTCGGTACTGTAGACAACAGCTCCGGTAGCCGTGATCGTCTAGTGGTTAGGACCCTACGTTGTGGCCGTAGTAACCCAGGTTCGAATCCTGGTCACGGCAGTGATACACTGTCGCGGCGGAGCGTATCTTTTGCAAAAGTTTTGCCGTTTTTGAGAAGAATGAAGATGAAATTAAATATAGTAGAGTGAAAGAGTTACATCCAATAGAAACTATTTAAATAAATTAGAGTTGAATAGTTGAAAATATACATTTTTGCGTTTAAATGAAACATAAACATAATTAAATAAACACTACACATGTCATGGCAACACCTTTTCTATTTGAATCTTAAACGAAAAGAAAAATAAACATCATCTGCCTAGCCTTTTCCCAACTATATTGGGGTCGGCTTCCAGTCAAGCCGGATACAGCTAAATACCAGTATTTTACGAGGACCGGCTGCCTACCAGACCTCCACAACCCATTAACTAGGTAACACGGTACTTCATGGCAAGACTGGAGTCAGATTTACTGGCTTCTGACTATCCGTAACGACTGCCAAAGATGTATAAATGACAGCCGGGACCAACGGCTTAACGTGCTTTCCGAGGCACGGAGGAAACTCGTTATGTTAAGATGGTTATCTATCCACAGAAGATCGACCCGTGCGGCTGTTATTATCTAGCCACAAGCTCTTCTGACGAAAAGAAAAATAATGTGGAGAATATATTCTTTTCACAGTGAACTCTCAAGAGGCTCGCTTTGTAATTATGTGGTAACAAACTGTCATCTGATTGATCACTGTATAATTCGATTAGGAGCTAGTAAGTAATTATATAGGCAGTTCTAATTTTATTTTTAACCGACTTCAAAAAAAGGAGGAGGTTCTCAATTCGGTTGTATTTTTTTTTTTTTATGTTTGTTACTTCATAACTCCGTCATTTATGAAGCGATTTGAAAAATTTTCAATCTTATTATTGTAAAGAGAAATTTAAATAAAATGTCAAAGTCAAAGTCAAAACGTTTATTGCGAACTAAGTGTACAATGGTTATATTTTTTACATACATATATTTTAACACACATATGGTGTTACAAAAATGTAACACCTTGTATGTTGTGCTTTTCATTAATTTAGATGCATGCAATGCTATTGTATCTGTAAATATATGTGCTGTGAATAATATTCCACACAACTATCACACAACGCCATCTAGTCCCAAGCTAAGCAGAGCTTGTGTTATGGGTACTAGACAACTGATAAACATACTTATATATTTCTAAATACATACATATTATAGATAAACTACACCCAGACACAGAACAAATGATCATGCTCATCACACAAACATTTGTCCTGGGTGGGAATCGAACCCACAACCTCTGGCATAGCAGTCAGGGTCACTAACCACTAGACCAACAGGCCAGTCGAATGAATGTCTTTGTGTGTATCAAGTTGGTTTGCCTAAATAAATAAATAAAAAAGTTATTGAAATAAACATTATATTTTTACTGGATAGTGCTTATTTATTTTATACGAGTATCTAAGTGAAAATATGAAATAGATAAATAATATAATATTATAGAAAATTTCATAAATGTAATAAATAAAATAGCCCTCTTCCACTATCCAATTTTGCTGTGCCCGTCAGGGTCCACAATGATCCAAAGCAATGTATTGTAATATATTATAAGTACCTACCACCTAGGCTCACATTGTGGAACGCAATAAATATATTGAGTATTGAGTATTGAGTATATTTATTTAAACGTAGGTATTCATCTGTATTCTCCAACAGTCAACGTTTGGGTGAAGCAGAGAAAAATAGTGATTGGTACAATACATGGAAGTACAAAACGATGATAAATGTACCATAGACCAAAAAAAAAATACGTTTCATTTGTCTATTCAACAACAGAAACTTTTCTCAGAAACTAAATAATTATCTATTTAATTGATATATACGTCTTCACCTTGAATCAAATACTAAAAGAAAAATAAAGTAAAAGATATATTATTTTCACAGTGAACTCTCAAGAGGCTTGCTTTGTAATTAGGTGATAACAAACCGTAATTTGATTGATCAGTGTATGATTCAATTAAGAGCAGCTGGTACTGACTGGCCGCAATGAGATTATCTAAACAATAGATCTAGATGGGTAATCTGATTAGGGACTGTACTGAAATAATTGTTGAGGGAGAATTTATTTATTTATTTATTTGTCACCAACTTATATTTACAGTTGACACCACACATACAAGTTACAGGCATTCAATGATAAAAAAGCACAACGAAAAGATAATAACAGATAAAAAGTATAACACAAAGCAAAGAAAAAAAAATGAAAAACGGATACAAAAAAAAAAAAAAACTTTGACAATAATTTTGGGTTTTATTAAATTAGTAGAGTCGTTGGGTCTTCAAATCGAATGGAGGTAAAATATAAATTAAAAACCGGTCAAGTGCGAGCCGGACTCAAACATAAAAAGTCCCGTACCATATACCAAAATTAGCGAATTAAATATTTATCGAATTATTGATATTTGAGCGGCAATAGAAATACACACTCTGTGAAAATTTCAACTGTGTACTTATTACAGTTCATGAGGTACAAACCCGCTGACAGACATGGTCGAGCCGCGGATGCTCAGTGGGAGGTTTCATTGGTCGGTTGGTCCCTCAGGTAAGGAACCTTAAAGCACACATTTTTTCAAGTACTTTAACTAACATCGATCGTTGACTACGTAGTCAGCTGTAGTCAGTTTAAATTAAGAGATTTTTTCATTGTAAACAAATCTACATCACGATTAAATTTTATTTGACCCTGTACAAATAAAATAGAATTGTCTATGACAAAAAAAAATGTGCATGTTTAGAACTCGATATAAAAGATTTTGAAGAGAGCTATAATAAAGAGTATTTTCAAAATATTAATTTATCACGAAAGATATATTTTGTGATGAGGATGTGCCAAAGATCAAAATTATGTTTCTAGACACGGTTTGATAATTATAAAAAACCGGCTAAGTGCGAGTCGGACTCGCACACGAAGGGTTTCGTATCATAAACCTTTACTTTTATTATTTGTTGTTATAGCAGCAATAGAAATACACAATCTGTAAAAATGTCAACTCTCTACCTCATGAGATACAGCCCGCTGACAGACAGACGGACGGACGGACAGCGGAGGCTTAGTAATAGGGTTCCGTTGGCTAACCTTTGGGTGCGGAACCCTAAAAATCGATCCAACACTTCATCAACCCAGATTTGCATAAATTAATCCAACATTAACACCCAAAATCATAATAAATTCATGTTCCATATTCACGTATGAAAATCAACGGTTAATCCGCAAAGGCGCCGTGTTAAATATGCAATATACCTATCCATGATCATGAGGGTACGATGGCGGCTAACGTAGAGTGAATCCTTGTTAATAACATTCAATATTAACATGTTAGATCTTCATGTTTGAAGTTGTTACTGAATAGGTCATATTTTTGCATTTATAAATACGTTTTCTCATTGGTTCAAGAACATTTAACGTTAAGTTTTCAACAGTACGTGAAAACCGGTACATGGGATTGGGTTTATGCATTATTTAAATAATAATGCTAGCAGAATATAGCAGCATTTGTGGACTTCAATACAAAATATGGATGCCTTGTTACAAACACAAAATTATCCCAATCAATGTTGGTTTTTACACAGCCTGGACTTCGCGATACTATAAGGGTTCCTTGACGTTTAACTGAGGAACCCTAATACTGCCCTAACGAAATTTAAAAAAAAAACAACACAAAGATTATTTTGGCAACCGGATAACTCGAAAATAGGCATAGAGTAGTTGCCATCCGCTTACAGCTTAGACCAAACTTCTCTCACTCAAGCAAAATCACTGGCAAAGTTAATAAATAATAATCTGCGAAATCCTAATGGCAGGTGCGGTAAATCCTTATTTTCTTGAACATTTACCTGTATGAAGTGACTCGGCAAAGCTTCCCATTTATTTAGGAGGCTGAAACGTGACGTCATCACGCCTGAAAGGTTTTCGAAAAGCGTGCTCAAATTGATGAGCGCTTGAAAAGCTAAATTTTTCCCATTCGGATTGTCTTTGTGTTGGGTATAAGATGGATTTTTAGGATTGTGTTTTTACTTTTTTTTAGGTAAATTCTTTGATAGAATTGTGTTCTGTTGTTGGAAAATGTTTTAGTCGGATCGATTTTGTGTTTTGATTAAAAACAGGGTAAATAACTCTTATGTACATACTAAGACGCCAGAGCTACTAGACCTGACTTATTTCCTCACTTACAAAATGTAGGATACAGTAGTGTTGGTGTGTACTTTTGACATACAAATACCTGCTAGCTTATTATTTCATACTATCAGACCTGTGCTCACTTCGTTGGTCGGTATTTTTCGGGTTAATATAAAGCCCATAAATAACGTGACTTTCTATTGTTAAAAGAAATTTCAAAATCGGTTCAGTAGATCCAGAGATACCCCATACAACCTCACAAACTTTAACTCTTTATAATATTAGTATAGGTTATGGTTAAAAAATCAAGTGTAGTTTAACGAAGGCTTATATTTTTAAAAGCATACCAAACTAACTCATAATTTAATATTATAAATGCGAAAGTAACTCTATCTGTTTGTCTACCGCGCTTTTACACTAAAACTTGTTAAAAAAGACATAGGCTACTTTTTATCCCGGGATGTATGCTCCCTAGGGACCACGCGGGCGAAGCCGCTGCAGAAGCTAGTTGTACATAATTTTTACTACAAGACCACGCTCCGGAGAACTCTACTGTCATGCTAAGTACTTAATGTTATTCTCATCCACACGACAGTTTAATTAATGTTTGTTTCAGAAGTCTCACGAATGAGGCTGCTAGTTTGAGACGCATCTAAGAACTAAAGAACAACGAATATTAAGTTTTATTTTATTTTATTTAGAAGTATAATAATATCCAAGTTAGGTTATGGATTAATGACAGGGTTACGGTATTGCGTTGAGCATAGGCTACTTTACTAATTCAAAAAATTGGCAAAGTGCGAGTCGGACTCGCAGGCAAAGAGTTCCGAACCAATTTCATTTTTGTGTCATGCTATTTTTACACTATAGATTTATTGTAGGTTACGGAGATAAGAAGACCCATCCACTCATGCAGAACCATCTCAGAGCAGAAGGAGTCATTTGATGATTTCCTAGCCTTAAAAAACCGGCCAAGTGTGAGTTGGAGGATTCCGTACCATTAATCGAAAAAAAAAACGTATCTTGTATGGAAGCCCCCTTTAATTTATAATTTGATTTAGTTTTTATTATTTTTTTGTCATAGTGGCAACAGAAATACACATTCTGTGAAAATGTTGACTGTCTTCCTTTAGCAGTTCTTGAGATACAGCCTGATGACAGACGGACGGACGGATGAAACCTAAAAAACAAGGGTAGAGCAAGCGCATAAATATACAAAAACAATCTATTATTCTATAGGATTTTGGAGAATCCTATAGGAAAAGCTTAAGTCCGAATGATTTTTACCTAAATAGTTATATCTTTTGCATGAGTGTAAGCAGTATACTCAGATCTGCTTTAGCCAATAGCCACGTAGACAACCAAAATACATGGTCAATATTTTGGCTGGACTAAGGAAACAGAGGCTGTAACAAAAATCCCTGCACAGCAAACTGAACCATGAAATGTTCTACCTATGATCCATATTTCCCTGAAGACCATTTTACGTACAAAATAATCATCGATATACAGGGTAAATTTGTAAAGTGTGCCTTCATGGACAAATCCAAAACTATGAGGAATATCGAAAAACTTTGAAAGGAGTCTCGAGCCCGAGTTTGATGAAAACTGCATCACTGGTTTTTTTTTTAAATCGTTATCTGTCCAGGAATCGAACCGGTTGATTATGAAAATTAAAGAAAGCCTCGTATTACACCATTCAAAAGTGTAGCTAATAAGGATCATATTCTGAAAAGAATTAAAACATGGAAAACTAAAGGAATCTCTTTAACTGTATATTAGAAGTACAGTTGTATATTAGAAGTACTTGTTAAGGAGCTCGTGGCTAGATAATGACCAACCTTGGCAAGCGTTGCTTAACCTTGAAGATCGAGCCAAATTTTTGAGGAGCACGTGGCTAGATAATAACAGCTGCACGGGTCGATCTTCATGGTTAAGCAACGCTTGCCAAGGTTGGTCTGTGGATGGGTGACCATCCTAACACACCGAGTTTCCTCCGTGCCTCGGAAAGCACGTTAAGCGGTTGGTCCCGGCTGACATTTGTAGATCTTTGGCAGTCGTTACGGATTGTCAGAAGCCAGTAAATCTGACTCCAGTCTTACCATAAAGTACCGTGTTACCCAGTTAATGGGTTGTGGAGGTCTGGTAGGCAGCTGCACCTCGTAAAATACTGGTATTCAGCTAAATCCGGCTTGACTGGAAGCCGACCCCAATATAGTTGGGAAAAGGTTAGGCGGATGATGATGATGAGGATTAGAAGTACAGTTGCACACAAGCTTGGTACTCGAATAGTTCCAATACTTTCAGTCGACTCGCTGTTTACTCGATTAGTGTTTCATTAGTACATATTCATACATATAATACGACTTTGTCAGCGAACTTTGCTAATAATTTTAGTTTCAAACATACCTTTGTTTTGTTCATCTTCTTCTTTCAAAAGGCCAATTTTAATAAGTAACCTTTACTAAATCAATATCTATACTGATATTGTAAAGCTGAAGAATTTGTTTGTTTGGTTGAACGCGCTAACCTCAGGAACTTAGTACGAATTAAAAAAAGACATTTTAGTGTTGGATTGCTCATTTATCGAGGAAGGTTTAGGTGTACACATAATATGTAAATATAGACAGATATAATGTAAATCGTAAAATTGAGTAAAAATGTTACGACATTTCTTATTCTGTTACGGAACCATAATAAAAGTGAAAAAAAGAGAACATGGACACGGAATATAATATTTTTATTACATTAGCGATGGCTATTCTGCCCGCGGCTCTACAGAACCTGTAAGAGAGAAATAATAATAAGAATCATGTGGGATATTATTAAAGCTTTTGAATATACGAATAGGTACCTACGTAAATGTGGAGCTCATGGCTAAATAATAACAGCCGCACGGGTCGATCTTCAAGGTTAAGCAACGCTTGCCAAGGTTGGTCTGTGGATGGGTGACCATCATAACATAACGAGTTTCCTCCGTGCCTCGGAAAGCACGTTAAGCCGTTGGTCCCGGCTGTCATTTGTAGATCTTTGGCAGTCGTTACGGATTGTCAGAAGCCTGTAAATCTGACTCCAGTCTTGCCAAGATGTACTGTGTTACCCAGTTAAAGGGTTGTGGAGGACTGGTAGGCAGCCGCTCCACGTAAAACACTGGTATTCAGCTGAATCCGGTTTGACTGGAAGCCGACCCCAATGTAGTTGGGAAAAGGCTAGGCAGATGATGAGGTACCTACGTAAATGTACACGGCAGAAAAAGAAAAAACCGGGCAGAAGCAATAAGAGAGGATTTCTCAAACTTCCTACGGGAACGGGAAAAATTTGGACATGCGCTTACGAAAAAGCTTGTCCTATAACATACAATTATTTCGTTACTGATTTACTGTGTGACTGACAGACAACGCACAGCCGACACTACTGGTCGTAAAAAACTGACATTTGGGATGTACTGTAAGGGATCGCTTTCGTTGGGGTACGAGAGGTATTTTAAATAGAAAAATTTAAAGAACTTTTGAGAATAATTATATATTGCGTGTTTTCATTGTCAAGGCAAATAACAGAATCTCCATGAAAAAACAAACACATTCTTATGTCACCATATTCGAATTCTAACTTAATCTCTTTCTTCTTAAATCGTTCAAGGCTTATGACTTTGAGGTTGCACCTTCCAAAGAGGATCTCTGCATGAGCTAACCCCCGAAGAATGGAGGATAGTTCATGTAAATAGGTCGAAACCATTTTATGTTAGATCGCGGTTAGCAGAAAACTTGAAAATAACTAACACTATATAGTACCTTCTCTACACACCGTATGGGAGCAATAAGAGAGGGTTTCCTAAGATTCCTACGGAAACGGGTAAAAACGGCGTATGCGCATACGAAGTCGCAGTCAAAAGTCAGTGTTATACTAAAACGCAAAAGCTATAAAGTTATTTTATAAGTCGTATTCATTTATTTCAATCTATGTTTAATTAAATGACTGCCACAACACTTGCAACTTATATTCAAACCGTTTCTCAGATACATTCCACTCTAAATTAACTTAATTAAGAACATCTGCAATGCAGCTCCAGCTTATATCTAAGCTGGCAATCTCGAAATCGGTTTGTCGATATCGGTACCGACTATCGGCATCTAAGACCACGATACGCTAACGATAAACTTGTATCGTTTTTCGATAAAGATTAATGATTAAAATTTATGGTAAATTAAAGCTTTCTGAGGTCAGTTCTCCGATGAGACATCATCCATTAATACTGAGATTCATCTCTTCCGTGTAATGTATGTTTACAACTGCCTCCGTGGTCTAGTGGTTTAGGTGTTTGCCTTGTGACCCGGTGGTCGTGGGTTCGATTCCCTCGGGAAAACATACTTTGTAGACCTTACTGCCCACACAATAAGAATGTACGTTTAGCAGTTAGTCCCGAATATCTATGGTTTAATTCGAAGAGGCTAGACGCTGCGGCGATTACCCAACAAAAAGAAAGTCTGACAAATATCTCTCTCAGAGGTAACCACCGTACCGTGCCACCTAATAACTGGTCCGTAAAAGTCGAAATTTGACAATTGAAAAGTGCCTTTTAATTGAATTATTTGAAATAAGAACATTGAGTTTGAGTTTGAAATAAGCAGTCGCTCTGTGTACAATATTGGTATTGAACATTCGGTCAGGCATATGATGATAAATAAATAGGCTTAATTTTAACCACATTTCCTTCCTAGTCTGATAAGTCTGACTTAGCTATTATAGTTAACAGAGGGATTTGAATCGATGGTTTAGCATGTTTTTCAATCCACATAAGGTATCGTCTCAATTTGTCAAAGGACGGTCATCTATCTGAGGATTGAGCCAGAGTGCAGCTTAATCTCGAAGATCGATCGCCATCCCTTACAATCACTACTACGAAAGCTAAATACTACGTGACTACTGCGTGATGGTCAAACGAAGTATCCCATGTAAACGTCCTACAAGGACACGAGTTTTTTTTAAATAGAAAATTCGTTCTGCCTGAGGCCCGAGTGATAAATAATAAATAAACAAACATACAGATTTTCCCATCTTATCCTTTTAACGTGAACTTTTGTTAGGATGGATGGCTGGATGTTTGTTACTCTTTAAAGCAAAAACCATTCAACGGATTTCGAACAATTTTATAGTAAATCTAGTAATAGTCATCATCATCTGCCTAGCCTTTTCCCAACTATATTGGGGTCGGCTTCCAGTCAAACCGGATTCAGCTGAATACCAGTGTTTTACGTGGAGCGGCTGCCTACCAGACCTCCACAACCCATTAAATGGGTAACACGGTACTTCATGGCAAGACTGGAGTCAGATTTACTGGCTTCTGACTATCCGTAACGACTGCCAAAGATCTACAAATGACAGCCGGGACCAACGGCTTAACGTGCTTTCCGAGGCACGGAGGAAACTCGATATATTATGATGGTCACCCATCCACAGACCAACCTTGGCAAGCGTTGCTTAACCTTAAAGATCGACCCGTGCGCCTGTTATTATTTAGCCACGAGCTCCTCTAATAAAATCTAGTAATAGTAGAAAAGCTATTTACAACTAACAATCATGTCAAACACTAGCTTATATTTACCATCTTTCAGGGTCAACCAGGCCCCACACTCACCCTGAAGTACGGTTATCAATTCCGCAATCTCAAATTCGAATCAATTACGCTCGCAATCAAGTCCCAAATTAAGCATCTGCAGTACAATCGCAGGCGATAGCGTATCGGTTACTGTGATTACCAATGCCGATACCAGTAGATACCGGTGGGTAGTTTAATCACCGCTTCGTCGTAAGATTATCTGGTAGCGCCGGCAATTGAAACTGTAATTAATACTGCTGTGAATTTTAACGAACGTATGAGTATGACATGTTTACTTTTGGGAAATTCGGATGTAGATTTTTATCAATCAATATATTAAATAAAACTTATCTGTTAATGGTGAGTGACTGAGTGACTGAGTGACTGACTAACAGACAACGTACAGTGGATACTGGGGGGCTACTCTCTAAGCCCGAAGTCCGTAGTTTCGAGCTTAGTTGCGGGTGTATTCTACTCCGTATCACCTAACCAGTAAGAATGATAACACGATTTGACAGTTACTGTTTAATCGTGTTGTCATTCGTTCTCAGTTCAGGTTCGGGACTAATCGTAAGTCTGTAGGTCATACGGAGTAGAATACGCCCGCTACTAAGCCCGCAACTACGGACTTCGGGCTTAGAAAGTAGCCTCCCCCGAACTAAGAGTGAATGACAACACGATTTGACAAAATCGTGTTTTCGTGTTAATTCTTAGTAGTTAGGTGATACGGAGTGGAATGCGCCCGCAACTAAGCCCGAAACTACGGGCTTCGGGCTTAGAGAGTCCCCTGGTCGTAAAAAGCTGGCTTTAAGTTTCCTTGAGAAATGTAGGAGGGAAATACGGGATATGCGCGGACATAGTCGCGGGCCAGAGCTAGTTAGTAATATGGATTCAGCTCATTGTGTGGTAGGATTTCTCAAGAGCCATGGCAACTGTTCGAGGTACCTAATACAAATAAAATAAAAGATATTAATCTGGAGTCTGGACACACTTTTAAGTAAAACTAACTTAGTTACAATGCATCAACAATTCAACACGTAACAACATAATAAACCCATTTGTGTTCGCAGTCGTAAACTGAAAGACAATACACCCTCGTACCAATGCGATTGGTAGGTACAACTGAATACAACACACGATATTCGATATATGGAGGACTAGCTGTCGCCCGTGGCTCCCCCCGCATAAGCATAAGCATAATCAGCATATAATGTTCCCACTGCTGGGACACAGGCCTCCTCTCGGTGAGAGGGAGTGGGCCGTAATCCACCACGCGGGCCCAGTGCGGGTTGGTAGATGTCACATGTCTTCGAATTTTTGATTCTATGACGTGCCAGTTTCCTCACGATGTTTTCCTTCACCGTTTTGAAAGCAGTGGTGATGAAATAATATACACAAAGTAAAGCGCCTGCCTGGGTTCGAACCTACGACCTAATAACTCGTAAGTCGCAGCCTTTACCACCGGGCCACCACTGCTCTAAAAGGCTCCCCCCGCATAATAACGAAAAACAAAATAAAGATATTTATTATTCTAGACTATATATAGAACCCTATAACTAAGCCTCTGCCCATCAGTGCGTCCGCCCGTCTGTCTGCCAGCGGGCTGTATCACAAAAACCGTAATAATATACGAGTACGTAAGTTAATATGGTCCATTTAATTTACTCATCCACAAACTGACTGTGACAAGCATTTCTTGACCTTGAAGACCAACCGTTGCAGCTGTTTATATTTATTATAAACTCCTCAAATTTCATATGTCAGACTAACACAATAAACATCCTAAAGTCTGGTTTTAAATCTCGGTGACAAAATTTACAAGTGCAAATGGCAAACTGACATATATTTCAATAGCATTTAAGTCAGTTTTGACATTTTCAGTTGTCAATTTAGTCTCAGAGATTAAAAAACAGATATTACATGCCATACCGGAAAACTTCTCTTTTTTATTTTATTGCGTTCACGTCATCGCCACCTCACATATCAGGCGGTAGCTTCAATCGTAAAATAAAGGAACACGTCACTTTTACTTACTCCCGTCACGTCATAATAGCTACCGAGGACTAGAGGTCACGTTACGTTACCGACGACTACGGTTGTAGCGGAATTCCACCTCCGCCTGCGGAATTGAGGAACCTACGCAAGGATATAATGATATAAATAAAACTAATAAGGACTAATTTTTCAACAAACAGATAACTTTTTATTAGAGAAATAAATATGGCGGAGTGACATCTTTCTCTTTTAAGTGGTGATACTTGGACGACGTTTTCGTCTACGCAGAAATCGAAATAAGCAAAAATAATAAATAAATAAAAATAACTGAGCTAAACTGAATTTAAATTTTTACGGGACAAATGGCCAGTATCGAACTAAAAAATAATCACCGAAATACTCATTGAATTGAGAACTTCCTCCTTTTTTGGAAGTTGGTTAAAAATATGCCAAAATTAGTTTTGGAGAAAAATATCCGACGATTGCAAAATAAGCCTTTAAAAGTTTTATTTTTAACGTCATTTTTTTTATCAATTTATATCTATGAAGTCGGTCTTTCTTAGCTGACTATGAGAATGAAAACCGGAACAAACTCACCAGTCAACGTCTCTTTTAAAGCCTCCATACAATAATGTAATTGTCAAATCATAGAAGGCTCTGGAACGCTGAGGCACGTAAAGAATCTGCTTACCAAGCCTGGATCAAGGCCCGCGACCGAAAGGATAAAGCACGTAGGGTTCGCGCGAGGAAAAAAGCCTTTAATTCTGCCGCAAGGTTCTGCAAGCGGGTTTTTCGTAGGGCACGTTTTGACCATGTCGGACGTATCGGGGCCAAACTAGCATCGCACCCTCCGGGTAGTAAGCAGTTTTGGTCCCTGTCGAAAGCGGTCGTAACGAATTTCTGTCGACCCACTTTGCCTCCAATGCTGAAACCTGATGGTTCGCTGGCTCACTCTGCAGGAGAGAAAGCAAATTTATTTGCAACTCTCTTTGCGGGCAATTCGCGTCTGGACGCTGGCTCCAAGCAACCACCAACTTTACCTCGTTGTGACTCTTCGATGCCGGAGATCAAAGTTCATAATAAAGAGGTCTGTAGAGTATTATGCAGTTTAGATGTGAATAAGGCCAGTGGACCTGACGGCATTCCAGCAAGAGTGTTGAGGCAATGTGCACCTGAGTTGTCTCCTGTGTTGACACGCCTGTACCGCCTCTCTCTTGAAAAAAGAACGGTGCCAAGATCATGGAAGCTTGCGAATGTGCAACCGGTGCCCAAAAAGGGAGACCGTGCTGACCCTGCGCATTACCGTCCGATCGCCATTACCTCCATCCTATGCAAGGTTATGGAAAGGGTTCTGAACAGTAAGCTGCTGACCTACCTTGAAGACAACAATCTCCTCAGTGACCGTCAATATGGCTTTCGCCGGGGACGGTCAACTGGCGATCTTCTTGTGTATGTCACGCACTGCTGGGGCGAAGCCATTGAGAGACACGGCGAAGCACTTGCCGTGTCACTTGATATCTCGAAGGCTTTTGACAGGGTCTGGCACGCAGGTCTACTCAGCAAGCTTCCTGCTTATGGCATCCCAGCTGGTTTTTGCAGCTGGATATCAGACTTCCTGAGTGAACGGTCGATCCGAGTGGTCATTGACGGCTGCTCCTCTGACCTCATGGCTATTGATGCCGGAGTTCCTCAAGGGTCTGTTCTCTCTGCAACTCTTTTCCTGCTGCACATCAATGACCTACTTCAGCCTGGTCTTGTTGGGTACGCAGATGACAGTACGGTTTCAGAGAGATACTTGTCCAACGCAACAACCAGTGGGGCTGAAGTTTGTTCCTTGAGAGAGGCCATGGTAGAGCGGACAAATTTGACCTTAAGCGTTGTCTCCCAATGGGGTGATGACAATTTGGTCACTTTTAACGCCACCAAAACACAGGCGTGTCTTTTTACCGCAAAAAGGAGTCGTTTTGACCAAGCTCCTACTTTTCGGGGTGCATCTGTTCCTGTGACTGATCGGCTCGAGCTCCTAGGCATGGAGTTGACATCCAGTCTCAACTTCGGCGCCACCATCGAGTACAAAGCCCAAACTGCGGCCAAAAAGCTGGGCATCCTAAATAGGGTGAAGCGATACTTTAGGCCTGGACAGCTTTTAACACTATACAAAGCGCAAGTCCGATCCTGCATGGAGTATTGTAGCCACCTTTGGGATGGCTCAGCTAAGTATCAGCTTGCCGCGCTTGACTCGGTGGAACGCAGAGCTAAGAGGCTCATCGGCGACGTAAAACTGGTGGATGCCAAGCTACATAGCTTGGCTCATCGCCGTAAGGTTGCCTGCTTGTCGGTCTTCTACAGATTGTACTTCGGTGAGTGTGCCCAAGAACTCCACGACCTCATCCCACCGGCCCCCTTCTACCATCGGACATCCAGACGCACTGCATCTTACCATCCCTACCTTGTGGCTATTCCACCAATTCGCACTAAGCGTTTTCAAACGTCTTTTATAATGCGCACAGCAAAGGAGTGGAACTCTCTGCCAGCGTCTGTGTTTCCGAAAGCTTACAACCCTAATCTCTTCAAAGTTAGAGTGAACAGGCTCCTTCTGGGTAGGCTCGCTCCATCGTAGACTTTGTCTCTGTCATTTCTGACATAGACTAGAGTCAAGAGCAAACCCATTACAAATAAAAAAAAAAAAGAGAGATGGAGCAAAGAGCAATGGAGAGGACAATGCTTGGAGTTTTCTCGCGTGATCGAATTAGGAATGATGATTTCCGCAAGAGAACCAAGGTTACCGACATAGCCCGAAGGATCGCCAAACTTAAGTGGCAGTGGGCAGGGTAAATTGCTTGCAGAACAGACGGTTGATGGGACCGATGGCGACCGCGTACCAGAAGACTCAACATTGGTAGGCCTGGTGAAGGTTGTGGGTAGCCAATGGATGCGATACGCCCAGGACCGGTTGTTGTAGCGACGCTTGGGGGAGACCTATGTCCAGCAGTGGACGACTTTCGGCTGTGGACGACTTTAGGTATGTTGAGTCAAATCATAAAACGACCATATGGGTCTGAGGTGGCCTTTTGAGGAAAATACCACCCAGATTCGGGTGGACTTGCTGAAACAGTGCAAGCAATTTGTCATTTATCGTGTAGCTATCCGAACTCAAATAGGTTATCCTACTTCCGACTCCACTCGGCAAACTGTGGAGTTGTGACGAAGGTGTAATGAGCGAAGGTCTTCCACATTAAAAGGCATTTCAGGTTAAATTGTTTGCTCCCAGAACTAAGATATCACCTATAGGGTGACAAAGCCATGAACTTGTTTTAAATGGCCCCTTGACTATAAATAGACCGATTTATTAAATGACAAATATGTGTTTTTTTTACTATTTCTTCCTAACTTTGCATCCGCAAAAGCTCTGCATGTTTCCTCCATAAGGCCTCCGTTTCATCCCTTTCTAAGACCCGACCGATCACGAGGCGTCAGTACTGACGACCAATCGTTTTCGCTACGTCGGCCGTTTCATTTCCTCCCCTATAATATGATATTGGGATAATCAATTTGGGTTCGAATGTCACGCTGGGTATTTTATTTATTTTGTATCTTGTCATATTCCTTGGGTTGGGAAATGGGATAATATTATTGCTTGCGACCCGCCCCTGCTTTGGACGCGTGCATTTATCTTTTTCATATTACGAAGTTAAAAAAAAAAAACCATTTTACGTAAAAATACAATCGACTTCCAAATAAAAATACTACAAAGTATAAAATAACTGAATTTTTTGCAGTTGGTGTTAAAAAACAAAGAAACATATCCAATAACACCGACATTTTTTTTAAAGTTTTTAATTTTTAGTGGTAATTCTCCACAAATAAATTGTCAATCACGTTGAAATTTTACAGATTCATCATCCGCCTAACCTTTTCCCAACTATATTGGGGTCGGCTTCCAGTCAAGCCGGATTTAGCTGAATACCAGTATTTTACGAGGTGCAGCTGCCTACCAGACCTCCACAATCCATTAACTGGGTAACACGGTACTTCAGGGTAAGACTGGAGTCAGATTTACTGGCTTCTGACAATCCGTAACGACTGCCAAAGATCTACAAATGACAGCCGGGACCAATCGCTTAACGTGCTTTCTGAGGCACGGAGGAAACTCGGTATGTTAATATGGTCACCCATCCACAGACCAACCTTGGCAAGCGTTGCTTAACCTTGAAGATCGACCCGTGCATCTGTTATTATCTAGCTACGTGCTCCTCAAAAATTTGACAGATTGTTGATTGTTGATTGTTTGACTGGTAGAGAATGCCTATGGCATTAAGTCCGCCTTTGTACATTTGTGTGCTGAAAGTATTTAAATAAAAATTGTTGTGTGATTAATACTATGATCATAATATGATGCTACTAAAGTGGCCTTTTTAATCTCGCTGTTTGTATATTTTGTAGACAAATCATATTCCAGTGATAATAGAAAAACAAAGTGTCTTTGATAAAATATAAACATAACGCTGACATTGTAATACGTTATTTTGCCGAGCTTTTCCATCACCTATCTGAAGTGACATGAATATTAAGAGAGGAATACAGGGCCGTATTCTTGATTCCATTGGGAATTATATTCGTGAAAATGAAAATTATTCACGCTTCGTACTGGTAATTTAAATTGCTGTCACAGGAGAATGAAACGTTATATTTTTATTATTAACTTTAGCATTATACTTTGTCTCGCAAATATGACTTTCATCTCGTAGATACGTAATAGGTATACCTTTATGATATTAGGGATGTATCTTAGGTATGTGTTCTAAAAAAAACCATCCAAGTGCGAGTCAGAGTTTCGCAAGAATTAACTACTGTTAAGCGCTCGTTTGACCACCATGTCTATCTTGTATGGCATGCAATTTCTTGTTATAGCGGCAATACAAATGCACACTGTGAAAATTTCAACTGTCTACCTATTACGGTTCCTGAGATACAGCCTGCTGACATACAGACGTACGGACAGACAGCGGAGGCTTTGTAATAGAGTTCCGTTGGTTATCCTTAGGGTACGGAACCTAACAGTGTAACAACATCAGCCAGCCATGCCATCATTCACCAGGTCATAGCGAATCGCCACATTGTGGGAGGCCTTCCAACGTCATATCTTCTGGTACGCGGTAACCACTCCAGATCTTTTCGGCCTCATCGACCATCGTACTAAAGCTGGTGACCAAAACCGTCAAATAACTCCTCCCGCTCTGGGCGGAGCAGAAGGGAGTATCCGACTCTTACTAAGTGAAACCCATCTGTGTTCCTCCTAATTCTCTTTGCGTTCCAGGGCCGCAGAGACTCTTTCGAACCTTTCCAACGTGGTGGGTTACCACGGTACCCTTTGGAAAGTTTTATGTCTGACTACTAGTCTTAACGACCGTCAAGGATGACAGCCAGGACCAACAACTTAACTTGCTCAAAACTCTTGCTGATCTGACATAGCAGGTTATTCCTAAGCCAATACCTTTCACCGCCGTACATTTGAAGTATTTCTCTTTATCAGAAGTCCGGCCCTGTGCTTGATTGAGGAAGTACTTGGCTCTTAATTCCTGCTTCATCACGCCATTCGATGTTTATCTAACCGTAAGAACGTGCCGAGAGCCCGTGAGCGATGTCGGCGGAGCCTTTGTGATTAGAATTATTACGTGTTAAGTAATGAGATAATATCCTTGTTGGCTTTGGGAGGAAAGGAATGAATTACTAATGTCTTTATGAAGGCTATTGTTTGGGTATTTAGTGAGGTTTGTATCGGAATCAATCAGGACCTTCCTTGTATCTTCGCGTACAGTTTAATAACGTTTTTAGGGTGCTGTTGGGGCTCCTGCAGTTCTGTTGGGCATCGGACATGTTTGCTGAAGCAGAGCTTTCATGCTATTATGCGAAAAATAACAGCGTCCTTGATGCAAAGGCTTCGGGGATGCACCAACAGCATTTCAAAGGTGATGGTTAATAAGCCTGATTGTCCGTTCCTGGGGCACTGGACCCGTATGCACAGCTGCAGGTCTAGTGTAGCGGGAAGTGGAATAGTTAAAGGTTTTGAATTAGTTTTATTTTATTTATTTTGATAAGAAATTTTACATACTTGTATTACTATGTTAAGTCGCTTGAAAGAGCTCATTTTCATGCATTCAAATAAACTTTTAACCATTCCTCAAAACTTATAAAATAACGAAGCAATTTTGGAAGAGAGAGCGGACTAAAGATCTTTTCCCAAATCTGTTCAGACCAGCAATAACAAAAACAGTTAATTAAAACTTTACTCCCTAACAAAGTGACAACAAGGCATTTAAGGGTGTGTTCCGAGAATTACGACCGCTCGACTATTTGTCTGAAGTCGATTGCGACCGGTGTAATAACGCCACCAACTTAACTGTCGCGTTCGAATAAAATACGTTTATTGCTAGCCATGAATTCTCACCGATTAAGATCTTTAAACTTGCTGAAACTTGAGTGGTTTTCCTTGGCATCGTTTGCAGTTAAAGTTGGTAACTGCATTTTGGTTTTCAATTGAAAATTATTAAGAAAACAATCTTATCTTAACAGCTTTCCAAGAAAGAGCAATTATATTAGCCCAAGTCAACATTTTTTAAGTCAATAACTACTAAAAATCTTTACATAAAATATGCGCAATAGGTCCCGAACGAATCATGTTTTTAATGCAACTTCAAAACCAAGCTTCCTTAGACTTTAAAACTAGATTATTCAGTAAGCTATATGCGTTTTTTCTAAAACTGTGACCCTTAAAATAAGCTACCAAAAAAGTTTTTCACACTGTACCACTTGATGTGAAAAACTTTATATTTCTCACGAACTGTTAAGAGACATGAGAATTGAAAAAAACCGGCCAAGTGCGAGTCGGACTCTCACACGCAGGGTTACGTACCATACACCTTAATTTTTAACAAATGTTGTTATAGCGATAATAGAAATACACAATCTGTGAAAATTTCAATTGTCTACCTATTACGGTTCTTGAGATACAGCCCGCTGACAGATAGACGGACGGACGGACAGACGCAGAGGCTTAGTAATAGGGTTCCATTGGTTACTCTTTGTGTACGGAAACTTAAAAAGTTATGGTCAGCTAGACACACGAGTGATACCAAAAGCAACCTTATCAATATCTGCCTAGCCTTTTCCCAACTATATTGAGGTCGGCTTCCAGTCAGACCGGATTCAGCTGAATAGCAGTATTTAATAGTAGATAGTATTTCATAGTATTCCAAAAGTACCCTGTTTTTACATAAAAACGTTCAGAACCCTAAATGTAACCAGGGCAACAGCTCCAGGCAAAACAAATAAATGCCTACTTGAAATAAAATGAATAAATAGTAGGTACCTAATTCCAATTTCATGTTCACGAGAGCCCACCTTAAAGGTCAGTCATGTCCTTGGGGCATTATCAAGAAACTTGTACGCACAAAAGTTGTACGTTTGAGCTTTAGCGGTCCTGCTACATGATCCGAGTTTTAAGCTAAGGTTCACATTGAGGGACTCAAAAACAATTTTCTAACTAACTTCTAATAACTTTAACTGCAACCGATGCCAAGGAAAACCCCTCAAGTTTCAGCAGTTTAAAGATCTTAATCGGTGTGAATTCATGTCAGTTATTACTTCCCAGAATTTGAGCCTCATAGCTACACTTTCGAATGGTGTAATACTCGTAATACAGGTGTTTTTTTTTTCAAAATCAATCGGTTCGATTCCTGGGTAGGAATAACAATTTTTCAAGATTCTCTAGGGCAAGACGCATAGTAGAAAATGGATTTGGTATTTTAGCATCTCGATTCCGTGTTTTGGGAAAACCTATCCAGTTGCAAGAGGAGACCATAATAAAAATGATTCGAACTACATGTGTACTGCACAACTGGTTACGGAAATCTTCACCACACACCTACACTCCACCTGGTAGTGTAGATTATGAAGATATTGTAAATTTCACTGTAAACCTGGGAACGTGGAGATCAGAAATAAATCCGTTACCGAGCATCGCCCGTTCGCGAACAAATAATAGATCAAAAGCTGTTGCCGAAAAATTGAGAGAAAAATATAAAAATTACTTCTGTAATGAGGGTGCTGTCTCCTGGCAAAATTATATGATTAATAATATTAAGTGTAACCAGCTATATCAGTCGAATAAAGAACTCACCAGATTAGTTGTTGTTTTTTTTTCTTTTAAATTAATTGTTTTCATTATATCGAACCATTTTATGGATGGTTTATACACATCATCTGCACCAGCTCCACTCTTCTTACTTTTTTCGATTTTATTCACTTCTTGGTTGTAGGTGGATCGTAAATTTTTTATTTTCTTAGTTACCTCGCTGGTGTTACCTAGATGCATTTCTTTTGCGATATGTTCCAAAAATGCTTTTCTCATATCTCTATTTCGGTAGTTTTTATCAAAACAATTCCATAGGTTTTCTTGTTCTCTGTAGAGTTTCATGAATGAAATATTATTATCAGAAGACCATCTATCCGCAGCCATCTTGAATTCGATAAACACTCGCACGTAGGCGCAGCACACAAAACAACACGGGTTCCGCTCACGACTGTTCTGCTCGCACTGGCGAGCTACTGCCAAGCGTCTACACGATGCGAACAACGGCCGAGCTGCTGTCATGTGCGAGTTACTGGGGGGCGAGCAGGCGAGTGAAAACAAAAAATGTTGAAGTAACTCGGATGCGAGCTACTGTCCAACTCGCACGTGCAAGTTACTCGCAAGTGACGTTCAAACAGTGCGAGTTACTGCAGTGCAGCTACTCGGCAGGCTGACTCGTACGCTAGCTCGCACTGTGTAAACTAGCCATAAGATACGTCCATACGATGCGAGTTACTGCACTGTTGCTACTCGGCAGGCTTACTTGCTCTATGTAAACTAGCCATAAGTGTGAGTATAATTATCATTGGACGTATGCTAACAAAGCTTTCAAAATTAACTAAATCATCAATCAATCAATTACATAAAATTCTTCCGTTACTGACTGATAGACATTGCACAGCAGAAACTGCTGGTCGTAGAAAGCGAAAAGTTGGCATGTAGGTTCCTTGGGGGTGCTAGCGAAGGAGGATGCCGAACGTGTGAGAGAGAGGGAAACATCACGACCCAGCTGCCGCAATAGAAGAAGACGCCCCAGGCGTCGGGAGTCACAGGGCGATTTCCGGCCACCGTAGGCGCGGGCCTGCGGACGGCGAGCATTGGGTGGCTCGCCGTCCGATCAGAACCAGGCCCGGGTCGGCGGCGTGCTGTGTTCCACGCGCGCCTCAAGGAACTGTCAAAATGGGAGACGGGGCCAGCTAGGGCCAGTGCCTGCCAGGGTGCGGAATCCGTTCGAAAGAGACGCCGCAGCCCTGGAATGCAAAGGGCAATAGGAGGAGCACGGATGGGTTTTAGTCAGTAAGAGTCTGACATTCCCTTCCGCCTCGCCCAGAGCGGAAGGAGTCATTTGATGATTTCCCTTACTTAAAAAAAAAAGAAAGGTTCCTTGGGGAGTACAAAAGAATTTACCAAAATTTCCACGGGAACGGATAAAAACAGGATATGCGCGTACGAAGTCTTTACTAATACTATAATAAATGCGAAAGTTACTCTGTCTGTCGCGCTTTCACGCCAAAACTACTGAACCGAATTTAATTAAATTTGGTACCCTGAGAAAGGACAAAGACTACTTTTTATCCCGGGAGTAACTTCCCTAGGGACCACGCGGGCGAAGCCGCTTGCAGAAGCTAGTAATTTATAAATCAAAATACATACCTACAGCACCATCTGAAGCGTGCCTAATACAAAAGAAATTAATGAAATACTTTTAGAAACTGCCTACTGAGACAGTTATTCTTACTCCTGTTACTGCTGTTGCCTTCTAATGAAAATGGACTAACGAAATCTGTCTAATTAATCGGATTGCCCCAATACTTAAGTTTTTTTCGCAAGATTAGTTTCTGTGTTAATGAACTTTATCCTTAATTAGATCGGAACAGTCAAAAAACTATTTGGTCTGTTTGTTGCGTAGTTAGAAAATAATAAGATAGAATACTCTTTATTGTGTTTATTATGTTGTGAAAAGTCGATGTCTGTGGAGCGAATTTCTTATGTACTCTCTGTGTAAACGTTGATTTACTGTACTTGAAAACGCGAGAAGTTGATTGAAAGCATACGGTTAGTCTTCTTCTTTTTTGTCAAATGAATTATCATCATCATCATCTGCCTAGCCTTTTCCCAACTATATTGGGTTCGGCTTCCAGTCAAACCGGATTCAGCTGAATACCAGTGTTTTACGTGGAGCGGCTGCCTACCAGACCTCCATAACCCATTAACTGGGTAACGCGGTACTTCTTGGCAAGACTTTTTTTTTTTTTTTTTTTTACTAAACATTGGCACGCGTTTGACCACTATCTCACCTGATGGTAAGTGATGATGTGGTCGAAGATAGAGCACGCTTGCCTAGAAATAACATATTCACTCTTGATTTAAAGACTCCCAGGTTGTAGCTATCAGGAAACACAGACTCCGGCAGGGAATTCCACTCCTTAGCTGTACGCATTATGAATGTGTTACCAAAACGTTTTGTGCGTATGGGTGGGATATCCACCGTGTACCGGTGGCGCATCGCCGTTCGTCTTGTGGTCCGATGATGGAACGGGCTTGGCGGAATTAAATTATGCAATTCCGACGCACATTCCCCAAAATGCACTGGAGTTAGATTTACTGGCTTCTGACAATCCGTAACGACTGCCAAAGATCTACAAATGACAGCCGGGACCAACGGCTTAACGTGCTTTCCGAGACACGGAGGAATATTGGTATATTAAGATGGTCACCCATCCACAGACCAACCTTGGCAAGCGTTGCTTAACCTTAAAGATCGACCCGTGCGGCTGTTATTATTTAGCCACGAGCTCCTCAATGTCAAATGAATTATATCATTTTGTAAATGGATTAAAAACAAATACTCTTTTTGGTCATTTTAAACTAAGGGATTTCCTAGCTGACTACTCTGAGAAGAATCTCAGACGTCAAGGTATTGGTCAGAATATTTTAGATACATGTCGAAGGGCAATGAACGTGGCTACCGAATTTTTGAGGTTCTTCTTTTACCGCGATGTCTCAAACTCTTATGCTTGATTTTTGCCTTGCTAAAATTACAGCCAACTAAAATTTTAACCCATCTGCAACCAAAACAAATAGATAAGCTGAAACTATGTAATATCCAGTTTAAAAACCACAAACTGTCTGTATTTATGAGGGTTTTAAACACAGACTGGGTGCCCTGCTGAACCGTAATTTTGAATGACCACACAAACATAATGTATTAAAGGTCTGAGGTCACATTAGTTTTAATGATCGGCTTTGCGATTTTCAATATGGTTTTATTTACTATTCTAAAATGAAAACTATAGATAAAATTGATATGGACTGAACTGGCATTTTTGGCTTTGGATCGCTTGTCTTGGTATGGCCATGTGAAGAGGAGGGATGAATCGCATGTTACTAGAAGATTTATGAATATAAATGTGGATAGAAGGAGAGGGAGAGGAAGGCCGAAGAAAAGATGGATGGATTGTGTGAGGAGCGATATGAAAGAAAAGGGAGTTAGTGAAAGCATGACGGCTGATACGACAGAATGTAATATAGGATAAGGGCTGGAAAATGATGATGGTTTTGAATGGGTGACCGTGACCAACTATTTCATACCGAGACTTCTCCGTGCCACGGAAAGCACGTTAATCCATTGGCCCATGCTGTTATTAAAGGTCTTTGACCGTCGTGAAGCATAGTCTAAAGTCAGAAAATCTGACACCAATCTTACCAAAGAGTGTTTTTTTCGCCAGAAACTGGCTTATAGAGATCATCGCAGCGGCATCCGGTAATACTGGAACCCGACTCCAGAACAGTTTGGAAAAGGCATAGGTACTTAATGATATTTACGCGTCATTAGGCGATGGTAAGCTTTGCATCAAATGGCCCTAGCCAGCCTCATCATCATCCGCTAAAAGCTATTTAGAAAGTGACGAACGAACAGGGATGTCTACTTACTCATTCATCATCTGCCTAGCCTTTTCCCAACTATATTGGGGTCGGCTTCCAGTCAAACCGGATTTAGCTGAATACCAGTATTTTACGCGGAGCGGCTGCCTACCAGACCTCCACAACCCAGTAACTGGGTAACACGGTACTTCATGGCAAGACTGAAGTCAGATTAACTGGCTTCTGACTATCCGTAACGACTGCCAAAGATCTACAAATGACAGCCGGGACCAACGGCTTAACGTGCTTTCCGAGGCACGGACGAAACTCGCTATATTAAGATGGTCACCCATCCACAGACCAACCTCGGCAAGCGTTGCCGTGCGGCTGTTATTATCTAGCCACGAGCTCCTCCAGCCCCAACCTGTCTGTTAACAACTCCTGTCAATACTTGTTGAAGTGAACTGTCAAACCACTTAATGCTAGGGATTGAAAGCTCACTTCACTAGTTTTTCACTGCAATGTTAAGAATCTTCAAACGAGACAGACTCAGCTATTCTTTTGTTTGTAATCGTGTTTATTTATCTTCGTTCGAAAACGTTCTTTATTTGTCAGCAGCCAGTTCTCTACCCTTAATAAGGACAAAGTACACACAGACTTAAGGACCAAACAACAATACGAATGACGTCACTCATTGCGTGAGGTGAAAACACTGTAAGTCAAGAGAGGGTCGGTCTATTCATGCCCTTACAGAATGAATGTTATACCTCTGAGTGAAGTACGTAACAATTGATGCTAGATATAGGTCGGCCTGTAATCAAAGATGAGAAGAGGGACAATAGGCCGGGTAACGTTAAAGAGAGAAAAAATAAGATTGTATGGTGCTGTCTCTGTCTTAATTAATTTCTTCTAGCTAATAGAGCCAGGAGTAGGCTTGGCGTCAGTTGATAAGACAAATCGTGGATAAAAATTGTAGCACAAATGTATTTTTGATGTAGCGGAGCATTATGTATTATCTACTGCTGTTTTGAGTATTTGATTACAATTCAGTATGTGTAGTAGATTTTAATCGATATGAACAGAAGAAAGAAAAAAGACTGGTCTACCCATAACGAATGTTGCAGCTTAACTTACTTTTCGAAGCATAGGCAAAGTCTCGGTATTCAATGGATGATCACCCATCCGCGGTATGACCTCGGCAAGTGTTTCTTAACCTTGAAGATTAATCGACCGTCGACTGCGTTTTTCATTAATGCTCCAAATCCTATTGGCCGTAGCGTGATGTTACATCGCCTTATAATCTTCTCGATAAATGGGCTCCAACAGTTAAACAAAAAAAAACGACTAAGTAATTCCTGAGATTACCGCGTTTAAGCAAACAAACAAACTCTTCAGTCTTGTAATATTTTAAGTACTTATAGATATAGCCATGTCAATATTGATATGGCTATATCTATAAGTAAATAAAAGTATTACTATCGTATTATTATACAATAATACGATAGTAATACTCTAATTTACATTATGTCACCGGAAAATTGCAAACGTTGTAAGATTATAAAATACCGCGTGAAATTGTAAAATATTTATTGGAAACTATTGAATTTGGGTGAGATTTATTGTATACAAAAAGGTTTTTTTCATAATATACCGAGAAATCGTAATCTAATAAAGATATATTACAAACTTACAGAGAAAAAAAACAGTAGGTATACAAAACGGCACGTGACTCATTGAAATGAAGCCATATTGTGTCCCGTTCGCATTTGAACGAACATGTTCACAAGCGGTTCGTGAATGGGACCCAGAACAATGTACGTAATTGTCGAACTGTTGCCATCAACTGTAGTGTATCTCTTCAGGCTAACGAGGCTGTTTTAGTATTCTCTGTTTGTAACTATAAAGTATCACTATTGTTATCACTACCACTGCATCACTATCACTACATATATCATCATCATCTTCCTGCCCTTATCCCATGTTACTTGGGGCAGGCGCAACACGTATTTTTCTTCCATTATATGTATGTTTTACGCATCAAAATACTAGTGAGCTACGTACCTAACTACTATCGTAAGCGTATTGTTCGATAGTAAAATTATTACCTCTCACTCATGGTACCGTTTTGTATAGTGACAGCTGAAAAACGTTAGTGACTCATCTGCCCAGCCTTTTCTCAACTATATTGGGGTCGGCTTCCAGTCAAACCGGATTTAGCTCAATACCAGTATTTTACGCGAAGCGGCTGCCTACCAGACCTCCACAACCCATTAACTGGGTAATCCGGTACTTCATGGCAAGACTGGAGTCAGATTAACTGGCCCCTGACTATCCGTAACGCGTAACGACTGCCAAAGATCTACAAATGACAGCCGGGACCAACGGCATAACGTGCTTTCCGAGACACGGAGGAAACTCGCTATGTTAAGATGGTCACCCATCCACAGACCAACCTTGGCAAGCGTTGCTTAACCCTGAAGATCGACCCGTGCGGCTGTTATTATCTAGCCACGAGCTCCTCAAAAAACGTTAGTGACTATCGAATTGATTACTTTAGGTTTTTAACCTATCGAAATCGATAGTGCTCATGGTACGATTTTTAATTCTTTCTGTGACCGCTAGGGGCGCTGTACAGAATCTCGTACAAATTTACGGAGACGATAGCGAGTTTTGGTTGCGTTAACTCATGGTAAAGGTACTGATCTATCAGTCGTCTCGCTATCACTAACTCCCTTTTCTTTCATATCGATCCTCACACAATCCATATATCTTTTTTTGGCCTTCCTCTCCCACTCCATCCATCCACATTTATGTTCGTAACCCTTTAGTTGCATGCGTTTCGTCCCTCCTCTTCACTTGACCATACTAAGACAAGCAATTCCCTTTTCCCTTTTAACTATCACTACATTTAAATCTTTTTTATAATCTAGCTTTTTCTCGCAACTTCGTACGGGTATTTCCAATTCTTCCCCTTCCCGTAATAATTTCAGGACGAATTATACATAATAAAATGTTTTTTATTTTTTCTTCCACAAATAACACTTATAAACTAATATTTAAGGAAAGAAAATAAAATTATTTCTATAACAATGTTCATTTGTGGGAGACTGGTGCCTAAACTAAGCCGTGAACAGGCAAGATAGACATACAATGCTTTGCAATTTTTAATTCTGGTGATAAAACAAATTTTGGAAGAGAAAAAAGAATATAAAAATAAAATAATAATAAAATCTATTTGTACGAAGGGTTGTGTCGTAAGATGCTTTTAAGGATATGGATGAGGGGTATGTATATTGTGCTTGTCTGTTATGTGTGTACATATAATCGTTCCTCTTGAATCACTCTTTCTCTCGATAAAAACCGCAATGAAATCCATGCATTGCGCAGTTTAAAAGATATAAACGTACAGACGAAAAAGCGACTTTGTTTTATACTACACTAGTTGACTCGCGCAACTTCGTCTGCGTCACAATTTTCATTACTGCTTAGCTCCTATTGGTCTTAGCCTGATGATAAATAACCTATAGCCTTCCTCAATAAATGGGCTATCTAACACTGAAAGAATTTTTCAAATCGGACCAGAAGTTCCTGAGATTAGCGCGTTCAAGTAAACAAACAAACAAACTTCAGCTTTATATATTAGTACTAGTTGACCCGCGCAACTTCGTTTGCGTCACAATTTTCATTACTGCTCCGCTCCTATTGGTCTTAGCGTAATGATATACCCTACGTACTATAACCCTACGCAGCAGGCGATCCATCATTCTTCCTAGCACGGTAGACTTTTACGAGGTAGAGTGTTATTAAATGAATTGGTCGAGCACATCTGACACGTACAATATCGTAATATGTACTGGTGTTAAGATGGAGAATAACTTATGTCGATGTTCATTTAAAGTTGGTCTAACTGATTTATAATCTACTAGTTGACCGTTTGCGTCACAATTTTCATTACTGCTCCGCTCCTATTAGTCTTAGTGTGATGATATATAGTCTATAGCCTTCCTCGATAAATGGGCTATCTAACACTGAAATATTTTTTCAAACTCTTCAGCTTTATATATTAGGATAGAAGTATAGATAAGATAAAGAAATGAAGAGCTGTTTGTTGAAAAGTCGTGGGTGGAATTTTCTTTTGTAATTATAAAAGAAAATCCCTTGCCGCGTATGTCTGTCTGTCTGATAAACTCATTTATCAAACGAATTTTCATAAGGTTTCCACCAATGGAGGAGTGTGAACATAAGGAAAATTTAGGTAGGTATATAATTTATTGAAGGTTATATGACATCATCGTCATATCAGCTGAAAAACGTCTGCCATAATCGCCACGCTTGGCAGGCGGGTTGGCGATCGCACTGTATGGTATTGAGATTTAGAACGCTGCCGCTGGTCAGAGTACGCTGCTGCCCATTCTCTGGCAAGTCCCTTAGTCGCCTCTTACGACACTCACGGGAAGTGATGGGATGGTATTATTCTTTTTACAGAATTTCATGAACATGAGGAGCTCGTGGCTAGATAATAACAGCCGCACGGGTCGATCTTCAAGGTTAAGCAACGCTTGCCAAGGTTGGTCTGTGGATGGGTGACCATCTCAACATAGCGAGTTTCCTCCAAACCTCGGAAAGCACGTTAAGCCGTTGGTCCCGGCTGTTATTTGTAGATCTTTGGCAGTCGTTACGGATAGTCAGAAGCCAGTTAATCTGACTCCAGTCTTGCCATGAAGTACCGTGTTACCCAGTTACTGGGTTGTGGAGGTCTGGTAGGCAGCCGCTCTGCGTAAAATACTGGTATTCAGCTAAATCCGGTTTGACTGGAAGCCGACCCCAATATAGTTGGGAAAAAAGGCTAGGCAGATGATGACAGAATTTCATGAACCAATGACTGGTTAATGAAAAGCTAATTCTGATTTTAGAAAAAAAAAACATTTACATTCCCAAATAAAGTTTGCAGATATTTTATACATTCCCTTCTGCTCCGCCCAGAGCGCGAGCAGACATTTGATGATTTCCCATCCTTAAAAAACAGGTATTTCTTTAATCTTCAGGCACTTTTCCTTCCACGGCTTAGTGCGGATTGCCTTCAAAAATGTTCTCACCTTGTATTTTACAATAAAAAATGTTCAAACATCCACGAAAATGTTTCGGGTTGTTTGAAAATAATGCCATAAACTTTGAAGATAAACTGTTCAAACTGTTGCTGAGATGATTTGGAGTCTTATGACGGTGGTGGTAAGGATAAAATTAGCTTGAGGATTTTATTTTTAAAAGAGTTCTGTAAGTAACTAAGTAGAACCATTTCTCACAATACACGGTCCAAGGGTGGACCAAAATTGCCTCCGAAAGTGATTTACAACTTAACAAACGAAGGGATGAGCGTTAAATACTTAATAGATGGACTCTATCACGACGAAGAAAGGTCTAATATCGAATGTTTATTTGGAAGGTTTACAAATAACATTTCTCGAAGTTTGCTTTAATTAACTGGTCAGAAATAAACAGAGAAAAATATTGTTTTGAGTTCTGATAGAAGTCAATGCGAAGGAAAGGAGGAAAAGCTTTTTGGTGACTGTATTTAGCTTTTAAACATGCATTTTTTCGGAAAAAGTGGAATAGAATTATAAAATGAACGCATTGTTTCAAGCATTGAACTTCGCAATTTCCGCATATTTGAACTTGAAGAACACGAATATTTTATATTAAGAGAGGCATTTTTTGGTTGTCTAAATTTCTGATCTGACTATTAAAATGCACGAAGTACTTTCTGAAAGACTATTTTTTTCCTGGACATACCTATGCACGGTTTTGTGGACTACGATATTTACTATGACCAGGGTATCGCAGTCCCAACCTATGGCAGCGATACCCTGGCACGGCCTGAGTAAAAACTAGGGTAGTATAGGAAACTGCATGAATGTTGCGGAATTCGATCGAAAGAGTTACCGCGGAACGCAAAGGGCATTGGAAGGAACACAGGTGGGTTTTTTTGGGTTTTTCAGTAAAAGTCTGACACTCCCTTACGCTCCGCCCAGAGCGGAAAGAATCATTTGGTGATTTACCATCTAAAAAAAATTCTTACACAAATCTATACTCATATATAAAGCTGAAGAGTTTGTTTGTTTGTTTACTTGGACGCGCTAATCTCAGGAACTACTGGTCCGATTTGAAAAATTCTTTCAGTGTTAGATAGCCCATATATCGAGGAAGGCTATAGAGTATATATCATCACACTAAGACTAATAGGAGCGGAGCAGTAATGAAAATTGTGACGCAAACGAAGTTGCGCGTGTCAACTAGTAGATTATAAATCAGTTCGAACAACTTTAAATGAACATCGACATAAGTTATTCTCCATCTTAACACCAGTACATATTACGATATTGTACGTTTCAGATGTGCTCGACCAATTCATTTAATAACACTCTACCTCGTAAAAGTCTACCGTGCTAGGAAGAATGATGGATCGCCCGCTACGTAGGGTTGTCGGATAATAAATTAGTATATTACGTATACGTTATATCAGTTACATTTTCTGCTATTCTGAGGATTATGTAAGTGACCAATATAGATGTTCTTTTATCTGTCGATGTTGTAATGTTAGAATGATCTAGATTTAACATTTAACAACATTTTATCTTCTCATCATCTAGCCATTTCCCAACTATATTGGGGTCGTCTCCCAGTCAAACTGGATTCAGCTGAATACCAGTATTTTACGTGGAGCGGCTGCCTACCAGACCTTCTACTACATTACCTGGGTAACGCGGAACCTATTACTTCTTGGTAAGACTCTTGTCTGATTTTTTTGCTTCTGACAATCCGTAACGACTGCTAATGATCTACAAATGGTCAAACCAAACGGCTTAACGTGCTATCCGAGGCATGGAGGCAACTTGGTATGTTATGATGGTCACCCATCCACAGACCTCGGCAAATGTTGCTTAACCTTGAAGATCGACCCATGCTGTTGTTATTACTTAGCCACGAACTCTTCTTCCGTTATTTATTTTAGATCACCGTTGGGACGCTTTACAAAGCAGACGTGTCGCTAAAATACTTTCTGATTTATAAATCTAAAGGTAGTCTAAAGTGCACTTAAACTATACGAAAACAAGTTCCAAAATAAATTGTATCGCGCATAAGTGTTTACGACGCTATTCTTCTGAGAACACTATCGTCGTTGACGGTTCATCGGCGCGAGAGCCGCTCTTCGCCCCCGTAAGAAAGAGACGGGCTCATTATTTTTGTACCTCCTCGCACAAGCAATCGCAAGACGTCACAGCGCAACAGTCGACCACGCACTGAGTGAGTAATATTTACAAAGATATCATGAGTGTAGTACGCTCGCCAACTGGAAGTGGCCCTGGCTTCGAACGCAGTGACTCGCAACCGAGTTTGTTATCAAGCATTTCTCAACCCGAATTTTCGGATACTTCGAAAGTAACCCAGCGCAGTTTTAAGCGGAAGCAGTTGGATGATAACGAGCATATTCGAACTGAACTTAGTGAAATGCGAAAACAAATGTCTGAAATGATGACGATGTTAAAAACTATGACTACTACACAAAACGAGTTCACAAAAAAAATCACTGAAGATATAACAACAATTAAGGAACGAATTGATGGTATTAAATCCACTACTGATAATCTCGCCGCAGAACAAAACATTATCAAGTCTGATATAATATCGCTGCGGAATGATAATTGCAAAACAGAAAGAAAAGTTGAAGAGATTAACCATGCAGTTCAACTACTAAATACAGATAGACCATCCCCTCAAGTCTCTTTCCCAAGTGAAACACAAGAATCCATCATAGCTGAAATTAACGAACGTGAATTCCGAAGCAAAAATATTATAATCAGTGGTATACCAGAACCGTCATCATCGAATAAGGAACAGCGTATTAATATAGACAAAAACGAAGTCATAAGTCTACTCAAATCGATTGATACGGACTATCCCGAACCAAAAAGGATTATGCGGCTGGGAAAGTATGATATAAATAAAGAACGTCCAATAAAAGTATATCTTAAATCTCAGGAAATTGCAAAATCTATACTTCGTAACCAAAGCAATTCGAAACAGGACAGTGTTAAAATATTTTCTGATCAGACACCAAAACAGCGTAAATACCTGCAAAATCTCAAAGACGAACTTAATCGCCGACAGCTTAACGAAGATAAAACTCTCACAATAAAATACGTCAATGGTATACCGAAAATCCTGGTGTTACCACCAAAAAACGAATAACCACCGAACCTACTACAAACAAAAATACTGATCCTAATAATGAAAAAATAACCTATCAAGTTGTCGATAACTACAGCAGCATTATAACCTCAACCAAATCTTTTAAATTTCTGTACGCAAACATGCGAAGCATTGTAAAACCTGGTAAATTTGACGAATTAAAATGTGTTATAAAAGCTTTTCCATCTTGCTTACACGCAGTGGTTCTAACAGAAACCTGGATTAAATCTGACGAAGAAGGAAAAAGATTTCAGATCCCAGAATATACACATTATTATAACTTTAGAAATGATACGAGAGGCGGTGGAGCTTCAATATTTGTGAAAAATAACCTGAAACATAGTCTGACTGAGGAAATCTATCAAAACTGCAACCACTATTTATGGATTCATATTGAGAACTATACTCTGGATATAGGAGTTGTATACAGAAAACCAGAACAATCAAACGTCAAGACCTTTTTAGATACCTACTCCCAACAACTACTTAGAAACAAGCGAGCTGTGGTATTTGGCGACTTTAATTTCAACTTATTAAATACAGAACGTGCAACTACAATGTATAAACAAGTGACCCAAGAAAGTGGCTATGAATTTTTGAACAAAATAGATGAAGTATACTGCACAAGAGAATCGACAACATCAAAGAGTATAATTGACCACATTTGCTCGAATCTCAAACTAAATAATTTCCACCTAGCCATTGTTGACACACCCATATCAGACCACAAACAAATCTACTTAGAATTAAAACGCTATAAACCAGAACCTCTGAAAAAGATAAGCTACCATAATACTGACTATGTACTTTATAAGACCATCTTGGAAGCCCACACCGTAAACATTAACTGTATATACGAAGAATTGGAAGAAAAACTATTAAAAAGTTTAGAAATAAGCAAAACTACAAAAATGAAAACGCTAAACCCACCACGGCAAGATTGGATAAATAGATCAATAATAAGTGAAATAAACAGTAGAAATATTTTATGGAATCAACATAAGAAAAACCCAAAAGACAAGCAAAAGGAAGATACATTTAGAAAGAAAAGAAACAAAGTATCAGAGCTTATTCAACGAACGAAATCAAGCTACTACATGAAAGCCTTTGAAAACTGCAAGAAACATCCATTAAAAATGTGGGGACTGATAAACAGCCTGTCCTGCAATAAATTCACTGAAAAATCCACGCCCCGGAAACTTAAATCACAAAATGGCACTGTTACTGACTTAAAGGATATATGCGAATGTTTCAATGATTTCTTTGCAAATGTTGGTTCGATACTGGCAAATCAAATCCCCATAAAATATCACCCAATAGGTACTGCCTTGGCGGGATCATCTGGATCTAACTCGTCTTCCCTTAGCGATCTAGAACCAGCTACAACAGATGAAATCCTAAAAATTATTAATAATTTAAATAATAACACAAGCTCAGGTTTAGAAGGTATCACCACAAAATCAGTACAATGTGTTGCAAACCTAATTCTTGACGAACTCACTAATTGCATAAACAAATGTATGAAATCGGGTACTTTTCCAAATAGTCTTAAGGTTGCAAAAGTTACGCCAATTTATAAATCCGGAGTTAAATCAGAGCCGGGCAACTATCGTCCTATTTCGGTTCTTCCCGTGCTTTCAAAAATCTTTGAGAGGGTCTTGTACAATCGCCTCGAAAAGTACCTAACTACTCTAAACTTCATATATGAAAAGCAATACGGTTTTAGACCGAAATCAAATACACTCTCAGCTACAATAGACCTCGTGACATCTATAAAACTTAATATTGACAACAAAAAAAATGGCTGTGGGTGTTTTTATCGATCTAAAGAAGGCGTTTGACACAGTCAGTCATGAATTATTATTAAAAAAACTTACGGAAATCGGGATCACAGGCCCTGCCCTTGACATTTTTAGATCTTACCTGTCAAACCGATACCAAGTAGTTAAAATTGGTGACACTCAGAGTGATCCCAGAATTATAACATACGGCGTGCCCCAAGGCTCAATATTGGCTCCCTTGTTATTTCTTCTGTACATAAATAGTGTCCACAAAATTGGTCTAACAGGTGACTTAACATTATACGCAGATGACACATGTTTGTTTTACTTTGGCCACTCAATCGATACTATTATTAAGCAAGCACAGAACGATTTGGACTTACTCAACGTGTGGTTTCAACAAAATCTTCTCACCATTAATACAGCTAAAACAAATTATATGATATTCAGAGCAAAAAATAAAAAAATTGGCAACTACACACCGTTAAAAATAAATAACCAAGTCATAAACAAAGTAGATCAAGAAAAATATTTAGGGCTAATTTTAGATAGTAAGCTGACGTGGCTTCCACATATTCAAAAAATAAAATCAAAATTACAATCACTCACGGGTACCCTACGTGGTATCGTTCGTTGCTTACCACGTCGAGTCCGCTATACAATCTACTTCTCCCTGGTTAAGCCACATATTGATTATCTAGTGGAAATATGGGGTACCGCCGCTAAAACGCATACTAACCTATTACAAACTGCTCAAAATAAACTACTAAAAACGTTATTTAATTATGACTATCTAACTCCAACAGAAACTCTATACAATGAAATTAAAGTAATGAACGTAACACAAACATACATATACAATACATGCTTACTAATTCTAAAAATACTAAATAAAAATATACACACAAACATAACCTTCACTAAAAATATTTTGGAGGTATGCGGAACAGAGAGTAAAGTCCCACACACCTCAATTGAAAAGTAGGATCCTCCAACCAGGCGGCTGTTGTGCCTGGCGGGCTACTGCCCGATAGTTGATATTCGGGCTGATGTATATGTTCAAATCGCACGGTAAACTCTGCTTGCGCGATGCAGGATTTCAACGTTGTAGTTCACTGCTAGTTGTATAGATGGCGTCGCGGTTCTTTTTTGTTGCGATGTAGATTTGCTCCGTAGGTTTTTTCTTGTCGCGGTATTGATGCCGCTACATCACTCCCCTCCGGAGACCGGAGGTCGATAGTGGATGAGTCGTCCTTGTATCTTGAGATGTTTGCCAAGCCAGTTGAAGATTGATTCCAGTGAGTCGGAATCGGAAGTCGCAGAGTTCTCGGTGAGTCGGAACTATATGCGGTGCCCCAGTGAGTCGGGGTGATGAGATATCCCAGTGAGTCGGGATGATGCTGCAGGCTCCAGTGAGTCGGAACCGGATGTCGCAGAGTTCACGGTGAGTCGGAACTATATGCGATGCCCCAGTGAGTCGGGGTGATGGGATCCCAGTGAGTCGGGATGATGCTGCTTGCTCCAGTGAGTCGGAGTGGTGCTGTTGCTGGCTCCAGTGAGTCGGAACCGGTAGTCGCAGAGTTCACGGTGAGTCGGAACTGTTTGCGGTACCCCAGTGAGTCGGGGTGATGAGATATCCCAGTGAGTCGGGATGATGCTGCTTGCTCCAGTGAGTCGGAGTGGTGCTGTTGCTGGCTCCAGTGAGTCGGAACCGGTAGTCGCAGAGTTCACGGTGAGTCGGAACTGTTTGCGGTACCCCAGTGAGTCGGGGTGATGAGATATCCCAGTGAGTCGGGATGATGCTGCTTGCTCCAGTGAGTCGGAGTGGTGCTGTGGCTGGCTCCAGTGAGTCGGAACCGGTAGTCGCAGAGTTCACGGTGAGTCGGAACTGTTTGCGGTACCCCAGTGAGTCGGGGTGATGATTGAGGCTGAGGATGCTGAACAGGAATGCGCGGCGGCTGCTGCATGCTGGTGGTCAGGATATCCGTAGAAGCCGTGGGTACTGGCTGGCTGTATGACTCGCTGCTCGAGAGCTTGAGGTCACGATGAGGAGAAGTGATGATGACGTCACGCTGAAGTAGTTGCACGAAGGCTGCGCTGACGTTCAATGTCGAGGGTCACCAGTTTGGGAGGTATGCGGAACAGAGAGTAAAGTCCCGCATACCTCATTTGAAAAGGAGGATCCTCCGACCAGGCGGCTGTTGTGCCTGGCGGGCTACTGCCCGATAGTTGATATTCGGGCTGATGTATATGTTCAAATCGCACGGTAAACTCTGCTTGCGCGATGCAGGATTTCAACGTTGTAGTTCACTGCTAGTTGTATAGATGGCGTCGCGGTTCTTTTTTGTTGCGATGTAGATTTGCTCCGTAGGTTTTTTCTTGTCGCGGTATTGATGCCGCTACAATATAAAAAAACACAAAATGAAACTGAGACGTGAACAGGACTTTTTACAACTACACCCAACCCGCACAAACTATGGAAGAAAAACTATTATGTATGAAGGATCTAAAATATTCAATAAATTGCCGAGGGACCTCAGAGAAATTAAATCTAAAATTACTTTTAAAAAATGTATTAAACAATTTATCATAAAAAACTCACTTTCCTAAAGTAGTTTCGAGCCACATCCAGTAACCGCTGATCTGTGTTGTACGGAAACTTGTTTACGTACTTTGACGGTTGAGCCGTGTATCGAACTAACATTTTGTTAATATTATTTGTAACCTACCCTCAAAACATTATAATCGATGCCCAGTTTTTGTAATGCGTCCAACATTTAGTTTATTTTGTGATGTCTAGTTAAATATTCTCATGTAAGTGAATTGTAATTCTTATGAGAATAAATGATCTCTAACCCCACATTAAATATTTAATATCAACTATGATAGTTGTATATGTATATATTTATTTTATAATATTGTATTCGGTATAGGTATATATTCTATGTATATTTTATTTTTACCTGTTACTTTAATTTTAAGGCTTTACATACACTATTTATTGTCTACATTTCTTTTTCATTTCTCAGGTCGCAGGTCTGCTGGAATAAATTTCATTAGAAATAATTTCATTAATTTTTACTCATATTTATAATGTTAACTTTTACTATTTTTCTGTGTGTACAGAAATCTATATATATAAAACAAAGACGGGTCTGTTACAACACTTATAACTCGAGATCTGCTGGACCGATTTTCATGATTTTAGTGTTTTTGGATTAGTCTTTATCCGGAATAGCATAATAAGTATTGAAATATTAAAAAAAAGTAGGTAGGGTAGGTAGGGTAGGTAGGGTAGGTAGGGTAGGAAGGGTAGGTAGGGTAGGTAGGGTAGGTAGGGTAGGTAGGGTAGGTAGGGTAGGTAGGGTAGGTAGGGTAGGTAGGGTAGGTAGGGTAGGTAGGGTAGGTAGGGTAGGTAGGGTAGGTAGGGTAGGTAGGGTAGGTAGGGTAGGTAGGGTAGGTAGGGTAGGTAGGGTAGGTAGGGTAGGTAGGGTAGGTAGGGTAGGTAGGGTAGGTAGGGTAGGTAGGGTAGGTAGGGTAGGTAGGGTAGGTAGGGTAGGTAGGGTAGGTAGGGTAGGTAGGGTAGGTAGGGTAGGTAGGGTAGGTAGGGTAGGTAGGGTAGGTAGGGTAGGTAGGGTAGGTAGGGTAGGTAGGGTAGGTAGGGTAGGTAGGGTAGGTAGGGTAGGTAGGGTAGGTAGGGTAGGTAGGGTAGGTAGGGTAGGTAGGGTAGGTAGGGTAGGTAGGGTAGGTAGGGTAGGTAGGGTAGGTAGGGTAGGTAGGGTAGGTAGGGTAGGTAGGGTAGGTAGGGTAGGTAGGGTAGGTAGGGTAGGTAGGGTAGGTAGGGTAGGTAGGGTAGGTAGGGTAGGTAGGGTAGGTAGGGTAGGTAGGGTAGGTAGGGTAGGTAGGGTAGGTAGGGTAGGTAGGGTAGGTAGGGTAGGTAGGGTAGGTAGGGTAGGTAGGGTAGGTAGGGTAGGTAGGGTAGGTAGGGTAGGTAGGGTAGGTAGGGTAGGTAGGGTAGGTAGGGTAGGTAGGGTAGGTAGGGTAGGTAGGGTAGGTAGGGTAGGTAGGGTAGGTAGGGTAGGTAAGGTAGGTAGGGTAGGTAGGGTAGGTAGGGTAGGTAGGGTAGCCAGTTGACGGGAGCGAAGCCGCGCGGGTCAGCTAGTAATATAATAAATAAATAAGTTAACAATTTCATAAGCCACCAGTTCTTGGACCCATCTTTCAATATTTATTCCTATTTTTTCTTCCTTCTCCATAAAATGCATTATCTTCACGCCACTGGCCCAATTTCATCAGCATTTTTATAACAGCTTTATTATTCAAAGAATAAATACGTTCTTCTTGCACAACAATCGTTATAAAATGCAGGTGGATTTCAACATCTGGCAACCATGTGCGCCGAGCGCATTTCCTAATACGTTGTAAATGTTAATAGCGTATGTTGTTAAAATGAAGCTAAGATTTGTTTATATTGGTTTTATGAGTGTTTATTAGGCAATTAGTTTCTGAAAGGGCCACTTCGTTTTGAAGTTTTCTTGCCTTAAAAATCGGCCTCTGGTATTAGGACCATGTTAAAATATTATTATGTACTAGTATAATATCATTAGTAAAATATTAATGACAAGTACTTCATCCCCGACTTCATCCGCGCTGCAATTTTCTTAAGAATCTCTAAATTTTTTTTAGTCTAATTATACACTAAAACCTTTCTCGAAAACCACTCTGTCCGTTGGTTAAAAAGCATCAAAATCGGTGCAGTAGTTTTTGAGTTTATCGCGAACAGACAGACAGACATACGCGGCGGGGGACTTTCTTTTATAATAGGTAAGTAGTGAAGATTAAATATTGGATTTTCAATTTGTTTTATTGCACATAATTTAAATTAAATTAAAATTACTTGCATTAGGTACTAAACAAGTAGGTACCTACTTAGAGTTGAATACAATGTTTAGAAATATTTTTCAATTCTTCTTAATTTTATTTTATGTTTAGATATCTTTTAAGAAAACATTGATACCTTTTCTCAATACGCTTATATTTACGTATAAGCACATTATTTCCTGATGTTTTTTTGTTATTGTTAACAAATAGTTCGTTTTGTTTCCGAACGGTGGGAAACAAGGTGTGTATTATTTATGAGTAATACACGTACACACAAGCACTATCATACACATTATTTTAATATCTTCCTAACTTTGTCTTTATTTCTAGTATAATTGCTCGATATTCATTATACCTATCTGTTTATTTTTTTATGTACTTTATTTTGATGATTTTCTTATATATGATATGAATGAACCGCCACTCATCCTTAGGGTTCATTAGAAAACTAGCGTCAGACAGTCTTAGGCTGTCTGACATATCGCTGAAATGAACCTTTTTAGTGCAGCCGTGAGACACACACTTAGTTTTTGGCTTACTTACCATTATTTATTTTTATGTACCGTGCGTGTTTCATGTATGTGCTAAATAAATACTATTTTTTCTTTATTCTTTTATTCTTTCTATGTAATCCTCAACACAAAAACTTAGTATTTATCCAACCACGATGATTTTAAAGAATTCACATTTTGCATAATTTATCTCTTTAGCTTCAAAAGTTTCATATTGGAATTTTATTTCAGCGACTTTTCTGCTTTCAATATAAATACAGAATTTATATAGCTTTAGCAAAGTTTTAGTGTACCTGTAATAAATTGGTTTTTGCTTTGAAGTTCTCGTTCACAACAATTTTGCTAAGCTAAGCGAGTAATGAGCGAGTTAGGAGAAACTTTCTTTCACTTCTTAGTTTACTGTCGTCAAATTTTACGGCAGATACCTATGCGACTTTATCAGACGCTGATAACTTTCATTAAGTTAAAAGTTCGTAGACGTCTGATGCAGAGAAATGCAGTGTATTTCTCTACATAAAACATAGTTTCCATTTATGTATATTACTTAGCCAGTTGATTAAATTTGCTCAGTCACAGATAGGCAGTCGCTTCACGAAAATTACTGCTATTTATCTAAATCCAGTCTGAATGAAAGCCGACACGAATATAGTTGGGAAAAGAAAAATGAGTACATTACTGCAGCGACCAGCAAAAGAGGCATTGATAGACGAACATGTAAATGTGGGCCGAAGCGAAGCCGAGACATTTTATTGACAAATGGGCCCTGTGAATTGACTTTTTATTTAGAACTAGTTGTCCCGCGCAACTTCGTCTACGTCACAATTTTCATTACTGCTCCGCTCCTATTGGTCTTAGCCTGATGATAAATGGGCTATCTAACACTGAAAGAATTTTTCAAATCGGACCAGAAATTCCTGAGATTAGCGCGTTCAAGCAAACAAACAAACAAACTCTTCAGCTTTATATATTAGTTTAAGATATAAGATGTGCCATTCAATATAAGACAAACCTCCATAGAGGTCATGATGAAAAGTATCTCTATAATACCATTCAACAACCTTCCACAGTTATTTAACCCTGATTGCATCAAAATAACCTTTATTCTCATAGCCATACAGTTGCTATCAGAGATAAAACAACTGAACACACAGTACTGCTATTCAAACATCATTTTCCAAACACAGACAATATCACAAACGTCACTCTCAAATAAAATCCTGACAATCAAACTAACACTGTTCTGAGGTTGTGAGTGACAGTTCAATCAAAACACTTTTATTTGATGTCAGGTCTATACCAAAAGCTGTTTCAACTTTGTAGGTTTTTATACTAGCGTCCGTGGTCGAGTGGTTTAGGCGTTTGCCTTGTGACCCGGTGGTCGTGGGTTCAATTCTCACGGAAGCATACTTTGTAATGTTGTTTCCAGTTTGGTTAGCACGTTGCAGGCTTGAATCACCTGATTGTCTGATAAAAAGATGATTTCGTGCTTCGGAAGGCACGTATAACCCGCCGGTCCAAATAAACCTTGTCAGAGGCCCTTGAGGAGAGGCGGTTTAGAAAATCTGACACCAGGGTGTGTGGGGTCGTTAGACCTTACTGCCCACACGATAAGAAGAATCCTAGCGCAAAATGTTCAAGAGTTGTGGAATTGGTTCGAACGAGTCACTTCAGTCGAGTCAGTCTGTAGTTTCAGCCTTAGTTACGGGCATTTCCTACTCCATATCACCTGCAGCCTTACGATTAGCCCCAAACCCGAACTAGAATGAATGACAACACGATTAGATAGTTACTGACAGAACGTCCGTAATTATATAAGGCCGAAACTTTGGACTTCGGTCTTAAAGAGTAGAACCCCTGTTGCGCAAAGGGCACTAGGAGGAACACGGACGGGTTTTAGTCAGCAAGAATCTGACACTCCTTTCTGCTTCACCCAGAACGGGAGAAGTCATTTGATGATTTCCCATCTATCCTTACTAATATTATAAATGCGAAAGTAACTCTGTCTGTCTGTCTCTCTGTCGCGCTTTCACGTCTAAACTACTGAACCGATTTAAATTAAATTTGGTAAAAATTTGAAACAGTCGAGAGCCTTAAAATGAACATAGACTACTTTTTATTCCGGGAGTATATTTCCTAGAGATCACGCGGGCAAAGCCGCTGGCAGAAGCTAGTACTTAATATATAAAGCTGAAGAGCTTGTTTGTTTGCTTGAACGCGCCAATCTCAGGAACTCCTGGTCCGATTTGAAAAAATATTTCAGTGTTAGATAGCCCATTTATCGAGTAAGGCTATAAGCTATATATAATCACGCTAAGACCAATAGGAGCGGAGCAGAAGGAGTCGCGGGTTAACTAGTCCTTAATAAAATGCCTTTCTTAAAAAAAGACAATCAAACTAACACTGTTCTGAGGATGTGAGTGACAGATCAATCAAAACAACGACTAGCGCAAAAAGTTATTCAGCTTTAAAGGTGGGCTTTTTCTTTCAAACTGTTGACGGTTTGTGCAGATTTTACAAAGTGCTGTTGGAATTTGTGTCGAATCTGTTGTTAGAATAGAATAGAATAGAATAGAATAGAATAGAATAGAATAGAATAGAATAGAATAGAATAGAATAGAATAGAATAGAATAGAATAGAATAGAATAGAATAGAATAGAATAGAATAGAATAGAATAGAATAGAATAGAATAGAATAGAATAGAATAGAATAGAATAGAATAGAATAGAATAGAATAGAATAGAATAGAATAGAATAGAATAGAATAGAATAGAATAGAATAGAATAGAATAGAATAGAATAGAATAGAATAGAATAGAATAGAATAGAATAGAATAGAATAGAATAGAATAGAATAGAATAGAATAGAATAGAATAGAATAGAATAGAATAGAATAGAATAGAATAGAATAGAATAGAATAGAATAGAATAGAATAGAATAGAATAGAATAGAATAGAATAGAATAGAATAGAATAGAATAGAATAGAATAGAATAGAATAGAATAGAATAGAATAGAATAGAATAGAATAGAATAGAATAGAATAGAATAGAATAGAATAGAATAGAATAGAATAGAATAGAATAGAATAGAATAGAATAGAATAGAATAGAATAGAATAGAATAGAATAGAATAGAATAGAATAGAATAGAATAGAATAGAATAGAATAGAATAGAATAGAATAGAATAGAATAGAATAGAATAGAATAGAATAGAATAGAATAGAATAGAATAGAATAGAATAGAATAGAATAGAATAGAATAGAATAGAATAGAATAGAATAGAAAAACATTTATTCAGCACAGACACAAACGCACAGTGACAAAGAAAACAAAAGTAATAAGTGGCAGGTACCTACACAAATTGCGCTGAGCGTGCCCATACTGCCCATGCAGAAAGGGTAACCATCTCAGCATTTGCTGTGCGTCAGACACCCAGCGCTGGTTTTCAGTTGGCACCCCGCAGTGACACACGGACGAAGGTAAATACAATAAACATAATACTTAATTAAATTTTCTAAAATAAAAATAAATCGCAATTCAATACAGTAATAAGTATAAAAACTAATACAGTTAAAAATAATATTTAAATATCTGTGTAGTGTGTATCGAACAAAATGTGTCTTACTGCTGTAGGAACGCTGACACAGTGATTCTGTATTCGCAATCACGTCGGGGTCACCAATTTTGTATGATGCGTGTATTTGTTGAGGTGTGTATACGGAGAGAAATCAAATGCGGAAGATTTATTTAATTGATGTTTACTCACTCATAACATATTTCGTGGAAGTACTTAGTTGGTATTAATATGCGCGTCTATAGGTCGCGATGGTACTGGGCAAACTGAGGGTTCGCGGGGCACCGCACGTGATTGCGAATCCAGAATCACTGTGTCAGCGTTCCTACACTGCCAACATGGCACACCAGTCGACCAATGGCAAGCCACCGGTTTGGTTGATTTTTGACGTATTAAGCACGCGGCAACTATCATTAAAACCTGAAGTAAAAGTTAAAATAGCAGAAAGAAAGGATTTGTGTCCAATTGACTGGGCTCGCCCCTATGCACATGAAACTTAAACATATTATTGGCAGAATGTGCATACATGTCTGTCTACCCTTTGAGAAATATACATGTGATGTGTGATTTCAATAAAACAAGTGCCATATTTTTTCTCATGTTATATCAAAATCGTGAACTTCTTTTAGGTTTTCCGCAATCTATAAGTAAAGAACGCACACACACAGCGGACAACTATTTTTATTTCTCAAATAGATAGAAACGAGTGAACCTATAAGAGTTCTTTTGTTAAGCTGAAATTTATATATTCACTATAGATATGGTTTATCAGTCAATCACGTAAATATTTAATACCACAAAAAGCTTTACATTCATAATCCTCATTTCTGTCACCCGCACAAAGGACCAGTAAACCTAAAGCGTCAACGTTCGCGGTCCTACAGGCCGCATAACCTCATTTGTGTGACGTGTTAAACAAACATTAATTAAACCTCTGCGGTGATGCGAATCATATTACTCGGGAATAGGGATTGCTTCTGGTATTTCTCGGTTCCGAAAATACCGGGAGATACCGGAACTGGCTTCGTAATACTAGTTCCGGTTCTTTCGTTATACTATCTCGGTGATGCAGAGACAGAGCACTGAGTCGCGTGCTAGTACTCAAAATACAAGTAAGAATTTAAGGATAATCTCATTAATTATTTTGTTTTAATTAATAAACGTTAAATCTGACTTGTAAAAGAAGTATTTTCAATAAATAGTGTTATTGTTATGTAAAATAAAATGATTTAATAAGTACCGTAAAAATGCATACAATACAGTAGTACATGCCGTATAAATGACTGATACTGAGTTGACAAAAAAAATGCGTAACTGATGCACTTTTTTGTCATATTAGTATCAGTAACGGGATTACTTATACCGAGTTGAGTAACATGCTTCAAAATTTTAACAACGGGAGCAGCTTTGCAAGCTCTACTCGGGAATATTCGGGATGACAGCTGAAATCTCCCGAGCGTGGTCTTTGGGCCGCTCGTGATAAATTATGTTTTTAGCCGCCTTGGAGACGAGAACTTTGTATATTACAGGTGTAATTAATCTTTTTCTTTATCCAGGGACTTTTCTTGTATCGGTATTATATTATAGCATTGCTTAAGGAATTATTTTATACATTCATTAACTTACGATTTTATAGTTTTTTTTTTTATAGAACTAGCGACCCGCCCCGGCTTCGCGCGTGTGCAAATTATATACTAAAACCTTCCTCGAGAACCACTCTATCTATTAAAAAAACCCGCATCAAAATCCGTTGCGTAGTTTTATAGATCTAAGAATACATAGGGACAGACAGAGAGCGAAAGCGGCTTTGTTTCATACTATGTATTGATTTTCCAAATACGACAAAATACAATAGCACCAATAATTAAACACAAGTCACTTGCTGCGATTCGCGCGCTTTTGACCATTTGTCACATGAATGTTACAATAACGTTTGTTCTAGTAATCAAGGTTTACCTAATTATTACAAGATCTATTATAAATAATCAACATACACGTGCTTCAAAATAAGCAATCACTTATCTACAATACTCACTTGCAACTAACATAACATTTCCATGAATATCCATTGAATATTGATCCCCAATTTATCCGAGCAAAGACTCCTTCGTGTAAGGCCGCGGGCACGAAGACAGCGGGCAAGGAGCGGTGGCAGTGGTGGCGCAGACCCGGTCACGAAGTTAGCGGGCAGATCGCGCGGCGCTAGAGCGATGTTCTGTTATATTATGAGTAATTAGTATCACTACAGACTCCGTCACTGCAGACCACCGCTCGTACGCCGCCGCCGCTCCGCTCCCCACGCCGCTGCCTTTGTAGCCTGTTCCATATAAATGTATGCGTTTGAACACACCTGTGCCCGCGCTACCTCTGCTGCTGCGCCAAACCCGCTGTGTTCGTGCCCGCGGCCTTAAAGGTAGGTAGGTACTGTGCGAGGAGTACTGTCACAGGTTTGAATAGGCCACGCCGTCACGCCTCAATAGCTTCGCTGTATTGGATCTGGAGTTGAAAAGTACCTAAGAAAGTATACACGTGTCTTTTCAATGAAAATGGAAATCTGTTTGTACTGGTAACGTGAGGGAATAGGTACTTTATTTGCTATTCAGAGCAGGCATTATACAAGTAACAAACAGTTATAAAAAACCGACTAAATGCGACTCGGACTCTCACATGAAGGGCTCCGTACCATAAACCGATAAAAACACGTTTCTTGTATTCCCATACAAGAAACGTTTAAATTTTAATTTAATTTAATTCGTATTATTTATTGTTATAGCAGTAATAAAAATAGGATAGAAATATACACTCTGTGAAAATTTCAACTGTATAACTAATACGGTTCTGGAGATACGGTCCGCTGACAGACAGATGGACGGACGGACGGACGGATGAATGGACTGACAGATGGACTAATGGAAGGACAGCGGAAGCAGTAAGGCAGTAAGGTTCCGTTTTTAGGGCACAGCATTACGCCACAGCGCGCGGGTGTTAAACGAGTGCGCGTTTTGTTCCCTCAAGGTCGCTGGCGTATATCGTCGCCTTTATTTAGAAGTCGCCTATATCGTTTGTGAAAACGGGCATTCCTCCTGTCTTTGGGAGGACGATAAACCATCAAATACGGTAGGCATAATATGAATATGGAAATATTACTGCACATGGCGAGTCATAGTTATGCAGACGAAGCAAGCTCACTCATAATACTTGTACAAACAAATATTTGGCGTCCGCTCGTCGGGTTCTGCATTTTGCTTTAGAAATCTAGTGTTATAGTTATGTTACAGAGTTTTGTATTTAATTAAATAAATACTGAAAAACCCCTTTTTACTTTATATATTGGAGAAGGATGTAGGTGGTTCTTTGGGACTTGTATCTCTCTTTATAATCCCTACGTTGCAAATTCAACGCCTGATATTTAGGGTTCTGTACCAACGGAACCTTATTAGGTACTAAGCATCCGCTGTCCGTCCGTCCGTCTGTCTGTCAGCGGGCTATATCTCATGAACCGTAATAGCTAGACAGTTGAATTTTTCACAGAGTGTGTATTTTTGTTGCCGCTAAAACAACAAAAAACAAAAATACGATAGTACGGAACCCTTATGCGCGAGTTCGTCTTACACTTGGCTGTATTTTTTTTTTGTTTATTACGGAAGCCGTCGTGTGAAAGTCTGACTCGCATTTAGTTAATTTCTTTTTTGCAGATCTTTTGACATGGCTGTTGAGGCGGTTTAGAAACTCTGACACTAGGGTGTGTGGGATCGTTAGACCTTACTGCCCACACGATAAGAAGAAGCACGCACTGTACACAAATTTAATAGATATGTAATTGCATCTTTAGTCTCAGAATAGACGGTTCTGTGCTCTGTGACTATTACCGACACGTAAAATGGAACATAATATTTTAATGCATTTGTACTCGAGATTTAATAAAGATGAATGATTAAATAACTGTTTGAAACGCACATAAATGTAAATAAAAGCCAGATCCATTACTGTTTGTGAAATGACCCGAATATGGGAAGGTTTTCGCGTCTATTCACCGGTTTTCCGATCAGGGACCACTTTTTGTTCCGTGACAAAGGCAGGGATTATTCTGTAGCCCGCATTCAATTCACTTCCGATCAGCCTATTTTGAATCATCCATCTTGCATCAAGGTTGGGGATCGATCCTTACCGTGAACGTGGTTTGAAAATGAAAGTCTTCAGGATTTGGTTTATTAACTTTCCAGAGGCGCAATTCCTGTATTTTTAAGGAACATTTGCGTGCGTCGCAATCGCGTACTGTCAATCTCCAGTTGTCACATTTTACAAATTTTTGACATTGATTGTCACTGAGAGATTAGAGATTACCGACCTTATTACAATGCTGGATGACCTCAATAGAGCTTCCGAAAGAGTAGGTCTCAAAATGAACATGGACAATTACCCATGTAACACCCACTCCTATCAAGATCGGAGACTCTACACTCGAAGTTGGAGACGAGTACGTCTACCTAGGACAAACGGTCTAGTTAGGTAGGGCTAACTTCGAGAAAGAGTTCAGCCGTCGAATCCGACTCAGCTGGTTTCGTGGTATCTTCTCATCCCACTTACCACAGTGTCTCAAGACGAAAGTCTAGGTTATGACCAGAGCGTGTTGCCAGTGCTCACAATGGGCCTCATCAGAAGGCTTAAAATCACTCAAAGGGCAATGGAGAGGGCAAAGCTTGGAGATTTCTTGCGTGATCGAATCAGGAATTATGATATCTGCAAGAAACCAAGGTTACCGACATAGCCCAAAGGATCGCCAATCTGAAGTGGCAGTGGGCAGGGCACATTGCTCGCAGAACAGATGGTCGAGGGGGCCAAATAGTTTTGGAGTGGTGATCGCGTACCAGAAGACGCAGCGTTGAAAGGCCTCCTGCAAGATGGACCGATGACCTGGTGATGGTCGCGGATGACCGGTTGTTGTGGCGACACTTGTGGGAGGCCTATGTCCAGCAGTGGACGTTATTCAGCTGATATGTTAAGATGGCAACCTTCTACCATCGGACATCCAGACGCACTGCATCTTACCATCCCTACCTTGTTGCTATTCCACCAATTCGCACTAAGCGTTTCCAATCGTCTTTTATAATGTGCACAGCAAAGGAGTAGAACTGTCTGCCTACGTCTGTGTTTCAAAATGCTTACATCAGGCTCCTTCTGGGTAAGCTCGCTCCATAGTAGACTTTGTCTCTGTCATCTCTGACCTAGGCTAGAGTCAAGAGCAAACCCATCATAAAAAAAAAGATGTCGCTGAAATGATATTGCGACTTGAATTTTTACGTTTTTACCCAACTACCCCAGAGGGTACTGTTTTTTGAGGGCGAAGTTGCGCGGGTCAGCTAGTACAAGCGAAATTACGCGAAAAAAACAATCCTTAATAGGGCCATCGGTCCATCTACCTATTGTACTAACGGTTTCAAATCAAGGACTCTTCCGTCATCTTCTATCTGTTCCCAAGCCAAGCTTTTTAGGCAACTATCCAAATGAGATCCACCTACAATTTGCATAATAATCAGAAACCGCTATTACCCTAAAATATCACAGTATTCCTTTACTAATTGCGCAGTATTTAGCTGCATGATGCCGTGAGGCGTGTTTAATGTAAACACAAAGAGCATCGGCCATTCGTCAAATGTTTGGACGGCAGTGGGCTGTAGTCGTATACACAGTGGTGATGGCGCTCACACGTGTTATTGTTTTAATAAATAATGTATTCGAACGGATTGTTCCTGTAAGTGATTTGAATTTATCAGAGACATCGGAGATGTCTCACGCGATGCTAGAGCTGCACCAAGAAAGCGTGTCACCGGTTCTACAATACAATTACAGCGAATGCGGATTATATTTGAAGATGGTCCGAATCAAGTTCTGCGTTCGACGTTTTATCAACGAACAACGAATTTTACTTGTTCCTAAGTCTAAACAGTCCAAGACTAAATCTATACTATCTATCTGCCTAACCTTTTCCCTACTACATTGGGGTCGGCTTCCAGTCAAACCGGATTCAGCTGCATACCAGTGTTTTACGTGGAGCGGCTGCCTACCAGACCTCCACAACCCTTTAACTAGGTAACACAGTACTTCTTGGCAAGACTGGAGTCAGATTTACTGGCTTCTGACAATCCGTAACGACTGATGACGACGACGACTGCTGTCTACTTACTTATTATCTGCAAAATATTTTAGATAGGTATGGTCTATTAGCGTGGATGTCATTGGATATATCCCAACACATTTTCGATGCCCACCGAGCGAAATCTGCATTGGCAGAACATTCGAACACGATACGTTTTACGATAATTAATTTAGTTACAAATAGGAAATAGAGCGACAATTTTAATTGGTACAGTATTCAATTAATCAATTAAAATTGTTGTTTATTTGTTTCAGTGCCACATTAGTCTTTCATGTGTAATGTTAATTGAACACTACCATTGGCAGCATCGGCATTCTTTTTTCTACTCAAAATGCTGAATGCTCCTAGCGGAGCTCCACATCGGTGTCAATGCGGTGAAGCAGTCGACCGCCTCGGACACCATGGCCTGTCTTGCATTAGGAGCGCTGGTCGGTTAGCACGGCACGCCAGCATTAATGACATCATCCGTCGGGCTCTTGTCACCGCCGGGGTGCCAGCTGTTTTAGAACCCAACGGCTTGGCACGCGACGATGGGAAGAGGCCAGATGGGATGACCATAATGCCTTGGAAGTTGGGTAGGCCTTTGGTGTGGGATGCAACATGTGTCGACACCCTTGCGCCATCCCATCTTTTTAGCACGGCGGGCTGCGCTGGGGCGGCCGCTGCAGGCGCAGAAAACCTCAAACGGCGCAAATATAACAACTTAATTGGGAGTTACATATTTGAGCCGTTTGGGGTTGAAACATTAGGGCCATGGGGCCAAGTGCGCATCGAGTCTTTCGGGATATCAGTAAACAACTTGTCGACTGTTCACGTGACCAGAGAGCTGGACTTTTCTTCGGTCAAAGAATCAGCATTGCGATTCAACGCGGCAATGTTGCCAGTGTTCTGGGCACTTTTGTCATTGACAGCGATGTGAATTATTTTTTTGATGCCCAATGATTAATTTTATTTTTTTATACGCGTTTGTACATAATTTCTTGTTAATTAGTAAGTTTTAAATGCTGAATGGAATAAAAATACTGTATTTTTAACTAGCTTTAAATATTTTTGTAGGTAGGTAGGTAGCCGATGGATGCCAGACGCACAGGACCGGTTGTTGTGGCGACACTAAGGGGCCTATGTCCAACAGTGGCCGTCTTTCGGTTCGGGTGATATGATTTTGATGACGTAGGTATATATTTATTGGACGCACATATGTAGAAGATTCTTAATGTATGGAATAAAGTCTGTACCATGACCTAAAAATTTGTTTATAGTAAATTAGAAGAGGGGAGTAAAAATACTCACTTAGGATGCCTGTCCATTTGCGCGGAGTGAGGCAGCGGAACGGAGTAACGGACAAATTTAACCAATCATGTCAGTCAAAATGTTAGTGACTCACGTGGTGCGGAGATTTTATGCAATTCCATTGGTTAAAATTTCTCCGTTTCTCCGCTCCGCTGACTCGTTCCGCTGTAATGGACAGCCACCCTTACTCTCCCCTTCTAATTTAGAGAGATTACAGTACAGTAGAGTAGGTACAGCTTTTGTTTTCTTTTTAACCGACTTCAAAAAAAGGAGGAGGTTCTCAATTCGGTTGTATTTTTTTTTTTTTTTTTTATATTTGTTACCTCATAACTCCGTCATTTATGAACCAATTTGAAATTTTTTTCTGTCATCTGAAAGGGTATACTTCTCGATTGGTCCCATTGTCACCATGTCGGAATCTGATGATGGGATCCCATGAAAATCGAGGGCAACCCTGAAATTTTATAGGCACATACAATGTTTTTCATAAAATTTCTAACGCAATTCAGATATTTGTGCCTGATAATCATCATCTCATGTTGCTGAGCTGATGATGATAGGTATAAATTAGGATCTGATGATAAATCCCATGAAAAATGTTTGTTCAGCGATACTTTCGCCAATTGTCAGCCGATTTGGATGATTCTTTTTTTGTTTGAAAGAGTATTTTCCTAGACTAGTCCCGTTTCAATTTGGTGTAGATCTCACAAAGAACTTCGGAGGTAGGCAACGGACCTCTTCAATAAATGATAGCGAAGGGATTGGGATTGCTGAAATCGCATGTTTTTTTAGTGTTTACACCAGTTCTTAACATAACATTGCGCTGTTACGCTGCTAATGGGTACGCAGGTACCTAGGTACCACTAAAAAGGGAAAAAGAAAAAACTTTTTCACAAAAAATACAACCGACTTCCAAAAACAAAACACTACAAGGTACAAAATAACTTCGGATGAAAGAAAAGAACTTTAATTTCGGAAGTCGGTGTCAAAAAAACGAAAAAATATCCAAAAACACCGACTTCAGAAATTAAAGTTCTTTTCTTTCATCCGAAGTTATTTTGTACCTTGTAGTGTTTTGTTTTTGGAAGTCGGTTGTATTTTTTGTGAAAAAGTTTTTTATTTAACGGCGAGTCAAAACGTCTCCATTTTTTTTAAAACAAAAATTTATATAATACTTTCTCAACTAGCATCAATTAATTTTCTCAAAGCGTGCACAGATATTTCTCATAATGGATCACTTGCATCATACCTTTTAATTAATTTCATTTCATATTCCATTCCATCTCTTATTCACATCTTTATTAAAATACTTCGTTCTGTCTGACACAATCAACACTTCCTTTTTAAATAAGTAATTCGTTTTCAGGGAAGCTGAAATTATTAAAGTTGAAAATAAAGCGGCCACGTACAAAGAATTTACACGAAAATGTATTTCTTTTTATTGCCTGACCTCGTTTATATATATTTAAGCAGTAGTTTACTTTTGAGCTTTGGAACTAGCTGTTTAATTTTTAAATTACTTACAAAATTTAGACTTTGTTCTGTTTTAATCACGAACCGTTTCAATAAGTGTTTTTCACGCGGACTTGATTTCATAAAACTTTTAATATGGAACAGTCGGTCGCCAGAATTGCGGAATTCGTTTCATAGAGTTACCGCGGCTCTCGGAACGCAAACGGTAGGAATACGTATGAGTTATGATGGATACACAAACAAATTTTATATCATCATCTGCCTAGCCTTTTCCCAACTATATTGTGGTCGGCTTCCAGTCAAACCGGTTTCAGATACCAGTGTTTTACGTGGAGCGGCTGCCTACCAGACCTCCTCAACCCATTCACTGGGTAATAACACGGTGCTTCATGGCAAGACTGGAGTCAGATTTACTGGCTTCTGACTATGCGTAACGACTGCCAACGATCTACAAATGACAGCCGGGACCAACGGCTTAACGTGCTTTCCGAGCCACGGAGGAAACTTGGTATGTTAAGATGGTCACCCATCCACCGACCAACCTTGGCAAGCGTTGCTTAACCTTGAAGATCGATCCGTGCGGCTATTATTATCTAGCCACGAGCTCCTCTATATAAACAAACTAATTTTATATACAGGCTCGAATTGGAAGTGTTTGGAATGCTGTGATTGAAAAGTGAATTGTAACGATTTAAAGATGACATAGTTGCACATTTCAAACTGGTATAAGCTTGAACTGTGCAGCTATGTGATTTTTCCTTTGACATTAATTTATGGGCTTCCTGGAACTTCAACAGCGGAAGGAGTCATTTGATATAAAAAATTAAGGCATTTTTGTCGAATACATTTCCGAGGTATATGTTTAAATCTCACGCATTCTGCGCCACCGCCGCCGACAAAACTAGTGTTTAATATTTAAAACTACTATCAAAAGTTATATGTTGTTTTGGTTAATTAACCACGCTCCGCGGTTAGAGGAACAAAGAATACAGGGTCTAGTATGTAGTTTTGAAACACTCATCTATGCTAATATTCTGCCGTGGTATATCTAAAATGCCGTTATCCGACATCTGGTCGATTCTTAACTTTTGATGATATATTAATGAGCAAAAATGTCTATAATGGATCAGTGTTTGCGAATTTCCAAAGCCACTTATTCAGGGTATTGAAAATTCGTACACACAGATCGATAGATATTTTTTTCTCAAGTTATGAATCGACCAAATGGTCACATAAGCTGTTATGTGACCATTTGGTCGATTCATGCCGATGTTAGATATACCCCGGCAGTACTATAAAGCTAAACAATTTGTTTTTTTTGGTTCGAATTTAAAAATTATTTTAGTCTTGGATACTAAAATCGACGAAAGCTCTTGGCTATATATCTTCACGCTACAACCAATAGGAGCGTGAAAAACGTGATACAGACGAAGTTGCGCGGGTAAGCTATTATCATATATTATATTCTCTATGATTTTTATTTTGGTCATCATCTGCCTGGCCTTTTCCCAACTATATTGGGGTCGGCTTCCAGTCAAACCGGATTCAGCTGAATACCAGTGTTTTACGTGGAGCGGCTGCCTACCAGACCTCCACAACCCATTAATTGGGTAACACGGTACTACTTGGCAAGACTGGAGTCAGATTTACTGGCTTCTGACTATCCGTAACGACTGCCAAAGATCTACAAATGACAGCCGGGACCAACGGCTTAACGTGCTTTCCTAAGCAAGGAGGAAACTCGGTATTTTAAGATGGTCACCCATCCACAGATCAACCTTGGCAAGCGTTGCTTAACCTTAAAGATCGACCCGTGCAGCTGTTATTATTGAGCCACGAGCTCCTCCTCTAAGATTTTTATTTTGCTACCATAAGATTAAAAGAAAATGTCTGATACTAGTTTTCAAAAAACCCAATTGTGTAGTAAAAATGTTTTTTTTTACATAAGTGGGTTACTGCAGCCCATTATGAGAAAAGTAGAAACGATATGTGTCCCAGATAGAAAACAATTTGAGTATGGTTGATATTTCATAAGAAAATGAGAACAATACTTTTACTTCTACACCGTTGAGATACAACTTGGTCTAACAACAACAAATAAACAATATTATGAACTCTAGTCCATACAAAATTCCGCTGCAAACTTCAATGTAAACTAAAGAAAACAAACTTTATAGACAAGACGCTGTAATACGTCTTCAGTTCCTACTTATTACGTTGTTGGAAACTTTACTTGAAGTCTAACAAGATAAACTTGCTGCAAAACTATGCATACGTGTGTTCAAACTTGAATTCAGGGTAGAATACTATGACGTCTAAAAACCATTTTGATTCCGGTGTGGGAGAGAGATAGAGCTATACAAGCCGCATAGCACTATGCCTTTGGCATTAGTGCATTATAGTAGATAAGTTTACGGATCAGCCCCCAATCCGATTACAAGAAATAATCACAGTTATAAAATTGAGATCGAAAAGCAAATCAGTTCCAACACTTTCAAATAAAGAAAGAAGACATGTTTATTTGGCACAAATAGATACACAAACTGTAAGATTGAATATACGGAAACTTCATCTTAAAACTACAACATTGCGTGCCCCACAAGTACGCTAAATAGGCCCCGCTAGCATATTCTGTTAATAACCATTTCGATATCGAGCTTCACCTGAGTGACAAAGCTCACAAAGTGAGTTTTATTGAAATTAAAAAAAAAAAAAAAAACTTTATTTCAGACTACAGTCCATAAATTAAGTTAGTAATGGTATTAGTAACAATGGTGCTTACGTATGTAAGTTAGTATTGTTAGTTAATATAAAACATTTATTTATTTATGTAAACCTATGACTGTCCCCACCCAGTGTCCCTGAAAAACACAGTCCGGTCTGGCAGTTATCATTAAATAAAGGTCTTATATTTATACGAATTTCATACTCACCTCGGATTCCGCTGTCGAGACACGAAAATGTTGTTACAGAATAGCACTACAGTTCATGAAAATGATAGACCACTAGAAGTTGCCTGACGTTCGCTCAAAGTAAGGTTTCAACAAAACCTTACTTTGAGCGTACGGATCGAGTTGTGCGAGCAAAAATGTAGGGAACAGCTGATTAAGCTGAACACCTGTACCAGCACATGACACAATATCATGCGAGGCTATACACTTTTGTGCAACTTACTGCGGCATGTGTATTATTTCTGGCTGAATGCAAAACATTTGTATGCCACGTGTAAGAAAGTTCTAACAAGAGAATTTTTCAACTCAGTTGAAGCAAGCAAACGAAATTGTAGCTAACATTCCCCGTTGCTAGTCTTCACGAAACGTTGTTACAACTTTTGTTACGTAAACGTGTTACGTGTTCGTGTTGTAACAAAATTGTTGCTGCAACAACACTGAAGGATAACTTCTTGGAGACGTTTCGTGTTTTTTTTGTTTTTGAGCTGCAGTATACAAAATCGGTTGCAAATTGTTTTTCAACAACGGAAACTGACAATAATATAGCCCAACTATTCAGTTTAGAATCCCGTGTTTTACGCAAGTTCCTTGTTCCCTTCATAAGTTAAGTACTCTTGTTCAATATTAGCAAAGAGACCCTATAATGTTTTATAATTTTTAAAGTTGGATAGTAAATTGATCATCATAAATTGTTGATAAAAGAAAATCATAAAGAATTATTAACGTTTATCATCAAGTTAATATTTATGTTATAAATAGGTATATTTTTTTGGGTAGCTAATTTTCCAGGTAATATTAATAAATACCAAATGGCTGAATTAACAGTCTGTCAAATATTAGTAGCGATGATTATTATTTACCTACGACTCCTATGTCTCCTCTAGACATTGCGTATTTCTTTGAATCATCCCCCAAACAAAGCTTGTTGAATTTTTATAGGCACATATCAACCCTCCTGTCTCAAAACGTCTTGACTAATTGAAATATTCCAATTATATATGCATAGAGACATTATCCGAAGCTGTAATCACCTTAATAGCCTAGTTAGGGCGACACAGAACTAATAGACAACTAGTTATCAATTCAATCACGTTTAACTACTGAATATATGCTACCCAGGGTGCTCTTACACCAAAGGTGTACGTGTTAGGGCGCCTTCAAATTTGACGCAAAGTGCCGCGCGGCAGCAGCGCGGCTGCAGCGCTGCTGCCGCGCTGCTATGTTTACTCATACGAATATGTAATAAACTTGTATGGATTACCAAAGCAGCGCGGCATCACTGCTGCAGCCGCGCGTCACGTAGCGACATATTTAAAGGCACCCTTACTTCAGCAGCTTTGGTGTTAGGGCGCCTTCAAATTTGTCGCGAAGTCGAGGAGACTTAGTCACAAATTTAGTTTAGTAGTTTTCACAAAACAAATTAGTAAGCCTAAATTATCGTAGTTTTCTCATCCATCTTATTAATTTAAACACAAAGAATACGAGTAACTTATTAACAACTCAAATATAAATTCATATTTCACGTTTATTCAAATAATGTCGAGTCTATTGGTTTTAATTTGAACTGAAGCGGACTGGGACATCAATCAAAAGTTTCTCATTTAACTTTATCGCTAATTTCAGGGAACATTTCTCGTAGAGCAAATACAAGGATTTTCGAGTTGAACGAGTTTCTTTCTGTAGTGTGACGTCATCATCAAATTCTATTTTTGAATGGACTGTTCCATTTTCTTCGGTTAATTATTTTTTAGATTAAAGAACTAAAGGCCGATTCATCATCTGCCTAGCCTTTTCCCAACTATATTGGGGTCGGCTTCCAGTCAAACCAGATTCAGCTGCATACCAGTGTTTTACTTGGAGCGGCTGCCTACCAGACCTCCACAACCCATTAACTGGGTACCACGGTACTTCTTCGCAAGACTGGAGTCAGATTTACTGGCTTCTGACAACCCGTAACGACTGACAAAAATCTACAAAGGACAGCCGGGACCAACGGCTTAACGTGCTTTCCGAGGCACGGAGGAAACTCGTTATGCTAAGATGGTCACCCATCCACAGACCAACCTTGGCAAGCGTTGCTTAACCTTAAAGATCGATCCGTGCGGCTGTTATTATTTAGCCACGAGCTCCTCAACTAAGAACTAAAGGCCGATTCTTGAACTTAATAAACTGTTTGAATTCAAACTTGCCAAAATGTGCCTAAGGAAGTGTACCAGTGAAAGTGTTATTTTTATCTATACTTTATCAATATTAATAATAAAGACTTTTTTGGTTTGTTTGCTTGAACGCGCTAATCTCAGGAACTACTGGTCCGATTTGAAAAATTATATCAGTGTTAGATAGTCCATTTATCGAGGAAGGCTATAGGCTATATATCATCACGCTAAGACAAATAGGAGCGGAGCAGAAGTAGTTGCGCGGGTCAACTAGTTATTTATATTCTGAGTCTCAATTCGTCGTTTTTGACGAATTGAGACTTGAGATTGACAAGATTTTGACATTGATTGTTCAGCTATGATATAAACGATTCATGTCGCCCAATTTATGGTTGCCAGTGCTATTACGACCGCAATGCATTATTTTTATGTGACAAAAATGTATAAATCAAAAGTTTTATACGCATAACATAATACGGTTAAAGATATTTATTTCTCAAAAGAATTACAAATTCACTTATAGAGAAAACGTAAATAGGTTTAAAAAAATTGTTTTTGCCAGAAAGCGTAGATAACAAATAAAAGCAAATATACTACTCTGTCAAGAAAGTACCGGGAAAAGATCAATAATACACAAAATGTCAGTTATTCATCCAAATTTATTTTATCACCTTCAAAGTATGCTCCTTTAGAAACGATACACTTGCGCCAACGAATAATCCATTCATCAAAACATTTTTTAAACGCTGCTTCCGGAATTGAGTTCAGTTCTCGCCGTGAATTCTCCTTTATGTCTTCTATCGATTGAAAACGGGTGCCACGAAGTGGTAATTTGAGTTTAGGAAAAAGAAAAAAGTCAGCAGGAGCCATATCTGGTGAATATGGTGGTTGCTGGATGGTATTTGTTGAGTGTTTGGTTAAAAATTCGTTCACAATGATAGCCTTGTGCGAAGGCGCATTGTCGTGGTGCAATATCCAAGAATTTTCTTTCCACAAATCTGGCCTTTTTCGTCGAATTTGCTCTCTTAAACGCCGCATAACGCTCAAATAATATTCTTTATTTACCGTTAGACCTTCCGGTAAGAATTCAGAGTGCACAACACCGCGATAGTCAAAGAAAACAGTCAACATGACTTTGACTTTTGATCGACTTTGGCGTGGTTTTTTCGGTTTCGGTTCAGTTGGAAGGCGCCACTCCGAAGCTTGTTGACTAGTTTGCATGTCAAACTCGTAAACCCACGTCTCGTCACCAGTAACAATGCGTTTCATGAATGTTGGGTCCGAACTGACTCGTTCTAGCATGTCCTCAGCGACTTTCATGCGATTGAGTTTTTGGAGAAAATTCAGATCTTTTGGGACTAGCCGAGCAGCAACATGTTTCATACCCAAATGATTAGTTAAAATGGTACGGATCGACTCGTGAGATACAGAAAGTTCGGCGGCTATCTCTCTCAGAGTTGAATGGGGATTTTCAGTCACTATTTCCTTCACTTTTGCGATGTTAACTTCAGTTGCAGACGTTGACGGCCCACCAGAGCGAGGCAAATCTTCCATCACATCTCGACCGCTTTTGAACGCTTTGAACTACTCATAAGCACGAGTTTTTGATAAAGTCGATTCACCGTAAGCCTTCTGTAACATTTTCAGTGACTCCGAACACGAAATTCCATTGGCGATGCAAAATTTAAGACAAACTCTTTGTTCGATATTTTTGTCCATTATGAAATTCGCAATACACACTATATATGATATTACTAAAACCAGCACTGTATTTAATATAAATAACAGATGCAACTCAAACTCCGCGCCAAAATGGAAAACAGTTGTGCCAATCTAACAACTACAAAAAAACAAAAATTTGAATTTGGAACCATAAACAAATCATCCATTCCCGATACTTTTTTGACTGAATGTACATCTTAAAACTAACATTCCAACAATACTTCGACTTAACACATATCGTTTCTGCATAACAAGTACACAAAAACCGGCCAACTGCGTGTCGGACTCGCACACAAAGGGTTCCGTACCATAAACCTTAATTTTTATTATTTGTTGTTATAGCGCCAATAGAAATACACAATCTGAGAAAATTTCAGCTCTCTATCTATTACGGTTCCTGAGATACAGCCCGCTGACAGACAGACGAACGGATGGACGGACAGCGGAGGCTTAGTAATAGGGTTCCGTTGGTAACCCTTCGGGTACGTAACCCTAAACACTTAAAACCTACAAAAAAACCCTAAAAAAAAATCAACTGTCTACCTATTACGGTTCTTGAGATACAGCCCGCTGACAGACACTACTGACAATAATACTGCAAGCATTTTTCAAAGAAGTCTTCTACGCTAGATATTCCTGGAAAATCACAAGAATTCCCAGAGTTTTACGACTATCGTGACGTCACACTCGGGTAGGGTGGCCACACGGTTGGGTCAGCATCGTGGTGTCTGGTTTTTAAAGGCTCTGGACTAGTAAGTTATCAAGTTAAAGAACGGTTTTATTTTGCAAATGAGGAACTAGGATAGGTACTTTAGTTTTGTAGAAGTAGGTACATACTTACAAGTTTACAACGCTTGAGAAAAGATTACTGGAATTTGAATTATCTCAAAGATTCAAAGCATTTGATTTTAAATAACCCATTATTTACAGGCACTTTTGAAATCTCAAGGTCGGTCAGTCAAAAACATGGAAGCTATTTGCACGTTCCAAAGCGTAGACCTCTACGGAGAAGAAAGTGCAAGAAACTCCACGGACACTCTTTTAAATCATCTTTTAAATCATTTTATAAAATTCTGAGTTATATAGGTATCATTGTTGCTTCTGCATGTGAGAACAATGCAAATTATTTTTTATTTCTCTAGCCTTTTCCTAACTATATTGGGGTCGGCTTCCAGTCAAACCGGATTTAGCTCAATACCAGTATTTTACGAGGAGCGGCTACCTACCAGACCTCCACAACTCATTAACTGTACTTCATGGCAAGATTGGATTCAGATTGACTGGCTTCTGACTATCCGTAACGACTGCCAAAGATCTACAAATGACAGCCGGGACCAACGGCTTAACATGCTTTCCGAGGCATGAAGGAAACTCAGTAGGTATGTTAAGATGGTCACCCATCCACAGACCAACCTTGGCAAGCGTTGCTTAACCTTGAAGGCCGACCCATGCGGCTGTTATTATCTAGCCACGAGCTCGTCGCTCTACTACCTAGAATTAATTAGCATTATTGTCCTACTAATTAGATCATAACCTCGCATTATAAATCATCTAGGTGTAATCATTTAGAAAAATTGAAGTGTAAATGAAAATGTAAATTGAGGTACTGATGTCAGTATAATGATTCTTTGACAAAATGTTGATAGGTGATGGAGGTACGGTAAAAATCAGCCAAATGTGTACCATTAACCATAATTTTTATTATATTTTGTAATAGCGGCAATAGAAATACATAATCTGTGAAAATTTCAACTGTCTACCGAATACGGTTCTTGAGATACCGCCGCTGACAGACAGAAGGACGTATGGACGGACAGCGGAGGCTTAGTAAGAGGGTTCCGATGGTTGCCCTTTGGGTACGGAACCCTAAAAATTCTTATAGTGTCATAAACTGTACTTACTGAACTGATAACGTTCTTTTTGTCTTATAAAAAAGGCAAACAAAATTCTTCTGTATTGCATTAATTACCTACAGAAATAAAAGTAAGCCCCACTTACCGACAATAAAAAAGCTAAAGAAAATTTAAATCAAGAACTGAACAGTTTTTGTACTCGGATTTGCACTTACAATAAATTAATATATACATACTAGCAATTCGCCCGCGACTTCGTCCGCACTGCAATTTTCTTAAGGATCCCTAATTTTATTTTAGACACATTTTATACTAAACCTTTCGCGAAAACTACTTTATCCATTGGTGAAAACAGCATGAAAAACGGAGTTGTAGTTTTTGAGTTTATCGCGAACAGACAGACAGACTCGGCGGAGGACTTTGTTTTATAATATGTAGTGACAGCTGACCCGTGCCCACTTCGTTGGGCGTTGTTTTTCGGGGTAATATATAGCCTATGACACTCACAAATAACGTGGCTTTCTATTGGTATAAGAATTTTTTAAATCGGTTCAGTAGATCCAGAGCTTACCCCTTACAACCTCACAAACCCACAAACTTTACCTCTTTATAATATTAGCATAGACTTAAGATTAACTAAGATTGTGGGGACCCTACAAAATAGCCGAGGGTTGATGTCACTTCGGTCACTTTCGATTCGCGTGACGTCACTGGACGAGACTTCGTGGAAATCTTTTCAATGTTCCTGAAAGTGCAGATTATTGTCTATTTCTTCTGCAAAGGGTCTTAAATTCTGATACTGAGTTTAATAGTATATACATACAGACGTAGAATATTATGGAGCTGTAGAGGTATTTGTGAGAGAGTTCATCCAGGGTATTACTGCGACCATATACTCTAGATAAGGAGGAGCTCGTGGCTTAATAATAACAGCCGTTTACGGGTCAATCATCAAGGTTAAGCAACGCTTGCTGAAGTTGGTCTGTGGCTGGGTGACCATATTACCGTAACGAGTTTCCTTCGTGCCTCTGAAAGCACGTTAATCTGTTGGTCCCGGCTGTCATTTGTAGATCTTTGGCAGTCGTTACGGATCGTCAGAAGCCAGTAAATCTGACTCCAGTCTTGCCAAGAAGTACCGTGTTATCCAGTTAATGGGTTATGGAGGTCTGGTAGGCAGCTGCTTCACGTAAAACACTGATATCCAGCTGAATCCGGTTTGACTGGAAACCGACCCCAATATAGTTGCGAAGAGGCTAGGTAGATGACTCTAGATAAAGTGGATAACTAGTAATGATAGAAACTGTCAAAACGGAGGAAATGGAATTAAACAAGCTCTGCTGAAAAGTCACTTGGTGACTGCTTTACGTTTTGAATGGGTAAAAAATCACTAGATAAAGCTGCCTGTCCGTTAACGCTGCCTCACTCTTCGTTTTTGGTCAGGCAGCCTAATGCTGATAGAAGATCATTCATACAAAGTCTAGAGTCTCAAACGAACCCGGAAACTAAAACTTCGAATAAAAGGCATATTATTAATGGATTATAAATGTATTTCGAATAATTAATTGCATTCGTTGGGCCTGTATTGCTAATATTTTCATCTTCTTAATAAGAATTAATGTACCTTTAGATTCATACTTTATTACGTTAACTTTATTTAGTTTGCAAAAAGCTCGGTTGGCCAGATTTTTTTTTAACTATTGATTGGCACGCGTTTCACCATGATGAAGGGTCGAAGATGGAGCACGCTTGCCCAGACGTAAGCTATTCAATTCACTCTTGACCTAAAGGCTCTCCTCAGGTTGTAGCTATCAGGAAACAGACTCTGGCAGGGGATTCCACTCGTTAGCTGTACGTAGAATGGGAAGACACCCGCGATACTTCTGCTATTGCAAATATCTTTAAGCGGCGATTTGCCGCCAAATGACTTAATGCCAGACAAAGACCCCGTATGTGACTCATTCATAGAAAATTATAGACAGCTGTTATGATTAAACTGCGCCATTTTAAGTTCTAGCCATAAAATGCTGCTGCCAAATGAATTCTTGCTCGCGGAGAGACGCCAAATGTCTCGCTGCTGCAATTAAGCTACGACTTGCCAAACTGCTTTGTTGCAATTAAAGAATATCTTGCCAAAATAATAAGATTTCTTTGTTTCAGAAGAATATAGTGATCATTTTTCTTTGTCGTCTTATTCTTGTTTCAATGTATCTTAGCTAGTAATGTAGACCATAAAAAAAAATTAAAGCACTTGTTTTGGCAAATAAACGTTATTATTATTTTATGAAAAACTAGTTCACCCACGCAACTTCGTTTGCGTCACAATTTTCATTACTGCTCCGCTCCTATTGGTGTTAGCGTGATGATATATAGCCTATAGCCTTCCTCGATAAATGGGCTATCTAACACTGACAGAATTTTTCAAATCGGACCAGTAGTTCCTGAGATTAGCGCGTTCAAGTAAACAAACAAACAAACATACAAACAAACTCTTCAGCTTTATATATTAGTATAGATATAGATTAGTATAGACAAAAGAATATTGAGTGTTGTTTTTCGGGTCTGCTTCAAGATTAAAGTTTTTCAAATTATTTTATTTTTTATGAATTATTTACTTACGTTATTCACAGGCGTGGTAAATACAACTAGTAGGCCTTGTTCCACAAGGCATTCCCACTAGTTTTCTTTTCGGTTAAAAGGACAAAATTGTGATAGGGGTACAAAACGAACCCAACTGAAAGAAAAGAGAGCAAAAATTGTTTCTTCTGCTCAAACTGCGGGTCTAAAAAGGCCACTTTAGCAAATCACGCTACCCGTCACTGTCAGATTTTCCCAATCAACATTGAACCTAATGCGTTAGCGGTAAAGATGAAAATGAAATTTGACAGATTGTTGTGTGGTAATATTAAATTATGATTCTAATATGATTCCGGTCTATTATATCAACGGGATAACAAATCATAGTACAACCAATGTTATTCATCTTAACGAAGTACGTCACGTCAATTTGAAACTACAACTACCTAAATACCAATGATGTGCAATATAAATATCATGGTATTTTTACATAGCAACCCAACAAGGATCTAGGCTAGTCACAATTCAATAGTCTCTTGCTTCACCCAGAGCGGGAGGAGTCATTTGATGATTTCCCATCCCTAAAAAAAAAAGGTAGTTAGTCACTAGTCACAATTTACGGCTGACATCATGGAAATCCTTCCCTCACGCAAGTGCGGGAGATTGGCAGTTCTTTCCTCGGATTATATATGGAAATTTTGATACAAGCATCAATATTTTGCATGACGGCATCAATTTGTTGGGTGTTGCGAAAAATGATTTGGCTAAAAAAGAATATTTTTTCATGTATCTTGTTTTACGAGGTTTTCTGTGAAAATTGAGAATTTCGGTAAAAAAAAATATCCTTTGTGAATGTTTTTTTTTTGTCGATGGCCACTCGCAGTTTCAACCTCAGAGGGTTGCAACTACTAAACCGGACTTGCCTGTGTGGGCCTCAAATGAATTTAAGGCCCCCAGCCGAGGCTACAAACTTACATACTAAACTCCGCTTGCTGAGGGCACCCCCTGTGGGGTACGGACCTCGGCTCAACGGCGTCGTTTTGGGGGGGGCAGCAAGGGACTGGCTGGGTCATGTCATTATTTAGGGAGTTATTTATCACTACTGGCTCAGCTTCGCGGGCTGGCTCGTTACGCAAAAGACGGGGGGAGCATTACTGGGACGTCGCGATGGACCTCGGCGGCGAGGTCGGAATAATCCTTTGTGAAGGAAACAAGTTAATCAATATATATAAAATTCTCCCGTTACTGATGAGTGACTGACAGACAACGCACAACTGAAAATAGCAGTCATAGAAAGCCGAAATTTGGCATGTAGGTTCCTAGGGGAGTGAAGGAGGCGTATTGGATGAAATTCCTACGGGAACGGGAAAAAACGTTGATAACGATGCGCGTACGAAGTCGCGGGTTAAAGCTAGTTTTAACACGAGAGCTTTCTTACGTACTGTCTTTTCTTAGTTAAGAGAGCGGTGATCAGGATCACATCTAAGTACCCGCTTAGCCAATAAAATCAAAAAGGTAAAAGTCAGGTCTTACCAAGAATACGGTGGAGGTCTGCCCTGCTTACTGTGGAGGTCTGCCCTGCTTACTGTGGAGGTCTGCCCTGCTTACTGTGGAGGTCTGCCCTGCTTACTGTGGAGGTCTGCCCTGCTTGGGCGGAGCACCGCCGGGTCCTCAAAGTCAAAGTCAAAACGTTTATTCCAATTAGGCCATTAAACGGCACTTTTGAACGTCATCCACATTTCAAATATATAAAAGTTCTGAAGTGACTCTACTGTCGTCGAGGCGATCGGCGGCGGCGACCTCTCGCGACCGGCCTTGGTTCAATCTTTGGTCCGGAGCGAGGAGGCGTGGGAAGCGATCACCTCCTTCTGCGAAGCAGTAATGCTAGCAAAGGAGGAGGCCAAAGGTGTGAGAGAGAGGGAAAACTCACGTCCCAGTCGCCGCAACAGAAGAAGACGCCCCAGGCGTCGGGAGTCGCAGGACGATTCCCGGCCGCCGTAGGCGCGGGCCTGCGGACGGCGGGCAGTGGGTGGCTCGCCGTCTGATCAGAACTAGGCCCGGGTCGGCGGCGCGCTGCGATCCCAGCGCGCCTCAAAGAGATGTCAGCGTGGAAGACGGGGCCCGCTAAGGCAGGTGCCTGCTGGGGCTGCGGAATCTGTTCGAAAGAGGTGCCGTAGCCTTGGAAGGCAAAGGGCACCAGGAGGAAAACGGATGAGTTTTAGTCAGTAAGAGTCTGACACTCCCTCTTGCTTCACCCAGAGCGAGAGGAGTCATTTGATGATTTCCCATCCTTAAAAAAAAAAAGGTCTTACCAAGAAATATAACACACAGTAACTGGATTGTAAAGTTGTTGTTGTTGGTTGTGTTGTTGAGTTTGTTGAAGTTGTTTTCTGAAAAGCCGACTTCAACGCGGTTTGAAGAATCCAGGCAGATGCTGGAGTACCTATGTGCAAAAATACTTAGTATTAGGGACTACTCACACTTACTCAGTTCCATTCGCGTTTTTGGTCACTTTTATACAGTTCTGCTTCTATCAGCCGCGTACAGCGTCCTAAGAAAGAAAAGGCGACAGCGACAGAACAGAGCTGAACTCTATCTATAGCACTCGCATCATAAAAACACATTTGTTCTCATTTTACACTTGTTTGCCGCAAAAGCTGAATAGAAGCGGAAAGCTGAACGGATGCGTGTCTTCATACAAATTCGTTGTTTTCTATGGGCATAAGCTGAATAAGTGTGAGTAATCCCTTAATGTCATTGTTTTCAAACTGAGTTTCCTGATATTTATACCTACATCGTAAGTAACTTATGTGTGCCAATTAGGTAAACAAGCTTTCTTTCTTTCTAAAAAAAACAAAATTTATTCATCATTATGTTTTTCATCGAAATTCCTTAAGTTCCCAAAAGCCACAGTTAAATGCGTCGGTATTTGTTTATTCCTCGATACTCATTTGTCTTCTGTGGCACTCATTTACCTGCCTCGGACGCCTCGGGTCTGATAAATATTTTGCTTCACCTTGCGTTGGTTAGGGTTATTTATTAACCATCTTGGCGTTTTATTACGTGGGCATTCCTGATCAATGCAGGCATTATCGGTTTAGAATATATTACTTTTTAATCCTTTGTAAATTTTTGACGTGTCTGTGTGTGTGTGTCTGGTGGCATCCTAGCTCCTGAACGGGTGAACTGATTTCGATTTTCTTTTTTGTTTGAAAGGTTAGGAGTGTTCTAATATGTACACGAAGTTGAAAGGGACGTTCGTACGAGTATTTACAAATATCATGACAACGATCAACAGGTTTTAAGTACGTGTGATTGCTCAAAATGGGACAACGCACAGGGTCTTCAGCTAATAATCTATACTAATATATAAAAAGTGAAGAGTTGGTTTGTTTGCTTGAACGCGCTAATCTCAGGAACTACTGATCCGATTTGAAAAATTCTTTCAGATTTAGATAGCCCATTTATCGAGCAAGGCTAAAGGCTATATATATATCATTGCGCTAAGACCAATAGGAGCGGAGCAGACGAAGTTACGCAGGTCAACTAGTCACTCTAATATAAATATGAGTTCCTTTAAAATCGAAAAAAAAAATTAAACATTTGAACGTATATATGTACTTTCTTCGTATGTTTTGCTGTTACAGAGTATTTATAATGTAAACCTTAGTTGATCTAAATCTGCTACACAATTGCCACGTTTTACAATTTCAATCCGATTCTGAATTAGTACTTAAATGCAACTACAGCTATTGTTCTGGCAATCTGTATGATATTATATATGGTTCCTTTCAGCAGGTAACCTGATTAAGACTCCTGTCTAGGCAATAAAAGACAGCTAGATAAGTATATACTCAGTTTTATACTGCTTAATTTTTATTTGTGGTGGGTTTGCTCTTCACTCTGGTCTAGGCCAGAGATGACCGAAACAAAGTCTACGATGGAGCGAGCAAACCCGGAAGTTCAATTTGATTTTGAAAAGATTAGGGTTATAAGCTTTCAGAAACACAAACGCAAGCAGAGACTCCTTTGCTGAGCGCTTTATAAAAGACGTTTGGAAAAACTTAGTGCGAATTGGTGTAAGAGCAATAAGGTAGGAATAGTAAATCGCAGTGCGTCTGGATATCCGATGGTAGAAGGGGGCCGGTGGGATGAGGTCGTGGAGTTCTTGGGCACACTCAACGAAGAAAAATCTGCTACAAGACCGACTGTTCATCATCTGCCTACCTTTTCCCAACTATATTGGGGTCGGCTTCCAATCAAACGGGATATAGCTGAATACCAACAACAACCGCGGAGTGGCTACCTACCAGACCATCACAACCCAGTAACTGAGTAACACGGTACTTCATTGCAAGACTGGAGTCAGTTTAACTGGCTTCTGACTATCCGTAACGACTGCCAAAGATCTATAAATGACAGCCGGGACCAACAGCTTAACGTGCTTTCCGAGGCACGGAGGAAACTCTGTATGTTAATATGGTCACCCATCCACAAACCAACCTTGGCAAGCATTGCTTAACCTTCAAGATCGACCCGTACCTGGCCGTGGCCTGTTATTATCTAGCCACGAGTTCCTCAAGACCACCACCGCTACAAGACCGACTGTAATCTACAAAAATATGTATAATCTGGTTACCTAACCTCATCCACAATAACAAGCTTACAAAACAAAGAAAATGCCTAAAATAAATCCAAAGAAGAACTTAATCAGCCCTTTTGATGCCCTAATAATCATTACCCTGATTGTTAATCTACAAAGGGGACAAATTCATTAATTTCCAAGCTAATTAGCAATACACTCATCAAAATATTTATGAGCGAGTCCAATTAACTCCGTCTCTCCGTTGTTGTTCATTTAATTTACTTTTAATTTGTTCTTAATTATGCGCAAATAAATTCGTTATACACTAATAAAGTTTTAATTTAGTAAGGACCGTATAAATTAAAATGTTATGTTGAGACACGCTTTTTCACATATTATTTGTTTTTAAAGAAACAATGTCTTATCTATTATAATATATAAAGCTGAAGAGTTTGTTTGTTTGCTTGAACGCGCTAATCTCAGGAACTACTGGTCCGATTTGAAAAATTATATCAGTGTTACATTTCCCATTTATTGAGGATATATATTATCACGCTAAGTCCAATAGGAGCGGAGAAGTAATGAAAATTGTGACGCAGACGAAGTTGCGCGGGTCAATTAATCTACTTATACAATTCTTAAGTTTAAGGAGTGGAATTCCCAGCCAGAGTCTGTGTTTCCTGATAGCTACAACTTAGGAGTCTTTAATACAATAGTAAATAGGTTACTTCTAGGCAGGCGTGCTACATCTTTGACCACATCATCGCTTACCATCAGGTGAGATAGTAGTCATACGTGTGCCTATCAATAGTAAACAAAAAAACATTTAGAGGTACTGACAACCCACAGCTTAAACCACTGGATTTAGCTAGGACATTGATATTTTGTAATAGAGCACCAGGAGGAACACGGATGGGTTTTAGTCAGTAAGAGTCTGACACTCCCTCTTGCTTCACCCAGAGCGGGAGGAGTCATTTGATGCCTGACACTTTCTTCTGCTCCGTCCAGAGCGGAAGGAATCATTTGATGATTTCCCACCCTTTAATAAAAAGGATTGAATTATGAAATTACTCATCTCCTTAATCAATCTTACCCTCTTCACAGCCCAATCTAACCGGATGCATCATCGTAAAACGTATATCATTGGTATTGAAGCAGTATCATATATACGTTCTTATACACAGACACCCTTTTAAATCAATAAACATTTCTGAGCGGTCCTTTCTTCCTCGTTGCAATACCCCAGATCCTATTTGCTCACTGCACAAATATTGGTGCACACATATCGGCTGTTTACCGCCAATAGTGTGAGAACGGAAGGCTGAAACAACGTTACATTGTGGTACATCCACATCTAAACCAACATGGAGATATAGAAATTGAATTATTCCATATCAATTGCATAGAATATCTAGTAGCACTACACCGATCAATGAGCGGCGCCAACTGGTGAACTCGAAAACGGTAGCCGTTTTCGAGTTCACCAGTTGGCGCCACTGGCGAGTGAGGTCCGTAGTCATATCATTAAAAGGTGTTATACATTACGCGCACGTGAGCAAAGTTAGCAGTAAGATCATTATAATGCCGTAAACGCGCGATTAAATACAACACAGATAATGCTGCTGATACACAGACACATTTTGTTCGAAACAATAAAAGAATACGTACATAATACATATTTTCGTAACAAAAAAACTCAAAGCCGTGGTCAGTAGAACCATAAGTTGATCAGGCCGTTTTAGTAAAATAGTCACACAAAATGAAAACAAATAAGTGAATAAATCGCTTCAAAAGCCGACCAACAGTGAAATTTCACATTTCGAAGACCGCACACTACACTAGCGCCTCTAGCAACGAATCCAAATGCGATAGCCCTCATTCTGACAACATCGCACCGTGGAGTGAGTAAGAAGTGAACTGTCATTCCACTTTGAAAGTTCAATATCATTACAAACCTTTTTTTTTTTTTTTTTAAGGATGGGAAATCATCAAATGACTCCTTCCGCTCTGGGCGAGGCGGAAGGGAGTGTCAGACTCTTACTGACTAAAACCCATCCGTGCTCCTCCCAATGCCCTTTGCGTTCCAGGGCTGCGGCGTCTCTTTCAAACGGATTCCGCACCCCGGCAGGCACTGGCCCTAACGGGCCCCGTCTCCCTTGCTGACAGCTCCTTGAGGCGCGCGTGGAACACAGCGCGCCGCTGACCCGGGCCTGGTTCTGATCGGACGGCGAGCCACCCAATGCTCGCCGTCCGCAGGCCCGCGCCTACGGTGGCCGGAAATCGCCTTGCGACTCCCGACGCCTGGGGCGTCTTCTTCTGTTGCGGCGGCTGGGTCGTGAGGTTTCCCTCTCTCTCACACGTTCGGCATCCTCCTTCGCTAGCATTACTGTTTCGCAGAAGGAGGTGACCGCTTCCCATGCCTCTTCACTCTGGACCATAGATTGTACTAGGGCCGGTCGCGAGAGGTCGCCGCCGCCGATCGCCTCAACAAGGACCCGGTGGTTCTCCGCCCAAGCAGGGCAGAGCTCCACCGTATGCTCCACCGTGTCCTCCGGGCGATCCTCGCAGTGTTGACACCCGGGCGTATCCTCCCGCCGAATCCGAAACAGGTATCTCCCGAAACAACCGTGTCCGGTGAGTATCTGCGTCAGGCGGAAAGTGAGGACGCCGTGGCGCTGCTCCAGCCACTCCTCAAAGAGGGGACTAATTGCCTGGATTGTGGCATGCCCAGCGCTGGGTTGCGACAGTAGCTGTCTCCATACCGCCATGAGATCCTGCCGGAGCTCCGTCCGCCTTGCTGCAATTTGCCGCGGCAGAGGAGTCTCGCCTTGGCATTGCGCCTCCACGCGCCACTCGTAAATGAGCGCGAGGGCTCTCGCCTCCAGATCCTATGGTGGCAGTCCAGCAAGAAGGCTCGCCGCCTCGCCAGAGACCGTGCGGTATCCCCGGGCCAGCCGGATGGCCATGACCCTCTGGAACGCGTTGAGGTAACGGGCAGGTCGCTTCCTCAAAGTAGGCGCCCAAACAGGCGCCCCATAAAGGGCCATGGACCGCACAACCCCCGCGTAAAGCCTCCGGCAGGAGCCGTTTGGTCCCCCTAGATTGGGCAGAAGCCGTTTGAAGGCAGCTCCGGCCCGCCCCAGTCTGGGAGCCAAACGTCGGAAATGCTCGACGAAGTTCCACCGGCTATCGAGGACGAGACCCAGGTATGTCATCGTCGACCCGACCTCGATGTGAACTCCTCCTACCATTATTTGGGATCCCGATGGTGGCCTGTTCCGAGGACCATGGAAGCACATGGCTTCGGACTTGTGTAAGGCCACCTCGAGACCCAACTGCTGGATTCGCTCAATTATTGTCGCAACCCCGCGTGTCATAGCGTCGGCCGCCGCCTGGTGCGATCTCCCGTGCGCCAGGACCAGCGTGTCGTCAGCGTAACAAACCACACTGACGCCACTAGGGAGGATGGCTCGCAGCACCCAGTCATAGCCGATGTCCTACAGGAGCGGCCCCAGAACCGAACCCTGTGGAACACCGCACGACATCTCTCGCCGGTTCCACTCTCCCAGGTGACCGGAGTAGATGACGGCTCTGTCCGTCAAGTAAGCCTCGACTACGCGACGGAGGTAGGTCGGCACCCGGTGATACCGAAGTGCCTCTCTGATGCAACTCCAGGGCAGGGTGTTGAAGGCTTTAGCGATGTCTAGAGACACCGCCAAGACGACCCCACCCCGGAAAACCGCGTCCCCCGTCGAGAGGGCTCTCACGCGCATGATGGCATCCACCGTCGAGCGGCCCGTGCGGAAACCGAACTGGTTCTCTGCCAGATCCGGCCCCACCCGCACTAGGTGCTCGACGAGGCGGTTTGCAATTACTCTTTCAAAGAGCTTGCCCACCTCATCGAGCAGCACGATGGGCCGGTATGCGGACGGAGAGTGCGCAGGGCGCCCCGGCTTTTTGATGAGGACCAGTTTCCCCGTCTTTCAACGAAGTGGGAACTGGCCCCTCTCCAAGCATGCACTTAGGAACCCTCTTAGTCGAGGCCCAAGAGCCTCCAAGGCCAGGACCCAGGCTTTCCCAGGTAAGCCGTCGGGTCCTGGGGCGGTATTTTTGGTCTTCAGCCTATTAACCGCCACTCTCAGGTCTACCTCAGTCACCTCAGGATCATTACAACCCTAATCTCTTCAAAGTTAGAGTGAACACGCTCCTTCTGGGTAAGCTCGCTTCATCGTAGACTTTGTCTCTGTCATCTCTGACCTAGACTAGAGTCAAGAGCAAACCCATCACAAACAAAAATAAAAATAAAACGTTAACAGAATCGCACCACAGTTCCGCTGTTGTAACTATCCGCTTTTTAGACGGAACTTATTGCAAAATTAATTTCCGTACGCCCAACTGTTCACTTTTGTTCAAGATTTTAAAACCTGTGCTAATGCCTCGACCACGAAATTAACGCCACGCTTGAGGCGTCAATCCGCTACAAGCGTCATTTCTAAGTCCGACGAACTTCGCTGCTGCTTGCAGCGCTGCTTTGTGGCATTGTAGTATTTGTTTTTGACGTTCGAAGCTGACGCTTGCAGCGCAAGGCGAATTCGGTCGGAGCGTCGCATTTCGTGGCCCTCGGGGAAGGCCGTTTTTTGCCACCAGAGATGTACCAGGATACAAAGCAAAGGGTCTGGAATGTGTCTGTAACATAGCAAAAATAATATTTATTTTCGTCACTAGCTACAATTCCACACGATTTCCATTTCAGTGAATGATAAAACTTGGTAATTGGTTGGTTCAAGTAACCAAATATATACTCGTATGATCAATCAGCAGCATTCGCAACGAAAGGACTATTTTTATGTTAAAACGAATGCTATGCGATTAGATATGCATTTAGGTATTCATTCATGTCAGCATAAATCTTATATTGCTTATGTAGATACGGGTTTTCTGTCACAGTCAACATACTCGGAATAAAATCAATTTACCCTGGCTCGTAATTTATAAACGTTATCACCAGTAACCATCGAATAGAATAAAAACCTCTGTAAAAATTAAAATCAAGAGCTGAACAAAAATCCGCGCGAGCCGTAATTAAATCAAGATGAACGTTACTGATATAAAATTATACAATTTATAGATTCCGTGCTCAAATAATTAAGGATGAAACGTCCAGTCTGATTGTAATCCGTTTTCATTCAGTGTGTTTTGTTTGACAGTCAAAATAAACCTTATGGGCGTTCGATTGAAATGATCAATTGACGGTTGAACAGTGAGGAAAATTTGGTTGCGAACGCTCGGGGGAATCTATATCGCAACAAAAAAAAACCGAGACGCTATCTTTCCAACTAGAGCGAATTACTAGGTACGTCGAAATCCTGCATCGCGCAAGCAGAGTTTACCGTGCAATTTGAACATATACATAAGCCCGAATATGAACTATCGGGCAGTTACCCACACCTGACACAAAAACCGACTAGTCTATCTTCCCTATTGTCATCATTCCATATTGTCTCCGCAAACGCAGTCATATCAAAATCGATTCAACAACCTAACTTCCACGCCTAAACGATTTTGATGTATATTAATAACCCTAGAGCCGTTTATAGGCTACTTTTTTATTAGCGAAAGGGTAACCAACGGAACCCTATTACTAAGCCACTTCCATCCTCCCGACAGTCCGTTTATCCGTCTATCGGTCAGCAGGCTGTATCTTAAAAACCATAATAGGTAGACCGTTAAAATTTTAAACAGAGTTTGCCGCTGTAATAACTTATAATAAAAAAGTAAAATAAAAATAAAAGGGTTCCCAAACAAGAAACGAGTTTTAATTTTCGGTTTTTGATATGGGATTCTTCGTGAGAGAGTCCAATTAGTTCTTGGTCGGTTTTTTCGCTAAAATAATGCTTGAACGCGAGCAAACCCGCGAGAAGAAGCTAGATTCGGATAAGTTAAAAGTCACCCTGTGTCTACTAACATCAGTAACATATCAGTGAAACGACATGGCTTTGAGGAAAACAGTGATTTGGGCGAAAATCCAAGCATTGTGGGCGTAAATCGTAATAATGCTGACATTATATGGGTACGTTAGGTTGGAATTACGATAAGTAGAACATGTTATGTCAACTTGGATGAGAGCGGATATTTGTTGTCCCGGTCCATGTGGGAAGGAATGAGTGTTTTCTTCGCGAGCATCTCTTTTTTATTTGCCAGCTCAGTGAATTATCTCTGTGATAGAAGACTTCACTCGTCGATGGTCATGTGACAAAATAAATTTCATTGTAAGTGATCCACAAAAATAACAGTTGGCCATGCTGAAATTAGTTGCTCAAGTAATTTGAATTAAACATTGACCATTTATTTAAACATTTAGTCAATTTTTACGGACTACTCACACTTATTCAACTCCATTTCCGTTTCGCTGAACGATTTTCATCACACTTATACAGTTCTGCTTCTATCAACCGCGTACAGCGTCGTAAGTAAACTAGTAGCTGCAAGCTTAAGTGGCTGCAAAGAAGTTGGGGATCCTAGCAAAGGTGAGACGGTACTTCAGTTCGGAACAGCTGCTCAAACTATCAAGCGCAACTTCGATCGTGTATGGAGTACTGCTCTCATCTTTGGGACGGATCTGCCAGATACCAGCTTGAGGACCTTGAGTCAATTGAGAAACGAGCCTCCGTCGCACACTCCCCGTGTGCGGCGGAGGTGGCATAATTTAATTCCGCCAAGCCCGTTCCATCATCGGACCACAAGACGAACGGCGATGCACCACCGGTAGATGGTGGACATCCCACCCACACGCACAAAACGTTTTGGGAACACATTCATAGTGCGTACAGCTAAGGAGTGGAATTCCCTGCGGGAGTATGCGTTTCCTGATAGCAACAACCTGGGAGTCTTTAAGTCAAGAGTGAATAGGTTACTTCTAGGCAGGCGTGCTCCATCTTCGACCACATCATCGCTTACCAACAGGTGAGATAGTGGTCAAACGCATGCCTATCAACAGTGAAAAAAAATAGAAGTAACAGCGCTAAACTCTATCTGTAGCATTCGCATAATAATAACTCATTTGTCCACTCTTTCAATTCATTACTCAGTCTTACATATTGCTGGAATGGACCTTTTTAGTGCAGCCGTGAGACACACACTAGTTTTTTGGGCTTACCTTTTTTATTTTCTATGTTTGTTTTTGTACGCGTGTTTCATGAATGTGCTAAATACATTTTATTCTATTCTATTCTTTATTCTATTCATTTTATATTTGTTTGCCGCGAAAGCTGAATAGATGTGGAAAGCCGTGAAACGGATGCGTACGCGTCTCCATACAAAATCGTGCTTTTCTATGGGCATAAGCTGAATAGAGCTGAATAAGTGACTGGTAAGTTCACATGAAAACGGATTATAGTGAATAGTTTCACCCCGTCTGCCATGAGTGTCGTTTGGGCAACACGGTTCTCACCTCACTACTATCGCCAGCACGCTTGCTAAACAAGGCGATCCACCAAGTGTCCAAAACATTAGAGTAATATTTATTGAAGGCCCTTCAAAAAAGGTATCGTAATTTAGCTTTTTGCATTTATCGCATTTAGCAAAATAAACAGCCAAACAAATGAGGTACGAACATTATTGTAATCGCATCCAATCAACTCCGCCAACAATATTAATTTACTTGGAGCACAAACTCAATACATAATTATTTGCTAACGTAATTACGACAGCAATTACGTGGTACACTGGCGGCGGCAGAGAAAGTGCTCCACTTAGCATAACCCGACGGAATTAAGAAGCCAAGAGATTGTTTCGAAAATAACCATTTAAGTAAACTTTCTAATTTTATAGTGTTGTATCAGAGAGGCAAAGTAATCGCGATATTGGAAGGTATTAACACCAGCTCCGGTAGCCGTGATCGTCTAGTGGTTAGGACCCTACGTTGTGGCCGTAGTAACCCAGGTTCGAATCCTGGTCACGGCAGTGATACACTGTCGCGGCGGAGCTATATATTTTTTTCAGGGATTTTTTTTGAAAAAAACTTATGTGGTAACCCAAATAAAATACACATAATATTTTATTTTTATTATGTACCGTTCTGTATATATCACTATGTGTATCACTTCTGGGCACATTACCCTAGCTACCTCGAACCAGCCGTCTCGCCGCCCGCCCTAGGCTGGCCTCTACAGCAACATCCATCCTAAGCATGCGGCTGTCGAAGCCCAACTAATCCTTATTTAGCCTGGCAGCCATTTTTCCAAAATCTGTGATCCCTATTTTTAAGCGCAGCGTGTCGATTCTTATTCGGTCAATTCTTTTCACAACCAGAATGCTACGCTCCCTTGCTCTTTGACAAACCCCAAGGCGGCTACGAGTATTTTTTTTTTTAATATGTATGTATTTAACTTACAATGCGTGAGCTACGTTGACTTAAACGAACAAACAAAGGTAAAAATTACAATGAATTATGAAAACACAAACATGATTTTATCTGAAATTCGAGAATTTCCGAACTCATTGGTTTAACAAACAAATTCTTCAGGTACGTGGGTAGTTTGATCTTTGCCCTTATGACGTCAGTGAGACTTGGAGAGAGGATAAAGTAGTTAGCTTGTTGAGAGCTGTCTGCAGCAGGTTACTTTGGGGTTGATCATATTTGACCTGGACTAAGGGTTGCCAACTCTACTCTAATATAGAGTATCATTGCATTTCTTATAATTCATCATCATATCAGCCAAAAACTTCCACTGCTGGACATAGGCCATCCCCAAGCGACGCTTGGGGAATGCTTATTTAAAAACGTCAAGCGTCGCTTGACGTTAACTTTTCTTGTAATTAATGTTAGTAAATCTGTCAGTTGTAAGCAATGTAATATACATTCAGTCAAAAAAGTATCGGGAATGGATTTTTGTTTTTTTGTAGTTGTTAGATACAAAAAAACAAAAATTAGGCACAACTGTTTTCCATTTTGGCGCGGAGTTTGAGTTGCATCTGTTATTTATATTAAATAACTGTATTTGTCACTGTCACTGAAAATGTTACAGAAGGCTTACGGTGAATCGACTTTATCAAAAACTTGTGCTTATGAGTGGTTCAAAGCGTTCAAAAGCGGTCGAGATGTGATGGAAGATTTGCCTCGCTCTGGTAGGCCGTCAACGTGTGCAACTGAAGTTAACATCGCAAAAGTGAAGGAAATAGTGACTGAAAATCCCCATTCAACTCTGAGAGAGATAGCCGCCGAACTTTCTGTATCTCACGAGTCAATCCGTACCATTTTAACTAATCATTTGGGTATGAAACATGTTGCTGCTCGGCTAGTCCCAAAAGATCTGAATTTTCTCCAAAAACTCAATCGCATGATAGTCGCTGAGGACATGCTAGAACGAGTCAGTTCGGACCCAACATTCATGAAACGCATTGTTACTGGTGACGAGACGTGGGTTTACGAGTTTGACATGCAAACTAGTCAACAAGCTTCGGAGTGGCGCCTTCCAACTGAACCGAAACCGAAAAAACCACGCCAAAGTCGATCAAAAGTCAAAGTCATGTTGACTGTTTTCTTTGACTATCGCGGTGTTGTGCACTCTGAATTCTTACCGGAAGGTCTAACGGTAAATAAAGAATATTATATGAGCGTTATGCGGCGTTTAAGAGAGTAAATTCGACGAAAAAGGCCAGATTTGTGGAAAGAAAATTCTTGCATTTTGCACCACGACAATGCGCCTTCGCACAAGGCTATCATTGTGAACGAATTTTTAACCAAACACTCAACAAATACCATCCAGCAACCACCATATTCACCAGATATGGCTCCTGCTGACTTTTTTCTTTTTCCTAAACTCAAATTACCACTTCGTGGCACCCGTTTTCAATCGATAGAAGACATAAAGGAGAATTCGCGGCGAGAACTGAACTCAATTCCGGAAGCAGCGTTTAAAAAATGTTTTGATGAATGGATTATTCGTTGGCACAAGTGTATCGTTTTTAAAGGAGCATACTTTGAAGGTGATAAAATAAATTTGGATGAATAACAGACATTTTGTGTATTATTGATCTTTTCCCGGTACTTTCTTAACAGAGTAGTATATGCTGTGTGTAACTTGTGAAGAAATACACACACATATTGTTTTAATTCAAAATGAAAATACGTCGATATAATAACAAAAAATACTGCCATGAGGGCAGTATTTTGAAAGGGAGAAATAGGTTAAAAAAATTATAATATTATCTAACAAAAAAATATAAAACAACCTCAGCATTCAGATTGTATCACATTTTACTGACAGAGCCGTATCTTGAATATAAAACGTTCGCCTGACGTTACCCTGTTGTTACAACAGACCGCTTGTAGGCAGCCAAGTGACAGATCTCGTATGGGGTGAATAGTAATGATGACAAGGGAAATGTTCCTTGGGTAAAGTTGGTTTTCTTCAAATCCTTTATGAAAAAACTATATAAAAAAGGATCGGTTTGAATATAAAACAAGTCTTTGGCAGTGGCCTCGATCAAGTGTATTTCGAAAATTGTCGCAAATGTAATTCTGTGACTTTCCTGTATAATATAGTGTGACTTTAAGAAAATAAAGAGATCATTCATTCATTCCTAAGCTTAACCCAGGGCATGGTGAGACAGAATTGTGCAACCGAAGGAAGCAAGTATGGATAGGTTTGTTTATCTTTAGTAGCTGGCAGTAAAGATAGATCGGTTATTGAAAACGGCCGTAAGTAATGCGTTAGGCCGTATACAGAAAGAAAGCTGGCAGCCCACCTGCGCTTATAGGAACTGATCCACGCAGGTAACCGGCGCAGGCATTTATGTATCTTGACGTTTCAAAAGTGCCTGTGAATGGTTTATTTGAAATAAAATGCTTTGAATTTGAACAAGCGCCGATAAGCGCCGAACGTCGCCGACAAGTTCCGACAATCTTCCACACGCGCTGGTCAAAATTAATGAACAACAAGCTTCAATCTGCTTGCTTTATGTAACTGTTACCAGAATGGACCAGCGCCAATCAGCGTTGATAGATCGGCGCCGGCTACAAGCTTTCTTTCTGTATACAGCCTTATACTCAAAACTACTAAATTACAATAAAGATAGCATCAAATGAATTTCAAAGAAAACGGTCCCTCATTCTGAAAACTCAACAGAACTGTCTAGACCCGTCATTCAATTGTAATAACGTCCAAAGGGAAGGTTTATTCTTTCGTTTATGTTCGGCTAACGTGGGGTGGGCTAGTTATAGTCGCGTTTTTATTAGGCAGTAACCTAGCTATTTGTAGCGATGTTAATGGTAGATAACCTTAGATAGGTAATTTAGCAGATAGGTACCTACGTAGTAAGATAAATAACCTAGGGAAGGCCTTTGTAGGAATTATTATTCGTTATTACTGGTCGGGTAACAGTCTAACTGATAACAAATATGATTTCGTTTTATGAGTCGGAGAAAGTAATCGTTTATCAGAAAAAGTTTTTACAAAAATACAACCGACTTCTTGTTTTTCGTTTTTTGACACCGACTTCCGAAATTAAAGTTCTTTTCTTTCTTCCGAGGTTATTTTGTACGTTGTAGTGTTTTGTTTGTGGAAATCGGTTGTAATCTTTGTAAAAAAAAAAAAAAAATTTTTCATTTTTTAGTGGTACTTACCTGCGTATCCATTAACAATATACTAGCACAATGTTATGTTAAGAACTGGTGTAAACACTAAAAAAACATGCAATTTCAGCAATTCCGATCCATTTGCTATCATTTATTGAAGAGTTGCGTCCATTGCCTACCTCGTTCTTCGTCAGATCTTCACCAAATTAAAATACTCTTCTAAACAAAAAAAGAATCATCCAAATCGGCTGACAATTGGCGAAAGTATCGCTGAACAAACATATTTAATGGGATCTCATCATCAGATCCTAATGTATACCTTCCATCATCAGCTCAGCAACATGAGATGATGATTACCAGGCACAAATATCTGAATTACGTTAGAAAGTTAATGAAAAACATTGTATGTGCCTATCAAATTTAAGGGTTGCCCTCGATTTTCATGGGATCCCATTATCAGATTCTGACTTGATGACAATGGGACCAATTGAGAAGACCCTTTTAGATGAAACAAGAATTTTTCAAATCGGTTCATAAATGACGGAGTTATGAAGTAACAAACATAAAAAAAAACCGAATTCAGAACCTCCTCCTTTTTTTGAAGTCGGTTAATAAGATATGACTTTCAGTCACAAGCACGTAAAAGAACGACAATGCTCTAGACGAAATGACATTCTAGTAACAACAATAAGGATGGTCGAAAAGTAAAATTGTCAGCCAATTCCATGTACTCGTATCTGTCGAGACGTTAATTAAGTCAGAGATATTGCTAGCCCGATCCGTAGGCGAGAGCTACAAGAAAGCAGAGGCTGTAATTATCAAAGCGCACGTATGTCGTACAACGTCTTATAACATATTTGCGATGAAATAAATAAAACTCGGACTTTCTTAAAGGAATAAATCTTTAATAACTTGTTAAAGGAGTTAGAAAATTATGAAAAAATTGTAAAATTAATTATTACGTTGCCAGTTGGCATTTTTAATGTTGTCAAGTTTTTATTATTTGTTGCAGTTTCACCAGTCTCTCTCTCACTCTCTTGGGTGAAAGTAGGAGAAACGAGACCACAGAGTTCTGCAGTTGTCTCAAAATTGATATTCCTTGTAATGCGGGAACTAATTTCTTCTTTATTTTTCATCGAGGCATCTAAGTAGCCCTCGGTTACACTGTTCGACCGCCACCCTCCGTGGCGTTTTAGTATCAATAAGTTCGCACCTGAATCGGCGAGCAATGTAGCTGAAGACCTTCTGAAACTGTGCCCTGTGTACCACTGTGTTCATGTGGATCATCCAAATTTAAGAAAGTATTCATTTGTTTTTGACCTGGACAAGAAGAACCCGCCCATGGTTCTCGACATCTTTAGTTGTGATGTTTGCCAACTCTTGACGTCTACATGCACCATTTATGCCGAATATTAATACAACCTGAAAAGACATAAAAAAAAGCATACCAAACACCTATATTGTAAAGAAATACGAAAGTGAAAGAAGTTAAAAACAAAAATTTAGTTTGCCAAATATCGGCAATCCGGAGCTTCTTATAGGAACTTTTTGACATTCTCAGCCGAAAATACTTTCGACTTTTTACTCACATAACATAAATAAATAACATAAATGCCAGCAAGTTAGAGAGAGTATGACTTGATATCAATACCATGTTTCAAATTCAAATTCAAATTCAAAGCATTTTATTTCAAATAAACCATTCACAGGCACTTTTGAAACGTCAAGGTCAGTCAGTCAAAAACATGGAAGCTATTTGCACGTTCCAAAGCGTAGATCTCTATGGAGAAGACACTCTTTTAAATTATGTTCTGTTTTACAAAATTCCAAGTTACATATACCTGTTGCTTCTGCATGTGAGGACAATGCAAAAGAAAAAAAAGGGCTTATTATAAGAATTTAAAATATAAAGATTAAATTGAGCCAATGGCAGTTAAGACATGACCAGTCTCAATCGACGGCGCCCGTTCATGAACATGACGCGTGTATCGTTTGGTTTTCACAGTGCTTTTTAGCATTGAATAGTAGCACCACAATGAGCTTGACTTACATTTTTGAGATAGTTCCATGAAATAGGCTAAAAACACACTTCCTGAAAATGAATTTGTATCTTTGCTTGTTTTTTTTCCATAAGATGAAATTTTGATACGCTTGTAAGTATCTATCGGTCGATTTTTCGGGCAAGAGGCTTAGAGTAGCCTTTTTCTTCTCTGCCTCTGAGACTTCTGGTGATGTCGAATTAATAAATTCATCATTACTTGACGACACTTTCAAATAAAAATAATACAGCAAAAAGAAAAAGTGCGCGGAATAATTTTTACTTGTTCACAAATTAGCGTTGCGCGCGTATCAGCGTTTTTTTTAAGGCAAAGGCACAGAAACAGCCAGTATTACTAATAAAGTAAAGTATTTTGATACAGATGGTTTTAATTTATGGTCAAAATTAATTAAATTAAAGAATTAAATGTTTATTTATTATATTTTATCTCCCACCCAAACTTAATTTTATTCATAAAAATGTTGACCACTTTTCTGACATAAAAACTCTTTGTTTTAGATATAAAAAAGTTCCGTTCGTTTTAGACGAAGCATCTTAATAAACCGTGCGTTTAAAAAAAACTCGTGCGTTTTACATTACAAAAACGCACAAGTGCGTAATGAGATACAATACGAAATTGAAATTCGTGAAATAAAAGACACTTTACGAGCAAATGTGTTGTAAAATATACTATGTTATTTTTAACAGAGCCATTTTTCTATTGTTACAGATCTCAAAGATGCTGCGTGATGTACAGTAACACAAGCGATGCGGAGCGGGATGCGGCGGAGGAGACGACGCTCGCAGCGCTCGTGGCGCTTTACGTGCTCGTGTCTGTCATAGGTATTATAGGTGAGTGTGAGCAGTACAGCCACGACTTGCTGATGTACAGCAACACAAGCGATGCGGAGCAGGATGCGGCGGAGGAGACGACGCTCGCAGCGCTCGTGGCGCTCTACGTGCTCGTGTCTGTCATAGGTATTATAGGTGAGTGTGAGCAGTACAGCCACGACTTGCTGATGTACAGCAACACAAGCGATGCGGAGCGGGATGCGGCGGAGGAGACGACGCTCGCAGCGCTCGTGGCGCTCTACGTGCTCGTGTCTGTCATAGGTATTATAGGTGAGTGTGTGTAGCACAGCCACGACTTGCTGATGTACAACAACACAAGCGATGCGGAGCGGGATGCGGCGGAGGAGACGACACTCGCAGCGCCCGTGGCGCTCTACGTGCTCGTGTCTGTCATAGGTATTATAGGTGAGTGTGAGCAGTACAGCCACGACTTGCTGATGTACAACAACACAAGCGATGCGGAGCGGGATGCGGCGGGGGAGACGACGCTCGCAGCGCTCGTGGCGCTCTACGTGCTCGTGTCTGTCATAGGTATTATAGGTGAGTCTGTGCAGTACAGCTACGACTTGCTCATGAACAGTAATACAAGCGATGCGGAGCGGGATGCGGCGGAGGAGACGACGCTCGCAGCGCTCGTGGCGCTCTACGTGCTCGTGTCTGTCATAGGTATTATAGGTGAGTGTGTGTAGTACAGCTACGACTTGCTCATGAACAGTAATACAAGCGATGCGGAGCGGGATGCGGCGGAGGAGACGACGCTCGCAGCGCTCGTGGCGCTCTACGTGCTCGTGTGTCATAGGTATTATAGGTGAGTGTGTGTAGTACAGCCACGACTTGCTCCTGAACAGTAATACAAGCGATGCGGAGCGGGATGCGGCGGAGGAGACGACACTCGCTGCGCCCGTGGCGCTCTACGTGCTCGTGTGTCATAGGTATTATAGGTGAGTGTGTGTAGTACAGTCACGACTTGCTCCTGAACAGTAATACAAGCGATGCGGAGCGGGATGCGGCGGAGGAGACGACACTCGCAGCGCCCGTGGCGCTCTACGTGCTCGTGTGTCATAGGTATTATAGGTGAGTGTGTGTAGTACAGCCACGACTTGCTCATGAACAGTAATACAAGCGATGCGGAGCGGGATGCGGCGGAGGAGACGACACTCGCTCAACGATTACACGGGCGTCTTGTCTGCGCCAATTCTTGTGGTCGTCTTCAGACGGCTGTATAGCCATCTACCGTAGCGTTGAATTCTGATCTCTGAAATTACTTACTCATTATTTTATTTGTCAATTCACAGGCAATGTAAGCTTAATGGCAGCGCTGGCGTCCGGCGGAGCGTCCCGATTGCGGACACCGCAGATGCTGAGCGCGTGCGCGGCTGACTTCCTGGTGTGTGCGGCCAGCGCGCCGCTAGCAGCCACCCGAGCCGCCAGGGTAGACGAGCTGCCCTGCCAGGTCACTTATTATATTGAGGTAATTTTGATTTGTAGTTGTGTTTCCACGAAGGGGTTACAATTTCTAAACAGGGTCTGATTTTTGTAGGATACGGTTTAGTCACAATATAATTTATATGAATGGGTTCACACGTGCATTCGATTATAAGATCCGACAAATAACTGAAACGAGCAAAACTTAGTATCCGTTTTGCGACTGCAATCAGATTCGGTCACACAACAAAATACCGGTTCGGTTTTTTGCAAAAAAGCTAAACCGAACGCCGTGTAAACGCACTGTATACCAGTAGCATTATTTTTTTCCACGGTAAAAAAAAATATCTGTAGATAAAATAACAACGAGGACGAGTTTATGTACCAGGCTCAACTATAGTTACCAAAAGGCCAATTTTCGTAATTAAAAAGCGTTCAATTTCAAGTCACAATATCTTCTCAGCGACAATCAATGGGATAAACTCGTCAAAATGTAGGAAGTTTGAGACGTTTTTGGACAATTAAAAAGGGTATTCAGCGAATGCGAACGTTCTCTATAAATATTGAGAATTTTGACTAAGGCTGTATATTAGTAATAGCTGATGGAATTCATTCGCATTCTGTCCGTCTATCATGAAGTGTAAAAACTGTGACTACGCTTTTGTTTGTCTAATGTCTGTTTTTTAATCTCAGAGACAAATTTGGCAAGTGAAAATGGCAAACTGACATAGATTTCAATAGCATTTATGTCAGTTTTGACATTTGAAGTTGTCAATTTAGACTCCAAGATTAAAAACCAATATTAGTCGTAACTGTTTTGGTTAAAATGCAAATGACGGAATATCGGACATTTGGAGCAATTTTCTAGTGTGAAATTGTTTTTTTTTTAATAATTGGTCATTTATTTTCCCACAGTCATTCCCAGTGGCAGCCAGCACCTTATCACTGGTAGCGATCGCCGCAGACCGCTGCGGCGCGGTGCGGCGCGGCGGCACGTCGCTGTGCGCTCGTCCGCACCTAGCAATCGTAGCTGTGTGGATCATTGCATTGTTGCTTAGTAAGTCTCTCATAATCATTATCAACCTTTAACGTACCCCAACTGCCTCCGTGGTCGAGTAATTAAGGCGTTTGCCTTGTAACCCGGTTGTCGTGGGTTCGATTCCCACGGAAAGCATACTTCGTATAGTTGTTTCCAGTTTGGCTAGGACATTGCAGGCTTGAATCACCTGACTGTCTAATAAAAAGATAATACTGTGCTTCGGAAGGCACGTATAAGCCGGTGGTCTCGGCCGACAAACGGTGGTCGTCAAATAAACCATGTCAGAGACCCTTAAGGTGGTTTAGAAACTCCGACAATAGGGTGTGTGTCAGTCTTTAAGTCTAAAAATTGGTGCTGAGAAACCAGTGCTTCGAAAAGCACGTTAAACATTAGTCTTACGCCTGATCTCCCTCTAAGGGACAGAGTGCGGGAAGATACAGTGCACCTGTATTTTTTGGACACACTTGAGTACCATATCTCTCGCAATAACTGGCAAATAAGATGTGATCTTTGTGCTGGCTTCACTTGTGAAGAACCTCTCAATCGAGTAGGTAGTCAGCGTCGAGCTGACCGGCTACAAACTGTTGGATCTAAAACTGCTTTATACAAGAACAGTATTTTCGTATTGGCTCCAAAATTATACAATAAATTGCCAAAATGTATCAGAAGTGAGGAAAATGTCAGCCATTTTAAAAAAAAGTTGTTCCTGTTTTTAGTTGAAAAGACGTATTACTCGATTGAAGACTATTTAAATGACAAATTATGACTAAATTTAATTTTCTTTGACATTCTTAATAATTAATAATATAATTCAATTACTTTATTTTATGCGGCTCATGACATTTTTCAATTGCTTCATTTCTTTTATCCTAGACTTTATTCATTATGATAGTAAAAATAACCTGCTTACTAATATTATATTTGTATGCCGATTATTGGCCGAACATACAGATCAGCTAAAAAATGTATAAATAACATCTTTTTGTACTTATGTTCACAAATAAAGATTTGATTTGATTTGATTTGATTTGATTTGATGGAAGAAGACTGGCCCGTTCGACGTGACGAGGGTCATGTCCAGAAGTGGCAATATTTTGGATTAGAAATGAAGGTATGCCTTCGCATTTTAGGGTTCCTTACCCGAAGGGTAACTAACGGAACCCTATTACTAAGCCTCTGCTGTACGTCCGTCCGTCCGTCTGTCTGTCAGCGGGCTCTATATAAAGAACTGTAATAGGGAGATAGTTGAAATTGTCAGATTGTGTATTTCTATTGCCACAACAACAACAAATAATAAAAATTAACGTTGGTACGGAACCCTTCGTGTGCGAGTCCGACTCGCACTTAGCCGGTTTTCAAAGATAGTCCTACAGAAAAACTAAAAATAATGTAACACAGTCATAAAAAAGCAATTTGACGGTCATGTCTGTAAATTACAGCATTCAAAATGGCTTCCTAAAATCAACAAAAGGGCTGTTGTAATCCTGCAGTAAATATTTTTATGACATTGTTTTACTACCATTATTTGAAATTCATGAATTCGGGACCCTAAATAAAATCCTTTTATGTCTTTATTCGCTCCTTGTTCATTAGTTAAATGTATCTTCCCCTCTATTTACCCCTGTTTACAGTATTAATCTACAACTCCCGAATTTCGCTTCAGATATAACTGTTTGGTCCATTTCTCGAAAAAACTAAACAAGATGACTTCCAAATCGTGGGATACACCTAATTTATCAAATTACATTCAGCTTTTTCGGAAGTTGGTATTTTAAGCGACTGATGTCTCTGCCCGTATCTCTCCTCCTCAGAAATGTTTTAGCACATTGTGTACATGCTTATACGAGTACTTTACTCTTCCCCAGGTGCAGCAGCATTCACAACGACGTGCGTATCATGTCCGCCTCTCGCCGCGGCGCACGCGCTACTAACCTACTGCTTCCCTGTCATGGCCGTCGCCAAGTGTCACTGGGCCGTGCGCGTGAAGCTCACCGCCCTCTCCCTCACCGCGAGGGCAGCGCACGGCGAGCTGCCCCTCCCCGTGCCCCTCATGAGGAGACCCACACACGTCATCATCGTCGCCGGCGTTGGACCACGAGAACGCCGCGACGCCGTCGACGTTGGTGACGTCAGAAGAAAGAAGCTCCAACCGAGCCTCCTCGGACCACAGCCACAGACGTCGACGCTGAGGTCCCGGCGGCGGCTGGGTAACGTCCTCATGGGCATCGCGGCGATATTCGCCGTGTGCTGGTGTCCACACGCTGCTATTGTGATAGCGAGCGCATTCGGCTTGCATGTGCCATTCTTGCTGGCGCACTTCGCGCTACTGCTGGGGTACGCGCACTCGGCGCTGAACGCAGTGGCGTACTGGGTTTTGAACCGGCATGCGCTGACGTCGGCGTGCGCGGCGTGGCGCCTGCCGCAGCTGCGCGTGCGCGAAGAGCGGCCGTCGTCCACCAACGAGGCCGCCCTGGGCGCCTTCCACCCGCGCCTCGCACGCCCCGCGCCCTCGCCCCGCCCTCCCCCCTCAAGCTTTCTCTATTGATGTCCGTCTATCTTCTAAGCTCTGTCAATCTGTGATTCCTGTTTCTCAGTGCCTCGTATAGTGTAAGGCGCCCCGGCCCGGGACGCCGCTCGTTTCGTCGTTATAAACGTGGTTGTTTGAGATTTTATGGAGAATAATATCCGTGAAGCAATAAAGTGTATGAAACACTTATAGTCGTTTTATTGTGTACGTAAACGATTGTTGACGTGACGTTCCCCTGGCGAAATGGCTGTGATTTATCCTTGGGACAGATCCCTTGTTTATGTGCCGTGCAAGTTCTTATAAGGCCATAAAAGGTTTGATACTTTTTAGATTTACAGTTGACAGGTTTAGAGACTAGAAAGTTTGAAATGTTACGAGGAACATGTAGGCCGTCGTAAAAAAATCCTGTGCGGTGGTGTGCCTTCAAACGTGAACATAGAATTAGCCACGGTGGTGATCTAACAAACTTACTATTTGCTCAACAAGCACAACATAACATTCTAAACGACACTTCAAGTAATATTAAAAGGCCACTACATTCCCATTACAAAGTTTCAGCATCGCGCCCCATTCCGACCGGGAACTGCGCCGCCGGGACATATTACTGAACTTGGACGTTGAACGTAGCGCGAAAGGGACCAATGTCAACCGTTTTGTGGGATGGGGCCTTTAAATGTAAACAGTTAGAGGTTGGTTAGAGGGTTACAGAAGGGTGCTTGTTAGTGGTTAGACCCGTATGCGACACAGTAATTAACTTAAACTAAAGACCAACAAAAATGTATTTAACCCGCGAATTTTAATTGGGATGTGTCACGGTAGCTACTAGCCCTTCATTACACTTCTTATGAGTATACTAGCTTTCACCCGCGACTTCCTACGCGCATATCCAGTTTTTTCCCGTTCCTGTAGGAATTTCGGGAAATCGTCTCTTATTGCACCCTTACGAAGTGTAAGGAAGCTACATGCCAAATTTCAGCTTTCTAAGAACAGTAGAAAAAGCTCGATAGAGGACTTATCAAAACTTTACAACTGCAGTGTTTTGGTTTCACACACAACTAAAGCATTCATTTTTTTATTTTTTTTTCATTTTCATTTTTAAAGTGTCCCAACAGTACTAAATGTATGGCATTAGAAAGTTTTGGCATCGTGTAGCCACAAGCCGGAAGTGCGCCATCGAGGGCTGTTTACTAAGTCGAGTTGGCCCTACACAAACCGATCTCGACACTTCTGTTAAGTGAAGTTTTAAAGCGACAAGTTACGAGGATGATATAAATATAACTAAAATACAAGGAAAACCATACAGTTTTGTAAAAACAGTCCAAAACCCATACTAATACGTAATGTTATCAGTCTGTCTGTTTGGTCTGTCATAGCGGCTGAACGAATTTGAATGAAACGTCGCACAGGGGAGACCTGATATCCTGGACTAGGACATCTATACTAATATATAAAGCTAAGGAGCTTGTGGCTAGATAATGACAGCCGCACGGGTCGATCTTCAAGGTTAAGCAACGCTTGCCAGGGTTGGGTTGGCTGTGGATGGGTGACCATATTAACATAACGAGTTTCCTCCGTGCCTCGGAATGCACGTTAAGCCGTTGGTCCCGGCTGTCATTTGTAGATTTTTGGCAGTCGTTACGGATAGTCAGAAGCCACTAAATCTGAATCCAGTCTTGTCATGAAGTACCGTGTTACCCAGTTATGGGTTGTGGAGGTCTGGTAGGCAGCTGCTCCTCGTAAAATACTGATATTCAGCTAAATCCAGCTTGGAAGCCGACCCCAATACAGTTGAGAAAAGGCTAGGCAGATGACTAATATATAAAGCTGAAGAGTATGATTGTTTGTTTGTTTGCTTGAACGCGCTAATCTCAGAACCTACTGGTCCGATTAAAAAAATTGTTTCAGTGTTAAATAGCCTATTTACCCATTAGGGCTATAGGCTATATATCATCACGCTAAGACCAATAGGAGCGGAGCAGACGAAGTGGCTCGGGTCAACTGAGCTTTATACTATATAACGAGAGTAGGTATGTTTCCTTGCGATAAATTTCGACTTTCACATATGCGAAGACGTAATTGGCAAAAGCTGTTATGAAATAAAGATTTAAGCGATTTTGAGCCACAAAACTGTCATCAATAATAGTGATCGAAGTACTTACCGAAACGGGGGCAGAATCAAAGGATGCTTACAAATACTGAAAATAGTGATGCTGTTGGTAATGGCGCTCACACTGCCACGTAGTCACACAGTTCGTCAGTTCTTCACAAACTGCGTTACACAAACACATCTTAGAAACTGCATTATTCTTTGATTCTCGCTGTAATTTAAAACTGTATATAAATTGAACACTAGATCGTAGAGCGAATAGAAAAAAAACTGCTACCATTGAAACTTTTTACACGAACAAATTGGAATGGTCGTTCTTTGAGTCGAGTCGAATTGAATCCTCTCTGCAAGGCAATCCATTTGCATTTTGATTTCAAACAACAATATCGGGATTGCATCCTTTATAAACTTGTGCACTTGTTAGAATTGAAAAATGTTATATTGGATTGATTGCATTTAACTGGGATCTTGGTTCATTGGATTGCACTTAATTAAAAGGATTTCAGGGGTATTACTCTTATTGCTAACGTGCGGTCGCATTCACCAACTGTCCTAAACATATGCCCATTATAGGTACATGGGCGCAAGGAGGACTATTTTTAGTGGGATGTATCTTCAAAAACCCCCCTCGAATAGGACAAGTTTTTTATCCTATTCACAGGGTCAATTATAGAAATGATTTGGTCGACTTATGCAGAGGAGCTTGAGAACTAAAGGCGGTCGCGAGAGCGAGCGAAGCGAGCTCGAAAATTGGCGCCTTACCTCGGATGTGCCAAGTTATCTTATATTAAATACCTACATTGTTTTTTTTAAACTTTTCGTCGTCACACGGGAGTGCCATTGGGCGTCAACTGAAATTGACGTATAATGCCATACTAAATCACGTGGTTTAAACTTATTTTTTTTTAAACGCAGTGTTTAATATCCTATGGCCCCCGATCGACCAAAAAACATGGCGGGCGCCGATTTTGTTGCAATAATACTATTCAATTGTTGCGTCGCGACGGCTATTGCGTCCAGATTATCAAAAGGTTAAAGCCAGGGAGGTGCAAATGCACCCCCTACTGGCGCACATGTAAGTTTAATACAACCTAATTATGCGTCATGTTAACATAATTCTCAATATCCAAACAAACAAACAAACAATTAATTAATTAATTATAACTATTTTGGTGTACAATAAAGAATTAGTAAGTAAGATTCTCTTCTATATCTTACACCTAAATATGAAAATGAGTTGGTTTGTTTGTTACGCTCATGCTTTAATCGCTATTAAAGCGATTTTGGTGAATTTTGGTGCAAAGATAGATGGGGCTTCTTTTATTCTTTTTTTTAGGGTTTACTAAGCCTCCGCTGTCCGTCCATACATCCGTCCGTCCGTCTGTCTGTCAGTGTCTCATGAACCGTAATAGTTAGCCAGTTGAAATTTTTACAGAGTGTGTATTTCAGTTGCCGCTAAGAGAGCAACTAATAAAAATTCAGTGGCACGGAACTCTTCATGCGCGACTCCAACTTGCACTTGACCGGTTTTTAACTTATATCAACGCGAGAGAAACACCAGGCGACAGTAAAAGCAAGTAGGTACGATTAAAAACTTAAATGTTTACCATAAAACTTAATAACGCCATAACGAAGCTTATCCTTATTAAAACGGGCACATAACACAGACATTATATCCTCATTACAGATGAACATTTTCGAGGAAAACAAACATCAAGTTAGTACCAAAATAAGACGACCTCTAAGATGAAACAATTTCCATATTACGATACGGATGAGTATATACGGTCCAAATAACAATGGAAATTGTTTAATTACCAAAATATTTAAAGCTTTGATGTGGTGGATTATCCACGAACATAGAGGTCATGTGAAAATGGTTACTTAATTGTTTGGTTGTAACGAAAAGGTTTAGTTAAGTTTCTTTATAGAATGGTTGTGTTTTAATGAAATAAATAATTAAAGTGAAACTAAAATCATACCAGTATTAAAAACCGCGATAATTATTGATGAAAGAAAAAAAGTGCTTAAAGAATCATATAAAAAGTATCAATTAGGCACCTACCTACAAAATCCGTTATAATTATTTAGGTATTTATTTACTGGAACTTCATACAACACATAGGTATTTCGGGACTTACAGCCTTAAGCGCTCTCTACAACAAACAACACAGAATATTAACAGAGACGAAACTTAATCCCAAATTACATATGTAATTATTAGAATTGATTAGTTGGTACAATAATAATCTCTTCATCTTCCATGCTTTGTTTCTGTAATGCAACCATTTCATTCACTCACTGGTCACACCCATCCAACCATACACCCAAATTCCAACATTCGATTTTCAAACTTCATCAAATTAATTGATACCACATCCTACTTTGACCAACATTGGCCACACAAGATGCACAAATATTGCCATGAAACCAATAGGAGCTTGCAAACATTGCCAATGTGTGCACACCTCGCGTCACGCTACCCTAGTCTCAAAATAACGTATGTATGACGTGAAGTTAGCAAACATCATCAACGGACCGTTTTGTGACCGTGTGACGTCATATTGTTGTTGCCGAAAAATTCCAGCCAGGAACTTCGAACTATCGATATAACTAGAAGTGTTTTTTTTTTCAGAATTCAAATAAAAAAATTCAACCCTTTGGTTTTCTGTTCATACAGCCTGTATTTATGTGAACTGACTGTTTTTGTTCTTTCACTTTTCATTTTGGTCTCTTTTTAGGGTTCCGTACCCAAAGTGTAACCAACGTTAGTATACCCGCATGGTGGCGGGTAAACCATCAGCAACAGCATTCCCAAGGAGGGTTAGTGTCAGGCTGGCGGCCGACTGTAAAACATTAATTGCCAAATCACTAGGCAACATGGTAGTTAGTGATAGAGTGACGACTGATAGAACAGAATGGAAGAATAAAACGTGTTGCGCCTACCCCAAGTAACATGGGATAAGGGCAGGAAGATGATGACCTAAAGTGTAACCAACGGAACCCTATTACTAAGGCTCCGCTGTCCGTCCGCCCGTCCGTCCGTCCGTCTGTCTGTCAGCAGGCTGTATCCCAAGAACCGTAACAGGTAGAAGAGTAGACATTTTCACAGATTGTGTATTTCTTTCTATTGCCGCTATAAAAAATAGTAAAAGTTAAGGTTTATGGTACGGAACCCTTCGTGTGCGATTCCGACTCGCACTTCGCCGGTATAAAATCTTGTAGATTGGTTATATACATATTATGTAGATGATTGGTAATAGTCGGTGCATAAAATAACAGTAAATAGGCAGATTCGAGAAATTGCTCGATTTTTTTTGTTAAATGAAGTAACGTTGTTGTCGTAATATAATATTCCAAGTATTTGTATTTTTATACCTGAGTTTGAGTAGTAATTATTGGTATTCTGACTTTGTATAAAGAAGCTTGAAACTGCTTTCTATGGCAAACTATCAAATAACCTCGAGATGAATGACCACAAACAGCAAAAATAAGCTACAATAGGGAACATGCAATATTTTCATTTTTGCTTTAATTTTAAACAACTTCATCTAGAATAGACCACCACATAAATAAGAAATGAAAACGCTTTAATTTATTGCCAAAATTGCGTTTTGAAACCGACAGTTTAAAGGTTCGCTCGAAAACGGACGATGACGTCACTCGTGTCTATCACTGGTCAAGAACTGTCCTAACTCAAAGACATAAGGGTGCTTTTCGTTGGCATAACAGCAGATACGTCACCAAACGTTGATTGTTGTTTTTAAATACGTTCCGTTTCACGTTACTTCAATTCATTATTTTTGTTAAAAATCGATACTAACCAAAATAAAAACGTTGCAATGGCCTTTATTTTAGGCTTGTGTTTAAACACCGCCCAAAAAAGTACCTATTTTACTACCAAAAAAGTTCTAAACGGTTACCAAAACGGATAAATGGTCACCAAATAATATTAGAGAAGTAGCGCTCGCCGGCCGCTGCCGCGGCACCGCTCGCTTCGCTCGCTCGGCTCGCGCGCGGTTGGTCACAATTCTAACCTAACCTAACCTATTTTATCCAGTTTGTAACCCCAAGCCTACATTTTATGGCAATCACAGTTGAGTTGGATAGAATTTGGTGACCATTGATCCATCAACCATTTGGTGACCATTGATCCATTTTTGGTGACCGTCTAAATTATACCCTTTATTTTATACTTTTTTATCATTTTACTGACAAAATTCTCATAAATTCTGTATTTGCATCTTCCCTTTTAAGTAGGTTGGTACTTGATGATTTCAACAATTTAAATACTTATTATAGTCTGAATTTACGAGTGTAATCCTTTTAACATGCATTAATTTAATTATGTAATTAATAACAAAAAGTCTTTCAGTCCGGTACATAAAACGTAAAAAGTTTTGTGACATAATACCCACAATAAAATTCATCAGCATTTTGCTCCAAAATATTAATTGTTTGTATCAGAATCCAATTAATTGAACTCTCAAAAGCGTTTAGTTTAATTGTATCACGGACAACGTGACGGCTGCAAACGAACCTTAATTTATTTAAATTATTATTAATTTAATTAAGGAATTCGTCACGTACGTGTTCCGTGTACTGGAAAATTAAATCAAAAAGTAAAGTGAAAAATGGAATATTATTTTATTAGATCATGTTATTTGCAACATCAATTTTTTTTAATTCTCGTCGAGCCCTTGTTGGGTAAACAAAAATCATAGAACTCGCGTCATTGACACCGAACGCTTTCCATGAGCTCAACACAATTCACAAATTATATAGTTTTCACTTCTAGCAGCAGTCCCCAGACTGCTCCGCGATACAATCGGCGCAGTGGTTAAGCAATTGACTGCTGCGATGCGTGTGGCGGGTTTGATTCCCGCACGGAACAAATATTTGTATGGCCTACAAATAGATGTTCCGGGTCTGGCTTTGTGTGTATGTTTGTAAACGCACCCACCCTTCTTAGATTCCGACACAAAATTAATCAAAAAATAACTGTAGAAGAGTAATGAGAAGATAAAATGTACATCACATTTGCCTAAGTCTCTAAGAGTAACTTTTTGACAACACACTTTAATTACCAGGCTTATTCATAAAAAATAACCACATGTAACAGAATATTTGTAATTGTTAATTTTTATTTGTTCAAACAATTAGATAATTTGAATTTTAGAATCCGCTAATCAGTATTTATACAAATCATATATGACTACAGATTTTATGAATAAGTCTGAAATTTTGGTCCAAGGTCATATAAGAAAAGTAGCTTAACATTCAGGTGACAATTTTTAGTCGACCGGATTTTAAGTGGCAATGCAGCTCATGCGAAACAAAATCTGTTACCGTGCTACGCCGCCGTCGTACCGTGACTTATGGACATTCGTAGCATGTAGGTTCATCTTCGTAGAATCGTAGAGCTCAGGTCTACGGCGTAGCTGTGTATGTGCTACACGTGTGGCCGACAGTGGCCGTAGCCATCGTATATTATCTTTGCAGTCGTACAAAACAAGAGAGGATCAAATTAAATTAGTAGGTAGGTACCTAATCAGAGCTATCGTTTTTTGTACTCACCAGTTGGCGCCACTTTCGAGTAAGGTTTTTAATCATAGCATTAAAGATGTTATTACGCGTATGTGAACAAAGTTAGAAGGAGAAAACAATCAAAACAAATAAGTAAATAAACTCGCGTCAATAGCGAATCAACAGTGAAATTAGACATTTAAAACCTCACGCTACACTAGCGCCTCTAGCGGCAAATTCAAACGCGATAGCTCGCATTGATTCATCGCTGCTGTTATGGGTCAAATAACGAAAAAAAGTTTAGATTATAATTTTTCTGTTAAGTAATTTCACTACCACATTGCATTTGAACAAAAGGCCAATTCTCGTAGAGCGTTTAAATCTATTACAAAAACCTGTCAAATAGTTGAAAAATAACTGGTGTACCTATTTAAGAATTTTTAAAAGTTTTAAACTTTAGACCTGTTATTACTATGATGTGAAAAAATAGAAATTAACAACTACCGTATAACAAACTAATAGATGGCTTAACTTGCCAAATCAACTAGCCCAAATCCACGCTACATACGTACGCAAACCAATATAAAACTCCTCATTTACGCCAACACCATTAGCCCGAATACCACAAAAGAACATAACACATACATGATGCCAAATTCCGCAATAAGGGCCAAGTCACTGAACTATGTCCTTCAACAAAAGCCTTCGACAAACGAAATCGTTCGATAACTTCTCGAATGACGCGGTGAGCGGTAAGACCGTATGACCTACTTATGAACAAAGACATTCATTCAGATGATTTGGAAGATACCGCGGGTTGTCGATGGATTCTCGTTTTATGTTAGAAAAAATTCATCAAGACGTTGTCAACTCAACTCAGAGTATTGTGTAGATGAATCTGTAGGTATGGAGATAAGCATGCATAACTGATCGTATTTTTGGAGTAATGCTCACGTTTGTTCTTGACAACGATTACGCAATCATCATCTGCCTAGCCTTTTCCCGACTATATTGGGGTCGGCTTCCAGTCAAACCGGATTTAGCTGAATACCAGTATTTTACGCGGAGCGGCTGCCTACCAAACCTCCGTAACCCAGTAACTGGGTAACACGGTACTTTATGGTAAGACTGGAGTCATATTTACTGGCTTCTGACTATCCGTAACGACAGCCAAAGAACTACAAATGACAGCCGGGATGAACGGCTTAACGTGCTTTCCGAGGCACGGAGAAAACTCGGTATGTTAAGATGATCACCCATTTACAGACCAACCTTGGCAAGCGTTGCTTAACCTTTAAGATCGACCCGTGCGGCTGACATCTACAATTCGCTAGTTATGTTAAAACTGAGCAGAAATCTGAAATTTGTTACATGAAAAACCGACAATGCAAACTGACCTGGGAATGAAACCTCAAGCTCAGCAGTCGTACTTACAACCACTAGACCAACGAGCCAGTTTCTAAAAAAATATCCAATTTACAGTAGACATTCAAGCAAAAAAACTGGCTAAGTGCGAGTCGGACTCGCAAGCAAAGGGTTCCGAACCAATTTCATTTCTTAAACATGTTATTTTAACACTACAGAATTCTTATCGGTTTTCCTGTAATCTTTAGGTATAGAACAATAATCATATTATTATGTTTTTCATTACTTTAGGCTCAGTAGTTTCAGAGATAACGGTAATTTTTGGTCTAAATTCTAGAATAACTTCAAAACCGTACATTTTAAAATTATGGAAAAAACATAATTAAAAACCCTCACAGTAAGCCCTTTCATTAGATATGTCAAACGGTACAGATTGAATTTCTCTTTTTTAGTTTTCTAGTTTGTCCCCCAAAAGTGACCCCATACAAAAATTTATTTACGTACGTAAAGCGTCCGTGTTTGGGTCACAATAGTCCATATGTATACCAAAATCGGCCCAGTTGATCCGGAAAAAACTGGCTGTGACAGACGAACAGACAGACAGACCCCTGCGGATAATTTTGAAACTATACACAGGCGAAGCCACTGGCAGAAGCTAGTAATTAATACTTATTCAACGTCAAATAAAGTTTCGTCCTCAAGTAGGTAATCATGTAACCTTAGTAGTTCCGCTCAGTTTGTGCAAGTGCCGAAATAACCGCTAATCTCACTCACGAGGGACTTCACTTCACCTGGCCCTACTTCTCTAGGGATTTCTAGGTCAAGTCCTTGATTCTCAAGAAAATCAAAGTATCTGTAGAAAAAAACAAAGACGGAAATCTTGTAGAGTACAAAAGATGCCGTTGTCGTTGTAATAGGGATGTTTCCTTAGTAAAAACAATATGTATAATTGAACTCCCGATCGTCTCTTTCCGATAAAAGTGTAGGTATCGGAATGTGACCGCAAACGAGTTTTAAACGCTCTGTACCATCTTCAGTTTTAGGGTTCCGTATCCGAAGGATAATCAACGCAACCCTATTACTAATCCTCCGCTGTCTATCCATCCGTCTGTCAGTCAGCGAGCTGTATCTCAAGAACCGTAATAGGTAGACAGTTGAAATTTTCACAGATTGTATATTTCTATTGCCTCTATAACAGCAAATAATAAAAAATAAGGTTAATGGTTCGGAACTCTTCATGTGTGAGTTCGACTCGCACTTGACCGGTTTTATTTGTTTACGTGAATAAAGAACTAAACGCGATTCAACATTTTTTAGAAATCTATTGTATTGTCAATTTCAGAGCAAACGATTGCAAGACACTCGTGGTTTGTATGCAACATTTTGACGTTATTTCTGTTTTATGTCTATGGTCTCTTAGGTCTGGTTTTTGAATAGAATGTTTGGAGTTCAGAACTTGTCAAACCCTACTATATTGCCAAATTTTGAATACTTTGCAGACAAAGTAGAGCTTGACAAATGCTCAACTTTAAATTAATAAACAACAAAAATCTAATATTATGTCACTATCCACAGTAATGACAAGCACAAACAGAGTGAAGCTAAGCGCCCAAAAAGTCGTATTTTTTCCTGAAAACATAAAACAATTTAGAAACTAAAATTGAGTAAATCCTAGTTCGTGTGAACCGAAGCTCTACGTGGCTTACAAAAGCCAGGTTCGTGAATGAAGTCACGTTCTATAAATCTGACTTTATTGTTACCTAAAGTGGATTATATAAAAGCCAACTAAGTATTTATTTTTTACACTAGATTATTCGGCTGTTTTTCTCCGTAGCCCATCTTACAGGAAGGTGCACTATTCCAATAAGAACTGTGAACAGTTCAACTATTTTTTTAATGTCTTTCGGCAATCATCGTATTTCCGAATACAAACGAGCTTTTCTTCCATTTTTTAAATAAATTACATTAATTTAAAAGAGTATTAACAACTCTATATACTTCCAAGTTGATTGAGAGCGTCCGGTCTGCACCAAGTGCAAAGGGCAACTGATAGAAATCCGACGACTGACGAAACACGAAATTTGCCGAGGAATATTAAGAAAATAGTTGTACTGTACTAACCATTACATCTTTCAGGGATAGAGTAGTGTCTATTATTGAAAGAGTTTTCAAAATAGATCAGTACCTACTTTCAGAGATTTCCATACACAAACATACAAACAATTTTGCATCTTTTTAAATAGGTACACCTAGCTAGATGAAACTAATACCGGCTACAATCTATAAAGTCTTTGGTAAACCCTAAAGTAACACTGCACGAACGGGGAATCAAATCCAGACGTCGCTCTACCGCACCGTTTGCGACCACAGCGCCAATGGTTCAAACTGGTATTTATGTTATGTCGTAATAAACAATTTAATAACACCTCAAGCGTTGCATATCGACGTAAATAATGATTACTCTGCGTAATGAACCGTAACGATTGTGAAAGTGCTCCAGTTTCTGCTCAAACTGGGCGGTCGTTTCGCTGCCTCATTCACCAGCTCCGGTAGCCGTGATCGTCTAGTGGTTAGGACCCTACGTTGTGGCCGTAGTAACCCAGGTTCGAATCCTGGTCACGGCAGTGATACACTGTCGCGGCGGAGCAATTATTTTGTTTTTTTTTTAAATATGTGTAAATTTGGGACGCTAATAGACAAGTTTTCAAGTACAAACATGGTCCACCGACACAAAGACTGTAAATATTAGGTCTTTACCTATGAAATTGCCGTTCTGCAGTACTGGCCATTTCAAATCAAAATAATTTTTGTTTGGCTAAGAATTCTAATTTCGAATTAATTTTATTTTAAAAACATGGTTTTTTTTTCAAAGTAGTCATTTTTTTATTGATTCGTGTTACATTTTCATCGCATTTCAATCTTTTTCGTCATCATGGATACGTTAAAAATTCGAGTAATTATGGAATATGAATACCGTCGTGGCAGCAACGCGGCACAAGCGGCACGCAACATCAACGAGGTTTACGGAGCTAACACTACAAACCAACGCACCACCTGTTATTGGTTTGCTCGCTTCCGTTCTGGAAATTTCGACCTGAAAAATGAACCTCGCGGTCGTCCGAAGACTTTGGTCGACAATGATGACGAATTAAAGGCGATTGTGGAAGCTGATGATACACAATCTACGGCTGAATTAGCAGCAGCTTTCGTCGTTAGCGTCAAAACAATATTGGTCCATTTGCGTCAAATTGGCAAGGTAAAAAAGCTTGACAAATGGGTGCCCCACGAACTCAATGATCGCCAGCGCGAAGTACGCGTCGAGACGTGCCTTGCACTGCTCAACAGACACACAAATGAAGGAATTTTGAACCGCATTGTTACCTGCGATGAAAAATGGATTCTGTTTGATAACCGCAAGCGCTCAGCAAGTTGGTTGGATCCTGGTTCAGCACCTAAATAATGCCCTAAACGAAAACTTACCCCTAGAAAAGTGATGGTCACTGTTTGGTGGTCTAGCGCCGGTGTGATTCATCACAGCTTCTTACCAATCGGGGTGAGCATTACTGCAGATGTGTACTGTGAAGAACTGAACACAATGATGGAGAAGCTGGCACATCTCCAACCAGCATTGGTCAATCGCTCGACTCCGCTGCTTCTGCACGACAACGCGCGACCTCATACTGCACAGCAGACGGTCTCCAAGTTGCAAGAACTAGGGTTGGAAGCTCTCCGTCATCCGCCCTACTCACCAGACCTTGCGCCTACAGACTACTACTTTTTCCAGAATTTGGATAACTTCTTGGCGGGAAAAAAAATCAATACCCGAGAGGCAGTACAAAATGCCATTGAAGAATTAGTTGCCTCCCGTCCAGCTGATATCTTTAAGAAGGGCATCAATAAACTGCCACTGCGTTGGCAAAGATGCATTGATTGCATGGGTGATTACTTCGATTAATACAAATAAAAAATACATGAAAAAAATTCATTTAAATTTTTTCATACAAAACGGTAATTTCATAGGTAAAGACCTATTATAAGTTGGTGACAAATAAATAAATAGAGAAAGTCACCCTAGTATATCCTGCTTCCTAACTGCCTCCGTGGTCAAGTGGTTTAAGCGTTTGCCTTGTGACCTGAGGGCCTAGCACAAATATATTTGACGTATAGTAACGTGACATAAATTTTACCACAGCTACAATACTCATTTCGCACATAATATTTAGTTCAATTAGATGCTATATTCATATTTTTGATTGATATAAATTGTGTATGTCCCATGCAATGACACCAAAATACTATAGTATTGTAGTTTTTCACATTCAAAATTCACTAACGTTAACGTTACTATACGTCAAAATATCCGTGCTAGGCCCTTTGGTCGTGGGTTTCATTCCCACGGGAATTCATACTTAGTAAAGTTGTTATCGGGTTTGGTTAGGACATTGCAGGCTTGAATCACCTAATTGTCTGATAAAAAAGATGAATCCGTGCTTCGGAAGGCCGGTGGTCCTGGTCGCCAAATGGCGGTCGTCAAATATACCATGTCAGAGGCCCTTGAGGCGGTTCAGAAACTCTGACACTAAATGTGTGGGTCCGTTAGGCCTTTCTGCCCACACAATAAAAAGAAGAAGATCCTGCTTCCTGACCTATGCTACCAATAAAAATATGAAAGTTTGTGAGTACCAGCTATGTTTCGTACAAAAATTCCTGAATGGATTTGTTGGATGGTCACACATTCCTAACATGTATTAACACATACACTACTTTTAATCCTGAAATATTGTTCCCTTGGGAATAAATCAATTACATATATACCTCTCCTAATAGAGATAAATAACCATGAAATTAATATAATTAATTCAGCACTTTCAATGTTCCATAACTAATCTTTAGATCAAGCATCTTATAGGCTTCATAAGAAACACAGATGGTTTTAATAATACTTATAAAACTTGTTATAAATATTATATTTGTTAGACCCAATACAATAATGAATCTTTTTGTCTGACAAACTTCTAATAATAATGAAAAGACCTCTTTAAATGAGACGCCGAAACATTTTTCTTTACATCATTTACTTTCTAATATTATGTAATCAAAGAAATAAAGAAAACATGATGCTCCATTTTCATTTCGTTTGAGAAATCTATACTAATATATAAAGCTAAAGAGTTTGTTTGTTTGCTTGAACGCGCTAATCTCAGGAACTACGGGTCCGATTTGAAAAATTATTTCAGTGTTAGATTGCACATTTATCGAGGAAGGCTATAGGCTATATACGAGTATCATCACGCTAAGACCAATAGGAGTGGAGCAGACGAAGTTGCGCGGGTAACTAGTGTTTAATATAAATGTATCATTATAAATGAGAAAGTAGATAACCCTTCCTTCTGTTACTCCATAGATAAAATAATACAAGAGTGAAGCGTAACTCTAGTAATTTATAATACGTCTACGACTCTTTTTTAAATTTTGGGATAGAGATAGATTAGACTTCTTAGAAAGACACAGGATAGGTATTTTTCATTACTCATACTCGGAAAGCCGCGCATATAAGGTATTACTTTTCAGCCCTAGGGAGAAGCGTTTTCAACTGACAGCCGTCAAATAAAAAAAAAGTTGTTGAACATTTCTATTGAACCATGTCATAACTTTCTATAGAGCCAGTCAATTACAGCACGATGTCAAATTATAATAATATAAAGATGAGTATCAACTAAAGATTACATTTTTAAATGACTTTATTATAATTTACTTCCAACTCATCTGCCTAGCCTTTTTCCCAACTATATTGGGGTTGGTTTCCAGTCAAACTGGATTCAGCTGAATACCAGTTATTTTTCGTGGAGCGGCTGCCTACCAGACCTCCACAACCCATTATCTGGGTAACACGGTACTTCTTGGCAAGACTGGAATCAGATTTACTGGCTTCTGACTATCCGTAACGAATGCTAAAGATAAGATCTACAAATGACAGCCGGGACCAACGGCTTAACGTGCTTTCCGAGGCACGGAGGAAGCTCGTAATGTTAAGATGGTCACCCATCTACAGACCAACCTTGGCAAGCGTTGCTTAACCTTAAAGATCGACCCGTGCGGTTGTTATTATTTAGCCACGAGCTCCTACTGTAATTACTTCCAACTATTTCTTTAAAATAACATAGATTTGGGCTGAATATTTCACCCCGGGTGAAAGACTTATTTAGTCCCTCCAACTATTTCAAATAAACGCCGTTTCGGGACTAAATCAGTTACTTTCAGGCCTAAGATAACAATGTACACCCTAATGTGTAACCTACCCGGGAGTAACCTGCTTTGCCTTGGGATAATGGACGGTTTACACGATACAGAAGCTGGCTGGCTTTGTCTACAGACAAATTCTAAAATTCTATCACAGACAGATTCTAAAATTCTATCACAGACAAATTCTAAAATTATATCAAAGACAAATTCTAAAATTCTATCACAGACAAATTCTAAAATTCTATCACAGACAAATTCTAAAATTCTATCACAGACAAATTCTAAAATTATATCAAAGACAAATTCTAAAATTCTATCACAGACAAATTCTAAAATTCTATCACAGACAAATTCTAAAATTCTATCACAGACAAATTCTAAAATTATATCACAGACAAATTCTAAAATTCTATCACAGACAAATTCTAAAATTCTATCACAGACAAATTCTAAAATTCTATCACAGACAAATTCTAAAATTCTATCACAGACAAATTCTAAAATTCTATCACAGACAAATTCTAAAATTCTATCACAGACAAATTCTAAAATTCTGTCACAGACAAATTCTAAAATTCTATCACAGACAAATTCTAAAATTCTATCACAGACAAATTCTAAAATTCTATCACAGACAAATTCTAAAATTCTATCACAGACAAATTCTAAAATTCTATCACAGACAAATTCTAAAATTCTATCACAGACCAATTCTAAAATTCTATCACAGACAAATTCTAAAATTCTACAGACAAATTCTATCACACCGACATTAGTCCGTGCAACAAAGTTTGTGTCAAACCCACTACACATACTCGTAACACGAGCAAAGCCTCTACTAGAACCGTTTTTTTTTTTAATAAATTCCTCGTTGTTTTATTGTAAAAGTAAGACAATGTAAATAAAATTTCCATGTTCATGTAAAATATACGAGTTTCGAACTTTGCTACGAAGTTATAATGAAATGTAAATCTGGTATTAAAAGATACTGGAGTATCGAGGAGACTTTTAGTGGTTTGAATTTTGAAGATAGGAATATTTGCTTAACTTTAAATTCAATGCATTTTAAGAGGATGGAAAGCAGATGGATTTCAAGCGTCGTTCTAATTGGCTAACAATCGGATGAGTTAACGATGAGGTTTCGTCGCGCGATGAATATAATTCCTGTGCTCGCGCGATGAAATTGGTTAGGATCTGTTGATGGGAAACATGTTGCAGCTCTAGTCCCTCCTGCTGGATACCCTTTATAATTAAAATAGGCTCACATTATTATTATTGTTTTTTTTTAATAGTGGTGTTCTAATGGGATTAGCTTTGCTTTGATAATAACAGCCGCACAGGTCGATCTTCAAGGTTAAGCAACGCTTGCCAAGGTTGGTCTGTGGATGGGTGACCATCGTAACATACCGAGTTTCCTCTGTGCCTTGGAAAGCACGTTCAGCCGTTGGTCCCGGTTGTCATTTGTAGACCTTTGGCAGTCGTTACGGATAGTCAGAATACAGTAAATCTGTATCCAGTCTTGGCATGAAGTACCGTGTTACCCAGTTAATGGGTTATGGAGGTCTGGTAGGCAGCCGCTTGCCGTAAAATACTGGTATTCAGCTGAATCCGGCTTGACTGGAAGCCAACCCCAATATAGTTGGGAAATGGCTAGACAGATGATGATGAGATGTAAAAAGTAGAGTATGCTCGTCAGGGAAAAAGGTGTCTTTGCCTTGGGCTAGCTTAAATCCCACACTGCATTCAAGATTCTTGTATTAATTCCCTCGCTTCGCTCGTGAGTTAACTCTCGAATCTTTGTTGTGTTCGGGATTCAATATGACGTCCGTGTCTGAAGACACTGCTTTATCCCCTCGGTTCATAATCTACTATTTTTGTATACCAAAATTCTCACACCCTATACAATTGCCATAATTCTACGGGTCATTGGTACAATGGCGGTTACGTTGCTGACAACGAAACACATGACACTGCTTGACATCAACTCAGAGAATTATTAAATATTAGAAGTGGATCGAAATATAAATAAAACAGCCCAACTCTCCCACTCTCCCCAATATCAAGTTGCGAGTATGATTGAGCCACATGCTACAAACATTACACGGTTCGACAATCACAATACACACCACATGTGCATTATTTATGTACACTGTGACCCATTTCTCCTAAACACCACCTACACGTGCCTAATTTTCGCGGGAAGTTAATCGATATAATATTATATGCAGGTCTTTTTTTACTCTACTAAACCTATATTCCAAATAAAGTTTTAAGTATTTCATATTAAACATTAAGTTTAACCCAATTCTCATCTACGGTGAACATATATACGGTATATTGGATCCGTCCTTTTTTTTAACGCAAACACCAAACAGGTACAGGTACAGTAGGCCATGATGTATCCATCATTTTTCTGCTCTTATTCCAATTTATTTAGGATCTGTGCAGCCAGTCTTTTATTTAGTTATCTCATTTATTTTTTTAGTGACATCTCAATAGTTCCCTCCTCTGTATCTAAATCACCTTTGAAACAACCCACCCTATGTTTTTAGGGTTACGTAAAGAACCTATTATTAAGCCTCTGTTGTCCGTCCGTCCATCCGTTGGTCTGCCTGTCAGCCAGCGGGCTGTATCTCAAGAACCGTAATAGTTAGACAGTTGAAATTTTCACAGAGTGTTTATTGCTATTGCCGGTGTAACAAATAATAAATATTATAAATTAAAGAAGGTTCCATACAAGAAACGTGTTTTTTTTTTCTGTTTTGGCACGGAACCCTTTGTGTGAGAGTCCGACTCGCACTTGGCTGGTTTCTTTTTTCACAGAGTCACTACCTAATAAAAAACAACACAAATTCTACTTTTGTTGCTATTAAATGACTCGTACAAGTTGTTTCCAGAACTAACATAAAGCCCAAAAACCTCCGGCTGACAGAGACACCGTTTGTTCCTACTCTTTGCTCTTGTTTTGTATACAATTACACGGTACGTTACAACCGCTGCAGGCAATAAACTGCCCTACATTTCTTATAACCCAACCAAATACAAAACTATTGGTTTTATATTACCGTTCACTTTTTATTGCAACTTTTTGAATAATCAGTATTATATCACCCTGTATATTGAGAGAATGCAAGTAAGATTTTGAATGACAGTGTCATCAGCTCCGGTAGCCGTGATCGTCTAGTGGTAAGGACCCTACGTTGTGGCCGTAGTAACCCAGGTTCGAATCCTGGTCACGGCAGTGATGCACTGTCGCGGCGGAGCGTATTTTTTGTTCCTTAGTATTTTTACTTATAATTGAGGAGCTCGTGGCTAGATAATAACAGCCGTACGGGTCGACCTTCAAGGTTAAGCAACGCTTGCCAAGGTTGGTCTGTGGATGGGTGACTATCTTTACATACTGAGTTTCCTCCGTGCCTCGGAAAGCACGTTAAGCCGTCGGTCCCGGCTGTCATTTATAGGTTTTTGGCAGTCGTTACGGATAGTCAGAAGCCGGTTAATCTGCTCCGTCTTGCCATGAAGTACCGTGTTACCCAGTTAATAGGTTGTGGAGGTCTGGTAGGCAGCCGCTCCTCGTAAAATACTAGTATTCAGCTAAATCCAGCTTGACTGGAAGCCGACCCCAATATAGTTGGGAAAAGGCTGGGCAGATGAGTATATGTACTTGCAAACCAAGCTGCTACCAGCTTGAAATTTTTATTACTGAACCTAAGTTCAGTAATAAAAAGTATTACAATGTTTCACTATTGTAAAAATAGTGTGAGCGTTGCGCATTTTTTCGTGCATAAAATATAGGTGGCAGCACAGAAGTCTCATTGTTAAATATACAACCTATAACAGAATAAACGCAATAACTCTAAAGGGGTAATTGTACTCATAATTATGAACCACTTTTACCATGAGGCCAACACTGAAATTGTGAATAAAAAATCGACTGCCCGATACATTTATGAGCGCATACCTCGACAAAATGTACTGAACAGCTGATTTTTTCGCGATTTCGGGATTGGTCCCATAGCAAAAGTTGTTCATAATGATGAGTACAATGACCCCCTAAACAGGTATTGCGTTTATTCTGTTACACGCTGTATTATACTTATAAGTTTTGAAATTGCAACGCTAGATGGCACAGTCTACTTCGTCCACGTTCCCCTAAACGGAGCTTGGAACGAAGAACTATAGGTGGCAGCACAGAAACGTCAACGTTGACTATTCGTAACGTTAAAGTTTCGAATATGCAGCACTAGATGGCAAAGTCAAGATGGCAGCCGTGCACGCTCCCTATATCTATTAGTTGACCTTATTGAATTAATACTCTCTACCATAAATCCAGTGGCGGCGTAATATGGGTCCACATTGTGGCGGTTTTCTATGAAACAACCTACGAAAAAACCAACCAAGTGCGAGTAGGCCTCGCCCACCGAGGGTTCCGTACAAATTTGTTGCTACAAATTACTTTAAATAAAGACTAGGGTTCCGTTTTTTTTCCTTTTGAGGTAGGGAACCCTAAAAATAACAACTTTTATACAGGGTGTAAAATGGTTTGAAATTGATTAGTTTCATCACTTTACTTCTTCAACCAACGAAAGCGGTAAGTTAACCGGCAATGCTCAGTGAATGTTGTTAAATCTGGTCTTTGTGTACGCGAGCTCTTACAGATCGACTCTTGCGCAAACCGTTACAAAATTGCAAAGTAAAAGTACTCCAGTTTAATCGAGATACACTCTTATATTTCGGCTACACCATCACCAGCTCCGGTAGCCGTGATCGTCTAGTGGTTAGGACCCTACGTTGTGGCCGTAGTAACCCAGATTCGAATCCTGGACACGGCAGTGATACACTGTCGCGGCGGAGTTATTGTTTTGGTTTTCTGGAAATTTGTGTGTATTTGGTTCATTAAAATAAAATTTTAGCGTGGTTACGTATTAGTATGGTCCACCGACATAGAGACAATCTCCATAGAGTAGACGCCCTGTTGGCTAACAAAATAATCGATCATAAAATAAGATTCTACCATCGGACATCCAGACGCACTGCATCTTACCATTCCTACCTTGTTGCTATTCCACCAATTCGCACTAAGCGTTTTCAAACGTCTTTTATAAAGCGCACAGCAAAGGAGTGGAACTCTCTGCCTGCGTCTGTGTTTCCAAAAGCTTACAACCCTAATCTCTTCAAAGTTAGAGTGAACAGGCTCCTTCTGGGTAGGCTCGCTCCATCGTAGACTTTGTCTCTGTCATCTCTGACATAGACTAGAGTCAAGAGCAAACCCATTACAAATAAAGAAAAAAAAAAGATAAGATATTTAGTTTTGCAAATATGGGTATATCATCTTAATATTTTTTAACCTTCCAATAATATTTATTTTATTTCGGTATAAAAACAGTAATACAATGCAATGTTATACATAATACATTGATTTTCTTACATAAGTATTTATTATACTACGAGTACTAACAACAGAGGAGCTCGTGGCTAAATAATAACAGCCGCACTGGTCGATCTTTAAGGTTAAGCAACGCTTGCCAAGGTTGGTCTGTGGATGGATGACCATCTTAATATACCGAGTTTCCTCCGTGCCTCGGAAAGCACGTTAAGCCGTTGGTCCCGGCTGTCATTTGTAGATCTTTGGCAGTCGTTACGGATTGTCAGAAGCTAGTAAATCTGACTCCAGTCTTGCCAAAAAGTACCGTGTTACCCAGTTAATGGGTTGTGGAGGTCTGGTAGGCAGCCGCTCCACGTAAAACACACTGGTATTCAGCTGAATCCGGTTTCACTGGAAGCCGACCCCAATATAGTTGGGAAAAGGCTAGGCAGATGATGAGTACTAACAACATTATCCACTTAGTACTAAATGAAAGTTTGTGAGGATGTCTCTTACTGTTTGACAAAAATAACTCCGAACGGATTTGGATGTGAACACATTATAATATATTTAATAACCTGAATTAACACAATTTTTAACTGACAAAATTTTCTGAAATCCCGCGGCACGGGAAAAACGGGATATGCGCGTACGAAGTCGCAGGCAGAAACTAGTTTAACAATAACATAATCCCTTTAAAAAAAAAAGCAAACAAAATAAACTATTAAATCTCCAATCAGTGTTACTTAAACCATAGTTTAAAACAATATATTCACCTCAATCAGAACTAAAACTTGCATCTCAATCATAAGTTTAATCGAATGAAAACAGGATCCTTTAATTAGAACACCGATTACTTCCCGAGGTTCGGAACAGCTGAGTTAAATCACTGTTCTACTGTAACTAGTTTTAACTGCTTGTAACTAGTTTTAACTGGTTATAACAAGTTTCTTAATTGGCTTTGAAGAGGATTTCATTACGCGAGCAGAATTTTAAGAGGTGTTAGATTAAATGTGTTGAAGCCATATGAATATTGACAACCAAATCCGAAGTAGGTGTCGGAGCGAAACGGATTATATTAATTGTTGGCTGAGATTAGAGGTGACTTAATGCGGAATGAGTCAGGCCCGGACTCTACCAAAGCGGAGAAGACACGAGCGGAGCGGAGACGTGTTTTCAAGAACCAATAGAATTTCTTTAATCACACATCTCGTCAAGTTTAGTGGATACCACTGAGCGGATTTGCATGGCGCGATGGAAGCGGAGATGTGAGCTGTTCCTCGCTGAGATTGAGCTGGGCCGTGGTACAAGGCGGAGATGTGAGCGTTGCCTCGCAAGCTGACGATGGCGCGCAGCGGAGACCAGATGTGTGCGGCGTGCAGTGAAGTCAGCGCACAACTCCACCCTAGCCAGTACGCATCTCCGCACAGTTTCGGTGGATACACCCTAGTTGAAAAACATCTCTTCTCGTCTCCGCTTCGGACATCTGCGCACGTCTCCGCTTTGGAGTCCAGGCCTTTACACGACGGAATATTGCCATACCCAAACACAACGCAAAGTCTGATGCCATAATGATTATGTTACACACAAACAGTTGTATCGTTTCTCCGGGATTCGTCGAGTTTCATTGTCTCAGCGTTTTACTGGTACCACTGTTGGTTCTGGCTTTCAGGAGTTGCAGTTGGGAATGTGTGGCGAGCTTGCCTTACATCATGCCTTTGTCGACGCGAACCCTGTGGGCTTTATTGGTGTTTTCTTTGTAATACTAGTGTAAGCTTCAGATGCCTGAGTCCTAATATTACCTAATGCAATTTGAATTTAACTTAAACTATCGGCATATGTTTGTTTGTTCCCAACAGCTTGTCTGTCAACAAAGATCTCTTCTAAAGACTTCTGCGCACTTTTGTCTCTTGCGACACGTATCCATTCCGGATCATTTCTTTTTTTGAAGTCGTCCTCCCATCTCTTTATTTGTCTTCCTCTATTTCTTTTACTTCATCTTGGATACCATTCTGTAATTATCTTAGTCCATTTCTCTTTATTCTCTCTTAACATGTGCCATGTCCATCGCTATTTAAATTGTTTGCAAACAGTGTGTGCGTTTTGAAATTTGGTTGTAAAAAACAAAACTTGTGCTCTACAGGTGCACCCTGTAAAGTAAAGCTCGAAATGTTTTGAGAATACTTTCATTGTACGTACTGCTAAGGAGGAATACCCTGCCGGAGTCTGTTTTTCCTGTTTACTACAAGCTATTATACTTCTGCGCAAACGTACTCCATTGTCGAACACATCAAAATTTTTCATGAGAGATTGTTTTGTGGTCAGACGCGAGCCTACCATTAAATAAAACGTTTTGTGGAAAACATTATATATTTCTTTAAACCTCCTTTTATGAACCTGTTATTTCACCCACGGCGCCTAAAATTAGCAAAGTAATGCTGCCTTGCTGAATAATTGCTAAGTGTGGTAATTTTTCCTCCGTAAAACCCTTCATTACTGACTAACATTACAACAGTAAATGGGTTGCGCGAGTGAAAAATAGTCATGTAAAATGGTACGGTTATTAATTATATTATGGTTTTAGTGGATTTATTTTAATTTTAATGATGGTTTTATTTTAATTATATTAAATTGAATTGCAATTTTATATTTGTCGTGGATAACGATATTGTTTTAATAAAAGTTGCTTAATTGATTAATGTAGTAGTGGGGCAAACGCCGTGACGTTATTTAGTAATGGCGGCTCGTGGACAGAGTCGTTTTGGAAAGTGGGGATTGTCGAACGGGCACTTCGCATCGGGACGCGGACCAAGTCACTTCTCCAAAACGAAACTGTCGGTTTGCCTAGTTAGATTGATTTGTGTGTAGTATTTAGTTTATTCGATTATTAAAATAAAAGTGCTGTTACATTTATACTTCATGTTATACAATGCCACCGACGAAATGGACCCTTTACCACCGAACCAAGATGGTGACGACCCTAGCGCTCCACCGTCGCTGACCTCGACATATTTATTATTGTATATTTTAATTTAATTTTAATATTGGGACTTGGTGCCCTAATAAAGAAATTTGATTGATTGATTAATACGCTGCATACTATCACACTGGAAGCCATCACCAACGAATTTGGGACAAAACGGGCAGAACATGATCTTAAATAACGATTATTCCAAGATCTACACCAGCCGTACTCAACCTTCTTTCTCTCAGGGTCACATTGAGCTTCTACTATTGTCATGATGGGCGGCCATATTCTACATTAAAATGAAATTATACATTTAATAGTATCTACATGAATGGGACTTTTGTATTTGTGACAAAAAGACCGTTTTTAGGTATAGCATGGGGAAAATTACTTTTTTACAAAATAATAAAACCGTCTTCCAAAAACAAAACACTACAAAAATGTTTTATTTTTCACTTTTTAGTAGTACGCAGGTACTACTAAAAAGTGAAACCACAAACACAGAGTGCTGGCGTGATGTTTTGTTATGAACTGGTGTAAACAATCAAAAGACATGCGGTTTCAGAAATCCCGATCCATATGCTATCAAAAACAAATACACTCAGGCGTCGAATAATTCCTCCGCATCGCCGTCATCCGGAAACGTGCCCAGAAGACTGGCAGCTTTGCCACGTTGAATGGCAATGCTAATTCTTTGAGCAAAGAACGAGCCAGCCCTCTGGTATCATTTATTGTAGAATTCCGTTGCCTACCTTCAAAGTTCTTCATCAGATCTTCACCAAATTTATATGGGACCAGTCCGAGAAAATATTCTTCCAAACAAAAAAAGAATCATCCGAATCGGTTAACAATTGGCGAAAATATCGCTGAACTAACATTTGTCATGGGATCCCATCATCAGATCCTGACGTATACCTTCCATCATCAGCTCAGCAACATGAGATGATGATTATCAGGCACAAATATCTGAATTGCGTTAGAATGTTTTTTCATAAACTTTCTAATCTACATTGTAGGTGCTTATAACATTGAGGGTTTCCCTCAATTTTCATTGGATCCCATCATGAGTTTCTAACTTGGCGACAATAGAGTATAGGCTTGCGAATTATTTTTTTTTTAATCCCGCAATTAGCGGAGAAATCGGTGAACACACATAAAAAAAATACATACAGCCGAACGTAGAACCTCCTCTTTTTTGAAGAAGTCTGTTAAAAAACACATTGATGGTTGAGAAATAGTCTTAGCACATTGTCAAGAATTGAATCAGCACAATATAGATAAACACACTGACTAAATATAACATCAGTAGTAATGTGATAGACTACCGGGCCACACGGAATATCCTGGCGGGCCACATGCGGCCATAGCTGATCTAAAGACCGTATCTGCAAATATTATTACCATAACAGAAGAACGCATTCGAAACAGTTGCTCCACGTAAAACAAATGACGCCCTTTTAAAACAAACCACGTTCTATATCTGAGAACATTACAAATCTGAAACAAAAGACAACACGTATTCGACAATAGAATAAATGTCACAATAAATATTCGATTATTGTGATTACTCGGCAAAATACTTGGTATTCGGAACAGGTTTTTACTCCCCGACTGAATTGGAACGGTAACAAAAAGGACGATAGCACTACAAGTCTACAACTTGTTCAGTGTTGTGTTTTTAGTTTGCTGACCTTACACTGGACTGTGAGTAGGGTTGCCAAAAGTTTGTTTACAGTTCTAGGGAACGGAACACTACAGATCAAAGGTCAAAAATTGGGCTCAAGTGGGAACGGCAGTAGTGATTTTAAGTTTGGAATATTCGACTGCTTAGATTATTTCAGTAGAAACAAATGAGTTGGCTTTCGGCGTGTGTGTGTGAACAGTATACGTTACAGAACTACGGAATCTCCATGTAGGGCTTTCACTGCGTACATCTAAAGAGTAGAATCACCTGCTGGACTCTGTTTCTTAATAGCTAGAACCTGAGGGTCTTAAAGTCAAGAGTAAGTAAATAAGTTAGTTCTAGGTAAGCGTTCTCCATCATTGACCACATCATTGCTCACCATCACGTGAGATAGTGGTCAAACGAAAGCCTATCAATAATAAAAAAGAGACGAATTTCATCAGCCACAGAATTACCCTTTTTCAAGGATAGGTTATCATCAAATCACTCCTCCCGCTCTGGGCGGAGCAGAAGGGAGTATCAGCCTCTTACTGACTATAACCCATCCGTGTTCCTCCTAATGCCCTTGGCATTTCAGGGCCGCGGTGACTCTTTCTAACAAATTCGGCAACCCACAGAAATACCCTACTACAATTTGAAACAAAAGACTCCGCAAGGGTCCACCAATCTAGCTCGAAACTCACTGACCCACATCAGCCACACTTCAGCATCTTCAGCGCCTCCACATAATTGTGTTTTCATCAAACTACTAACAAGTCCTTTAATGGACTATAAAGTGCGTTCAAGAGCCACTAGATTGTCACTAGAACTTAAACAGGACGTCCCGAATCACTTCTGACGCTTGGTCACAGCGTCCCGAAGTGTCTACCCGACTTACGAGTTTGGAAAATAAACATAACTGCTCCTAACCAGTTTACACTGGATATTGTTCATATATTTAAGACTAAACTAAAGGATCTTTGTTTGATTAATTTGTAAGTTTCAGCGGTTTTCAGTGCGTGGTAAAGTTATGAAGAATGTTTGGTTTATTATGCTGGCTAAGTAAATGAAGTATTGGAAAAACCGCTCTATTCTGCAAACATCTCACTTTAAAAAAATTGGCGTAGTGAGCATGAAACGAACTGTAATTTCTTCTTATTTGGATGGATTGACAGCCCACTTCATATTCTCTTCACCTTTCCACGGCGAGATTTTTATAGAATAGCAGTAACTACTGTTTATTTTGCTCACATAACTCTTTATGTAAGCATAACTAGCTATTCTAACTCGTGGCAAGGAGCTCGTGGCTAAATAATAACAGTCGCACGGATCGATCTTCAAGGTTAAGCAACGCTTGCCGAGGTTGGTCTGTGGATGGGTGACCATCTTAATAAACTGAGTTTCCTCCGTGCCTCGGAAAGCACGTTAAACTGTTCGCCCGGCTATCATTTGAAGATCTTTGGCAGTCGGTACGGATTGTCAGAAGCCTGTAACTAAATCTGACTCCAGTCTTGCCAAAAAGTACCGTGTTACCCAGTTAATGGGTTGTGGAGGTCTGGTAGGCAGCCGCTCCACGTAAAATACTGGTATTCAGCTAAATCCGGTTTGACTGGAAGCCAACCCCAATATTGTTGGGAAAAGGCTAGGCAGATGATGAACTAGCTATTCTAACCAGCTAACTACGAAAATTAACCCTTCCGTTCCCTCCTAGATTCGCTCTGGAACCATGTTCTTTGAGTTTCGCTTTTGAGCGTCGTAATGTTGACAAGTATTTTTTTCTGTCAGTGTCCACAGTTGATAAAAATATTATCTACCATAGAGTTCACTCGTTCAGAAACGAAAAAAATCGCAAGACGCATAGAAATAAAGTTTTAATCAGTTTCTCTTCTGGGACCAATGATCCCGTACCGCACGTACAGGACAAAAATTACGATCATTTATTTGAGACGGGGTAGAGGGATCGTTCACTCTTTCTTTGAACAGATTAGGGTTGAATGTGTTCAGAAACAAAGATTCGGGTGGAAATTGCAAGCAAGAATAAAGTTTAAGAGCCGCAGTTGGCAGCCCTCTCTCAATTTGCAATGCATTAGCAATAAAAGTTTCCCGTTTCAAGACACCCAGCTTTCACACAAAAATGTTGAAAAATATGATATCTCAAGAGGTAACACTATTATACATTTTAAACTGAAAATCACAACACAATTGCGATATTTACTAACGTAATAAAATTGAAATAATGGATCTTTGAGTCATCAACTAATTAGCGTATGGTGTAAACGAAAAATAACGTCTTTACATTTAGCAAAGATTTTTCCTAGGTCACACCTTTTTTGTTCTTTTTTTAAGTACCGGTGGGTATCATCAAATAACTCCTTCCGCTCTGGGCGGAGCGGCAGAGAGTGTCAGACTCTTACTGACAGAAACCCATCCGTGTTCCTCCTAATGTCCTTTGCGTTCCAGGGCTGCGGCTTTCGAACAAATTCCGCAACAAATGTTATGTCTAGATGCTTATAATATTTCAAATTCAATAAAATCATGACAATCTTCATGATCAATTTTGTTCATGAAAACATCTCATGAACTTACCGCCAAGGTTTAGTCAACTAAAAGCTTGGACATGCATAACATTCAAAACAACTCAGATATTAGAATTAAATTCACTTCCAAATATTCACGAAGTAATAAAACATTTCAGAAGTTGGATTTGCGGTATCTTCCAACGTGGCAGGTATATTAAAACGTCGATGTCAAGATATGCGAGATATTGCGGGTTTGCAGCTATGTACCGTCTGAGAAGTACGACCGCTGAAATGCAATAAGCGACAGGTACTTTAGAGTGGACGACTGCAGGTACTTCGGTGCTTCATGGAGCTCGGCTGCACTACGCTAGTAGCTATTTATATTATCTGTAACTAATCTAAATTCAAGTATCTCAATATTTTTCGATTTCTACGTCGTTGGATTCCTTATCGAAAGGCGCATATTTCTACATTAAAATAAAGCACATATTATTTGCTTCTAGTTTTAAGCTGGTCTTAAAAAAAAATCAAGTATTTCAAACGGACGTAAAAATTGAGCTTCTCAACAAAATAAAAAACAAAAAACCTGGTTAAGTTCTTCAACATCTATTAATAGCATGTCTAAAAATCGTTTAAGAGTCATTTTACATTCATAGGAGAAATATTCAAGCTGATGAGGAGCTCGTGGCTTAATAATAACAGCCGCACGGGTCGATCTTTAAGGTTAAGCTACGCTTGCCAAGGTTGGCCTGTGGATGGGTAACCATCTTAATATAACGAGTTTCCTCCGTGCCTCGGAAAGCACGTTAAGCCGTTGGTCCCGGCTGTCATTTGTAGATCTTTGGTAGTCGTTACGGATTGTCAGAAGCCAGTAAATCTGACTCCAGTCTTGCCAAGAAGTACCATGTTACCCAGTTAATGGGTTGTGGTGGTCTGGTAGGCAGCCGCTCCACGTAAAACACTGGTATTCAGCTGAATCTGGTTTGACTGGAAGCCGACCCCAATTTAGTTGGGAAAAGGCTAGGCAAATGATGATGATGAGGAGAGATATTCAAAAACAAAAATTATTCTTAAAAACTGTTTTTATTCTCATTTTTAATTTTAGCACTGATGTAGTTACCATTAAATCAGTGATTAAACGAAATTAAATGCGATTGGATTTTTTTGTTTCATTGGTAATACTTGTGACCACACCGCACCATGTCTTTTGTCTTAGTTAGGACTTTTATACACATTAGCAAATATGATAGTCATATGTGCTAATGTGTATAAATGCCCTACCGCTGGACAAACAACTAAGAAAGAAGAAGGCGATCTTAAAAATCGCTTCATCTTATAAATTGGTCCACAAAAATTCGTTCACCGCCATATCTAATTCGAAATTTAAAATTAATTTAATTCGCTGTACGGCTTTGTATATAAACAAACGTAGCACGCACCAAGAGTATCTTATATAAATAAATAAATAAATATAAATTGATAACCTCTTATCAGCAAAATGTGGAAGGTCGCGGCTATAGCCCTGTTATCAGCGCTGTGTCATATCTATGCGCGTGAGTACATACGATTCGTAATGTTTAATCCATATTACTCATAATAATATCTGTAGGTACCAGGGGAGCAGAGAATGCAAGGTATTGAAATATTATGTGATTGCTTCCATGACAAATATTAGCTTACAAATATAGAACAGCATGTTTTTAATATTCTTCAACAATATGTGTATCTTCCAATTTTTATTCTGACAACAATTTAACCTTTCCTTATTTCAAATAAGTTAAGCAATCATTGCTTGATAACCAGGTCAGTAAGCGCACTAAGGTTGTACTTTAATTATTCTGTATTTTACAGCATCAGCCCTCATCTTTGATTAATAAGCACTGACTGGAATCATGGCATTAAATTAAAAGAAAAAATAAATTTATTTGACACACTCGAGACACAATACACTAAAATAAAATAATGAAAACTAATACACCACCTATGACCATATAAGGTGTCCCTCACGGTGGTGGTGCAGAAAGGTTGATTTCTGCAGTAATACCAGCAGTGCGATTCTGTAAATATCTTTATCTCTTCTGTAATATGTGTAGGCTCAAGTGAAGTGAACACGAACTGAGCTGTTTATACATACAAACTATATAGAATTCACTTCTCGTAATTTTACACGGTAGTCATAATAAATGGTGAACATGATTAAAAATCCAGATATACCGCTATATCCAGTTATGCTCGAAGTTAACCCCTTGTTCACTTTGGAAAAGGCAAGCCAGATAGTGATTTCATCACATACCAATACAAATTAAAGTAAGATCGACCTCTAAGATACTATACCTTATAAATTATAATAACTCATTCCACCACATCATAATTCCCATTACTTCTCGCTGCAATGAATATTACACAAACCAATTAATCCCATCTGCCCCTAGTTACCGGCTGAAAACCTCTGAATCATTTACCCTCCCCTCACCCCTCGTCCTCCGTGAAGGCTGAATGGCGGAACCTTGAACTTACCGCGTCACCGTGACTCATAACTATTTATCAACATCTGCGGTAGCTGGGAAACGTATGCGGAAGTTTTTAGGGTTCTGTAGAAAAACAGACAAAGACCTCCTTCCTTACTAGTGGCCGGTCCCACAGTAATCGTGCTTTTTTTATTTAAATCCTCACTTAGCGACAGTTCTGATTCCAATCGGAAACCAATTTAATCGCAATATAAATATATAGTACTTTCAGAGACTCTAAAAAAAACAAATCAAAACTTTGAATACTTTATAATTTTACTAGCTGTCGCCCGCGGCTCCGCCCGTGTGAATGAAAAAATATCCTATTTTCCAGACAATAATGCCTGAAAGGATCATCACAAAATTTGGCACAGAGGTAGGCTTTGCCAAATTTCGTGATGATCCTTTCAGGCGTTTCGACGTGAAAGAGTATCAAACATCCATCCATCCATCCTAACAAACCTTCGGATTTATAATATTAGTAGGAATTAGGGTAGTTTTTGTAAAGTCTCTGTTGTTCTCAAATAACTATTTTATGCTATAGGTATAAAAACTATTACTACACAAAATCCTTTGGTTTGAAAAATCTACTCTAGTTTCCCTTTGACCAAAGTTCATTGAAAAACTCTCCGTACTTTTCCGCGCCTCAAACGCGCTACTTTTTTAGTGTTGGTTTCAAAAGGTGTAATGCAAAAGAAAACACGTTAGTTTTTATAACATTTCATGAAAAAAAACTACATCAAACGAATTGCTTGTTTTACAGAACCTCGCTTATTTTACCTGTGCCCAATAAGCTCAATTTAATATGAAAAATGTACTCATATTTTTATTTCCCAGTTTTTTTAAGAGCTCGCTTTTGGCCCGAGGCATCCGTGTTCGCTTTGAAAAAAATATGAAAGAGAAAAATGAAACCGATTCAGCCCTATATGAGATTTAATAATAACAATTTTATTGGGTTCTGGGATAGACAGGTTTAATATAATAAATGTTTCCATTATACCGTTTTACGTGTAGCAGGGCAGTGAATTTCAATAAAATATATAAAAGTTTTTGGCGTGATAACGTCAAAATTTGATGAACGCCGGCTGCACGCATGAAAAACTGTCAATGACAATTGAGATGTGAGAGTGCAAGCGAGAGCGCGGAACAAGCGATAGAGAGGCACGATTGGCCTAAGCGATCGGCTTGTTTGTCAAGAATTCAATTGTTTTCTTATGACATTATCACGTAAAATTATTATCGTCCGTATACCGACTTTACAGACAACCAATTATTTTCTAATTCTAAAAATATTATGTTATACTCTTGTGCTTATTTATTATCTTCTTTCAAATGTTTTGTAAACAATTAAAAGCTTTGTACTGTTCTATAAACATTTCACTGTGACTTTTAACTTATAGTCAGTTTTTAATCCCGGAGACTAAATTGACAAGTGCAAGTGACAAAACTGACTGAAATTCTATTGTTATCTATGTCAGTTTGCCATTTGCACTTGTCAATTTAGTCTCCGAGATTAAAAAGAGACTACAGGTGAAGTGAACATAAAGTGAACTGTCAATTCCTCCAATCAAAGCAGAATGACAGCTCACTTCAAGTACATTCCACCTCAGTTTTCACAAAAAGATGTTTAGGGAATAGACCATCTATTATCCCATTGAATATATTACTTGTAATAGGTATTATAAAGCTGAAGAGTTTGTTTGTTTTTTTGAACGCGCTAATCTCAACGAGAACTGGTTCAAATTGAAAAATTATTTTAGTGTTAGATAGCCCACTTATCGAGGAAAGCTAACAATAGCATCACGCTACGTCCAATAGGAGCGGAGCATTAATGACAAATGTAACGTAGACAAAGTTGCGTGGCACAGGAGGACTAGAAAGGCCACTTTAGTAGGTAGAATTATATTGCGATCATAATATTAATAGTAGGTATAAAAATCTGTCAAATTTCATTTTCTTCTTTATCGCTAAACCATTAGGTTCAAGATTGATTGGGAAAATACGACAGCTTCGCGTAGCTTGATGTGCTTTTTGATTCTACTCAAGTGGCCTTTTTAGACCCGCAGCTAGTTCCCCGTATTTATAAAAACCTCTGAAATGTATTGCAACTGATAAGGAAATTCTTTATTCAAATTCTCAATTCAGCAGCATATTGTTTATTCAACTTGAATTTAGAATCAGATTCTTAATAATAACGCCCAGTACCTATTGCAAAAAAAAAATAAAAGACCATCTACAAGTATAGAACAAAATTCGAATCACGAACATCATAATAGATTTTTGGCAAGATAGGAGTGGCTTCCATCGAGAAATAGCACCACAAACAAATGAATATTAATGTTTTGGACAGCAGTAGTAATAAATAGCCACACTAACAAAAGATAATAAATATCTTGAATTTATGAGAGTAGTGCTTTGTTAGACTATTTCAGAAAGTAGACATATTCATTTTGTTGAGTCATTTGCCAACCGTCTATGTAGGTTTCCTTCTTCTCGAACTTGAGAATTTTCTCTATCATTATTTCTCACATAAAATATTTATTTACACCCATAGGCCGTCAACCTTCAAAGCAAAAGCATCTTCAAGATTCGTTTGTACCATAATAGATAGATATTGACACCAGTCGGCACTTATTAAAAATTCAGTACAAATTGAAGTTTACGGTAACGCGATCGAGTGTGTTTAAATAAAAAATTCTCACTAAAGGTGAATTTCACCAATGAAACTGAACGCGATCACCATACAAACCACGTTTACGAGCTGTCAGTGTCGTTATTTTCTGAGGAATATTGATACTGACAGATCTTGAACGCAGTTCAGTTGTACTGATAGCGTTCAGTTTCATTTGTAAAATCTACTCTTAGGCTACAAAAATACTAAGCAATCTATGAAGCAAATAAAACCATAAATACTTCTTTTAAATACAGAGTATTTTGTAACATACCTCCTCCTAAAATGTATGTATATTTCTGCACTGCAGTTGACCACAGGCTGTGTCAAGAAACGCCGAAGGAGAAGCATTGTCTGATAGAGTACAGCGTGCGAGATCGATGGCCGCACCAGCTCAGGTAAGGAGCGTTGCATCGTAACAGTTACTAGTCTAAGAACAAGAACAGCGCCAGTAGAAAAAGATGACTTCACAACAAGTTCAGACTTTTAAGCAGTTGATTTGCTTGAAAACCTACTACAACAAGCTTTATTTATCTTCTTTTCAGCCAAACCTTTCATTTGATAGGTTTCATTTCAGATGGGTGCAAGAAAAGTTTCCAAATTGTATAATAATTTCCAAATTGGTTTTATAATTTATCATATGTTTCTTAGCTTACCGAGCATCGTATTGCAAAATTTAAGCACTATTGTTTGGCCATTACTAATTTAAATAAGCAAGCAAAATAAAAGCAAGCAAGTTTACTGTTTCAGTCACAGTTTTACACAGATAAAAAAATCAATACCTATAGTTATTTCATAGTGATAGCAGTTTTGGTTAGCAGATTGTAATGAAATACGTTTCGAGATTTTTGTATTAGGCTTTCCAAGAAAATGGTGGTCAATAGCGAAGACCACCGTGGTTGTAATAAATAAAGAACTAAATTGCAGTTAATTAAGATGCCTATAAACCGACTTTTCCACATATTTCCACTAAATCACCTAAAAAGATATCTAAATAGGTAGTTAATAGCCTAACCCCCAAGACGTAAATAGTTAAATAAAATACATACTATTTACAGACGTAAATAGTTTTAGTTTGATGGGATAGTTGTCACACTCTAGTTATGAGTTGCGACACCAATCTGGGTAAAGCCCCGTTGACACGAGAACGCTGTCCATTAAAACCGTACTCCACTCAAAATAATCCTATAGTCGTAAACAGTGTTTCACTTCGTATTTTAGTATTTCGTGAAAGCATATGTCACAATTTGTTACAGAGCTGACTCTGTAAAAAATCGTGAAAAGACTCACGATACCGAGCCCATATATGCAGATCCGTTATTTTCCAATCTTTTTTTAGAAACGATATTTTTACACAACACCTTTGCAAACGTAAGATCATGCATGGAGCGACAGGAGCCAGTAAACTCTTGTAGTAAGATTAAGCTAGTGCAAGTGCAAGTGTACACGCCTAAGTAAATGCAGCATAATAGAGTACTCGATATAGCAGATATTTGCATGTGAAATATTGCCAGTATATTGCAGTCTCTATGAGAATGTTTACGATCAGATCCTGTATGGCAATATACACAATATGTTTCCTGTCAACATTGTCAACAGAGCGGGTCGTTTGCTTTCCAATTGCTCAAAGCAGTCCACCCATTGCATAGTTAGTGTTTGCTTATTGTAGAGCAGGTGAAGCTGTATTTTGAATATTGGAACTGATACTTATGCTTAGTTTCATCATCCATTTCAGAATTTTATTTTATATATCAGCTATTACATGCTGAGATAAGAGCCTTTTTGACCTTGCCAGGTATTTTAGTATTGTTATTTCTATACTTTCCTCGCACAAAAGGTTTCGATATCTTTTATTGCACAGCGTCAGGGTGAAGCATAAATTTTTACTGGTAGGAGTTAGATTTAGGTTCCGGAAAATAGAGAGCATGGTGAACAATTGGAGGCGCCTATGTCCAGCAAAGAACTGTTTTAAGCTGATGATGATTTCGGGAATTAAAGGCCTGTTCAGTATTCAGACCTATGCAGTATTCTCTACCGCCCATGTTTACGGTATATTTTCGCTTGCCTTGTGGAACAAAGGCTGATAGACAAGTGACATTCAATCAAGGGTAGCGTGGCGAACGCGATTGTCAAAATGATTGGGATTGACAAACGCTGTTGAAATGTAACGTGACCTGCAATACCTTATATTTTGGCATTTCGACAGTCACATTCACGAATTAAAAAATAATGAATGAATTAGTGGTACCTATCCTGAATCCGTTTGACTGGAAGCCGACCCCCAATATAAAAGCCTAGCCTTTCCCAAATGGGAAAGGCTAGGCAGATGATGATGATTCACTGATAAAATGGCACATTGTCTAGAGCGTCAGGTTCTGCCACTAAAGCGGCGCGTTAGTTTCCTTACTGAAAAGTCCTTATACTCTAACGTTTGCCACTAATACATCAACAAGCCAATAACATCAGATTTCATTAATCACTGACATTTTCTCAGCTGGATATTCTTTATATTTAAACTAATAAGAATTTTCTTTTGATAGCAAACTTGTCATGAGGACATCTACCAACCCGCACTAGGCCCGCGTGGTGGATTACGGCCCACTCTCTCTCACCGAGAGGAGGCCTGTGTCCCAGCAGTGGGAACATTATAGGCTGATTATGCTATGCTATTCTTTTCAGGGTCAGAAATGAACATGCAAATTCTCGCATATTCAATTGCGCTATAATTTAGCTGTAAATTTTACTAAAATTAAATAAATAAATATCGTATATGACCCGGAGTATTTTTACGAGTTTTTTGAAACCACACTAATCCAAATCGGTTCAGTAGTTTCGGCGTTACACTGGAACATACAAACATCTACAGGTAAAATCATAACCCTTCTTTTTGGCTTTGCCGTAGTCGGATAAAAAGAGGTCATTTACCTTTCCAGGTACGTCTACAACTGGTACACTAGAACCTGCTTCGAGATCAGATGGGCAGCTCACTGCCCCACAGTCCCGTCACCAGCTGCCAGCAACAACTTCGCGTCGGAGAAGGAGTGTCTCGACGAGTGTGGCGGATGGGCGTAGCTAAGGACCTTGTCCGATTATAAAGAACTGTGTGCAATGCAATAAGTTTTTTTTTTTAATATTACCTATCCTTAATAAATAAATAAATTGACCCGCACAACTTCGTCTGCTCCACTCCTGTTGGCCTTAGCGTGATGATTTATAGCCTATAGCCTTCCTCGACAAATGTGTTATCTAAAACTGAAAGAATTTTTCAAATCGGACCAGTAGTTCTTGAGATTGGCGCGTTCAAGCAAACAAACAAACTCTTCAGCTTTATATATTTGTTTAGATTCTTCCGTTACTGACTGATTGTGTGACTGACAGACAACGCACAGCTGAAACTACTGGTCGTAGAAAGTTGGAATTTGGCGTGTAGGTTCCTTGGGGAGTGTAGTGCACGGGAACGGGAAAAAACGGGATACGCGCGTACAAAAAGTAAGCAAAAGCAAAAGTAAGCGTAAAGTTAGTAAATAACAACGGCCGCACGGGTCGATTTTCAAGTTTAAGCAACGCTTGCCAAGGTTGGTCTGTGGATGGGTCACCATCTTAACATACCGAGACTCCTCCGTACCTCGGAAAGCCCGTTAAGCAGTTGATCCCGGCTGTCATTTGTAGCTCTTTGGTCGTCGTTACGGATTGTCAGAAGCCAGTAAATCTGACACAACTCTTGCCAAGGAGTACCATATTACCTAGTTAATTGGTTGGGGAAGTCTGGTAGGCAGCCGCTCCACGTAAAATACTAGTATTCAGCTGAATCTGGTTTAACTAGAAGTCGACCCAAATATAATTGGGAAAAGGTTAGGCAGAACGACGACCTATAAATAATAACGACTTGTATTACCCTGGTCGGTCCGTGGATGGGTGGCCAAATCACTATCCATTACATAAATGCCGAAATTTCTCCGTGCCTCGGAAAGCACGTTAAGCCGTTGGTCCCGGCTGTCATTTGTAGATCTTTGACAATCTTTTCGGGTAGGTTCTTTACTCAGAAACGAGAAAATCTGACACGTCCAAGGGGTACCGTATTGCCCAGTTACTGGGTCGTGAAGGTCAGATAAATACAGACCATCAATTAACAGCAATAGCAAGTTTTTTGGTTTATTTTTCATCAGTATAGTCCACCTGCAAGTAACAGCTTTTACGGCGAAACTCAATATTGTTTAGATATAAGGAATTTTAGCTACTGTTCAAGGACTCAGTCTGATATAAATTGTCATAGTAATATCATATCGCATCGCAAGACGAGATATTGTAATATTATTTATGAAAAAAAAAGGACAACAATTTTTCTTCTAATATTTTGTATGGAGCCTAAATCATTTTGCTTCCATACGAATATTAGGGAAAACTTTTTGTGAAAACTTTATTTTGTTTGTATTTCATCATCATCTGCCTAGCCTTTTCCCAACTATATTGGGGTCGGCTTCCAGTCAAGCCGAATTTAAAATAAATACTTAAATAAAAAAATCTTTATTTCAGACAAAATCATAAGTTGTTAGTATTGTTTTTTTTTTACTATTGATAGGCACGCGTTTGACCCCTATCTCACCTGTTGGTAAGCGATGATGTAGTCGAAGATGTAGCACGCCTGCCTAGAAGTAACCTATTCACTCTTGACTTAAAGACTCCCAGGATGTATCTATCAGTAAACACAGTCTCCGGCCGGGAATTCCACTCCTTAGCTGTACGCACTATGAATGTGTTCCCAAAACGTTTTGTGCGCGTGGGACTGGAGTCAGATTTACTGACTTCTGACTATCCGTAACGACTGCCAAAGATCTACAAATGATAGCTGGGACCAACGGTTTAACTTGCTTTCCGAGGCATGGAGGAAACTCGGTATGTTAAGATGGTCATCCATCCACTGACTAACCTGGCTTAACCTTGAAGATCGACCCGTGCGGCTGTTATTATCTAGCCACGAGCTCCTCTTGTTTTGTTTGTATTTGTACCGGAATTAAATAGAACCCCACAACTACATAGCCGTCAGTGATGCAATCCTATTGGTTCTTAACAAACACTACATCCCTCGCGACGCATCCTCGCACATCTTTGGTGGAAACACAGCCTTTTTCCTGGTGAGCCCGAATGACTTTATCTTTGTATTGGCAAGTAAACCAATACAACGAAAAAGCCTAGATTATATCTGATTATTATCTAGTTTCTATCAGAGTAACGTCTTAACTTACTGGGTTTTTGTCAAAAGACTTGAGGTTTTTTTTAGGATGTGAAATCATCAAATGACTCCTCCCGCTCTGGGTACAGCAGGAGGGAGTGTTAGACTCTTACTGACTAAAACCCATCCGTGTTCCTCCTAGTGCCCTTTGCGTTCCAGGGTACGGTGCCTCTTTCGAACGAAGTCCGCAGCCCAACAGCAGGTACTAGTACGTAAGTATACCTAGGTACTTGTCAAAAGTTGTACCTAAACAAATAAATAGTTTCTCAGACTTCACAAAACTGAAATTCGAAATAAAAATCACAACAATCGACCAACGTTCCATTTTGCATAGACTAAGTACTTGAATCTAGAACAAACTTCGATAATTGGCAAAACAAAACACGAACAGACTCCAATAAGTAGGGCAAAGTTTACAATGTTCCGTATTCGTATGAATATAAAATAGAACAATCAGCATGGATGGCAGACGAGGACGGGGCGCGGCGACTAATAGGCGGCTCGCCTAACTTCTGCTATATTTTCCACAGAGTAGTGCAAAGACAGAGGCACCGAGTGGAAACTTGGAATGCTTGTCTTGGTGAAGTACGTAACAGTAAATACTGCTAGCGATAGAATACCGTTTTTTTAGGATTCCGTACCCAAAGGGTAACCGATAGGTAACCCTATTACTAAGCCTCCTCCGTCCGTCCGTCCGTCTGTCTGTCAGCGGGCTGTATCTCAAGAACCGGTAATAGGTAGACAGTTGAAATTTTCAACGATTGTGTGTTTCTATTGCCGCTATAGCAACAAATAATAAAAATTGAGGTTTATGGTACGGAACCCTTCGTGGGCGAGTTCGACTCGCACTTTGATGGGTATTTTTAATAATAAGTAGGTATGATAATTTATTCACCACCTACACACATATTACAAAAATGTTCTCTCAAATTATCTCAGGGGACTTTTACTCTTCGAATTAAAAGTATTGTTTGTCTTAATCCAGTACTTGATCTACCCTTGTGACAAATTGAATCCTTACAGCTATTGAGTCGTGACTGCTTAGAAAACATCCAAAATTTTTCACATTTGTAATATTCCTAGCTTTGGCCAGCAACTTTGCCCGCGATAATGTCAAAATATGCTTAGGGATCATACTACAGCCAGGATTTTAAGTTTCTGTTTACCAAGTCCTAAATCAAGACATGGTCTACCTGTGCGCCATTTTCTCTTTAATTTCAACGTTTAGCCGTTAAAACGTGTAAAGGTTCTAAACTGATTCCTACTTATAATACGCAACCCATAAACATATTTTTTGAATTTACTAGGTAGGTAAGTATGTATTTAGTTTCCATAAGCAGACGACAAAATTTCATTTGCGAACTGTCCTTGATACTTTGCGATAGACTCATGATCTCTATGACCAGTTTTGGATAATGGCTAGTCGAGCGACAGACAGCTAAAGTGACCATTTTGTATAAATAGCCTTGTTTAGCCTTTCAGCATTGCGCATGTTTACGTTCAGTTCAGCAACCCGACCAATAAATCAAATTAATGATACCAACCACAGACATAGTCTAAGTTTACGCATGTTCGAACGACCCTGTCCTTGACACAAAGCCTCTGTCCTCCCCCTACTCTGTGCCGTCACACCCTAATCCCAATCGTGGCTTACAGCCAGTGTTTTGTCGCTGTCGCGGCAACAGGCAGCTTTTACCGGCCTTTTACCGGATTTTTACCGATATTTTTACCGCGAGTGGAATTTTTTTTCGCCATGGGGAACAAAGTTGTGACTTTCACGGAACAACAGCTAGAGGATTATCAGGTAAACGTTTTGTTTGTGGCCAGTTCGAATTGAGTTTCCCTGTTTTAGAAGTTCTTTTTTTCAAACTTTTTGGCGCGAAGTTGTGAACGTGTCGTTTGATTTTTTATTCAGTGTGCTTGTTTTGTGTTCGCGAGTTTAAAGTTTTTTTTTTACTTTACCTAGGTACCAATTTATTAGTGGATAAAAGTGTAACCTTATTGTTTATTTGTTTGAACAGGACTGTACATTTTTTACAAGGAAAGAAATACTTAGGTAAGGTACTTATTACTGAAGTTTTTAAAAAGAAAAATCGATATTACGATTTGAATGCTAGAAACATTTAGTAACCTATATTCAGTTAATCCTTTACTCGAAGCCATTCAGGACATTTTCGACCTCTTATTTACTGTAACAAAAGCAATGCTACCAGCATGTCGTTGATTTTTTTCTTCTTCTTTTCGAATAGATGTAAGTTCTTTAGATTGTTTGGGTCCAGCAAGTGACAAAGCAAGTTCCCCAAAGTGAAGGAGAAGGTACGGGCACTTGGAGTTGTGGCATTGTTCTAAAAAGTACCCGCAGCCCTGGGACACGGGTGTTAGTCATTATTAACATAACATTAATAACATCAGGATTCATTTCATTATTTGATAATTTCATTTCCAAAAAAGAATGGGCATTTGGAGCATTCCAACGTGTAGTTCGTGTTTTGAACAGTGCAGAGTACCAATTCTACTAATTTTATATATTTTATCCGTCAATAATGTATGAAAAATAAGGCTTTTTTCACAGTTTGCGACACTGGCAAACGAATACGCACATTGCTTAAAAAATAGTAGAATTGGCCCTCTCTGTTCATATATTAAGGCACACTCACATTTAATTTGGAAAATAATAATAAAGCTTTAATAATTCCACACACACAAATAAAAATAATACATTAGAATTAGAAATAACGATTAAAATTACAATTACATGCAATACACAACTAAAATACATTTTTACAATCATTAAAAAATAAAATTGATTCAAATATACAATAGATACAACAATAGTTGATTAAAAATAAAATTTGTTCAAATCTATTATTTGAACAAATTTTTCATTTTAATTGGATAACTCAATAATAATTGATTTATAATATAAAATAATAATATTATATTATTGTAATTGCCAGATTAATTTATAATGAACATTAATCAATAATATGAATTAATCGCATGTAATTATTTTATTAGTAAACTGAGATCATATCAGTGTGGACCCCTTTCGGGTAAAAGCCTCCTCGGAAGAATCCCAAGTTAAAATGAAGAAAATTATTTGAAAATACCAACTAAAAATGAACTTTTCCTCCTAAAGAAAATGCAATGTCGGTCACGTTCAACAACAACAATGAAGTTCAATTTAGCCACCTTAAGTCAGATACATATTAATGACCGGTAGATTTAATTACTTATTTAGTAAATGGAAATGCTAACTCAGTATTTTGAGCCAACCAAGTTCATGTAAAGCATGATCAAATATTTTTAACGTTATTTAGGTAGGTAAATAATAAATAACATCCATCTTTTTTTAGCAAACTATCTAAGTATTTCATAATATGACATGGAATTATGATAAACTCGCTTCTACCAGCAGCTTGTCTATGAAATTAACCCAAGGGAATGTACTCGCAGAAGAAAAGTAATCCTCTAAGTTCATTCTTTATGTCAAACTATAGATGTGTTTTATATTAATTTCATCCCAATACACTCAGGAGTTTTCGCGTGAAAGATAAACAATCTATCCTCTCAAACTTTTATATGAGTTTTTATAATAAAATAAGTAGGTATACAATAAGACGTATAGAAAGAAAAGTTTTATTTTTTTATCTAACTCACAAATTCAACATACGAGTACAATGTGTATACTAGTAGATGAACGGTTTAGATAAGCGTCTACGCAAGTTCAAAAGCCTCGCTAAAATATCCAAACTTCTCGCTTTCATTTTTTTAATAAGCCCTATAAAAAACAATCCAGTTATTTCTGCTTATTTCCAATTAAGTAGGGAAGCCAAAAATATACAATAAATAAATAGAAATGCCCGAATGGTATCAAAACCGAGAGCTAAGTACCAGGCGGACAGAAATAGGTAAGAGGCTTACGTTGTGACGCATTGCCATGGTCTGTGAAACCCGTGGCTTCCGTCACGTGCTGATTAATTAATCGGTTTTATTTGGTCGCTTGATTAGTAAGTACATTGGATTATTTGTTATGCAATAGCTGCTGTTTTGCTATAAAGAAAAGACTTCAGTTCAGACAAATGATTTGATTTATGCAGGTGTAGGCAATTGTTTTCATGTCGGTTTAAAAAAAAAAAAAAAGTTGTGCGAAAATATCATCAATCTTTACTGATGAAGACATTACCAACATTGCCATTCAAACCGGCAATGCTGCCAGTGTTAAATAATCCACATCGCTGTCAATAGCAAAAGTGCCCAGACTTTTGCCATTGACAGCGATTTGCTTTATTTTTTGATGCCCAATGATTTATTTTCTTTTTATACGCGTTTGTACATAATTTCGTGATAATTAGTGTAGTTGTTTGGATATTAAATACCTACAATATGTAAACATAATTTGCTACATCATGCTTGAACGACTATATTATTGGTGATCACCAATATGATGTGCAGCGATGGCCCAGTGGTAACGGTCGTGAATAATGTAGATTCGAAATTCGAAAAATATAGTAATAAAACCGGCCATGACTTAAGAACCACAAATTCGAAGACATGTGACATCCGCTAACGCGAACTGAAATTGTATGATTATGACTGGCTTCTGTTCTCAGGGAGGGGTCTGTGCCAGCAGTGGGAACATAGGCGTCTAAAACTAATAATGCAGACAAAAGTGGTTCAGCACGGCTTGTTTGTTCTCTATAAAAAAGATATAAATAAATGTTGTATTTGGCCCAGTACTCAGCCACGGTAGCACAATTCGCTGATGCAACCATAAGGTCTGCTCATGTATCTTACACGTGACATAAATATGGCGCAAAATAAAAGGCCATGAACAGCGGGAACAAGCCACACACGAAGATCGTAGCTATCCGAGAACCCCCAAGGACGTTGTCTTTACTGTTCAGCAGCCGAAAGACGTCCACTGCTGGACATAGACCTCCCCCGAGTGTCGCCACAATTACCAGTCCTATACGTCTCACATCCATCGGCTACCCGCGACCCTCACCAGGTCATCGATCCACCTTGTAGAAGGTCTTCCGGTACGCGGTCGCTGCTCCAGAACAATTTGTTCTTTAATATTGTATTTGTTTATTTAAACATTTATGTAAACACAATACGTACAATATGTACGAAAGCGATGCTTATTTGTAAATCTCTCGGTTCTTCTTTATGAAACAAAATATTCTAAAAATGGAATCCCTAGACTAAATGTCAGTGTTACAAAAACAACATTTCAATTCTGTCCAGCTTAACTTTGTTAGGGACAAACAGAACGTAATCCCGCTTAGTACTAGTCAGTGATTATAATACGAGTAGTTTGAATTTTGATGCTATTTTTAGGTTTGTTTACTTTGTTTGTACTTAGTGATTTTGCAAATATTGAGGGCATTTTGGAAATATTAGGAAAAGTGTTTAGAGAATAGGGATCACATTATTATGTCAGTCGTCACTGACGTACGCCTCCACCTATATCTGCTCATTACCATCCGCGTAGCCGCTTCCCAAGAATGTGGGGTTCGAAATCCAGTCTACCCAAATGCAGCTGAATACTTTATTATCAGATATGCAGTCACTTACTGGTATTATATATAGAGTGACTGCATATCTCCCCTATACAACCCTAAAACTGAATCACAATACAGGCTTCTGTCGGGTAGTCAGTAAAGACAGTTAAAATCTAAGAATGATAGCCTAGCTCATCGGCGTAGTGTTGCCTGCCTGTCGGTATTCTATAGATTGTACTTTGGTGAATGTGCGCAGGAACTCCACAACCTGATCCCACCATCGCCTTTTTACTACTGGAATACCAAACGTACTGCAGGGTACCATCGTACTTGGTCGATATCCGGATTAGTCGGGCCCAGCGCTTCTCCTCCACATTTCTTATGCGCACAGCTTATGTGTAGAACTCTATGCCAACGTCTGTTTTCCCGTCTACATATAACCTGTCTGCCTTCAAAGCAAGAGTGAACAGGCACCTCACGGTTTCAAGAGCAAGCCCATCCCTAATAAAAAAAAAAAACCAACGACTAAAAGTACTATCCCAGGCACGGAGAGGTCTCGACATGTAATGTATGGTCACCCATCTGCGCGTCTACTTCAGGAGACATTACAAAAACGACCAGTGAGTCCAGGAGACATTACAAAACCAGCGCGTCGGCCTATCAAATTTCTCTTTCAATAAAAATGGGGCAAATATTACAACTAAAGTACACTGTCCCATTGCTGGGCAAAGGCGTTCCTCTATACCTTCCAGCGTTCGCAATTTTGTTATCCTTCCTTCCTATTCTTAAAGAAGCCATCTAGGTACCATTTCCTTCCCGGTCTGCCACGGCCCCGTGTTGCAGGGCACCAATCCTGTGTTTTGCGGACCCACTACTTATCCTAATGCAATGGGGCAATTTAATGACAAAATCAAGTTCTACGTTCATCCTTGCTGCTACTTCTCTGTTCAGCCCAATTGAAACATTACAGCTTTGCCCCTTCACCGTTACTTACTATAGGCACATCGAATTTGATGCCGATACAAATCTGCCCTAATGCGGATAAAGCTAAGCTCTTGCGTCACCTACGCACCATATATGGCGTAAACCGTAACATATTTTTAGGCACAAGCTTATCGGATTTAATAAACACTTCACCATAATGTGAACTATCACGTAACAAACTATAACTACTAGTTTGCACGGAAATCTTAGCAGCGAAAATACCGTTTAAAATAATGGCTTTCCCTAGTTTTTCCGTGTTATTATGAGTCATTGCAATGCTGACCTTGTTTGACCAAATGTGACTTCAGCTGTACGTATTTGTTTGGCTGCCTGCAATGTCATTGACCTTGCTGTTTTAGGTGTCAAAGTTCAAGCACGTGTATTTCACTGAAATAGACAAAATAATGGCTAGGGTGTGATTCATCCTTGCATACAATGGCAATGTTGCATGAAATGGTAGTTTAGGAGTGTCAAGTCAGGGGGCAATGGTCTTAAAGTTCTGTATGATACAAAGGCTATATTGCGGACGGCTTATATTGAGGATATAAATGGAAAAATAACAAAAACATGGTAGGTAAATAATCCACTGCCAGGGTTGCGGAAACTGTTCGAAAGAGTTACCGTGGCCCTGGAAGTCAAAAGGCATTAGGAGGAACACGGATGGGTTTAGTCAGTAACAGTCTGACACTCCCTTCCACCCCAACCAGAGCGGAAGGAGACATTTGATGATTTCCCATCCTTAAAAAAGTATAAAATATTAAATTAATTATAACTACCAAATTAATTCAAACTACCAATAAAAATCAAATTAATTCAAACTACCAACTGATTCAGTGTTGTTAGCACACAAACTTCAGAAGTTTCTGCTGTCAAAATATTAACAAAAAGCAGCATTATTATAAACAGTGATTAGAAGTAGAATAAAGTAAAATATTGAACGCAGACAAATAATTATTTATTTTAAGATTTATTTTTTATTGTAAATTATATCATGTTTTGTATGTCCCCAAATTATTTTGAAAACTACTTATTCAGTAGATTTTTTAAGCACATGGCCACAGGTATGCGATAGAGATAGCACTAGAGACTTGTTAGCACTAAAAAGCTATGGAGTAGATCAGTTGTAAAAAAAATAGAATTTCATTTGTTTATCAGATAAATTAAATGATTCACTGTTTTGTGACAAATGTGTGTTTAAGTTGGAGTACATTTCACCTTTGAATACTAAAAAATTGTGCTTATCTTAAATTTTTTTGTTCTTTATTTGTTTACTGTGACTAGGCGATGTCTGTTTTTTTTTTTTTTTCTAAAACATATGGATACTTCACCTGCAGAAGCCGCCCAAATGGTAGCATTGCTGAATTCTGGACTTAGTCAGCGTGTTGTGGCTGTTCATAGAGTCTACAAACGCTATCGGGAGACTGGTTCGGTTGATCTGGCAGGAATCGGGTCACTTCTGAGCGAGATGATCGATCTATTGTAACAACTTCTTTGCGAAATCGACGCCTTAATGCTATTCAATTGCAGCAGCATAATGTACGTAGGGTGGCTGTAAGTGACTCTACAATTACAAAAAGGTTGAAGGAACGTGGACTGATAGGTACCACACAAACCAGTAAATGGGCCGAAAGTAACTGCAAACCATCGAAAAGCGCGCCATAACTTTGCACGACGACGCCTCAAGAAGTCGTCTTATTTGTAATACGTTTGAATACGTTGTATTTTATTGGTAATATATATTTCGTTTATTCATTAACTTGTATTATATATGTTATTTCTTTGTATATTTCTTTTTTCCGAAAAATATTCTATTTTGAATTTTATTTATTTGCTGTACACCTACCTACCTTAGTGTGTTTCTTTTTAACTCAAAGGTTGACTGGTAGAGAATACCTTGTTGCATTAAGTCCGCCTATGTCCCACAATTGTACATGAAGTTTAAATAAATAAATAAACACTGAACCTGTTACTGTACGTCAAATTGTCAATGTCAAGTATCATGTAAAAATCTAGTGTTTATGAAAGGAAACTCTGGTTTTAGTGATTAATCTACTTTTACTCTGCTTTTAAGCCCATTATGGTGGTTTTAATAGTGTTTTGTAATTTTTATTTAAAATAAAAATAGCTGAAATAATGTAATTTTTTTATTTCACATTTCAAAGATGTTTTATATTTCGTATTTTAAGTACTTGCGAGATAGTATTTTGTAATTTTTATTTAAATTAAAGCAAAGTATGCATTTTGCCCAGCCCTGGACAGGAATAATGAGGGGTAATGACTTACCAAATATCAGGAGGTTAGAATCATGATGAAGTAAAATTGGGACTAACGACTATTACCACATAGTATGGATTTAGATTCATAATACACTGGACAGCAAATAAACCGAGCCATCCGCTACCTAGGCACTCTAATTCGATTTTCTCAAAAACTAAAAAACCTACAATTATCAAAGTTGTACCTACAGAAAGTGCGTTTCATGGTGATTAAAATGAAAGGAAATTCATTAGGTTTAATCAATATTTCAGTATTTATTAAGGATTTTACAAAGAAGAGTCGTTTTCCAGTCGTGACAATCGTTAGTAATGATAAAGTGAAAAAATAAATTAAAGCCAAAAACAAAGATAAAATCAAAAAAAAGTTTTTAAATAATATTCCGTATTTCCTCCCCTTGCTCGGATAACTGCCAGCATCCTTGTATTCATCGACCTTACGAGCCTGACGATAAAATCTTGAGGAATTGTATTCCACTCCTCTTCAATTGCGATTCGCAGCTCTGGAAGCCTTGTTGGAGCAGGTACCCGGGCTCGAACCCGACATTTCAGCTCATCCCATAAGTGTTCTATCGGATTCAATTCCGGGCTTCGAGCTGGCCAGTCCATCGTACGAATGCTGACGTCGCGTAGATACTGGGTCACCACATGAGCAACATGAGGCCGTGCATTATCATGCATCAATTGCATATCCTGTCCGATATATCCTGCGTAAGGTACCACATGGTCTGCGAGGATTTCAGTAATGTAGCGATGAGAAGTCAGTCCACGTGTACGGCCCGTCGGTTCGATGAAAACTAACGCTGTATGTGCTGTTAACGAGATGCCGCCCCAGACCATTATCCTCCTCCATAAGCAACAGTTTCCTCGATGCAACACTGAGAATAACGTTCTCCAGGGCGACGATATACTCTCTGACGTCGATCACTTCCATGTAGACTCACCCTGGTCTCATCAGTGAAGAGTACATTACTCCACTGCTCTAATGTCCAATCCCTATGCTCTCGAGCAAATTCAAGTCGTGCTCGACGGTGTGCTACCGTTAATGCTGGGCCTGTTGCAGCTCTTTTTGGGGTCAGGTTCCGTTCAGCAAGTCTCCTACTGACGGTATCTGAACTTATGACCACTTGGCGTTCGTCACGCAGACTTTGTTGGACTTGAACTGCGTTGAGGTGGCGATTTTGCAGAACAGTACGGTGGATATAACGATCATCTGCTGCTGATGTAGCCCTAGGTCTGCCCGTACCTGGACGGCGATCGAATGTTCCAGTCTCTAGGTATCGTCTGTAAACTCGTTGCACCGAAGATCTGCTGATTCGAAGCCTTCGAGTGACTTCACGTTGCGCAATGCCTGCTTGAAGTAATGCTACAGCTTGAGCTGCTTCCTGAGGTGTTGTATCCATTATTAATCGAAAAAAGTAGCGAAAACACACGCATCTGAACAAACGATGGACAAAAACTAAAGAAATGATAAGAAATATCCGACTACCCTCATTGTAGAGAAAAAGAACGCTAATTTCAAACTCTGGTGAAAACAGAGCAAATCGTTAGCATTGTGTTTGTTGCTTGATTACAATGTGAGTTGACGGTACTTTCGAATTAATTTTTAGTCATTTTAATCACCATGAAACGCACTTTTTGTAGGTATAACTTTGATAGTTGTAAGTTTTATACTTTTTGAGAAAATCGAATCAGAGTTCCTAGGTAGCGGGTGGCTCGGTTTATTTGCTGACCAGTGTATTAGTAGGATTACATATTTTTCATTTATTTCTGAAACCCACGCAGACAAGTTAGGGAAAAGGCTAGTATTTACTTAACACAATTCAAACTCGACTCCATTTTATCTTTGACATTTTATAAAATTCTACAATCTTGCCAAGAAATACCGTGTTACCCATTTTATGGGTTGTGGAGGTCTGGTAGGCAGCCGCTTCACGTAAAATACTGGTGTTCGGCTGAATCCGGTTTGACTGGAAGCCGACCCCAATGTAGTTGGGAACATGCTAGGCAGATGATGATGATGATGATGACCTCTAGGTATATAACTGTAGTACATCACTTTGCTCTATTGACAACAGTTTCCGCAACGTACGAGACATAAGGATCTTTTTTGGTATTTTTTTCACACCTTGGGTCACATTATCGAAGTTTTCATATGGATTCCTAACTTTTTGAAAATATTGTATGGCCTATGTTCATTAGGGATAATGTAGGATTCGAATGGTGAAAGAATTTTTCAAATCGGTCCAGTAGTTTCGGAGCCTATTCAATTCAAACAAACAAACAAATCTTTCCTCTTTATAATATTAGTGTAGATAGTGTAGATAAAATGTTTACCGAATATTGCTTTGTGAGATGTAAACTTTGGACGATCCTGTACTTGTATACAAATGAAGGTGATGACTTGGAGTCGCTATTTTCTTCAAGCCGTAGCTATTAATTTCCTGGAAAACGCGTCCGTTGTCGGCTTCAGGTGAGAACTACCAAAGACGTTGCACTTTATTTTGTTTTGTGATATTTTATTTCATACCAATTTTATACATAAGTAATTCAAAAGTTGGCGCGGATACAAAAATATTACGTTGTAGGTATATTGTTCAAGGTCATAAAAATATACTTTTACATAGTTCAGACACTAGCATTTACTGTTGAAAAAATATATAAATTACGAAAATCTGACAGCTCCGATTTGCAAAAAAGTGACGCAGATCCTGCCTGCAAGAGCTCCACGGAGCATCTGAAAAACTGAACAAACGAGAGAGATGCAAATACTTTTTCAAGGCAAAAGTTGAGATGACGATAATAAGAGACTAGCTCGGAATAGAAAAACTTAAGTGCAAAATAAATTTTAGATAATTAAATTTTATTTGATAACATAAAAGTGTTGTTAAATTAAAATCTGTTCAGTTGAAACCTCGATAAGCTTATTTTATATATTTTAAAGTAATTTTCTCAGGACCAATCTAAAGCGTTGCTAAAAAACCAGCCAAGTGCGAGTCGGACTCGCACACGAAGGGTTCCGTACCATAAACCTTAATTTTTATTATTTGTTGTTATAGAGGCAATAGAAATACACAATCTGTGAAAATTTCAGCTCTCTACCTATTACGGTTCTTGAGATACAGCCCGCTGACAGACAGACGGACGGTCGGTTCCGTTGGTTACCCTTCGGGTACGGAACCCTAAAAAAGTAAAAAGATATTTCGAACTTTGTATTTTTTTTCTATCGAGAAAATCTCTTCATATCGTGTATTCCTTCAGTTGAATACTAGATCATATAAATGTCTAAAATCATATACCACAATTTCACATTCCTGTTCCAGGAATCTAACAACATACGCTAAAACGAAAAACGGTCTTATACTGATTGAATCACTTTAAAAAAACTGGCCAATTGTGAGTCGGACTCGCACACGAAGGATTCCGTACCATAAACCTTACCTTTTATTGATTGTTGTTCTCTACCTATTACGGTTCTTGAGATACAGACGGACGGACGGACTGTGACGGACAGTGGAGGCTTAGTAATAGGGTCCGTTGGTTCCCCTTTGGGTACGGAACCCTAAAAAGATAGATAATCCGATTCTTAATTTGTAAACTTCAAAAGGCCTCAGGCCTTGATGCTTTTGATGTTCAATCTGGGCAAATCTAATTATATTTATGTGCTCGTCAGTACATTATTGTTTCTAGTGTTCAGCAGGTTAACCCCTAACATTAATGTAAAAAATGTGTAGGTTGTGATTCATCGCGGGCCTGCGGACGGCGAGCAGTGGGTGGCTCGTCGTCTGATCAGAACTAGGCCCGGGTCGGCAGCGCGCTGCGATCCCAGCGCGCCTCAGGTGCCTGCTGGGGCTGCGGAATCTGTTCGAAAGAGGTACCGTAGCCTTGGAACGCAAAGGGCACCAGGAGGAACACGGATGGGTTTTAGTCAGTAAGAGTCTGACACTCCCTCTTGCTTCGCCCTGAGCGGGAGGAGTCATTTGATGATTTCCCATCCCTAAAAAAAAACAAGGTTGTGATTCATTCTGACACACAATACCAACATCGATCCAAGAAAAGACTTATGAGAAATGGCGTATATTGTGAAAGGAAATGAGGCAAACACAAACAAATGGTTCATGTAGGTAGAGTTTTATTACAAATATTTTTCTATAAATAATTAAATTCGGCAGCTAGCAAACCTTTGACTCTAGTTTGTTTATTTGTTTGAACGCGCTGACCTCTGGAACCATCAGTAGGATTTGGAAAATTCTTTTTGTATACCTAATGATTAAAAAAGTTTAAAAATAACTTTAATTTCTGAAGTCGGTGTTTTTGGTTATTTTGTTTTTGAACACCGACTTCCGAAATTAAAGTAAATTTTTACTTTGTAGTGTTTTGTTTTTGGAAGTCGGTTTAATTTTTTTGTAAAAAAGTTTTTTATTAACCACAAACACAGCTTGCCGGCGTGACGTTATGTTATGAACTAGTGTAAACAATCAAAAGACATGCGATTTCAGAAATCCCAATCCATTTGGTATCATTTATTGAAGAGTTCCGTTGCCTACCGCCGAAGTTCTTCACAAAATCTTCACCAAACTTAAATGGGACCAGTCCGAGAAAATACTTTTCCAAACAAAAAAAGAATCATCCAAATCGGTTAACAATTGGCGAAAATATCGCTGAACAATCATTTTTCATGGGATGCCATCATCAGATCCTGACTTATACATTTCATCATCAGCTCAGCAACATGAGATGATGATGACAAGGCACAAATATCTGAATTGCGTTAGAATGTTTATGAAAACATTGTATGAGCTTATAAAATTTGAGGCTTTCTCTCGATTTTCATGGGATCCCATCATCAGATTCTAACTTGGTGACAATGGGACCACCTCAAGAGTATAGGCTTTCGAATAAAAATATAATTTTTAAAATCGGTGAACATAAATTTAAAAAAAAACTTACTGCCGAACATAGAACCTCCTCCTTTTTGAAGAAGTCGGTTAAGAATAGAAACATATAGGTATCGAACAAAACAGTAGGTATAGTTATTTCAGACTGTGTGTCAGACATCATATACTATTTTCGGACACTAACCATCCTGATCAATACCAGTAACAGATATCTAACTATCTAGCACTATAAATTTTTAATTAAGTAAGAACTTGTTATGTACAGCTGTGTGTACTAATATTTTACTTTTGTCCTTCAATAAAGTCAAGGCCGGTTTATTTTCAAGAACAACAAAAATTAATAGAGTGCTCGATTGGTATACCGCGTGGAATACAGACATAATTAATATGGACATCGATCGATAAGATCAATAACGACCTGGTGAGGATCATCATTATCATATCAGCCGAAAGACGTCGACTGCTGGAAACAGGCGCCTCCAAAGGGTTTGCCATAATCGCCACGCTTGGTAGGAGGGTTGGCGATCGCATTTTATGGTGTTGCGTTTTACAGAGAACGCTACTGCCTATTCTCTGATGAGTCCCTTAGTCGCCTCTTACGTCACCCACGGGAAGTGATGGGATGGTATTGTTCTTTTACGGCAAAATACGGCACCGGCCGACACCTGCACAACAACATATGGCTGGTGAGGGTCGCGGGAAGCCACTTTCTGGTTTTAAGCACTGTTCACCAATTTTCAGAGTTCTATCTCCAGAAGTGGACGTCTTTCGGCTGTTACGATGATGATGATGATTCTGTTGAGTGCAATACAGAATTAAAAGTTTAGTTGTAATGTAGGTTTAGGAGGTAAACATTTTGCCAAAATATACAATCGTAGACCCACTCTGGAGTGGTGGAGATGAGGAATGTCAAAGATCTATAAATAACTGCCAGGATCAATGGTGTAACGAGCCTTCCGAGACACGGAGGAGCCTCGATTGTGTTGGCAGGACATACATCTACAGACCGCTCTCCTTAAGCGTTGCTTAACCTTGAAAATCACCCCTTTTGGTTATTAATACTTATCCAAGATTATTACTTATACAGAACTAAAAAGTATTCTGAATTTGACTTTCAAAGTAGATCCGCTTTTATCGAGAGCCGCATCAAAGTTTGCGTACCTAATATTCCATGAAAAACGAGATCTGTAATTTTGTACCACTCCAAGCCGTTCCATATTTTCTCGGTACATTACATTTTGTACAATAAGGGTACGAAAAAAAAAAGACAAATGAGGACATTTCTCATTTCGGAGAGTTGACATAAAACCGCGTTCCCTTTACAAATTACAAAATGAGGGTGAAAAAAAATTGGGGTAAAAATGCGCCATTGACAAATATTAATTCTGACAGAAGTTTTGTTTAAAATTCTAAAAAAAGAACAAATTACAGTAATAAAATGGGGCACTAAAAAAAACGTGTCATGTCATTTTAGTAGAATAACTGTCAACCCACTAAAGTATTAAAAATACAAGGAACTGAATGAGTCTTTTGCTAGATCGTTTTTTGATAGCAGAGATATTTTTTGTAGATTTTTCAAATCACGAACTTATCTGCCTTTAGTACTTAAACAGTTTTTAATGATTTATTTATTCGCCGTATGGTGTCGTAAAAGAATAATACCATCCCATCACTTCTCGTGGGTGTCGTAAGAGGCGACTAAGGGTCTCACTAGAGAATAGGCAGCAGCGTTCTCTGTATAACGCTACACCTTATACTGCGATCGCCAACCCGCCTGCCAAGCGTGGCGATTATGGCAAACCTCCCCAAAATTTGGGGGAGGCCTATGTCCAGCAATGGACGTCTTTCAGCTGATATGAACCTTTTTCTTTTTTGACTTTAAAGGCCTCCCACAGTGTGGACTGATGACCTGGTGAGGGTCGCGGGTAGCTGATGGATGCGAGACGCACAGGACCGGTTGTTGTGACGACACGCGCGGGGAGGCCTGATAATGATGATTTTTAAACTTTCAGATATTTCCCTCCTATTACTTTTTCGCTAAAGATAAGATCTTAACCATATTTTTTTATAATCAACTTGTTTTAATTTTCCAGAGTATTCAAACGCTTCAGAGAAGTGAATCCTGCGCTAGTGCCTAAGAGAATGACCGAGAACCAGCCACACACCATAGTCGTGCCTTTGGAGGAGATAGAAAAGCTGCCGGAACTAAAAGTAAGTCTTATTCTTAGTGTTAATGACAGTTTTCAACTCCGAAGCCGGCCCCAATTTAGTTGGGAAAAGGCTAGGTAGATGATGAATGACAGTTTCCAACTCAATTGGTTTGCAGCTCTAGGACGCAGTGCTGTTCTATCAGCGAACGCCAAATTCATCAGAGGGCCAATTGTACAATTTTTTAAACAACATTCTCAGTCGCAATCCTTCAAAAATGTATGGAAATATAGACTTTTTTGACGCGATTGACACACGAATGCGAACGTTGCTTAAAAAATTGTGTAGAGATTGATTGATTGATCATGGAATATTTTGAAAATTCCTATACATTTTGGACATTTTGACAATCGCCGTGGCCACGCTGTCGCTGGCGAATGACACGTGTGACTCAGGTTTGACAAGTTTTTAACATTGATTGCAGCTAAGAGATAAGAGAAATTTATTTGCCCAAACATGTGTACACATACAAAAAAACGTGCATGCAGGATAACATTAAACTAGAAAAAGTTCAGACATGTAGTACGAGAATCGGCCTACCATAGGACGATGTCGCGGTGATTGCAGCCAATTTCTCTGTAAAGCTAGATCCCTACTTAATATCACGTTGGCTGGTTTATTTTGGTAACCGGAATCTGTGGGTTAAAATACCTACCTAATCCGTGTGGATTGTAGGTGTTACGGTAAACAGTAGGTACTCGAAGTATATAAACACTTAATCCAAGTAATTGAATTAGAAGGACAGTATCAATTTCTGCGAGCGTTAACGCGAATAAAGTACCTACCTTACCTACGTCATACTTAACGTGTAGGTACTTAATAAAATATGTTATAGAATGTAACATTGGAGAAATTGATGCAAGTATAAATGTGCCATTAGTAGCCTTTCCATTACAGCGGAGCGAGTCAGTGGAGTGGAGGACACGGATAAAATTTTAACCAATGGAATAACCCTATTCCATTGGTTAAAATTTTACTAGAAAAATCTAATTAGTCCACTTATAGATTTTCAAAAAATATTCGACACGTATTTTTTCTTTTTTCACGTAAACAAATAATAAAGAAGATACAGCGAGTTAAAGACACGCGTGACGTCATCTGGCTTGGTAAATTTGGTACATTTTTCTAAATCTATCAGACGGACTAATTACATTTTATTAGTAAAATACCCCATTGCATAAAATCTCCGCACCACGTGATTCACTGACATTTTGTCTGAAATTTCTCCGCTCCGCTGCCTCGCTTTGCTGTAATGGACAGGCACCGTTACAGTGGAGCGAGGCAGCGGAGCGGAAAAATATGAAAGATTAGACATTTTTTGCAATTCCGTCAATGGACAGGCAGGGCTTGGAAATTCTTTATCAACCTTTACTGCCCACTGTTGGACAAAGATATCTCCCATAGCATTCCATTCTTCTTTGAGCATTGCCTTCTCCAGCTAGTCTCCCGTGAGTGCCTGTAAATTTTCATACCAGCATTCCTCGCCACCCTCACCTACGGAGCGCAAACGTGGTCTCTCAGCACTCGGGGTCTGTCAGCGAGCAATGGAACCAAGTATTCTTGGAGTCAAACCGACCGTAAAAGACCGTATTAGGAACAATATACTTCGTTCCAATACACAAATCGCAGACGTAGGCAACACAGCCGCTAATCTAAAGTGGAACTGGGCTGGCCACATCTGCCGCATGTCGCAACAGAACTGGGCAAAAGTAACTACCGATTAGATTCCGAGCAACAGGGACCGAGCGACCTTAAAGATTGGCCGAGTGTGGCAACGGACAGAGAGAAGTGGAAAGAAGGAAAGGAGGCCTTTGCCCTGCAGTGCGACTCAACAGGCTCATAATAATATAGAAGACCCACGGCCGCACGGGGACGACGAAATTAGGAATTACTTATATCTAGTTTGTCAGCATTCACTATTAAAAGCAAAAGTAACTAGGAAATTATTCTGAGAATCATGTAAATTTGTAAAGATTTTCCACTGAAATATAAGGTTAAAAGTTCTACCATACATTACACAATCAATTTTCTTTTCAGCAAAGTGTAACTTTTAAACTCGTTTCAAAATTATAACTTTATAACGAAGGTTGTGACGTAAGCGACGCAAAATTTACGCGCTTCATAAATAAGAATTTGTGAAAAAAAAAGAATTGAAAGTAAATCTTTTTCTCGAGTAAGTCAAATATCTTCACTCTAGCTGACCCGCGCGACTTCGTCTACGTCAAATTTTTCATTAATACTCCGCTCCTACTAGTCGTAGCTTGAGGTTATATAAACCAATAGGCTACCTCGATGGGCTATCCGTATTCAACACTAAAATAATTTTTCAATTCAAAAAAGTACCTACAATCCTTCGATCAACCAAACAAACAAACTCTTCAGCTTTATAATCTCAGTATAGATAACGTTGGTGGTGACGTATGCGACATAAAAATACGCGCGTCATGAGAGAATTTGTAAAAGATAAATGTAAGAATTGAAAGAACTTTTTCTTAATCCGTGTCTTTACATATCCAAATATCTTTATATTTGTGCGAGTTCTAAGTAAATATGATATTAAATTGATCGATACTTTTTATTTAGGATGATAAATTATTTTGACACAATCTAATTGATTGATTTACTCTTAATTTCATTCATTTTTAATTTCGATATTGATAAGAGAGCTCTCGAAATTCAATTTGTCTTCAGGTTGCATGACTTTGTTAACATTTAAATAATAGCAGCTACAGGTACGTCTTTAAGGTTAAGCAATGCTTAGAGGTTGGTTCGTGGATGGGTGGTGGTTGGTTCAACAGTCATTGCGGATTGACAGAATACTGAAAGTCTTACAACCACCCCGGTTAGGAGTCAGATTAACTGGCTTCTGACTATCCGTAACAACTGCCAAAGATCTACAAATGGCAGCCGGGACCAACGGCTTAACGTGCTTTCCGAGGCACGGAGGAAACTCGGTATGTTAAGATGGTCACCCATCCACAGACCAACCTTGGCAAGCGTTGCTTAACCTTGAAGATTGACCCGTTATGATTCTATTACGATTCTACTAAAATGACCTTTTTAGACCTGGTGTTTTGCAAACGCTCGTTACCCTTTGGCTAGTCTAGTGGCAGAATTCTTGACTTCTGAGTACCCGTAACGAATGTCAAGGGTCTTACAATAAGAGTCGGGACCAGAAGCTAACTTGCTTTCCGAGCCATTTAGGAATTTCGTCCGTCTAAATATGAAATTTAGACGGTCACTTATCCGCGTACCAATCTCAGCAAGTGTTGGTTAGCCTTGATAATTCACACGTGCGTCTGCTGTTATAAGGCAGGGCAGGAAGTGACGAGCATGTCTTTGTTTAATACGAAAATGCTTTTGTTTCAGGAGAATCCGTTCAAACGTCGAATATGTCAAGTGTTCTCTCACGACGGCTCCGGGAACCTCACGTTCGAAGACTTCCTTGACATGATGTCGGTCTTCAGCGAGGCAGCTCCTAGAGATATAAAGGCATGGTAAGATTTAAAAGACTTTTAAGGTCCAATTGTAGGTTAAAAAAAGAAAGGAAGAAATATTTTGTGTTGCGTATGTTCGATAGAGCACAAACATTAGTTTTGTTTGTTTGTTTGGATTGTTCGAAAGAGCTGCCATGGGCGAACGCAAAGGGCATTCGAAGGCCCGCGGATGGGTTTTAGGCAGTAAGAGTCTGACACTCCTTCCCACTCCACCCAGAGCGGGAGGAGTCATTGGGTGATCTGATTCTTCGCTCCATAAAAATACCCAATTGCATTTCTCTCAACCTGCAGTACTGTCTCTCCTCTCTTTTAAATCCATCCAACAGTCCTCTTTAAAAGTTAGCTTTTGTCGTTTAGATCACCCGTTCTGTAAATCGTGATTAAATTTCTGTAAAAATAATATGGAGTATTTTTATTATCTTGACAGCAAAAGCTCAATACGACAGACAATCTCAGCAGTCACAAAACGGTCTTGCGTCTTTGATCAGGATCACATGAATTATAGTCATGTGGACCCTTGCTCAATGGGTCTCTCATACATTGTCTGATAAGATTTTATTTTGTCAACAACCACCATGTGAAAGATCACCTAATCTTTTAAAAATACCTACTTATAAAGTTAATTTCGCTAGAAATCCCTATAATCGAGTGCGCATGGAGTCTTTCGGATCATCAGCAAACAACTTGTCGACTGTTCTTGAAACCCAGCCCTCTGATCACGTGATCAGAGGGCTGGGCTTTTCTTTAGCCAAAGAATCAGCATTCCCATTCAACGCGGCAGTGCTGCCAGTGTTCTGGGCACTTTTACCATTGACAGCGATGTGTATAATTTTTTGAAGGCTAATGATTTATTTTGTTTTTAAATGCGTTTCTACATAATTTTATGAGAATAGTCTAATAGAGAGTAAATTGAACAAATAAATAATCATGAAATCTTAAATCTAAATAAAAACTAGACCGTGAGTAGTGAAAATAAATTTCTAAAAATAATAAGCGCTCAAGTACCTATTTTTAATCGAAGAAATATAGGTGCTTGCTATGTTAGTAAATATGATAGCTAACAAGATGAGACGGGGCGAGGCCAACAAGGTGGGGCGAATGGAGCGATTGCCCTATTTGTCCCGACTGCGCCCCAAACAAGTTAGTCACTGCAGAAAAATGTTTAAAATAAAACAAAAGAAAAACGTTCTAATACTTTTTGTGCAAGTTTATGTTTGTTTTTGCACGCAGACCTAATATCTACCTACTCCATTCTTTCAAAGTCAAAATAAAACGTTTATATCAATTAGACCATTAAACGCCACTTTTGAATGTCATCATTTATATTTAAAATAATATAGTGACTATACTGTCCATTGGGAAGGGTAGATTCTTATGAAGAAGAACGGGCAAAAAAGTCCATAGTTACTCTTTTTAAATGCTTTTTTTTGTTTTAATAAGGACAGTGACAGACTACAGACTAAGACAATTCAGCACAGCTATGACAACATACTATACATAAATCTGAAGTCCAATTATTACTTTACACAGCGCTCAATATGTAATATGCTTCATTAGTGACAATCATAGATATTTTATATTTCTATGGTGACAATAGTAGACTGCAGAGATGCAGAGATAGACTTATTATTTTTTTAAATAAGCACATGGTACACATATTTACAAACATTGGAACCATTAATTAGCCGTGTGTGAGCGAACAGAAAAATAAATACACAAAAATGAAACAGTAGGTACATCTCTAAAGTTAAATTCTACTCCATTCTTCCTACTCCTTCCTCCTAATTAGTTAAAAATGTTTGCTGTGCCCGACAGGGTCTATAATTGTTTCTATGAATTAATATTTACCACATTAGAGGAGCTCGTGGCTAAATAATAACAGCCGCACGGTGCCGAGGTTGGTCTGTGGATGGGTGACCATTTAAACATATGGAGACTCCTCCGTGCCTCGGAAAGCACGTTAAGCCTTTGGTCCCGGCTGTCACTTGTAGATCTTTGGCAGTCGTTACGGATAGTCAAAAGCCAGTAAATCTGACACTAGTCTTGCCAATGAGTATCTACAGTGTTACCGAGTTAATATATTGTGGAGGTCTGGTAGGCAGCTGTTCCACGCAAAATACTGGTATTCAGCTGAATCCGGTTTGACTGGAAGCCGACCCCAATATAGTTGGGAAAGTAGGCTAGGCAAATGATGATGATGCCTACGTTACGTAACAGATTTTAATAAACGATTTCAGATTTAAAAAAAATCAGATAAGAATGTCTTTAGTTTTATCCGACTGCCCCAGGAGGAAGTAATGTATTTTGTTACTAAAAAGGTTTGCCAAAAAATTCTTGACAATCAAACAACAAATGACTAATGTCTTTTTTTGTATAGAATTTTGATATTTCATGAAAGAAAAGTTTTATAAAATATTTGATAGGAAAATCTGTTTTTGTTTCCCAATTAGGTACCAAGGTTTTTCCCTTACCAAAGTTGTACCAAACTTTTAATTTCGCATTGTTCGCAATAATGAATATATTGTATCACCCAACAATTTTAAATAGACGAAATCTAGGTACATTTTAATAATGTTTATGAATAGCTCACGCGATCGAAACATTAGTGTTGAGAAAAGTTTAGAAGAACATTTTCGCATATTATTCAGTGTTTATAACTGGCACCGTTCAAATTGGCGCATTGAATAACGAGGCTAATATTTTATACAAAAATCTTTTTTACAAAAAAATACAACCGACTTCCAAATAAAAACACGACAAAGTATAAAATTACTTTAATTTCGGAAGTCGGTATTTTTAATTATTTCGTTTTTTGACACCGACTTCCGAAATTAAAGTTATTTTTATAAGCACATGGTATGTGCTTATAAAATTTGAGGGTTTCCCTCGATTTTCATGGGATCCCATCATTATATTCTGCTTTGGTGACCATGAGACTACCTCAGGAGTATAGGCTTTCGAATATATATATTTTTTTTTAATCTGACTGCAATAGGGTATATTACTAAAAAAAATCTAATTAGTCCGTCGGATAGATTTTCAAAAAATATTGGACACGTATTTTTTCTTTTTTCACGTAAACAAAAAATAAAGAAGATACAGCGAGTTGAAGACACGCGTGACGGCTGTAACGGTTGACGGTTGGCTTGGTAAATTTGGTACATTTTTACCAAGCCAGATGACGTCCAATATTTTTTGAAAATCTATCATTTTAAATCTAAATTAGTTTTTTTTTTTTGTAAAATACCCCATTGACGGAGAAATCGGTGAACATACATAAAAAAACACACACAGCAGAACATAGAATCTCCTCCTTTTTGAAGAAGTCGGTTAAAAAATAACGGGTGATTAAACTGCTACGTGTGTGGAAATTCCATTGTTTTATTTATTACTTAACACTTAACTGATTAAATTGTTTTTAAAACTTATCACAAACATAGTTGAGTTTCAGAAACATTTCTATGAAGTTAAATTTTATTTACTTTCACTACTTTTTTATTTATTACGTCACGTTAGGTAAAAAAACAAACTTAAGCTCCTACTTCCGTAATAATTCGTAAAATATCTACTTCGATGAACTATAACTTCATCACCATCATATCATTCAGCCGAACGACGTCCACTGTTAGACATAGGCATAGGAAAGGGAGGTTTGCCATAATCGCAACGCTTGGCAGGCGTTCGCAGTGTATGGTGTTAAGTTTTACAAAGAACGTTGCTGCCCATTCTCTGGCGAGTCCCTTAGTCGCCTCTTACGACACCCACGGGAAGTGATGGGAAGGTATTATTTATTTACGGCACCATACTTCATCGGCCGACAATAACTATATTTATTTACAGCAAAAACAAAGATTGGCCATTTGCGTATATGTACCTAAAAGTACAGAACAGATTTCTCCATACCTTATTTTCCACTTGGTAATCTCTTTTGTTCTCTAATCCCTAAATATGATTATCCTGTCTGTTTTTTCACTAACTGCTTCTAAACCACGCAACTCATTTTAATACGGTTTTCACCTGTATAAAAAGCGATAAACGGAGAAGGTTTGTACTTAAACATACAATTTAAAATGAATAGCAATCTTTATTTTAATAACAAACTATATACACTTACAATACAAAATAAACCTCCTAACTATAACATGGCGTCAAAAAATTCGTCCGCATCGCTGTCGACTGGAAGTGAGCCCAAAAGACTGGCGGCATTGCCACGTTGTATGGCAATGCTAATCCTCTGTCCGAGGTAAAAGCCAGCCCTTGGGTCACACGAACTGTCAACTAAATGAATATAACCAACATCTCAACTGCTCTCCCTCAGGTACGCCTTCCGCATTTACGATCTAGACGATGACATGTACATCGGCCGCGACGACCTGCTCGAAGCCACCCGACTGCTGACGAAGGGCGAGCTCCACCCCCAGGAGAGAGAAGAGATCGTCGCGAGCGTCCTCGACGAAGCCGACGTGGACGGGGACGGCCGACTTTCGTTCATGGACTTCGAACACGTTGTAGTCAGGGCCCCCGACTTTCTCTCCACCTTCCATATCAGAGTTTGATTCTAATAAATATATTCAGAAGTTTTGAAGTTTCTCTTATGAATAATTTATTTCGTTGAGGTTATCTTTTTGGTTTGAATTTTAGGTGTTAAGCTTGTTATGGAGTTAGAAATTCGCTCGTGATAATAATTTTGTTTTGGTGCTGGGAAAATTTGGAAAGAAAATATTGTCTTGGTGGTTCGACACCAGGGTCGAGCGGTGTGGCCTGATTGACTTTTACCAACTGGAACTTCGCGGTAGAGGTCACGATTTGGGTATGGAACTATGCAAGACGCATAACCTTAAACCCTTTTTCACAACGAAATCATGATGGCATTGGCACGTCGGCGTCGTGTTAATAGGCCCCAAACCCTGTATTTTTGATTTCCTTTTGGTAATAATAGGCTCGCCTTAAGCATGTTCCACGGGTGTAATCCAGCGTCCCATCCAAGGTAATCTTGCTTGTTGCCATACGTGTAGAGGGCAGATGCAATCCAAATTCAATCACAATTCGCGGATGGAAACCAAGTTCCCACCCCTGGATGGGGCGCTGGATTACATCCATGTGAAACATGCTTTATTAAACAAAACTGACGAAATGTGTAGGTACATACTAGTTATAATACTTCTACTTAACCCTCCAGGGAATAAGGGTTTGATGTTACATAGACACTAACATTAAAAAGAGGAAAGTTTGGTTTGTTTATACCTGATAGGCTCCGCAACTGCTGGAGCGATTTTAACTACTTTTTCATCAATATAAAGCTAAATTATCAGGAAGTGACATGCTAATATATAAAATTCTTCCGTTACTGTCTGAGTGACTGACAGACAATGCACAGCCAAAACGAATGGTCGTAGAAAGCTGAAATTTGGCTTGTGGCTTTCTTGGAGAGTGTAGGGGAGCACTAAGGGTCAATTCATACCGAAATGGCAGCGAAGCGGCGAGCAGTTTCCGTGTCATATAATTTTAAACTTTATCTTCATTACTATAACACATATTATCGCGGGAGTCATCGGAATGCTCGCGGCGCCGCGGGCGGCCGCACGACTTCTTCAAGTTTCTCAAGCGATCAAGCGATACTATGTGTTACTGTGATGAGGATTAAGTTTAAAATTATATGACACTGAACCTGCTCGCCGCTTCGCTGCCATTTCGGTATGAATTGACCCTTAGAGAGGATTTCTTGTAGGTCCTACAGGAATGGTAAAAACGGCATCGTACGCGTATTATATAAGCGAGTGTATTATAAATACGAAGCTAGTGTATGCCATAAAAAATAACATGTCTCTCTTCCTTTAATTTTTAATACGATGTAATTTTTATTAACTATTTGTTGTTATAGTGGCAATTGAAATACACACTCTGTGAAAATTTCAACTGTCTACCTACCTATTACAGTTCTTGAGTTATCTGGCAGCCCGCTGATAGACAGACGGACGGACGAACAGCGGAGGTTTAGTAATAAGGTTCCGTTGGTTACCCTTCGGGTACGGAACCCTATAAACTAAGTTGTAGGCTAAGTATGGGAGAACCCCTAGCAATCCCCACAGAAAATGTGGGGCAATATGAATTTAATAACATTCTGAATAGCTACTACGTTGTATTCAATCTTCGACCACTCTTTCATCGTATCAAATTAAAAAGGCTTACGGTCAAAACAGTTTGCATAGGACGTTCTTTTTATCCCACAAAATATATTTCATCATTTACCACGTTATAATCCGACTGTATAACGTTAAAACGTATATACCTACATTGTAAGTGGGTTGGTATGGAATTGGACCCCAATAAAATCAACTGTTTTTAGGGTTCCGTACCCGAAGGGTAACCAACGGAATCCTATTATTAAGCCTCCGCTGTCCGTCCGTCCGTCCGTCTGTCTGTCAGCGGGCTGTATCTCAAGAACCGTAATAGACAGACAGGTGAAATTTTCACAGATTGTGTGTTTTTATTACCGCTATTACACCAAATAATAAAGATTAAGTTTTATGGTATGGAACCCTTCGTATGCGAGTCCGACTCGCACTTGCCGGATTGTTTTTCTTTTTGGGCCAAATAGTACTTAAAAAAAACTCCACGTTCGGCTGCCGATCGTGGATCGTTCGAGTCCTAGGTTGGGCAAAAAGTGTCATTGGGTGTTTCCATTATAAATTACTCTGTTACAGCCCGAAGTGTGGAAGTTTGTGATCTATGATGGGAATAATACAAAAGGAGCTCGTGGCTAAATAATAACAGCCGCACGGGTCGATCTTAAGGTTAAGCAACGCTTGCCAAGGTTGGTCTGTGGATGGGTGTGTTAATATACCGAGTTTCCTCCGTGCCTCGAAAAGCACGTTAAGCCGTTGGTCTCGGCTGTCATTTGTAGATCTTTGGCAGTCGTTACGGATTACCAGAAGCCAGTAAAACTGACCCCAGTCTTGCCAAGAAGTACCGTGTTACCCAGTTAATGGGTTGTGGAGGTCTGGTAGGCAGCCGCTCCACGTAAAACACTGGTATACAGCTGAATCCGGTTTGACTGGAGGCCAACCCCAATATAATTGGGAAAAGGCTAGGCAGATGAATGATGATCATGGGAATAATACAAAAAATTTTACAAATTCAAAATTAGTCACAAATAGAATGTATTTTATTTCTAAAATAGATTTGAATCTACCTGTTGCATATACCTAATAAGCTGACCCGCGAAACTTCGTTTCGTCACATTTAACATTAATGTTCCGCTCCTATTGGTTTTAGCGTGATGTTATATAGCCTTGCTCGATAAATAGACCATCCAACACTAAAAGAATTGTTCAATTCGTACTACTTAGTAGTTCCTAAGATTAGCGCGTTCAACCACACAAACAAACTCTTCAACAGTTGTCTACCTTGAAGTAAAAAAGAGCCAAAAGGAAGAAAAATGTGTTCCTTATCTTAAATAATAAAAGCATAGACAAAATGTATGTCTCTCTAAATATAATTTATATCACGCGAATCACTGTAACAGTAGGTAATAAATAAAACTACTCCATTTAATGTCCAATATCTCGCATAAATTCCAGATATTTTATTGGCTAAATTAATTAGGCTAATTGCCAAAGCTAGATGAATATGGCCACTTAATTTGATTTTAGTTGGAATTGGGTGAAAAAGTTATTCGAGAAAAAAGGCCCATCCCCGAACTTATTTAGAAGTATAATTCACGGATAGCTATTAACTAATTACCTACCTAACCTACTATGAAAAGTAAATAGAGAAGAAAAAAAAAATACATTTCGATTTTAGGGATACGTAAATATGTACCTACCCGAAGAGTAACCAAGGGAATCCATTACTAAGCCTCCGCTATCCGTCCGTCCGCCTGTCTGTCAGCGGGCTGTATCACAAGAACATATGTAATAGGTAGACAGCGGTTCACAAAGTGTGTATTTCTATTGTTGCTATGACAAAAAAAAATATAAAAATGTAATTAAATTAAAAATTTAAGAGGAATAAACAAAGAAACTTTATATTTTTGTTTATGGTACGGAACCCTTTGTGTTAACTTGACCAGTTTATTGGAAGAAAAGACTTCCAAATTAAGTTTAGATAATCGCCAAACTAACTTTACTATTTAGGTAGGTAAATAAATGCATTTACAACAGTCTTATTCTCAATAAACAGTCTGAAGTAAATTTATAAAATATACGCTTATAGATCACTACATAGTATAAAACAAAGTCGCTTTCGCTGTCTGTGTGTCTTTTTTTAATAGATAGAGTGGTTTTCGAGGAAGAAAGAAAGAAAAAGCGTTTATTTGCGCCAAGCATGACGCATACCAAAAAACTAAAATAGAAATTAAATAATACTTAATTATAAAAAATTGGGAAGATATGCGTCATATTCGCGCAAAACGGCCATCGCTCAGCATAATGCTGGGGCTCGTGTGCGAGACAGAGCCACAGCGCTGGTTTTCAGCGACAGCCGGCGTTAAGCATGACGTCGACCGGAGCGGAAGGTTATAGTATTATGATTTGCACCCGATATCATGCAACGATAACATGCAAGAAACAAAAATAAAACATAAAAGCAAAAAGATAATCTGCAGTAAATTAAATTAAACGCTCACATTTTTCCTTAACTAAATAAAATCAACGAAAACATTAAATAAACAAAAACAAAACTGTAACTACAAAAAAGTGAGCTCCGCCGCGACAGTGTATCACTGCCGTGACCAGGATTCGAACCTGGGTTACTACGGCCACAACGTAGGGTCCTAACCACTAGACGATCACGGCTACCGGAGCTGGTGAATGAGGCAGCGAAATAAGATACCGCTTTGTATCTGCGCTTTCACTTGCACAGATTAGCTCTCTCTTTCCCTCTTACTCAAGTTTGTTACGAAAATACCGAATCACAAGGAAAAAAATGGTGACATTATATTACGCTGAGTTATCGGTTTTTGTTGAATAAACGTATCGTTGTCATTTCTTATCTAAACGTTTGTGTTTTGCCTCAAATCGATAACATTTGATAACGACACTACAATATTAGCATTGAATGGGAGTAGTGACGTGCGTGACACATGTGTAAAAATAAATAAAATTAGCATTTTTTTTTTTTTTTTTTGTCGTTATGGTGTTTTTTTTTATTCTGTTTAGTGAGACACTTAACTTGTTGCTTGTTGTTTTACTTGTTGGCTATTCTTAGCAAAGGAAACACAGCTGATTCAAAATAACTATACCTACTTGCTCGTTCGGTACTTAGATTATTTATAAAGTACCTAGGTCTATCTAATTGTCTTGGAGTTTCTTCAAGAAAAAACACTAATTTGTGTAGACATTTTAATTTAACAAGTATGTACTCACGAACACTTTTTGTTCGTTTCCTTTCAGCAAATGTGGATTGAAAGAACATCGCGACCCAATCTAAGCCCATCATCATCATCATCATAACAACCGGACGACATCTGCAGCTGGACATAGGCTTCCCCAAAGCCCCCCCCCCCTTTGGGGGCAGGCCTATGTCCAGCAGTGGGGGGGGGGTGCCCTAATCGCCCCGCTTGGCAGGCGGGTTGGCGATCGCAGTGTATGGTGTTGCGTTTTACAGAGACCGCTGCTGCCCATTCTCTGGTGAGTCCCTTACGACACCAACAGGAAGTGATGGGATGGTATTATTCTTTTACGGCACCGGCGGCCGACGTGGTAAAATCTAAACTAGACTAATCTTATGAAAGACTACAATTTCAAATTCGTTTGTTAGTACGAGCAGCTACCCACTTAGGTAGTTGTTTCATCAAATCTTGTAGGAGGCCTTCCGGTAGTCTTGGTACCCGGTCGCCACTGCGGCCACTTTACCACTTTGCCACGCCCATCGACTTATGGATAGTGGATGGTGGACTTTCGGCTGAATTGATGACGATAACCTAATCTCTGAACGTGTGAACGATGTTCACCAGTTACCTAAATTCTTTCGTAATAAAAAGCTACTTCGGCTACATTTTAACCCGATAAAATTGCATAATTTATGTTCAGCTAAGGAGTGAAACCTAAGCCGCGGGGAAGAACTAGTCTTCAATAATTCGAGAATCATAAAAGAGGTCATTATACCAAAATATAAGTCTTAGAATACATTTCCTATTAGGATATACCTATGGCAGGCGCCAGATAAATGTGCAATAACGGTCAGTGACCCACATACCTTTTATCAAAAACAGAAATAAACATATAAACTGCCGTGTTAGGTATATAATTATAACTAAAATGCCGTTATCCGACATCTGGTCGACTACTTACTTTGATGATATGAATATAAATGGGAACAATATATATATCGATCAGTGTTTGCAAATTTTCAACACCTTGATTGAATAGCTTTGGAAATTCGCAAACATTGATCGATAGAACTTTTTTCACATTAATATGTCATCGAAAGTAAGAAATCAACCAGATGTCGGATAACGGCATTTAGTTATAGCTGTCCTGAATCAACTTCTATCGTGGTCTTTTACTTTTTCTAGTTATGAGAAACGGTTCAATTCTTGTTCAGGTATCTATCAAGCGATATTAGGGACATGTTAATATACCTACTCTGTTGCAAGTTTATCTGGCGCCTACCATATCTACCAGAAACTTCTCTTCTATTAGGTGCAACTTACCGTGGCCATAGTTCTATGAGCTCGAAGCTCATAATAAACAGGTAAATTGCTTCCCTACCTCATCAGTGGGCGTCAATCACATATCAATTGACGACACGCCGATTGGCTATTAGTGTCCAATAATGGGTCCCTGCTACTGACAGACATTCAGATTGAAACATAAGCCTATTATAGGATCGGCTTTATACCGTGGGGTCTTTGTGCGATACTGTCGTTAAGTACTTACTTCAGAGGTGGAAGTCTTTATTAATTTTGCTTTAGTGAAAGGAAAAAGGAAATATTATGAGAAAAACTGTAGTACTGTAATGCACGGCGATGACCATGCCATCTAGTGTTGTATATTCGAAACATTAATGTTACGAATACTTTACATTGACGCTTCTGTGCTACCACCTATACCGTAAAACATGGCAACTTTGCCCATAAATTTAAAAAATAAATGCTTAAGTAATGATATTTTGGAAAGTTTTAATAAACTAATTATTTTTTCGGTGCCACATAATACTATATGCTCATGTCTCGATACACAAAACTAAAAATAGTAAAAAAAAAGCATATTTATTAGTGAAAATAACAATTATAGGTGTTGGGCAAAAAATCTTATACATTTGGTAACTTTGCCCACATTACAAATCTCCGTTACTATGAACTTTATCACTATTCGAAAAGGACTAAATGAAAATACTGAAGCAATGCAATAATGTATTAAATTATACGCCAAATATTCACATTCCTTGACCCTTAAAAATAAGTGGGCAAAGTCAAAAAGCCTTCTAGAACACTTTTCGTACAAAATGGCGATTGTTCAAGGGTTGTCACCATTGACAATACTTAACTATTTAATAATTTTTAGTATGGAATATTATAATGATAAATTAAAAAGGGAAATAATATAACATAATTTTTTACATAATATGCTTTATTTGCAAAGTGTTCAAAAACTAAAAAAAAATTAAAAAAATTACTAAAAAGTATGTACCTATCTCGGTCTTTGTTTTTATATGAAAATAACAAATAACACTAAAATTTGTAATGAGTTTTACAGAAAAATTATATTGAATAGTTAAAATTGCGACGACTCATCGCAATATTAACTATGCAATATAATTTTTAGTAATTTTAAGTACCTATAAATATTAGGTACTTACTTATCTTGTTATTGTTATATAATATAATCCACATTTAGCGTAAATTAATTTGGATACATATCTACACTGACGGACAAATAAACTGCAACTAAGTTCAGAATTAAGTACTAGTATGCAAAGTTTTTAGATTAAACTAAATGAAAATGTCGAGACTACCCATTATTAAAAAATAATTAAATTTATAAACAGAACTGCAGTAAAAGATAAAATTATAGCCGAGAAAATAAAATTTGAATAACTTTCATAGTACTTATATTAAAAGTTATTGCGTCTTGAACTTGATGCGATTTATTAGTCCGTCAGTGTATTCATAACTATCTGGATAGAAAAAAAACTGTTTGATAAAACAATAGACCATGTACACATTCAACGTCCCATCTAAGTACCTACTTATCATTATTTATTGTTATGCAAAATAATCAGTCTAAGTCATAATAGGATTTTTTACATCATTAGAATATTGAGATCAAACATTGTCAGTTGCATAATTGAGATCCAAGTTTAATTAAAACTAAAGAAACGAATTTATATAACAATTCTGACTTAATATTATGTATTAAATAACAAACAATTAAACCTTTTAGCAAAAATACTTTGGTAAGTTAAGGAAGAAAATAAAACAATTCTCACTTAATATTAGGTAGGTTTTGACCATATAGGTACTGTAAAATATTCATTAGTTGTGCAGTTTTGCAGCAAGTTTAATTAAAACTAAACATTTTTTTCAGAAACATTAGTTGTGCTCAAAACTAAAGAAACGAATTTATAAAACAATTCTGACTTAATATTAGGTATAAAATAACAAACAATTAAACCTTTTGGCAAAAACACTTTGGTAAGTTAAGGAACAAAATAAAACAATTCTCACTTAATATCAGGTAGGTTTTGACCATGTAGGTACTGGCAAATAATCATTAGTTGTGCAGTATTATAAAAACAATTAACGACTTTGTTAACTAATCTACCTAGGGACAGACCTCACTACAATTATTATGATTCACAACAATAGTACAGTGGCTAATAATATGTACTATAATTGTACTGTAAGCCGTTGTAGTACTGTTGGGAATTATTATAATAAAATTATAGTACTTTATTGCCGTGCTACTGCATGTATATTAGTTACTAATCAACAAATAATTATAACTTTAAGCAAAAATACTTTGTAATTTTACAACTAAATATCCATATCAACTTTACATACGTAAGTATTTCTATTGTATGTTAAAACCACTAAAATCTACTTTAAACACAACTTGACCCCTTCTTGTAATGGTGGGTTGCGGTAGAATGACAACAATGTCATCTACGTGGTGTATTTCACAAATGTCTTCCACAGTTGGATAAGTGAAAGTAAAACTAGTTACAGTATTTTTTACTTTCCTTAAAAAGTTTACTGTAGGGGTACTATCCTTAATAAATAAGATACGTCCGACAAAGTGCTTGAGGCTTTTTTTCGTAGCGAATTTAACAATGAGCCAATCACCTTCTTTCAAATTATGAGTATTTTCTGTGAAATATTCTATCTCACTGATCCCCATTGGAATGTGTGACTCCAAATTTTCTTTGTCCGTTGGATCTTGCAGACATGTAAAATTGATGTACTCATTGAATGATTCATACTCCGAATCTTCGGATTCCAATAAACTTAATTCGAGGTCAGTTTCAGAGCTTGATTCTCTGAAATATTTTTTAAGTGACTTCTTGTGCACTGGTATTTTCCTTGTTTTAGTTTTATTTTTAATAATTTTACACTTTTTTTCACCTTTTACTCTTGAAAATTTTGTGGTTCTTTTACAATCTTTAGTTTTAGTTTCATAATTTTGCTTACTGTGGTTGTTCATTTGGTTTGTATCAGTTTGTGAACTTGTAAGGTAGTTTATTTTATTAATTCTATCCTTTGTAGATATTTTCATAGACAGTGCTGATTGTGTAATAACTTTGGCCCCAGAATCATGTATTTTGTAAGGTATTTTCGTTTTTCTTTGGTTAGAGTTCAGTTTCACATTGGACGTTATTATAACATTAGGTTGTTTTGTTAATAATTGTGTATTGTCATCTATTACCCTAAATGGCATGTTTTGAATGTCGCCTTTAAGTTTTTTACTGAAAACATGCACATAATTTGGTGATGTCGAACTAGTGTGCTGTATTGAGGAAGTCATATGGTTATTTATTACCGAGATACAAATTTTACTAAGACAATCTGGGTTCTTAATATTTGTATAAATGTAATGAATAGGTACAGACTGCGAGTTGTCAAACGGAAAAATTATATTTTCGTATTCTGGTTCTTCCATACTTTCAATATCTTTAGGTGTGTTTCTAACAAAATCTCCTGTTCTATCATCAAGTGTATATACTTCGTCTCTTTCTTTCATGTGTTTTGCAGTTTCCTGTTGTTGTAATATATTGATTTCACCGTCTTGCAACATAGTTTCTGTATCACTCAATTGAACTTCTTGATTTTCAAGTAGCAAAGTTCTTTTAGGTTTCTTATTTTTAGTATTTTTACCGGTACTATTTGTAGGTATTAATATATCTGCAGCACAAACGGACATTCCAGGTTCTGTAGCTATTTTTTTACTCCTTTTTACTGCCATCGGTTTAGGCGACCTTGTTTTTTGTAGGTAATCTAATAAAACTGAATCAATTTCATATACATCTTGGTCGAAATACTCAGGGATTCGTTTCAACACGTTTCTGGCATTTACAGGACATATTCCTGTGGCTTTAAAACCACTTTTTATATTGTCGATTCCTCTGAGATTAATATTTTTTAGCAGTTCCGCCAAAAGTTTAGGAAAATGTTTTTTGTTTATTGTTGACTGCCCAGGATTTGTGATTTTGTAATTCAAGAGGATTTTCCTCCATTCTCTTTTCAGAGGCCCAAAAAATGCGACATCTAGAGGCTGAGTAAGGTGTGTGGAGTTAGGTGGAAGGAAAACAAATTTTATTTCATATTTTTGGCATAGCTCTACTACTTCAATATTAAGGTGACTAGACAAGTTGTCACCTATTACAACTTTTGACCCTAGTAGATTCTTAGCCCATGGTAGTATAATGGTTTTAAAATAGTCCTCAAAACAGGCAGAATCAAACCAACCTGACTTCGTGCAGTTGAAGCGAGTACCCGGTGGACCTCCATCAACCCATTCAGAATATAAATTAGTAGATTTATATACAACATATGTTGGTAGGCAATCACCAGCAGCAGACACTGTAAACATGATAGAAACAGAACTCTTAGAACTGTTTACTATTCTTTCAGGGTACTTTGAGCCTCTCCTAAAAATGCATTTAGCATTACCCGGGTTGTCGGAGAGATTGGTCTCATCGTAATTAAGTATATGACTAGGTGGGATGTCTTTAATTGTTTCTTGCAAGTTAGAAAAGAAATTTTGCAATTCTTGGAGACCTTTCTCGGCCCGGACCTGTTTTATGTTTTGTGTTGTACGAACGGACAATTTTGATGCATGTCTATTTAAAAATTGGTTTACCCATGTATTGCCAGGCATTTTGCCATTAAAAATGTCAAGGCGCGAATTTTTTTCTAAATAATTATAAACCAGAATTTTTAAGTCCAACTTGGTCATTGGACAACCATACTCCCCGGCAGCCACCAGCACATTCACCAATTTTTGTTCTTCATCAAGCGATAGTTTTACTTGCCCTCCTATCGTTTTCATGTGACGATTTTTCACTTTGTTTAGTATTGATCGCCGTGGAATCCCAAATTGTTTTTCAGCTTCCCTACTTGAAATAGATTTATTTTGCACAAGCTCTACTGCTAAATTTAACATTTCTGTAGAATAATCTCTGTATTTTCTTGACCCAAGTTTTCTTCTATATCTCTTTTTTTTTGTGTTACTAGACTGATTGTTATCCATCCTGAAAAAAATTTTTTTTTGAAATACAAATCTATGATAGCAGTTTATGAAACCGAGTCGTTAATGCTAGATTTTTAATAGTATCATAGGAGTGTTTTAATACCTAATTTTGTGCAGTTTCATACACAATCTCTTCTCGCATTCAATTAGACAGTTCAGAAATTAACAAGTTTATAATTCGAACTTTACGACATGAGAGAAGATAAGTACTTTAACAATTATATTAGAAATTATTTTATGAATTTTATCGCGGTAGCGGTAAAACAAGAGTACCTAGGTAGTTTGATTTCGATGTAAATACATATAGTTTTTAAGAACCTAAAACCCATCAACAAAAAACTTTAAAAACACAGTCAGAATTTGGAAGATACGAGCCCTCGTATCTTCTAAATCCCGACTGTGTTTTTAAACTTTATATGTTTACCAACATTATTAACTGTTCATCAAATCCGAACCCTCCTTTTTTTACTCGGTTAAAAAATGTACCTCGGGTGACAACCCTAGTGAAAAAGAAACGTTGGGCAATGTTGTCAACGATATTCAAAAAATATGCTTGTGACTTTGCCCACCGTTATATTTTATGATTATATGACGCATTTAGCGAAGAAAACTAGTCTATATTATTCATTTCCAGTGTAATAACGGATGTATAAAAATTACTTACCTGCGATAACTCCAAGTAGCACTTCTCGAAAAAGTTTTTTTTTAAGTTTTTGCCCGCAAAAAAACACTCTAACTTCAACGACGTCTGACAGACAACTGAAGTAACATCTGTGACAGCGCGTCACACAGTGTTGCCAGAAAAATGATGAATTTTTTACTATAGACAAAATGTTCTTACTAACTATAGACAAATTTGGTATGTATTAAGTTTTTTAAAAAATACACAACTGGGCAAAGTCAAATGTCGAGGGCAAAGTTGCCATGTTTTACGGTAGTAACTATAGTAGCATGTGCCATCTAGCGTTGCAATTTCGAAACTTATGAGTAAAATATAGTTACTTGACAATAACATTTCTGTGTTGCCACCTATAGTGCCTGCACGTTCCCTATAACATCTTACGCGTCGATTGTTTGTTTTTGCTGCGATTAACCGCGTGACCGTAAAAATTGGTCAGGAGGAGTATTACAGCGTCACAAGTAACGTCCTCCGCATTGGTCTTAAAGAGAGTAGTTACGAGAATCTTATACTGGATTGACGATGTTTAAAATGTTACAATTATCATTAGAATGACACTCTCAATCCCAAGAACATCTGCCGCCTGGACGTGATCTGCAGTGGCGTAATGGAAAGCACTCAATCGGTTGCGCAACCAGGTAGGTCGCAGACACAACTTGACGAAATAGAGCTGGTGACGGGCGGGCGGTTTGGGGGACTGTCTTTTGTAAAACTTGACGTTCAAAAAGTGCTGGGTCTCAGCCTAATTTCAATAAACGACTTTTGATTTTTATTTTGGGGTTTCGTAGACTCTACGGATACCCAATGTGAGCCGCACTCTGGAGTGCCTAAAGTGCCCGTACAACTGTAACTCCTTTGGAGGATTTAATGCCACCGATGCTGCAATCAACGTTAATAAAAATATAATATAAGAAGTTACCGAATCGAAAAAAAGAATTAGAAGAATGATACTTTTAGAGTATCTATGAAGAGCATTATCTGAAACCTGACTCTGGGTGATTTTAAATGGAATGTCTGGAAAACCAGTGATAACATAAGTATATGGTATATAAAACTCTCCTGGTCTAGTCCTTACAAAAAAAAAATTGTTTATTGATTGGTCTATAAGTATGCAAAAACAACAAATATTGGAGGAACAAATTCCTAAACTAAGTTAGCTCCTTGAATCAATTATTGAAATTCTTGTTCACAAAGTTGGAGGTGCCCGAATGAATAAAATATCTGAAGAAATCCGACAAGATAATAAATATTTGCGGTTTGGTTAATCAACAAATATTGTTTTTACGTAGTTTTCTTATGTCTTGTACGATGTGCCAGATGTTTCAAAACTGATATGTTAAAAGAATCATGGTGTTCTTACTAAACGCTGCCCGACCCGGGGCTCAAACCCAGGCCAGCTGGACATCTATACTAAAGCTGATGTGTTTGTTTGTTTGGTTGAACGCGCTAATCTCAAGTTCGAACGGTTAAAATATTTTAGTGTTGGATAGCACTTTTATCGAGGAAGGCTATAATAGTTTACATGAAAAAAAAACACGCTACGACCAATAGGAGCGGAACTTAAACGTAACGCAAACGAAGTTGTGTTGGTCAGCTAATCTCCTATATCTAGGCAAGGATTTCTTTAATAGCTTCTGCCATCAGCAACATTCGCGTGAAAGTCAAAATTATTGCAAGGGAGCATACTCCCGGGATCAAAAGTACCTACTCTATGTCTTATTCGACATTCCAGGGCATGGTCTACTAATAAGACATAGGGTACTTGGCTGAGGTTAGAACCTTTCTTTTTTTTTTATTAACGGGGGGAAATACTCATGGATGTCCTCCACCCTGGGGCGGGCGGAGGGGTCTGTCAGACTCTTACTGACTAAAACCACCCCGGTGTTCCATCTCTCACCAACGCCGGGGATCGCGAGAACTTAATTGGCTTTCCGCGATCCCCGACTGGTGCCGGCCCGCCTCTGCGGGCCACCTCGGTGAGGTTAGAACCTAAGCCAAGTTTTGATCCGATACCGAAGATTCAGACATAAAGAAGCAACAAATAGACAGAGAGATTCAAAATATTTGAATGGATGATGATGAGTCATAATTCAAGCAGTGGTAGAATACTAGCCCTTCCTTCACTTTACCACTAGTTCAGCCGGTCTATTTGTCAACATTCACCGTGGAAACTTTAGTGGATTGATAATGAAGTGAACTATCATTCCATCTTGTTTATATGGATTGTCAGCTCACTTCAATTCATGTTCACTTCACCTAAATTTAAAAGGTGAGATGTTGACATAATCGAATCGCGCTAGTCCTTTCATCCGAAAATGAAAGAAACAAAAGAAAATCAGTAGTGATACCTATTCTTTAACAACATTTTCGTGTCTCTACAGCGGAATATGAGGTGTGTATCAAATTCGTATAAACATAAGACCTTTATGTTGTGTGTTATAAAGCTTACTTTGTGAGCTTGTCACTTAGGTGAAGCTCGATATCGAAATAGTTATTTACAGAATAGACTAGTTGGTCCATGGGTAGTGAGGGTTGACTTCTTTACATAGATAATACACTATAAAGTAATTTAGGTACTTGGATCTTCGAAACAGAATAAAAGAGATAAACACGAATTCGATAGTGGATAGATGGCTTTCAAGTTTCAAGCTATACATTCAAACATTACACAAGGATTCAAACATTATACCAATTACCTCTAACATTTTTATTTAATGGTACCTACACTGCTACGTCCCTAACGTACTAAGTAATGCTAGATACAAATTAAATTTTTAGAGCAGAATTCCAGAGCAGAGCAACAGACTTAGAAAACCAATAATTTTATTTGCAGTAGGTAGGTTTATATATTACCTACAATAAAAGAAATATCTCGAGTTTCTGCAAACACGGGGTCGGAACACAGCTGTCGGAGAAATGTGTGGTACGCGCGAAGAAAAATATGAAATATATATTATATTATATTCTCACGTTTTCCATGTTCTGAGTGAAAAGAATTGAGTGATTTTGTTCGCCCAATGAGTTCGCCGGGTTCGCCCCTTTCTTCACCCTTTATTTTGGAGTTGTTATGTGTTGTGACGCAAGATATTGAAACACGGGAAAAATGTTTCAACATTAGGTACGGTGTCTACCTATTATGGTAGTAACCTATTATGTAGTTTATTTTATCCCAAACCAAGCACAGAATAGATATCGGCACTGGCTTATTATACAAGTACATATTCAGTGATAAAAAACCTACTATTTTCAAAACCTTTTAGATACGGTGGTGGTGAAAACCTTAACAAACTGTCATAAATCCAAACTTATGGATATGGATATGACCTGTGGGGCTAAAATGGCCCCTTTAGCAGAATCTGAAAGCAAATCACGCTACTCGTCACTGTCAAATTTTCCCAATAAACCTTGAACTTAATTCGTTGGCGATTAAAATGACAGATTGTTGCGTGATTAATAATTATAATTATCCTAAATTGCCCTTTTTAGCCCCCTTGGTCTGTGTAGATTTGCAAGTCTGCCGATCTGTTGCTAACTTCACACCTCGTGTGCAGTCGTCTGCTGCTAAAGCTGACTTCACACCAGACTAGCCAGAACACGTACTGACATCTAGCAGATACCTATAGAACTATTCACTTGAACTCACAGCTTGAACTGCTATCTTGTAACAAACCTGAACTCATACAAGCCACACAAAACTATTTTTTAGACGTCAGTGCTAAATCTTCACTATATAGGTATATTTATAAACTATTAATTTTCTTTCTCGAAATAATAAAAAATATTCAACATATTTATTGAGTGTTGTTTTAACAAAAACCGGTTTTTACCAAGTTTCATGCCAAAGTAACCTAAAACGCACTCAATTCTATATTGCACGTGTTCTCTTTGGTATAAAAGTCTATATAGTCTATGCTTTAAAAATTGAAGTACCTTCGCTTTTGTAGTCGCGTTTTTAGCATTATCATGGCTAAAATGCTGTTGTAATTCGTTAATTCTGAAGACGTGCCTGGATAATCGTCGTGAACACTTAGTGTGAAAAGACAATTAGATATTTTGTACGATTATATGATTACTTGCTTTCATTTGACAAATTGCGCTAGACCGCATATTTAAAATGGCAGCCCTACCACGTAGAATAATCAAAGAGACACAGCGATTGATGCAAGAGCCGGTGCCGGGAATCAGCGCGGTGCCAAGCGAAACGAATGCTCGTTATTTTCACGTAATCGTCACTGGCCCAGAAGACTCGCCATTCGAAGGAGGACTATTCAAATTAGAGTTATTTCTGCCAGAGGACTATCCCATGTCAGCGCCTAAGGTTAGGTTTATAACGAAAATATACCATCCGAACATAGACCGGCTGGGCCGTATATGCTTGGACATATTGAAGGACAAGTGGAGTCCTGCACTGCAGATCCGCACAGTGCTGCTGTCGATCCAGGCGCTCCTTTCAGCGCCGAACCCTGACGACCCGCTCGCCAACGACGTGGCCGAGCTGTGGAAGGTGAACGAGAGCGAGGCGATCCGGAACGCGAAGGAGTGGACAAGGAGATACGCCATGGACAACTGAACAGTGCGCCAGCACTCACTCACCAGTGCCTCCCCGACGCGCGCCACACGAGGACGGAACTAACATATATCATGATTTTAAGAGTGCAAGTTATGTTATACACCCTAGACCGAGTAACTTGTGAAGAGACAATTGTGGATGAATTTTATTATAGGTGAGCGGCACTGCGGCGCTGCGGGCGCTCATCGCTCAGGTTATCCTCCTGCATTTCGTAGCCTCGCCCTTATTGTCTCGGAGCGGTCCGACAGTCCCACAGGTCATTGTTTACCGTTCACATGTAGCTTCGTTACAATATTAGGTATGCATATTTTTTTACTATCATTATAATAGCTAATAAAACAAAAACCTGGAGACTTAAATGTATATATTTCATGGTTACAAATTTGGTTAATTTTATACAATGGATAGTGTTTACCGTCACAAAGTTGAATATCTTTGTAAGAGTCGTACAAACACCATCTCTTGAGTGCAAATGTTATGCTTAATAAAATGATTATATCAGTTATCTGATTACTAGTGATACTGAAAGTTTAATTTAATTCTTTTTTTTTACATAGCAAAAGTGAATGCATTATAGATGTTTTATTTTTCACTTGATAAGCAACAACATGATTTCACTATGAATCTTTTGTGTACTATTTTCATCTTGTATAAAAATTATCATTAAATTGTATTTATGTAAATTTAATTTGGCTTTGTGAGAAAACTTCAAAATACATAATATACAAAAGCTAAACCAATATTTTATTTTCAATTATTTTTCATTAGTTTTAGGTTATGTTTTCATTGACCATTTGCTCAGTGTAGGTGTTACTTACATATTTACATGCAATATTTTTTCCTTAAAGATAGGCTTGTTACAAATTTCCTCATTCATTGGGAAAATACAGTTTCTATTTAGTACCCAACTAAACAGACTGCCTAACATAAACAATTTACATTGGTATTCCCAAATAACCTTAGACTGGTAACTAACGGGATACATCTTCAAGGTGCAACTAAAGGCAAATCTGACAGTTACTAACAAAGTTCATATAGGTAAAACCCGTCAGTTACTAAATTAAAGACTTATTTTCAGTTTTCCCAGCATTTAGCATAGTAATAGATTGGGATTGCTTCACGGTCTCCTGAAACAACAATTGCATGATAATAGATGGTGTGATTGTTTCACAATATCTGAGCGCTGGGTAAAAAATCTTGAAGGTCAAATCTTTAAAATGTAATAGTCATTTTATACCTGCATTAAAAAAGTAGACTACAATTATTGCAAAAAAAATCTGACAGCGGTAGAAAAATAAATCTGTTTGTTTTCGTCAATTGATATCAGTGTTATCTTTTGTATTTATCGGAATGTTTCTTGTTTTGCAATAGAACAGCTGACTGAAAGGTCATGCTATAGACTGCAGTTCCTATTTGTAACAAAGCCTTTGTTACTTTGTGGTCAATGAACTTAGTTTCTTTGTAAGCAGTTAGCAAACTTAATTATTATACTACGAAGCCATATTATGCTCATAACCAGCCTGTTACTCTCCGCCTGCCATGTGCTAATAACTGGCCTGTAACTCCCCCCCACTGCTGGACAAAAGACATTGTGGACTTGCGGAGAAGGCACAAGCATTATGGATGGTCACTTAGGGCAAGTTACAGTTTTCTGATAAGATTAATAAGGCCCAATAAAAAAAGAGTTGGTCACTCACATGAAGGGTGTATGGGACTTTTTTAGTTTAATATTTTTTTTTATTATTTGGTGTTAGCAACAATAGAAATACATACTGAATTATGGTTCTTGAGATTCAGCCTGCTAACAGACAGACAGACAGCAGAGGTTTAGTTAGGGTTCCGTTAATTACCCCTTGCTTACGGAACCCTGAAAAAGCAATTGTAGATAAGGTACATAGGTACTCTACCTTTTTCCAGTAAAACTAATTAGTTAACTGGTCTTTAATTAGAAGGGGGTTATGCTGTTGATCCCTTTTTGGTCCCTATCCTAATTGGTAAATAATTAGGACCCACCGCTTCGGCTGCTTAAACAAATTCTTTCAGGTATATCAAACTGGCTGATAGCATCATGTGGTTTTGAAGAACTACTGTCAACTTGTTCGTCCCTCTTTCGGCCAGCTTCCACGGCACCAGCTATCGTCAGTAAGCCATCAACCATACAAATGGAACCAAGAGAAAAATTAGTTCAATATAATTAGGTAACTAGGTACCTACTTACCTATTAGGTGGATAAATAATACCTAATGAATACTTCTTTTTAGGGTTCCGTACCCGCAGGGTAACCAACGGAACCCTATTACAAAGCCTCCGCTGTCCGTCCGTCCGTCTGTCTGTCAGCGGGCTGTATCTCAAGAACTGTAATAGGTAAAGAGTTGTAATTTTCACAGATTGTGTATTTCTATTGCCGCTATAACAAAAATTTAGTACGGAACCTTGCGTGTGCGAGTCCGACTCGCACTTGGCCGGTTTTTGAATCATGTAGCCAGGCGTGAACCTGGCCACATGATTCAAAAACCGGCTTCTGTTTCATTTACAAGTTAGAAAAGTCGACCAAATTTTAAGTTATAGTAGAGTTGCAACTTCTTGATCATAGGTAGATACTACCGCCACGCCACACAATTCAATCACGTCTGCTACGCAATTAACTTTCAAGCTCCGCGCTGTACCTACTTGTGGTCATTGGCCCCTTCTACCTGATAAAATGTACCTACTTAGGTAGGTATGTACAAATGTTATCAATAAGAAGATAAAGTAAAAAATGTTCCTGATTTTGTATCTTATCCAAACAAACATACCTAACCTGCGCAATAGGCACAACAGTGCCCCCTTTTTGTATACTATTTCAAAATCTATTTGGTGCACTAAAATTGTAGTTCATATTCGGTACCGATAGACGGCGCAGCAACATGAGTAGTGAGAATTAACAGCTTCTACGGTTTTTCTCAATCTCATATCAGCAGTACTGGAGCAGTCTACAGCAGTTGGGCATCTATTACTACCGCCATCTATTGAAGAATTAAAAAATTATACATTATCCTCATTACAGATAGATTCAAACTGAACGAGGGCTAATTAACTGGAACGCCACTGGACTATCCATACGTCTGTCGAAAGATTTACGGCGATGGAACAAAGGAGACCTGAACTGTGTCGCCCCTCGCAACATGGGAGGTGGCTGGGTGAGACAGACTATAGTATAGGTATAAAGATTGTGTGTGGTCCAGGTTGGAAGATGCATAGAGTATACTAAATGAAAAGGAATGGGAAGAGATCTATGACCAGCAGTGGACTGCGATAGGCGTCGATATATGGGGGTTTTCTGAAATGATGTACAACAGGTTGCCATCTGTGTGAGTCAGTACTGCCATACTGAGACGTCAGATACAGGCAGACATTAGTTAAATTTACGTCAACGTCGTGTTTGCGTTTCCACAGAACAGGGTCTGTCGTCTGAGTGGCGTCAATTGGTGATTACTTTTCCTGAAAACTAATTGAATCGCAAGATATGTCTCTGTGTAAGTAGAGCCGTTTATTGCAGAACAAACTCAAGGCGCAATATCATCTCAGCGCCAATGTCAAAATTTACCTAAGGAGTTTGCGAATGCAAGCACTCCTTAATATAATAGCCCCTCTGAATAATTTTTAATATTTCGACTCTCGAGCGGTTGTCTCAGCGAGTCTAACCTGGCCTTACCTTGCAAGGGAGGATAAGTAAATGCGGGCCAGTAGAAAATAAAAATACAACATCAGTTTGTTCAGTTTATTCTTAACTTTAATGCAGACTAGAATAATACTCTTAGAAATGAGAACAACAATAGTTATTTCACATGTTACAGTGTACCTACCATATACCAGCTTTCACAATAAAAGGCTATTTATTATCTGTGTTTCTCAATGTAAATAAATCTTATTCACAACAGCTAGCAATACAAAATTACATCAGACTGTACTTATTATATTTACGTTTAGTTCACAAGGACGTGGCCAGTGTGCAGGGGTTGTAGGAATAAAAAAAATGGAAACTGTTTGGGTATATTTTGAGCGAAGATGGTAGTAATAGTTTACGGATGTATTTAACATTGTCTGAATGTTAACATTTTGAGGTATGTGCTGACATTGGCTGGGAGATGTCGCTGTAGTCAGCCACCCGTATCAGAAGACACTGGCCATAATAGCAAATGAACCAAACTCGAGAAACTAGAAGACATATTGAGAGGACATTAGATTCGGGGATAAATGTACGTAATCAGAAGCGGTTTATTCAAGTGTTTATATCTAAAGTGTTTACAATTAGAACTGTTAAATTATATATATTTTTATACATAAATAAATATTGTTTACTCGTTCTCAGAGCGCTAAGCTTAGCTAAGAACACAGGACATACATAATGTAGGTTATATAATATAGCTATAGCGACACTATAAAATTTACAAAATATGATATATCTTTTGAGATGCTACACGAAATAATGCTTTTTTATTTACTATATCCACTAATCAATTCTTTTTTTTTTCAATTTGATCACTGTGGGTCTTTGAAATTGGGCTGTGGCGCGGATGGTAGGATGCATTCACTATGATAGATGCATGGTATCACCAGAACCACAGCTCAGTTCGTATGACCCACTAATCTAAGCTATACATGTTGATTCTGAACTGAATGAGATGATTTGAACTATGGTGCACGTTTACTTATTAAAAAAATAGTTTAAAAACATTTAAACATAACGATCGTACGTCAGAATATATAAAGAACTAAAATTATGATAATGGAATGGCTAGATTGCTAACAGGCATGAATGGCGACACAGAAATAAATATGTATGTTTCCTCACATGTTTCATCCAAAACCTACCTATTTGATTTATTTCACACATTATAATAACTTAGTAGGTACACATTCAACTTCCGAGATACCATACAAAATATTATGTTACTCTATCAGTATGTGAAGAAACAATATAAAAGTATCTAAAGAAAAACGATGGCAGACATAAGAAAACCACAAAAATCCAACTTATAAACTTATCATTCCACTTAAAATTAACGCATTTCATACCAAAGAACATTTTGATACCGAAACGCAATTGTAATAAGTTAAAAATATGGCAAAAGTCATGACATAATCCTTGATTTTCAAATAATTTGTTCTTTTAACCACACAAAACAGTAAAAAAAATTATCTGAATTAATGATTGATAATTTATAAATATCTAAGCAGATATGAGTGGGTTCTGATATTCAATTTATAAATACAATTATTAAGTGGAGTATGTATACACATTGTCATGACAATCAAAGATAACACGATGTATTTACAATTACGAATTTTAAAAAACATCCTTCATTCATAATATTAATGTACTTTAAGATTCTATATCTAAACACTCTTAGTCTGTGAAGTGGGGACTTATCGAGCGTTTTCATATAATATATTTATGAATAAGAGTTTTTTCGTTATTTTAAATACATGGTGTTTAGTAATAGAGAGATAATACAACTTATATTCTATCTTATTAGCCACGAAAGCATTGTAAGCATGAACTCATCACATATGATTTTTTGAGTATTTTTATCAGCTAAGCTTGAGTTGGGGCCCTACCCTCGCTTTGTGTATTTATTTTCTTATTCTTTTTCTTTTAAATTGTACCTAGTTGCCAAGTCTTTTTAAATTAATGTACTTGCAAATAAATTACATAGCTTAATAAAATTAGTTTTTTTAAGAGATCTGCTCGCCAACTCTGTACGAGATTAGCAAAACATTAAAAAAAAAATAGAAATTCAATTTAGAACTCAATGCTATTAATCCATAAAGTTGAAAATCTCATAATTAGTTAGGATATTGTTCTTTAAAATTAATTGAATTTGTAGATACATTAGTTGTTATCGAAATATCTGATAAAAATCATTCCTGAATATTGTGGGCCGTATCACATCTTTTCAGACCATTCCAGCTATTGCTGATTTTTTTATCTTTCTGTACAGATCATAAACCTCAAGTTGACCTACCTACACAGATTTTTTTTACAGAAGAATATATTTTGTCAATGTTATTAGAAGATTGGTGTTACACGCATTGTCTTAGAGCTGGTTACAATATTAGGTAATATAAGTTTTTGGGGAGATCTATGTAACATGGGATTTCTACTGGCTTCTGCTATAAATTTTAAATAAGTACTTTAAGTAAGGTTTTATTTTTTAATGAATAGCCAATACTCGAACATAAGCAGGTATTTGACTACACACATTACATGTGAATCATGGTGCAATCATTAACGTTTTTTGATTTATTTACTGTCATCAATCCATTTTATGAGATGCTGGTCAATCATTGAAAAATAGCCCTTAGCGACAACTGTCAACGCAGCTATATACACAAAATACGAAATATATACAAATCGAACTTCTTGACTGCGCCAAACGACGTTTGCTAGGGGCAACTTAAATTACGCAGGCGCTTAGGTACCCTTAAACCTGCGCAACAGGGACTAGATACGCCCAAACTTGTGCAACAGGGCCGACACTCCCCTAAAATTACGCAACTGAATTTGGGCACCCCAAAAGTTACGCAACTGGCTTTAGACACCCCTAAAGTTACACAACTGAGCTTGACTCAGAAGTTACGCAAATTGTCAAGGCACCAAAGCCGCACGGCATATTTAGTGACAGTCAAGAAGATAAAACGTTCTAACAAACGGCAGTTAGTAGTAGCATGCGAGGCTAGGGCCGGTGGCGGTGCGGTGAGGGCGCGTATCGTAATATCGTAGTAAGCAGGCACTTGAGTCGCGGCGACGCGCGCGTTAGATGAACACCGGGTTCTCTTGCCCGGTCAGCAGCCTGAACATTGACGTCGGCATAGTTTTCATCAGGATCTGGAAAAAATGTACTGTGTAAATTGCCAGCATAAATAAATCAGCACCGAGTTTCAGGAGGTATCAGTACATACTTCCAGGAGGTGTCAGTACCTAATTCCAAGAGGTATAAGTACTTAGTTACAGTTCCGAGAGTTATTGAAACCTAGTTTCAGGAGGTATCAGTACCTAGTTCCCGGATGTATCAGTACCTAGTTCCCGGATGTATCAGTACCTAGTTCCAGGAGGTATCAGTACCCTGTTCTAGGAGGTATTAGTACCCAGTTCTAGGAGGTATCAGTACCTAGTTCCAGGAGGTATACGTGCCGTTTTTTAGGAGGTATCAGTAGGTACCTAGTTCCAGGAGGTATCGGTACTAGTTAGATCTTGTATGTTACCTCTCCCACGCTGGTGGCGAGCAGGTTGACGATGCGCTCGTGCGGCACGGCGACGACGCTCTGCGAGTTGATCTCTATGATGCGGTGCCCCACCTAGTTCCAGGAGGTATCGGTACTAGTTAGATCTTGTATGTTACCTCTCCCACGCTGGTGGCGAGCAGGTTGACGATGCGCTCGTGCGGCACGGCGACGACGCTCTGCGAGTTGATCTCTATGATGCGGTGCCCCACCTAGTTCCAGGAGGTATCGGTACTAGTTAGATCTTCTATGTTACCTCTCCCACGCTGGTGGCGAGCAGGTTGACGATGCGCTCGTGCGGCACGGCGACGACGCTCTGCGAGTTGATCTCTATGATGCGGTGCCCCACCTAGTTCCAGGAGGTATCGGTACTAGTTAGATCTTGTATGTTACCTCTCCCACGCTGGTGGCGAGCAGGTTGACGATGCGCTCGTGCGGCACGGCGACGACGCTCTGCGAGTTGATCTCTATGATGCGGTGCCCCACCTAGTTCCAGGAGGTATCGGTACTAGTTAGATCTTGTATGTTACCTCTCCCACGCTGGTGGCGAGCAGGTTGACGATGCGCTCGTGCGGCACGGCGACGACGCTCTGCGAGTTGATCTCTATGATGCGGTGCCCCACCTAGTTCCAGGAGGTATCGGTACTAGTTAGATCTTGTATGTTACCTCTCCCACGCTGGTGGCGAGCAGGTTGACGATGCGCTCGTGCGGCACGGCGACGACGCTCTGCGAGTTGATCTCTATGATGCGGTGCCCCACCTAGTTCCAGGAGGTATCGGTACTAGTTAGATCTTGTATGTTACCTCTCCCACGCTGGTGGCGAGCAGGTTGACGATGCGCTCGTGCGGCACGGCGACGACGCTCTGCGAGTTGATCTCTATGATGCGGTGCCCCACCTAGTTCCAGGAGGTATCGGTACTAGTTAGATCTTGTATGTTACCTCTCCCACGCTGGTGGCGAGCAGGTTGACGATGCGCTCGTGCGGCACGGCGACGACGCTCTGCGAGTTGATCTCTATGATGCGGTGCCCCACCTAGTTCCAGGAGGTATCGGTACTAGTTAGATCTTGTATGTTACCTCTCCCACGCTGGTGGCGAGCAGGTTGACGATGCGCTCGTGCGGCACGGCGACGACGCTCTGCGAGTTGATCTCTATGATGCGGTGCCCCACCTAGTTCCAGGAGGTATCGGTACTAGTTAGATCTTGTATGTTACCTCTCCCACGCTGGTGGCGAGCAGGTTGACGATGCGCTCGTGCGGCACGGCGACGACGCTCTGCGAGTTGATCTCTATGATGCGGTGCCCCACCTAGTTCCAGGAGGTATCGGTACTAGTTAGATCTTGTATGTTACCTCTCCCACGCTGGTGGCGAGCAGGTTGACGATGCGCTCGTGCGGCACGGCGACGACGCTCTGCGAGTTGATCTCTATGATGCGGTGCCCCACCTAGTTCCAGGAGGTATCGGTACTAGTTAGATCTTGTATGTTACCTCTCCCACGCTGGTGGCGAGCAGGTTGACGATGCGCTCGTGCGGCACGGCGACGACGCTCTGCGAGTTGATCTCTATGATGCGGTGCCCCACCTAGTTCCAGGAGGTATCGGTACTAGTTAGATCTTGTATGTTACCTCTCCCACGCTGGTGGCGAGCAGGTTGACGATGCGCTCGTGCGGCACGGCGACGACGCTCTGCGAGTTGATCTCTATGATGCGGTGCCCCACCTAGTTCCAGGAGGTATCGGTACTAGTTAGATCTTGTATGTTACCTCTCCCACGCTGGTGGCGAGCAGGTTGACGATGCGCTCGTGCGGCACGGCGACGACGCTCTGCGAGTTGATCTCTATGATGCGGTGCCCCACCTAGTTCCAGGAGGTATCGGTACTAGTTAGATCTTGTATGTTACCTCTCCCACGCTGGTGGCGAGCAGGTTGACGATGCGCTCGTGCGGCACGGCGACGACGCTCTGCGAGTTGATCTCTATGATGCGGTGCCCCACCTAGTTCCAGGAGGTATCGGTACTAGTTAGATCTTGTATGTTACCTCTCCCACGCTGGTGGCGAGCAGGTTGACGATGCGCTCGTGCGGCACGGCGACGACGCTCTGCGAGTTGATCTCTATGATGCGGTGCCCCACCTAGTTCCAGGAGGTATCGGTACTAGTTAGATCTTGTATGTTACCTCTCCCACGCTGGTGGCGAGCAGGTTGACGATGCGCTCGTGCGGCACGGCGACGACGCTCTGCGAGTTGATCTCTATGATGCGGTGCCCCACCTAGTTCCAGGAGGTATCGGTACTAGTTAGATCTTGTATGTTACCTCTCCCACGCTGGTGGCGAGCAGGTTGACGATGCGCTCGTGCGGCACGGCGACGACGCTCTGCGAGTTGATCTCTATGATGCGGTGCCCCACCTAGTTCCAGGAGGTATCGGTACTAGTTAGATCTTGTATGTTACCTCTCCCACGCTGGTGGCGAGCAGGTTGACGATGCGCTCGTGCGGCACGGCGACGACGCTCTGCGAGTTGATCTCTATGATGCGGTGCCCCACCTAGTTCCAGGAGGTATCGGTACTAGTTAGATCTTGTATGTTACCTCTCCCACGCTGGTGGCGAGCAGGTTGACGATGCGCTCGTGCGGCACGGCGACGACGCTCTGCGAGTTGATCTCTATGATGCGGTGCCCCACCTAGTTCCAGGAGGTATCGGTACTAGTTAGATCTTGTATGTTACCTCTCCCACGCTGGTGGCGAGCAGGTTGACGATGCGCTCGTGCGGCACGGCGACGACGCTCTGCGAGTTGATCTCTATGATGCGGTGCCCCACCTAGTTCCAGGAGGTATCGGTACTAGTTAGATCTTGTATGTTACCTCTCCCACGCTGGTGGCGAGCAGGTTGACGATGCGCTCGTGCGGCACGGCGACGACGCTCTGCGAGTTGATCTCTATGATGCGGTGCCCCACCTAGTTCCAGGAGGTATCGGTACTAGTTAGATCTTGTATGTTACCTCTCCCACGCTGGTGGCGAGCAGGTTGACGATGCGCTCGTGCGGCACGGCGACGACGCTCTGCGAGTTGATCTCTATGATGCGGTGCCCCACCTAGTTCCAGGAGGTATCGGTACTAGTTAGATCTTGTATGTTACCTCTCCCACGCTGGTGGCGAGCAGGTTGACGATGCGCTCGTGCGGCACGGCGACGACGCTCTGCGAGTTGATCTCTATGATGCGGTGCCCCACCTAGTTCCAGGAGGTATCGGTACTAGTTAGATCTTGTATGTTACCTCTCCCACGCTGGTGGCGAGCAGGTTGACGATGCGCTCGTGCGGCACGGCGACGACGCTCTGCGAGTTGATCTCTATGATGCGGTGCCCCACCTAGTTCCAGGAGGTATCGGTACTAGTTAGATCTTGTATGTTACCTCTCCCACGCTGGTGGCGAGCAGGTTGACGATGCGCTCGTGCGGCACGGCGACGACGCTCTGCGAGTTGATCTCTATGATGCGGTGCCCCACCTAGTTCCAGGAGGTATCGGTACTAGTTAGATCTTGTATGTTACCTCTCCCACGCTGGTGGCGAGCAGGTTGACGATGCGCTCGTGCGGCACGGCGACGACGCTCTGCGAGTTGATCTCTATGATGCGGTGCCCCACCTAGTTCCAGGAGGTATCGGTACTAGTTAGATCTTGTATGTTACCTCTCCCACGCTGGTGGCGAGCAGGTTGACGATGCGCTCGTGCGGCACGGCGACGACGCTCTGCGAGTTGATCTCTATGATGCGGTGCCCCACCTAGTTCCAGGAGGTATCGGTACTAGTTAGATCTTGTATGTTACCTCTCCCACGCTGGTGGCGAGCAGGTTGACGATGCGCTCGTGCGGCACGGCGACGACGCTCTGCGAGTTGATCTCTATGATGCGGTGCCCCACCTAGTTCCAGGAGGTATCGGTACTAGTTAGATCTTGTATGTTACCTCTCCCACGCTGGTGGCGAGCAGGTTGACGATGCGCTCGTGCGGCACGGCGACGACGCTCTGCGAGTTGATCTCTATGATGCGGTGCCCCACCTAGTTCCAGGAGGTATCGGTACTAGTTAGATCTTGTATGTTACCTCTCCCACGCTGGTGGCGAGCAGGTTGACGATGCGCTCGTGCGGCACGGCGACGACGCTCTGCGAGTTGATCTCTATGATGCGGTGCCCCACCTAGTTCCAGGAGGTATCGGTACTAGTTAGATCTTGTATGTTACCTCTCCCACGCTGGTGGCGAGCAGGTTGACGATGCGCTCGTGCGGCACGGCGACGACGCTCTGCGAGTTGATCTCTATGATGCGGTGCCCCACCTAGTTCCAGGAGGTATCGGTACTAGTTAGATCTTGTATGTTACCTCTCCCACGCTGGTGGCGAGCAGGTTGACGATGCGCTCGTGCGGCACGGCGACGACGCTCTGCGAGTTGATCTCTATGATGCGGTGCCCCACCTAGTTCCAGGAGGTATCGGTACTAGTTAGATCTTGTATGTTACCTCTCCCACGCTGGTGGCGAGCAGGTTGACGATGCGCTCGTGCGGCACGGCGACGACGCTCTGCGAGTTGATCTCTATGATGCGGTGCCCCACCTAGTTCCAGGAGGTATCGGTACTAGTTAGATCTTGTATGTTACCTCTCCCACGCTGGTGGCGAGCAGGTTGACGATGCGCTCGTGCGGCACGGCGACGACGCTCTGCGAGTTGATCTCTATGATGCGGTGCCCCACCTAGTTCCAGGAGGTATCGGTACTAGTTAGATCTTGTATGTTACCTCTCCCACGCTGGTGGCGAGCAGGTTGACGATGCGCTCGTGCGGCACGGCGACGACGCTCTGCGAGTTGATCTCTATGATGCGGTGCCCCACCTAGTTCCAGGAGGTATCGGTACTAGTTAGATCTTGTATGTTACCTCTCCCACGCTGGTGGCGAGCAGGTTGACGATGCGCTCGTGCGGCACGGCGACGACGCTCTGCGAGTTGATCTCTATGATGCGGTGCCCCACCTAGTTCCAGGAGGTATCGGTACTAGTTAGATCTTGTATGTTACCTCTCCCACGCTGGTGGCGAGCAGGTTGACGATGCGCTCGTGCGGCACGGCGACGACGCTCTGCGAGTTGATCTCTATGATGCGGTGCCCCACCTAGTTCCAGGAGGTATCGGTACTAGTTAGATCTTGTATGTTACCTCTCCCACGCTGGTGGCGAGCAGGTTGACGATGCGCTCGTGCGGCACGGCGACGACGCTCTGCGAGTTGATCTCTATGATGCGGTGCCCCACCTAGTTCCAGGAGGTATCGGTACTAGTTAGATCTTGTATGTTACCTCTCCCACGCTGGTGGCGAGCAGGTTGACGATGCGCTCGTGCGGCACGGCGACGACGCTCTGCGAGTTGATCTCTATGATGCGGTGCCCCACCTAGTTCCAGGAGGTATCGGTACTAGTTAGATCTTGTATGTTACCTCTCCCACGCTGGTGGCGAGCAGGTTGACGATGCGCTCGTGCGGCACGGCGACGACGCTCTGCGAGTTGATCTCTATGATGCGGTGCCCCACCTAGTTCCAGGAGGTATCGGTACTAGTTAGATCTTGTATGTTACCTCTCCCACGCTGGTGGCGAGCAGGTTGACGATGCGCTCGTGCGGCACGGCGACGACGCTCTGCGAGTTGATCTCTATGATGCGGTGCCCCACCTAGTTCCAGGAGGTATCGGTACTAGTTAGATCTTGTATGTTACCTCTCCCACGCTGGTGGCGAGCAGGTTGACGATGCGCTCGTGCGGCACGGCGACGACGCTCTGCGAGTTGATCTCTATGATGCGGTGCCCCACCTAGTTCCAGGAGGTATCGGTACTAGTTAGATCTTGTATGTTACCTCTCCCACGCTGGTGGCGAGCAGGTTGACGATGCGCTCGTGCGGCACGGCGACGACGCTCTGCGAGTTGATCTCTATGATGCGGTGCCCCACCTAGTTCCAGGAGGTATCGGTACTAGTTAGATCTTGTATGTTACCTCTCCCACGCTGGTGGCGAGCAGGTTGACGATGCGCTCGTGCGGCACGGCGACGACGCTCTGCGAGTTGATCTCTATGATGCGGTGCCCCACCTAGTTCCAGGAGGTATCGGTACTAGTTAGATCTTGTATGTTACCTCTCCCACGCTGGTGGCGAGCAGGTTGACGATGCGCTCGTGCGGCACGGCGACGACGCTCTGCGAGTTGATCTCTATGATGCGGTGCCCCACCTAGTTCCAGGAGGTATCGGTACTAGTTAGATCTTGTATGTTACCTCTCCCACGCTGGTGGCGAGCAGGTTGACGATGCGCTCGTGCGGCACGGCGACGACGCTCTGCGAGTTGATCTCTATGATGCGGTGCCCCACCTAGTTCCAGGAGGTATCGGTACTAGTTAGATCTTGTATGTTACCTCTCCCACGCTGGTGGCGAGCAGGTTGACGATGCGCTCGTGCGGCACGGCGACGACGCTCTGCGAGTTGATCTCTATGATGCGGTGCCCCACCTAGTTCCAGGAGGTATCGGTACTAGTTAGATCTTGTATGTTACCTCTCCCACGCTGGTGGCGAGCAGGTTGACGATGCGCTCGTGCGGCACGGCGACGACGCTCTGCGAGTTGATCTCTATGATGCGGTGCCCCACCTAGTTCCAGGAGGTATCGGTACTAGTTAGATCTTGTATGTTACCTCTCCCACGCTGGTGGCGAGCAGGTTGACGATGCGCTCGTGCGGCACGGCGACGACGCTCTGCGAGTTGATCTCTATGATGCGGTGCCCCACCTAGTTCCAGGAGGTATCGGTACTAGTTAGATCTTGTATGTTACCTCTCCCACGCTGGTGGCGAGCAGGTTGACGATGCGCTCGTGCGGCACGGCGACGACGCTCTGCGAGTTGATCTCTATGATGCGGTGCCCCACCTAGTTCCAGGAGGTATCGGTACTAGTTAGATCTTGTATGTTACCTCTCCCACGCTGGTGGCGAGCAGGTTGACGATGCGCTCGTGCGGCACGGCGACGACGCTCTGCGAGTTGATCTCTATGATGCGGTGCCCCACCTAGTTCCAGGAGGTATCGGTACTAGTTAGATCTTGTATGTTACCTCTCCCACGCTGGTGGCGAGCAGGTTGACGATGCGCTCGTGCGGCACGGCGACGACGCTCTGCGAGTTGATCTCTATGATGCGGTGCCCCACCTAGTTCCAGGAGGTATCGGTACTAGTTAGATCTTGTATGTTACCTCTCCCACGCTGGTGGCGAGCAGGTTGACGATGCGCTCGTGCGGCACGGCGACGACGCTCTGCGAGTTGATCTCTATGATGCGGTGCCCCACCTAGTTCCAGGAGGTATCGGTACTAGTTAGATCTTGTATGTTACCTCTCCCACGCTGGTGGCGAGCAGGTTGACGATGCGCTCGTGCGGCACGGCGACGACGCTCTGCGAGTTGATCTCTATGATGCGGTGCCCCACCTAGTTCCAGGAGGTATCGGTACTAGTTAGATCTTGTATGTTACCTCTCCCACGCTGGTGGCGAGCAGGTTGACGATGCGCTCGTGCGGCACGGCGACGACGCTCTGCGAGTTGATCTCTATGATGCGGTGCCCCACCTAGTTCCAGGAGGTATCGGTACTAGTTAGATCTTGTATGTTACCTCTCCCACGCTGGTGGCGAGCAGGTTGACGATGCGCTCGTGCGGCACGGCGACGACGCTCTGCGAGTTGATCTCTATGATGCGGTGCCCCACCTAGTTCCAGGAGGTATCGGTACTAGTTAGATCTTGTATGTTACCTCTCCCACGCTGGTGGCGAGCAGGTTGACGATGCGCTCGTGCGGCACGGCGACGACGCTCTGCGAGTTGATCTCTATGATGCGGTGCCCCACCTAGTTCCAGGAGGTATCGGTACTAGTTAGATCTTGTATGTTACCTCTCCCACGCTGGTGGCGAGCAGGTTGACGATGCGCTCGTGCGGCACGGCGACGACGCTCTGCGAGTTGATCTCTATGATGCGGTGCCCCACCTAGTTCCAGGAGGTATCGGTACTAGTTAGATCTTGTATGTTACCTCTCCCACGCTGGTGGCGAGCAGGTTGACGATGCGCTCGTGCGGCACGGCGACGACGCTCTGCGAGTTGATCTCTATGATGCGGTGCCCCACCTAGTTCCAGGAGGTATCGGTACTAGTTAGATCTTGTATGTTACCTCTCCCACGCTGGTGGCGAGCAGGTTGACGATGCGCTCGTGCGGCACGGCGACGACGCTCTGCGAGTTGATCTCTATGATGCGGTGCCCCACCTAGTTCCAGGAGGTATCGGTACTAGTTAGATCTTGTATGTTACCTCTCCCACGCTGGTGGCGAGCAGGTTGACGATGCGCTCGTGCGGCACGGCGACGACGCTCTGCGAGTTGATCTCTATGATGCGGTGCCCCACCTAGTTCCAGGAGGTATCGGTACTAGTTAGATCTTGTATGTTACCTCTCCCACGCTGGTGGCGAGCAGGTTGACGATGCGCTCGTGCGGCACGGCGACGACGCTCTGCGAGTTGATCTCTATGATGCGGTGCCCCACCTAGTTCCAGGAGGTATCGGTACTAGTTAGATCTTGTATGTTACCTCTCCCACGCTGGTGGCGAGCAGGTTGACGATGCGCTCGTGCGGCACGGCGACGACGCTCTGCGAGTTGATCTCTATGATGCGGTGCCCCACCTAGTTCCAGGAGGTATCGGTACTAGTTAGATCTTGTATGTTACCTCTCCCACGCTGGTGGCGAGCAGGTTGACGATGCGCTCGTGCGGCACGGCGACGACGCTCTGCGAGTTGATCTCTATGATGCGGTGCCCCACCTAGTTCCAGGAGGTATCGGTACTAGTTAGATCTTGTATGTTACCTCTCCCACGCTGGTGGCGAGCAGGTTGACGATGCGCTCGTGCGGCACGGCGACGACGCTCTGCGAGTTGATCTCTATGATGCGGTGCCCCACCTAGTTCCAGGAGGTATCGGTACTAGTTAGATCTTGTATGTTACCTCTCCCACGCTGGTGGCGAGCAGGTTGACGATGCGCTCGTGCGGCACGGCGACGACGCTCTGCGAGTTGATCTCTATGATGCGGTGCCCCACCTAGTTCCAGGAGGTATCGGTACTAGTTAGATCTTGTATGTTACCTCTCCCACGCTGGTGGCGAGCAGGTTGACGATGCGCTCGTGCGGCACGGCGACGACGCTCTGCGAGTTGATCTCTATGATGCGGTGCCCCACCTAGTTCCAGGAGGTATCGGTACTAGTTAGATCTTGTATGTTACCTCTCCCACGCTGGTGGCGAGCAGGTTGACGATGCGCTCGTGCGGCACGGCGACGACGCTCTGCGAGTTGATCTCTATGATGCGGTGCCCCACCTAGTTCCAGGAGGTATCGGTACTAGTTAGATCTTGTATGTTACCTCTCCCACGCTGGTGGCGAGCAGGTTGACGATGCGCTCGTGCGGCACGGCGACGACGCTCTGCGAGTTGATCTCTATGATGCGGTGCCCCACCTAGTTCCAGGAGGTATCGGTACTAGTTAGATCTTGTATGTTACCTCTCCCACGCTGGTGGCGAGCAGGTTGACGATGCGCTCGTGCGGCACGGCGACGACGCTCTGCGAGTTGATCTCTATGATGCGGTGCCCCACCTAGTTCCAGGAGGTATCGGTACTAGTTAGATCTTGTATGTTACCTCTCCCACGCTGGTGGCGAGCAGGTTGACGATGCGCTCGTGCGGCACGGCGACGACGCTCTGCGAGTTGATCTCTATGATGCGGTGCCCCACCTAGTTCCAGGAGGTATCGGTACTAGTTAGATCTTGTATGTTACCTCTCCCACGCTGGTGGCGAGCAGGTTGACGATGCGCTCGTGCGGCACGGCGACGACGCTCTGCGAGTTGATCTCTATGATGCGGTGCCCCACCTAGTTCCAGGAGGTATCGGTACTAGTTAGATCTTGTATGTTACCTCTCCCACGCTGGTGGCGAGCAGGTTGACGATGCGCTCGTGCGGCACGGCGACGACGCTCTGCGAGTTGATCTCTATGATGCGGTGCCCCACGCGGACGCCGCCGCGCTCCGCGATGCCGCCGCGCAGTAGGCTGCAGATCTGCAGTGGGACCAAAACGTCACAGAATTAACCTTATTATGCGGTATTTTCATTTATGAAGACTTAGCTACTAATTATGCTGAGTCAGAGAGAGCTGAGTGAGATATATGTATAGCATTTTTTTGTTAGAGGAACTGTTGTAGCATATGCTATTATCCACTCCTGATTAACTAATCACTTGCTAAAATATAATTTTGGTAATTGGAACGGTTAGTTTGCAAAATGCTATAGTTGTGTCAGGAAGTGGCACAGCTTGGCATCCTGGGAGAAGTCCTAGAATGCGATTGGCATATTTTTCGACCTCTCTAAAGATTTTGATTGCGTTGGGCACAATAACGTGGTATAGTGGTCAAACCTATAAATTATACTTCTAGGTACAGAAATCGTTTAAAAGCTGTGGATGTTGCCCTTTCTATTAAGAAACAGGCTGCAAAGAGTAGCCGATATTTAAAGGGGTGACGTTGCTGGGGTATCTTGTTTATATGGGTATGCCTCAGGGTTGCATTCTTAGCCCTTCCTTTTTTTGTAGTTAAATTAATGGCCTTCCTTACATAATGGCAAATTTTTCCGATATCATTTTATTATCTGATGGTACTTCTCTTATTTATAAAGTTTGCTTTCTGCGTCGCAGCTAATAATCTCAATCTCAATCTCAAATCTTTTATTAATATCCATAATATCACATACAGGTAGTAAAATTAATAAATAAATAGAAACAATTATGGACCCTGTCGGGCACAGCAAAACTTTAAATAATTAGGAGAGAGGAAGAGCGCTTTAAATAATTCGTAAAAGTTTATTATTTCCTGTCCAACTTGTAATTATTATGATTTTTTTTTGCATATCTTAATATATAAAACAAAGTCGGGTTTGTTCAAACACTTATATATAACTCAAGAACGGCTGGACCGATTTTCATAATTTTTGTGTTTTTGGATTAGTCTTTGTCTAGAATAGCATAATAAGTATTGAAATATAAAAAAGAAATAGTAGGTAGTTAGGGAGGTAGGTAGGAGGTAGGGTTGGTAGGTAGGGTAGGTTGGTAGGTAGGGTAGGTAGGTAGGTAGGTAGGTAGGTAGGTAGGTAGGTAGGTAGGTAGGTAGGTAGGTAGGAAGGTAGGTAGGTAGGTAGGTAGGTAGGTAGGTAGGTAGGTAGGTAGGTAGGTAGGTAGGTAGGGTAGGTAGGGTAGGTAGGGTAGTCAGTTGACGGGAGCGAAGCCGCGCGGGTCAGCTAGTTATTAAATATATTAATTGAATAGGATGTCATTTATTTATTGTTTTTGACATTCTCGGGTCCCTAGAGCCCCGTTCCTTTGGTAGGCGTAAGAGGGGGCCGATGCTACCTCGCAGAGGCCTCTTTAGACATTTCAAATGGAATGGGACACCAACCGACGATTATCCCTGTATGCACTGTGAAAGTATACCCAAGGACAATCCCCGGTTGGAGCAAAACTATTGCAAAATATGGAAACAAAAGATGAAACGCTATGGGTTTGGCTGGTTTAGTGGACTAATAACTACTACTATGGAAGAACTATTGGCCCCTGCCTGAACATTGACAATTAAAACGGCTTTAAAATAGCAGTTTTAATATTTATTGTTATTATTAATAAAATACTATATTGTTTATTTATTTATTATATTAATAGAATAGAATCTCTCTAACTTATGCGAACAAAACTAAACGTCTCAAGTTTTCACTGTCGAATATACCATAAATTAGTCTCGACTTTTAATGAATGTAATAATTTTCGACATTCACGAGGGCAGAACCGTGGGCGGTAGGTAGTTTATCATCACTTCACTACATAGTATAAAACAAAGTCGCTTCCCGCGTCTGTCTGTCCCTATGTATGCTTAGAGCTTTAAAACTACGCAACTGATTTTGATATGGGTTTTTTTAGAAGATAGATTAGTTTTCGAGGAAGGTTTTAGTTCGTAATTTGTCAAGGTTTTGTATAAATTGGCTGATATATGAAGATTATTACTAAAGTCAAAAGTCAAAAACGTTTATTTCAATTAGGCCATTAAACGGCACTTTTTAACGTCATCATTACATTTAAAATAACATAGTGACTCTACTATCCATTCGGAAGGGTAGATTCTTATGGAGAAGAACGGACAAGAAACTCCAGTTACTCTTTTCAAATCAATGTTTTACATGTTCTGTGGTATACAAACCTTTGTTAATATATGTGACCTAGAGTATGCAGAGGTAGACTTATTAATTTTCTAAATAAGTACATGGTACTCACATTTCTGCATAAGTAAATGGTACTCACATATTTACCAATATTGGTAAATATTGGAACCATTAATTAGCAGAGTGTGAGTGAACAGAAAAATAAAAACCTAAAAATGAAACAGTAGGTACAAAAGTAAATACATAAACCAACCAGTTTGATCTTGTCTCCACCATTGATTGTCCTATGGAGCAGGACCAGCATGTTTCCAAGCATTCTTATCCTGAATGTAATCTTCTAATTTGTAATAAGCTTTTTTACAAAGTGTGCTTTAATATAGGTTTTAAATTTTCTTTCATTTAGTGTGTACTTTAGCTAATCTATAAAATGGTTGATCTAATTTATCATTATTTCTAGTATTAATATTATGTCTATCACTAACTTTACTAAAAAAATGACGATTTTTCCGTACATACATAATATTTTCATATATGAAGTGGCAATGGACTGTCGTCATATTAATCTTTTTTAAAAGTTCCCTTAGAGAATCGCGACGACGCAGATTATAAAAAGTTCTGACAGCTTTTTTTTGTAAAATAAATATGGATTCAATGTCAACAGCCCGACCCCACAGCAAAATACCGTACGACATAATGCTGTGGAAGTAGCTAAAATAGAGCAAACGTGCGGTTTCTACGTCTGTTAGCTGTTTTATCTTCCTAACAGCATAAGCGACTGAGCTTAGACGTTATATGAGGTCCCCATTGTAATTTCTCGTCTTAGGAGATTTCCACGAAAACCGTGTGATTAATAAACTCCAGTTTTTCTTCATTCAACATGATGTCACATTCGCTACTTCTAACATTTGGTAAAAGAGGTCGGAAAAAAATGATCTAAACAATCCTCTACATCGCGCGCGCTGCGAAAGCTATTGATGATAGAACAAAACAATATACTACAGTTTCAGATAACACATCAAACCTACGAAAAAGTCCACGATAGCATATGTCTATCTTTTATGGTTGACTCCCAATAACCATTTTCATGATAATTTAATATAATATAAAATACTGCTTCATTTGCTAAAGTAATTTCACCATTATGGTACAAATCCTTTTCTTAATAAATATGTTAGTCATCTTGAGTGTATAATTTAGAGCAAAATTGCCGTTCACACCATTTAATTTGAATGAATATCTTAGGAGATATCTCGAAATTAATGTAAGTCGCGCAATAAAATAATTATAACGTAGGTAGTGATGTCCCGAACCGGTAGACACCTGAGAGCAGACGTCGTTGACGGCTGTCTATTGCACTTTTTATTTCAACTTAACCACAATATTATTGACTCTGGGTAATTAGATGTTCACTTTGTTATTTTGGGCTAAATAAACATTTGCACCCGTGCGAAGCCGGGGCGGGTCGCTAGTAATATCATGAACTGTAGCTACTCACCACTCCGTTCTGCACGCTGAAGCCTAGCTGGTACTTAGTATCCGGCCGTTTTATCTTGACCTCTACCACGGGCGCGCACGGCACCACGGTCAGCTTCACCACAGTCTGGTTCTTGGAGTTCTTGATGTACGTCTGGCAGGTTGAAAGGGGTAAGCCGACCAGGCTTACGCCGTTTATTGCGATTATTTGATCTCCTGTTGGAGGAAATAGTGGTTTAGTGTTTTGAATAAGATTAAAAATCGAGTGATATTAGGGATTTCGTCGTATGGAATGTGACTTTAACGTTGAAATCAAGGTGGGCGACGCGGAGAATATTATAGCGCACAAGTGTGTGTTCAAAAATAGATGTACTCCCATTTTCCTCTATTTTTTCTTTTTTTTTATCTTTTTCCTCAGGGATGGCAATTCGAAACAACCGGAGAGAGATCTAGCATAGGACCACCGCGCAATGGTTAACGTGCTTTCCGAGACACGGGGGTGTCACACCAACAACTTCCAAACTCCGGGTACCAAAACCGGCCAGGGAATCGAACTCAGGACCTTTTTTTTAGGATGGGAAATCATTAAATGACTCCTTTCAACTGGGCGCGCGGAAGCTAGTGTCCGACTCTTGCTGATGCTGACTAAAACCCATCCTCCAAATGCCCTTTGCTTTCCAGTACCGCGGTGAGTCTTTTGAACAAATTCGGCCACCAAGCGCGAATGTTGAGCAAAGGGTCCCAAGTCCCAGCTTGAGACCCTTTGCTCAACAGTCGCGCTTGGGACCATGAGAACAATGGGTCGTTACCTATGTTAAGCTGTCCTTCGTCTTACCTATGTTAAGCTGTCCTTCGTCTTACCTATGTTAAGCTGTCCTTCGTCTTACCTATGTTAAGCTGTCCTTCGTCTTACCTATGTTAAGCTGTCCTTCGTCTTACCTATGTTAAGCTGTCCTTCGTCTTACCTATGTTAAGCTGTCCTTCGTCTTACCTATGTTAAGCTGTCCTTCGTCTTACCTATGTTAAGCTGTCCTTCGTCTTACCTATGTTAAGCTGTCCTTCGTCTTACCTATGTTAAGCTGTCCTTCGTCTTACCTATGTTAAGCTGTCCTTCGTCTTACCTATGTTAAGCTGTCCTTCGTCTTACCTATGTTAAGCTGTCCTTCGTCTTACCTATGTTAAGCTGTCCTTCGTCTTACCTATGTTAAGCTGTCCTTCGTCTTACCTATGTTAAGCTGTCCTTCGTCTTACCTATGTTAAGCTGTCCTTCGTCTTACCTATGTTAAGCTGTCCTTCGTCTTACCTATGTTAAGCTGTCCTTCGTCTTACCTATGTTAAGCTGTCCTTCGTCTTACCTATGTTAAGCTGTCCTTCGTCTTACCTATGTTAAGCTGTCCTTCGTCTTACCTATGTTAAGCTGTCCTTCGTCTTACCTATGTTAAGCTGTCCTTCGTCTTACCTATGTTAAGCTGTCCTTCGTCTTACCTATGTTAAGCTGTCCTTCGTCTTACCTATGTTAAGCTGTCCTTCGTCTTACCTATGTTAAGCTGTTCTTCGCCTTACTTTTTTTTTTTTTGTGACGGGGGGAAATCCTCATGGATGTCCTCCGCCCTGGGGCGGGCGGAGGGGTCTGTCAGACTCTTACTGACTAAAACCACCCCGGTGCTCCAACTCTCACCAACCGGAGATCGCGAGAACTAATGCGACTTCCGTAATCCCCGGCCCGTCTCTGCGGGCCACCTCGGGCCAGCGGGGGGAGTGAGGTGTTTGACTCCCCCCACGACGTCAAAGAGGGGCGCACGGGAACACCACGTGCCGCCACCTCGGGGCCGAATGAATGGGGGGCGACGGACATCCCCAATTCCGCCGCCCCTGGACTCAGTTAGGGGGGCCGGAAGAGGGCAGCGTATGCCCTCCTCCGACGCCCGGTGCACCTGCTGCGGGCTGGGAGAGAGGTTGAGATTTCCCTCTCCCTTTCCGCAGCCTCCTTCTGCGCGATAACTGTTTCGCAGAAGGAGACCACCGCGTCCCAGGACTCCTCGCCGTCGGCCATAGGACGAACTACAGCCGACAGCGAGAGATCACTGCCTACCACCGAGATGAGGGCACGGCGCGGCTCCTCCCAAGCGGCACACTCTGCCAGCGTATGCCGCGCTGTGTCCTCCCGACAGTCGACGCAGTGGAGACACCGAGCGTCCGGCTCCCTGCCTATGCGAAACAAGAACCTCCCGAAGCAGCCATGCCCCGAGAGGACCTGCGTCACACGAAATGTCAAGGAGCCGTGCCTTCTCCCGAGCCACAGCTCGAGCACTGGCCGGATGGCCTCGATAGTGACGAGGCCGGCGGAAGGGCATGAGAGCCTGTTCCGCCATTCCGCCACCAGAACCTAGCGCAGCTGCGACTGACGCAGCTTAATGTGCCGCTGCATCAGTCGGTCGCCGCGCGCCGACGCGTCCTCACGCCACCGGTGCAGTGACGCGAAGACTTTTGCTACCAGGTCCCAGGGTGCAACAGCAACAGTGATGGTGCCGGCCGTCAGGTCAGCTGCCCAGATCGGGGCCCCATACAAGGCCATTGATCGCACGATCCCCACGTACAACCGCCTGCAGGCGGTGCTCCTATGTTAAGCTGTCCTTCGTCTTACCTATGTTAAGCTGTCCTTCGTCTTACCTATGTTAAGCTGTCCGCAGCGCGCCGCAGCGCCCGCGGGCGCCAGGTTGGCGATGACGACGGTGGGCAGCATGGAGCCCCAGCCCGACTCCACCACCACCACGCCCAGGATCTCGCCCTTCGTCTTCGGCACCACCACCTGCGAACATGCAAACGACTATTTAGATATGACAGGAGTATTGATAAATGAGGTTTTGGGTAGTACAGTCAGGGACAAATTTTGTATCACAATAGGGACGTAAGTTACTTGCATCGTGTGTCAAAGGCTCTTTAAACGAAGTGACATTCTAACAGAGACCATCGCGCGTATACGCGATCGTCGCGTTTATTTGTGGGTATAGCAAATCAAAACGCGACATCGCGTCAACAGACGGCGCTTTTCGATTTCACCAAACAAATCATATCGTATTTGTGTGATAATCGCTTTCTTTCGATGCCTTAAAGTTTGACTTTTCGACACTGAAAGTTATCAATGATGGCAAATTGCCTGACTGTACCAAGCGAGATTATTAAATAATGGCAGTACACGGCCGTAATGTAAACATGGCACATAAAGTTTTGTTTGGCTTTTTTGACAGATTGCGACTGAGATGCGATTGCGAACGATGATTAAACATTTGCAGAATTGGCCCTCTTGACGTCTTACGTCATCTCGGTGACAACTAATGTGAAAAACTTGTCAAAACGTAGGGTTAGAGGTGTTTTTGACAGTTCGCGAGTACAATGAGAATGTGAACGATCCTTAAAAATACGAGAATTGCCCCTAAATTGGGCTTAAATAAAAAAAAACCGTTCCATTTTTAAATATTTACCTCTTTCTGCAGTTCCTTTTTCGCGAACATTTGCAGCTCGTCTCCGAATATCTCTTGGCTGTTCAGAACTTCTTGATAGTCCATCTCCTTGACAAAGCTGTGGTCTTCTATGCCATTGGCCTTGAGGAACTCCATGTAGGCCACTTGGAAGGCTTGGCCTATGGACTGGGCTATGAATTGGGCCTGAAATAAACAGCAAAATTAATTACATATTTTTATTATTATGGTATTGTTTTTTTTTTTTGGTAGGAAATTACAAAAATAACAACCACAATCCTACAATATTTTTAGGTAGGTATGTGTTTGTGTAAACACAATGTCGCAAAACTAGGACACTCAAAACACAGAATCTTTAATGTTTTAAGAGAAATCGAAGCTGTTTGGTTGTTGGGAATTAAAACCAATGAGATAGATATATTTAATCACCAATATCTTTAGTCAAGTCTGGTGTGTACTAGATTCCACCTCTACAGTTTTATTCAAAAGGCTTAAATATTAGCGACGACAGTATTCCGGCTAGTAAGATCGTAATTGCACGGAGACTGCCAGTAACTAGTGTTATCAATGTTTATTTAATTTCAACGAGATACGTTGAATTTGAGGTTAGACTTAGTTTATACAGTATTTTGTGTTAATAGGTATGCGTGTTTTATCTGAGATATCGCGGTTTAAGGTCCACGTTACAGTAAATGAGTTAAAACGAAGATAAGCTGGCCTATTGCTCTGTTGAAATTCCGTACTACACTAGGCTAGCTTTAAATCAAAGTGTAACCACTGAGGTGCGGCCGACTGTACCTACAGGATGTACACGTACATTCTTACTATCCTAACAATATTATATATTTATTTACATATTTATATATATATTATATTCTTCTTCTTCCACCTGGCGTTAATCCCGGCTATTGCCAGGGTCCGCCTTCCTACTTAGCTTCCTCCACTTTGCCCGATCTTGAACATCCTTCTCAATCAGGCCATAATATTTATATATTATATTATAAATGCAAAAGTAACTCTGTCTGTTGCGCTTTCACGTCAACACTACTAAACCGATTTAAATGTAATTTGGTATACAGATAATCTAGACTCTGAGAAACGACATAGGCTACTTTTTATCCCGGGAGTACATTCCCTAGGGACCACGCGGGCGAAGCCGCTGGCAGAAGCTAGTTGTAAATAATGTACACTTGTATCAGTCATGGTTAAAAATATATCTTCTATTTACGAAGAAGATATATTTTTAGCAAAAGATTGATGCAATTTTTCGAACAGCATAACCGATTTAGTAAAAAAATATTGACGTACCATTTTTACGTGCAGTTGTGCAGAAACACATTTAAACTTAAACAATATTTTAGTTGTGTCAAATGCACTTTGCAATTAGCAAACTTGTTTAGGTAGCTCATTACGGGCAATGCGAGTCACTTCACTAAGTACTCAGACTATTATGGAGATATTCTGGTTTTCACAAACAGCTTTTACTTGACCTATGCCACAAGATGTGGGTTACCTAATTATGCATTTTAAACATTGACCATGGCTTCGAAAACTACAGTTCTGGCGGCTAATTAAATTTGGTAGTCTTTTTATAGGCCTCCAATGGAGCGGGCTTCTTGCATAATTTAGTTGGAGCAGGCTTCTTGCATAATTTAGTTGGAGCAGGCTTCTTGCATAATTTAGAGTTCAAGCCATAGTTTAGTTAAAGCTGATAGTCAGATAACTTTTATTTGAAGAAGAAGAAGGCTGACCCGCGCCACTTCGTCTTCGTCACATTTTTCATGAACGCTCCGCTCCTATTGGTCGTAGCGTGATATTATATTATAGCCTATAGCCTTCCGCGATAAATGGGCTATTTAACCCGGAATTAATTTTTCAAATCGGACCCGTAGTTCCTGAGAGTAGCGCGTTCAAACAAACAAACAAACTCTTCACCTTTGTATATTAGTATAGATGTCTTCTTAAAATAAACGTAAAAAAACTATACACTCACCTCTTCACTCTCAAAAACATGGCAGATCATTTTCGGCGTACGATTCAGTTTGGGCTGGTCGGAGTCATTCTCATGCGGGACGAACCTTCTCCTAGCCATGAGGACCACCAGGTCTCCGATATCAGCTATATAGGATATAGTCCTCAACGCGTGGTCCATCATTATCTCCTTCAGTTCCGTGTTCAAGACCATGATTTTTTCCGTGGATATAAAAAGGTCTACTTCAGTACTTGGCTGGTTTTCACCTTCGGGAGCCTGGAAAGTAAAATTCTTCATGTCATATTGGAATTTAAAGGCCGGCTCGATCTCCAGAATGTAGTAAAGCTTCTGATAGGTCAACTGGCATGAACGTACATTGTGTGACGCTGATTTCGTACCAACTTTGCTAGAATTATTGCTGTCTTGCTCACAGAAGTGAAATAAGAAAGAGATGATTTTTACTGTCAAGTTTGACAGCGAAAGTGTCTAAGAGGTACAGACGGCAGTGACGGCACAGCATTTTTACTTCAGACAGCAACCGATTAGCAACCTTATTTAATTAAATTAAGGATTATTATGATAGCTGTGATATAAAATCAGAGGTTAACTATCTGTAAATGGACTGTTGCATGGGTTTTGGCCCAAAATGATTTATTTGACAGCACTAATTGTATCTCTTTCTCACCATTTGTGTATGATAAAGACGGCCATACATTCAGCGATAGTTTAGTCAGTGACTAACAAAATCAGAGCCATTGACACCAAAGCAAGCATACAGTGATTGTATGATGTCTGAACCTAACAGCAGCGAGGAACTTTAATAAATTTTCTAGAGTTTTAGCTCAAGCTTGTCTTAATTTTGAATAAAGAACCTGTGGGTGGTCAGAAAGTGCTTGTCACTTAGTTAACGAGACATATTTAGGTAGAACGTCTAAAAGACGTAGTTTGTATGGAAGAATATTTTGTATGAGTTCTATATACGTCGAAATGACGTAGTTGAAGGGATGTTTTGCGACAATGCTTTGTAAATATGTAATGGTTGTGAGGTAGATGCGTAAATCGCTGTCGCATTATATTGTATCGAGCAGTGGCGGATTAATGGATGAGCATCACAAGCTTATATAGGAGCGCAATTTCTGGTAAAAAATTACCAACAGAAAAGGCAAAGGTGAAACAGAAAAATATTTGGATGGAAATAAAACATGTCGAATGCAGACGTCAAACCTTTTTGAGTTGGTTAAACGAAAATGGTGGATGGAAGAGAAATGAAAGAAGAAAACAGATCATGAAAGACAGAAGGCACATGCTCTTAATCCGCCACTGCCTCAGAGATAATTATAGTTAATTTAGAATTTAGACACTTACCAAAGCCTGATTACCCAAGACAGCGCAAAGGGAAATACGATAATGTTAGTATAATGAAGTGGCAACACTTAAACATAAGATGTTTCGTTGGAGTTTTTAAAATTGCAATAAATCGAAAATAGTTATGATTTAAAACTATTGGGAAATGAATATGAAAACCCCAATAAAACGTCACACATAAACACATATTTAACCGAAATGATTTTATTTAACTGGCAACACAGACACTTGGTGTTACCAACATCGATGTCTTCAACTTGTCAGAATTATTGTTATAATTAAAAAAGTTAAGCCCAGGGCATTTTGTCGAAATTACGCCAAATTGAGTTGTTGATTTTTATTGAATTTCCCAATGCTTATTATTAGATATTAATAAATAAGATACTTGTAGCCCGATTATTGGTGCTCGATTATTTGGATATCATCACGAGTCAAAGTTTACAGTTTAACCGAGAGGCTGCTTGAGCGGCACGTTCGAGGAGGGTGTGCTGATAACGTCTGTAAACCTAGTTTTTAGTTAAAGAATACACCTATAGCAGCTTACAGCGATCGATTAAAATGCCCGAGGCTCAAGACATGCCATGCCATATTAGTAAATGTATTTTTCGAAATTCGAAGGATTTCTCAATCGCACACATTTTGACGTTTTGGCAATCGCCTTCGTCACGCTACCGCTAACATAGGCTGTGTTATAAAACAGTATAATGGCCAGTGCTCATAACGTCATGCGTCCGACTCCATATTGTACTACCATAGTGTACTGGTTAGACAAATGTCAAATGTGACGTATTGGTAGTATATCAAACGTCAAACGTGCGTTTTCAATAAGGCGTCAATTTATGATGTCAACGCACTGGCCAGTATGTTTCGGAACAACTCAATAGTATGCCGTCGATTCATGACGTCATGAGCACTGGCCAATATACTGTTTTATATTTGGAACACAGCCATAATGTCACTTGTCTAGAACCCGGTCTATTCTGTCAACACTCACCATATAAACATACATGGAGTGAGTATGAAGTGAACACATACCGTCTGGTTTGTACGGATTGATAGGACAATTCATATTCACTTCACTTTAGCTTACACAGTGAGATGTTTACGGCACTGCAGTTTAGGCACTTGTATCACTGTCGGCGAGGAAGCGAGTAGCTATCGACTATTGGTCGCTGAGGAAAGGGACAATAGATATAGATCTCGTGTGAGTAAAAGAGACACATACATTCATAGTCGATAGCAGGCTGTTCACACTGTTCGAACGGCTCTTACCTTAAGTTGATCGCAGCGACAAGAACTATCAAAGATTCCACCCGCTCAGCGACACTCGCTCGGCGATGCTCGCTTGGCGGTCAGAACTCACCAAACAACGGTAATTTCTACCTATAGTGCCAGTAAAAGCCCGTCGCACTAAATCACTCGCTGAAAGTCGAGCGTCAAAGCTATCGAAACTTCACTCGCTACTTGCTGCACACCAACTCGTTGCGAGTTTGAAGTTTTACTCGCTACTCGCTGATCGCCGGCGGTGAAACAAGTACCTTACGCATGAGAGGAAAACGTGGAAAAATCTCGATAAAAACCAACAGCCCAACCATTTTAAAAACTCAGTACTATCTTCAGAGCCTAAACAAAATATGTCAGCCAAACCACCTTGATCTTAGTGACGGCCTCCTCTACCATGTTCTTTTTGGGGCGCTTCTTGCGGCGGCGCGAGTCCTCGTCCACCTCGACCGAGCCCAGGAAGCTGAGCCGGAACACGGCGGCCGGCGCCGCGTACACGCCGGAGTACGGCCCGTCGCAGCCCCACTGTAGACGAGCCACACCGGCTAACCTCCTCGGATTCTCTCGCTGATTGTGTGGTATTCGATTTGTTTTGGTTTTAATATTTTTTACTTATAGTTTTCTGATTTGTTTTGGTTTTTACTAGCCGTCGTTTGCGACTTTGTTTACGTTAAAGTGTTTTCCATAGCTTAAACCCTTTTGTAAACTCTGTTCGCGTTTAAGATTCGCTATCATAGGTATGTTCCGCTATACGCCTTATTGTAAACTAAAAGCCTTTATTTCATTTATTGAGTCCTTTTTTTATTTTTATTAATTTATAATTAATTAATATTATTTATTAATTTTACGAGAAAAACTGAATTAACTTATTTAAGAGCTCGTTCACAAGCTGCATCATTGTCGTGAAATATTGATGTCATCGGATTATAGCAAATCCATAAATTTATTGAGTAATAAAACGCTTTATATTGTAAATTATTTTATTGTAAAGTAACGAATTTGGATGGGATTTGTTGTATTGGAAATGAACAAGATATATTTACAATCTTGCCGTATAAAAAATAATACGGAGACATTGACATGACCATGACACTGACAATTCTTGAACGCAGTCTCAAAATAATGGTCACTTTTGGTTCTATTGGTCATAGATATCTGTACCACTTCCTGTGATTTTATTAACCATCAGAGTTGGTCAATATAACAATCGAAGAATGCGTACATTTGGTTTTCCGTATATACGTTATTTGCTACCAGATTACCTATAAGTAAGTATATAACTTTTTATATTGACCGCTGTTAACGAAGTGGCGATGATAAGCGTATCCTGTTTTAATTGTTGTTTTGCACCGGAATTAGAATTATTATCTTAAACGGATACCTAAATTTATTAACGAAATGGAGTAGATGTGTTTGCTTGGTTAGCCGAATTTTGATAAAATGGATCAAACTTAGTGCGATATCAAGTCAATTTATCTGAATAAAAAGCAGTTAAAAATGTTTCCTAGATATTAACCCAAGCAATTTTAAAATTAAGTTTTATTTGAATGTAAATGTTTTTGCAATTGATAATTGAAGCACGAAACCTTTGTTTAGCTTGCTTTCCAAACGCATTCTTCAACGAAACCAATTAACAGCAAATGATGAAAAATCTCGCGGCAAAGCAAGCAAAACAACTCGAATACAAACACACAATGGTCGTGAGAAGCGAGCAATCCGTCGTAGTTAGTATGAAAGCAGACCTAACGAGTTAACCTTAAAGATTAGAGTAGGGGTATCGTGTGCGTAGCGCTAAGCCTTCCGCGATGTAGTGCCCATGTAGTCAGGCCACCTCAGCCGGTGTGAATCGGATATGTTACATGCTATATGTGCATATTATGAAAAAGTGCATGGATTAAAAGCCTCGGTACCAGTTAGTGACGTACTCTCTTCAAATCGATTTTTTTTTTCGAATCATGCTTAGGTCGTTCGATTTTTAAAATGTTTTCTTTTTTTTTGGTCAACGTAAACATGGTTCGGTGTAGCGCGCCAGTACGATCGTAACTCGTAAATAGCCCGAAATCGGAACATGCCAAGGTAAAAGACTAGCACAGCACAATATGATCGCATACTCAGAGCTTACCTTACAGGGCCCTACGGGGCTCAAATGATACAAAGCATTAGCGACAAGCGGAACAGAAAGCGACAGATAAACAAACATTTTCAGAGGAGGCTAGCCGGCCAATACGGGATCCGACAATCTTCTTGGGTCGGGTCGAGGGGTGAGGATCACACTGAAAAAAATACTCTAGTGCCAAGTCAATAAGAGCTCAAACGGTTTGGCGGACAGGTCGTGGATGGCTCAATACGGTTGAAAATTAAACATACGCAGGGCAAAGTCCCGTTAACGTTCTAGCATCTAAATATTGTTTTTGTTCGTTAATAAAAGGGTATGAAGGATATCCCACTAGCATTCTCAATACACTAATCCTAATGAGCATGAAATTACATATTTACAGATGACCGTGAAATATTAGAAGAGGAGAGTTGCGTGCAAGTAGTTGGAAGAGTTTGCGTGCCAGTATCGCTTCACGCGTTCGTAGGGATGTGACAGAGCGTAGCTTGTAGGTATCGATATAAGTATAGCTCGACTAGTGGTGTTGGAAGTCGATAGAATAGTGTTGTATTCAGTATTATTGTTTTTGATTGAGCTAAAGTTATACAATGGCGACTTTTTAGATCAGATAAATGGAATGTAGATTTTTATGAGTATGATAATTTTACATGAGGACAAGATTTGGATGTTTAAAATTATCGTGCTTATAAAAATCAATGGATAATAAAAATAAAATTGTTAAACCAATTGCATCATTGTATAACCGTCGCCTTAGATTGCCAATCTCAAGAAGAGTGCTACAGTTAGAGTGGGACAGAAAGTGACAAGTAATTTCATGCTCGCTCTCAATAAACATCTACATATTATAAGATACAAACATTTTACATTGATACCGATTCACACGGGCAAACGGTAAGTTGCTCAACTGTGTCTTATGAGAATGCATGGTTTAAACACGGAAGTTAGCAACCCTGACTTTCTTTCAAGTTGGTAACCCTATTGTAGGGTTAAGAAAAAAATTAGTACATTATTTTAGTCAAAATTAATAAACAAAAAGTATATTTATTTTTTTAAATAATTTCTTATAATAGACTGAAAATCGTAACTTTTCAGGGAATTCAAACAGGAAGTATCTTACTTTTTTTAGTGACGAACAATAAAATGGATCGGTTAAAAATGGGTCTTAGGGTAGGGTCAATGACAAAAACCAGTTTAATACAATACCTTAATCCTGGACACGGCTTCTTCAGCTTGGAGCATCCTGGTGGCCTTGGTGGGTTGCCCCTCGCAAGCCAGTTGGGTGGAGCCGAGGTAGCGAGCGCGGAACAGTACTCCTTCTATGAGCACTGAACGGGTTACGTCTGCGGATCAAAGATGGCGCTGGATTTAACTAATATTACTGTCAAATTGGGAGACGATTATTTTTTAATTTAATAATGTTGAAGAAGATTTTTTTGTTCGTTTGGTTGTGATGATTTTCTTAAAAAAAAAACTACTTATTTTGATTGTGCCACTTAATATAAGCATGATTTGTTACAATGCCACCAATTATTTTACCCTAATTTATTAAAATTGGCTCTTCACAATTTCTTTTGAGTTGGGGTCGATATTAAAATCGCTAAATAACTTTCAATAGTTTTGTACAGGAAATTTATCAATCTTATGAGTAACAAAGTTATGTGAATAAAGAAAAAACAGCCCTAAGCAGTAGTCGTTACTATTGGATAAATCGGCTGATTAGTCCATTAACATTAAAAATACATATTTTTCTCTCTTTATCGATTAACACTAGATTGAAAGCAAAAAATAATATTTCGTCACCCTCTGTAAACTCACCATGGACAAAATCCAAAAGCAGCACAAAAAATATGAAATCGATTTAGTTGACTTTATTCAAACGATATACTTTAAAGAAATCAGTATTAATAAAACTTACCTTCTTTATTTTTGCTTTTTTTCTTGCCATCTTTGTCCTGAAAAAGAAAAATTTGGATTTTTAAATATGGAATCTTTAGACTTTCAAGTGTCTTTGAGGTCAAGGATGAAAAGGTTTTCAGCTTCGAGGGTAGCAACCCACTACCAATAATTTTGTATTCAACAAAAGGAAGTGGCAAAGATATTGCCACCTTAGCGGATGCTTTGATTGTGTATATATAGATATATTATATAGTGTAGATACATTTATTTCATCTAGTAATATCAGTGGTTTTCTTGGCCGATTGGAAAAAGCGAATGGCAAAGGATTCACGGACTGGCAGTGTCAACAAAAATTATTACGGTTTTATTTTAATTTTATTTGATATCTTATTAACCTACCTATATTGCTTTAAATCTATAATTGATCCGTTAGCCCGCAGCTAATTTCGCAATCTTAATCTAGTCAAAAAAACTTGAAATAATCTTACAACTAAGGGCTTATTACAAAATCTTATGCTAAGATACCTCCCGCTATAACTATCATATTAATGCAAATTAATGTTAATTAAACGAGAATGTTGAAATATAATCGTAAGGTCCGGCACCTCGCTAAAACTAGCCTTAACATACTAGTAATAAAATGTAATTTTAATTAAACGTTGCTCGAAAGACAATCGTGCAGTAACCTTTCCGTTGTGCAGCGCCTCGTCGTCGCGGTTGTCGGGCGGCTCGTGCGCGTGCGGCGAGCGGGTGGCCACCACGCTGCCACCCGGCATCACCGTGCGCGACTTCGGCTTTCGCCAGCCCTATGACAAGCGATACGTCACGTTTAGACGTTTACAAAAGAACTTTGAAAAAAGAATTTCTGATGAAATGAATACGAACGGAAAGGATTTTTGAATTAAGTCACTCGGTACTTAAATAAGAAAATTAAAAAAAAAGAAAAACGAATTTTAGCGATAAATAAAAAACGAACGCTAACAAAAATCATTTGGTTTTATAATGGTTTTATAATGGGTGCTAAAATTGTGGGTACTGAAAAGAATGGATTGAAATGATTTCTTCTATTAAATAAAGAAGTTTCCCGGTATTTTAAAAGAAAAAAAAAACGGATATATAGGATTTCGGGAGAAATAAAAACGAACCGAAACGATTAAAACAAGTAAAACGATTCTCATAAAACTAAGTCGATCTACCTTTATGGTACTTTTTCCGAAATATGTACAAGCATGTTAAATTTGTCATGTTATATTTACCACCGACTAACATTTAACGGCACATTAATATGTAACAATTCCTAATGCTTTTTTGTGCCTACATACTTATAGAACTAGATTAACCTAGCTTTGATAATGTATCATGCCGACTCGAATGATGAAAAAACCCGTACGGGTTTTTTTCCTAAACAAAGAACGAATTTCATCACATCTTTTCTTGCTTTAGATCGTAAGTTCACATACACAAATGACTTTCAAAAGACATTCCATTCATCATTGTTCATGTTCATACAAATCAGTTTAGTTCCCCGTTACTGAGAACTCATCAACCTAAATACTATACACAAAGTACGTCTTCGTTAGGTCAGACGACTTGACCCGAGTCATTCCCGAAGCCGCCTCGTGTTATTGAGATGCGCATGCGACTAAAATGTTGCACAAATTATGGGTGATTTTAAGTGGGTTTCTTATCTTAATTTAGATTATGTTAGTGCAGTTAGGAAATGCACCAGTAGTTGTGTGTAATTAATGAGGGAAGCGATTAAAGTATTTTTTTCGAGTTTTTGGTTCTCAGAAAAAGGGGGAACAATATGAATAAACAACAAATAATTTTTTTTTAAATAATAAAACCTATTACTGGAAAACACAGCAAAAGTTATAGCACATAAAAGTTGTCAATTTTTCTTTCCAGTGCAACAATTAGGTGTCGCAACTTCAACGAATGTTCTAATTGATATGATAGCTTTGAAGAAGACAATATCTATGCTACATCACATAGCCTATTTCATGACGAATTGTGGCCGTGGTTAGGTATGGTTAGGATTGAAGGCACCCCATGTATGAGGAATATTTGGGATACTTCTCATACAAAGTACGTGTTCGTCAGGTGATCAGGTCAGACGATTTGACCAGAGTTCCCTCGTGTTATTCAGATGCGCAAGCGACTAATATGGAGCACAAGTTATGAGTTTTTAAGTGGGGGTTCTTAATTTAGTTACAGATTGTTTGTAGGAATGCACCAGTAGTAGTTATTTTTGTAATTAATAAGGAAAACGATTAAGGTACTGTTTTGGATTCTTAGAAAAAGATTTAGTCATTTGTATGATGAGGAAAAATACAAATTAATTTTACTATAGTAGAAATAAAACCAATAGCTGAAAAAATACCAAAACTTGTGCCACCACACAAGCCGATTTATTTTCTTCTGTAAAACTTTTATAGTGCAGCAAATTAAGATGTCATGGAAATTAACTTTTTTTTATTGATTTGTCAGCCATGATTGAGACTTTATCTATGTTAGGTACTTCACCTACCAATGTGAACCAATCAATCAATCAGTTTTGTCAATTAAGCCCAATGTAGGTACACATGTGTACCTATACATCAAATTAATTAAAAAACAACACGTACCTTATTAGTTTAAAAATAAATATTTTTTATAAGTGACTAACTGACTATTTTTCGGGTTAATTTGAGACGCTCACAAGTAACGTGGTTTCCTATTGGTAAAAGAATTTTCAAAGTGGTTTCAGTAGATCCTGAGATTACCCTCTAAAACCTCACAAACTTTACCTCTTTATAATTAGTAAAGATGACATCATTTACCTAACTTGCCACTAGCCCCTTAACCATAGATTTACATAGCTTATCTTTGTTTTACAACGTGTGAACGATAATTCCAATACAATATTATGTAAAGAGGTTACGTGTTTGTGCCATGGCAATAACATAATCTAGCGTATTATAAGCAAAAGTTAAATATTAGGAGGAATCGGTAGACCATTACAATACTCGGTACGGATGGCTTATTTTTTTTTATAAACGTATCGTTGTTGCAACATTATGCGCCAGTTCAGATAATAATAGATTTATTCTTTGTCGAACTTTGATACTTCTTATTTCTATAGTTTTCTTTCTGAAATTCCAAGAAAAAAAAACAAAAATTACAGTCCCTGTGTATATATACATAATATAACAAAGCTGAACAGTTATCGAGGTAGTCGGTCTATATCAACATCACGCTACGACCAATAGGAGCGGAACATTAATGAAAGAAATAGTTTTTTATATGCATGCATAATTGATTAAATCTCAATGTATTCATCAATTCTGAAAACCACGTGAATTGTTTCTCGAGAGAGACAATAATGATAATTAATAAGTAGCAATTCACTGAAACATCTGACGGGCATTCTTGGTAATTAAGTACTTCTTCTGTAAGACATTGTCTATACGTTTTTATTTCTTCTCTTCACTAACCTACCTATAATTTACGAATAAGTATATCACTTACAAGGTGCATGGATCTGGGGCCGATTTAAATAAAACTGACTGGTTACAAGTGAAAAGCGACAATCTGACAATTCTACAATTTTGTACGTTAACATCATACATTCTCTGCTCTATTAAACAATGAATAATCAGTTAGGTATATTAAACTGATAGACCTATGTATCTATCTGCCTAGCCTTTTCCCAACTACATTGGAGTCGGCTTCCAGTCAAACCGGATTCAGCAAATTACCAATGTATTACGTGAAGCGGCTGCCTACCAGACCTCCACAACCCATTAATTGGGTAACATAGTACTTCTTGGCAAGACTGGCTTCTGACAATCCGTAACGGTTGCCAAAGATCTACAAATGACAGCCGGGACCAACGGCTTAACGTGCTTTCCGAGGCACGGAGGAAGCTCGGTATGTTAAGATGATCACCCATCCACAGACCAACCTTGGCAAGCGTTGCTTAACCATGATGATTGACCCGTGCGGCTGTTAGTATTTAGCCACGAGCTCCTCTACTACAAACTGATAGACCTACCCCCGGGAAAAGAGTTAAAGAGTTCAGGAATAGTTTCAGTTAAGGAATGGCTTACTTATTAGTTTCTAATCATTCAATTCAATATTACAACCCTAATCTCTTCAAAGTTAGAGTGTACAGGCTCCTTCTGGGTAGGCTCACTCCATCGTAGACTTTGTCTCTGTCATCTCTGACATAGACTAGAGTCAAGAGCAAACCCATTACAAATAAATAAATAATAATAATTTTATTTAGTTGTCTATCTGTACACTTACCACAGTGTGTTTCTTTTTAACCCAAAGGTTGACTGGAAGACCATGCCTTTTTGCATTAAGTCCGCCTATGTACCACTACTGTACATGAAGTTTAAATGAACACTATCTTCAGAAATTATATTATTTATGACACAAACTATTTCTTAAAAGGTGTGCCTTTTTTCATTCGTTTCGCTAAAATCATTGTTATAATATCGTGCTTATCGATCGTGAACGTACCACGAAGGGAAAGCGTAGATTATTGTTACGGTACTTGCTCGAAATTACGCAAAGAACTGAAACGTCGAAGTTTTTCCAAAAAAAACATGCTTTTTATTCCTTTTTGCTTTATCTCACAGAGATAATTTTAGAAACTACTTAGAAAGATGCTCAAATTGCTAGAATTTAACTAATACTTTTTGAACATCTTTTATAATTGTAATAGCTGACCAGCGAAACTTCGCCTGAGTAACATTTTTCATTAATGCTTCGCTCCTATTGGTCGTAGCATGATGTTATAGGTATATATTAGACAGTCTTCCTCGATAAATAAGCTATCAAACACTAAAATATTTTTTCTATTCGAACCAGTAGTTCCTGAGATTAGAAAAAGCTTTATAATATTAGTACAGATTTTATCTTTAACTGGTATTTGCAATGTTATAATAATGCTCTTAACAACAACGACTATGTGTGAAGAACAACCACTTTAAAAGTAAAATGCACTTTCATTCAACTAATATAAAAGTCCAACCTTTTCCTCATTCGCATCCTCGGCACTTGATTCACCGCTCGCTTCCTTTAAATTCACGTTTGACTCAACGCCAACATCATTTGACTCATTACTACCAGTTGTTTTAATATAAACTTCCTTTTCACTTAAGTTCTCATGTAATGTCACTACTTCACTAGGGTCTGAATTATCACTTAGTTTTTGATCGTCATTGTTATTTAAATCTTCTTCATTAACACTAGATTCTGTATTTTTGTCTTCATTTTGACTTAATTGTTCTTTAGCCTCAATTTCATGTTCTTTCGTTTCATTTTTGAGTACTTCATTACCACTAGAAACAATTCTATCGTCTTTATTTTCATTTAAACGTACTTCGCTAACACTTATCACTAAGTCATTAGGTTCTAATTCGTCTGAACGTTCATCATTTAAGTCCACTTCTTCACTTAACAGTTCCGCTTTACTATCATTAATTTCTTTCACATTATCCACTTCATTTTCATTACTTTCACTATCAATCACTGTAATTTCACCTTTAGCTTCATTTAGACAAGGTTGTCTTTCCTCCTCACTCATGTTTCCGAGACGGCTTTATTCCGCGTCGTCATTTGTTTAACTGAGCGTTCGATATCCTGTTATCAGTGCAGCTGGTCATTTCCCATGCGATAAAAATTCGGCGAAGCAACGCTTGCGTTGTGTTCGCGATGTACTCGGGTACATAGACGGGCCGATACTGGCTTGCCACCGTGTTATGCTAAGTAAACAGATGGAGGGACAAAGAGCAAACGGATTGACAGATTGACACGTCTGAACAAATCTGTTTTCATCAATGATTTGTCCGCAGACTATTGAATGAAAGGAGTCTTTATCGACATGTCGTTTTCCTACGTAAACGGACGTGTACCGGCGTCGATTATCTGGACATGATAAAAGTTTATTGCTAGATAAGATAGCCGTTATTTAATAATAATTTATTGTGTACTTAACGGATAGATAAGTAAATACACGTTTGATGATTTTTTTTATACATTAAAATTTTGCCGGCACACTACTGCAGTTTGGTAGAGGATTTGTGACCCATCATTATAACATCTCTCGTATATAAAAATACTATGCATTTGTTAATTTCAATAAATTGTTGATAAGAAAGCCTCAAAATCGTGAATCTTTAACCAACTCTCAACAAAACACCAAATTTTATTCCTTATCCTCCTCTCAGAGGCTCAACCCAAATAGACACAATACCAATCCCCGACCGCTCATATCTAATCTTCGCCCAAGAATAATAGTCGAACAAGGTCAGTGCGCGCGCGCCGCTGACTCGACGCTTGTTTATACTCACAGCTGACGATTGCGTCATGTTCATTATCGTAGGCGGTTTCTTGGCTTGCCTAATTATAACAGGTTGCTTCGTACTTAGTGCATGCTGCATGTGTACTGTCGTCGGAAATAAATAAGTTGGTTGCTCGGTGGGGAGTCAGGTTTGTTTTTTTTATTGGGTCAATTTTTGTATTTTAAACGAGGATTCGCATCTCAGTCGCAACCGGTAAAAGTACTACTAGTCTCCCAACATCTTTTCAAGTTATTGACATTGATTGTGCTGTAATTTATTTATTTATTCACAAAATCCTCAGCTTTTTAACAATTTTACTTAAAATATATCAACCGATCTTACAGCCAATTACGGATTTACAATTTATGAACTATTTTATGCATCAGAAACAAACAGAATGACATGCTAGCACCATCTAAGCATATGAGAGTTGTGTAGGAGTGTGTGTGTTGTGTAGGAGTGTGTGTGAAGAGTTGAAGTGGTGTGTGGAATACAATTTATGGTATTCCACACAACGCCAGTTAGAATTCTTAGTCCATTTAGTCAATTAGTTACCAAAAGTTTCCTAAAAGTACCATTTTTGGTGTTAAATATATCGAGATGAGAAAATTTATTGTTAAAATTTCTTATTAAACTACGACAGAATTTTGAGCGTAGTTTGTTCCACTGCAAATTCTAATTCGACATGAATTTGAACGATTTTTAAATAAAAAAATGGGTATTCGGGTATTTCATTGTCATTGAATTAAGTTGTTTAAATTATTATTCTTGATAGGTTTACATCGTTAGGAATTATCTATGAATAAGTACGTTATTCATAGGTCAAAACTCAACTAATTAAAGTACCTATACCCAAGCATTATTAGTAGGTATCTAGGTAACTACTGGTAACTACCGTCTGGCTCGTTTACCTTTTATGAGGAGGTGAGACCGTGTTGGTCCCATTTTTGTACTGTTTTATTTAGATTTCCTTTGTTTCTTTTTCCTTTTGTTAGATATTATGTAAATAAATAAAGTTAAAATGTATAGTGAATGTGGTGACACAAAATAAGACGATGCATTATTTCTTTCCTGTTTTACTTTAAAAACTGTAAGCGATGAGGTTTCTGACTCATTTATGGTGAAGGACAAACCTTATTTGGTATAAATGGAACTCGTTCTTACATTATGAGATGTCGTACGTTAGAAGTATGTGTCTGCGCATATGGTGTTGTTTACGATTATGATAATTAGCTGTCAAGGTCGTTTGTATGGCTATACATCCGATTACATACTTTTTATTCTTTGACTAAGGATATTTTTAATTGGTTCGCTGGCGTAATATTTTTTTTGTAATATCCTTGTAGGTATTCATATTTATAATCCTTGGTTCCAATTCTACTGTCTAAAATTGTTATTCTGGAAGCGAAGATGACCCCAAGGCATCTTGAGAAAAAAGATTTTTAATCTTCTTGGTCAATAGCTTAACTGTACCTAACTAGAGACCATTCTACTGAGTACTCCATTCCAATAATAATGTTCCTATTAAAACCAATATTAATAGTAAAACGAAAACATTTAGACGAATAGAGAACCTGCTGCTTTTTTTTTGAAGTTTGTTAAATATTTATAAAATTACTAGTTGACCCGTGCAACTTCATCGGCTGCTCCGCTCCTATTGGTCTTAGCATGATATATAGCCTATAGCTTTCCACGATAAATGGGCTATCAAACACTGAAAGAATTTTTCAAATCGGACCAGTAGTTCCTGGGATTAGCGCGTTCAAGCAAACAAACAAACTCTTCAGCTCTATATATTAGTATAGATTTTCATTGTTCTTCAAGCAGCGACCAGCCATAGTTGACCAGCGTTATTCACTGAAAATGTAATATTAAGTATGAAGGGTAGTACTCACTTTATCATCGAAGAATCCTTGATCGTCTGTTCTCTGCTGGCCAAGGAGTCTGTCAGTCTCAAGGTCTGTGTCTGCTTCATCTGGAATAGAGGGTTTGGTCAAATGGTTGTAGGTTTTGCCACGTAGTAAGGCCAATATATTAAAATATTTTTTAACAGTTAGGTAACTTATTTCTGAATGGAGGATCTCGTGGCTCGATAATTACAGCCGCACGGGTTGGTCTGTGGATGGGTAACCATCTCATCGTACCGAGTTTCCTCCGTGCCTCGAAAAGCACGTTAAGCCGTTGGTCCCGGCTGTCATTTGTAGATCTTTAACAGTCGTTATGGATAGTCAGAAGCCAGTAAATCTGACTCCAGTCTTGCCATGAAGTACCGTGTTACCCAGTTAATGGGTTGAGGAGGTCTAGTAGGCAGCCGCTCTATGTGAAATACTGTTATTCAGCTAAATCCGGCTTGACTGGAAGCCGACCCCAATAAAGTTGGGAAAAAACTAGGCAGATGACGAGGTAACTTATTTCTGAATCCATATTCGTCGCAGATTTAAAAAAAAATACCCAAGAAGAAAAGAACTTCCTCCTTTTTTGAAGTCGGTTAGAAATGAAGAGGCATAAAAATATGATCAGTGTGAAATAAGAATAATCTAGGCCGAACAATTGCAAGTTCAGTTTTGTTTCTATTTAAAATACGAGTATATTGAGTAGTTTAAAATTGTTGTTTTTCTTACCTTCATCGCCACTCGCAGGTTTAATTTCTACTGATTCAGTGCTCTGCGCAGACGATGGCCTTTTACTGTTGACAAGAAAACAGTATTACCAATTATAAAACAGTTTAGAAAAATCTCCTACAAAAATTGATCACTTGTATTGGTGTCAATGGTGAAAGTCTGGAGACTGGCAGTATTCTCACGATGCTGATATTTTGCTAGAATTTAATTTAAACTTTCAGTATAAGACCAACACTGAATTAGAAGATTACATTCTGTATAAGAATGCTTGGAAGCATGCTGGTCCTGCTCCATAGAACAATCAAGGGTTTGGACAAAATCAAACTGTATCCTTGATGTAATAACTTTATGGGTGCTCTGTTTCTTTTTTGTGTTTGTATGCTGACTTACACACTGTTAATCAGTGATTCCAATATTTGTAAATTTGTGAGTATCATGTACTTATTTATAAAATTAATAAGTCTTCCTCTGCATACCCTAGGTGCATGGTCCTCACAATATCACCAAATATTGTAAAAGATTTATTTGAAAAGAATAACTATGGAGTTACTTAGGTTACTTGGGTTACTTTAGTATTTTTATATTATTTGAAATGTGAATGACGGTCAAAGTTTAATGGCCTAATTATAAACTTTTTATTTTGACTTTGACTCTGTAATAAAAAAAAACCGTCTGATCTGAAGATCCTTCCTTTTTATGGAGGTTTGCGGGACTTTACACCCTGTTCCAGTTCCACATACCAAAAGTAGTAGTTGTTCTCAAGGAAATTAGTCATGACGTAACCAGTTGAAAGAAATGGTTTCAGTTATTTTAATGTGTGCAGCAATTCTGATCGTGCAGTAATGCACTTTATATGCGCCAGCGCAGTGTGTTATTTCAGCACTGTTTTGTTTGACCTATATTGAAAATAAATGCGTGCTAATGTATCTCGAGAGCTTTGTAATTTATGAGCTGTGAATTATTAATATTGACTGAATGAGAGACCTGAACAGTGGCCCTAATTTCGTCGGCCGCTGCCGGTACCCCATCCCTCGAAAGCGTCAGGAGAGGACAGGGGTGCGTAGCAGCACGGTTCGGGGAGATTATCGTAGTAGGAGTGTACTTCTCCCCGAACCGAACCCTAGCCGAAATACAAAACTCCCTTACGGAGTTGGGCGTCGTCGTCGCCGGGTGTCGTTCCCTCCCTGTATTCGTTCTCGGGGACTTCAATGCCAAGCACTTGGCTTGGGGTTCCCGTTATACCGACACGCGGGGCAGGATGGTAGAGGACTGGGCTCTGGAGTCAGGCCTGATCGTCCTAAATCGGGGTTCTGTCCCCACGTGTGTGCGGATGCAGGGGGAGTCTGTGGTGGAAATTTCGTTCGCTAGCCCTGCTCTGTCACCGCGTGTCATTGACTGGCGCGTATTAGAGGAGGCCTGGGTGTCACCTCCGGACAGGCCTACTGACATTAACGACGAAGCGGAGTGGTTCCGGGAGGCCATGTCCGATATCTGTGACGTGGCAATGCCCCGGGTTAAGCCAGGACGCGCCCGCCGCCAGGTGTACTGGTGGTCGCAAGAGCTGGCGACGCTGCGTCAGGCATGCGTTGCCGCACGGCGCCAGTACACCAGGCACCGCAGGCTTCGCATCCGCCCTCCGGATGCGCAGGTCAGAGAGGCGGAGCTGTATGAGGTGTACAGAGTGGCAAAGGCCGCCCTCCGAGCTGAGATCCTGCAGGCCAAGGATCTGGCTCGCAAGGAGATGCTGGAGTCTCTGAACGGGGACCCGTGGGGAAGACCCTACAAAATGGTGTGGAATAAGCTCTGCACTTGGCCCCCCCCGTTAACGCAGTCTCCAGCCCCAGCTGGTGGAGGACGTGGTGAGCGCTTTGTTCCCCTCACGAGGGGAGCATACTCCTCCGTTATGGCTCCGCCACCTGCGGTGTCTGATACGGACTACACCGGTGACGACGATGACGATGCTCCTGAGCGACTGACTCCTGATGTGACTGAGGTAGACCTGAGTGTGGCGGTTAATAGGCTGAAGGCCAAAAATACTGCCCCAGGACTCGACGGCTTACCTGGAAAAGCCTGGGTCCTGCCCTTGGAGGCTTTCGGGCCTCGACTAAGAGGGTTCCTAAGCGCATGCTTGGAGAGGGACCAGTTCCCACTTCGTTGGAAGACGGGGAAACTGGTCCTCATTAAGAAGCCAGGGCGCCCTGCGGACTCTCCGTCCGCATATCGGCTCATTGTGCTGCTCGATGAGGTGGGCAAGCTCTTTGAAAGAGTAATTGCAAACAGCCTCGTCGAGCACCTAGTGAGGGTGGGGCCGGATCTGGCGGAGAACCAGTTCGGTTTCCGCACGGGACACTCGACGGTGGACGCCATCATGCGCGTGAGAGCCCTCTCGACGGGGGACGCGGTTTCCCGGAGCGGGGTCGTGTTGGCGGTGTCTCTAGACATCGCCAATGCCTTCAACATCCTGCCCTGGGGTTGCATCAGGGAGGCACTTCGGTACCACCGGGTGCCGACCTACCTCCGTCGCGTAGTCGAGGATTACTTGACGGACAGAGCCGTCATCTACCCCGGTCACCTGGGAGAGTGGAACCGTCGAGAGATGTCGTGTAGTGTTTCACAGGGTTCCGTTCTGGGGCCGCTTCTGTGGGACATCGGATACGACTGGGTGCTGCGCGCCGACCTCCCTAGTGGCGTCAGCGTTGTGTGCTATGCTGACGACACGCTGGTCCTGGCGCAGGGGGGAGTCGCACCAGGCGGCGGCCGACGCTATGACACGCGGGGTTGCGATAGTCGTTGAGAGGATCCGGCAGCTGGGTCTCGAGGTGGCCCTACACAAGTCTGAAGCCATGTGCTTTCATGGATCTCGGAACAGACCACCTTCGGAATTGAGTAAACTTTGGTAGGAGAGTGATTTAAGTTAAAAAAAAAAAACACGTAATTGTTTGGAAATTTCGAATCTACAATAAGGTGAATTTTTATGATTTTTTTTTAGATATGCAGATAGTCCTTAGTCACTCACCGTGGGTAAACGTCGTCGTGATGCGCATGATGGTGATGCGGCGTGTGCTGCGCGTGCGGCGTGTGCGGCGGCGCGGCGTGCGGCACGTGCGGCGCGTGCGGCGCGTGCGGCGGAGCGGGGGACGCGGGCCGGTGCGGCGCGGGCGCGGGCGGCGGGGGGGCCGACTCGCTGCACACTGCGTCACCGACACACCATCGTATCAGTAAAAGTAGCTAAACTTGACATATGGGATCGCATTATGAACCATTTATAGAGACATTACGATTCCGTTGCAAAATCAGGATGATGCAATCAGACACGTATAGCTGTGTCTCTTTCTCGCACTGGAACCATGATCATGTTTGCAAGAAATGTATCACCAGAGATTACACAAGACCGAGATATTTTAATACAGACATGGGAGACCTTTGTCCAACAGGACACAAAATAGCATAAGAAAATAATTACACAGCATTGCTGATACAAATAAATAACAACTACTGTGAATCGGTCTCACAAAATGATACAGGTAACTAGTATACATGTCATTTTGTAGTATACATGTCATTTTGTAGCGATTGGTGTTTTCCTTAAACATTATTAACTTTTATTTGCCAATGGGGAATATGCATGAAAAAAACATACAGTTTATCATAAATATAATACTAACAACGAAAACAGAATCAAAATTTCCCGAAAAACAAACGAGACATAACTATTTTAAACAAATATATCCGTCCCTCTCGCGAAGACTCCGTTTTATATGGCAGCTGTATATGCATCATAGTTTTTGACGTCAGAGTTCGTATCGGATTCCTCTTTCTAATTGTAATATTTGAAGCTTTACAACTTTATCGTCTATCTTCTTTATCTACAGCTAATAAGTTTTTAATTAAGAAAAACGCATGCATATTCCCTATCGCAGATAAATCACAACTATACTAGAAATGTTTAGGTAGGTAGTTAAATAAAGGTAAACAATCTTGATGTGTTTTTAATAATTTTTATTTAAACTACATAATAGTATTAAACAAAGTCGCTTCCTGCTGTCTGTCTGTCCTTTTGTTTGCTTAGATCTAACTACGCAACGGATTTTGATGCGTGGTTTTTTAATAGATAGAATGGTTCTCGAGGAAGGTTTTAGTATATAATTTGTCAAGGTTTTGTTTAAATTGGCTGATATGTGAAGAATATTACTGAAAAGGTCGGAAAAAAATTATCTAAAAAAATCTTTACATCGCGTGCGCTGCGAAAACTATTGATGATAGAACAAAACGATGAACTACAGTTTTAGATAACACATCAATACCTACGAAAAAGTCTGCGATAGCATATGTTTATCTTTTATGGTTGACTCACAATAACCATTTTTATGATATTCAAATTTGATATAAAATACTGCATCATTTGCAGAGGTGTTTTCACCAATATAGTCAAATCCTTATCCTTATCTTAATAAATATATTAGTCATCATGAGTGATTAATTTAGAGCAAAATTGCCGTTCACACCATTTAATTTGAATGAATATCTTAGGAGATATCTCAAAATTAAAGTAAGTCGCGCAACCAAATAATTATAACAGAGGTAGAGCTCTCCCGAACTGGTAGACACCTGAGAGCAGACGTCGTTGGCGGTTGTCTATTGCACTTTTTATTTCAACCTGAACCACAATATTATTGATTCTGGTAATAAGATGTTCACTTTGTTAGTTGGGGCAAAATAAACATTTGCACCCGTGCGAAGCCGAGGCGGGTCGCTAGTTTTAAAAATAAAATGCAACTAAAAACCAATGTAAATACAACAATAAAGATTACGAAATCAATAGAACCATTAATTTAAGCTGTAGTTTATTTGTTTAATATGTTTGTTTAAAAAGTCACATCAAGATTGTTCATCTTTGTAATAAAAATTCCTTTTTTTTTCTATTTCTAGGCACGCCTTTGACCACTATCTCACCTAATGGTAAGCGATGATGAGGTCGAAGATGGAGCACGCTTGCCTAGAAGTAACCTATTCACACTTGACTTAAAGACTCAGCTGTAGCTATCAGGAAACACAGACTCCGGCAGAGAATTCCTCTCCTTAGCTGTACGCATTATGAATGTGTTCCCAAAACGTTTTGTTCGCGTGGGTGGGATGTCCATCATGTACCGGTGGCGCATCGCCGTTCGTCTTATGGTCCGATGATGGAACGGGCTTGGCGGAATTAAATTATGCAATTCCGTCGCACATTCCCCCAAAATGCAACCGGTAGTCGATAATCAAGACTTTGGAGCTAACAATACGATAATGCTTTAGTTTTGAAATGAACTCACCTAAAGGATCCAGTGAATGTAGGTCGGCGTCAGACAACACATGGGGGTCTGTGCTTGTTCCGTTCTCCACAATCTCTTTTATTACTACTGAATGTGTCTGAAAAAAAAAGAGTAAACAATATTTTATTTAAATGTTGTAAGTAATGGATATTATGAAGTACGTGAATGGTTTCATTCTCTGGCAAAATGACAACAGTAATTTCACCAAGAGGATAAAGCATGTTTGTAGGTCAACTGGTAGTTTGTATAGTCTAACAGCCATCTTGCGAAGCAAATTCGAAATTTATCTATACTATGTATTATAAGGAGGTAAAGTTTGAGAGGTTTTGAATTTGTAAGTTTGTGGTGGTAGGGGGTAATCTCTGGATCTACTGAACCGATTTTGAAAATTCCTTTACAAATAGAAAGCCACGTTATTTGTGAGTGTCATAGGCTATAATAATATATTGACCCAAAAAATACCACTCTCGCTTCATATTTTGGGGTTTCGCATTTGCCCCACTTCACAAATCAAATTATATTATTGTTCTATGTTCAGCGGGAAGAATTAAATTTAGTACGATATTATTGCCCAGCTAGACCCTCAGGGGCTTACTTTATGTAGGTTAGGATTGTATGACATATACTCGTACATAATTTAAACTCACAGACGGTTTGAAAAAAAAATATATCCCACAGATTCTACCTTAAATATGCTCAAAGTAACTGTATTCTTACCACCTCGAGCGGAACATCACACTTATTGGCTAATAGCAATTCAAACATAATCTAAACGTACCTGTATCATCTGGTTATTGTTGTCGGTATCGGACGCGTGGCCGGACGACAGCCCGTCCTCCACCAGCGGCAGGTGCGTCACCACCACGCGGTTGGTGTCCATCACCACAGCTGGAACCAAACTCATATATTAACACCACTCACTAAAGAAAACATTTATTTCCATAAAGGTCATACATGAATTTTGAATGCTCTGAAGCACTAGACCAAGTGCCATTCTTATCAGCGAATGAGATTGTCGAAATACCCAAAATTCATCACGGGGCATTTCGACAGCGTTTGTAAATCCCATACATTTTTGACGTTCTGACAATCACCTTTGCTACGTTACCGCTGACAGAGTTATGTCTAGAGGTCCTTAAACTAACGTGAAATGTACTCTAGGGACCAGAGTCTTCTTGTAAAACCTGTTTGGATTTCTGAGTGAATCCCAAACATACTGCTATTGTGTTTGCAAAAAGTATTTTTGGTCCAAGCGCACTGGCCGGGCGGACGAAGTTAATTTTAACTCAAGATTGCGTATTTTCAAATAATTATTTTTACATTTGTCTTGATAAGAATCAGTACACGACAACATGTGAGGTGTTAGTACATAATGCTAAGGTGTAGTAAATATTAACAGCGTGCATATAAGAGTTTATAATATTTACAGACTTAATAATGATAGACATGCATTATTCTGGCCATACAAATAGATCAGCATCTCCGCTACAAAATCATTTCCATGCATAGGGAGGGAGCAATCACCTCCTTCTGCAAAACAGTAATGCCAGCGAAAGACGAGGCGGACCGCGTGAGGGAGAGGAAATTTCACGCGTCTCCTTCTGCGGGGCGGGGGGACACTGCGAGGGGCATTGTCGACCACCGTAGGCGCGGGGCAAAGACATAGAGCGTTGGGTGGCTCGCCGTCCGATCAGGACCAACCGGTCGATTCTGTAAACATATCGAAGTGAAGGCTCGCGTGAAGTGATCACAAAGTGAGCTGTCAATCCAAGTGATCAAGATGGAATGACAGCTCACTTCGTGATCACTTCACCCAAGCATTCACTTCGACATGTTTACAGAATCGACCGGCTGTAATGTTAGCGAAAGAGGAGGCGGACCGCTTGAGGGCGAGGCAAACCTTACACCCCAACAAAAGAAGACGACCCGAGCGTCGGGAGTTGCAGGGCGATTCTGCGCGGGCCTGCCGACCGCGAACCTTTGGTGGATTCCCGTCCGATCAGGACTAGGTCCAGGTCCCAGGCGCGTTGTGTTCCACACGCGCCTCAAACAGAAGTCAGCATAAGGACCAGTGCCTGCCATAGTTACCGCTATAGCTCGCTACACTGTGCTAGTACCACCATCACCTTTCATCTCCGACAGCTCGTTCTCCATGAGCATGAGCGACAGGGACCTGTCCTCGCTGGCGCTGTCGCTGGAGTCCGTGGACAGCGCGAAGGGCACGTCGGCGCGACCAGCCGCGGGTGAGCCTGAGCCGCTCCACGCCGCGCCCACGCTCAGTTCGCGCACGTTCGGGCACGCGTATGTTCCGGGCTGCTGGCTTGTTCGGACCTGCGGAGAGATTATAGGTTGAAGTTTGGTTATAAGTGACGAGTAGCGTCCGCGATCTGAAATAAGTGTGGGTCTTCGGGTAGCGATATGGGCAGAAGACAATGTTGCCATCGTGGGTAGAACCTGGATGAGACTGGACAGGCACGTGGGATTGGCATAAGAAAATAAAGGCCCAATTCAGCAGTGGGCGAAGTCGTGCTGTGATGATGACGAGTAGGAACAGGACATTACTGTTTTTTTTAATTCAGATCTTCAATTTCCCGTCCCGAGTTGGACTAGTTAGGACTCAAAATTACGGTTGGCAGTTTCTGATTTTCTATTCAGTTGGTGATTATTTGTAGCATGGGGTCACTTTAACCAACGTCAGGCAGCATCTAGTTGTCTGGCATTTTGCTGAACTGGACCTATTTGGCGCAAACGCGGGGCACACATTATTAGGGTTCCGAACATCCGCATAAACAGAACCCTTATAGGATCACTTGGGTGTCTAGCTGTCTGTATGTCTGTCCATCTGTCACAGCCAGTTTTCTCCGGATCTACGGGACCGATTCTGTTGAAATTTGGTACATATGTACATATATGGACTCCTGTGACCCAAAAATGGACGCGTTACGAAAATAAATTATTTTTTAGTATGGAGGTCACTTTTTTAAAACTAAGTTTCCTTTTATTGTACCTTCATAGTGTGTACATCCGTGTGTGCCAAATAAATTAGTTTTCTTCTTTAAACCAGTTTTTTAATGATTTTTCAACCCTATGTCGTTAGTGTGCAGCCTACCTGCAGTCCCAAGAAATTCGTGTGGTTGTGCGCTTGATGCGGCGAGTCCAGTGTGTCGGAGACGTGCGGCCACTCGGACTCGCTGCCCTCCAGTCCGTTCTCGGACGGACATTCTTGGGGTTGACGTCGTAATTCGTAGTCTAGTTCCTGTAATTTTAAGAATACACATGGAATTAGGTATTAGACAGCAAAACCTCATCTAAAAATAGAAAAGTTTTGTTTAAAAAGTTATATTTTGTGAAGCTATACATTATTCAGCACTGCCTAAGAAATCCACAGAAAAAAATAGGCTGTTCTATTTTTCGGTGTCGACCAGAAATTGACCGAACCTATTTTCGCGTGTCGTTCGGCTAACTTAGTAGGTGCGTTTAAAAAAAAAACAGAACAATACAAGATTAAAGAAAATTCGTTATAGGTTCCGATTTTGGCTGAAAATCCTGTTTTGGTTGGACACTACTAAGCAGAGGAAAATTAACTAAAGAAAATTTATGAATATTTAGAGAAGAATTGTTGCTTAAAAGAAACGAGGGTCTTTTCTTTTAAACTGCTTGATTTTCCTTATATTTTTTCCCCAAAAAATAAATGTACGACCCCAAAAACAAAACAAAACACGCCAAATGAGTCCTTCTTACCTGAAAGTTCACAATCTCATCATTCGCGATGAGGTTATTGATCTGCGGCTGGCCCGCATTCGTGGGACATCTGAAGAACTCCTCGAGAACCTTCCTGGTCTCTGAGAACTCGTATAGGTAGTCGAACGCTGCTGAGCCTGAAGGTGGGCTGATGTCCCGGCTTTCTGTTACTACCCTCTGGAATTTAGAACAGAGAGAGGTTAGTTGGTTTTACAAGAGTGTCAATTCTACTAATTTTAAGCACCGTTCCGTAGCAATTCGTCAAAAACATTAGTATACCAACACTTTTTGTGGCATGTAAAACAAAACATCTCTAATAGTTCACTTAGGTCGTTTTGACCGATTTGGTTGCAGATCGTATTCGCTCACCGACTAGTGTAAACGGGTTTTCAATTAGCCGTATTCTACCACAGGCCGTATTCGGTCACCGACAAGTGTAAACGGGTTTTCAATTAGCCGTAATCTACCACAGGCCGTATTCTGTCACCGACAAGTGTAAACGGGTTTTCAATTAGCCGTATTCTACCACAGGCCGTATTCGGTCACCGACTAGTGTAAACGGGTTTTCAATTAGCCGTATGCTACCACAGGCCGTATTCGGTCACCGACTAGTGTAAACGGGTTTTCAATTAGCCGTATTCTACCACAGGCCGTATTCGGTCACCGACTAGTGTAAACGGGTTTTCAATTAGCCGTATTCTACCACAGGCCGTATTCGGTCACCGACAAGTGTAAACGGGTTTTCAATTAGCCGTATTCTACCACAGGCCGTATTCGGTCACCGACTAGTGTAAACGGGTTTCGGGTTAACCGTATTCTGCCGCAGCCCGTTTTCGGTGACTGGACACGGCTGATATGTTGAAACGCGCCACTCATTGTTCGGCTGAATTAGGTCGCCGATTTCGGAAACCGACAGCTTAAACGAATATGGTCGCCGTATGCCGTATTTGGTGTAAACAGCCCAATTCAAATCAAATAGTGTCAATTCGATTAATAAATTCGGTTAAATCGAATGTGGTTGTCGTATTCGGTGACCGACTTAATGTAAACGCGTCATTATTTTCCTACATATTGACAGATTGCGACTGATATTCAAATGCGAACATTGCTTTAAAGTTGGTGGAATGGGCTCTCAGATTGTTGGTATGTTGTAGTGGCTGAGGATAAGAATGTGTGTAAAAGAGAAAATGTAGATAAAATCAATTGGAGGCTGTATTTTTCACTGTAGGGTTCATAAGATTTGGGTAGAAGGAAACGAGGGTAGCTTTCTTTGTGTGTCTTTTATAAAATTATATCATCAAACAACTGACCTGAGGAAACCCAGGGCGCGGCGACCTCGTAGGCTTCTGCGAGCCCAGCCCGTACCTGCGCGGCGAGCCCTCGTACTGCGCGATGGGCAGCTCGCCGATGACGCGCGTGAGGCGCGCCTGGTCCTGCCCCGGGCCGCGCCAGGCGCGCGCCGGGCTGACGTCACTCAACCGCACGTCTTCGCGCGACGGACTCGACTCACTTCCGTCACTCACTTCACAGTTCAAAACATCACTATTATCACCGTTTTTAATATTGTCTAAAGTTCTCTTAACACTGATATCGATCTCATCGTCACTAGCTTCCGGTTCCGTCCTCAAACCTAGAGACACAGAATTCAATATCACTGAAAATAAAAGAAAGAGAAAAAAATATTGTATGAATAATGGTTATTGGATAGGATGGTATAGGTTTGTAGTGTTGTAAACTTTTGATAAACACTTTTTTGTAAATTTTTCAATTCTAGCTTAAAAACAATTTATCCGCGCCTATCTTATATATCTATTTGATTTGGACGAACAAAGAACAAGAAAAGCGACATTTACAAAAGACAAAAACCAACAGTTAACAAAAGTTTACAACATGTTAAATATTAATTAATAGACGTGTTATTAGAGTGGTGAAAGCTAAAGCGAGAATAACAAAAAGCAAAGTGAACTGTGACTTAAAATAATTATTCAAAATATTTACATGACTGAGAATTCAAAATATTAATCATTCTTAATTAGTATACATGAAACATTTATGTGAATATCACAGCTGAATTTTAAAAGCGATTTAAATTTAATTTAAACGTAGCCGTAGGATCAATTTACATTCAAAGCTAATTTATAGCGTGTATTTTACAGATAAGTTGGGTGAACACAGGCTTGATTATCAAGTTTCGTTATTGTTTAATGACCCAAAAAATACTGTGAGAGAGAGTCAGAGCTACACAGGACGAATAGCAGTATCCCTTTTTCACAACGGAATCATGACAGCATTGACACGTCAGATTAGTTTAATCTCATTCTCATACACAGAATCGAAAATTAGTCTTATAATTTTCATATTTGCTAACTTAGCTAAGAAAAGACAAAATGCAATCTGGAATCTCGCCCTAAAATCAATCAAGTTAAGAGCCTCTTCCTTCTCGCTCGTTTCTAAACCGCTTTTAGCGATAAGATCCCCAATTACTTGAGCCCTTATTGTATTTTTTTATGATGTACAATAAACAGTATAATCTATGTATCATCCTTCGTAAAGTGGGTCAAAATACACGAAACAAGCGTGCGTTCACCCAAAAAAACATAAAAAATATAGGTATTCACAATTACCTTTCCAGTCATCACTATCATCGAACACGACGACCTCCCCGTCCGCCACCACGGCAATGGGGCTGCTCTTGGTGCTGACGTCAGTCGTCTTGTGGGGGTCCAGTATGGGGGAGCTGTTCTTGGGGATGCCCATCGCGCTCTGCTCCAGAATGACGTCACGATCACCATTCGTGTACGTCGGCGAGGTGTGGCGGGATATCATTTTCTTAGGCTCATTGTTTATTCTGTGGAGGGATATCTGGAATAAAAGAAATATATTATTTAGAATATAATTATTACGAATTTATTTGTATGCACTGGTTTGCCCGACAACATATAATAGGGAATATGCATGCGATTTTTTTATTTGCGAAATGAATTGCTTATTAGCTCTAGTTAACAATTATCAAATTATTTTTTAAAAACCTTCATCAGCGATGAAGTTATAAAGCTTCAAAGATAACAATTAGAAAGATAACTTAAACTTTGACGTCATCGTCTATGACGCCTATACAGCTGTCATAGAAAACAGCGTTTTCGCGAGAGGGACAGATATATTTGTTTTAAATAAATATATCTCCTTCGTTTTTAGAGTAATTTTGATTCTATTTTCACTGTTAGTATTATATTTTGAAATAAACTGTTTTGATGATAAGTATATTTATCATGCATATTCCCTATTGCATATTAATTTGCAAAAAATATAACCGACTTCCAAACAAAACACTACAAAGTATGAAATAACCTTAATTTCGGAAGTCGGTGTTTTTGGTTTTGCTTCTTTGTTTTTTTAACACCGACTTCCGTGTTTTGTTTGGAAGTCGGTTATATTTTTTTGTAAAAAGATTTTTAACTTTATAGTAATGATACTTGGACGATGTCTTCGTCTAGGCTGAAATTAAAATAAGCAAAAATGCTCATAACATAAAAACTACTAAACCAAACAAATAATCAAATTTTTACGGGACCGAATGGCAAATATACCGCATCGAACTAAAAAGAATCACAGAAATCGGATCAAAAACCTCGGAGTAATCGGTGTACTTCCTTTTTTAGAAGTCGGTTCAAAAACTCTCCTACACGTTGATTTGCGGATTTCTAAAAGACTGTGGTACGAGTAATTACGACTCACAGTGGTCGCCTATTAGGTTGCTGTGTCTAGGGAATTAATGCCACCGTATTCACTGTTACACTACCGTATTCGACAGGGAAAGTTTAAATGTTATGGTACCGTTGTGATCATCTGCATACATTTTTGGTACGACGCGACGTAAACTGTGGAACTTTCTCTCAATATCTAAATGAATTTATCCTAATCCTAACTTTATATATATTATAATTGCGAAAGTGAGTGTGATTATTCTTTTTGGTTACGATTTCACGATTATTTCGCTGCACTGATTTTCTTTCACGCTTATTCGCTGCACTAATTTTCTTTCACGCATATATCGCTGCACTTATTTTCTTTCACGCTTCTATCGCTGCACTGATTTTCTTTCACGCTTATATCGCTGCACTGATTTTCTTTCACGCATATATAGCTGCACTGATTTTCTTTCACGCTTCTATCGCTGCACTGATTTTCTTTCACGCTTATATCGCTGCACTGATTTTCTTTCACGCTTATATCTCAGCACTGATTTTCTTTCACGCTTATATCGCTGCACTGATTTTCTTTCACGCTTATATCGCTGCACTGATTTTCTTTCACGCTTATATCGCTGCACTGATTTTCTTTCACGCATATATCGCTGCACTGATTTTCTTTCACGCATATATCGCTGCACTGATTTTCTTTCACGCATATATCGCTGCACTGAGAAGCTACGGGCAACATCTATTTTTTACGCGAAAAGCTAGCGTCTAATATTCATCATAATATTGTAAATTCTACGAGAAAAATGAACCTACCAGCATTTTATATCCTAATTGCAACGGTAATAACATGTCAGGAATCATTTTTAGTTTTTTTTTTTTTTTCACAGCACCTCGTATGCACTTGTGTTTTAAAACAAAGTCTTTCTTACTTCACATTTAATATTTTATTAGTAGATTTCATCAGTACAAAGATAAAAAGCACTTCTTCAGAATACAAGTGATTTGCAGTTTTTAACACGATCGCTTTGCTCTGAATATTTTTATCTGTTTGATAGTTACTTTGTGTCACTCTTCTTGATAATGATCAAGATAGTATTATTATCACAGGTGAGATATACGGTTTGATAAAACGATTAGCTGTGTCAAATAAATCTAATAATGTTGTGATTAGTGTGCACACCCCTTCAGTACAAACAAATGGACAATCTGTCTCCCCCAGCTTAGTATTATGGTGGTGGGGGAGTCGGCAAGACAAACAAACACTGATTTTGAAATAATCCTATAACTGTAAGGGGCGGCGCACACAGGCGGACGGCACGACAGTTAGTTTTTCTCGATTGGAGGAAAACAAAACATTTATTGTAAAAGTTTTAGAGGGCGATAATATCAATTTGTATAAAGAATTTGGTAAATGAAAACAAACAAAAAATCAACAGTTTCCAACTGTCTCGATTTTTCCAAATAAAGTTCTGCGGAGCGGCTGTATTTTTAAATTGGTTTCATAGTAAAAAATTGTGTGATTCATTGTATTTACACATCCTAAAAGATCACCAATAAGTTAAAAACTGGCCGAGCGCGAGTCGGACTCTCACGAAGGGTTCCGTACTATAAACCGAAAAATCACGTTTCTTGTTTGGGAGCCCTCATTAATTTTTATTATTATTTGTTAAGCAGCAATAGAAATACACACTCTGTGCAATTTCAACTGTCTGCCTACCTATTACGGTTCAACAAACAGACAGACAAACCGCGGAGACTAAGTAACAGGCTTCCGTCGGTTACCATTCGGGAACGTAACCCTAAAAATCATCCTATATGGTGTTTCCGCTGAGACTTCATTTTCAACTAAGTACATAAAGTGGTGCAGAGTAGATTATTTTTTAATATGCACTAAAAATACACACAAACCAACCAGTTTAGCAATATAATTTCCTCAATCCATATTTTACTTAAGCGCATACGTTTACAGCCTGTAATACTACTCATTCAGCGTTTCTAATCGCCAGTGTATTATTTGCCGGACACCCCTAACACGGCGACACATCGGCGCCGACTATCCGGCGACACAGTCGTGTGAAAGGGCAATTTATATCTACTTACTCCTTTAAAGCCTCCGCCACAGCGGGTTTAAAAGCTGTGCGGACGAATGACGTCACTTTAAACACGCTACAGTCGCAACTCAGGCTTTATATGCAGCAGTGTTTGCTGTTTTATGGTAGTGTTACATGATCTATGATCGAATGCAACTGAATATCAGTATTTTTCATGGAGAGCCTCCCTATCTCGGACCCCTACAACCCAGTGCTAGAGTATCACGATTTTACATGATACCGCTTGGGAAGACTGGTGTCAGAATGTCTGCCTTCTAGTCAGAAACAATGAAATCTGACCTTGCAAATGACAGCTGGAATAAGCTTAACGTGCTTTTCGAGGCATGGATATATCTCTTTCAGCTAGTGAATCCAAGTAACAATGACCAACACTGGAATCGAAAAGAAAACACTGCCAAGTGCGAATCGGACTCGCGTGCAAAGTGTTCGGAACCATTTTCCTTTTTTAACATGTTTTTTTAACATCACAGACTTCTTATAGGTTTTCCAGTGATATTTCGGTATATAACTTTTAGCAGTTTCAGAGGTAAGGGGGGAATGGTCATTTTTGTCCAATTTCTGAAATAACTTCAAAACTAATTAGTTTTGAAGTTATTTCAGAAATTATGAAAAAAATATAATTAAAACCCTTACAGTAAGCCGTTTCATTTGATATGTTATACAATACAACACAATTATTTGTGTTACACAATACAGTTTGAAAAACTTTACGACGGACAGACAGACACCCAAGTGATCCTATAAGGGTTCCGGACCCTAAAAATAACATGTTATAATGGTTTTAAGATCATACCTCGTTACTAAGATTGTCAGTGGCGTAGTCCACGGTATCCTTGGTGAGGGAGCGCACTTTGTTCCGCAGGTTGTGTTTGTGGGTGTTGTTGTGCCGCAGCTTGCGGACCGCCTTCGTCCGGCTCTGCGAGTAGAGCTCCCGACCTCCTGCGATTTCTATAATCCTGGTACAAGAACAAATTTCTATATTAAAAACCATGCGTTAGTTAATACACTTCGTATTTGAAGTTCCGAAAACTTTAAAAAACAATTTTTTAACTCATTTGTATAAGTTATTAACTAACAAGCAAGCAAGTTGCAAGTAAAACTTTAGTTAACAACTAAAAAAAATAATTGAAACTTGTTTTTTTAAAGTTTTCATATTTTTTTAACTACAGTCGCTAGCGAGTATAGATTGATAAAACTCATGGTAGACGTACTGACATTTAAAAAATTTTACACGATAAGTAATACGTAGTGGACCAGAAAAGGTAGCATTAGTGTCATTATTGCCTCGAATATGCCGAAGAGATTTTTTTTTAGTTTTTGACTCTTTGTTTCAGTCACCAGCTGAACGGATGATTGCTTGAAGGACGTCATCATCATCATCAGCATCCGCAGCCCGACTTAAGATTGCTGAGCGTAGGCCTGTCTTAATTTGGACCTTTTTTGTGGTCTAATTATTTCAACTGAAAGACCCACTGATTGACAAAGGCTTCCCTTAGGCATCATCACGTAGTCCGATCCTGTGTTTCTCGCATCTAGCGAAGTACTTGGTCTTATTGACGAAATAATGCTCCTTTATCTCAAGACAACAGTTTTGATTGGTTGAACATAAAGACATGAAGACTTAGCAAGAACTTATACAATAAATTTGAAATAAAACCTTCCGTAAAATGGACCATTAGATAAGTACCTGGAGTCTCTAAGTTTGTAGGTGCCTCCTTTGGAGTTGAGTATGACTAGCTGGCTCTCGTTGCCTCGCTCCTCATCCGACGAGGCGTTGTTGACGTTGTTGGTGTCGCGGTCGCGACCCTCCAAACTGGAGGTCAACCTGAAACGTTAGAGGTCTACCTTTAACATCATAGCAAAAGCTTTGAAGATACTCCAATAGAAGAAAACAGAGATGAGAGGTCTACAAGAGAATAACGTGCAGTGGATAGAGGTTCCAAAACAAATGAGGATGCAACTATTAAGATAGAGGGGCAGCAAAGTCTATTTGTTTACTAACCAGCTGAATATAACGAGAAACAAATCATACAAGTGATAACTCTAATAATGCTTCTATTCTCCCCAATTCCAGTAGTTGTCCAGTGAGAAAAGAACAAAGCAAACCGTTGAGTTTATATTCATTTTAAACTTTTTAAAGCACTTGTAAAACGTTAAATAAAGGGCTAATTGTGTTGCAGATTAAACATGGCAAAGCCTGCGCCCCTTTGCATCGAGTTTGTGGATTTTAATGTGTTTGCCCACGTAAGATGTCGGCAATCACAGACTGTGCATGTAAAACGCTATAATTATCACTTAATGAATATCTATGTTAAACAAAGCTGCAAAGGGGCGGCTGATAGGTTCTGTGTCCATTGTTATTGCTTTATAGTCGACGGTGGATGACCCTTGCTGAAAATAACTTCAGTTGTATGCGTGTTCGACGTTGTTAACAGGGCCATCATTCGGACTAGAATTTACAAAAGGAGACTTGATTTAAAAGGATGCAGTGCCGTACTTTCGCTCGTCATAATACTTTACCAATTACGACACCCAAGGAAACTGAGGTGGAACAATATATACAGAAGTAAAACACTAGCGATCGCTAACAAAACAGAATTTAGAAGTGCAGTGTTTGTCTCATTAGAAATGTTCTGCACTCCCTAACTCCGCGGCTACCTACCTGTCTCCTCTCGCACCTACCATGTTATACACCTTAGTTTACCTGTCGTGTGCGTGCTGCATGTTCTTGGGGCGGCACTTGGGGAAGAGCCGCGTGATCCGCTCACCGACGTCGGAGCCGGGCGTGGAGTCGCCCGCGCCGTCCGCTCGGGGCGGGGCCGCGTTCATGTCGCCAGCGCCGCCGGCGTCACACCGCCACCGCCTCTACCGGCAAGAGGTGCCGCTACGTTAGTTAATAGAACTGGACTGGCTTTTCAAGTGGTTGGGAGAGTCTGTCGACCCGGAAAACATGTTCGAAAGTCCATAGCTCACCCGTACTGTGCTGTCCGTATCCAGCTGGCTCATATTTAGGTACTAGTGGAAATATTGAGTCCAAGTAGAAGAACGTATTTATCTGTTTACATACCTTCGGATCTCATGATATAGTCTGGTTTGAACGTAGTTTATGTACAAACCTAACAAAAAAAAACTCGAGATTTGAACACCATCTTCTATCGGCAAGAGGTGCCGCTACGCTACTTGATAGAACTGGACTGGTTTTTGTAGTGGTTGGGAGAGTTTGTCGACCCAGAGAACATTTCCGAAACTACAAAGCTCCATAGCTTTTATTTGCGGTCCCGCGGTGCCCGTACCCAGCTGGCTAAATTAATCGATGAAAATATCAAGACCAAATAGAGTGGGAGGGAAATCATCAAATGACCCCATAAGGGAGTGTCAGAATCTTACTGACTAAAACCCATCCGTGTTCTCCTCCTAATGCCCTTTGCGTTCTAGGGCCGCGGTGAGTCTTCCGAAGAAATTCCGCAGCCCTGGCAGAGCAGACTAGACCTAGACTAGGATTAAATATATTTACATACTTCCGGATGTCATCATATTTTGTACAGTTACGGGAGTCAAAGAAAAATTCTGGAGGAGGACTATGGACATTTGAGTGGCCAATATTCAGGACAGTTTGACCATTGTTTCAACATACCCTGCATGCATTTATATACACTGTCTGTATAGAAATGAATGCAAAAAACAAAATTGGGACATCATACCATGCTATGACATAATAGATATCCAGGCAGCCAAGACGCCAGGTCAAAGTTCATTGACCGGTTTACTTAACAAATGGTTGTGTTTCTAATGCTTTGTATGTAAATTCCCAGACAACTTTTGATGTGAAATGCGAGTAATTAAATGATGTTAGTTTTCAGCACTGAAAATAGTTGTACGCTAGCAGCAAATTACATTTATTTGATTTAATGAGTTTCGAACTGAATTCGAATTGCGAAACACAAATTGTGTTCGTAACCATTTATTAAAGTTTAAATTCGAACTCTATTTTGGATTTAACTATTTGGGTACTCAGACCAGAATACAATTTTAGTAATTTTACATCCGAATTTAGTCGGAAACTGTCAAAAGAACCTCTAATTTTCCTAAATTTTGATGTAACAGAGATGAAATTGCGACTTAAAAGCGATCAATTTTTCAGTATGTGCGTACGAAAATAATGCCTTCGCGTCGGTAGTTTATGTGCCTAAATTGCATATTAGGCATATTTGACATTCAAAATATAACGTCTAGGGGGTCTAAAAAGGCCACTATAGCAGAATCAGAAAGCACGTCACACTACCCGTCACTGTCAAATTTTCCCAATCAACCTTGAACCTAATGCGTTAGCGATAAAGATGAAAATGAAATTTGACAGATTGTTGTGTGATTAATATTATGTTTCTGCTAAAGTGGCTTTTTTAGACCCCCAGAATTTACAAGAACCGTTCATGTAGCAGGATATTTTCTTAACCTCTTGCCAACTAATTCACGACACAATTTACACACCAAAAAGGTGGAGTTTCCTTTGAAAAACATCATGAATTTACCCGTACCCAACCGCACGACCTTCGAAAACATCCATGTAAGTACGAAATACTTTTAATGCAACAGTAGTGTATATTTCTGGTCCCGTGCCAACCCTCGCCAGTGTATCCCAATTTTATTTGACCGTTATCCGTATCTATGTAAATCAAATGCCGTGCCTCTCCAATTTCTTTGAGGAAAGTAACCTCTTCGCAGCCAAGTTCATTGGTTGTAAATTTTAGGCTAAGCAGTAGGCATAACTTAGGTGGAACACGAACTGTGGATGGAGAAACGTTGAGTACAGAGTACCGACGGAAATATTAACGAAGAAGAGAATTCTAGAATATTGGAAGTGTTTCTGTTTCGTGTTAAAATAAAGATGAAACCTGCATCACCTAGGTTCCAAAGAATGATATATTAGTTAGGAGTTTTCAAAAGTCGTTTTTGAAATTGGTTAGCAAGACGATTAAAATCCTGAAAATTCGTAAATCTCTATTTGAGTTGAAATAAATAAGGAGTTTAATAATTTTCCGATGAAATTTCCATTTGCCTTTTAGATGCGATTACCAATAGATCCAAAATGCACCTAATACAGTAAGCTTCATAGCATCATAACTGAAAAAAGATCACCAATCGCAAAAACAAGCAAACATCAACTTGCAGTAGAAATGCAGTCAATATTCAAAGCATGTATTTCAAACCATGTACCAGACACAAAAATGAAGCTATTTTCATGTTCTAAAGCGTAAACCTCTATGGAGAAGAACGTGCAAGAAAATCCACAGAAGTCTCCCAGTAAACAGTGTTTTCGAACGCTTACAACGCTAATCTCTTCAAAGTTAGAGTGAACAGGCTCCTTCTGGGTAGGCTCGCTCCATCGTAGACTTTGTCTCTGTCATCTCTGACCTAGACTACTACTAGACAAGAGCAAACGCATCACAAAGAAAAAAAAAAACAATAACCATTACCATAAAACTCCCACTTAAAAAATGCAGCCATAAATATACTAGATTAGCTCCATTCTGCAATAACAAAACGACTTGAACGCATTCGCGTTCCCAGCAAACAGTTCATGATAATCGCTTGTACTAGGGGTTTATCGCCAGAGTTCGACCAAGGCACCGGGGTATCGGGGCCACGGGCCAATGACGTGCTTCGCATGGCACCAACTGTAACCGCTGCCAAACTACCAGATCGATAGAACATTAGTGGTGGGGCCGCTGAAACTGCGTGTGGCGGTGAGCGGGCGTTTACATACCAGTTGGTAGCAATGTCGCGCAATGTCAACTTTAGTAGTAGACTGCTGATTGAAAGAAGGTTTGTAGATATTTTTTGTATGAGCAAAAACTTCAACGAATTCTTAGCTATCATTTTTTCAGGTTTCTCGACATACGTGACCTACGCATGCCGTGTCAAGGAATCCCTGCCACGAATCGATGACAGGAATAAATTTATAACATTGGCATTTATGTCGACGTATTCTTACTAGAGAAGTTTTAATTGTCCTTTGGTAAAAAATTAAAACCTTTGCCATTCCGTCTTGGTGTGCGTAATCCATAGGACTTTTCACACATTTATTGCAAATGTATTGATAGTACATATATTACAAAATGAAATGAATTTTGGTTCAAATACATTTATAAAGTGGATGGCTTTATGAAATCTTTTCAAATTAAAGTATTATTATATTAGGTACCGAAATGTAGATGCTTTTTCTACTTTCCGTTCATAAATACCTACCTAAACATCAACCATAACACTCCAAATCGCTGCCTTAGCAAACACACTTCATAAAAACAATACTTTGGCACAGACGCCTGATGTCTCGAGCATTCAGCAAACGTATTCTGCAGCTCTGTTTAACTCGGCGTACGCTAGTTTTATGGAATACATTCTGTCATATGAACGTAAACGAGTTCCCGCTGCTTTTATAGCCCCAGTAGGGTTGGCAGATCAAAGATCAGAAGCCGGGCAGAGCGGTTAATGTGGCAGGACGTTTTTTCGCTACATTACATGTGAATGGCACGTTACCAGACAATGTAACACATTGGAATACACATAATCTATATACTAATATATAAAGCTGAAGAGTTTGTTTGTTTGCTTGAACGCGCTAATCTTAAGAACTACTGTTCCGATTTGATAAATTATTTTAGTGTTAGATAGCCCAAAATCGAGGAAGGCTACAGGCATCATCATCATATACATATATCACGCTAAGACCAATGGGAGCGGAGCAGACGAAGTTACGCGGGTCAACTAGTAACGTATATTTGCGTACTAGTTGACCCATGCAACTTTGCTCCGCTCCTATTGCTCTTAGCGTGATGATATATCATCACCTATGCCTATAATAACCTATAGTCATCTGCCTAGCCTTTTCCCAACTATATTGGGGTCGGCTTCCAGTCAAGCCGGATTTAGCTGAATACCAGTGTTTTACGAGGAGCAGCTGCCTACCAGACCCCCACAACCCATTAACTGGGTAACACGGTACTTCAAGGCAAGACTGGAGTCTGTTTTACTGGCTTCTGACTATCAGTAACGACTGCCAAAGATCTACAAATGACAGCCGGGACCAACGGCTTAACCTGTTTTCCGAGGCACGGAGGAAACTCGGTATGTTAAGATGGTCACCCATCCACTAACCAACCTTGGCAAGCGTTGCTCAACCTTGAAGATCGACCCGTGCGGCTCATATTATCTAGCCACGAGCTCCTATATTAGCCTATAGACTTCCTCGATAAATGGGCTATACATGATTTTTTCAAATCGGACCAGTAGTTCCTGAGATTAGCGCGTTCAAGCAAACAAGCAAACAAACTCTTCAGCTTTATATATTAGCATAGATATTGGAAAAAGTCAACAAATTTCATCGTGATCTGGTGGACGATGATTTTACGGTAAACTTAATTCGGGGAAAATTCCTAGAAATTCCGACAAACAATTCAAACAGACTGAAGTGGGTTCTGTTCTACAATAGACAACGGGCAAAACACAAAAAGTTAATTTAAAAGCAGATGTTTAATAAAACAACCCTACTCCCAATAAGGCTGTGTTCCCGGCGACGTGTGTCCTAAGGGCGGGCTTATACAGGCCGTTTTTATTGCGGCGGACGATATAGGCTGTCGCTGCAGAACCTTTTTTGTTGCTCTAACATGATTTAGGGAAATCAGCTTTCGTCGCCCGCAGCTGTATATGCACACAAAGACTATTTTAGTTCGAATATGTTTTGCTTGCAATGCACGTTGGGTAAGTGCAGCTGTTTATTTACGAAGGAGATGGAAAAATAATGTTCTTCCTTCCTTCCTTCGTTCCTGTTGGAATAAGGTAAACACATCTTTGATAGGGAAATGGATTTCCTCTACGTAGGGTCCCCGGGTGATACTGAAGGACAAACTTGTTGATTCGATGTTTTCAACAAATACTGGACGTTTTCCAAATCAAATACGTATATAAGGCAATAGGCTAATAATAAGTTTTTAAGGTTCCGTACCCAAAGGGTAACCAACTTAACCCTATTACAAAGCCTCCGCTGTCCGTCCGTCCGTCCATTCGTCCGTCTGTCTGTCTGTCAGCGGGCTGTATCAGGACCGGTAATAGGTAGATAGTTGAAATGTTCACAGATTGTGTATTTCTATTGCCACTACAACAACAAATAATAAAATGTAAGGTTTATGGTACGGAACCATTCGTGTGAGAGTCCGAATCGCACTTAGCCGGTTTTTAACTATTGATAGGCACACGTTTAACCACTACCTAACCTGATGGTAAGCGATGATGTAGTCGAAGATGGAGCACGCTTGTCTAGTTGTTCAAATGAACCAAATATTTGCAAATATTTCCAACTCATCATCCGCCATCATCTGCCTAGCCTTTTTCCAACTACATTGGGGTCGACTTTCATTCAAACCAGATTCAGCTGAATACCAGTGTTTTACGTGGATCGGCTGCCTACCAGACCTCCACAACCCATTAACTGGGTAACACGGTACATCTTGGCAAGACTGGAGTCAGATTTACTGGCTTCTGACAATCCGTAACGACTGCCAAAGATCTACAAATGACAGTCGGGACCAACGGCTTAACGTGCTTTCCGAGGCACGGAGGAAACTCGTTATGTTAAGATGGTTACCCATCCACAGACTAACCTTGGCAAGCGTTGCTTAACCTTCAAGATCGACCCGTGCGGCTGTTATTATTTAGCCACGAGCTCCTTTGCATATTTCCAACTAACCTAATAAAATGTTACAGTAAAACTAAATGTAAATAACAACCCAGATATTCTCGAAGAAACATTAAAGCGTAAAAGTTACTTTTGGAATTCACGGAAAAGCTGTCAACCTACTTTTCCTAGTTGGTAGAAATTGAATCCGCAAGGAATAATATTAAAATGTATTTTGCAGGAAATCATATTATCCGTCACAAGAAATGCAAGGGAAATAAGAGTATTTATTTATTGAATGAAGCTTGCGCTTACACGGATGTTGTTTTTAAAGGAATTGAATGTTTTATCGAGCAAGTACAGATAAGTTTTAGTACCTATGCTGGGTTATTTGTAAAACACCAATAACCTCTTAGGCAGTGAAAGTACAAACCACTTTTACTTTGAGAAAATCCCCGAAAACTCGATAAAAATTTCAGCTGTTTCACGCAAAATGCAATATTTAGACAATGAAACTGTATGAAATAGCTGATATTTTTTCGAGTTTTCAGGGTTGGTCTCAAAGTAAAAAGCTGTTTAGAATCATTAAGTACTTTCACTGCCTGAGAGGTTGTTGGTGTTTTACAAATAACCGTGTAGGTATATGTGAAGAAGCTTACTCCAATCCAATCAAGTTGACTTTGTCCCGCATTTCTAAGGAGTAATCCACAATAATTCAATATCATAGAGATCTTTCGTAGATGGCTTGTTTGTTATTATAAAGATTACAGAGTATTCCTCTTCAAGATACTCGTCCACTACATAAAATTATGTTTTATCCCGCCCTATAAACGTATGTTTACGTTCGGGTGAAAGATTTATTTACCCTCCGTCCCTAGCTCAAGATAAAGCTTGTCTCTTATAATTTAATTATATTAATGTACAGTCACAACTTGCTTATTATTTAATTTTCCTAGAATGAAACGAAATCTTTCCTTTCAAAGCAAATGGAATCAAAGTAATTTACATTCGAACCCTTTTAAATGGAACCTTTCGTGTCTCCGATCGAAATTAAAACTTAAATTGTTGAAGGGAAGATATAATTTTGTTTTTAGTTTTGGTGAGAGGGAGAGTGGTTGTGCCCGGTGGGCCGAGTGGCATGCCTTTTGGGCAGACGTCAGTACAGTTCGCCAATTAGCAAGTCTGTCACGGGGCCAGCCTTATATTTAATGAATTCGCAAAGAATGGGAAACTCGAGTTCAGGCGGTAATTAAAATCCCATTTATAGAAGGAATAGGCGCGAGGGCGACGCTCAAGTGCTCATTCATCTGTCGCAGAAACAAAAATTAATATAATAGGAGCATCCAGAGTCAGCTAAATTCTGCGGATGGAAATTAAATATACGAGATTGTAGTCTGCGATGTCTTTAGCCATTGTTTTAGTAATGAGGGCGTACAGTTCTTCAGATATCAAGTAGGTACATTTTATTTCTCTTCTTGAATTTACAGTGATGTTCTTTCTACGAAATTCGACGACGACGCATTTCAGAGCAACCGAATGTTTCCGACGTTCAGTGCTACAACAAGACATGGGTCAAACGTCGTGTCGAAAAGGGCAGGTATATCGCTGCGGGCCGCTGAAACACCTAACAGAAAATGTTCGTTCTAAAATGAGACATTCCTAGAATCGTAAATTCGTAATATTCTCTATTTCAAGTTCAAATTCCCAATATCTTATTGGGGTAACCTGTTTTACATATAATTGTGAAATTTTGTATGTTTTTTAATCAAAACCGTCACAATATTCCTAAGGGCCAAAACTCCTGAGAGCCAGAATCAAAAGAGAAAAAACCACCAGAAAAACGCATAGTCAATGGAGCTTGACCAGTCCTGGAGAAATGGTTTAACTGTCTTGGATCCTGCAATGAAATTAATCAGGAAAATCAAAGTTTTGGCTTAACAGATTTTGATTAAACCTGGATCTCATCTAGACCATGCCCTGTATCAGAACAAAACAGTTTTTAAAGCGATAGTATGATCCTGTGGTATTATCATTATCGACTTTTATATGACCGAATCCGTTGGCAAAAGCTAGTCATATTTAATTTAGAAGATGGGTTAGGAGAAAAGAAACCATGCTGAATGTTATGTATTTTCTAAGTAAAAGCTATACATTCCCACTGGCAACATGACATGTGTTCTTGAATTACTTACAAATGGAGAAGGGTGAGAAGGCACGTGTGACGTAACGTGTCCAAAAACACGTGCCTACGAATAACACGTTCGTTCGGAACGGGAAATGTCTTCCCTTTCCGAATTACTGAAACCTTTCAGGAGGTATTTTTTCTTTCAGACCTTTCAGTAGAGGAAATGCTGATCACTAATTAAATAATGAAATGTGCTTTTGTGGAAGAATTATGAGGTGGTTAATTAGTAGCGAGTTCAACCTAATCAAGGGTTACCCAATGGATTTTTATTGAGTTGAAAAAGTCTTCGTAATTGCAGTGGGTAACTTCGATTTATGAAGAGTAAAGAAAGAAAGAAAGAAATCATTTATTTGCTGATTATTGTGGGTTGCGGGGGTTGGGGGCATTGGAATATTTTACCTAAAAAAAAAAACAAAAACTAGTTTGTTTTTTTTTTACACAAAAAACAAACAAAAAATATATTTTTTAAGACATATTTAACTTTAACTGAAGCACAGCACGAAGGCTGGTTCGAGGTGGTGCAGGAGAAGAGTGTCTGGAAGATGGGCGAGGCCTTTGTGAAATCTAAAGGCTATGAACAAAATCTATTTTTAAAGTTCCGTACCCAAAGGGTAACCAACGGAACCCTATTACTAAGCCTCCGCTGTCCGACCGTCTGTCCGTCCGTCTGTCTGTCAGCGGGCTGTTTCTCAAGAACCGTAACAGCTAGACAGCTGAAATTTTCACAGATTGTGTATTTCTAATGCCGGTATAACACAACAAAATTAAGGTCTATGGTACGGAACCCTTCGTGTGCAAGTTCGACTCGCACTTGGCCGGTTTTTTTTTCTAACGTCTTGGCTACAAAAAGGCTATTCAAGTAGGTATTTCACCTCTACTATGACAATACAACATTGCAAGTGTACAAAGCTTGGTGAAATTACTGACCTACCGCAACGGACCATAGGTTGTGATAGAATAAGCAAGTAGGAGACGCTGAAACTGCCTGAATCGAAGATTATCATCTTGTTTGAGGATGAAACTGAAAATTTATTACGAATTCACACGCATTCATTATCATCTGCCTAGCCTTTTCCCAACTATATTGGGGTCGGCTTCCAGTTAAACTAGATTCAACTGAATACCAGTATATTACGTGGAGCGGCTGCTTAGTAGACCTCCAGAACCCATCAACTGGGCAACAAGGTACTTCTTGGCTAGACTGGAGTCAAATTTACTGGCTCCTGACAATCCGTAACGACTGCCAAAGATCTACAAATGACAGCCGGGACTAACAGATTAACATGCTTTCCGAGGCACGTAAGAAACTCGCTGTGTTAAGATGGTCACCTATCCACAGACCAACTGTGGCAAGCGCTGCTTAACCTTGAAGATCGACCCCTACAGCTATCATTCTTTAGCCACGAGCTTTTCATATTCACACGCATTCAAAGGAAGCGATATTAAAAAATATATGTTATCCTCAGTTACCGAGGAACTCAAATCGTAAACAAGAAACTTTAAAAAAGATTTTTGATACTCGTTCACACATAAACGGCTTCAAGGACTTATTTCAAATTTCTTTCTTATCCGGGCAGACCTCCATAAATCAACAACAATATGAAAACAGTTCACAGAACTTCTAAAAACTAAATGGACTATGTGACTTTATAGCAATGTATTGACAAAATACGTTCCGAGGTCGTCACGGAGCTCGGAGACCCGACATTTAAAAGTCGTAAAGTAAAGGTCGACGCTACGAAAGAGGCAGGTCGGCAGTCCCTTTGTGTTGTCGGCTACCCGCGCCTGGTTTATGGGAAAAAGTTTATCTAGACTGGCAAGTGTTTTGTTAGTGAAGTTCACTGAAATATCTATTGTCGTCAGTTTGCTCCTACTTTATCTGCTATCGCATGCATATAAGCACAAAATTTGTCATTTTTAATGATAGTCACAACTTTATCTTCAAAAATCTCGGCAACGTGACACTTTAAGGCACCATGTAGCAGCATACATGTTTTGTTTTTACGCCGCAACTTTGAAAAAACAATCAAAATGTCGCCGGGCGGCTATGCCCGCCCGTATTTATATATTTATTTATGCTCCCATAGAAAAAAGTTTGAACACAGTAAAACACTTTGTAAAGAATTAATGTTTGCACCTTCTAAGAGCAACAAGACTTGATTGTTTTGTCAAATTACCTCCTAGAGTTATAACTCCTCTACAGTCCTCATCCATTTTATGAAGTCTTACTAATCTAAGTTATTAACGAATGATGAATGTGTCGATTTGATGAATAAATAATGAATGATGGGCATCTAAAGGAATCTTTAACCAGCTTACATATATGGGTCACGCAACCTTTTACCATGTGGCCGGAACATAGAGAGCAATAGTCCTGTATTGATTTAACCATCCATCATCATCTTCATCTTTGTCCCATGTTACAGGTTGATGCAACATGGTTTCTCCATGTTCCCTTCAACCTAATATATATAAATAGATAAATGTGCAATAACAGTCATTGACCCACATAAATTTATCGACTTTCTTAATATCAAACCAGAAATAAAGACTGTCCTGAATCGAATTTTACCGTGAGCCTTTACGTTCTATAGTAACGAAAAACGGCTCAAAATTTATTGATCAGGTATCAAGTTTAGATTTTGAAAGGTCAGTGTACTTTATTGTAAGTTTAGCTGGCGCCTCCTCTCTTCTTTCCTATGCTCACACAATCCATCCATGGTTTGTACGATAAAGGCACTATTGGGTAATTTGAGTACTATCATAGGTACTTAACACCAAGTCTCCCTTTTATCTTGTCTTCACCACCATTAAATTTTAGCGTACAAAGTACTACATTACTAGGAGTTGTAAAACAAGTTTTACGCCACCAGTTTGTGGTAAAGCATATTCGTCGACGTGCGGTTACCATGGGTGGCAACCAACAAAATTTACGTGGCAGATTTGAGAACCCTGTTGTGGTAGGTATTTCGTGTTTCCCTGTTCTGTCTGTCCCAACTGTGTGTCTGTATCAACTGTACTGCATAATACTGTATAAGAGGTATACTATGACGCCTTAAAAGGATCATGATTACGGTGTGGGAAGAATACGGCGTTATACAAGACGCATAACACTATCCCTTTTTCCCAGCTTAATCATGATCTATCTGGATGCCACTGTGAGCTCTTAAACAAACTTGAGCGCTTGCAAAACTTATACTTTCGTTTTGTCTTTGGCCTGACGAAATACGACCATGTCTCTCAGTTCCGCAAGGATCTTAAGTGGCTCCCTATCCGACTTCGCAGGAGCACTCGAATTTTATGTCTCCTTTACAACATCCTCTTCAATCCTGCTTACTCTCTGGCTACCTGCGCGATCGGTTTTCGTTTACACGCTCTGCCGATGCGCTGTGTAGATTTCACCTCAAACTTCACCTAAACTTCCCATCTCATAAATCTCCTTCATATTCCCACTCCTTCTCGTTTCATACAGTACGATCGTGGAACTCACTCCCGGCTAACATAGTACGTGAGTGTAAAAACATATTTTCTCTCTTTTAAAAGAAGTCAAGGAGCATTATCTGTCCACTGTAGTGTGATCCTGTATATAGTATTGGTATGTATTATTTTATTATGATTATGTATTTAGGCTAATCTATTTGTATATTTTTCTTTTTATGCTTATTGTAGTTTATATTTATTATTGGATAGTACTTGATATACTTTAGTTAAGTTAGTATAGTCTATTTTAAGTTTCCTTCTCTGTCTCTCTACACACTGTGTCTACGTTTCTTATCCCACTTTTTTGTCGCAGGTCTGCTGGAAGAAATTTCTATTGAAATAAGCAGTACCTTAGTGCTCTCTTATCTGTATGTAATTATCTTTTTCAAGTATTTTGTGTGTACATAAATAAATAAATAACATTGCCACGTCACATTAAGGGAAAATTCAAATTTGTAGCAAAGTGCCGCGCTCCGTTTATTATTTTTAATCCATACAAATAATAAATGAAACTAAATAAAATCTTGTAAAAGAGCCGCGCGCGCGCGTTAATTATTTGCATTGATTAAAAATAATAAACGGAGCGCGGCACTTAGCGACAAATTTGAAGGCGCCCTTAGTAGGGCTGCTGGTATACCGTGTATCCCTGTTGTGAGTGTCCTGGTATACAGTCTTTCCCTGTTGTGCATGTCTCGATTTAACGTGTAATTTTATGAGTTTTCTTAAGAAAAGTGGGAAGGAAATAGGGCTGATACTGAATTATGTAAATTGAAACGTGTTTTGATTTAATTTTTAAACGATTTTTGGAACGGCTTTAAGTGCGCGTTAGAGTTAATAAGAATTTTTCTTTTCGCGTGCTACATGAGTTGGTTAGAACGTTATATTTTTGTAAAAATTTGCAATGTGTGGTACCTATTGTGTTTTTATTTTCACCAAATTGCTTTCACACAAACGAGAAAGTAAGTAGATAACTCTTTCTCTTTACAGTAATTCTTTGACTGATCAATTTTATGAATGACGGAATCACAGGCAATTTTTTTTTAAACACATGATTTCACGCCTTTCCCCGAAGGGTTAGGTAATTATGATTTCTCAAATAAAAAAGAACGGAAGAATAGCATTGCAAAAAGTCAAAGAACTCGCTTCTTTCACGACATGAAAGGTTTATTTATTTATTTATTTATTAATGTACACACAATATACTTAAACGCACGGATCGATCTTTAAGGTTAAGCAACGCTTGCCAAGGTTGGTCTGTGGATGGGTGACCATCTTAGCTGACGAGTTTCCTCCGTGCCTCGGAAAGCACGTTAAGCTGTTGGTCCCGGCTGTCCTTTGTAGATCTTTGGCAGTCGTTACGGGTTGTCAGAAGCCAGTAAATCTGACTCTAGTCTTGCCAAGAAGTACCGTGTTACCCAGTTAATGGGTTGTGGAGGTCTGGTAGGCAGCCGCTCCACGTAAAACACTGGTATTCAGCTGAATCCGGCTTGACTGGAAGCCGACCCCAATATAGTTGGGAAAAGGCAAGGCAGATGATGATGATGACACAATATACTTAAAACACGAAAATTTATACAGTAAGAAGAGCACAAAGGTACTAATTATTTCATAAGAAATTTCTTCCAGCAGACCTGCGACAGGAGAGAGGGATAAGATACGTAGACACAGTGTGTAAAGAGACGAAGAAGGAAACTTAAAATAGACTAAGCTAACTTAACTTAAACATACAGCTATTAAGGTTATGTATGAATTGAATTAAATACATCCTGTACCTATTGCAGGAGCAGCAGTTTTTATGTAGGTACAATGTAGGTATTGCGCATATACAACGTACCGTGTTAATAAATTCCCCGTATATATTGGGTACCAAATGTTCCGTGACTATAATTTAACACGAGAATGCTAATGTTTTGCCTCATTAATACAGTAAAAAAGTTTTATAGCTACGTTTTTACACAAAGACGGAGTTCCGACTCGCTAGTGGGCTAAACTGCGTCAATAAAATTAAAAGTTGTTCCGAGAAAAGAGTTGATACTGAAAAGTAGTTCCTTCAGTTAATGTACATAATAAAATCATAAGATTTTTTTTCTGTTAGAGACTGGCGAATCCACTAATCCATTGCTAAGGTCTTAATTTCATTAAAAAAGGACTAATGAAACGAATTGTAATATAAATTCTCCAGGTCGACCTTAATCAGAGCTTAGTCAGAAAATAATCACTGCATAAATTCACTAGAACGCTGCTCGCAATTTTGCCACGTATCATTAAAAAATACATTTAAATAGACTCTTCTGCCCGAAAAGAGAAGAAGAAAAGATCAATGCTAATGAATCTAAAATCTCAAAACAAATCCTTACCTTTCCTCATAGTTGTGTCCTTCTTAAACCTGAAACAAAATAATTAATATTAATATCACAAAAACAATTCACAAACAAACAAAGAGTTGAATAAATTATTTACTCCCGGCTGCCATTTTGGCAAGAAGTTGCGCAAGTTTTCAGACCAAGATACCAAGTTCGCTCGTAAACATATGAACTGGTAAAAATACATGAAAACTAAGTTCGTATCTTAGGAAATATTTCATTAACATATCCTAATATTATTACGAAAATTATGTTCGCTTTATATGTTTCCTTGGCAGATGTTTCCTTATTAAAATATGTAACTTTTGGTGAAAGAAAAGTAGGTCCCTCAGCAAACATACCGCAAGACAGTTATGAAGTTATTTTCTACGTCTACACAAACAAAAATTTCGTATGCAATAAAAACAGAAAATTAGCCTAAATAAAATATTATAAACCTCTTTTATCGCATGTAAATACGGAATAAATAAGAATATCATACATTATTTATGAATGAAAGTTTGCCCCAATTTTCTTTTAACGCATGCCTATGAGCGTAAAGCGAGTGCTGCGCTTTAAATCGAGATGCAAATCCAGCGTCTAGTGGCGTAGACGATATTGAAAGCGCTGAAGTGAGTGGTGAGAGGGAAATTCAGCGCTTTGTGCCTCAAGTTTGCGTTACGAGAACTTCAGTGCGACACTTCCCTTATAGAATTTCAGTTTTGGTGTATCTGGGTTAAGTTTGTGAAGGAATTTAGTAAGTATATTAAGCTGAAAACATTCCTACCAGCTAGTGAGATAGTTGGTAACTTTGGACACTGTGACGGAATGATAAGATGGACTCTCTAACAATTTATGAACGACCTACACACCAGAGGAGTGGAATTCCCTGCCGGAGTCTGTTTCCTGATAGCTACAACCTGGGAGTATTTAAGTCAACAGTGAATAGGTTACTTCTAGGCAGGCGTGCTCCATATTCGACCACATCATCGCTTACCATCAGGTGAGATAGTGGTCAAACGCGTGGCTATCAATAGTAAAAAAAATGCCTTTAAAATACACTAAGATTGCGATGACTTGCCTACGAGTATTTCATTCTACGGTCATTGGCATGAATACAAGCCTAACAAACAATAGTGATACTGATAACAGCGTTTGACCATAAAAATCGATGACGTCTATTACAAGAGAGACATTACGATGACGTCATTAATCACTTAGTAATTAATAAGGAATAATATATTTACAAAACAATCGATATTCAAGTTATCGATAAAATGTATAATTTCTACTAAATAAGAAATTTACTTCAATCTGAAAGTGTAATTGACAGCGATGTAACGTAATTTGACTTTCCGAAAGTTAGGAATTGGTTAAGTGTTACGAACCGAAACAAAGTGATTTACTAGGGATTAAAATGTAATCTACATTTTAATACCACTAACTATTTGTCTTCCTAGAAACGATGTAACAGACGATCGTAGTGAAGCGCCCACTTGAGCGCATTCTGGTACTTCGATCGTTACCGTTGTTCTTCAATCAGCACGATCATAGTTTTACCTCTTTATGTTACCTACTGTACTTTTTGATAGCTTTCCTTCGTTTGATTTTCAAGCTACGAATTTCCACTTGAAGATTTTGCTGCTCACTAACACAATTTTCTAGTCATGGTGTTAAGGCTAAGTAAAAAAAAAACCGGACAAGTGCGAGTCGGACTCACCCACCAAGGGTTCCGTACAAATTTGTAGGTACTTACTTATTACTTTAAATAAAAAAAAGACTTTTTTTTTTCAATTTTCATTACAAATATACAGTTTTCAGAATTTTCCCTATAGGTACTTGTAGTAGTTATAAGACGAAATTACTTGCCAACTTTCACAGTTCTAGATCAACGGAAGATACCCTATAAGTACGTTTTGATTCCCTAGCTAGAGAGTGTCGAAATATACGTTTTTTCGCGGCCGTATATTTAAATTACATTAACTTAGACGTTTGATTTTTTCACAGCTTCAAGGGACTGTAGACCTGAGTACATGTTTTTTTTTTTACTATTAATAGGCATACGTTTGACCACTATCTCACCTGATGGTAAGCGATGATGTGGTCGAAGATGGAGTACGCTTGTCTAGAAGTAACCTATTCACTCTTGTCTTAAAGACTCCCAGGTTAATTTCAACTCGATACCTCCACGCGTTCCCAAGATAAAGGGTCTTGACAGACAGACGGACGGACAACAAAGCGATGCTATAAGGTTTCCGTTTTTTACTTTTGAGGTACGGAACATTAAAAAAGGGTGGATTGATATGTCCCTTCGTGCCTGTCTGCAATAGTTCATCACATAGTGAAAAGAATTAGCTGTCTCTATTCTTATGCAGCATTTCTATATGCAACACCATAATATGAATAAAAATTGCTAGACTACTGGTTCGACGGCGCGCTGTGTAGGTAATCACTATTCTAACGACACGCGACGTTCCAGTTTTCTATTTACCATACAGAATCACTTTGAGGTGTTTTTGCATCCGCTGAGTGGCCTGTCCAGTGGGCACTCACCTACCGCCTCGTCGAACGCAGCCTTGTTTTTAACATGCATGAAAATGCAGTGATATTTCCACAGAGGGCGCTTTCGCATCTATGAGTAAAATGCTGTGTAAAGGAATCACACGATTCTTTAGTAACAAAGTGCATGTAACATTCCCGGTGATCGTTGTACACAAACTACACATAAATTTCCTATTGTTCTCTCCGAGGAATAGACACACTGACTGTCTCTCTATTGGTCCTACCAGCGACAACGATTTTAATAAGTCCTAATGCTTCGAATTGTCTACATTTCTGTAGCGCATTTAATTTCCACACCTTTTGGAAGTAGGTACTGACTTCACCTATTGTCAAATACGAGTACTATTAATCTGATTCGGAATATAGGTGATGTCACTTTTTCTAACCATCGGTTTTTCTACTAACCTCAAAATTCTGTATCTAATTATTATTCCCTGTATAGACAGCCACCTCTCAAAACGGTAGAATTACAATACAGGAGCAAAGCACTTACATTTGAACGCAGACCGCCATTCCCCATAGACTTGCCATATCAAACGTTTCAGGCTTTCAGGAGCGATTAGGTGCGTCCAACAAGCGCCCACCCTACCCATACTGGTCGCTAGCCTCCCACCGAGCTCCGTTCTAATTGCATACCCCAAATTCAAAGCCTGCCGAAACAGCTTTATTAAAACGTAATAATATTGAATAATGTTATAAAGGCCTTATTAATATTCCACAGGCGACTAATAATATAATTATGTTGGTGGTTCGATTCAGCCGGTCAATAAATTAGAAGCAATTTTGGTTGATGAGTTGTTTTAAGACAGGTCAGACGCGACAATGACGCGTCTTTAGATAAATGTTCTAAAATTGCTGTATGTCCGATTAAACACTACTTTATTTTCTGATGAGTTCTTGACTTAGATCTCGCCTGATGGTAAGTGATGGATGGGGTCTATGATAAGACTATAGGCGAAATATTAACCATGGAATTGCATAAAACCTCCGCTCCGCGTCGGCCATTGAGATTTTATACAATTCCATTGGTAAAATTACTCCCTTTCTCCGTCAGTGGACAGGCATCATGACGAAGAGGATTACCAGAGGTGTAATCGCATTTTTAGAGAACATCAGCCATGAGTCATAATCTGTCAAAAAAACCTTTAATTATCCCATATTTTGACAAGTTTTTGATATTGATGATTGTCAATGAGACGTTATTGCAACTTGAACTCATGTTTCATGTACGAAAATTGGCCGTCTGTTACCCGCTGCTGCCTTCCGTTGGATAATAGGTGGTAGGTATCGTTGTCGCATCGCTGAATACATTGTCTAGTCACACCTGTCAGCAGCAACCTTTACGTCAGGTTGGCGGTTGCTTATTTAGAAAGCAGGCTGTCCTATGTAAACAATGGGTGTGGTGACGGACTTCGTATTAAACTTGTAAGATGCGGTTGAATATTGATTAGTTAGGATACCCCTTTGTTTTACGATCCACATGGTTTTAATTAAGGTTGTAGAGGCACTTGAAAGGAAAATAGGCTCGTTTGTGTGGATGTCCTATGGTTTCATTTATGCCCACAACAAATAGTTAACGTGCCATGTTCTCCTACTAATATAGGCGCATACATTTGGCTATTTTTTAATCTAAGTTGGAACAGATTTGGCTGAAAATAAGCAGTCGACTATGATTGGAGTTTCTTGCACGTTCTTCTCCATAGAGATCTACGCTTTGGAACGTGCAAATAGCTTCCATGTTTTTGACTGACCGACCTTGACGTTTCAAAAGTGCCTGTGAATGGTTTATTTGAAATAAAATGCTTTGAATTTGAATTGAATTTGAATTTGAATTGTATTTTTGGCTTGTGGTGAGAAATAATCAATTTTTTTTTTTTTTTTTTTATTATTATGAAGGTGTCACAAGTAAAATTTTGAAAGCGGTTAGTGTAGCGAGGATGATTGTCAAGACGTCGAAAATTTGTGCGATTGAATTAATGTTGTCGAAATGTCACGTAATCAATCCCATAGGTATAAATATTTTGCCATTTCTAAAATCGTTTTTGCCAAATAATGACACGTGGTCTATAGCTTCTGGATTAGGACATGGCATTGTTTTTAAGGTTCCATACCCTAAGGGTAACCAACGGAATCCTATTACTAAGCCTCCGCTGTCCGTCCGTCCGTCCGTCTGTCAGCGGGCTGTATCTCAAGAACCGTAATACCTAGGTAGAAAGTTGAAATTTTCACAGATTGTGTATTTCTATTGCCGCTATAACAAAATATAATAACAAATTAAGTTTGTAGTACGGAACCTTTCGTGTCAGAGCCCGACTCGCACTTGGTTTGTTTTTATATCGGTAGTAGTTCCATTCGAACAGGACACTCACACGAGCGATACTGCGTGTAGAAGTTAGTTTTCTAATATTTCCACTTCATTCTAGGATTAAATAAAGCCTTAAAGGCACACAATAATATTGTTGTGCAGAATTAAAACAACTGCCCTGAAAACAATACAACAAAAGTAATCTTAATGGGCTTTAATATGGCTTTTAGAGTCACTGGAACAAAGGTAAGCGGTTGGCGATTTATGTTCCTAGAAATGTTTTGGCACAGGAATAGTCAAATATATATAAGCTAGTTTGGAAGCTATGTGATATGGACACTAGAACGGATTAACATAATGATAGTAAATATTCTTAGTACCACTTAATTTTTGACGCTATGAAACTGTCGCCTTTTTTCTTTCATAGACAAGAGAACTTTTATGAAAAAATAATGTTTGCTAGACTCGACCATAAATACTTAGGTATATTTGAATTCAGATTTGTAGATATTCACTATCAAAGGAACAACAAACTATGTCTACTCAACAAAGTTAAAACTCAATTGCAATCCATACATTTTTCAGGCCTTTTAATAAGCTTAAGTCGATAGTTATGGCTATGGATTTTAAATATTATGATATTACTAGCTGACCCGCGCAACTTCGTATGCGTCATAAACTCTTCAGCTTTATAATATTGGTAAAGACTTACATATTACTCTATACATTTTAAGTATACATAGTACCTACTCGCTATTGTAATATACAATTTACTTGCAAACTACCGGACGCGCACTCTGTCTCGCCAAAGTTTTGTCGCAGGTTAAAATGCAGGGTTAAACTCTGCCCATATCACAACACAATTTAATTTCCGGCTCAATGGCGAACTGTGGTTTGGCTTGGCTCAAGCCAGGTTCTGAAATTTTAATATTCGGCCCTAAAAGCCATGTCTACCTGGCAAAGGACCAAATTCGTTAAAGTCTGGAGTGAAAATATATGGCTGTGGAAAACTTTCGTTTCGCCGAAAGCTCGTAACTTGTACCAAACGCTATTTTAATTCCCGGCAATAGTGCGGCGGTGTTCGTTCGGCCTTTCTGTTGGTTGAACCCGAGAAATTTTAATATTTCCGACTACCCGCTTTTCAGATTAGGCTCTGTTAGTGGTGGCGGTTAGTCGGACACTTTGTTCGCTGTTTTACACTTGTAGGCAAATTAAGGCAAAGCTTTTATGGGAATGAGATGTTTTATAATTATTATTTTAGTTTTAAGTTGTAAGATACTTTGTATTGAAACCTTCACGCTGAAGACGTTTTATGATTAAAAGATACATTTTGTGAACACAAAACGTCTGGTTCTAATTTCAATGTTACAAATGATAGAAATACTCAAAAGTAATTACTGAAACGTTATCATAACTTACCTAAATATTTTCTTATTAACTGAATAATTAAGAACAAAAAGACCAAAGCTTTCAGACCAGTTAATTTATAATTGAAATTTGGCTATCTAACAGCCAAACTATTCAAGTTTAATTCGTCTCACGGGAGTACCAACATCATGGATGGTCGTAAATACGAATCGATCGAACCCACGAATATGGGAACAAGGTCACGAGTCACAACAAAGAGCTCGACTCGACCACCTTTGGACTTATTTTGACCGTTTATTTGGTAAAGCCTATTATGTTAGGAGGATAAGGACTTACTGACGGCTATATGCGGAAGGTAGGAGTTTGGTCCCAGCGTATTTATCACACTAGCTTTTGCCTGCGACTTCGTATGCGCATATCCCATTTTTCCCGGGTATGTAAGAATTTCGGAAAATCTTCTCTTAGTGCTCCTCTATACTCCTCAAGGAGCCTATTGTCAAATTTCAGCTTTCTACGACCAGTAGTTTCGGCTTTGCGTTGTCTATCAGTCACTCACTCAGCCAGACATGGAAGAATCCTTTATATTAGGACGAAAAACCTTGAAAAGAGAGGTAAAGTAAACAGGTAATGCTGTTTTTAAGAAAGTTCGGGCAGCAGATCTGCGAGCGCATTTCAATTGATTTGGTGTCGGAGCAACGTGAACGAGCAACTTCTTTCACTCTTCTCTATTGATGATCAGTTAAGAATAATGAGAGAAATGGTCATCCCAATAGGCCCCTTTTTAGCCAAACACAAATGCTCAATGTTATAAATTAACCACAATATTTTAGTAGGACGGATTATGCTGTAAGTACCCAACTAAATAGGGCTCTTCCCCTATGTGTTTACTCCGACAAAAATCCCTTCTAGATAGACGTAGGGTAAGAGATGGGAAGGGGAAGAGATGGGACTAAAGCCTAAATTGTCTTTAGATACAAAACTTAAATCTTCAAAAAAAATAAAACGCCTCAACACGGCACTCATTAAACAATAATCAACCCTAAACTTTCTCTAATAACGTTTGATTCCCATCAAAACGCTCGAGGGATGGTGTCGTGACCATCTGTTATGAAATGATATTATATTGCGAGGGACAAACACGGATGTGGTTACATCGGTGCGCGGTCGATCTTATGTCAAGACTGTTTAGTCGTGTTTGACGGGACATTGCTTTTATTGTTACAGGTTGTTTTTTGTTGAAGATTATCCCATAAAAGGAGTTTAGTGAAAAATTTATTTTCTTTTGTGAAATCTAAATAAATTTCAGAAATAGATAATACTCGGTATTTTCATATTGTCGTTTTAGGATGTTGAAACGCTTATTTAGCCCTTAAATTCATGGACAGGGACCATGAATCCTGACAAGCAGCTACCTATTTGCATACTTGGGTACAAAGTAAGTTGCGACATTTGTTCGAAAGAGTCACTGCGGCCCTGGAACGCAAAGGGCATTAGGAGGAACATGGATGGGTAGTCAGTAAGAGTCTGACACTCCCTTCTGCTCCGCCCAGAGCGGAAGGGGTCATTTGATGATTTCCCACATATAAATAAGGATGTTGAAACGCTTATCTTATACTTACTAATATATAAAGCTGAAGAGTTTGTTTGTTTGCTTGAACGCGCTAATCTCAGGAACTACTGGTCCGATTTGAAAAATTCTTTCAGTGTTGGATAGCCCATTTATCGAGGAAGGCATATAGGCAGTAATGAAAATTGTGACGCAGACGAAGTTGCGCGAGACAACTAGTTTAGCCATAAAGGCATGGTACTATCAAGCAGCTGCTTGATAATACCATGCCTTTTATGTGCGCATTTTGTTTTGATTTACCCCACTGTTCCTATTAACCCCGTTTGACGGTACAAACTAAAATCGTGCAATATCCTTTAGAACAGCAGCTAAATTCAGATCATGCCGCGTAAACGCAGTTCTTATGAGGATTGCACTACACCGGCCCAAAGCCTTTTGTTCCATTTTGTTCCACTCATATGTTGGAGCAAAATATTCCGCTTTTTCTACAGAATTCTGGCAATGTTCCGAAAAAGATATTCGATATCGGTGTCATAAAATGTGAGCTTGTAAACATTATTGTGCCAGGAAATACGTCGCGCGTTCCAACTGACCGCGGATATTGTGCGGTGGCTCCTGTGGCTAGCTTCTTGGTTTACATGTGTTGCTGTAAAAGCCCGAACTATGGTAATTCTAGTTAAACCTAAGATTAAATCAAGTGTTACAGGGAAAAAATTGTAATACTCTGTAATATTTCTCTTGGACTTTGACTAGCACTCAGTCGGTAAATCACAAGACACGTAAATGTTAAAATTATCGGTCAAAAATACCAAATGATGCGAAAAATTAACAACTGCTTAATATGAAAGCAAACAAGGTAGTTTTTGTTACGAAGATGTTGTGAACTTTAACTATATAGTAAATATGACTCATTTTATGTTGGACCTCTTTTTCAAATCATATCCCATGTTAGGTAGGTACCTATGTCTACCGTATCCATATAGGTACCTGCACATCTGACGACCAAATAACCTCACTGACACCGCGATTGGCGTGACCACAGACTAGACGCAACTCATGCAATCAAATAGGACCATTGACTTGAAAAGAAGAAAGAGAACCGGCAATTTTTGGATTTAACATAGTTTGGGCTTTTACAGTAACACACACAAGTACACAAGTACCAATGTCCGACACAATATACATGTATTGCCACACCATTGGCCGTGTGGCTTCGGTCGTACATTGCCTGTTAGCGGTCTGCTTCGACGGAAATTACGTGGAAGTGCATAATTTTCACCCTTGTGTGTGTATTGTTGTTGCTGCGAGGCATGGTTGCGTTGGTTTGCGGTCGTCGCCCCGATTGTCCGGCTTGGTGACTCATGTGGGGCGGTCTTCATAGATTTTTTTGTAAACGCAATAATGATGTTAGAGTACGTTGATTGTGTTCTTATCCTGCGCCTTTGGTAGAATAAATGAATCGTAGCTTTGTTACATTCATTATTCGCATGTTTTTGTTTTTCTGACGTGCTAACTAAATGGGTTTTACGAAATCTTGCATTTGAATGATTATATCTATGAGCTTTAAGGTTTTTGAAAAATTGTCTTAAAGCGCTGTGCGTTTTACTCTGAAGAAATCTTCGCGATGAGGAGTCGCTTTGGGAGTTGCCTATGTCCAGCGGCGGATTGCTTTCGGCAGAAATTATGATGATGAAAACTTGTTTTCAGATCCGCACTCTAAAAATTGGAAGCCCTTGAAAATGCTTCCAATACTTATCTAAGTATTGGAAGCGTTTTCAATTAGATGGCGGGCCATCAAGGCGAATATGAAGAACAAAATAATAATTGTATCGATAACCCAACCCAATAAGTACATTCTAATATTACACCGCTATTACTTACCACTTTCCTCCCATTCACGGAACAAATCTATTGTATAATAAATAAAGAGTAAGCGAGTATCTTGAACAAATATCAATGGCGGCTGGGGGTAGTAGAGTAAGCACTGGAAAGCGTCTAGACTGGTCTTAATGAAATACCTACAGTACCTACTAGCTTCACAGTACCTACGCACAACGATCAATACCAGATTACATGGTTTTGTTAATAATACTAGCTCAGCTTGTTAGACAATTTTTTTTTTTTTCTGGTGGTGAAATGAAACAAACCAGCTTTGTTTTGGTCACATTATTAATTTAGTTTTTAAGTCAAATGTTTGGAATGTTAAAAATGTTCAGATGTTAGGTTTTTTTTTTATGGGACAATTTCGCCACACTATTCCCAACCACTGCGACTACTATAAGCCAAAACAGTGGCGACCATCAGAAATACGCCGAGTCAATGAAGCTCCACGAGACTCAGATCGATCCAATTGCCTTGGATCCTTCAACGAAATTAATTAAAAATTAACAGTGGAGGAATAAAAAAAAATACAATTTCCACTGCACACACACACACAACAGATCCTATCCTATCCTATCCTGTGTTTATGAGTCCGTACGTCAGTGATAAAACTTTGACCTTCATCTGGCCTAGCGTTGCACGGAATTCCTACAGAATACGAGGCTAGCAGTATCGTGAAGCCGAGTGTACATACTTGCGGTGTACCCTGAACTGTCAGAGCCGGGAACTCTGCTGACAGGCTTATCTTTGCCACGACATAAGGTACTAGTTGACCCGCGCAACTTCGTCTGCATCCCAATTTTCATTACTGCTCCGCTCCTATTGGTCGTAGCGTGATGTTATTTATAGCCTTCCTCGATAAATGGGCTCTAACACTAAAATAATTTTCGTCAAATCGGACCAGTAGTTCCTGAGATTAGCGAGTTCAAGGAAACAAACAAACTTTTCAGCTTTATATATTAGTATATAGATATCTTTGAGCTCGTAGCAACATGAACGGATCTTAGTTATATAGGAACTTAAACCACGTTAAATCACATGCCGAGAGCATGTGATTTAACGTGGTTTAAGTACCTTTGGTTTCTTTCACATGTTGACTCAAACGAATGAAAGCGCGTGCCTATTATGAAGGAACCTACCAATAAGCCACATTTTTTTAAAATGTTACTTTTAATTTACGTCATAGCTACGCCTACACAAGAATAGCCTGTTAGTAGGTAATAATTTCCGTCGCATAGTATCGAAAGCACGCGTGCGGCCAAGGTCTCGATCGCGGCCATTCGTGGCCCAGGAACCGGCACGATTGGCCACCGTTCCTGTCACGCAATCGTTCGCTTACGATATCAAAGCTTGTCCAGAGAAATGTGGACGGTGGCTTTTTGATTTACTTAATTACTGGTTTTTAGAATGTTTGGTTTGTTTGAAAGTAGGTTTCCGTGTTTATTTTATTGCTTTATTTTGGCTTTGTAATGGTAAAGTGAGACGTATAATTTTAGGTCAGTTTGTTGGTAGGCAATATAATAAATTCAAAAATGAGTTTGTTTAGTACCTCTTCACGATTTAACGGCTGGATGGATTTGGATGCAACTTGGCAAACGGGTAGACTATGGCCTGGAATAGGATTAGGATATAAGTATTTTCATCCCGGTAGTATGTCCCATTAGGACAATTTTCGACCTTCACGTGGGCGGAGGCGCAGGCGGCAGCTCATTCATAAGTCATGAAAAACCACGTTTTGATCAGAAGGATCAATTTTCATTGTTTCACTTTAAAGAAATTTTGCTTTTAGATGAATCCTATCGTCATTAATATTTACGTCAGGAACCCACAGCTACTATCAGCACACAAAACGCGTATTCCCCTAACAATCCGATTACGAACACCCTAACGAAAACTGGACTAAAATGTAATTCGCACAGCGCCAGTTTATTGGCCCGCGCAAAAAGCTCGACAAAAAGAAAGAAAATGAAACACCAAACAGTAAAAAAGGCCCCACACACACACAAGACACCTCCAACAAAAACAAACAGCTGTCGGTCCCCCCTGTGTGCAGTTGTCCTGTGTATACAAGCCCTAATAAGAGCCTCGCTAAAAGCACTTATCTGGTTTAAAACCCTTTAAATGAAGCAATAAATGCGAGAGAATCGCGGGGAGGCACACACTCGCACTGTTTATTTACGAGGAAAACATTCGCGTGTTTGTCTTGCTTCAGAGGTGTTGGCAATTGTTTCAGCAATCGGGATTTCAGAGCACAGAATTAATTCATACACGGAATAAATATGAATGCGAAATTAGTTCAGGATCTTGCGTTGTGAGTCTATTAACTTGTCTGTATGCAAAATAGGTTGAGTTCAAAATCTTAATTCAGTTTTGTTAGTTTAGTCCCGAGCTTTAGGGTAATCTACATCGATCTTTGAACTTCGGGGTCGACGACCTCATTGAACTGCATTGCCGATCCACCCCGATCCCATTAACCTGGTCGTCGTGATTTGCGAGCAGGTATTTTCGGTACCAGAAAGTTCGAAGCTCGCCATAAAAATACGCAAATAGCTGTGGCGCTTGACGACCCTCGTGGAAACGTTCGTCATCCCTAAATCTGTCACGTACACTGTCGGGAACAATTTAAATTTTTCCAGCCAGAGATCGTGAACAATTTTGACAAGTTTAATGAACATCGCTAAATGATATGCGGTTCAATTAGCGAAGGCACGTCTGGGGTGTTTATGTTCGGACCGCATCACAGGTAATTGCTGGACAAACACACTAGATTGGATGCTACGGTTTACTGCAGTTTACACACAATATTGTCTTCTATTAGTTCCAAGGGTTGCGGACCATTGGATCTTGAGGCTAATTGCTGAATATTGTCATGTAACATTCAGTAAGTACATACTCAACATTCACTTCTGGGGAGTGTAGATCCTCGGAATATTCTTTTCATCTAGGCATTAATATTAATTGTAATACCGTATTCCAATTAACTGTCATCTCTGACATAGACTTGAGTCAAGAGCAAACCCATAATAAATAATAAAAATAAAAAAAAGATATCAAGATGTATCATATCCATACATAGGTACACTCAAAGACATAGAATTGTATCTTTAATCTCTTTGGGTACACTGAACGTGTAGGTACAGTGAAGGAATACACTGAATGCCTTTGAGGAAAACAGACGAGTCCCAAATTATCGTTTACACTTTTTCTTATTCTCTCATCGCTAAAAAGACGAGTTTTCTATTAATCGGAGACAATTAAGTGATGACGATCCTCATAATTGCGAGAACAAAGAAGAGTCCAAACTTAATTAGTGTTATATAATTATAGTTCTACGAGCCAAACAATACGGTATCATTTTCCAAAACACTTTACTTTGTCGTTGAAACTCTTTGTTCCTTTATTCGGTGATAACTTCTGGCAAATTAATTGCTGCTAAAACAGGAAATCCGCGGGAAAAATGCGCGGGAAAACACGGAAAATGGCGGCGGTCGCAATCTACCGAACACTACACCTGTTACCGACTTAATTCTTTCAAGTGTACAATGAGTTCGTTTTACTACGTGTTTTCTTTGAGAACTGGGTCCTTTTCCTGCTAATGGAGATTACTTACGACCTATTACGAGTACCTACATGCTCCGGTTGTTTGTTTTGTGGCACTTTCTAAAGGTTTCTGTTTGAAAATTGCGAGCGGATGTCTCTTACTCTAAAAACAACAGTCGGGGAATGTTTGTAATGCTTTGTATTAACTTCATCTTAAAAAAAGGATTTTTTATCAACTTCTGGGAGAATCTTTGTTAACTCAAAAACCGGCCAAGTGTGAGTCGTACTCGCACACGAAGGGTTCCGTACCATAAACCTTAACTTTTATTATTTGTTGTTATAGCGGCAACAGAAATACACAATTTGTGAAAATTTCAACTCCACCTATTACGGTTCTTGAGATACAGCCCGCTGACAGACAGACGGACGGACGGACGGATAGCGGAGGCTTAGTAATAGAGTTCCGCTGGATGTCCTTTGGGTACGGAACCCTAAAAACTGGGTAGTTACTCCATAAAAATAACAGACAAAAATTAAATATTCAAGTCTCGTTGTTGGCAGTGAGCATCGAAATGAATAGAAATGAGAGCGTCTAGGTAAAGCAGTAGGTACTCTACACAGCAACATATCTCTTTGAGGATGCAGCGAATGTTAGTTTTAAAGATTGTGCCGTGAATGACAAGCAGTATGCAGGCTGGGTGCACACCGGCGCATAAGCTGCAACTGACTCCGCAAGATAAGCAGCTCGTGCGGTGTGTATTTCTCTTTAATTTCGGAGGGAATGATGTGGGTTTTAAAACCAACACTGCGCGATCTCGGTTTAGACTGCGGTAACTGCATTCTACGGGGTGCTCCTTGCCATTTCCTGGTGTTGGTTTTAGGGTTTATATGAAGATAATGTTTGGTTCCGTTATCGCTTTTGTTCTGTTCTAATAAAAATACAAAGTACTTGCAGTACCTACTACTATTAATCCATAACTGGTATTATGAATTGCTGAAAAGTTGCATCTAGGGTAGTTGGTAGTTGTATTTAGGGGTCATTCCTAGTATTTGTACTCAACTTCGCTTAGTGTTGCGGAACTATAATTAAATATCTAACATATATTCTGTGTCATAAATCTATATGTATACTAATTAATATATAAAGCTGAAGAGTTTGTTTGTTTGTTCTTTTGTTTGCTTGAACGCACTAATCTCAGGAACTACTGGACCGATTTGAAAAATTATTTCAGTTTTAGATAGTCAATTTATCGAGAAAGGCTATAATTATATCATCACGCTAATACCAATAGGAGCGGAGCAGACGAAGCTACGTGGGTCTACTAGTACCTAATATATAAAGCTGAACAGTTTGTTTGTTTGTTTGCTTGAAGGCACTAATCTCAGGAACTACTGGACCGATTTGAAAAATTCTTTCAGTGTTAGATAGCCCATTTATCGGGGAAGGCTATAAATAATGCGCTACGACCAATAGGAGCGAAACATTAATAAAAAATTAGGAGGGAAAGGTCAATGTAATAATTTTTCTACATACTGAAGCTACATTATGTAGAAAAATCCCTACTTTAAGTTTAAAACAAAAAAATAACAACATCCAGAGCAGATGCCAAAACAGCAAAATGAAAAGACTGCGGTAATTACCAGAAAAAACTAATTAATATTTTTAATTATCACCGTGACAGAACGCTGGCCAAGGATGTAAATAAGGACTGTTGTGTTAGTCGTCAGGATCGAATTAACATAATTTTCTTTTTTTACTCTCAACGAAAAATGTCTGTTTTTATTCGACAACAAAGGTCAAAAAACTTAGCTGATGAAGTTCAATATTACAAGAGATCACAGGAAGAAAGAGTGAGAGTATAATCATGACATAGCTAGAAAGGATTTACACTTTAACGCCCATCATGTGTCCTTAAGCGGGTCTTAAATGTTCACAAGGTTCAAAATTCAAATAAAATGAGGAACTGAAACTGGATAGTGACTGAACACATTGTTTGAGCGTTCCTATTAAGCTTTGTAATTGTGTTTTAACTTTGTGATAGGATGGGTCTAAGTCCAGTTAACGCGTTTGGTTGCCCATCTACACTTTTTTGGTAAGGAGGGGTAAACATGGCAAAAACCCAACAAAACATTAAACCCGTCTGGACCGAAGCATATTTTACATAAAACTTAAAACTATATTAAAGGTATACACTACAATCCCAACAAAACAAAGCAACTCTGATTCTATGTTAATTTGAATTTGAAAACTAGCACAGGTACGATGCTATGTACCTAATATTCGAGGGTATGATGATAATGCAGTGGAGCAAACAGTGGCTAGAGCCAACTTGTTGGCCCGGCGCAAACATTTTAGCTGCCCGCCGAGTTATGAAGTTGTTATTAAGTGCAGCGGACCCTGATTTTGAATTTTGTGCTTTGTTTTAAAGACCAAAGAGAACAGTTTGCCTTTTTAATTGTTAATAAGTTTTTGCAATAGTTTGGGACTTGAAATAAGTGAAATATTGAACACTGAGAGATATAACGATAATGCAGTGGAGCAAACAGTGGCCCGGGCCAGCTTGTTGGCTCGGGGCAAAAATTTCAGCAACCCACGCCACGGTATGAAGTCGTATATAAGTGCACCGAGCCCTGATTATGGATATTGTGCTTTGTTTTAAAGGGCACAGAGGATATTTTACATTTTTTATGTGCTTATCCATAGTTGGGAACATGAAATATGTAACAAAAATATGTAACGAAATATAACAATATATTGATAGTATGTATACTATATTGATAATGCAGTGGAGCAAACAGTGGCTAGGTCGGCCCAATGGCTCGGCTCGGGGTAAACTTTTTTGCTGCCCGCGTAATGAAGTTGTTACTAAGTGCAGCGAATCCTGATTATGGATACTATGCTCTGTTTTAAACGGATAACATTTTACATTTTTATATGTGCTTATCAATAGCTGGTGATATTAAATAAGTGAAATATTGAACACAGATAACGATAATGCAGTGTAGCAAACAGTGGCTCGGAGCAAACATTTTAGCTGCCCACATTATGAAGTCAATAATAAGTGCACCGAGCCCTGATTATGAATATTGTGTTTTGTTTTGAAGGGCAGAGAGAAGAGTTTGCCTTTTTAGTAATTTTTCCAACAGTTGGAGACATGAAATAAATTAAATATTAACGGGTCGAACGTTTTAGCTGCCCATATTATGAAGTTTACTAAGACATACAGATTCATCATCTGCCTAGCTTGTACCTAAATATTTTGAGGTCAGTTTAGCTTCTAGTCTAGGATGGAGCTGCAAGGTTTTACGTGGAGTGACTACCTGACTGAGCCTGAGAAATGAGGATTCATAGACCCGTCGGATATTCAATGTGAGTGCGGTGCTCCTGCTCAGAACATGAGCCACACGTTGGAGTGCCCCAAGTGCCCACAAACCTGTACTTAGGGGGATTTAATGAATGCCACAGAAGCTGCAATTAACGTAGCCACCTACTGGTCCAAAAAACCTAAGTTCTAAGTTAACCATCGACTCGAAAAGAAGAAGTGAGCCCCTAGTTACCAGGTAACACGACATTGACTACGAATTTTGTAGATTTTACTATGTAATGTTTTCTTCGTCTATCTTTTCTGTAACTTATATGGTGTACATAATAAAGAGTATTCTATTCTATTCTATTCTACGTTATCGTCTCCATATAAAACTATTTACGTTGGATAAAAGTGCTGTAGGTTCGATTTCCACCCCTTCACAACATCCGTGGGGTGATAAGTAAGCATTTTCGGGTGTATTTTGCTTTTTTGCACCCATTCATCCAATACAATTGTTTGTGGTCCTAAATAAATTAAAAAAAAAAAAAAATACTCGTTGTCGCGTTGCTATCGATCGATTACGAGGGTTATGTACATCCGAGTGAAAATACGGGAAACTTATGCATCATAATTTATTTACTTTTTAATTTTCTCATTTCTCTTTAAAAATGACCCCTTGGTACACAAAAAAAAACAGCAATGGTAAATTTATTTATTTACGTTACGAGTCCCTGTTTGTAGTATCGTAACAAATTGCCTGTGACAGACACAAACACAAGAGTGGCATTAGTAAGGGTGCCGTTTTATCATTCAGAACTCTAAAACATGCCCCAGAATTTAAAAATTAACACTACTAGCAAAAGATCTTTGCTTAACGGTACTAGGTATAATATTCTGCATTCCATAGCTACCTAATGCTATGGCTAAATTATCGCGAACTATTCTTCGCGCGCTCTCTCTCGCACACAGCTCAATGTCTTTCTGTGCAACAGAGAGCGCGCGAAGAAAAGTTCGCGATAACGCAATAGTGTACCCGTAGCATAAAGGACACCAGACAAACTACCTCTATTGCAGAACATTTATTATTGACAAGACAACAGTTCTCTTCCATAACCAAGTACATAGCAACAAGAAAGTTTTCCAAACACATAAATATTCAAGTCAGTAACATTACCGTGACTAGGAGGAAAGGCAAGGTTTTCGGCCCACCTACAAATAGCTGTTGAAAATGAAAATTTTCAACTATGTTAACTGCGAAAGGAGACATCTCCCGTTTGCACTCTGCTTATGAATAAATGCTTTTGTGTACTTAGTTCTCTTGGGTAACTAGACGGTGCTAAAAGCAAGTGGAATATTTGTTTTGTCTACGTAAAAGCAACTATAATATTAATGTGATGTTTGAGATATTTACATTAAAACTTGTCTGTACCCGTTCTTAAAAAACAAACATTCGTGTTGTATTGCCACGCATAAACATTAGTTTTAAGGGATAAGTCGATACGCACCGCAGACGATACCGATGCGGAGAGAGCTTCAAAAGCTGTTAGTATTTAAAAGCTGTGGGTTTAGATTTAAACAAACGAACGAAATTCTGAAAATGAACACGCACTTTCACGTTGAATTTATTTTTAAATTATTTATAACGGCAAATTAATATCGCTGATTCAGATATATCGGAGAACAGAGTATTGGGAGGCATCCTTACTTTAAAATCAATCACAGCTTTCAAGAGTTCAACATCTCTAACTACGGTTGTATATCTGCAAGTTAAAAACTTCTAAAAGCTAGCTGAAGAGCTCTCAACCCGCTAGGGAACCGCGCATAAAACCTAAAATATTAGGAAGCAGTAATCCATCATAACTTCCCACATTCTTAAACAAGTAAAAGAAAAGACCAAGGAGTATAAAACTGTTCAATTATTTAGAAGGTCCGCTAAGAGATGGGTGCACGTCTCCGCCCCGTTTGCGCATTCACTTATGAATAAATCCACCATTTTGTTGATGCTCACAGCCCTGTAAGATGTACGACTGTGTCTCGATTGTGACACTACATATGAACACACATACATATCTACACATGTCGTAGTGCGCACGTGGTCGCCCAGTTGCGAGTTCGCTGGAGTGTTAAAATTTTAAGGCTGTAGTGAAGTGTATTCGTTTTTGTTTCAGTTCGGAATGATAAAGTATCGATATCGGCTACCGGTTACAACGACACCATTCAAGTTTTGTTCTTGTAAATTGTACTAAAGAGATACTAGAGTTACAGCTGAGAAAAGACGCAGTCGCAAGTGACAAAGTGCTTGTGATGAATTTTCAGATGGCATTTATATTTGACAGTCAACATAAACCTAATATAACATAACATTTCTACGAAAAGAATATTTCTATATGAAATCATAATAACCTCTTGTGATATGTACGAGTATAGAGCATGTTCACATCTGAACGATATCCCCTCGAGACAAGATAAATTGGCATGTGATGGAGCGTCTAATTCAACTTGTTTTTAAATTTCCTTTCACGGAATTTGGCTCTCATGTTGCCGAAACAGTTTAAATGATGTAGGAAAACATTATTTTAATAAACAACGTTGAAAGCCAAAGAACCGGAAATGAAGATTAATTTGATAAACGAGACATATCATGCTGTGATATTTTATATGGCTGTCAAATACGATGTTTCGTAAAATTGGTGAGTTCTTTGAAGTGTCGTCGGAGATCCTTCGTATACAATAAACGAGTGGAGGAGATACAGAAGTCGATAAATGCGACAAAGGCCAATAAACTAATCTCAATCGGCGACAAACTCGTGACAGAGTGAATAAAAGGAACTGGCGTATAAATGCGTACTGGGAGAACCTTAGTATACAATAAATGAGTGGAGGAGATACAGAACTCGAAAAAGACGACAAAAGGCCAATAAACTCATCTCAATCACAGACAAACTCTTGACAGAGTAAATAAAAGGAACTGGCGTATAAATGCGTACATAGCACTAGAAATCGCCTCAATATTAAACACAAAAGAAAAAACTTCGGAGGCGTTCTGCGCCTCGCTTTATTTGTTCCTCTTTGTCTGTTACCAGACACATAAGAGAATCATATTGTCCTTTTGAACGTCACTCTCTTCATTAATAAAATACTCAAGTCTCGCTTTAGTCACAAGAATTTTTCTTTGAAATGTGTGCAATGATTTTGTCATCTCACTTAATGGGAGCGTTTGAGGGTTTCAGGATGCAAACAAGTTAAAAGGTTTCCTATTCATAAAGGGGACCAACATGCTGAAACCCATGAACATTTAAAATGTGGCACAGCTGTGACAAAGGACACGATAAAATAAATATTGCGACAGTTCAAATGGCTGAATTTCACAATTTTCCTTACAAAAATCGCCAAAGATAAAAATATGGTCAGCGTATTATGTAAATAAAGCAGAACATACTGTACCCGAGGAGATTTACCTCAATTTAGGACCAGCTAAACGGGGACCCCGAATTAATTTGCCTAAAATGGCCTAATTTACCCGAAAACACGAAACTCTCGAACAAGAGTTAATACTAAACATTTTATGATGTAATAATATGGTCTAATATGTATGAATCCTAGTCTCGTAACCGAAGGGAGCCGAACTCTACTTGCTCCCATGTTCGAGGTTATGTCGTAAAATTTTACGTTACATACTAAAGTATGTATTTCGAAATAACGAGAAGAGATTTGAACGCTCACAAGCTCAATCATAAGTGAATATTGTAGTAGGTAAAATACGAGTGCCTCATTTAAGCTGTAATTCAAAATCCTGCCTCGTTAAAATTCTACAAGAGTACCAACTCGTATCCCTTTCGTTCCCTAATTATAAACGATAGGTACCTTCAAAATATAACACGAGAAAAATGCTAAAGGGCGGTCTCGGTAGATACTTATCTACTTTCAAACTCTTCTAAAACGAATTTAACATTGTAATTTATTCTTAATAGAATATCCTTTTCAATTTCCTTTTTCCATTAAACAGACCCTTAAATTAAATCCTTCACTGCTCTAAAAATGTTAAAGGTAGGTTCGGATGTTATCCCGTATTTCCGTTGGGCAGATAGTTAGCAAACGAACTTGCCCACATGGTTAATTAGCAAAGCTGCCCGAAGGTAATACAATATAAACATTCCCCCGGCCATCAACCGAATAACATTCCAAGGTAAAAGCCGAAATAGACGAAAAGTTTGAACCAACTTTGAAATTTGAGGCGGTAAGACCGAATACGGGTACCGAAGCTTTGTTGTAATATAGATTTTTTACCTGCTGAAAATCTATATTATACGCAGTTCATTCTGAGTGGCGTAGTTATTGCCTTAGAATATAGGCATAGAGGTACAGACTAATAATGGCGCATATAAAATCCGACTTGCAAAGCGTAATTCTTAGTACAGTAAATGCAGTAGTCAGAAAGCAGTTAAACGAAACTCTCGGAGCAGACAAAGAAACGTATTATGCACTAGTTTAGGAGTACTTAAACAGTTCCCGCCAGGAAAAGCAGGCCATAACAATAAGCTGGAAAACTCAAACAAAGGAAATAACAGTGTAGTTCTAAAAGCTAATTTTGACAGACTTTGTGGTAAATTAGTATTCAAACACAAACATAGCAGAAGGGAACTAATAGAAGCACACCACAAAATAGTTTAAAGAAAGCAAAACAGATTGATACAGTTACAAAGAATACTGTTAGATATCATGTTAAGACAATGAAAGGACAAATCCGTGTTCTTCAAAAATACAGGCAATCTTCGAGGACTGAGAGATTAAAATGGCCACCAAAGTGATCGTCTTTTTCCCTTCGATAAAGATTGCCAATTTGATAAAAATCGGTGCCGGATTCAAAATGAGGAAATTTTATTAAAGAAATGATGGAAAGTAAGTCAAGTTCAAAGACATTATGAATGATTTACTTCTAAAGGGTCTTGAATTTACATGTATTCTTCATGACATTCTGCTTTGTACGAATTTGCTTCGTATTCTTGGCAATTAATTTCACAAGTTCAGCTATATCAAACTTCTAGCAAATATTTCTTCACAAGTAAGAAAAGAATCGCTGTTCGCCTATCAGTTGTCCGACGTCAAATAAAGCTATTTGGCAGTGAGACGGCGTAACTTGCTACTTTAGTGCTCTGCTCGCGTCCGCAACCCCAAGAGTTTTAAACTTTACAGAACGCTACGTTTTATACTAGAGGATTTACTAGCCGCCCCACAAAGTGTGTAACTGAACGGTTTTGTGTGACAAATTGTAAAAGGAAGTTGCTAACTTAAATTGAACAACTTGAGATCTTTCTTGTTCGTTTGACAAGTTAATTGCGATGCAGAGGCAAAAGTTATGCTGATGATCGCATAAAAGGACTGCTATTTAAACTTGCGAGTATCATATACATACGTTTTTGATGTTCCCTTCCTCCTCATGCCGAGACATCCAATTAGGTACGATCTCCTTTCAAATATTTTACTTGAGCACAAGAAACTAGAAAGAATTCTCGCGTTGTTCATTAAAGGTCGTTTACATTGGCGCTACACCCGGTCTTTCTAGACGCTGCGAGTACTCAGCACGAAGCGGCTGCAGATGTACCTAATTGTCGAACAGATTGTCGGCAGCACGTCTATCTACATCGCCTTGTTTTATTGCCGAGACTAGATTCATGCAATCAGAGCGAAGATTGGTGTAGCGTCATTACCGTTTGACGTGAGGAATGAGATGTGAAATTAAATTCAAATTGAAAGAATCCAGGTGATTGTTTCACGAGGCCTTTTTGGAATGTTTTAGGAAACATTTCACTTGTTTATTTGGATGTACAGCTAAGTATATTGTTGCCTTAAGTCAGTGGCAGCAATACACATAATTATTAGAAATTTATTCTTATGATCCACATTTCGCATGAACTAGTTTATTTGTCGTCCCCTCTCTGAGTGTAATAAAAACTATTTAGGAAGATGAAAAAACATATATTTTATTCCGGACAACGTTAATCCTAGTCATAGACCGGACACCACTACATTGTGTGATTGATGTGACGTGACGAAAATGATTCATGTTGCGAACTTCTTTGAATTGCCAATTCTGTGCCAGCAAACAAAACAACGACGAACTCGAAGTAAAAAAGGCCATAGCACAAAAAATAAATACAAATTCACGCTCCATTCCAATAAATCATGAGCGTGTTTGCGAAATTAAAACAAGTTGGAGATTTAATCATAATACCGGGCGGGTTCACAGTCCGGTCCTTGGCCTGGCAGAGGGCACTCCTGCACGTTAAACACTCCTGCATATTTCTGCTGTCCTAGTACCACGCCGGAGCTAAGAGGCGTTAGAATGTACTTGTAATAAAAGTTTTAATAACATTTCTTACGAATTCGTGACTTTCAAACAAATGGGCTCAAAGTTTTAAGCATCGTTGCGTGAATTATGTTTAATAATGCTTAACATTGTTTGAATGAGTATTGCTAGGAGACAAAGTTTTTGGAATCGTCTTGGGATTCATGGGTGTTTGATGGGGTTGAGTTTAACAAACATTATATGTACATTGAAACACGCGAACTTGACTAACATGGGAGATTACAAATCTATAATCTACGTATTAATTCTTGTGCTTACGTATTTCGATGTCGTGAAAGAGTATACAAAGGCACTTTGACAAAATTAGAGCTGAACCTAAAATTTTCAGCAATATCATCATCTGCCTAGCCTTTTCCCAACTACATTGGGATCGGCTTCCAGTCAAACCGGATTTAGATGAATACCAGTATTTTACGCGGAGCGGCTGCCTACCAGACCTCCACAACCCATTAACTGGGTAACAAGGTACTTCATGGCAAGACTGGAGTCAGATTAACTAGCTTCTGACTATCCGTAACGACTGCCAAAGATCTACAAATGACAGCCGGGACCAACGGCTTAAAATTTTCAACAATATGCGGTCGATTTATTCCACATGTAATTTCCGTACAATCAACTATGCAGACACAAATATCTACAGCTAAGTTAAGAAAATAATTCTCATCTGTATTCACCATATCGCATTAAAACTCATGTCCTATTTATAAGTGGTAAGCGCCGAAATTGAACTTCAAATCTCAGAAGGTATAAGCCACCTCCATCACCGTGATATTACGTGTGATGTCATTACGTAAACCCTGGATAATTGGAGTGAAATAATTATTTGCCAACCGAGATATTAATTTAAATAGATTTAACGTCGTTAGACAGAATGTTTCAAATCCAGGCTTAAGTTGAATAGAATGTCATGGACGTAAATCAATACGGAGTTAGTTTGGCGTGCGATCGCTCGAGTTAGAGCCGAGCGCTTAATCTTGTCATATATTATCACATGATCATGATATTTAGGCGTCCTGGTGCCCTGTCACTGACATTTTAATTGGACCTTTGGGAGAAGCATATTTGTGTTTTGTTTTAGGAACTATCTTGCTTTTGGTTCTTTTGTACACGAAGCAATAGGGAAGATGCAAATACAGAATTTATGAAAATGTTGTTAATAAATGATAAGAAAGTATAAAATAAAGGCCATTGCAACGTTTTTATTTTAGTTAATATCGATTTTTAACCAAAATAATGAATTAAAGTAACGTGAAACAGAACGTCTCTAAAAAAAAACAATCAGCGTTTAGTGACGTCACTGCTGCTATGACAAGGAAAAAGCAACCTATGTCTTTGAATTAGGACTCTTCATGACAAGCGTCAGACAGGAGTGACTCAATTTAAAACCGCAATCTATACCTACTAATATATAAAGCTGAAGAGTTTGTTTGTTTGTTTACTTGAACGCGCTAATCTCAGGAACTACTGGTGGGAAGGAGGAAGGCTATAAGCTATATATCATCACGCTACGACCAATAGGAGCGGAGCAGTAATGAAAATTATGACGCAGACGAAGTTGCGCGGGTCAACTAGTTTTGAATAAAATTAAGGCGCTTTATTTTTTTACCTTTATGTATGGTCTATACCATCTGCCTAGCCTTTTCCTAACTAAATTAGGGTCGGCTTCTAGTCCAACCGGATTCAGCTGAATACCAATATTTTACGTGATGCAGCTGCCTACCAGACCTACACGCGGTAACACGGTATTTCTTGGCAAGACTGGAGTCAGATTTACTCGCTTCCGACAATCCGTAATGACTGCCAAAGTTCTATAAATGACAGCCGGGACCAACAGCTTAACCTGCTTTCCGAGGCACGGAGAAAACTCGGTGTGTTAAGATGGTCACCCATACACAAACCAACCTTGGCAAGCGTTGCTTAACCTTAAAGATCGACCTGTGCGGCTAGTATTCTTTAGCCACGAGCTCCTCCTTATGTATGGTATAAGAGATGTCTCCCTAATGAGCTGCATACGAGGCAGTTCCAACAGCTACCTTCAGCTGTTCGCATGGAGGATGGGTCTGGATCTGGATTGCCCAATAATGCGGTACTGGGCTAGGCTGCATGTTGAGCACTCCGGATCCAGACCTAAATATAGACTGAGATGACCATAGTGATAGTGTGTGTAATCTTTTTGTTTTGTAAAATTGCAATTTATAATGTTTATTGACTTTTGTTTAATGTATAATGTTTGTGTTGTGTAATATTTTTAATTGTTTACTTTTAATTTATTCTTGTTTTAAAAAAATGTATGTATGCATGTGGACTAGTTCTGAAATTAAATTATTTATTATATTATTATACATTACAGTACATAGAATTCTTTAAAATGGAAGCAAGATGAAAATATGCCTATTCCCTATTCTTCATGTTTTTTTTTTTATTACCTTCACTCTTTCCTGCCAGCATTATACCATAAATTAGAGAGTAAATAAACAAATTAAGAACATTAACAGTGGCGTTTATTACAGAAATTGCCTTAATAAAATTACATTAGGCGGTTAGGCGCACAGGCACGATCGCTTAATTTCAGAAGAGATGGTCTGGTTTGAACAAACGACCAAAATGTCCTACTGACGGTAGGTATGTAAACACGTGGATAGACTCGGGGTGACAAATCGTCTTCAATTAGATTGGCTAATAGAGATTGATTGTTTTGTCCATCTATGTCTATTGACTGCTCATTGGCTGTGACCGTTTTTTCTGTTATTTAGTCTTTTGGCGGTCTCAGTCCGGGGTGTCGTTAATTGCGAGTTAGTGAGTCATGTATTTCTTTTTGTATTGTTTGGGATCTGCTTCTTTGCCACTTTGTTTATTAGTGTCTATCAAACTGTGGGTCAAAGAAGTTATTAATTAGATTTTCTGTCCATCATATCATCTTTATCTTGCAAGTGTGTCTTTTAAAAAACTTAATGTAAGTGTGTATTTTGAAAGTTTTCACTTTGAATCTTTATTGAAACCTACGAAAACATTAAACACACAACCAAACACATTAAAATGAAACACAAAAGCAGAATAAATAATTAAATTAATTATAATGAAACACGAAACTTAATGTCACATCCATAAAGGCTTTAATGCATCAACAACGCATAAATGTCAATTAAAATTGTTTTATTTTGTCGACGTTCGTAATGAGTGGATGGAAATAAGCCGATGGGACGGACGATACAAAGAGTATGGATGATGAAGTCGGATGGCCAGTCATGCGAAACCTTTTGAGCATGGAGGATGGCAATAAAACGAAAATAACGGTTGATAAAAAGAGAGTAGCAAAAGGTAATTCAATTGGAAGATTGTAGGCAGTGAAAATGAAAAAGGACACTCTGGCATTGTTGATTTAGAAATGATGATTTAGAATAAATATGAAAAAGTCACAAGTCAAGTCACAAGTGTGTTGTTGACTGGAAGAGACACAAGCCAAAGACAATATTCTTGGCAGACACAAACTAGAAGCTCGTTTTGAGCTTAGTGAAGTAATGTAGCCTCAACTAGCTGTAATTTTTGAACTAAATATTCGTCCGTAGGCTCATTCAACGCAGAACAAAGGGAGGTTTCCCTTTGTGCTATCCCATTATATATAGCTTCTATACCTACAGGATAGTGTGTTAGCATCTGGTGTACGTGATTAATGTTTGTATTTCTGTCTGTGTCCTCTGTGTCCTGCGTCAGGTGCCATCTGTTGTCCGCTAGGACCGTAAAACATTTATAGGCATTTGTGCTAGCCAGCGTTTTAATTCATCCTTTCAAAAGTTTTTAATTTTACTAGCCTTATAGCAGATTTGCTTGAAACCATTGTTACTAATAAGTGTCCCCGGTTGAGACCTATTTCAGCAAGGACAAAGCTGCATCTTGAGCATTTAAATATACATTTTTACCGTTTTGTTTTACCTAAATTTTGTAACAATGAACATCTTCCAGCGGTGGGTGAAATATTACAAGGATTCCAGGCAAATAGAGTAGACTTGTTACATTAACTCTGCGATTGTCTACGGGCAAAAAATAAAACCTTGAGGGACTCCATCATATTTTATTTGTAACATGTTTCTTTCTAGAAATATCTAAGATAATCATTGACTCGACAGAAGAAGAATAACGCCTACGCAACATTATGTTAAGAATACTTATATTTTATTCGCAAAGGTGTGAAATAAAGTCAATAGATTTCGTAGAAGTTTATCAATAGAATATTTCAGTAGGGTTACTTTAATAAATATTTAACAATAGCTTTGTATTCGTTACTGAAGGGTTATTAATAAAGGTTAGTAATATTTTTCACAGAATATGCCAGTAACAAATTGATAATAACGATATTCATTCGAGGCTTATTAAAATACGATTTTTTGTGTGAGCGTTAAAATTTTATTTTACCTACCATGTCAAATGTTATTAAATACCTTGGTAAGTACATGTATTTCTTAAATTATCTTGTCTAAAAAAAAGTTGCCTGTAAAATCTGTTATCTTTTAAACTGATATTATAAAGAGGAAAAATAAAGTTTCTTTGTTTTTATCACGCAACAATGAACGGTTCTGGTCTGCAAATCTAGTAAGTAAACGTGTACGTATACAATAAAGACCATTTTATCAACCTATATCCAATCCATAATTCAAAGCACACAAAGTTCTAGCAAATAATCGCATAGCGTTAACAGCCTGTCTAATGCACCCACGGCATGATGCATCGTTCGTGCGACAAGCACACACAAAACGTGATGAAGTTTGCACGCAGTTAGCACTTAATGCCACTGGATAATAGCTTTAATAATTTATAGTGTAGGGTCTAAATTTAAGGAACAATGGGTTGTTTAGTGGTATGTGGTGGAACAAAAATGAGCCGTGTTGTTTTGTATGAGGTAATAATTGGATGGAATTTAATGTGTTCGTGTATGGAATTGTTCCCTTTTCGTAAAGTCATGTCTTAAGCACAGTCTCGTGAGAAATAAGGTTGATTTTTAGAGGCTCAGCAACATTTTCTTTTTTTTTGTTTTTCTACAAATACCTAAGGCTACCGTTAGATTTAACTAGAAAAGTTAACAATGTATTGTTGTCATCATCGACAAGTTTTCAGTTTGAAGTATTTTTTTTTGAAATCGTTATTATGTAAGTATTGTCATGCGACTAACTGGACCTAGAGGGTGGAGGAATTGGAGGCGCGCCATAACACCAATTTCAATTCGTTCGTGGTGCGCGTTCCGAGTCATCATTTGGTGACCTTGCTCAAGGAAGAGTTTTGTCCGAAAGGTGTGCTGTATCGGTGTTTTCGCGGCCGGCTACGCGACACCTCGCACCGCAACACGACGCTGTCACTTCGTGTGCTGTAGTTTTTAAGTTCGTTGTATACATTATGTATTACTTTATAGTTATTATTTTTATACTCATGTATGTATTGTGTTTTATGGGCTTCAGTTGCCTGAAATAAAAAATAAATAATAATATACTCATCGCGTCCGTGACTACCTTCTATAACATTGTAGTCTGTAACTGTGACGCGTGTTTTCACTGACTAATTCAATTTATCTCTCCATATTTGGTAGAGGTACGTATGTTTTGTCGTTTATAAGCACAAAGTTATTGCTCCTCACAGTAAAATACTTCAAGTACATGACATTCAATTACAGAGTTGCGCAGTCAACATCTGCAATTTGAATATTTTACGATAAATAACCCATTGTTTAGTGGGCTATGAAATAAAATTTTAGTATAGAAGGTCTGAAAATTATATACCTACCTAAATAAGCTACGTTACGGTTGGAGTATGGAATAACTGGGACAGCAGTAAATTGGATTTTTTGGACCGCACTAGACAATATTATTACGATCTTACTTGTTGCTATGGATTTATGACATTTGGAATAGTCCACTCGACGAAAAGAGTATAGCGGGTCAAAAGGCCACTTTACAGAAACATAATATTAACCACACAACAATCTGTCAAATCATTTTCAACTTTATCGCTAACGCATTAGCTTCAATGTTGATTGGGAAAATTTTACAGTGACGGGTAGCGTGATGTGCTTTCTGATTCTGCTAAAGTGGCCTTTTTAGACCCCCAGTATTTAATGGTACGATATGTTTTATGATTGTTTTAAGTCATCAGACACTTAGGGTTGTCTGTCATTCTTGAAGTTGTTGAAGTGCGACTACTAACTGCACAAATGGCGCAGTCGATAATTTTATGTTCTTTAAGGAAAAATTCGTCCCCAAAAAAAACTGAAAATTGATTGCAGGTAATCCAATTTTGAGTTTCCACCACAATTCCCTTTCCTCCACCAAACAAAGGATAAAATATAATTTTCAACTAAAAAATAATAAGAAAGGCGTAAATTTCAGGCTACATCACGGCGTCGTACCGAGACCGCGTCAATGGGACACGCCATGAATGTTGATAAGAGCCCGCTATTCGAAATACTCGTAAAACCCGTATAAATATCCCGCTTATAAGGCGAGGAGACGTGAGAACGCATGAACCTACGTTTACTTTACGTAACTTACCCCATTTAATGTAAAGTAAAGCAACGCTACGTTTTCCATCTCACATGCTAAATATACAAGGGTTTTTCTCCTGAAAAATGTTAGTTTTTCAACATAAATAATACGGAAAAACAACCCTTATGGAGCCTTATGGTTCGTGTTCGGATGTTGATTTACGAGTGTACGTAAATAAACTCGCACCGCAGTAAAGGGTTCCCCAGAAATGTATTTAACCTTCAAGCGGGCGCGTGGGTATTTGTAGCGACAGCGGTCGCGCGTAACCTAAAAGACCTATGTGAGATTTCAGGAATTTAGAATACTGGTAAAATAATAATTATTTATGTTCTATATTCAGACATTATCAATTTTTACCTAGGCAACAATTTTTTGGAATTAAAATTAACCACAACCCACTATGGTTCGATTACAAACCAGCTATGCACGCCAGACCCGCCAAACCAAAGTTTTGTTCTCTTGGGAGAATGATTTGTGTTCTCATTTTTATTTAGATGTTTTTATTTTTTATTAGTTCCATGCAATCGAGTAATTACTATCAAAGTGTTTATTTTATCAACTCAGGTATTTTACTTCGAAATAAGTCATCTCGTCAAGGTAAAAGAAAGAGCCAGGCGCGTGTAGTCGTTTCGACGCCTGCGCCGCGACCTAAACAAATGCATTCTATTCAACTACAAAGGCTCGGAGAAGAGTGGTATGCATTCAATTTCATGCATAGTGAATTAATGAAAAGCTACTGGTAAAGAGAAATACTTGTGGCGAGAAATCTCGATGTAATCAGCGAAAACTTATCGAGCGCGGTCGATTCGACGCCGCGCGACCGCTTGAAGGTTAAAACAATGACGTGAAACGCTCTGACACGGATGCTTTAATTTTAGATAGGTACTGAATTATTCATGTAGTTGTTCACCGTTGAGATTGTTGTCAGACCAATTATAAAATAGAGTTGACAGCGAAATTGCCTCGAGGGAAACAATATCAGCTGCAGCAACTATTTTCACGAGCAGTAATCTAGATGGAAGACAAGATAGCTAATCCTTTTTAAAAACCGGCCAAGACTGAGTCGGACTCTCACACGAAGGGTCCCGTACCATAAACCGAAAAAAAAAACACGCTTCTTGTATGGTATCCCCTTTGATTTTTAATTTAATTCAATTTTCATTACTTGTTGTGTTATAGCAGCAATAAAAATAAACACTGTGAAACTTTCAACTTTCTACCTATACCTAATGGTTCTTGAGATACAGCCCGCTGACAGACACGAACGGACGGACGGACAGCGGAGGCTTAGTAATAGGATCCCATTGGTAAGGAAGCCTAAAAACGAATTCATGTAGTCTTAAGTTCTCTTTTCAAATATTGATCTTAAGTTTCCGAACGAAAAACTGTCTTTGCTCCCACAGCGGTAATAAAGGTGTACACGAACGCTTTTTTTCTCGTTTCTTCGCGAACTTTCTAGAAAATGAGTAAGGTGAATTGATTTACGCTGAAAGTTGGACAGTTAGTAAATGAAGAAATGTCTCGTAGGAATGCAGAGGGGGATCGAACTACTTGGGAAATTCTACATTTTCTTTCAAGATAGAGTTTCGTCGCGGATTTATTTTCTGATGAAAGTTTACAATGATATTTGAAATTATACGGGGAGAAAGTAGAAGTTTTTGTGGAGGGTAGGTAAGATTACAAAACCCTTATTCGCCCTAAGGAAGGAGGGTCGTAAAAGGAGACGAGCCATTGCATCGGGGCATAGGGTTGATGGCTGCTATGTATAGTTTAGCTATCTGGCTCGTATTGGAGATTTGGGAGAAAAACTCATCCGACGAATAGGTAGCATTGTGTATAGTTTGTTTATTGATGACGCGCTGCCAAATCCAAGTACTTACTATGTGTGTCCGGTTGTAGGTTGAACTTATGTACTCATGGAAGTTTGTAAAAAATTGTAGGCAGGTTTCTAATATATAAAACTGTTCCGTTACTGAGTGACTGACAGACAACGCACATCCGAAACTACTGGTCGTAGAGAGCTGAAATTTAGCATGTAGGTTCCTTGGGGAGTGTAGGTGAGCACTAAGAGAGGATATTCTGGAATTTCTACGGGAACGGGGAAAACCAGGATATGCGCGTACGAAGTCGCGGGCGAAAGCTGTATATTTGGTAAATACGACAAATAAATGTCTCTTGTTAGAAACAAATAAGTTCGATTTAATTTATTTTCCGACATCTCCGCTGTAATACAATAAACTGTTTCCCTCTTTGACATGAGACTTTTGCATTACAATCCCATATCAGTAACGTTCAACGACATCTTATTTTCTTGTCGTTAACGTATGGCACGAATGTGATGTACCTACTCTAAAACAGTTTGCTTCGATGTGATATAGGTACTCTAAATCATTCTCTTTCACTGTGATGTACTCTAAACAGCTCTTTGGATGTGGTACTCTAAAAGACATTTATTCACTGTGATGTACTCTTAACACGCTCTTTGGATGTGGTACTCTAAAACACGTTCTTTCACTGTGATGTACTCTAAACAGGTCTTTGGATGTGGTACTATAAAACACGTTCTTTCACTGTTATGTACTCTAAACAGCTCTTTGGATGTGGTACTCTAAAACACGTTCTTTCACTGTGATGTATTCTAAACAGCACTTTGGATGTGGTACTTTAAAACACGTTCTTTCACTGTGATGTACTCTAAACAGCTCTTTGGATGTGGTACTCTAAAACACGTTCTTTCACTGTGATGTACTCTAAACAGGTTTTTGGATGTGGTACTCTAAAACACGTTCTTTCGATACGATGTACTGTAAAAACACGCTCTTTCGATGTAATGGACTCTAAAACACGATCCTTCGCTGTGATCTACTCTCGAAAAACTGGCTTCTTCGATGTGGTATACCTACTTAAAACAACTTCTTTCGCTGGTGGTGGTATACACTAAAATTCGCTATTTCGATGTGTGGTATACTCCAAACACAACCGTTCTATCGATCGTAAAAACTTTGAAGAATACTTGTTGAAACAAAGGACTAAAAACTCGTAAGGCTATATCTATAGTAAGACACATGACTTCGAGAAAGGGTTACGAAACCTCGGAATGCGTAGCCTTTTTTGCCAATAGATACTGTACAGGGTGTCATCTGAAACCTTGAATAGTATAAAAAAATACTATGAATAATCAAGTCGACGATTTTAAAGTTATGGGACACTCCAAAATGTAAAAAATAAACTTATAAATTTACATGGATCATTGAAGTCGACAATGTCATGGTGTTTTATTGCGGCAATTTATAGTGGAAGTTAATCAAAGTGGTTTGTCCCAACTAGGGATTGTAATTCGGATTCTTCGCAATCCGAAAATAACTGAAAAATCCGGATTTTCCTGAGTTTTCTAAATCCGGTTTTTAAAACTCAAATTCGTTTTTCAGTCAAAACTGTTTTTAACGAATAATATTTGTATTTATAAACATAAGTAATCAGTAGGTCGACATTACCTACTCTAATAAGCAAATCCGAATAATATTTGAATTGGTAGGATTATTTTTTTTTAGTTTTCTATCAAGCTGCATCCATGAATGTTGAAGATTGTGCAACCATGTTGACGAATATGAAATCTATTGAAACACTGTGTGAATTGGCTTCCGATCCATCTCCATTTCGATTTAAAGAAAACCTTTATCATCAACTTTCTATTGCAAGTGTAGGCAGTGATCATCATCACCAGTTATCGAGTGTTATCAACGCAAAGTCAAATGATTTATCAACTAGACCATTAAAGGCACTTTTGAACGTCAAATGAAAACAAAATATTATAGTGACTCTAGTCGTCCGTTCGCAAAAGGTAGATTCTTAAGGAGAAGAACGGACAAGAAACTCCATACGCAAATGACTTGCCTTCAATGATGCACGTTGAAATGGTGTTACTTGAAAACGGTGTAGGTCGTGGAGAAATCCTAAAAAAGCTCTGAATAGGTTGCTTTCCATACCGCCGACCAAGTGTTGATCCCGAAAGAGCTTTTTCTACTGCTGGCATGTTCTGTAATAAAATAAGATCGTGCCTAAACGATGAGACACTTGCCGCGTTCATGTTTTTAAGATCTTGATTTTTAAAGAAGTTCGATTAAAATACGTATAACTATTAAAATATGACTGCCTGATTTAGTAGAATAGAATTCTAATTTATTGAGTAATTCTTTTCTTATTTGTAACTGACTAACGGTAACTTTTTTCTTGAGACTGCATTTTTAATAAAAAAACACCAATGTCCAAAGTTACGTTGTTTAGTTTAGCTTATTTTATTCTATCGTGCTGTGAATTGAGCGAATAAATGCAGATTTGAATAATTTATGCTATTTTAATTCAATTTTATCAAATCAACATAAAACACTCAAAAGTTCGAAAAATCCGGATTTCAATTCAGAGATTTAAAAAAAAAAACGGATTTTGCAATCCCTAATCCCAACTATAAAATCGACGACGTCGTTCCCTAGAACAATGAATCCCACTCTCAATTAATCACGTTGTACACAACAAAAAAAAACTTAGCTGGCAGACGAAAGCAGTCTAAAAGCAATTTATATAAGGAATATAGTCGGATTTCAGTTTTAAATCGGATTGATCTTTTCCTCGGGTTGGTGCCCATTATTTACTTAAGATTTATTTTAAAGATCTTGCGGAAAAGGTCACTTAAGTTCCGGGTGAAGTAAAATAAAGAAGGGTTTTCGTTAAATCTTTTTTCTTTTATCGCGAACTATCGAAGTGATTGAAATATAAAAAGGTTGAACTTCTGTGATGTTAGCTCCGTGCAATTTATTTATTGCATGTGTTTGAGCTTTGGATAATCTACTCTGTAAGGGTGAGGACAAACGAACGTAATTTTGTGAGTTGTGAGTCACGTAAAATGAGTCGGCGGAATTTACGCTGCATTCGGTTTCATACTAAAGTCCTGTTTGTGCCAAACGGCGACGCAAAATGACTTGACTTTAGTATGAAACCGAATACCGCCGAATCATTTTAAGCAACTTACAACTCACAAAATTAAGTTCCTTCGTCCTCGCCCTTAATTTGTTAAAAATAACTTTTTAACATTAAAGCTGCGTTTTCACCAGAATTGTGCGAGGATGTGTAGCGAGGGATGTGTTTGTTAAGAACCAATAGAATCGTTCCACTTACCTAGCCTCAGGGAAATGAACCGATTTTATTGGTTCGCACACCTCTATCCTTACTTCCTTACTAATATTATAAATGCGAAACTAACTCTGTCTGTCGAGCTTTCACGCCAAAACTACTGAACCGATTTAAATGAAATTTGGTACACAGATAGTTTAGAGCCTGAGAAAGGACATAGGCTACTTTTTATCCCGAGAGTATGCTCCCTAGGGGCCAAAGGACATAGGCTACTTTTTATCCCGAGAGTATGCTCCCTAGGGGCCACGCGGGCTAAAGCTAGTATTCTATATTTTGTAATTTAATGTATAATAATGTAATTGAATCTAATGTATAATTTAATTTAATACATGTTTCTAATCATTTCATTAATTTTATCTGAAAGTTTTAACATACGTAATAATAAGTTAATTTGTATTTGTTTGTCCAGCGGCACTATTTACCGGTATTGTTGTATGCAAATATGTGGAAAATGCAGTGCAATAATTGTAAACACCCGTTTGAACAATTTTTTTTTGATAAATTTATATGTTGTAGCTGTTTGTTGTCCTAATAAAAAAATAAAATACACATCTTTGGTAGAAACGCATCTTTAGGCTCCCTAAATAACTTAATTGAGTAATTTCCTTAAACAGATCGTCAAAATCGTGGCCTAATTGGTTTAAAATTAGGTAGGTACCTACAGTTTATTTCAGTTTATTTCTAGAGCCAAAATAAATAGCTGACCATAAAGGTACGTACTTTGACGTCACACCTTGATTACCCCAAACTAAATATAACTCCGAACAACGTAAAACTCAAAGTCTTATAAAAGTTGTATTAATAACGTCAAGACTGTAAAACAAAAACATTTCCATCAGAAAATATCATGATCCCAGAACTAATTTACATGAAGTTGGTTGTTTGAACCACTTGGGGAACGAACTTAGGTCCGGCCGTTTTATCACTTTTTTTGTTGTTTGAACATTGTGCATTAAGATTAAAAAGAAATGTTTCTGTGTTTGATTTTAAAAGAATTTCCTGAAAGTTCTGTGGCCCCTTCAAAGTTGCCCTAGAGAGTATAAAAATTCCATAAAATGCCATTTTCCGAGTGATAGCCGGAGGGCTAAGGAACCATATTCCCGAGAGTATTAAGAAAAGCTGCTAGGGGGAATTATGGGCACCACGAAATGGGTATATAGAAAGAAAGTGGTGGTATAACAGCTTCCGTAAAAGCTAAAAGAGCTGTGCAGTCAATGGCGTGGCAGTATTTATACTTAAACGTTAGACGAGCCAACATAAAAGAAGCATTGGAAGAAACTTCGCCAAATTGGGTCATACTTATTCTAGGTGTTTTTCGGCGTACGAAACAAACCAATACAGCATATTCTATTCAGAAACTACATTTATAATGCAAAACGAGGAATTTTCACTTCTAAGAGTAAGCTGCAGTGTCCGATATAACGTTTAAATTCTTAGTAAAGCTAAGCTTGGCGTTCTAATCGGGTCGCAACCAACCACTCGATAACTGGAGGGGTGTCGTCGTCTTATCTACTGTCCCGATTTCCAGTTCGACACAGCGGCAGCGGCCTTATAAAGGGGATATTCAAAGGCACTCTCGAAATTAGGCTACATCAGTTAACGTAAGAACCAATGAATACAACAACCAATTCGCAAGTAACAGCTGATACTTACAGATCCCTTCATTTGCACTCAAAATTGATACTTTAGCTGCGGAAGGCTAGTATTAGCAGTATCCTTGTTAAAAATTGTTGTTTACTTCTCCCCCGAAGCCGAACGGTAAATGGACGTATCGGATAAGTCCTGAATTAGATTATTATCAAGAAGCGCAAGTTGTCGAGAGTCGGGCGAACGGTAAGTTCATTTTAGAGAAACACTACGTTTACCTTCTACTTATTGATGCTTTGAGAGACGCATACAGAAAATAACACTGAAATTTTAAGATGCTGTAACATAAAATGCAGAAATATTCTCATATAAAGATATTTCTACGCGAGTTACTTTATGGCAGAATATATTTCAATATGTAGTAAAACAAACATCACGTTTGTAAGCGTAATAATTTAGAATGTCGACGGAGTTAATTCATGATAATATCTCACGTGGCAAATGTATAACTAAATACAAATTTTGGTACAAAGAACGTTGAATAACCCGTTAGCCTGAAACCAGATAAAGCTACATACCTAATACAGTGTAATTAACAGAATAAACACGTGATGTAAATGCCAAAACATTGGTTGAACGAACCATAAGCCGTCGTTCGCAAATGAACAGTGAAAGCAGTCTAAAACCGCAAATCTCGTTGATCTCTGCCCATCGGAAATTCTCCCTTTGTAATCCCCTCCCTCCCACACTCATTATTTATTATTTTTTATCTGACATCCGACGCTGCCCTCCTCGAGGATGGCGCGAAAACGTCGCCGTTTTCGTTCAAAATGATATTGCGAAATAGAACTGTTATCTTCCGTATATTTTGGCCATCTTCACGATATCAAGGAGGTTATTGTGGCAAATGCAATCTTTGGGGCTTTTTTGGAACTGCATTTAGATGAAGACGGCGCAAATGATAAAATAAGTGAGGACTCTAATATTGAAGCTATTGCTGGAGAGATAAAATATTTCATTACGGTTGGCGCTGTGAAAGATAGAGCGGGTATTTATGTCTCACGCTCCATCGTGCGTGGTGATATCCTCTAGGTTGCTCATTGTACCGGGCTATGAAACATGCTCGTGTTTAATAGTGGACGTGAGCGAAAACACAGACATAATAACAGACCTTACTATACTACAGTCACTATTAAACTGTGTTGTTTAATATGGACACGACAGAACAAAAAAAACAGACAAGTGCGAGTCAGAATCACACGAAGGGTTCCGTAAAATAAACCGAAAAAAAAAAACGGATTCTTATATGGGAGCCCCATTTTCATTTAACTTTTATTATTTGTCGATAAAGCGGTAATAGAAAAACACACTCGGTGAGAACTTCAACTGTCTACCTATTACGGTTCTTGAGATACAACCCGCTGATAGACAGATGGATTGACGGACAGCGGAGGCTTAGTAATAGGGTTCCGTTGATTACTCTTCGGATACGGAACCCTAAAAACACTAGATGACAAAGCCATTCACGAAAAGTTGCCAAAAGCCAGCAACGAAGTCACGTCGCCTTTTCTATTATAGCATAGAAATCCCTTAACATTACTGTTGAGACTGGAAAACATATTCCGTATACGAGGGAGGCGTACGTTACGGGGGATGGGGAGAAGCCCCGAATGACGGGTTGCTTATAACCTCGCGTTTAATGTGTATAAGATGTGTCAGCAGATCTTGTTTTTCTGGAACAATTTTATCAATATTGGCGGATTCATTTGGACTGTAATGATGCTTGAGTTGCGTTCTTTGTTTTTGCCTGTTTGGCACTGAGTATTGCGTCGCAAGTACCTTTTTTGTTTGTAAATGAATTATTGCTGATAATTGCTTCAGTTTGTATGAGTCTGTTTTCTACATAAACATACTTAAGTACAAACAAAACCCGGCCAAGTGCGAGTCAGACTCTCACACGAATGGATGTACCTGCCGAAAAGAAATACCCGTTTCTGGCATTGGAGCCTCTTTAATTTTGAATTCAATTTATTTTTTGTTATAGCGGCAATAGAAATACTCACTATGTGAAAATTTCAATTGTCTACCTAATACGGTTCTTGAGGTACACATCCCGCTGACACACGGACGGATAGCGTAGGCTTAGTAATAGGGTTCCGCTAGCAGTTCGAGGAGCTTGTGGCTAAATAATAACAGCCGCACGGGTCGATCTTGAAGGTTGCCAAGGTTGGTCTGAGGATGGGTGACCATCTTAACATAATGAGTTTCCTCCAAGCCTCGGAAAGCACGTTAAGCCGTTGGTCCCGGCTGTCATTTGTAGATCTTTGGCAGTCGTTACGGATTGTCAGAAGCCAGTAAATCTGACTCCAGTCTAGCCATGAAGTACCGTGTTACCCAGTTAATCTGGTAGGCAGCCGCTCCACGTAAAACACTGGTATTCAGCTGAATCCGATTTGACTGGAAGCCGACCCCTATATGTAGTTGGGAAAAGGCTAGGCAGATGATGAGTAATAGGGTTCTGCTGGTTACCCTTCGGGTATGGAACCCCAAAAACTAACCCTTATTCCTAATTTAAGTAGGCGAAAAATACAGAACGGTTTACAATCATCCTTATTCCTGTTCTACTTAAAACATCATTGTATGAATATCCATTTAAAATGAATGACCTACTTTCACACGAAGCCCTATCACCAGTCAATATTTACACGAAGTTCATTTAAATATTTACATCCTACGCCCAGCAATGGACAGGTATCGACTAAGTTGGTTGATTGATTAATTTCAATATTTTCCATACGGTTTGAAAATTAAAACTGTTAAAAACGAGTTCTATATTTTGAGAACCAGTTCGAATTTTGAATGGATTTGTTTTTTTTTTCTCCAAATTGGCCATGATGACCGAAGTCAGGCAAGTTTGCATCACAAAATCAGTTATTATTTTTATTTTCATGCTGATGCCACATGTGATTTTTTTTTTTATTAGAGTTGGGTTTGTTCTTGACTCTAGTCTTGGGCAGAGCTGACAGAGACAAAGTCAACAATGGAGCGAGCTTACACAGAAGAAGCCTGTTCACGCTAACTTTGAAGATATTAGGGTTGTATGCGTTTGGAAACACAGACGCAAGCAGAGAGTTCCACAATTTTGCTGTGCGCATTATAAAAGACGTTTGGAAACGCTTAGTGCGAATTGGTACTTATTTTAACTTTTGATGGCCAGACGGAAGGTTTTCACATGTATAATTATATTAAAGCTCTATAAATTTTATACATTCTTTATTAAAGAGTGCTATCGCTTTATTCTCGACAGTTATTCAAACAAAGTCAGGTTACATAAAAGCTGTAGTTCGGGGCAGTCTTTGAGTTACGTAAGGTAGTTTTTTTAGTACAATTTCTGTCCGTTTTTTGTGTAGGCAATGCAGATATGTGCTTTATGTAACCTGTAACCCTTTCGACCTTAATTACCTAGAGCCACCTATGCTGACGAAATGACGTCTTGTCATTATGCACTTTTTAACTGTCACTGCTTCCAGCACCTATTTAAGTACCTATTTTTTTTTAATTTCGATATATTTATTTGCTATCGCTTAAAAGTATTTCGCAACCTGCCTTTTGTGAAGCCAAATCATTCTGTTCCATTCCGTTATTAAATGAGTGAACACATAGATGAGTCTAACATTTAAAGTCTTAGTTATTATGTTCAAGGAATTACTAATCAATCATTTTAGAAATACAATGAAAAAGTTTCATTTATTCAAACCTTAACAAAACATCTATTTCTATGTGTCTTAATACTTCTCAGCGGTAGTGTACCTAATACCTCTTAAGGTTAAAACGAGAATATTAAACACCGCTGTTCTATTACTTGAAGCACACCATAAACCTTCATTCCCAGTTGGGAATTTCCCAATCTCGAAATGTAACGTCTCCCTTTATTCCAAACGCAGGTTGCGAACAGCTATAATTGAGAGGCGAATATTTACCGTTCCGCAGTCGTATAACGTGAATTTGTATTGCTTACCTGAAACAAAACGACATACTAATTAATCAGGGTGTTTGGCAGTATTACCATTTTAATGAACTCTTTGTATTACGATTGGATGTAATTGATATGTGTGGAAGGAATGAGTTTTATATGCGGGGGAAAAAGTATAGCGTACCTGGGTATGGGTGTGAAGGGGTACGACAGCACGGAATCAGTTAGTTAAATAATACAACAGCTTATATTCCCGAAATGTTAGATATTGGTATGTATAGATGTAACAGAAACAACAAAAACCTGGAAATCTTGTCATCGTCATGAAAAACTTTTAGTATGGAACCAAAATTTACAGAAAAATGAACTGGCCCATATGATGATGTAATGATAATTAATTTCTGCATAACTTGTCAAAATGCAACACAACACACACACACACACTGAACACTTTTTTTCTTTCTTTGCTGCTACTGAGAAATTAAAGATTTGTAGCAAACAATTTGGCAGTAAATTATTAACATTGTAATGAACTCATTTTGTCAACAGTACTGAGCTTGTGTCGTAAATCGAGTTTATTTGCGAGGGGATGTGAATAAGGGTTGGATTCCCGTGCTATCTATGTACAGGGTAACCTGGCAACTAATGAGTGGTAACGATGAGTGAAAGCTGGAGGAGTAAGCTACAAGGTAACTCACAGACAGTGGTCTGCTCTGTCTTAATATTCGCTGGACGAATGATTAATGTTGGTTCAAGGGATCCGTTCAAAAGAGAAACTTAAAAGGTCAGTTATATAAAATAAATTGATTTAAATTTAAACCGTAAAATCTGTCAAAAGCCTCCACGAATGGTTATACATCAATGTACCTATGCATGTCGGGTAGGTTCTGGGTAACCGCCGCAAAGTAGCCTAATTTAATGTATTTAAGAGCGGAATTTTCACTAATTCGAGGATAAATACTGCTTCTTGACTCAGGTAATAAAAGTTATCAGACTATTGAGTAATCAGCTCTTGGTGTTCTGCAGATAACGAAGTCACCAAACCACGATCACTACCCTAGTAATATTGACATCGATGACTCACATATTTAGATTAAAAATTCAAAGCATATATAATAAGTTTCAGTGAATAAAGTCGTAAGTGCAATGAACGAACTCGATTATCATAATTACAGGGTCGGTTAACGAGTGGTCGGATCGCGTGAGTGGTCGGATGCAATGTTTAGTCAAAGTTAGTCAAAGTTAGTCAAAGTTTTTTAACTTTAATGTACTCGCCTTTCGTATTTTCTATCGGTTTTTGATGTAGGACAGGTTGTGGTTAAAATCCTGACACGGAAAGTTTAGGTTATTGTGTTTAAAACAAAATTATCTTACTGATTTAAATTTGAAAGTTTCTATCAATCCAATTGAACGAAGAAAGGATGTTGATGATACAAAGGTTGTACAGGATTGATTTTTAGGATATTATTAATCCCGGTAGTTAAATATACCTCTCTTTTATCTAGGTTATGCACGAGAACGCAGGCAACACATGGTTACGTATTTTTAAATCAACCCGTTTTTTGCAGTAGTTTAGAAAGAAGAAGGAAGCGAGACCTTTGCCCAACAGTGAGACCCTACAGACTCATTCAAATAAAGTAAAACAGAGACAAGCTTTACCTATTTTTCTACACAACCACGAACATTTACCGCGAAACAAAACCACAGAAACAGTCAATCCAGAGCGTCCGAGCGTTAATTCAACACACCCACACGCGAAATTGATTAAAACAAAACACTACAGCCTTAATTGATTTTGTCGCAACAAAAACACGTGGCGGTCCAGTTAAAGGAGCCCCGTCCATTAGTGAAATGCCGAGTCACCAACACTAATAGGGCGGAAGTCGCCACACATTTATGCGGAAAAGGGCACAATCGAAATAGGTTGTACACTCGTACAGTCGATCGGGTTACTTGGGATCCAGGCCAGTATGGTGACAGATTTGTGCGATGTTGGACAACGCGTGTAATCAAACTTTTAGTAGACATGTAAGCATCAGATGTTCGACATCGAATTTTGTAATCAAAGTAAGAATCAGTCAGATCTTATTGATCATAAAACACAGACACAGTAACGATACAGACCAACAAATTTTAAATCTGTGGGCAAACATCGCAACTATTTCCACAATGACTGCTAAGTACCCTAATTACCTACCCATGTCACTATCTAAAGCTATGCCTTCCGTAAGCACAAAAAAATATTTCACACACTAATACCTACTGGTAGTGTAATGCAATGAATATTTTTTGCTTGCAGACCAAAAAGTTTGTTCGACTGTACACAACCCCGCATTGTAAGACTGGGAGTCAACGACCGTACTAACGATCGTGGTGTTACACGCAGCGGGATACACACGGACTTGAGAGTTGGGGAGTATGTCTTGAGTTAAGTCACTTTGGCACTTAGAGCTGGAAGAGAAAAAAACTGGCCAAAAGTAAAAAGTGATGTTAAGAGTTAACGTATATGATTAATAAGTTAAAAGTGACTTAAGGGCAAGCGTGCTCCATCTTCGACCACAGCATCGTTTACCATCAGGTGAGATGGTGGTCAAGCTCGCCTATCAATAGTAAAAAAAGGGAAGTGTTAAAGAAGGCAAATATTACAATATTTACAGGAAAATTAAAATCAGAAAAAATGTCGTAAGGAAGGTCAAGATATTTTCATATTTACCCCAAAACAACTTGAGAAAATCTTCCGAGATCAAAAGAGATATCTTTCTTTAACAGACACTTGTTGGGCGCCAATAACAAGTTAGCCAATAACGTTGGCCAACATGTCGCCTTAACAAAATGGCGGCTATGTATCATTTGTCCGTCGGCCGTCCTGACGTAATAATAAAGTATGGACTACCGCTGTCGCCCAGCGGGGACATTAGTAGTCGTGAGATAAGTTATTATTTTGCCAGCTAAAGAAAGGTTTTAATTATACGATCTATTCCGAATCAACTAACAAAACACCAACCAACGGAACCCTATTACTAAGCCTCCGCTGTCCGTCCGTCCGTCTGTCTGTCAGAAGGCTGTATCTCAAAAACCGTAATAGGTAGACAGTTAAAATTTTCACATATTGTGTATATCTATTGCCGCTATTACAACAAATAATAAAAAAATATGTTTATGGTACGGAACACTTCGTGTGCGAGTCCGACTCGCACTTGCCGGTTTTTTTTCAACAAACACTTGTTGGGCGCCAATAACAAGTCGGCCAACTTGTCGCCATAACAAAATGGCGGCTCTGTATCATTTGTCCGGCGGCTTTCCTGACGCAATAATAAAGTATGGACTACCGCTGGCGCCCAGAGGGGACATTAGCAGTCGTGAGATATATATCGCTTGACCCTATATCATAATAGAGAGATAAATCGAACGGTACAGGAAGGGACATGAACAATTTTATGGAAAGGATTTATGAATCGGGTTTAGCGTAAGTTTGAGCAGCTCTTTGTTTATCTAAATCGTCTAGACATAGAATAGAATAATATATCTTTTACTAGGAAGCTTTTTATTCCGACAAGTGATTACATACAGCTCATAACAAAAATAACGTCTCATCATAATATCAGGAAGCCTTTGCAGCTGATATACCTCCATCCCAATTTGCTTTTTGCCTGCTGAAAACCTCATTACTACAGCTCAATTAAAACCTCTCGAACTGTGCGATATTATGCACAGGGGTTCCGCACTTTAATTATAAACGAGCAGCCCCAAATAGAGCAAGTCCCGCACGCGGTGCAACAATGACATGGCGTTACACTCTACGCCAGACTAATACAAAAGCAAGCATACAGAAGCTAGAATATTTGACTGTGCACGGCACTGTGCTTCGATATGCATTCCCTAAGCAGAGTGCTCACTGGATACTTAAGGATATGTTCATAAAAATTGTATTAGGCTAAGTTTTGTTAACTAATGTTAGGTTTTTGCTTTTCATAAGATTTTTTTTTTAATTTTCATATTTGTACGAAGCGCTAACGTTACATGGCAAAGTAAGGTACGAAATATAAACCTTTTGCAGTATAATGTTCATTTAATGCTCAGCCTTGCTATGACGTCTCAAAATCACGATGATTCCGGTGCGCACTATCCCGTTTTCACTACAGAATCATGACGCCATGACACGTCAAAGTAAGGCTCCACACTACAGATGTTACATTAAACACAGAGGCTTGCTGTGAGTACTCCCCTCAAAACAGAAGCAAGGATATTTGACTGCACTATGCGCACAGCTGCCTCAATGCATTCCTTATACGAACTTTGAACGGAACTTAAATGCTGCATAATTAACTAACCTAAGTAAGATTTCATTAGTTCCTAGGAAACAATATCTTTCTACTTACTACTTTAGGCCAAGGTTGTCTTGAAAGATGTTTTAATTTATACGAAAGAATTTCCACGAGATAATTTTAGCCAAAATGAAGAAAGTTTCAGTAATAATAGGCCATAGAAACTGTTTCTAGGTTTCAAGGATAGGATTTTATCAAGGATGGTCTTGTAAAAAAAAATGATAATTGTTATCACTTTAAGTAAGTTGCTCCTGCAATACCAATTATTATTTGCACTAGAATCAGAAAATTCCCTTAGACCAATATATATTTTTTTTTCGATTTAATTTTGAAACCTGAAGTAGGCACTTCAATTTAATAGAAACCCTACCATCTACACACCTATGGTAAGCACTTACTCGACGAAATGTGTTGTAGTTGGAATTGGAATCGTACACAAAAGGGATTTAGGATCGGTCATCGCCCCCATTCTCCTAAAACTGTCAAAGGTGTACCGAACCAATAAACATAGGTACCAATAGGTACTGACAGAGGTCAGAAGATTGTAGTTTTAAATTCTCCCACGTTTGGTGTGACAAGGTAACCCTAAGATATAATTGGGTATATTCCGAGATCAGAAAAAGAATAGTTCTGTAGGGTATATTGAATCTTAATTAATCCCGGAATCGAAGATTAATTTGTTACTTCCCGCTATTATCCTTACTTCCTTACTAATATTATAAATGCGTAAGTAACTCTGTCTGTCTGTCTGTCGCGCTTTCACGTCAATACTACTGAACCGATTTAAATGAAATTTGGTATAGAGATATTCAAGAGCCTGAGAAAGGACATGGCTCCTTTTTATCCCGGGAATATGTTCCCTAGGGACCACGCGGTCGAAGTCTCTGGCAGAAGCTATTAATTCATAAATACAACTGGCGACGAAGATAATAATTAAATTCGTGTGGTTTACATCGTATATAATGTGGGAGTTCAACATGCCTATCGGGAAAAATAAGGAATTTGACCTATCAAGCAAGTGATAGGCGTACATTAGACGCCAGACCATTAGTCTGTCTGACGGACTTAGTAGTTTTATTCAGAAAAATACTCCACTGTGAATGTGCTGAACTATTTAAATTCAAATACAAAAGCCTGAATAAAAAACCCATTTAAACATTTTACGCGTATTCCATTAACCAAACCATTAACTTCAATTAATGATAACATTACACACAGTTAGGCTCAAACAGTCCATTTTAATTGCTCACAATATTTTCAAAGGGTAACTGCGTGCATTCAATCATCCCCAATTAACCATTGCAAGGGAAAAATCAACAATACGAAACAAAAGGCAATATTCGTATATAGCGCCGGTTTAAAATGGGAATTTTCAAGAGCGATATTTCTCTCGAACATATTACGGGAAACGAATGGCTGGAGGCAAGAGCCGGGCACCTATTAAAAAAATAATAGTAACGAACGTTACATTTCTTCGCACTCTTTTCCCCTGTTGGAGTTAATAGAATTTCTAGCCAAGCACTTGGAGTGCCGGCTGCGTTTGTAACTTGGTAGTTATAGCTTTTAATGTATTTAATTACCAAATGTTTAAGTTATAGGACAAGAGTATTTGTTTCCGTAAAATATGTCTTGGTGTAGCCTCTATGCAGGTGTAGCCGTAATACTTACGAAAGCTCTAAAAGAGTTAAAGAATATTAGAAGATAATTCAAATAATGACAAGTGAATTTGGTTCTTTTTAAATGATGATTATGTAAAAGTTTTCCCTTGAGGGTGGAGACCCAATAAATATTGATGCTAAAAGTTCAATCACAGTACATTCTACAAGTAACGTCAACCCTGGACTTAGACCGTTAACCCATGCTAAGCAGAGCAGCGCAAGTAGGCCTTAGTATTTTTACTTATAGTTTAATATAACTAGATATGTTTAATATTAAAATGTAAAATGATGATACATAGTCTTCTGTCTAGCCAAGAAGTCCCGTGTTACACAGTTATTGGGTTGTGGACGTCTGATGGGCAGCCGCTCCACGTAATATTCAGCTGAATCCGGTTTGACTGGAAGCCGACCCTAATATAGTTGGGAAAAGGCTAGGCAGATGATGATACACAAAGTGAAACTTATTGGCTATAAAGCATTCTCTACGTTACACTACTTTCCTACAATATTGGGTTAAACTATAACGTTGCAAACATATGAGCATAATATTTTCTCTCATAAACATCAAAACGTCAAAACCGGACGCAGAACAATTTCACGTTGAGCAACGAATAACGCGTTCTTTGCTATTGATACCTATAGTTTTTCTCATGATTTTGATCAAACAAGAAACCGAGAGGTTATGCAGAACGGTCTTTGATAAGTAACACGCGAACTGTTTTTGACGATACCAGAAACGATTTGTATATACTCCTTAACATTAACCTTTTAATTTCGTTTGGTAACTCATTTTTCTCTAGAGCTTGGTAAAATTTTCGGGACATTGGTAAGCGTTTTGTCAACTCTACACATTACCTTGGTTGTTGTTCTTAGTTGTACTTCTTTTCGGTTGATGGTCTTTTTTTTTTCAGCCAGGGAATCAGCATTGTCATTTAATGTGGCAAGGCTGTCTTTTGGGCACTTTTCCTATTGATTGCCTAATGAGTTATCTCTCTTTGTTTTGCACTAAAACTAGAATTATAGAATAGTATCATAAAATCACAGAAGGTACAGAATTATTAAAGATTGTTTTAAACATCGTCTCTCACATTGTTTGATAAAGATTTTCGATATTGACCACGTTACATCACTACATACGAATACATTGTGGAAACAGCCTCAACAGCTGGGCTCTGAGCTCCAAGGCTGTCGCTCCGCCGCGCCGCACACAATACGACCTCAAGGCCAGTGTCTAAAGATGTTCCACTTTCGTACTCATTTCACGTGTGGAAAGCTGGAAAGTAAAAAGTTAAAACTCTATATTATTTTCTCTGAGATTCTACCTACATTTGGCAAGCAAGACTTACCTTGAAATAGACTTAACCAAAACTATTGTATCTGATTAAGGCACGTCGCTATTTTGGTTTTAAAGTAAAATGGTATAAAGAGGTCTGATTTAGTGTCCGTAATGACATTATCCAGGATCATCATCATCTGCCTAGCTTGTTCCTGACTATTTTAGGGTCGGCATCCAGTCAAACTGGATTCAGCTGAATACCAGTAGTTTACGTGGAGCAACTGCCTACGTGACCTCCAACCCTGCAACTGGGTGCCAGAATATAAATAAAAAAAAAAGGATTACAATTTGGATGGAATGATCCAAATTGTTGAATATCTAGCAGATATATAATTTAACGACAGCGTAACCAGATGGGGTAAAACGCATAAAAAATAAGTGTTATAATAATGAAATTTCTGATATAAATGCGTTATCTTATCCCTAATTGATTTTGCAAACCGTATAAGATTGTATCTACTGCACTTGCCCTAAGGTGGACAAACACCGTCATATTTCGTTCCGCTTACCAGGGACGCGCCCGGGGAAATAAGCCGGCTGTTATCTGTTCTCCCTTATGTCTCATGTACACAAAAAGCTTAAAGTATATCGCAAGGAAAGCAGAAATTACTGCAGTGGTTATGGTACAAAGGCTGAAGTACTAAAATTTTAGGTATAAGTAGAAACATGATTCATGATTCCGTGGAAGTGACGAAGTATTTGAGCCAATAAAAGTTTGCTGTATCGACACGAAGACGAACTAGGAACATCTACAAACAATAGATAAAAAGAATACTAGTTCAATGAAGAATAAATAAGCCAAGACAGAAGCATGTCTTTTCAAATTATAATAAGACACCGTTTCACCAAAGCAGCGGAAAACTATAAGACTATTCTACCCCGATATAGTAATCAAAGCCTACCCAAGAAAGCTTACAAAAATAAGGTTTCGCCATACCCAAACAGGTCATCAAACAACTACAAATCACATGTAAAAATAAATAAATAAATAAATAAATGTACGTCTATGTACCTTCACATAAATATGCAATATACCCAGACCCAGTTGTTAATTGATTTATTACATCCCCCTTTGTATAGAGAAACACGGCACGTCGCCTCGACGAAAATTAAGTCTGTTATGCGTAGAACTAAACGAACTGGATACGACATTGAACGTCCTTGATCCAACAATTACTGAGTTATTTTCAGTAATGTTACCTACATAAATCAATTCGACTTTTGTTTGGTTGATGTAGCGAATGCGTGCTTGACAAAAACTTGAGTAATTTCGGTTATTGGTCGGTCGTTGTTTCGGGCGAACGTTTTTATATTCTGAATCGAATCAGGCTGCTTTCCAATACCTATTGGTCAGAGCTACGTAATCTAGACGGTGAGACGGTGATTGCTAGTGTATGTGAGTAAGAGTCGGTACAAAAAAATAGGTTTGGTTGTGTGTAACCACTGTTGAGCTCTCAGATCAGGGGGGCTACGCTCTAAGCCCGAAGTCCGTAGTTTCGGCTTCAGTTGCGGGCGTATTCTACTCCGTATCACCTCACCACTAAAAATGAATGATAACACGATTTGACAATTACTGTTAAATCGTGTTTTCATTCATTCTCAGTTCAGGTTAGGGACTAATCGTAAGTCTGTAGGTGATACGGAGTAGAATACGCCCGCCACTAAGCCCGAAACTACAGACATCGGGCTTAGAGAGTAGGCCCCTGTTTTTAAAGTAAACAATGCTTTAAAATACAGATGTGAGAGCTCAAGAGTGGTTACACTTTATTAGATACTCTTTCTAGATTACAAAAAGAGCAAATTACGCAATTGCAAAGCCTTAGAAGCCGTGGCGATCCTGAATAATAAACCCGCAATTTATAGACGGTTCAATGCCTCACTCGTTGACCCTTAAAACGATACGTCTATCATTATTTATATTTCATTTCGCAATAAAAACGTCTCATCTAGCGTTCAGTTTATCATGTTTACGTCATAGGGGTTGCTCCACCCTACATATCCCATTCATGATCTCAACAGATTACTGCTAGTGGGGGTGGATTATTTGAACTAATTATCGAATTGTCTCCGGCACGCATGATTCATCCCCCTGCAATTTTATACCAATTCGTTTCGGGGGAGAAAACGTTCGGGGAATAAGATGACTCATCGCTTTAGTGTTTTTCGATAGTTGGGTCGGAAATGTGCTGGGTTTCCATCAATATCCAATGAGATTCGAATGGGATTCTCCGGATTTTCTTGGCTATTTTTCTGTTACTGCTGCATCACGACGAAAAAATCTTCGTGCTTTGTAATTTAAAAACCTAAACTGCGAAAATAATCACTTAAAGCATAAAATTTAGCATGTCTCTAAATGTCATGTTCTAAAAATATAAAGAAAATTAATCAACATAATTAACTTAAAACACGTAATAACTGAACAATGTTCCGTCGAGTTAACCCTCGCATGCTGACGTCGGCGTCACCGCTGAATATCACGGGTGAAATAAAACCGTTACAAAGTTTTCTCGGCCGGTTAAAAATATCGCCGCAGTAAGTTTTCAACGTTTCACCGCCGACGTCAACGCGCGGCCACTGCAGTGTTTTGTGAGCTGTCATTTTATTTTTCTTCAAGAATTTTTACACGAAAATGTCCCCGTAAATATGTAGAACAAAAGTCATTGTACGTAGAAAGATATTACGCGAAATGGCTAAAGTGAAATACAAGGGAATTCTGCAAAGAAAAGGCCTTTTTACGTAATCCTGGACGTAATTCCAAATGAATGTACAGACATCTCATTGTACATATATCTCGCTGAACTTGAAACCCTACTTAGTTACAAAACATTTAAATACCCTTGAATATGTAATCCGTTCTAATCCTAAACATTGTACGCAGTATTCCTTACCATTTGCTTGAATATTTTAGCAATTACGTGTACTTCTGTCGCTTATATAACATTTTATTGTTACAAACAGAAAGGTAAAGTAACAAAGACATGTCATAAAGACGTCACGGCTCGTCAGTGTATAATACATATTGATTATTCAGTAACATTTCGATACGGGTACGACATATAGAAAAAAAAGTTTGTAACATTTTAACAAGTAAAATTAAGTGGGGAACCAATGAATAAAGTTTAAAAAATAAAAGAATCCAGATAAAGCAACGAAAACATCTATAAACAAAGGACAACCACTTGTATCTTACAAAGTATCAACTTACATGACAAACGAATAACGACAGTAAAATCCGGAGCTTATCTGACAATCACAGGTAGCCAAATAGCCAAAGCCAGTCACCACAATACGTAAATCATTGCACTATGTCAATATGTTGTTATCACTGCTACTTATCACGCTGTTAATCACACGCTATATTTCATTTATGTTATCGGCAACGCTACGAAACGTCACTGCAGGTGCGGGGTTAAGCTACACGCTACGCCAGCGCTACGGTGCTACGCGCGTAGGTCGGTGCTACGGGCAGCGGTGACGATGTCTGAGGACGAACTGCGTCGGGCGGCGCGCCGATGTCTCGCGCATGCGCTTCACTCTGCGTAGCGGATGGATTCGCATAGTCATATCATTCTCGTTTTCCGATAGGTAAGTTATAATATTCGTAAAGGAAAATAGTGTGCGGAAAAATGTATCGCGGTTTTCGAGAACACTGAGGCCAAACTCGTTCAAATAAATACCAAGAGCTACGCCGCATTTTTCGCAAGATTATTTCTTAACAAATCGGACGGCAAACTCGGTGAAGCTGTCAAAAACAATATCAAAACTTTTCACAGATTAGAATGTTCTTAAAGTACATTATTACTGCCTGGATTAGTCTGCCTTAATTTTCTTTGTCAACTTTGATATCTTGAACTTACTTAAAAAGTTTTATGATGAACTTGGCCCATATTAATAACGCTCTCGACAGCGTTCTCGCGGATGACGTCACTTAAGTCGCTGTCATTTCGACGTCAACTTGCAGACATGTGGTAATTAAGTTGATACGTAATTCAATTAATTAAATTAATGCACAAGGTCAAGGGTTGTTTCTTGGATATATCTTGAATTTTAGAGGCATGTTTTCATACCTAGCTTGATAACTAAAGATTTTATTACAATTCGTTAAATAAACGAACGTGATCTGCTAGAGTAGAAGCAGCGTTCTATAGTGTATGTATGTACGTTTTCAAAAAACTTTCTAGTAATTTTCATGACCTATAAATCAACTAGTTTGTCAACACAGCCGGAATGTTTATAGTGAAAATATAGTAATATCGTGAGTCAACAGGACGGGACACTCTTTGTCACCCGTCGCGGTCTCTATACGGCCCACACATATTTACCTAGCGTTATAAGATGTACCCATTTTTTATATGTGATTGAAATGAGTTTGAATTTTCGAGCAAAGACTGCTCGATTAAAATATTATTAGAGTTCTTTGAAGAGGCTTATGTCCAGCTGCAATAGGATTAAATTATTGATTGATTTTGAAGGGTCATTCATGTTACATTGAAGGTCGGGCAATTGGCATCAGTGTCCAGAATATTGGCGTAGGTTTTGATTTCAGGTAGGTGTAATGAGAAATTGAAAAATCACGCTGTAAAAGGTATGAAACAAGACAATATCTATAGTAATAATTAGAGGATTGTCCTAAGGCAGAGGTGGCATACGACCACGGCTATCCTCTGATATAAGCTTTAGAGCTTAGGGTCACTTACTACTGATGCTGTTAGAATGTATTCTATTGTAGGTACCACACGACTATTGCTAAATACGGGTAAAAACAACACTCTCGCTCCACATAACTCACGTCTAAACACATCTCTCAATTTACAGTTAGTTTCACCAAATTAAAAATAAACGACATCACCGCAAAGCTCGCATATTGCACCACCGACCTTAGTTACAAGAGCGACATGAGCTACATACGTATATCCCCGCGTTTACACGGAATTCCGTGCGACAGTTTAAACGTTTTTGGCGCAGGTAACAATATACGGAATCCTAAACTAGATGAATGTGTGGCCATAAAAATGCTGCTACAGCAACAGCGATTTTAGAAAATAAAACCAGCCATGAGAGTTGGACTCTCACACGATGGGTTCCGTACCATAAACCGAAAAAAAAAAGATTACGTTTCTTGTTTAGCTTAACAGCTTTTGAATTTAATTTTTATTTTTTGTTGTTAAGGCGGCAATAAAATAATAGAGACTGAAAATTGCAACTGTTGTGTTGTTGTAGCTGACAGACAGACGGCCAGCAATTGGGTTCCGTTGGTTACTCTTTGGGTACGGAACCCTAAAAACAAGCAACGCGACAGGTCATACCTACCGTGATCAATACTCTGAAGTTTAGTTCGTTTGAAAAGTGCCTGTATTGTTAAAAATATTTTATGGATGCGTGTTCGAAACACATGAATGGTTTGATATATTTCAGTTTCAGTTTGAAACGTATTATTTTTTGTTGAATATTACTTTTTGTTAGCGATATTTCTACGTTTTACAGCTTTAATAAAATAGTGAAATCTGCATACGATCAAGCGTAGTGAATAATAATTCAGCAGTAGTTTAAGGGCGCCTTCAAATTAGTCGCTTAGTGCCGCGCGGCAGCAGCGCAATTGTCGCGCTGCTTTGTTAATCCATACTAATAACAAACGCGCGGCACTTAGCGACTAATTTGAAGGCGCTCTTAGTAGCAAAATACCGAATCTTTGACTTAGAAACATTGAATATTAATAAAATCTTTCAGTGCCTATTTTCCAATACATTTTAATCACTGAAATAGGACACCTTTATTAAGAATCTTTATTAACAAAATACATTCTTCAACAACAAACAACGAGTAATTCTTGCTAATCTGCTCGACTTTCAGCTATCAAGAACTTTCCAGACTGATTGTATCGTGATAATGGTTACGATAATACTATAAGATCACAAATTGTTAAATTTTCACAACAAAACTATGTCTTACTTGACTGGCACAGAAATCGAGTCAAAGACTCAACCTACATGGGAATCGAGTCATCATGTTCATGCCTATATCCTAACTAATTTCGGGTCAGCTTCTTCGTTCATATATTTGCCATTGTATTAATAGTCACCATTTTCTAGCCACATATATCACCTTGCACACATTCCATCCATCTTTTCTTTACCACTATAACCCATCATCTGCGTAACCTTTTCCCAACTATATTGGGGTTGGCTTCCAATCAAACCGGATTCAGCTGAATATCAGTATTTCACGTAGAGCGGCTGCCTACCATACCTCCACCAAAATCCATTAACTGCGTAACACGGTAGTTCTTGACAAGACTGGAGTCAGATTGACTGGCTTCTGACAATCCGTAACGACTGTCAAAGATCTACAAATGACAGCCGGCACGAACGGCTTTACCATTATTACCACCCCATTCATAATCAAAACTTTCATCATGACATGGTCCTTGAATTTTGGCTACCTTTACATATGACTTTCGACAAAACGTTAGCGTTCAGAAGCATTATGACATAGAAATCGACTCGAAGCTTTTAAACGTTTTATTTACCAGTCCTTTGAGCCATCTGCTCTTGACATTTCTAGGTCATGATACAGCTTTTAATTTTCAAATTTCCTTTTTCAGTTGGATTTTCCCAGCTGTTCCCCCATAATAATGAACTGCAGTAGGTCGCAGCAGTCTTTTGAAATGTTTCATTTTTTGAAAGAAAAAATAAAGCTCTTCGTTATACTGCACTACGGCTTAATGAATAAAGCACTTTACGCAATGATATTTTAATTTTATTGCTGTCGCATTTCAATTTCAGTTTTTAATTGCTCGGTGGTGGTAAATATTGGATTTATGTTTACCTTGGTATGATTGCTTGGAGAAAAAATCACAAGAAATGCTATGGGAAGTCTTTTTCATAGTAGTGGGAGAATAAACATAGGTTCATGAAAAACAAATGTTTTACACAAACAATCACATCTGGAACCAACAGAGGAGTTGTTATAGTAGACCCATATTTCGCCAGTCATGTATTTGATGTCTTCCGTATAAAATTATTAGTTTACTAGATAACCTACTTTTATACCTACACTAGTTGACCCGCGCAACTTCGTCTGCGTCACAATTTTCATTACTGCTCCTCTCCTATTGGTCTTAGCGTGATGATATATATTTTTTCAAATCGGACCAGTAGTTCCTGAGATGAGCGCGTTCAAGTAAACAAACGAACAAACAAACTCTTCAGCTTTATATATTAGTATAAGTAAGTATATAAGATTTTCTATTTCGAGCTGTACCAGTGTAGCCATTTTCATTTTGCGTCAAAAGACCTGCAATCCATTTTCAGGTAGTAAGCCTTCCAGCAAAGGTGCATGTCAAACAAACAGATATGTTCATTATCGATTTATTTAATTGTAGAGGCATTTATTATTAGAAGGGAACATAATCTAAATAAATTAACAAATACTTAATTATCATACACTAATTAACACGAAATTATGTACAAACGCGTATAAAAACAAAATTAATCATTGGGCATCAAAAAAATAATCCACATCGCTGTCAATGGCAAAAGTTCCCAGAACACTGGCAGCATTGCCGCGTTGAATCGTTGAATCGTTGATGTTCATTATTAAGAAAATATACGCGGTTTTATTCATGAAATAGATGCAGTTTAATTCATGTACAATTTACGGTCGACGAAAACTAATGTTTTGCGTTATTTTAATACGTTGAAAACGGTAGGCGAAAGATAGTTGGTGAAATCCGTTTTTGTGAAGATAATGACGATGTTACGGTCGGTCGCCGGCTGCCGACTGTTCATTTCACGTTTTAACTTTGTTTTAGTGCTCTCATTATTTGTATATAAAAAAAAGATGATATTTCAGTCGTTAAACATACATGTAATTTGTTCAAAGATGTTGAATGTACTTTGGTTTTTTTTTATAAATGTAAGTAGAATATTGTATTATTTCTTTCAGAGTATGGTTCAGGTGTAAAGTTTTTTAATTGTAACCGAGGCGTTATCTAGCCAATAGTTCAATGACACATGATCACGCTTGTTTTTCAAAACACTTGCGAATAAAAAAACAACAAACACGACCAGTACGCAATATTCTTTATGTAAGTAAGTCATTTCTAGAACCAGAATATCTGGACTTACACTCAAGAGCACAAAAACAAACAAGTCTTAAAAACAAAACGAAAGATAAAAAAGCTCCAACGAAACGTAATCGCTAATAAGTAAGGATATTTTACGGCTTGTCATATTTCATCGAGTTTTCAGGGTTCCGTACCCAAAGGGTCTGAGCCGGACCCTCGTGTTGTGGCACCTCGGTAATAATATGGTCCGCCTGCTCGGGACGAAATAATTATGTTTACTGAAAGTAATCTCATGAAACAATCTAAACTAATATTGTAAAGAGGTATAAGGATTTGTATATTCTAGAACCACTGATCCGGTTACGAAAATTTAGACTGATAAATGATATTTATTTTGTAGGTAGATTAAATATGACACTTTTACATGTCAATTGTTTTTGGTCATTTAAAATTAAATGACCAAAAAGATTGACATTCTCTTTTAAACTTTTGACAGTCTTTTTTAACCTGTGATCATCTGGACGCAATAGCCGTTGCGACGCCACAACAATTGAATGGTTTTATTGTAAAAAAATCGGCGGCCGCCATATTTTTTTGTCGATCGGGGGCCAGAGGATATTAAACACTACGTTTTATAAAAAGTAGAAGTTTAAACTGCGTGATTTGGTATGGCATGTGGGATGCCATTAATTAAGCGTCCATTTCCGTTGACTCCCAATGGCACACACGTGTGCCGACGACGACTAACAGGTTAAACTTTAGACTGTCTCTTTTAGGGTCCATACAATCGTAGTGGTCAAATGATACGATAACCATGTAGATTAATGTCTGACGTGGTCTTTTGAAGAAAGTACCTCACTTTGAATGGTGGAAAGCTATGCTATTGTGTGAGTGTCATAAACAACTTTTATTCCGGAAAATGCACGGGACAAGTAAATTAGCTGACAACTTATCCTGCAAGCAAAAAATAATTCTGGGCCCTAAATTGCCGTCGCGGAACCTTTCTTGTATTTTTGTGTGATGTTTTATGATTGGACTCCGGGCTGAAGTTTGCATTTGAGATTGACGTTTAAAGGAGTATTCGTTTTTACCAGACACCTTGGTCTGGAAACAGTTTTCTGATAGGTTTCTCCAGATTTTTAAAGCGAAAAGGATATAAGCATACTCAAGTCATTTTATCTCGTCTTTGTATCAATTCATTTGAGGTGGACACAAATGTTTTCTTCCATACTCCCTCTTTCCTAGCTTTACTATCTTTAACACTACTTATGTAATGTTTTATTCTTTTATCTTTCCTATAACTTTCATTTCTCTCTGCTTTTATAGCTACAACCTGAAGATTTTTAAGTCTAGGTAAGCGAGCTCCACAGCATCACTTTTCATCACGTGAGATTGTGGTCAACAGTGAGTCTATCAATAATACAAACCAAAAAACCAACCAAAAACAATAACAAGAAACTGTTTTTTTACTTTCTTTGAAGTGTATCTAAATATGATCTGCACTATATTATTATTATTTCCTTTATTAATTTTATGCATATAATTTTACAAAATTGGTATTTTTAATAAAAAAAAACCGGCCAAGTGCGAGTCGGACTCGCACACGAAGGCTTCCTTACCATAAACCTTATTTTTTATAGTCAGCCTTTGTTTTTAAATACATAATCTGTGAAAATTTCAACTGTCTACCTGTTACGGTTCTTGATATACAGCCCGCTGACAGTCAGACGGACGGACGGCGGAGACTTAGTAATAGGGGTCTACCGGTTCTTAGTAACACCGTTCTTAGAAGTCGTAATAGGGTTCGTAGTAGTAGGGGGTAGGGGAACCTAAAAAGTATAAAGTAAAGACTAATCCATTCCATTCCCTTCTCTTACTTACTCCACTCATACCTTAACGTATCATTGAAATATTAGCTGCAAATTGGCGACTTAAATTTTCCGTTCTTTGTTCTCAAGTTTACGCCAACGTCTCTCAACTTTACGGCAGCGTCTGTGAGTGTGCTGAAGACATAAAGAGTCGACTAAGCGAATAATCGAGTCTATCGCCGGAATCGATACAATCATTCTGGTCACGAATACAGTTCTCGAAAGTTCTGAACACGGAGTTCCGTTTCACGTAGCATAACGGTTTTTCAACATTATTATCGAGTTATGGAATTTAGATGATTGTAGTGAAAGGCAAATTTCGATTGAACTCGCCTAGGTTTCAGTTCAATCATCAGCTGAAATGTTAACGCAATTACTGAATTCGATATTAGTTCATACGAAATGCTGAAACCCAATAATACGGAAAGCGTTTATCCTGAAATTCGATCAATTTTGGCAAATTTGTGTTTATGTCCACTTCAACTGAATTGATGACATTTGTGCATTGAAAATATTTTTTCTATGCATCGGCAAAGCAATTACGTAAATAAAAATTGTCACTTAATGAGCAATATACATCATCTACCTAGCCTTCAACTACATATATTGGGGTCAGCTTCCAGTCAAACCAAATTCAGCTGAATACCAGTATTTCCGTGGAGCGGCTGCCAACCAGACCTTCACAACCCATTAACTGGGTAACACGGTACTTCTTGGCAAGATTGGAGTCAGATTAACTGGCTTCTGACAATCCGTAACGCCCTTCAAAAGTTTTCCTGAGACGTAAACTGTTAGAATTTAGAAATTATTTATTTGTAACTGTATATTTCCATAGGTTATGTTACGTTTGTTTTTACTCTGCAACACACTATCATCTAGCTTTTGCCCACGACTTCGTACGCGCATATCCCGTTTTTTATTCGTCCCCGTTATCCTCTCCTAGTGCTTCCCTACACTCCCCAAGGAACCTACATGCCAAATTTCAGCTTTCTACCACCATAGTTTCGGCTGAGCGTTGTCTGTCAGTCACTCATTCAGCCACTCAATCTGTCAGTAACAGAAGAATTTTATATATTAGGATGAAACCGCTCTTGAGAAATCTATCTCGCCTGTCAGTTGGCGATGGAATCACTATCTGTACTCCATACGTTTCCAGACGGTGTCAATATCCTGATTTTAATACTAGTAAAAAGACCACTATATCTATTATTCACGGCCCTATTTCCATACTTCAAAGTGAGCAAGCATAAAATAAAGCATATTTCTTATATCTCCCTGATTCGTATGGCCGTGGGTATCGGAGTGAGCATTTGAACAAGTGAAGCGCTAAAACTATCGGCTTAGTGTGCTCAGACGACTCGCGAGCGTCAGACGATGAAATTACACGGACTTGGGAAAGTCCTATATATCTGGGACTGTTTACAATTATATGGATGTCTAGCTGCAGTTAGGAATGTAAGCCGATTTTGTGTAGCTTAGAAAATAAGTAGTTTAGAGACAAAATTGTTGGGTTTGTAAGAGCGATTTCTTGAAAGAGTTGTCGGCAGAGTTGGAAGGAAATAAAATTCGAATGGCCAACATAAAGTTACCGAAATAACAGCTTAATAAAGACTCCATTTTGTGAAAACCATCTGTAGGTATAAAAACATCAATTACCTAAAATCTACACTTTTTTTTCCAGGATGGATAATCGAATGACTCCCCCGGCTCTGGGCGGAGCAGAAGGGAGTGTCAAACTCTTACTGACTAAAACCCATCCGTGTTCCTTCTGACGCCCTTTGCGTTCCAGGGTCGCGGTGACTGTTTCGAACAAATTCCGCAACTCTTGCATTCCTAAAATCTACACTCCCACAGTAAACACAACCATAAATTGCGTAATTTTTCTCTTCTCACTTTCAAATAAAGTTACCTTATCCCCTTCACGGCTATATTACGGCAAATAATAATAAAGACCCATCAGCAAAGTTGAACGACAATCGCGAATGCACTCATTTGCGAACTAAATTGCATTGTATCTTCGGTGTTTATTCCCTAATTTGTTATTCATAACAGACTTCGAAACGACGATAGTAGCAAAACTTGGCGGGGGCTTGCGTAGTTGTGCCTTGCGACTTGCCTGTTTAGATACGAAGTCTGCCAGAATAAGGACTTCGCAGTTTGCGCTGCTGAGTGTATGGCTTTAATTGAGTCTTAATTTATTGTATTTGTTGGTAAATAAACGGTCTTACATTCAGTCAAAAAAGAATCGGGAATGGATGATTTGTTTATGGTTCCAAATTCAAATTTTTGTTTTTTTGTAGTTGTTAGATTGGCACAACTGTTTTCCATTTTGGTGCGGAGTTTGAGTTGCATCTGTTATTTATATTAAATACAGTGCTGGTTTTAGTAATATCATATATAGTGTGTATTGCGAATTTCATAATGGACAAAAATATCGAACAAAGAGTTTGTCTTAAATTTTGCATCGCCAATGGAATTTCGTGTTCGGAGTCACTGAAAATGTTACAGAAGGCTTACGGTGAATCGACTTTATCAAAAACTCGTGCTTATGAGTGGTTCAAAGCGTTCAAAAGCGGTCGAGATGTGATGGAAGATTTGCCTCGCTCTGGTAGGCCGTCAACGTCTGCAACTGAAGTTAACATCGCAAAAGTGAAGGAAATAGTGACTGAAAATCCCCATTCAACTCTGAGAGAGATAGCCGCCGAACTTTCTGTATCTCACGAGTCGATCCGTACCATTTTAACTAATCATTTGGGTATGAAACATGTTGCTGCTCGGCTAGTCCCAAAAGATCTGAATTTTCTCCAAAAACTCAATCGCATGAAAGTCGCTGAGGACATGCTAGAACGAGTCAGTTCGGACCCAACATTCATGAAACGCATTGTTACTGGTGACGAGACGTGGGTTTACGAGTTTGACATGCAAACTAGTCAACAAGCTTCGGAGTGGCGCCTTCCAACTGAACCGAAACCGAAAAAACCACGCCAAAGTCGATCAAAAGTCAAAGTCAAGTTGACTGTTTTCTTTGACTATCGCGGTGTTGTGCACTCTGAATTCTTACCGGAAGGTCTAACGGTAAATAAAGAATATTATTTGAGCGTTATGCGGCGTTTAAGAGAGCAAATTCGACGAAAAAGGCCAGATTTGTGGAAAGAAAATTCTTGGATTTTGCACCACGACAATGCGCCTTCGCACAAGGCTATCATTGTGAACGAATTTTTAACCAAACACTCAACAAATACCATCCAGCAGCCACCATATTCACCAGATATGGCTCCTACTGACTTTTTTCTTTTTCCTAAACTCAAATTACCACTTCGTGGCACCCGTTTTCAATCGATAGAAGACATAAAGGAGAATTCGCGGCGAGAACTCAACTCAATTCCGGAAGCAGCGTTTAAAAAATGTTTTGATGAATGGATTATTCGTTGGCGCAAGTGTATCGTTTCTAAAGGAGCATACTTTGAAGGTGATAAAATAAATTTGGATGAATAACAGACATTTTGTGTATTATTGATCTTATCCCGGTACTTTCTTGACAGAGTAGTAACTATGGGTATGAATGTAGTTGTGGGTGAACTTTGAAACTCAATAATAGAGTGTTTTATCATCCCCATTGGCGTGATGCGTTAAAGCGCACTTGAAAGTAGTTAGTTTATTTTCCAGCGCGTATAATTTTAGTGCATAGCTTTTGATTTATTGAAATTCTGTTCATCGTACCAGCTAAACACTTTAATTACATGGTGGACATCGCACCCACAAGAACAAAACGTTTTGGGAACACATTCATAATGCGTGCAGCCAACGAATGGTATTCCCTGCCAGAGTCTGTGTTTCCTGATAACTATACCTGGGAGTCTTTAAGTCAAGAGTGAATGGGTTACTTCTAGGCAGGCGTGCTACATCTTCGACCACATCATCGCTTACCATCAGATGAGATAATGGTCAAACGCGTGCCTATCAATAGCAAAAAAAAATGAGTTTCTGCCAGTCCATAACAATATAGACAAAAAACTGTCAGAGAAAACGGCTATCGAGTCTTTAATGTAGGTATATCAACATGCGCTACCGACACTGCGAGGTCAATCTGAAACATTTTGGCATTTGACATTCGCCATCGCCGATGAATGGCGTTAATACTTTATGTTGTTAAGAGGCTCTTTTTAACCGACTTCTTCAAAAAGGAGGAGGATCTATGTTCGGTTGTATGAATTTTTTTTATGTATCGTCACCGATTTCTCCGCCAATTCTGGACCGATTTTAAACATTATTGTTTTATTCGAAAGCCTATACTCCTAAGGGCGTTCCATTGTCACCAAGTTAGAATCTGATGATGAAATCCCATGAAAATCGAGGGAATCCCTCAAATTTTATTTATTTATTTTATTATATTTGGGTGCCTTACGCTATAAATACTTAATAAATAGGGGTAAACAGTAAGCTAATTGACAAAAAGCCATTTACGAGCCTTCACAGTTAACAAAAGAGTAGGTAATTGATGTACAGTTGCAAAATTAATTAACCATTACTACAACTGCTAAGTTTTATAAGCACATACACTGTATTTCATAAACTTTTTAACGCAATTCAGATATTTGTGCCTGGTAATCATCATCTCATGTTGCTGAGCTGATGATGGAAGGTATAAGTCAGGATCTGATTGAGATCCCATCGATCTCAAGAAAAATGTTTGTTCAGCGATATTTTCGCCAATTGTTAACCGATTAGGATGATTCTTTATTTTGTTTGCAAGAGTATTCTCTCGGACTGGTCCCATTTAAATTTGGTGAAGATCTGATGAAGAACTTCGGAGTTAGGCAACGGAAATGTCTGTTGATTGTTTACACCATTTCATAACATAACATCACGCCGGCACGCAGTGTTTGTGGTTTCACTTTTTAGTGATACCTGCGTACTGCGTACCACGGATGTAACTTTAATTTCGGAAGTCGGTGTTCAAAAACGAAAAATCCAAAAACACCGACTTCCGAAATTAAAGTAATTTTTTACTTTGTAGTGTTTTGTTTTTGGAAGTCGGTTTAATTTTTTCGTTAAAAAGTTTTTTTCCTTTAACCAATTATAACGAAAACCTAAACAAGTTAGCTATGTTAGAACTTCAAATACCGGACTTCGCTCCTCGTTTTTCTATACATTCCAAATACACGTCCTATCAGCTGGAGATCTAAACAACAGGGTACTAGGAATCGCCGCCAGGCGCCGACTAGCCGCGACCTGCTGCGAACCGCTGCGATCGCGATGTTATCATCCAATGCTTCATTTGCATTTAGAAATGTGCAATACAAAGATAGTACCCAATCCAACCTACTGCCTCCCCAATGTATTTAACGATTCCTCTTGGATTCAGATCTTCAAAGGATTCGATGTATCTTTGAAAGCGTTAAACATTAGCTTCGAGAAAATCGAGTGAATAGGCGACCGGGTGCCGCCAACGTTGACCACAAACTACTGGAATAGTTTAGACCTCCATTAACATAGAGAAATTTGAATATTATAAGGAGGTCGTTTGTTTATATTTCTAAAGGGTAGATAATATCTGAATGCTGTGAAGAAAATTCTCTAATAAAAAACTACTACACCATTTCTATTCAAGGTATTACTACGGTTCTTTTCTGTTGGATAGCTTATGAGTATGAAGCTGCAGGAAAAAGCTTCTGTGGTAATTCTTGTAGATACATACTACAGTCGCGTGGTCAAAGACCGTCCCAAGTATTTAGAAAAATAAATATGGAGGCAGGAATCGATGGCCACGAGGCGCGACGTCGGGCCGACGACCGCTACAAACGCCACTGCACTGATGTTATCCGATGCAATATTCATATATAAAATCGAATACTGTTTTATTTGATCGTAAATACTTGAAATATTATTATATATAATTTTGTAAGTTGCATGCGCGACTTGTGAGAATTTTATATGACTTTTACTCTGTGGAGTACCTACTTAGGTTTATTTAAAAAAGTACATATTTAAAGGTCCATGAATTTTAAAGTTGCTACAAGTTTAAAACTTCAAAATTTAGAGATTTATTGAAAAGTAAAAAGCGAAAAGATTCAGTGAACGAACTCGAAGAGTAATTTATATAGCCAATTTCATAAAAAAAATCGTTGACCCTAAACCATTTGAGCCGAAATAACTGCAAAAATACTAGATAATACGCGCCTTTATCCGTAATCTTACTTTGACATATTTCCTGTAATGTTTGGCTTTGCTATTGTGTCGTGAGTAAACACAATAATAATAAAGCTTTGTGAGATAAACACTTCTTCAGGGCTATAAGCAGTAAAGGGCAGCCGAAGTGGGTAAAGGATGGCTCAATTTTCGTATACGGGGTCATATTCCTGACATAGTTATTAAGTGACTAATCTTGACGTTTTGATATTTTCTAGGTCTAAAACTGTTCCGTTACTGAGTGACTGACAGACAACGTACAGCCGAAACTACTAGTCGTAGAATGCTGAAATTTGGCATAAGGGTTTGTTGGGGAATGTAGGGACTAGGTGAGTACTAAGAGAGAAATTCCCGGTAGCTACAACCAGGGTGTCTTTAAGTCAAGAGTGAATAGGTTACTTCTAGGCAAGCGTGTTCCATCTTCGACCACACCTTCGCTTACCAACAGGTGAGATAGTGGTCAAACGCGTGCCTACCAAAATTAAAAAAAAGAAAAGGAAAAACGGCATATTATGTGCGTCCGAAATCGCCAATTTAGTATAAATTAAAATCATTCATTAGATACTGAGTCAGCTGTCATTTAAATCATTGTCAGAATCCAGACAATCTAACCCACCACACATGTCATGACATGTCACCGGTCGGCGACCACTCATGGCAGCCACCAAAGGACACGTCCTTAGGTGGCTGCCATGAGTGAGTGAGTACTTACAGGAGTAACCTGTAAAAGGACTGATCGCCTGAGAAAGCATTTAACCTATCAATTTCCAAAAATTTGCCAGGTTCCTGGGATATATTATTATGTCACAGGAACAAAGCCGCAGAAAAAGGCTAGTATCTAAGCATTAAACATAACTCACATACATTCGTGTCTAATAAAACCATTCTAAAACCTTTATCTGTGCGTCCACTATTTTATATCAACAGTATTTCCCTACATGTCTCTGACGTCATCGCCATTGTGTAGTCTAGGCTCACAACGTGGCCTAGTAATATTTAGCTACGAGCTTCTGACATGACCTAATAACGAAGTATTACAAGCGACACACTGAACAACATGTTACATGAAAATATAGCAATAGTTGTTTCATTTTGGCATTTTAGTAGCGGTCAGTGTCCTATCTCTTTATCACTTTGTAGGAAACCGAAGGATTTATTTTAATCCACACTAATTATAGATGATAATATGCGAATATAACTAAACGATCTGTCTGTTAGTTACCTCTTCACGTTTTACAACAGCTGAACGGATTTGGATCAATCTCGACTCACGAGTAGACCATCATCTACCTAGCCTTTTCCCAACTGTATTTGGTTCGGCTTCCAGTCAAACCGGATTTAGTTGAATACCAGTAATTTACGTGGAGCGGCTGCCTACCAGACCTCCACAACCCATTAACTGGGTAACACGATACTTCATGGCAAGACTGGACTCAGATTTACTGGCTTCTGACATCTATAACGACTACCAAAGATCTACAAATGATAGCCGGGGCCAACGGCTTAACGTGCTTTCCGAGACACGGAGGAAACACGGAGGAAACGGAGGAAAATTTATCTAGCCACAAGTAGACCATGTCCTGGAATAGACATATGATAGAAGTGTTTCTTTGGGATAATATTCAAATTCCACGCGTTCAACGCGTTAAAGACAGCTTTAAGAGCGGGTTTCACCAATGGAACTGTAATGCTATTCTGTAACAACATTTTCGTGTCTCGACAGCGGAATCCGAGGTGAGTATCAAATTACGTCAAACGTAAGACCTTTATGTTGTGTGCAATAAAACTCACTTTGTAAGGTTTGTCAATCAGGTGAAGCTCGATATCGAAATGGTTATTTACAGAATAGACTAGCTAATCGCGATTAGTGCATCTAAGAACGCAGTTGCGTTCAAGAGCTGTCAGTGTCAATATTCCACAGAAAATAATGAAACTGACAGCTCGTAAACGTGGTTTATATGCTGATCGCGTTCAGTTTCATTGATGAAATCTGCCGTTATTCTGTAATTTCGTTTTTTAATGTAAGGATGTCAAAAAGGCGGTGGGCCAATGAGCCCAAGTGCCATGACATTACGCAACATATTCTACAGATTTCTACACCTAATAGAGGGTGAACCAATTAGTATGGCGGGTAACTTGACGTAAGTATTGTTTTAAAGTTATGTATTGCGATGTTTACCCTGTCATTATGCCACTTGGAACACTTTTTCTAGTGGTATACTTGACGTAAAAGGGCATTGTTAGATTGTGTTATACTTTTTTTCTTGGCTCATATTGCAATTACTTTTTTTCACCTTTCCTTCAAGTTCCGGTTGGTATTTTTTGTGCGAATTTTCAAACGTGGTGGTGTCTACAACACGTTTGAAACATAATATTTTGTCTAAATGTTCCAGATCCAAAACAATACCTATATTCCACTTACCCTAATCAAAAATCTCCTCGAAAAAAAGTCGTCAGCCCAAGCTCCTTACTTACTTCTCATTAGACACCCGTTACACCGACACGCATCACGCTCGCCTCATCTCTAATTACACTATGTTCGTAGCTCAACCGCGCCGCAAAGTGCATTAATCCTACGATTATGAGAGGAGGATTTTGTAACGGTGTCATAGGCAGCCTTTGAATTTTAAGTTGGAGTTTCACTGTTGAGATCACGCTTGGAAGTTTCAGGCACTTCAAGTTAAGTCACAGGCTACACGATATAAGTACATCGGGAGCATAAAAACTCAAGATAAAAGAGATAATAATAATAATTTATTTGCAATAAGATGGAAAAATAAAATGATGGATAAACTCGTAGGTGATATTTCAGGAAAGGTATTTTAATACCTACCTACCTGCTAAGGGAAACAAGCAAACAGGATTCCTGATGGTAAGTGGTAACCAGCACTTATCTACAAGACCGAAAGTATCACAGGTGCATTACAATAACTACTACTCCTCCTAGCCTTGGTCCCATCATGTGGGGTCGGCTCTCCTAGTCATTCTTCGCCAAGACATTCTGTCCTGGGTTGTCGCAGAAGTGACATTTGCGCCCTTCATGCCCTTATTTACAGCGGCTATCCATGTGAGTCGAGGTGTATTACAATAACAAAGCTGAAGTGTCTCAAGTGCCTGTAATCACACCCTTACTTCTCCAACTTGTAAACATCACCGCAATGTTTCGATATTTTAAACTTCTTCTCATACACTCGTTAAGAGGAAACATGGGCGGCGAGACGTACGTTTTTGTATGTAAAAAGTCATAATTCAAGGTTTGGTTCTCTGATATTGGACCGATTTTTTCCATTTTGATGAATTATAAACCGTATAAGCAATAGAACCATCAAAAAATGCTCAATATTGAGCATTTTTGCAAAATTGTCCGATAAATCGCTGTCAACAGAGGCCTAGTGTACAAAGGCAACTATTTATCAAAAAAGGAAAACATGGGGCACACAGTATACATCTTTCTTAGGTTTTCAGTTTGCGAAACATCTCTTAAATCAGTTCAGTATTGGAGAGAAAACAGGCGAGAGCCAAACCTCGAATGACTTACATACAAAGTCTCGCCGCCCATGTTTCCAACTTAATAAAACTTCAATAAAAAGGAGTATAAAGTCTGATAGAAACTCCTAGTAATTATCCGTGAGCCAATCTGTGATACTGTAATGAACTCACTGATACTGTATTTTAAATTCACGAGGAAACTTTAAATTATGTCTGAGAGAATGCGCTGAGAATTTTCCACTAGAATAAGTTTGATTACCGAGTTTGAAAAATACTGTATTACTTAACAGTGCTAAACATTTTATAGTTAAAGATCTGAGGTCTTTCTGGGGAGCTATGAGATTGTTGGTGTAAAGCAACAACAAGGGGACATAGAACCATTGTGGCATAGCCCCCCGCCGTCAATATTAGAGCGATATTTCTAGATATAGACACTATGTTCAGACGTCTTTTACTCTTCAAAAAGGATCAGCGATTCCGCCGGTATTGAGGACATCCAGAGGAGGTGACCACTAACTACCTGGAAAGTCACCTGCTTTCTTCCACTGAATGGCAAAAATCTGGCGATCTCTAAACATGGCATGCAATTTTCGGTCCATCTGTAAAAACCATGTGATAAAAATCCAACGAAAGCACGTGATGTGGTACTAAAATACACATTGTGATATAATATTCTATAACGTCTAATTACAAGCCGTTATGATGCTGTAAATAAATAATTATTGCCGTCATTTACCCATGAATATCAACTGCCTGACAAGGACCAACCTATAAACATACAATTAACAATTCTGTAGGGGACAATATGGCGACAATCAGACATTTGACAATCGGTTTGTTGTATCGTAGTATCGACCTATGTTGTAAATGGCTTAACATTTCCCCATCCGCTTTCTACACACGGGATGAAGATTGAAGATTGTGTAATTAATATGTCCGTATCGAGACTACTAAAGGTTTCAAACCCTACACCACCCACGATATCATAGCACTGTTTATTTTAGCACAAAACCAATAGACTATGCTAACACGTAAACACCTGACATTTATAATCGCTTTATAAACATCACCCGTCCTTGTCATTTTCATGTCAATGGAGTGAAAGGGCAATACTCTGCAGCACCATTTATAGAACATCGAAAGTTTCTTGGTAAGAAACCCTTGCTCGTGACACACATTCACCGAACTGCGCCCACGCCACCAAATGTCCTAATGAAATTAGACTCTATGTCAACGCACTAAGGTTACGAACTTCGATTGAGTTCGGAGGGATTCGGTCGTTATCGTACGTGGTTCGCCCCCTTTAAGGGTACGCATAAAGCGGCACCCCACTTCATTAAGTGTTCGACGACCTGAGCGATTAACTAAGGAGATTTACTTTTATATGGACGCCAAGCCACACGTTTACACTGGCCTTATGTTATATCGGCACGTGTAAAAATTAATTGTTACGACAGCACTAAAGTGTTTTAGGAACATTTTTAGTCAGTTTTTACTGAAACGAAGTTTATGTTGTGGACAGAAAAAATAATAAAAATCGCTGTAAGAACCGCGAGACATTTTCCAACAGATTTTCTTTTTGTGTTTATGACGCATTATTAAGTGAATAGGTCTATAAAATCGTGTCGTGCAAAAGATAGTATCAAACAATTGTATATTAAATTCTGTTCATAAACTGGGAGCAACTATTTGCTTCTACATTGAATGTTATCTTCACGCTCATCGTCACAATTGTGCAGAAGTTGTGACGGATTCATATCATAATTTACATTAGAGTGTATTACATTTAGTTCACGACACTGTTACGACTGTTTTCACATAAACTGTCGAGTTTTTTATATAAGATAATGAAAGTAACAAATATTATAGACAAATTAACGACTAAAGCGTGTTGAATGATCAAAGTACCTATCTTACTTTAAAACCAACAACCACATTTATAACGCTCACCAATGCGCTGCCACCAACGTAGCCGTGGAAATGCCAAAGTTTTGGGCCACTCAAATTAAGATACAGTCGCCATGTCGTGCAAGCGACGTGAAGAACGACCATGCAGCCCAAAACATAGGTGTCCACCAAATCCCCTGTACCCACACATTCTATGATCATCATACAAACCGAATTGAACACGACCCGTATTGAATTGACGAGTCGGACTGTGCAAACGCCACGCAATTTTACGATTTAATATTAAACAACAAAAACCATCTCTTCACAATTTTACTTACCGCATCCTCACCAGTTACGAGAAAACACAAATACACCAATAAACATTTTAACGATAAGAAATGTGGATAGTAAAATATTCATAGGATGTCTTTAAAGATTTAGGAGCGGCTTAAAAGAGGCACGCAGGGAATATATTTAGTACCATCAAGCACACTTTGGCATCTACAAAATCAGCACTTACTGCTTCGGAATAAAGACGTCGAATTTTAACTGTAACCATGGATGTTGACTGTACGGTAACGCCTCTTTACAAGGTCAAAGAACCAGACAGTGGGGGAAACTGTCTGGTGGAGTAAGTAACACTAAACGTACTTGGTAAACACGACTGGGTGCGAAATGGTCTGTATGTATGTATGTGCGTGATGGTAGGAGCGATAGTAGATAATACGAACGAGTTCACAGAATCCTATCGGATCCTGGTTTGTTAACTAAGAAGTGAAGCATTGTGAAACTGGTAAAAATTTGATTAACGGTCGATTTTGAAATAATCAGATTTGCAAGTTCTACCTGAGAAACAAAAATGGCGGTTTGACCGTTTTTGTATGAAGAACTACTTGCCCCCGCTACTTCGTCTGCTCCGCTCATATTGGTCATAGCGTGATATATAGCCTATAGCCTTCCTCGATAAATGGGCTATCTAACACTGATATTAGCGCGTTCTAGCAAACAAACAAACTTTTGAACTTTTTGGGCTTTATAAATATATTAGTAATATATACTAGTTGATCCGCGCAACTTCGTTTGCGCCACAATTTTCATTACTTCTCCGCTCCTATTGGTCTTAGCGTGATGATATCAAATCGGACCAGTAGTTCCTGAGATTAGCGCGTTCAAGCAAACTCTTCAGCTTTATATGTTAGGAAAAAGATATGTCAAAAAACAGGCATATTTATTCTTCAGGCAAAAATTATCCAACTCATACAAAATAAAATTAACCCTAGGGTATAATATAATCATTATACCTTGTGTAAAGGAATAGTCACTACGCCCAAAGGACAAATCTACCAGAATATTGCAGGTTTTTCTCATAAAAAAAAACACGTAACAGTTTTCCAAACTTCGTTTGTCTCGTATCCAAACGTTTTAATAACTGCGGACAACCGAGACCGTTATTAACTACTGCAGCTTTAATTTCCCAACGGATGCGACTACGACCATACGAGTGTTTCTTCCAAGTCTCGGCGAAACTTGCAGTGCGGCATTCATACACTGCATTCAAATTGCAATAACAAAACTTTTGTTTTGTCTCAAGAGATCCACACGACTTCTTGAGTAAGGCTAGAGATAAAATTAAAACTATTTTAATTTAATATTTCAAATTCTTGAAGTTCGTTTTAAAATTCTCTCTTTGTTGTCTGTCTGGAACATTTTAATGTTAAATTCATTCAGCTTGATAGTTTGTTAAAGAGAAATGTTGAATTGACAATTTGCAGCGGCCTTTCATGATATTAAAGGGTCAGGTCGGCCTGAGGAAATAGGTCAGGTGGGTATAATGTAGTATGATATGCAGCTACAGGCTCTGGAAGTTATGATATCGTGTCAAGTTTTGCGTATCTTTCAGTTAAGTCACGTTTCGAATATATAGAATATATTCATCGTAACTTATTACTCAATCCGTTCAATAACTCGTATTTAGGGACTGCTTCAGTTTCATATTTGCGTGTTATGCTTTCTGTTTTTGCTTCTATCTATGATGCTCGAGCGTCAGTAAACATTTACACGAAAAAGCAACGAGCACTCTCGAGTATTGCACAGAAACTAAACGATATATCAACAGCAATACACGTTGCAGTGCGATAAATAATGAAAAAAACTTCCTCGCAGTTCCTAATCATGGCGTGCCAAGGGACTGCAAATCACTTTTTGCTGACACAAAGGCATAGACTATGGGCATTATAGAATTCAATTTGAGTGATGCTCATCGTGTTTCTGTACCGGTAAGGGTATTTGGAAGGGCACCATATTTGGCAAAATCTGAGGAATCGTAGTGGAATATGACAACACGACATCAACAAGCATTTAACCATAGACCCTAAATAGATATGATGACACAAAAGAAGAAACAAAGGAGACAAACTGTTCTTTGTTCCTTGTTTTGACCTGAGTACAGGAAAATAGATGGCGACGCTGACATTCGGGAGAGGCCTTTTCCAGCAGAGAATATCTATCAGCGAGCATTATTCCAGCAGCATAGAGGCAGCTGGTCCATTAAAAGAAACATAATAATCTACATTGATTCCAGCCACAGTTGCCTCAATAATTGCCAAAAACTGCTCGTGTCCTCGTAGCTAAGGTACCCACAGAACAGGTGGCTGTCATGTCGTGATTTCCCGAGGGAGGGCGCCCACGCGCATATCGTGCGAAACGAAACGTTGAAATGAGCACGTTTGATCGTAAACGCAATAAGCGAGTGGTGGGGCTATAATTTTGTTGCAATCAGTTTGCTGTTTACAAGACAGAGATGGCTATTAGATTTTGACCACTTTTTCATTTATCTATACTAATATTATACAGAGGTGAAGTTTGTGAGTTACGTGGTTGAAGGGGATCTCTAGATCTACTGAACCGATTTTGAAAATTATTTTACTAATAGAAAGCCACGTTATTTCTGAGGGGCATAGGCAATAAATTGACCCGAAAAGTACCGCCCAACGAAGTGGGTACGGGTCAGCTAGTTTTATATATGTATTTTTAGCCTGTTTTGTCCCAGTGCTGGGCAAAGGTCCATCCAAATAACAATTTCTCACAAAATAATTGGTTTCAAATACGAACTGCTGTCAATAACATTGCCTCGTCTCCTCTACCATATAAAGCTAAATAAATAAAACACTTTATTGCTTACCATGAGAACATAAAAATCTTTTTTTATCACCATTCCGCTATACGATTCTGAAACGTGTTCGCTCTTCAAGTAACTCTTGAACCAGAAAAATCATTTAAGGCTCGAAAAGTTTCGATCAAAATGGGTTTTCCACGTCATTGGAGCTACTTCGACGGTATACTGAGCTCTATATGTTAAAGTAAAAACTTTAGATACACTAACTTTGCTTATTTTTCTGTTATTAAGTTAAATGGTCATCATCATCTTCCTGCCCTTATCCCACGTTACTAGGGGTCAGCGCAACAAGTTTTTTTCTTCCATTCTGTCCTGTCAGCCGTCACCTTATCACACACAATTCCCTTTCTATAATATCGCTTCTCACACATTCTATCCACCTTTTTTTTAATTCCTCTCCGTCTCCATTAATCCATATTTATATTCATAACTCTTTTACAGTTACATGCGTTTCATCCCTCCCATAAAGTTAAATAGTCGTGTATCTAAATATTTTGTGTAAATTTTTCTGGTTTATAAATGATATCTATATTTATATTAAAAATTGGTTATTTATAACAGTTTTACACGTCCATTTAGACTAATACACCGGTATTTCCTAGCTGACTGAAAAGAAACACGGAAACCAACTCGAGCGGTCAGTCTCTTTTAAAGTTCATACAAATGGTCAAATCATATGATGATCGCGTCGGTTAGTGCCTGAAGTGGTCTTTTAAAGAAATTAGCACATCGATTTGAGTGGACCAATACCGTATGCCCATGCAAATATACCGTATGCGTATGCAAATAGCCGTATGATGTCGGCCGGTGCCGTACGGTACCTACCATAAAAGAATAATACGAGTACCATCCCATCACTTCCCGTGGGTGTCGTAAGGGACTCGCCAGAGAATGGCGATCGCCAACTCTCCTGCCAAGCGTGGCGATTACGGCAAACCCCCCATTAGGGGAAGCCTACGTCCAGCAGTAGACGTTTTTCGGTTGATATGATGATGAATACAGACAGTGCAAGCATTTGTCAGTAATCGTATTGCTCAACTCAGGACTACTGAGGAATACGAAGACTCGACAAACAAAGTGAAAGGTTATTTATATGTCGTGGCCATGCCTGGGGAAACGCTTGTGTCCAGAAATGGACCGCCGGTGGTGTGCATTTTCAGGATAAAGTTCAATGAGAGAAAAAAAAAACGTATAAATTGCACCACTCCTTCCAGAGATAACTCTATTAATCTCGATTTTTTTTTATATCGTAGTATAAGTTTAAATTCATACACCCTTACTGTGTAAGCATCAAAACCACATCTCCCTCGAGATATAAGTGGAAGCACTTAGTGTGATAAATTCTGCAAGCTCGGAGTAATGATTGTGCTTCATCCGATAGCCTTATCAACGGCAATCACAGCGTCATTAAGGATAATAGCGCACGGTTATATACCTTGAGGAATAACCTTGTATAATGCACATAGAAGGTGTACATGCAATGCATTACGCACCTTCATTAGTACATTCTAGATTTTGGTCGTGAAAATCGTTTTCTTAATTATAATATTCGTCGCCTGGTGGAACCCCAGATGTTTTTTTTGCCAAATTATAATATTTTCATTAGCTTGAGTAGAGAAAATTAATTACCTTTGAGCAACAAATATTTCGAGTGGAATTATGAATCATCAACATGATAAAACAAATTACTCGTAATAAATCTTTTCGTCCTTTTTTGCCACAAAAGAGACCGCAGTACTCAGAATTTTAATTAGACCTCCTTCGGGGCATTTCAAAGAATTCCTTCATAATATGCCAATATAAAATTACCTCGAGATTTTTTTCAGAAGATGTCAGTGTTTCCCTCGATATATTTTCATTAAGCGGGCGTCGAGTGGCGATGGCGGGACCGCGGGACGCTCGCCGCCGCTAATTTATTGCATCGCCCTAATACGGAATTTAATAAGGTGCGACTTGAAAATATTCCGCCTTTTTATTCTGTAAATATTGTCCCCATGATGTTAATTAATTAAGCTGCTCTGTTTCGAATACTTTGACACATTGTTGTGATCTATTATGCTGGAAAATGACGAATATTTTTTTTGGGAAACATTTAATTTACTCAGTTATTTTATTGACCGACTTCTCATGTGAACAATGCAAATAATTTCGCACATGACCTTATTCCAAATAATTAATTCCACAGGTCAAACCCGAACCAAGCTTCCTCATGCGAGGAAAATTAATGAAAATTATTCCTATTTTAAAGGTTCACGCCTCAATTAACATTCGGCCTCATTTGCTAAGAACTGTACCAAGACTCATTGAACTGTGACTTTTGAATGAGACTAGAAATTATTCGAGTTTTACCCGAATTTCCTTACCCTGTAATAAAGTATCGTGAGTTGCGGCAAATGTAAAACGGATTTAATATTACCAAAACAAACGTATGTAATTCAGCCATTTTGTTTTCTGACGTTGCTAAAATTCCACACACTCAACGCTTTTTAGATTGGATCGCGATCGTCCGTAGAGAATTCAATTCATAAATAAATATGGCTGCCGACCGACGCTGACGCCATCTTGGCGAGCTTGGCCACCAAAGTGTTGCGTGCGGGGCATGCTAACGGGCCACGCTGCTAGAAAATTTAATATAGCCTATAAATAAATCAGTGTCAAAAGGGTTCAGTCTAGGATCTACGGTAATTAAATCAAAACTAGAAAATGAAATCAGTTCGACAGTTTAAAGCCAGGCAAACGAAGCCAGGTAAAGTTTGTGCTTGGACGAACCATCAATTACGAAAGTTAGTTGTTTCAGTGTTGATGCTGGCGGATAGGAAAGGAAATACTAGAAAGGTACAAAAATCAATAGAATAGCTCGCGTTAATCATCGGTGCATGACTAAGGCTTGTCATAGACTCGTAAACAATATTAATTGCTACGAATACAACAAAACATAAATAGCTCCTTTGTAGTTTTTGAAAATTGTAATCATAATTTACACAGCCGCAACAATTTTTCAATCTCATTCGAGGTAAACAGGTCGGGTAAATAAATCTGTTTCACAAATAAATGAGCCTAAATAAATAAAATTCAGGAATTATGACCCTTTTGTAACAGCCACGGTTCGAAGCTAACCCGTGAGCTCTGAGAAGGCAATATCGTTGTTCAATTTGCATGTACTATCACGAAAGGTGTGCGATTTAGACTTACCTACATATCGAGTAAATAAATATAGGTTGAAGTAATCAGTGTTGAAGCTTTTCGGTTCCATTTAAACCTACGCTAGAACCGACACAGTCATTTGGACAAAAGCTTTTGTAACCGTCACCTGGATAGCATTGACCTATTGATTTTTAACGCCACAGTAAAAATACCCAATTCGCAAAAGTCCGTATTTTAACAAAATGTTTTGCGAACCCTACAAAAAGTTATGATTATGAATGAAAATCAATTTGGTGAAAGTGAAATTTTATTTTTTACCTTTGATGTAATAATTTTGGAGATACATTAATCCGAAATCAGTTAATTTAAATCATGTTTTATGAACAATGATAAATCTAGCCTTTGTGGCTCAAATATACAGGCTGATCCATATTTACCAACAAATGATCGAACAATGGGAGGCAGTCAATGTCGGACACAGATAACAGACTGTGGTTATCAATTCCCGCCACGGTTTAACTGCAGCTTCTGTGGGAATGTAGGGAGAGGAATTAAATGATTTCCCTGTAAGCGATCACACGGATAATTCCATTAGTCGTCTCCTTCGCTTCAAACAAGGACCACAGATTTCAATTGCAACGTTTCTTGAGATCAAAATTCGATTAAACGGAATTCTGTTTGAATTGCAGAATTCAGTGGAATGTCTAACAATTTAGGTTTTTGTTTTTCTTGTAACTTGCTAAGGAAAAAAGGAATGATCGAAAGTATCTTAGTCTCATTATTCCCTTGAATCGGTCGAGAATCGGTTGAATCAGTCCTTCGCTATCCAGGAGGATAGCGAAGGACTGATTTCCATTGCCTCATAAATCACTCAAGGAAAGTGCGTAGATTTGCATCTATTTTGTACAACCTTCATGAGCCATGATTCTGTGCCACATAGGCACAGAATCTTAGGCCTTCTTGTTATCTATCCAACATGTCGACAGATCCTTGCGGGATCGAAGAACCTGTTGGCTGATGGCTATAGGAGGAGTAGCAGCTCCTTAGTGCTGCGGGACCCCTTGTTGCATCCATTCTGTGGGGAGGTGATTTTCTGGCGTGTCATTCTGATTTTTGTAATTGGATCTTTGCCAGGACTATTTCTTTCTTTTTTATGCAATTATTTAATATCTTTCTTTTAAGTATAGAAAATTTTCTTGGATTTCTGGTGCTCTGAAAGCTGCTTCAAAAAAAAGGCGCAGTGCCTTTTCTTTCAAAGGTGCATTATGCAAAAAGACAGCGAAAACTTGTGGACGTTTTTAAGTATTCATCTCGGCTAAGGAAACAAGATATTGAAGACCATTAATCTTGTACTTAAATTAGGTGTCATGGACAATATCGTGTTCTTTAGTATTTCAGGTCCACATATAACAAAACTAACTAGTTTAATAGTAGGTAATGCGTACTGAATCTAATTTAATTACTAGTTTAACTTCGTAGATGTGACAAGCATCAATATCTTAATCAATCTTTATAAAATTCTGCCGTTACTGAGTGACTGACAAGCAACGCACAGTCGAAACTACTGGTTGTAGAAGGCTGAAATTTGACACGTAAGCTCTTGGGGTGAAGTGGAGCACTAAGACAGAGAGGATTTTCCGAAATTCCAGGAACAGAGTATTCACTGCCGAGGTCATTGACTGCTTGGAAGTAAGTACTTGAAATATGAGTTTTAAAAATTTCTTATTTTTTGTTTTAACGTAGATATCGTTACTCATCAGTACAACACCAATTACGTGAATATTATTAGCGAAAATTCACAGCTCCACCAATTTAATTTGACCCTATTATTTTATAAGTTGTGGATTTTTAGATTTGCTAAAACCCGTAGCCACGCTGAGGTGAAGTGCCTCGATTTCATGGTATTGGCTCGTGGTTATATCTTATCGTATCTAACTGCGGGCACAAAGGGCGTTCCGCAGCTTTTGTCGTATTAAATTGGCCACTCAAGCGTTATCATCATACATTTTATACGCGAAATTGGTAAACGTGGTAAACTTTGGCATTCAGTTTTTGAAGTATCGAAAAGTGGTGACCCGGTAGGTAATAGCCCCGACTCACGTGTCGAAGGTTGTGGGTAAGATTACAGGCATGCACATTATGTAATTCACGACACTTGAAGCATAACCTCTTAAGGTTAAAGGGACCGACCACACAATACTGACTTTGTCTGCGCAGACTTTGAACTCCGAACCCACTATTAGGAATTTCCTAGAACCAGCCATTCGAAGTCTTATGACTATGAGTTATGACATCCACCAACTGCACACTGCAAGGCTGATTATTGCCCATACCCTTTCACGGCTAAAAGGCCTGTTTAACAACACTGGGTTCGCTTTAAGCTGATTATGCTGTACTTTTTTGATGATTTGTAAGCCATGCTGATTAATTTTGATTTTTCAACCTGCATTGTTCGACTGTTGAGCAAAGGTGTGTTAATAAATATAATAAAAATATGAAAAAATAATGAATATGATGAATAATTAGCAATACTGAATATTAACTTACTCTTGTTCTGTTCCTGATCTGACTGATCCTTGATGGAGTAGTCTCAGGTTGCGAAACCTACTTTCTCGGTTTAGTACCGCAATAACGTTGGCGGTAGCGTAAATGCCAATTTGTGTTGAAACTGAATAAGCGCCCTTTGGTGAAAACAACGGAAAACCTTCTTTTTCCATACAATTTGACATAAGCGAACGCTAACGTACGTGAAACTCGCACTACACTCTCAGTACCTACTCGTATCTGTGTACTCTAGTAACAGCTACCATGGCTGCATACCGTTCAATACAACTGTACTACCAACCTGTTAGGTTGCTACAATACTGATTGTATTACGACACCCAGGCATCTGATAATTGCGAATAGATACGCTTGCATGTTCGAGCAATTGTGTTACCTATCTAACAATCCAATTACCGATTGTTGTAGCTGTACCTAAATTGTATATCCAATTGTTGTTTCGTAACAGGAGCTTTGAAAACTGTTGACATCATAAGTTTGTAAAAATGCTTCCCAAAAATCGTTTGCTCATTAAAGTCATCACAGGCAATACGCACTGGGATAGAGACACTGTGGTAAGTGAGACGAGAAGATACCACGCAACTTCCCGAACGCCGCCCAACCGAGTCGGATTCAACGGTTGACCGATTGTACTAGGTCTACAACTTCGAATGTAGCCTGCGATCCTTGATAGGAGTGGGTGCTACACCATAACCTTGGTTTTGTCCATGTTCATTTTAAGACCCATTCTTTTGGAAGCTCTTCTGAGGTCATCGAGCACATCGAGCATTGGATCGATGTCCTCAGTAGTCTCCGAAATGACGACAACGTACATCGTCGGCAAACCGAAGGTGAGTGATGTACTCGCAATTGATATTAATTCCTAGCCTTCTCTCCAGTCCAAAACCTTGAAGAAATCTTCCATAGCGGCCGTGAACACTTGGAGAAATGACGTCATACAACCGAATCCTCCTCAATTTCTTTTAAATTGATACCGTTAAGATAAAATCGCCGTCTCCACACTGAAAACGCTCCGAAGAGCTATCTGTCGGCACTTATGCCTTTGGTAGGTACTTGTTTGGTACACCATGTTTCTTAGAAACCTCACAGCTTAATCTATGGTCCTCTTGTGATTTAAACGGGAAGTGAGTTGGTGGCGTTGGTCGATCAAAGCCATCAAATCCCATGAAGACTCGAGTCTTCATAGGAATTGAATATGTAAAACAATCTCCACAGATGTTGGATGCACAAAACGATCCTTAATTGAACAAAAAACTGATGCTCGTAGAAAAATGAGAGAGCATAAAAAAAATGAAAGAGTTTATTTACGAAAAGACATTTTATAACTATTATATACTTCTGCATGACTGCAAAGCAGTCTGTTGGCAAATGTAGCTTGAAAATTACCTACAACTAATAAAATATATTAGCTATTTTCCTATCTAGACTAGGTACTGATTTTCTTTGTTTCAGTCAGATAAAAAAAGCAATTGTTCTTCTTTTCGTTTTAGTTATGTTTCTTATGAAACCTCAAGTAACATATGCGATGAAGGCATTGTGAACTCAAGTTAGTCGTTGAAACTTTGGAAGCGTCAGGCACAAAGTATAAAAGTATTTAGCATAGCATAATTAACCTATAATGTTCCCACTGCTGGGACACAGGCCTCCTCTCGGTGAGAGGGAGTGGGCCGTAATCCACCACGCGGCCCAGTGCGGGATGGTAGATGTCACATGTTTTCGAATTTTTGCCTCGTTTTGAGAGCAGTGGTAATGAAATAATTTACACAAAGTAAAGCGCCAGTCTGGGTTCGAACCTACGAACTACAACTCGTAAGTGTGTGTGTGTAGTTGTAGTGCTTCAGGAATGTTCGCGGAGGCTCGCACAGATGGTTTTCATGCCATCATGCGAAAGAAAGCGGCCTCCTTACTACAACGCTTGCATGGTAGTGACAACAGCATCCTGAAAATGATAGCTGCCAGACCGGACTGTCCCTTTCAGGGCCACTGGGTGGGGACAGTCATAGGTTTACCTTAATAAATAAATGTTATAAACTAACAATACTAACCTACTTAAGTAAGCCTCATTGTTACTAACACCAATACTAACTAAATGTATGGACTGTATAGTCAGAAATAAAGTTTTATTTAATTTTTTTATTACCACCGGGCCACCACTGCTCTTCGAGTAAAGTAGGTATTTGTATAGTAGAAATATACTTTGATATGATAATTCCTTTTTCTTTTATTTAATACAATCCCTAAGTAGTATCACGGGCAGCGTCCTATGGTATTACAGTATCACGTGTAAGGTCATATACATACAAAGCATATATTTATCCAGGATTTAATTTCGACCTCCCCGATAAACCGATTTGACGAACGAACGTGGCGTAAGAGAAAAGGGCCATAATCTCCACGCACAACAGACTGATTGGATTTACTTAAAAGGATTCATGATTATTCATGCAGCATCTATTTTCTACCTGAAACTCGAAATCTATCGGATATTTTTACGTTTTTTGTACGTGATTGAATCACTGCGGATAGTAAGGTTAATGGACCGAGGGAGAAAATTATACACATCACATCAGTTACTACTTCTATCATCATCTGCCTAGCCTTTTCCCAACTATATCGGGGTGGGTCGGCTTCCAGTCAAACCGGATTCAGCTGAATACCTGTGTTACACATATATTTAAAAATTTCATCTTCGAATCGAAACCACACCATTCACCAATTAAACAAATCGAGAAAACAATTATTTCATCTGTTACTATTTATCTATGATAAAAACTTGGCTACCCAGTATATTCGCCACAAACTTAATTTCCTTAACATTATCCCTTATCTCTTTTATAAGCTGATCACCACAAAACACATACAATAACAGCAGTACGTAAGCAATATTCAATGTTTCAACGAAAAATACCGAGCCAAATAATCCGAGCACATTACGGAATTGTCGGGAAATAACGCGGGCTAACAAATTCGGCGAGTTACAAACTGTCGGCGCGACGTCAACGATTGGCTTCGTTTGGCGACGTCAGGCGTCAGCTCTGCAGACTCCGAGCGATCGAAATGAAGCACTGTGTACTCACAGTTTAGTTATGTACCACTGAGTTTACTACATAGAGCTGGAGCGACCAGGTGGGCCTGTAAGAACACGAAAATTAAGGAAAATTGAGATGGTTCCTCAATCTATATACTAATATATAAAGCTGAAGAGTTTGTTTGTTTGCTTGAACGCGCTAATCTCAAGATCTACTGGTCCGATTTGAAAAACTATTTCTAGATAGCTCATTTATCGAGGAACGCTATAGGTAGGCTATATTATATCATCACGCTAAGACCAATAGGAGTGGAGCAGTAATGAAAATTGTGACGCAGACGAAATAGCGCGGGTCAACTATGTTTAAAACAGCCTTCCAAACACTACTTATTCTAAACACGTATTTTAAACCTGCAAATTACTCCATTGAAAATATGACGACAATAAATAATGCATGCCATATAAACGGTACTTTAAGAGGCATGAATCACCGAGCTGCTTAACATAAAAATCCAATATATCTAGATTACTTGAAAAAGATTAACGACGGGCGAGTGGAAACGCTTGCACGCCACTGTATCTCCAATAGGCCGAATGTTAGTTTAATTTAGCGTGTGATAATATGCAAATAAGTTAACATTAATTATATACGCACCGGGTTATCACATAGGTATAACGTGTTCGGCTTTGAACGAGTGATCGGTGCATTACAATCGAGTTATGGTAGGAATCAGATTAATGAGCATTTTCGGTCATTGACCCACATACATTTATTGACTTTCTTAATATCAAAAACAGAAATATATAAAGCTGAAGAGTTTGTTTGTTTGTTTACTTGAACGCGCTAATCTCAGGAACTACTGGCCCGATTTGAAAAATTATTTCAGTGTTAGATTTATCGAGGAAGGCTATTAATAGGCTATATAACATCACGCTAAAACCAATAGGAGCGGAGCAGTAATGAAAATTGTGACGCAGACGAATTTGCGCAAGTCAACTAGTAAAGACATACAGCGGTTATAAATCAACTTCCATCAGGATCCTCTCTAGTAATGAAAAACAGATATCTACGAAGGGATATTAGGCAAAGGTTAATGTCATTTATTTTAAGTTTATCTGGCGCCTACCTTATGCTGTTTTGCAATGATAACGTGCATGTTTACAGAAAATTTAGGAAAACAGAACTATGTAGGCAGGTTTTCAGTCCGTTTCAAGAAGAAACTACGTATGAGTTTGTAACAAATGTACTATGGAGCCAGAAGGCCACTAGCTGGAATTACATTAGAAATTCAAAAGATAAAACAGGCAATATGCCAGAAAATCGTGCAAGTCTTGAAGCACAGAGGACTGAATCAATACCAATAGTTTAATAACAATAGTTTATTTTGAAAACATCAATGTTGTACTTATTTCAGGAGTCAAAATTATCGGTCAGGTCAGGAGTTAAGAATCGAGACACTAATATGAATTCCAACGGTAAAAATAAAAGCGACCATGCAGAAAATCATGAAAATTTCAGCGCAGCAAACACTACGCATCATCAATCACGCAATATGCAATAAACGGAGTCCACAGCTCACAGCGAAGTGGCCACGCTACAGCGAATCGCTCTAAATGACGCGCGTGGCGTTTGATGGGCGGCCGCTAACAAAGTTACCAATTGAATACCAATGTGCCAGTGCGTTGTCGAAATTAGCGAAGTCTGTATTCAAATAGCAATTCTCATTCCTTTAACCATAAACAAAAGCAGATCCGAACATTCTCAAATGCATTTCTTTTTACTCGAGATGAGTTTGCTCTAGTCTTGCCCAGAAGTGACAGAGACAAAGTCGACGATGGAGTGAGCTTACCCAGAAGAAGCTTATTCACTCTAACTTTGAAGAGATTAGGGTTGAATGTGAATTCGGAAACAGATGCAGGCAGAGAGTTCCACTCCTTTGCTGTGCACATTATAAAAGACGTTTGGAAACGCTCAGTGCGAATCGGTGGAATAGCAACAAGGTAGGCATGGTAACTTGTACCGTGTTACCCAGTTAATGGGTTGTGGAGGTCTGGTAGGCAGCCGCTCCTCGTAAAATACTGGTATTCAGCTAAATGCGGCTTGACTGGAAGCCGACCCCAATATAGTTGGGAAAAGGCTAGGCAGATGATGATGATGAGGCATGGTAACTTGACAGAAACCTACACACGCCTACATTAAAATAGTTTTCCATATTCATATAAGCTAAATTAACTCTACCACAGTCACCCTCTTCACGTTTTAGCCAATGAACGGATTTGGATGAAAATAGGGACATGGGTAGGCCATGTCCTGGACATAGGACATGGCCTATAGGACATGCCTTTTTTGTTTCAACAATATGTGTCCCTTAGAAAATTCACACGGAAGAAGCCGCTATCAGAAGCTATTTACAATAAACGGAACAGCCGAAGTGGCAACGCTACAGCGCATCGCTCTAAGGCCTGTGCCTCGAGTTTTGCGGGCAGCGAGGCGGCGGCGGCGGCGACGCGAGAGTGGGGCGGGCAACGTAGACCCGTTTTCGAAACCAGCGGGCAGATCGCGCGGCACTACAGCGCCGTAGTGTTGTGTTCGTGGTTGTGTCGTCGAGATATTTGTTTTTATTCGCGAACGAAATATCTGAACAACGGCGACAACAATTTTTTTAATTTCAAATTTGTTCTTAAAGCTCGATTTATTGTGGGAAAAACAAGAAAATAAATTGCACAATACTGCAATGCAGACGCGCGGACGGTTACCGCTCGACTGGTGCGCACCGCTCGTTGCCTGCCCTCGCGCCGCTACCGCGCCTCTCTTTTCGAGGGTCGGTCCATTTGATTTTACACATTAGATCCTGCTACACCCGCGCCGCCGCCGCCGCCGCCCCGCTGCCCGCAAAACTCGAGGCAGAGACCTAAATGACGCGCGTGGCGTTCGATGGGCGGCCGCTAATAACGTTACCAATTGAATACAAATGTACCAGTGTATTGTCGAGCTTAGCGAGGTTTTGCATTCAGAGAGATGAACAAAAAAAAAAGAAATTAACATACCATTCTCAATAAAACTTTACGACAAACTATGCATCATCAATCACACAAACCGTAATACACTAGCTAGCTTTTGCCCGCGACTTCGTACGCGCATTTCTAGAAATCTTCTCTTAGTGCTCCCCTACACTCTCGAAGGAATCTGCATGCCGAATTTCAGCTTTCTACGGCAACTAGTTTCGACTGTGCGTTGTCTGTCAGTCGCTCAGTAACGGCAAAATTTTATATATAAGGTTATTCTTTCCGAATAATTTCAGACTTCCACGCGGCCGAAGCCGCTGACAGAAGCTATAGCGAATCTCTATAAAGACGCGCATGGCGTTTGATGGGCGCCCACTAATAACGTTACCAATTGAATACAAATGTGCCAGACTACCAGTGCGTTGTCGAGCCTAGTGCGCTGTTTGGCAGTACGTGACTTATTGGGACGGCTTAATGTAGATCTAATACAGGATTTATGTTAAGTTATATTATATTTGAATTTTGATGGGTTTAGAATAATAAAGAAAAGAGTTATAACAAAGCAGCTATTAAAATTAATATTCGAAGATGGTGCACAGACTAATGAGACCTATGAACCAGACAACTTTTTGAATGGATGAGAATAGAAGCTCTTGTAATGAAATGGAAGTTTAATTCCATAAAGAAGTCACTTTTTGGTAATTTTATTCAGGATTAGACAGTGTAACAACTGTGTTTGAAAATGGTTTCAGTAGAAAAAGAGATAGAACACAAAACACAAGTTGAAAAACACTACAATATTCAATTACAATTTTCAGCACTGTATCTATTCTCTAATGCACAAAATAACGAGAATCAATGTTGACGCCTATCTATATGTACCTATAGGTACTAATATTATAAAGAGGAAAGATTTGTATTGTTGTATGTAACGAATAAACTTAAAAACTACTGGATCGATTTGAAAAAGTCTGTCAGCAATGGATAGCTACATTATCAGCGAGTAACATAGGCTATATTTTATCCTCGTATTCTCAAGGGAACGGGAACTACGCGGGCGAAAACGCGTGTCGCCACTAGTAAACTATAAAATGAAACACGATCACGACTATGGTAAGCGCCAGATGAACTTGCGATAAAGTACATTGACGAAAGGTCACTTCGTAGATACCCGAACAATACATTATAAACTTTTTTCAAATTGCTAGAGAACGTAAAGGATGACGGTCATCGACATGTATTTGGCGCTTTCCATACATGACTCACACAATATCTGTGAACAAATATCTCTCCACTTTCTTCTGTTTTCCTTTTAAAATACATACACAACCTCGATTCTTTTTTATTTATTCTTTTAGTTTTTATTCCCGTCTAGCAGACGAGAGATCAATATTGCATTGACAGCAAATATTATTTAATTAAAGTCACCAATGTCTAAGAAGTCCGATTTGTCAGCAGGATACAACATTGCTTTACTAGTAAGTATGAAAGAGACATAAAAATAAATCTCTTTCGCACTTAGTGGAAGTGTGAAAGAGATTTATTTTTATGTCTCTTAAAGCAATCTTCTATCCCTCTCTACTCAGCTGTCAAATCGGACTTCTTAGATTTTGGTGATTTTACTGTCAACTTCAAATCTAAGAAGATCTACCCTCTTTTTCTCCATTTTCTTGTAACAGATAATTAAAACGTCTGCAGGATTTCCCGAGATAGCATGGAAACTAATTACAACTAAGAGCGATTTGTCCAGACCCAAGTTAAACAAAAGAAGCTTACGGTCTGTCGCCACATCTCGATAAGTTCCTGTTCAATTATCTGGCAGATTATTTTATACAAGTTCTGTAATCTTTGAAGAAAGTGTCTATCATGCTGTGGAACAGTGTCCTTAGGAGAGTTCTTCAACGTTCTCGATCGCGTTAGCGCGATTTGTATTGAAACAGAATAAGCGCCGCCTGGTGACAATAACGGAAAACTTTTTTTTTCATACAATTTGCCCCCAGGATATAAAGTCGTTTAATTTATAAATTGGCAATTGCAATTCTTGAAGTGTTGAAATTACACATGCATATGAATGAACAACTATCAGTATAAGACCAAATCAGACAGATAAAAAATCCTTTTTCGTACATTATGTCAAGTTATGCGAAAACCCCAAAAAATAAATGCACTGAGCAGTTGTTCTTTTTCTTGTTTCTTGATTTGATTCTATATAGTAAAAGCTGTTGGTTTGGTATGGATACCTGCTTGAAGATTGACAATAAAATAAAACTCATCCTGTACATTATCATTAACGACTTGTGCTACTGAACTTAGTTATAGATGTCATGTATAGGAGCGTCATTACTACCAATCCAAACTTAATGTCATCCGCATACGCCACTCGAGTAAGCTACACGTACCGGCACAACACGACATAACAATCAAGGCCACTTACTGACATGAGTTAGTGGCACTGCTTCGCACAGACGTACTTTACATACAAATTGTACTGACATTGTTTAGCAGCCTGGTTAAATTACGTTTCTAATAGATATTTGGGAATGTATTGTAGTGGATTTATAGAGAGGCGACTCGCTAATGTGATATACTAGGCATGGGATATACCTGCCAGGGAATTGTTCTATTGTTATCGCAGCCCTGGAACGCAAAGGGCATTTGAATAAACACGGGTGTTCAGTCAAGTCACTTGATAATTTCCCATCCGAAATAAATGAGGTATGCGACATAATTAAACTTGATTAAGTAGCATACAAAGCATAAGGAAGTAAGCTTCACAAATCAGAAACAACTGTAACAATGGTGATAGAAGTAAATTTGTAAATTTGAAGTCAGCAAAGCCACGAAATTCACTTCAAACAAGCCCTTAATCAAATTTATCACGAACGCAGTTCTAATTTAAACTTAACATACTTATGTGCACGGGTTTAGCATAACCTCGCGTCGTAGCCACGCCAACGCCCCACTTCGTCGCCACTTGAGTAGCTACGAGGCAACGAGGCCTGCGAGGCCTGCGACCTATTTGGTGGCGTGGCTCAGCATCCATTGCGACCTAAATACCCGCACTGATATCTGTCAGTCCCAGCTAGCGACGCATCTGCAGCGAGCAAGTCGATTTGTACGTTTACACCCCATTTGGCACCGTCTACTAGTGCGAATGTACAAGATGTGATATTGCCCTGCGAAAGGCATTTGTGAATATTTTCGTGTGTTGTTGTTTATCTTTTTTTTCTTCTTCGGCTAACTTTGTTGGAAACTCATAATTCAGCGGAGGCACTTTCGCGCAACAATTTAGCGGATGCTGAAAATTGTTGTTAGGAATTGGACATCTAAAATGTTGGAGGAAATTTATGGTTATTTGCGTTCATGGAACTCAAGTTGGAGTGGCATTTCAGTGTTTGTCTGGAGTTAGTTTAATCGTTGATTTTGTGCACAAAATTCTTAACATTTTGCGGTCAAAGATTTGGACGGCGTCGTAGTCGCCTGCTGTATTGCAACATTTCATTCCGAACATTTTCTACAATATCTGGAACAGCACTGTACAGTAATTATTTCGAGTATCTGAGTACAACTTTACTGGCACTCGGCAGATACTTAGCTCCAGTAAAATAATCGGAAAATTCATTCGTATTCACTGACGTCTGCAGCACCTTTCATAAGGATGCATAGGGATGCATCCTAATGAAAGGTGCTGCGGACGGCAGGTAGTCGGCGGTAGGAGTCGTGCGGATAAGGGTATCCTTGCTACATTAAGACCTATTGGAGTCTGTGTTTCCTGATAGCTACCAACCTGGGAGTCTTTAAGTCAAGAGTGAATAGGTTACTTCTAGGCAAGCGTGCTCTATATCGGACCACATCATCACTTACCGTCAGGTGAGATAGTGGTCAAGCGCGTGCCTATCAACAGTAAAAAAAATATTATAGGGTCAATACAGTAACAGTAATACTAAAACGAAATACAAATCATTTCAATTAAAGTCCCTACCTATAGGTATTTAAGAAATCAGCGCCATTAAATCGTTCACAATTAAGTTTAATGAAGTAATTGTTGATTTAACACAACGAGAAAACTTATAATTTAACGATAAAGTGTAGAAATAAACGATAATAATATCCCAAAATTGCTTGCTTTATTAAGTTTATTTCCCATTTAAGCTTGCTCAAACTTACTTTGAAATAGGGAAAAGTCCCTTAAGAAAATGTAGGTTTAAAAGTTATTATTGTGAAAGAAACTGCTGAATAGCCAGTTTATCAAAAGCATATTACACAGAAATAAGGAATTAATTATAAATTTCGAACACAAAATTAAGCTTCCATGAACTAAAAAATCAACATCGATGAATTAATTTTCCAATTAATTGGATACTTTAATCCAACGTTAATTTCCTGCGCAAAAAGCTCAGCACAAAATATGCGTGGAATATGTAAACAGTTACGTACAATACATTTTTAATCACCACGAAAATTTAAATCCAGACAAGACCAGAGAGGAGAGCTACCTACATACTTTCAGCAGAAACATTGGAACCTATCAAAACAGAATCCCACACAGAAATTCAGCGTAAAAGTTGCAAGCACACACGTAAATGATCATAAAGCACCGCACTGTACGCAAAAATTACCAATCCAAACCAAGGAACGGTTGCAGCAACTTCTTCCGACCATGCGAACTTTACCTAGCAACTTAATTAACCAATTCGTCTCTCAACAAGTAACATGTAAAAGTTGGTGAACTTTGATTAACACGACCATTACGTAGTCGACGCAGTTTATCCGTCAGCTCGCTAGGAGTATTGGCCGCGAGGATTTATGTGCTCAATACAATTTATTGACTAAGATGGGGCGCTAGGGACGAACGGGAATGTTCCGACGTGACGGCGCTGAGCAATAAAGTGGTGCATCGGTGGTATATGCCGTTGTTTCTTCGTTGATGTCTTTGTCTTGGTTTTTATGGTCTTAGTTATATGATGGAAAATATTACAATCATATCCTTATTCATAATTATATTGAATCAAAAACGAAAAGAAAGCAAACGAGAAGAAATAAAGGAACAGGAAATGACTAAACGCGATTGCCAAAATCTGCCAAATCATGAGTCTTATTGGAAACTCTGTACACATGTTGCCTCAAAACGAATGTTCCGTTTGTGATCTTGGCAACTTCAAAAATACAGCTCTGATTAGCAGCAAGTAAGCCAAGCTTCAGTTTATTTAAACTTGCAATGTTAGTTTTGCACTCTCAGGAAAACCAGCGTCAGGTATGTAGGTACACTTGAGTAATAAGACTGGGTAACATACGGGCTTTCGTATAAACTTCTACAAGCACTTCCCGCCTGTGATAGGCTTTCATTAAAAGGTATACATTGAAAGTGGTTCCGCTTCTACTTCCAATTTCCTCTGCCTAGATTGAATTTCTTCACGCTCGTCAGGATTAATATTGCGCAGGATGTATGTAGGCATATGAGGGCGCCGGAGAAAGTGAAATGTCAAGGTCATGTCACAGTCTTTGATCATACAGAAGGAAATTGCGAAAGCATCCTTATACGAGACAGTGAACCCAATGACTTGTCTAATTTAAAGTATCTTCAGGCCAAGAGCACCCAACTATCTTTTACGAGAATAAAATCAAAATTCTCCAGCCAAACGTTATAAAATACGGCGAGGGTGGAGACGGCCAGTTTTTATCTGTTATTAATGCGACAAGTTCCGAAGTGACCAGCTAGGGAGGGATTAAACTTAAATCAAATCTTTGTGGTGCCACTCCTGAGAACACTTGACGGCAAAGTAGGGTTGCCGAATGACTTGAGGATTATTGAGGTTTGATACTTAATTTGGTCGTGAAAGTGTCGATTTAAAATGCTGATAGGACTTTTTATTGCCATACTATGTAACCATAGATATGATGACCATGAAAATTCAGCTGAATTTATTAGAATTGTATAACTGAGGGCCTAAAACGGTCACTTTATTAGAATCAGAAAGTAAATCACGCTACCCGTCACTGTCAAATTTTCTCAATCAACCTTGAACCTTATGCGTTAGCGATAAGGATGAAAATTATATTTGACAGACTATTGTGTGATTAATATTATGATTCCCCTTGAGTGGCCTTTTTAGCCCCCCTGAAAGTATTCATCATCTGCCTAGCCTTTTCCCAACTATATTGGGGTCGGCTTCCAGTCAAGCCGGATTTAGCTGAATACCAGTATTTTACGAGGAGCGGCTGCCTACCAGACCTCCACAACCCATTACCTGGGTAACACGGTACTTCATGGCAAGTCTGGAGTCAGATTTACTGGCTTCTGACTATCCGTAACGACTGCCAAAAATCTACAAATGACAGCCGGGAAACGCGGCTTAACGTGCTTTCCGAGGCACGGAGGAAACTCGGTATGTTAAGATGGCCACCCATCCACAGACCAACCTTGGCAAGCGTTGCTTAACCTTGAAGATCGACCCGTGCGGCTGTTATTATCTAGCCACGAGCCCCCCTGAAAGTATTAATTTGCAAAAATTGTAAAGACCGTTTTTAACAGCCATAAATTGAGAGTTCTAGTGACCGCTAACTAATGGTATCTTTCTAAACAGCCGTAGGACACTATGGGCATTGCAATTTAATTTTCAGTTAGTTTCAGAGCACCGAGCAACCCTAGTGAGAACGTCAACAATAGCCCAGCCGGAATCCTCTTACTGCTACAGATTTCAAGTTATCGTCGGCTTCTCCGTCTGGATTGGGATGCAGTTTCTCAGTGTAAATATCTTATTCACTGACGTTAGTATGACTGTTCTAGTGCTACTGCAAAGACATGGATCAAAGCCAACGGTGTTCAAGATTTACTTAACTTACTATGCTCTGTTTAATTAGAGTTTGCTTGAGAATAAGGTATCTAAATCAAACAGTAAAACGTCTTGAACGCCTTAACGCTATTAAATATTAAGACTATCTTAAAAGTCGTTGTCACTTATTTATTTATTTATGTTACAGGACAGCCATATCATATACATTGCACAATAATTTAAAAAACCGGCCAAGTGCGAGTCAGACTCGCACACCAAGGGTTCCGTACCATAAATTTTAATTTTTATTATTTGTTGTTATAGCGTCAATGGAAATACATAATCTGTGAAAATTACCTATAATGGTTCTTGAGATACAGCATGCTGACAGACGGATGGACGGACAGCGGAGGCTCAGTAATAGAGTTCCGTTGTTTACCCTTCGGGTACGGAACCCTAGAAAGCTACATAACATTTCTAATGCACATGACAATTAAGGCATATAGCGCTCACCAGAACTATATAATGGTTGCTTAACTTATATGGTGTACATAATAAAGAGTATTCTATTCTATTCTTGCTGCCTTGAAATAATATTTTTTTAACAAATTTTTGATATTTAAGCTTTCTATTAAAACTAAAAGTAAAATACAATTTGACCAATCGGGGAGTATACCCTTTCAGATAAAACAATTTTTTTCAAATCGGTTCATAAATGACGGAGTTATGAGGTAACAAACCTCCTCCTTTTTTTGAAGTCAGTTTAAAATTAATCTAATCGTAGCTCTATTGAAAGCTTTCCATATTTATCAACACGCTTCGACGTTAGTGCACCACGTGTAGGTTTATTTATAGAGAAAATTATATCGCAAGAGTTGATGACATAAAAGCCAGAGATATGACGCACACAAACGCAACTGGTGCATATATTACGACATCGAGGGCTTATTCCTATCCGGACCCAAACGCCACTCCATTTGAAACCGGATTGCCGGACAACGCCACTCTGCGGTTATATTCCGGCGCCAGCGATAAAATGTCCGCCCCAATCCTCAAAACGCATAGTTACTAGTGCAAATTAAATTTTGGATTCTAAAACGCGACGCATATTTTTTACAGAGCTGTTACCGGCAGCCATCACTTGGTGTCTGGTTTCGCGCCAAACCGGTTAACCGGATTACAACAACGCTTTTGTGGTTTCATCCAGGTTTGCATGACAAATATGTGTGTGTGTGTTTATTCAAATTTCGTATTTATGTTCTGAGTGGGCTGGAGAGTAGAATTTTAAACAGGCGAGCAAAGGGATCAACAACGAGCGCCCCATGATATTTTGTTTTGTTTTTGATTACTTCGGGCTCGGGACCCTAATTAGGGTTAGGTACACTTTTTACATTTCAATCCATCTCTTTTGATAAAGGTATATCAGTTGGTTTTATTTGCACAGCGCTTTTGCAATAACTTTTTTTGTAAAGGGCACTGAACCTCCTTTGCAGAAAGGAGTACTTAGCTAGTATTTTTACGAAAATTATGACTCTGTTGCTTTATGATTATGAACATTCACACAAAAATGTCCAAGAGGAAATTCTAAAAAGTACTCTGCGACACAAATAATTTGTATATTGATTCTTTTTTAGCATGCAGCCCTGTAAAGTCTGTAAACCTTTGGATAGTCGGTCGAACACCATTCTATCCGGGTGCAGTAAATGAAGCTCGGTGGCTACATCCGTCTTCCCCGGGGCAGTTCGGACACATTGGCGTCCAGCTACTGCTCTCCTATATTTTAGACAAAGAGGAGGAACCTAGTATTAAAAGATAAGTCCTATAATACGGAAGGTGTACAAACAAAGGGGAAAACCACACAGGATTCTATACTATTATTATAAAAGCTAAGTTTGTTTGGTTGAACGCGCTAATCTCAGGAACTACTGGACCGAATAGTACACTTATTTTTGAGTTGGATAGCTCAATTACTGAGTAAGGCTTCAGGCTATATAACCTCTCGCTACAACCAATAGGAGCGGAGCATTCATGAAAAATGTGACGCAGAGGAAGTTGCGCGGATCAGCTGGTATCGAAATTAAATGAAAATTATGTTTATGACAGAGAAAAGTTTGAAACTCAAAACAACGAAAATGTTCAGCAAAAATAAATGAAACAAAGCGATATGTAGGTACAATATATCAACCTATCAAAAGATAAACAGAACAGATAACAAAAGTTTTACAGCTCTCCTAACTAAATGTCCTTACAGTAGTATTTGTAAAACTCGTACAAATCTGTATGTTGTACTAAAATAAGGACTCGTAGACACCAGTCCCATGGCTAGAATAAAATGTATTGTCGATAGGAACTGACTGGAACGGGGCGAATCGTAAAAGGATTACTAAGTCATGTATCTTTGTTTGGGGCAAAACAAAGGCGATTGACTTAGAAAGATCGAGCTATATAGCCTGAGGAAATGTATTGCCAATGTTTAATTGCAAGGTTTTATTGAAAAAGGTTCGAAAGTAATGGAACTTTCAATTTATTTTACGGATTGCAGTGATCATGAATTTCTGGAATGATCCTGAAATGTTTCCTCTTTCGATAGGTCGAATGGGTTCAGCGAAGTCGTAAATATTATTTTGGTATCTGCAGGAGCCAAGTTTTATGACACCAACACATACATGGCAGGGTTTTTGAGTAGGTATTGTATTGTATATTATGATTAATTATGCAAATTAGACAATGCAAATCTTGCCCAAAAATATACAAAACAATGAACAAAATAATTTATGTTATTACTTATCGCTCATACTATGCATTTCAAATCACCAGGTTACCTTGAATACCAATAGCAAGCGGCACATTACGGCTTACCATTCTGATGAAAAATAAATAGATAAATTACGTTCTTGCGTAAGACCAGTCAATACTTTAAAGAAAGCCCGATTCAAAATTGCAATCAAGAAAAACTTTAATGAATGTGGTACATTTTAACTCCTGCCAGCGTTTGCGAACTTTCTTCGAAAGATTCACCGCAGCCCTGGAACGCGAAGGGCATATGGAAGAACACGGACGGGTTTAAGTAAGTAAGAGTATGACACTCCCTTCCGCTGCGTCCAGAGCGGAAGGAGTCATTTCTGGAATCCTAAAAAAAGGAGCCAAGTGTTATTCCAGACAATCTCAGTACCCAATTTCATCCAGATCCATACAGCCGTTCTGGCGTGATTGAGTAACAAACATCCACCCATCCATCCATTCATTCAAACATTCACATTTATAGTAGTAGAAAGGAGTAAGACGTCGTTTAAGACCCCGTCAGGTGATTTCACTTCATCTTGTCGGCGGTAGTCGGAAGCCCGGCCCGTAGAATTCGCACGAGTACCAAAAGTTCACGACGAGTTTCCCGTGTGTTACTGAGACGGCCGTGTGAGCTGATTTAGTGGTTATGGTCCAAGTGACAAACGACGAGCGATTAGGAATAAATAGCTCACCACCTAACGCCAATGGTTGTATTTTGTAGAAAGATTTTATAGTTATAAAGTAAGTAGCTGGTCTCGGTCTGCCAACGTTTGCTTGCGTAAACCCGGGCAGGTTGTCTGCTAGTAATATTTTTTCCGTACCGTTAAGAAACAGAAATGATTGATGATGAAAAAAATACCTTTTATAAGACGGATTTTTCACATAGTCAAACCACAAAGAAAAAGTCAAACAATATAAGTCGATTCACGCACAACGGACCGAATGAGAGTCTAAGTGCGAAGAATGGAGTCCCTATTACTACCACTAATATACAACGTGTAACAGAATAAACGTAATGTTTCTTAAGGGGTCATTGATTATTATTATTGTACTCATCATTATGAACAACGTTTACTATGCTAACTTACCACGAGAATAAAATTCTCAACATCTACTCAAACAGAGAATTTGATTCACAGAACGAAGTATGTACCTACTCACTACGAAGAATTTTACTATTGCACTATAAACTATATTATCTACAAAAAACTTAGCAGAAAATAAATAAAAACAAGGGTGCTATTGAATCATAAATCACACGAAGACCGACGTCATACGACGCCGGTAGCAGTTTTGAATTTGCATTTGTACAAACCTGCGACGGCGAATATCTGTCGTGTTACGAATGTACTACGACAAGCGTATGAGCTGGCGATTTATTATATGAGATGGGCTTCAAGCAAGAAGCGGTGGAAGAAAAGATGAGCTGGGAATGTTGTCTAGTTTGAATTGTTTATTCGTTACACTTCCGTATTTATGACAGGGTTAAGTCAACATAGTTTTGTGACCGATGCAACGAAAAGCGGTTGTAGTGTATGAGTTTTTTTTTGGCACCCTACACCTAACAACACCAATGGGAAGTCGCAGGAAAGCAAAATACGTCATTTCGTTTACTTGGATGACAAACCAAATACGTCATCTAAGTTAACAAATTACAGCTATTTTGATTTAAAAGCCAAACTGCTAAACCGATTTGGGACCAATCGGAACCGGGTAGGGTTCCGATTTTTCCCACTTAAATTTCACAAGAAAAAAAAATTTTCAAATCGGTTCATAAGTGACGGATTTATGAGGTAACACATAAAAATATAACCGAATCGAGAGCCTCCTCCTTTTTTGAAGTCTGTTAAAAAACACACTTGAACAGACAAAAACTAAATGTAATTTTACACCATAGGAGCAAAAGTAGGTGCACTTCAGCCACCATGGCATACGAAATACCCTATTTCGGGAAATTTTATCCACATATAACTAGAACAAACGACAGTACCCAACAGTTTCCAAACTCATACAACCCTTCGCCCACAACTTGGACCATAAAGTAAGGCTGGCGAAGCATACTTATGAATTTAATAAGACTCCAGGAACAAATTACGTCAGGAACGAGTCAACTACAGGCGATAGCGAGCAGGGAACTTTATTAAGTGTGCCGTACTGTTATCTTCTAATCTGATTACGCAGTATTTTCATGTCACACGACACACTAGAACTTTAATTTGATGGTATATTGTCAAAGGGGCGGTGTTCATGCGAAACTTTGTTGGCAACGTCGACGTACGTTAGACTCGTGTTTGGTTGTGGTGTGAAACTAATTTTGTAACTAAACATACATCGGTGTTATATTTGATTATGTGTCGCGAAATTTAATCTCGAATGTCGTGTTTCATCGGCTGTGACATGAAAGCGACATACAGCTTTCGATACCCTTTATTTGAGTCCTATATGTTCTAAAAGCAAGAATTTTAAAATTATATATTTTGACTACAATCTCCTAAGTACATATACTCCACGTGACCATTCATCTCAGCACTGACCAAAACACAAAAATTAATTTAGTATTCTGGTCGTCTCTCCCACAAACATCAATATTTAAATTCAACATTGTGGCCAGCCGCTGGGAGCCATTAGATCTCGTTTAGTTTTAATAAGTAGACACTCAAGCTACAGGTGCAGCTAAAAGAAACAATTAATTTTGAGCTTTACGCTAAGTAAAACTAAGTTGAAGTTATAAAGATGTCGATGAAGATTAAAAAGGTAAGGAGACTAGCTGATGTTCCCTTGAGAAAAGTTGGAAAAGAAGTTCCGACAGATATGGCAACTGATGAGGCGCTGGTGTTACTAGAATGCGTGAACAGTTAGCATACCTACATGAGTAGTCACATTTTTCTATGAAGAATATCTAAATGTGAAAAAACTAAACCAGTACTTATTAAAAAAAAAAAAAAAAAAAAAAAATCTTTAATTCGGATAAGCAACATCCATATGGGTTAGTAAACAAAAAGATAACTTATTCCTATGTTAGTAAACTTATATCTACTTAGAGACAAGGATGTTGTTCGAGATACATCTTCGAACAACATCCCCTAACAAAGGAGAGTCGTATCTCCCCGCTATAGTCTTCAGGATGGAGTTGGAGCTGACCCGCACTCTACAAAGCAAAGAGGCAGATTTCTGTCTGACGATGGCGTGGAAACCATCGACGTGTGCTTGTGCAAACATATCTGATGCACTGCAGAAACGGGGCAGCCCCATCAACATCCTGAACCCGTTATTATACTGGACCCGTAGGGCGCTGATAGCCCGCTGAGTATAGTTGGTCCACAGGCTGCACGTGTAAAACACTTGGCAATAAGCTTTAAAAAGCGTTATTTTGACTTCATCGCTACAGCGTGCAAACCTGCGAGCCAACATGTTACATCGAACTGCCAGCGCCCTACGTTCCCTCTCAATATCAAAGGAAATGAAATTCCAAGAGAATAAAGAAATAATGTGACACTTTCATCTTAGACGCCAATTTATGAGCATTGCTGACATGAGTGATATTTAATCACTAGTTGACCCGCGCAACTTCGTTTGCGTCACAATTTTCATCTGTGCTCAGCTCCTTTTGGTCTTATCGTGATGATATATAGTCTATAGCCTTCCTCGATAAATGGGCTATCTAACACTGAAAGAATTTTTCAAATCGGACCAGGAGTTCCTGAGATGAGTGCGTTCAACCAAAAAAAAAAAACAAACATACTCTTCAGCTTTATATATTAACTACTTGACCCGCGCAACTTCGTCTGCGTCACAATGTTCAATACTGCTCCGCTCCTATTGATCTTAGCGTGATGATATATAAATTTTTCAAATCGTACCAGCAGTTCCTGAGATTACCGCGTTCAAGCAAACAAACAAACTCTTCAGCTTTATATATTAGTATAGATAGATAGATATTTGATAGACAAAAGAGTTTGTCACTCTCGTACCAATAGGTTAAATGAAAAAACACAAGTAGGTAGGTAGATATTTATTCTGGCAGAAGTGAAGCAAGTTTCAAGTTTTGAGATTCGTAACTTAGAACTTTCCATGAATTTTCTATGCGACACCAATGCGCAAAACTATTTTGGGCATTGAATAGGAAAATGCACAAAACGACGTACAGAAAATAACGTATCTATTAATACCAAGGCTGAATGGCACGGATTTGGTTACATTTGACGTTTCCGCTTTTAACATAGTTATGAAACCGAAGTTAAATTAATCGGATTGCGTTGCGAGGCAAATACTTCGGTTGCTGTTTGCAACAAATTAAAATTAACGACCAATCCAGTGATCGTGAATTGTCCAATATTACAGATTGGATTTGTAGTTGTTATACTTAATTACAAAATTAATGAAATAGAAGTAAGTGACGCAGTGTGGGCGTTTGTACTCCGGTCAATTTAGACATCCGAGGTTACATTAATTCGCAACACGCTCAAAATTGGTAGGTTTTTTTTTACTAATAATAGGCACGCGCTTGGCCACTATCTCACCTGATAGTAAGCGATGATGTGGTCGAAGATGGAGCACGCTTGCCTAGAATTTATCTCAACTAATTTTATGATAAAACCTACGTTTTGCTGAAAATCGCGTTTGTTACCTGTGACCCCAAGTATTTTTTTTTCCACGTATCGGATCGATGGGGAGGTTTAAGACTTCATTTATTCACCCATATTTTTATGGTTCCGTACCCAAAAGGTAACCAACGGAACCCTATTGTTAAGCCTCCGCTGTCCGTCCGTCCGTCTGTCTGACAGCGGGCTGTATCTCAAGAACCGTAATAGGTATATACTTAGTTGAAATTTTCACAGACTGTGTATTTCTATCGCGCTATAACAACAAATAAGTACAAAGGTTTATGGTACGGAACCCTTCGTGTGCGAGTCCGACTCGCACTTGGCCGGTGTTTTTTGGTCTAATTTGACCGGACTATTTGAAACTTTGAATACAATCCAGAATTCCGTTCAACCAATTCAATTTAGAGCCGCCAACTTACCAAAACAAGTTAATAATCTAACTTACAAAAGGATATAAACTAAACGACAATTTGGAAAATTGACTTTCGGAAACAAATAAGCAGACCTTAATGTAATTAAATCCGAGTATTGTCAACAGAGAGTACTTTCACAATAACAAAAGCTTCGTTGAATTCAAAGTTAGGAGCTTTGGGCTCAACTGGGACAATGCGTATGCGAAAAATAGTAGCAGAGGCGAATTATCTGTTACAGTCAGATGTGGGAATCCGATTTTGTATCACGCTGGACCAGGCGTGGTGTTAAGCGATACAAAAGCTGGAACAGACGAATAAAGAGCAGCCTGTTAGGATTTTTCGTGAAACTGGACTGGATTAAGTTTTGCTAACATACTGGGGTGAAAGTTGTGCGAAATAAATTTTGATTGTGAAGTGCTTTAATTTTTGCGTATTCATGATGCAGATTGTGGAATTATTGGTGATCAACGGGTATAATCGCAAGTAATACAGATGCATAAATGAGGATAAAAAGGAGGTCATTATGCACAAACAGCACAAAACACCAAAAAAACCGGCCAAGTGCGACTCGGACTCGCACACGAAGGGTTCCGTACCATAAACCTTAGTTTTTATTATTTGTTGTTATAGCGGCAATAGATATACACATACACAATCTGTGAAAATTTCAACTGTCTACCTATTCCGGTTCTTGAGATACAGCCCGCTGACAAACAGAGAGACGGACGGACGTACAGCGGAGGCTTAGTGATAGGTTTCCGTTGGTTACCCTTCGGGTACGGAACCCTAAAAACGAACGCCAACACAAAATCACAAAACATCTCAAATTAATAGAAACAAACAACAGTATTTGACATTCAACACACGCATGTCCTATTACTCAAAGAGATTTCATCTAAAGAATACCCCAAGTTTTATATGACAAACGATGGGACCCTTCATTGGAAATCAGACTCCTGTAGTGGGTCACATGAGGATTTAATGTTTCAAAGGGTACTATGAAACGAAATACCATCACAAATAATGGAATTCCTATACATGATGCCATTCTAGTGCCGCCCACTTCATCTATCCAATGACTACTGCACACTCATTAAATATATATATATATATATATATATATATGTATATATATATTTGAATGATTACAACAATGATAATATTTTTCAGTATCATGACGTATTACGTATTTCGAAACATCCAGGAGCGAGCGCAGTCTGAGTCTTGTGTTCCAAGGACGGCGCGGACTTGAACGGCGACATGGTTTTGATATGTAAAATTATTACCAGGGCAGTTTCATCATTCTAAAGCATTATTAATTTTTATAGTACCTATTATCTTAATTTTTTTTAATTATCGTGCCTTGAGGTAGTTTATGTCGGGTAAATTAAGAGAGCCGCCTTTGTAAGACGACTAACATGGCACCTTATATACAAAGCTTTACGATATCAGTGATCCCAAACCAACCCAGAATAAATATTGTGTCACTTTGTGCAATAAAAATTGTAGCCAGTTACAAAAAATATGAGCAAAATTTTACCCACGAAGTGAACCCAACAGCTTTATCAGCTGCTAAAACAAATGTATCCAGCCAAAACCGATCAATAAATTACCGGAACAATCTATCTATGTTGATAGAAATGCACAAAGTACGATGCGATGACCTGACACTAATAAATTAGTATTTACAACAAGCGAGGGTTTCGTAGGCCTAAAAGCCAAAATGGAGCATGCTGAAATAAACCTTACAGGATCAGGTATTAGATTGCTTTTGGGGTACAGGTTATCGGTAGCTGTGACTTGGATGCGTGAAAAGGACATTACCTAAATGATGTTGGATCGGTGGCTAGCCATTGCATACAATGTATTGTAGCTTCAGTTGATAACAGGAGTATTATAGGATTTAAATATTTAGTTAGGGTAGATAAAGAGCACGGAATTGACGATACTTCATTTGGCAACTGAACAAAACAGCTGTTTAGTCTTGTGTTTTTATCGAACTCACTCGCAACATGTGTTAGCATTAAGTTTTTCGATCTATCATTTACACTATTTAGTAAATGAAATTCTTTTTTCATTTGCTAAAAACATGATATCTAAATTGCCTTGAAACGGAAAGGTTTCAACATCTACATATATCTATTTATTTACAAAATTATTATCAAAAAACAAAAAATACAGCACTCTCCGCAAAAAAAGACATAACTTACGTCTGAACAACTCTTACCTCCGTATAAATCCACCCCAATATCAATCACTTAAAACGGTCCATAAAAGTTTGGTAACAAATTCACAACAGTAAACAAAACCGGGGGCACACAATCACAACGCAACAAAACAGCAGCTAACTGTGCTTAACCAGCCGTGCACTGTACTCAGAGCTGCAATATCGATATGCGAACTCGCTAACCGGTTTATCGTCGAATCGATTGAATTCCTTAGCTCACTTGACAGATTCGAATTTCGAATGTCTTGACTGTGAATGGCAGCAGAAAAAGAGTTGGTAATGAAAAAATCGTCTGGATCGCGACGGAATTGCGTTTCGATTCGGACAGATCAGATATCGTGCATCCACGACAGTTGCGAAAAAGGAGAAGTTTATTGTTTGTCTTTATTTATTTTTTACATGGAATAAAGATGTAAAGTGTGCTTTAAAACATGGCGAGCTCTGAAGACTTTTAATAACAAATTAGATTGGGTAACTCAGTAGTTGAAGAATCTGGAAACGTAAACGTGCGCTAAAAAAAAAAATATTGTCATCGAAAGTAGCGTAGGTAGAACAGAAATCGTGAACAAAGCAGCACTATATCATTATTATTCTTGCGTTTTAATTGAACTGATTGCATAATTAATAGTTATTAGGTAACCAGTTCATAACAGGATAATTTATAGTGAGCTTTAAAACGTGACCTTCAATAGAGAACCCACTTGATACTGTAGAACAATATTTATGAATAAAAATCTCATTTCTTCATAAAATACCCTAACATCAGATACCTACTGCTTCAAATTATGGAAAAATCAATAATGTAATAAAAGAACTTTCATAAATATTATAGGTATTTAAAAAATTGAGGGTGCTCTTTGAAACCAAAACACCTGGGCTACGGAAAACACAAGAAAACGGCCACGCTCTGCATATGCTACACAATGGAAACTTTTTACAATCTCGCTTCATGTAGCCATAAAATAAAAACTTATTCAAATTAAAAACAAAAAAGAGAGAAAACAACGAAATAAAAACTTTACCGAGCAGCGGTTAAAAGGAAAATAAAAGTACTTAACAAAACGATGGTTTGGGACACAGAAACAGGGCCGCAATAATTCCAGCCAGTCCTTATTGCGAAACGTAATGTTAACTTGATAGCAGATAATGCAAATTGGACTTTGATAACTAAGAAATACGCCTCGGATTGCAATTAAAACAATTGTGAATTTGTTGAGGAGCAAAAAGCGGGGGAGGTAAATGGACCCCTCCATTTACCTCCCCCTCGAAATAAATGACGAAAGACGGCCGTGGACAGCGCGCTCGTCCAAACTAAATTACTTTACACAATTAGCTTTTGGAAATGTTTCGCTCAGAAATAAAGCAGTTGAAATGAATATTTTAGATTCGAACATTGCTCTAAATCTTTCCTCCAAAGTTACTGCGGGAGTTTTTCCAAATGCACTTTGACTTTTCACGAATTCATCACAGTAAGGAACCTTTTGCTGAGACTGTCTATAAGTTCTCAATCTGTTTCAGTCAATCTGAAGGTATAGCTGTAAGACTTAACAATAAAGTCGTGCTCTCTCAGAATATCAATGTTAAACTTCACGCAAAACTAATTTCTATAAAATCTGAACGATGCTAAAATAATAAACGAAAAATAGAATGTAAATGGAATAAAATGTAAGAACAAAAAGGCTTCGAAGGAGCGAAAATTAGATTCGAAAGCTATACACCGCGAGCGTTCGTTGTCGCTTAGACAAAATGAAGTTTGATCCTGTTTTTATTAGGTCTTGAGATGCGGGGGAATCTAATCAAGGCGATATATTGACCGGATCAGTCTTTACTTGAACTTTTATACTTCTAAGGTTGTTACTTAAGGGATTGTTCGAAAGAGATACCGCGGCCCTGGAACGCAAAGGGAATTTGAATGAACACAGTCAGATTTTGTAAGAGTTAGAGTCTGTGTGAACAGATGGTCGATGGGGCCGAAAAGTTCTGGAGTCGCGACCGCCTACCGGACCCTGCAACGTTGGAAGGCCTTCTACAAGGTCGACCGATGACCTGATGAGGGTCGCGGGTACCCGATGGGTGCGAGACGCACAGGACCGGTTGAAGTGGCGACTCTTGGGGGAGGAAAATGTCCAGAAGTGGACGTGTTTCGGCTGATATGATGATGATCAAGAGTCTGACTCTCCCTCCCAGTCCTCCCACTCTTTTGACGATTTTCCATTAACCTTGTGCTAGCGAGTAACTTTTTACGGCAATTGCAAGTAAACGAGCACGTTCAACCTTGCACTGATTCAAAAGACAGATCCATGTACTTTTTACGTTAGATCATGTTCTGAAGATGATAGATAAAATAATAATAATTATGAAGTTCTGAATTTAATAAATCAAAACAAATGTATCTTCGTCTTAAATTCGATTATTGTTCAAATGGAGTTTGCAATAAGATAAATGAATGAAGTTAACTGCGATAACTTCCAAATTCAGCTCGTTTTATTACAATTGTGGAACGAACCTCAAATCGATAACATCTGAGATGGAAAAATAACAGATCCTTTGAGTAAAGTTATGAATCGCAATACTTTTATAATTGCGTAAGTACTTCAAATACAATATTCTGTTTGAAAGCAGATATGTAGATGCAGACACATTGATACATTTTCATATTGATATTGACTTTTCAAATGCCAAACTGCATAATGCTGTTAGTCGCAATCTACCAAAAAAGCCACAATTTTTATAAAATAGTAGAATTGGCTCTCTGTTGTTAGTACAGTCACGTTTAGTGGAACTATCAAACTTCTATGTCGACCTTTGTCAATCGAACGCTTCTGTCAAATCTCTATTAGAATATGATTTAATCCAATAACGAAACCATGCGTTTACTCTATAGCTTTATTTTACTGATATCGAGCATAAAAACACCACAATTCACACTTTGTCTCGAGAATAGCGAACATGAAAAGTAGAAACAAATTGACTTAAAGGTGTTCTATTTCAGATTTTTCTTCTAAGATATTACTGGAGCGTCGACGTTTCAATTCTTTCAGTCCATTAGTGACATCTTGCCTCTATCAAGTAGCTAGGATCCGTGATAAATGAATTTTGCATTGCAATGGCTTCGTTCCCTGAAAGTGCAGCTGCGATGGTATTGAGTTACATTTTTCATGAACAAATTGAACGCCAATCGAGGAACTTTTCATCTAGTAGCGAACTGAAGAGTTCAATCAGGAACTTGAGTGGCACGGAGCTTTTATTTTTGTCTTTTTTAAGATGAATCATCAAAAGTTAAGCTATACTATAATAAAGCCTCTGCTGTTTAATTTTTTGCGGTGTTTATATCGTAGCCAACTGGCTCAGTCAGCCGTTTAATTGGCAGCCTAGCCTTTTCATTGATCGGCGCCGTTAAATCAGCGGCCTAAATAACATCTAGCCAACGCGTTTAATCCAAAATTTAACTAACGGACTGGCAGATACTTTCGCCGTTCATAGAATATGGTTACCGTGTGACGAACATCTATGAAATATTTAATCAAAGAAATTCTTAATTCTGATTTTTTCTAGCAAGCATGCTAAAAAAATACAAACGAATAATCATAGTTACTATTCAAAACATCGCAACGAACACAAACCAGATGATGATCGTACTTAGCACTAAAGCTTGCCGTTAATACTGTTTATTCGTTAATTACACTCTCCGCCACAAAATCCACTCTGCCCAGCATCCTCGACTCGAAGTCTATACAAGTTCTCATCAGGCTCTTTAACATCCGCTGTGAAACTTTTTCAAAGCATTGAGGTAGTTAACCGGCACTTCATAAAGTGTTAACATTTTTCCGCATTAAAAACCTGGAAACTACGGAAGAGACTTTCAGCGAAAATGTTGAAAAACTAACTCTCTAACCAAAGTCTTTATTTAGACAGAGGAACATTTTGCATGGGTATTTTTTCAAACCAGCGAAGTTATTTTCGCAGGCCATTTTAAAGTAAATTGGGTTTTAGATGTAATGTCTTCGCGTACCTGTCGAGCTGGCTTCTTTATGCTCGGAAAAATATGTTCTGGAAAATTCTAGTTCGCTTTTCTTTTTGTTTCGGAGAATTTTAACTATTCGCTGCAAGCACAATGGCGCCAGACGTGGCAGTATAATTCTTTGGAAAAGTACTGTGCTCTAAATTCAGTTTTAGTATTAGGAAAGTACGGGGATTTGATACCTTTACTGGGAATACAAAATATTTTACAGACCTTTGTAAACCCACTTAAGAAATGTTTGAATACATAAAAATCATGGTCATAGTTCGCTGTAATATGGGAGTAAAAAGTGCCCGACTTTTTATTCCCATATTAATCTGTCGAATTTTAAAATTTTTCACCGGCATTACATTTTCCGGCTTTTCTTCTCTAAGTTTAAATAAAAAAGCTTGTACTCGTACAAAATTTACCGAAGTTTGTTTCATTTACATCGGATAATTATTTTTTTAACTTACCTAACATTCATGCGTTTACTTTTTGCATAAATAATATGGTAAGCTTCTAAACTTATTTATTATATATTTATAACCACCAGACAAAACATAGGTAGAAAACCAGGATTATTTTCGTCACAACCATTAAATCTAAATTCAGACACCAATACCTAAATAAACACGTATTTCTCATGAATACTAATTAATGCTTCGTAAAAGGTCAAGTTTAATTTTGGAATTTTGTAAGATAAACCACATTATAACAACATTGGAGGTACGAAAATCACCTTTGCAGCATCGAAATAAGCGCTGTCCAAAGTATCTAAGTCAAATTATTTCTATGGAGGTGTGGTTGACTGTCCGTCTGTACGTACACCTAATCGAAATGCGTGGGGGTGAGCACCGGAGGGTGTATGTATCGTTAGTCAGCTGTCGGGGTGAGTCACTCACCCCGCTACGGTTTTATTCGTTTTTATACGACGCACCGCCAAATCCTTAGCCATTCGTATGGGCGTTATGTCACGAAATGAAGGAATACGAATTGTATTGGAAACATAAAAGTAAAAGATACGAGTGTTTCTGTCACACTGTAACGCTTTTATCTTTGGTTCTTCGATGGCGATATTTTTCTCGAACGTTGAGACGCTGAACCACATTTTTCACTTGGCTCAAAGAAGCACGATTTTCAGGATTCAAACGATTTCGAATTTAGTTTTATCATTTTTCCAGTTTTAAAATATTGCACGAGGTTACGTAGGTAGGTAACGTTGGCTTCGCCATGTGAAATATTTCGATCCGGACATTACGTTAAGGAACATACGATGTACCTACAAAGCCTACTCTGAACAAAATCATAGCAGCAAAATAAAGCCAGGCCAGCCAATTGCTGTTAGTTTCCTTGGTAAGATCAAAACAAAAACAAGTGCAGTCAGCGAAATGGTCCTGTAATAAATATACCATGAACATAAAAGTGAGCGCATAAACCATAAATCACAGTGGCCGAACGAAAGGAAGCAACTACGTAGAGAAGGTAACACGTGAGACAAAAGAATCGTGACAATCGCCCTCAAGAATAGGCTGATAAATGGCAAAGCCAGATATACTTAACTGTAGACAGAACAATGGGGAAGGAAGGATCTATCGAAAGCAATTTCGCCCAAAAATAGCACTAAGTTGGAGTGCTCTTAAAAGGTGTCTTTAAAATTGCTAAGACGTGGCGTTATAATGAACGGAATCGTCCCTTTTCGAGGGAGAATTTGGCAGACACTCCTTTTTTGCGAAGCAGAGGGCAAGTGGCGAGCGAGTTTAATCTTAACTTCATTAGGGCACGACACGAATTCATCGGGGAATACTCCGGGAATTATTTATCCCAAAAATGTAATAAAATTCTCATTTCAGCATTGTCTTGGTTTGTTTAGCGCTCGCAAACAAATTGGAATTGGGAAGATTACGATGGTTCCTGAAGCTCGAGGATTTTATTTTCGCTTTAAATTACAGTTCAAGTCTTTCTTTTATCGTTTAAATTAGAGAAAATGTTCTAGAACAATGTAATCGCTAGAATCGTCATTTTATCGATCGTCTGGAGTTCTACTTATATTTATCACTTTTGTGTGCTTAAAATCTTTAGCAAATACCCTTGTACCTTTCACTCCAAATTAAGGGCTGGCCCGTCGAGCCGCCATTGTGAGCCGGCAACTTGTTCCAATAATTTAAAAGACTGAGATAAGGCTGCCGACACGCACGCCACATAATTACCCCGATTCAAGTCGCCCCCACCTGACCTAAAAATTATCGCTTTATAGACGAATTTTCCGTCTTTTGAACAACTCATTTGATGGGTTCATTTTTGTCGACCATTTAATAAGTGAGAGTGAAGTGATAATAATTTTTTGGTAGGTGCTGTACCATGATTAAGCTTTTACAAAACACATACTTTCGAAACTTCAGTTATCCTTGTTAATACCAACGGTAACGAAGACGATGTCATTACTGTTGGTTTTAAAAAATATGCCAACTGTCTTATAATTTAAAGCTTAATACAATTTAAATTCTAAGAAATGTACTGACTCTACAAAGCATTTGCGTTTGCAAGACCTAAATCAAAATCAAAGAATAACTTATTCGCCAAAAACGATTAGTTACAGCAGCTGTCATAAAACAAAATAATTCTCGTAATAAACACGGCCTAGTAATTATCCCTAAGAATTGGGAAAAAGCCCAAAAACCTGTGCGCAAAAGAGCTCATTACAAAGGGAAGGAGATAATGTAAGACAGTGCTGAAACACTCGTTACGTGGAATGCCCTGGGGAAGTATTTTTTGCCGTGAAGGTACGACTCCGAGCTAATAGCCTCTCGCCTGACAAATGGAATTAGTCACACGATCCAAAGGAACACAACGCCTGGATAAAGGGAATTAATTTAAATAAAAATAGAAGACTGGATAAGGTACAATGAATTTGGATGTTCTAATTTCAGGTGAAGTAGATGAGAGAAAAAGTACAGCTGAAGTTAAATAAGAAACAAATATCAGAGAACTAAATGAACATGAAAACCACGGACCTATAGTTCTAGGTACTATATTCAACACTGACAAAACAATAACACAGTATGAAATTGAGCTTGATGTTTGTATTCTCGCATACACGTGAAAACACAACACTCTTTTCTTTTTCTTTTTTACTCTCTCTCTAATATTTCATGCAAAAAATAATAGCGTTGTAGTGCATCGTTAAAATGCACACTTACAGTTCGACAGCGGCTAATAGCCGGGTTGTTTGTAGAATTACCAGAAAATTGTTGGCGTACAGCTTTATGTGAGGACTTTTATACACGCGATTCTGTTGATCGATATTTATTTTCAGATCCTTTTGTTTCTCGTAGCGGTTTTCATGAAATAAACTGTGGGGTCCCAGCTTTAAATTGTATAGGTTGTTTTACATCGATTTTGGTCTGGATTTGGATTTGTCATTTACCTATTTACTCTGGCTGTCGAGTAGGCAGCGACTATACACATTACAGGGTTATTTTTCTAGTAACAGACATTTTTTTTTAATATAATAGGCACAATTTATAAAAAAAAAACTAAATCATCTACATGTTACCGGTTTTGGGGCAAAAATTTTGGAAACAGCTTTTTATATTTTTTTTAGGAAAATATGTTTATTTCTCTTTTGGAAAAATAACTGTAATAATGAACATGTTTTACATGGCAAAGCTAGATAAATCAAATACCGTAACAATCAAGTGATTCGTTGCGATCAATAATCCGAGCTCAAAGCTATCAATGATGAATGGACACTTGACACAGATAAACATATGTAGTAAAATTATTAATAACTATATAAAAGCAGGAAATAGGTAAGCACTTACATCCATACAATGAAGAATTTTACTTGACGAAGCGAAGCAGGTAATCTGAAAAAGAAAGGAAGCATTTACACATAAAGCAAGCGACGATATCAAAAGGCACTTTAATATAGAAGCAGTATAGCATATAAACGTAGCTTCTATAAATACATTCAGTCAAAAAAGTATCGGGAATGGATGATTTGTTTATGGTTCCAAATTAAAATTTTTGTTTTTTTTTGTAGTTGTTAGATTGGCACAACTGTTTTCCATTTTGGCGCGGAGTTTGAGTTGCATCTGTTATTTATATTAAATACCTACAGTGCTGGTTTTAGTAATATCATATATAGTGTGTATTGCGAATTTCATAATGGACAAAAATATCGAACAAAGAGTTTGTCTTAAATTTTGCATCGCCAATGGAATTTCGTGTTCGGAGTCACTGAAAATGTTACAGAAGGCTTACGGTGAATCGACTTTATCAAAAACTCGTGCTTATGAGTGGTTCAAAGCGTTCAAAAGCGGTCGAGATGTGATGGAAGACTTGCCTCACTCTGGTAGGCCGTCAACGTCTGCAACTGAAGTTAACATCGCAAAAGTGAAGGAAATAGTGACTGAAAATCCCCATTCAACTCTGAGAGAGATAGCCGCCGTACTTACTGTATCTCACGAGTCGATCCGTACCATTTTAACTAATCATTTGGGTATGAAACATGTTGCTGCTCGGTTAGTCCCAAAAGATCTGAATTTTCTCCAAAAACTCAATCGCATGAAAGTCGCTGAGGACATGCTAGAACGAGTCAGTTCGGACCCAACATTCATGAAACGCATTGTTACTGGTGACGAGACGTGGGTTTACGAGTTTGACATGCAAACTAGTCAACAAGCTTCGGAGTGGCGCCTTCCAACTGAACCGAAACCGAAAAAACCACGCCAAAGTCGATCAAAAGTCAAAGTCATGTTGACTGTTTTCTTTGACTATCGCGGTGTTGTGCACTCTGAATTCTTACCGGAAGGTTTAACGGTAAATAAAGAATATTATTTGAGCGTTATGTGGCGTTTAAGAGAGCAAATTCGACGAAAAAGGCCAGATTTGTGGAAAGAAAATTCTTGGATTTTGCACCACGACAATGCGCCTTCGCACAAGGCTATCATTGTGAACGAATTTTTAACCAAACACTCAACAAATACCATCCAGCAACCACCATATTCACCAGATATGGCTCCTGCTGACTTTTTTCTTTTTCCTAAACTCGAATTACCACTTCGTGGCACCCGTTTTCAATCGATAGAAGACATAAAGGAGAATTCGCGGCGAGAACTGAACTCAATTCCGGAAGCAGCGTTTAAAAAATGTTTTGATGAATGGATTATTCGTTGACGCAAGTGTATCGTTTCTAAAGGAGCATACCTACTTTGAAGGTGATAAAATAAATTTGGATGAATAACAGACATTTTGTGTATTATTGATCTTTTCCCGGTACTTTCTTGACAGAGTAGTATCTCATATCATTTAATGATACAAGTGTTTAAAAACAGATAATATTGGAGCGATACCAACAGATTTTCCAATATTTTGATCAGCATAAGTCTGATTCTTGTGTGACGCAAATAATGTGCACGACAGTGTAAGCAGCTGATTCAATAAATTTGTTTAAACATAAAAAACAATGGCAAAAGACAGCGTTACATAATCGAAAAGCAGTAAGAGAAGCATATTACGGAAGGCCTTTTACTCAAACGCAGTTTCGTCCGAAAAATGTTGATAAAGGAAACGCAAAAAGGGACGATTCAACAGCAGCCTTCGGTTCATATCAGCTCAAAGCAGTAAAAAGTTCCGTTTCTCAATACCAACATTTATTTGGTGAAATTCCAAAAGAAGAGCACAAACGATATCTCAGTGCCGACAAACCTAAAGCGCCGGATGTTTCGCGCCTCGCAATTAAGATAGCTATACAATGACGCCAGATTTTGGCCGCGTTACCAAATCGACAATATGGGCTCATACAAAGGGAATATTGCGATTGTACCTATTGTCTTTGGGAAAAGCTGTAAGTATCGTACTTACCTTTTAGGCTTTGTTATTCAAGAACTGGAAAATTCTACATTTGCCACGCAGCGTTTACAAAAAAAATCAACGAGTTTATCATTTTTTATCCATCACAAAAAAGTGCACAGCGCCGCTAAGGAACTTTGCAGGACACGTGACCGTCTTACGAATTTTCGAACAGGTCACATGTCCTGACGCGAGTTTAAGGGCGCTATTACAAAATCGAGCGCTTGCTCCGGACTAAAGCTACAAACCGCGTTTCCCGAGATTTATAGTGATTGTAGCGCTGTATACAACAATTGTTTAAAAATATGAGTTTACTTTTAAACAGACCAATTTTTTTTCATGCATTATAACAATACCTCCTTAATTATGAAATAATTTTTATTTGAATTTGGATTATACTTTCATAGATAAAAATTATAGTTTCGTACGGAAAATTGACAATAATTCTCAGTTTTACAGAATTATTTTTGATGTATTAGTGCATGAATCGTAATAAATTGATTTGATCATTCTAAAGTAGAAGGTAAGTACAGTTGTATCATGGACATTTAAAAAAATAATTAAATTATTATATCTTCGGTATACCAAAGCATCAAAAGATTCCCAAAAACGTAATTTTATGAAACACCCTTTGCGGAGACAAGGAATTTACTGATGTACGTGAACAAATTGATATATTTATTTAGAACACTCCCAAGATCAACTATTAAACTTTCTTAGGCATATTTTTGTTTTGTTTTTTTTTTTGTGCTATATCTAAAACGTAATCAGACATCAAAACTAAATCAAACGCTCAAATTAAAAAAAAAATTGCGACAGCGCTCTTAACATTTTTTTCTCATCACATAAAAAGTGCAGAACGCCGCTAAAGAAGTTTTCACTTCAAAAATGTAATACCTAGCTGTTTGTTGGGTCTCTTTTCATGATGAGAAAACACGTTTGCCAGTTAGGTATTTCTGCCTATACCTAAGTTCCTGCCCAGTTCCTGGGTAAAAGCCCTTGCTATTTCTTTCCCTTTTCTCCATGTATATTTCATCTCCGATTCTTCTTAAGACCGCTTGAAATCCACTTCATAACTTATGAAATTGAAGTATGACTCTCGTTCAGTTCGAATTCGAATATTAATCGATTACTAGTTCTACGTGAAGCGGGCAATTTGTCAAATAAATTCGTTATTACTTGGATTTCAAACGTCTCGGAAATCAAGCAAATTGAAATAATTTATGTAAAATTAAAATTAATGGCGCAAAATGTGTGTTGAGTTCGATGATATAGTTTTATTGAGATGGCTTAAATCTGGCAATATTTTAATTATTTAGTTCTGTAAGCGTTAGGGGCTTTTGATAGCTAGGATGTGATTGGACGTTATTTTCAGAACATTTAACTTTAACTGTCAAACAATAATGGTCAAAATTAGGTACCTACTTAATCGAAATGTGGAGACATATAGCGGCGGACCGAAAAAAACCGGCCAAGTACTAGTCGGACTCGCACACGAAGATTCCGTACCATAAACCTTATTTTTTATTATTTGTGGTTATAGCGGCAATAGAAATACACAATTATTTGTGAAAATTTCAAACTGTCTACCTATTACAGTTCTTGAGATACAGCCCACATACAGACGAACAGACAGCGGAGGCTTAGAAATAGGGTTCCCTTTGAGTATGGAACCCTAAAAAAACTATTAACCAAACATGTGTCTACCTTCCACATAGGTACACGGGTACCCCCGATGTTGAAACATCAAAACTTTGGTACTAAACTTTCGTTTTTTCTTTATTCCACGGGCAGAGGGCCGTTTTACATTCCCAACGAGCGCGTTTCAATTGCCTTTCAGTTTTTGAGCACTTTTTGTTTTTATACTTTCAACGCGTGACTTTTTGGCCGACTGACGTTTCATGACTTCATATCGGTAATCGATATGCTCAAAGTTGAGCGAATGCAATGAAACAAAAAGATAAAGTGCGATATCATTCAAGCGAACATGGATACCTATTACATCATAGGGTAAGCTTCAAATAAATATTAGGTATAGTTATTACTTCGCTTATGCAGATGTGGCTTGAAGTTTGACAAGTGGCCGCTATGTTGCCTGCATTATAATACCTGGTGAATAAGTGTGTAAACTTTCAGAGAGACGTTTGAACGATTCGGATAGCGGCGGTCATCTAGATACTCCACGTTTATAAGATAAAGGACAAGCCTTTTCACGTACCATATTATTTTGTATCTTTATCCCAAAGTATGAAAAAATAAACTGTTTTAATAAGAGATCCTACATCTCATTTGGTCATTTAACTCTTTTTTAGACCTTTCGATGCCTGCCCTTAGGGGCACTGGTAGACTAGTTTATTAAAAATACAATTACAGGTTCTATCATTTTAGGATCTAACAGGGCCATTAAAATATTAGACAAAACTAGAATTCTAGTTTATCTAAATAACAAGGCAATCCATCGCAACACGACGCATTGACCAAAACTGAAGTTCTCCATAAAAATAAAACAAAGACCCATCCACCCAAAAATTCCAAAGTTGAAACAATGTTATTGCCAAAAACATTGCAAATAGTAGACATGAGCTAGGTATACTGTACGTGAATCCAGTCCCTGACCCACTTCCATTTTAGATATGCTAACTAAAACGAACACAAAAACGGCACACCTAGCTGCCAACACAATATTTTAAAGGCAGTATTTTGCAGCGTGATTTGTAAGTCCCCAGAGCAATTTATTCTATTGAAAACGTGGGATGATTTATAATTTGAAATGGGAGTCTGTACATATTGTGGAGCTTGAATTCTTTTCTTCCATTACAATGTAAAATCAACATCATCGCAGCTGCTGTCATTATCTCTGCCTAGACAGTATTGTCAGGCCGGCTCTTAGTCTGGCTAGATGCGTTTGTATCACTATTGTGCTTCGAATAAGCCTTCATTTAACAGGGATCGTTATTTTTTATATTTACTAAAGGGCTACAAATGGACTAGCGAAGGAATGGAGATAAAAGGTAGTGAAACGACTTTTTTAAGCAGGTATAATTATCTTATAGACATTTTGTGTAATAAATCATAGAAAAGCTTTTAAAAAGTACACGAAAACGAAACATTGCTAATAGAACCACAGCCAAAAGTACACGTTTAAATAAATCAGAAAGAAAGATTAGTTTAAAACTGAATTTACAAAGACAGAGTTTGGCGAATTATCCCATCTCCCTGAAGCTCAATACTTTGGTAATTGAGATCAATCATTAACATCAAAAACCCTTTATTAAACAACAAAATAGTAAGCTAATAGCATTTAAAATTAATACTTTTCCAACTCGGCGGGTCTGAGCGCGTGAGATAATTGCTTTAAAATGTTCCGAGCAAAGTTTTTGGGTGACAGCAACGACATTACCCGACTATTTCAGAGTGCTCTACCGCCGTGTTTAAATCATTTAATATTTATATTGGACTAGGGACTCTCGTAATTTAGCTCGCATATAATTGTACCCTGACAAGAAAATAGCGTTGTAGTGTTAAAAGTCTGTCAAAGTGTACCTACTCTGTAATTTTCTACATTAGCCCAACGCGTGAAAGCCCTTTTAATCGACTTTTTCATTCAAATTCTTTTCCAGACAGAGCTCGAGGCAACGCACATTGCAATCACGAGGAAGTCTTTATTTAACTGCTGCAGATTTTTATAATTTGAAAAAGAATATTTCAGTAAGCGATCTTCATTTTTGTGCGGGCACAGCATGCATTTATGTAATGCAACACATGCCATTAAGACTTAACCAGTGAATAACTCCACTCATGCATCGTAATTCTTTTCAAAGCCTCTCATACCGCGGTAATCCAACATATCTTCACTATATGAATAAATTCTCGCGAGTGCGGTTTAAAACCGTTTTATAACAGCAGTACTTGCATTGCATCATAAAGACTGGGAGGTAAACCTCCCGTAAACCCTCTCACACTCCTTAGCCACGGGAATGCAATGTGTAAATGCGAACTAACTTTTATTACACGTAAACTTGATTACAAACAACTTTTAGCAAAGTTTATTACGTTTTTGGCGGGTTTCACGTGTAATTTCGAATTCCTCGGATTTGAAAGTCATATCTTTGAGTCTGAAGATGAGGTAAATATGTTCCTGTAAAAGAAATTCTGCACTCTTCCATAGTGAAACTAGAAAAAAATCTTGGTCAGTAGCAAGAAAAACACCATAATACCTAATGCACTTTAAAGTTACTTATTGAAAGATGTTCATGAACAATAGATACAGCAGATACTTTACAAAGCAACATGAGCCTTTTGTAAGGCCTGTTGAACATCATCGTAACATAACAAAGCATCCTCATTTAGCCTTAACATTAAATATTCTTTACAATTATTTGCATTCACCTCTTAATTAGCAGATACCCCACCAACGTATGTAGGAAAGCGTTCTGCTAACAAACTTAATATCAATGCACCGACTAATGCTGGATAAAACCGGTTAATTCCGGTTATGAGCGGCTTATAAGCTCCAGCATCGGGCTTCAAAGAGCTCGATATGTGTTGGTACACGGCGGTTCCCGTTTGGATTACCGCAATGTGCATTAGCGCTTTCCAATAAGTGTGGGTAGTGAAGTTAGCTGTGTTTGAAATGCGCTATGCTAAAATGTTCTTTTTGTTTACTTTATTTAGAGCCTCTGTAATTATGTTTTTTACAAAATAGGATGGTTAAATACCATGTTCTGTGCAAAATTGAGGAACAAAACCAGCCGATCAAATCTGTAAAGAACTTACTGTGACAGCTTAGGTGTACTGAAGCTGTATCTAATTCATAATTTATTCGACCAATAATGGATCCATTATTGGTTGTTTTCATATTCACTTCACCTAAGATTTTACGGTGAATTTTGACAGAATGAATGAAGAAACTATAGGTGGTCACAGAAGTGTCACTATCAAGTAGGTAAATTTGCCCTATAAAATTCAAAACGGCAACGCTAAATGGCACAATCTACTTCGCGCACGTTCCCCTAAACTGAGCGTGCAGGAACCGCAGGTGGCAGCAGAGAAGCTTCAAAGTCAAGTAAGCCAGTCAGCCCTGGTGAGATGACAACATAGACGAAAACTAGAATTTTTGAAACGAGGTGAATTTCCTATGTAGGTACAGCTACATGAGAACGCGAGAAGGAATCATAATTAGACATACAAGTGTTTTAGGCATACAAAGATTAATGCCCAGGAACAGTACCTATCCGGCTACAATCAAGACCAAGCATTCCGGAATTTGGTCCAGTCGGGTCCCAGACATTCTGTTTGTATTTATAAATATTCCTCTTTGCGCAAGGAACTTGTGTTTGCATCACAGTGTTACAAGTACCCTACTAAAGCTTACACATTGTGCTGTGGTAACCACATGCTAATTAGAATAGGAACTTTCAGTACAACAATGGCAGTGCTTGTGACGTCTTGTAAAGTATTCATTTATAAATGGTGATGTACCTAAATGAGGAGCAACGAGACGGAGTGAGGAAGCATGACACGTCATGCTTCCTCACTCCGTCCCGTTGTTTACTTTTAATATCTTAAGGTAAGGTGGCAGGTGGATGGGTGGCTCGTCATCCTATAAGGACCAGACTGGGGTCGACGCCACGTTGTGTTCCACGTTCGCCTCAAAGAGATGTCAGCATAATTGACAAGGCCTGCTAGGGCCAGTGCCTGTCAGGGTTGCGAAACTGTTGGAAAGGGTTACCGCGGCCCTGGAACGCAAAGGGCATTTGGTAGAATACGGGTAGGTTTTAGACAGTAAGAGTCTGACACTCGCTTTCGCTCCGCCCAGAGCGGAAGGAATCATGTGACGATTTCCCATGCAAAAAAATGGGTAAGTTAATATCAATACACTAGGTACTGAATATAATTTGGTGTAGGGGGTGAGGGTAGTTCATTATTTATTCTCCTTGAAAATGCAAAACCTTCCGCCCCACTAACGATTAACATAGGGAAGATAATAACGATAGAAGTAGGGTGAAAATTATGATAAACAGTCGAATATCAATTTGCATTCGATGTCCTTCTTTAACCTACTAAATATTATTCAGGATAACGACGACAAACAAAACAGTTATGAGGACCAACCAAAACACCAATTCAGATAGGATTTTCATCCTCCAAAAACATGGAAACAGGACGAAAATCACTAAAGTAATGGGCAATTATCTAGCGCTCCATAATAATTGCAATTTGTATCGTCGTCGAGCCAAATTGCTTTAAATCCCGTTATTGCAGGTCATAACGATAAAAATAAATTACCTTCTTGAATTCTGCTACCTACTTTTAAAAACGTGGAATTTTCTGACTTGACGTTTATAAAGGTAGGTAAAGTAAATGTAGGCGTGGACAAATAATGAGCTAATGTGGAAACAAAGTAGGCATCTCTTTCAAAGATATTTACTGCATTTTCAGGTATTAGAAAGTCTTATGACATTCACAAAGTATTGCTAGTACCTAAGTAAGTATTTACCTACTACCTACACAGGTTCTAACAGTACTGCTCGTTAGCAACCGCACGAGATACTTTCTGCATTTATATTTTATTGATTTGTTTGCTTGACCTTCACAGCCGCATCGTTTACCTACTTACTTATCAATAAAATGTGAAACCAACAGCATGCTAATGTTCAATTGCGACGTTCCCTACCAGAAAAGAAAATATCATTTATTCTTAGCCAAAAACCAGAAATTCAGGGATTGAGTTATTCAACCATCCAATTTCTTTTACATATCGATGACAATAGTAAATGTCACCACTATCGTAGGGAAGTAATATAAACCCCACATTACCACGCTTTAACTCTCTGAAAAGTTCCAGCACTTGCAGCTCCAACTAGTTCATGGTCCTACTCTTAGCTGCGCGACTCCGTATATTTTACTAGTCCACAAACTTGCTAACTAAGCAGGAACACTTTCAGTAAACAATGTGCTCTTTAATTTCTAGTAAAGTTGGTAAGTGAAGGTAATACGTTACTTGCTGCAAAGTTCAGCGTGAAATATTGTTCAGACTTCGCGCTTAGCGAATCAAGATTTGTTTTGGATGAGTTGTGTTAAATTGTTTTGACTGAGCGCCTAGAGGCGATGAGTGGGGTGTAAATATTGTAAGTGGCGGAAAATCGATAGTCGTAGATTAGTTTTCAATATGAATTTATTACGAAGTTGGTATGTGCGTCATAGAGAATTTGGGGAAATATTAGGGTAGAATTTTGTTGTTCTTTGAATTTACGTCATGAGCCCTCTGATGGAAAAATACTTTAAGGTTCAACAGGTTAGCAAACAAAAGATAAAACATTCTATTTTCTGTTCCATCCCACGGTCCCGAGCTAACCTTCATACTTTAGAGTAGGTACATCCCTACATCCTCAAGGAAATCATTAAGCTGCGTATACACGTTCCATCATTTACAAGCTCTAATGAGGACGTATCAAACATCTTACGTTCTCCAAACTGATAATGAAAATCGTTCCCTTAGTAAAATGTATCGAGTTCCTTGTAATTTAGCAAATTAACAATTCTCAGAAACCTGGCGGAACGAGCAATATGAATAACGATGATAATAAAGTAGATAGGTACCTTAGAACCGCTCTTAAGATGGATGCAAACGTGATAGACCAAGCAATAATGTTTAACAATGATGACATCCTCCCTGAATGGGATTTTATAGCCAATGAATTTTGAAGACAAGTCAACACTGTTAATACACTTAAGTATCTACAAACAAACTTAGCCTATCAAGATCTTCGAAATGGCATAATCTTCATTCATCGTAGGTAATGTAAGCATTTACTGTAGGTATAAAACTGTCATCTCATCTGCCTTGCCTTTTCCCAACTATATTGGGGTCGGCTTCCAGTCAAGCCGGATTTAGCTGAATACCAGCATTTTATGAGGAGCGGCTGCCTACCAGACCTCCACAACCCATTAACTGGGTAACACAGTACTTCATGGCAAGATTGGAGTCAGTTTTACTGGCTTCTGACTATCCGTAACGACTGCCAAAGATCTACAAATGACAGCCGGGACCAACGGCTTAACGTGCTTTCCGAGACACGGAGGAAACTCGGTATGTTAAGATGGTCACCCATCCACAGACCAACCTTGGCAAGCGTTGCTTAACTTTGGAGATCGACCCGTGCGGCTGTTAAACTGTAAAATATAACTAATCGAATCAATTAATTTGTGGATGAAGCATGTAAGTGAAATCTTAAAGATAATTGTAATAGTCTGTAATTATAGTGCAATGAACATCCTTCATCATTATAATTTCGTATTAAGCAGTTGTCGGTTTTAAGGCAATCTAGTTTTTGGAACATACTTACTTAAGTAAGTATGACATAGAACCGAAATAAAAAGGTATTTATTAATTTTTTTGCTCTCATGCACACAACACACTACAATTGTTTTATTGTCTCGTAAGTTATGGGTAGACTTTCGTTTACAAGGTATTGTTAACTTATAGACCAAGTAAACTAAATACACATTAATCAACATTTCGACTATTGCCACAACCTTAGCAGTAAACTAAGAATTTAACATTAAGCCTGAAATGTTACAATTGACCCCGATAGACCTACCTACATCGGGGTCAATTGTAGCATATCAGACTAAACCACAGGAACTAATCACAGGAACCGTTTGAAGTACCTATAGGGTATTTGAAGAGGTTCGTGTAAATTATGCTGAAAACCATCTCTTTCAACACGACAGTAAAATCAACGATATTTCCAATAAAAAATGTTCAGTAACTCAGTGTAGAACAAGGCCATAAACGTAAGTGTGTCTTACTTGACAAATTGGGCAGAGTCGCAGTCGATGCTATCGCGCTCCAGCAAATGGACCATGAACAGTTTCTCCTCTGTAACCTGTCGGAACAAATTACTTATCTGTGTGTCTACGTGAAAGTCTGGCACCCTTGCCTTATTTATTAGAAGCATGGCATTCCGCCCTCAAGTTTTATAGGCTCCAACATTAATTTAATGGTTACTAATACCTACCTCGTTTATCTTTACAGCTTGTATTATTTTATCAACATTGAAATGATGACTTGATGAGTTATGAATATCATAATCTATGAACAACCTCACAATACGAAACTAATAATGATGAAGTATTCTTTTATTGCAAATTCAATGTATCAAAATTTAAATGCAATTTCGTTGGTAATACAATTCCAATATGGCGGGCACCATCAATCAGACGAACGTTTCGTTACATTCAAAAATTACTCGCGAGCGATTGAATCGCGTATTCGATTCAAATACTTCGCAGTTTATCGAATAAAATGAGAGTAATCCTACGAAGTCGCGACACAATAGAGACGGGGAGGCATTCAATGTATTCAGTAAATCTTCGTATAGCGTGCGGTGTCAGATGCAAAGCGCTGTGCAGAACTGAATCGATGTTTAGCAAAAGCTGTATTCGATTATTGAAATGGGAATCGAGGATTAATACCACTGCGATTGTTGGGTTCTGTGAAAGCTGTTTGCAGTGAACGGTCAACTGGTTTTCGAATAGAATAGCGGTCTGATAGGTATTGATGTGGTCAGGACATAAATACAGCAGGAAATTTACTATTTCGAAGTTTATTTTGGAAATTCGATACGAAAACTGCGGCATGGAATGGAAACGATAGTGATTATCAATTTCAAAAACAAACTGAAATGGACGCTTCATTGTAATGCTTCCATTTACAATGAGGATACTTTGACTAATGAAGTTTTAACCAGATTTCATATGTACAGATATGCTTGCGTACGGTGTCCATAATAGATTCAAAGCTAACATGGTTGGTGTGCTGTACCTACTTACCTACCTAACTCACTTACGAACGACAAGGTTTTGCACTCAAGAAAGAATGATTAATACGAGTTAGGCGGTCGAAATGAGAGGAATAACCCGCCCAAGCCCTCCAGAGGGGAAAAATGTATTTGTTTAAACGCCCATCTATCATACTCCCCACAGTTTCCGTCCTTCCCTACAAATGCATTGAGGAAGGTAGTTTAAGTTTGGGACTATTTGCATTTACACGATCAAGTGTTGCAAATGTTACTGGCACTTCTTCAGAAATTATGACAGCATTTGAACGAGAATTGGCTTACAAGAATAGTACTATAGGTACCGATAGGAAAGAGGAAATTAAAATAACATTTAAATGACATGTTGAAGTAATATTAGTTACGTGAAAACTACATTACTCGTGAAAATGAGAACATAGACAAATTAAGCAAACACTCATTCCGATTAATACACAATCACACAATTTAAATGGCAGCCCCCTTTTAAATTCTCATAATACAGCAGCCGCCGTCGAACAACCTCAAATTCACGTGACATTACAAGTTAATATCAAACTCACGGAGGTTGTCTAGAGGTTGTGAAGCACAATTACAGTTGATAACTCTTCCAAATTAAATTTAATATTCACGTAACATGACGGCCAAGTCTACAAATTGCCGTAAAACGAGAAATATCAGGCACAACAAGTTGTGAAAACTTCACCAGTTAAACAACCACGATTCGAAGCTTGCAGCTGAAATTTTCAAATAGGTTGCAACGTTAGTAATTTATGTGAAAGTACCAAGCCTCCAACAAATTGGATCAAGAAGTTATAGATTTAAGCACTAAAGCCAGAGTGGAATTATCAAGTCAGCGCACTGCATGTTGGGTGAACAAATTTGCTAGGTCCTGATTGGGCTCGATGCAATACGCGAAATTGAAGCCAACCTACATAGGTACTTATGTCGACAGTCAAGGCAGTTCGATGAAATCTGTTTAGAAGAAGTACTTAACTGCCAGACTTCTAAGCTGATTTCCAAATTAGAGACTCCTACGAGCTAAATTTGAAAAGAAAAAAAAAAACACTTAAGTCAAAGAGATTCAGCCGATGGGACATGGGACAAAAATTTGCAACACTGAAGGAAGTTTCGAAACTTAAAATAGGTACCTAAGTTAGCCAGTCTAAGCCGACGTAAGTTTCAGAGTTACCACAAATCCGCTTGTAAAGTCTACCCACATCCGGAAAATATTAAACATTAAGCCCAAAGTACCTTGAAGTACTGATGTTTCGTGTTAAAAGATGACTATAGAAATCGTCTATTGTCACACATGATGACGCAAACAAAACTGTTAACTTACGCACCCATTTGCTAAAGTATCTTAGAAAAGTGGGCGGGGTAAGGGGTGCTTATGTCGCTGTCAGATACAGGCCCGTGTACTTATCTAGTACCCTGTTAAGTTGAGAAGGAACACACTGATATATTTCGTGTGAATTAAGGATTCTGGGAAATGTGTGTGAGCTTGACAGATTGACAGATTAGCCTTGACATTGAGAATAAGGAGCCGTTTAACTGTTGAAAGGTACCCAATGTAAGATAGGGAACAATAGAGTAGCGTTTTGATAATAAATACGGTAGATACTTACCTATTCGTAATGTGTCTCACTTCACATATCATGATTTTCTCGCTCATCGGTTCTAAAAACCCATTTCGGGACGATTTAAAGAATGATAGGAGTTTTCTTTAACAAAAAAATATTTTCCCTTTATGTTATCTTCGTTTTACTTGGATAACGCCTGAAATAACTGTCAAATTGTAGATTTTACACTAAATTCCAACTTGTACCCTTATTTCACATGAGTAGGTACAACTGTCTGCGTTAAGTGTTTTAATTAAACTGAAACAGTGGCCCCTACACAATTAAGGCACGGCACTAGTAAGTACTAGTCTAGAATAGGAACCCTACATCACCGAGCTTGTCATCAGAGTTCAGATGAAACGTTATCGTATTCGCAATACGAGTATACAACCACTAATGACGCAGAGGCGTGTTTATTTCCTCCCTGAGAAACAATGTTCTAGCAATATAGCCATTGCCGTTAGGTAGAAAGGTACAGTCGAGTGAAGAGTTTGGAATACAGGCAAAATATTTCCAGCCAATTTAAGTTTCAGGGTTTCGAACTTAAGAGGAAACCGGTTCCTTTGTAAGATTACTTTTGACTAGCTTTTACAGAGATTTTTATTGTGTGCTAATAGGTAATAAAATATAAGCCAAAAGCCTTTCATTATATTTGTAAGGCTTCAGGTAAAATAACTGCTCTTCAGGACTGTGAAGGTTGCCTGCTGAAGGACACCAAACATCTGGCTAGAAATACTTCCAGTAGGCTGGATTTGCACAACACACCAACACTCATTCGAACCACCTGTAGGTACCTATAGCAAATAGGTACATACCTCTTTGTTCGACAGTACATGAGATTCGTGATCACAACCCCATGAATATAAACTAGTACACAAAACGTTCAGTATTCGGGTCGTGTACACGTTAATATACAAGACATTTGTTTGATACGATACACATGCAAATAAGGACACCGAATAATATTTCATGGATCTCTTAGGATCGAATATGAATGACGTTGTTCAGATTATGATAATTGGAAAACATTGTCTATTGTTTTTCCTTGTTTTAAGGATGGTGTAGGTTAATCAATAAATTATTTTATTATGTAGGTACCTATACCATATTTAGGTAGATATTTAGTTGTTGAATTAGATATTGCCGTCTCCTAAATTGGACTCTGGTTAGTCTTTTCAATCTAGATACATAATCTAAATAAATTAACAAATACTTAATTATCATACACTAATTAACACGAAATTATGTACAAACGCGTATATTAACAAAATAAATCATTGGGCATCAAAAAAATAATCCACATCGCTGTCAATGGCAAAAGTTCCCAGAACACTGGCAGCATTGCCGCGTTGAATCGCAATGCTGATTCTTTGGCCGAAAAAAAGCCCAGCCCTCTGGTCACGTGAACAGTCGACAAGTTGTTTGCTAATGTCCCGAAAGACTCGATACAAAAAAAGATCTAGATACAAGGAGCATTGACTTGTTCACTGCCAATGTCGTCGACTACAATCAAATCCAACAACAATTCGAAAGGCCTTTTCAGACTTCAGCGGACCGTGGACTCAATCCCGTCAAAGCGTTCGTTAGTTCAGGCGTCCGTCGAAAAGGGGTTAAAAAACCTGAACAATTCATTCGGGAAGTTTGTTTTGGCGAATCTCCTTTAAACCACTTGCCACTCAACTGAGTGTCTGAGTCCTTTTCAAAATTGCAGTTCAAAAGTGAATCCATGACGGTTTTCCTACTGAACTAAAACGAAAGGTGTGATGCATGGAAATGAGGCACGTAGACAATCGATTACCCATAAGCCCCGAGTACTTTTTTGTAATGAAATTTAATAGGAAGTTTGCATGGAACACGATTGTTGACGCTCAAGCTTTCAATACCCAGAGCTGCGGGGATTTGTGCCGCTAGCATTGTACCTTTTTTATGCAAAGAGTAGGTAAGTTTTTCCTTTCTTTTGTCTTCTCCACTGAGGTATATAATGGATTTATGGTATGGAAAATTGCAATCACAGGAAGATAAGCGTAAAATATTGTCCCTTCACTTAGGCTGGGTCCTCAGTAATCCCTTCTTTCAGACAGTTTGTTTTAAACAAATAACGCCTTAATAAACGTTCAAACAAAACGGTATGAATTACCCTTTTGTGCCGTGAGCTTTACAATATTGTTTTAAGGGATTCGTAGAATGTTTTCTGGACCATGTTTTACAAGGGGTGTCAACTTAGAATGCTAAGTAACTACATAGTTGATATTCATTTAAAAATCTGTAGGGAGCTATTTCTGTTCAAATTGTATTTGGAAAGGGGAAAATCCCGATTTTTTACGGAACTTCCGCATTTGCTCTAACTTGCAGCACAACGTTTCTTAGATGCTTTGTGAATGTGCTTTCTGGTGTTTCTGTTTATCACTAGTCAGTTGCACACTGCACTTAATTCGAATACGCATAAGCTCGAAATAAAATTTTCAAAGTCATTATCGCTTTGAAAAAAATATTTCGCAACCAATTTCAGAGGACCTTATGTCTTATCTTGATCATTTAGTAGTAACCCTATTAGGAAAGTGTCATATTATTTTGTGTAACTTTTAGGTCTGAGTGTATTTAGACGTTATTTATCGTACACGCCCGGGGCATCACCTGCTTTCGTGTTTCTAAACATTTACTTTGTATTAATACTTATTTGAAGTAGTCTGGAGGAGAAATGTTAGTCCAAATTATATCTTCCCTTAAGTAGGTAGGTACTAAGAATATAATACGTAGAAACATCGAGAGAAACTTGTTTTATTAACGTTGTTGATGTATTATCCCGTTTTGTTGAGAATATTTGCAATGACAACGAAGCGAATTATCCAGAATTCCTCCTCTAGAATTCTGGATGCTCTCAGACATTGTTCTAGATAAGTAGGTAAAAGACGAGTAAGCGATGTAAGTTGGAAAAAGTTGCGAACTCAAACATGAACAATGTCGGACCAGCATGTTGTTAAAATTATTTAGCTGAGGGTCAAATACGTAAGTTGTCTATCTACTAGAACACGTCCATTTACGACTCCTACAATGTCTGTTCCAATTTCACACGATTTCGCAGTTCAATGTTGACTCGAAATCCTGTAAAGAAAAGTCCTCCCCGTAATCAAGTTGAAAAATCCAATACTCGGAGACCGAAAGAATATTTTTCAAAAGATTCTTTATCGCGATCTGTGTCCAATTTGCAGTATCCCGCAGATTGCGACTTTTGAAGTTCATCAATGATTTTTTTTCCGTAGCCCCAGTATTACCTACCTACCAGGATTTGAAAAGATTGGAAAGGAATTTGATCTGAAAAGAGAGACCATCGGAAAATGTTGATGTGGTAAAGTGAAAAGTACTATCTTTGCACAAGAAAAATCTTGGGAAGTTAAAGTAACCAGGTAAAGTTGCTAGCTGGGTTTTCAATGACTGAACTATTAATTTATATGTACCTACGCGAAGTTACAATGTTATTAAGCAATCTCATGCCATAACTTGAGCTTCAGACTGCAGAAAACCGTTTCATTTACACCATTAACACGCTTCATCTGTACACCCCACTTATCGTACGCAAGACTGCGAACAACCTTGATAATTTATGCGATGAGTTCCGTTCAGAAGCCGTTGTCCGGAAAACATAAAAGCTTTTAACGTCATTACGGCGTGGCCCGAGTAATTTCTGTTGCGGTTCAAACGACATTACAATGAATTCTGATACTACATAAGAAATATTACGACTGTAAGCGCAAGATGGAACGATAATATCCTCCCATTAATAAGAATTTTAAAGAACTCACAAATAAGAAAAATAAAATATCTACAAAGTTGTTTGTTTTGATTCATGCAAAGCGACTTAACATTTCGCTTACTTCCCTCTGGGATCTAATTAAAATCCCAATTAACTTAGTTCACGACTAAAACCTTGTTTTCAGCAAACACAACTAAGGCAGTCCGCCAAAATAAATCTCCAATAAAAATGGCTTTTGTACAATGACGGTCGAAAACTTCCGTTTAATTTAGCAGAGAACTTAAAAGCGGCTTTCACTTAGCACGCGTCAAGAGCTTCAGAACTATTAATCTTGGGGATGTTTCCCAAAACAATTTATTACTGTGGCACGTTAACCGTGGGGCCTGCAAATTGGGACGTGGAGATTAGGTGGGTCAGAAACTCAGGATATTCTAAACAAACGATCGAATACTATTTGTATTCGATCGTTTGTTCTCTATGTTGAGTACGTGAGAGGCTCGTATTGTTCTAGGGGTTTCTAACAAAGGCTTGTATGATGGACAGGTTGGACGCAGATATGTGAGGAACTCTTCCCTTGTACGGTTCTAGTTCTGCGAGTCATGTACCCGTAATTAAAGTTGTGTAATAAAACTTTTCGGCGCCGTTTTCGGCAAACATGAACTCATGGTATAGTTTGTGGTTGTACACTTCATTAAGCGTAGGTCTATGACGTCAACAGTTTTAGATTGTCCACACCCGTCTGTCCCTGGCAATGACAAGCCATTAATATTGCACACTAAACGTAACAGAGGCTAGCTTGATATCAAACAGTGTTACCTTAGAGTTGTTAAAATTATCCTCATACTTCGTTAATATACTTACTAAGAAGTACATTAACAGCATGTCTGTGCCTAAAATTTAGAAATTAACGAACTAAGTAATAAATTGCGAAAACCTTGGATTAAATTCACAGTACCTACGCCGCGGGAGATGAAGAATTCAGGTAATATTATGAGCTAACTTAATTAATTTATGAGTAAAAGATTACAAGGGGCTGTGCCGTGATATTGTGAAATATTTATTTTTTTAATACCCACAGCGTGTACCATACTACAATTTTCTCTTGGAATTCACGACCTTGAAGCGTTGGCCGCTCGAAGCTTTACGTAATCGAACCTACCAGAGCCTGTAACATATAAAAGCTTTCGGATTTCACTCAAACGGACATAAAGGTACTCGTGGAAATAAACCCCTGCGGCGAAGATGGAATAATCTTATGAGGTATGCTTGACAATTAAGGACGTAAAGATTGGAAATTTTATTCGACCTTAAAATTGTTCAGTAATAACGAGTTCGGAGATATTAATAATGGTTGCAAAACAGGTTCTCATTTTTCGCCATGGCCACCGAAAACAAGTTGCGTTTTATTTCTTCAAATTACTATCATAACTTTCGTCAAGCATTTATTGACCGATAAAAACTATAATTTTCTTCAATCAACTTATATGCCAACGACAGCACCCAAACCCGTTAAATTGGCCTACAGTACAGCCCTTTTAATACACAACCTACATACGAATAGTCAAATTATTTTGACACGAAAATAAAACGCCGGCATAAGTCGCTGCCGACGCGACGGTTGAAGATTAATCAAAGGAACAATCTTCCGGCTCATAGCGTCAGAATTAGAAACACTTTGTATCTATTACAAAAGAAAACTTCAAAGGGGAACAGTAGAGGAATTTTTATAAACAAAATTGCTAGTTTATTAACTTGCTTACACCCTCAATGGCTCCAATCTATTGACTATTAAAGGAGCGAGAAATAAGCTGCTCTCTTAAATTGTTTTCTTCGAAGTCTTTTGTGGACTTTAGTTTCATTTACTACTTAAGTCAGTTTACAGTTTATGAAGCTTTCGATCCTTAACAAATTAAGTGGGTATTCATGAAAGTCTACGGGATTTATTGGGTGTCTTGTACACTGTAGATACCTATATTCTGAATCTGTGACCTTATGCAAACTTTTAGCGATTGTTACTAATCAAGAACGTAGATCTTGGGTCAAGGACCTTTGCACACAGCGTTTTTTTAACGCGCCCCCGACGTGCAGATGTCGCGCGCTAACGCGCTTTAAATGAAACTCAGACGAAGAAAGTTCTGCTTTTAGATCATCTACAATAGCGTGAGCGCGCGTTCGTAAAACGTACGTCGTAAGCGCTCGTAGGCTCATAGGCTCTTAGGTAGGGTAGGGTAGGTTGAGGAGTGGCTGGAGCGGCGCCACGGCGTCCTCACCTTCCGCCTGCCGCAGGTACTCACCGGACACGGTTGTTTCGGGAGATACCTGTTTCGGATTCGGCGGGAAAACACACCCGGGTGTCAACACTGTGAGGGTCACCACGACACGGTGGAGCATACAGTGAAGGTCTGCCCTGCTTGAGCGTAGCACCGCCGGGTCCACGTCGAGGCAATCGGCGGCGGCGACCTCTCGCGACCGGCCCTGGTTCAATCTATGGTCCGGAGCGAGGAGGCATGGGAAGCGGTCTCCTCCTTCTGCGAAGCAGTAATGCTAGCAAAGGGGAGGCCGAACGTGTGAGAGAGAGGGAAACCCCACGCCCCAGCCGAGACAGAAGAAGACGCCCCAGGCGTCGGGAGTCGCAGTACGATTCCCGGCCGCCGTAGGCGCGGGCCTGCGGACGGCGAGCATTGGGTGGCTCGCCGTCTGATCTGAACCAGGCTCGGGTCGGTGGCGCGCTGTGATCCCCGCGCGCCTCAAAGAAATGTCAGCACACAAGACGGGGCCCACTAGGGCAAGTGCCTGCTCCCAGCTGCGGAATCTGTTCGGAAGAGGTACCGTAGCCCTGGAACGCAAAGGGCACTAGGAAAGAATACGGATGGGTTTTAGTCAGTAAGAGTCTGACACTCCCTCCTGCTTCACAAAAAAAAAAACGTAGGTAGGAGGTTGGAAAAACATCAAATAAGTCAATTAGAAAGAAAGAGCATTTCAGCAAGCTGCTATATTTCTCGCAGTAAAAAGCTCGTTCACTTTTCTCAGAATCCTTGAAAGCTACTCAACTTTTTACTCTGAGTAGAACTTCCACCGTAAAGTTGCATTTTTTTAAAGTACAATCGTTTATGTTGATAATCCTTTAGGTCTGAAAATAATGTGTAGGTACGAAAAACTTATAAAGTAGGTAGATACTTAGTTGCAAAATAGTGTTCTTGCTAGACTATTATCACGATCATTTGTAGCGGAAGGAAAACAGTTTTCCTAGATTCTTGGTCGCTTTGCTCAAATCACATTTGCCTGTCTATAATCTATAGGTACTATTATAAAGAGGAAAGATTTGTATTTTTGTATGTAACGAAGAAACTAAAAAACGATGTACATTATCAGCGAGTAAAATATGCTATATTTTATCAGTCCCACGGGAACGGGAACTACGCGGGAGAAACCGCGTGACGTTCGCTAGTTCTAACCTGTAGGTTTATTTCACAAATTGTAATGTTTAAATGAAAATAAACTAGGTACATATGTAGTTAATTTATTCAGCAGCGATTTCATTTAATGACAAATCACGTGTTCATTGACCAAATGCAATAATACTTGTGGGTATCATTAATTTCCCAATTAAAATTATCAAGTGAACATGTTTATGCTTTGGTAAACAAATTAATGTACGATTCACATCTGATTGAGCGATTCCAAGCGGCGATTACGCGCGTATTTCAGTAGGTGCAAGCATTATTGAGCGTATAATGGAGTATTCTTGCAAAGTTTTGCAGTATCTTTCGACTGATAGCAGTATTGCTATTTCATTGGAGCGCATGCAGTATTTATTCATGCGTAGGCTGATGTTTCCGGTAGTAATTTTACAAATAAATGTCCGATCCACATCTGACGGAGCGCTACAGAGCGGAGAATACGCGCGTATTTCATAGGTGCGAAAGGTATTGAGTCCTCAAATATTCTCTCTAGGGAAGTTTTCCAGTATATTTCGACTGGTTCATACTGCATTGCTATTTGCTCGTATTACTGCATGCAACAAAACGATCGTCCCGTCCAATTTCCTATTGTCCTTAATAGCTTTGCTTGCCTTTTTGACCTTATTCTCAAATAAGGTCGGTCATTTTCCTTCCCTGGCCGCAAATCAATGTAACATATACTTCATGCTGCCAAGTATGTTGTCGTTAGTAATTAAATTTTCACGGGATATTGTTACAGTCGGATTATAATTATAACCGTAAGAGGTTTAGTAAATCCAGCGCCCACGCTGCCACTAATAGTGTCCACGTTTATTTACTCGCCTGATGAGAACCACAGACTAAGCCGAGGTTTTAATTACAGCGGCACGGTGCGTTCCACAGATAAAACAATGTCGCCCCGTGATCCAGGTCACTCCGCTGCTCTAATGTACTGCTCTATATTTTACGCTCGGATAATAAATTAAAACTTTGCTTTGATTTGAGCACGTTCTTTTAATGGAATGTGAACTTCCATTCAAATGTTGATCTGGTTTTTAATTATTTTGGAGTAGGTACCTATTTCTTAAGATCTATTTCTTCAATAAAAGTTTTATTTCACCATATATCTTCATCCTATCATTTTTAGGGTTCCGTACTCAAAGGGTAACCAACGGAACCCTATTACTAAGCCTCCGCTGTACGGCTGTATCTCAAGAACCGTAATAGGTAGACAGTTGAAATTTTCAATGTGTTTTTCTACTGCCGCTAATAAAAATTAAATTAAAGGGAGGGGAAATTAGGGAACCCTTCGTGTGAGAGCCCGTTTCGCACTTGGCCGGTTTTTTAATAATTACCTACCCCAAGAAATACGACAGTAAATGGTAAGGTAGTCAGGAATGATGTTATATTGTCCGCCCTACTATCGAGATCAAATGCAACCTCACTTTAATCAGAAATTCCCTTTATGGTAAATACAAATTACAGACTAAGCTCTATCTAGCTTGCAGTTCAAACTCGATCAGTGTCCAAGCTCGCATCTCCTAGGCCAATGGCCGAGTAGGTAAGTACCTATTACTCGTAACAATTTGCCAGCGGCAATATTGCTGTGCCGACAAGTGATAAATTGTAGGTGCCAAGGATTTTTAATTACGCTGCCTTTTTATCACGCCTCTATACAGCGTTAATGAACGCAAAAAATCTCGAACATACACTAACAAATGAGCTAATCTTATTCAAATTAAAAAAATAATATTAAAAAAGATCAGAACTTTAATTTCACAATTTACACAACTTTACAAAAAAAACAAACATGTTGATGTTACAATTTTAATAAGTTTCACTGAAACTTTAAATCTCGTCTGATGAAATAAGTTGCTTAATCTTAGTTTAACATTTTATGAAAGCTCAACATTAAAGAAAGTGTATTTTATTCAATTAATTATTCCTCAAAAGACGATAATGAAAACAAACAAACGGTTTTCGCCTAGCTTCGTTGGACAGAAACTCAATAAATACTTGGAACGGATTGAGAAAACTTGTAAAGGTGGATTTACTGGAAAGAAAGCAAGCGTCTAATAAGAGTCGGGGCAGAATAATGGCTTATTCAAATTTAACTGGAAAAACCGCAGTTTGGAAAACGATCTCGGCGGGCAAGCACCTGCGCTCTCTGAACCTTTTTAACTTAACCCTGTGTACGGATGTTGCAATTCCCTGGGGTATGTACGTAAAATGTAGGTACCTACCTACTGACTGTTTTAAGCCTGATCAGTAATTGGCAATGAATCCATAATAGCATTATGTCGCAGTGCTAATAACACTATTAATCCGCACACAAGACCGTAACCCAATTATCAAATCATTCTCACGCAGCGCATTCAGACCCGAGCGGTCATTTAATCAATTAATTTAATTAAAAACATAAACATACCTCACTTAAGATCCAATTTAAACCGGGACAAAATGTATATTGGCCGCAATAAAGTAACACACGGCTGCAAAAAGGCCGGGATTGGGGCGGGACGCGGGACCGTGTGGCGGTGTAGGCACATCCTAGCAAATTACACTGATACGCCGTGAAAAGAATTTTAATGACATTCGAGGTGGCTTTATGCGAGAGGTGACTTTGATACAGTGGCCTTGAAGTCCGCTGTGAAATGTTCCACACGTGCTCTTCGAAGTACCCAGGCATGTCTCGGTAATGCAATAAGTGTATCGTACCTACGCCATGCTGCCAAAGCTTTTCGGTGTGATGTCAGGTGGTAAGAGGATTCAGAATTTCAGAAGTTTCGCAATATATGCGTCGACATAATACGTTGTGATGTTGTCGGTAAGTCGCTCAACGATTTTCGCAGTAATTATCGAAGTTGTACGCCTAATTGGATTGATGTCGATCATTGAATCTATTGTTATTGAACATGGAGCAAAATATTTCGGGACTCAAAATTAATTATATGATGAAATATGAAGGAATAAGTCCACGATGTTGATCTTTAAAAAATGTTTACATAATCCTCAAAAATATTTAGGACTTTAATTTAAAAACTACACTATAATACCCTTCACGGACCCGCAGTTCTCTTTGCCTCATGGGTAGGTAATTTAACTTGGATCAATTTAATTTTTACTTTAAGATTTGGATAAGGACTCCAAAGATAATAATGGGTATTTCAAACTAAGACAAATATTTTATTGGTTGATCATATTATTTTGTTTTCACCTGGCATTTTTAATCATATGATAAGTAAGATACTTCTATCGAGATTTCAGCGCCTTCCGGTTTCAGCGTATCTACCTAATTTCTGAAGGACTTTGGTTCATAGCGCCTATTATGAAATATCTTGAAAGGCTCATTAAAACTTAGATACCTATCCAAACATGTTTCTTTTGCAACAGCGCGGGCGTTAAATTTCGTCCCTCTTTGAATCTCAATCTAACTGAAGACTAATCGAATCCGAATAATGCCGAATTCACGCGTAATTGAGTCGATTATTCATTTTTTCGATAAATAAGACCAAATCCACGGGTGGCGACGAAATTAACAATAAATTAGGCGCTCCTAATGCCCGCTGTCATTAGGGAGCAATTAATCAAAAAAGTCGAAATGAATGCGCCAAAAAATTACGACATTCGGACGGCGATAAACACCATTAGGTGCTATCAATTTTTTATTCACTCAAGTCGGTAGTTCTGGGAAAATACGTATAGGTACTTAAAGCATTTTCTTTGAATGATTGCTACATAAGTAGCCGTAAGTATCTACCTACCTACCTAGTATTTAGTCGAGCGAATACTTAGACCGACTGAAATTCTAGTGGTAAACTTTTTTAAATCAAAAGGTAAACACGTCATTACTACAGAGGACGATCGTCCCGAAAACAATAAAAACCGGCCAAGCGCGAATCGGACTCTCACACAAAGGGTACAAAAGGGTTTCCGTACATTTCTTAAATTAATAATAATTTCAACTGTCTACCTATTACGGTTCTAGAGATACATCCCGCTGACAGACAAACAGACGGACAGCAGAGGCTTAGTAATTAGGTTCCGTTGGTTACCCCTTTTGGTACAGAACTTTAAAAAGTGTAAACTAGGTGTATAGCGCATCTACCTACACACAAAACTTTGATATAGGCAGGTCTGCCAGATTGTATATTTGGATACAAAATTTGTATAATCGGACGGTGTATTGTATCCATGATCATTCTGTATAATACGATACAAAAGAATACGACATGAAATGGAACGTGCGTTCACCTCTTGCTTTTTTGAAAGTGGTCCGCTGACTCTGTATAGGATGAACAGAGATGGAGATAAGATATTGCTAATTTTAACAACTATGATAGTGTCGTGTTGTGTTGTGTGGATACAATGTGGGTCAATGTGGCTTTAGTTCCTGATTGTGACCGCTTAAGTGTTTTGAGGTTTCGTTTGGTAGTCTGTGGAGCATTTCTTTTTCAAAGTCGTCATATTGTTTTATCGTGTCGTAAGTTATTTCTTGCCGTTGGCGTCTTCGCATTATAGTAAAAGAGTATGTTCCGAAATACAACCCAGTTAACTGGCCAGTGCTCATGACCTTATGAATCCGACGTATACATATTGTACTAGTGTGCCACCATAGTGTACTGGTGAGACAAATGTCAATGGTGACGTATTAGTAGTATATCAAACGATAAACAGGCGTGTGTGCATCAGACTTTGAGGATTTTTTCAATATGGCGTCAATTTATGACGTCAAAGTACTTGCAAGTGTATTTCGGAACGACTCAACAGTATGGCGTCGATTCATGACGTCATGAGCACTGGCCAGTAGGTATACTGTTTTATATTTCGGAAAAATTTGAAGAAAATCTAATTAAAACCCTCACAGTTAGCCCTTTCATTTGATGTCACACGATATTGTTCAAAAATCTGTTTTTTTTTTTGAAAATTCTAGTTTGACCCCCAAATGTGACCCCCATACTATAAAAAACATACTTAATTTGCATAACGCGTCCGTGTCTGGGTCACAGAATTCCATGTGTAACCATATATCAAATCCATAATAGAATGGGCTTAGAGGATCCGGAGAAAACTGGCTGTGACAGACGGGCAGACAGAGAGACAGACACCAGAGTGATCCTATAAGGGTTTTGTTTTTTGTTCGGAACCCTAAAACCGAAACAGTTTTAACGTACAGTGGGTCTAAAAAGGCCACTTGAAAAAAATCATAGAATCATTACATAGATAAATCACCAAACAATCTGTCATATTTAATTTTTACCGTTAACGCAGTAGGTTCAAGGTTGATTGCGAAAATTTGACAGTGACGGGTAGCGTGATGTGCTTTCTGATTCTGCTAAAGAGGTATTTTCAGACCCGCAAGTCCGTACCTATGTTAGTTTTATGAAATTATGATGAAAAATCGATTTATAGAATATTTATGTATAATGCGGTCCAATTTCGTATAATTGCAGATAATTAACCGTATAGCCGCGATTTATTTATCTGGCAGCCCTGGATATAGGCGCCACGAGCTAACAAGAACCACACGGAAATTATTAGTTGTTTTTTCTCCCCCAAAGATCAACTACTCACCTCTCAAACAAGCACCTGTCATCAGGTTTGGCAAGAATAACGGTTTCAAACATATTATGCACATTAATAAATCTGCCTACCCGACATGGTAAGTGGAGCATAAAGCTAATGAAATGTAGACTTAGTTTTTGGCAACTTGACGAAAGTTTACTGGCAATTTGTGGATGGCAGTGATGGGTGTTAATCAATTAATTTTTCATTCAACTTAATAATTGATTAATAAAGTATTGCAATTAAATTAATCATTATTAAATTAATTGCAATTAGTATTTTAGTTGCACTTTGCAATTAAATTATTTGAATTAATGTAAGTTAAGTAGTCATCATCTGCCTAGCCTTTTCCCAACTATATTGGGGTCGGCTTCCAGTCAAGCCGGATTTAGCTGAATACCAGTATTTAACGTGGAGCGGCTGCCTACCAGGCCTTCACAACCCATTAACTGGGTAACACGGTACTTCATGGCAAGTCTGGAGTCAGATTTACTGGCTTCTGACTATCCGTAACGACTGCCAAAGATCTACATCAGTTTGTTAAGATGGTCCCATCCACAGACCAACCTTGGCAAGCGTTGCTTAACCTTGATGATCGACCCGTGCGGCTGTTATTATCTAGCAACGAGCTTCTCGAATTAATGTAAGTTAATCATTACTCGTAATTAAAATAATTGCAATCAACTTTTTTTGAAACAAATAAAACTAACTTTATGTCTCAATACGGAATCTCACCTCTCGTTCTCACGCACGTCCCGTTTATCTTCCGTCTTTTATTAGTTGCTAACATTATATTTTAATAGTTTAATCTAGCTTTAATTAAATTTTGTAAAACAATTGAAAATTATTTAACTCTTAACTGTAGCAAACCACGATTAATAATTAATTAATTAGTAACTTCTAATACTACAATTAAGAAATTATGTATTGTAATTTTTCACAATTACAGTTGATGTTAGTTGTTATGATTACATTTAAGTACCAATTAATCAGTTAATTAATCTTTTATTGTCCTTGCAATTAAAATTTGCCCAACACTGGTAGATGGGTATATTAACGTCACAAGATAATAGCAGACACCCTCGGTAAGATTGTAAAATATTACGTGCAATACTAAACTTACTTTTCGCAATAAGACACGTATATAAGTATTGGGAACTATTTAATTTGGATATGATTCACAATTTATTGGGAAATTGTTACAATCTTACAGAGTGTATTTAATTTTCTGGTGGCATTAATAACTGTTTTCTTGATTATAATATCTATATATATATATGACTGTTTTACATAAAAGAAGGCAAGTGAGAGGATACTAAAATAAAATTATGTTTGAATGCAATTGAGTAATTAGTATATTTTATAGTATATATATTTTTTTTGATGTAAATAAAGACCATAGACAAACATGAAGTACTTACCACAAATGAATTCAGTTAAACAGAAGCCCTATTTCAACACCATAGTAATTACAATTTGTCCTATCATATTAATAATACAGTATGGTAGCTTCTAATAATTTTGTAATTATAATAGATGGAAACAGAACACTATTTAACACAATGCCTCTGGTCAACTGGGATAATAATTAAGGAATGTTTCTAGGAAAAAAGTACCCACCATATCGCATTCAAGGTGACTCATGAATAGTTATGAAAAAACATATCAAAGTAATATGTAATATGCATATCTGTCACTATTTTTAATACTCGACTTTGAAGGTCAAAAGGTGAACCTTAATAATTCCTTGTCATGTTACTATTGTTGAAAGAATAGTAGGCATGTTTAATACTTTGTTTTTTGTTTTATGGCCTTTTTAAGGATAGGAAATCATCAAATGACTCCTCTCGCTCTAGGTAAAGCAGAAGGGAGTGTCAGACTTATAACTGACCCTGAAACCTATCCATGTTCGGTGTTCCTCCTAATGCCCTTTGCATTCCAGGGCCGGGGTGGCTCTTTCGAATGGATTCCACAACCCTGGCAGGCACTGGCCCTGGCAGGCACTGGCCCTGGTGGGCACTTTGTGGAGGTCTGGTAGGCAGCCGCTCCATGTAAAACACTGGTATTCAGCTGAATCTGGTTTGACTGGAAGCCAACCCCAATATAGTTGGGAAAAGGCTAGGCAAATGATGAGTTAGCTGGGTAACTTTAAATCTGTCTCAGTATCTGCGTAATATGTCTGCGTGTATGTACCCATTATTTAATTCCGCCAAGCCCTTTCCATCATCGGACCACAAGACGAACGGCGATGCGCCACCGGTACATGGTGGACATCCCACCCACACGCACAAAACGTTTTGGGAACACATTCATAATGCGTACAGCTAAGGAGTGGAATTCCCTGCCGGAGTCTGTGTTTCCCGATAGCTACAACCTGGGAGTCTTTAAGTCAAGAGTGAATAGATTACTTCTAGGCAAGCGTGCTCCATCTTCGCCCACATCATCGCTTACCATCAGGTGAGATGGTGTAATATCATAGTCTGTCCAAATATAAGCAATTAAGCCTTCTTTCTCCATTTCAACTTTGGACTGGCTTTTGGTTGTTTCAGGCTTTTTAAATGAAAAATTAATAACAGCCTCTGTGGCCCTATTCATTGTCACCACTGTTCGTTGTAAGAGGAGTTTTATACCCTAAATGCTAAGCTGCCATCTGCCATTAGGACACAAACTTTGTCTTAATTTTCATCAAAACAACTCAGCATGGTTAGTATCAGTGCCAGCTGTTATTACAGGCAACTACTTGTTAAGTCCAATACTTAAAATGCAGTTTTTTTTTTAAATTGGTTTAGAATGTTGAAAACTACTTGCAAGAAAAATACAAATAATACTTATTCATTTAATGCAAAATAACTGCTATGCAATACCAGAAGTCAAACCCAATCTTATGAGGGCAAGACAGGTAAATAGTGATTTTTGGAAAATATTTTTCTATGGATTCCCTTTCTTTTTGACAACATGACACAATTTCATTTCAATAAATGCATTTAATTTGCTCTAATTAAACTACGCCTACCTTACTGTCTGTTACTAAATTAAAGAAATGGTTATGTTTTCCTAAAAATAAAGAACTAATAAGTACAGTAATATTTTTATGGCTTAAAATGTATTATTTTTCTATCTTAATAGTTTATACCTCTGGACAAAATTATAATGAAAAATAATAGCAGTGTGTATGGTGTCCAAGCAAACCAATTAGCATTTCTTGATTCTTATTTGAATAATATGTTCAAGTCTATCTTGCGTAGGTCTGTAATAGCCTTTTAGAAAGTTGCCCCTCAAGCGCAAACAATAAATGGGTCGTTATGTTTTAATGGTTTCATAATATAGATTATAGATAAGCCTAGTGAAATATTACAGAATCGTGACCGATTTAACCAATAAAACATAAGTTTTCTAATATCGATCGGCTGTTGGTGTCAGTCTGCGATAGAATTCAAGCACCGTAGAACTTACCTAACGATGTGTCGCCACACCGCACTTTTTATTTTTCTTTCGCTTAGCAGTCCTAAATCAATAGTTCCACTTTAAAACAACTGCACCAAGCACAATTAAAATTGCCGATTTTTTTTTGTTTTTATTAAACGCAAATCACGGAAACCAGTTGCGAAAACGAAAAACGTCTAAGATGGCGCCACAATGCAAATATTTTTATGACATTAGACTTTGTGTTGCCATCATAAAAACCGATTTTGTTGGTAGTTATTTCTCTATTCTATTTTTTTTCTTGTGGATTTTTATGCAATATTGAAAAAAAAAACGACGCAGTCTAAGAAGAATATCAATTTATTAAAAAACTCTTTTAAGATTGTTAATTCTTTGGCTTTACATAATTTCAAACCAGACAAATGTTTATTGAATAATATTATGTAGATAAGTACAATACAACATGCATGTTATGAAACAACATAGCAACATCTCGTCTTAGCCCTCAGTTAATCAAAATCTTACTCATAACTTTCTAATCAGTTCTTTAGCAGATAAACAAATCATGCTGTTCCTAAAACAGAAGACCCTGATGATAGATATCAGAGTAAAGAGATATAGGTACTTAGTGCCAACAATATTTAACATCATTTAGTAGTATTTCTTAAATTACGAATTTAAGAAATACTACTTATTTACATTATCATAAATGGTCCCATTAGTTGAAAGCAATCTATACTGTATCTGTATATACACTATATCTGTAATCTATACGGTATACTGGGATAAAATCTCCAAAAATAAAATAAATTGTACCTACCCTCTAATGCCATGGCTGAGCTTTATAATACTTATAAAACTAAATACCTACTCTATGCTACAATCAATGCATTATCACATTTATCACTGTGACCATAAGCCACATAATATAGATAAAATGAAATTTGATTACGAAATGCGTCATGCAAAGTCCACTCCCGTATCTAGTAGATCCCTGATAAGCACTGTAGCTTTTCGTGGCAAGATACGCAGAAGGTGACCGAGGTACAACAGATGCTTGGGCACGGATGCTTCGAAGTAGTTGCGGCGAACGCTCTCGAGGATCGACGTAGCTGCTTTGTTCGGAGTTATTGTGCCGAAGTAGCTTGGTATCCTGAAAAAATATTTAGGGATTTATTTATTTATTTATATATTTCGGGAAAACAAACAGTTACACAAAGATGGTACAGTAAGTTTTAACAAAAAGAAAAAGTAACATATGTATAACCTACGACGTTGTCCACATTTTAAACATAACAAAATATTTATGGGACTAATTGCACACGAGTAAAATTGGAAGGTAAAACTATTAAATTTGAATCAAAATGAGATTTACATTTTGATTCAAATTTAATTTTAAGTTACTAAATAACGAAACAAACTTCAATTTAAATCAAAACAAAAACATTAAAATGCAAAGCCAGAATTAAAATTTAAAAACTAATTTAGGGATTTAAATTACTTGTGAATGCGACATAAGTCAATCTACGGTAAAAATAACGTAACCCGTCTTATTTATGTCTTTCTAGATTTGTTTTTAAACAAGTAGGTACTATAGGTTTAATATTCAATCTGAATCCTTTTAATTATAAAGAACTAGTTGACCCACGCAACTTCGTCTGCGTCACAATTTTCATTACTGCTCCGCTCCTGTTGGTCTTAGCGTGATGATATATAGCCTATAGCCTTCCTCGATAAATGGGCTATCTAACTACCTATCTACTAACCTAACTTAGAGGGCTATATTGATGATTAAAATGGTTATAATTCTTTAGATAAATACGCGTTACGGTCGCAGATCGCATTTGGTCCACATACAGCTTCACACTGACCGGCAAATTGCAAAAAACATAAAAATATTTGAATTTCGCGGGCTACCCTGGAGCATCCACCTTAATGCTTTCTGATTTATTACTTTAAATATACTACGAAAAGTATTTTCTGTGACATTAATTACCAACCTTAATCTTATATCTGCACTTTCATCGCTAACAATAAACGGATAAATATGAGTGAGTGTCACATGGACTCCATCAATTTTGTTTACTCTCAGGTCTTCTGTAAGGGATTCTGCCAGTCCCTGGACAGCAAACTGTGCCACACTCAATGGCATTTGGTCCTTGATGTAGCTGAGACCTGCCACTGATGTCAAAGCTACAATGTGACCATGGTTCTTGGCCTTCATGTCAGGTAAGAAGTGGTCAATCAGCTAAAAAGTAACAAGAAAGAACATGTTAAGAGAAAAAAAAAAATCATTTTATCTGTCATCTGCATATTAATCTTATTTTATTAAACAGTCAATCTTTATATTATTATAGTATAAAAAAGTTTAAATGTGTAATTCGTCCCGAAATTCCTAAGGGAACGGGAAAATCGATGTGTGCGTTTGTACGCACATATCGATTTTTCCATTCCCTTAGGAATTGGAATTTTTCAGGAATTGTTTGTTTCTTTTATTAAATAGGTACAAAGGTGATTTTAATATTATCTTATTGTTGTAGCCTTTTGACCTTTGTATTTTGATCCAGAATTTCAGATTGCAAGAATACAAAACAACATGTTGTTGTTATTCTACAAGGAATAAATACATTGTCAGTAGTTCAATTCGTATTTTTAAGCAATCAGTTGCATAAACATGTTTTGTTTTAAATGCTAAGTACCTAATTTGCTGTTACAACTTACCCAGAAATAAGAGGTCAGTGTAAGATCCAGAGTAACATGAATATCTTGAGGAGGCTGCGTCAGCAATGACCTTGGGCTTGGTATTCCACAGCAGTAGAACAGCATGCTGACAAATCCTAAATCTTTCTTCAACTGAGATGCTAAGGCCTGGACATTCTCCCGCTTAGTAATATCGCAAGTGTAACTGATAGCGGAACCACCTCTTTTTTTAATGTACTCAACAGTTTCTTCATTAGAAGAACTATTTTTGTCCACACACAGGATTATTGCTCCTAAGTTGGCTAGCTGTATGGATATTTCACGGCCTACACCTCTTCCGGCACCAATCACCTGAAATTTAAAAAATTATAACTAAGAAAGTTTTTTTCTACAACTGTTTGTTTTTTTTTTAATAACTAATTTCATAATTATTAAAAAAATACTTATTTTGCCAGTTATAACATAATTTCATAATATAATTTTTTATAGAAAGTTATAAGTTTTTATAGAAAGTTATATTATGAAATTATGTTTTATCTGGCAAAATAAAATAATACCTATCTGAAGAAAAATATATAGTCAGATTCAGCTTTTAAAGGCTTACATAAAGAATTTACTTACCAGGACCGTTTCCAGCCTGACTGATTTTAATGGTGGTGGTCTAAAGAGTTCATAAACCGCCTGTAGAACAGCACAGATGGCATTCAGCACCACCCATCCAATATCGACCATTAGAATACACAAGGAATATGCTCTTAACAACATCTTGATTGGGAAGAAAATATTGAGAAGAATTCCAAAAATATAGTCAGAGGTTTTGGATTCCTGAAAATTTTAATTATGCATTTACATATTTAAAAATATTAACACATATTAAATTATGAATTTTCTGACAGTCGCATGCAATCTGACTTATTAGGTAGATATAAAAATATCTTAAGAATTTAAGTACAGATACCTGCAATTTTCTATTTGATAACTAAGGTAATCACTTTGCACACACCTTTTTATAACAGTCCTCGGAACTCATAGCGAAAACATGCACTAATCATTCAATTAAAAAGTAAAATAATTTGTTAGTCAAAAGTAGTTGAATTTTCAGTAAAAAGTTGGTGCTGTCACTATGAGATGAATGAAAGTACTAGGACGAAACCAGAATTTTGGGCTTCATAAACTGGACACAGACCGATAAATAATAAAAGTGAAATGATAATGACCAGCAGTAGAAATAAATTACGAAGTAAGTGATAACATGAAATATTTGACGATAATTTTGTACTTGACACTTTGCTTGACAACAATATTTGATAAGATCATCCTTGATCTGTCACTGTCATAAATCATAATATTACCATGGTATTTTTACCAATATTTACTGCTATAGTGCATCAATTATTAGTGAATCGCTGATTTATATAGTGCATCGCTTATTATTTGTAGAATGAATGTTGTAATTCCTTTATGTTATTATTTCTTCATCTATTTTGGTACCCGTTGTAGAATTTAGATGAATAACTTTGCAACACCATGTTCGTTTAGAAAATTCTTGAATGGTTGGACCGTGGTTGGACCTTTAAAATAAACCCGTTGTGAAATCTTTTTGCCAAATTCTGCGATAAAATTGTATAATTTTATAGAATTAGGTTTTATTGACTATCACTGAACCACGGACCACACACACTGAACGAAAACATTATTTCTAAACGATGGCGAGTTCTCACGTCATGATTGCTATTTTGAAATGTCAAATTGTGGTAAAATTTTATCAGATTGACAATCAAAACAAAGCAATATTCGTATTATTCGTAACGCGATCAAAAACAGAAGCCTTAAATGCTGTTTCGCTGTAACGAAAGTAATTTCAGATGTCAAGTTAATCATTTACAAATAAAAACTCAATCATGGCTTTCGTATACCCTGGAGATCCTGAACTAGAATCAAAGTCGAGGAAAGGTTTGTAAAATTTAAGTCTTGCTTAATATTTTCGAATTATTACGTTTATCGTCGTTGTAACTATTATTTCAGCTGCCGAGCGGATATCGGAGAACATGCACATAGTGGCTAACGAGCCTTCGTTAGCCTTGTATCGCTTGCAAGAGCACGTAAGAAAAGCGTTACCGCCCATGGTTGAAAGGCGGGTCGAGGTGACCAAACTACAGCACGAGTTGCAGGGGAGGTGCTATGATGTGGAATATGCTCTCAGGTAATATTAGCTGTATTTATTTGTACCTAAATATGTAATAAATTATGTCCTTAATTTCCAAATATTCTACTGTGGATAATTAAATGACAAAATTATATAATATTGTGCATTGGAATAGGACTTATGATTAATGTAACAATAGATTTTCTTGTTACATTTTCTAGAATTGTCCCTAACTTTTGAGTTCATAAACTAATAATTCTATAATTTCTCAATTCCAGTGCAGTAAAATCAATGGATGGTGCGGCAACCAGTTTCAAAAACATCCAAGAAATGTTGAAGCAGTCAATATTTTTAAAACAACAGTTAAAATATGAGGAAGCTAGGAGAAATAAAAAAGATTCTAATTCTGTTTACAAACGTCTCTCTGCTCATATTGTTCTTGACCTACCAGACCTGTCTGAGTTCTCTATGGTTAGGGAGACTACTAATAGGATTGAGAACATGATGGCTCAGGCTAGGGGCTCATCTGCTGAGCTTCATAGATCACACACCACTTTGCACTAAGACCTATATAATTTTATAATACATACCTCAGAGCATGTAATCTCCAAGCTGGAGGCGTTTAGAGACACCATTATAAATAATCTGTGTTATGGTGCGCTGAGCGCAAGTTGCAGTGATCTCAGTGATTGAATTGTCTCTGGACATTATGGGTGGGTATCTGAATTGAGAATTTAATTAAAGAATGTGCCAAATCCTTCTTTAATGACAACCTTTGTGAGGTTTTTAGAGTAATGCAGAGTTTGAGAAAATGCTTAATTCAGAAGTTGGAGGGATGTGCGTTATTATTGACAATCACTGAAATAATTGGTGTGTATGGAAGGTATGGACAATGGTGAACTCTATGCTCTGAGATACATACTGATTTCATACTCAGTCTTTGCTTGCTCTCTGTAGAGCAATCTGCTTAGCCAAGCCAGCCTCTGCTGAATGATGGCTTATTTCAAGTTTTGGCACTGCAGTAGTCTTCTGCTTTATACCACTGACAGATGACATGGTCAAAAATCACTATTAAATATGTTGTAGTGCTTCCTGCATGTATTTTTTTAATACACGCAGGAAGAAGTTTTCTGAGATTATTTCTTCCAAAATAATGAATTAGGTATTTTTCAGCAGTATTACAGTTTATTAGTCTAACAGATCTGATCTGGGGTTTATAATAGGATGGAACCCACTTACTCTAATATTATTTTTTGCAAAGGCTGTCTTGCACCATAAATTCTAAAACATTTTTTAGTGCTCACAATGCGTCGTCCAAATTAAAAACCATCGCGAAAATTTATTCGGCAAAACCGAAAGGCGCCCTCTGGGGGTGCGACGACGCGATCGGGTTTGCCGTACAACTGAAAGCTACGATCGCATTCTGGCGTGATGATCACTTTGCTTAAAGACGACGCCTCAATCGGTTGATTACGATGAAAAGAGAATGAGGGTTGCCTGAAATGACGAGTACAAGGTGGCAGCACTGAGGCGTCAGGTCCTGGCACCGCTAAAACGCGGTAAAACGCTGTATGTTTTCTGAAATTTATTAAGTTGAAATCAACGTTATGTTAACGTCAAAGTCACTTATTCAAGGAATCTCGCATATATGGTGCCAACAGGTGGCGTAAATTGTCCTGGAAACCCTAATTGAATTTACTGCTGAATGTATTTTGAGGTTTATAGTGCAAATGGCCATAAATGTTTACTATCCAGTCAAGTTTAAACTATCATAAGTATGATTAGAATAAATCATGTTAATCCAGTTGTTGAATCTAAAATAACGACGTTATGTAGGCTAAGATTATGCTATAACACTAGAAACTAACTGATCACAATGTCAATCATTGATGCACTGTGCAAGTAAATGTTATTTAACAAGCAATTAACTGCCCTTTATCAATAACACCACCTATCCTTAAATGTATTTTTAAATACATTTTGCTTTTTGGAGCTAAACTAATGGCGCTGAATCTAGCTTAAAAAACAGCGCGCTTTTTTATCCTTTTTTTTATTCTGTGGCCTGGTTGCTAGGACCTTTCAGCCATGTATTTGTTTTTTTTTTTTTTTTTTTTTTACTTGAGTTGGGTTTGCTATGGACTCTAGTCTAGGTCAGTGGTGATGGAGACAGAGTCGTGCTTTTTTTACGTACTCGAAAACAGCGACTGTTACACATTTTCATGAAATAAGCTTCAGCTTCCACATTATTTTCTTGCACTGTGTCATTGAAGCTTTCATTTATTGGGTATATAAATATGGTGTCATTTCGCATAGTATTAAATTATCTAAACTAACAATAGTTACTATTTTATTTAAGGCTCTAGACAGACGGACCGCATTTCAACTGCAATCCAACTGCAAATTGCAGTTCAAGTGCAGTTCACAGGATTGCACGCCGACTGCAACTGAACTGCAATCGAACTGCACGTTTGGTTTGCAGTTCTATTGCAGTCGTGTCAACTGCATTTTGCGGTTGGATTGCAGTTGAAATGCGGTCCGTCTGTCTAGAGCCTTACTGTGTGTGTGTGTTGGGTATCTTCTACCTAGATATTAATGCATAGAAAATAAATGTGACGTCACAATATATTGGTCTCTGTTTCTGCTAAATAAATATTGGGTGCTTGCTTAGATTTCAGATAATCAAGACACATTCGATAAATCTTGAGGCGTCGTCCTAACTGGCTAACAAGTGCGAGTTAACGATACGATTTCGTCGCACGAGATTAAACACACATATTAATTCTTTAGAGTGTTCTAATTGAGCTTGCAACTCATCGCGCGAGCACAGGAATCATTTTCGTCGCGCGTCGAAATCTCATCGTTAACTCGTGCGGACGTTAGCCAGTTAGGACAACGTGTGAGGGTCTGATGAATGACTCAACGCTATCCATGCACTCATTACTATTGTGTTTGCTTTTTTTGTGTATATTGGTGAAATGTGGATAAATGGAGAGAATGACCAAAGAAAAAATGGTTGGATTGTGAGGAAAAAGAATTTATGTGTTGCGCTGACTCCGGACAAGAACAGGAAGACAATGCTGTTTGACACTATCCACTAAGAAAATCTATTAAATCAATTAACTGCAAACTACAGCCGGTCTATTGTATCAACCTCACATTGTGTAAACTTAGGTGGAGCCGTGGAGAAAGCATGAAGTGAACTTCATTGATCAGTCATTCCATCTCGTACTTATAAATTAACAGCTCGCTGCATGTTCATTTCACCTTAGCTCACATGGTGAGATATTTACTGACAGTAGATCTGCTAGTGGTGAATCACAATCGTTCGCGGGGTGGAGGTAGTTATTTACTTTCATTGCTTGGTATGAAGCTATCTATGTGCTAACACTGTAAATAAAGGCTCATCGGTATCTATTATCTTACATAAACTGTAACACTTTTAACACAATAAATGATTATAAAACGCTTGCTTTTTTGTTGCTTAAAACATACTAACAAATATTGCAATTCTTTACGTTTGCAGTAGCTGCACGGGTCAAAAACGAACTGCCAGATTTTTTATCATCATTCAAAATATTACAGTTGAAAATCGTTCGCGTTTTTGGCGTAACTGAATAATATAATATTCGAAAAGAATATTATATTATTACATAACCGACTATATTATTTATGGGCGCAGCGGTAAAGCAATTATAGCGCGATCAGGAATCTTTCATTGTGGGACAACGCCATCTAGTGATAGTTTCGGAACTAACCTTTGGGGTGGGCTGTGGGACATAACCGTAGACAGAGAATAGGATAGACATAACCTATTTTTTCCGTAGAGAGTTTACTCATGTTCACCAACATTTTAACTACATAGATAAAATTAATAACTTGCTACTTATTCATGATATATACCTATGTATAAGTGAAGAGTGATTGTGATAACAAGCGCAATGCAATTTCAGGTAAACGAAGCTTTAGGTACTTTCGGACGGAAAAACATCAACAACAATCTGCGTTTAGTGACGTCACTGCTGTTATGACAATGAAAAGACAACCTTGTGTCTTTGAGATAGGACAAGTGTAGTGTCAGACAGGAGGTGGACAGAGTGACTCAACTTCCTTTTTCGGGCGAAATGTCAAAGTGATAGTTTGAAACCGCAATTTTGAAAAGAAATGAAATAAAAGCGCTTTATTTTTTAAATGTAGGTATGTACAGTCTATTTTACATAGAATTCTTTAAAATGGAAGCAAGATCAAAATATTGCATGACGAGCTTTTGGTACACATTAAACAATGTCAATAAGTACCTAGTGTGTGCGCTTGGAAAGCTATCCTTTTAGGTCATACACTCTCCGAGCTAAAAGCTAAAAAGTTTGTTTGTTTGATTGCTTGACAGAACGCGCTAATCTCAGACAAAAATAAAAAAAATTGTGTTGGATAGCCCATTTATCGAGGGAAGCTATAGGCTATAGGTATAACATCACGCTACGACTAAAAGAAGCAGAGTATGTACTTATCAATGAAAAATGTAACGCAGACGAAGTTGCGCGGGTTAGCTAGTGTAAAAATAAAATAACATCAAGAGTAAAAAAAAGTTTAATTGAGCTTTTAACTTCATAACATAAATCGAAAAGTAACTTGCTTAGAAGTAACTAAAGTATAATAAATACCTTATAGACTTTTGGTATTAGAATAAAACTAGAGACAAAACCAGGGTCAGACTGGGCTTGAAGGAACTGGATGGCACCCCACAATCCTAGGGCCAGGAACGGTATACTGATAGATAGGATCGTATCGGAAAATTATGTAATGTAAGTACATCATCAGCCTAGCAAAGCGAGCGAACATCAAGAGCGAGCGAAGCGAGCTTGAATATGTCAGCACTCCACTTCGGATAATTTTAATTTTCTTTTGACCATTCATAGGTACATTACCTATACAAGAAACTACTAGAGATAGCTAGGTAGGTAGGTACCTATCTAATGCAGGAAAGCTCACTTTACCTACAGACCCGCCACGAGAAACAACTTTTTTTTTTGGTAAAAAACACATTCAATTTATTTATATCGATAAAATATACCTAACCCGATCAAGTGAAATTGCCCGTTAGTTTCGTATTACCTACGCGTATGTTAGTTTGAGTTGATTGGATTTGGGATTATTCGCTGTCGTTACGTAACTTAGTAAAAGTTCTTTGTTTACAAAATGAATGGCTTCTCGTGACGGGGACTAGAAATATGTTGAGTGTAGATCGCAAGAGCGAGCTCGAAAGCGATTGCACCCTGGATGAACTTTTTACTTTATATGCAGGGGCTTAGGTCTTAAGTAGGAATGGTATGGATATGAAATTTTAGATCTGGATTCGGATATGATTACCCGTTAGTTTCGGTTAGGGATATTAGATTTTTTTTAAATTGTAAAAGTAAGACTTAAAATCGGTTAGTGTATCAGCTTGGCCGGGTAGAAAAAACCTGTTATAAGTATTATATCGTGTTATAAATAAAAATATCATATCATTTACCTAGAATCCGCCCCTATCTGAAATCATCCGGTTAGGTACGGATAGATTTTTATTTCAGATATGCGATAGTTTCGGTTACCTACGGTTGCGGATCTCCTTAACATTAGGTAGGTACTGGTCGTAAGTAGGTACCTAAGGGTCTTCGGTACCAAAAAGTCAGGCCCTCGGCTTCGCGGGCCACCTACCCTACCTACCGCTTGCGGCCAGCTTCGCAAGTCTGGACCGTGGGTGCCCGACTGGCAAACGCCCTTCCTAATGTATGCCTAGTCCGACCCTGGACAAAACCAACCATATAATGTTGAATTACCTACCTACATTAAAGAGGCAATATAACCCGACGGTAAAGTCGAACTGGCGAACGAATCCCTGGTTCGATTCACGACAGTTATTTTCGTACTAACATAATTATTACCCTTATGAAAATCTCGACTGTCAAGCGACTAGGTACCTAATTAACTAATGTTCGATTCAAATTTTCTGTAGAGAACTTGAATTGAAAATTTGCTCAAACAGCTCAAATATATTATAAAAAAAATTGACTTTGTCAAAAAGTTCGAAACAAGTCGCTTTTCAAACAGTCTGATGCAGTTGGCGACATCAGATCAGTGATTGAACTGCATCAGACTGCTTGAAAAGCGGCTTGTTTCGAACTTTTCAGTTATTTTTAGTGGAGTTACATTTTTGGAATTGTCTCCTCGAGCCCTTTATCTTGATACCCCACACAATAGGTTTGAAAATTAAAAATTTATTGAAGGCAAAATATGGCGCCAAAATTCCGCCATTTTGTATTTTTTTTTAGTTTAGTTTTGATATACCCAGTGTCACTCTAACAGTAAATACAAATCTAACGACACCTCTCAAACTAAATCCATCGAGCCGTTTAGGCTCTAGGGCGTGTCAAAGAAACATACATACATACACTCGAGAAACATAACCCTCCTTCTTTCGCAGTCGGGTAATAAAATAAGGCCCAATGTATTAAGCTTAGTAAGGTAGGTGTGGAATACTTGTCTACAAGTACCTACTGTGCATTTGAAAATAATGAACAACAAAAACAGTCTTGTCAATCGACCCTTGTGGTGCGTCCACATGAAACCGACTGTTAGTCTCCGTAGACTTCGTTGTAAGTTTGCACAAACTTATAACGAAGTCTGCGCCGACATTACAGTAGGTACCATTCTTTGATTCAGAGTTCAAAGTCTGCGCAGACAAAAGTCGGTGTCGTGTGGACGGTTTAATTGCATAGGACGCACCATAGAAATATAAAAGCACAAATCAGTAGATCTAATTAAATTTCAAATGTACAGTCAGCGACAAAAGTCGTGTAAGGTTTTAGCTTTTCTTAATCTTGATTATTGCGCGAGTGAAATTGAAAAACTATATAGGTAGGTATAACTTCTTAACTACACACAACACAACACAACAACAGCAGATTATCTAACCATATTGTGACAATCTAGATGATAATAAGTTGATATTATTTAAAAGTAAGTACATAGTATGTACTTTTAAATAATATCAAATTACTATCGACTTTTGTTGCTGACCGTACCGTCAACTGCAAATCAAGAGTAACACTAGTAGCTGTTACGAAAACCACCCTTATTGTTTTGTTATAAATAAATAAATTCAAATCGTAATTACCTAAGTAATGGTTAGAACTACAATACCATAATTACATAAAAATAAGTTCTAATCCCCCTCGAGATTTCGAAATGAAAACGAAATTCTAAAATAATAAACTCTCCTTTGGTCTCCGCCCCTGTCAATCCAACGATTGGCTTGAGTGTGTCCGTCTATCTATGAAACATGACAGACCAAGGCAGCTCCAACAGTTTGGTGATATGATACTTTCGTTCTAACGGTTGCAATCTCCTCAAGGTCTCCGGCTCGGGTACAATCTCTGGTTTGACTGACATGACCTTCTTTAACCAAAACCATGAGAACAGGCCCTTGGCCGGGTGGGCGCCGGGCCCTTTCTTTATAATCTTGTTGTAAATGTAGTCTATAGGTATCCCGGTGACTAAGTAGGAATATACTTCCTGATTGTCTTGTTTGAGAGCCTCCAATTTCTCGAACACTCCCACGATAGTTAAGTCTTCATCCTGTATTTGAACGTTTACGAGTACCTGTAAATGCTCGCCTTTTTATTGATGATTGGTTAATATTTCAATGTACATTTACGTGGTACGGGCCCGGGCGTGTCAATTTCGTCTCGTCACGCGTTATTGGCCGAAAATTCTTGAGACTACGTCTTGTGGCTATAGAAGACGTTCAGCTGTTTAGTCTAGATGTTTTACGGCTCTTCTCCCGACCTATGTGCATGTGGGTGCACCTACAAGGACATACTACTCTGTCAAGAAAGTACCGGGAAAAGATCAATAATACACAAAATGTCTGTTATTCATCCAAATTTATTTTATCACCTTCAAAGTATGCTCCTTTAGAAACGATACACTTGCGCCAACGAATAATCCATTCATCAAAAAATTTTTAAACGCTGCTTGAGTTTAGGAAAAAGAAAAAAGTCAGCAGGAGCCATATCTGGTGAATATGGTGGTTGCTGGATGGTATTTGTTAAGTGTTTGGTTAAAAATTCGTTTACAATGATAGCCTTGTGCGAAGGCGCATTGTCGTGGTGCAAAATCCAAGAATTTTCTTTCCACAAATCTGGCCTTTTTCGTCGAATTTGCTCTCTTAGGCCCGTATTACAGAACTTTACTCAATCTACTACTTAAAGTGCGTTCAACTGATTACTGCTTGAGCGAAGAATCTCGACTTAAGCATTTAGTTTATTTTAGAACTGTCCTCAAACTCAAATCAAACGAAACTACGCTTGAGTAGAGATTTTGATCTCTGATTACGTGAGTAAGCAATTATTATGGTAACCCTGAACAATAGTTTGTTTTCTATTGCAATTCTTTTTTTTTCGTACGATTAAATTGGATCAAAACCGGATGACGAGGTGGACGACACGACGTTATTGACACTGACAGCCACCCTTCAGAGTAAGTACATCATAGGTACCTACATATGTTCTGTGGACAGCTAAACTGTGAAACTGAGTTTTATTGGCGGGATTATTTCGAGTGAAGTTCAGTGGCTGTTTTAGTTGATTCCTAGTGGATATTATGAAGTAAAATGCTTCCAAATACTGCAAAAAAAATTGAATGTGTTGCACCCCCATTCTAATGAAACTCAAAAAAGATATAAATGAAAATAAAGACTTGACAGATTTTTTTTTGGGTGTAAGTCCAAAAACAAAACTGTGATACTTCATCTTCATTGTCAAATTACTCAAGAGTCAAGCTATTCGGAAATACAATAAAATATTGTTTACAATAATTATTGTGGTTCCGTGTGGTTCTTATTTGGGTTAGGAAATATCTTAACAAAAAATAATTTTACGCTTTTGGAAAGAAATTTATTGAGTAGGTACTACAAATATTAAAATCATTTAAAATGTTATAGAAAAAAAAAATTATTATAATAATCTACTTATGCAAATATATCGATTTTGATTAGGTAGGTACTCGATTTACTCCAAATTCACAACAATTTTCATGAATATCTATGCTCAAGCGTGGTCTCGATTACACTTGCGAAAACAAAGATCAAATTTCGCCTCAAGCAGTGATTCTGAGCTGATTGTAATTTTAAAATAAGGACACATTGAGTAAAGCTCAGTTAAGACTCAAGCACTGTTCTACAATACGTAAAAAATGTCATTTGAAAGTGACATTGCTCAGGTGATTATTGATTGTAGTTTCTCTGCTCAAGTCAAGTTCTAAAATTAAAACTCCAACTGAGACTAGTTTTAAGTAATGCTTGAGTCTTGATTGTAGTTCTGTAATACGGGCCTTAAACGCCGCATAACGCTCAAATAATATTCTTTATTTACCGTTAGACCTTCCGGTAAGAATTCAGAGTGCACAACACCGCGATAGTCAAAGAAAACAGTCAACATGACTTTGACTTTTGATCGACTTTGGCGTGGTTTTTTCGGTTTCGGTTCAGTTGGAAGGCGCCACTCCGAAGCTTGTTGACTAGTTTGCATGTCAAACTCGTAAACCCACGTCTCGTCACCAGTAACAATGCGTTTCATGAATGTTGGGTCCGAACTGACTCGTTCTAGCATGTCCTCAGCGACTTTTATGCGATTGAGTTATTGGAGAAAATTCAGATCTTTTGGGACTAGCCGAGCAGCAACATGTTTCATACCCAAATGATTAGTTAAAATGGTACGGATCGACTCGTGAGATACAGAAAGTTCGGCGGCTATCTCTCTCAGAGTTGAATGGGGATTTTCAGTCACTATTTCCTTCACTTTTGCGATGTTAACTTCAGTTGCAGACGTTGACGGCCTACCAGAGCGAGGCAAATCTTCCATCACATCTCGACCGCTTTTGAACGCTTTGAACCACTCATAAGCACGAGTTTTTGATAAAGTCGATTCACCGTAAGCCTTCTGTAACATTTTCAGTGACTCCGAACACGAAATTCCATTGGCGATGCAAAATTTAAGACAAACTCTTTGTTCGATATTTTTGTCCATTATGAAATTCGCAATACACACTATATATGATACCTATTACTAAAACCAGCACTGTATTTAATAACAGATGCAACTCAAACTCCGCTCCAAAATGGAAAACAGTTGTGCCAATCTAACAACTACAAAAAAACAAAAATTTGAATTTGGAACCATAAACAAATCATCCATTCCCGATACTTTTTTGACTGAATGTAAATGTGCGTGCTTACTTATTTTGCGCATGCGTTTAAGCGGCACTTTTTCACACAAACAAAAAGTTTGTTTGCTTGGTGTCTGGATATGGTCTGCTAACCGCTTTTGGAAAACCAAGGCTTAACGGAATGTTATCTGTTACCTATATAGCAAAACAGCCAAACAGAATGGTCACTTACGTCCGTGGTATCATTGATGGTAAATACAGTGAAGTATTTCCCGAACATCTTCCTGATGTCCACGTCATCCTTCAGATGTACCACCACGGTGTAGCCACGTTTGCTGTAGCGAGCCACCAGTTTGTCCATCTCGTCTACGTCGAAGAAATTACCGTCTACTAAGATGGCTAGACGGTTCGTTATTGGCATGTGACTTTCAATGCTGTGAATGAGGAAGGGCACTTTATTTTCTTATGAATGATCTTTTGGGGACGCAGATTAAAGGTATGTGCCCCTTGATGCGTCTTACGATGAGGTGGATGATTCGAAGACGGAGTGATAATCTAAACTCGCAGTAAATAATATATATTGATACACGGTAATAGTTAAGAACAATATCTATTGTGTATAATTAACTATTACTAAAAAATATAGTATGGACTAACGTAGTCCGTGTCTCGAGGCGGTTCAAAGTGAGAGAAGGACGATCTCGATCGTTGAGACGATGCTTAGGGAAGACGCATAGCCTTGGACTAATTTTGGCCGATGTGATGATGATGTTTTAGTCTTAAACAATAACAGCAGGGTGAGGATGTTGAGCCGAGTCACAAACTATGCTCCATCTCCTATCCTGCCCTCTGTGACCAAACAATTTAGCTTACGTGCGTGCGCATGCGTCACCAACGATGCTGTGGAAAGGGAAAGGAAAGGTGGCTCGTTTTGGGCCTCTCAAATCAAAGTAGCTGTCGTTGGTCTCCTCTCTCCTTGACTCGCAGGCACGACACGAAGAAGAAGAAGTCTTAAAAATTGACGAATCCTGGAGAATCGATTCAACTGTATTGGATCCCGCAACGAAATTAATTAGAAAAGATCAGTGGATGAGTAAGCCTTAATAAGATACTTGGGTCCAGAACACATCTTACACTGGGGGCAGAGTATACGAAGACCAGTATCAATGTCAGAACTCTGAACAAAGACGAGTCTAACCTGCCAGAGCACATGCAGATGGCGTGTCCCCTTTTCCTGAGCATGTTCAGTATGTAGTACATGGCTCGTCTGACGGAAAACTGCTGGTAGGCTGTACAGTCGTCGAGGACGATGATAGGCGGCGCCCCGATCACTGCGGTTGCAAAGTGCAGCCGAGTAAGATCCTTCTTCGGGAGGTCACAGATGAAGAGATTAGCTTCCGTAATCAGTTCTGGATTCAAAATTTGTACTATGATCAGTAAGATACATGTTAATCTCAGTAAAATATTTCCACTTTTAAGTAAGTAGTCTGATATTTTTAGGTCTTTTCGAATTTGGTTAAAGGGACCTTGTGTGGGGTTTAGATATTTACAATAATAGGTAAAAAGATTATCTGGGCGAATGTACTGTAGACCGATAAAGTCTCGTGATTTGACTGAAACTCTGGCCCCACAGCATTCATATCTATAAGAATATACCTACTCTGAAGCTGCTACCACTCTCTCTCTCTGCTGCTTATGCATTTCACTCCATGCTTTGGCCTGGAAATTAATATCAAAAGTAGACCTAAAATTACAAAGGCAAACCTCTAAGGACTAGCAGTCGACCTCGGTTTTGCCCATGTCGATTGATTTTGTAGCTGTTCCTATAGCCTACTTCCATCTGGAATACTTTTTTTCAAATGCTAATAAAATGTTTCAGTGGTTCTAGAGATTACACACCACATGACCACAAAAAATTCACATTCCTCGCATTTCTTATCTCTACATAATGTTATAATAAATTGATGGACGAACCGAGTGCCTCAATGTGATTGGTAACCTCCTTTTTAATGTAGCTATTCGGGACGCCGCGCAACGCTGCAATCAGAGCTAGTGCATCCCGGACCCTCATCCACGGCGGCAGCAAGGCTTTGTCGCAGCTGATCGAAACTTGTTGAGAGTACTGCAATGCAACTTGAATTACTTATCCACTTATATATTTTATTAAACGTTTGTGAATTTTTTTAGTATTTCTTCGTGTCTGTTGATAAAAGTCGTAGGATACGCGTGAGAAATTGTCATTGCGCTCTCGGACTCAACGAAAGCAAAGCCTTCGACTCGGCTGCAATGACAAACATCGGCCACTAGCGTCAAACTGCACTATGTTATAATAGAGTCACTGTGTCTCACCCTATGTGGTTGCGATCTGAGTTTGTACTTGGACATGGCCCACACGTTACCGGCGCAGGGTGCCTCATACCCGGCTAGCATCTCGCACAGCATACCCCGGCCGTGGTGCTTCAGGCCCGTTACCGCCACCACCTCGCCCTTGCCAATGCCCAGGTACACGTTATGAAGCATGTAGATACCGTTGTTCCTCTTCGTCAAGTTCGTTACTAGGAGGTATTCGCCAAACGTGTCTATTTTGCCCCCTGAAAGTTGAAATGTCATCTTAGGAAGATAAAATATATATAGGTACTACTGTATTGTAAGTAGAACCACCAAAAATGGTTACACCAACTCTTTTACAAAATAAGTGTGTTTTGCAAGTGAATTGGTGGTGTGATATAATCCTGATGAGTTTTATACCAACGATGATACCTACCTACATCATGATTATACGTAGTAGATTATGCAATTTACTTTGAGGGATAAAGCACAGTCTTATTTTAAGGATGCCATAATTCAATCACATCAGTAGGTAGTGATGGCTGGTCACCACGAACACAGTACAGATATTGTACTAGGTATACATATTGTACTAGGTGTCACGAGTGCCCACGAGCGAGAGGTGCTAGCCAGCTACCGTTGTTCTACAGGTCGCACTGACAAAGTTTTCATAAGAATGTTCAGTTATTAAGTAGGCAAAGAAAGAAAGAAAACTAGTTTATTAAGTTACAGAGAAGAGAGAGCCGCCAGTGCCGGATGCTATGAGAGCCGTGGCGCTGTAGTTGTTTACTCGTGTGAGTGGTTCCCCGAAGCTTTGTTGCAATACAGTTGATTTTTGATGTGGATGACGATGGTACATGGCTCTGGGTGATGATTTCAGTATCTTACAAGATTTCAAAGTTTTTGTGTTTTGTTAACTGAAAAGTAATGTAATGTCTGCCGGAACCGGGGTGAGTCGGAGTGTGTAGGAGGGGGTGGTGTATTAGTTTGTTTAGTTAATTAAGTAGTTTATGACCATTTTACGCTGACGGAAATGAAGCAATATTGACAACAAATCATCTTGGATAGGGGGACCAACCATCTGTAAAAGACTTACCTGATTTGCTTCAGGCGGAAGCGTCAAAAACTACTAGTTATAAATTTTATTATTATTATTATTATTATTATTATAGTGAGTTGTTTATTTTTCTTCTCTTTTGAGAGAGGATATGACCTTACACACGGGCCAGAGCCAAGTATGTAAGGGGAAATTTAAATTGAGAAGGTGGATGAAAGTGTTGCAGAAGTCAAGAACTTTCGAGTGATGCGACAGGTGTTAAGAATGGTGGCTTTTTGGAGCATATAAAGAGTATGAGTTGGCATCTGTAAAGTATCCAGGCTTTGTGTAAGAGATTTTGGTATTATGCCCGTAGACGAAAGAACTATGGGGACAATATGGACGGTTTGAGATTTCCATTGGGTTTTAATTTCTATGGCGAGATCTTGGTACTTACTGAGCTTTTCGGATATTGTGGTTTGAATATTGTGTGAGTTAGGTATTGCTATATCTATCAAATATACAGTTTTATTAATTTTGTCGTGAACTGTAATATCAGGTCTGTTGTAGTGAATAGTTTTGTCTGTTATTATTGTTCGGTCCCAATAAATTTTGTAATCTTTACTTTCTAAAACTGTTTCTGGTTTATATTTATAGTATGGTATAATTTCATTAACGAATTTATATTTATATGCTAAATGTTGGTGTATAATTGAAGCGACTTGATCATGGCGGTGTTTATAATCAGTTTGTGCTAGTGATTTACATGCTCCAGTTATGTGTTGGATGGTTTCAGAGGCACTGTTGCAGTGTCTGCATGAGTCAGTCGGCTGATTCTGGTCTTTCATTATATATTTCCTGTAATTACGAGTGGCTATTATTTGATCCTGTATGGCCAGCATGAAACCCTCTGTCTCTGGAAACAATTCGCCTCGTTTGAGCCATTCGTTCGACTTAGTTTTATCGACGTGTGACTGGTTCAGGGACGCTCGGTGTCTTCCATGTAGAGCTTTTTCCGACCAAACTGCAATTTTTTGTTGATTACTTACAATGTTTTCATTAATTTGCGTATTTGTATTTTGTAGATTTAGTGGCGTAAGTTTTTTATCGGTTTCCGAAATCTGTTTGTGTAATAATGAGTTTTCTGATTTGCTATGGAAGTACGCTCTGAGTGAATGTATCTGTTTGTTGTGTAAGTTGTGTATATCTATGAGTCCTCTTCCTCCTTCTTGGCGGGGAAGTGTAAGGCGCTGAATACATGATTTTGGGTGGTGTTTTCTGTGCTTGGTTAGGAGTGTATGAACAGTTCGCTGTAATTTTTTTATATCAGTCTTGGACCACCGTATTATTCCGAAAGAATACGTGAGAATAGGTACTGCAAAAGTGTTTATGGCTTTAATCGTATTTCTAGAGTTAAGGTTACTTTTTAAAATAAGGTTAAGGCGGTGTGTGAATTTTTTGAGTAGTTCTTGTTTTGACAACTTTTGCTGTATCTGTCTCGATTGCTTAAAACCTAAGTACTTGTATGTACTCAATTCGTCCATTGGCTCAATCGCTTCACCAGATCCGAGTGTGTAACTATTATTTTGTATTTTACCTTTTACAATTGACAAGATTTTGCACTTATCAACTCCGAATGACATACAAATATCATCAGAAAATTGCTGTGTTGTATCGGCTAGTTGGAAAAGTGCTTCCTTGTCTGCTGAATATAACTTTATGTCATCCATGTACATTAGGTGTGTTAGTTTGTATTGTGTATTGCTGTTTTCTAGTGTGAACCCTGCGTCTGTTTTATCTAGCAAATGTGAGAGAGGATTGAGTGCCATGCAGAACCACAGAGGACTTAGGGCGTCTCCTTGAAAAATTCCTCGTTTTATACTAATTGGTTCAGTAGCTACAATCGTTGAGGATGAATTAATTTTAAGAACAGTTTGCCAATTCTGCATAGACGTTTCTAAGAATTGCTTCAGTACTGGATGAATTTTATAGAGATTTAATACATGTTTATTATTATTATTATTATTATTATAGGGATGTGGTAAATAATTATTTATAACATTTTCAGTTGAGTGAGCGCCTAGTTGATTGACATATGTGTGCCAGCTCAATGCACTCGTTAGTGAACTCAACGTATAGGCTTATAAGGCGAGGATCTCTACCCAAACGCGTCAGAGGTACGTTAATTGAAGCATATTAGATATTGAGCGCTGTGTACAGTAATAATCGGACTAGCCTGTAGTCTGTCACTGTACTTGTAAAAATAATATAAAAATGTGATATCTTTAAAGTGTTGTTCACAGGAGCCTACCGTAAGAATGCCTACCAGAGGGCCTAACACGATTTTTTTGTCATATGTATAGTACCTAATATTACAGTAGGTTTTTTTTTTTTTTTTTTTTAGTATGGGAAATCATCAAATGACTCCTTCCGCTCTGGGCGGAGCGGAAGGGAGTGTCAGACTCTTACTGACTAAAACCCATCCATGTTCCTCCCAGTGCCCTTTGCGTTCCAGGGACGCGGCGTCTCTTTCGAACGGATTCCGCACCCCGGCAGGCACTGGCCCTAGCGGGCCCCGTCTTCCTTGCTGACAGCTCCTTGAGGCGCGCGTGGAACACAGCGCGCCGCCAACCCGGGCCTGGTTCTGATCGGACGGCGAGCCACCCAAAGCTCGCCGTCCGCAGGCCCGCGCCTACGGTGGCCGGAAATCGCCCTGCGACCCCCGACGCCCGGGACGTCTTCTTCTGTTGCGGCGGCTGGGTCGTGAGGTTTCCCTCTCTCTTACACGTTCGGCCTCCTCCTTTGCTAGCATTACTGCTTCGCAGAAGGAGGTGATCGCTTTCCATGCCTCCTCGCTCCGGACCATAGATTGAACCAGGGCCGGCCGCGAGAGGTCGCCGCCGCCGATCGCCTCAACGAGGATCCGGCGGTTCTCCGCCCAAGCAGAGCAGACCTCCACCGTATGCTCCACCGTGTCCTCCGGGCGATCCTCGCAGTGATGACACCCGGGCGTCTCCTCCCGCCGAATCCGAAACAGGTATCTCCCGAAACAACCGTGTCCGGTGAGTACCTGCGTCAGGCGGAAGGTAAGGACGCCGTGACGCCGCTCCAGCCACTCCTCAAAGAGGGGATTAATCGCCTGGATTGTGGCGTTCCCAGCTCTGGGTTGCGACAGTCGCTGTCTCCATACCGCCATGAGATCTTGCCGGAGCTCCGTCCGCCTTGCCGAGATTTGCCGCGGCAGAGGAGTCTCGCCCCGGCGTAGCGCCTCCACGCGCCACTCGTAGATGAGCGCGAGGGCTCTCGCCTCCAGATCCCATGGCGGCAGTCCGGAAAGGAGGCTGGCTGCCTCGCCAGAGACCGTGCGGTATCCCCGGGCCAGCCGGATGGCCATGACCCTCTGAGATGCGTTGAGGTAACGGGCAGGTCGCTTCTTCAAAGTAGGTGCCCACACTGGCGCCCCATAAAGGGCCATGGACCGCATGACCCCCGCGTAAAGCCTCCGGCAGGAGGCGTTTGGACCCCCTAGATTGGGCAGAAGCCGCTTGAAGGCAGCCCCGGCTCGCCCAAGTCTGGGAGCCAAACGACGGAAATGTTCGACGAAATTCCACCGGCTGTCAAGGACGAGACCCAGGTACGTCATCGTCGACCCGACACCGATGTAAACCCCTCCTACCGTTATTTGAGATCCCGATGGTGGCCTGTTCCGGGAACCGTGGAAGCACATGGCTTCGGACTTGTGAAAGGCCACCACGAGACCCAACTGCCGGATCCTCTCTACGACAATCGCAACCCCGCGTGTCATAGCGTCAGCCGCCGCCTGATGCGACCGCCCCTGCGCCAGGACTAGCGTATCGTCAGCATAACAGACAACACTGACGCCACTAGGGATATCAGCGCGCAGCACCCAGTCGTAGCCGATGTCCCACAGAAGCGGCCCCAGAAAACTGGTTTTCTGCCAGATCCGGCCCCACCCTCACTAGGTGCTCGACGAGGCGGTTTGCAATTACTCTTTCAAAGAGCTTGCCCACCTCATCGAGCAGCACGATGGGCCGGTATGCAGACGGAGAGTCCGCAGGGCGCCCCGGCTTCTTAATGAGGACCAGTTTCCCCGTCTTCCAACGAAGTGGGAACTGGCCCCTCTCCAAGCATGCGCTTAAGAACCCTCTTAGTCGAGGCCCAAGAGCCTCCAAGGCCAGGACCCAGGCTTTTCCAGGTAAGCCGTCGGGTCCTGGGGCGGTATTTTTGGCCTTCAGCCTATTAACCGCCACTCTCAGGTCTACCTCAGTCACCTCAGGGGCATCGTCATCGCTGTCAGCGTTGTAGTCCGCATCGGGCACCGCAGGTGGCGGAGCCATAGATGGAGGAGTATGTTCCCCTCGCGAGGGGAATAGAGCGCTCACCACTTCCTCCACCAGCTGGGGCTGGAGGCTCTGCGTCAACGGGGGGGCCCAGGTGCGAAGCTTATTCCGCACCATTTTGTAGGGTCTTCCCCACGGGTCCCCGTTCAGAGACTCCAGCATCTCTTTTCGAGCCAGATCCTTGGCCTCAAGAATCCCCGCTCGGAGGGCGGCCTTCGCTACTTTATACTCCTCGTACAGCTCCGCCTCTCTGACCTGCGAATCCGGAGGGCGGATGCGGAGCCTGCGGTGCCTGGTGTACCGGCGCCGTGCGGCAACGCATGCCTGACGCAGCGTCGCCAGCTCTTGCGACCACCAGTACACCTGGCGGCGGGCGCGTCCTGGCCTAACCCGGGGCATTGCCACGTCACAAATATCGGACATGGCCTCCCGGAACCATTCTGCTTCGACGTTGATGTCAGCAGGCCTGTCCGGAGGTGACACCCAGGCCTGCACGATCGAGGCTTCCAGGAGGAGCTCCCGGTCCAGCTGCTTCAGCGCCCACCGCGGACCACTTGGGGCCTGCCGGACTGGCGCAGTTGAGGTCTGGGTGGAGACGTCAAACCGGATATACCGGTGATCAGAATAGGTCTCCACCTCCTCTAATACACGCCAGTCAATGACACGTGGTGACAGAGCAGGGCTGGCGAACGAAATGTCCACCACGGACTCCCCCTGCATCCGCACACACGTAGGGACAGAACCCCGGTTTAGGACGACCAGGCCGGTCTCCAGAGCCCAGTCCTCCACCATCCTGCCCCGCGTATCCGTATAACCGGAACCCCAAGCCAAGTGCTTGGCATTGAAGTCCCCGAGAACGAGTACGGGGAGGGAACGATACCCGGCGACGACGACGCCCAACTCCGTAAGGGAGTTTTGGAACTCGGCGAGAGTTCGGTTCGGGGAGAAGTACACTCCTACCACGACAATGTCCCCGAACCGTGCTGCTACGCAACCCTGTCCTCTCCTGGCGCTTTCGAGAGATGGGGTACCAGCAGCGGCCGACGAAATTAGGGCCACTGAACCGTTAGCTCTCCACCCAGCCATCCCTGGGCGGGACAAAGTAGGGTTCAGCGACCACGGCGATGTTAATCAACCACTGTGCCATGCTCTGGACCAACAGGTCCTGAGCGGCGGCGCAGTGGTTGATGTTCGCCTGGAGGAAGCGTAATGAAGCCGTTATTGGCACTCCCTTTCTGCCTCCTGAGTCTTTTGTGAGGACTCACTCGCGGCAACCAAAGCGACGGCGGCGGCAGTGACGGCGTTGGTGGTGGCAGCAGCGGCGACGGCAGTGGCGGCGGCGGCGTCGGCAGGGACGGCGGTGGTGGAGGGCTTCTTTTTGCCCCCGGTTTTGGCAGGTGGAGCGCAGGCCTTGCTTCCAACCCAGTGATCGGCCGGTTTGCCAGATGCCGCACATACAACGCAGTGCGGCGCGGCATTACACGAGTTGGCTTTGTGTCCGGGCCGACCACAGCGGAAACAAAGATCGCTGCGGTCCACCTCCGAGGTGCACTGGACTCCCACGTGGTTGCCCACTTGGCAGCGGAAGCACCTCAGAGGTCTGGGTTCCAGCAGTTTGACCTGCGCAGATACCCAGCCCACCAGGAGTCTTCGGCCCTCCGATATTTTCTTGGCCGCCATCACGGGACAGCTCACCACAACGGTTCGCATGCCCGTGCGGTCAGGACGTATGGTGCCTGCCTTCACCTGCTCTGCAGAGCACCCCCCAGTCCTGACGACGGCGGCCACCACCTCCTCCTCCGTGACGGAGTCGTCCAGGCCTATAATGCGCATATCAACGCACTTGGTAGGCCTGGACACTCGGACCTCGTCCGCATTTAAGGACGCTCTAAGCCTTTCAGCCAGAGCGTCAGCGGTCGGGCCACTGGCTGCACCGGGGATCTCCAACATCCGGGCCCCAGTCATGGTCATCCTGTGTCGGAGGCCCCCAGTAATGCCGAGCTCCCGAAGGTTCACCGCCTCCTTTGCCTTTATAAGCACTTGGCTGTACGTTACGCCCCTCTTCTCCGCGTCCGGCTGTAGTGTGATCACTACAGCTGCGGTCTTAGGGGCACGGAGCCTGGCTGCGACACTTCGTTTTTTTTGTCGCCGTCTCCTCTCGCGTTTCTTGGTCGCCCTGGTTGCCTTTCTCGCCTTCTTCCTCTCTCCGACTACTTGCCATTCGGCCGCAGGAGAGTTTGAAGACGGGGGCGCCTGTTGCACAGCTGGTGCTGGAGCTCGCGCTGCCTGTGCAGCCACCCTACCTGTCTTTGGCTTGGTCGTTGCCGACCTAGCCCCTCGGTTGGTCTGACCGGATGACCCCGGTTTGGCAACCACTGTGGCTGAATACGAGGCTGCCTTCTGCTGTCCCGACGCCTTTTGGCTCGCCGCCAGGGGGGGGCGCAGGATGATGTTCTCCAGTACAGAGAACCGTGCTGCGAAGGCGGCCATCTCCTGCCGCACTAGGTTCAGAACCTGCTCCTCCACAGGCACGGGCTGGCTTTTCCCGCGCTTGCGCCCCCCTTGAGGTGCCTCCTTGGAGCCGTCTCCTCGGAGCCTGGCCAAGTCTGCTTGGAGCTTTTCGTTCTCCTTTTGGGGCCCGCGGAAGTTGGCCTCCGCTGCCGCCAAAATGGAGGCCGCCGCCGCACTTACGGCCTTGTTTTTAGTGGCTTGCTTCCTCTTCAAGGCCACATCGCGGACGGCCGCCTCCACGATCTGTACAAACCTGGCCTTATTGGAGCCGCCAGCAGCGTCTAGCTCACTGCCAGAAGACCCCGAGATAGAGGCCCTGCGACTGTTCGCTGCGGGGTGTCGCCCCTCCTCGGCAAGCTTTGCAGCTCGCTGGGATGCAAGCCCCCTCCCCTTGCCTCCGTCTCGGCCTCTGCCCCGTGCACTAGTGGGGATCTTACGGGCTGAGACCGCCTCTCTGTTGGAAGACGACCCTTGGTCATCCTCCGGCCTGGGTCGCTTACGGAAGAACTTGGAGTTCTCCGAAGCAGCCTCGTTTCCCTCGTGTCCAGAGCTCGCCGAGCTGATGCCAGACGCAGAGTCGGAGTCTGACCCCGCATCTCCTTGACGCTCAAGCGAGCCCTTCCTCCAATGATTGGAGGGAGCCTCCGCACTACGTTCGCCCGACATCTTGTCGGGCTTACTAAAATTAACGCCGATCATCTCCTTAAAGGACGTTGCGGATCGGGAGCCTCCTCGGCTCTTGTTGCCACTGGCAAGCGGTTCAAGACAACCGTTGCCCCCCCCAGAATACGAGGGGCATGACGCCTCCGAAGGAGACGTGGCGGATTCTCCAGCTGCTGAGCAGCTGGTACCGCCCTGGGGTAATGCTTTTCCGTGTGTCTTATTCATTTTTTTTTCTTCCTTTTAAAGGGTGTGGTCCCTATATTCTCCTCCCTTCTCCTCCCTTTTCTTGCTTGCTCACTGCCCTCACAGTCACGTCTGATGAGCAGACGCGTACCAGAGAACAGTGAGCAAGATTCCTTCCTATGAAACGCACACCGTCCGAAAACCCGAACATTGCTCAAGTCTCCGAACGGTGTGCCCTTCTCGTGTCCCTCTTTGTCTGGTCTCTCACTTGAACCTTTCCGGCATGAGTAACTCTACCGGCAGAGCTCCAAGATCACTGAGACACACAAGCCCCACCACGACGGCAACGTGGGGACACACTCGGTGGGGAATGCCTACCAGAGGGCCTAACACGATTTTTTTGTCATATGTATAGTACCTAATATTACAGTAGGTAACGTAAGAAATTTTGTTTGAGTAGGTGATTTTTTTTTCAGTAGGTAACACTTATTACTACAATATTATACAACAAAGTCCTTCGCGCATCTGTCAAATTAAAAACTACTGCACCGATTTTCAATCTGTTTTCACCAATGGATAAAGTGGTTCTCGAGGAAAGTTTTAGTATGTATAATTTGTCTAGAAAAAAATAAGGGATTCTTAAGAAAATTGCAGCGCGGACGAAATCGCGGGGGCAAAGTGCTAGTCGTTAATGTTAGTGAATTTTGAATATAAAAAAATGTAATTTAGTTGAATTTTTTGCGACATATAGGTATGTACATTAATTAAGTATATAGTAAAATTTTACGTTACGTTACCTAGGTAGGTACTTTAAGTCAAAAACATCCGAGCAGTCGTGCTAGGCCCTCTGACGACATAGCTCGTTGACATTTATAAGCGTTTACCGTTCGCGTTCCACGTTTCTCAACTTACTAAATCGCCCTTGGTTCTGGTAAAGCTCCTGCCTTTTATCGAGAACTTCTTTCTGCTCCCTCGCATACCCGTCACTCATGTGCGTGGTCGTTGGCTTGTCTCTGTTGGCAACCTTGGACGTGGCGGCATTCCATACTCTTTGGAATAACCTGTACTCTATGAAAAGGAGCAGCGTCGTGAAGAAGGCTGCAGTCGAGAACATTGCTAACATTTCCATGATAACACCCGGGTCACGGTTGAAATAACCTTTTCTCGTGAAACATTCTTGCAAAACACCGCATTTTTCTGGAAGGTTGCAATATAAATTAGCAGGTAATTGTGGAGCGAGACGCACAGGACCGGTTGTTGTGGCGACACCTGGTCGCCACAACAACCGGTATGCAAGGTACAAAATGCTGACTATCTGGAAATTCTGCAAGACAAACATCCTTAACATGAGACATTTTGTTTCAATAGGGAATATGCATGAAATTTTTTTATTTGCAAAATGAAATACTTATTAGCTCTAGTAAACAATCGTGAAATTATTTTTTAAATAGGTACCTTCATCAGCGATGAAGTTATAAAGCTTCAAAGATTACAATTAGAAAGAGACTGACTTACCTGACAAACCATTTTCCCAGAGGCGGTGGGACGAGCCGCTCTGCAGAGTAGTTCAGAATAACTTACTGTCCGCGTCTGCTACTACTGCTGAGCGTGCACGCCTGCTGGCTGTGGGAAAATGGGAGTCGGGTCTTTGGCTTCATGCACTACCATCGTCGAACCTAGGCACTTTGTTCGACGACACCACTTTTCGCCTCGCTGCTTCTTTGCGTTTAGGAGCCCCTTGTTGTTCTCCTCATCGCTGTCACTGTGGTGAAGTTGTCAACAGCCTCGGGCACCACGGCCTTTCTTGTAGCCGCAGTGCAGGCCGTTTTGCACGACACGCTAATTTAAACGACATAATCCGACGAGCTCTCGTCATTGTCGGCGTTCCAGCCGTTTTAGAACCCAATGGCTTGGCACGAGACGATGGCAAAAGACCGCACGGCATGTCTTTGTTTCCTTGGAAGATGGGTAGGCCTTTAGTGTGGGATGCAACCTGTGTCGATACTCTTGCGCCATCTCATCTTCCTAGTTCATCGTGTTGTGCTGGTGCTGCCGCTGCGGCTGCGAAAAACCTCAAGCGGCGGAAATATGGTAACCTTATTGGTAATTATATTTTCGAGCCGTTTGGGGTTGAAACCCTCGGGCCGTGGGGCCCTTGTGCTCACAGCCTTTTCAAAGAAATTTCGAAACGGCTGGTTGACACTTCTCGTGACCCAAGAGCTGGCTTTTACTTTGGGCAAAGATTAAGCATTGCCATTCAACGTGGCAATGCCGCCAGTCTCTTGGGCACATTACCAGCTGACAGCGTTGAGGATGAATTTTTTGATGCTATATTTTAGTTTGTTTTTTGTTTAGCATATTATGTCAAAAATGATGATAAATAAAATTGTTAAATAAATAAAAAAAAAACATTAGAAAGAGAAGTCCGATGAAAACTTTGACGTCATTGTCTATGACGCTTATACAACTGCCATAGAAAACAGCGTTTTCGCGAGAGGGACAGATATATTTGTTTAAAATAATTATGTCTCCTTCCTTTTTCGAGTAATTTTGATTATATTTTCACTGTTAGTATTATATTTTTGTGTATTTTTAGATAAACTGTATAAATGATAAATATGTTTTTCATGCATATTCCCTATTATTAAGTACATACCTAAGTACCTAAATTGTAATAAACAATAAAAGCTTTACCTAAGCTAGATCTCACTCTGACATGTATCTTTTTTATTTAAACCCGTTTTTTTTATACCTGTTAAATATTTATGATTTTTATTAAGAAATAACCTGGAAATTTTATCCCGAAACAGGAGCCACGAATTTACGAACTTAGGAGCAGAGCCAAATATCACGAAAGAGGAGCCAAATAAGAGGTCCACAAATAAATTCATATAAAAAGTATGACCTTAAATTATATAGATAATTCACGCATTTAATTACTGCCAAAATATCAATATCCATCACTGAAAAGCTTTCAAAGTATTATCATGTTTAGGAATATTTAGAAAAAATTACGAATTCGTAAGAGCCTTAACGTGCTGAAATATAGGACATTTACCTTAGCTGGCCGGTCACAGAAAAAAAAAATTGAAAACCGCAGTCCGATCTTCATTTGTTTTTTTCGAGAGATTTGTATTGACATTTGACACATCGACGAGTTCATCAGATTTTTTCTTTAGCTGACTCGTGTTTTTATTTTTACTTTCCTTGTATTCGTAATAAAAAGCACAGTGTTTACCTCGGGTGAAAGACTTAGTCTCGGAACTAAATCAGTTGCTTTTACCACTAGGATAACAATGTACCATGGAAAAAGGTTAGGTTTGGTCATGCCCGAATTTATATCGGTAACCTTCGTTCTCCTGCGGTTATTTTTTTAGTTTTTATTTGTGATGAGCAGAGGTCGGAATTAGGTAGAGTTATTAATGTAGGTACTTACACTGATTTCATACAGCGAAAGAATAAAGTGAATATGCCTCAAATCACGAGATTAATATAAAGGAGTAGAAAAATCCCGTGAATTTTTAATTAAAAAAGTTATTTACTTTTACACAATCTAAACCACTGCACGCGTGCCGTTGCTAAATTTACATCAACGACATCGGATGTTCAAAGTTGAAAAATTCCAATGCGCACACGCGCGATATTGCCAAATTTGTAGTTCGCACAATATAGCTTGTGAGAACAAAAGAAAACAAAAACGGAAATGCGGAGCACACCCCGGTTAACGAAATGTACCCGGTGTGAATGTGTAGAACCCGGGAAGATCCATATTAATATCAACATTTCGATGCAAGTACATAAATAACTCTACCTAATGGTAGAGTTGTTGATGAGACCGACCCGACCTCTGGTGAGAGTTTGCTTTTGACTATAGTCAAGGTCAGAGGGGACAGAGACAAAGTCGACGATAGAGCGAGCTTACCGAGAAGAAACCTGTCTTAATTTATGATTCGGACTAATAAAGAAAATCTGGGGATAGACCTTGCATCAGAGAGGAAAGAGAAAATGGTTTGGTTTGGAGCTTCTTCATTGTATGTCTCTGATTTACTTACCGCAACATTTATGAAACTTGTTGACCGCACAAAGGTTCTTTGATTCGAATATATGGCACTCGTTGTTGTACAGGAATATCTGCTCGATCTTGAGGTAGCCGTATGCCATATTGAACTGAGGTGAAAGGGTCATAATGTCCGTGAAAAAACTGAGAGTACCGCCGTAGAAAAAATTTGCTAATATCGTGGTTTCACCTGTTTGGGAAGAAGCCATCAAGATTTGGAGCCACGTTATAAAAATTATAAAAGTGTAAGTACAGTACTGTCTGACTTGTACTGGTTCAATACTCAGAAGCAGGGAATACGTTCAGTCAAAAAAGTATCGGGAATGGATGATTTGTTTATGGTTCCAAATTCAAATTTTTGTTTTTTTGTAGTTGTTAGATTGGCACAACTGTTTTCCATTTTGGCGCGGAGTTTGAGTTGCATCTGTTATTTATATTAAATACAGTGCTGGTTTTAGTAATATCATATAATAGTGTGTATTGCGAATTTCATAATGGACTAAAATATCGAACAAAGAGTTTGTCTTAAATTTTGCATCGCCAATGGAATTTCGTGTTCGGAGTCACTGAAAATGTTACAGAAGGATTACGGTGAATCGACTTTATCAAAAACTCGTGCTTATGAGTGGTTCAAAGCGTTCAAAAGCGGTCGAGATGTGATGGAAGATTTGCCTCGCTCTGGTAGGCCGTCAACGTCTGCAACTGAAGTTAACATCGCAAAAGTGAAGGAAATAGTGACTGAAAATCCCCATTCCACTCTGAGAGAGATAGCCGCCGAACTTTCTGTATCTCACGAGTCGATCCGTACCATTTTAACTAATCATTTGGGTATGAAACATGTTGCTGCTCGGCTAGTCCCAAAAGATATGAATTTTCTCCAAAAACTCAATCGCATGAAAGTCGCTGAGGACATGCTAGAACGAGCCAGTTCGGACCCAACATTCATGAAACGCATTGTTACTGGTGACGAGACGTGGGTTTACGAGTTTGACATGCAAACTAGTCAACAAGCTTCGGAGTGGCGCCTTCCAACTGAACCGAAACTGAAAAAACCACGCCAAAGTCGATCAAAAGTCAAAGTCATGTTGACTGTTTTCTTTGACTATCGCGGTGTTGTGCACTCTGAATTCTTACCGGCAGGTCTAACCGTAAATAAAGAATATTATTTGAGCGTTATGCGGCGTTTAAGAGAGCAAATTCGACGATAAAGGCCAGATTTCTGGAAAGAAAATTCTTGGATTTTGCACCACGACAATGCGCCTTCGCACAAGGCTATCATTGTGAACGAATTGTTAACCAAACACTCAACAAATACCATCCAGCAACCACCATATTCACCAGATATGGCTCCTGCTGACTTTTTCTTTTTCCTAAACTCAAATTACCACTTCGTGGCACCCGTTTTCAATCGATAGAAGACATAAAGGAGAATTCGCGGCGAGAACTGAACTCAATTCCGGAAGCAGCGTTTAAAAAATGTTTTGATGAATGGATTATTCGTTGGCGCAAGTGTATCGTTTCTAAAGGAGCATACTTTGAAGGTGATAAAATAAATTTGGATGAATAACAGACATTTTGTGTATTATTGATCTTTTCCCGGTACTTTCTTGACAGAGTAGTATATTAAAAAATATTGTTTATATACTTTGACGATTGATTTATTACTTTAGTTACGGTAATACAGTTTGATGATACAAGTGACCCTGGGCCTCAAGTCTGCTATTACAATAGTGTCAGAATGGTCAATCATTGATTTCATAATTATTTTGTTGATTTTGACAAGTTTGGTAATCCACTAATATAAAAGCGTCATTATGACTTTCCCATGGTCAACCACTGACACTCCAGTGAAAGAAATGGCACAGAATGGTAATCTCGTACAAATTAATAAATAATATGTAAAAATATATATAAAAGAAATCTGGTATAACTTAAAGTTAAAATTTAGTAGTAGTTTTTCGAAAATCATTTCTACTACCTAACGGGTTTTATAATAATGGCATTACGAAAATGTCTTCTTATTATAAATTAGCAGATTACGAACTTTTAGCAAAATAATAAGGGGATGACGAATTTATAAAAAAAACCGGTCAAGAGCGAGTCGGGCTCGCGCACCGAGGGTTCCGTACAAATTTGTATTATAAATAGTTCAGGAATCAAGACTCGCAGTTTTTTCTGAGCTAAGAACCAGAACAAATAAGAGATTTAACGGTTTTGGACCATAGCAGATACTTTTCAAGCAAAACCTACAACGCTGCGCTGTTACAAACCGTGTGAGGGTCGTTCTTCAATGGAAAATATTAACACCGTGATTCAGAGAAACGCGTCATCAGTGCAGCGCCATCTATCGAGCATTTCGAAAACTGATAAGACAAAGAATTTGGCAGCGGAAGACGTTAAACAACGTATGTTACGATTAATGACGATAACATATTAATTAATCAATACCTTCAATGTTATTTTGGTACGTAGATATTAAAAGTTTAACAAATAACTTGTTTTTCATGCTTTTGTGCATTTTATTTTTTCTCAATAGATGGCGCTCTGACTTATAGAATGCATCAGGAAGTTTCTTCTTAAACTTACTCAATATCTTCTGATTTTGTGGGTCGATTTTGATGAAATAAACGTTGTCTTAATTTTTTTAAGTACCTGGATTTTGAATCCAATCAGTGGTTTATTAAGGTCGATGATTGATTACGTACTCTAAATAAAGGCTATATTTTTCATGATTTAATCACAAATGTATAGTTTTTAGACTTTTCCCTATACCTGTAGTTTAAGTTAAATTTCATAGTTCTAATTCAACGGGAAATATCCTATGAATTTTAATTCCCTTGAGAGTGTCGAAATATTCGTTTTTTGCGGCATAAACGGCCATATCTTTCTTTTATGTTAACTTATAAAAAATATTTTTTTACAGCTTCAAGGGACTGTTGATTTGAGTATATGGTTTTGATTCCAAGTCGATACTTCCATGCGTTCCCGAGATAAAAATTCTTGACAGACAGACAGACGGACAACAAAGAGATCCTATAAGGGTTCCGATTTTTTCCTTTTGAGCACGGAACCCTAAAGATAGCAGACTTGGGGCCCAAAACTGATGTCGCAGAACGAATAACCTGGGCTTGGCGAGTATATCAGGACTGTTTACATTCCCACCGTTTTACTTGCTTATGATTTAATGTGATTGCTTATAAGCAATCACATTTCGCCCAATGTAAAGCGATAGATTAAATTGCTATGGAGTCTGACGAGCAAAATGTTTGCAGACAACTTTGCCCATTTCGGAGCCTGGACGATTCGTAACAATAGTTTATTAGTAGTGGTTTCATGAAATCATGACTTACCGAACACAAGGTTGACGATGACGAAAGCTATAGCGTTGAGAGCCACCTGCGGCCCCAAGCTGAAGATGTACGCCTGCGGTATACAGCCTATCCCGTACACAGTTAACATGACCGGGACCACCACTGCAATAAGAAAAGGCTATAAAATATCGACGGCGGAATGGAAAATCGATGAAATAAAACTAATGTTACGCGTAGCCTTCACAGGTATACTTACCTATGACTGGTCAGCTCAGTGTAGAGAGATGAAGGAAACGAGTTGTATGGTAGGCGCCAGATAAACTTGAAGTTTATATATATTGCCTAATATCCCTTCGTAGATACCGGTTTTACTAGATTACTTAAAGGATCGTCGATTCGGGACAGCTTTTTTTTATTTCTGTTTTCGGAATCAAGTACCTATGTCGATTTTAGGTGGGTCAGTGACCGCCATTGCAAATTTATCTGGCGTCGACCATAACTGGGTAACACGAGTGACGATATTTAGACTGCTGTCAGATTTTCGGGCTATTGACTACTCGAAACCACTGTCAAAGACATATGTAAAGATCTTTCTAATGCAATTGGAAGCCCACGGTTTATCGTGATTTCCGAAACACGGAAGGGCTTGGTTTACTATATGCGAATTTGGGCATGTTTATATTAAAAGTTAAACAATTCCTGTTATCCAATGAATACCACCACCATATCAGCAAGTTGCTGTCCACTGCTAAACGTAAGCCGGGAGGCTTACGTTGTTTAGCGCGTTGTTTTTTCCATCCCGGTCTTGAGCAGTCCGCATCCATCCGCTGCCAGCCACCTTCTTCAAATCATAGATCCAACGTGCCGCAGGGCATCCCACACTACGTTTGCCCATTCCAGTGCCCAACAATTAATAGGTGTCTTATGTTCTTATGTATCTACCAGAGGACTAAGGGACTACTCATACTTAATCAGCTCCATTCGCATTTCGCTGAACGATTTTCGTCACACTTATACAGTTGTCAGTTCTGTATCTATCAGCCGCGTACAGCGTCGTAAGCATGCGCGTATGAACGCGGCAGAACAGCGCTGATATCTGCAATGCTCTAATAGCACTCACATGATAATAACACGTTTGTCCTCATTTTATATTTATTTGCTGCGAAAGCTGAATAGGCCCAGAAAGTTGAACGGATGCGTACGCATCTCCATATATAATTGTTGTTTTCTATGGGCTGTTATTTTCTATAAACTAAATGGAGCTGAATAATTGTGAGTAGTCCCTTAATAGTAATACTAACAAAGATCAACAGACAGGAACTGATATAAGGGTACAGTGATCAACATGTAGGAGACCATAGATATGCACTGGACGCCGACCAGGAGCCAGTACAGCAGCAGGTCACAGAAGTACAGCGTGAACCAGTAGCGAGACGGGGAGAAGTTTAAGGCGTGTTTCTGGAATAAAAAAACAGGCTAAGGGCGAGTCGGACTCGCACACGAAGGGTACCGTACTATAATACTTAATTTTTATATATATAGGGGCAATGGAAATACACAATCTGAGAAAATTTCAACTGTCTACCTATTACAGTTCTTGAGATACAGCCCGCAGACAGACAGATGGACGGAAGGACGGACGGACGGACGGACGGACGGATGGATAGACGGACTGACGGACTGACGGACGGACGGACAGCGGAGGCTTAGTAATAGGGTCACGTTGGTACCCTTTGGGTACGGAACCCTGGGATTTTGCCACCGGTCTGCGCACACTAGCCGCTTAGATCCTGCAGCATTCCGCGGCAGCTTATTTAGCACAGAATATAAATATATGTACCCACTCTACTAAGACATACTGCGCACTCTCCAATGCCGTGTCAAGAAATCCCTTTCAATACTACGGAAGAAATTTAAAAAATTGCCATTCATGTCTTATTTCTACTACATAAGTTTATTTATTATACAGTTTTAGGAAAACTTACAGCTTAACATTTTCACACAAGAGAGAGTAACAAAAATAAGGCCAATTAAAAGTTTTCACAAATAGAACAGAGCTTATACTCAAAAATATGTGAGAAGGTAAACAGTATTGATGTACAACAGTTCCATAGGTAAAAACAAAAATACAACCGTATTGAGAACCTCCTCCTCTTTTTGCTCAATTTGGTTAAATATATAACTCGAACAGATTTTAATTAATTAGTTTACTCTATCAAAGGAGAAATTACAAAGAGTCCTTTTTAGCCGCTATGACGGCACCGCTAACCTAGGAAACCCGAGCTTTAGACGAAGTATGCAAACTTGCCGCGCTTGACTCGGTGGAAAGCTGAGCTAAGAGGCTCATCGGTGACGTAAAACTGGTGGATGCCAAGCTACATAGCTTGGCCCATCGCCGTAAGGTTGCCTGCTTGTCGGTCTCTACAGATTGTACTTCGGTGAGTGTGCCCAAGTACTCCACGACCTCATCCCACCGGCCATCCAGACGCACTGCATCTTACCATCCCTACCTTGTTGCTATTCCACCAATTCGCACTAAGCGTTTCCAAACTTCTTTTATAATGCGCACAGCAAAGGAGTGGAACTTTCTGCCTGCGTCTGTGTTTCCAAACGCTTACAACCCTAATCTCTTCATCGTTAGAGTGAACAGGCTCCTTCTGGGTAAGCTCGCTCCATTGTAGACTTTGTCTCTGACATCTCTGACCTAGACTAGAGTCAAGAGCCCCATAACAAATAAAAGAAATACTTCCAGCTAACCCAACCCCCACTTTCAGTTAATTTTAACCCGCGATGTTGATGATGACTGATGATGATTATTTATGAATCATCATCAACATCAATCAATATTTATCAAATTACTCTGTTACTGAATGATTGAGTGACTGACAGACGCACATCCGAAAGTCGAAATTTGCCATGTAGGTTCCCTGATGAGTGTAGCACTAGGGGAGCACTAGGAGAGGATTTCCCGAAATTCTCATTGAAATTGTGTTCTTGTGCGAGTACCAAATAAACATTTTTCTGTCTTTAACCATGAAATAAAAATCGTTTAAGGCATGAGCCCGTAACAGACGAACAAGCTCACTTTCAGATTTATAATATTTAATTTTTAGTTATTATTAGGATTGGATTACTCGTACCTGAACATGTCTAATGAGGCCATACTCGTGCGAGGGTACATGTGTGAAGTGCGAATTTGTCATTATTAACAGAAACTGTATCATCAGAGGCGGAGAGGCCACTTCTTTCACCCACTGGAATCATAAAGACACATTTGATGGTATAAGTACCTACCTTTTTCCTGTATGGGAAATCATTTAAGGTCTCTTGTAGTCCGTCAACTCTTTTACAGATTTCTATTATCTTCTATAGAATTTTGTCTTTGCAACAAAGCAATGCAGACTAATCTGATAAGTGAAATTTAAGCCGCGAACCCACCACGGTGCACGCTATCCGCGGCCACGCGGCGCACTTTAGTTGCGTGGGTTCATTTGTTTGACAACGTAGGCCTACGTTTCCACTGAAGTACACGCTACACGCCCACGACTACGTACAACTGTAGCGTGGCCCACCGCGGCACACGGAGAGGCTACGCACTTTTTTTTGAATATGGTTTTGACATAGTCGAGTAAGCCACGCCACGCGTGTGCGACGCAAACGCGTGCGTCACTTGACGCGTAGCGTGTCCGAGGGTTGCAGTGGAAACAATCTCATATATCTTCATGCAAGGCGAAGCCATGTGTGTAGTCTCTCCGTGCACCGCGGTGCTTTCGCGGCATTATTATTCAGAGTTCAAAGTCAATTTCGTGTCTGCTTGACAAAATGCCTTTTTGCATTCCAGTACCACGGTAACTCTTTCGAATACTTCCGCCGCTCTGGATCTACATTTTTGTTAAATTCTATAGGTATATAACTGAATGGACCATTCATGCTGCCATGGCTTTATTCGCAAGGAGTTCATTCAATGAGCGCTTGATACTCAAGCTTGTTTTTGGAAGTAGGTACCTACATCAAGCAGCAAATACAATGCACATCTAGTATCGCACGTTTTAGCAACTGTCTGTCTAGACTACTCTGTTTCATGCAACTTCGCAAAACAACGTACGTAACAAGCGTCTGTGTTTCCGAAAGCATAAAACCCTTATCTTTTCATAATTAAAGTGAAAAAACTTCTTCTGGGTAAGCTCACTCCATCGTCGACTTTGTCTCTATCATCTGAACTTGACTAGAGTCAAGAGCTTACCCATCTTAAATAAAAAATAAACGTCTAGAAGGTTGAGCAAACATTTAAACCTTGATTCTTCCTTGTCTAGTGGCTGCAGGAATCAAATAACAGAAACATTATCAGTTAGTTGAGTTCTCCTTATGATCTACTTTGTGCAATTGCTGCGCTGGAGATAGGGTCGATGAGTGTGTGTAGCTGAGGAGCATTCTTGCTGCTCTTGTCGCTAGCGCGGCAAGAGCAGTTGTTTGAAAGAAAGGATTTTGAGTCATTGTGAGCCGGTGCCTTGTAGTGGCTCACTGCAGGGTAGAAGTCTCCTTTACTTGTTTCCATTTTAGTTTGTCTAGGCTGGGCCCAATCCTTTATTCAGGAGTCCAACCTGTCTCTACAACTTCTTTTGGGCGTACCGAATCACAAATTGCTCATGTTTTAGACCCAATCTGTGTTTAATATCGTCTCTGGTGTGCAGACGTATATCTGCAGTACTTGGTTTTGGGAAATACCTAACTTAGCTCCAAAATAATTATGTAAAGTTTGATTAGGGAAGAATATACCGGAGACAGATCCAACACTAGGGGGTCATCATTGATCTTGATGCTAGCGTTTAAGTGGCCGCTGTAATGTCGAATCAGAGCCATGTAGACGCGAGCTAGGGACCGCGCCATCGCGCTCTGATCGTTGTGGATCGGACTGTAGAGAGCTTTCACCTGCAACAGTAAGACAAGGCTTGATTGTATTACCTTCTTCACCTCGGTGAAACTTTAATACACCTTTGCAATTTCTACTTCGATGCCTTTTTCTCCTGTCTATGTGATAGTTGTAAAGGAGGAGGCAGAAAGGGAGCGGCGCGTCACAAGCTATTCCTTTATCCGCAGTAGAAGGACCGAGTGCCAGAGGGCGAACAATGTTTTACGCTACAAGATTGTTGTTACGCGTGCTCGTCAAAAGAGAAACTGCGTCCATAGTCACGCTGTCTCCATGAAGACATTGGCATTGGGGCAATATCTTCCGGTGACGGTCTGCGCTAATCCTCTAGCACCCCGTCCAAAGATAGGTGAAGACCATCTCGTCGCGTGGTTCTTCGACCAGAGGAGGCCGATAGAGCCGTCGTGGCCCCTAACTAGTGCCGGCCAGTTTCTGCGAACGGGTGTGGTGTTTCACTCCCCACACGAAGTTGTCCTCCGTCCGTGGACTTATTTGACCCGTCAGCCTGTCCCAGGGTGGCAAAAATCAATAAGGATTTCTACAAATGGGTCACCTGTTGTTATGTGACAGTCCTTTAAGAATGTGTAAATATATTCACCAGAACTTTTCCATTTGATTCAGTAGATACGTCCATGCCGTACGCATACATGTACACGTACACTTGAGGCGAGTCTATTGCGCGAGCGGCCAGATACTCCGTCAGACGCTGCAACAAAGGAGGGGAAATATCATACACTCGTAGTGAAGAGTTCAGTGTAGGTAGCCTTACTGCGGAAGTGAGTTCGTTTGTTACTCTTAAATCGCCGAACTTATTTGGTAATCGGTGTTTTGACGAATTTTGGTGCAGAGATCGACGGAAACCTGGAGAGGGTTATAGGCTACTTTAGCGTTAGCGAAGCCAAAAGGTGGTGGGCTAAAGCTGGTCTATCCTAATTTTATAAAGAGGTAAAATTTGTGATGTTCTGAGTTTGTAGGGAATAATCTCTGGACCTGTTTTACCGATTTAGAAAATTCTTTTACTAATAGAAAACCACGTTATTTGTGAGTGTCATAGACTAATATATCCTGAAAATAACTTTTCTACAAAAAATACAGTCGGTGTTATTGGTTATTTTTTTCGTTTTTTGACACCGATTTCCGAAATTAAAGTTCTTTTCTTTCTTCAGAAGTTATTTTATACTTTGCAATGTTTTGTTTTTGAAAGACAATTGTTTTTTTTTTTTTGTAAAAAAGTTTTTTATTTTTCACTTTTTAGTGGTACCTACCTGCGGACCCATTAAGGTCGTGCCGGCGTGATGTTATGTTATGAACTGGTGTAAACAATAAATAGACTTGCGATTTCAGCAATCCCGATCCATTTGCTATCATTTATTGAAGAGTTCCGTTGTCTACCTCCAAAGTTCTTCGTCAGATCTTCACCAAATTGAAATGTGACCAGTGCAGGAAAATCAGTCAACCAAACAAAAAAAGACTCATCCAAATCAGTTAACAATTGGCAAAAATATCGCTGAACAAACATTTTTCATGAGATCTCATCATGGGATCCAGTTGTACCTTCCTTCATCAGTTCAGCAACATGAGATGATGATTACCAGGCACAAATATCTGAATTGTGTTAGAAAGTTTATGAAAAACATTGTAAGTGCTTATAAAATTTGAGGGTTTCCCTCGATTTCCATGGGATCCCATCATCAGATTCTGACTTCGTGACAATGGCACCAATTGAGAAGTATATGCTTTCAGATAAAACAAGATTTTTTCAAATCGGTTCATAAATGACGTAGTTATGTGGTAACAATCTTAAAAAAATTGCATTAGGTAATTTTCATTTCTTTTTCTTATTATTTAAAAAAAAACTTGTACGTAGATTTTTATTAATTATTTGATAGTGGAATGATTTAGTTAAATTTAATTATTCATACTAATTCTTTAAATTAAGTATATATTGTAAATCTTTAATTGAGAATGCCTGTTATTGTTATCCTTAATTGTAAATATGTCGTCGGTGTGCCTTACTTGATAAATAAATTGTAAATTAAAAAAAATATATATTTTTATTATTATATTATTTTTTAACTAATATATTTTTTGCGTATTTTGCTTTTTTACAACAACCCAAAACACCGACTTCTTTGTAAAAAGTTTTTATTCCGAGACTGCTGAAAAAAGTTGAAGGAAAAAGAACTTGTTGACTAGTTAGACTAAAAGTAGACTTTGTCAACTAACGCAACGAAAGTTGGTGTCATCAGATCAGTGATGGAACTGCATCAGACTGCTTGAAAAGCGACTTGATTCAAACTTTTTAGCTGTTTTTAGCGGTCGGGTTAATTGACAAATATTTTTTTATTTCCCTATTTTTAGTGAATTACATTTTTGGAATCGTCTCCTCGAGCCCTTTATCTTAATACCCCACTCGATAGGTTTAAAAAATTAATATGGTTGATGCATAATATGGCGCCAAAAATCGGCCATTTTAATTGTTGCATATCCAGTGTCACTTTCACAATGAATACAAATCTAACGACACCTTTGAAACTAAAATCCATCAAGCCGTTTAGGCTACAGAGCGAGCCAAACATTTGAATTCGGCGCCAAAAATCCGCCATTTTAATTGTTATATATCCAGTGTCATTCTCACAATGATTACGAATCTAACGACACCTTTGAAGCTAAAATCCATCAAGCCGTTTAGGCTACAGAGCGAGCCAAACATTTGAATTCGGCGCCAAAAATCCGCCATTTTAATTGTTATATATCCAGTGTCACTCTCACAATGAATACGAATCTAACGACACCTTTGAAGCTAAAATCCATCAAGCCATTTAGGCTACAGAGCGAGCCAAACATTTGAATTCGTCGCCAAAAATCCGCCATTTTAATTGTTATATATCCAGTGTCACTCTCACAATGAATACGAATCTAACGACACCTTTGAAGCTAAAATCCATCAAGCCGTTTAGGCTACAGAGCGAGCCAAACATTTGAATTCGGCGCCAAAAATCCGCCATTTTAATTGTTATATATCCAGTGTCACTCTCACAATGAATACGAATCTAACGACACCTTTGAAGCTAAAATCCATTAAGCCGTTTAGGCTACAGAGCGAGCCAAACATTTGAATTCGGCGCCAAAAACCCCCAATTTGTTTTTTTATTTTGATATACACGTCTTTTTTATTTTGATATACACATTTTATTTGTGAGCGTGGAATTATTAAAGCTTTATTATTATTATACACAATGTCACTCACACAGTAAATACGAATCTAACGACACCACTCAAGCTAAAATCTATCGAGCCGGCTCTATGGCGTGCCAAAGAAATATACATACATACATACACTCGAAAAACATAACCCTTCTTCTTTCGCAGTCGGGTAATAAGTTTTAAATCTTTAATCTATTTGTCACATTTACCGTGGTGTCTGGTGGAAAATGCATAGATAGGGTATTAAGCCCGCCTTTGTACCTACATAAATATACATGAATGAAGTCTAAATCTATTTAGATGTTTATACAAAAGGGAAACTGACTGACCGAAATAAATCAACGTACAGACGAAACTATAGCGGCATCATTGCCGCCACAAGAAAAACCAACGGAGCAAATCTACATTGCAACAAAAAGACCCGTTACGCCATCTATTCAACTAGCAGCGAACTACTACGTCAAAATCCTGCATCGCGCAATCAAAATTTACCTTGCGAATTGAATATATATTGAATACATCAGCCCGAACATCTACTATCACAAGGTAGGACACAACAACCGTCCGGTCGGAGGATTCTCCCTTTTCAATGGAGGTTTGCGGGAATTTACTCTTTACTGCATTCCCACTAAAAACTACTGGGACTAAATCGCGGGCGAAATGCTAGTAGATAAATAAATATTTTCTTACCTCGGTGTGTGGAAGAGCTGTATAATCTATGCTTTCTATGTCTTTTTTGGTTGCGCCTGTGTCCGACATAACGTATCTAAAATTAAAATAAACAATTTTAGGTCAGATCTACGTAACCACAATTATGATTTAAAAAAGCATTTTATACAACAACAAAAAATACAATGATCTCAAATAAAATCACTACAATGTTTACGATACTTTAACATCGGAAGTCAATGTTTTTGTTTTTATTTCTTTTTTGACACCTACTTCCGAAGTCATTTTATACTTTGTAGTGTTTTTATTTGGAAGGTCAAGGTTAAGCAACGCTTGCCAGGGTCGGTCTGTGGATGGGTGACCATCTTAACATAGCGAGTTTCCTCCGTGCCTCGGAATGCACGTTAAGCCGTTGGTCCCGGCTGTCATTTGTAGATCTTTGGCAGTCGTTACGGATAGTCAGAAGCCAGTAAATCTGACTCCAGTCTTGCCATGAAGTACCGTGTTACCCAGTTACTGGGTTGTGGAGGTCTGGTAGGCAGCCGCTCCGAGTAAAATACTGGTATTCAGCTAAATCCGGTTTGATTGGATGCCGACCCCAATATAGTTGGGAAAAGGCTAGGCAGATGATGAGTGTTTTTATTTGGAAGTCAGTCGTATTCGTTTTGTAAAAAAGTTTTTTATTTTTCACCTTTTAGTGGTGATTCTCCACAATTAAGTGAGATTTTATGTTATGAACCGGTTTAATCAATAAACAGACATGCGATTTTAGCAATCCCGGTCCATTTGCTATCATTAAGTGAAGAGTTCTGTTGCCTATATCCGTTGATCATCACCAAATTAAAATTGGACCACTCCCAGAAAATGCTCAATCCAAAAAATACCCAAATCGCTTCAAGTGTGCCTATAAACTTTGAAGAGTTCTCTTTATTTTTCAGGATCCCATCATCAGATCCTAACCTGATGAACACCTGGAAAGTTACTCGAAAATGACTGATTTAAAAAAAAATCTCTTTTTTTTGTTTTGTTTAAGGCTTGTATACATGCCAATGACCTTGTGCATACAAAAGGAGCTAACAACACCTCTTCGCGCCACTCCGCTACTCGTGTTTTTAATTATGTAAAATAAAAATAGTAGATATTTTAAAAAAGTAAGAAAACCAAATTTGTTTGTTTCGTTTGTTTTGCAAAGCAGTAAATATATTTTTTTACTCTTTTGATAAAAAATTAAGGAGTAAAATGGTTTCATCTCAACGATTTCGAGGTGATTTGGTGATATTTTTTCTTATTATTTGATACCGATACATAAATTCTGGCTAAACCAAATTACGTATCATATCATGTAGACTACCAATTTTATTCAAATGTAATTTCTCAGTAAATGCCGACGAAAAACTGCTTCACCTGAACGCTATATTTAAGCTTTTTTCGAGAGAGCAGCCTTAAGGGTGGCGCGGGGTAGTAATTAATCGGCAGTAAGACTGCTGTGATGTTGGTGCATGACGCGTCTATATAATTCTTCATTGTAAACTTCCATGAAAACGTGTAAGTACTTAATATAAACGAACCCGGATGCGATGGAAATGCTGGCTTTGTCGTTGTCGGCGCGTAAAACTAGAGTAGTTGTCTGGCGCAATTTCTCCACACTCAACATTTGAACCTAAAAATAAATAACTTTTAGGTGTAAAATGTACAAGTTTACTTGATACAAACCAATGGGCTCTAATCATCAACCAGAGGCCCTATTATGACGTGCAAATTCCATCATGATTAAGCTGTGAAAAAGGGATAGTGTTATGCGTCTTGTATAACTCCGTTTCCCTCCCACACCGTTACCATGATGGTTTTAAAATATCATACCTAATAGATACCCGGAACAGCATTAATTGCTGGAACAGAGCAAACATATGAAATACTAGCTTCTGGCTGCGACTTCATCTGCGTGGACTTCAGATTGGGATAAAAGTATTCTATGAGTTCATCCAGGTTAAGAATCATCGGTGTGCTAAAATGTAAATCCAGTTTTTGTCCATCCATTCCATTCCATCTATCCATCCGTTCTCATTTTTTTATAGTACTACCTACGTAGGTACTATTAATTATCAAAAAATAATACTTTAGTGGTTGTTTATAGGAGCTCGTGGCTAGATAATAACAGCTGCACGGGTCGATCTTAAAGGTTAAGCAACGCTTGCCAAGGTTGGTCTGTGTATGGGTGACCATCTTAACATGGCGAGTTTCCTCCGTGCCTCGGAAAGCACGTTAAGCTGTTGGTCCCGGCTGTCATTTGTAGATCTTTGGCAGTCGTTACGGATAGTCAGAAGCCAGTAAATCTGACTCCAGTCTTGCCAAGAAATACCGTGTTACCCAGTTAATGGGTTGCGGAGGTCTGGTAGGCAGCCGCTCCACGTAAAACACTGGTATTCAGCTGAATCCGGTTTGACTGGAAGCCGACCCCAATATGGTTGGGAAAAGGCTAGGCAGATGATGATGGGTTGTTTATTAGAGTTAATTTATCTTTTCCTAACTTTTCTATGTAATTTTTATGCAATAATATTCAATGTACAGACACGGTTAGTCTACAATTTTATTATATGTTTTTTGTTACGAAAAAATAAAATTAATGAATAATATGATGCTTTCAACCCTTGAGTATTTTCCGTTGGGATAATTTCCCAGATTCATGAATTGAAAATTGTAATCGGTTTGTACAAGACATGAAATGTTACTTCAGTGTTGTCCTTACCTACTTATTGTAAAACCATACTTACATCAGAATAATTACTTTTGGCAGGGTCCATTTTTTGCAGTACATTTGACAGTGAATATCCTAGAAATAGGCCTGAAAAAACCGCTGCTATGGACTGAAAATATCAAGAAATTAATATCGTATTAAATATATAATATGAACCAAATTTCTTTTTTTGTTGATCCTAAGAGCGATGCCACACGAAGCGATGACGACTGAGCGGTATCTCTGCTTTGTTTTACATAGTTATAAATTAGAAAGACAAGTTACATGTTGCTTTGAAAAGGCATACATTGGACATGGCTTCAGAAAGACGAGCGGGGAAGGGAGTTACGGTGCGATGCGGACTACAAACGACGATGCAGCTAGTGTGGGTTTCAGTGTGCTGAAATCATACTATAACGCATAAAGCAACATAATATAACGCAAAGGACCAGCCATCGCCCGTGTGGCACCGCTCTTAGATTTAATTCAATTTCGAACTTCTTCAACTATAAAGGTGGCGGTTCCCACCGCGACCGCGACCGTAGACCGAGCCGGCCAGGGACAGAGACGGAGGGATGTAGGGTCTGTGACCAACATTATCTAACTCACTTGATTTGTTAGCGAATAATAGTCAAGCGGGTTAGACAGTGTTGGTCATAGACTGTACTGTGTGTCAAAACTCAAAACCAAAATCTTCATTCAGTCTTGTGGAGTCTGTCGATAGAGTCAGTTGTGTTGTACTGTGTCATGTAATGTGTTCCACTGTAATTGAAAGCCAAGTAGACTCATTATTGCTTCGAGTTGTGTTATTCCAAATATTGTCCTTAAAATGTTTGTCTCTGTAGGAGTCTAGTTGTACATTGTATACCGAAGGATGCTATCTGATCAGTTCAATGAGCTTTTCACAGTCTTCGTCATAAAAAGAAGATTTTTTACAATAGCCACACGTGCTTGTCGATCGCTATACGCACGAGATACTACAGTAGTGCTATTCTGTAACAACATTTTTGTGTCTCGACAGCGGAATCCGAGGTGAGATATCAAATTCGTATTAGTATAAGACTTATGCTGTGTGAAATAAAGCTCATTTTGTGATCGTTGTCACTAAGGTGAAGCTCAATATCGAAATAGTTATTTACAGAATAGCACTGTTGGTCCGGGGCGGAGACTGTCTCGCTGTCTTCGGTCTCACGTCTCGGGACCGCGCATGATACCATACCTTAAGGGCAAATACCGGTCTCTATCTCTGGTATCGGTATCCGGTTGCGATCACGATCGCGGCGCGATCCGCCGCCTTAAACATAGGATAAATTATTTGGAAAACTAAGTATTTAAAGGCTTGTTTCGAAATCTTACAATATTTAAATGTTAAAACAATTTTTTTAACTTACCGTGAAGGCAAAAGCCCTTTTTTTATGCATGTGGAAACCGGAGAACTTCGATAAGATGTAGCTGAGGTGTAGATTGATACAACTAGTCTGCCGCACCCAGTTAACATGTTCTAACGTAATCATTAAAGAAAAAAGCAGTTAAAACCGGTCAAGTGCAAGTTGGACTCCCAAACGAAGGATTCCGTACAGTAAACGAAAAAAAAATACCTACTTTTCTTGTATGGGGCGAATATAAGGAAAGTTTTTTTTTCCTTTTAATTTGCTTTTAATTTGCTGGTTACACTGTAAGAATTTTTTTTATAATGTTTTAAGCTAATAAGTAAGCCGTCAGTGTAATTGCTTGTGGTCCTAAATAAAAAAAAAAAAAAAAAAAATTTGTTTTTGTCACATTTGTGGCGGAAATAGAAATACACAATCTGTGATAATTTTGACGGTCTACCTATTATGGTTCTTAAGATACCCCGTTGATAGACAGATAGATGGACGGACAGACGGATAGCGGAATCTTAGTAATAGGATTCCGTTGGTTAGCCTTCCGGTACGGAACCTTAAAAAGGATATAAAATCAATAAAGTGTAAAATATGTCTTTTGCACAATAACCTACCGGTAAAATTTATTAAAGCCTCTTTCGATTTTATGCCACTAACATCTTCTTTTCTATACTTAATAATTCTGGAATCCGCTATAGCTCTGGAATTTAAATAATATGGATCATTTATATGATGTTAGTATTATATACATATATATATATTTAAATGAATTACTTCTTAGCAGTGGCGAAGCTACCGCCGTATCTACAAGCATAATAATCAGCCTATAATGTCCCCACCGCTGAGACACAGGCCTCCTCTCGGTGAGAGGGAGTGGGCCGTAATCCACCACGCGGGCCCAGTGCGGGTTGATAGATGTCACATGTTTTTGAGGTTTTGGTTCTAGGACATGCCGGTTTACTCACGATGTTTTCCTTCACCGTTTTGAGAGCAGTGGTGATGAAATAATTTGAAAAGAAGAAGAAGATGGGCGGCGCTGCCGAGGCCAGCCCAGAAAGAGGTGGCGAGACGAGTTGGACGCGTACCGCGAGGCCTGGTACGAGGTGGCGCGGGAAAAAATTACTTGGAAGGATTTGGGGGAGGCCTTTGCCCAGCAGTGGGAAAGTACAACTACAAGCTAAAAAAAAGCGCCTGCCTGGGTTCGAACATTACCACCGGGCCACCACTGCTCTTGCGCCACTAAAGGTACAAAGCTATAGGTACATTAAGCCCGACCGGCTCCTTCGTGGCCTGCCAAGACAGTCCTTAGCTAGTAGGGCCGACTTTGTAAAAATAATATCCCTAAATCGGCCCCCCTAAAATGTTTGATACGGGGCCCCGACTAGCTACGCCACTGATTCTTAGCCTCCTACTATGATGTGGTAATGCAATCCTGATACCCTTGTGTGAGAGAAACGGAGTTTTACGGAATCATGACGACATTGACTTGACCTTAACCTTGACCTTGATGTCATGTAAGGACCTACGCACTCCAGAACGGAATACAGAGGATTAAATTTTTTACCAACGGACTGTATAGAATAGAAAACTTTTATGTATACAGCAACAAAGAAAAAGTAAACAGAAATAATAGTAGATAGGTACACTATATATTGCGCTGAGCGTGCCCATACCGAGAGGGCGTTTGTGCACTACAAGGAATTTTACTGTCCGAGTTTTTACGATCCAATATGACACGCCATAAAAAATATTAATGTAATACACGGTCACAGATAATATAATACTAGCGTAACATGGTGCTATTTTAGTCGTCTCACAAAGGAAGACCACTTAGATACCCGAAATAAGCTACATCATACCTACCTCTAGGTGCGATTAATTTTTAAATAATTCATTAAGATGATAGGTACAATAAAACAATAATGCATTAGAATTATGAATTTTGATACGTAAATATTATTAACAGGGTGGTTCATAATATTTACGTATCAAAACAATGTCGCCGTAACATTTCGCGCCGTCCTTGGAATACAAGGCTGGGATTGCGGTTGCTCCTGGATGTTCCAAACTATGTCATACGGAAAACGGGGTAACACAAGAAGTCGGATTCGGTGCAGTTTTTGCCGTGATGGCCACATTGTGTCAGCATATTTGGTGCAGTTTTTGCCGTGATGGCCACATTGTGTCAGCATATTTGGTGCAGTTTTTGCCGTGATGGCCACATTGTGTCAGCATATTTGGTGCAGTTTTTGCCGTGATGACCACATTGTGTCAGCATATTTGGTGCAGTTTTTGCCGTGATGGCTACATTGTGTCAGCATATTTGCACGCCTTTTAGGTTATCATATGTAACCACGTGTCTTTATGTGCCTCTTTATATGTTATTTTGTATCACACTATTTGTTTTTAAATAAATTACGAATTATTATTGACCTAAAAACGTAATTTGGCTGCGATACTTTTGGTTATTACGTTTTTGAACACCGACTTCCGAAATTAAGTTTATTTTTTATTTTGTAGTGTTTTGTTTTTGGAAGTCGGTTTAATTTTTTTGTAAAAAAGTTTTTATTTTTCGACTTTTTTTTTTAAACCACAAACGGCGTGCCGGTGTGATGTTATGTTATGAACTGGTGTAAACAATCAACAGACATGCCATTTCAGAAATCCCGATCCATTTGCTCATTTATTGAAGAGTTCCGTCGCCTACCTCCGAAGTTCTTCATCAGATCTTCACCAAATATAAATGGGACCAGTCCAAGAAAATACTATCCAAACGAAAAAAGAATCATCCAAATCGGAGAAATCGGTGAACATACAAATACAGTCGAACATAGAACCTCCTCCTTTTTGAAGAAGTCGGTTAAAAATATACTCTTTTACTTTTTCATCATCATCATCATCATCATCATCATCATCATCATCATCACATCAGCCGAAAGACGTCCACTGTTGGACGTAGGCATCCTATAAACGACGGTTGGGGGAGGCCCGAACCGTCGTTTTTGCTCTTTACATAATACAAAATAATTTTAACATAAGCTAATACATATGGTACTGTTCTACAAGACTTCAAATACAATACTGCTCATCTCATCTAAAAAACCGTTCGATCTTCGCCCCACTCACCTACCCTAATTCAAATGTTCAAAAATATCTTTTTTAGGGTTCCTTGCATCCATAAAAAACGGAACCCTTATAAGATCACTTGAGTGTCTGTCTGTTTGTCCGTCTGTCACAGCCAGTTTTCTCCGAATTCACTGGACCGATTCTGTTGAAATTTGGTACACTAATGGACATCTGTGACCCAAACACGAACGCGTTGCGTAATTGATTAAATTTTGAATACGGAAGTCACTTTGGGGGTCAAACCAGAAAATTAAAAAAAAAAAAATATTGTGTGACAAATCAAATGAAAGGGCTTACTGCAAGGGTTTTAACTATATTTACTATATTTTTTCATAATTGTAAAGGAAATAGTTTTGAGGTTATTCATGAAATTAGACCAAAACTGACCCTTATCTGCGAAACTACTGAGCCAAAAATTTTGAAAAAATGCAGGTAATAGTTCTGTACCTAAAAATTACAGGAAAATCTATTAGAAGTCTATAGTGTTTAGTTTTCGGCCGGTGGTCTGCCACGTTTGCGCCGACGCGCAGGTGGTGGTGTCGTCGGCGGCGAGAAGTATTCGTCGCTCGAGCTCGACGCAACTGCAGCTACCGGATCAGCAAGGATGCAGCTATCTCTGGACTCGCGGCTGGCGCAGGTTCCGGCGCCGCCACCGGCGGCTGCGAGGTGGAACTGAGCGACGAACCCGAAAATGTTGGTGCGGCTTGTATTCGTGCCCGGCTTCTTGTCAGCATTTCAGTTTTTAATTTCTAGTCGTCAAATGATTATTGTGTTCGGTTTCTTGTTTGCTATATTATTCTAGTTTTTTCTTGGTGGATTGGTGATCAAATACATTTGGTATTTAGTTTTTTTTTTTTCAATAAAATTGTGCAATATTTTTCAACAAAGCGATAAAATTTTTACGTCAGCCAAGTTGACAGCCGCGCCACCTGCATCTACATCTGCAATAATCGATTTTGACACCAAATCCCAATCCAGGATTTTATAACTTTCAAGACACAACAACACTAGTTCAATCGTTATTCATAACTAAAATGTGTATAAAGTAGCAGGTGCTGCCGAGGCATGATTTGGTATGACGCGGCATGCCGCGGCACGACACGGGATGTTTTGGTGGGCCGCCGGAATGCTACAGTAGTCAACTGACTGGTGTGCGCTGACCGGTGGCAAAATAAACAAACAGACAAACTGTGTTATAGTAATATATATCTATATTACTAATATATAAAGCTGAAGAGTTTGTTTGTTTGTTTACTTGAACGCGCTAATCTCAGGAACTACTAGTCCAATTTGAAAGATTCTTTCAGTGTTAGATAGCCCATTTTTCGAGGAAGGCTAAGCTATATCATCACGCTAAGACCAATAGGAGCGGAGCAGTAGGTAATGAAAATTTTGACGCAAACGAAGTTGCGCGCGTCGACTAGTGTTAGTATACAACGTATACTATACATAAAAAGTGGCCTGAAATAAAGTCACATATACATTTTTATTTTTTTTTAATATGTATATTTTGCACGATGGGTCGTACAAGTTGCTGGATTGGAGGGTTGAAATGCGACAAAACAATGTCACTGTGAAGAAGGTGCTACCACGTGGGATGTATACATATGAACATACTTTTTCCTCTGTAGATGGTAGCGAGTACGGTCCCTGCTGAGCCAAGCCCTCTGTCTCGTGGTAGATAGATAGGACTCTATGAAGACACTGAAGGCGCTAATGTATGGAGAGGAACTGATTTGTTTAAACCCGCGGGCCCCTTTTATAAGGGTCTTTGGCGTCAGTGTCACCCCGGTTGGTGGGGGTAGAACATAGATATAAGAGTTTTTTATATTTCTGTGGGGTAGAAAGATACTCGCTACGGTTGTTTATTCATAAAATTACAAACTGTTTTCGGCGTGGGTTACAAAGAGACAAATAGGTACGGTCATGAAACTTTTACAAATAATACAAACAAGGGATTTTAACTGTTGCCGGACGTTAATAAATATCAGAGACAAATACACCATTTAGTTAATGGGCAAGCATAAAACTCACAAAACGAGGGATATTTAACTATAGGTAATAACTTAAACTACAATAAGACCCAAACGTTTTATAAAGCGTCGAACTGTCCCTCACATCTGGCTGCTTTCTAAAAATAAAACGGTATAACGGTATTTTAATTACTTAAAAATAACACGTACCTAACTCTTATCTATAAACCTAAGACTATAATGCGGCTGTCCTGCACATTTATATTTCAAAATATAAAAACTAGTAGGCCACCGGTATCGGGAACAGCGTCCAACCTAAGGTGGTCAGAGGTCCCGAGAGAGGAACCCTTACCTAAGGTATCCAGGAAGTACCTACTGCTTTCTGGATCAAGGGCTTGTTCCAGAAAGCCGTACTTATTAGCTTATTGTTATGAAAATCCTCTGTCATTCCGTCCCGGTGTGTGTAGGCCTTAAATAGACTGCATCAACCACAGTAAAACGTATTGTAATAAAAGACTTTTAACACCACCTGCGCGAAAACGTCAAATTATTTGCCATGCAAACTAAAGTACGTCATTCTAACCCACGAGCGGCTCCTGTCCGCCTCCGCTGCTAAGTGCAGCGAGCGCAGTCAAAATGCGTTCTAAATTCAAATCACATTATTGGGTTATAATCAAATTCAGTATAATATGCCCGGACGCTGGGCTGTAGCCGCAGCTTCGGGTGCGCGACCTGCTCCTAGCAGTGGAGGCCGACGCGCGCCACCACTTTTCATGGCTAGAGCACAATATGCTTCTCAGGGAGTAAGGTGTCTTTGCCTCGGGCTAGCTTGAACCTCTCGCTACATTCAGGATTCTTGTATTAACTACCTCGCTTCGCTCGTAAGTTAAACACTAAACTCCCTCGGCGCTCGACGCTCGGGAGTTAACTCTCAAATCCTTCACTATGTTCGGGATTCAATGTGACGCCCGCGCCCGTGACATAAGACACTGCTTTATCCCCTCGCTGCATAATCTACTATATCAATATCAGTATGGATGGATGGAAAAGGAGAGGATAGGCCAAAGAAAAGATGGATTGATTGTGCGACGAGTGATATGAATGAAAAACGTACCGTTTGGTCACCTCGTCGGTATCCGCCACACTGATAAGAAATGAAACGATTCCATACATATTGGCGTTATCAGTTAAATTCTTCAAGAGTTTTAATATATGACCGGTGGGAGAAGTAGGTAGTCTCAAGATCAGCAAAGAGCCGAGATGTGCTCTGACATGAGCTCCGGCTCTTTCCACCCGTTCAAGTAGTAGCTTTTGCTGTGTTTCGGATGCTCCAGTGCTCTTAAAACTGATACGTAGTCTGTATTCACGACCTTGGGGACATTGAACAAGTGAATACACAGATAAACAAAGGCATACTTATTAACGCTATGGTAACAGTGTTTCCAAAGTAGAGTGGCAAGCATGAAGATAAAAAGCGAAAGTGCAATAAGTAAAATTTGTAGTGTTTTTATTTGTAAGCCGGTTGTATTTTTTTTGTAAAATAGTTTTATTCTTTCACTTTTTAATGGTGATTCTCCACAAGTAACTTGACATTCACATGTGCGTACCCCTTCAAAGCGTACCTAAGTACTGGCGTGATGTTATGTTATGAACTGGTGTAAACAATAGACAGAAATATGCAATTTCAGCAATCCTGGTCCATTTGTTATCATTTACTGAGGAGGCTGAGGAGTTCTGTTGCCTATCTCCGAAGTTCTTCATCAGATCTTCACCAAATTGAAATGGATACACTCCGAGAAAATACTCTTCCAAAAACTACTCAAATCGCTTCAAGCGTGCCTATAAAATTTACAAGCGTGCCTATAAAATTTGTGGAGTTCTCTTTATTTCTCTAGGATTCCATCATCAGATCCTAACCTGATGGTCATGGGACCACTTGGGAACTCGTTTTTGCTTGAAAGGGTACTTTCAAGCAAAAACGAGTTGGAGAATTTTTCAAATTGGTCCAGGCGTCTTCGAGTAATTGGGGAATATACATAAAAAAAAAAATTGTCGGTTAAAAAGATTCCGACGAATTGAGAAGCTCCTCCTTTTTGAATTCCGTCAAAAACAGAAATAACGGCATAAAGCTGACTTAAATCGACTTGTATCGTGATCCTTTACGTTTTCTAGCACTGAAAAATGGTTCATAATTTATTGTTCGGGTATCTATGAAGCGATATCAGGGAAAGGTCAATGTACTTTATTGCAAGTATATCTAGCGCCTTGCATATGCTTTACTTAGAGGGTTACTTTTCAATGACCAGTAATTTTTTTCCAGGTATTTTAGATAATAATCAAATACACGATTTATGCACTCCCAAAAAAGAGTAAAAACCTCTTAGGCTTTTCTACATTTCACGATATGCGACCAAACATTTACTGAAAAGTGTTAATACAGGAAAGTCTTCAGCTTACTTGACGGTTAACTTGTGAAATTGACTAAAAAGCCCGTTCATAGTTATTTTACCCTTAATAGCAACGTGATGATACTAGAGCCCAACAGAGAGTTAATTCCCACAAACCTTCATTGAAAAGGGAGGACCCTCTCACCTGACGGTTTTTATGTCCGGTGGGTAACTGCTCGATAATTGATATTCGGACTGTTGTAAATGTTACAGTTAAAACTCGTTCTCAATTACAACGCGTTTTCTCTAGTTAAAATTAGTTTTGTCTAAATGGCTTTGTTAAAACTAGAATTTCCTAGTTATGACTAGAACCTACTGTTTGAAATATAATTTTTTTAGATAAAACTAGTACTAACTATGAACCTTAGTTAAAACTAATTTAAAAAAACTTTTTGGGGATTAAAAATTATTCCTTGTCCCTATCATATTCGGGGGATTTAATGTAATCGCTACGTTTAGCAGGCGGGTTGGCCATCGCGGTGTAGCTATGTATAGAGAATGCTGCTGCCCATTCTCTGGTGAGTCCCTTAGTCGCTTCTTACGACACCCACGGGAAGTGATGGGATGGTGTTATCCTTTTACGTCCGATACCATATAATCTCAAATCAGGTGAGGTATCTTGACCAATCAACCTGGAAGTCTTTAAGTCAAGAGTGAATAGGTTACTTCTAGGCAAGTGTGATCTATCTTCGACCACATCATCGCTTACCATCAGGTGAGATGGTGGCCAAGCGCGTGCATATTATTAGGAACAAAAAAAATCTGATTAAAGCCTTTCACCTCGTTGAAAAAAAATTAAGCTAAATAATTTGGTCAAAACGCGTTTTGTCTAGTTAGAACTAGTTTTCACTGATAGTATTTTTTTGCAGCAGTTAATTCTAGTTGTAACGAAGGCATTTAGTGAAAACTAGAGAAAACGCGTTGTAACTAAGAACGGGTTCTAACTGTAACCTAAACGTTCAAATCGCATGATCACGCGTTGCAGTCAGTGTTTTGTTGGTAGTTCGCTGCAGGTGGGATAGAGATAGATAGCATTGTGTTATTTTTGGTTGCCGTATAAATTTCACTTTGTTACTTTTTCTTGTGGCGTTATTGATACAACACGGCCAGCCTTCAAGACCTTTACACATTAAATTCTATCAAAGACCTAACACATTCCGTCAAGCTATGAGCAATTTAATCTAGGAAGAATTCTTTGAATCACATCCTGCCTAACCGAATCGTTACAGCATGGAATAACATCACAGAAAGTATTGTGAAAGCTTCCACACTAAACTGCTTGAAGCACCGATTGGACCAGCTAAATACGAGTATCTCCAATCTATGAAACAAAGGTGTTGTACTTCGTAGCACGACCATGAACGCATTAATTATAACTTTAGATGGCAATAAAATCCTTTTAATTTGTGCTATTTTATTTATACCACTAATTAGAAATTTTATACCTTTCAATTACCGTAGGTATACAGGTCGTGCTGGCAAAATTTCTTCCCAGCACGACCACGCTATTTCAACTTCTATGCCAGCTGAAATTTTACCTGGCAAAAAAAAATTGCTGTGACAGACGGACAGAAACACGAGTGGTCCTAAGGAAGCCCTTTTTATGTATTTTCGGAACCTTAAAAACTTGCTCTTGACCTCGGTCACGCCTGATGGAAAGCGATGGAGAGATGATGGCGCGAGCGTGCCCAGAAGACGCCTGTTCTTGCTTTGAAGGCAGACGGTTTATATTTAGAAGAGAACATAGTCACTAGCAGAGAGTTCAACACTTAGGCTGTACGCAATAGTACGCACAATAAATGACGAGGAGAATAACTGAGTACGACTAGTCGGGATATCAAACAAGTGCGGATGGCACCTTGCTACTGCAAGGTGCTATCGCACCGGAATACCAGACGTACTCGTCTGTTTAACTTACCGAATCGGAAGAACATATATGCCGGTGTGCCTCCAAAGACCAGCATCTCTCTATCAAACACGAACACACGGTCTGCGTATTCAAGTTCCGTGGCCATGGAGTGGAATGACACTATTGTTTTGTATTTTCTGTATTGCTGCAAATCAATCAATTAATATTATATAAAATTCTCCCGTTATTGACCGAGTGACTGACAGACAACGCAAAGCCGAAACTACTGGTCGTAGAAAGCTGAAATTTGGCATGTATGTGCCTTGGGGATCCCCAAGGATGTGCTATAATACTCGTTGAAGTGGTCTTTTAAGAGGTACCCTTCCATGTGTTGATGGTGATCACCGGGGTAGTTTTAGTGGGGTAAAAATCCCACACACCCTGGTCGTGTTCCCCAAAAGTCCAGGCGCCTTTTGAAGGCTTACCCCCGAAAAAAAGAAAGTTTCTCGGGGAGTGTAGAGGAGCATTAAGAGAGGATTGCCCAAAATTCCTACGGTGACAGGAAAACGAGCTATGCGCGTACGAAATCGCGGGCAAAAGCTAGTTGTAGTATAGTAAAAGACTATTAACAAGATTCACGATTTTATTTAGGGTCGGTTTTTTTTTAATTATTAGTGATGGGTTTGCTCTTGACTCTAGACTAGGTTAGAGATGTCAGAGACAAAGTCTACGATGGAGCGAGCTTACCCAGATGGAGCCTGTTCACTCTAACTTTGAAGAGATTAGAGTTGTAAGCGTTTTGAAACAGACGCAGGCATAGAGTTTCACTCCTTTGCTGTGCGCATTATAAAAGACGTTTGGAAAAGCTTAGTGCGAATTGGTGGAATAGCAACAAGGTAGGGATGGTAAGATGCAGTGCGTCTGGATGTCCGATGGTAGAAGGGGGCCGGTGGGATGAGGTCGTGGAGTTTTTGGGCACTCTCACACACACTTCAAAAATTTCATTTTAATGAGTTGTATGTTGAAAAACATTGTCCGAGCCGAAAGCGACTGTTATGGCACCGAGAGACTGCAATGACAAATGCTAACGCGTAACAACGACATTTTTCAACAGTTTGCCTGCTTGCATCAAAATGTACTGTTACTGTTAATCTCGATGATAAATTTTATTAATGAAACTGTTCATTGGTGGTATTCTCCATGAATATCATCATTTCAGCAAAAATAAGTCCACTGCTGGAGATAGGTTACCCCCGACCGTCGCTACCTCAACTGGTCATGCGCGTCTCGCATTCAGCGAATTCCTGCGGCCTTCAAAAGATCAACGGCCAATCTTCTGGGAGGCCTTCCAACGCTGCGTCTTCCGGTACGCGGAACTTCTCCATAGTGGGATTTATTTTTTATGGCTTCTAGTAAAACTTTCAGACATACAGAAAGAAGAGTTTAAACAAATTAATACTTACCATTATTTTATCTTTGATAACATTCATGTATACCCGGCGATCCTGAAAGTGTGGTATAACAATGACCTGGAAGTACAATACAGAAAAGAATGACGTTACAAAGGGACTTATTTTCCACAAAAAAATCGGCAAAGTGCGAGTCGGACTCGCGACGGAACCAATTTTATTTTGTTTCATGTTATTTGTTTGTTTTGTTTTTGTTTTGACTTCTTATAGCTTTTTCTGTAATCTGTCTGTAAGGAATTATGATCAACATTTTCATTACCATTTGATATGTTAATATAGTTTGAACATTTTTTTTTAATATTCTAGTTTGACCTCTAAAAGTGACACCCATATTCAGAATTAATTTATTTACGTACCACGTCCGTGTTTGGGTCACAAAAGTCCACATGTTTACCACATTTTAGCAGGATCGTTCCAGTAGATCCTGAGAAAATTGACTGTGACAGACGGACAGACAGACACCTAAGTGATCGTATAAGAGTTCCGTGTCTTATGTATGTTCGGAATCCTATAAATATCTCTGTAATATGTGACCTCTTTCGAGCGACCGTCTTTCTCTGTACCTAATATCTGCTGTTTTTGTGGATTTTTATTTATTCCTATGTAGGTTTGATGGTTGTTATTGTTTTTTTATCGATATAGTCGAAGTCCGGGAACAATCCCCAGTGGCGTAGAACCACGGGTAATTGAATTTACCCATGAACCCGGTAATGGGTCGAACCTCCGGGACCACGGGTAACACCTCCTGCGTCCCACAGAGTCAAGCGCGGCAAGTTGGTGTATAGGTACCGTGCACGGCGTTGACTACGCCATCTAATGTCGCATATTCGAAGTTTTAAGGATAAGAATACTTGACATTAACGCTTCAGTGCTGCCACCTGTGGTTCCTGCGCAATCAGTTTACGGAACGTGCGCGAAGAAGATTGTGCCATCTAGCGTAGCTATTTCGAATTTTATACTTGAAACATGCTTGACAGTGATATTTCTGTGCTAGCACTTATAGTTTCTGCTCGCTCCCTATAGGGTTAAAAGCTGTCCAGGCCTGAAGTATCGCTCTATTAGGGTTTGTTTTCTCGTTCAAAATAAACACTTCTTATTATTGTTTACTTACCCTGGGCTCCAGTAACATGGCGATCGCCCAGCACAGCTGCGCTTTATAGTAGATGTGGATGTTCCTGACTCGCTCGTTCCTCACGCACGCCAGGTTACATTCCTTCAACAAAAGCTTGGACCTGTTGTACGTGTACTCCGATATGCCAATCTTCGTATGGTTCCATAGGCAAATCTGATGAATAAAAAAATCTTCTTCAAATATTACTGAGTGTTCTAAGGGCGGGTTTCTGAATTAAATATTGCTACTTCAATCCAATAGGGGCATTCAATATTGCATCCATAAATTAATAAAAAAATAAAGCGCTATTTTTTTTTTTTATAAATGCGGTTTTAAACTGACGGTTTGACATTTTGCCCGAAAAAAGAAGTTGAGTCACTCCTGTCTGGCACTTGTCATGAACTGTCCTAACTCGAAGACATAAGGTTGCCTTTTCGTTGTACCAACAGCAGTGATGTCACTACACGCCAATTGCTGTTTTTGAATACGTTCCGTTTCACGTTACTTTAATTCATTATTTTTGTTGAAAATCGATGTTAACTAAAATTAAAACGTTGCATTTATTTTATAACTTTTTTATCATTTTAGTAACAACATTTTCATAAATTCTGTATTTGCATCTTCCCTATTTTTCAAAGTTTTAAGGCTAAAGAAGAGTTTGTGAAATACTCAACTTCAAATGCTTACCTAATTCAGAAATCAGTATTTTGAGAGAGTGTCTACAGGATTAAAACATCATGATTCATGATACATCACAATGGCAGTTTATTCTAAACAGTAAAAAGAATCCTAAGACACGACAGAGGTACTGAGTAAGTTCTCAACCCTTATAAAGTTAAAGTTTACTAGCCGACCCGTGCCCAATTACTTGGGCGATATTTTTCGGGTTAATATAACGTGGCTTTCTATTGGTAAAAGAAATCCAGAGATTACCTTTCACAAACTTTACCTCTTAATAAATTATTAGTATTTATATTAATATAGAAGGTAATGATCAAACGTAGAAAAAGACAGCAACTGGTTATGGCAGGCTGCGTGGAAGCCAGGTGACACGCACGGCGTGCACACGGTAGGCGGGCGCGTGGCGGATTAAAATGGTGTGCGGTGGCGAAGCGCGCGAGGGCACTGCGCGTTGCGCGCCGCACAGTAGCGTGTGTGTGAGTGTGCGGACGCGGGAAATTACGTTTGTGTAGGAGACGCGCTATCTCGGTAACCGGACGGTATAGAGGCCTATTAAGACGTGATAATGCTATCATGCATGATTATCCTGTGAAAAAGGGATAGTGTTATGCGTCTTGTATAACACTGTCTCCATCCCACACGGTTATCATGATGGTTTTAAGATGTCATAATAGTGCCCTGGACGCTTTGATTGGTCGAGCAGATAATGTGTGGGTTGTTATGTAGTTACTTAAAAAAAAAACAAACGACAATTTTAATTTTTCACTAACAAAAATGTATTTTATTTGGAACTGACCCTGCTGTACAAAGTGAAGTGCTCCTGCACGGTGAGATCTTCGATCAGGGTCTCAGAGCGGTGGCAGTAGCCCATCATCTGCGGAGTGGTCATCACCTTCGTGCCTGACTCCAGGGTCTCGCCGAGCACGACGATGCTTCCGCGGTCCGGCGTCGTTAAACCTGCGAATTGGAATTTCTTACAAGACTTTGTATGTAAAAAGTCATAATCGACTGTTTTCTCCTCCATTATTGGACCGATATAAGAGATATTTCACAAAGTGAATAAGACAGATGTATGGTGTGTCTTTATGTGTTCTTTTTTTGACTAATAGTTGCCAAATTTGTACACTAGGGCTCTGTTGACAGCCATTTATCAGACAATTTTGTGAGCGTTCTAGTGCTTATACGGTTAATTAATCATCGAAAAGGAAAACAAAGGGACACAGTATATCTTTCTTATTCGGTTTGTGAACATACAGGTCCGTCACACAGGGTATCCTAGTATGGACTCCAGTCTCTCACAAAGGATCAAAATTATATGTTTCGCATTGTTTGATATTTAACTTATTTAAGTAAAGTTATAAGTATACCGATGTGAACCTTTGTGAAGAGAGAAATAAAGAGATCTGTGTATTTGTATTTTGTATTCACGCAAAACTGCCATCGCTCAGCGTAGGTAATGCTGGGACTTATGTAAGAGACAGAGCCACAGCGCTGGTTTTCAGTGACATCCGGTAATGGCTGACTTAAGGCTTGTATATTTGCCAATGACCTTGTGCATACAAACGGAGCTAACTACACCTCGGCGCGCCACTCCGCTACCCGTGTTTTTATTTTTTTATAATAAAACTAATACATATTTAAAAAAAGTAACAAAACCAAGTTCTCTTCGTTTGTATTGCACAGCAGTAGATATTATTTTTTTAGTCTTTTGTTAAAAAATGAAGGAGTCAAATGGTTTCATCTCAACGATTTGGAGATTTTTTTTTTCCTATAATGTGATACCAATACATAAATTCTGGCTAAACCAAGTTACGTGCAATATCATGTAGATTACTACCTATTTTTTTCAGATGTAATTTCTCAGTAAATGCCGACGAAAAACTGCTTCATCTGCACGCTATTTTTAAGCCTTTTCGAGAGAGCACCCTTAAGACGCGAGTCGAAGATATTGGGAGAAGCCCAGGAATGAGACCGTTAAGACTAACAAAAATATATGACACTAGCTAACCCGCGCAACTTTGTCTTGTGCATACAAACGGAGCTAACTACACCTCTTCACGCTACTCCGCTACCCGTGTTTTTAATTTTTTATAATAAAACAAATACATATTTAAAAAAAGTAACAAAACCAATTTATTGTTGTTTGTGTTGCACAGCAGTAGACATTTTTTTTAAATATATTTTGTAAAATAAAAAAGGAGTAAAATGGTTTCATCTCAACGATTTGAAAGTGATTTGGTGATTTTTTTCCCTATTATGTGATACCTGTACGTAAATTCTGGCTAAACCAAGTTACGTGTAATATCATGTAGATTACTACCTATTTTTTTCAGATGTAATTTCTGAGTAAATGCCAACGAAAAACTGCTTCATCTGCACGCTATTTTTAAGCATTTTCGAGAGAGCGCCCTTAATGCTCGATATATAATAAGCTATAGTCTTGCTCGATAAATAAGCTATATCCAAGACTAAAATACGATTTTTACAATTCGAACCAGTAGTTCCTAAGATAAACGTTCTCAATCAAACAAACAAATTCTTTAGCTTTATAATGTTATTAGCACTTCGCCCGCGACTTCGATCGCGCGGGTTTACTATCGCAATTTTCGTAGAGATTTCTATTTTATTTTAGTTATAAATTTAATCTATGACTATCACAAATAACGAGGCTTTCTGTTGGTAAAAAAAAATACAAAATCGATTCAGTAGATCCAGAGATTACCCCCCATAACCTTACAAACCTGCAAACTTTACCTCTTTTTGATATTTGTACCTATAGATTATTATCTATACTAATCTGTAGAGCTGAAAAGTTTGTTTGTTTGTTTGCTTGAACGCACTTTTAGTGTTAGATAGTCCGGTTATCGAGGAAGGCTATAAATGTTCACGCTAAGACCAATAGGAATGGAGCAGACGAAGTTGCACGGGTCAACTAGTTATAGTATATATTAAAAAGTGCCTTTTAATGGTCTGATTGAAATAAACGATTTGTTTTGACATAAAGGCGTCAGTCAATCTCACCGGTAAGCAAGTCCTCGACGGTGTCCATCATGCTTTGTTGAACTCTTTCAGCGAACAGTATGCTGAATTCATTTCGGTATATGTCGAAAGTGACGTTGCTGATCACCGGATTTCCCATAATTTTCTGAAAAAAAAAAAGAAATATTCAGTAAGAAGCTAACTCCTGTAGTTAAAAATCTAAACACCTGAACTCCTTTCCTTCTTATTATTTAAATATGAAAAATAAACTGGCCAAGTGCGAATCGTACTCACACACGAAGGGTCCTTAATTTTAAGCTTTTTTCATACCAATTTCAATAACATAGGGTTTGTGGAGCTACGGTGCTTAATTTCTGAGATATCGTAGTTTTAGTGAACGCGGCAAAATCGCGCAATTTCGGCCGGGCACACCTAACAGCTTGTTCTCAGTGGCGCCACAAGGCGTAAGCGCTGGAGAGGCTAAGGAACTTTTGTGTAAAGAAAATAAATTCTTAAAAGGGTTCCCTTGATTACTCTTTGGGAACGTTTTTAGGGTTCCGTAACCCTAAAAAGAAAGAGCGATGGCAGAGGGAGTGCACCTGCGCCTGCGTACACACTAATTGTGCTCTATGCACTGTAAAATGTTCTGCGCCAAATGACCAGTCTCGAGATTGGCCGCCATTGCCGAAATCTGTCACCACTGTTCACCTTCACCGTTTATCGTATCTCTCTATCTGTAAGTCAAATCCTTTTCAAAATTCGTTCAGTTGTTTAGTAAAAGTAAGCGGTTAGTGTAGAAACAATCAGAGGTTGACTGCGACGTTTTTTTTACATAAATACTACAAAAGATTTGCCTTAGCGTCCCGATTTTACCTACTCTATATAATTGTATAATTGAGAATATTCACAAAAGTAAATGTTTAAATTTTTAGTTAGTTTAGAGCTTTTTTAGGGTTCCGTACTTCAAACAGAATAAATGGAACTCTTAAAAGATCACTTTGTTGTCCGTCCGTCTGTCTGTCAAAACCCTTTATCTCGAGAACGCGTGGAGGTATCGAGTTGGAATTTAAACCATTTACTCAGGGCCCCAAGTGTTGCTATTTAAAAAAAAAATCATTCCAACGCGATCCCATTGTCATTTTGCTGAAAGTTCATAATCTTCCAATTTATAATGGTCGATCACTGGACGGACAATGGTCTCGTAATAGAATCGTGGTAGAAAGACATTTTCGAAGTGTCATTATTATAAAACCCGTTAGTCGAAATTATTTTCGGAAAAATACTATTAAATTTGAACATTAAGTAATACCACATTTCTTTTACATATATTTTTAAATATTACTTATTCATTTATCTTCATGTACGAGATTATCATTCTATGCCATTTCTTTCAATGGAGTGTCTCAGTGGTTGACCATTGGAAAGTCATGACGCTTTTATATTAGTAGATTACCAAACTTGTCAAAATCAATAATTATGAAATCAATGATAGACCTTTCTGAAACTATTGTACTAGCAGACTTGAAGCCCAGGTCTACGGTCCCTTGAAGCTGTGAAAACAGTTTATGCCGTAAAAACGAATATTTCGACACTCTCAAGGCAATCAAAATTCATAGAGTATTTCCAGCTGACCTAGAAATATGGAATTTGGCAAGTAATACCGGCTTATACTAAACTAGGAAAATCTGTAATTAAATCATGAAAAATATAGTCTTTATTTAAAGTACGTAATCAACCACCGAGCGTAACAAACCACCGATTGAATTCAAAATATAGGTACTTAAAAAAATAAGTGTTATCCCGAGTAACATTTAGCGTTTACTTCATCAAAATCGACCCACAAAATCCAAAGATATTATTTTTTTTAAGTTTAAGAAGAGACTTCCTAATATATTCTGATCAGTCAGAGCGCCATCTATTGAGAAAAAATAAAATGCACGAAAGCATGAAAATAACACCTTAACAAATTGTTAAGTTATTTGTTAAACTTTTAATAGGTACCAAAATAATAGTGAACATTATACCTTATCGTTATTTATCGTAACATACGTTCTTGTCTTCCGCTGCTAAATACTTTGTCAGTTTACGACATGGTCGATAGATGGCGTTGCACTGATGACGTGTTTATCTAAATCGCAGTGGTAATATTTTCCATTGAAGAACGACCCTCACACGATCATTCTTGACTTGACTTTCACGGGTCTTGAAAAGTATCTGCTAGGGTCCAAATTCGTTAAATCTCTGATTGTTCTAGTTGTGGTCGGCATAAGGCATTAAGCATTTATCGTAGTACTGTCTTGAACTGATTTGGTACTTGCGAAGTACTGGACGGTTCGACTTGTGGATCAAGCCAGTATAGTTCCGTACCAAAGGTGCTGATGGGAAAGGGCCTACTATATTAATCCTCTGCAAAAGATCGGAAAAACTCGGAAAAAACTGCGTGAATTTATTCCTGAACTATTTATAATACGTACCTAAATTTGTACGGAACCCTGGGTGCGCGCGTCCGACTCGCTCTTGACCGGTTTTTTTTATTAAAGTATAGATATGTATAAATATCCCACAAGGTGGATCGATGACCTGTTAAGTGTTAGCCGATGGATGTGAGACGTACACGACCGGTTGTTGTGCCGACACTGGGGGGAGGCCAATGTCCAGCAGTGGACGTCTTTCGGCTGATATGATGATGATGATGATAGGTATAGACTAGCCTTGGAAACATCTCGGAAGCTGATAGCCTTTGCTATAAACTCATCGACTTCCTGCACCTTCCCAGCCTCACTCCTCGAGGGGGGCACCACCGGGCGTAGTGTCGCGTGCTCCTGAACAACAATGTGCAAATATTTTATTTAATACCTGCATTTCTCATAGTGATAGGAGTAGGAAACATATTTTTTAACCGACTTCTTCAAAAAGGAGGAGGTTCTATGTTCGGCTGTTTGTATTTTTTTATGTATATTCACCGATTTCTCCGCAAATTCTGGACCGATTTTAAAAATTATTTTTTTATTCGAAAGCCATACTCCTGAGGTGGTCCCATTGTCACCAAGTTAGAATCTGATGATCCCATGAAAATCGAGGGAAACCCTCAAATTTTATAAGCACATGCAATGTTTTTCATAAACTTTCTAACGCAATTCAGATATTTGTGCCTGATAATCATCATCTCATGTTGCTGAGCTGATGATGGAAGGTATAAGTCACGATCTGATGATGGGATCCCATGAAAAATCAGCGAATCAAAATTTGTACAGCGATATTTTCGCCAATTGTTAACCGATTTGGATGATTATTTTCTCGGACTGATCTCATTTAAATTTGGTGAATAACTGATGAAGAATTTCGGAGGTAGGCAACAAAACTCTTCAGTAAATGATAGCAAATGGATCGGGATTTCTGAAATCGCATGTCTGTTGATTGTTTACACCAGTTCATAACATAACATCCCGCCGGCACGCTGTATTTGTGGTTTCACTTTTTGGTCGCAAAATAAAACTTTTTTTACAAAAAATAAAACGAACTTCCAAAAACAAAACACTACAAATTAAAAAATAACTTTAATTTCGGAAGTCACTGTTCAAAAACGAAACAACCAAAAACACCGACTTCCGAAAGTAATTTTTTACTTTGTAGTGTTTTGTTTTTGGAAGTCGGTTTATCTTCCCAATTCTTATAATTAAGTTTTACTTAATTTCTATTTTATTTTTTTTGGTATGCGTCATGCCTGGCGCAAATAAACGCTTTTTCTTTCTTTCCCCACACTAGGATTTTATCCTGTATCGTGGGTGCATTCACAGAACTTACAAAGTCGCAAACACAAACAACCAGACCAGGAATAACTAACAGTAGGTCATACAAATATTTGTTCCGTGCGGGAATCGAACCCACGACATGCAGCGCAGGAGCCATCCGCTTAACCACTGCGCCAACCGTGTCGTCAATAATGACCTTTTTTTATGGATGGGAAATCATCAAATGACTCCTCCCGCTCTGGGTAAAGCAGGAAGGAGTGCCAGACTCTTACTGACTAAAACCCATCCGTGTTCCTCCTAGTGTCCTTTGCGTCCCAGGGCTACGGTACCTCTTTCGAACAGATCCCGCAGCCCCAGCGTCAGCGTCGGTCAATAATGACCCTGCAACATTTCTTGTCACCAGTAAGTATCTCAAAAACTGTCGCTGTATGTAATGGAACCCTTAGTTTTTATCATTAAATGATAGTGATAATATGAGCTTCTGGAACACTCTGTATAAATTTTATCATACACGGTGCTCTAGAAGTTCAAGATCGTAATTATTTAAGGGTGATATTGGGTATCTGATATACATTAAGGATAAAATATCAAATCATAAAAATAGTAGTAGATGAACGCTGTCTGCGCGAACGAAAAAGTGTCACGTTGCGCAAGCGAGAGCGCGATAGAGAGGCACAATCGGCCTAAGCGTTCGGCTTGTTTATTAAGAATTTAATTGTTTTCTTATGACGTTATCAAGTAAAATTGTTGTCCGTAAACCGACTTTACAGACAACCAATTTTTTTTAAAAAACGACCACAAAAAGCGACTATAAAGTTCCGAAGAAATGACTTTTCAAGCAGTCTGATGTAGCTGGTGTAATCAAATCTGTGATGAACTATGCTACTGTATGCCACCAACTGCTTGAAAATTAATTTCTTCGGATTTTTAGTCGTTATTTCTGGACGATTTTTTTTTTGCAAAAAGTTTTCATTTTTTGTTTTGCTATTTTTCCTTAAGGTGGATCATACGGTCTGCTCTAGGCCGTTTTCCCGCTAGATGGCGCTGAAGTCAACAATTTTAGTTTTTTTTTTATGTGTTACTGGCACATAAAATATAAGTCGTAAGAGTAGTGGACGCGGTTATCAGACATTACACTTTATTGAATTTGGTCATAACATTGCCTCAAAATCCCCCCAATTCGACACATAATCCTGAAATAAAATCTGCCATTGAATACAGGTCGTTTAGGGCAACTTGCGGGCAGAACAGATGGTCAATAGGGAAAGTTTTGGAGTGGCGACCACGACCGGAAGGAAGACAAAACGTTGAAAGGCCTCCCACAAGGTGGACCGATAACCTGGTGAAGGTCGCGGGTAGCCGATGGATGCGAGACACGCAAGACCGGTCGTTGTGGCGACGCTTGAGGGAGGCCTATGTCCAGCAGTGGAAGTCTTTCGGCTGATATGATGTATATCAGCTACCCGACGTCACCCTTAAATATGACCGCGCACTTGTATTCTTATTACGAGCCTGTTCTGTTCCACCGCAAAGCAGAAGCCTCACTTTTATCTGTCTTTTGAGACATCAGTGTTACTCGTTACTTTTTTACAATTCTGTTGCTACACAATTATATATATGTGGAGATAAGGGAACATCAAGGGATTAGTAAATAGCAACTGCATGTTCTTGTCGCCTTGACTGTTTTTGAGTTAGACCGTTCCTATAGTCAGGAAACGTTCAAGGCATTGCCATCAAAACCACGTTGCCTCACCGATCGCAGATCATTACTGATCGCAGTTTCTTATTAGAACGACAACGCTGCATATGTGACAGATATTTTCAAAGTGAAGTTTCAATGAACTTACGTATTCATTGTAAATATGTGTTACAGAGTTATTAACTTCCCTGTCTTTACATACCTCAACTTTCATGAATATGAGGGACTTCCAGGAAACTTGCCCACCGATGGCCAGTTTCTGTCCGACTGTTCTCTGCAGCATCATGAGAACGGCGAAGTACAACAGGTTCATGAGGGACCACGAAAACACCATGTACACTAACGAACTGGTATTGGCCTTTGCGTCTTGATCTGTTTCAAAAAGCACAAAACATGATTAGTGGCAATATGGACCTCGTGGCTGAACTATAACAGCCGAACGGGTCGATCTTCAAGGTTAAGCAAAGCTTGCCGTGGTTGGTCTATGGATGGGTGACCGTCTAACATCTACCGACATTCTTCCGTGCCTCGGAAAGCACGTTAAACCGTTGGTCCCGGCTGTCATTTGGAGATATTTGGCAGTCGTTACGGATTGTTAGAACTCGAATCTGACACCAGTATTGCCAAGAAGTACTGTGTTATCCAATTGATCCCGGGTTCTGGAGGCCTGGTAGGCAACCACTCCACGTGAAATACTGGTATTCAACTGAATCCGGTTTAACTGAGAGCCGAACCCAACGTAGTTGGGGCTATAATCTTGGTCCCTATAAGATTCAAAGAGCTGCGGTTGGGCTTGAATTGTTGTAAATTTAGGTGTCTTTATATGATTACGGAATGTTATTGGTCAAAAATGCATTGTTTTTGACTTTTAGACCAAATTCTGCACTTTATCGCGTAGTGCGTAGCTAACACAAGTTTTCGAAGTTGCAAATTTGGATTCACACTATTATAATTTGTCCTTACAACATACCAAGTCCAACTCTGAAATATATCCAGCTTTGCAAATTTAGCCTTTTTTAGCGTCGATTTCTAAAGCATCGAAAGGGATTTCTTGAGACGGCATTTGGAGAGCGCAGTGGCATGCCTCGGCACATCGCGGAATGTTTTGGTAGGCCGTCGGAATGCTACAGTAGCATTCCGCTGTAGCCACGGCATCCTGCCGAAGGATGTGCGCTGACCAGTGGCCAACTCCTTTGCCATTCCATCCCGATGTGCGTAGGCCATTCCACTTAGCACATAAATGAAACTTACGTTCAGTTTGCAGCAGCGCAAATTTGTTAAAAGCGTGCACCAATCCCATGGGTGGAAAAAACAAGTGAAGAAAAAATGTGAGAGCTCTGTGCATGCGGTCGTAGCGATGGTGAACCAGCAGCTCAGCTAGGTAGGTCTGCAGGAGAGTGAACAAGGTGCTCCAGATGCAGGAGATGTAGGCTGGAAGTATTACCAGGAGGATGTTAGTAAGCGGCGCTGAATGCCTGCAAAAATCTTCGAAATTGCAGTGGCGGTGACTATCATTAATCATCTTTGCAAATAAATATTTGTTCCAAATTTTTTCGTTGCATAAATGTTGGTCTTAACATAAACACAGGTACCACCTTCACTGGAGCATTAATCTAAATTCAAAATTCAAATTCAAATTCAAATTCAATTTATTCATAAAAACTTTTACAATAAAATGTGTATAAATAGCCACAAAAAGATAATAAAGTAAAAATCTTATATAAAGGTAAATTAGTGCCTAACTTAAAACTAGTGTATGGCTAACAATAATTTGACGTATAAGATATTTAACTTGGAACTTATAATGTATATAGCGACCTGCCCGATCTAGGTTTATTTAAACCTGTGTTTCAGGCCCTCACTTCATCGCAATTTAAATTGGTCAGTTATATATGTAAACTAGATCAATACAATAAAAAATCTTAATCGACTATTAAAAATAAGCAAACTTTACAATTATTAATAAATACTATTCTAAACAATGAACAAAAATAAATAATACAAAGAAATATGAAACAATAAACATCATACTAAAATTTCTAGCAGTTTTTCTGTGTCAACGTAATTGAGTTTTGCTAAATATTCCGCAAGCGTTGTACTGCATTTCTTATAATTTAAACTATATATGTCAAGTGGCTTGTTGAGCTTGTTATATAGATAAGGTCCCAAAAACACAAAAAATCTATTTGCGAAAGCATGTTTGGTTTGAGGTTTAATACAAACCAAATCTTTCCTTCTCTTGCCTGAAGGTACTCGGTCATAAGGAAGTTCAGTGTGCTGATGCAGTACGATGTTTAGAATAGCTAGTTGACGCACTGTTAGTACCTTACATGCCATGAAAAGCTGGTGCGTGGGAAATTTAAAAGGGCGAAAGGTTGCAACCTTTAGAATTGCTCTTTGAGCACGTTCTAGAGGAAGTAAAATGGACTTTGCGACACCACCCCAGGAAGTTATGCAATACGTTAGTATGGACTGACACAAAGCCAAATAAACTTGTTTAATTAAATCATAGTCGGCTACGTTACGTAAGTATTTAAAAATGTATATTAATTTCCGCACTCTGCTGCATAGTACATCAATATGTTTACGAAAATTTAGATTTGTGTCAATCGTTACACCTAGATATTTCACATAGTCAGCTTTAGCTAAGGTGGAACAAGTGCATGCGTTGTCAGCGTTAGTTCTACAATTATGTGCAAAAATGTTTAAGTTAGTAAGCGGAATGTTATTTTTCCTAATCGTAAATAAAATGTATTTTGTTTTATCTAAATTTAATGTTAAGAGACTGTTAAGAAGCCAATTAGATACAGTATTGAAACCATTCTGCGCGTGTTCATAAACCTCGATTCTTGATTTAGCTGAGAACACTAGAGCCGTGTCATCAGCGTATGACAGTATGATACCATTTTTGAGTGGCAAGCTGCACAGATCATTTATATATATTAGAAACAACGTAGGACCCAAAATGCTACCTTGTGGAAATCCGTAACAGCTATTTTTAAGCTCAGAACTTATAAATTGACCAATTTTCACACATTGATAACGATCACTAAGATAATCAGAAAAAAGTTGAAGTTGTGTTCCTCTTATCCCAATCGTTTCAAGCTTATTTAATAATATAGAACAAGAAATAGTATCGAACGCCTTGGCAAGGTCCAAAAAGATACCAATGGTGTGCATGCCATTGTCCATACTTGTACTTATATAATTTGTCAATCGGTGGACTGCTTGGCTTGTCGATCTTTTGGGCCTAAAACCAAATTGACTGTCTGAAAGCAATTTGTTGTCTTCTAGAGATTTTATTAAACGAGTGTTTATGATTTTTTCTAAAATTTTGGAGAGGCCCGTTAAGACTGAAATAGGTCTATAATTATTAACACAGTTCTTGTCTCCAGATTTAAAAACAGGGGTGACTACAGCTTTTTTAAGTAATTGGGGGAAAACTCCTTGTGATAAACATAACTGAAAAATGTGAGTTAACGGAGGTGCAATTAGATATTTAAATCATTTAAGTATATGATTCGGTATGTTATCGCAGCCAATAGCACAAACATCCTTAAGCTCGGTTATGATTCTTAATACCTCATTTGCGTCGGTCTCAAATAAAACAAAAGAATGTAGTGTAGAAGTTGTTACAGGTGAACTTTGAGGAGGCAACGATCTAGAATTTAATGTTTTTTCTGCCAAGTTTTTACCAACGTTAGCAAAAAAATTATTGACTTTATTCGTTGCTTCGGACGGATTTATTTCTGTTGATAATAAATCAAGGGGAGGTTCGGAATTTTTAGATCTAAAAGTATTATTTTTTATAAATTTCCAAACAAGCTTGCTGTTTTTTCCTGCCTTTTGTAGTTCATTTTTATCATACTGATTTTTTATTTTTTTCAAAAGATTGTTACAGAAATTTCTATACCTCTTGTATGTGACGGAAAGTGATTCATCACCAGGTGCCAGTTTCGATTTCAGGTGAAGTTTGTCCCTATGTCTCATACATCGAACGAGACCGGGTGTGATCCACGGTTTAATGTTATAATATTTCCTAGGCATTATTTTAACAAATGAGTTTTTCTTAATTGCATATTGTAGCGAATGTATGAAATACTGTAAAGAAATATTTGCATCGTTTGAATTAAAAACTGGGTCAAAATTAATAGCGCTTATGTCATTTTCAAGGTTTTTCATATTTACTTTAGTATCGCTACGCAAGCAGTTTTTTCTAGGTAAAGAAATTTGCAATGTTAGTAAAACAGCTTGATGATCGGTAAGCGATGAGTTAGTTACAAATGTTTGGGTTGGTTTCTTTGATTTTATAAAGAAATGATCTAAACATGAGCCGGACTGGTGCGTGGGATGGTAATGAGTGGGTAATAGTCCATGAAACGCGCAAATATTCAGGTAGTTGTTAGCATGGCCATTGGTTTTCCCGGAAGCAATGTTAATGTTTATGTCACCTACAAGAATTATATTTTGAAAAGATGATACTTTTGTTAAATTCATGTTGAGTGAGTCCAAAAAACAGTCAATGTTTTGAGAAGGAGGCCTGTAGATGGCCATTACTACTGTATCAGGAAAAATTTTAATTAATAAGCAATTACTGTCCTGGAATAACGGTTCTTCTACCTCTGTTTTTAAATTATTTTTTACATATACTACCAAACCATCATTTTGGTTGATGGTTCTATCAGTTCTTTGTGAGTAATATCCGTCAAGAGATGGTAAAACTGTTTGTTTCGACAGCCAACATTCTGTTAGGACGATAATATCACAGCTAACCTCAAGGTTCTGTAGCAACACTTCAAAACCGTTGATGTTCCGGTTTAGACTGCGGATATTTTGTGTTAGTAGGGTTAACGTTTTACCTCCAACAGGTAAATGACCGTTGCGTTGTTATAACTTTATCGAAACAAGTTGTGATTACAGGATGGTCTCGAAGGTGGTGATGGTAATGATACTCTACCAGTTGCTAGATTGGCAGTCCGTGGAATAAAATAAACATCATGATCTGTGGATCATGAAGACGACTATTTTTTGTTTTATTTTTTAGTTCAAGTCGATAGTATTAGTAGTTCCTGAAATCAAGCTATGACATACAAACAAACAGAAGGAGTGACAAAATAGCACTATACATCTTTGAATTATTTTGGAACGGAACACTAATAAAGGAAGCCTTTATTATTAGTTCTTCTTCTCTTCTTGACGATGGTAAGACATGGCTACTCTGTTCGGGCCCAGTTAGAGGCCACGTTTATAGTGGTGGCAGGTATACGTTTTAGGAGCGTTTTAAGGGTTCCGTACCCGAAGGGTAACCAACGGAACTCTATTACTAAGCCTTCGCTGTCCGTCCGTCCGCCGGTCCGTCCGTCCATCCGTCTGTCCGTTTGTCTGTCAGGAAACTGTATATCAAGAACCTTAATAGGTAGACAGTTGAAATTTTCATAGAGTGTATTTCTATCGCCGCTACAACAACAAAAATAAAAATTAAGGTTTATGGTATGAAACCCTTCGTATGAAAGTCCGACTCGCACTTTACCGTTTTTTTTTCATTATTCTTAGTTTAAAGAAAGCGAACAAACCTTTCTTATGAAACATAGCCATCATCAAGGCTATCATGATCATCACGGACTCGTAGGCCAGCACGACCACGAGAGCCTCGATGAGATGGATCCATCTGAAGATCAGGATGAGGGTTATGGCGGCCAGCACGCAAATGGGCAGGCAGGTGAGATACGCGTACACCAGCCATCCGACGTACATGGAGTGGAATTCGACGTTACGAAGACGGAGAGCGCGCTGTGAACAAGGATTTAGATTGGATTTAATATATTAGCAAAGAATGGAATGGAATATGTTTATTAATAACATCATCATAGATATAATAAATAAGGAGATATGCCCGGTAGACGAAATTTTATCGGAACCCTGTGTCTTCAGCATATAAAAGAATATATTTCTATGAACACCATATAGGTTACAGAAAAGATAGATGAAAAAAACATTACATCTTATATCTATACTAATATATAAAGCTGAAGAGTTTGTGTTTGTTTGTTTGTTTACTTGAACGCGCTAATCTCAGGATCTACTGGTCCGATTTGAAAAATTCTTTCAGTGTTAGATAGCCCATTTATCGAGGAAGGCTATAGGCTATATATCATCACGCTGAGACCAATAGGAGCGGCGCTGTAATGAAAATTATGACGCAAACGAAGTTGCGCGCGTCAACTAGTACTAATATATAAAGCTGAAGAGTTTGTTTGTTTACTTGAACGCGCTAATCTCAGGAATTACTGGTCCGATTTGAAAAATTATTTCAGTGTTAGATAGCTCATTTATCGAGGAAGGCTATAGGCTATAATCATCACGCTAAGACTAATAGGAGCGGAGCAGTAATGAAAATTGTGTCGCAGACGAAGTTGCGCGGGTCAACTAGTAGGGTGATACAATGGATGGGCGGTGGGCGGTCTTTTTTGCTGTTCCCGACAGGGTCCATATTGATCTCTTACCTTGTTTACACCATTTATGTAATATTATATGACATTGATATTTATGTACTACATATCTGAACATATATTATTACACACATATTTAACATACATTGATGCCCAATGATTAATTTTGTTTTTATAAGCGTTTGTACATAAGTTTGTGTTTGCAGCTGTAAAAATCTATATAAATGATTAAAAACCAATTGTAATACATATGATGTTTTATGTAGTATTGAGTATTGATCTTATCCTATAAGAATACAATATTAGTCAAAAATACTTTAATATTACCATGTCTTTATCTCTATTTGTTCTTTTTCATTTTTTTTTTCAGTTTTTAGTTGTCTTGTCGGCCGTCTAGATTTTGAGAAATGAGAAAAAAAAAACACCCAAATACCTATTGTGTGTACCTATGTGCTTGACATTCGGGCAGATAATTTCCTCACGTGAAAATTGGTTTATCGATTCGTTCGGCTACCCGGCGATACCTTTATTGTAACATAACAGGTCAATGACAGCCAAATAGGTCAGGTTACTAGAATCTTCCGAGGAGCTCGTGGCTAAATAATAACAGCCGCACGGGTCGATCTTCAAGGTTAAGCAACGCTTGCCAAGGTTGGTCTGTGGATGGGTGACCATCTTAATATATCGAGTTTCCTCCGTACCTCGGAAAGCACGTTAAGCTGTCGGTCCCGGCTGTCATTTGTAGATATTTGGCAGTCGTTACGGATAGTCAGAAGCCAGGTAATCTGACTCCAGTCTTGCCATCAAGTACCGTGTTACTCAGTTAATGGGTGGTGGAGGTCTGGTAGGCAGCCGCTTCACGTAAAACACTGGTATTGCGCTGAATCCGGTTTGACTGGAAGCCGACCCCAATATAGTTGGGAAAAGGCTAGGCAGATGATGACTAGGTATCTTCTAGAGATGGACCGTCAATAAACTTGGTCGACCAACGTGCAACGGCCTAAATGACTAGTCGCGCTCTATATAGGGATCGAGTAGTCACCGACTACAAAAGTGGCCAGATAATGGACTTTCTCAACTGGTCCGACTTTTGTTAAGTAGGTAATTATTCTTTGTTTTTGGATTTTAACTGACTTACAAAAAGGAGGAGGTTATCAATTCGTTGGGTATTTTTTATGCATGTATACCAATTACTCCGAGGTTTCTGATCTGATTTCTGTGATTATTTTTTAGTTCGATGCGGTATAAGTACCTACCATGCCATTTGGTCCCGTAAAAATTTTGCGCTAGCAGTTTTGCTTACTTGGATGATGTAACTTTAGGTACTTTACCAGTATTGGCTTACTTTACTTTGCTTAAGTTTTAGTTTTTAGGGGTATCAATCAGCACTAAAAAGTTTTTTGTTTTATACCTATTACGTTCAAAGTTTATTGACTAAATTACAAATTATAGTTTGATAGCGTTATTCAGTACCAAATGTAGTCTTATAGTTGACATTCCAGTCGGCAACTAGAGGGTCCATCTTGCCTATCAAAAAAGTAGGTAGGTATACGGAAAATCCAAAAATACAATAGAACTGATTATTCTCTACAGAAATAGGCTTTTGTTCCGCGAATTAATTCTAGGTAAACATGAGTTGACATCTATTACGTCAACGTGATTTTTTCTGCGGTTCTCCTTAATGGCCTAGATTTTTACTGATATAAATTAGCGCGAGTTTTATACAAACTCAGTAAAATTTTGTTTTTTCTATGTATAGTTATGAAGTTATATCTGTAGAAGATATTTGGATTCTGGATGAGTCAACTTTGACGTAGTCCCATCTCTTCCCATATATAATAAAATATACAGAAAGATACTATTTTCTTTTTTACAATAGGTAGCATAGATAAAGAATTTTATTATAGGATTTATAATTATATTTAACTGAAGTCATTTAGGTATCCGTAGATTAGAAGGGGGGGTGGGTCTGTAATGAAAATAAGATTAATTACATTCACGGACAACAGTAGGCGTTTCAAACCGACATACTATCGAACTAATAAATTACTGAAGTAATGAGCAATCGTAGGGTTTTTCCAGTATTTTTCGCACTATAGCGTTACATCGCACCAATAAAGCATCGATGGAATGAAACATCGTACAACTGAATTATCGACACACTGTGTTCGATATAATAAAAATCGAATTACCAACTTTCGCAGAAAAATAGGTATGCCTGTGCTATAGATATAGGATTTGTAGGCAAAACACATAGGGGAAGAGATGGGACTGAACCTCAACTTTGTTGGTTTAAATTAAATAGTTACGGTTTAGTCGTACTTAGTTCATATTGTTTATATCAACAGGCTTTCCTTGATGACATTCATACTAAATTACTCATAGCCTGCTACTTAAAATACTATGTGAAAAGTGAGTTTGTTCGTTTGCTCGTTACACTTTCACACCTATATTGCCAAACCGATTTTGATGAATATTGGTACAGAGATAGCCATCTATCTCTCGGCATCCCATGATCCTGGAGTCCGGTATAGCCTGCAACGAGAGTGAAGCCGCTAGCCAAAGCTAGTTTAAAATCATCATCATCAAATCAATCGAAAGATGTACATTGCTGGACATAGGCCTCCCCCAAGCGTCGCCACAACGACCGGTCCTGCACGTCTCGCATCCATCGGTTATCGCGGGTAGCCGATGGATGCGAGACGCCTATACCAAGTCATCGGTCCACCTTGTGGCAGGCTTTCCAATGTTGCGTCTTCCGGTACACGGTCGCCACTCTAGAATTTTTCAACCCCATCGACCATCTGTTCTGCGAGCAATGTGCCCTGCCCACTGCCACTTTAGATTGACGATCCTTCGGGCTATGTCGGTAACCTTGATTCTCTTGCGGATATTATCATTCCCGATTCAATAACGCAAGGAAACTCCAAGCATTGCCCTCTCCATTGTCCTTTGAGTGACTAAACCTTCTAATGAGGCCTATTGTGAACCACGTTTCAGTTCCATAAGTCATCACTGGCAACACGCACAGAGTTTCAAGACAAAAGTCTATGAGTTTCGTCTTGAAACTCTGTGGAGAGTGGGACGAGAAGTTACCACAGAACTTCCCGAACGTTGCCCAGCCGAGTGGGATTCGACGGTTGACTTCTTTCTCGAAGTTAGCCCTACCTAGCTGGACCGTTTGTACCAGGTAGTCGTACCAGGTAGTTTTAAATATTAGAGACTAACCTTAAACATAATCATAGTTTCGGTGACGACCAGGGCCTCAGTTTCCAAGACCGGCGGCATGAGAGCCAGCGTGAAGCACATCAGGATCCCCGATAGCGTTCTGATCACGTTCTCCTCCCTCATCAGCGGAGACACTGGGATTGCGACTAGGCTTACCTGAAAAAAATATTTTTTATTACTCAAACTTGGAAAGTAGGCCTGAAGTTGCCTAAGGAGCGGGTTTAAAGTATTTCTTTTCAGCCCTAGGGACAATCGTTTTGAACTGACAGCCGTCAAATAAAAAAAAAAACATTCCATACGACTTTTTTTACAGCTACTCAATTAGGTACAGCGCGATGTAAAATTGAAATGGGATAAAGATTAGTATTAATTAAAGATTATATTTTTAAATGACTTTATTATAATTTACTTTCGACTATTTCTTTAAGATAACATAGATTAGGGCAAAATATTGTCCATTTTTTAATTATGAAAATGTAGATAACAATGGCTGGCTGGTCACAGAAAAAAACAAAATAGGCAACAAATAAAAAAAACAAATGAAAATTGGCAATTCGATCTTCATTTGTTTTTCGAATTTGTAGTGTTTTGTTCTAATGCTTTTGTATAAGTAGCAGAGATTTGTATTAACAAGATGAGTTCTTCAGATTCAGATATGGATTTTTTTTTAGCTGATTCGTGTTTTTATTTTTACCTTCTTTGTATTCGTAATGAATGAAAAGCACAGTGTTTATCTCGGGTGAAAGGCTTACCATTTAGTCCCTCGACGTCTCGGAACTAAATCAGTTGCTTTCACCCCTAAGATAACAATGTACTCATCATCTGCCTAGCCTTTTCCCAACTATATTGGGGTCGGCTTCCAGTCAAACCAGATTCAGCTGTATACCAGTATTTTACGGGAAGTGGCTGCCTACCAGACCTCCACAAACCATGAAATGGGTAACACGGTATTTTTTGGCAAGACTGGAGTCAGATTTACTAGCTTCTGACAATCCGTAACGACTGCCAAGGTTCTACAAATGACTGCCGCGACCAACAGCTTAACGTGCTTTCCGAGACACGGAGGAAACTCGGTATGTTAAGATGGTCACCCATCCACAGACCAATCTTGGCAAGCGTTGTTTAACCTTGAAGATCGATCAGTGCGGCTGTTATTCTTTAGCCACGAGCTCCTAAGATAACAATGTACTATTATTTTGTAAAACTGGAATAAGGTATTTAGGTACCACTTCTATTATAAATCTAGGTACAGTCAACAACAGTGCCTACCAGGGTTGCGGCATTTGTTCGAAAGAGTTACCGCGGCTACCACTATTTGGTATACAGTCAGTGCAATTAATTGACTTGCAACTACTTTTAAATAATGTTGTGAGTATGCTGACCAGACCATTATTGTACATCACACTCGTAAGTATGTCATAAGCTTAAAAAGTTATGAATATTATATGAATATTGGCAGTGCAGCAGAAAAAATTTTTTTTTTGCCTATACCTATACCAAACTAAACCAATACTAAACGTTTATTAAATATGTAGTAGGTACAAAATTCGCCACAACGTTTGAGATCCCAGACCGATCCGTCTAAGGCTGGGCTTGTACTTTATCCGGTCCGATTCGATCCGACCCGATCAAATTCTTAACAAGTCCGAATTGAAACCGTGCCCGAACGCTTCACTCATGCTGAGGCGCTTAGAACATGTTTACATTTTGAACATGGGAATGTCCAGGTTAACTGATTCGGCACGTATCGTGAAGTGTAAGCTCGGCCTAAAGTGGATGCCTAGCTTTATGGTAGGTTTACACACATGACGCTAACGGTTTAAATGCTATATGGCAGGGGTTCCCAATCTTTTTTTACTGCGACTGCCTTTACATATACAATAAACTTAGGTAGGTATACTTTTTAATATACTTAAAAAGAAAATTTTATACAGAGATCTTTTCTCTGTACAAAATTTTCTTCTCTGCACAAAGGTGCTGCTTATTTCTTAATAGATTTTTTTCCAGCAGACCTGCGTCAGAAAAACATGCAATATTTTTTGCACACACAAATTTAAATAGACTCATTTGCACGCCTTTTGGGTGAACATGTAGTACGTACGAAATAATGTTCTTTTTGTCGTGTGGGCAGTAAGGTCTAACGACCCCACGCACCGTGGTGTCAGAGTTTCTAAACCGGCTCAAGGGCTGCTGACATACTTCCACTTATTTATTTATTTTACGACCGCCATTTGGCGGCCGGGACCACCGGCTTATACGTGCCTTCCGAAGCACGGAATCATCTTTTTATCAGATAATCAGGTGATTGAAGCCTGAAATGTCCTAGGTTAAACTGGTAACCACTTTACAAAATATGCTTCCCGTGGGAATCGAACCCACGACCACCGGGTCACAAAGCAAACGCCCAAGCCACTCGTATTGTGACATCCTACATGCTTAATTTGCATGTATACGCTTTTTTGACAAATAAAATTATCTTTATCTTTTCTCCCCGGGGAGTCGTGACACACAGTTTGGGAACCCTTGCTGTACCTAAGGGTTAAATGCTCATAGTAAGCTACACGGGTGACGGCGGGGGTATCGATTTTAGTTACCACTCGCTGTCGCGGATACTATAATACAATGTTTAAGAATGACTAGCAGACATCACGCGGTTTCACCCGCGTAGTTCCTGTTCCCGTGGGAGTACAGGGATAAAATATAGCGTATGTTACTTGCTGATAATGTAGCTATTCATTGCTGAAATATTTTTTTTGAGAGGTCCAAAAAGGAGATTAGGCAGGTTTTCGCCCACAGCTGGGCTACGCAGCAATGTGTGCAAGATTCTTCTTCGTCGTCGTTCTCTCGTCTCTCACTGCTGAGGATCACGACAACATACGACGCGTCTCCAAACGGTCTTCTGCTGTGTTGACCGCTCTATACATGCTGCCTCCAACAGCCTTCTTAATGGCGTCAGACTATCTTACTTAGTAAAATACATTTCAAGCCATGAACTGGCTGTTATCGATTATACTTTACAATGTGCACAAAAGACACACCATAAAAAATAAAAGCTTTGTGGAACCCATTGATAATGAATACGTTTAGGTATAAGTAGTTTTAGGGTCCTTGCAAAAACTCGCCCGAGAATACCAGCCCTCTCTTTCGACCTACATTTAATATGTCAAACGAATGGGTTTCGCGCCGTTTGAATTTCTAGACTACAGATATCCCTAATTCCTCTGGATGGTTTTCAATCAAATTTGCCAATGTTTTCTATAATTTGGAAAAAGTTATAGGAGAGCCTTGGTAACTTTATTCGTATCATTGTTGATGACTATAGTTAAATATTAAACTTTTTGTTCGCCAACTATTGCAACTACAATGTATGCGATTGATGAATGATGATGATTTTGTTTTCACTTGTTCCCCGATTGGTCAACGCGGAAAGACTGATGATATGTAAACAATGGGGGAATAAAATAACATTGGACATACCTAAATAGTTTATCCTTATCCATTCATTGTTTTTCAATGCATGTAAGTTCCATTTTTCAGGTTTTGATTGATAATTTCAACATTGTTTTCACAGCCGAAATAGCTCAGTTGGGAGAGCGTTAGACTGAAGATCTAGAGGTCCCCGGTTCGATCCCGGGTTTCGGCAGCTAGCTTTTTTGCAGGTGGCTATTTTACCCTTTTCCACGTTGAACTACAAGCGTTTTTGTGTTTTATCAGAGCGAGACTTAGAACATCCCAACTCTAAAATATTGTCAGCCAAAAGAATGATTAATTTTCTTTTTCAAAAGCTTAATGAGATGATTCATTACAAGCAACAAAATTATGCACTTAAATAAAACCAAGTTTATAGAGACGTCAGACCCATATTCAAGAGGCTCCTAGTTTATTCCCGGATTTCGGCAGTTATTCTTTTTGAATTACAATTGGTCAATGTTTATTTAGGGTCCTCAACATTGTTGTTGGTCTAAACTCCGCACAAATTCAACCTTAAACAATTTTAGCGTCTCATTTCATCATAAATGGCAATGAATGTTGTGTAACACGATTTAATACCAAGGGCTGAAATAGCTTAGTTGGGAGAGCGTTAGACTGAAGATCTAGAGGTCCCCGGTTCAATCCCGTGGAGTTTCTTGCACGTTCTTCTCCATAGAGATCTACGCTTTAGAACGTGCAAATAGCTTCCATGTTTTTGACTGACCGACTTTGACGTTTCAAAAGTGCAGCTTCCCTTTTTAGTATAGTCTCCAAACTTTTTGAGAAAATTTTCCTTTCTGGTTGTACAGTTCTGCCCTCAAGACAATGAAGGCTAAGCAGGCAGTAGTGCAGAATTTTTTTTTCGTCATACTAGTCATGCGAACTTTTATAGTTGTTTTCCTTTTCACAGTGCGAATTCTGCATTGCTCTTACATCTCAATATGTCACAGCCGAAATAGCTCAGTTGGGAGAGCGTTAGACTGAAGATCTAGAGGTCCCCGGTTCGATCCCGGGTTTCGGCAGCATATCTTTTTGAGTTATTGTCCGAAGTTTATTCATGATTATCTTTGCCTACAGAGATTAGATCTTGTATGTTTTACACGATTCGGTACAGTCTATCAAGTGCCGAACGAGCTCGGTTAACTTAGGAGAGAGCTAGACAGAAAAAATGAAGCTGAAATCCAGGGCTATTTTTAAGGATGTGAAATCATCAAGAGGCTCCTCCTTCCCTGGGTAGAGTAGAAAGGAGTGTAAGACTCTTACTGACTAGAAATCATCCGTGTTCTTCGTAATGCTCTTTGCGTTCTAGGACCGCGGAGAATCTTTCGAACAAATTCCGCAACAACCCAGGGTTACTTTCTTTATTTTTAAAAGGGTAACTACTACAGAGAGTAAAGGACTCTCTGTAGTAGTTACCCTAAAGGTAATGATTAAAGCTTATTTGTTTGACGCAACTAGCGTTGCGTGGAGCATCTAAAAACAAACGAAGAGTCATTCATTTAAACTTCTGTTTTATGCACATGGCAGTATGCACAGTGCAGTAGTCCTTACTTCTTATAATATGACAGCCAAGGTTCCCTGTTCAATCCCGAGTTTAGGCAGTATTACAAGTATTTATCGTAGCTCTCAAGATTTTAGAGGTATTTCGTAGGTACACAGTTGTTCCTCTGAAGACAAAGTTAAGGCTCTAGGCAGATATTTCGATGCATGTTACTATTCACAGTAACGCGAAAACTTGTAATTTTTGTACTTATTCAAACTTATATAGGCAAGTACTTAATTGTTTTCCATATCATATTGTTATTGTGCATTCTGCATTGCTCTTACATCTTAGTAACCTACAGCCGAAATAGCTCAGTTGGGAGAGCGTTAGACTGAAGATCTAGAGGTCCCCGGTTCGATCCCGGGTTTCGGCAGCTATCATTTTTTAATAATTGTCTGAAGTTTATAAATAGTACCTATTTATGTATATTTCAATCTAGCCCAGAATAAAAGGGTTACAATGTGCACATTGTAACCCTTTTATTCCAGGCTAGGTTACTCATGTTCGATCGTTCAACAGTAATTTTTTTTACTGATATATATCACTGGATCTAGCCCCTTGAAATTTTGTTAAATTGCTCCTTACATAGGAAGATAAACGCTAAATCCATTTGAAGTATAACAAAACAACCCAATGAACGTGTCTCCACATGGCGATACGATCGTGGCGAAGGTAGCCCAATGAATGTAATTGACGAGCAAAAACGCCAACGAAACGTCGCGCGTACGTCGCCTGTACGCCACGCGCCCACCGCGTGACACTAGCACTCGCAGCGCAACACGCTCCCCACGATAGCGTGAGACTGAGACGTAACCTCTCACACCGCACTCAAAACTTTTTCGACAAAACGAAATAATGAGGTACGATTTCTTGTGGACATCATAGGTTCTAAACAAACACCCGTATTCACAAACGTTACTATGAGGTCTCACAGTGCGCGTGAGCGCATAGGGCCCTAAAACTTATTCATAGACATTACTTGAGTGGCGGTTAGCACTATGCGTCCCTTAGAATGAACGCACAGCTAAGGTAGCCAGCTAGCTGTTTTAAGCAACGCATAGCTAGTATCTCTTGATTCTCTGTGGTCTATTATGTGTTACGAGAAATATTTTTCGGGGTTGGATTTTACTGTTTGTTATAATTTTCCATTTTAATAGCGTCCTTTTAAAATGGCTTATAGTAGTGAAGAATAATTAGATAATTATTTAAAAACCTGCGGGTCAAAATCCGATTTGCTACTGATAAATCAAGACCTAGAAATGAACTTAATGAACAAGCAGCGAAGTAAACTACGCAACACAAACAAACCAGTCACAGAGCTCTATTCAACGCTGTGCGTTTGCTTAGACAAGGGTCGTTTGAATATTGTTTATGAATTGAAAGGCTTGCCATATGCAACCCTGTAAGAAATGCCTTACTTCGCATAGCGTTGCTACTTTACTGAGAAAAGTGTTGTTTGTGAATACGGGTGTTAGTGTCATTCTATCAGCGAATTCAATTAGCGTAATGCCAAAATATAGGGGATTGATCACGTGACATTTCGGCAGCTTTTATCAATCCCATACATTTTTGACGTTTTGACAATCGCCTTCGCCACGCGGGCAGAATGTCACTTGTCTAGATCCTCAAGATATCCGTAGCGATTCGCAACGAAATGCTGCAAGCGCTGGCTGAAGAATATACAACGTGTAACAGAATAAACGCTATACCTCTCGCGATTTCAGTTTTGGTCCTATGGTGAAAGTTGTTCTTAATGATAAACAACCGTTGAAAGCCCTCCCACAAGGTGATGACCTGGTAAAGGTCGCGGGTACACGATAGGTGCGAGACACGCAAGATCGCCTATGTCCAGCAGTGGATGTGTTTCGGCTGATTTGATGATGACGATGACACGTTGTATACTTAATCGTTTCGTGGAGATTACCCGACGATAGCAGGGCGGACCAGCTCGTAGAGGTAGCGTAAAGCCTCAAGGTTTTAAATAGGGGATGAAAATATTTATGGAAAATCATAATTTTTGCCGATAGTATGTCTAAACAGGCTGGCTTGTAGATTGTAATAATAAAATCACCTTGTGATTTGACACTAAGTGATCTTTTTGATAAAGCTCGTACTCACAGCTTATCCGTTGAAAGGACAAAAAACTTATTGCAATGCACTATTAGGTGCAAAAATCCGCTGCAAAAATCCAAATTGTTAGCCACCTTTTTACAATTAGGTGCAAAATTAAAATTCATTGAGTGTAGCATCTGAATATTTATGGACTACTATCGCTCGATCTAATACCTTATTTCCGATGGGACGTCCAATATAGCAGTTTGTAGATTTTTATAGTAAAACCACCTTGTAATTTGATACTTAGTGATCTTTTTGATAAAGCCACATAGCTAATCCGTTGAAGGACAAAAAAAATATCGCAATGCACAATCATCCGATGCAAAAATCCCATGTTAGCCAGCTTTGTATAATTAGGGGCAAAATTAAAATTCACTGAGTGTGCAGCATCTGAATATTTGTCGGCTGCTATCCGTCGATCTAACACCTGTGCCGATCACGTGTAGATAATGCAAACGTGTAGGATAGCACTATTGTGGACATCAGAAATGTATCTGATTGCCTTTTTGTCTACATTATAATACAAGTTTAGGTACTTCGAAAATTTACTTAGCAAGATCAATAACCATAAATAGGTACCTACGTAGTTTTTTGATTTTCTATGATTCGAATACAAAATTAAAGCAATCATTGTCACTGTTTTAATAAATATTTATGACAAGGTCACTGATGCCAATTCTTAAAAAAAAATCTTGAACCATATTATACATACATCAGTGTCGTTAATTGACCATTTACGACACTGATTCGGAAGTCGGTGTCAAAAATTGAAAAAACCACACCAGAAACACCGACTTCCAAGGTACAAGGTAAGTGATGCCAATTTTTAAAAAAAAATCGTGACCCATATTATACATACTACTCTGTCAAGAAAGTACCGGGAAAAGATCAATAATACACAAAATGTCTGTTATTCATCCAAATTTATTTTATCACCTTCAAAGTATGCTCCTTTAGAAACGATACACTTGCGCCAACGAATAATCCATTCATCAAAACATTTTTTAAACGCTGCTTCCGGAATTGAGTTCAGTTCTCGCCGCGAATTCTCCTTTATGTCTTCTATCGATTGAAAACGGGTGCCACGAAGTGGTAATTTGAGTTTAGGAAAAAGAAAAAAGTCAGCAGGAGCCATACCTGATGAATATGGTGGTTGCTGGATGGTATTTGTTGAGTGTTTGGTTAAAAATTCGTTCACAATGATAGCCTTGTGCGAAGGCGCATTGTCGTGGTGCAAAATCCAAGAATTTTCTTTCCACAAATCTGGCCTTTTTCGTCGAATTTGCTCTCTTAAACGCCGCATAACGCTCAAATAATATTCTTTATTTACCGTTAGACCTTCCGGTAAGAATTCAGAGTGCACAACACCGCGATAGTCAAAGAAAACAGTCAACATGACTTTGACTTTTGATCGACTTTGGCGTGGCTTTTTCGGTTTCGGTTCAGTTGGAAGGCGCCACTCCGAAGCTTGTTGACTAGTTTGCATGTCAAACTCGTAAACCCACGTCTCGTCACCAGTAACAATAAGTTTCATGAATGTTGGGTCCGAACTGACTCGTTCTAGCATGTCCTCAGCGACTTTCATGCGATTGAGTTTTTGGAGAAAATTCAGATCTTTTGGGACTAGCCGAGCAGCAACATGTTTCATACCCAAATGATTAGTTAAAATGGTAGGGATCGACTCTTGAGATACAGAAAGTTCGGCGGCTATCTCTCTCAGAGTTGAATGGGGATTTTCAGTCACTATTTCCTTCACTTTTGCGATGTTAACTTCAGTTGCAGACGTTGACGGCCTACCAGAGCGAGGCAAATCTTCCATCACATCTCGACCGCTTTTGAACGCTTTGAACCACTCATAAGCACGAGTTTTTGATAAAGTCGATTCACCGTAAGCCTTCTGTAACATTTTCAGTGACTCCGAACACGAAATTCCATTGGCGATGCAAAATTTAAGACAAACTCTTTGTTCGATATTTTTGTCCATTATGAAATTCGCAATACACACTATATATGATATTACTAAAACCAGCACTGTATTTAATATAAATAACAGATGCAACTCAAACTCCGCGCCAAAACGGAAAACAGTTGTGCCAATCTAACAACTACAAAAAAACAAAAATTTGAATTTGGAACCATAAACAAATCATCCATTCCCGATACTTTTTTGACTGAATGTACATCAGTGTCGTTAATTGACCATTATCGACACTGATTCGGAAGTCGGAGTAAAAAATTGAAAAAACCACACCAGAAACACCGACTTCCAAAAATAAAGTTATTTTAAAGTAAGAAATTTATTTTACACTTTTCAGTGCTGTTATCTCTTAACATCCCAAATATTTCAACCAGTGCATACTTATCCGTTTATTTATCTATCTCCGAAGTTCTTCATCAGATCTTTACTTTTAAATGGGACCATTTTGGAATAAACCTCTTTCGACTCCGGTTTGAAATAAAAACTTTCTATTCTATTCTAATACATAATCACTTGGCAACACTAAAGTCAGCTTTACAATATACCATAAACAATTTTTCGAGTTGTAGAATCCCTTCCGGTTATTTTTCGTTAGCACATCCGCGTGCCATTGAGCGTCAAATGAAATTGACGCATAATGGCATCCCACATGCCATACCAAATCACGCGCTTTGAACTTCTTTTTTTTAAAACGCTGTGTCTAATATCCTCTGGCCCCCGATTGGCCAAAAAACATGGCGGCCGCCGATTTTTTTACAATAAAACTGAAAAAAAAAAAAAAATAAAAAAAAAAAAAAAATTGTTGTTGCGTCGGGACGGCTATTGTGCCCAAGTGATCACAGGTTAAAATTTAATCACGCATTTTCAAGTGTTCAAATTCAATGTGTATTCAAAGTTACTTGCAAGCATTAGGTGTTTGCTATTCCATGCGTCTAGCAAGCTGACTGATAAATTACCTTGCCTTAGAGACCAATCAGTTTTATTGCTGAGGAGCGTGATAATTATATTGTGACACACACACAGGCATATTTACATGCTTAAAAGGAGACTCCAGCAACTGATTATAAGAAGAAATTTGTTAAAGAAATAAAGATTTTTGTATTTTATTGTATTTTGTATATTGTAGTATGGAAATGGTTTGTTGTAGGTTTACGGTACAGAGAATAAACTCCCGTAAACCTTCATTGAAAAGGAAGGATCCTCCGACCGGACGGTTGTTGCGTCCGGTGTGGGCAACTACTCTGATTTCGCGATGCAAGATTTTAGTTAGCTGCTAGTTGGAGAGATGGCGTCGCGGTTCTGTTTTTGCGATGTAGGATTTGCTCCATTGGTTTTTCTCGTAAAAGTTGCTCATAATGACTCATCATTATGAACAACTTTTCTTTATTTTTTTAAGGAATATTACGTTTGTTCTATATTAATGTGCTTACTTATAGAAGAAGAACACCGTTTTCTGTAGAAGAGGGTTGTGAACAAGAACCTGCTCGCTTGCTTGCTTGCATAAGTTAAGATATAGGTAAGTATGGTATGCGCCAGATAAACGTATAATAAAGTACATTGAACTTTCCCCTAATATCCCTTCGTAGATACTCGAACAATAAACTATGAACCGTTTTGCATTACTAGATAACGTAAAGGATATTTTTGTCTGTTTTCGATTTTAATAAATTCAATAAATGTATGTGGGTCAATGACCGTTATTGCACGGGTATCTGACGTCTACTATAGTTTAGATGCTCACGTTAAAATTCGGGGGGTTTTGACTGACGTGCTCCACGATAGCTTGACTGATGGCGAGCTGCATCGCCAAGAAGCCGGCCGTCAGGTGAGGGTTGGCAGTATCGCGGCTCTTGTTCTTGGAGCTGGACGCAATAAGAGCGCGCGCCGAGCTGCGGATGCTAAACTCCCAAACATGACCGTCCTGAAATATTGAATTGATGTTCTCCTCAAATTCCGTCGTTCTTTCGTAACGCTTTAAAAGTTTGATTTATTTATAATTCTCAACGATGTTAATGTTTAATTTACCTAAACCTTGGGCGGTGCACCGTATGCTCCACCATGTCTTACGGGCGATCCACAAAGTGGTGACACCCGGTAGTGCTCTCGTCGAATCAGAAACAATGGCCTCAACAAACTACCGTGTACGGTCAAGTCCTGCGTCAGGCGGAATATGAAGACGCTTTGGTGCCGCTCCAGTCACTCCTTCAACAGGGGCCTCATCTCCACGATAGTGGCATGGCCAACATTCAACTCCTTAAGCTAAGGTGTGAAACGGGACGGCAAAGATGGGATGAAATTTACTTGAAAATAGATATTAAAAAACGCTCTTCAAGGTATAATCAAACACCTATCTCAGTATTATGTGCCTAGCCTTATCCCAACTATATTGGGATCGGCTTCCAGTCAAACCGAATTCAACTGAATACCAGTATTTTATATGAAGCAGTTGTCCACCAGACTTCCACAACCCAGTAACTCCTTGGCAAGACTGGTGTCACATTTTCTGACCAACAACTTAACGAGCTTTCCGAAGTACGGAGGAAACTCGGTATGTTAAGATGGTTTAAACCCATCCACAGACCAACCTTGGCAAGCGTTGCTTAACTTTTTATTTAGCCACGAGCTCCTCTGATAAACACCTATCTCAGTATTTTCTGAAATTTAACTGTCCTGAAATAGGCTAAAGATTACCTTTTCATCCAAAAATTATGTTTCCTTGGAAAAATTATCGAAACCCACGCGGGCGAAGTTGCTGGTAGAAGCAAGTCAGAAATAAATGTATTAATATTTACCTATTTTGTGAACTAACTAGAGTTAATACTAAAAATGCAAAATTAAACAATTAAGCTGCTGTCACTTGAAATTTGTCCATGCAAAATTCCTATTTAGATCATCAATGGATTCAAGTTATGTTTTAAGTTACTGATCCAGAATTTACGTTGCTATTAAAATAACTCTGGAAATACTGAAACAGATTTTCTGTTCATTGTTTTCCAATGCATACATATTCCAGGTTTTCAACTAGAATTTCACATTGGTATCTACAGCCGAAATAGCTCAGTTGGGAGAGCGTTAGACTGAAGATCTAGAGGTCCCTGGTTCGATCCCGGGTTTCGGCAGCTGTCTTTTTTGCAACATTCGCTTAACATTTATAAGGGAAGTAAACTAGGGATGTAATAATAAGTGTAAATAAACTGATACTTGTGATGAAGAAGAAAACCCTTAAGTTCAGACCGTTCTGTTTTTCCTAAAATTCCCGGGTAATCATTTCAATTTCTCTTACCATGCAATTAGAACATATTTAAGGAAAAAAAATTATTTCCAAATCGGTGTACTCGTAATTCAGTGATACGTTTACTAACAAACTGCGTTTCATTTGTATTTACAGACAGATCCAAAAAAACACAAACCTTCGGTTTCCAAATTACCCAAATAACGGGTCTCCTGAGTGGCACTCCTTTGGACTGCTTGTGTAACAATACATTCAGGTCATCTTCAGTCGGTGCGTTCCATATGCCTTCTGGTGAAGCAATAAATGCATTGACTCAGACGGTCAAGCCATTATACAGGGTGGCATTTTAGTCTCTCGCAAAGGCGGTCCACTTCATATACCCGATAATTATAAACTATCTCTAGGCGCGATTTTTTTTTTATAAATAATTAAGAAACTAGTACTTTAAAAATAAATCATGCCTAAGAATTAGGATTATGAAACACCCTGTTAATAATGTAACGTATCAAAGAGAAGTCGCTGTTCCATTTGCGCCGTCCTTGGAACACAAGGCTCGAACTGCGCTCGCTTCTAGATGTTATTACCTCATGCGTTATGATAATGAATAATATTTTTTTTTTGTGAGTCAAATGTTCATAAAAACTTTCTTTTTTAATGAATGTGGTGTAGTAGTCATTGGATAGATGAAGAGGGCTGCCGTTGTAAGACCCCTAAAATGTCACCGTGTTTAATCAACAAGTCTGTTGGATACGTGAGAACATAATCGAAGACGTTGAATACGAGAATAACTTCTTAAGACAGGGTCGAGATGGACTTTAATTAATAAAATAATCGTGTTTTAACCACTGTATTCATTTATTTGGTTAATTACTCATCTATCTCTACAGACGAGTAATAAACCTTGATGGGGCCCAGGAAAATCCAGTAATCATAGCCTAACTAATGATGTACATAACTTTCTGTACTTCGCCTGCACTCGAATATCAATCAATAAACAGGGTGGCCAAAACATTGACGTCCAAAAATAAATTTTTGGGCCCTCGTATCGTGGGGTTTCCGAATCACGTGTGTTCCGCGATTTTTAATAGTTTTCGAGCTGTCTTTTTTTCAGAATTATTCAGAATTATCGACGTAACCAATTAAAAAAAAAAACTAAAAATAAAAGTAGAGATTTTGTTCAAATTTTTTTTTCGCAATTGAATCATCAAAATTTGTACTTTTATGCATAGAATTATCAGCTTCGTAACTGTGACAGTTAAGAAAATGTTGTTCTCAAGTTAAAAATTTACGTTCGGTAAATTTATGACCTAAATTTTCAACTTTAAATTAAAAATCTAAACAGGTGATTTCGTGGTCCCTCGGTGATTCTCGAATATGCGCCAGAATTTCATCTTATATAATCATTAAAAAAATTGTATATTTATCTCCTCGCTGTCTTTGGCAAAGTAGCCCACTTTGCCAAAGACAGCGAGGTAGAAAATTCTTAAAATTTGCCATCTGATTAAAAGTAATTTTTTGGCTTTTTCAACATAATTACCAAGTGGTAATTATGGTAAAATTACTAAAAGTGGGCAATTGAAAATCCATATGAAATGAGAGCTTCCACGTTTCAACATCGTTTCAGCACTAACTTGTGGTCTGGTATTCTCAATACGGATTAATTAGAAGGAGAAACTGACAGAAAGTTCTTGGAAAATGAACTTCCATTGTTGCTGGAAGATGTGAGTCTAAACCACTGACACCATCTAATGGTGTCACAAAATATAAAAATAAAACGTTTTTATAAAAAATACTATAAGCGCGCGTCGAATCATCTGCGCGTCGTCAGCGCGTTAAAGAAACGCCGGCGCTGTGTGTAAAGGCCCATAAACTCCACTTACTGATGGGCAAAAGTTCCACGGCTCTATCCATAATACTCGAAATGTCTTTAGAGTAATCCGGCGCATATCCCACTATGTTGCTCGTGTTCAGCGAAGCCAGGACCGCGGATGTTGTCAGGGGCCGCTCCTCGTCAGCCTCCATGGGTACCAGGAACACTGGCTTGGCTATCAAGATGGAGATTATGAACAGAAGCAATGCAAACACTGCTTCCAGTATTATAAGACCCCATCTTCGTCTGAAATAATTAAAATTTTAATCAAACTTAAACTAAAAGCATAAGTATATTTCAAATAAACCATTTACAGGCACTTTTGAATTCTCAAGGTCAGTTACTCAAAAACAAGTGTCTGCACGTCCCAAAGTGTAGATCTCTATGGAAAAGAATGCGAGATACTCCACGGACACTCTATAAAATCATGTGATGTATTACAAAAATATTGGTAACATAATAATTGTTCAAGAGAACTGTATATCAATAGCCTACACTAACTAAAGGATCTTCTGTGAAGTGGACACTAGTTTCCTTCGTTTTTCAAGATAGGATGTTTGAAAGATACGTACAAACATAGATTTTGTATGTATTTTTTTTTCTCATCGGTCTGTGAGATGTCTGTCTAGCACAATCATTTGTGGTTAATTAAAAGTACTAACTCAAAATAAAAAAGCCGCTGTGGAACGTCGGGATACGACTACCTATGGTAGGCGTCAGATAAATGTGCAATAACGGTCATTTACCCACATACGTCTTGACTTTATTAAAAACAGAAATAAGAGGTTAACCTTTCCTGAATCGACTTCTATCGTGATATCCTTTACGTTCTCTTGTGATGAAAAATAATGAAAACCGGTTCATAATTTATTGTTCGGGTATTAACGAAAGGTCAATGTCTTTAAAATAAATAAAATAAAAAAGACTTATAGTATTTCTTGCTTCACAGTCGTTATTGACAATTTAAAACAGCAACTTTTTATTTTGCCCGATGGCCCTGACTGTGATGTCGTCTTTATGTCCAGCGATTGTCACAAAGTCTGGCCACGTGTCTAGCCCATCGAGATTGTCACAAAGTCTGGCCACATGTCCAGCCCATCGCGATTGTCACAAAGTCTGGCCAAATGTCCAGCCCATCGCGATTGTCACAAAGTCTGGCCACATGTCCAGCCCATCGCGATTGTCACAAAGTCTGGCCATGTGTCCAGCCCATTGCGATTGTCACAAAGTCTGGCCAAATGTCCAGCCCATCGCGATTGTCACAAAGTCTGGCCACATGTCCAGCCCATCGCGATTGTCACAAAGTCTGGCCACATGTCCAGCCCATCGCGATTTTCACAAAGTCTGGCCACGTGTCCAGCCCATCGCGATTTTCACAAGGTCTGGCCACGTGTTCAGCCCATCGCGATTGTCACAAAGTCTGGCCACGTGTTCAGCCCATCGCGATTGTCACAAAGTCTGGCCACGTGTCCAGCCCATCGCGATTGTCACAAAGTCTGGCCACATGTCCAGCCCATCGCGATTTTAGCTTCTGTGAGTAACTGAGAGCGTCGATGGCTTTATTTTTCTGGCTTATGGTATTATGACGGATTTTTTGGATCTTCTTAATCTTCAGAATGCTACTTTCCATACATATTTGACTTATCATGACCTTATTTAATTTTCGTAGTAAATTTCCAGGTTTGACAGGCGTATGTTAGTGAGGGGAGTAGGCAGTTGTTCATGAACTTTATTTCAAATTTATCTGGTGCCTACGTTACCTGCTACCTCTCTACAAAATGTGGTTCAATCTCGCTAAAGATACGTTAGAAAAGTGGGGAAGGTGAAACCAAAGAGACACAGAGAGACAACTTGTTTACTTAGCTCACGGGAAGAGCTTATATAAAAAGACTAACTTTTGCCCGTGATTTTGTACGCGCTTATCTCGTTCCCGTTGAAATTTCAGGCCTACGAGTGTAGGAGAACAAACTGAAATTTGGCAGGTGGGTTCCTTGGGACTGCCCAAGGAACCCACCTGCCAAATTTCAGCTCTTTACAACCAGTAGTTTCGGCTGTGCGTGGTCTAGGCTGTTAATCACTCAGTCAATCACTTTATCAGTAATGAAAGAATCATACTAATATATAAAGCTGTTAAGTGTGTAAGTTTGTTTGTTTGTTTACTTGAACGCGCTAATCTCAGGAACTACTGGCCCATTTATCGAGGAAGGCTATAGGCTATATATCATTACGCTAAGACCAACAAGAGCAGAGCAGTAATGAAAATTGTGGCGCAGACGAAGTTGCGCGGGTCAACTAGTACTAATATATAAAGCTGAAGAGTTTGTTTGATTGTTTACTTGAACGCGCTAATCTCAGGAACTACTGGTCCGATTTGAAAAATTCTTTCATAGTTCGATAGCCCATTTATCGAGGAAGGCTATAGATCATTACGCTAAGACCAACAGGAGCGGAGCAGTAATGAAAATTGTGACGCAGACGAAGTTGCGCGGATCGAATAGGTTTAAATAAGTATAATTAAGGACATTGATTTAAAGGACTTTGGAAATCCCTTGCACAAGGCGTAATGAGTTCTTCCATTTACTATTAACTATTCATCATATCAGCCGATTGCCATCCATTGCTGAACGTAAGCCTCCCCAAAGAGCGGCAACCATCCCGGTTTGAGCAGTCCGCATCCATCCACTGCCAACCAACTTCTTCAAATACAAAGTGACGCAGGGCGTCCCATACTACGTTTACCCACTCTAATACCATTTACCGTTTATTAAACCGCTGTAAAGTCTTAATCAAAAGCTCAGTAAAATGAAACCTGGAATAGTGAAAACTAATGAATATCGCATAGATACAATGAAGGTAATGAATGAAATATTTTCGAGCCGTCTTTTCAATCCACTCGCGTAAATACCAACGATACCTACTGTCTTTGTAAAAAACATTTCCACATGAGGGCGCTCGCATGTCTTTGAAAACGACTTCGGACAGGTTTCTCATCTTCAACGACTTTCTTTTTACTAGGTAGATTTAACTGCATTACGTCACAAGAAAGTACTTATTTGTTATAATTGTTTGCTTTCAGTAGCAATTTTTCATAACAACAAGTGACAAGACAGTTGTTTTGACATTTTTGCAATGGATTATTATCTATGAATTATCTAGCCTCCTTATGGATCTCGAAAGATTGTTTAAAATAGGTTACATTCACCCTTTTATTCCTTTTAGCTTTCAGGAATTTTTGAAAGCTTTTATTTAACTTGATATGTGTTTGTTTGGTGGCATCTTGCTACTCAATTTTGAAGCAGATATCTTCAACCGATTGAAAATAAATTTTCCTTTAAAATTGATCATAAGAGCTTGTTGCGAGGTTTGCGTAAGTAAGTACCACAAGCCTCGCGACAAGCTTTTATGATCAATTTGAAAGGAAAATTTTATTTTCTTCTTTTTAGAGCATTTAAATAAAAACTTTTATTTTTTATTTTTTTTGCTTTTTCTAAAACATGAAATTGAAAGATGATGATTTCTTGGAAGTTATAATAGTAGTTAGTGGTTTTTCTGTTCCTTTTACGTTTTATTTACCTTTAGCTTGATGTTAGAAAAAAATATAATAGTAATATGACATCGAATTCTAGAGAAAATACAAAAAATTACGTAAATATTATTGTTTTTCACTTTCAGGTTCCCGCTATTTTCGGCAACTTTTTTTTTTCTCCGATCAGAACGGTTTTGTTGGCTGCCAGTTTTTTATAAGGTCTAAAGAGGCGGTAATTTATATTTTAGTGTTAAACTGAGTCGGTTTCGACTATTCTGATACTCTAGTTATTATGTCCTAGGATTGTTGAGTTTATGATAAATACTGCATTGTAAAGTCGTGATTATTTGTGATCGAATTTCACAAAAAAATAAAACACTTAAAAAAAAACCAATAAGTACAAAGAAATATTAAGTAATCAACATGCTTTGGAAAGCGCTCCCTCTAAGCGTCAGGGCGGCAAACAGGTTGTCCTTTAAGGTGAATTGTCCTTTGGATTAGTTTTTTTCTAAACGTCGTATTTTTATTATATGTATGTATGTATCTATGTATTTATGATTGTATTTCTTTTCCTCTCTTTTTGTCTTTCCTTTTGCACCAGCCATGTTGTCTCTGCACCATTCTAAGGTCGACTGGTAGAAAATGCCTAAGGCATTAAGTCCGCCTTTGTACAGTATTTTTACTAGTGCATCAAGTTTTGATAAATAAAAATAAATAAATAAAATAATTAATTTGAATTTGAAAAGATAATAAATTTTACGAAGTATTTTGGCACGCTTCACATTTTATCTGGAATATTTTTCGGGAGACTCTCGGTGTTAGCAATAATCCGATTCAAAAATAATAGGTATTACTAAGCACATAGGTAGTTATGGGTGACTCCCCTGAACCCCGGAAATCTAAAATACAAATATTGATTTTATAGCAACATTGAACTTCTAACCAACACATCAATCCTAATTCGACCATATTTTCAGATGTCACAAAGTCTAAATTGTTAAGATATTATTGTTGAGATATTTAGTGAAACAAGCACTTTTAAAATACCAATGTGTTAATTATATCTATACGCATAAGGTTGAAAATGCAACAACTTTTGAAGGTAAGAAAAATGTTCTAATGAGTAAAATCAATGGCTTGTTTTTCTCACGTAAGTTCAAATTCATCGATTTAGTATTGAAATATAACGTGGTGTTTAACGTGTTTTTATTCAGTGGTGTAATAACTGAGGCCCAATATGGCACGTCTGAGTATATTATTTTGTATTTTACTCGTTTTAGTTTTGACATACTTGGAAAGAACTGATGCAGGTAATATATATTAGTTTGTGTCTTGCTACTAGTTTCAAAATTGCGTTGACAAAAAGTTTTATTTATTTCTGTCATTTCATTGGTTTACAACACTTAGGTAATTTTTGAAATAAAATCCTAATCTTATACTTTTTAATATATAAAGCTGAAGAGTTTTTTTGTTTGTTTGTTTACTTGAATGCGCTAATCTCAGGGACTACTGATCCGATTTGAAAAATTCGTTCAATCTTAGATAGCTCATTTATCGAGGAAGGCTATAGGCTGTATATCATCACGCTAAGACCAAATAAGAAAATTGTGACGCAGACGAAGTTGCGCGGGTTTACTAGTTCCTATATAAAATGCTTCCGTTACAGCCGGTCGATTCTATAAACATGTCGAAGTGAATGCTCGGGTGAGGTGATCACGAAGTGAGCTGTCATTCCATATGGACCACATGGTTTGACAGCTCACTTTGTGATTCACCCAAGCCTTCAAGTCCGGTTTAGTAGTTGCAACCCTTCTAGTGGATGAAACTGCTAGTGGCCATCGACAAAAAAAAGCACCTTCACTTCGACATGTTTACAGAATCGACCGGCTGGTGACTGATTGAGTGATTGAGAATTGAAGAAAATAATTGAGAAACTACTGGTCGTAGAAAGCTGAGGCATGTAGGTTCCTTGGGGAGCGCTAAGTGAGGATTTCCCGAAATTTTTACGAGAACGGGTAAAAAAACGGGATATGTGCGAACAAAGTCGCGGGCAAAAGTGTGTTAATATTATAAAATTATCTTTTGGTGGTTGTTTACACGTCAAATTGTAATTGACACAATTCGTAGGTAAGTTAAACAAGAAATAGTTTAATTAATTAATCATCATGAGCAGTGAAATCTTTGACTTTAATGATTTACCAACTTAGAATCTACCCTAATATTAGGTATAAGAGGAAAGATTTGTAGTTTTGTACCATTAGAATGTTACATTATCCTAGAATATCATCGTCTGCCTAGCCTTTTCCCAACTATATTGGGGTCGGCTTCCAGTCAAACCTATATATATATAGGGCTAAGTCTACTCTATACTTCTATACCTACTAATATATAAAGCTGAAGAGTTTGTTTGTTTGCTTGAACGCGCTAATCTCAGGAATTCCTAGTCCGATTTGAAAAATTATTTCAGTATTAGATAGCCCATTTATCGAGGAAGATTATATATCATCAGGCTAAGACCAATAGGAGCGAAGCAGTAATGAAATTTGTGACGCAGACGAAATTGCGCGGGTCAACTAGTAATAAATAAAGTAATGTACCCTAATCTCTTCAAAGTTAGAGTGAGCAGGCTCCTTCTGGGTAGGCTCGCTCCATCGTAGACTTTGTCTGTGTCATCTCTGACATAGACTAGAGTCAAGAGCAAACCCATCGTAAATAAAAAAAAGAAAGTATTTAGACCTCATTTCATGTGTGTGGTGGGTGCTGCCCATCTATTCAGTAACTTTATTTCTATTCTTTTCAGCATCCCGCATAGCCCGGTCACCTCAATACCGGAGACCGTACGGTCTGCCACCGCCGCCACCACCACCCCCGAGCTTTGGACCTGGCTGTGGTCCCTTCGGACCCCCTGGACGTTTCGACCGAGGCCCTGGACGGTTCGACCACGGCCCTGGACGGTTCGACCACGGCCCTGGACGCTTCGAACACCATGGCCATCATGGACATGGTCACAGTGACCGTGACAAGTACGATATTCCTCCAGGCGGTTCCATCAGTATCTCAAAGACTATAAGTATAAGTTCTGGAGGTAATGCGCAGTCAAGTGCTGGCTCGAGCGCTGGCTCTAGTGGCGGATCCAGTGGGTCGAGTGCTGGCTCGAGCGCTGCCTCTAGTGGCGGATCCGGTGGATCGAGCGCTGGCTCCACTGCTGAGTCCAGTGCTAGTGGCAAGTAGTGTTCGTTTCTAGCGATAAGAGTATGTTCTGTTTATATCAGTATTAAATGATATTGTTTATATTCTTGGTTTTATTTTTAACTAATTTTTTAGGGTTCCGTACCCAAAGGAATATCAACGGGACCCTATTACTAAGCCTCCGCTGTCCGTCCGTCCGTCTGTCTGTCAGAGGGCTTTACCTCAGGAACTGTCATAGGTAGTCAATTCAAATGTTAACAGATTGTGTATTTCCGCTATAACAAAAAATAAACATTAAGGTTTATGGTACGGATCCCTTCGTGTGTGAGTCCGACTCGCACTTGGCATTTATTTCTTGTCATCCCTTTCGAAAGAACTTCTCCGACATAGTTTTCGAAGAATTGGAATAATGATCTGTACCTACATCTGTCAGTAAAACCTTATATATTATGAATAACTGGTCAATTTTGTCAGAAAGTCTATGTAAGGCAATAACACCCGCAGTATGATATAACATTCTATACCTAATTGACCAAACAGTTATCGTCACGACTTCACGATCGTAATAGCAAAAAACAAACTAAGTAAAAAATATTTACGCGTAATATTTCAGCGTATTTTGGAAATCCCATCAGGATTTGATCAGCCATGAACTTGTTATTAATATTAAAAGCAAACATACATCTGCCGACAATGTCTAACCGCAGAGGTGCAAAGATATTTGATCATTGACCAGTATAACGTGAGCTCGTGCCTAAATAATAAAAGCCACAAGGGTCGAATTTGAAGGTTAAGCAACGCTTGCCAAGGTTGGTCTGTGGATGGGACCATCTTAATATTATATAACGAGTTTCCTTCATGCCTCGGAAAGCACGTAAGACGTTGGTCCCGGCTGTCATTTGTAGATCTTTGGCAGTCGTTACGGATGGTCAGAAGCTAGTAAAATCTGACTCCAGTCTTGCCAAGATGTACCGTGTTACCCAGTTAATGGGTTGTGGAGGTCTGGTAGGCAGCCGCTCCACGTAAAACACTGGTATTCAGCTGAATTCGGTTTGACTGGAAGCTGACCCCAATGTAGTTGGGAAAAGGCAAGGCAGATGATGATGATAATGACCAGCATAACGTGATATTTTGTTATTGACTGATGAACTAAGGTAGTGTGTTATTTTGAATTTTAGATAAAGATATTTATTTATAAATAAGGAATGTGTAGAGTTAGGTTCCAAAGTACTGAATCCAGGGGCATCAGCCGTATCAAAGGCAAGGGGCCCCCGGACTATAAGGGACTCGACGTGTAAACGCAAACCTATACATTTGGTTCTGCCATCTTCGTGGCCAGCCAAGACAGTCCTTAGCTAGTCGGGCCTATTTAAAAAAAAACTCTTAAAATGGCCACCCTAAAATGTTTGATTCAGGGCCCTGAGAGACTTTTTACGCCACTGACTGAATCGTAACTGTAAACTGTGAGTAGGTTAGCTACCAAATTATAAATCTTAGGGACTACTCTATTGGGATGTCAATTTATCCTGGAGAAAATTGCTAGAGCATTAGAGCGCCTTCAAATTAGTCGCCAAGGGCCGCGCGGAAGCAACGTGACAGCAGCGCGACTGTCGCGATGCTCTAGCAATTTTCTCCAGGATAAATTGACATCCAAATCGAAAAATGGCCCTCATTGTCGTCATCATCATAGTTTCATCCGATTGACGTCCACTGCTGGGCATAAGTCTGTAGGAACATCTGTTAGGATCCGCACCCATGTGTTGCAATATCAACCCGCGTCCGTTCCTCATATCGTCCCTTTTTTTAAGTATGGGAAATCATCAAATGATTTCTTCTACCCTGAGTGGAGCAGAAGAGAGTGTTAGCCTCTTTCTGACTAAAACCCATTCGTGTTCCTCCTAAAGGCCTTTGCGTTCCAGGGCTGCGGTGACTCTTTCGAACATATTCCGCAACCCTGGCAGGCACTGGCCCTACCGGACCCCGTCTATCGTACCGTCCGTTCGTTCCTGGTACCTCTTTGATATACTCGTAGTGGGCGATCATATTTACAATCAGAAAGTGGGTACAGTACAATAGCAAGTATTTAGATGAATAATTCTGCTGAAATATAATTATAATTTCCAACGCTTAGCAGACCATTTCAAGTCATAGGTATCGTCCTGGCGAAAGTCAGAGTCAAAAACTCTTCAAAGTGCGGGTGTAGAGAAATGAGATTTTTTTTACCAATTGTTGAACAAATGATTTTGAAACTTCGAGTTGCGAATGTGAACATTTCTTGTAATTATCACTGGGCGACCCATCCGTGTTTCTGCTTGTGCCCTTTACGTTCCAAGGACGCAGTGACTCTTTCGAACAATTTCCGTAACATGGGATTGCCCCTAAGGTTGCAGCTAAGGCATCATTTTAGAGACTGACTTATCAAGAAGAGATATTGGTTATATTGGTTATATGAAATTCCTATTTAGAAAAGAATTAACGCTGTGTTAAAATTCTCACTTACGTTGATGTCCGTGGTTTGGTGGTTCGATATAAAGTGTCGTATCGTTGTTTTTTCTACCAGTAGCGTTATTTAGATCCAATATGGCTCGTCTCATAGTTTGTGTATATACGATTTTAGTTTTAATTTATCTAAAAGACTGTGATGCAGGTAATTTTGATTATCCGTTACTTTATAGACATAAAAACTGAGTCTAAGAAAAAAAAATATTTGCGGGGCCAGCAGTGCGATTAAACATGCTGTAAACATGTCGAAGTGAACCTTAGGCGAAGTGAACGACAAGTGAGCTATCACTGACAACTCATTTGTCGCTCACTCCACCTAAGTTTACTTACACGGTGAGATGATGAGTAGACCGGCTGAATTTGCATGTTGAATAAAATAATAAAGTTTCTCAACTATGTTTGATCAAAATTTTCCTATTTGGTGAGTTTCCGATGATTTTGTTTCCTCACTATCAATAATTTGTCATGATCACTACATAGAAGAGTTACTGTAAAATTACGTCAAAACTATAATGTCTTAAAAGTTATAACACCGCCGTGTATTTGTTACGGTGGTCTGTTAACCTATCAGGATCCGCCAGGAATGATTGGGGCCAAATCAACCGTCATAATCCGTAAGGCCCTGTTGGGGCCAATCCGACTAGTGAGTGTAAACGTTATTTGTATGCATCTTGCGGATTATTTTCGTTTAGTTTTATTTGATTATTATTTTCACAGTTAGTTAACAAAATAGTTGAACAAACGTCATCTGAAAGTATTCCAAATTTCAAGTTCATAGCATTAGTAGTTCTTCAGATACCCAGCTGTGACAAACAGACTGACTAAGTCTCACCATAAGGGTTCCTTTTTTACCATTTTTGTACGGAACCCTAACAAAGGTCCTTCAGAGGTTAAAGTGTAAATTAATAAATAACACTCGGTAACATTAAAAACCAGTTAATAATGCAATTAAATAACATTTACATTATAAATGTTTCAGCGTCTCGTGTGGCGAGATCTCCTCAATTCGGTGTCTTTGGCGTCGGAGGAATTATTGGTGGCGGCATCTCAGCTTACCCTGGTGCAGGCTATGGTTTTGGTGGAGGTGGCATCTTTGGACACCATCATCATCATAGGGGCTTTGGCGGAGGGTATGGCGGCTACGGTGGCGGATATGGCGGCGGCTACGGGGGCGGATACGGCGGGGGTTACGGGGGCTACGGAGGACCCGGCTATGGAGGCCCCGGCTTCGGAGGACCAGGATACGGAGGCCCTGGCTACGGCTATAGTGGCCTAAATGGCGGACTAAGTTTTTCTAAGAGCGAGTCGATCAGTTTCGGCGATGGGGGCGCGGCTCAATCAAGTGCGAGCTCAAATGCCGGTGGTTTTGGAAAATAACATTTGATATTAAATGAATTAAGTGTATGTTGTAATACTTTGTGAAATCATAAATTATTGTTTACTGAGGGGTTTAGTTTTATTTCTATGTTTCAATCGACTGACATCCAGGTAAAATGAAGCTCGAAGCTCGGGATGGCGGCGCACTGTGCACGCCCTCTGCCCCATCTAGGAGACACAGAAACTTAAGTCAGTAAGTCATCTAGGTAACCCACACAAGTGGAATTGGTATTACAGTAGGTACCGCTGCGTGCGGCATACGTCAGCTGAAACAAAAATAATTATTAGCAGGCCCCTCATGTTATTATTAATGTCCCACACCTACTACACTAGACTAGTTTACGATCAAAGTGTTTTATCACTGGCCTCAGGTAGGCTGTTTACGCAAGGAAGAGGTTAAAATGCTTGACAACGGAAACAAATCTGGTTTCCCGATAGTTAAGTCCACAAAAAACTTTCTCACAACAATCTTACCATCGGTGACAATGGAGCACTCTCGCCTAGAAGTAACCTATTCACTCTTGACTTAAAGACTCCCAGGTTGTAGCTATCAGGAAACACAGACTCCGGCAGGGAATTCCACTCCTTAGCTGTACGCACATTGAATGTGTTCCCAAAACGTGTTGTGCGTGAGGGAGGGATGTCTATCATGGAACGGTGGCTCATCATTCTATTCTCTCATCTTGTAGCCCGACGATAGAACGGGCTTGGCGGAATTAAATTATGCAATTCCGACACACGCTCCCCAAAGTGCAACTGATGGAAAAAAGAACAGGCTGGAAACATCACGTGCTGGAAATGGCGTCGATCTTCTAAACTTTGGAGCTTGGCTAGTGAGTTTACCATCATCTGCCTAGCCTTTTCCCAAATATATTGGGGTCGGCTTCCAGTCAAGCCGGATTTAGCTGAATACCAGTATTTTACGAGGAGCGGCTGCCTACCAGACCTCCACAACCCATTAATTGGGTAAAACGGTACTTCATGGCAAGACTGGAGTCAGATTTACTAGCTTCTGACTATCCGTAACGACTGCCAAAGATCTACAAATGACAGCCGGGGCACGGAGGAAACTCGGTATGTTAAGATGGTCACCCATCCACAGACCAACCTTGGCAATCGTTGCTTAACCTTGAAGATCGACCCGCGGTTGTTATTATCTAGCCACGAGCTCCAGACAGTGAGTTTATACATAACGTAAATTATGTACTACGTCTAGTTTCTTTCTGTTTACCAATAAATTTTGCTATATTGGCGCATCGTTGAAAGGCCTTCATAGGTGAACCGGTAACCTAATGAGAGCCGTAAGAGTAAGAGTCCACTTGGATGACAGTACCACAAACGGTTTGGACGGTTTGGTTCAGAATTTGGTGACGCTTGGGGATAATATGTCCATAGTGGACGCCTTTTATGTGAAAACTAGTTGACCCGCGCAACTTCGTCTGCTCCGCTCCTATTGGTAATTAAATCTATTAAAACTTTGACTCGACATTCAATCAAACTAGTCGAGGTCTTATGTATTTCATACACATACAGTTAAGCACTTTTTATGTCGACCGTACAAAAAGAAAACAAAAGAAAAATTAAATTTAATCATATTTATCTTGTTCGGGGTTCTCGGCACGGAGGTCTCGGAAATCGGGGTACTCAGGAAATACCCTTCTAAACGAATGGTAAAGTTGTCAAAATAAGCTAATGACCCACCAAGTAAATATAATGAAGTTTAAACATTTCACAATATTTTACGCATAGGAATTTCCCAAAATAGAATCGTAGAACTTTAATAAGTGCTAAAATTCTCACATATGTTTGATTCCGTGGTTCAATGAATCCATGTAATATAAATGGATGTTTTGTTTCTAAATTATTTCAGTATTCGACAAACACTCGCATACGTACAATTAACATTAAATATGGCACGTGTACTAGTTTGCGTGCTGGCTCTTCTAGTCTTAGTAAATTTCTCTAGTGTCCATGCAGGTAATTTTCTTTTCTCACTATTTATTATTTTCTCACATTTTACTTGCTTTTGTGTAACGTTATTTGAAAATAATTAGAATTGCTATTATTTTTCTCAAGTAAATTCAGTTTTACTGATATTTTGGTATCAAAAAGGACATTTTCTGAGAGTTCAACTTACGCAATATTTTTCAGATTTCACACTAGTTACTAGATTACTATATTCCTTATTGTATATCAAAGGTACTAACCTACCCATCTAGTCCTAATTATATTTTAATCAACTGAAAGCACAACTTGGTTTGGCCACAATTTCGATTTAGACCCAGCCCAGGATACTAGAAGCAGAATGTTTATTACTTTGTTGATTTAAAACCGAAAACTGTACACGATGCCTAAAGTTTAGTTGATCACGATAAAAATTATAACCATTACTTTATTTTCAGCCTCACGACAAGAAAGGTCACCACATTTAGGAGGCCTTGGCGTTGGAATCGGAATTGGTGTCGGTGGGTTTGGTAGACCCGGTTATGGAAGACCTGGCTACGGAGGACCCGGTTACGGAGGCCCCGGGTACGGAGGACCGGGCTTCGGAGGCCGCGGATTTGGAGGAAACGGTTATGGAGGTCACGGTGGATTCCCTGGAGGATCAGGTTTTAATAATGGTGGATTCCCCGGGTCTTTCAGCGCGTCCAAGAGTTCATCAGTCAGTTTTGGTAACGGTGGACGATCTCAATCTCAATCAAGTGCTGGATCTGGCGGATTCGGTAAATAAGACTGAATGTGAGTGGCGTTTGAACTGTTTTCTTATTGAAATAAATTAATTTTGCATTGTGTTAAGTGTGTTTGTTTTATTTATTAAAGAACAAAAAAAGAATCACAACTGGCGAAATGTGGGTGTATTAAACACGGTGCTATTTTAGTGGTCTTACAACGCCAGCCCACTTTATCTATCCAATGCGTACTACACATTCATTGAAAAAAGAGTTCATATTGAAATATTTTTAAAAGTAAATAAAAACAAAATGTTCTCTAATCAAAACGTACAGATATTTCTTAGAGATTCTGTAGTTCCTAAGTAATCCCCCGTAATTAACAAATACTATCGGTATAATCCCAGCCAGTCACGAGAATCAATTTACATAATTATCGAGTGCCAAAATTCTCACTTATTTGGTATGTTAATATTGACCGATCAATATAAAGATCTAAGCAATATAAACGGGTGTACTGGTGACATTGCATTAGTAGTCGTGAAGCCTCTTAGTTAATCAAAATGGCTCGTCTTGTGCTTTGTGTCTTAGCTGCTTTAGTCATAGTAAGTTTCTTCAGTGTTGATGCAGGTAATTATTGAAATAAATACATAAATACATCAGTCCACTAAACCACCCAAACCCATAGCGTTTCATCTTTTGTTTCCATATTTTGCAATAGTCCTGCTCTAACCGGGCATTGTCCTTGGGTATACTTTCACATTGCATTCAGGGATAATCGTCGGTTGGTGTCCTATTCCATTTGAAATGCCTTAAGGGGCGTCTGCGAGTCGGCTTCGGCCCCTCGTGCGCCTATCAAAGGCCCGGGTCTCCAGGGACCCGATAAAATAAAAAACAAAAACAATACTATTTTTTTTATTGTTATTATTTTAAATTATTTTGTGTAAAAAAAAATGATTTTTGTTAAAAAGATAGTTTTCTAATTTAATAAATTTTTACTTCTTGATAATTTAGACACGGATAAGTTTTGCTCTGAAACGAGGCCAGTTTTGCACCCCTATACTAGCTGCTTCCCTTTTTAAGCCAGTTATATATAAACCAAAATTAGCCGTGGGTCCCGGCTGCCATTTGTAGATCTTTGGCAGTCGTTGCGGATAGTCAGAAGTCCAGTCTTACCAAGAGGTACCGTGTACCGTGTTACCGTGTGTGTAGGCAGCCGCTCCATCTAAAATACTAGTATTCAGCTGGATCCGGTTTGACTGGAGCTGACCCGAATATAGTTGGGAAAAGGCTAGGCAGATGATGATGAAATCAAAACCAGAATCAGAATCAGCACTTCTTGATCGTGTCAAATTTCCATAAAGGCCGTCATTAAAAACACTCGTCCGCTACTACCCTACCTACTAGTGTTCAAGCCTATCACATCCGAGTGTTTTAGCTTGAGAAAGGTTAGAACGAGGTATGAGATCATTGATCATCCAGCCTTATTTTTTACTTTGTAGGGACGAATTCTAGTCCATTTAGATGCCGCTTAAAACATAGGCCGAGACATAAAGCTTTTTCTTGCTGTAGATGAATGGAGAAAATGGATTCATAGATTCATAACTTTGGATAATCATCTTTAATGTTTTTTGGAAAATCATCAAATGACTCCACCCGCTCTGGGTGGAGCAAAAGGGAGTGTGAGACTCTCACTGACGAAAACCCATCCGTGATTCTCCTAATGCCCTTTGCTTTCCCGGGCCGCGGTAACTCTTTCAAACAAATTCCGCAACCCTCACAGATCTTGTCTTGTCCCACAAATACATCGTAGTTGCTCCAAAGCTGCTTGTCAAACTTAATGTCTTCAGGAGGGCTAAAAATGCCACTTTAGGATAATCATATCTACTCGTATCTATACTTCCATACTAATATATAAAGCTGAAGAGTTTGTTTGTTTGCTTGAACGGTCCGATTTGAAAAATTCTTTCAGTATTAGATAGCCCATTTATCGAAGAAGCCTATAGGCTATATATCATCACGCTAAGACCAATAGGAGCGGAGCAGTAATGAAAATTGTGGCGTAGACGAAGTTGCGGTCAACTAGTATACTAATATTTTAAGCTAAAGCGTTTGTTTTTTTTTTATTATTTGTAATGGGTTTGCTCTTGACTCTAGTCTATGTCAGAGATGAGAGAGACAAAGTCTACGATGGAGCGAGCCTACCCAGAAGGAGCCTGTTCACTCTAACTTTAAAGAGAGAGGGTTGTAAGCTTTTGGAAACACAGACGCAGGCAGAGAGTTCCACTCCTTTGCTGTGCGCATTATAAAAGACGTTTGCAAACGCTTAGTGCGAATTGCTTGAACGCGCTAATCTCAGGAACTACAGGTCCGATTTGATAAATTCTTTCAGTATTAGATAGCCTATTTATCGAGGAAGGCTATAGGCTATATATCATTACGCTCAAACTAATAGAACCGGAGCAGACAACAAGTTGCGGGGTTGCAGTTATAATAATAATATTAATCACCCTCCTTTAGCACCTCAGGATATGTTGTCCCCTTGGCGCTACGTTACTTTGTGCTAGCGACCCTTTTCGGGGGGCCCATTTAATGAGTGTCCAAGTCACCCCCTGCTATTTGAAGCCGTTTTAATGTCAATGGTCAGGCAGGGGCCAATAGTTCTTCCACAGTAAACAATTATTAGTCCACTAAACCAGTCAAACCCATAGCGTTTCATTTTTTGTTTCCATATTCTGCAATAGTCCTGCTCCAACCGGGGATTGTCCTTGGGTAAACTTTAACAGTGCATACAGAGATAATCGTCGGTTGGTGTCTCATTCCATTTGAAATGCCTAAAGAGGCCTTTGCGAGTTGGTTTCGGCCCCTCGTACGCCTACCAAAGGACCGGGTCTCTAGGGACCCGAGAAAGTCAAAAAAATATTAATCACACAACGAATCTGTCTAATTTAATTTTCATCTTTATCACTAACGCATTATGATTCAAGGTTGATTGGGAAAATTTTACAGGGACGGGTAGCGGGACTTGCTTTCTGATTCTGCTAAAGTAGCCTTTTTATGGCCACAGGCCATTGAAAATACATATTATACAAATGAGAACCATTATTGCAACAACGTTTATTGCCTATCCTTTCTTCTGTCAATGAAAAATATTCTTACATTTCCAGCACCAGCACCGTTTAGGCCTGGCCCACCTTCATTCGGCTTCAACCGCGGCCCCCAACGTCCGATAGCCATCAGCGTGTCGAAGAGTAAGTCCATCAGCATCAGCTCCGGTGGTGCCTCAAGATCTCAAGCTCAGTCGAGTGCTAGCTCTCAAGCTGGGGGACGTGGTCGAGGATAAGACTTCTGCTGTGTTTTGGTTATGAAATAAAAGATATTTTTTGTAGTGTTTAGTACTGTTTCATTTTATATTAAGGTTAGCTTTTGCGCGCGACTTCGTATGCACATATCCCGTGTTTTCCCGTCCTTGTAAGAATTTCGAGAAATCCTCACGTAGTGCCTTCACTCCTCAAAAAAACTGCATGCCAAAGTTCAGCTTTCTATGGCCAGTAGTTTGACTGTGCGTTGTCTGTCAGTCACTCAGTCACGGGAAAATGGTATCTATTTTACAGCAATCTGTATAATTCCACCCAGCTCCATCTTTCCGAGGTGCAACCGTGCCGATAACCGACCAACTTGAGCTTCTTGGGGTTACATTAACATCTACTCTCAATTTTGGCCCTCTCATAGAGGCAAAAGCTCAAGTGGCTGCAAGGAACGGATAAGGGACGGATCTGCCAGATACCAGCTTGATGCCCAAGAGTCAATTGAGAAACGAGCCAAGAGGATCATTGGCAATGAGAGGTTCGTCGCGACGAAGCTCCAAAGTCTTGAGCATTGACGACGAGTTGCTAGCTTGTCGGTTTTCTACCGGTTGCATTTTGGGGAATGTGCGACGGAATTGCATAATTTAATTCCGCCAAGCCCGTTCCATCATCGGACCACAAGACGAACGGCGATACGCCACCGGTACATGGTGGACATCCCACCCACTGCGTACGGTATTGTAAGTAGCTTTTGAAAAGTTTCAGCGGAATACCTCTAATGTCCACTATCTCAAGCTTGCGCAAAAGAATTTTGGAATGGAAACTGTGTCAAAAGCCTTGGCGAGGTCCAGGAAAATTTCTACTGTGTGGTTATCCTGGCCAAGTTCTTGAGCCAGATAACCACACAGTAGGAGTTTAGGTCTAAATCCAAATTGTCGTTCCGACAAAATAGATTTGTCCTCCAGATATTTGAACAACCTTATGTTTATATTTTTTTTCCAATATTTTAGAGAAAGAAAGCAGTAGAGAAATAGGTCTGTAATTTGTTACTTGATCTTTACTGCCTGACTTATAAATAGGGACAACAACTGCTTTTTTTAGACACTCCGGAAATATTCCCAGAGATAAACACATACCAATAAGATAAGCCAGTGGTGGTACTAAAATATTCCTGAATTGTTTAACCATTTTATTTGATATATTATCCCAACCAACTGCACAGTCGTCTTTCAAAGTCATGATTATTTTCTACCTCAGTCTCGTCAGTATCTAGCAGTGAAAAGGATGTTAAAGTGGAGCTGTCCGTTATAGGATAGCTCGTTACGTTTTTAGAAAGAAATTATTTGCTGTATTGACAGATGTCAGCTGTGATGAGTAATAAACCTGAAGATGACTCTTTTTGTTTTGACGAATATGTTATATTTTTAACACTTTTCCAGGTCTATTTACTACTCGTTCCAGACTTTTTTAATGCAGTTTTATCATAGTTGCTCTAAACTTTTTTGAGTAGATCATTACAGAAATTGCGATATCTTTTGTATGACAGTTGTAACATAGCATTATCAGGTGAGATATAGCTTATATGTGCAGTTTATCTCTATGTTTCATACAGCGGGTAAGACCTGTCGTGATCCAGGGTTTTAACCCTGGAAACCGACAGGTCTTATCCGCAACATAACCGTTGCTCATATGCGATATAACCGTATTTTTCTGAATTGCAGTTCAGTCAGCAGAATTATAGACTGGAGATACACACCCGGGTGCCAACACTGTGTGGGTTACCCGGAGGACACGGTGGAGCATACATGGAGGAACACAGAGTGGGAGGAGTCATTTGATGATATCCCATCCTTAAAAAAATAAAAAATAACGCCGGTCGCCACTTCAGAAGTTTTCGTCCCCGTCGACTATCTATTCTGCGAGCAATGTGCCTTGCCCACTGCCACTTTAGTTTGGCGATCCTTCGGGCTTTGTCGGTAACCTTGGTTCTCTTGCGAATATCATCATTCCTGATTCGATCACGCAAGGAAACTCCAAGCATTGCTCTCTCCTTTCTCTCTTTGAGTGACTTTAAACCTTCTGATGAGGTCCATTGTAATGTAAGAGACCACGTTTCAGTTCCATAAGGCATCACTGGCAACAGGGTAAGGAAATGGGTATGGGTACGGAACCCAAAAAACGACTAAGTATAGGCTATACGTACATATGCCAACCAGTAGTTGGACGTCTTTTAGTAGAAACGATGATGATGATATAGACCCGCATTTCCCCTGGTGTGGATGAAGTCTGCGCTTTATTATGGTATCCCAGAGGCCGTAAACATTATGAAATTTTGATGCCAATAAATGGATATTGCTTTTGGTCACTAAACAGCTCTACTAAGCAGCGTGATTTTTGAAATATTTATAACACTTGTTTTTAACTACCTGAAATGACACTTAGGTGTCTCTACGACTTAGCACAGACAGGTCTGACTATATTTAGGCATTTTTGAGCACATAATTACCTCCAGAACAGATGGTCGATGCGGCCGATAAGTTCTGGAGTGGCGATCGCATATAGCAAGACGCAGCGTTAGAATTTCCCACAATGTGGACCGATGACCTGATGAGGGTCGCAAGTAGCCGATGGATGCGAGACGCACAGGTTCGGTTGTTGTAGCGACACTTGGGGGTGGTTTTTGTGATATAATGATGATTTATTTATTTATTCTTATTTACATACAAAGTGTATTTATATAATATATCTCTAAAAAACCATACAAAATATATTTAAAAATATAAAAAGTAGTAGTCCGCCGGTATCGGGAGCAGGGTCCAAGCTACCGGTGGCTCCAGAGAAAGGAACCTCCTCACAATACGAGCTTAAGTACTGCCTTCTGTATCAGGCCCTTTACCCAACCGCGTAACGCTAGCTTCTACAGATGTTCGTCAAAGCTTTTGGCCATCAGGCCATTGGCCGTAATGACTATCGGCACAATGACAGCTGAGTCCATTTATTATTAATATACAGTAATAATGAACATGATGTTTTTATTACAGATCGCCCTGGCACTCCCCTTGGGTACTTCCATCACGACCATGGCCTCAAACGTCCGGAGCCCGTAACTGCCATTGTGCCCAAGTCAGGCAGTTTTGAAGCTGGTGAAACCTTTGGATCCTAAGCACCCTGTCTTGTTAACGTAACAAAATTTTCATAAAAAATAAAGCTAACTAGCACTATGCTTTGCGTAGACAAGATAAGATAAGATTTCTTATTTTCTTCTACAAAAGTACATGTACAAATTACAATATTTAGGTTTTAAAATATATTGCCGGTACAAAGGTTTGTGGGAGACAGGAATCCAAACTAGGATACCCTGTGCTATGGACTCCTGGCTCCCCTCGCCGAGATTGAGATTGTAACAATAATTGCAGAACATAGGACTATTGAAAGAAAAAAACAACAAGAAAAGTACTTATAAGTTAAAATATATAACAAAATTAAAAGGCGCGTATTGTTAGCGCGCGCGCGTGTGTGTATTTATATGTGTGTGTGTGATGGTGTGTTTGTTAGTGTGAAGTGGAAGGTGTTGCGTTGTGTGTGTAAGTGAGAGAAAGTATGATGGTGGATTGTGCGCGTACGTATGATGAAGGATGTGTATACGCAAATGTGCGTGATGGGGTGGCGGTAAGACTTTATTGAAAACGCTACACTAGGAAAGGATAGTAAGCAGTTTTTCCGTTTCTTCATAATACATATAGTCCTAAGAGCCACTGAGTAAGCTTCTTTTTACACTCTACCTTATACAAGTTAACAATTGCAAGCACTCTGTTAACGTTATTATAAAGTCTGCTTGCTCTGAAATTAAAGAAGTTCTGGGCAAAAGATGTTTTTATCGCAGTTGTTTCAAGACTTCATAAAACGCCGAGTGCCAACCTTCTGTTTAGATGTAGAAGCATCTATGGAGGAATGCTTTTTTAAAACAGATTATTAACACATAAAGCTGCCTGATTGTCAATACATTTGCTTCGTTATAGAGGGCAGTTGTGGCGTGGAGTCGTAGTTTGAAGGGAGCGACTTTTAGGAGAGGACGCTGAGCTCTTACTATGTTTAAGATATTCGTTTTATACGAGCCGCCCCAGGTGGAAATACCATACAAACGGATTTATTGGCAAAGGGATTCGTACACAGTTTTAACAAGTCGCTGTTGCTGTCACTAATATTTTTATTGTGTGCGTCATTTTCGGCTAATAAACGCTTTTACTTTTCTTATGTTTATAAAATAAAGTTCTTTTGTAACATTGATTCTGTCGTTTCATTGTTTGTGATAATTAGGGTTCCGAACAAAAAACGGAACCCCTTATGGGATAACTCGAGTGTCTGTATGTCTGTCCGTCTGTCACAGCCAGTTTTCTATTGATCCACTGGACCGATTATGTACACGTGAAATTTGGTACACATGGAATTGTTATGTAAATTATTATATTTTTAGTATGGGGTCACTTTCGGGGGTCAAACTAGAAAAAAAAAAGAAGTTTTCGAATAATATTGTGTGATTTATCAAATGAAAGGGCTTACTGTGAGGGTTTTAATTATATTTATTTCACAATTTTAAAACAAAGCTTCTTCTTCTTCTACCTGGCGTTAATCCCGGCTATTGCCAGGGTCCGCCCTCCTACTTAGCTTCCTCCACTTTGCCCGATCTTGAACATCCTTCTCAGTTAGGCCATTGGCTCTCATGTCGGACATAACGACGTCCAACCAGCGCTTGCGAGGGCGACCACGGGACCTAGCCCCAAGAACAGCCATATTCATGCATCCCCGACCAACGTACTCCATAGGGCGGCGCATGATGTGGCCATACCATCGCAGACGACACTCTTGCAGTTTTTCCCCCACGTCACGGACACCAAGACTACCTCTGATGAAAGAGTTGCGTATGCGATCGGATCGCGTTACGCCACTCATCCACCTCAGCATCTTCATCTCCGTGACGCGAAGCTCCTGGGTGTGTCTGCTTAGTGCTGGCCAACATTCACCGCCGTACAGTAGGACAGGCCGTATGATGCATTTATATATCTGCCCCTTGTGCTTCGGAGGCATTTTGCGGTCGCATACAACGAACGGGCGTTGTATGCGACCGCAAAATGCCTCGCGCCACTTCGCCCAAGCCGCGCCTATACGTGCTTGGACATCGTCGTCTACGTTGCCAGACTCGTGCAGCACGGATCCAAGGTACCTGAACGTATCGGACTTTCTGATCAGGTCCGAACCTATTCGGATGAACCTATTTGAATCCGTGCCGCCACAGGACATGTACTCAGTCTTCGCCACATTTAGTCTCAGACCACCGTTTTCAAGCGTGTCCTTCCAAATGTTGACTTTGCGCTCAAGATGGGCTTTGTTCTGATTAACGAGGGCGATGTCATCGGCATACATCATTAGCCATGGGGGCTTATCTTGGATGTTTGCCGTAACTACATCGAGCACTACGTTAAACAAGAACGGGCTAAGAGCCGAGCCTTGGTGAACGCCAACAGATATTGGGAAGCCATTCGATTCGCCAACAGCGGTCTGGACAGAGGACACGGAATCGCGGTACATGTCTCTGATAATGTCAATATAGGCCTCGGGAACGCCTTTGAAGCGCAGTGCCCACCAGATGGACTGACGAGGTATACAGTCGAAGGCCTTCTGCAGGTCTAAAAAGGCCATATGCAAAGCTCTCCTTCTCTCTCTGTAAGCCTCAGCCAGATTCCGTAAGGCGAATACTGCGTCCATGGTGCTGTTACCCGCCCGGAAGCCATATTGACAATCAGAGACAGTACACTCGCTACGGAGCCGTGTGTCAATGATGCGCTCGAAGAGCTTCATGGTGTGGCACATGATCTTGATACCGTGGTAGCTACTACAATCCTGTACGCTACCTTTGCCTTTGTATACAGGGATAATCAGGCTAAATCGCCACTGGTTCGGCATTTCCTTGGTGATCAGGATGCGGTTAAAAAGATCCGTCAGAAGGTCCACGCCATGTGGGCCCATCGCCTTCCACACTTCAATTGGCACATTGTCAGGCCTGACCGCTTTCCGGTTCTTCATGTGGCGAAGAGCAATGCGGGTTTCGTCGGGGGAAATAGGGGAAATAAGTCCAAGGTTAGGAGGCGGTTCGGGAGGAAGGTTATGGGGATGCTGTTTGTTAGACAGCTCCGCGAAGTATGTACACCATCTCTCCTTAACAGAGGGGGCATCGTAGAGCAGCTTACCCTGGGCGTCCCTTACACAGAGACATTTGCTAATGTCCCGTGCAGCTTTCTCCCGGGCACGCGCCGGCTTAAAAATAAGCTTTTGCCCCTCCGCAGTTTCCAGCTTGTCGTACAAGGGTGCCAGACTTTTGCTGCGGGCTCTGGCTACAGCTTTTTTGCAAGCGCGCTTAGCCGCTCCATATGCCTCTCTGTCATCCGGAGAGTTGGACCCTTGCCACTGTTTAAATAAAACCTTCTTCTTCCGAGTCGCCTCCTGCACTCCGTCATCCCACCACCACGTCTCCTTTTCTATGGTGCGGCCACCACGAGAAGTGCCAAGGACGCGCTTACCCGCATCGGTGATTGCTGAATGGATCCTACTCCAGATCTCTTGAGCGGACTCATGCGGAGCACTGATCTCGAGATGCTCGACCTCCGCGATGAAGTCCGACTGCATAGGACCATCAAGCAACCACCACTTTGTGCGGGGTTTGCGTTTTTCGGTCACTTTCTTTTTCGGTACAACCGCAAAGTCCAGGACAAGGAGGCGGTGTTGAGCCGTTAGGCTTTCACCTGGGATGACTTTGCAGTTGGTAACCTTGCCAATGTGGCACCGTCTCACCAGCAGGTAATCTATTTGGGTTGAGTAGGCACCACTACGGTACGTAATAAGATGCTGGGGCTTCTTCTGAAAGAACGTGTTCGCGATGGCTAGGTCAGACAAAGCGCAGGTGCTGAGTATACTGACTCCCTCTGCATTTAGCTGGCCATATCCAAAACCACCGTGAACACCTCCGTACTCTCCAGCAAACTGACCTACGTGACCGTTGAGATCCCCCTCAACCAAAACACCTTCGGAATTCGGAATAGAGCCTCGAACTCATCCCAGAAGGCCTCCTTTTCAGACTCACAGCAACCAGTTTGAGGAGCATAGGCGCTGATTAGGTTCGTTACCGACCCTTCGATCAGCACCCTAACTCGCATCAACCGGTCGCTGCATCGGTCTACTTCAAGGAGTCCATCCTGAAGGTCCTTAGACAGCACCACGGCCACTCCGCCCCTGCCCGTTGGTGATCCGGTGTACACTAGCCGGTACCCCTGCCCGATGTCACGTGACTTATTTCCCTTCCAGCGCGTCTCCTGAAGGAAAGCGCACTGGACCCGACGCTTCGCAAGTACGTCCGCGAGTTCTCGGCAACGTCCGGTTAGGGAGCCAATGTTCCAGGTGGCAAAGCGGAACTTCTTCTTGGGTACTATCCTCTTTAGCCGTGCCCGTACTCGACACGGTAGCCCTAGCCCACTTATCGCAGGTTTAGGGCGATGTGCCTGCGCGTCGTTATGCGGCGACGCCCTAGCCCGAGTACCCGTTTTCAACTTCTTGTCCATTTTAATATTTGGCTGAAGTTGGTTTTACGTGGGGCGACCAGCCGTCTGACCCCCACAACCCTACGAGAGGGAAACCAGGTTCGCCAGAGCCTCGTCCGTTGGACAGCAGGGTGCACCGCTAGCAGGTGAGGTTGGCTTGGGTCTTAAGATGGTAACAGACCCCATGCACCCCTCATAATTTTAAAACAAAGCGTTTTAAAGTTATTCAAGAAATTGGGCGAAAAATGAACATTCCCCCTCTTATCTCCGAAACTACTGAGCCTAAAATTTTGAAAATAGTGGAGATAATAGATAATAACCTAAAGATTACAGGAAAATCTATAAAAAATCTATATAGTAAAAAAACTAGCTAAAATAAATTCATTCGGAACCCTTAGCACGCGAGTCCGACTCGCACTTGGCCTGTTTTTTCTTGATTAGTTCTTTAAATTCCAATTCCAACAGCCTGGCAACTATAATCTCTTCTGAGCTTCTAAATCTTCACCTGTTCTTGTTATTTTAGCAAGGTTTTCATTATAAATTAATGAAGCACATATGCTACATTGATTATATGAATTTTGCACCCTCGAAAAACGTAATATAAATATTTGCATTATGTAATTTTTATTCCCAAGACCTCGGTCCCATAGGCAATGGAACCGTCCATCCCTTCGGAGATAAGTAGCATTTTATGAAACTCAATACGAGGCATGCCTTTTAAGTTTTGTCGTTTCCATATTTCCCGGCAATTTTGAATTTAGAACTTTTTCTATATTCGAATGTGTTTAAATTTTGAATCTCAAAACAGTTGAAAGTATTAGGATTAATGCAATTGTTTAGTCACAGCGTCGATTGGAATCTGTCAGGTTACGTACGAAAATGAATCTTTCTAAGGAAAATGTTCGTGCAATAATTTTTATAACTTTAGATGAGGCCTGTTACGGCTTCAGTGTTTTGAAGAGCTAACATCTGTGTTCAGTGGTGTCTGCGGACTGTCGAACGCTGGTATTTAGAACTCCAGCGTGGACATACTAGTGTTAGTGACAAATCTCGCGCACACACATTCCTGTGAGACAACTAATTCTCGAAGATCGTCATGTGACGTAACGAGAGATAGAGGCTCTATTAGGCATCTCAGGGACAACCATTCAGAAGATCTTGCATGAAGCGCTTGGTGTGAGAAAGCTAGTTTGCCGTTGGATACCGCATCTGTTTTCCAACGATCACAAGGCGGCCCGCGTCAGATGGTGTAAGAAAACTTCACGGTTACGTCAAAGGTTCACCACGTCTACGACATATCTACTGAAATATTTTAATTCATTCAAAATGAAGCAAGTTAGAAAACCTTTATAATGCGTTGGAAGGAGCAACTGTCAAGTAACAAAAAATGATGCATGTACCTACTGGCGTCGCCATCATTAACTAAATTACACAATTCCAAAAGAGAAGTTGAGATATTTTCATCACGCCCTATTCTATAAGTTGCTATTTTATTTAAAAGATAATTTTGATTACTTTCCCTAACTTTAACTAATTGTGGATGCGCAACTGCATCGGCAAGCAGTGCGCCTATTTACTAAAAAAGTGCTCCGTATTATTTGTTGTTTTGTACAAAATATGTTACGTACAAAAATAGACACAGGAAAATATATATTTTACCTTGTTGGATTATAATTTGAACGAGATGATCCAATATAACGAGAGCACGTTATATAGCCAGTATACTAGCGGAACCCTCGTGTAAGTTAACATGGCTCGTCTCATAGTCTGTGCCCTAGCTGTTCTGGTGTTAGTTAACCTCTTCAATGTGGAAGCATGTAAGTTTTTACTACGTAGAGTCATTGCTGACGGTCGTGGCTTATGATGAGATGTCTGACTGTCGCGATTATCCTCTACCGGAATTTGTTCGAAAGAGTCATCGCTGCCGCGTGGAACGCAAGAAGTATTAGGAAGTACACGGAAGCGTCTTAGTTAATAAAAGTATGACTTGGCCTTCTTCTCCGTGCAGAGCGGGAGGAGTCATTTGATGAAATCCCAACCCTTAAAAACAAGCCTTTGCAATTTGTTTCCAACGGCTTCTGTAGTAGATGTCACGAGAGCATTGCACAATGTAGCATTTTGTATTGTTTTTTATAATTTCGGTCCAGCGTGTAGGTGATCTGCCGCGAGAACGTCTCCCCTCTACAAGGCTTTGGACGATGAGGCGCTGCATGAAGTCTTCGTTGCGGATGACGTGAACGAAATATAGTACAGCTTTTGCCTGCGACTTCGTGCGCTCGTACCGCGTCTTTTTCCGTTGCCGTAACAATTTCGGGAAATCCTCTCTTATTACGCCCTTACACTGCCCGAGGAACTTACATGCCAAATTTCACGACCCTTAGTTTCAGCTCTGCGTTGCCTATCAGCCATTCAGTCAGTCAGTAACGGAAAAATATTATAATATATTCATATAGATACAGAGGTGAGAGTCGCTCTTCAAGGTCGGTCAATGCTTCCCGCGGTTGGTCCGTGGATGGGTGATCAACCATTACTACCATGAACCCTCTGTGTCTCGGAAAGCACGTCAAGCAGTTTGGCCCAGCTGTCGTTTAAAGGTCTTTGACAGAGTTTGTAATATTGTTTTTTTTTCTTTCAGTACGGCCGGGTAGCTTCCACACTGGCACAGTGAATGAACCTCAGAAAGAAAGCCAGAATTCAGAAAATCAAGCTCCTGTACCTGAACCGGCCACTGAGAATGAACCACAAGCAGAGCATCGCCAAAGAAGCTTTATTAGGTTTTAAAGATATTGTACTTACTAGTCTTTGTCAGTGAAATAAATGATTTCTATACCATCTTTGATGTTGTTTTATTACTTTTCAAAGATACTGTTGATAAAAATCTGTGATTTGATGACAAAGCTTTCAAAGCAACAGTGTCAGCTACGAAAAGCGTAGGTAGCGAATCTCTTACACTGAGCGAGGCTAGTTAGAAGAAGCGATTCTATTGGTACTTAACAAACACGTCTCTCACTACGAATCCGGGAACATCTCATCTGATCCCTCTGGATCAGAGATCTAATAAATCAAGCAGAATTTGATTCAACAAATAATCAAAATCGGTTGAGGAGATATCAAGCAATAGCAAAAGGAAAAATAATGAAGGCAGGACTACTAGAACGGAAAACGGTTCAATCGTAAGCAAAGCTAATTTAAACCAAACTCAACTATGCTACAAATCTAAAAGTACAGAAGAAACCAATGGAAATAACCAAAATAAACCTGAAAACGCTACAGGCTATAAACTGACATTTTTACAACCACAAAATAGGTATCTATGTATCTGTTCATTATTGTTATTTACTAAGAAATCGGTACCTTAGCAACAAAACATTATATGATCAAAATAAACCAATATTTGAAGATCACATGACATAATATTGTGCTAAATCTAAATTTCGCCGATTTGGTCAAGTACTTTTGTGCAGAAGTTGTGTGCAATACAAATATTATGACCACAGTGTGAATTGTCTCACTGTTACCTTATGTGATATTTGTGTTATCAATTTGATGTTAACAATTATACGAAGAAACTATTCTTGGAAGATGGGGAATATCACATCCTCTAGTATCACCTATAAATGTTAGTTGGTTGATGTTTTTAACTCAGAACAAGACTGATCTTTCGACAAGATGGGGAAAATTGGAGTTTTTGTTTTCGCTCTGTCTGTCTTCACAGCTCAATGTGCTGTTATTAAAAATGAAGGTACCTATTTTTCCTAATTTGCTTTGTGATGCCTTTATTTCACGTATAACGTTACAATCGTCAAATAATATGATACTAAACTAAGGCTAGTTTGCATAACATTTTTTTTTTCATATTGGTAGGCCCACTTTTGACCACTATCTCACCTGGTTTTTGTTTTCCATTTGAATTAGACTGTCCCAAAATATCTTCTACCATAAAACAAATTCTAAAGGTACCCTGTTTTATTTCAGATATTCACCAGCGTGTAGAACGGTCACCATGCAGCACATGCGGCGGTCCACCTGGACCTCCGCCGCCACTCTTTGGTCCTCCACCACCATTTGGTCCACCCCCACCCCCTCCTCGAGGATCAAGATACTTCCATACCGCTCATTGGACTGGGTTAGCTGACAATGGCCTACAAAGAGGAGTATTCACTGGAGCAGCAGCAGCTACTGGTGATGCTGCTAACCAGGCGACAGGAGAAGCATTCTCCTTAGCTTCTAGTGGAGCCACCGCAGATGGTGGTACGGGACTTGAAGGCCAGTCAGCTGATTCAAATGATGGACAATCATTGCAATTCGCTGCTGGAGCAGGTCTTGGAGCCGGATCCTCAGGTGGTCATGGCTCTAGTGGCTCTGCTTCTCATTCTTCAAGCAGTTCCAGCTCTCAGTCCTTTAACGCTGGTTCTCAGTCCTCTGTTGGGTCCAATGTTCAAGGGTCAGGTGGATATGGAGGAAAAGCATCTGCTGGTTCTGGCTCTCAGTCTTCAAGTGGGTTTGATGGCCAATCTTCTTCGGGTTCAAAATCCCAATCTTCTGGAGGCTATGGAGGCCATTCATCCGGAGGTTACGGCAGCCACTCAGCAGGAGGTTACGGCGGTCACTCTTCAGGAGATTACGGTGGTCACTCTTCGGGAGGTTATAGTGGCCAGTCTTCTACCGCTGGCCAATCTGCTTCTGGCTCAAATTCCCAAACTTCAGGCAGCTATGGTGGTCATTCTTCAGGAGGTCACGGAGGTCAATCTTCTTCCGGATCTAACTCCCACTCGTCAGGCGGCTACGGTGGGCACTCTTCAGGAGGTCAGGAAGATTTCTCTTCTCTGGCCTACGGTACCCAATCTTCAGGACAAGCTTCTAAGGGGAGTGAAGGCCGGGCTTCTGGTGGCTTCGGCGGTCAGGCTTCCGAAACCCAGTCTTCAAGCGGCCAGTCTTCAGGTAGCCAATCTTCAGGCAGTTATGGTGGTCAATCGTCTGGTAGCTATGGTGGCCAATTTGGAAGTGGAGGCGACAGTCAGTCAGCACACGCCGAGAAAAAGTTCAACTATAAAGAGTCTCACAGCTCGTACCACGGTGGCAAAAATCAGGCAGGGTTCAACTCACAATCTGAAGGCCAAGGCTTTGGCAACGGTGAACATCAAGCTGGAAGCAGCGCTGGATCCGGTAGTCATGGCGTCGGTCAGTTTGAGACACAGCAGGTTACACAAGGAAACATTCAAAGTCAAAATGGCGGCTCATTCGAAAGCGGTCAACAGTCTGCTGGAGGCATTGGCGCTACCAGCAGTAGTGGGGCCAGTTCTAGCTCAGGTAGTAGCGCTGGTGGCTACGGGTCAGGTGGGGCTGGTGGATTTGGCTCCAGTGGTTCTGGTGGATACGGGGCTGGTGCCTCTGGCTTGAGTGGGTCCGGTGGATACGGGGCTGGTGCTCCTGGGTCCAGTGGGTCAGGTGGATACGGGGCAGGTGCTTCTGGCTCCAGTGGGTACGGTTCCGGTGGCTACGGCGGTGGTTATTCTGGATCAAGGGGATCTTCTCAATCAGCTCTTAAAGGCGCACTTGAACTGGCTGGCCAGGGCTTGCAGACGGCTGGTCAACAGCCAGCAGGATGTAGCACTTGTGGGAAGAGCAACTTCGCTTTAAGTAACGCTAAGAGCAGGAATGGAAATGCCATTGCTCTTTCTGTAAGCGGTTAGATTTCATGACATTACTGAAAAATTAAAGGTTTTAATTCATGTTTTGGATATTGTACCTAATAATACTTAATTAACTTTAAGATATCGTAATTCCTAAGATGTTATTTTTTTGTTTGCGTTTTAATGTAAATATTGTAAATGATGTTGCTACTTAATAAATAATTAATGCATTATATTATGCTTTATAATTTCAAACCCTTAAGTACCTAAACCTCAAGCACCCTGAGCACAAAGATAATCCTGAACAGAGCTTTATCTTTCCCAAAAAGAATTAGTAGGTAGGTATCCACACATTGTCGCAGTATTTTATCGATAAAGATCGTCAAAAAATCATATTACTTAATATGGCCACAATGCCCATTGTAATAAAGTGCATGTTGTTGCAAAAAAGACAACAGCGGCGTCGGTTGGCCCAGAAGGAGATGACGTGACGAGTTACACTCCTACCCAAAAGATTGGCCAAATGTAGCAGCGGGCAGAGAAAAGTAGAAAGAAAGGAGGCCTAAGCTCTACAGTAGGAATCAACAAGCTCATAATAATAAGAGACAACGCAATGAATGCTTGAAAATCAAGAAAGGGCCAGCATCGCCCCGCAACGTCTAGGAAAGAGGTGGTGAAAAGTTGCGGAAAAGAGTTCCTGAGGCTTTAGACATAGCACCATTCTATCAGCTAACAAGTACATTCGATCACGAGACATTTCGACAGCGCATTATAATATTAGTGAGGTTTTAGTTAATCAGCAAAATGTGACAGGAGTCTGCACTACACACCCACTCCTGTGTTACATGCTAAGGTTTAACTGTGATAGTCACTTAATGTCTATATCTATCTAATCTATACTAATATATAAAGCTGAAGAGTTTGTTTGTTTGTTTGTTTACTTGAACGCGCTAATCTCAGGAACTACTGGTCCGATTTGAAAAATTCTTTCAGTGTTAGATAGCCCGTTTATCGAGAAAGGCTATAGGCTATATATCATCACGCTTAGACCAATAGGAGCGAAGCAGTAATGAAAATTGTGACGCAGACGAAGATGCGCGGGTCAACCATCTATCTATCTATCTTATCTTATATATAATTATATAAAAATGAATCCGAGATAGGGATTCATTTTTATCCTTGGTCATCGCATCACGCTTGAACGGCTGGACCGATTTCGATAATTCTTTTTTGTTGTGTGCGTTATGGTCACGAGAAGGTTTTAGGTTATATTTTATCACGCTATGTACTTTGGAGGATGAGCAATATTCAAAAATGTCTGTTTTAACGACAAGCACAAGGTTCGATCCCTACTATTTTTGTATTTATTTTATCTTTTGAACTTTATTTTTGCACCAAAGTATTGTCAAAAAATAAATAAAAAGGGTTTTTTTACACTTAAAATAAAATTTAAATTAATATTTCACATTTTGCCAAAAGGTTTAGTAGGGAATTGTTATAAAAACCACAACTTAATGTAACTTTGCAGATAATTATGCGTCTAACCTTAGCAATGTTTATCATCACGCTATACTTTCACGGAGCTGAGCAGCGAAAAACTATGACATAAATAAGATCGGCTATTTCAACCAATCGTCAACAGTACCCATAGACCATCGGTTTAGAGAATGCCTTTCTAACGACTTGGTGTGGGTCCGAATCCAAACAGTTATGATTATTTTTGAATTTTGTACATATTATTAAATTATTCATTTCCTTTCTTTTTTATTTTTGCTAATATTTTTATATATTTATAACATGTTATTATTGTATTTTGTATTATTATTTTTTGGCATTTATCTATGTCAAAATATAATGGCCCACATGTTAAATGATAATTAACAAAACGCATCACGTTCAGAAGTACAAAACCATTGTAGATAATTTTACACATAAACCGGATAGGAATTGTGGCAATTTACATGAAATCAACATTACATAATTTGCATATACCCATAATGCCATCTGTTGACCTCAAGACAGCATGAGAATTACGTCAAAACATATTTTTTTATTTATTAGTGGTACTTTTAAGACGTCTGAAAAAAGGGATTCTTTTAATATTTTAAAAACATCGTTCTGAATGAATTCCTATTCATAAAAATAAAACAAAGTCAGAACTAATATTTCGACAGTTCAACTTCAGATTCCATAGATGGCGTTATGTATTTGATCTCATTTTTTTAAATCGTCAACAGGCGTCCGCTTACATTTGCTAAGCTTAACTTGAGTTGCTCAAAAATTAATCTTTACGGGTCTAGGGCCTGGGATCACGTCATACCACCCGTGAGCAGCTGGCGAAGTCCCATGGTAGAAGAGTCGCGAAAAGAGTTGAATTAGATTGGTTAATCGGATGTCTAACTGGGTTTTAAAAACTTAAATTATTGAAAATTAACTTGATTCTTCAAGTAGTTTCTTAACTTAGTAGTTTGAAGAATAGCACCATTCATATAGCGCAAAATAATATTAACATAGGTAGGTACAGGTAAAGATCAAATATGCAAACATATTGCCTTTTTATAGCCCGACGCCGTAAAGAAGGTTGTTAAAGGCAGCATGCACAGAGCGGTCCACACTGCAGAAGACCGCATGGATACGCGGCGTGTGTGGTCGCGATCCTCAGCATTTCAGAAACGACGGAGAAGAAAAAATATAAGGAGGCCATTCAAATGCGCATTATTTTACGAATACTGTTAAAAATTGCCGATGGTATACACCACAATTAAAGGATGGTTAGGTTATTTTAGAAGATAGCCTATGTTGTCCGTTGCTTCAGCATTAATTCATTACTTCTGTAAACGGAGAATCCACCGACCAAGCAGACTATTAATACGGATAATATTGACAAATGTTTTTGTAAAAAATAAGAAAAATAATTCCATGTAAGCGCAAAGGAAGAAAATGATATTACCATCCGATCAAATTTTATGATTTCTATTTAAATATGATATTTCTAAAAAACTTGGCACTTGGCTTAAAGTCACACGTATACAACTAACTGTCATAGTAGCTGAAATAAGATTTCGGCTGATTGCTCCGGCATGGCTTCACTGGGAATTGAACAGTCTTAACTGTTCAAGTCCCAGTAAAGCAACAACTCAGGGCCAAAAACTATCCGTTGCGGGTTTCACCCTCCAGTAGATCATGGGAAACTGTAGATACCCAGGCAATGACGCCAGAGACGAACTTTGCTAAGAGAGTTTCCGAGACGGTACTGCTGGACCTGTACCCACTTTTCTTCTTACCTTTCTCACTGATTCGTACATGAATTTGCCAGAGATTAGCTGAACTTCAAGACAACGGATGGTCAGCGTCTACAAATTACAGTGCTGCCTATACATGCGACTAACTAAGCGACTTCTCAACCCAAGCAGAAATACCCTCCGAATAATAACAGGTAATTACGGGTCATTTCCACGTAAAAAAATATCTTTTCAACATAGGCACTGCGGCACGATAAATCGATGATTTAAAAAAGGTTGGCAGTGGATGGACGTGGACTGCACAAGACCGGAATGGTTGGCACTTTGTGGGAAGCTTACATTTAACTGTGGACGGCAATTGGCTGAAATGATGATGATGACGATAGTCGCCAGTAGACAGCCCAATGTTGCTTCGATACTGAGAAATCAGTAGCACACTTCATTCTGGAAATGAGGCCTTTGCTACCCAACGTGAGATGAGGACACTCAGCGAAACCTTGCCAGGACTCCTAAGCACAATGGCGCGAATGGGAGTCTAAGTGCGGATAACGGAATCTCAACTGAACTCTCTCCGTTGCGGGTAGTCTTTCCGTCTGGATACAGTTTTCCATTTCAACTTTATGTAGCTCTACCCTAGCAACTTTTTTCAAATTAAAACGTTTCTCATTACGAAAAATTACTAAAATTGGTCGGCGTTTTGAATAGAAGAGGTGATACTGCATTTCCCTTGCATTCAAAGGGGATCAAGCAATGCTAGAAGTTGACTATTCGTATATCTTATGCCACAATGGTTGCTGGTCGCTCACAATGGGCCTCATCAGAAGGCTTAAAGTCACTCAAAGGGCAATGGAGAGGGCAATACTTGGAGTTTCCTTACTTGATCGAATCAGGAACGATAATATTCGTAGAGTAACCTTAGTTGTTACCGACATAGCCTGAAGTATCGCCAAACTAAAGTGGCAGTGGGCAAGGCATATTTCTCGCAGAACAGACGGTCGATGAAGCCGAAAAATTCTGGAGTGACGACCGCGTACCAGAAGACGCAACGTTGAAAAGCCTCCCACAAGGTAGACCGATGAAGATCGCGGGTAGCCGATGGATGCGATACCCGCAGAACCGGTCGTTGTGGCAACGCTTAGGGCTATGGCGACGCTATGTCCAGCAGTAGAGGTCTTTCGGCTGATATGATGATATCTTATCTTAGTGATCTTACCTAGCGACATCAAATTATATGACATAGGTACATGCAAACGAACTTGCGTGCAACAGCTATCTTTTTCTAATCTTCTAATGTATAAAAATCTCGGATCACAGTGTTTGTTATCGAATTCCTCCGAAATGGCTTGCCCGATTTACATTAAATTTTTGTGTTAATTTTATATGGCAAAACAACGTTTGCCGGGTCAGCTTGTATATAAAATAACACAAGCGTAGTCTACAGCGCTAAACAAACACATCGACAATGAGCATTGTACCATATTTAGCTACTGGCTGATGAAGAGCGAAAACACCGTAAAGAGTGCACAAGTTTCGTCAAATTCCCATGGAAAGATCTTATAGGATCTTAAAGATCTGAAAGGCTCAGCAACGCTGGCTAAGTTCGGTACGTGTGAGATCATCCATTCCGAGAACCCTCCTCGTTTCACAAAGCTAGCCAAGCTGTCATTTGTCGATATTTCACAGACGTCAGCAGCCTGACTTCAATTGACCTGAGAGTCAATTCTACAGTTCTTTGAGCAATGCAATGTTTGAATTTGCATCTGTCAAAAAAGCCTCAATTTCCATACAATAATGACAGTTTGCGACTGAATGCGAATGAGAGCGTTGCTTAAAAAAGTAAAATTGGCCCTCAGTCTTACCAAAAGGTATCGCGCTACCCAGTAACTGAGAGGGCTGTAGAGGACCGAACAGTTGCTTTATTAAAAATGCTTATGTTTATTTGCAATTTCTTAGATTGGAAGCCGCGTCAACGTAGTTGGAAGAAGACAAGGAAGATAAATCTAATATCCTAATACTTGCTAAAATAAAATATAATAGATACGCAACTAACTCTTTTAATCAGCAGTTTAATTAGCGGCGTTTAATCAGCGGCCTAAGTGTAATCCCGGCATTTAATTAAACAGCTAAGCAAATGACTTGGTTCAATATTGTTTAGTGACTTGCCTAGCCTAATCATTTGGGAACTTGTGGCACCTCGCCCGTATCCCAATGTAGGTTCGGCTTAAATGGAATGACCCATTCATGTTAGGTTCTTTTAATCCTGCAATCACAAATGAGACCCGTTTAGTAGGACTCCGTCGTTAAAATTAGGTTTGAGGTACCTACCCATTTTATCAAATGGCCAACTATAAAATTTTTAGTACTAAGTTTGAATAAAGAATTCCCAAAATTAAATCTATACTCTATATATCTATACTAATATATAAAGCTGAAGGGTTTGATTGTTTGTTTACTTGAACGCGCTAATCTCAGGAACTACTGGTCCGATTTGAAAAAATATATTATCTTAATATATATAAATCTCGTGTCACAATGTTTGTCCTCAATGGACTCCTAAACCACTTAACCGATTATAATAAAATTCGCACACCATGTGCAGTTCGATCCAACTTGAGAGATAGGGTAGGTAGGGTAGGTAGGGTAGGTAGGGTAGGTAGGGTAGGTAGGGTAGGTAGGGTAGGTAGGGTAGGTAGGGTAGGTAGGGTAGGTAGGGTAGGTAGGGTAGGTAGGGTAGGTAGGGTAGGTAGGGTAGGTAGGGTAGGTAGGGTAGGTAGGGTAGGTAGGGTAGGTAGGGTAGGTAGGGTAGGTAGGGTAGGTAGGGTAGGTAGGGTAGGTAGGGTAGGTAGGGTAGGTAGGGTAGGTAGGGTAGGTAGGGTAGGTAGGGTAGGTAGGGTAGGTAGGGTAGGTTGATGGACGGGAGCGAAGCCGCGCGGGTCAGCTAGTACTAATATATAAAGCTGAAGAGTTTGTTTGTTTTTTACTTGAACGGTCTAATCTCAGGAACCACTGGTCCGATTTGAAAAATTCTTTCAGTGTTAGATAGACCATTTATCGAAAAAGGCTATAGGCTATATATAATCACGCTAAGACCAATAGGATCAATAGGATCGGAGCAGTAATGAAAATTGTGTCGCAGACGACGTTGCGCGGGTCAACTAGTATTTCATATAATTATTTTCGTCACACGGTTACCCTATTCTATGAAAAGCCTAAAAATTGGCCGCTGATTAAACAGTTAATTACATATTATATCATTACATGCGACAGATATATCGGAAAAGAAGACACCTCCTCTGGGCGATATAACCATCCCTTGGCAAGGCTGGTGGCCAATTTCTGACTTCTGACTCCTCGCAACGACTGTCAAAGATATGCCAATGACAGGCTGAACCAACGGCTTGAGGAGGAGGAGCCTCGGTATGTTATGGATTTGCTTAACCCTGAAGACCAACCAGTGCGGAAAACAAAAAAAAAAACTGCACCAGGATATTCATAAATCTGACCAAAGATGATGATGTGTTTTTAATAAACACAGAGACCGCGAAAATTGATCGAAATCAATGTACTTACATCATCAAACCACACGTGAATGGAAACGTAGTATAAACAGCGGTTTGGATACACTTAGGCTGGATACAGACTATCACACACTTAATAAGATTAAATAATCAGTTAAAACTGAACGTTCCATCAAGCGTACGCTAGCGGTTAACTGCCATAAAATGCTATAAAATAAAGAAACTAAACTAAACTGACTCATCTGCCTAGCCTTTTCCCAACTATATTGGGGTCGGCTTCCAGTCAAACCGGATTCAGCTGAATACCAGTGCTTTACGTGGAGCGGCTGCCTACCAGACCTCCACAACCCATTAACTGGGTAACACGGTACATCATGGCAAAACTGGAGTCAGATTTACTGGCTTCTGACAATCCGTAACGACTGCCAAAGATCTACAAATGACAGCCGGGACCAACGGCTTAACGTGCTTTCCGAGGCACGGAGGAAACTCGTTATGTTAAGACGGTCACCCATCCACAGACCAACCTTGGCAAGCGTTGCATATCCTTCAAGATCGACCCGTGCGGCTGTTATTATTTAGCCACGAGCTCCTCAAACTAAACTAAACTGACTGCTACACAATAAAGACTACCACTTAGTAAAACTGTAGCGGCATCAATGCCGCCACAAGGAAAACTATCTTAGCAAAATCTACATCGCAACGAAAACAACCGAAACGCTATCTATCGACCAGCAGCGACCTACTATTATGAAATCCTGCATCGCGGTATCAGAGTTTACCGTGCGATTTGAACATATACAACAGTCCGAATGTCAACTATCGGGCAGTTGCCCGCCAGATACAACATTTGTCTGGTCGGAGGATCTCTCCTTTACAATAATAATAATTACTAGGATCGCACCTTGGTTCGCACCCGTGAGATTCTAGAAAATTCCAGGTACTAACCTGAGAACTTTATGTTTAAACCCATAATAATATTTGAACACCGACTTCCGAAATTAAAGTTATTTTTTACTTTGTGGTGTTTTGTTTTTTGAAATCGGCTTTATTTTTTTGTAAAAAGTTTTTTGCCACTAAAAAGTGAAACCACAAACAGCGTGTCGGCGGCGCGATGTTATGTTATGAACTGGTGTAAACCTCGTAATAATGTTTTACAATGAAGATTAGCGGGACTTTACACTCTGTTCCGCATACCTCCAAAAAACTGCTATTATGTGTATTATGACGTGCAGTTTACCAATTTACCCACGTCAAACCCCGATTTCCTGCGAGAAGTCTTGTTCTACATCTCTTGCTTGCCTTTAATGATCGGTCGAAGTGAACACTAACCAGGAACTTTATGATCGACGTTCAATAGCCAAACGTTGATAGCTCCTACCCAGATTTGAAAGAGTAAACGTGCTGGAGTAGGGACGTATCAACAAGATGTGGTCTGTACTGTACTTCCAGGATTGTTTTGATAGCACAGATACCTCTCCACTCCTCAAGCACGTCAGGACATGTTGCCTCCTTGGGCTCTGAACAAAGTCTCGAACCTTGAACCTGAAGAATTGGTAGAATCGTTTTCAGAGTTCTATATCTCAGTTTCCAAAATATCTTGCAAAAGCCATGCTACAACTGTAGGTTGTCCTTGGGTGAACTAGCATACTGTTTACCATACTGCTATAAACATAGAGGGATGCCAAAGAAAAAAGATAGGGATATGACTTATTTCAGATTATTATAGGCATTCGTCATAAAATCAAGGATGGCTTAATTTAAGGAAGAAAGAAACATCGAGACTAAATATTTTTACAATTTCCCTCGATATTTTACAGTTCTAAGACTTTTTTTCCGGTGACGGATATATAACACAACTTTATTCAAATAGAACTGACAAGCTTAGTTGAACGTGTGTAACCAGCCTAAATCAAATACGCCACTGGGATTCACCAAAACCACACAATTTTTCACACCGACCATCTAAGTTGTCGCTATCAATTAAAGTTAACTTGTGAAAATGAATTTTCGTGGTATTCCGTCGAGCATTTATTTAATATTGATCTACCGAGCATATAAAGATGTAATATTTGAAAAATTAGTTCATAACAAATCGACAAAATGTGGCGAGTAGGTGTATTGTTAGTAGCTACAGCTTTGATTGAATTCGCTGCCGCTGATGTGAAACGTAAGTCGAATAAAACTTAACTAAAACCTCATTAGATAGCTCTTCAATTAGTTAGTTGATAAGGTTACAATCGAGAGATGCCTTCTTAAAAGAAAAGGCGACGCAAGGCCTGAGTTACTCCTGGTAACTCTGCTGTCCTTAGGCGGCTGTAAGTACTCACCAGCCGATGGACTTTCTGTTTATTTATCAGTCTATGACATAAATCAATAAACACATTTTAGTCAAATAGGACGGTAGTCTTAGCTTGTAAATAAACGCTACAGAATGTAGAACATTACTTGCAATGTCTTTTTTAAGTTTACCTCGTGCAGTCATTTACTTCAGTACTAAAGATCATATTAATGATACTTACTACCCAAACGGCTAAATCACAATATTTTTATCATTCCAGCTACGGATGGCCTCCTAGTCCAGCGGCTAAAACGGTCCCCCAACTCCTGTGACAGTTACGAGGACTGGGGACCACGTCGGCCGAGGTACTGGCCCCCTCCACCACCACCGCCGCCACCTGGTCCTCCACCATTCTGGCCACCTCCACCCGGCCCGCCACCGTATTGGCCCCGGCACCACCATCGTGACAGGTTCGAAGAGTTAGCTGATGCGGCGTCGAGGGGAGAAGAACCTTGCTCCACATGTGCTGGAGGGAATGGTGCTTCGTCTGCACTAAGTAATGCTAAGAGTGAAAATGGGGACGCCATTGCAGTAGCCATTGCTAAAGCTACTCCAAAAAAAACGTGAGGCAAGTCTAGGGATGCTTTAAGTTTTAGGTTATAAATTCAAGTCTGTTTAGTTCTTAATATGATTGTGTAAGGAAGAAATCATTTGTCTGGCAATAAATTGGGATCATCGTACATCTCTATTATGTTGATTAGAGATGTTTTGATTTAAAAGCATGGAAAGCACTTTATCTTGAATGTATTTTATTAATACGTTCAAGTATCAATAAAAGCTTTCTAGATTTCAACTGAATTCGTTTTAAACTGTATATAAATATTGTGAGATTTTCTATTGTGATCAGAATTAAATATTGAAAAATATGTGCATTTTTTCTGAATAGAATCCCTCTTACCGTACGTAATTATGTCAAGATAATAATTATGCAAATACAAATGACCTGCATGTTGACCTGGTGATAATCTACATACATAAACAGAAGCTGTGATATTCGAATTTCATGTTATTTACACAAAATACTGCAAGGAGAAAGTATGTGGAGTGTGATATTATATCACTGTTCCGTTTTATTTATCAAAGCAACAAAGCACATTTGAATAAAACTATTGTAACGGTGCACAAGATGAACAAGTTGTAACTGGGGATACCTCAGATTTTTAGCTAATTTTCCGCCAAAACGCCAACAAACCTGGTGACTCTGGCAAAGACGAGGGTAAATGACCACGAGGAAGCAGTCCTATACGTTGGTATGCCAGTTCCATACTTCGTTAGATATCATATCCTTGGAAGCCGTAAGCTGCAAAAGTGGTTGACGAAAAAAAAACAAGGTTCAGGTTGTACAGGTTGACATGTGCAAAACAAAAACAAATAACTACACACTACCGAGAACTAAAATGACACCAAAGTACTGTATTACGTAAAATCCTTCATGAATCTGACCCCACAACAAGGAAACATATTCCAAATTGAGTCTGTTATGGCCATTGTTAGGTTACTGACAGTGAACCACCGTTTTTACGGCACTTTTCTCCTGGCAACTAAACTTAGGATCTGCTACACTGTAAACAATAAAATTAAAAGTTAGCAAAAAGCCTGATATGTGTGACGCTAGCGATCCGTTAGATTCACAGAGCAATGAGCACCGAGACCGGTCAGTGTCTAAACGAAATGTATAAGTACCATTATGGAAGGCACAACACACATAACCGAAATAGCTCGAATATTCCGATATAGCCCGAAGGATCGCCAAGGAGCTCGTGGCTAAATAGTAACAGCCGCACGGATCGATCTTTAAGGTTAAGCAACGCTTGCCAAGGTTGGTCTGTGGATGGGTGACCATCTTAACATAACGAGTTTCCTCCGTGCCTCGGAAAGCATGTTAAGCCGTTGGTCCCGGCTGTCATTTGTAGGTCTTTGGCAGTCGTTACGGGTTGTCAGAAGCCAGTAAACAGTCTTGCCATGAAGTACCGTATTACCCAGTTAATGGGTTGTGGAGGTCTGGTAGGCAGCCGCTCCACGTAAAAAACTGGTATTCAGCTGAATCTGGTTTGACTGGAAGCCGACCCCAATATAGTTGGGAAAAGGCTAGGCAGATGATGAGCCCGAAGGATCGCCAAACTGAAGTGGCAGTTGGCAGGGTACATTGCTCGCAAAACAGATGGTCGATGGGGCCGAAAAGTTCTGGAGTGGCGAACGCGTAACGGAAGTAGCAGCTTTAGAAGGCCTCCCTCAAGGTGGACCGATGACCTGGTGAGGGTTGCGGGTAGCCGACGGATGGAAGAAGCACAGGACCGGTTGTTGTGGCCACACATGGGGGAGGCTTATGTCCAGCTGTGGACGTCTGTCGGCTGATATAATAAAGTGACAATGTGTCTGAAATGTTGCGTAAATCACTTTGTTTTGCATTAGAATTCGGATGGATCACCAAAAGTTTATTGGAATATTTGGCAGCACGCAGCAAACATAATTTGTCAGCTTTCTCGGCAAGCTTCGCTGAGATAATCAATTCTACACTCAAACTCTCAGCACTATTTTACCGAGATCGCTCCTGTTTCAATGATTCCAATCATTCATCAAGCGTCCAGTTACATGGACGCTTGAGTCACAAGACCGCAGCAGTTTTACATCACTAGGAACAAAGAAGTGAATAATATAAATTAAAACAACCGCAAACTTCATTTGAAGAATTCCTATCAAAAATCCTGCTACTCTATTGTATATCTAACGTATTTCGGAAAATGCACTTCGATTCCTTTGCCCACAGTTCGCTTTTATTTTAAGGGCGCTCTCTTGAAAAAGCTTAAGCGTGCAGCAGATGAAGCAGTTTTTCGTCGGCATCTGAAAAAATATATTCTAATCTAAATGATATGGTACGTAATTTGGTTTAGCCAGAATTTATGTATCGGTATCAAGTAATAAGAAAAAAAACACAATATCACCTCCAAATCGTTGAGATGAAACCATTTTACTCCATAATTTTTTAACAAAAGATTAAACAAAAAATATATACTGCTTTGCAATACAAAAGAAAATAATTTGGTTTTTTTAGTCTTTAAAAATATGTATTAATTTTTAACCGAATTCAAAAAAAGGAGGAGGTTCTCAATTCGGTTGTATTTTTTTTTATGTTTGTTTCCTCACAACTCCGTCATTTATTAACTGATTTAAAAATTCTTGTTTCATCTAAAAGGGTATACTTCCCGATTGGTCTCATTGTCACCATGGCAGAATCTGATCATCCCATGAAAATCGAGGGCAACCCTTAAATTTTAAAGGCATATGCAATGTTTTTCATTAACTTTCTAACGCAATTCAGATATTTGTACCTAGTAATCATCATCTAATGTTGCTAAGCTGATGATGGAAGGTATAAATTAGGATCTGATGATGAGATCCCATGAAAAATGTTTGTTCAGCGATATTTTCGCCAATTGTCAGCCGATTTGGATGATTCTTTTTTTGTTTGGAAGAGTATTTTACTGGACTGGTCTTTTTTCAATTTGGTGAAGATCTGACGACGAACTTCGGAGATAGGCAACGGAAATCTTCAATAAATGATAGAAAATGGATCGGGATTACTGAAATCGCATGAGTTTTTTGTTGTGTTAACACCAGTTTTAACATAACATCGCGCCTGCACGCTGTTAATGGGTACCCAGAGCAGAAGGAGTCATTTGATGATTTCCCATCCTAAAAAAAAAAAAAAAATTAGGTACCACTGAAACGTAAAAATAAAAAACCTTTTACAAAAAATACAACCGACTTCCAAAAACAAAACACTACAAGGTATAAAATAACTTCTGAAAAAAGAAATGAACTTTAATTTCGGAAGCCGGTGTCAAAAAGCGAAAAAATAACCAAAAACATCATATTTTTATTTAAAAAAAATGGGTAGCAGAGTGGCGCGCTGAGGTGTAGTTGGCTCCGTTTGTATGCACAAGATCATTGGCATGTATACAAGCCTTAAGCGAATCGTAGGCAAAGGAATCGAATTCCGAATTTTAGTAATGCAACTAATTTGTGACACATTGTGGATGTGATTTTATGACACATTCGGGGGCCATACACAATTGTCGCCGCTGGCTTTACAGCTATCTATCGTATTCTGTACTCTATAGTAAGATTCTGATAAAATCTCACACATTGGTGTTATTTAAAAAAGCTCTAATAGGTAGTATTGTTAAATGTTTTATGTTATTCACCGTTTTAATATATTACCTATTTTATCGGTTTTTTCAATTTCGTGACAACTGCATTCTATTCTTCTGAGTTGTTCGCAAGTTTTCGCCGACTCTCCCAATAAAATGTTAAGTAAGTGGAATATCTAGATTTTTAGTTAGTTTATTTATTTTATGAAGATTTTATTCATGTTATACATGTTTATGGTCTCAGCAGATGTTTGCTCTACATCGCGTGGGCATAATTTAGATGAATCTTTTTCGTTTATCGCATAGATCTGTCGTTATAGTCTTTTCTCTATCGCAAGATAAGTGCCTGTCCATTACAGCGGAGCGAGGCAGCTGAGCGGAGAAACGGAGAAATTATAACCAATAGAATTGCATAAAATATCCGCACCACGTGAGTCACTGACATGATTGGTTAAAATTTCTCCGTTTCTCCGCTCCGCTGAAATGGCACCCTCAATGCCCGTAGAGGAGTGGGAGAAGAGTTTCTGGAAGGACTTGGGAAGGCCTCGTCCCGGTAGTAGGATAGTATTGGCAAAAAAGAAAGACTAGGCACTGTAGCGCTTCTTGCTTGACTATTGAGGTTAACTTTACTAGCCGAACCAAATAAAAAGCCCGTTTCTTGAAGTGGATAGAAGAGGACCGAAGTGTAATCTACCAATTCTTACACGTCTCCGCTTCTTATAAATGTCACTCAGTTCTCATTTTGCAACCTCTGCACATCTCCATGGCCAAGTGAAAAGTGCCAAACTCGCCGTCGACAAAAGTCTCCCTTGCGATATAGCTAGGTCTTGCGTAAACCATGCGGTTGGCAAGTAGGTACACGGCCATATTTACGGTTTTTCCAAAGCCAAAGTAATTAAAGGTGTATCACTAATATAAATACGAGTATATGTAAGCCTTGGTGATATTGCGAGGAGAAACCTCTATCGCAACAGTTTTATTACCCAAGTAGTAAGTTCAAGTTCATAACAATCAAGGTTAGCTGTAGTAGTACAGTAGGTATGCTGAGTGAGTTGATGGGATTATAGTTGGCAAAAACAGAAAATACATTTATTCAGCACGTATCACGATTGTAGGACAAACTGTTTTTCAAACGTCAAAAAGGGTGCCTCGCGTCTGCGCCATATAGTAATTGGTTTGGTAGTAGGCATATATGCCAGACAATAAGAAAAAAATGTGAGTACAGATTGTAAAAGAATGAGGAAATCAAGAGATCTGGAGCAGGAGAACCCAGATAACCGACAAAAGAAGAACGAAGAACGCAAGAAGGTCTGACTGCTGGGTAGGGCACATTGCTTGAAAACCGAAAGGCCAATGGGCCCGAAAATTTTTGGACTGGAACTGAACAACGCAAAATTCGAAGGTTTCTCACCTTCCTTTTTTTTTTTTTACTATTGATAGGCACGCGCTTGACCACCATCTCACCTGATGGTAAGCGATGATGTGGTCGAAGATGGAGCACGCTTGCCTAGAAGTAACCTATTCACTCTTGACTTAAAAACTCCCAGGTTGTAGCTATCGGGAAACACAGACTCCGGCAGGGAATTCCACTCCTTAGCTGTACGCATTATGAATGTGTTCCCAAAACGTTTTGTGCGCGTGGATGGGATGTCCACCATGTACCGGTGGCGCATCGCCGTTCGTCTTGTGGTCCGATGATGGAACGGGCTTGGCGGAATTAAATTATGCAATTCCGTCGCACATTCCCCAAAATGCAACCGGTAGAAAACCGACAAGCCAGCAACTCGTCGTCGATGCTCAAGACTTTGGAGCTTCGTCGCGACGAGCCCCTCATTGCCAATGATCCTCTTGGCTCGTTTCTCAATTGACTGAAGGGCATCAAGCTGGTATCAGGCAAATCCGTCCCAAAGATGAGAGCAGTATTCCATACACGATCGAACTTGCGCTTGATAGAGTTCAAGTTGAGTTATGAGGAGCAAAAAGCTGGTCAATTCGAGGACTGGTCAAGGTTAGCCTATGACTAGCTGTGGACTGTGTAGTAGTCAGTCTTTCGGCTAAAATTATTTATTCAACCTTTTCTAGCAACAAGGCATCCCATACCAGTCTTTGCCTACCTTTGAATTATGATAATATTTTTAGTCTCGCTCTATTAAATAGCAACATTGTCACTAGTTCCTTTGTAAGGAAATATAACATGCTCGTGAAGTGGTGATAAATGATAAATCTATTTAAGAGGTCCGGTGACAAACAGTTATTTAATTTACTATGATAATATTTTACATTTCTTTGGACATCATTTTAATAAAAGCGTCGTTGGTGTGGTGGCCGTAAAGATGTTTTTAATTCATATGCAAAACTACATCAAAAGAAAGAAAGACAGTCCCTCCGCCCCCCCGTCACCTTGTGTTTGTGTCAGGCGGGAAAAACAACCGACACGCGGTGTACCTAACACTTTCCAGCAAGACATCCATTTATTAAGTTTAATGAACTTGTGTTTACATTATGCTGGCTTCTGACAGCGGCCCCACCTCGAAAAAAGTAGCCTTTGTCCTTCTCCAAGGTCTAATCTATCTCTGTACCGAATTTCATCCGAAACCGTCCAGCCGTTTACGACGTGAAGAGGTAACAGACAGACAGAGTTAATTTCCCCTTAATAATATTAGTATGGAAATGGATTTTGAAATAGTTTAAAAGTAAAACACAGAATTATAACACCCCGCTCGAAAGTATTGTTCCTTCTGAGATTTTAAAAAGAAAAACTTTACATTTATAACACTGGCAAAGCGGCAAAAAAAAAAAAAAACATTAGTTGTAATGTTGATTCGGCCTGTGATCTTAATTAAACATTTTAGACGCCCATAATCGTGACGGATATTATAGAAAGGCTCATAATTTACGTTTTTGCCATAAAGACAATTAAGATTATATCCATTTTGGCAGCTCGTATAATTTAGAAAAATAGTTTATGTGTTTTAAATTACTTTTTGCACACACCTATAATAAAGTCGTTAAAATAAATGGTATGTGTGTATTAGGAGTTTATTATAACGGCTTTGGTTAAATGAAAGTTACTTGTGCGCTTACTTACTTTCTTCTAATTTCTCGGTTCCTTTTTATTAGGGTAATTGACGGAACTGGTAAACGACCGGTTTCCCATTACCTTTAAAGATTACATTCTCAAAGAACCTGACGTTTGAAGTTGCTCGACGAAACTATTTTGAAAATTTTTATGTGTTTTAACCGGCTTCAAAAAAATAAGGTTCTCAATTCGTCTTAATTATGTTTTATATTATTTCATCACCACTGCTCTGAAAACAAACGGTGAAGCAAAACATCGTGAGGAAACCGGCATGTCTTAGAAACAAAAAATTCGAAGACATGTGACATCTACCAACCTGCACTGGGCCCTCACCGAGAGGAGGCCTGTGTCCCAGCAGTGGGAACATTATAGGCTGATTATGTATATATATTGTTTTAATTTCATCGGAACTATCTTGGAGGTGTGACTAGAGGCAAGTCAATACGACTAACCATTTGACCTCCATGGGCAGATCGCACCCGAGGAAGATGTTAACGATCATGATTAAATTAGAAACAATGGATTTTGGTTTTCAGGACTGGTAAGCAGCCGCGTCACGTAAAATACCGGTATTCAGCTGAATCCGGTTTGATTGGAAACCGAACCCAATATAGTTGGGAAAAGGCTAGGCCGATGATTGATTTTGATGTTAAGACAGATCTATTCCTGCGTTAAGGCTTGTATGATCTTGTGCATACAAACGGAGCTAACTACGCCTCTACGCTACCCCCTTTTTATTTTTTATAATAACAGTAATTAATGTTTTTAAAAAAGTAACAAAACCCAATTATTTCCGTTTGAATTGAAAAGCAGTAAACATTTTTTTTACACTCTTTCGATAAAAAATGGAGGAGCAAAATGGTTTCATCTCAACGATTTGGAGGTGATTTGGTGTTTTTTTTCTTATTATGTGATAGCGATAGACAAGTTCTTGGTAAACCAAATTACGAATTATGATTCGTAATTTGGCTTAGCCAGAATTTGACTATTTGACATGAAGATTTTTCTATTTGTCGTGTAGATTACCGACTATTTTTTTCAGATGTAATTTCAAGCTTTTTTCGGAGAGCAACCTTAAATTGGTTTTCAGTCATTTCTTCAAGGAACAGTATCAAAAACTAAATAAAAAATCTTACCAAAACGGCGCAGCAGCTGGCACAGAAACACATACCGTTCATCAAGTTTTAGACTAAATACATGAAACTAACCATTTCTCTCAAATCCACAAAAAAATATATTAATCAGGAGGAAATGCTAAATAGTTGTAAAAACCTGTCATACAAAACGAATGCTGTTTTAAGATCGTAAAATACCTCATTTCCGAGATTAGTATAAATTGTCTCGTGATAAAATATTGGGACAGCAAATATTCTATTAATACATTTCTTATTAATTGAGAAATGATAACATGGCTGTTTCTTTTTTGTGAATTATGTTATTTGTTAACAGATATGAAAAGGCACACCACAATTTATTTATTGAGCAAAATATCGATGAATTAATTTCATGAAAACCAAAATCGTATTCATTTTAGAAAACAGTTATCAAAATGCATCTGCATTAGGATTAGTCGTCCGAGATCGAATACAAAAATTCGGAGAACTGTGAATAACAGATTAACCCCCTAGTGATGTAGACGGAATAATGTATATCATCGGCCTAGCCTTTTCCCAACTATATTGGTGTCGGTTGTCAGTCAAACCGGATTTAGTTAAATACCAGTTGTTTTACGTGGAGCAGCTGCCTACCAGACCTCCACAACCCATTAACTGGGTAACTCGGTACTTCATGGCAAGACTGGAGTCAGATTTACTGGCTTCTGACAATCCGTAACGACTGCCAAAGATCTACAAATGACAGCCGGGACCAACGGCTTAACGTGCTTTCCGAGGCACGGAGGAAACTCGTTATATTAAGATGGTCACCCATCCTTACAGACCAACCTTGGCAAGCGTTGCCTAACCTTAAAGATCGACCCGTGCGGCTGTATTTAGCCACGAGCTCCTCGTAGTCGGAATAAGTGATGCCCTTTGGTATTTGTGTGTAATTAGACCAGCAAAACAAACATAGGTTTGAGACAATTTCAAATCTTGACTATTATTAGATCAAAAGAACTCTGTAAGTCCTGGAAAGGTAAAATAAAATAAGGCAAGCGTGTAAAAGTACAAGTCTACTTAGTCGAGTTATTATAGGAAAAGTCAGCGAGGATTTGTTGAAAAAAAGCCTTCGAAAACTTTTTAAGGCTTTTATTAAAAAAAGAAAACATGAATTTAAATGCAAATGAACTTATAGGATACCCAGTATCAAGGCAGAAAGGACTTTAGCATCTACATCGGACTAGAATCATATCACCGTACGGAGGTCAGATACGCGCCCACGCAAAACCTCGCGATCAAGTTTATGGGCAAAATATACGATTATGCGAAAACTTTAATGAACAAGGAAATACTTAATTTTATGGGCTTCCGTTTCTTAGCTATAAAGTATAACGTTTCGTTGTATTTTAGGTATAAAAGAAAGGACTTCATTAAGATAAAAAAGTCCATTACTTTTTTAACTGTAATTTTGTTTATTACAACGTTGACAGTTTTTTGAATTATGAACTAATGGAGAAAACTGCCATCGGCAATCTATGATTTATACCAAACAGATAATTAGGAACTTTTCTTGTTTCTAGTGAACCCTAAAAATAACAGCGAATAAACCACAGAGCACTGAGAAACTTCGTCGGCCAAGCCTAGAGATAATAATGTCCAAACCATATACTCGTACACCAGAAACCTGGCGTGTGTTCCGAAAATATAGGTAACCCAGTATACTGGCCAGTGCTCGTAACGTCTATATGGCGTCGGATTCTTGACGTTATGAGCACTGGCCAGTATACTTGGTTATATTTCGGAACACACGCTTAGTAAACAAGGCTGTCAAGCGACAGGTGACCGATGACAATCAGATGAAGTCAAGGTTCCGAATATCCAAATAAAAAACGGAACAGTTACAGCATCGTGTGTCTGCCTTTCTGATTGTATGTCTGTTACTACAATGAGACGCCCCGGGCGTCGGGATTCGGAGGGTGATTCCCGGCCAACATAGACGCGGGCCTGCAGGCCTCGCCGTCTAATGAGGACTAGGCTCGGGTCGACGGTCTGTTGTGTTCCACGTGCGACTCAAATAGATGTCAGCATACTATGCAGACGGGGCGGGTAAGGGCCAGTGTCTGTCAGGGTTGCAGAATTTGTCCGAAACAATCACTACGGCCCTGGAACGCAAAGAGTATTAGGAGGAACACGGATAGGTTTTAGTCAGTAGGAGTCTGACACTGACTAAAATCAACCACTCTATCATTTTATAATTTCCCATCCTTAGGTACAAAAAAATGGCGTGTCAGCGAGTGTCACCTCTTAAAAATTGACATCCCAGTGACAGCTGAAACTAGTAATGAAAGTTATAGAAATGATATCCCTAATCGCTCCGGACGCCGCAACTCCGTGGTCTATGGCAAACACTCTATTTTTTTAAAGTGTGTTATCTCCGTATACCGGTGTAGATGTTCGATATAGCGCCATTTGTCAGAGAAATTAAATTGTTGAACGAAAACATCCATTTATTTTGAAGATTAATTTGCGTTTTTGCGAGAAAAGTGTCACTTAATTAATTACTTCTATGTAAATATGTTAATTACATTACTTTTAATGTTATAAATAAACGCTTCAAATTAATACTCGTCTACTAGAACAGGGTTCCTTATGATGTTCTCTTGCAGCGTTTTTCAATGAACGATCCTTTTCCTAATCTAAACGTAAAATCAATCACACTTTTCTAACAGAAGGTTCAACACACACAAACACAAAGATTGCCAAGTTTGACTGAAACTGCCAAAATGATGGAAAAGTCCTGTACGGATTGTCTTGGGAATTAAAAATACACAAACTAATAGCTGGAGGAAAAACTATGCGTTCTTCGTACAACGACCACAGTAATCTATACCGATTCGACTAAACTGGCCACAATTGTAGTCGTCATCACGTCCCTAAAAGGCACGGGAATGCGCAAAAGTGCCATAAAAACCCCAAATCTCACACAATCTGCGGATCAGCAAAGTCTGATAACCTAAAGACACGAAAAAACATCTGATAGTAAGTACCTGTTTACTGGTCAAAGTTCCTTCCATTTAACTGTACTGGCTACCAAAAACATGACTCCTGGGGCTCCATCACGCGACTTGAAAACCCAGACATGGCTATAAACTTTGTGTTTGCGCAATCTGAGTATAATCAGAGGGTAATAAACACCATGTTAGTAAAACATACGTCTGTACCGCGAATAGCACCGTTATTTTCTGGTATAGCGATGGTCTACATTCAGTTGTTTTATGATCTGCTCATCCTGTTTCCATTCTTTTGTTTCGTTTTTTTCTGTTTCCTTAGGTAGTACGGTTCCATTGAAGCCAGTTTCTCGTCAGTTTTATTTTGTCGTTTCCATTCCGTTGAGATGGCAGGACGACTTGAATGTCTTCCTTGGGAATTGGCAAGAAGAGGCACAGAAATAGGAACGGTGGAAAGAGGAGGCCTTTGCCCAGCTGTGGGATAGTTCAGGCGTAGGTATAATATTATAATAATTTTGTTCCGGACTGTGGATTATTGGATTTAAAACAAAAGTCTAGATTCCAGATGGACTTTCGAAATTAATTGCGCAGTTGATATAGAGGTAAGTTTCGGCCTTACTCCGAAGTGAACTGAACGTATTTTTACAGACAAGTAACTGAAATTCAAACCACAGAAGGCAATAAAACTTAAACAGGAAAACCACAAAGAACAAAACTGAAAAACCAAATAGCTACACGTTAACGTTGTTCTATGAATAAAACGGTAAAATGATACAAAAGTTCTTCACAAGTAAGCCATTTGTTTCTACCTACTGTTTATTTCAACCATACATTTTGATACGGGTATCATATTTCGAAATTAGAGTTCACAAATATATTTCTAGATTTAGGAACGCAGTCAAAGTGTGGGGCTGGTGTCATCGACCATATCGATTTCAATCATCTGGCGCCCGGGGCAAGTTTATCATTTGCCTATTAATTAATTGAAGAATCTACAGGTCAAGTGCGATTTATTGGAGACAGGATTACAGCAGCAATATATCAAGTTATCCTGGCTTGATACATTTCGAACTTGCAAAATATTTTTTTAGTCTCGTACCTAAAGTTTATATTTATTTTACTAACATCGCGTGCGAAAACGTGGTTGCATTTCAGACAGATCATCTTTAGATATAAAGTTGTTACTGGACAGAATGCTGTCGCGAAAGGGCTTTTAACAAAAAATGAAGGTCGAGCATCAAATCGAAAGTCTTCACGATAAATAATGAGAAGATAAACCGGATCTTTGTAATTACAACACTCGTAGAGATCAAGTTCATTATCTGTTACTTAACAATCAAGATCAAGGTCAATATCATTGTCCATTTGGTAATCACTGAGGCGCGACAGACTAAACATCATATATTCTTCGTTTATGTTCAGGAAGGTGACGTAAGAAATATCTTTGGCATTATTTTCTTTAACTACTATATTGGCCACGCACTTACGCATCTGTTCACTAACATCTTAATTGAGGTTTTCCAGGAAACCCTTAGGATTAAGACAAATCACTTCTCCTGTCAGTAGACAGCACTTCCTATCATCATTTGAATATTTTATAATAAACATCTTCCGGTCTACTGATACGGTATTGTTTTCAATTTTAACGACTGCCTCACTTCCGTGGGATTTTTTCCAAATAAAACCTCAATGTCTCTGGTTGCCAGCGCGTGGGGCATGACCTCCACGCCCGACCTATAAAGATGCTGTCGCAAAAAAAATAAAACACATTTTAACGGAACGTACAATAAAACATGGCGGTTTTGCGAGTATTGTTTTTTGCCATCGCACTTGCGGGATGCAGCCCGACCCTAGCCGAAGGTGGTAATTTTTTATCGATACTCTATAATCTTGTTTGTGGTGTCACGATCAATCGATAAAACTTGCAGTTTCGATGTCGATACCGTTAGGTAATTGCCGGTAATTGTCTCTTGTGTAATTGGGTGGTCTACTTAGACGACATTGTGGGTTAGGTTAGGATGGGTCACCGCGAATGTGTTACTCAGAATCTTCATTTTGCTATTTTTTGTTTAATTCCGAGCAAGTTTGTCAATAGCTACTTTAGATCGAAGATAAACTGTCATAACTACTTAAAGCTGATTTTAATTAAATTACTTTTGCCAAATCCGCCAACCAGATATTAGCAAGTTTCGAAAGTCGTAAAGGAAGCTTCTCCAAACGTTAGTGGCATACTTTAAGCTAGTGGGAGGTTCATCTCACCCATAAATAAAGGCGTGAGTCCTACAAACGTTTCGTACTCGTATAATTGGATAATTTCTAAAACATGATATCAAGCGGATGTGCAAAATGGCCACTCCTTTTGTGATGCCGCATATCGTAACGTTACACTCCCAAAAAATATAGATTTTCACATACGCAACCAGAATGTGCTACATTCCAAACAAAAGAAATGTCGGTTACAGATCATTATAACTTAAACCATAATTTTTCATTTCCAGAAGCTGAAAATGTCCAATCTGACAGTTTAGTGAGAGAATCTCGTACGCTGCACCAAAAGAAATTATGTAAAAAATATGGAATTTGCGGACAACAAGGGGGTTATGGTGGTTACCAGGGTTACCAAGGACACCAAGGATACCAGGGATACCAGGGTTATCAAGGATACCAACCACCAATCAACATTGCCATCAGTCAGTCTCAATCTTCTGCAAATGAGGGAGGAGGAGGACACGGCAGTGGGTACTTTCCCAACAACTATCAGTACAACAATGGTTACCCAAACCATGGCTACCCTAACCAAGGTTACAACCATGGTTACTCTAGCCAAGGCTACAACCAGGGATACTACAACAGGCCAGGTTTTGGAAACGGGTATGGAGCATACAACAACCAGTTCAATGGGAACTATTACTCAGGTGCTCCCAATGGAGGTCATGGAGGATATGGTTTCCAAGGTCCCTTCGGTTTCAGAGACGACCATGATGGTGTAGGAGACTACGATGATGGTCATGACTACGGTTATGGTCGTTCGAGTGCCAGTGCAACGGCTGTTGCGGAGAGCAAAGCTGCATAGATTTATGAAGTTTAGACGTAGTGTTAAAATAAAAGGGTGTTATGTCGATTAACGATTCGATATTGCTTTGTTTGTGTTTTATTTTTAGTTATGATTGTCGACCAATCAAGTTTATGTAAATAAGTTAATGATGATTTATGGACCCATTAATGAGTGAAATACTGTGATATGCTGTTACTAATTAAGATAGAAAATAATATGCAGGTTCCGTACGAATGAAATATATCGGGTGTCATTTCTTGAATTATGTGATCAAAAATGTTGAAGTCTTTCTCGATCCAATAAATCATATTTTTTACCAAAAGTTTTTCTTTATTTTGATTAAAATCTTTTTGAACAATTTTGACGACGGCATTATGATAATCGTTCTAACTCCATATAAAGGTTTATTGTTGATAAATGTTTCACATCCTCTATAAAATTAGGAATTTTATGCTTAGGTATAATTTTTAGATTATTTGCCTGTTTTATCAGGTCTATGACCTAGGTGGTAATTTCACAAACAGATGCAGCTTCTAAATTATTGATTTGTGGACATCATTAAGTTTGATTGCCATTGAGAACATGTTGCATCGACTCGTGCAACAAAATTTACTGAGAACCAGAGCAAGATACTTGACATTTACTATTTTCAAAATATAAGAGTCATCTGCCTAGCCTTTTTCCAACTATATTGGGGTCGGCTTCCAGTCAAACCGGATTCAGCTGAATACCTGTGTTTTACGTGGAGCGGCTGCCTACCAGACCTCCACAACCCATTAACTGGGTAACACGGTACTTCTTGGCAAGACTGGAGTCAGATTTACTGGCTTCTGACAATCCGTAACGACTGCCAAAGATCTACAAATGGCAGCCGGGACCAACAGACCAACCTTGGCAAGCGTTGCTTAACCTTAAAGATCGACTCGTGCGGCTGTTATTATTTAGCCACGAGCTCCTCGTCATTTTTTTTTTCAAAATATAATAGTAAGTATTCTCAATAAATTGTAACCTACGAGCATGAATCTACATAATGTTAGCTTTCAACACAAACTTTCAAGTTCTATGACCTGGGATAATGCTTTCATGAAGAAATTCTGGTCTTGAATTTATAATTTCTCAGCATTTCTATGGCTTTTTACTGCCTTTCCAGTTAAAGAGCAATGCAAATCTTAAGGAAAATAAAACTTTGAACTGAATCCAACACTTCAGGATAAGGACAAGAATAACTTTCACTATGACGATGGGAAACCTAAATAACTTTGTCTACAAGTAATTTAGAAGTAGGCTGCACTACACTACCTCAATGTTTTTATTTTACCTTTTTGTTTTTTAAGGTTGGAAAATCATCATGACTCCTTCTGTGCTGGGTGGAGTGGAAGGGAGTGTCAGACTCTAACTGACTAAAACCCATCCGTGTTCCTCTTAATGTCCTTTGCGTTCCAGGGCCGCGGTGACTCTTTCGAACAAATTCCGTAACGTTTCTTTTACCTAGGGCTATTTTAAGATCATACAGACCGGTCCACCAAACGGATGTAAAACGAACGTTACTGACCATCACATAAAAAGAAGTACTTCCCGTAGGAAAATTATTTGAATAAGTTTCTATTAAACTGTCTCATTTATCTAAATCGGCTTCATCAAATAAAAAAACTTCATTAACATAAGAGATAATTTCTAGTTGATTTCTTTATTAATTAACACACACTGTGACATTTATGTGTTTCAAGCTAACATTATGAACCACACGATTGAAAAGATAATTAAAAATGATATAAAGCTTTCTGTCGTCCTCTTCAAATAAGAAAATATTTTAATTATTTGAGAATCCTTTTTTTTTTCTTTTTCTAAATGAACTGACTCAATTTTATTACGGCCAATTAATCAGTTGTCTTATCAATTTAAAGATGATACTCTTACAATTTATGGTATCGGATCACCTATTCCCATCAAAAAATGTTTACCGTAACTCGTTAGATAAATTTTGTTTATGAGTGTCAATGGCTTTGGGTGTAGTGGTGACCCAGTCAGGTTTGCAGGTTTGAGTGGGGGGGATCTGGTATATATAAGCTGAGGGTTCGGTGTCACAATCATCCACAACCACCCGCAACCACCTGAAGAAAGGTCTAGACATCCTTGAAAGAAAAAACAAAGATGGCCGCTAAAATCATCGTCCTTGCTACCGTACTTGCTGCTTGCAATGCAGTACCCGTGTGGTACGACGGTAAGTGATGCAATACTAATTGAATTTGATCTTAACGTAATTGATTTGCAATGACTGACAATTTTCTATCAAACTGAAATTTCCAGTACTGCATGAGATTCAAGAGATTCGGGAGATTCTGGCTCATGTACATTTCTAAATGTTTTGACAAACATTGCATTCACCATCCCGTTTACTACATTATTTATTAAAAACAAATCGATTACATTTAAAAGTAGGATGACCTTCATATTTATCTCATTCTGATTTTGTACCTTTTTCAGAACTTCCTGGTGTGATCATGAGAATCGGCCGCTCTCCCAGCATCTCGTACGGATTCGGCAGTGGCTTCAGCAGCAACATCGGTGGCATCTCCCACTCCACTGGCATTGGCGCCGCCTTCCAGTCCGGTGAAGGAGGTGAGGCAGTGGGCTACGGCAGCGGATCCACTGACGGCGGTTCATACGCTCGCGGTGTAGGCATTGCCAACAGCCACCCCGTGCAATACCACCAGCACCCCACGTACCAGCCTGCTGCTCCTCGCCCTCACTACGAGTCCTCGGTCGCCTCCGCCCAGAACTACGGCAACTACGGCAACGCTGTGTCTTCCGCCCAGTCCCTGGGTAACAACAACTTCGGATCCGCTGTCTCCTCCGCTCAGAGTGGTGGCCCCGCCCGCTTCAACAGTGCTGTGTCCTCCGCCCAGAACGTTCACGGATACGGATCTGCCCTTTCCTCTGCTAACAGTGGTTACGGATCAGCGCTCTCCTCAGCTCGCAACTCTGGCTACGGATCTTCCGTGTCCTCTGCCCAGACCGCGGGTCACGGTGGTTACGGTTCAGCCGTGTCGTCTGCTCAGAACATCGGCGGAATCGGCGCCAGCACCGCTCAGGTGGCTCAGCAACGCGGTGGTGCCATCCAGCACAGTGGCGCTACCAGCATCAACGCTCCCGGTCTCCAGGCCGCCCACTCTCACGCCGTTAACAGCGGATTCTACTAATGTGTTTGTCAGGATGTAAAAAGATGTTGAGACGACAGTCAAACTTGTCTCAATATCTTTGGGAATCTTGTAATTATTTATTTTGTGGAAAAATCAATAAAAACCTTGATTTTTAAATCGTGTTTATTGTTTAAAAATATCCTTAATCTATTCACCAACTATCACTAATATTGGGATCGGAAAACTATTTTATGAATTACATTTAATTGCACATTAATTCACTATTAATTAATACTTTCCATATTCTGCTGTGTTGTCAAAAGTTGCAACGTTTTTGGGCTTTTTATCGAAAGGAATTGTTTTGTCACTACTTCCAAAGTTTTCAGCTTTTTTGGCATTGTTATCAAAATTATCAGTGTTTTTTGCCCTGTTATCAAAAGTAACTCCGTTCACGCTTCCATACACATGACCATTATCACTAACTGCAGTTGCACTATTCACTTGGCCATTGCCAGGAAAGTTAGGGTTATAGAAGCTTTCAACATTTCGAACCCAGTCTTTGAGTCCAAAGTCATTGAATCCAAATCCCTCGGGAGCAATAGGGAATGTAAAGATTGGTAGGAATGGTCCAGTGGATGCCGACGCAAAGCTCCTTCCTCCTCCTGCTAAAGCTTTGCCGGGGACTGCAATGCTGTAGCTAGATTGCACTGCACCTTGAGGTCTTTGTGGCAGGTTGTTGAATGGCCGATGTTGTTCTTCATCATTCAATTGTGTGAACCCTGATCTTGTAGCAAATTGTTGAGTAAAATATTTCTCCACATTGGGATCGGAAGATGATATCGCCACTATAGATTCCCCGTTAGGTGTTGATTCTGAAACAATTGTAGTAGTTTAATAACTAGGCACTTTACTAGTTGAAAGTTCAAATACTTTATCATCAATACTATAAAATTTACAAGAAACAAAAAGATAAGAGATATTTTAAAACATCCCAGACCTTTGTATTTTATAAATTTATTGAAAGAAATTGCACTTTTCGGATTTCATTACAATTGTCCTATTGCAGATCAAAGGTCTCTTTAATACGGAAAAGGTAATGATTTTTATCAACGAAATTTTAAATTGTTTTTGACTGGATATATTATTGATATCCACGTTAGTAATAGCTGAACTGTTGCAACTTTAAAAATATTATTTACCAGCTATACAAAACAACATTTTATGGGACAGAAATTCACTCATACAAAAACCAGTCACATTAATAAACTGTCACAAATAACACTCACCTTTGAACACAACAGGAACTGCGTCCACCACCCAATTTACAGCAAAAACTGACATCAAAGCTTTTAATACAAACATAATGTGTCCTTTCAATACAACTCCGTACTCATAACTAAGAATCTATAAAGGAATAAGTGCTGAGATCACAATGAACGGTTTATATAGGAAGCTATGGGTCGAACCAATGGTTTATTACATCCATTGTAAGGTGAATGACCCATCTTACTGTCTCAAACGAGATTTAGAAATGTTTGAAGATTAATATCTTCAGCTAAGTCTTAAATCACGCTTGCTATAGAGAATGTAGATATAGCAAATGGCGATACAAGTTCAATGCTATTAGTTGCACGGTGGGTTTCGATCGGTTGATGTAACGGCCGATGCAGTTCTGTGTTCTTTAGAGTTCTCTTGTTGTTCTCTTTTTAGAGATTAAGTTATTGCTTCATTAATTTTTGGTCCTGGTTTGTTATTAAAAATAAATGTTTATTCTTTCAAAATGCTTTGTCTACACAATTTTATGGCTCTTGGCCAACAGCTCCATACCTACGTTATCTAATTTGCATTAAGTCTCCTCATGTTCTCACTGCTGGGATTGAAGCCTCTTCCCTTTGAAAGGGAGGGGCAGTTGCATTCAACCACACCTTTTTGAATTTCGATTCTTAAAAAAAATATATTTTTAATTCATTTAGCACCTGACTGTAGATAAACCTGAATGGGAGTGTCAGGCTTTTTGGCAAATGATAAAAATTATTCAAGTATCCATAAATTAGTCTATTAAGTGCTCAAGTTTTTAAGATCTTGACATTCTCGTGCGATACAAGGACAAGACCAATCCAGTGTTAGTCATATTCAGGTTTGAGAGAGATCACTAACCTATCTTTTTAGATGAAGTATTTCGTCTAATATTTCTTCTTTATCATAATTCCATAAATTATACCCTATTGTTGCTATCTATAATCTATGCAATCTGCCTTTTTTTAAGGATGGGAAATCATCAAATGGCTTCTTCCGCTTTGGATGGGGCAGAAGGGAGTGTCAGACTAAAGCCGTTTGCGTTCCAGGGCCGCAGTCACTCTTTCAAACAAATTCGGCAAAAAGTAAGCTGCTTGGCCTTTCCTCAACTTATTGGAGTCGGCTTCCAACTTAGCTTAACTGAATGTAGCTGAATACCAGTATTTAACATAGAACCAATGCCTATCTGACTTACACAACCCACAAACTAACACGAAACCTATTAGCAAGACATATGCCAGATTTTTCTGGCTTCCGACTCTCAGTATCTATGTAATGGACGCCCCCCGGACCGAATCTCGACAAGCGTTGCTTAACCTGGAAAACAAACAGGTGCGGCTGTTAATATATTAAGAGACGATCTCCTTACATACCTAATCATGCCATGCATATAGTAGCTACCTAGGATTGAGAATTTTTGAGAACGGTCTTGTTTTAAAAGTTACTAAGTATTACATCACTACATAGTATAAAACAAAGTCGCTTCCGCTGTCTGTCTATCCTTATGTATGCTTAAATCTTTAAAACTACGTGACGGATTTTGATGCGGGTTTTTGTTAAAAGATAGAGTGGTTCTCGATGAAGGTTTTAGTATATAATTTTTAACCGCGCGAAGTCAGGGCGGTTCGTTAGTTAATAATAAAACTATTAAGTTTTAGGTCTGAATTATTACACAAATTCATTTAAAAGCCTTGCCTCGGCAGCCTTCTGCCGTTACGCGTCTGATTCGGCGCCAAACTGTCTAGTGCGTTATAAGGTAATTAAAATAGACAAGCATCATTTTCAGCTTCTGCGTTTCGACGTATTCTTGAGTTCGAAATAAAGGATTCAAAAAAAGAATAAAGGACTATAAAAACTTTTTTACAAAAAAATAAAACTGACTTCCAAAAACAAAACACTACAAAGTATTATATAAGTATCTGAATTGCGTTAGAAATTTCATCAAAAACATTGTATGTGAAGATTATACAATTTGAGGGTTTTCCTCGATTTTCATGGGATCCCATCATCAGATTCTGACTTGGTGACAATTGTATTTTTTTAAATCGGTCTACAATTGGCGAAGAAATCGGTGAACATACATAAAAAAAATACATACAGCCGAACATAGAACCTCCTTTTTTGAAGAAGTCGGTTAACAATAAATAAATCGAAACATTTTCAAAATGTAACGCAAAAGAAGAGTAACACACACAAACAACAAAACAAGCCAAAATCCATCGAGCCGTTCAGGCCGCATACGTACACACATACATACTTACCTACTCTCGCAAAACAGAAACCTCCTTCTGGAGCAGTCGGGTAATTAGATAGGTAGTGAATGCAATGCCTAAGGCATTAAGTCCGCCATTGTACCTTAGTGCATGTAGTTTTAACTCAGTCATGATCGTCTTCATTTTTCTGCTCCTGTCCATAATCAAACTCCAAAATTCGTTCACAACAATTTTCTTAAGGCTGCTCTCTCGAAAAAAGCTTAAAACAGTGTGCAGATGAAGCAGTTTTTTGTCGGCACTAACGTCGGCACGAAATTACATCTAAAAAAAATACTCAGTAATCTACGTGATATGATTCGTAATTTGTTTAAGCCAGAATTTGTCTATCGCTGTCACATAATAAGAAAAAAAACCACCAAATCACCTCCAAATCGTAGAGATGAAACCATTTTACTCGTTAATTTTTTATCAAAAGGGTAAAAAAATAATACTTATTGACTGCTTTTTAGTACCAACGAAAATAACTTGGTTTTGTTACTTTTAAAAACATGAGTTATTTTCATTATAAAAAAATAAAAATAGGGGAGGCGGTGTAGCGCGTAGAGGCGTAGTTAGCTCCTTTTGTATGCACAAGGTCATTGGCATGAATACAAGCCTTAATTGGCCACAATACATGCCAACCACTGGTCTTTCGGACACTGGCACATCTCTTAAAAATAATATCTAAGCTTTCTAAAGTAGGCTAGTCTTGTGGTTTTCCGTGGATTCCCTACTATTTTGAAATCATAGAATGGAAGCTCGAATTTATTTTTGACAAATTAATTTTGACAGTCAACATTATTCATGCGGTTCATTTGCGAGAACTAATAATATGTGACCTGGGACTTAATTCTCGTATTTTTAAAGAGCGTTCCCATTCGCATCGCGGTATCGTCGTCGTATACTGTCAAAAACACACCTCTTTTTTTCCTAAATTTTGACAGGTTATTGACATCTCAACGAGAATTTCTACTAAATTTTAAACAACGTTCGTATTTGCATCTCATTCGCAATCTGTCAAAAAGCCTAATTTCCGTTAAGGTGAATGCTCCAGGGTAGCCCGCGAAATTCAAATATTTTTATGTTTTTTTGCAATTTGCCGGTCAGTGTGAAGCTGTATGTGGACCAAATGCGATCTGCGACCGTAACGCGTATTTATCTAAAGAATATTTCAGAAATAATCATTCTTTCGAACTACATGAACTTAGAGGGCTATATTGATGATTAAAATGGTTATAATTCTTTAGATAAATACGCGTTACGGTCGCAGATCGCATTTGGTCCACATACAGCTTCACACTGACCGGCAAATTGCAAAAAACATAAAAATATTTGAATTTCGCGGGCTACCCTGGAGCATTCACCTTAAGTTTTTTTGATTGCGACTAATTGCAAATGCGAAATTATCCCTATTTATCATCGAGTATGTTGCGACTACTTGTGAGCAGGGAGGGAGATTGTTTACGAAATATTTCGTAGCGGGAACTCGTGGAACTACGTCGAGAGAAAGTCACAAGCTTGCTCGCTGATGGCAACGTATGTTATATACGTAGTTCACACATAATACTATAGATGTCGTTAGCTGCCTCTAAAATAACATGTCAATGCGTTTTCCGGAAAATTTACGCCAACAGTTAGCGCCACCGCGGCAAGCGGTCTTTGACGTTGAAAACGTTACTAGTTCAACATCTCGTTGACGTCAACTTAACTTACGTAAGGTGCGTTTACACGAGCAATTTTTAAAGCAATTGTTGCTCGGCAATCTGCAGCAACTTCAATAAAATGCGACAATAATTGTTTCAGCAATATCGTTTATAATTGCTCCGTATTGATCACTCTGTGTTTTGTTTTATTTTACAACTAAATAACTCGTGTATCGCCTAGTTTCTTGTAATATCTCCAGATCGCTCAATGTTCTCATTGCAAACATTTCGCCAAATTGACCGTTGCCGTAAATTGCTTGACATTTTGTAACGTTACTATCAACCAGTTTTGCTTTTAGTTGATCAATTTTCATTGGCTGTGTAAACGCACCATTATATCGCAAAATATAAAGCTGCTTTTTGGTAGGTACCTGGACTTGACGACTCAGTGCTGCCACCTGCTGCATGTCTTTTCAGAAAACCCTCATTAAAATGCACCAATCTAGATATTTTCTCGACAAATTCCATTTTTACTGATAGGTAGCCTAAATAGTTCAACGACTTAATAAATGAGATGATTTAATTTTCGTGTATTTCTGCTTTTATCTGATATAGATATTTAGCTATAAATAATATATTAACTGACTAAAATTATGTAAATGTATTCTTTAATTCATTTTCTCAATATAACTTTGATGATAATGCCATTAGAAATAAGTATAGGTATTTTTTTTATTAACTAACCTACCAATAAAACCAGAATGGTTCGATATCAAAATATCCATGACTAAAAATGTTTTTAAGTTTTAGGGTTCCGTACCAAAATGGTAAAAAGGAAGAAAAGGTTATTAAGTTTGCATAGAGAAAAAATCTGAAATTATTGTACAGGATATAAGATTATAAAAAGTTTACGGGAAAATAAAACGATGTCTCTAAATAGCACACTTTTACAGAAATCATCAACGAAAATTACGTTAGTTTCACAAGCGGTCAAGAGATGGTATTGATTGACCTCGCCGATGAAAACATTTCACATTCTATACGATGTTACGGAACCCTCGGTGCGCGAGTGCGACTCGCTTTTGACCGGTGTTTTAAGTAAACGTTACTATGTAGGTATGTATATTAGTCGGGCGTATGGAGTAGTATGTTTGTTACCAGTGATACAAATAGCTCATTCAATCTACTCCAGCTAGTCTATTCTGTAAATAACCATTTCGATATCGAGCTTCACCTGAGTGACAAACCTCACAAAGTGAGCTTTATTACACACAACACAAGGGTCTTATGATTGACGTAATTTGATACTCACCTCGGAATCCGCTGTCGAGATACGAAAATGTTACAGAATAGGTGTACAGGTCTCCAAGGACAGCCACCAACGCCTAAAGGGCCAATTCTACAAAATTTTAGGCAATAAACATTCGCACCGCCGCCGCCGTTGCAATTTGTCAAAACACTTCTTATTTCCAAACATTTTGACAGGATGTGATAGAAGCGAATGCGAACGTTGCTTGAAAATTAGTAGGTAATGGTCCCTCTGGTATGGTAATACTTTAAGTTACACTAGCTTTTGCCCGCGACTTCGTACGCGCATAAGTATCCCGTTCCCGTAGGAAGTTAGGGAAATTCTCTCTTAATTCCCTTTTGAAATCTCCTCCACTGCCAAAATTCAGTGGTATCGCCTGTGCGTTGTCTGTCACTCACTCAATCAGTCAGTAACGGATATTGATTGATTACAATACAAGGAGTACAAAGTAAGGAACCTCCGATTTGTACAGAAGTAAATTAAACTTTTCAATTTAAAAGTATCTAGGCAAAAGCCTACTGGTTGTGTATGTAGGTAGCTACATACACAACCAGTAGGCCTTTGCTCCAATAAATAACAAGTCGATTATTTAGCAAAGAAATATGCTCTCTAAACATGAGCTGATAACTGTAACGCCCACCTCATACATACTGATGATACTAACAAATGAGTCTGCCACAATCTTAATGGATTAATAAGTAGACAAATGTGCTCGAGAACATTCAGATACACCGTTAACCGTGCAATAATAAAATCCAAAAAAATAGCAGATAATCTTCAAAAGAGTGTAAATTTAGGTTTATTCTATAACAAATTATCTTCTAAAATTATTACTTTACGCCCAACTACATGGTATTTTGAAGGCAATTTTAATAAATCACTATGGGCTCCTTTTGAATAGGATGCCGTTTAAAAGTAATTAATGGAGAAACTACAGACAGGTCGTAATAGTAGTAGTTCTTTAATTGCTAGTTATAATTTCACGCCAATTTATTAAAGGAAATGATATAGACCATTACATGAATAACGACAACGGCAGATCGGGAATTATTGAAGAAAAATGTTAGAATGCTAAAACAAGACCACAATATTTCCGCCTCTTAAAAATAAAAGATAAAGTTACAGTAGCAACATAGAAAAGTGACAAAAAACTAGTTGTCACTATCTAATTAATTAATAATTAAGACGAATTAAAAACAACGATGACTCATACACTTATATTTAAGCGAAACGAGGTATATATTCAACGATAAATACTGCACGCATCCAAAAGCGCTCACTAAGACAGGTCGCTCAGATGTGTCTCCGAATTAATGGCTTCCTATATTTTCTACTTTAATTTTATTTAAAAACCTAACGGTGTTCTGAATCACACGAAGCCAAAAGTAACAATGAAGATAAAAGAAAGCAATGATACTGTTAATTTAAATATTTATGCTGAGACTTATAAGGTTATTGAGAAAAGACGAAGCGTAGGAGGCAGGCCACAAGACAATGTCACCGTATATAGTATAGTCACGGCAGACAGAACAAGAAACGAATTTCCTAAAGCTTATTAACAGCTAAGCTGTAAAATTCATGTCAAATATCATAAAATAATTTATATTGTTCACCACCTATAACCTAGGGCACTCAATAGTTAATAGGCAATTTTAATTAAACGCGTGGGCAAAACGATCTGTTGATCAATCCATCAAGATGTCCGTTATATTTGAGAGCTATTCTATATTAACTTTTTACGGTACTCACATTATGTTTTATGGACTTGTCAGACGTGATTAGCAGAGTAAATTGAATATATCAATACATAATGCAACTATTACAGTATAAAAATCTTACAGCACATTAATATTTACAAATACACGAAACGTTCTAATGGTCATATTAAAACCGTTTTCGATATCCACAACATTTTTTGTCGTCTACGAATGAACAATCATAGTACTGTTAACTCAAACCATGGCGGCGAAGAAGAAAAAAATAAAATAATTGCTTCACACAATTGCTTAGCTCCAATAACTTCAAAGTATGATTACTACATTCAAGAACTATAAATGGATAATCAAAACGAAGTTTGTAAAATAATAGTAGAGAAATTATCTTTAAAAACAGATCTGTCGTAGCGTCTATATTAAGAACCGTTTCTTATGCTATAAAGTCGAAAACTTGTAATTTTACGATGAGGATATAAAGTGAGAGATCGATGTTTGTCATGCATTTCTGTTTGGTCTGCAACATGAATAAGATAGGAAGAGTGCTCGTTGTTTATATATTAGTAGTGGCCGCAACGGGAGCAGGTAACTGTAGATACATCCTTTTGTTAATTGTAACCTCTGAACGGAAATCAGATTTGAATATTTTTGTGAATAATTTTATTTTTTTATTAATATAGACTAGAATGTAATATTATAGTTTATTAACATTTTTATTTCTATTTCTAGCAGAACTTAAATCGAAGACTCAATCCAACAGCAAAGTAGAACAGGAAAGCAAGACGAAGGGATCAGGCACAGCCAGCAAAGCGCCTGCTCAGCACCATGTTTCTGCTCACGCGTCTTTTGACAACGGGATGGGTGTAGCCAGCATCGCCGGCGTAGATTCAAGGTACGGCAGAACATCCTCCATGACCGGTGTGAAGTTCTACCCGTCCTTAGACTCCTCCATGATCAAGACTGACAGCAAAGGAAACTTCATCTTCAAATCTACAGATGGTAAAATGCCCATGCCCATCACGATCACAAAGCAAGGCGATGGCGTTTCAGGAATCATCAAGATCATGCCAGGATCAGTATCAGTGTCGTCTTCAGCTAATTCAGGTTCCGCTTCAGCGTCAGCTGGACCCAAGATCCCAGATTTCAATCCTTGGTCTAATTCATTCATGAAACCAATGATGAATGATTTGTTCTTCCCTGATCCGTTCCCAGCGTTTCCTAGTATATCAAACTCAGCGTACCATACAAAAATGTTTGAGCCTACGTACCATAGGGCACCAGAACCATCGTTCCCCAGGATACCACAGCCTTCATTCCCGAGGACATCTCAGCCGTCATATTCGAGGATCCAACAGCCTTCGTTTACGCCGAGGATGCCAGACCCCTGGAAGGACATGTTTAAGCACAGCCTGCCCCAGCATGATGTTATGATGAGTCCTGCATGGTACTATCCGAGCTTCAACCCCTATTTTAACTTCTGGTAATGCGTTTGAAATAAATCGATAAAAACCCTTTTTTGTTTGTATTATTACTAGACCTTTTTTAACGGCGATAGCTCTACGACAGGCATAAACTCATTCTTAGCAGTATCAGTCAGAGTTTTTATAACTTATTACTTCATATTCCCCTTTCTGACATAATATGTAAGCTGGCTGAAAGTAAAAGAATTTCAAATACCAGGGAGCTATCACTAGAAATAACAACAGGCACCAGAAATAAAACGATATTTATTTTATCCAAGAAAAAGCTTTTAAATCACTTTTTGCTTATAAGGCAGGATTTATGACCAAAATAAAACATAAACCGCTAGATGACGGCATTAAGTAAGTTTACTGATGATATAAATAGCTCATTAAATTCGAAAGAGATGGTTTTATTAACATTTATTGACTTTAAAAAAGCCTTCGATACTCTGGACCATGAGGGCTTGCTGCAGGCCATGGACGAGTGTGGAATACGAGGGCCTGTTAAAGGGTGGTTTAGGCAATATCTTCACAACAGATATCTGAAAGTTAGAATTAAAGGAGAAAACAGTGAACTCGGTAAAGTCAGTTATGGGGTGCCGACTGGGTCAGTTTATGGACCGATTGGGTACATCATGCACGTCAATAGTATGGTCAACGTCATCAAAAACTGTAATACCTATATGTATGCAGACGACACGTGCTTGGCATACAGTGGTCGGGACTGTGAACTGATCCAGTCCGCAATGCAAGAAGATCTGGACAACTTAGTAAAATGGGCGCACGATAATGGCATTCTTATTAATTTAAATAAAACCAAATGTATGTTGATATCGTCTCCGTATAACCATGGTGCTAAAAATGCCTGTATCTCAGTAAAGGGCCACTCGTATGGATGCCTTCATGATAACAAGGTAAATTGTCAGTGTGAATGTGTTGAGCGCGTAGCGAGCTATAAGTACCTAGGACTAACAATTGATGAGAAGTTTTCTTGGGACACACATGTAGACACGGTATGTAGTAGACTGCGCTCAGTGTTAGGTAAACTGAATAACTTAAAATATATAGTTAGTAAGCGAATACTGTACATTCTTTACCACGCGCTTGCAGATGCAACAATAAATTACGGGTTGGCTGCTTATGGACTGACGTTTCCGGTACATTTAAATAAAATAAAAAAACTGCAAATTAGACTATTAAAATTACTAGCAAATAAGGCAACTAAAGACAATATTAATAAGGAGTACGAAAAGTTATTTAAAACTTTTAGAATATTACCTATCCAAAAAAAAGTCAAGTTAAGTATAATCTTAGCACACCACAATAAAAACAAATACAAGATTAAGAGAGTGTATAACCGGCCAACTCGTAAAGTGACACAGAGAAACAGATATGTAGTCCCTAAAGTAAATAATTATTTCGGTCAAAGGACACAGCGATGGCTAATTCCAACATTGTTAAATGAATTACCTACGCAAATTAAAACTGAAGCAGTTTCCAAAAATGTATTAAAGAATGTCCTGCGTAAGCACTATTTGGGTTTGTGTCCTTAGCGTTGGACCTATGCTGTCAGCAGTCTGTGAGCAGTCTTGATGTGTCTCTTTATTCTTTATTATTGTAACACCCAGTTTAGAAATGAAATGCAACTGAAATCAATGTACTCGTACCTAAATGCAAAAATAACGATTACCAAATCAAGTGAAACATTGGTTTGAAACAGTAGTTTATTTCTTTGAAATTTGTCTGTGTAAGGAGTCACATCGAGATTGTTTACCTTTGTCTGGCTGCTAAGTTATGTAATGACTTTACGAGTATGAGGCAGGCGCGGGCCGGCCAGTCTGGCATACGCGCGGCTTGTTGTTGTTGTGGGCCTCTTGGCTTGGCCGATCTCGGGCGGCAGTCGCGGCGTCTCGCTCGCGCTGCGTAGCTATCTCGCAGTGGGGGGGTGCGGTGGCGGTCAGGACCACAGAGTACATTGAATGTCGGTTGCGTTGTGTGCATGCGTGGCCAGCCTGGTGGGCAAGACCTGACTCGTGCCCCTTTTGTTATTATTTTATTAAGTGTTTTTGTTCAAAGTAATGTAAGTAGTAGTAAGTATAAAGTAGTCGATAAGTACCTACTTGGGTTAAACTGTACCTATCCACGAGAACACTGCCGACAAACTGTACAGCAGTTTGGCAGAAGATATGTGATTTTTTTTTTTCTATGTTACTTTCTGGAATAACTAAATAAATAAATAAAATGAGGATAATTAATTACAATCATAAAAGATGGAATCGCAAGAATGACTAATTTGGAGAAGAATTTTGCTGTCGCCACAAATATTTGTAAACTTGTAAATATTATTGAGAATATTTGTCAGATTGAATAGCTTCTTTGGTAAATATCATAGGATCCAGTCCAGATGACAGTGAAGTGAAGGAGTGCGATTACTTTGACGTCTAAGTATGCAAGCATTCAGAATTCAACGGCGCAGCGAAGACTTTAGACTTGAAGCACGGTCACGGTGATATCAGAAATAAATGTTTTTGTAGGAACGAAGTATATTTGTACATACAGCTATGGACTTAGTCGATAAAAGGCGGTGATTTAGTCACAAAATCCACAACTTTTTTTTAGGGATTTGATATCATCAAATGACTCCTTCCGCTCTGGGTGGAGTGGAAGGGAATGTCAGACTCTTACTGACTAGAACCTATCCGTATTTCTCCTAATGCCCTTTGCGTTACAGGGCCGCGGTGACTGTTTTGAACAAATTCCACAACCCTGGGTCTGGCAGGCACTGGCCCTAGCGGGCCCCGTTAAAGGCACTTCCACATAATTATATTCGTCTTATTGAAGACAATAAGAGTCTGATGACGCACAAAAATACATCTAGAAAAAAGAACCAGATATCCAAGTATTTTGACAATTATAGCATGAAGTCACGTCTAGAATGAAATAACAATAAATCGAGTTTGATCTAGATTATAGATCTATAAACAGCACATTGCTCCCGAGGCGCATCCGCAGAAATTATCTACGAAACAAAATTGTCTCTTTTTAATGCAACCTGTTCAATTATGGGTCTATTGACTCGGTACTCTTTATTGACTCCTACGCTAATATTAAACTTATCTGCATAATTAGTGGCATCAGGTAAAAGCCCCAGTTGGTGGACATGTATTTTCAGTTTGTTGGCTTTGTTTCTGACTTGTTCTTAGGTACTGGATGATGCAGCGTTGGAAGGCTTCCCACAAGAAATAATAAATAAATAGTTTTCTCAGCGCACGCCAAATAATCAAATAATGAATTTTATAGGCAAAATATTTCTACTTTGGGTTACATTATTGCAAGTTATTAAGGATCTCTATTTCTTTGAAAATATAATATCGGCAAAGATGTAGCTTTCCAATGGTGAAAGAATTTTTTAAATCGATCAAGTTGTCTTTGAGTTAAATCGTAACAAACCAACTAACAAACAATCAAATCTTTGTTCTTCATAATATTTGTTTAGATATATGATAGGGATCTTGATAGGTTCTCCCATTTATTTCAATAAAAGCATATAAATGTTTCGTCTTTCGGTTTTTAAAGGAGTCGCTCAAAGATTTGGAAAGCTCAAAGGCTGTTCCTATGGCGAAAATCACTGATCGTTAATTGACCACCTTACCTCATGGTGGTCATTAATAGCGATTTGATTAATGTATGACAGTTATAAGTTTTATTAGAAATCTATAAAATATATGACCATTTAACGACCAATAAATAAGATTTTAGAAAAACTAGTTTTTAAATACTGGTTCTTAATAATTTCCTAATCAGTGGAGTGGAACAAGGGGTCCACTGTTAACACCCTGGTGATAGTCGCGAAGTCAAGAGGTCAACTACTATAAATTCATTATGATGATGTATGGTAGGTATTTGAGTTCAAAATTAACACTGTTGGAGGTCCCTTAAGTGTAGGTGTAGAACTTGTTTTGCTAGTCAGAAAAACCGTTGATTTTCATCGACAGGAAATGAAAAATCAGTTGTGTTAAAAATTGTACTCTGATGATTTAAGACGTTTATTATTTTGTCACTTCAAATTTTATAGAGTCAGCCGGTCGATTCCAGAGCCGATCGAAATCGGATCGATTCGAGTCCTGATCCCAGAGCGACCAGAAAGTAACATATTTTCCAATAAAAAAATGAGTGTTATAGAGTAGTATTAGTATGTACTTTGAAGGTACGCATAACTACCTGATATTTTTAGAGTTTGATTTTATATTGACCACGACCTTCCACCCTTCTTCATAGTTCGTTTCGGGCTTTCTGATGGAAAGCAATGGATGAGATCTACGAAGGAAGGACCGTACCCGGAAGATGCCTTTCTACTCTGTTTATGTTAGACATGCGATAGAGTACACAGACGCTTAGGCTGCCAGTTCACTGTGGCGGAGCGAGGCAGCGGAGCGGAGAAATGGAGAAATTTTAATTAATGGAATTGTATAAAATCTTAGTGACTCACGTGGTGTGGAAATTTTAAGCAATTCCATTGGTTAAAATTTCTCCGCTCCACTGCCTTGCTCCGCCACAATGAACTGGCAGCCTAAGCGTCTGTACAGGCAGCTTAAAACAGGATTCACAGCTTACTGCTTGTGGTTACATACCTACAATTTTAGACCAAAAAAATAATTGGAATGGTCTCAAGGTAAGTATGTTGAAAAAATTCATAACCCTTTAATTGTCGGATGTCGTAAATTATCGGACACACATTTTTATAAGGCAGACCTAGTTCATAGTACAAACATATTTATCTCTATGGGATGCGCCAGATAAACTTTCTTGCAACAAATGACCTTTCCCTAATATCCTCCCCTCCAGAGTAATAAATTATAAACCTTTTTTCATCACTTGAGAACGAGAAGGATCACGACTGAAGTCGATTTAAGACAGCTTTGTCTTTTTCAGTTTTTGATATTAAAAAGTAACATACAATAAAGCGAGAATATCGTATCGTATGTTGCGTTGCATACGATAAGTGTGTTTCTACTGCATAGTTGTTCATATAAAATCAAGGGTCCATATATCATAATGCGTTGCATACGTTGCGTACGTGGGACCAGTTTGTCTCTAAATAGCTTAAATGTATGTGGGACGTGGGTCAATTATTGCACATTTATCTGACGTCTACCAAAGCTCGCATTTAACATACAAAGTTAGTGAAACAAGTTATTTTTAACACGGTTTAAAGTACTAGTTTAATAAGACAACTTTTGACTTGATAAAGTTGCGATCAACACACACGAATGTGTGTCAGCTAGCGAGATCGGTCGCGAATGTGCCGGAGATTGTGCAATCACCGTTCGCAGTATATGGTGCGCATTTATTAACATAAGAATAGCGAATAGCGGTGATACCGGTACGGCAATGTGACAATATATTCTGTTTATAGATCGGTCGAATTTAAATCTATGCAAATGTAAATAATGGACATCAATACTGGAACTATTTTATTTTATCTACGAGAAAGTCGATAAATGCTTAGAGATAAAAAAAGTTTCGGTAAATCGGAAAGGTATTATAAGGTAAGTACTTAGTAGTCTTCTATAGGTACTAAAATATTACAAAAATGAAAGATTTGTATTTTTGTATGTAACGAATAAACTCAAAAACTACTGGACTGAGTTGAAAAATTCTTTCAGCAATGGATAGCTACATTATCAGCGAGTAACATAAACTATATTTTATAACCGTACTCTCACGGGAACGGGAACTGGGTGAAACCGTGTGACGTCCGCTAGTTTTTCATAAAAGGTACTTTGGTTTTTCGGGAAACAAGTTAGGGAATGAAATATTATGCGGGTGTCAGTCTTTTCTGATAGCAACAACCTGGAGTCTTTAAGGCAAGAGTGAATAGGTTACCTCTTGGTAAGTGTGCTGAGTATCCAATCGTCGATCACATCATCGCTTTCCATCAGGTTAAATCAATCAATACGTATATATATAACTCTTCCGTTCCTGGCTGACTGATTGAGTGACAGACAGACAACGCGCAGCCGAAACTCCTGGCCGTAGAAAGCTTGGCATGTAAGTTCCTCGAGGAGTGCAGGGGAGCACTAACAGAGGAATTTCCGAAATTTCTACGGGAACGGGAAAAAAAGGGATATGCGCGTACAAAGTCGCAGCCAAAAACTAGTTGTGGTAAAACGCGATTTCAAATTAAGAATAAAACGTACAGCTGTATTTGTATTTACTTACCTACAACTGTCGCTACTCTCATTACAATGTCCCCTCTCTTATAGACTTGGAAATCGCACCCCCACTAAGTGTTATGCAATTAAAATTGCGTTAGTCTGCACTCAACTACGATAAATAAAACAATTTATTTTAAATATTTATTTTTTTATCGTACAATGTAACCAGGAACCTCGTGGGCTTACACGCAATAGTATGACCTCAATCAGTTCATTTAAATCATTTTATGGCAAAGGGCTAAAGATGACGTCAGATATTGAGCGATTCTCCACACGAGTTAAATTAAATCAAATAACAACATGCCTTAACAACAAAGAATTCGGTAGATATGAAGGTACCTATAGTACTGCAACATTACGTCAATTATGATTTAGAAAGATGATATAAGGCCGAACATATTGCCTTCAACCGGGCTTCTGAAAGAGAGGATTTAGTGAAAAATTCCAGAGGTACAAAGCCAATAACCCAAGGCCTAGGTAATGCTCAATAATACTACCACTGGATCAACAAAGTTATGAGGCCCTAAAAACAAATATAATTAATCTATTACCGTCACCATGAGAATGTAAAAACTCAATATCTTCTTAACATTCAACACAGTCAATCAATAGAGATCATAAAATCCTTAACACAGTAAAAATTGCTTGACCCGTTATAGAAAAGTAATATGTCCGCTTTAAGTACTCGTAAACGTCCAATGTTGAACGTGGGTTTCCCTCAATATAAACCACAAGGTACCTTGTTGCTATGACAACACTACACGTATCTGGTAGACAGAATACACGGTGACATTTTAGACGTAAACTACCTCTAGGCGCGATTATAAAAAAAAAAAATCATTAAAATAGTAGGTAATGTATTAAAATTATGAAATATCCTATTAATAAAACATCATTAACATGATGTTGTTAATTACGCATCAAAACAATGTCACCGTTCCATTACGCGCCGTCTCTGGAATTCAAGGCTCGGACTGCGCTTGCTCCTGGGCATTTCAAACTACGCTACGCGTTATGATAATTAATAATATTTTAATTTTAAATGTTAAATATAGCCCATCCTACTTGAATGAAAAATAAAATAAACAAATGACAAACTTGTTACAGAATAACGCACTCAAGCAATGACACATCAAGTCGGCTGACGCGCAGTATTCACCGCGACTGCGTCAAGATGCGAGCCCTTCTGCTGATCTCCCTGTTCACCGTCGTGTACCTCGCTGCTGCATCGCCAGCCAGGTCCAAGCTACAGACTGGGACCAATGGTATGTACCCTAGAAAATATAAGAAGTAGAAATAGTGGGTAATAGATAAATGGACAAAGAAAAACCCTTTATTATACACCAAAATATTAATTATAACTGTTACTACGGTATATTGCTAATTCAGTAGGTCTAAAGGCAATATTTTAATAACCTTTGGATGTATACTCTGGAGTTAGACCAAAGTGGTAACACTTTAGCTTGAGCTGACGTAGTACGGAGTTTCGATATCATATGAGGCCAGGTTTACACAATACAATAGCATTCACACTGATTATGTCACTCTCTTATTGGTCCAGCCATTATTTTGATTGCCTTTTGGCTGTTTTAAAAATGAACGTGTAACTCTTTTAAATAAAGTACGCTCACAATAGGGAATATGCATGTTATGTTTTAATTTTTAAATAAAAACTTAAAAGTTCTAGTAAACAATTGCGATTTTTTTATAATATCTTCATCAGCTTTGCAATTAGTGATTAGAAAAAGACGCCCATACAGCTGCTATAGAAAACGGCATTTTGGCAAAAACGATACCCATTCTCGTCTAAAATCGTATTACCTCGTTAGTTTTTATACTGATTTCACTGTAAATATAATATTTTTCTATATACTAGCTGTACCTAAAGTAAATTTTTTTTTTCATGCATATTCCCACTATTTTAATGCTACTACCTACATATTTAGTTGTCAGTGTTCTTACCTCTAAGGTGGAATAAGTATGCATGGCACGTAGTGTCCCCTCGATCCAAGCATAATGAACTAACAATAATGTGTTTGCTCCTTTCGATAGTATTTTGATTTTTAATTCCAGTGATCGAAGTTCCGATAAATAACGTTTAGTTGTAAATATTGTACGTGATAGTAAGTGATTACGTTTAGTTCTTTATTTAGTTCGGTGACTGTTCTTTTGTTTGCGAGATTCAAGGTTGATGTGACAAATTTAACGTTACTTTTTACTTTTGCCAAAGATATTTTTTCCACAAGTTTAATTCTTGCTCTTATCAAAGTATCTGGGATCGATGCAGCTAGCTTCTTTCATACTCCGATTCTTCTGTGTATATCTATATTTATGGGGCTCAGTCTTCATGATCTCTACAGGCATATCTGTTTCATACAAAATGCAATATTTAGCGTATGAAAGTGTATGAAACAGCTGATATGTTTTTTCGACTTTTTAGGGTTGGTCTCAAACTAAAAGTTGTTTCTAGGTGTACTTTTACTCCTTAAGAGGTTGATAGTGTTTTACAAATACACTTGTCTTGTGTGTGTTTTGTACTATGTCTTATGGATCCTGGTTGCTTCTTCAGAAACAAATTGTTTGAAATTCCATTAAAAATATGGCTTCATTTAATTTTAAAATTGATTTGAAAAACAAGATCACGAATTAACGTAGTTGTTTACCTCAACAAAAGTATGAGCAATCATGGTTAAAACAAGTCCACATATACATGAACTTGATTTAACCATAATTATTATGTTTATCTGGTTTAATACTACCGGATAGGAAGTATGACTAATAGCCCCACTCAACACATGAAACCGTTTTAAAAGGCTAAAAGCACCATGTAATAAAAAATATGGTGTCAGACCAAATGCGGTGCGGAACATCGAACACCATGGAAGAAGAATTATTTGATTAACGATGCTTTCATCGAAAGTTAATTTAGTTAATAACAGTTTCAAAAGCAGGGTTTGATAAATTATGGTGTGGGTAAGGCCAAGGTTTTTGAATAATTATGAATTGAAGGTAAACAACGGTAGTCGCTACGATGTAAAAACGATGAAGATGAAGATGCTGAGGTGGATGAGTGGCGTTACGCGATCCAATCGCATACGCAACTCTTACATTCGAGGTAGTCTTGGTGTCCGTGACGTGGGGGAAAAACTCAAGAGTGTCGTCTGCGATGGTATGGCCACATCTTGCGCCGCCCTATGGAGTACGTTGGTCGGAGATGCATGAATATGGCTGTTCTTGGGGCTAGGTCCCATGGTCGCCCTCGCAAGCGCTGGCTGGACGTCGTCAAATCCGACATGAGAGCCAATGGCCTGACTGAGAAGGATGTTCAAGATCGGGCAAAGTGGAGGAAGCCAAGTAGGAAGACGGACCCTGGCAATAGCCGGGATTAACGCCAGGTGGAAGAAGAAGAAGAAACTACGATGTAAAAACATACTTACTCATTCACACAGTGTTTTTGTCAATCATCTTTTTTCTACGTCATTAACGACGATAGTATAAACACTATAGGTACCGGAAAAACCCCAGCAATTTTTTTTTCGCGGAGCTTCTCTGTCCCATCGACCATCCGTTCTACGACCCATGTGCCCTGCCCCGTGCCACTTTAGGTTGGTTATCCTTCGGGCTGTGTCTGTAACCTCAGATCTCTTGCGGATATCATCATTCCTGATTCGATCACACAAGGAAACTCCAAGCGTTGCCCTCTCCATTGCCCTTTGAGTGACTTTAAGCCTTCTGATAAGGCCCAATGTGAGCGACCACGTTTCAGTTCCATAAGTCATCACTGGCAACACGCACTCGTCATAGACTTTCATCTTGAGACACTGTGGTATGTGGGACGAGAAGATACCACGCAACTTCCCGAAGCCGAGTCGGATTCGACGGATGTCTTCTTTCTCGAAGTTAGCCCTATTTAACTGGACCGTTTGTCCCAGGTAGACGTACTCGTCTACAACTTCGAGTGTAGAGTTTCCAATCTTGATGGGAGTGGGTGCTACATTGGTATTTACCATGTCCATGTTCATTTTGAGACCCACTCTTTTGGAAGCTCTACTGAGGTCATCGAGCATTGTACTGAGGTCCTCCATAGTCTCAGCCATGACGACTATATCGTCAGCAAATCGAAGGTGGCTGATGTGCTCGCCATTGATATTAATGCCTAGCCTTCTCCAGTCCAAAACTTTGAAGACATCCTCCATTGCGGACGAGAACAGTTTCGGTGAAATGACGTCTCCCTGCCTCACACCCTGCTGCAGGAGGATAGGTTTCGAGGTCTGATCCTGAAGTTGGACTGACATGGTGACGTTTTTGTACAAACATTTCAACACCTTGATGTACCTATGGTTGATCTGACACCGTTGGAGAGACTGCAGCACAGCCCAAGTCTCGATTGAATAAAAATAAGTAAATAATAAAAAATAATTACTTAGGCAACAATTTATTACATTTCTTCTAACTTGACATACTTGTTGCAAATATGACGGAATGTGCCGTGCGAATTTCATGACTTTGAGATTAAAAGATACAATAGAAACATACAATTGATGAGAAGAAGTAGGATGCGGATGATGAGGAGCTCGTGGCTAGAAAATAACAGCCGCACGGGTCGTCCTTCAAGGTTAAGCAACGCTTGCCAAGGTTGGTCTGTGGATGGGTGACCATCTTAACATACCGAGTTCCACCGTGCCTCGGAAAGCACGTTAAGCCGTTGGTCCCGGCTGTCATTTGTAGTTCTTTGGTAGTCGTTACGGATAGTCAGAAGCCAGTAAATCGGACTCAAGTCTTGCCATAAAGTACCGTGTTATCCAGTTAATGGGTTGTGGAGGTCTGGTAGGCAGCCGCTCCTCGTAAAATACTGGTATTTAGCTAAATCCAGCTTGACTGGAATCCGACCCCAATATAGTTGGAAAAAAGCTAGGCAGATGATGAAATGATGAGAAGAAGGCTGGCAAATTCCAGCTAGTCTATTCTGTGAATAACCATTTCGATATCGAGCTTCACCTGAGTGACAAAGTGCTAGTGCTTATAGGAATTTGATACTCACCATGGATTCCGCTGTCGAGACACGAAAATGTCGTTACAGAATAATATTACAGCACCGCAATCGCGTAACAAACTTTCTATTACAATCTGCAAATAAAGAAATTAATTAAAAATTGACGCTTCTTTATGAAATAATCCAAATTATTCGATTCTTCTTCACAATTTGTTGTGTTCGAGCAATTTGAAGCGCTTATGCCTGGGCCTGTGCACCTTGTGTATAAACCCCAAATAAACCCTAAGGTTTATACATACACCCAAAGAATTTCCAAGTCTTTCGCTACTAAAAATTTATTACTGTTTTCCAGATGCCGATGGTCAACCTTTCGTAGAGGAAGTAGTGGTGGAGTCGGTGCTGCAAGTTCGCTCCCCATCCAGTCGCCAGGCCCGGACTAATACACAGACGAGTCTCCAAGATGGCGCTCGTGTCGCAGAGGCTAAGATTTATCATTAGAAGTGAAAATGTTGATGATGATGATGAAGATGTATCTAGAGATAAAATATTGTTCAAATGACAAAGCTCTAGAATAAAATTTAAAATTTAAGAACCATGATAAAATCTGCAGGAGGCATACGGATACGTCGAATTTTAATCCGACGTTAATAAAAACCTCTCGACTAATCTTATACCATTCGCAAGTTGGTGAAATTTTACGACATCATATCATGTTTGAAACTGTTTTTGTGAGTTAAATCATGTGAATTGCATTGTAAATGTATATCATGCGCAAACTCCATGAACGTTTATAGTAATTACAGTGAAAGTTGATTCAAACATCGAACACACGGTCTTTACAAGTTTTAATGTATAGTTACTCGTATCTGAGCCGAATTTCAATATAACTTTTTACTTAACAATATGGGTTTTGTAAAGAGAATTTGCTAATCCGCATTAGGTATTAATTTTTCGTAGCTATCAGGCAACTCAAAAATCAGCCCTTTATCAGACAAAGAATACTAACTAAAGCTCAATACTTACTTTGTTTACCGTATAATTTACATAAGTTACTTTGAACCTAGACGTAATCGTATAGGTAATTAACTAACCAGACACTTAACTGGTATCCTTAAGTTTATAGATAGATTTTTAAGATTACTATACGTACCTATAGATAACCTGTAAAACGTACTCGTACTGCTCTGCATACATTTATTGTTGAGTCAAACAGTTATGTTTTATTAGCGCCTTTTGTAAATTGTTTTTTTGTTTCAATAATAACTTTGGTAAGTAGTGCCTTTAACCAACTATGTCCCCAACATAGTCAAATTAAAATTTCTTGTTAGAAAAGAGATCAACGTCTCAAAATAAAGATGATCTTATTTAAAGTTTATCTTAATCTTTTACATACATTATATTTTTTGCTTTATCAAATTGGAAAAATAAAGCTATGGAGTTCCATGGTTACCATGGTCTACATCATTCTTTACCTACAGTTGTAGGCAAATAATGATTTAGACCAAAATTAAAAACCGGCCAAGTGCGAGTCGAACTCGCACACGAAGGGTTCCGACCCATCAAACTTAATTTTCATTATTTGTGGTTATAGCGGCAATATAAATACACAACTTATGAAAATTGTCTACCTATTGCGGATCTTGAGATACAGCCCGCTGACAGACAGACGGACGGACGGACAGCGGAGGCTTAGTAATAGGGTTCCGTTGGTTACTCTTTGGGTACGGAACCCTAAAAATGAGACCAGTTTAACCGTTGAAGTATTATCAACATTATTCAACACTGTTCTTCTTTGGTATGATATTAACATGCTATTTAGAGCCACATCCGGCCGACTGCTGGCGCTGCGGAATATATATGTACTTCATTAAACCAGATGTCGCAGTAAACAAGTGATACTTGCTTTAAAATACATGTTTTTTATTATAAATATACAAATACGTACTAAATGTATGAATGGAAATTTTGGAACGGAATCTGTGTTTTTTTTTTTAACGCCCATTTGATCAATCTCTGACCTAGACTAGAGTCAAGTGCAAACCCATAACATATAAAAAATATACTTAAAAAAAAATCTTTTCTTCTCTTTCTTCTTCTTATTTATTTAACAATTTATGTACACACATTTAATAAGATAAGAAGAAAGAAACAGAAAAATAAGTACAAAGGTGATGCTTATTTCAATAGAAATCTCTTCCAGCATACCTGCGAAAGGAGAGTAGAGTAAAAAGAGATGTAGACATAGTGTGTAACAGTAGCTAAAATAAAAACTATATATATATTTAAATATAACATACAATACATAATAATACATACTATATGATATAAAAGATAAATAATAATACATACCTATTTGCAACTATGACGAGAAGGAAAGATAGTGTTCTTTCAGTCTTCTTTTAAAAACTGCAAGAGTTTGGCAAGCCCTAATGTCAGGCGGTAGTAAATTCCACAACCGTACCGCATGTGCAGTAAAGGAGTAGGAGTAAAAATCGGTAGAGTGGGGAGGGGATTTAAGAAGATTTCTAAGATGCGACCTGCAAGGCGCATCCGATGGACGGGAATAGGAGAAGCGTTCTCGCAGGTAGGAAGGCGTTTCAGGATTTACGTATAATTATGATAAAAACTAGCCAAGTCCAATTTCGAGCCTTAACTTATCCTATTTCAGGATTATCTACAGAACTTGACTCCCAAACATAGTGCCGATCCTTAGTAATTTAAAAAAAAAACTCCTTTTAAATAACTTTTTGCCACATTACTATTGAGAGTAGAACACGAATGTTGCTTAAAAATGAGCAACATTGACTCTGATCTCAATTCTTTTGTCAGTGGAGTTAACAAACACGCATATTTTAATTAATAGTGAACTTGGCTCCCATTTTCACATTCATGTTTTTGATGAGATTTATAATCTGAATACATGAAGTGATCAGTAGCCAAAAATGTATTTTTGGTAGGAAAACTACTATTTAAAGAGGATCAACATACTATTGACGGTGTTGCTGGCACGACAGGAGGAACATCAAATGTTGCTGGCACGACAGGAGGTACATCAAATGTCGCTGGCATTAAACTTGGCCACATCCACCATGTCGTCTGAGGCAGTCTACGAATCAGGTCCACATCCAAACCCTATTGCCATTACCTGCTGTGTACTGGTTAAAATATCCGCTACTTTTTTTACTAAATCTGATATGTGTTACGCACTGCACCCGAAAATAAATACTCGTACTGAATTCGGATATTGCTTTTAGCACTGCAACCTATTCGATTTCGTGAAAATGCGGATCTAGAGTATATATATAAAAAACTTTTTTTTCAAAAAACACGTTTTTTGTAAAAAAGTTTTTTATTTTTTACTTTTTAGTGGTACCTAGGTACCTGCGGAACCATTAATAGCGTACTGGCGCAATGTTATGTTAAGAACTGGTGTAAACACTAAAAAAACATGCGATTTCAGCAATCCCGATCACTTTGCTATCATTTATTGAAGAGTTCCGTTGCCTACCTCCGAAGTTCTTCGTCAGATCTTCACCAAATTGAAACGGGACCAGTCCAAGAAAATACTCTTTCGGGATCGGGATTGCTGAAATCGCATGTTTTTTTAGTGTTTACGCCAGTTATTAACATAACATTGCACCGGTACGCTGTTAATGGGTACGCAGGTACCTAGGTACCACTAAAAAGTGAAAAATAAAAAACTTTTACACAAAAAATACAACCGACTTCCAAAAACAAAACACTACAAGGTACAAAATAACTTCGGAAGAAAGAAAAAAACTTTAATTTCGGAAGTCGGTGTCAAAAAACGAAAAAATAACCAAAAACACCGACTTCCGAAATAGAACCGAATTGAGAACCTCCTCCTTTTTTTGAAGTCGGTTAATAGTACTAGGAACGGTTACTTCGGTCCGTCAACATTTCTTCCGATTCACGGATCACCGATGAAGAGAAATCGGATGACTGAAGCCATGATCGGATTCAATACGTGAGCGCTCTAACCTGGAGTCATAATCCATACTAACATTATAATTGCGAAAGCAACTCTGCATTTCAAGTGGGCGAAGCCAGTAGCAGAAGCTAGTGCCAAATAAAAATAAAACATAAGCCAGTCAATGTTACTGAAATTGTATCTTAGAATACGGTACATTATATAATAGAAGAAATGAAATGTTTTTGCGCCTAGTAACTCCACAGTTCGCTAGAAAAAAACCCGGCCAAGTTCGAGTCGGACTCGCACACGAAGGGTTCCATACCAATAACTATTATATTTAAAAATAACTAATAAAAATAACTATATACATTATGAATAATTATATAAAACCAAATACAATCAGGCGTCGAAAAATTCCTCCGCATTGCTGTCATCTGGAAACGTGGAAGACTGGCAGCATTGCCACGTTGAATGGCAATGCTAATTCTTTGAGCAAAGAACGAGCCAGCCCTCTGGTCACGCAAAGTGTCGACCAGTCGGCGAGAAATGTCCTTAAATAGGAGACGTGCACTCGGACCCCATGACCCTAGCGTTTCGACCCCAAACGGCTCAAAACTGTAATTACCAATAAAGTATTTGCGCTGCTTGAGGGCCTCAGCAGCCATTAACTTAGTTTTCATTTGTTGTTATAGCGGCAAAAGATATACAAAAGCTGTGAAAATTTCAACTGTCTACCTATTACGGTTCTTGAGATACAGTCCGCTGACAGACAGATAGACGGATGGACGGACGGTGGAGGCTTAGTAATAGGGTTCCGTTGGATACACATTGGGTACGGAACCCTAAAAATGAACAATGAAAAGTAGCTTTTTGAATGAAAAACACAAAAAAATAGAGTAGTATTCAGTGCACATAGACCCAATTCATGAATCTAACGTTTAAGAGGTACTTAGACCAAATTACCCAATAATTTTCCCAATTTTACGATCGTAGTAACACAAATCAGAGCACTCAGGGATACGGCGCCGCGGATAAAACAAACTGTATCAGAATATTAAATTAAAGAACACGTGCAGGTTTTGGTACAAACCTACCTACATATCAGATTGTTAAATATATCACGGAATAACAGATATAAAGGTTGCACTGATAAATTGGATGTATTTGCATGTAATTTGACTATAATGCAGAGCATCTGTCGTTAAATCGAGTATTTAATCAGGAACCTTGCAGTCTGCTGCTACTGGTATTTTAAATTAATAGTAATATCTACTTACCGACTTCCCTTTGTATTTTACTCGTACCTTCTGGGCGTGCTTTTTATAACTATATCAGTAGGCCTTTTTATTTAATGTACTTGCTGCAACATTTATTGTCCATTGTTTTAGTAAAATACCTTTTATTAACTAGTATTAGTAGTACACAAACAAGGATAAAAAAAACCGGCTAAGTATGAGTCTGACTCGCACACAAAGGGTTTCGTATCATAAAACTTAATTTATTTTTATTTGTTGTTATAGTGGCAATAGAAACACACAATTTCTGAAAATTTCAACTGGTTACCTATTACGATTATTGAGATACAGCTCCCTGACCGACAGACGGACGGACGGACGGACAGTGGAGGCTTAGTAATAGGGTTCCTTTGGTTATCCTTTGGGTACGGAACACTAAAAACAAACAATGAAGCAGGTGTCAGAGGCAGGATGTGCAGAGAACGATAAAGCAAGGAATAAACCTGACGATTCTCTCCAATAGTGCTTACGCATCAGTGATGCGACTTTTTTGCGAATCCCTGCATGGAAGCCGTCATTTCGATTCTGGACAAACATCTCCGATGCGACCCCGTTACCCCGTTTCTGTGAGGGGTAGTTTCAACAGCATCCTAAAAACATTATTGTATTGGACGCGATGTCGTGTCATCTAGCGATCTTTTGGGTTTGTTGTTGTTGTATGTGCTGCGTAATTTTTTATGAATAGAGTTCTTTTAAAATACTCACATAAGATAAGTCTTTTACTAATAAATGAGTCATGGTTACTCGATGAATAAATAAAATAAAATTGAATTGAATTGATTTGATTGAATTAGACCTCCCGCGTACAGACCTTGACAAATCAGGATGATTTTGACTTGGTCCGCACGAGATAATCTACGGGCTAACTTTTTGTATTAAGGATAGGAAATTAGCAAAGGACTCCTCCCGCTCAGGGTGGAGCGGAACAGCCATGAACCGTAGTCCGTCTCTCGGACCCGCAAGTAACACAATAATACGCACCAAAACCAATATCATCGACGTTGCTCAGAAGGCCGCTAAGCTTAACTGGGACTAGGCTGGACATGTCTGCTATATGTCAGACGAGAAAGGCAAAAATAACCACCGAATGGCTCACATTAAATGCCAAAACATGACAGATCAAGGCGAAGGTGGTGGCACATGCTCGACTCCTACCGAAAGGACTGGCCGGACATAGCAAATGACAGAGTTGTGTGTAAAAGGGAGATCCCAGGCCGTGGGACATAGACAGCCTCGTCCACACAGCTCTTCGACTTACCCAGTTTTCCGAGTGAGCAGAGCCGCTTTTTGGGGAAATTTTATTCAATGAGTTAGATTGCTACCAATTTCCACGAGGAGCGGATGCCTAACAGACCTCCACAACCCATTAACTGGGTAACACGGTACATCATGGCAAGACTGGAGTCAGGTTAACTGGCTTCTGACTATCCGTAACGACTGCCAAATATCTACAAATGACACCCGGGACCAACGGCGTAACGTGCTTTCCGAGGCACGGAGGAAACTCGTTATGTTAAGATGGTCAACCATCCACAGACCAACCTTGGCAAGCGTTGCTTAACCTTGAAGATCGACCCGTGCGGCGGTTATTATCTAGCCACGAGCTCCTCAAAGACGGCCTCTATCATAATTTATTTATAAACAACAGTAATGTCACTAGTAAAGTTAGAAGACATTAAACTATGTAACCAGGATTCAAGTAAGCCTATAATTAAATACTACTACCGTGGTCTCAGTCGTCCAACATAAAATTGGCAACAACAAGTCTGTCTGAACTATAAACCTGTCCCGAGTTGTCACCTGCCCACTCCAGGAACATGTTTACGGAAACAATTCGACCTCCCCGGTTGTAGCAAGCTAATAATTTAACCGTTTCTGTAAATGTATTCTATGATGGTAAACAAATGGTTTAGAATTTATTAAACCTGTGGCTTAATTCTGTGACGAGTTTCGGCAAAGTCACGACGCTTAACTTTTAATGACTTCGGAACTGTGTAATGCACTTAATGTGACATACAAACTATGAATCTTGTTCCTCTTTTCGAGTTGATGGTAGCCCTTAATTTTTTTGTGCCCTGTAGGTGACCACGTTCACAGCAGCATCACTGGCACTCATCAGGTCCTAAATGGTGCAGGTGAACCTCCAATAAGTGGGCCATATTTTGGACAAAGGCACCACACACACACTTGGTGTCAAGCGGGTCAGTGAAACCCCATTTTGCAAGATGTATTTGCAGCGGCCTACTTGGGTGCGCAACGATTGAGCGCCTTCCTAAATAAATACGTTCCCTTAAATCCGGAGGCTCTTTCAGGCCTGCAAGACCTGGTTGAGACTCGCACGAACGAAGGAAGCATGGTACTAAATGAAAGAGGCCTACTTTTAGCAACGGGTAAACAAGACTGCCAATGATGAAGACGGAGATCCCAATTTCCTTTTAGTTGCCCTAGCATATGCTTTTAAAATCTTTTCTTACGATTTGACTAGCGATCCGCCTCGGCTTCTAATCGAAAAATAAAACCGCTGAATTTTCTAAAAAATCCGATCAATCATACACTATCCTGGCATTTACAAAAACGACAATAATGAATCTGCCAAATCGGTTTTCGAATAAGCAACTGAAATAAAAGTCCAAGGCAAACAATATAATAATACCGAAATTGGATTTCACGAATAGTGTTTGGTCAATAATAAAAAGGTAGATGAACCTGATCCAGCTGATACGAGGATATAATTTAATTAAAAAGGATCTTCGTGATGACTAAGACAATAACTTGCTGATGTTTCTCCGATCGGAATAGAAATAGTATGTTTAGGAGATGTATTGTTATTAGCTGTAGTAAGGAGAAGAGGTGTCGTAGTAATCGTATGCGGCAAGCGTGTGCGCGGACATCACATTGAGTTGCGCACGCGTCATGCATAATGTGCTGCCAGAATGGAGCAGTATACGGAGTGTAGTTTTATAAGTTCAGAACGCAAAGTGGCAAAATAATCAGCTCCACGTTGTAACACAAGTTCTTACAGCATCATCTACTGCGTGGAATTAAAATGAACCAAAGCATAATATCATTATCTGTCATTCTTTCCGGTTATGTGTGTCCCTCATCCAGTATCTCGAGACTAACTGACATTCTAGCAACGATGACGGTTGTCAAAGTCACGATAGCATGGAATTGACCAGCCCTGCCAGGTTTTCGGAATTTGTTCGAAAGATTCACTGCGACTCTGGAACGCATAGGCCATTAGGTGGAACACGGATGGGTTTCAGTCAGCTAGAGTCTGCCACTCCCTTCTGCTCCGCCCAGAGTGGGAGGAAACATTTGATGATTTCCCAACCTTAAAAAAAAGGTATTGACGAGCACTACCAAAATGTCAAGAGGACAATACCCAATGTTTTGACTTTATACCATCGCTATCGCTGACATGTTGGGTAGCCGAGGATCTGTTACTAGAGACTTTGAAGATATCGGTAACCCAACGAGCTTTTGGCTGGCCATCTTCAAAAATATCAAATCTATTAATAATTATTAGGAAGACCACCTTCATGGACTCCTTTTGCTATCTGTCTATTGAAAAATCTAAACAACATTTGCCTCTCTGTTTGAATCTCGATTCTCTCTATTCTCGCTTCGTAAAAAGATCACCCCAAAAAGGAACACCTCTTATAAACTCGTCAGTATTGAAACAATATTTGAATACAATCACCATTAGAGCTGAGAGGATCACCGCGCCATCGCTCCACCGTTACGGGTCGGACAGCGCACGCCAACCGCCGCTAAACACTTGGTATGGACGTCTACAGCCTAGCCCACGCCACAGCACGACTTCCTAGAAATCACAAAACCAACATTACAGTCTGCCGCCCAAATGATTTGTTACTATGGCGAAAATACGTTTAATTAAACTTTTATTGCAATTGAGGATTTCTCGGTAATATTGAATTCTAATTCGGCAAGCGGTATTTTGCGGTCAGAACATCGGTTTCAGAATTTGTAATGACTAGAAATAACTATTATTTCTGCTTAGTTTTTTTGCCATAGGTTAATATTCTCATGAAGCTTAATGCCAATGATCCAACGACTATCAATTGCCGCATATTGCTTGAACAAGGTTCAATTGTAGACAATCATTGGACTAAGCGTAATGTTAATGACGGTAAATGTTTCTTTGTATCATTTTTCTTATTATAGAGTTCTTTGACATCTATCTATCTATCATCTATCTTCCCAATTTTTTATAATTTAGTTTTATTTAATTTCTATTTAATTTTTTTTTGGTATGCGTCATGCTTGGCGCAAATAAACGCTTTTTCTTTCTTTATATATTAATATGAATGCAAAATTAGGCTGCCATATCAACCTCCAATCAAATTTGCATTTTATATCTTTATCTGTTTGTTTTGTTGTTCTTTGTCTGTTGTTGTTGTTGTTGTCTTTGTCTGTTGTCTGTGTCTGTTGTATTTATTTAATAGCCTGACCGGTGGATAGCTATAGCTACGCTAGTAACAAATCAATTTCGTTTTATCTGTTAGTATGTGCGCGAATAGCTTATGAACGTTCGCTGTGGTAAGCAGTTGATCTTTCAGCTGAAATGATCATCATCATCTGCCTAACCTTTTCCAAAATAAGTTGGGGGCGGTACCCGGATGTTGCTGAGCAGGTACCAGTACTGTAGATGAAGCAACTGCCTCGGATCTCCACAACCTCGTTACTGGGTAACACAATACGCCTTGGCAAGACTGCTATCAAATTTTCTGACTTCTGACTCTCCGCAATGACTGTAAAAGATCTTCAAATGGCAGCCGAGACCAACTGCTTAACGAGCTTTCTGAGGCTCAGAAGAATCTCGGTATGTAATGGATGGTCACCCATCTCCGGAGTGACCTCGATAAGCTTCGCTTTACCTCGAAGAGTCGCACGGGTTGATATTCTATTATTTTTGAGAAGCGAGTTCCCCTGACAACAAGTATATCTCATCTAGTTCTATGAGGCTCGCTAGGCTCGTTGAGGCTTATAAATGTTATTGCGCTTGTAACATTAAGAGGAAGTTCTACTTCGTTTTAAAATGGTATCAATAGTGATTCGCAGATGCATTGTTTGATACTTGTAAGTATGCCACCCAAGTTGATATCAGTTGCGACGAATCTATTTATATGGATTCTAAGAATGTTCAAATCCATTGTTTTGTTTGTTCACAAATTGAAAGGCTAATCTCCATATGTGCTGTCAAACCTGACTGATTGAATTGCATATACGATGTTTATGCAGACAAGACGGACTCATTGGTAATCAACCAACATAATTGCACAAACTATTTTAAAGATTTAAGCTATAAAACCAATTAAAATGCACATGTACTTTATTTCTAGTATCTGCATAGTAAAGAAATACAATGAAATATTCATTTAATTGCTCGTTCCGTAGCTATTGTCTAAGCGACAATTTATGGCTTAGGTGGACATAGAGTACCTGAATATTTGCAGAAAAAATTCAGCAACGACCTCGTCAAGGATTTATATTCCGCCTCTATTATTTGCAGCTGTTTTTAGCGAATTTATAACAACCGTGAACAATAAAAATTCTTTAAACGCACAAGGCATTTTTAATCGAGATGTATCAATGAGGTCGTAAATTAAAAAATCGTAATACGTGATTTGGTTATTTAGTGCCTTCCGTAGAGCAAACTCTGCGTGTAGAACAAGAAGTATGGAAAAGGAATGAGAGTAAAAACCAATGTTTGTGTCTCAGCCAACTAGTTTAATCAGCCGTTTAATGGTCTGCCTAGCCTATTCATTGAGTGGCCTAAATAACAACCAGCCAATCCAGGCGTCTAATACAACATGAAAGGGCTAGCTGGATGCTTAGACCGTTCATAGAATAGGGTTACTTTGAGACAAAAACATATGAAATATTTATTTCAAACAACAATTAATTTCAACGTTTTAACCTCGACGGTGAAACCCCGCAGTGTGGGGCTTATATATTCTGTCTGCAAGTTTTAATAGATTTTTTTTTTACTGTTGATATGCACATATTTGACCACTATATCAGCTGATGGTAAGCGATGATGTGGTCGAAGATGTAGCACACCTGCCTAGAAGTAACCTATTCACTATTGACTTAAAGACTCCCAGGTTGTAGCTATCAAACACAGACTCCGGCAGGGAATTCCACTCCTTAGCTGTACACATTATGAATGTGAACTTACAATAAATGGAATGTCGTGAGCTAAGTGCGTTCGTTCTCTCGCAATCCCCATAATGTCATTCGAACCTAACCTATCAGTGTCAGGATGCCCAATATTCCGCTACTTGGCTAGGCAAGTCATTAAACGAAATTGAACAAAGTCTTTGCCAAGCTGTTGAATTAAATGCGCCATTTAATGAAAATGTTAGGCAGTTAATTAAACGGCTGATTAAGCTAGTTGGTTGTGACATTGTATCGTGTGAGTAACCGATGGATGATATAATCAGGCGTCAATAGTCGGCCGGCGCCCGGTGCGTCATACAGCCACAATGGGAGACATTGTCGTCATACTAGCAAAACTTTAACCGAAATATGTAAGTACTGTAGAGAAAAAAAACCATCATTATTTACAATTAGGTACATCGCTTCAGTCAGTTTGATCTTGAATTGCTTAAGAATTTCAATTTACTGTAAAACTATTGTTGTAAAACTTGTGTTGGGCTGTGCAGGCGGGAACAAGCAGGGAGTCCTGCTTCTACATAGTATGTAAAACCCTGAAATGAAGACAAGAGAAGACCAAGAACAAGCGAAGGCGATTCAAACAACGTCAAAAATATATGAGATTGACAAACGCTGACAAATTTTTGGGATTTCAACAATCGCCATCGCTAATAGAATGACAGTAGTCTAGCTTCAGGAAAAAAGTCATCTGCCTAGCCTTTTCCCAACTATATTGGGGTCGGCTTCCAGTCAAACCGGATTTAGCTGAATACCAGTATTTTACGCGGAGCGGCTGCCTACCAGACCTCCACAACCCATTAACGGGCAACACGGTACTTCATGGCAAGACTGGAGTCAGATTAACTGGCTTCTGACAATCCGTAACGACTGCCAAAGATCTACAAATGACAGCCGGGACCAACAGCTTAACGTGCTTTCCGAGGCACGGAGGAAACTCGGTATGTTAAGATGGTCACCCATTCACAGACCAACCTTGGCAAGCGTTGCTTAACCTTGAAGATCGACCCGTGCGGCTATTATTATCTAAATCCTTCAGGAAAAAATAGTAACTGTATCAATAATAGGTTTCTGATTAGTTTTTAATACGCGTAAAGTAAACAGTCGATTCAATCCACAAAAGTAAACAAATATTCTAGTAAAGACTCACTAAAACAAAAATTAATAAAACTAAATGTTAATGTGCTTTTTTAAATTTAGTAGTTTTCTAAACCAAACATATTACAACTGTAAAAAATACAAATAATGCAAAAAATAAACCTGCACACGCCACAGTACCTACGCAAGAGGATAAACATAACACATTCAACACCTGTAATGATCTACATGCCATCGGCAAATCAAAAACGATCGTGAACTTAGGCACGTATTCCCTGCAAATGGACATTATGGATACAAAGAACAGGAAAATTTCATGTCTGTCCGTACAACACGTACCTGCCTGACGTAGAGATGTGATCGATATGCATTCAATGGGCAGACTGCAGACAGACGGCAAAGGGTGCGACGGCGACGTCATGCAAGCTTTGCAAGTTGATTGTAGTTTGAGGTGCTTTAAATTATTTTTATTGGTTCATTGTCTTTTTACTAGGTTCTTGTGGAACTTTAGCTCTGGATCACGTTTATGGTAAAAACCTGTTCTACACTATAACGCTCTATAGATATAAAACTCAATGTTGACACAGCGATGAAAAATATGATACAACTGACTGATTAGTCTAAGTTGACGAAGAATGAATAGACTTTTAAACCTCTTATGTTGGCAGGATAATTGTTAGCCAAAAAAGTTCTACCTAAATATTTCTTTAAAAATTCAATGCAGGGTAACGCATGAATGCAAATAAAGCCGTGATAAGAATAATCACATAATAAACATGATGAATTTAAAACGAGGGATAGATTCGGCGCGAACTTCAACTCTGAGGCTAAAAGGATTGCCGACAATGGCCATAAATTTTGCTGACCCATTAAGGATAACCAGAAATAAATCTTACCATATGGTGATACAGTATTATCTTTATACTGCCGCCAAAACGGCTAGCGGTGACTCAGGACTACTAACAGTGTCCAGTTTTCCAAATTAGAAGGAATCAAGAAATAACAAACTATATACACTTAAAATATGTAGAAATAAACTCGTAACTATAATATCGCGTTAAAAAATTCGTCCGCATCGCTGTCGACTGGAAGTGAGCCCAAAAGACGGCATTGCCACGTTGTATGGCAATGCTAATCCTCTGTCCGAGATAAAAGCCAGCCCTTGGGTCACGCGAAGCGTCAACTAAACGTTTAGCTAGTTCTTTAAATATAACGTGAGCACTCCCACAATCCAAGAGTTTCAACCTCAAACGGCTCAAAAATATGATTGCCGACAAGGCTACTACACTTCTGTCGCTTGAGGTTCTCAGCAGCATAGCCAGCACAGCACGACGAGCTATTAAAATGGGATGGTGCAAGAGTATCAATACAAGTAGGGTCCCACACTAAAGGCCTACCCATCATCCAAGGAAATAAAGACATACCGTCCGGTCGCTTGCCTTGGAACGCCCACGGCGACAAGAGCGCTTCGGATAATGTCGTTTATGTTTGCGTGCCGTGCTATGCGACCCTTACTTCGACTGCACAACAGGCCGTAGTGCCCGAGACAGGTGACAGCTTCGCCACAGTGACAAGTGACAAGCGATGCGAAGAACAACAGGATGAGCCTAAGCGAGGGGAAGCAGCGAGGCGGAAAGTAGTATCGTCGAACAAGGTGCCTATGTTAGACGACGAAATTAACTTTGTGAAACTCTGTTAATTATTTAGGTAGGAAATCAAACGAAGGATAAGCCGTAAAGAGGGGTGGCCCGCCATCGCTGCTAGATTCAGGATGCGCGGTCATTGATTTCTATGTCGAGGCCAGGTTTGCTGTCACTGTTGCCAACAGCTTTGGCCACTACGATCTCTTTTGCAGTAGCAGTGCTGGCTGTTTTACGCGGCACGCTAATTTAACATCCTGAGTTCCAGCTATGTTCGAACATGACTGATGTAAGGGTGGCAAAAGACGTCTTTTTTCCAAGGTTTTTATTAATGTGGCACGAAAGCTGTGTTGATACTTTTGCGTCCCATCTCAGTGCATCAGTTCATCGTTCTATGCTGGCGCTGCCGTTACGGCTGCGGAAATCCTCAAGCGACGTAAAAGTAACCATATTTTCGAGCCGTTTTTGATTGATAACTTCGGGCCCTTGTTCTCTTAGCCTTTTCAAAAACGGATTGTTGAAACTTTCCATGACCTGGCTTTAAATTTGGCCAAAGGCTAAGCATTGTCATACAATATGACAATGCCGCTTGTCTCTTGAGCACATTTCCAGCTTTTTAATTTAGTTTATTTGTTAATTTTAGTTACAGCAGTTATAGAACCAAATAATACGCAACTTTAATAAAATAGCAATTCCATAATAATTTGGCTATTTTAGAGTTAAAATTTTATTTTATTATTATAACTCTCTAGGGAGTTATAATAATAAAATAAAATTTTCTTTATTAGGGCACCAAGTCCAATTAAATACTTACATAACAATACAATAAAAATAAAACGAAATAAAATACAATAAAATTCTGCAGGGGTACGCCCCCGGCTGGGCGTCGGGTAATAATGACCTAGGTACTATTTTGCTTGTGAGCTCACGGAAAGCCAAAGCCCTGCAATGGAGAAATTATTGTAATAAACACGGGCTTACAAAGTGACAAACGGCTAAAACTTAAAATGCCTAACCTAAGGTGCTTAGTTACAAAATTACACTAAACTTGAACAACAGTGACTAGTCAAACGTGTGGTTACAATTGTGGTAAAGAACCATTCATCAATCCACATTCTGCATTTGCCACGCAAATGCCACCCAAGATTGTTGAACGCTTGACCGGTCCTAATCACAATACTATCAAATAAAGTAAACACGGTCACGATTGTCTTTATCTCGACCTTAACGAGTCACCGTGAATTGATGCTTATCTATCGGTGAATGTCTGCAAAAGCTTCTGACCCTTGCCGGATCTCAGGGTACGCAACGTCCCTTACGACTTTACGCATAACTCCTATATTATCAGCTACTGTATATGCATCCCCGAATTCAACAGCTGATTGATTTTAATGCTAAGCAACTTCATTTGCATATTGATAGGCTCTGCTTGAAATATAGTTGTAATTGTTAATTCAATGTTATGACTTTACATTTGAACTGCGTTTTGTTTAGGTGCGTTGGGATGTTCGGTTTATTTTTGGACCTACATCATCGTCATTAGGGCGATGCACGTCGTCATGACATGTTGATGCATCATCGTTTTCACAGCAAAGTTGGAGTTGGTTTTCAGTCTAGCTCGATGCATTTGAATACCAGTATGTGAAATTGCTGTCTGATCCTTATAATCCAGTACTGCGATGACCAGTAACTGGTTATCTTACTTTCGGGTTTCCGACTAGCCGGAACAATCGTTTTCTTTCAAAGCCTAGAAAGCTACCTACATACGGATTTCACTTCTCATTTATATCCAGAAATGCTAACACTAATATGTAGTATATCTTTTTCAAATACATTCGAACGAAAGTTAACATTAGGCTAAATAGAACAATGCTTAACCGAAGTTACATCAGATATAACTGTAGCGGTTTTGGGAGGTCCTTGCACTGTCTTTTTAGCAGTGATATCAGGCCATCTAGATATGGCCGTATCGGCCCATCTGACAGGCGGGGCGCAGTCAGAATGTCTGCCGAGGCTTTCAATGCATTTCGCCGAACTCTTTGTAACGCAAATTATTTTTTTATTAGGATTTCTGGAGTACGGTGTGAATGTATTAGCACCTATTTAGAAAAATTATTAATTCAAAACGGTTTAAAAATTAAAAGGAATCTATTTTGAACTGGCTAGAAATTGCTATTACAATTTTGGTTTGATTTATGTTAAGCTTTTGCTTCTAGAGGTATATCCAAGCTGCGGGCACTGATACTGATCATTATTAGTTGTCACAGACAAACTAACCACATCACCAACTTATTAAACAGTCTTTGCGTTAAAACTCAAGTTTAATACTTACGTGGTCAAGCAGACGTTACGGCTATACAGGTGTTCAAACATGACTTGAGTCTTGTAGAGCATGAATCAGGCCGATCCGCTGGACATACTAATGTGAAGTACACGACGTTTCCGGCATAAATCCACCAGCATACATCTCCATACGTGCAAACAGGCAAATTTGACAGTTATGAACATTTTAACGGAATTTATGCCGTGGGCTCCGATCCTATCGACCTGAGGAGTGGACGGTTATAGAGATAGTATCGCCGGCTTTGCTACTAGTATACTCAAATCTTTCACGTGAACGAAATACAAATATGTATGGATTTTAATATTAAGGATTTCGAACATGCGCTAAAGCTTAAGCTTCTATTGGCACCGCGAATACGTAAAATAATTTCTTTGGAAATGATTGACGTAGCAGACTTACATTTTTAGGTCCTTTTTAGCATTCGTTGCATGCTATGTTTAAAGTGCCTAATCTAATGGTAGAATAGAATGAGGTCCTAGCAACGTATAATTTAATGGTAGGATAGGTTGATACTTCTTTTTTTTTTTTTTTTTTACTAATCAATAGTAAAAAAAAAAAAAAAAAAGGCACGCGCTTGACCACCATCTCACCTGATGGTAAGCGAGGATGTGGTCGAAGATGGAGCACGCTTGCCTAGAAGTAACCTATTCACTCTTGACTTAAAGACTCCCAGGATGTAGCTATCGGGAAACACAGACTCCGGCAGGGAATTCCACTCCTGTACGCATTATGAATGTGTTCCCAAAACGTTTTGTGCGCGTGGGTGGGATGTCCACCATGTACCGGTGGCGCATCGCCGTTCGTCTTGTGGTCCGATGATGGAACGGGCTTGGCGGAATTAAATTATGCAATTCTTTCTAAAGTTAACAGCTACAGATATTACAGTTCTCAAAGAAGAAAGAGCACTTGGACACGGCAGACCACTTAGTACTTGCTACCATGAACGCCAGCATGACTATTTTCAGGGGCCTGCATTTTCAAAAGGCCCGAGTCGAATAGGACAGGTACAAATTTCGCAACCATGGCAGGTACTGACCCTTGCGAGCCCCCTCTACTATGCTGACTCTCTTTGAGGTGCGCTTGGAACAACACGTGCCGTCGACCTGGGCCTGGTTCTGATCGGACGACGAGCCACCCAATGCTCGCCGCCCGCAGGTTCACGCCTACGTTGGCCGGGAATAGCCCTGTGACTAGCGACGTCCGGGGCGTCTTCTTCTATTGTGGCGACCGGGGCGTGAGGACTCCCTTTCTCGCACGTCTTGTCGTCTCCCGGTTTGCTACGAACTTTCCTTATCCTTTTGTTTTTTCCCTTGGAATGCTGTAATTAAAACTCTTGTGTAATTCTAATTCTCCTACTTTTGTGGCTAGAAAGCACTCCAATAATAAAATCGTTATAACGTTGAGCAAGTTTAATACTTATTTATTGTTTACCTACGCCCTGAATCTATTAAATGATGCGAGTAGAGAAAAGTTCAAAACCCACTTTATATTAATGCACTACACAACATTACAATACAATTTCCCGCGATGTTTACCGTGTGTAATTTATATATTCAAAGTTTCCAAGAAGTAGTTAAAAATCTAGTAAACACAGCTTTACTAGCGTTATAAATCCAATGAATGAACCTTCTTGTCATTCCACGTAGGGTCGGATTTATGCAGGGCATTCGCGATCGCAACATAATGCGCGCGCGCACCGAACTGATCGATTTTTCCATGTTTATAGCACTTTGTGTTTGCAGATTCACACGATGCTACTATAAATACGTGTTTGTTGAGTTCCTTACACTGTCCTGTAAGAGGGATGGGACTTTTAACTGGAGAAGTTATGATTACTCAAATGACTATTTGTTGAGCAATGATATGTACTAAACAGTAAAGATAAGTAATTAGCAGGTATCAGTAAGAAACACACAGTTGAGCTTTTACAGCAAGTCTGAACCGAGTTTTAAATATTAAACAACAGAGCACATCTAGACACAACTACACCCAAAATGAGAAAGAAAACCCAATTCTGCAAATTTAAACCCATTACTACTGTAAAAGCCTGACTCATCAGATCTGCTGCAGTTTAATGCAAAAAAAGCACCAAAACAAAACGTTCAACGGTTCGCCTACCTAATAGAGACGTGTATCGCATGAGCAGGTTCCCTCTAGGATGTCCAGTCTCCGGTAACGGTTAGAACTCTGCCGAATATTGTAAAATGGTCGAAATGTTCGAAGCTTGTACGGGTGCAAGCGCGGCCGTGTCCTGCATCCCAATTAGTCCAGACCGAATGGACTATATAACGCGAAGTCTGGTTGAGGCCAGCACACGCTGACTAGCAGTATAACGCACAACACCCTTTGGTCCACAAAGGGTATCGAATAGTGAACAAAATAATACGAAAATCGTAGATATGAAGTTTTTAGTATCGCTGGTGGTGTTGAGTTGCGCGCTGTTCGAGGCGAGGGGATATCCATACGCGTATTATCCTTCGTATGGAAATGTTGATTCTCGTGAGTACCTTTTTAGTTATTTTATTCTGCTTGCAGAAATGAATTAGTCTTCTAATCAGGATTTCTTGTTTTCCCGTAAGTTTACAACATTTTTAATTCTTAATTTATACACGGAATAAAAATCCAAGTATCCCTTAGTCGGTTTAGAAACTATAATTTAACTATAAATAAACTAAAGTCCAAGAAGTATTTTTTAAGAAATTGTACAATCATTGTAGTCTGTATTGTATTAATAGTGAGTTTAGAATATTCCAAGAAGATATCATAGACAGGGTACATTCTGCGCATGGTACATTAAAATCATTTATCCTTCTTTCACAGTGTCATACGGTGATGGCAATCGCGGCGGTATGGCGCTGAGTCGCTACTACAACCCGTACTACGATCAGCGCGGCGTCGGCGGTGGCATGGCCGCCTTCATGTTCCGGCAGCCAGAGGCCCAGGCTACCCCTCAGCAGTCCGGCCAGTACTACCTCCCCGACAGGCGCCGCCAGACTCAGCAGGAAGCCAACTTCATCCCAGCCCAACAACCCCAACAGAACGAAGTCTACTACCCACAACAACCAGAGAACCCTGCCTTCGTCCCCACTGAGCCAACTGAACTCGCTGAACCATCAGAAAAAGCCGAAGCCGCCCCAACTACCGAAAAAGCTGTAGCCGTCCCAGAATTGATTGAGCCTGAAGTTGAAGAAGTGCCAGAAGAGGAACCCGTACAGAAACCGAAGAAGGCTGTCAACAAGAGGAAGCAAGTCAAGAGGCCGATTGATGATGATGATGAAGATGAGTATGCTCCTAAGATGCCAGCTGCTGCCTTCTTCCCCATGTTCTTTGGATACGGTGGTGGTAGCAAAGGCGCCGGCGGACCTGGTGGCCCCACTGCTATTGCTAATGCCTACAGCACCGGCAAGGGTGGAGTAGCCACAAGCCACGCAACCGCATACGGAGCCCCCAGATTAGAAGAGAGAGTGTAAAAGTACTTTAATTATTAGAGTTAAGTGTAAAGTTTATATCTTCATGTTGTTATATATTTTTATATGTAAAGAGTTAATGCGCATTTCATCATCCATACAAATAAAATTTGCCTTTTAATTACTGTGATTTAATTCTGTCTCTAAAACCTTAAGGTTGTCCCATAGGTAGGGTTAGACAGCATCAGCCTACTAGTGTTCCGCCAGTTCATGTCTACCAACTTATCCTTATGTCGCAGGCGTTGTGATGAAATTCTCGTGCAAGTAGTTTTCTAATTTGTTTCTTCTTTAAAATGAAATTCTGTAGTACTATTGATTTAGAGTTTGTCAAAAAGGTATGGTACTCGTAGAATCGAATTTGGTTATTAATTAGCAAAATAAATTAACTTTCTATATTATTTTTTTCTGTTAATGACGCAGTCGCAAGCGTTAGAACAAGTAGACTTTAATAAAATAAATCTTAACTAAGTAATCCTACAGTAGATACTAAATGTTGCGATAGATAGATCGTAACTTTTGGGTCAAGCTAGTCTTATTTAAAACAGCCCAGTGGGCGTTGGCAGAAACAATTAAACCCTTAATACTCATCATAAAGGATTAACCAGAGATGGAGGTAGAAAAAGTAGAACTAGGATACACTTAATGGAAGTTTAAATAGTTGTTTAACAAAAATCATCGATCATAACTTATCTTTTAGTAGAAAGCCATGATTGGCGATCTGAACAAAGTTTGAGTAACCATTTTTGCAGGCGTTATGGTGATATTGCAAATAACTTTGTTACACGGGTGCCTGAACTAAATGTTGCATAAATAATAACATGTCAAGAAAAAAAATTATATAAATTATTATTTTTTGTATTATAATTTCAATTTAATTTAAATTTTGACATTTAATATTTTGTTGTATTGTTAAACTGATTATGTACGCTATGAACGGCAAAACATGTAGCAACCTTATCGTTATTTATAAGACCTGTAGACTGTACTCATGTTTCACAAAATAAATATCATGTATCTATCTAAATAATGAATAAAAATCAAGTAGGCTCAGTTTGATCTTTACAAACACGAGACTACACATACAACTTTACGAATAACAAAGAGGATTTTTAGGTTGTTCTTAGTTTTTACGAACCCAGTCCGTAGATTGATTCCCTCTAGAAGAGGTTTTTTTGGCTGGAACTACCATATTGGAATACTTCACTGTGGTTGTTATATTGCCAAAAGACCATTAAGGTGAATGCTCCAGGGTAGCCCGCGAAATTCAAATATTTTTATGTTTTTTTAAAGAATGAATATTTCAGAAATAATCATTCTTTTGAACTACATGAACTTAGAGGGCTATATTGATGATTAAAATGGTTATAATTCTTTAGATAAATACGCGTTACGGTCGCGGATCGCATTTGGTCCACATACAGTTTCACACTGACCGGCAAATTGCAAAAAACATAAAAATATTTGAATTTCGCGGGCTACCCTGGAGCATCCACCTTAAGTCTGGAACCTTAAACGGCAAGGCGCCATCTTTTTTTATAGTTTGGAACCGGTTAGACGCAGGCCAACAGGTCCGCTTCACATGCTTGCCTCGGTTTAAAGTATGTAGATTGAAATGATTTCCAAAGTTACAATAGATGGCATTGAATAAAATAAAACACCTATGTCATTGTTTCGCGTGTTATTGTTTTGAGATTTATCAGGATTTGACGATAGGTTTAAATAAACTGCCGGTTTCTACTGTCAATATCTCACCGTGTGAAGTCAATTGCCATTCCATCGTGTTAATATGGATTGACAGTTAACTTCACATAAGCTTACACAGCGTGATGTTTACAGAATCTCACTGCTGGCCTGTTTAGTGCTTCCAGATAAATTCCATTAAACCTAGCTAAAATATCAGATTTTAAAATTCTGGACCGTTTATGGTGTTCATTCTGTCCCTGAAAGTCCATATCTAGGCATATATTTTAATTTCAATCTAAACTTACAATTCGAAGATGACAAATCAATTGTTGTTTGTTTGATGAAATCTCTGGAAGTACTGACTTAATTACAAAAATCCTTCTCTAATAGCTACATATCAATGAGTGTCATACTAAGCTACTTTTAATTCTAGAAAAATCACTGGCTCATGGTTTTTAACCAAGGGCTGCTGTAACAGGAAAAAATCTGGTATGATGCTATGAAATAAACTTATGAATCGAAAAACAACAGTGCTTGTTATTAGTTGAAATAATGTATCGTCTCCACATAGGACAATCTGGTAGGTACGTTTACTGTTCTAGGGGAATTGTGCTGATTCATTCGAGTTACAAGATATTTTCCAAGTCAAAGAATAAATTAAAAGTACAAAACGTTAATTGACGGTTGACTGATTTGAGTTCCAATCAATATTGATGTCAGAAAGATTAACAACAACAAAAAAGCGAGAATTTTAGCTTATATGGAAACTTTTATTAAATGAACGATATAATCTGGAGTATTTCTTACACGTGTCGAAAACAATTTAAAAACAATGGCATTTGTACAAACAATATGTTTTAACTTAATTCCTAGAACATTTGCAAAGTTTTACTGCGATCTTTTTACAGGTGGCACAGAGCCATAGGCGATGGCATCACTAGCAGCGGCACCGCCTTTTCCGGTGCTGTATGCATTAGCGACAGCCATGGGACCACCAGATCCACCCCATCCAAAGAACATGGGGAAGACAGCACCAGAAAGGAACTTATGGGCAGGGAATTCATCTTCTTCCTCATCATCTTCTTCGTCTTCTACAGGCTTTTTGACTTGCTTCTTCTTCTGTACGGCTTTTTTAGGATTTTGTACTGGTTCTTCTTGTGGTTCATCAATTTCCGGCTCGATTAGTTCAGGGACGATAGCTTTGACGGTAGTTGGTACAACTTCGGCTTGTTCCACAGGCACTATGAGTTCAGTTGCTTCAGCGGGGACTTCGGGAAGAGTCTCTGGTGCTTGTTCGTAGTATACTTCATTCTCTTGTGGTGGTGTGTCATTGATTTCCAACAAGGCTTGGCGGCGCCTGTCAGCTTGATGGTGTTGGATGGCCTGGTGCTGACTTATAGGGTAACTTCTTAGGTTGGGTTCGGGTTGCCACAGGGAGTAGGTAGTTGGTGGGGCTCGGACGGCGCGTCGGTTGGCATAAGGATTGTAAGAGCGACTTAGTGTCCTTCCACCTCGGTTGGCATCGCCGTATGACCCTGTCAAAGAAATTTTATGGTTTTAGCAACTGCTAAAGTTAGCAACTTTGAGTTAAAAGTTAATTCTGGTTTGCTCAAGAGGACCTAAGTCTAAGACGGGCTCATTTTTCACAATAATATTAGTCAACTTTATATCAAAGTACTGATGGAATTGTACGGGATTTTGTGAAAACATCATAGTGTGAAAGCTTATAATTTTTCTAGGAAGTGGATCCCAAAATAGACAAGACAAATAACAGTTATCAACAAGGTAAGGCCTACTTACAAGTATCAACGTTTCCCGAAGATGAAAAAACCGGGAACGGGTATCCGCTTGCATTGAATAGAGCACAGCTCAAGACCACCAGCGAGATCACTAACTTCATTCTAATTTCAAATTATATTCACTTTTAAATGTTGCACGGTTTGCTGCCGACGAGCTTCTGTTGTCAACAGCCAGAATTCGCGTTATATACTTAATTCTATTCGGTCTCATTGGGATGCAGGACACGGGTTTCGGGCCTGCACTAGTGTTTGTCTGAATAAGATACTAGCATTCATCGGTAAGTTATAAGCCATTTAGATCTTGTCGGTAGATGAGTGGAATGATTGATGGAAATTGGTGTCAGGAGTCACCTAAGCTTTTGTCTGCGACTTCGTACGCGCACATCCCAGTTTTTCCTGTTCCCGTAGAAATTCCTGCCCTTCACTCCCCGAGGAACCCACATGCGTACGCATACGTCGGCTGTAAGTCACTCGTCAGTAATGAAAGAATGTTATTATGATTTGTGATTGACAATGAGAAATGTTTATTTAAATGTTTCTTTACGTCCTTATTGAAGCCAAATTATTAAATTCCTTTGTAAAGCAGAGGGCAGGAATGGATTTCAGGATAGGATACCTCTACATTTTTGCCTCTTTTTAAGGATGGGAGATTATCAAACGACTCCTTCTGCTCTGGGTAAAGCGGCAGGGAGTGTTACACTCTTAATGACTAAAACCTCCTAAGGCCCTTTGCGTTCCAGGGACGAGATGACTTTTTCGAAAAAAATCCGTGACCCTAAGGATATCTCTACCTTATTCCACTATCGGGCATTGCTTCAGTTTTTGCCTGCCTACTGTCGGCTTTCACAAAAATAAAATCAAAGACAGCTGCACGTTACATGAACACGAGTTGAAGCAAAACAAACATTGGAATTCTTAAATGTGGGAAACACCACAGATATTTTGATGATAGTTAGCAATTAAATCCGGACAATAATATCATGGTTTCATCGTATAATTAGTAAAATCGGAGGAACCCGTTTGTGACGCACTCCGGCGCATTTTGGAAACAAAAAAGTACCGGACGTTAGAAAAAATGGTTGAAGAAAAATACTTTTAATGAAATAGAGCAATTAGGTATTTAATATGGGTTTATGGAAAACTCGCTGAGTAAGTTACTTAGCATGAATTTATTTAAAGTCGTGATGTACCTACTTATGATGGATCGTTAAACAATGGGGTTTTGCCGGTTAACTCAAGTTTCTTTTTTTTTTGTAACGTGATGTACCTATGTAATTTGAATTAGTTTTTTCCTTTGTTAAGATTAATGGATGACACATAATAAGACCTCTTCTCTAAGTTAATTATTCTGCCACGCCTTTTCCCTACTATTTCGGGTCGACTTCCAGTCTAACCAAATGCAACTGAATACCAGTATTTTACACAGAGAAACTGCTTATCTGATCTCCACTACAAAATAGTGTAATGAGTAGTACACGATGCCGCTTGGTAAGACAAGTTCCAGATTTCCAGGCTGTGAAGTGTCAGGACTTCAGGAGTGCTCACTGCTACACTTCATGCTCAATCCATCGACATAAGTTTACACGATTAGATATCGACGGAATAAACCAGCGGGTCTAAAAAGGTCACTTTAGCAGAATCAGAAAGCAAATCACGCTACTCGTCACTATCAAATTTTCCCAATCAACCTTGAACCTAATGCTTTAGCGATAAAGATAAAAAAATAAATTTGACAGATTGTACGGTGGTTAATATTATGATTCTCCTGAAGTGGCCTTTTTAGCCCCCCAGTTGTATGTTTGGAAAAAATCTTTTCTAAGCAGCCAAAGTGTTGATCACTTCACGAACGCGAAAGCAACGAGTCCATAAAAAAAGCCAAGATCACTCGTTAGGATCAATTAGAAACTGTCAAAAGACGTCATTACGAAGCTCACTAGCATTTATACCGTCAATTAACATCTTTTTTTATTGGTAAAAATTAATCGTAACATAGGTTCAATAAATCGTTAACCAAAAATCACCGTAGTCATGACGTTCGGCAAATTTGGACATCGTACACTAATTATTATTACCTATAATTGGTCTACTTTTAAAGAGGAAAAGTTTTTAATCTTTAGCAGAAATCAAAAACGCCGACAAAAAATCTGGCTTATTCCATTAAACCCAAAAGCTATTGTTCTCAAAACTCTACGGACCATACATTAATTTCAACATAAACCCCAAGATATTTAAATACTTCAATTACACTTAAACACTAAAACAGTTTTGGCAAACTCAACAGCAGAATTGCAAAAAAATCACAGCTTCTGATTTTGTTAAGAATAGTCAAAGTCAAAGTCAAAGTCAAGAATATAAATTCTTGACTTTGACTTAAGAATTTAATTTTGTTAAGAATGTAAATTCAGTTTAAGAAATTAGTTTACTGTTAGTATCCTGCAATTTTGCTGTTGACTACCAAAATTGTTTTGGGGTTTTAGTAGAATGAATGTACGGACCGTAGAATTTAAGGAACAATGGCTTTGGGGAGTAGTAGCATAAGCCAAGAATCAACCAGTAAGCTTTTCTTAACTACGCATATCGAGGCCAAAATACGACTTAATTTCAGTAGTTTACGTAGTCTGGATGTCATCATCATATCAGCCGAAAGACGTTCACTGCTGGATGCACACTGCTACTATGTAGGTGACTGGATGTTACCTCCATAGTATTAGTATGTTAGGCCACAATTTAGTTAGACTACAAATTGATATTGCAAGCGTAGATCATTCCATCCTTCAAGATTTTAATTAGGTAATAAAACAAGCCCTAGACAATACAAAGAGAATAAATACCATTTGGCTCCAATTGGGGCGGTCTTTGAGAGGGACGTTTCGTCTTTAAATGACTTTCATCATCATCATCACTTTCATTGACATTCCCTGCTTTTCATGACTAGTCTACCTCAACGGTCATCACATCGTACGGTCCCACGCTTCTTCGGACTTCCAAAGGGCTTGACCACCCAGGAGTAGTACCAAAACGTGTTCAGAAACGTTGTGTTCCTTCCATTAGACATAGCCGTTAGTTACAAAACGTTGTCTTCAAATGGCTTTTTTCATCATAGACAACACTACTGTTGGATTTATGCACAGCCACCACCAACCATCACCACAATAAGCGGTCCTACGCCTCCGGACTTCCAAAGGGCTTGACCACCCAGAAGTAAAACCAAAACGTGCTCAGAAACGTTGTGCCCTTCCATTAGTCATAGCCGTTAGTTATGAAACCCTGATGCGTGCCGGTCTCGCGTGACACGACCGGTTTCTGTTTTTTATTCACAAGATATGTTCACAACAATCTTGACCTTGTCGTAACTGCGGCTGCTAGACGCGCTCGATATAAACACACTAAGTTATATCGAAGAAGGCCTACTAAATCATGAGATATAGAGATTAGAATATACTTATTCTAGTCTCTATACCTCATGATTTAGTAAAAAATGAATGAAGAATTAATGATGTGGTTTAGAAAAAGACTGCAGGTCCAAACATAAGAAGATTAGGATTAGAATCGTCGAAAAATTTCTTAAACATTCGAATGTTTGGGCGACATCGATAAGGAGTTTTAAAATGGCCATCATTTTTACGTAGTTTTGTTGTATTGCATTGCACGTAATTCAATTATATACTACTTAGTTCGTGAAGAGTGTCGAATTGAGCAGTCTTCCCCCAACTATGTTGTGATTTGAAATACTGGTATAACGGTAATATTAGGGTAGTTCATGTCAAAATTGTTGACAATCGTTGCCTCTGTAAGGCTGCCTGTCTATAAAGGCGGAGCGAGCCAGCGGAGCAGATAAACGCAGTAATTTAATAAAGGGAATTGTGTAAAATCTCAGAGACTGACGCGGAGCGGGGATTTTATACAATTCTATTGGTTGATATTTCTCCGGTCCTCTCCTCACCGCTCCAGTAGACAGTCAGCCTAAGAATGCCAAAGTCACTCATTGACGTTTGTTATCCAAACTGTATAAAGTGAAACTTCTAACCGTCAATATTCACGATCCAAACCGTCAATGTGTACCATCGATACAAAAAGTAAATACTTGTCCTATTCAGTTTTTTGTTCAAGGGTATTGTTAATTTCCATGTTAATGGAAAGATTACTCTGCTGTGAACTTCATCCACACGTGATGTAGTATTCAAATCAGGAAACGATAATCCAGTTTTTATGTCCAAGTATTGTTATTGTTTTTTAGTTGTCTAGATCCTTAGACTAATCTAATAAATGATTACGAGCAAGAAGGTACTTGTGCGATAAATCAGCTGCATTATATTGCCTGACTGACTGGCAGAAATCATTAATCGTTTTTCAAACTGCAAATGCGTTATTGTGTTTGTTTTGCTCATTTTGTAAATCTTACAATATCTTATATTTTTATTATATTAATATTAAAAAGAGGTAAAGTTTGTGAGGTTGTAGGGGGTAATCTCTGGATATTCTAAACAGATTTATTTATTTTTTTACCTATTAAAAGCCACGTTTATTGTGAGTGTCATAGGCTATATTAACCCGAAAAATACCGCCCAACGAAGTGAGCACGGGTTAGCTAGTCTTAAAACAAGAATGAATAGTGCATAAAATAAAACATTGGAAACTATGGTAATTCATTAGCAGTAGGTAGTGGTGCTCAGTAGTTTCAAGATCCAATTTTCAGATTGAAAATGGTGTCTGAAAATCCGGAACATCTTTCTGACAGCACATAGCAAGGCATGGCTTCATCTACCATCATCTTCCTCATCATATCAGCCGGACAGTCCACTGATGGACATAGGCTTCCCCAAGTGTCGCCACAACAACCGGTCCTGTGAGCCTAGCACAAGATGGACTGATGAGTCGCGGCGTCTACCCGCGACTCATCAGTCCATCCAGTTGAGAGGCCTTCCAACGCTGCGTCTTCTGGTACGGGGTCTTCAGCTCTTCAGCTCCCAGACCTGTTCTGCAAGCAATGTTTCCTGCCCACTGCTACTTCATTTCAGTCATCATCTTCCCATTGTCCAATCTCCCTTGGAATTGGCGAAACACGTTCTCTTCTTTTATTCCGTCCTGTCACTGTCAACTGTCAGGCTATGACGTGGCAAAAAATTTTGATCCTGCTGTGGAAAGGGATTAAAAGGAGTCTTGTATAGCTCCGTCTCTCTCCCACACCGGAATCATAGTGATTTAAAGAACGTCAGTAAACGAACGAAACGTCGGTAGGTTCCTGGGAGGGATTGATTCAGAAAGCGCATTTTCAGGAGGTTTCTCTGTCTGGAGCTCTGAGCGCCGGAAACATGGACCCTGTTCCCGATATCGGTGGCTACTATTTTTATATTCTTAAATGTTTTTTTTTTATATTTTACTAGTTGACTCGCGCAACTTTGTCTGCGTCACATTTTTCAATACTGCTCCGCTCCTTTTGGTCTTACTGTGAGATAGATAGCCTATAGCCTTCGTCGATAAATTGGCTATCTAATCCTGTAATAATTTTTCAAATCGGACCAGTAGTTCCTGAGATTAGAGAAAAACTGTTTAGCTTTATATATTAGTATAAGATTTAATAATGTACAAATAGGTATAGAAAATGAATAAACGAAATAATATGTAGAATTAATTAGGTAGTCAAAGAAGATCTTCATCACGTAAAATTACGATCTTGAACAAAGACAAGCGATGAGTGGTAATTCCAAATCGTGAAGCAACTCTCAACTTTTTCTTTGTTATTTCGCACAGGTCATTAACATTATAATGACCTCCTCCAATGTGATTAGTGTGATAAAGAACTGAATGATAAACACATTTTTGTTTTGTTCATTGTTTTTTTTTAAGGCTACAAAAATATCTGTTCCAAAAGAGCTGTATCTAATCAACGGAGGCGACAATATGCTGGCAACCATCAGAAAAACTCGGTGCTTTTGCAACCATATTGTGCTTTCTTTTGTTAATGAAGCTCGACGAGTCCCCGAATTGATGCCCGCAACAAAAAATAGAATCGAACCGCTGAGGAGTAAGAAAAACATAATTTCCACTTCATAAAATATAAGTAAGTAGTATGTCCTATGAGTCTGTTTTGCCCACCTGTCTGATGAAAAACGGGTACTTTACTACCCATAGACTTTTGAAACAAGGAGGACTGCCCAACCCACGAGCTCTGCATGAGCTATAACGTTTTATCAAAGAGAATAAGGAGGAGACTAATAAACGCCAGTAAGTTTCACTTACGTACGTGTTAATCGAAAATAATCTCAAGGGGACGTAATCCTGGAATGAGGCCCTGTCCGCACTGCGATATTTCACCGCTCCATTTTTATTCTCGCGTACTAAAATCCGTGATTGGGATTACACCTTGTACGCACTGTGAATAAAATTTCTGTCATTTCTGTCAATTTGATGCAGTTCCCGACTGAGACGAACTCAAATCATCATCCTGTCAATAGCACCTGTGCACGACTGAGTGAAACGCGTTTACTTTGTATTTTACAAAACATTCGTGAAAATGAATCCGCACCGCGTCGCGTTCACTTTGCATCAAATCACAGATTCTCTGCGTGCATTTTTAACTGTCAGTGTTGTTACTTGTATAAGATTTTATGTGTCACAGAATTGCGAGAAGAAATCGCGCGGTGGAATATCGCAGTGCGGACAGGGCCTAAAAGTCCAATAAGGCATGAAAACGTAACGGTGTACAATAAAAAATATTTTATAATTCTACCTACCTTTGGTAGATATTATTTATTGACTAATTAAGTAATCAAATCTAAGAATTTATTGAAGGCTAACCGTTAGGTAAGGAGAGCTTAATCGATTCTTAGTAACTAATGCTATTAAAAGGTTAATATCTATCTACTTGTCTGAGTAGCTTATTAAAAATATTGATTGTGTTATGAACTTATGAATCTTATTTATATTTTAAAATCATATTATTTCTTAAAATGAGAATAGAATTAAGTAAATACATTATTTTATTTTATTTTAAACTACTAAAATAATTTTTTAATTTGTCAATCATTTTGCATGCACTCTGTTACTGAAATTTTAAAAATCTTTAATTCGGATAAGCAACATCCATATGGGTTAGTAAACAAAAAGATAACTTATTCCTTTGTTAAGACAAGGGTGTTGTGATGTGAGTAATAAGAATTCATTGAATGCTAACTTTTAGGTAAGGAGAGCTTAATCGATTCTTAGTAACTAATGCTATCTATCTACTTGTCTGAGTAATAATATATTTCGATAATAGTTTTTAATAACAATAGATCTCTATATTATCGCGTTAGGTGACAAACCTGCAAATATAATTGCATGGTGGGAAATAAAAAAATAAAAAAAAATAAAAATGATACTTAGTACCTTTGTATGAATAAGAAATGCTCATAAAAGTCTACTTAGCCTCTGTGGACTACAAGAAAGCCTTCGATTCGATCAAGACTTGGGCCGTGCTACAGTCTCTCCAAGGGTGACAGATCGACTATCGGTACATAGAGGTGCTGAAGTGCTCGATGATCTCAGTAGAGCTTAGAGTAGAGTTGATAGAAGTCGGTAAGCACCAACTTCTATCAACATCGGAGACTCTACACTCGAAGTTGTAGACGAGTATGTCTATCTGGAACAAACGGTCCAGTTAGGTAGGGTTAACTTCGAGAAAGAGATCAATCGTTGACTCCGACTCGACTGGGCGGCGTTCGCGTTTCTTGTCGTCTCACAAACCAGTGTCTCAAGAAGAAGATCTAGTGCGTGTTGCTAGTGATGACTTATGGAACTGAAACGTGGTCACTCACAATGCATTAGAAGGCTTATAGCGACCCAAAGGGCAATGGAGAGGGCAATGATTGGATTTTGATATGATGATGATGATGATAAACATTAATTTCTAAGATACAATAAATAAAATTCAACTACATTTGTCATCACAAAGGTCATTTATATCTGACCCGTTTTGCGAAGAGTGGCGGACAGTAACCAAAATAGTTTTAAAGTAAAGGGAATAATATGAGCTTTTATTGTTTAATTATTTAATTAAAAATCAATGGATAGAAATGTACAGAATCGTTTAAAAAAAAATAAAAAAAAACAAACGGTTTCAGAAGAATGTATTTCATCTACGATCACCCACCTTTTTGATTTGCCGACAATATAATCGTCATGGCTGACACTACGGAGGACCTCAGTACAATGCTCGATGAGCTCAGTAGAGCTTCCGAAAGAGTAGGTCTTAAAATGAACATGGACAAAACCAAGATCATGGTAAATACCCATGTAGCACCCACTCCTATCAAGATCGGAGACTACACTCGAAGTTGTAGATGAGTGCTTTTACCTAGGACAAACGGTCCAGTTAAGTAGGACTAACTTCGAGAAATACGTCAACCGATGAATCCGACTCGGCTGGGCAGCATTCGGTAAGTTGCGTGGTATCTTCTCGTCCCACATACCAGTGTCTCAAATCGAGGGACCAAACCGCGTATCGGAAGACGCACGTATCGTTAGGAGGCCTCCTACAAGGTAGACCGAAGACCTGGTGAAGGTCGCGGGTAACCGATGGATGCGAGACGCACAGGACCGTTTTTGTGGCAACACTTGGGGGAGACTTATGTCGAGCAGTAGACGTCTTTTGGCTGATATTATAATGATGATGATGATATTGATCAGAGCACGAATCCAGTCACGTCATATTCGAATGAAACAGTACTATATACATATATTTGTTAAAGAAACAGACGCACCCGCTGCCTTTTTAAATGATCTTATGCTTGATGTGGATCAAATTGAATTAAAAAAATATTTTAATGAATTAGCATTTTATTCATCATCCCTCCCATCATCAGTTTCCCGAGATTCCCGTGGCTCACATTAATTGACTAATGCCATAGTAAATCAGAGCCATATATCAATACACTGTGCTATATTTCGTTTGTGTCCGCTATAGGTTTTGTTTCCATAATAGCCTTTATTCAATGTTCTAATGTCTGTTTTTTAATCTCGGAGACTAAATTGACAACTTCAAATGTCAAAACTGACTTAAATGCTATTTTAATCTATGTCAGTTTGCCATTTTCGCTTGTCAATTTAGTCTCTGAGATTAAAAAACACTCTTTAGAAAATATTCCATTTTAATTTTCTATCGTAAAAACCCACATATCCTAAGAATCTCAGTTTAATACTAAGATGGCACCCGGATGCGGTTTATATAAAACATATTACTTACAATAATCGTGACTGCTTCGATATTCTTAACTTCATATATCCACAGATCATTCTATACTTAGAATGTAAATAGGTTGATTAGTAACAATTAAAAAGAGCGATTGCATTATTTATATCAACCACAGACATTACTGGTTTTATCACATATTTCCATATATATTTATCTTCAATCATGGTATTTGTTGCAAATAAAATTGAAGCTTCTGTCTGTCTAGAAACTCAAGTTTTACCATCTGAGCTGTAAACTAATGTTTTTTATTATTGTGAGCCTGTATTCTCCCACTGTAGGGCAAACTGTACTATAACAATACAGGCTTTTTTTACCTTATTTCCACATTTTCAGTGTTTTTTTTTATTGTGATTTTCGGGTCCGTCGGAGTCTGTCTCATCCAGTCATGAGTCAAAAATTACCACTCATTGGATCCTAATGACTAGAAAGGTCATCGAGACCATATAGAAAGAGATAGCCATTACAAAAATAAACGAAAAATATTGATTTCATACAAAAATTTAAATTTCTTTATAAAAACTCATAGCATTTATTTCAGGTCAGTCAAAGATAAATAAATTGAAGCTAGATCGGTCAATATGAAGCTAGTTGCACGTCCTAGGGATTTTTTATTTTTAAGGATGTGTAATCATCAAATGACTCTTTCCGCTCTGGGTGGAGTGGAAGGTAGTGTCCGACTATTACTGACTAAACCCCTCCCGTGTTCCTCCTAATGCCCTTTGCGTTTTGTTTTGTGAAAATAACTCGCCGTCGCGTCGAACACAGACTGCCGACGACGCCCGGGGCGATTTCTTCTGTTGCAGCGACTGAGGCGTGAGGTTGGCACGTCCTAGAGCTTGGATATTTAAGGAGAACGACTTGCAAGAAACTCAATGGACACTCCAGTTAATCAATAAATGGTTACACAATTGTTGTTACATCAGTATTTTAAAATTATTCATATGAGCATGTAAGAACGATGTAAAAAGACGTCGACGTTAAAAGCGTCCGGAGTTAGAAAAGCAATTCATAGAACAAACACTAATCATTAAATTCAAGAAAAACTTTGATTCTAAAACCAAATAATTAATCGAAGCCTCTTTTGTGGGTACGAGTACACTACATTAATACAAAAAACTTTATTTCGATATTCACAAATACGAATTTCAAAATACCGATTTACATAATTCCGAATGGTTCAAAATTCCTAATATAACAATTCCGATTAATTTATCATTCATCCTTTTTTTTAAATTCTGACATATTACTATTCTTAAAATACCGAGTTTTAATAAGTCGAATAACAAAAAGTCTGACTTAATGATAATTCGAAACATCTAAAATACGAATTCCGATGATTAAATAGAATTCCTAAATAAAAAAAAACGCCTTAAAAGACTGAATAGCAAGACAAATAAACACAAATGCTCGTCAGAACAGATGCAAGCTGCATGCAAGTAAGCATGCATAATGAAAGCAAGCATGCGGTATGCAAGCGAGCATGCAACATGCAGCAGGCATGGTTTCTGTTACGGCTCCGGCGCTGCGGGGCTCCGGCAGTCCCCCGCGAACTTATCGTCGCATATGGTTTTAACGCTCACCACCGTAGCTTTGACTTGTTGGCTGAAAACACCTGCTCTTCAGCTCGCGGGCCACCTCGCCCCTCTGCGCCTAAGCAGGCTTAAATTACACTCTAGGGGTAGGGCAGGCAAGAACGTGGAGTCGGTTTTACAGCGATTTGTTTCAGTCACTTACTTTTTAGCAAAACTTATTGATTATTTAACAATATTTTAATTTAAGGTTCAAAATGCTTGAAAATATTCGTTAGGTATATTAAACAGTAGGTCTTTTGACCGCAGTTATTTCGAAAATAGTTAAAATATCTATATTATATTATGTAACTAAATGAATATTATACTGATTGAACCTAAATAAAATCTTAATTTTAGCAAATTATTTGAAGTATTAAATATCGGAATGTCGTTTTTCGGACCGAAAACCATTCGAGCATTGATTCTTCGGACGTATGAAAATCGGAAAACAGACAAATCGCATTTTCAACTTTCGGTCAAATAATTTCGTGATTTTTAATAATAGACATTATAATTCTTAGGTACTATGAAATTAAAACTTTTGAAAATCGGAATATCGAAATTCGGAATAATATATATCGAATAGAGTATTTTTCGAATAAAAATCCCTTTTTTTATCAACATTAATTTTTATTTGTATTGGAATCGGTAGCCGATGGATGTTGAAGGAAAGAAGATAGACGATCAATTCATAATTCATATTCCGAATTCTTATCAAAGAATGTAGCTATTACGAAACATAAGAAGAAAAAAAAAGATAGACACGACACCACGTGTGTTAAAAAAAATATTATGCTTTTAAAACATAAACTAGAGCTGGAAGTTCTTTTATCTAGATACCTAAAAAGAAAACACCTGAATCTTAGTGATGTACGTACTATCTGCCCTCGTAAATGAAATTAAAAGTAATAAGTGACAATATAACAGTTCCATCATAATTTTGGCCATGGGGGCCAATTTTAGAGACTATAACCATTGGCACACCAGGTGTTATAGTGCACAACTGCACATACAATGTTTGAAAATACAGATTCACTCCTTCCCACAATCTCTTCTCTAACTCTGATGGCCCACTGGAACGACAATTTTATACAACTGAAAAGATTGAACGTGCTTTCCAAACTGCTGCCAAAGAAAAATTCTTCTTAGTAAACGGATATATAGGAGAAGAGTTCGTAGAGGAGCTCGTGGCCAAGTAAAAACAGCGAAACCGGTCGATCTTCAAGGTGAAGATACGCTTGCCGAGATTGGTCTGTGGATGGGTTACTGCTTTTCAAATACAAGGGCAGTATGTTAAGACTGCATAATCTACTACAGGATGAGACTTCATCACATTCTTAACCGGAAGCCATTTAGCTCGATATCGGTCAATCTTTAGCTATTGTTTTCACAAAAACCGTAAACTCAACGGTCGGCGTAAAATCCATTTTTTCTTGCTGAGAAAATTGCAGTCACCACTGGTACAATATTTTGTATTGATTCTGATGTAATTGAAGGATGTCGATGTCGAGTAATAACAGTAAAAAACATTATTTTATGTCTTTCAACTTATCGACAATAAAAAATACCTAGGATATAATTCGTACACATACAAATAATCACGAACAAGAATCGAATGCAAGTGAGAGCTTTAGCGTCCAGAAGTTCAAACTTTCATTTCTTTTACGTAAAATATTCTGTAAATTTTTTCTCATCGAAGTTGCAGGATGCAGCTATCTACAGTTTTATATAAACATAGTAATCACACATAATCAAGGTCGATAATGCATCTGTAGGCACTGGCGTCATCGTGGGCGTAACTTTATTAAGTACAATAAAATATGCTTTGCGATAAGCATCAGATTCTAAAGGTGAGAGGTGAACTTGAGGTGAACTTGGAATATCCCAGTTCTCATGATTTAAGCAGAAGGTATACATTAATATCTTAAATATTCCGTGAAAATGAAATTCTTAAGCCTTAAGGTGTAACCATTGCATTCAACAGAATTGCTTCACTTTCAAAATGCTAAACGACGTAGGTACTTCCAATTAAGCTTTTTGTGAACAAGATAAAAAGGGGCAGAGGAATTAGTACTCATTGGGTAACGAAGCATTAGTCCACATCGCTGTCAATGAGATGACGCCCAAACACTGGCAGCATTGCCACGTTGAATGACAATGCTGATTCTTTGGCTGAAAAAAATGTGAGCCATGTGGTCTCGTGAGGAGTCGACTAAGTGCTTGCTGATATCGTGAAAGCCTCGATGAGCAGGTTTCCATGGTCCTCGTGTTTCAATTCCAAACTGCTCAAAAATATAAATCTCAAATTAATTTATAGCAGTTAATTCTAGCAAAAATGAAATTTCCTCGCAAAATTGAAAGTACCTGTTACTCAGTCGGTACAAGCAACAGAAGAAACAAAACAAGGGAAATGGCACAATGAGAGCAAAACCATAACAGTGGATGTGTTCTTACGAAGTATTCACTGATTAGTACAGAACACATCGGATTTTTATCTACAAATTGCCGTTTTTATAGTAAAAATAATGTCTTTAAACAAGTCTTTGTTTACTTTGGTGCTGCATTAAGTTTTAATTAATGAATAAACAAGTACAGGTTACATGCCTTAAGGGGGTTCTATTTCAATGACAAAAATGCATCAACAATAGTGAGCCTAGTATTGTTTCATCAAACCAAGGTGATCCCAAAAGTTATCTATATACGACTGCATAGTTCAAGGATAGCTAAAGACGAAGATGCCATGATATTCACTATCGCTTCTGACTAATCTCGACTCAACAAAAACATCGGCTTACTACATTCATAACCTGTTGTGGGAAGTATAAAGCATTATAAAAACTAATTGTTTTTCCCGTACATACGTATGTATGAGTTCCTATGAACTTTGAACACGCTCCGGCAGTTAATATATAAAAGGATGTTTAATACTAAGCGTAGTCAGTTACCGAAGGAATCATGAAGACGATGCGTACTTGCATCGTTCTCTGCCTCATATTAGGCTTTAGCGATGCATACACAGGTAATTGTCATTCAAGTTTTTGATTTGTTTTATAACTATTTTTACAGTTTTTGCAGTGTAACTTTTATGAAATAAACAATGAAACAGATAAAAACTTTTTGTAGTCGTGGTCAATAGAAGATTAAGATCTTTGTTATTATTTTTGCTAAGGACATGAACGTTTATTTTCAGTGAGGCTCGGGCGTTCGTACACGCATGAAGGAGGCGGTGGTGGTGGCGGAGGCGGCTTCGGGTATGGCGGTGGCGGTGGAGGCGGGGGCGGAGGCGGCGGAGGTTTTGGCTTCGGTGGAGGCTCAAGCCTTGCCTTCGACAGCGGCTTCAGTGGCATCCGCGATGGAGTCGGTAGCATACTCAGCGACGTCCATTCCGGCCTTAGCGCCCTAGGAAAAGCTGGTGCTGGATTTAGTGCTGGTGTAGGAGGCCAAGGAAGTGGAAAATCAATCTACACCAAATCAGAAGATGGAAAGTCTGGTGGATTTGCCTTTACTGGTACTCTGGACGGTGGTAAAGGTGGATATGGCGGCGGTGGAGGATACAGTGGCGGCGGCGGTGGCTACGGAGGTGGCGCCGGTTTTGGATCTGGTGGAGGATCTGGAGGCGGAGGAGGCCTCGGTGGGGGAAGCTCGGGAAGTGGAGGATTCGGAGGTGGAGGCTCCGGCGGCCACGGCAATTTCGGTAGCCACGGTAGCTCCGGCAGCCATGGCAGTTCTGGAGGATACGGCAGCAGTGGTGGCAGTGGTGGAATTAGTGGAGGGCTGAACTTTGGCGGTGGATCAGGAGGAGGTGGAAGCGGTGGTGGCGGATTCGGAGGAAGTGGAAGTGTGAGCGGTGGTTCTCAGGGTAGTGGCCACGGAGGCAGTGGCGGAGTGGGGCACGGTGGGGGACTCGGCGGCGGAAGTGGAGGTGGAGGAGGATTTGGCGGAGGTTTTGGAGGTGGTAGCGGCGGAGGCCTTGGAGGTGGATACGGAGGAAGTTCAGGAGGAGGAGCCGGAGGTGGCTCCAGTGGTGGCCATGGAGGTAGCTCAGGCGGAGGCCACGGGGGTGGCTCAGGAGGAGCACACGGCGGCAGCTCTGCTGGAGTGAATGGTGGACTTAGTTTCGGCGGCGGACTCAGTGGAAGTAGTAGTGGTGCACTTGGTGGAAGTGGATCCGGTAGTGGCGGCCATGGAGGAAGTGGCGGCGGATACGGAAGCAGTGGTGGCCGGGGAAGCGGCGGCGGCAGTGGTATCGCAGGAGGTTATGGCGGAGGCGCTGGTGGAGGCCTCGGCGGAGGTGGTGGTGGCGGACTAGGTAGTGGTGGAGGCAACGGCGGCGGCTACGGCGGCAGCAGTAGCGGTGGATACGGTGGTAGCAGCGGAAGTGGAGGAGGCCTCGGAGGAGGAAGTGGAGGAGGCCTTGGAGGTGGCAGTGGAGGAGGCCATAGCAGCGGTAGTGCCGGAGGTTACGGCGGTAGCTCGGGCGGTGGAAAAGGAGGTGGCTCACTAGGCGGCAGTTTACTCATTGGAATTGGAAGCAGTGGCTCAAGTGGTGGTGGCCTCGGTGGAGGCAAAGGCATTGGAGCTGGTTTCGGAGGAGGTAGCGGTGGCGGTTACGGTGGAGGCCTAGGCGGAGGTAGCGGCAGTGGTTATGGAGGAAGCGGAGGCAGCGGTGGCGGTTACGGAGGAAGCGGTGGCTCCGGAGGTGGAACTGTGAGCTCCGGCGGTGCAGGTGGATCCAGTAGTGGTGGCCTTTCGTTTGGAGGAGGCTTCGGCGGAACTGGTTCAGGAGGTGGACTCGGAGGAGGAAGCGGCGGCGGCGGGGGTAAAGGCCACGGTGGCGGCAGTGGGGGTGGTCTGAGTGGTTTACTTGGCAGTTTCACCGGAGGATTTGGCGGCGGAATTGGGGGCACTGGAAGTGGCGGCGGATATGGAGGCGGCGGCCATGGTGGTGGAGGCGCCGGTGGTTACGGAGGCTCTTCTGGCGGCGGCGGTGGGATTGGGGGCGGAGGTGGCGGCGGGCTTGGGGGTGGCTTTGGGGGTGGACTTGGCGGCGGTGGCGGTGGAGGCTACGGTGCTACCGCTAACAGCGATGCCTCCAGCTCAGCCGGAGGTTACGGCGGCAACAGCGGCACCGGGGGCTGCCAAACCTGCGGCACGGGCGGCAGTGGTTACGGCGGTCTGTCAGGCGCCTACGCGTCCGCTAAAGCATCAGCCTCAGCTAACGCAGCCGCCAGCAGCTACGGCTAATCTATTGTTATCTCGTCTTAGTTCCATACTGAACATAGTCAGGTTCTCACGGCCATATTGAATGTAATCAAAGTGATGTATAATGCCTCGTAGTCAGTAAACCTATTTATAGTTATTTTAATTGTTGTTTTATTTGGAACACACTCCTACCTACTCAATAATTTAGTTACAGTCGGTGAACGATACCACCGATTTTGTCCTGCTCAATAATTAATCAATTAATAGCCATTAATTACCAAGACTTATCTGGTATGAGATCATACAAAGTTAGAAAAGTTTTTATCATCAAAGAATATAATTCTTTAATCTATATCTATACCAATATATAAAGCTGAAGAGTTTGTTTGTTTGCTTGAACGCGCTAATCTCAGGAACTAATGTTCCGCTATATATCATCACGCTAAGACCAATAGGAGCTAGTATAATTAGTTTATATTTGAACACTAACAGACTTAATTAAGATAAAATACACACAAGGCTCCAAGATAATTAAAAAACTAATCTGAATGTGGCTCGACAAGTCCAGTCAACATTACAGGAAAATAGATGTTAGCAGGTCTTGTAAGATATAATTGAAACGTCGTCCATCTGACCAACAATTATATTATTAACAACAGTCCGTAATTTGTCCTGCTGAATGGCAAATGCAAAATTAATTATATTATCCATGCACAGATTACACAGATCTTTGTTTTGCACGTTGGCTATTGTTTTTTTTCTGTCAAGTAGGAAAACCTCCTCGCAAAGATAATGTTTCATAATCTAAGCTCTATCTAAATTCGCAAACGGGCGGGCTATTGGAATGAGTTCGAAAATTAACAAGTCAAGACTTTTTTTAAATTTATCCTTTTGAAAAAGGGGAAAGATCATTTGTACTTACTCAATTTACGCAGACGTACTCGCGGGCGAAGAGCTAGTTATACACAAGGTAAAAGTATCTGACGGGCGATTCTGAAAAAAGAAACTCCGTGAAAATATAGGTGAAGGGGGCTCGAAGTAGGTAATACTTAAGCTGTAATTTCACGCTAGTGTAGCGTGAGATTTGTTTTGATTTTTATTTATTTTCTATTTTCCTTTTACCTTTATTCACATGTGCGTAATAACGACTTTAATGCCATGATTAAGAACCATACTCGACAGTGGCGCCAACTGGCGAGAACCAAAACGGTAGTCCTCATTGATGCTAGGGATTGACAAGTGGTATATTCTGTCAATATCTCACCTTATATATAAACAATGATGGAGTGAACGTGAAGTGAAACATCAGTCGTCTTCTTTGTATGGTTAACTTCGGCGAAGTGAAAACGAAGTGAGCTGGCAATCCATGTAATCAAGATGGAATGACAGCTCACTTCACCCAAGCATTCACATCGAAATGTTTACAGAATCGACCGGCAGAATCGCACTGCAGTATAACACCAAGTGATGACCATTTTGCGCGCCGAAAATTTACGAAACCTGTATGAGCTACAAAAAAATAACACATTTCTTGTACAGGGCTCCCTACAAGAAATGTGTAATTAGTTTTATTGTTATTTTTATTATTTGTTGTTATAGCAATAAAAATACACACTCTGTGATAATTTTAACTTCCTACCTATTACGGTTCTTGAGATAGGTACAGCCCGCTGACAAACAGACGGACGGACAGACGGACAATGGGGGCTAAATAATAGGGTTCTGGAGGTTACCCTTTCGGTACAGAACCCTAAAAAAAGTACCACAATTTTTAAGTACCTTCCTGCATTACTGGTATGACCTCTAAATCTATCTACAAAAAGTTAAATAATCAATTCCAATGATGACTATTACGAACCGATTCCGTCTCACAAAAAGCATTTACAATTATTTTAATAATATCTTAATTTGTTGAAAAACATCAGTAGGACTTTGACCATTTTAATTCTTGCACGAAAAAAGTGAGTTCAGTTGTAGTAGGTATGTATTGCGCAATGTATGTAATTTAGCAATTCGTTAGTAATAATAATTATCTCTTATATCTATTATTATTTATTATTTGTTTGTAATGGGTTTGCTCTTTACTCTAGTCTATGTCAGAGATGACATATGTATTGGGTTTCGTTTCCGCACTCAGTCCTGATGTTGGACCATAAAGCGAGAGCCATGGCGAGCGTCACTCCAACCAGCCTACCACCCTCCAGAAGCAGATCAGTCTTCCCAGCGTGTTCAGGATATCTGTGAGGGAATTTGGGGTCCCAATTATTTCCCTCCATATGTCGGCGACACCCTTTTTTTTTTTTTTTTTTTTAAGGTTAGGAAATCATCAAATGACTCCTTCCGCTCTGGGCGAAGCGGAAGAAAGTGTCAGACTCTTACTGACTAAAACCCATATCCGTGTTCCTCCTAATGCCCTTTGCGTTCCATGGTACGGTGCCTCTTTCGAACGGTTTTCGCACCCGGCAGGCACTGGCCCCAGCGAGCCTCATCTCCCATGCTGACAGCTCCTTGAGGCGCGCGTGGAACACAGCGCGTCGCCGACACGGGTCTGGTTCTGATCGGACGGCGAGCCACCCAATGCTCGCCGTCCGCAGGCCCTCGCCTATGGTGGCCGGAAATCGCCCTGCGACTCCCGACGCCCGGACGTCTTCTTCTGTTGCGACCGCTTCCCATGCCTGCTCGCTCTAGACCATAGATTGAACCAGGGCCGGTCGCGAGAGGTCGCCGTCGCCGATCGCCTCAACGAAGGCACGGCGGTGCTCCGCTCATGCAGGGCAGACCTCCACCATATGCTCCACTTTGTCCTCCGAGTGATCCTCGCAGTATTGACACCCGGGCGTGTCCTCCCACCAAATCCGGAACAGGTATCTTCCAAAACAACCGTGTCCGGTGAGTACCTGCGTCAGGCGGAAGGTGAGAACGCCATGTCACCGCTCCAGCCACTCCTCAAAGAGGGGACTAATTGCATGGACTGTGGCGTGCCCAGCGCTGGGTTGCGACAGTCGCTGTCTCCATACCGCCATGAGATCTTGCTGGAGCTCCGTCCGCCTTACTGTGATTTGCCGCGGCAGAGGAGTCTCGCCCCGGCGTTGCGCCTCCGCGCCATTCATAAATGAGCGCGAAGGCTCTCGCCTCCAGATCCCATGGCGGCAGTCCGGCTAGGAGGCTCGCCGCCTCGCCAGAGACCGTGCGGTATCCCCGGGCCAGCCGAATGGCCATGACCCTCTGGGACGCGTTGAGGTAACGGGCAGGTCGCTTCCTCAAAGTAAGGCCCTACACTGACGCCCCATAAAGGGCCTTGGACGGCACGACCCCCGCGTTAAGCCTCGAAACCATTTCATTTAAAGATCCATGACATTTAAAGGTAATTTATTCTGATTTTTTAAGATCTTTCTCTCTCCAATCAGTCCCTCACTGCCGAGGATCGTGACTCCTTTTTTTAAGGTAAACTCTTTCAAAAAAATAAAAATCTTTTTACAAAAAAAATATAACCGACTTCCAAACAAAACACTTAAAAGTCGGTGTTTTTGTTTCTTTGTTTTTTAATACCGACTTACGAAGTTAAGTTGCGATACTTGGTCGATGTCTTCCTACTTACTGGGCCATACCTTTTGAGAATGGATGAACCTGAATACCAGTAAATCTGACTCCACGCTTACCAAGAACTACTGTTACCCAGTCAATGGGTTGTGGAGGTCTGGTAGGCAGCCGCTCCACGTAAAACACTGGTATTCAGCTGAATCCGGGTAGACTGCATGCCAACCCCAATATAGTTGGGAAAAAGGCTAGGCAAATGCTGATAAGCTTAGCCAATTTCTAAATTCCATGCCTCAGTTATTATTCATCTCAATAAACATCTATACACAGTTTATTCGTTTTTATTTCCGGAATGAACACATCATCATGATCGTACAGAAGCGATACATAACTTGATGATGTAAGGAACTAGTTCATTAGTAATTTAATCACAATGAAACACTCGTGATTACTAACGTTTGCTCGGGATCTCGCCAGTTATTATAAGCATAATTGACGAGAATATATCTTTTTATAGAGACGCTATCATCATCATTATTACTTCGGTTCGGCGCATGACGTTATCTCCTTCTATTCATTACATTCTTCAAACAAATCATGTATCTTTTCTGTATTCTCACTCTCCCTATCCATAATTTTATTTATTTACAGATATTCATCAATACTTTAGTGCACCTGTCATTTCAAACGGTGAAAATATAAAACGAATAATAAGTTTCTTGCCGTCAAACATAGGACATGAAGGAATGAAGACGTCACGGAGTAATCCAATGAAGTCTGCACCAGCTTCAAGTGTCAATACAATAAACGTTTCATGATTACCTACGTGTCAGTCTTTTTTCAGTATCAGATAAACTATCACAGTAAGCTCAGATGGCGCGATTACCTCAGCAATAGCTGCTGTGCTGCTTATCGCAGGTTTGATTGCCTCGAGGAACAAATATTCGATGGCATATAGATAGTTGTTGCGGGTTATGCGCACGTGCGTTATTTAGAAACACACAACACAATGGAAATTTCTCCTGTGTTATCAATATAAAGGTTAGTTTATATTTAAACACACTGTTGATGCATGACTTTATAACAGACGATGTGATGATCCATGGTTTAAATTAAGCACACCGTAAATAATACATGTCAAAGGACAAAAACTCAGTAAACTTTGCCAAATGGTGCTTAATGGCAGAAAATGGTTTCTTGCTAGCTAGCACTTCCTCAGAATTCCTTTATTAATGTGATCCTAATTACGTTTTTATTTTTTTCTAGAAAGAAAACAACAAAGGCGGTTCTCCCAGAGCTACAAAAAAGTCTTGCAACACGTTTCATTTTTAATTATGTGACATTTTTCCACACCTGTGTCATCGGTCCATGATGAAGGCAATAGCCACAGAGTACAAAGATGCCTAGACGGCCACACTGCTAGCTACATATTCATAATTGTTTATATGCATATTGAGGAGCTCGTGGCTAGATAATAACAGCTGGGTCGATCTTCAAGGTTAAGCAACGCTTGCCAAGGTTGGTCTGTGGATGGGTGACCATCTTAACATACCGAGTTTCCTCCGTGCCTCGGAAAGCACGTTAAGCCGTTGGTCCCGGCTGTCATTTGTAGATCTTTGGCAGTCGTTACCGATTGTCAGAAGCCAATAAATCTGACTCCAGTCTTGCCATGAAGTACCGTGTTACCCAGTTAATGGGTTGTGGAGGTCTGGTAGGCAGCCGCTCCTCGTAAAATACTGGTATTCAGCAAAATCCGGCTTGACTGGAAGCCGACCCCAATATAGTAGGGAAAAGGCTAGGCAGATGGTGGCATTCATATTCATATATAGTACATTGGTCATTTTCCAGTATTCTACAGACTTCATACGGTTCGCTGAATTTAAGGTCAAGCGAGGTTTGGTTGCGAGGATTATTCTTAACCAATACGTAATCTCCTCTTTTGGAAATGGTGGATTTTGGCCTTATGTAGGTTGAAGCGTTGTCTGTCTTGTTCGCTTGAACGAATCATTTTTTGTTGCACCTGTTGAGTAAGCGCTTCAATATAAACGGTTTCGTTGTCAATATCCATCAAGTTGAGAAGCTCAGGGGGTACACTTTGTTTTCGTTGTGTAATATGGGTTGCGTTTGCGTTTTTGAGGGTTGCAATGACCCTTTCAACTTGGCCCTTCGCTCGGCTGACTCCTGGAGCGATAGCATGAATATTTATTCCGATATTGTCACAGTACTCTTTGAATTCGCCAAGGAATTCTCTTCCTCCATCGACTATCATTTGGACCGGTGCGCAAAATAGATGCACCGCACGTTTTAAAGCAGCCAATGTACTGTGTGGGTTTTTATTGGTACTGAAGTACAGTAAAACGTACTTCGAAAAGCGTCAATGGTGACTATGACGTACTGCTGATCATAAGGAGTGGCCAGCTTCCCAGTTATGTCCATATGAATAACTTGGAAGGCAGCTGTTGGTTTTTGTATAGGGTGTAATTGGGCTTGAATGGCCCCAGATCTTCCCTTGGATGTTCGGCATATAACGCAGTTATCCACATATCTTCGAACAGTAGAACTCATTTTGTTGAACCAATAAGTTTCTCTGATCTTCTGTAGAGTCTTTTCCCAGCCGGGGTGTTTCAGTGCAGTGTGAAAAGAGTTTATAATGCTCCATTGTAAGGACTTGGGAACGACGGTACTGAGCTGCTGACCTCTTGAATCTTTTCCCGGTACTTTCTTGACAGAGTAGTATTTGCGTTCCACAAGGAAAAACAAAATTTTAGCTATACCACGTTTGCATTGTCAAAAAAATCCTTATAAACCAATAGTGTGTCAATGAACATCACCGTTTACTCACTCAAATTGACGTCCAGTGTGTTCTAACAAATCAAAACTTTTTGTCAAGGTGTTTCAGTCAAAAATATGAAGCACACATTCCAAAGCGTACCTAGATCTCTGTGGAGAAGAACGTGGGAGAAACTCCATGGACAGCGGCTGAATGTGCCTAGACTTTTTGAAATTATGTTGGTTCGGCTCTCAGCCTACAACTCAGGATGCAACTGAATACTAGTATCTTACATAGAATACAAGTACCTGTCCAATCTGCACAATCCAGTAATTCTGTAGCACGATATCTTTTGGCAAAACTGGTGTCTGATTTTCTGGCTTTATTCCGTAACGACTGTCAAACATAACAATTGACAGTTGAGAGGCATTGAAGAGTGTCAGTATGTAATGAATGGTCATGGTCACCCATTCACGGACAGACCTCGGCAAGCGCTGCTTAACCTCTAAGATGATTAACCACTTGCTAATGAGCGCCGCAATTTCGAAAATGGATGCTGGCACGAGTATTATAAGTTGGTATTGTTTTCTCGTCACCCTGTCAGCTGGACCAATCCCTGCTCTGTGGCAAGAGGCAATAATTGCCCGCATGACACAATGGCTGACGTGGATTAATGGAGCTATTATCGACTGCACCTACGGGGCAATTATATCGTCATTAATTGATTAACGTGCATACACTATGTTTACTAAGAAAGGCGTTATAACGATTTCATTAACACATGTTTTTACGTTTGCGTAAAACAGTAGAGCATACTTTAAAATCATACAGTACGCACAGTGGTACATTTCAATTAAATCCTCTAGGGATATTTAGATCATGGCGGTACGCAAGTGTGTGCGCAAACATAGATGCACTCCATCACTTCCATCACTCTCACAATCCGACACAACCAGAGAGAAATCTAGTGCAGGACCAACGAACGGCTTAACGTGCTTTCCAAGGCACAGGTGTGTCACCACCAAATTCCAAATTATGGGGCGCTACAAAGAAATTCGTAACGTTTAAACCCAATTTAACTTTTTGCCTCAACCGAACCCCACGCACCTCTTTGACGTAGGTATGAAAGGCTAAAATCCGGTTATATCACGAGGCAAATTTTTTTAAATAGGTAGGATCACTTTGACCTCGTGAAACTATAATTCTTCAATCGTATAATTTTTGTAGCTGTCAAGCCCGTGAATTGACCGCCTTCAAGAATATTAGTTGCTTGCTGCAAGGAGCCGCGGGCCTGGGCCCTCGGCTTTGCTAAGTACATAAAATAGCACTATGACTATTTTAAAATTAGCCCTGATGAAGTAATTTCGTTGCGATTTTGTCGCTGGTGGTGGTGTAGGGAGTTGTCCATCGATTCGAAAATAAGATGACATTCTATGTATATTATTTAGCCCCAAACTTGATATTTTCTTTAATAGCAATACGTACAGTAACAATAATATTAAAGAAGTAATTTTATATGCAGGCGTTCACACGCTACAGTACAATAATGAGGCAAACCTAAATATTTTTCGTAGAAAGTAGATATCTATTTCCAGGCAACGCGTAATTAAAATCCAAACTATTTCAGGTATAATTTTTGATTGTTTTTTATTTTGATATAGGTAACAATGACACCCTTGATTAAGAAGCGCCTAGGTACAAAATTGCTTTGAAGGCAAATACGTTTCGTTGTGTTGCTACCGTAAATGTTTAAATTGCACAGTAAACTCTGCTTGCGTCATGTAGGATTTCGACGAAGTTGTTCGCTACTATTTGGATAGATTGCGTTGCGGTTCTTTTTGTTGTGATGTAGATTTGCCTCGTTGCTTTTTTTTTCTTGTGGCGGCATTGCTGCCGCTACAGTCCCAGCCACCAAATGGCGGTCGTCAAATAAACCATCTTAGAGGCCCTTGAAGCGGTTTAGAAACACATGATGTGGACACTATGGTGTATGGGGTCACACGATAAGAAGATTGTGACGCTTCATAGACAACATAATCACCTTATACAGATATTTGAAGAAAAATAAATGAATATAATTACTCTTTATTACGTAGGTATACCATGTAAATTACGCAACTTCAAACGGGTGAAAGTTATACAGAAGGCAAGCCACAACCCTCGGCGATCGGCGGCGGCGATCTTTCATGTCCGGCCCTGGTTCAGGCCATGGTCTGGAGTGAAGAGACATGGGAAGCGGTCACCTCCTTCTGCAAAGCGGTAATGCTAGCAAAGGAGGAAGTCGAGGAAGAACGTGTGAGAGAGAGGGAAACCTCACGCCCCAGCCGCCGCAACAGAAGAAGACGCCCCGGGCGTCGCGAAACGAGGCGATTCTCGGCCACCGTAGGCGCGGGCCTGCGGACGGCGAGCTTTGGGTGGCCGTCTGATCAGAACCAGGCCCGGGTCGACGGCGCGCTGTGTTCCACGCGCGCCTTAAAGAGCTGTCAGCACAAAAGACGGGTCCCGCTAGGGCCAGTGCCTACTGGGGCTGCGGACTACGTTCGAAAGAGCACCGTACCCTGTAACTCAAAGGGCACTAGGAAGAACACGGATGGGTTTTAGTCAGTAAGAGTCTGATACTAGCTTTTGCTTTACCCAAAGCAGGAGGTCTCATTTGATGATTTCCCAACCTTGAAAAAAAAAAGGCCACGACCCTCAGTACTGAGGAATACGATGCAAGGAGGAGGAGGAGGACACCCTGTAAATTACAAAAGATGGCACAATGGGTGGCTTTATCGCTAAAAACTAACTTTTGATGAAAGACGCAGTCTAACGTGTGGGTCTGACCCACGAACTGTTATTATTTTCTTCCTGGTCAGACAGAATTTGACTTCGCTGGTATCCTGTCACTGCACTTAAGTCCTGAAATTCTACTGAACTCTTAAAACGACAATCAGGATTTTTTGATTTTTTCCTTTTTAAAAAGTATTTAATACTTTATTTAAAAAAAAAAAATCTTGCACATTCCAGTAACACGAGTTTAATAGAAAGTTTTACATGTTCACTTAAAACTAATATTATAGCTTAAAACATAAATATACATATTAAGTTGATACTGTCCCATGCTTAATTTTTTTGCACATTTAAGAACGTAACTAAAAATAAGGTAAGACGGTTATCGTATATGAGTTGATATTACATTGCGCACAATTTAAGATTGCAATCAGTACAATCATCAACAATATTAACACAAGCAGAAGTTAGCTGAGTCTCTGATAGTATAGTCGTTGATTCAGAATCAGATGAAACAAATACAGACACAGAACATGTCAATGATACCAATGCCTGCGTAGCTATAGCTACTGACACTGATTCTGATGATTCTATTTATTTATTTTATTTTATTTTATTATGTTTGGGTAGCTTACAGCTATAAATACAGGGATATAAACAATAAGCTAATTCACAACAAGTGATTTACAAGCCTCCACAGTTAAATAAAAAGTAGGCAATTGATTTACAGTTGCAAAATTAGTTAACTTTTACTACAACTATAATATTAATATAAAAATTAAGAACTTGCGAAATGTGCAACCACTATGAGAAAATATTAGAACCCATATAATAGTGCTTGGTTGAAATTGTACAGGTCGCTAAGCTGCTTGCAAACAAAGCTGGTCATCCATTTTGTTGAATGCTTTTGCTGAACGAAGCATGTAAGAGATTCATAAGATGGGTTGATTGATTTAAAAATAATTTGACTCCAATTCACTGTTTCTGACAAAAAAAACAAATGTAAAAAATCGACGGTGCCAAGTTTTTTTTTCAAGATTGTGAAATTTCATCTCTATGCATTTATTCATTCCCTTTTCGTGAAACTTTTTTAAACTAGTTTTTTGTACGGTACAGCTTCAAAAGTTACCAAACTCCTTTTTAACGCACTTTTTATCGCCCGACTTTTCCAGAGGTGAGTATGATGTTTTGCTAATATTACGGCTGACAGGACAAAATAGAAGAAAAAAACGCAAGGAGGAAGATGATGATGACGTAAATTCCTAAATTACGTGCGTCACATATTTTCTTGGCGCACCCTGTAGCCTACATAAATTTTAGTTTTAAAATAATCGAAACATTAGTCTTGTCACCAGGGTGTGTAGGTACTGGTTTTAACTAGATGGACAAGGACTTTTCCACATTGCCACTTATGTTTATTTGTTTTTTCTTTTTTTGATATGTTGACGAATCGGAAAGTAGCCAGCCTTTACAGGACAACTGAGAGTTAAGAGACGTTTTCCTGTCCCGCGATTACATTCTAAATTATGTGTTTGACTTATGTTGTTTAATTAATACGTTCAGTCCTGGGAGCCTTCCTGAAAAACCCATTAGCAATACAAATGGCCGGAGTTTGCATTGTAACTCTATGAAAAGAATGATAGAATGAGTGTCTCAACTACTGGCTGTTTCCCCTACAGTGTCGCAAGAAGCTTTCTAGCGTTCTTTACTTCTTTTATATTTTCTCTTTTATTTTCTTTCGTTGTAATTCGAATAGTTCGCTTCTGCTTTTGCTTCAAAAAATCGATGTCGATTTTATCGTTGTTCCTTACTTTCTCGAGAAGGCTAATGCTGGCCGTTTCTCATCTGAAAATAATAGATTCATAGTATCAGTGGTCGAGTGGTTTAGGCATTTGCCTTGTGACCCGGTCGAAGATTCGATTCCCATGGGAAGCATACTTTGTAAAGATGTTTTTACTTTGGCTAGGGCATTGCAGGCTTGAATCACCTGATTATCTGATTGATAAAAAAGATGATTACAAGCTTCGGAAGGCACATAAGCCGGTCGTCCCGGCCGCTATATGGCGGTCGTCAAATAAACCATGTCAGAAGCCCTTGAGACGGTTTAGAAACTCTGACACTAGGGTGTGTGGGGTCGTTAGACCTTACTGCTTACACGAGAAGAAAATCGGCGCAGACGACACTTGTAGTTTATGGAACTGTGAACCGGTAGCTCCTACACAACACAACACGTTGTTGTTTAAGCTTAAGTCGGTTAAAAATGGTAAAAATTAACTTAAATTAAGTAAATTGAAACGAATTGTAGGATCCCGAAATAATTACTTGTTCTACTTAGAGACGGAGAATACACTATGAGGAAAAATATAATATTAATCCTATTATTTGGTGCGAGGAAATCACACAAAAAATAGGACTAATATTACATTTTTTTAAACGGCTTTGAAACCAGATGTGTTTATAACAAATACCTACAATGAAAACAATTCAGATGTAAATGCGGTTTTAAGGAAAAAGAAATTTAATCACAAGATAAAAGGTTTTTTTGGTAAAACAAGAAGCCAAATTAATGTTATCATTCTACTTTTTAAATTTTTGTGCAATTTTATACCTATCAGATTTTCCTTATAGATTATTACTCTTCCTTAAGGTAGTTGCGCCAGGGTAGCTCGCGAATTTTTTTTTTTTTTACTATATTTTTTTTGTTTTTTTGAGGCTCGTGCTTGACCACCATCTCACCTGATGGTAATCGATGATGTGGTCGAAGATGGAGCACGCTTAAACTTTCATGAAATAACTATTCTATAGGGCTTCATGAACTGAGAGGGCTTGATGATGATTGATTGATGCTTATTGATGATTAAAATAGTTATAATTCTTTAGATAAATACGCGTTACGGCCGCGAATCGTATTTTGTTCAACATACAGCTTCACACTGACCGGCAAATTGCAAAAAACATAAAAATATTTGGATTTCGTGGGCGCATCCAGCTTAAGAGGAAATGCGGTCAGATTGACTCTGAATGGAAAAAGTCATAATTCGAGGTTTGGCTCTCGCCTGTTTCCTCCTCCAATATTGGACTGATTTAAAAGATATTTCACAAACGGAATAAGAAGGATGTATACTGCGTCCCTAGGTTTTTTTTATTCATCAAATATCGCTAAATTTGCACACTACGGCTCTGCTAACAGCGATTTATAGGACAATTTTGAGCATTTTTTTTTAAATGCATATGGTAGTGATAGCGATAATACTAATATGACACACTGCTTAGCACACTGCTGGAGAATTCAGGGCTAGGCTATCGGTTGAAGAGAGGTGGTCAGGTTATATCTCACCTCCTTTACATGGATGATCTGAAACTCTTTGCCCCCCACTAATCTGCAACTGATGGAGCTACTGAAGGTAACTGAAACATTCAGTAACGCCATCAGGATGGAGTTTGGTGTGGACAAATGTGCGGTCATGCATGTAAAGCGTGGAGAGATTATGGAATCCGTGGGAACTCAACTCTCGGATTCCATAAACCTGAGATCCCTCTCTCCAACTGAAACTTAAAAGTATTTGGGTATGTCGGAAGCGTTAAGTATCAATGTTACTGACATGAAGCAATCGTTGAAGGAGCGCTTCTTTGGCCGCCTGAAGATGGTTTTTAATAGCCTTCTATCAGGCGGAAACAAGGTGCGAACCTTCAACGGTTGGGTCATGCCGGTATTGATGTACTCTTTCGGCGTACTCAAATGGACTCAAACGGAACTTGACGCCCTGGATAGGCGGGTCCGCACTCTTCTTACTGCATATCGAATGCATCATCCACGGTCGTCGGTAATGAGACTGTATAACCCGCGAAAGTGTGGAGGTCGAGGCTTTTTAAATGCTAAGACTCTCCACAATCGCGAGATATGCAGTCTTAGGGAATATTTCCTAGCTGTCGACGTGGGTGTGCATCGAGATGTAGTGGCGGTGGACAAGGGACTCACCCCGCTCTCCTTGGCAAATGAGAACTAGCGCAAACCTGCGGTGCTTGACACTAACGATCGCAGGGCGGTATGGCAGAGTAAGGAGCTTCACGGACGCTTTTTCCGGGCCCTACATGGGCCCGACGTAGACCAACTAGCGTCCGTAGCCTGGCTGCGTTTCGGTGATCCTTTTGGAGAAACCGAAGGTTTTGTTTGTGCAATTATGGACGAAGTTATCATGACGAATAACTACCGGAGATCTATTGTGAAAGACAGCACGGTCGACATATGTCGGGCATGTCACCGTCCGGGAGAATCAATTCGCCACATTGTCTCTGGTTGTTCTCGTCTAGCTAACGGAGAATACTTGCATAGGCACAACCTTGTAGCCAGGATTATCCATCAGCAACTTGCTCTGAAATACTCTCTTGTGGAGTCGGAGGTGCCATACTATAGGTATACGCCCGACCCAGTTCTCAATAATGGCAATATCACATTGTACTAGGATCGGTCCATCATCACTGACAGGACTATTGTTGCCAATAAGCCTGATATAGTGGTGGTGGACCGAATTGTGAGGCGTGCAATGATTGTAGACATAACCGTCCCGCATGATGAGAACCTCGTGAAAGCCGAGAAAGACAAACAAATCAAGTATATTGACTTGGCTCGCCAGGTTGTTGACATGTGGGAAGTGGACTCCGCAATCATTGTACCGATAGTCGTGTCGGCCAATGGCTTAATAGCCACGAGCCTCGACCAACACCTTAGGAGACTCTCGTTGGGCAGCTGGATCAAGGGCTTGATTCAGAAAGCGGTACTTCTGGACACGGCTCGCATTGTCGGGAGGTTCCTTTCTCTGGAGCCCTGACCACCGGTAGCTTGGACCCTGTTCCCGATATCGGTGGGCTATTATTTTTATATTTTTAAATGTTTTTATATTTATTTTATTCAAATATTTAAAAATATAATATATATGTTTAGTTAAATGAATTAAGGAGATACTAATATAATAATATAGAAAAGGAACATGAATTCAATTTAGTAGATCTGTTAAAAGTTTTGAAATATATTTGTATTAATTATATATAAATAGCTTTTCTTTTTTTTTCCAACGGTATAACATGCTTAAGTAATTAAGCTGCATTTGTACATTGGGTGCTTAAAGTATTAAATAAATCTGTATATATACTAATATATAAAGCTGAAGAGTTTGTTTGCTTGAACGCGCTAATCTCAGGAACTACTGGTCTGATTTGAAAAATTTTTTCAGTGTTAGATAGCCCATTTATCGAGAAAGGCTATAGGCTATATATCATCACGCTAAGACTAATAGGAGCGGAGCAGTAATGAAAATTGTGACGCAGACGAAGTTGCACGGGTCAACTAGTAAATCAATATATATAAGTTTTTTCCGTTACTGACTGATTAAGTGACTGACAGACAACGTACAGCCGAAACTACTGGTCGTAGAAAGCTGAGGCATGTCCTTCCTTGGGGAGTATACCACCAGTAGTTTTGGAGTTGCGTAGACGCAGGCAAACAACAACAAAGCTAAAGACGCCAAGACATGCACCATCCTGCTTATTCATCATGATCTGCCTAGCCTTTTCCCAACTATATTGGGGTTGGCTTCCAGTCAAACCGGATTCAGCTGAATACCAGTATTTTACGTGGAGCGGCTGCCTACCGGACCTCCTCTACCCATTAACTGGGTAACACGGTACTTCTTGGCAAGACTGGAGTCACATTTACTGGCTTCTGACTTTCCAAACGATTATCCAACGACTGCTAAAGATGTACAAAGGACAGCCGAGACTAACGGTTTAACATGCTTTCCGAGGCACGGAGGAAACTCGTTATGTTAAGATGATCACCCATACACAGACCAACCTTGGTAAGCGTTGCTTAACCTTAAGGATCGACCCGTGTAGCTGTTATTATTTAGCCACGAGCTCCTTACCTGCTTACTCAACGGATCCAAATGAACTAATTAGCTATTGTTTTTAGAAAATCTCAATTTTAATAATTTTAATTTAATCATCGGTCATATTATCATATTAATCGGTCAGCTTCCTTGTAGTCCGCAAAAGAAAGAAGACCGGGTTTTTTGGAATTAAGTTTTGTGAAATTAGGTTAAGGAAAGGTTACGAACATATTTTATCTCTTTTTCTATATCTATACTAATATTATAGAGAGGAAAGACTTGTATTTTTGTATGTAACGTATTCAGCGGGTCCAGAGTGGACGAGAACAGCGAGAGAAAGGCAGAAATGGAAAGCTTTAGAGGAGGCCTTTGTCAGAAGACAAGCTGTGAAGTGAAACCGATCGTGTAGTCGATCTGTTAATAAATTAATATCATTAATATTATTAATAAGAAAAATGTGTGTATTGTAAATTTGTAGAGCATCAATAAAGGCTTATTTAATTTTATTTATGTAACGTATTCGTAACATACAAAAATACAAATCTTTCACACGAACTTAAATACTACTGTACCGATTTGAAAAAATCTTTCAGCAATCGATAGCTAAATTATCAGGGAGTAACATAGGGTATATTTTATCCCTGTACTCCCACTGGAATGGGAACTACGCGGGTGAAACCGCGTGACGTTCGCTAGTCCTTACTCCTTACTAATAATATAAATGCGAACTAATACCTCCTTACTAATAATATGTCGCGCTTTCACGCCAAAACTACTGAACCGATTTTAATGAAATTTGGTACAGAGATAGTCTAGAGCCTGAGAAAGGATATTGGCTACTTTTTATCCCGGAAATTTATTCCCTAGGGACCACGCGGGCGAAGCCGCTGGCAGAAGCTAATCTTAATATATAAAACAAAGTCGGGTTTGTTCGAACACTTATAACTCAAGAACGGCTGGACCGATTTTCAGGATGTTTGTGTTTTTGGATTAGTTTTTGTCCGGAATAGCATAATAAGTATTAAAATAATTAAAAAAATAGTAAGTAGGTAGGTAGATAGGGTAGGTAGGTAGGTAGGGAGGTAGGTTGGGTAGGTAGGGAGGTAAGGAGGTAGGTACGAGTAGGTAGGTAGGGTAGCCAGTTGACGGGAGCGAAGCCGCGCGCGTCAGCTAGTATCAAATAAATATAAAAAGAGAAAAAGGTAATAACAGAAAATCTGGCACCAGAACTAGTCAGTATCAATTTGCATAATAAAATGTTACTGATGCATATTTGATGTGCTCGTGGCTAGATAATAACAGCCTCACGTGTCGACTTTCAAGGTAAAGCAACGTTTGCCAAGGTTGATCTGTGGATGGGTCTCGGAAAGCACTTCAAGCCATTGGTCCCGGCTGTCATTTGTAGATCGCCAAAAGGCGTTGTATATTGTATTTGTATAATATTTTTCACTTCAGTAGCTCAAACAAGTAGGTTTTGCTGCCTAAAATCAGAGAGCAAAATGCGATTTTGCTCACTGAGTGAGTCAAAGTAATTTTTTTTTTATTCTTGCCAGAGAATAATTTGTCCTTAACAGCCCCTCCTACAGAGAGTATTTTATCAACGTCTACATTTGGACCTAGACCGATGCCTGCGCCAGAGTTCACGTTTTCCAAGAAGATGATTTTTGGAGCTTTATCGGCTGAAAAAAAAGTTTTTAAGTTATTTCAAATATATCTGCATTCAGTAATGCACTTACCACTACCTTCCAACGCAATTCCTCCTGGAATTATCTAGTTTTTGTTGATATTTATTGACATGAATGGAGATTTTTTTCCGCTGTTACCGTATCTACAGTATATTGCCCTTTTTTCCTTATAATAAACTCAGTATTTTTCAAAGAATAGCATTTGACCAAAATAAATTTAAAAAGTACAAAAGCATTGTCCCTCTTACTAAGGTAAACTTCTGCTAACATTTTCATCTATGTGAAAATCAGAAACTACATGTGTGTATATGTTCATATAGGTAGGTATTTTTCTTTATTTTAAAGGCTTTATCGCTGAGCGATAATGTCGCCCTGTAACACATCAACATAATCCCTTACTAACTATTCTTATAAATATCTATTTTAAAACAAAAAAATGCCAGTTTGTAAAGGATTCTGGCTTGATCCGATAAAGGACAAGACAGGATGACATTACACTCTCCAACATCGTAATTATGTGTGCATCCCAGTAAGGTAAATCTTAGAGCTCCATTCCGGACACACTCCATCAAAACGTGTTGCACATCTTCGACTACTCCGCATTCCTCACAGTTGGGTGACGTAACCTTTTTCATCAGAAAACCATACATTTTTGAAGGCATGTGACCGGAACGAAGTCTCAATGCCATAACTAAATCTCTTCAACTTAACAAATTTTGTTCAATCCAATTGTATACTGGGAGCTGTGGTTGGATGGTCTTGTACCAAATTCCCTTTTCTGTTGACCTCTGGTTAAAATATTCACTCCACACGTCTGAACACCGCTGTTTAATTATTTTTATGTAGACAGCCTCAGGCTGTCTGACATATCGCTGAAATGAACCTTTTTAGTGCAGCCGTGAGACACACACTTAGTTTTTGGCTTACTTACCATTATTTATTTTTATGTACCGTGCGTGTTTCATGTATGTGCTAAATAAATACTATTCTTTCTTTCTTTCTTTTCTTTATTTATGTAATTATTAAAAAGAGGAGGAATTCCATCTGTCACGGATTGGTTTGCCAATAGACCCACTCTTTCGTTATCCTCAATCTGTACGTGTGACGGGTATTATAAATTTGTAGCTGCAAATTACTTTGAAAAAAGACTTTATTTTTTATGATTTAATAACAAATGTATAGCTTTTCCCTATACTTGTAGTATAAGACGATATTACTTCAACGGCAAATACCCTATACATTTTGATTCCCTTGAGAGAGTCGAGATATACGTTTTTTGCGGCATAAACGATCGTTTCTTCTTTTTACGTTAACTTAAAAGTTTGTTTTCTTCACAGCTGCAAGGGACTATAGACTTGAGTATTTGGTTTATTTTTTTCAATTCGACACCTCCACGCGTTCCCGAGATAAACGGTCTTGACAGACAGACGGACGGACAAAAAGTTTTCCTTTTGAGGAACGGAACCCTAAAAAATAAAACGCATTGGGTTGTGACGTCACTATTCGGTAAAAAATACTCAAATGTGACGTCACACGAGTTTTCAACGCACTGTACCATCTTATTTTAGTGTAAACGTGAAAAAAGAAAAACAAACTGTACAATTTTTTTTTTTTAATTTATCTGGTATGAGCGGTCAATCGCAGGTCGCCAACCACAAATGATACCCTGGTAATATCAAATTGGACGTACGTGCATTAAACTGTTCAAAGTAGTACATTTAGTTTTGCTTCCAAAATTAATATTCAAATAAGGAAAATGATTAGCGAAAACTTAATTCCTGCTAGTAAAGTTTGTCACAATATTCTAACATCATCTAGGTAGGTATTAATTTCTTATTTTACGTAAAATTAGTATACTTGCATAAATTTATTGCATTAAAGGTTATCTAGTGTTAGAAGACAAAAAGGAATACACGATACAATGTTGAGACACAAGATACGAGTACAACGATATTGGTTTTGAGATCATAAACTCAACAATTTTGTTTTTTCAATGATGCGACTTTTTACGAATAACTGCATGGAAGTCATCAGTTCGGTGCTGAGCAAACATCTCTGATGCGGTACAGAAACGGGGCGGTTTCAACAAAATTCTAAAAACATTATTGCACTGGACATCTAACGACCTTTTGGTGTAGCATGATTGGGTACGTACCGACCATGGTCTTACAGACCATGTATACACATTTACGGACATTGTATAAAAGGCCGTGCAAGGCAGCATATCTCTCGTAGACCTTCAGCATTTTTATTGGGACAAGCCCGCCACACATTCCCAACCACTGCAACTCCTGAAAGCCAGAATCAACAGTGGCGACCACCAGAAAAACGCCGAGCCAATGAAACCCGACGAGTCCCGGATAAACGATTTAACTGTCTTGGATCCTGCAACGAAATTAATCAGAAAAGTACATCGGAGGAGTAGGAAAAAAAATATATATAATTTCCACTTCCCTCCGTATCAAGCAGGAGACAGAATAGAACTAGGCCAATAGGTACCAAGGGACAAATACAACTGGGTTAAGCCCAGTTGCCAAGCACCACGGATTATATTTTACCACTTAAACTAATGGGTCCTAAATTGTGAGCTACTTGATTCCAGTAATAGGTATGGCAAAATCGCCTGAACGCACGGAAATTTGTTCTGGTTTCAACACGGTCCGTATAGTAAACTACCCCAGATGTAACCTTAATACTATCTAACATAATATTGCGTTCAGTTTGCCAAAGACTACACTCCCATAAGATGTGATGTGCGGATTGTTCGTATTCATGGTCAGCTGTAGAACATTGACATAAAGGCGAGGCCACAAGCTTAAAGGAAAATAATTTACTCTTAAAATTGCCATGACCTGTGAGAAATTGGGCAACACAGTGATCCACCTCCAGCCATGTCCTGTCCAGCCGCTCGCGAACAGATGGAAAAAACTGGTGGAGGTGATGAAAACTGGTGGTGGCCTTTGATGGAATTTTCCCACCTACATTGCCACTCGGATAAAAGTTCCTCCCAGACATCAGTCTGGGGTTTTAGTAATCTAGAGATCTTAGCACGGCCGCGTTGCGGTAAGAACTCTGGGTCCGTAATCTTTCTAGCGTAGTAGTACATTGCAGCACGCCGCTGCACTTCTAGATTGACTGGGAGAACACCCGCCAGCACTGGTAATGCTTCAGTACTAACCGTCCTATACGCCTTGCACAAGAATATCAAAGCCAAACGCTGGCTTTGAAGCAATTTACGTCGTACTGCACCTATGATGGCCCTATCGGCCCAGACAGGTGCCCCGTAGCACATACAACCCAAGTAGGTAGCCCCATAAATAGTTTTTAAGGTTTGAAAAGATAGACCCCAAGTAGCTTTGGATATTCTCGTCAAGGCGTAGAAGTTCTTTTTTGCTTTCTCACCTACTGTTTATATATGATCAATAAATGAAAAGTTATTTTCTAATAGCATACCGAGATAGCACACGGATTCTTTTCTTTTAACGGGTACGTTATTAAATTTAATACTAGGCCAGGATTTAAGGTTTCCTTTTAAAATAAGTTGATTGGTTTTATGCGGTGCAAAGGTCAGACGGTTTCGATCGCCCCACTGAGATATTAATCGTAGGCATGTGTCAGCCAAATTCTCGAGGCCAGCCCGAGTAATTGCCTGAATGAGAAGCAAGCCATCGTCCGCGTAACCGGTTAATGAGCAGCCGCATGGGAGCGGAAGTGCGAGGAAATCATCGTAGCCAATATTCCAAACATATGGACCGATAACTGAGCCCTGAGGACATCCCATGGTTAGAGACTTAGTAATGGAATGATGTCCAAGTTTGAGTTTCACGGAGCCGTTTAGAAAGTAAGAAAGAATCAGATTATAGATGTTTTTGTAACAACCACGGTTTTTCATTTTAAGTAGTAGCATCGGCCACCATGCGTTATCAAAAGCGCCAGAAATGTCGAGAAAGATTCCAACCACATATTTATGTTCCGATAAGTTAATAACTTTACGAACAGAGAGCACCGCGTCGACGGTGGATTTACCAATAGTAAAACCAAATTGATTATTATGAAATTTAGGTCCATTCGGTAGTTATAAGCGCGGAACGATAAGTCGCTCTAAGAGTTTTCCCAAAGATGGAAGTAGGGTTATGGGCCGGTAGGACTTAGGGTCATCCGGGGGCTTATCGCCACTCTTCGGAATAATGCGTATATAGCCTTGTCGCCATATTCGAGGAAAAATACCTTCCGCAATGCATCGGTTATATACTGATAAGATCGCGTCTCCCGCTGTCTTACACGCTTCTATAATCATTCTATTAGATATTTTATCTTTACCGGATGATTTTTTGAGAGGTAGTCTCTTGACAACGTTTATGAATTCGTCAGTGGATGGAAGATCTGACTCCGGTGATTCAGGTGGCACCGTGGCCCACGCTCTGATCTGTTGGTGGTATTCATTATCATTTACTGATGAATCGTCTGGTATAAGGGAATCAAGCAGAACATCAGTTGTTTCTACAATGCCGGTTGTATGTTTATTGTTTACTTTAATCTTTTGAACGTACACAAGGTCGACAGATCTATTAGCTTTGAACTCGTGGTACAAAGGAGACCACGGACCCTCCTTATCAAGTTTATCAACAATTTTCCGCAATAAATTACCCTTAGATTTTTCAACAGATGCTCTGTAGCGTGACTTGGCAACTCTAAAAGTACTTAAAGCAAGATTAAAGAGGTCCCCGGTAACCTAACCTAACCTAACCCCGGTTTTTTTTGCTTGTTAAGCTGTCTACGAGCTCTAAGAAAGCTTTTACGTTGTTCAACAAGGTAGTCACTCCACCAATCACATCTACGAATATTGGTCATGGATGCGCGACCAATAGCAATGTCAGCACAGTAAGTGAAGGCGTCCGACATTAACTCAGCACTTTCGTCAGCTGACAGTCCATCGCGAGTGAAGTCTTTGACATGACCAGAAAAAAGTGAGCCGAAGAATTCCCAATTCGCGCCCTTACTTTTATATCTAAAATTTCCCATTAAGTGTGACGAACCTTGAGTAAACATAGGAACAAATTCGTACACGATCAGGCGATGATCACTACAAGACGCGTCAGGAAGGACACGCCACCTATCCAAGCGTACGTCTGCACTAGAAAGTGTGACGTCAATGCAAGATTCGCCCATTTGGCTACAAAAAGTAGGTGGTGCGTCTGGGGTGTTATGAATTGATAAATTCATCTCAGCAATAAAATCTTCAACAGCACAACGTCGTTCGGAATCAGTGGATCGAACCTTGCCATACCACAGGGAAGAAGATGCATTTACATCAGCACCTACTATAACTTTGCAGCCCGCGAGCGACCGCAAGACGTGACGGAGATTATGTATATGTGGAGTAAAAAAAAAAAAAAAAGACCTTCAGCATTTCTCTGATAAATCCCCCAGTCGGCCCAGCAGCACCATGTCGTCCGCGTAGCTGATACTGTTTATACAAACACCACCAACACGGCAGCCTACACGCATACTACTGAGCTCGACTCGATCATTAACATAAAGGTTGAAGAGCCGTGGAGACGCCAACCCCCTTGTCTCACACCGCACTCCAACCCATATGACTCAGAAAACGTTCCGGCCCACTTTACATAGTTGGTTTGGTTCGCATACCAATACTGCATGAGCTTAAGCACTGGTGCCGGAAGATTCCTGTCACCCAGTTTTCTCCAGAGCACATCATATGACACCAGGTCGAAGACTCTGGAGAGATCCAGAAAGCAGGCACACGCCGCGTTTTTCGGTCTGTGTCATGGTGCGGTGTTCCGAATCTGCAAGTTTAAGTGATGAGTCTTATGTCTAATTTAAAATGACAACTAGCATTTTCCACCACGGATCCACTGAAAATTGGATCCATAGACTGAATAATAATCCGTAATAATTTTACGAGTTTTATTTTTAGTACCTGCGTCCATTTAATATTAGCATTTATTAAAAGGGTCTGATACTAAAGTTTTAGAAAACACCAAGCTTATAAAGTAAGTAGTGTTTCCTTACACTACCAACTTCATAAACTAGGACTAAGTATCTACAGGCTAACTATAATTAAGTAGTTAACATGTACGCCATTTTGCCTGGGTCTTGACTGCAGTTCGCCACCAGCGCATATTATATCTGCCCGAATATCAACTATCGGGCAGTAGCCTGCCAAGCACAACAACTGCCAGGTCGGAGGATCCTCCCATTACAACGGAGGTTTACGGGACTTTACTCTTTGTAACGCTGCCTCCAAACTGGTGACCCTCGACAAGGAACGTCAGCGCAGACTTCGTGCTACTACTTCAGCGAGACGACATCATCACTTCCTCATCGTGACCTTAAGCTCTCGAGCAGCGAGTATACAGTCAGCCAGTACCCATGGCTTCTACTGTTATCCTGACCACCAGCATGCAGCGGCCGCGCGTCACATCACCCTCAACCACATCAGCGACCTTGGCAAGTACACTGCACCTTCGGCCAGTCACATGAAGAGCCATGAAGAACCTCTCCTGGTCGACGCCAGCAGTCACGCCACTGCGTCGCACAGCAACGCTACCCCACATTAAGTAGTTTTTTTTTTTTTTTTTTTTACTTTTGATAGGCACGCGTTTGACCACTATCTCACCTGATGGTAAGCGAGGATGTGGTCGAAGATGGAGCACACTTGCCTAGAAATAACCTATTCACTCTTGATTTAAAGACTCCCAGGTTGTAGCTATCAGGAAACACAGACTCCGGCAGGGAATTCCACTCCTTAGCTGTACGCACTATGAATGTGTTCCCAAAACGTTTTGTGCGTATGGGTGGGATGTCCACCATGTACCGGTGGCGCATCGCCGTTCGTCTTGTGGTCCGATGATGGAACGGGCTTGGCGGAATTAAATTATGCAATTCCGTCGCACATTCCCCAAAATGCAACCGGTAAAAAACCGACAGGCTAGCAACTCGTCGTCGATGTTCAAGACTTTGGAGCTTCGACGCGACGAGCCTGTCATTGCCGATGATTCTCTTGGCTCGTCTCTCAATTGACTCAAGGGCATCAAGCTGGTATCTGGCAGATCCATCCCAAAGATGAAAGCAGTATTCCATACACGATCGAACTTGCGCTTGATAGAGTTTGAGCAGCTGTTCCGGCGTGAAGTACCGTCTCACCTTAGCCAGAATCCCCAACTTCTTTGCAGCCACTTGAGCTTTTGCCTCTATGTAAGGGCCAAAATTGAGAGTAGATGTTAATGTAACCCCAAGAAGCTCAAGATGGTCGGTTATCAGCACGGTTTCACCGCGGAAAGATGGAGCTGGGCGGAATTGGCTCCTTTTGGCGGAAAATAGACACGCTTGGGTCTTAGCAGCATTGAACTTGATCAGATTGGCATCGCCCCAATCAGAGACCGCCTGTAGGGACACGTTCAAGCGCTCAACCATTGCCTCCCGGAGAGACCGGATCTGCGACCCACCAGCTCGTGCGTCGGATACGTATCTTTCAGCAACAGTGCTGTCGTCTGCATACCCAAAGGTACCGGGTTTAAGCAGATCATTAATATGCAGCAAGAACAGTGTTGCCGAAAGCACCAACCCCTGAGGAACCCCGGCATTAATATCCAGCAGTCCAGACGAGCAGCCATCTATGACCACTCGGATAGACCGATCCCTCAGGAAATCTGCGATCCAATCACACAAACCGGCGGCGGCGGGCAGACCGAAGGAAGGAAGCTTACTAATAAGGCCATCGTGCCAGACCCTGTCGAAGGCCTTCGAGATGTCAAGGGAGACCGCCAGTGCCTCCCCGTGCTTCTCTATGGCCTCACTCCAGATGTGAATGGCATACGCTAGAAGATCCCCAGTTGACCGATTTCGGCGAAACCCGTATTGCCGGTCACTAAGGATATCATTCGCTTCTAGGTACGCCAGGAGCTTATGATTCAGCACGCGTTCCATAGTCTTACAGAGTATGGACGTTACCGAGATGGGTCTATAATTCGACGGGTCAGCTCGACTACCCTTCTTGGGCACGGGCTGCACGCTTCCAAGCCTTGCTTCCAAGCCTTCGGCACTTTTCCAGTCTCAAACGAAAGGCGAAATAGGCGTGTCAAGATCGGAGACAGCTCAGGCGCACACGTCTTCAGAACAATTGCCGGTATCCCGTCGGGACCACTAGCCTTGTTCACGTCTAGGTTACGCAGTACCCTACGGACGTCCTTCTGATGAATGCGAATGTTCGACATACTCGACTCGCATTCACCAGGAGAGGCGGAGGGCGTCGCGCCACCAGGATCCAGACGTGAAGATTCCGCAAACAAAGAAGCAAACAAGTTCGCTTTCTCCTCAGCGGAGTGGGCCAGCGTCCCGTCGGGTCTCAGCAGTGGTGGTAGTGAGGGGCGGCAGAAGTTCGATTCGACCGACTTAGCCAGGGACCAAAAAGCCTTACTACCTGCTGGGTATGAAGCAAGTTTGTTCCCTATTCGGCTAATGTGGTCAAACCGAGCCCTCCGCAACACCTTCTTGCAGGACTTAGCAGCCCTGTTGAAGGCTCTCTTCTTTTGCACAACGCCCTGGTGCAAAAACGCAGCACTGTATCAAGTCCGACTCACTGGAGCATAACTCAGTGCTGTACCAGATCCAGCAACTGGAGCATAGCATCATCATCTCGACTCACAGGGTTCTCTTCTACCCAACTCACTGGGGCACCGCAGACAGTTCTGAACTCTGCGGCTTCCGGTTCCAACTCACTGGAACCAACCTTCCACTGGCCTGGCAAGCAAGTTAAGATGTATGGACGACTCATCCACTATCGACCTCCGGTCTCTAGAGGGAAGTGATGTAGTGGCATCAATGCCACCCTAAGAAAAACCAAAGGAGCAAATCTACATCGCAACAAAAAGAACCGCAACGCCAAATATCCAAATAGCAGCGAACTACTGCGTCGAAATCCTGCATCGCGCAAGCAGAGTTTACTGTGCGATTTGAACATAAAGGTACATCAGCCCGAATATCAACTATCGGGCAGTATCCCGCCAGGCATAACAGCCGCCTGGTCCGAGGATACTCCCTTTTCAATGGGGGTTTTGCCTTCCATAGCACGGAATCATCTGTTTTATCAGATAATCAGGTGATTCAAACCTGCAATGTCCTAATCAAACTGGAAATCAACTTTGCAAAGCAAGGTTTCCCGTGGGAATCGAACCCATGAACACCGGGTCACAAGGCAAACGCCTAAACCACTCGACCACGCAGGCAGTTAGCATCACAATGACCAGCCAACATTGTAAATCAGAACTTCTCTCCAAGCTATACCCACCAGAATTCGTTTTTGTTTAAAGAATAATTGTAAACAAACGCATTGTACACAGGGCGTCCCACGACTGTGCCATATGGAGGGAAAGTACTGTAGAACATTCTCCTTAGAATGTGCAACCTCATCAATGATATAAGCCTTAGAAGGTTTAAGAAGATTTTAGATTAGATTTGAATTCAAATTATGACATAAGAATGTGTCGGTATTTTCTATGAGATTCTGTAAGTGGTTCTTCGAGACCCGACGTATAATATATTTACCCTTAAAAGTTCCATGAGTTTTGATTTTATAACTAGCTATCGCTACGCCCTAATTCTTGGTTCCTACAGTACCTTGAATATTGTAGATGGAACATTTTATTAAAAGGAGACATTAATTTTAAAAAACAATTTAATCTGCTCATAGATTTATAAACAATTACCTGGTTGAACTGGGAATCGAACCCACTACACGAGAAAAAAAATACACTGTAGCTAGATTATTTTTTTGCTTAATAGCGTAGTTTCAGAAATAAAAGGAAGACCATGAATTTTAAACATTTGATGTGAAATTTTGATCAGAAAAATGAGAAGCTGACTTTGCCGTAAGGACATATAACTGACATTATCATAAGTACTTATTACTAACAAATGTACCCACTTGAGAAGTACGCATCATTTCCCTATTATATTTTAAGTGCATGATAAAATGATACAGAAAATGTAATTAGTAGGTACCTGGTTGTATAGTAACTAATCGAGCCATATCCTGAGCCGAAAGATGCGTAAATTATTTTTCATTTCAGTAGCTCAAACATGTAGGTTTTGCTGCCTGAAATCAGAGAGCAAGATGCGATTTTGCTCACTGAGTGAGACCAAGTAACTTTTTTTTTTTTCAGAATGTCGCGATTATCTTATTCAGCCTTGGGTTAATTATACAATTCGAAACATTCACACTCTATCTCTTTCCCGCCATTAGAAAGAGAGAGAGAGAGACAAAGACCAGCTCTTTTGAAGTTCCGATTTTGAATTCGACTTCAAAGTCAAACACGTTCGGAATTTTGCAAAAAGATAATTATGCTTTTTAATGTTGAATTTTTAAGTTAATGTATTTTAACTAAAATAAGTATTTACTGCAAATACAACTGATATTTAACCTTTAAATATTTATTTCTAGTTTCAATAGTGTTACGTAATATATTTTGAATAATAAAATACCATGGGTGCTATTTCCGAACACGCCTTAATTTAAATGAGCGGGAATAAAATTTTGTGGCTGGCGTAAAGAGTTGAATAAGTTAAAAAATATTAAAATAATCGTAAAATTTGAGTATTACTAGCGACGAGAATAGTATTTTAACACCGGAAGAGTTAAAACAACAAGTTTTAATGCAGAATTAAGTTTCCTACCAGAGAAGTCTCGCGAGAAATATCTGAAAGCATACCATGTCTTCAATGAATGGAGACTTACAAAGGGCGCAAGCAGTTTTTTAGAGACGGTGTTGCGGTAATAAGGTATTATTTTTTAGTTTTATCACAGACGAGGCAATCATCTACAATGTGGAGTATTTACTCAATATTGAAAGCTACTTTAAAAAAACATAACGTGCATATTGAAACTTACGCAAAACTCGTATCTTTTCTAAAAAGAAAGTCAGTTGGGCATAAGGCTAAAAAGTCCAAAATTTTCACGGCCCTTAACATAGAAAAATTTCTTAATGAAGCTCCGGACTGCAATTTTCTTGCCGCTAAAGTTAGTAGTACCTATGAATCTATGTTGTAAGTTAATAAAATTTGTGTGTAGACTGTTCTGTATAAAGGTACCTACTTACTGCCTACTACTAATTTTTGGAGGCGCAATGAATCCTAGTCTGGCTTAGCAATACTGTTAAAATATTTATTACGATATGTAAAAGATGCTGTAAATGTTAAATTATGCATATCAATTAAGTAATATTTTCATTACGGGTTGTAATGATCATAGGAATTAGTGGAGCGTGTCGCAATAACGAGCTATTACAGCTAACAGTTAATAATATCGAAAAGAATTCAGATAAATTAATATTTTTGTAAAATTGAAAAATACGAACACGAACCTTGTCAGGTTTTTTGTCGTACGCGAAGAATATGTAACTATTGTAGAAATATATCAAAATTTACGTCCAGCCAATATAAAAACCGACCGATTTTACAATACCATAACAGTAAATGCTCAAGTCAGCCTATGGGAGTAATTAAAATAGGTGCTATACCGCGAGAAATTGCCACTTTCTTAAAACTGGAAGATCCTCAGCTATACGCGGGTCACTGCTTTCGGAGAACTTCGGCAACGCTCTTGGCTGATTCCGGAGCCGATCTCACCACTTTAAAACGTCACGGCGGGTGGAAGTCCAATACGGTTGCAGAAGGCTATTTTGAAGACTTGATAGAAAATAAGTCGAAAATCTGTAAGCGTATAGTGGAAACAATAAGTCTGAATTCGACCTCGGATTCTTGGTCTCACCCACGCCCATCCACTTCCAACAACGCACAGTGTACTTATACAGAAAGCCGATCAGAGTCACCAAAGTTCACCGTTATTCCTTCTCAATCCGCCACCAAAACAGAAACTATAACCCCAGATAATCCAACTCAACTCAATGCAACTATAACGTTGCCAAATAAATCTGTTACTTTTAATTTGCAGAATTGTAGTAATTTTACTTTTAACTTTTAAAATTATCCATTTTATTAAATTGGTACCTCTATCTACAATGCTAATTATTTTGATTCACAATAAATAGTTATTTCAATCTATTCCTGTTTATTATTTTATCTCCTAAAGTGTTCTCGCTGCTGAAGTGAAAAGTTATGTTTGTTACGCGAGAGCAAAGATTTTTGCATCCCGTGCCTTTGAATCCCTCGCCACACTCAGGATTCAAAATCAGCACTCGCAGCAAAAAACGACTTTGCTCTCTTGTTGCACAAATAACTATTGTCCATCGCAATGAGGCTGGCTGATTTTAAAGAAATAATTCAAAAATGTGTTCCATTTTCAAACTTATTCTTTTGTTCCTGTGATTTTCATTGTAGGATTTTTACATTGTACTGTGAATTTTTCCACGCACGTTCTTTTTTTTTTGATTTTATCCATTAGGTGGGTAGTTCGAACTATTTTGTGCTAGCGTCGGTGTGTCGTCAGTAGTTAGTACCTGTTAGGAACTGATTTTGAGCGCGCGCGCATAATCTTAGTTTATTTTATTCTTACTTTTATTTACAACCTCGGCTTTCACAACGGACTTCAGTGTATTACTTAACGATTGGATTATTATTATTACTCATCTGCTTCAAAAAAATGGAAGGTGAACGCCGTATACAGTGTGTTACATGTACAAGATCAGTAATTCGTGACCGAAACCGGCATATACCTACTGACGCGAACCTATTTGGAAGACAATCCAGGCTTCACAGAGTATGTTCACAGAGCACGGATTAACATAAATGAGGTTAGTATAACAATAGCTTTTAATCATCGAGTACACGGTGTCTTTTTGTTCACTCTTTATTAAGTTATTTATTGTTTTAGTTACTTGAGCATTTGGTTTTTCTTTTAGATGGCCCTGAATCAACTTCATCAGGCTGCGTCATCGTTGTTGGGTAGCTGGAAGACGACAGCAAGCTAGGTTCGAACAAGAACAAAACCAGGAACTTGCAAACCCAGAGCACCCAACGTCTGCTCCAACTTATAGAAGGGTTGCAAATACGGCGCGTCACTGTTTATTTCATGGGTGCATCAATCAAGAACTTCACAGAGTGTCCAGGTTTATAAAAGTATTCTTGTTGGTTAATCATAGCGTGTATGTTCCTGAACATGCACGCGTTTGTACACATCACATCAACACAGAAGATTGGAACTCCCTGTATGATAATGGAGAGACAATATTCACACCAGACCATCTCAAAGATATGATTAATACGTTACGAGATGCATATAAACATAAGACTAATATAGATTTTGACAATGTAAACAACATTTTACCAGAGGATCTATATTACCTAACTGGCTTAACACACCAACAATTCGAAATCCTTTTGGATGAAACACCGTCTCTTTTAAATCAATGTAGAAGACCAAAAACTGCACTAGGAATATATTTATTAAAACAACGGTCTGGTGAACCAAATACACGTATAGCCTCCCAAATAGGTGTATCTCGTAAAACGATCGGTATTTTGCTTAAAACTGCTAGAAACTGCTTGACCAAAGACTTTGTTGTTCGCCATTTGGGTTTCAATCATATAAGTCGGGATGAAATTATAGCTCACAGCCTTGCAGTAGCATCATCAATATGTATATTCCAACCCTATAAACCCAGTGGCTATAGCTATTTGTAATGGTTCGTATATATACGTACAGAAAAGTAAAAACTTTTTATTTAAAAAAAAGTCTTACAGCTTACACAAGTATAAAAACTTGTTAAAACCCTTTGTGATTACTTGCCCAGATGGCTATATTATAGATATATGTGGACCATACGCTGCAACAAAGACTGATTGCCCAAATCATGACTGAGATTATGAATGATCAAACGTCCCCAGTGCATATAACGTTACAAACAGATGACGTTTTTATATTAGATCGAGGTTTTAGAGACTATACCAGATATAGAAAGTGCTGGCTATGTTGCCCATATGCCACCAAGTAAAGATAGGCATGCCACACAGCTTACAGATATTCAAGCCAATAAATCTCAAGAAATCACCATAGTGCGTTGGGTCATTGAAGTAATAAACGGATGGTTCAAAAGGGACTACAAAATATTTAGGCATACAGTTATCAATAAAACACTCCCTCACTTATTTGAAGACTTCCGTATTGCGGGAGCCCTTATAAATGCATTTAGGCAGCGTCTGACAGATAATGAGCATGCCCACGCTTTTATCAATATAATAGCGCAAAGAAGAAGTGAACCCAACAGACTGGGCAATTATGTAGTCGCAGAACATATGAACAGACAGCAGGCGGTGTTCACAACAATGACGGCTACGTCAATACCATTTCCACAATTGACAGAAGAAGACGTCATTCTACTCAGTTTGGGCACATACCATTTAAAGCTCGCTAGATCATATGTTGCCGAGCATTTGCGAGGTGGAGATGGTATATATAATATTGAGGTATCTTCGAGCCGTAGCCCTAGTATGTCGCAGCATGGGCTAGTAACCGAAAACTGCTCGTTAATTAGAGGCCGCATATTATCGAGGCACGTGTCGAATAAAATATATTACACATATATTTTAATCAAGGTTAATGTCCAAGGCAGAGAAGCCATCGAAGCGTATTATTGCTCCTGCATGACGGGTATGAGAACTCTAGGTGCTTGTGCCCATACTATTAGCATAATATGGTACTTAGGTGTTGGCAGGCACCTAGATAACTTCGTAGGTCCGGCAAGTGCCTGGGATGATATAATCATTGAAAGTAACAATACAATTTAATAAAACTGTGCTATTTAAGATTGATAGTTCTTATTTAATATTTTTTCTGTACCAAAAACCAACGATAGGAAGCTATATCGCTCTCTAAAGACAGAAAAAATGACTGGTTACCTATTTATTTAGTCCAAAAAGCAGAAAAAGTGCGATTATTGGCAATTAAAAATGTTACAAAGAAGTTATCATAACTTCGGTCTTTCATTCATTCATTCATTCGTTCACTTATTTTCGAGTTACTCAATTAGGCCTCTTCTAAATTACACCTAGTCTAAAATGCTACAAAGTGGGTACGGGTTCCATACAAAATTACCCATTGTTCTTTGGGACGTTTCGATCATCGCTTACCACAACCGCGGCACTAAATGATAAACACTGACGATGAACTCGATATTTTGATATACTTTGAGGTAAATCCTAAAAGTTCAGTGAGGGATGGTGAAGAAGTAATCAGAATTTCGAAAAGCAAAATACACCTTGTACTGAAAATATACAAATTCAAAAAATTCGTTGAAGGGCGATTAGTACAAAAATTACTGCCGGATGATGTTGAAATACGACTTATTTTCTGCCATGAAATGGACAGGCTCATCCTAGATAATCAGTATTTTCTAAATAATATTGTCTGGTCAGACGAGACGAACTTCAGCAATAAAGGTATGTACAACCGACACAATAATCGCATTTGGTCCAGGGAGAATCCCTTACGTATCCGCGAGACTAATAATCAAGTGCGTTTTTCGTTCAACTGTTGGTGTGGGTGGGATTGTAAAAAACCGGGTCTTCTTAGTACATTTTTACAAAGGGCATTTGAATACGGAAAGGTATTTAAAAATACTTGAGATTTTAAGAAATGAGATAAATAATCTTCCGGTTGCACAACGACAAAACCTTACTTTTCAGGAAAATGGGGCTCCGGCCCCTAACAGTTACAGAACAAGGGACTATCTCAATGAACACTTTCGTCTCTGGATCCTATGATAAATCATTCTTCAAGACTACTGAGATCCCAATACTAAATAAGGTCGATTACATACAGGAAGTGTCAAAACAGCATTACTAAGAAAGATTACTATGCATATGGGAACAGTTATTTACAATAAAATACCTAACGACATTAAAAACAGTACTACTCACATTTTCATAAAAAAAATAACGAAACTACTACTTGAAAAATGCTTGAACACTGTCAGTGAATTTTTAAATGATAACAACCTATGACATAAATGCTAAATAATATTTAAATTTATTAAATTTGCTTTAATTATTCTAATTTTATACATAAACATGCGTGACTATTGTTTTTACGGTGAATATGACTTAAGAATTCTGACATTAAAAACTGATTACCTGACTATTGTTTATCCGGTAAATTTGACTTTTAAGATTATGACAGTATAAACTGATTACACGATTAAAATAGATTTCTAATCCTTATTATTATAAAATAGTGCTTAATGTTGCATGCCATACGGTAGAATGTACTGGATCCTCATGTTTTATTTTTCCATCAAAACTATGTTTTGTTACCTACATTCTGTGCAATTATACGATTTCTGATTATTATTCATAAACTTACTAGGAAAGTGCACCCGAATGACAAAGCTGGTGTGTGGATCTTATATTTAAACAGAGGCGTTTTTGATCGGCAACCAGTTGGAGTAGTTCCTTTTGAGAAATCACAATGGCACATCTTGCAGTCACCGTCGCTTTGTTGGTCCTTGGCTGCGTCTGCGCAGCGCCAGGTAAATATGAATTTATTTTTATTTACAATGCAATAAGTAGGTAACTACTTTCTTTTAAAATACCAGGGTTGAAGACTTTGAAAATGGTAAAAGTGTAAAATAAGAATAAATTAATATACATTAAAATAACAGTAGTTTCTTTGAAGCCTATTGGAAAAGGAAGAACAAAAATTAATGGAAACAATAATTTCCGGGCGAATTAAGGTCGGGAAGTGGATGGGGGGAGTTTTGAAGGGTAAAAAAGGTCTATTTCGTTTTCCGGCAAAACTACAAGTGCTATGGAAAAAATGCCAAAGTTGTAGGTAATAAAAGATCTACAACTTTTGTTTTCACTTTTTTTTCACGTAACGTCAAAATTTATGAGAAAAATTGATAAACCAAAAACATTTTTTATTTTTTTATTATCTACAACTTTGCCATTTGATTATTTTTGGTTTTTTATTTTCATCTTTACAAATTTTTCAGATCGACCGTAAATTATTTTTCGGTTTAAAAAATCGACTCTGGTCTACTTTGCATATTGTAGTGTTACGTATTACTTCTACATACGAATTTCTTTGAACTATTAATACCCTCCAATACGAGGAGTGATTCCATTAATAATTTCAGTCCCGGTAGAACGATCTTAACATAAATTAGCCTGTTTAGTGCGCAGCAGATATTCTAGTAAGTGTGTACACAAACGGGTCTGTGCACTCTCTGTTTCTTTATTCTCTTGCCGGCAGTCACATGTCACACAAATAGACTGCTATTGCGAAATTCCAGTCATAACTTTACCAAACCTTGACCTTACGTTTGGCAGTCGTGCTTACGACCACGAGAAAAGTTACAAATCAAAATAATAATTATGTTGCATCCGATTTTATAAATAAACCAGCCCATAGCCTGGGTATCCCACATTGTACTGGAGTCGAACCATTGTTACAGATTCAGTTCACACAGCAGCTCTATTTACAAATGGTAGACGGTAGTGATAGGTTTAATACAAGAATAGAATAGAATGAAAGTAAGAAGTTTTAGAATGTATAATTATAATGTATTCTCATCCTCTATGTTCACATTCTAGCACGTGAGCCAAGTAACCCACAATTCACAGTTGCAAGGAATACAGCTCTGGGACTTGGGGTGGCTAGAGACAACAGCAAAGCCAATGGAATTCTGGAGTCAAGCAAACACGTGGAGAAACCGATTGAAGCACCGGTAGACACAGGTATGTACGTCAGTAGACCACATTCAGGCCGCAGACACGAACACAGCGGCGCGTCGGGCGGTGCGGGCAGATGCTTTATACATCTCTGCGTTTGACGTGACCAGCGCTGCAGCGGCGCGGTCAAATACAGACGTGTAACTACCCACGCCACCCACCGCGCCGCTGAGTTCGTATCCGCAGCTTCGGACATTCAGTCATTAGTGATTTTATGCGTATTTTATTTATTTATTAAAACTTTATGCACTAGTGAAATACTGTACAAAGGCGGACTTAATGCCGTAGGCATTTTCTACCAGTCGACCTTAGGGTGGTGCAGAGACGGCATGGCAGGTGCAACATAAAGAAATGACAAACAGAGAGAAAAAAAAAACAATTTATAATAAATAAATACATACTTATAAACAAAACTACAACGTTATTAAGAAAACACGAAACCAACGAATAGTACAACGAATTAGCACTTTAGTAATACTTCCAACATCTTGTGAATATGCTCACGAGCCTTCACCTTAAACGACAACCGACTTTTTGCCGTCCTGATGTTCAGAGGGAGCGCATTCCAAAGGAAGATCGCCTGGACAAAGAAAGAGGAGTGGATAAATCCAGAGCGGTGTGAGGGGCATCATAGAAGGAAATTATTGGTAGAGCGAAGATTTTTACTGTGGGAGGAGCAAAGGAATTGAATTTGTGAAGTTAGATAAGAGGGAAAAGAAGGATTATTAAGAAAAGAAAACCGACTAGTCAAGGCCCTCAGCGCTCTGCGCTGGCGAATGGGAAACTATTTTATTAGTGATCGATGCGCGGATATGTGATCATACTTACGAAGATTGAAGACGAATCGAATGCAGTTATTTAGAAGGCGGTCAAGTTTATTGAGGAGATCTGCATTCAGGTCATAGTAGCACAAATCACCATAGTTAATTATGGGGAAAAATAGGGACTGTACAAGCATTGCCTTTATGTGAGCTGGGAGAAGATATTTCAGACGATACAGTGACCGCAACGTTCCGGTAAATTTTGACTGACACTCGAGACTTGCTTAAGCCAGTCAAGGCCGATGTCGACAAGCAAACCAAGATCCTTAACCTCAGAGCCAAATGGAATGACTGTATTGTCAAAGATTACGGGCGGCACAGTTAAGCCAGTCAGTTTTCTCAAACTATGAGGACTCTCAACTATTATAGCCTGACATTTTAAAGGGTTAACTGCCACCCCGAATCGGTCTGACCAGTTCTTAATTACGCACATTGAAGCAGAGTAGTTATAAGATTAATAAAAATTGAGAAAAAAGAGGAGATAAAATACCGACTTGAGGGACGCCAGCTGCAAGGTCACACCACCCAGACGAAGAGTCTCCAGCAAGAACTGACTGCTGACGCCCCCGAAGATAAGAGGAAAACCATTTCAGTACCTCGGGAGAGACCATTAGATATGTCAGGACAGATAAGAGGACTTCGTGACTGACGGTATTAAACGCGGAAAAGTCAATCAACACTAAAACAGTAACTTTAGTGTCTTCCATTCCCCGCCTAATATCGTCAGTCACTTTAAGGAGAGCTGTCACGGTACTGTGCTCGGGCCTGAAACCAGATTGAAATGAGCTTATAAGGGAGTTACAGTAAATATGACTTGTAAACTGTTTACGAACACAGGCCTCGAGCACTTTGGACAGAAAGGGCAGGATGGAAATAGGACGAAAGTGATTGGGAAGAGTGGGATTGGGAATCTTAGGCAGGGGCCTGACATGAGCTTTACGTCACAGGGAAGGAAACGTAGCAGAGTAAAGAGAAAAGTTAACAATGTGAGAAATGGCAGGAAGAAGTTAATCCAAAGCCGAAACGATCATATGACGACTGATGTTATCGCACCCTACGGCTTTAGATTTAATGGATAGGATGATCCTTTTGATCTCTCCCGGATCAACTGGGGTGAAAACAAAGGGGGCAATATTGGGACGCGTCAAACCAGCAAGGTAGTCAATAGTTTGACCTTGGGTTAGACTATCTAACATAGGGATAATGGAGAAATAGCGGTTTAGATCGTCCAAGCCAATTGTGTTAGGAAGGTCTGAATGCCGCGATTTGCCAATGCCTAGAGTTTTAAAGAATTTCCAGATATCGGCAGAAGAAGAAGAAGTGATGTTACTAAGAATGTGGCGGCGTTTAGCGTTGCGTATCATCTGTTTATAATGGTGCGGACAATTATCTACCATCTCGGCTACATACATACCTAAATGGACAAAAATATGAGAAATAATCAGTAAAATTTTGAAATCATTGGTTGTCCCAAAGTCTCTATTAATTAGCAAAACACAAATACACACCCCACATATCAATTCTGGTAGCCCATAAAGGGTTAAATCTGATGTTACTGTATATGTGACAAATTGATATGGAAGAGTGAGGTCTTTGGTAACAGGTTTCTCCAGACTTAAAAGAAGGCTAATCATCATCATCATCTGCCTAGCCTTTTCCCAACTATATTGGGGTCGGCTTCCAGTAAAGCCTGGATTTAGCTGAATACCAGTATTTTACGAGGAGCGGCTGCCTACCAGACCTCACAACCCATTAACTGGGTAACACGGTTCTTCATGGTAAGACTGGAGTCAGATTTACTAGCTTCTGACTATCCGTAACGACTGCCAACAATCTACAAATGACAGCCGAGACCAACGGCTTAACGTGCTTTCCGAGGCACGGAACTTAAAAGAAGGCTATTACAAAATAATAATACGTTTATTTTCAACACAATATATAAAATAAAATAAAATACTTGTGAAACCTGTTTAATATTAAATAAAATTATAGGAGAATAATGAATGTCAATAACTTGTCAATGTATGTACGTGTTGATTTCAGGCAACACCGTGCCTGATTTCACTGGGTTGGATAACTTCAACGCAGGAGCAGCCTTTGCGAGCAACGGAAGCATCGCCAACGGTATTTCGAAGATCACTCAATTCGAAGGCAGTCCGACAAGAGGACTACCTTTCTTTGGTTAGAAATAAAAGATATGAAAAGATACGGGGGAACATTAATGTAAGCACTACTTAGGCTGAGAGGTGTGGTGCGGAGAAATGATATTGCATGAAATCTCCGCTCCACGTCAGTCACTGAGATTTTATGCAATTCCATTGGTTAATATTTCTCCGCCCCTTTCCTCTCCACTCCAGTAAATAGTCAACCTTAGGCTAAAGGCTAAACCTTAGGCTTAGGCACAAGTGACATTCAGTCAGCGCAACAGTGGCTTCAAAATTTCAAAAATGTACACTGACTGACGCTGTCCAATTTTTCACTTGATCCATAATATTTTGACATTTGGACAATCGTATTTGCTGGTAGACTGTATGTAACCTTGTCTATAGCCCCTTGACAGTTTAATATCTTCAATGTTAACGCTCGTTCCATCGTATACCTTTATCCATCGCATTTCATCCGGCGATATTTAGGTCCTATTCAATATTTCAAATTAAAGTGCTAGATACTGGATAGATTGACCTTACCTTTGATGTATATCTTTGGTAAAGACCACCAACAATAGTTGCATTTACTATGCCTGACATGTAAATGTAAATGTTTGTGCGTGTGGTGGCAACTAAAAATAGTTATGTCATAGCTGCATTCCATACTATGCATCTACCGAGGGAGACAAAATAAATGTACTCACCAACGTTACGCGGTATATTTATTTTGGCTTCTTTGGTTTAAAATGATGGGTTGTTTTTATTTTTAATTCCTTTATTATTTCAAATTATATATTTGTTTTTTTTGTATAAGTTTTGTTTTTAGAATAAGTTTTCAATTTCAATTTTATGGGTGGGTAATAAACAATTATTATTCCATTTATTCATAGTATTTACATTACATAATTTACATTGTTAAATATTTCTATTAAAAATAATTTAAAAAAAAACATTAAAAATAGTAGTCCACCGGTATCGGAAACAGGGTCCAAGCTAACAGTGGTCAGGTCTCCCGAGAGAGGAACCTCCTCACTATACGCGCCGCGTCCAGGAGCACTATTTTCTGGATCAAGCCCTTGATCCAGCCGCCCAACGAGAGCCTATTGAGATGTTGGTCGAGGCTCTTGGCAATTATGCCATTGGCCGTCATTACTATCGGCACAATTACTGCTGTGTTCACATCCCACATGTCGACAACCTGGCGAGCCAAGTCAAGATACTTCTAATTATTATTATTAAATATACTCAACTACTAACAATGATGTAGAGAAGACGTAAGATAAAATAATAAAAGTATAAAATAAGAATTGTGGATATTTTATTTAAAAAGCAGACATGCAGCCTTTTTAACATTTAGTTATTATTATATAATAGCAAGATACTTAACAACAATTTACAAGTTTATCGTGCTTTCTTGATTGAAAAGCAGTCAGTCCTCTTTTTCACATAAACAATGATAACGCAAAGAATATATTTCATTACTAGCTGTTCCTCGTGACTTCGTTCGCAAGTAAGTCAGAAAGTAAAATGTTACCGCATATAATTATATGATCTCTAAGATAAGATATATAGGAACAGTCAATATCTAGTTTCATTATTAGCTCCTGCGAGCTTCGCCCGCGTGAAATTAGAAAAAATATCACATACTCCCAGGATGAAAAGTATCCTAGGTCGTATTCCAGAGCCGGTTCCAAGGTCTGCCTGTGAACCCAAGCTATATCTAAATCCATTTAGCGAAGTGGGAAGGTAAGAAACTGACAGTCAAGTCAGTCAGTTAATTATTAATTTAAATATCAGCACTACCGGTGACTAAACCGGATCACTATTATTGCAAAATAATTTAAATAAAAAAGAAAAAAATTAAAAAAACGTACTTAGTTTTAAAATGAACGTTCAGACGTTAACTTGATTGATCTCACTGAACTATAAATACCGAGTAGACATTACACATAATTCACATTTTTAATACGATTTTTATCGATAAGATCAAGACTTGAACTTGGCGACTGCGTGTGCGCATCTCTTGCATTACGAGTTCCTCTAGAAAACCGATGCAAACCTCAAACTTTATGACACTCGCATTATATTCTTAATAAGAAATCAAAATACAGCGTTACAACTAAACAATGAAAGAAAATTAAATTAAAGCGTAATTAAAGATGTTAGAAAAAAAATTCAATCTTGCTGCCGAGCTTTTAACAGGGGTGTTATTATTTGATTTGTTATAATAATTCTCGTTCTGTCCAGAATTTCGTAGTGGTACATCATAACTATTGGCGCCATTTTGGTTATTTTGTCCGCCATAACCGCCTATTATTTTGTTCGGGAAGGCTGGGATAGATATGTTGGCCATTGGAGTTGGGGTTGAACTGTCCATTTCCATTGTTCACGCCATGGTCTGCCCCTGGTCTACCGTCGCCATTGTCATTGTTGTCACCGTGACCGATGCTGAAGCTACCGGCAGGATAGTTGTCACCTGACATTACGCTGATGGCGATGCTCGGGTCAGTTGGAGTACCCTTCAACTGGATGACGGATTGCTGAGCTGAAACATAATAGAGAATTTTTTTGAATAAAGAGTAAGTATAGTCATATTTGAAACAGGAATGGAAATAAAAACCTCGTGGAACCTGCTGTCGTTTTGTATTTGAAAACCAAATATGTGTTTCATCAGGTTTGTTAAATAGAAGTGTCAGTTAACCTAGTTACATAGAATTAGAAGAATTTATAACCTATAAGGATATAGTATAAAATATTACAACAGAACCAATGTACGTACACTACTCAAAATAAATCTTTACTCGCTATATTTTCTAAATCAAGGAAAAGAGAAGGAACCAAAAACGAAGAGATCGTATATCTTTTTGTGTTGCCTACATGGAAACTAACCTACGCCAACAATGTCATCATCATAAAATGTCAAAATATCAACCAGGAGGCATGTGGAATTTGTTCGAAAGACCGCAGCCCTAGAACGTAAAGGCGAAAGGGAGCATGGATGGTTTTAGTCAGTAAATCTGATACTCCCTTCTACTCGACCCAGAGTGGAAGGAGTCATTTGATGCTTTCCCATCCTTTAAAAAAGGAGGCACTTTGAAATGTCAAAATGTAAAGCTCTACGTGCACTTGACTGTACGTTATAAACGTAAATGTTTATCTGAAGGGAACTGCTATGTGAGAAACGCTGTCTACGCAAAAAAAAAACACGTTACATACATTACCTATGCGTCAACTGGCATTCTACACAATGCCTAGGTATTCCATACATTACCTAGGTAAAGTGTATAATAGTTTGAACATTCAATATTATTTCACACATTGCCTGGACGACCCCGGCATTCTATACAATACCTAGGAAATGAATAGAATGCCTGAATTATACACATTGCCTATAACATATATAATGCTTATACTTAAATAATATATTTATCTTCTAAATACGCCAGCTTTTCTTTTATATAAGTACCAATATTTTTTTCTACGGTTTTATTAATTTAAGCCGACAGTCCTAAGACTAAAGTATGAAGGGAAGTTTTCAATAATATTTAATTTTAAGTATTGTAAAATGTAGAAAAGATACGAATAAGTAGGTACCAAGGCGTTTAAATGTTACCAAAATCCATAAACTAAAAATTCTCCATTTATTACTCGACCTCGAAGTTACGCAAACGTCAATAAACTGGAGACGCGTAAATACTCATGGGTCTAGTTTTTGGAATAAGTACTTCAGAACTTCTAAGACTTAGTACGCGTTTTACCTAGTTCGTCTCACCTCTACTTGTAGGTACGACTCGTACTTCCCTTGTACGTACGACTTCGGTAGACAGGTCTCAGTGTTTGAAGTTATTTTATATTCTACTAGCTTTGGCCCGCGACTTCATACGCGTATATCCCGTACCCATAGGAATTTCAGGAAATCCACTCTTAGCGTAGGAATGCGCCAGCGGTTGGCCACGGGGGCGGCTAACCGCGCGGCTGGCCACTTTTATTGTTTTAATATGCCACTGCTAGTGTCTGTACGCACTTAACCGCCATTAAATGACATGCGGTTACATATCAAACTGTAAAGACGCGGCTGGCCGCCCCCGCGGCTAACCGCTAGTGCGTAAGAGCGCTTAGTGTTCCCCTACACTCCCCAAGGAACCTACATGCCAAATTGCAGCTTATTACGATAAGATGTTTCGGCACGTCAAGCGCGTTGTCTGTCAGTCACTCATCTATAAGTAACGGAAGAATTTTATATATTAGGATAGTTAATCAAACTCCTTTACTTTTCAAACTACTCTTAGGTAATGCAAACGTGAAAAGAAACTTCTTTTATTCCTTAACCTTTCGGATAGGTACAACCTCAAGGGGATCTTCAAGTCAAGAGTGAATAGGTTACTTATAAGCAAGCAAATCTTATCGCCAACCAGAACATCACATAACAAATCTCCTCGAAAGTAGATAACATAGAATAATCGTCTTCGGGACAACCTCCACAAAAGTGAATGCTGACCCATCTGACTCATCTACCTAGCCTTTTCCCAACTATATTGGGGTCGGCTCCAGTCAAGCCGGATTTAGCTGAATACTGTTTTTCAGTTTTTTTGCTTGTATCTCCAAAACCATTACAAATATGTCCTTGCTTGCTTGTACATTAATTATAAAAAACCATATGCAGCAACAAGAATCGCCGCTAAGGAAAGGAAATATAACTTTGTATGGGTTCGGAATGGTCGTATATTCGTAAGAAAAGATGTCACAACCAAATCTATGCTAGTTAAAAGTTTTGAATGTCTGGAATCCTTATAATTGATTGATTGTCTTGCCTTGCACGTTTAATAGTATTTTCAGAATTTAAATTCAACTTTCTATTATCAAAATGTAAGAGGCTTACGAGACGGAGGCTTTTTATACAGCTGCTCTGAATTTTGATTATGATATAATAATCGGCACTGAAAGTTGGCTTAATGATGCGGTGTTTGACCATGAAGTTTTAGATAACCGATACAAAGTGTTTAGGCGCGATAGGTCATCTACTGTGTCCTCGACTACAAAAAGGGATGGTGGAGGCGTGTTTGTTGCAATTCTGGACAGACATGAAGTCTCGCGTAGATTAAATTGGGAGTCCCATTGTGAGGAGTTGTGGATAACAATCAAGTGTGAGAGTGGCTGTAATGTATAATAATATATTTGTACAGTTTACATCCCTCCCCCCATCAAACAAGATTATATCGATGACCTATTTAGCAACTTCACAGAAGTAATTAACAATAAGTGTAAAACCAATTCCATCAATTTGCTAATCGGTGATTTTAATATGGGTAGTATTTCATGGGAATATAGTGTAGACTCAGGGCTTTTGGTTCCCAAAGGATCTGGCAGTAACCAGGAAAACATTTTTATTGACATGCTAGCGTTTAATGATCTCCATCAATGCAACACAATAGTCAACGCTTCAAATCGAATTTTAGACCTGGTTTTTAGTAGTGGTAATAACACAGTGTCGGTATCTCAGGCCTCATGTCCATTTGTTCAAATTGATCCTCACCACCCAGCACTAGAAATCTCATTTTCAACCAAGCACACCAAACCTCTGATGCAAAATAAAGTCCCGTACTTAAACTTTTATCTTTGTAATTACGGAATGGTCAACGCTGAACTTGCGAATATTTCTTGGTCTAATGAATGGAATTCTATAACTAATGTCAATGAAATGTTGCAAAAGTTTTATGATATACTTATTCCAATTATAAAAAGGCATACTCCAATGACAAAACCACGAGACGAACGCTATCCGGTTTGGTATACCCGAGCTTTACTGAGAGTCATTAAAGAGAAAGCTAAATATCACAATCTGTATAAAAAATACGGAAATCCTAGGGATAAAATTACTATTTATATTAGAATGCCTTAGAACGCGATGTGGTAGACTGATACAAGATTGTTATACAAAATTATAAAAATATAGCTGAACATCTGTGCAAAAATCCTAAGTATGTCTGGAATTACTTAAAAAATAAACGGATAGGTGACAATTATATTCCCAACAAAATGACTCTAAATAATACTAGGTTTGCCACGGGCGGGCAAGAAATCAGTGATTTGTTTTCTGAAAATTTTCAGTCCGTCTATGGAACAAATAGAAATCCACACTCTTAATCGCCACATGAAACCACTACCAGTAATATAAATACTTTCAGCCACTGCAAACTTGAAGAAGAAGAAGTTTTTGAATGCTTATCTTCCCTGGACTGCGACAAAGGTCCAGGACCTGATTCAATCCCTCCTCTTTTTCTTAAAAAGTGTGCTGCGAATCTAGCTGCGCCTCTGACTATAATTTTCAATCACTCCTTGTCACAGGGCTGTTTCCCTGACCAGTGGAAAATAGCGCATATCACGCCAATCTTTAAATCTGGTAGTGTTGACGATGTGGCAAATTACAGACCAGTGTTGATTCTTTCCGCGTGTGGGTTCTTGAATCGCTCGTTCAGAAAAAAATGTTTTCTCACATCAAAAATGTGCTGGATGACAACCAGCACGGCTTTCGCCACAAGAAATCGACACTGTCTAATCTAGTTGAGTATGTTTCTTATGTATCATTTGCATTGGATGACGGAAATGAAGTTCATGCAATATACACGGACTTTAAAAAGGCCTTCGATTTAGTAGATCACTACTTACTGATCAATAAATTGGAGAGTATGGGGGTTCATGGGTCGTTACTGCGCTGGTGCGAGTCGTACTTGAGGAGCCGCTCACAACTGGTGCACTTCAAGGGGTTTAAATCAAAGCAGTGTTACATACCATCAGGGGTACCACAGGGGTCACACTTGAGGCCCTTATTTTTCTTGGTTTTCATAAATGATTTGGGCAACAAAATTAGCTCCGAATACAAACTTTTTGCTGACGATTTGAAACTATATAGAACTATTTCCAACGATCTTGACATTATCCAGCTTCAAAAAGATTTAGATAACATATACATTTGGTGTGTTGAAAATAATATGTTTTTAAACCAAAACAAATGTTACTTCATTAAATTTAGCAGGAAAAAAAAGCATGTTGAACTTGTTACTCTATCAATAACAGCCCGCTTCAAGAGATTAATACTATTAGAGACTTTGGTGTTTTGATAGATAGTAGTTTAAGTTTCAGGAGTCATTACGACCAAATCATTAGTCGGGCATCAAAATTGTGAGGTTTCGTTGTCAGGGAGATGAAAATTTTCAGAGAACCAATACTGACTATTGCCATTTACAACAGTATTATTGGTAGTTTTCTGGAATATTGCAGTACATGGAATCTCTAAGCGCACGTAGAAAATCTTTGGACTTTATGTTTTTGTTTAAATTAATAAATGGAAAAATAGATTCTCCCGAGCTTTTAGAAAAAGTTAACATCAGTATCCCTCGTAGTGGTAGCCGCTTAATTCACCGAAGAACTTTCGTCCTGCCTCACACTCGAACTAACATTGGTAATTTTTCACCCATTAGCCGCATGCTTTCCATTGCCAACTCCATTCGTGGCGAAATAGATGTCTTTGCTGGTTCTGTAGCCTCAATTAGAACTAAACTCAGAGACTTATTAGTTTAATTATTTTTCATTAATACATTCTGCGTAAAGCAATCTCGTCGAGGGTATTAACTCGTGGTATTCAAACCACTTGTTATGTATAATTGATAAGGTCATCATTGACCGATGTTAATACTTGTTCCTACGACCATATTTCTATGAACTGAACTGTTGTTGCTATCATTTATGAACTGTTGTGAAGTGATTTACATTGAATGTGCATGTCGGATTCACATCTAGTAGGTGTCAATTATATTTATGTTATTTTGTGGTTTATTTTTTTTGCGTGTGTGATTGTACATCAGTTTTGTGAATAACAACAAAAAAAACAATAAAAAAAAAAATTATCTAAATTAAATTTTCTATACATTATATTATTTACATTTAACTGTACGATCAATACTTTATGAGATAGAGGGCATCCAAACTTGGTGGTGAAGGTTAACAAAAGTGGTTTTAAGTGGTCCCAGTTATAAGTATGCAAGCAGGCATGCAGCGTGCAAGCAGGCATACACCATGCAAGAAGGCATGCAGCGTGCAAGCAGGCATGTAGCGTGCAAGCAGGCATACACCATGCAAGCAGGCATGCAGCGTGCAAGCAGGCATGCAACATGCAACATGCAAGCAGGCATGTGGCAACGTGCAGCGTGCAAACAAGCATGTTACATGCAACCAGACATGCAACATGCAGCAAGCATTGTTTCTATCACTAAATTTTATATCGCAACATATTGACTTTTAATGACACTATTTTAATTTAATGTCGAAAATACTGCCAAGTAACCGGCTATATATTTGTGATAAATATTCCGTAAAACTTTGTTTCGGTGTGGTGAAAATATGGCAAATAAATAATTTGTCAAATTAAAAAAGTTCAAAAAGTCAATAGCAAAAACTTATAATGTAAATAGGCGAAATGTAGTTCGGTAAAATAATAGCTCTGATACATGATATTTCAATGATCTAAAAATAAGTCAAATAATGCATAATAGCCAATAAGACGTCGGTCAATAGTTTTCGGTAAAAATAAAACCGACTTCCAAAAACAAAACACTACAAAGTAAAAAATAACTTTAATTGTTAAAAAGTTTTTATAAGGTTCTGTACCCGGTGGGTAACCAACGGAACCCTATTACTAAGCCTCCGCTGTCCGTCCGTCCATCCGTCTGTCCATCTGTCTGTCAGCAGGCTGTATCTCTAGATCCGTAATAGGTAGACAGCTGAAATGTTCAGTGTGTATTTATATTGCCGCAATAACAAAAAATAATAATTAAATTAAAAATTAAAGGGAAGAAGTACAAGAAACGTGTTTTTTTTTCGGATTATGTTACGGAACCGAAAAATATGAGAGTCTGACTCGCAGTTAACCGGTTTTTTTTCAACTGTCCATTTTCAGGCATGCTGGACTGAAAGAGATTTCTATAGAAACATAACCTTTATTAAATATGCAAACAGTAAATTTTCTATGAAATGAAGTAATCATCAACAGTATGTCCTACACATTTAAGGCATATTATAATGTGATTTTACGTTTCCTTCATTTTAGATAATGCGACATAAATTCTTTTATTGGGATCTTAAAAACGACTAAAAACAAGTTTCACTTTCAATTTGAAGGATATTAGAGGATAAATATCGATTTAGTTTCGTTAGTGCTGTTTTGTGCGCGTACAAGATGACTCGTTTTGCTGCTCTTCTGTTCGCGTTGGCGTTATTTGCATCTACGTTTGCAGCCCCAGGTAAATATTGTGTGGTTTAAAAGTTCGCAACACTTGGATCGTTAGTTAATAATAATAATAGTAGAAATAGTAAGTTATAATAATAGTAGCTTCCATGTTATTGTATTACAGACACTCGTTATTGGTTAAGGCAATGTTCTGTTTGGATCTGGTTTTACACAAATAACTTTTATAGAATTATGCAATAGATTACCTTAAACAACTTACGTGAACTTGTTTTTCGTTGTGTAAACAAAATTTGTTGGTACAGTAAAAGTTTGCTGGTATAGATAAATAGCACCCACAGAAACAAAATATGCAACTGATTTTGAAAATGGAATGACATGGTTTAAATAAAATTTGGTTCAATTTATAATTCGAAGTCAAAATTATACTTAATATAAAAATGTCATAGGTTAAGACCTTGTACTCAAGTGAAACAGAAAATACATTAAAAAAATACGTCGAAGTCTGTTAAAAACTACTTTACCATACTAGTTACAAAGCCATCCGGATCAACTGGTGCAGTTTCGTCTATTTTATGTGAGCCTGGAGAATCATTTCATAAATAACTACTCCTCGACCGGTTCCTTGCTGCCAGGCGTAGATTGGGTCTGTCTGGTAGGATCGTATAAATTTCATCGTTCATTTTCCATAAATCTTTTAGCCTTGGGAATTTTCTACTTGTGCTCTACCTACATGGTGCCCATGTAGGTAGAGCACAAGTAGATCGTGATCATCCAGTAGGGAACATGCAATATTTCCATTTTTACTTTAATTTTAAAGAACTCCATCTAGAATAGACTACCACTTATATAAGAAATGAAAACGCTTTAATTTATTGCCAAAATTGCGTTTTGAAACCGAAAGTTTAAAGGTTCGCTCGAAAACGGACGATGACGTCACTCGTGTCTATCACTGGTCAAGAAATGTCCTAACTCAAAGACATAAGGGTGACTTTTCGTTGGCATACCAGCAGATACGTCACCAAACGCTGATTGTTGTTTTTAAATACGTTCCGTTTCACGTTACTTTAATTCATTATTTTTGTTAAAAATCGATACTAACCAAAATAAAGACGTTGCAGTAGTCTTTATTTTATACTTTGTTATCATTTTACTGACAAAATTCTCATAAATTCTGTATTAGCATCTTCCCTATTATCGCATTCTTCTGTAACCAAGTTTGTTGTTTTCTTATTCTAAAGAAACCCAATGAAAACCATTCAAAATAGGGACGTTAGCCTACGTACGCACTAGCGGTCAGCCGCGGGGGTGGTCAAACGAGCGGTTTCAGTTTAATATGTAACCGTTTGTCATTTAATGGCGGTTAAGTGCGTACAATCACAAGCGGTTGCATATTAAACTGGAAAAACGGCCAGCCGTTCCCGCGGCCAACCACTAGTGCGTTGGAGGGCTAAGATCGTTGTTTTCTTCGTGTGCTATGTCCAAATAATATGGGGCGCTTTTGAAACTGCCATTTTCATTAAATGGGTCACTTTTATGATAAGGTTTGACTTGAAATTGTAAGTTCAAATAAAACTAATGTTTAATACATGTTACTCCTTTTTCAAAATTACCTGTGTTTGCTTTCCTTTCTTTATATATATTTTCTGTAATATCGAGACTAAACATTTATCTTAGCATCTTTCTCCATCAGTGGAGAATGTTATCCGTAGAAGTACCTACTGGGCTAAAACTCATGCACTCGATGAAAATTAAAGCCTCGGATACCGTGATACGATCATAATGAACGTTGTTGCTTTCAGCTCGCCACCAGGAAAAAGATAACGATAAGAACTACAATGAAAATGATGAAGATGATGATGAATATAGTGATGAGACTTACGCCAGTGCAAATGCTGATGACGGAAGCATTGGGGTTGGAGTCATAAATGGTGGTAAATTTGGGGTCAGTGGCGATAGCGGTGGCGATGGAGACGGCGGACACGGCGGCAACCACGGCACCAACTCTTACGGTGGTATTGTGGGAGATAACGGTGCAGTGGTTCTAAATATCAATAAACGTAACACAGGCAACAAAAAGAAAAATGGTAATAAGCAACCTGAATTTGATACAGCCACATTAGAAGAAATATTTGGCAGCAATGGTGGGAATAATGGTTTTCCAATTGGAAATGGAAATGCTGGAAATCCTAATAAAGGAAATGAAGCACAGTATTCTAAAGAGCATGGAGCAAATCACAATTTTGCTGGAGAAGCTGGAATTGGCTCAAATCATGGACACACAAAATCTGATAACTCGGGAAACGCTGAAGAACCTTGGATATGGGCTAGATAGGTCTGTTGCGACGGCCTGTATATATTAAGATTGTATTTTTTTTATTTTTTTACACGCAGCGGACCTACAACGCTCCCCGCGTACAGTATAACAATGCTGCTTCGGGGTGCTATTGGGACTCCTTAGATAGTTACTGTAGTGCGTCTGAAATGTTTGCGTGTATACAAACTAACGATTTTTGTGCTATTATGCGCAAAATAACCGCGTCTTCATTTAGTAAGTTAAGGGGGAGTACCAACATCATCCTGAGGACATTACGGGACAAACTGGACAATCCAAACGCTGGGCACTTGATGCATATGCACCTGTGTACTCGGGGTCGGGCGGTTGGTAGGGTCTATTGACAATTTTGGTTAAAATAATCAAAATTATAAACCGGAACCACCTTTTTGTTTGGTTGGGGTTTTTATTTTAATATTGATTTAATTTTCAAATATGATTTTAATTTTAATTATGATTTGTTTTAATTTTGATTTTATTTTTAAGTATGGTTTTAATTTTTGTTTATTTTTAATTGTTCTTATTTGATTTTATGTGTGCATTATTGATTTTTATTGTTCGAAATAAACGTTTTTGATTGATTTAGCAATAAAAACTTGTGGATTTAGAACGTAGTGTTACTAAGTCAGAATAATTAAAAAAAAAAAATGTTGCCTTGAAGATTACTTAAAATATTTATATTGTTTCTTGCAAGAAATTGATAACGGAGAGGAGATTTTCACGCCGCACGGGCGATCTTTAAGGTTAAGCTACGCTTGCCAAGGTTGGTCTGTGGATGGGTGACCATCTTAATATACCGAGTTTCCTCCGTGCCTCGGAAAGCACGTTAAGCCGTCGGTCCCGGCTGTCATTTGTAGATCTTTGGCAGTCGTTATGGATTGTCAGAAGCCAGTAAATCTGACTCCAGTCTTGCCAAGAAGTACCGTGTTACCCAGTTAATGGGTTGTGGAGGTCTGGTAGGCAGCCAAAAATTAAAACAAAAACACCGACTTCCGAAATTAAAGTTATTTTTTCCTTTGTAGTGTTTTGTTTTTGGAAGTCGGTTTTTTTTTGTAAAAGTTATTTTTATTTTTCACTTTTTAGTGGTACCGTACCACTAAAAAACACACAAACACAGCGTGCCGGCATGATGTTATGTTATGAACTGGTGTAAACAATCAACAGACAGAACAACAGAACAAAACAACAGAACAACAGAACAACAGTCTTTTGGTATTGTTCGTCGAGTTGTTGAGCTCCTAAGTGGATCTGAGTTGAGCTACACGACAAATGCGTGCACTGACTGGACAGGTTTCACTCAAATCTATGTGGTTCTTTCTTCTTAAGACCATTTCAGACACTAATCTGCATGGTTCTTAAAAAATGATGTATTGTAAGTGTGAGGACTATGTAGGTCCTTATTTTTAAGGATAATTTTCATGACAGTCTGGCAGTTTTAGTATACTGCGGCTTACCCAAATGTCCTTACTTCGGTATTGTTCGTCGGCTTGTTGAGCTCCTCAAAGTTCTGAGTTGAGCTGCATGATACCTGACAAATGCTTGCACTGTCTGGACAGGCCCACTCAAACCTGCGTGGTACTTTCCTCAAAAGGTCACCTCAGACCTACATGGTTTTCATATATTATTGCCAATTGTATGGACTTCAAAAGAGACTATGACCTCTGAGTTTTTTTCGGTGTTTCTTCTCAGGGTAGTCAGCTAGGAAATGCCGGCCTCATCTAGAGTTATATGTCACAAAAAAAATGACGTGTAAAAGAGTTACGTGTAACCTATTTGCAAAAAAATATCATTTATCATTATTATTGTAGCGCCTGAACGCCTGCATATAAAATGACTTCTTTAATATTACTGCACAATTGCTATTAAAGAAGATATCGTGTTTGGGGCTAAATAATAAATTCCTTATGAAATAGACGTAACTGAAACCACCGGGTGACCCGTAGAGTACCAGTTCCACTCAGTCCCATCTCAAATCCCGACACATACACAGTGCAAATAAAGTTTGGAATAAACGACGAGGTATGTACAATGCAAACTCCTGCACGAAGTGTTTCCCTCGTTGTGAAATAACTAGCCATTTATCCATGCATAAAAATCAAGAACCTACACTTTTTTACGAAACTGTAACGTTTCACCAACAGTCGATTGGCCCATTAACTTCATCCAAAAAACCGTTTCACTCACGAACGTTACGCCCATATAACTCTTCGTCAGTGAATGCTTAACCAACAGAATGTTTTGATCAATAACTTTTAACTCAAAGGACAAATTGACCAACAGACACCGGTACAGAAATTTGAAATTTGGTATACCTACATAATTATGGACTTCTGTGACAAACTAAAAAATTTAAAAAAGTTTTTCAAACTGTATCGTGTGACGTATCAAATGAAAGAGCTTAGTGTAAGGGTTTTAGTTAAAATTTCACATAATTTTGAAATAAATAGTTTTGAAGTTATCCAAGAAATTAAACCAAAAATCCTCCCAAACCGCTGAGCCTAAAATTTGGAAATAAAATGCAATCAATAGTGCTATACGGATTACTGAAAAATCTATAAGAAGTCTGTGATGTTAATGTAACATGTTACAAAGTGAAATTGGTTCGGACTCGCGCTTGGCCAGTTTTTAGACCTCAGTTTGTTTTAAGTGTAGTTTATCGTGACTGAACATTTCCTATTTGAAATTGGTGAGAAGAATATTAGTATAGAGGATTGTTAGTTTATAACCGACTTCTTCAAAAAGGAGGAGGTTCTATGTTCAGCTCGTCGTAGCTGTACGTATTATTTTTTTTTGGTATGTTCACCGATTTCTCCGCCAATTCTGGACCGATTTGAAATATTTTTTTTTATTCGAAAGCTTAGGAGTATACTCCTAAGGTGGTCCCATTGCCACCAAGTTAGAATCTGATGATGGGATCCCATGAAAATCGAGAGAAACCCTCAAATTTTATAAGCACATACAATGTTTTTCATGTTGCTGAGCTGATGATTTTCGCCAATTGTTAACCGATTTGGATGATTCTTTTTTTTTTTTTTGAAGAGTATTTTCTCGGACATGGGACCACATTTCAATTTGGTGAAGATCTGATGAAGAACTTCGTAGGTAGGCAACGGAACTCTTCAATAAATGATAGCAAATGGATCGGGATTTCTGAAATCGCATGTCTGTTGATTGTTTACACCAGTTCATAACATAACATCATGCCGGCACGCTGTGTTTGTGTGTTTTTTAGTGGTACGGTACCACTAAAAAGTGAAAAATAAAAATAACTTTTACAAAAAAAAACCGACTTCCAAAAACAAAACACTACAAAGGAAAAAATAACTTTAATTTCGGAAGTCGGTGTTTTTGTTTTAATTTTTGGCTGCCTACCAGACCTCCACAACCCATTAACTGGGTAACACGGTACTTCTTGGCAAGACTGGAGTCAGATTTACTGGCTTCTGACAATCCATAACGACTGCCAAAGATCTACAAATGACAGCCGGGACCGACGGCTTAACGTGCTTTCCGAGGCACGGAGGAAACTCGGTATATTAAGATGGTCACCCATCCACAGACCAACCTTGGCAAGCGTAGTTTAACCTTAAAGATCGCCCGTGCGGCGTGAAAATCTCCTCTCCGTTATCAATTTCTTGCAAGAAACAATATAAATATTTTAAGTAATCTTCAAGGCAACATTTTTTTTTTTTAATTATTCTGACTTAGTAACACTACGTTCTAAATCCACAAGTTTTTATTGCTAAATCAATCAAAAACGTTTATTTCGAACAATAAAAATCAATAATGCACACATAAAATCAAATAAGAACAATTAAAAATAAACAAAAATTAAAACCATACTTAAAAATAAAATCAAAATTAAAACAAATCATAATTAAATTAAAATCATATTTGAAAATTAAATTAATATTAAAATAAAAACCCCAACCAAACAAAAAGGTGGTTCCGGTTTATAATTTTGATTATTTTAACCAAAATTGTCAACAGACCCTACCAACCGCCCGACCCCGAGTACACAGGTGCATATGCATCAAGTGCCCAGCGTTTGGATTGTCCAGTTTGTCCCGTAATGTCCTCAGGATGATGTTGGTACTCCCCCTTAACCTACTAAATGAAGACGCGGTTATTTTGCGCATAATAGCACAAAAATCGTTAGTTTGTATACACGCAAACATTTCAGACGCACTACAGTAACTATCTAAGGAGTCCCAATAGCACCCCGAAGCAGCATTGTTATACTGTACGCGGGGAGCGTTGTAGGTCCGCTGCGTGTAAAGAAATAAAAAAAAAGAAAATCGCAAAAAAAAAAAATACAATCTTAATATATACAGGCCGTCGCAACAGACCTATCTAGCCCATATCCAAGGTTCTTCAGCGTTTCCCGAGTTATCAGATTTTGTGTGTCCATGATTTGAGCCAATTCCAGCTTCTCCAGCAAAATTGTGATTTGCTCCATGCTCTTTAGAATACTGTGCTTCATTTCCTTTATTAGGATTTCCAGCATTTCCATTTCCAATTGGAAAACCATTATTCCCACCATTGCTGCCAAATATTTCTTCTAATGTGGCTGTATCAAATTCAGGTTGCTTATTACCATTTTTCTTTTTGTTGCCTGTGTTACGTTTATTGATATTTAGAACCACTGCACCGTTATCTCCCACAATACCACCGTAAGAGTTGGTGCCGTGGTTGCCGCCGTGTCCGCCGTCTCCATCGCCACCGCTATCGCCACTGACCCCAAATTTACCACCATTTATGACTCCAACCCCAATGCTTCCGTCATCAGCATTTGCACTGGCGTAAGTCTCATCACTATATTCATCATCATCTTCATCATTTTCATTGTAGTTCTTATCGTTATCCTTTTCCTGGTGGCGAGCTGAAAGCAACAACGTTCATTACGATCGTATCACGGTATCCGAGTCTTTAATTTTCATCGAGTGCATGAGTTTTAGCCCAGTAGGTACTTCTACGGATAACATTCTCCACTGATGGAGAAAGATGCTAAGATAAATGTTTAGTCTCGATATTACAGAAAATATATACAAAGAAAGGAAAGAAAACACAGGTAATTTTGAAAAAGGAGTAAAATGTATTAAACATTAGTTTTATTTGAACTTACAATTTCAAGTCAAACCTTATCATAAAAGTGACCCATTTAATGAAAATGGCAATTTCAATAGCGCCCCATATTATTTGGACATAGCACACGAAGAAAACAATGATCTTAGCCCTCCAACGCACTAGTGTTGGCTGCGGGAACGGTTTTTCCAGTTTAATATGCAACCGCTTGTGATTGTACGCACTTAACCGCCATTAAATGAAGTTATTCACACTAAACCAGTGTACTATTTTTGAAATAACGAAATGAGTCAAAACTAGTAGTATTTTGCGTAAAAAGTAGATATCTGTTTCCAAACAAAACTGAATGGAAATCAAAACAATTTCAGTGTCTTGTGAATGATTTTTAATTTTTTGATAGGTAACAAATACAGCCTTGATTAAGAAGCGCTTACAAAATAGCTTTGATAGCGAACAAAACGTTTCGTTGTGTTGCTGCCTTGTATGTATGTAAATCGGACTGGTTTCCGCAACTCCACAACTAAGCGCGTATTTTGCGAGCAGGTGGGACAAATTCGATTCACCCCAGCTCCCCTTGTAAGGTAGGCCAGCAACGCCTTGGTGTTACCAACTATCTCACAGAGGGTACCTGGGTTTCCGAAGTACTTTGCCCTGTAATCCGCGACTACCGGGCAGCTTAGAAGCAGGTGTGCTGCTGTCTCATTCTCCTCCATGCAGGCTCTGCATAGCGGGCTGTCAGTGATTCCTATAGCATAGAGGTGTTTATTAAAAGACCCGTGGCCAATTGTTACGGCTGTGACTGTACGTAACTGTTGTTTAATCAGTCTTAGGGCTTGTTTTGTGAATCGGCCATCTATAGAGGGAAGTGCCTCTTTGGCCTGCCTACACTCACTATGGTCAACCCATAGCTTGTGATGTTTATCTCCGGTGCGTTTCCTTACCAGATTGCGTAAGTACCCGAAAGGCAGCGGCACGATGGGTTCAGGTCCCATCGCTGACATACTCGAACCCCTCTGGCGAGTTCATCCGCAGCGTCGTTGCCAACTCGATTGTGTGTTGCTGCCTTATTACGAGTATGCGCTGGTGAGACCCAGGCGAAATAGCGTATAGCTTTTCGGCCCCATCGACCATTTGTTCTGCGAGCAATGTGCTTACAGTTTTAGACAAAGTCAATCTTGAAACATTGGTATTAACATAATTTAGCTGTTTAACACGCGGCCGCAGCGCGGCTGCATTACTGCCGCCGCGCGGCACATTGCCTTTGTTATTTGTATGGATTAACAAAGCAGCGCGGCAGCTGCAACCGCGGTGCTGCTGCTCGGCACTTTGCGAAAAATTTGAAGGCGCTCTAAATCACCACGGGTTTTTATTTCCACCAATGGACACGAGGAGGTGTAACCGGATAATATAGGTTGTGAACGATTTCTTATTTAAGATCATATGATTTTCAAACGACAACCAGTTTGTTTAACATTAGTGGTGCACGTTGGCAGAATGGTGCGTGCTACGGTGTTGTCTCTATTGTTCATTAGTTGTGTCTACGCAGCTCCAGGTAACCATAATTATTTTTTCTTCAATGTTTGTTACTTATAACATATCAATCGAACTTCAACAGCTAAACTAACCAGTGACAACATTGAAAAAACAACATTGTTGAGTTTAAAATCACAAAAACAACAACATTGTACTCGTATCTTGTGTCTCAATATTATATCGTGTATCTTTCTTTTTGTCTTTTAAAACTAGAGCACTTTTAATACGAAAATTTTAGGCAAATGATACTTATTCTACGTTAAATTAGAATTAAGAATTTAAAGCACCTACCTAGATGGTGTTCGAATATTGTGGCAAACTGGACAATCAGGTTTTTAAGTTTTCGCTGATCATTTTCCTTATTTGATTATTAATTTCGGAAACAAAACTGTGTTCTTTTGTAACCTTTGAACAGTCATATGCACGTACGTTCAATTTGACATTACCAGGGTATCATTTGTGGTTGTCGACCTGCGATTGACCGCTCATAGCAGACCAGCAACAATAGGGTGGTGACAAAAAAATCTAATTACCTAGTCCGTCAGATAGATTTCCTATAAATATTACATGCGTAATTTTACTTTTTTCACGCAAACACAAAAATAAGATTCAGTGCATTGAAAACTCGTGTGACGTCACATTCGAGCACACTTTTACCGAATAGTGACGTCACAAGCCTCTACTTCTGTTCTTTGTTGCGTTTTATCTTCGTCATTTTTTATTGATTCGATAAAGTAAAAAATACGTGTCCAATATTTTTCGATAATCTAACTGACGGACGGACTAAATAGAACCATGATTTTTAACTCCGGAATCATGCCTATTATTTTTCATGTTTTATTTCTAGCACCTCGAGTCATCGAAGTGACGCTGCTTCGAGACAGTATTGTGAACTATGATCTGGGTGCTGGCAACAAGCAAGCAAAAGGCGTGGTTGAAGGTACCAGAACTGTACATGTAGATGTACCAGACGAAGCAGGTAAATAACCAGAATAATTAAATATTAAGTATACGGTATGTATATTTGGATGCTTGTTTATCAATCGAATTGTTACTGCACGGATTTAGATATTATATATTTAGGAGGGTATGCGGTACAGGGAGTAAAGTCCCGTATAACCCCATTGAAAAGTAAGGATCCTCCGACCAGGCGGCTGTTGTGCCTGGCGGGCTACTGCCCGATAGTTACTATTCGGGCTGATGTATTATGTTCAAATCGCACGGTAAACTTTGCGATTTTAGTTCGCTGCTAGTTGGATAGATGGCTTTGCGGTTATTTTTGCTGCGATGTAGATTTGCTCCGACGCCGCTATAATTATGTAGGAGTCTAAACATATATGTATACCCTTACATACAACCTTTACAACACATACATGCCACACATCTATTACTTGTCGTTTGTTTACTTGAACGCGCTAATCTCAGGAACTTCTGGTCCGATTTGAAAAATTCTTTCAGTGTCATTCTATAGAATAATACCTGGGGCGTCTAGGCAATGTATGAAATATAATGAATATTAGTGTCGATTTTATACTTTACCTAGGTAATGTATACAATTCTTTGGGATTGTATAGAATACCTGCTGGTCCACCGGCAATGTGTAAAATAAACATTTTTGACAATTAACGAGTATATGTCGCAACCAACTAGCTTCAGCAGCCGCTTAATTAGCGGATTAAGTGATATGCCCCGCATTTAATTGAACAGCAAGTCAAATGAATTGATTCGATATCGTTTAATAACTTACTTAGCCAAGTCATTTGGGAACTTAGGACACAGGAAACTTGAAAGTACTCCGACACGGATAGGTTAGGTTCGAATGGGATGGCGGGAGCGAATGTGAGTGAGCGAACTAAGCTACCGTAATCATTCGTGTAAGATTTCAGGGCTGCGGAGTTTGTTCGAAAGAGTAACCGCGGCCCTAGAACACAAAGGGCAATAGGAGGAACACGGATCATGGGTTTTAGTCAATAAGAGTCTGGTTTCCGTGATATGTAGATCTTCCAAAAGATGATATGCATGATGATGATGATGATTATGATTGTGTTGATGACGACCATGATGAATGATGATGATGATGATGATGACGGTGATGATGTTGATGTATGATGATGATGATGGTGATGATGATGATAATGATGATGGTGATGATGATGATAATGAATGATGATGATGAAGATGATGACGGTGATGATGTTGATGTATGATGATGAATGATGATGATGATGATGACGGTGATGATGTTGATGTATGATGATGAATGATGATGATGATGGTGATGGTGATGATAATGATGATGGTGATGATAATGAATGATGATGAAGAAGATCATTATCATCATCATTATCAGGACTTAGGGCACCCTGACTTGGACAGGTTAGGATAGGTTAGGACTTAGAACCACGTTGAGTGACACAGGGGGGATATCTGTTCCCCCTCCATAAATCAGGTTTATGATGCTTGGTTTCCGTGATAAGTAGATCTTCCAAAAAACGATGAACATGATGATAATGATGGTGTGATGATGTTGGTTGATATTGTGAAGATGGTATTGATAACGATGATGATGATGTTTATGATGAATGATGATGATGACGATGATGATGATGATGGTGAGGCTGATGATGGTGATGCTCAAAGTCAAAGTCAAAAACGTTTATTCCAATTAGGCCATTAAACGGCACTTTTGACCGTCATCATTACATTTAAAATAACATAGCGACTCTACTGTCCATTCGGAAGGGTACCTAGATTCTTATGGAAAAGAACGGACAAGAAACTCCATAGTTACTAATTTCAAATCAATGTTTTACATGTGCTGTGGTATACAAAACTTTTGTTAATATATATGAGGACCATGAACCTAGAGTATGCAGAGGTAGACTTATTAATTCTCTAAATAAGTACAAAGTACTTACATATTTACAAATATTGGAACCATCAATTAGCAGTGTGAGCGAACATAAAAATAAAATCCTAAAAATGAAACAGTAGGTACAACTATAAAGTAAATACATACACCTACCAGTTTGATCTTGTCCGCACCATTGATTGTCCTATAGAGCAGGACCAGCATGTTTCCAAGCATGCTGATGATGATTTTGGTTGATGATGATGATGATGAAGAAGATGACAGGGCTTGGGGCACCTCGACTCGGATAGGTTAGGTTAGAAGGGTATGGCGGGGTCTGAAAGACACCTCCATGCCCTTCGAAATTATTTTTTTTAATCACCCAGGAGTAGGTGACCCGCGAAGCGGGTGATAAGCACAACCGCGAAGCGGGTGATAAGCACAATCAGATCTTAAGTTTTGACTGTTTCGGTTATTTGTCGGATCTTAAAACCGAATGCACGTGTGAACTCATTCATATAAATTGTATTAGGTATGACTAAACCGTATCCTGTAAATATCAGATCCGGCTAAGAAATGTATGTCGTCGTGTGAACGTAGCGTTACTGCCACCCCACACGACTTCCAGTTCCCAGCTATTGTCTTTTACACAAATTGCCGGTTGCGTATTCGGTATTCTATAGAATAACTAGGCAAAGTATAAAAAGAATAATATTTCATACATTACCTAAATGTTTTAGGCATTCTATACAATGCGTAGGTATTCTATAGAATACCAGATTATACAGATTGCCGGTAACATAAACAGATTTTTTAAATAACTTAAAAACTATTTTTTTTTCAGCCGATAAAGCTCCAGAAATCATCCTCTTGGAAAACGTGAACTCTGGCGCAGGCATCGGTCTAGGTCCAAATGTCGACGTTGATAAAATACTCTCTGTAGGAGGGGCTATTAAGGACAAATTGTTCTCTGGCAAGAATCCATTCTGGAGGAAGAAGTAACAAAAATTGTTGTTAGCGATCATCAAAGTACATTTCATAAAAGCAATATACACACACTTCACTTAATATACCAGTGCCTTAAGAGGAAATGCGGGCGGATAGACGATGTATGTAAAAGGCATAATTCGGGGTTTGGCTCTGGCATGTTTCCTCCTCGAATATTGTACCGATTTAAAAGATATTTCACAAACTAAATAAGAAGGATGTATACGGTGTCCCTATGTTTTCCTTTTTTCCTTAATATTTGCCAAATTTAGAGTCAAAAATTCTCCGATATACCTCATGTGAACAGAACCTTTCTGTTGACAGCGGTTTATTGGAGAATTTTGACCATTTTTTGAGGATTCTACTGCTTATACGGTTAAAAATCATCAACAAGGAAAACATGAGACAGTATACTACTCTGTCAAGAAAGTACCGGGAAAAGATCAATAATACACAAAATGTCTGTTATTCATCCAAATTTATTTTATCACCTTCAAAGTATGCTCCTTTAGAAACGAGACACTTGCGCCAACGAATAATCCATTCATCAAAACATTTTTTAAATGCTGCTTCCGGAATTGAGTTCAGTTCTCGCCGCGAATTCTCCTTTATGTCTTCTATCGATTGAAAACGGGTGCCACGAAGTGGTAATTTGAGTTTAGGAAAAAGAAAAAAGTCAGCAGGAGCCATATCTGGTGAATATGGTGGTTGCTGGATGGTATTTGTTAAGTGTTTGGTTAAAAATTCGTTCACAATGATAGCCTTGTGCGCTTTCATGCGATTGAGTTTTTGGAGAAAATTCAGATCTTTTGGGACTAGCCGAGCAGCAACATGTTTCATACCCAAATGATTAGTTAAAATGGTACGGATCGACTCGTGAGATACAGAAAGTTCGGCGGCTATCTCTCTCAGAGTTGAATGGGGATTTTCAGTCACTATTTCCTTCACTTTTGGGATGTTAACTTCAGTTGCAGACGTTGACGGCCTACCAGAGCGAGGCAAATCTTCCATCACATCTCGACCGCTTTTGAACGCTTTGAACCACTCATAAGCACGAGTTTTTGATAAAGTCGATTTACCGTAAGCCTTCTGTAACATTTTCAGTGACTCCGAACACGAAATTCCATTGGCGATGCAAAATTTAAGACAAACTCTTTGTTCGATATTTTTGTCCATTATGAAATTCGCAATACACACTATATGTGATATTACTAAAACCAGCACAGTATTTAATATAAATAACAGATGCAACTCAAACTCCGCGCCAAAATGGAAAACAGTTGTGCCAATCTAACAACTACAAAAAAACAAAAATTTGAATTTGGAACCATAAACAAATCATCCATTCCCGATACTTTTTTGACTGAATGTATATCTTTCTTATTAAGTTTATGACATATCTTTGAAATCAGTCCAGTATTGGTGGAGGAAACAGACGAGAGCCAAACCAAGAATTATGACTTTTTACAAACAATCCCTCCGCCAGCGTATCCTCTTAAGTGTTTTTTTACCGTGTCGAAATCTTCATGGATGTCCTCCAACTCAAAGCGTGTTCAACCTTTGCCCAGGGCGCTGCGCTAGGGAGTGCATTTTGTTGCGCGCCCTTGGCCAGGTATTGACCCGCATGAGAAATATTCTAAGCACTATCATTATCATAGTAAGTAATTAATCATAGTTTTTCAATGTAAGATGTAGGTACTAAGAGACATTTTTTTTTTATTTACCTACTAGAAAATACATATATTATCCAAGGTCTCATGATGTTTTTTTTATCCTAACCTAAAAATGTGTTCATTTGGGGATCTCAAAATTCAATATTTGAAGACGTAGTAGCATAAATATTCAATGCGGATTCTCCAGAACATAATGATTTTCCCTAAATAAGGCTGGTGCAATAAAACAAGATTCAAGATGTTTTGATATGTTATTTTTATAAAACTATGGCTGTCCAAATAATTCGAATTTTAAAACTTATAACAATACATATTATACAAACAACTCTAGACAGGCGGTAGCGTGTCCAGCCAAAAGTTCAAAGAAAAAGGAACTGGTGTGGTGACGCAGCAGCCGTGTCACGAAGCATTTCGAGCTAGTTTTGACCCCTACACAACTTGAGACCAATTAAGGTACATACATAAAACTTGGCACATTTATTAAAATCCCTTAGCATCTCTAGAATCCAGAATTTCATAAATATCACTGAAACAATGTTTGATATATTAACGTTTAAAAACTTTTGTGACTGATTTACTCACTGACTTATTATAGATCAAAAACCTAATCCTCTTCCAGATGTCCGAGAAAGGACATTGCTCGTCGTACAAACATAGCTCGCCTAAGATCCAACAGGGAGGTGTATTTACTCTTTGGGTTTTAGATAATGTATATATTCGATTAAACCTAAATTAAAACAACGGACTTTTGAGAATTCTGAAAAAATCAAAACACTTTCGGATTTTGAGGTTATAATTTCGTCAATAAAAACATTCGGTATGTAGCAAAACTTAGCATTTATTACTGAATGTAAGTACGACAGATGTGCGCTTCTTGACATTGAACTCTAGGAGTCGGGAGTCTTATCGACATGCAAGGGTTTTATTAAGGATTTACTTTTTCATTTTCGTGTGATTATAAAGTAGGTATAGCATATTATGTAGTACATACGCGCCAAGTGACATTACTACCAAATGTCAAATGTTGTCATCTGTCAATTCGTCAACTGTCGATATTATTGCTCGTTTCAAACAGCGCTTTCAATCGAATTTTTTGATAAGGCTTATTATGGTTCCGCGACATCATAGCGGACTATTTGTAACTAAAAATCATTATCGTATATCAAGTGTTGAGAGTACTGACGCTTGTCTGTGTCAAACTCCTATTAAAAGTGCTGTTACAAAGACTTGGCTGTATGAGTTACAATACCTTTGCCTATTAAAAACCTCAAATTGAACCAAAAAATAATAGAACTATCACCGAGGATTATGACGGAAGCTAAGGACGAAAGTGAATACTTTTTAAAATGTTTTCGAAATTAAGAAGTGTCCGTTCTATTAAAATATAAGTAATGTATATTATAAAAAGAACTAGTAATTATAGTAAATATTTCATGCGTGTTGGTTCATAGGCCATTTTTTACAATGTCCTTTGGCATCCAGCTAGGTAGGTATGTATATGTCACCGGAAAATGGCAAATTCCGTAAAATTATAAGATCAACCCAACCCACAACCAACAGACAACAACAACAACAACTGGGCCCCCTTTTTCACATTTATGTTTTTGATGGGATAAAATAGACTCGGATCTACAAATCGGAACAAAGATCTACAAATGACAGCCGGGACCAACGGCTTGACATGCTTTCCGAGGCACGGAGGAAACTCGATATGGTAAGATGATCACCCATCCACAGATCAACCTTGGCAAGCGTTGCTTAACCTTAAAGGTCGACCCGTGCGGCTTTTTATTTAACCACGAGCACCTCAAATATGCATCAGTGACATATTATTATGCAAATTGATACTGACTAATACTGGTACCAGATTTTTTTTTTATCTTTTTCTCTTTTTATTAATTTGAATTTGATAAAAAGAGATAAAATACGTTTGTAACCTTTCCTTAACTTAATTTCACAAAACTTAATTGCAAAAAACCCGTTTTTTTCCTTTTGCGGACTACAAGGAAGCCTGGCCGAGTAATATACCGCTAGCTTATGTGTGTGATTAAATTAAAATGTTTGAAATTAATATTTGCAAACAACTTAACCAGTTCATTAGAATCAGTTGAGTAAGCAGGATGGTGCGTGTTTCGGCGTCCCTGGCTTTGTTGTCATTTGCCTGCATCTGCGCAACTCCAGGTGATTATTATAAATATACTTACTTATCATTATTTATTCAATTATTTAATTGCTTAAGCCTTTTATGCCGTTGAAAAAATAGGCAACTTTAGCTGAATCATATTAGAATCATAATATCAACCCCCACAACAATCTATCAAATTTAATTTTCAACTTTATCGCTATCGGATTAGGTTAAAGGTTGTTTGGGAAAATTTGACAGTGACGAATAGCGTGATGTGCTTTCTAAAGTAGCCTTTTTAGACCCCCAGATCTACTAAATTCATGTTCCTTTTCTACATTATTATTTTTGTACCTATTATAGTTATCACTGTCATGTCCATTCTTACCGGCTCACCTCGTGGTACGCCCATTGGCCAAGATGTAAAACTACAAAATTTTCTAAGGCTTAAATCACACCGAGATGGCAGCAGCGCCGTGAGCACTTTTAGTGTGATATAATTTTAAACTTTATTCACATAGTTAAAAGACTTGTATTGCTTGAGAAGATCGAAAACGCCACGCGGCCGCCCGCTGTGCTTCGAGGCCGCTCTTAGAGAAGAGTAATAATAATGTTCATAAGTCCGCAAGGCAGTTTTGTGGCGGATTGTTGGGCTCTAACGACCCCACGGACCTGATCTCAAGGGAGAAGTCTTGTTCCTCATTTCCAGCTTGCCTTTATTGGCTGGCCGGAGTGAACATTGACGAGGAACAGAGCTCCCACCTCTTTCTTGCCTTAATCGGCCGGCCTGAGTATATATTCCAGTAAGATGCTGGTAGGGATCTTGATCGTACTTCCGGGATTGTCCTGATAGCCGTGGTATACTTCTCCACTCCTTAAGCACCTCAGAATATGTTGCCCCCTTGGCGCTACAACACTTTGTGCTAGCGAACGTTTTCGGGGGGCCCATTTATTGTGTGCAAGTCATCCCCTGCCATTTTAAAGCAGATTTAATTGTCAGTGGTCAGGCAGGGGCCAATAGTTCTTCCATAGTAAACTGTTATCAGTCCACTAAACCACCCAAACCCATAGCGTAAATAGATAGCCCTGCTTCAACCGGGGCCGGGGTTCCTTGAGAATACTTTCATAGTGCATACAGGGATAATCGTCCGTTGGTGTCCTATTCCATTTGAAATGCCTAACGGGGACTCTGCGAGTTGGCTTCGGCCCCTCGTACGCCTATCAAAGGACCGGGTCTCCAGGGACCCGAGAAAATAAAAAACAAAACGTTCATAATCTTCCTGCCCTTATCTTCAAAGTGCCGGGGTCGGCGCAACACGTTTGTTTCTTCCATTCTGTCCTATCAGCCGTCACGCTATCACTAACTCCCATTTCTTTCATATTGCTCCTCACACAATCCTGATAGCTACAACCTGGGAGTCTTTAAGTCAAGAGTGAATAGGTTACTTCTAGGCAGGCGTGCTCCATCTTCAACCCACATCATCGCTTACCAACAGGTGGTATAGTGGTCAAAGGTGTACCTAACAACAGTAAAAAAAAAACTCTTTTAGTTACATGCGTTTCATCCCTCCTCTTCACATGACCATACCAAGACAAGCGATTCCCTTTTACTTTACCGTCATTGGCACCACTTTTAAACTACCTATAATGTACTCATTTGTCACTTTATCCATTCTCATTACTCCACACATCCATCTCAACATTCTCATCTCCGCTACTCACAGTCCAACATTCTATCCATACATTACGACAGGTCTTATCACGGACTTATAGATTTTCCCTTTCAACTTGAAGGACATCCGTGGGTCGCAAGTTGTTCCAGTGACCTTTCGCCAATTCATCCAGTAATAATAGTGCCCAATAAGGAAAAATCTGATAGGTAGTTATATCACACGCACAAAAATTTAAATAGTAGAATGATAACATTAATTTAGCTTCTTATTTCATCAATAAAACATCTTATCTTGAGATTAAGTTTATTTTTTTCTTAAAACCGCATTTACATCTAAATTGTTTTCATTGTATTTGTTATAAACATCATATCTGGTTTCAAACTTGTATAAAAGATGACCCTATTTTTTGGTTTGAGAAATCCTCATAGTATTAACATTTTTACATTATTAGCATTGTTTCGGGTTCCTACAATTCGTGTCCAATTCCTTGTGTACTAATATCTAAGACCTCTTTTGCCTGCCATGTCATCTTTTGCCGAGAGACACACTTAATTTTTACCTTTTTTAACCGAGTTAAGTTTTTTTAAGTAGAAAAAAAATAACAACATCCTTTTGACGTTTTGTTATACGTGTTGTGTTGTCCTTGAACTACATTATGTGGTCTGCCCGGTTTGTTTTATTGTGTCTGCTGTGCGGACAGTGAACCTGTTAAGGCTTGTCTTCATGCCAACGAAACGCAAATAAACGGAGCTAATTACCCCTCTACGCGCCACTCCGCTCCCCGCATTTTTAAGGTTTTGTAATAAAAATAATACATGTGTTTAAAAGTAACAAAACCAAATCATCTTCGTTTGTTTTGCAAAGCAGTAAATATATTTTTATTACTCTTCCGAAAATAAAATTAAGGAATAAAATGGTTTCATCTCAACGATTTGGAGATGATTTGTTGATTTTTTTTCTTATTTTCTGATACCGATAGATAAATTCGGGCTCAACCAAATTACGTATTATATCATTTAAATTAACAAAATATTTTTTTCAGATGTAATTTCTCTGTCAGTGCCGACGAAAAGCTGCTTCACTGCACGCTTAGTTAATTAAGTCTTTAAGCTTTTTTTGAGAGTTTTAACATATTTTTTTTTTTACTATTAAATCTCTTTCTTTAATTATCATTTTAATCATTCCAGTGCCTGATAAAGCTAAAGTTGCGGTGATCCGAGATAGTAACATCGGCTTAGCACTAGCAGCGGGTGCAAGTAAAACGTTCGGCATTCTTGAGGGGAACAGAGACATACATGTTGAAGTGGCAAAGCAAGAAGGTGAGCTATACAAGCGTTCTTTATTTTATTTTTTTATTCTTGATAGACTCCCGTTTGACCACAATCTCATCTGATGGACACGGCCGTGTGCAATCAATGCCCTGGCGCCCTCTAGGCAGTAGGCGCGCGGTCAAAATGGAATACTTTTTTTATTAGTATGAGAAATCATCAAATTATGAAATTACTGAGTTTCAGACTCTTACTCAAAAGTCAAAAGTCATTTATGATAATTATAACATGTTAATTAGTCTTAAATTAATCTTTTTGCTTATTTCTCACGCATCTGTAGAATAAGTAAACTGGAGGAGCGGAACCACCTAATACAAGCAAATCTTTGCTTAATTAAAAGGTGACTCCAAACCTAACATAGTTATATCCTTAAGTGAAGAAATAAACATTTTTATTTATTTATTATTATTTATTCAAATTAGGCTGAGTACCAGCACTTTTTGAGCACGTTTACTAATAGACATTCCCCCAAAACGCCCGCCCGTTACTGACTGACTAAAAACCCTACGCGCGCAGCACCCAGTCGTAGCCGAAGCCCCACAGGAGCGGCCCCAGAACCGAACCCTATGGAACACCGTACGACATCTCTCTCCGGTTCCATTCTTCCCGGTGACCTGGATAGATAACAGCACAGTCCGTTTGGTAAACCTCGACCGCGCGGCGGAGGTCGGTCGGCATCCGTCAATACCGGAGTGCAACTCCAAGGGGTTTTAAAGGCGTTGGCTATGTCAGGAGGCACCACCAAGACGACCCCGGGACATCGCATCTCATGCGCATGATGGCTTCCACCGGCAAGCGCCTCTTGTGGAAACCGAACTGAGTCTCCACTAGATCCGGACCCACCCTCAGTAGTTGCCCGACTGCGAAGATCGCCCAGAGGACACGGTGGAGCATACGGTAGAGGTCTGCCCTGCTTGGGCGGAGCACCGCCGTGTCCTCGTCGAGGCGCTCGGCGGCGGCGATCTCTCGCGTCCGGCCCTGGTTCAGGCCGTGGTCCGGAGTGAGGAGACATGGGAAGCAGTCACCTCCTTCTGCGAAGCAGTAATGCTAGCAAAGGAGGAAGCCGAACGTGTGAGAGAGAGGGAAACCTCACGCCCCAGCCGCCGCAACAGAAGAAGACGCCCTGGGCGTCGCGAGTCGCAGGGCGATTCTCGGCCACAGTAGGCGCGGGTCTGCGGACGGCGAGCTTTGGGTGGCTTGCCGTCTGATCATAACCAGGCCCGGGTCGACGGCACGCTGTGTTCCACGCGCCCCTCAAAGAGCTGTCAGCACAAAAGTCGGGGCCTGCTAGGGCCAGTGCCTGCTGGTGCTGAGGACTTCGTTCGAAAGAGGCACCGTACCCTAGAACGCAAAGGGCACTAGGAGGAACACGGATGGGTTTTAGTCAGTAAGAGTCTGACACTCCCTTCTGCTTTACCCAAAGCAGGAGGAGTCATTTGATGAACAAAACAAAAAAAGTAGGTGCCCGACGAGGCATGCAAAGGCAGAATTTGCAATTATTTTTACTAAGAGCTTGCTCACCTCGTCGAGGAGCACGATGGGCCGTTCCAATCCGTTATAAATTGTTGAACATTTTGTTCTAGACTTTGCATACTGGGATTGTCAGTTTTTGACAAAGTAATATTAAACGGGGCCCAAGTTGTAGCTATTAATAAACATAGATCCTGCAGAATATATATGTTTTAAAACAACATTCTCTTAGCCGAGTAAGACATTATTCGGCGCTTGCCGAGGTCGGTCTGTTTTCGGTGTGAAACCTAAAGACGCCTGGACTTTTGGACTAAAAGACCAGAGACTGTGGGATTTTTACCTCACTAAAATCACCCTGTGCCCCTGTGCACCCCTTTTAAAAAACAACTCCAGAACCCCTTCAGCAACGCCTGTTAGGGAGACTGTGAAAGAGTTTCGCATGAGCCACCCTGTGCACGGCAGCATGTAATCACTGCCATGTGCTAGCTAATTATCATCTGCCTAACCATTTCCCAACTTTATTGTGCTCGGCTTCTGGTCAAACCGGATTTAGATGAATATCAGTATTTTACGTGGAGCGGCTGCCTACCAGACCTCCACAACCCATAAACTCGGTAACATAAGCTACCCGCAAACCTTCATATTATTATATCAACACACTAAGAAGGCCCATTTATACTGCTGAATAGTCCTATTCAGAAATAGAGACTAACTCTTCTCGTGTGGGCAGTAAGGTCTAACGACCCCACACACCCTAGTGTCAGAGTTTCTAAACCGCCTCAAGGGCCTCTGACATGATTTATTTGACGACCGCCATTTGGCGCCCGGAACCACCGGCATACGTGCCTTCCGAAGCACGGAATAATCTTTTTTTATCAGACAATCAGGTGATTCAAGCCAAACTGAAAACATCTTTACAAAGTATGCTTCCCGTGGAAAACGAATCTTCGACCACCGGGTCACAAGACAAATGCCTAAACCACTCGACCACTGATATTATGAATCTATTATTTTCAGGTGAGAAACGTCCGGATTTTAGCCTTCTAGAGAAAGTAAACTTCGGTGCAGCATTTGCATTGGACAAGAGTATCAGCGTTGGCGTCATAAAGAACAACATATTCTCTGGGAAGAATCCGTTCGAGGGAATAAAATTCAAATAGAGACATTTTAAGGAACAACGATAAAATCGACAGCGATTTTTGAAGCAAAAGCACACGCGACCTATTCAAATCACAACGAAAGAAAAGAGAAAGAACAAAAAAGTACCTAAATAGTTCATTTCTATTTTCTTTTTTGTTCTTTCTCTTTTCTAAGTAAAGAGTTTTCTATTCCAGAACGCTTCTTGAAATGCAAATTTCGGGCATTTGTGTCGCTAATGGGTTTTTCAGGAAGGCTCCCAGGACTGAACGTATTAAATTAAACTACTTTTGTCAAACACATAATTTATAAAATTATAAATTATGTGTTTTACTGAGATGCGATTCCATAATCGCGGGAAAGGAAAACGTCTTATAACTCTTAATTGTCCTGTTAAGGCTGGCTACTTCCCGTTTCGACACATTCCCGATTCGTCAACATGCCAAAATAAGAAAAAACAAAAACAAGTGACAATGTGGGAAAAGTCCGTATCTATCTTGTTTTCAAAACCATTACTTAACGACCTTTTGGTAATTAGGGCGTCAAGACTAATATTTCGATTGCTTTAAAATTAGAAACCATCAATTTGTAGGCTACAGGGCGTGCCTAGAAAATACATGCATGTAATGTAAATAAATTAACGGCATCTTCCTGCCCTTATCCCATGTTACTTGGGGTCGGCGCAACACGTTGTTTTCTTCACTTCTGTCCTGACAGCTGTCACGCTATCACTGTCAATTTAGGAATTTACATATATATGATAAAAAGTGCGTTAAAAAGGAGTTTGGTAACTTTTTTTTTTAAATCTACTTTTAAAAAGGTTGACGAGACGGGAATTATGAAGATCAAATTTTGACAAAGCGCCACTTGTGTTCAGTTGTTTTTTCTTTCGGGAACGTGACGAGCAGCGTTGCCAACGTGTGGGGAATTCCCCAAACTGCGGGGAATCTCAAGTAGATAAGGGATTTATTGGGGCTGGACAAGTTGTGGGGAAAATGCGGGGATTGTAAATATCGATTTTATTCTTCTGATATTATTCTAAAAATCGAATTTGTGGGGAATCAGTAGATTTTTTGTCCTCAAATTGGGGAAAATGACTTTACTTTATAAGATTGGTGTTGGCAACACTGGTGACGAGTCGAGAAGTAGCCTCAAGGCTTATGGTTGGCCATCATTTTAGAATTAGAGCAATAAACTCAGCTCAGCATTTCTCTTATAAAACCTGGATTCTTGCCAGTTGGACTAGGGATTGCATTGTATAAAGTTTAACGTGCAATGTGATACGTAAAGCATTAAAAGTGACTGAAACATTTTCTCAACTTTAATAATTATACCTATTTATATCTATTTTGTAAGTTTCAATATTAGTTTTAAGTAATAACGAGTAAAACTTTCCATAAAAATCTTATTACTCGTATGTGCAAGCGTATAATTCTTTTTTAGAAAGATATCATAAATACTTTTTAGTTAGGTAAAAAAAAACTTTTCCGTAAAAACTTTAAGTTTTTATTTTTCACTTTTTGGTGATACCTGCGTACCACTAAAAAGTGAAACCACAAACAGCGTACCGGCGTGATGTTATGTTATGAACTGACGTAAACAATCAACAGACATGCGATTTCAGAAATCCCGATCCATTTGCTATCATTTATTGAAGAGTTCCGTTGCCTACCTACGAATTTCTTCATCAGATCTTCACCAAATTAAAATGGGACCAGTCCGGGAAAATACTCTTCCAAACAAGTAAAGATCCAAATCAGTTAACAATTGGCGAAAATATCGCTGAACAAACATTTTTCATGGAATCCCATCATCAGATCCTGACTTATACCTTCCATCATCAGCTCAGCAACATGAGATGATGATTACCAGGAACAAATATTAAAATTGCGTTAGAAATGTCATGAAAAACATTGTGCGTGCCTATAAAATTTGAGGGTTTCCCTCGGTTTTCATTTTCATGGGATTCCATCATCAGATTCTGACTTGGTGACAGAGACCACTTCAGGAGTATAGGCTTTCGAATAAAGAAATAATTTTTAAAATCGGTCTACAATTGGCGGAGAAATCGGTGAACATACATATAAAATAATAAATAAATAAATAAAAATACATACAGCCAAACATAGAACCTCTTCCTTATTGAAGAAGTCAGTTAAAAAGGGCAAATTGACGCTTACGATGTTTTCCTGAAATGGCTCGACACAGAATCGCCGCGTCGTAATTTAAAAAAAAAAACTAAAACTTGAGGACTTAGGTACAGTGATAGGCTAGACATTTTGGTCCGACCAGGACGAAAATATATCAGATCAACAAGCTAGATTCCGACGTTCATCCATCCAAAGATTGTCTTTTAAAAGTTCGCATTTATCGATAAGGCCGCCCATTGTGTCAGCCTATGTAATGATTTCTTCATCTATATTTTCTGTAACATGGTGTACCTACATAATAAACAGTATTCTATTGTATTTATTTCTTTTCCATCCTGGATATCCGTGAATGGTGATAACGTTGTCTATGAAGCTTCACACTAACCAGCCAACATTGTAAATCAGACCTTCTCTCTAAGCTATGGTATACCTACCCGAATTCATTGGAGACATCGGAGCAAGGTGCTTTGGGAAGACTCCATTTACTACAGACTGCGTGGTTTGCATTTATTTTGCTTCTTTTAACGTCACTGACCAATATCCTACCGTTTTTATACAGCTGCATGCGGTTGAACACAGTTCCACCAGGCAGACTTCAATATAGTCGAGAAGGATTAGCTGCTTGATTTTTACCCGACTGCGCCAGGAGGAAGGTTTTGTGTTTAGGTGTATGTATGTTAGTGTAGGTGTGTATGTATGTATGTTTCTTTGGCACTCTCTGTAGCCTAAACAGCTTAAGGAGTGTAGCTTGAGAGGTGTCGTTAGATTCGTCTTGATGGTGGGAGTCCATATCGATAGTAAATTAAGCTGGCAACCGCACATCGAAGCCCTCTGCACTCGAATCAGAAGGTTAATTCATGTATATAAAGAACTTAGACACTCCGCGGATCGTGATACAGCCTTGCCCGTTTATGTCAGTCAATAATATTGTATTGTGTGCCAGTTTGGGGTGGAACCTACAAATCGTTTATATTTAAAGTGGAAAGAGCGCAAAGGGCGATCTTATAAGGATTTCTTGACAAAGGATCTATACTCAGAAGCCGAAGTCTTGACCGTGAGACAGCTTTTTGTGCTCCGCGCTGTGCTTCGGAAACACTCCATATTGCACCAAGATACTCGTAACAGACAGGCTAAATAGACGCAGAGGGCTTCCCGTTTGCGACACAGTACAATGCCGTTCTAAGTTTGCCAGCCGTCAGTATAAGGCAACTAGCTCTCGACTCTTAATAAAATAAATAAAATCATCTCCATGTATCCTTTTACTAAACACGAAGTTAAAATCAAACTTTTTAAATGGTTGCAGTGTTGCCGTATGATGAAACTCAAAAACTTATAACTATCATCTCTTAAATAAATTTTAATGATCGTACATAATCAATGAATTATATTGTCTAGAATATTTTTTACAATAAAATGTGTAATAATAATAATTGCATGCCTTATCTTATTATAATAATCTTATTTAATAATAATAATAAGATTATTATAATAAGATAAGGCCTTAAATTAATAATAATAAACAACAACAATAATTAATAATTATGATAATAATTAATTATTATTGTTTAACTGATATATTGTTTTGTATTGAGTATTACATTAAGTATTCACTTGCAATGTTATCTACCTGTGATTAAATATTTCTGGAGGAACATTGACTCCTAAAACAGATTGTTGGCCTAGTTTAGGAGGCAACAGTTCGCCTTTTGTGTATGTCTTAATTTACAACATGCTGTTTGTAATTGTGTGTTCTAGATGCTCAGTTGTAAATGTACAAATAAACGATATGAAATTAAAATGGCCGATTTTTGAAACAATTTTACGGTTTCAAAAAAATAAAGTTATATCAAAACCTGTAGATTAACCTCAAGGATATACCTCAAGGAGATGATCCCAAAAATGTTACTCACAAAAATGTAGGAAATAAAAAAAATGCAATTCAATTAAATCACAGACGTGATTGAATTGAATTGCATTTTTTTTGTGATGCCGCCAACTGCATCAGGCTGCTTGAAAAGCGACTTGTTTTTCGAACTATTTACTCGATTTTAGCAGTCGGGAATTTTGACAAAGTTGATTTATTTTTTGCCGTTTTGAGGATCCCAAATTTACTTTAGAATACGACTAACTTATGACAAAATGAACAAAAAAACATCCAGAAATCTAAGAGTAGGCGAGTTTTCACTTAGAGGGTTAATATATTGGCAATCTTACAGATCAAATTCTTTCTCATCGCATAAAAGAAGAATTATTTACCTTTTTTTTTTTTTTTTTTTAAGGATGGGAAATCATCAAATGACTCCTCCCGCTCTGGGTAAAGCAAGAGGGAGTGTCAGACTCTTACTGACTAAAACCCATCCATGTTCCTCCTGGTGCCCTTTGTGTTCCAAGGCTACGGCACCCCTTTCGAACAGATTCCGCAGCCCCAGCAGGCACCTGCCCTAGCGGGCCCCGTCCTCCACGCTGACTAAATATTAACGATATATTTTAACATTACTGCAAAAGATGGCATGGAAGTTGACCTAGAAAATTAAAAACTTGTTTATTAACATTCAATTAAAATGGCCTGTGTGTTGTTCAATAAAAATCATTTTATGTGAGGTATATCAATTTTTTATTGAACAATAACTTTTATTTGTTACTTTTTTACGTTTAGTTGTCTTCGTGTACTAGACCTTTATATTCTGAAGAAATAATGGTTAAGTATGAATCTTTGCCTGATGCCAAATTGCCTTTGGCCGATGAATGAGAGTTGTGGCGACGCTTGGGGGAGGCATTTTTTTTTTTTTTTTTAAGGATGGGAAATCATCAAATGACTCCTTCCGCTCTGGGCGGAGCGGAAGGGAGTGTCAGACTCTTACTGACTAAAACCCATCTGTGTTCCTCCTACTGCCCTTTGCGTTCCAGGGTATGGTGCCTCTTTCGAACGGATTCCGCACCCCGGCAGGCACTGGCCCTGGCAGGCCCCGTCTCCCTTGCTGACAGCTCTTTGATGCGCGCGTGGAATACAGCGCGCCGCCGACACGGGTCTAGTTTTGATCGGACGGCGAGCCACGCTTGGGGGAGGCCTATGTCCAACAGTGGACGTCTTTCGGCTGCCATGGTGATGATGACGACGAATCTTTAACAGGTTACCATTGGACTTAAAATAAACAATTTACAAAAGCTCATCTAAGTTGAGACTCAAAGCATTCCTATTGGAGAAATGACTGTATTTGATAGATATCCACATTTAAAAAAAAATTATAATCGTTAATGTGAGACTGGGTTATATTGGTATGTTATTGATTTTATTTCTTGTAATGTTATTATTTTTTAATTTTCATTTTTACTATTTATTTTAAATTTTATTATTTTCTATAATTTATTGTACAATGAATATGTATGTTGTTTAATTTTAATGAACGTGTATAGATTATGATTTCAAACACAATGTGAATCGTTCCTGAAAATTTAATTTAATCGCAGTAAGAAAGGAAAGAACAAAGGAATTTTGCACGCGTACCTAGGTGCTTATAAAGACAATATTCATAATAAGTACTAATAATAACAAAAGAAAAGAAATGAATCGATCGACACTTCAATATTTATTTTTCAATACTCAATATCTTTATTTTTTAAGGGTGTACTTTTGATACGAGATTACTCAAACTCATAATAATATTACATCACATTACATTACACACATATTGTTACATCACCATCATCATTATTATTATATTATTACATTATTTTAAATTAGCTTTTTGATACCAAACAGGTCTCAAAAAGATAATTTCAAAAATAAAAACTTTCTACATGGCTAACAGAATAAAAATTTTGAATGAAGCGATTTACCAAAGGACACAGACCTAGACGCAGTTTTCAAGCCTCAAAAATGTTTCCCTCCATCATAAACTTACTAAGGAAAGTGCACCCGAATGACAAAGCTGGTGTGTGGATCTTATATTTAAACGGAGGCGTTTTTGATCGGCAACCAGTTTGAGTAGTACTCTTTGAGAAGTCACAATGGCACATCTTGCAGTCACCGTCGCTTATTTGGTCCTTGCCTGTGTCTACGCAGCGCCAGGTAAATATTAATATATTTTTAATTACATTGCAATACTTTCTTTTAAAATAGCAGGTATAGTATGTTTTCCACGCATGACGTGGTTGTCTAGCTTTGTGTGACGATTGATCACTGTGAAATCTTGTAATGTTACTCATTACCTCTACATACGAATTTGTGTTGCACTATTAATATCCTCCAATACGAGGAGTGATTCTATTAAGAATTTAAGTCTCGGTAGACCAATCTCAAAATTTTCCTGTAATGTGCGCAGGAGATATTATAGTAAGTGTGTACGCAAACAGGTCTGTGCACTCTCTGTTTTTTTATTCTCTTGCCGGCAATCCGAAACGACGGGGATGAAACAGGCGCAGGGCCAACGGCTTTACGTGCTTTCTGTGATACATGGTTGTTACAAAATAGGCGAAATTCTCAATGGAAAAACCCAGTCATAACTTTACCAAACCTGGACTTCACGTTTGGCTATCGTGCTTACGAACAAAAGAAAAGGGTTATAGTTCAAAATATTAATCATGTTACATCCGAGTTTATACATTAATCAGCCCAAAGCCTGGGTATACTACATTGTACTCATCATCATCATCATCATCATCTGCCTAGCCTTTTCCCAACTATATTGGGGTCGGCTTCTAGTCAAGCCGGATTCAGCTGAATACCAGTATTTTACGAGGAGCGGCTGCCCACCAGACCTCCACAACCCATTCACTGAGGTAACACGGTATTTCATGGCAAGACTGGATCTGTTACTGGCTTCAGACTATCCGTAACGACTGCCAAAGATCTACAAATGACAGCCGGGACCAACGGCTTTACGTGCTTTCCGAGGCACGGAGGAAACTCGGTATGTTAAGATGGTCACCCATCCACAGACCAACCTTGGCAAGCGTTGCTTAACCTTGAAGATCGACCCGTGCGGCTGTTATTATCTAGCCACGAGCTCCTCCGTACTACATTGTACTATAATATAATAACAGATTCAGGTCAGGACAACTCTAATTAAAAGTGGTGATGACGTTAGTGATAGGTTCGATGCAAGCAAAATCACAGAGTATCTACCACTCCAAGATACACTTAAAATACCGCGCAAGAAGGTGTAGAATGAAGTACATGATATCATTATTTTATTCTCATGTTTATGTTTCACATTCCAGCACCTGAGCCAAGTAACCCACAATTTACACTTGCAAAGGATAGTGATCTGGGACTTGGGGTGGCTGGAGAGAAAGGCAAGGCCCATGGAGTGGTGGAGTCAAGCAAACTCGTGGAGACACCGATTGAAGCACCGGTAGACACAGGTATGGTTCGCTTAATATTATTTATATTTTGTGGACATCGTTCAAAAAAAAAAAAAAAACAAAATCAAAAAATCATTTATTTGCATAAATAAGGTACAGAAGGTTGGTAAAATGCATAAAAATTGTTCTCTTATTTTGCCTTTAATTTCGGCGTGCAAATATAAATACAGATGCAGTCATCTAAACAGATAATCCCATTGAAATTGTATTATTGAATTAGGCAAATGTCAATATGATAATAAAAAACAATAAAAATAGTAAAATGTCAATAATATCATGTCAATAATACCATGTCAATAATATCATGTCAATAATACCATGTCAATAATACCATGTCAATAATACCATGTCAATATCATAATGATAATACAAATGACCGTGCAATTTACAATTTATAATCTAAAAACTCATGTACACTTATAGTGCATTAAGCATTATTATTATTATTTATTTATATTAAGCATTTTTCAATTAAAAACCTCGTCAAATTATTCTTAAATCTAGAAAATGGTAGCGTCTTCAAGGAATTAGGTATCTTGTTATACAATTTTATGCACATAATGTAGCTGTTGTTAGCTGTGAATGTTTGGTTCGACCTCGGTTGAAATAATTTATCAGTATACATAGACCGTGGGGCATAGTAGCTCGTCTCTTGCTGAAAAAGTCTCGTGTTTAAAAACAAATAAACAGGATTCCAATATATAAATGCATGGTAGAGTCAATATTTTATTTTTCCAAAAGAATGGACGACATGACTATTTGCTTCAACCCAAATATAGCTCTTAGACACTTTTTTTGCATGACGAATGCTTGATCAATCTCCACACAACGACCCCACAGAACAATACCATACCTTAGTGTGGAGGTTACATAACCATGGAAAGCCGTTATTGCGGCATTTCTAGATACCTCGCAGCTAATACGTCTCAAAGGGTATATACAATTATTTATTTTAGCACAAATGTCATTTATATGATTTTTCCATGAGCAAAATTTATCTAAATTTATTCCAAGAAACTTAACAGAGTCAGATTCTACCAGGGCGACCCCTCAAGCTCATGCTAAGAAGACAACACTGCACCGTGGTCCATCAAGCCATTGCTTGATTGCGTTGTGTCTCTAGTTTGTTGATAAGAACACATTGCATTTTTAAATCCTGCAGCCAAATGTATACGTCAGTAGGGCAGACTCTAGAGTCTTACACCCGTATTCACAAACGGTACTATGTGGTGTCACAGTGCGCGCGAGCGCAAAACTTATTCATGGACAATACTTGAGTGGCGGCTAGCACTATGTGTCCCTCAGACTTAACGCACAACTAGGTATCCTACTAGCTGTTTTAAACAACGCATAGCTAGTGTCTCTCGATTCGTGGTCTATTATGTGTTACTAGATATATTTTTTGGGGTTGGATTTTGCTGTTTGTGATAATTTTTCATTTTAATAGCGTCCTTTTACAATGGATTATAGTAGTGAAGAAGAATTTGATAATTATATCGATGAGAGAAGCACAATAAATACAAAAAAAGTGATACGGGATTTCCAAAATCCTTTAGATTATTACAGTTCGGATGAATTTAGACGACGCTACAGATTTTCCAAAGATGTGGTACTTTTTGTACTCTTGCCACTGATAAATGAAGACCTAGAAATGAACGTCAAGCAGCGAATTGAACTACGCAACACAAACAAACCAATCACAGAGCTCTATTCAACGCTGTGCGTTTGCTTAGTCAAGGTTCGTTTGAGTATTGTTTATGAATTGAAAGGCTTGCCATATGCAACGCAGTGAGAAATGCCTTACTTCGCATATCGTTGCTACTTTACTGAGAAAAGTATTGTTTGTGAATACAGGTGTTCGACTCTTTCGGCCGCTAGTGATTTTATACTTATTTTCTATCTGATAAATGCTTGACTCATTCCAAATAACCTATTTTGGGTGTGTTTATTTGTTGTATTGACGACAATCGTTCGAACAATATCTTCTTCTACAAAAATATGAGAAATAATCAGAAAATTGTTGGAAATCGTTGATTGTCCCAAGGTCTCTATTAATTCGCAAAACACACAAATACACACATCATAAATCAAGTCTGGTAGCCGACGAAGGGTTAATTCTGATGTTTCTGTAAATGTCAGAAATTGAAATGGAAGAGTGAGGTCTTCGGTAACAGGTTTCTCCAGACTTAAATTAGACTAATACAAAATACTTGTGAAACCTGTTCATTTTTAAGGTTGCGTACCCGCAGGGTATCCAACGGAACCCTATTACTAAGCCTCCGCTGTCCGTCCACCCGTCTGTCTATCAGCGGGCTGCATCTCAAGAACCGTAATAGGTAGACAGTTGAAATTTTCACAGATTATGACATGTATTTCTATTGCCGCTAGAACAAACAATAGTAAAAATTAAGGTTTATGGTACGGAACCCTTCGTGTGCGAGTCTGACTCGCACTTGGCTGGTTTTTAATAAAATTATAGGAAAACAATAAATGTCAATAACTTTCAGGAAACACCGTGCCTGATGTTACTGTGTTGGACAATGTCAACGCAGGAGCAGCCTTTGCGAGCAGCGGAAGCATCGCCACTGGTATTGTGAAGAACAATAAATTTGAAGGCACTCCGACGAAAACAGCTGGTATACCTTTCGTTGGTTAGAATTGAAAAATGTGAAAAGATACGGGGGAACGCTAATGTAAGCATTGCATAGTCACTTGTCTCACCGCCGACGAGGAAGCAATTAGCTATCGACTATTTGCTCGCTGGGGAAAGGGTCAACAGATATAGATCTCGTGTGAGACGCATACATTTATTGCCGATAGCTGGCTGTTCACACTGCCGGCGAGCCGGCTCTTACCTCTAGTCGATCGCAGCGCCAAGAGCTATCAAAGGTTGTACTCGCTCAGCGTTACTCGCTCGGCGATGCTCGCTTGGGGGTCAGAACTCACCGGCCAGCGGTCTCTTCAACCTATAATGTGGGCCGGAGCGATTGAAGCGAGTAATCGCCCGTCGCACAAAAGCACGCGCTTTAAGCCGAGCGTCAAAGCTATCGACACTACTCACTCGCTATTCGCTGCTCGTTTCGAGTTTCAAACTTTACTCGCTGATCGCTGATCGCCAGCTGCGAGACAAGTGCCTTAGGCTCTAGACAAGTGACTTTCTGTCAGCGCAACAGAGGCTTCAAAATGTCAAAAATGTAAGTACTGACAGACGCTGTCGAAAGAACACTTGATCTCTATGTTATATTTTGACTTTTAGACAATCGTATTTGCTGGTAGACTGTCACCTTGTCTATAGCCCCTTGACAGTTTAACATCTTCAATGTTAACGCTCGTTCCATCGTAGACTTCATCCATCGCTTTTCATCAGGCGATATTAAGATCAAGAGTAGACCTATTCAATATTTCAAATTAAAGTACAAGATATAGCAGTCTTTGGTAAAGACCACCGACAATAGTAGCATTTACTATGCCTAACATGTAAATAGACTCTACTACTAACAATGATGTAGAGAAGACGAAAGATAAAATAATAAAAGTTTTAAATAAGAATTGTGGATATTTTATTTAAAAAGCAGCCTTTATTAACATGTAGGTAGTTATTATTATATAATTAGCAAGATACTTAAGTAACAACCATTTACGAGTTTATCGTGCCGTGGTTCTTGATTGAAAATCTGTCATTCCTCTTTGATAACGCAAAGGATATATTTCATTATTAGCTCCTACCTACCGGATTCGCCCTCGTGAAATTTAAAAATAAATATCACAGACTCCAGCAGAAAACTGTCCTAGGTCGTACTCCAGGGCCGGTTCCAAGGTCTGTCCGTGAACCAAGCTATATCTTGATCCATTTAACGACGTGAGGAGGTAACAGACTGACATTCAGACATACTTTCGCATTTATAAAATTAGTATGGATACAGTTCTTACATTATCATCATCTGCCTAGCCTTTACATTACGTAAAGTCAAAATAATTGATTTGAATATCATCATCATATCGGCCAAAAGACGTCCACTGCTGGACATAGGCCTCCTCCAAGCGACGCCACAACGACCGGTCTTGCACGTCTCGCATCCATCGGGTACCCGCGACCTACACCGGGTCAGGGATTTAAATATCAGCAATTCAGCATACTATTATACCGGTGACTAAACCGGATCAATGTTATTGCAAAATGATTTAATATTAGATATAATTGATATTATTAGACACTAATGGATAAAGTTATATTATCAGTAAGATCAAGTTTTGATTTTGGCGTCTGCGTGTGCTCATCTCTTAAATTACTAATACCTCCAAAACACAGATGCAAACCTCAAACTTAATGACACTCACAAAATATATTCTTAATAAAAACACAAAATCAAAATACAGCGTTACAACTAAACAGTTAAAGAAAACCAACTAAAAGCATAATTAAAGATTTTAGAAAATAAACTCAATCTTGTTGCTGAGTTTTTAACAGGGGTGTTGTTATTTGGTGCGTTATAATTGTCGTCATAAAGACTGGTTGGTTTCTGTCCAGATTTCTGTAGTGGTACGTCATAATTGTTGGCGCCATTTTGGTTATTGTGCCCGCCGTAACCGCCTATATCGTTCTGCCCATTGATGTATTTTCCGCCATTTTGTTCGGGAAGGCTGGGATAGATATGTTGGCCGTTGGAGTTGGGGATGAACTGTCCATTTTCGTTGTTCACGCCATGGTCTGCGCCTGGTCCACCTTCGCCATTGTCATTGTTGTCACCGTGACCGATGCTGAAGCTACCAGCAGGATAGTTGCCACCTGATATTACGCCGATGGCGATGCTTGGGTCAGTTGGAGTACCCTTCAGCCGGATGACGGACTGCTGACCTGGAAAGTATAGAGGATTTTTTAGAAAAAAGAATAAGTATAAAAATGTAACAGTCATATTTGAAACAGGAATGAATATATAAATGTCAAGACGCTTATTCGCGTTACCCAAGGCTGGCTTTTACCTCGGACAAAGGATAAGCATTGCCGTACAACATGGCAATGCTGCCAGCCTTTTGGGCACATTACCAGTGGCCGGCGATGCGCGCGAATTTTTTGACACCATGTTTTAGACTTTTAGTTTATTTTTAGGGTTCCGGACATAAAACGGAACCCTTATAGGATAACTCGGGTGTCTGTCTGTCCATCTGTCTGTCTGTCCGTCCGTCTGTCTGTCTGTCCGTCTGTCTGTCTGTCTGTCTGTCTGTCTGTCACAGTCAGTTTTCTCCGAATCCACTGGACTGATTCCAGTGGATCCGGAGAAACCTGCCTAAACACGGAATCGTTACGTAATTATTTTTTTTTTAGTATTGGTATCACTTTTGGGGGTCAAACTACAAAATTAAAAAAAAAGTTTTTGAACTATATCGTGTGACATATCAAATGAAAGGACTTACTGTGACTGTGAGGGTCTTAATTATATTCTTTCATAACTTTAAAATAAATGGTTTTGTAGTTATTCAAGAAATTAGTCAAAAAATTACCATTCGGCCCCTTATCTCCGAAACTACTGAGCCTAAAATATAGAAAAATATGGAGATAATAGATCTTTACCTATAGATTACAGAAAAATCTATAAGAACTCTGTAGTAATAGTGTTAAAATAACATGTTAAAAACACGCGAGTCCGACTCGCACTTGGCCAGTTTTTAGTATAGTTAAGTTGGTAATTTGTTTAGTTCGTGAATATATTTTTTGCAGCTTGTTAATTCACAAACAAATCTTTACACGCTATATTTTCTATACCGAGGAATATAGTACCTCAAACGAAGAGTACCTACGGTATATCTATTTGAGTTGCTATGCATGGCACAACGTCACCATAATTAAATATCAACTCTGGAGGCACTCACGAATAGAGCCTGTTCTCGAAATTAATGCTGCGAAGTACGGTCAGTGATAACATAAACAGTGAAATATGGTAATCAGTCACTGTTTTGGTAAACAGTGACTCACAGTTCCCTTGTAGGTACCTACGACTCGTATTTCCCTTGTGACTACGTACGACTTCGGTAGACAGGTCTCAGTGTTTGAAGTCATTTTATATTATTACAAGCTTTGGCCTGCGACTTCATACGCATATCCCGTTTCTAAGTATTCCCCTTTTTTTTTTTTTTTTTTCTATTGATAGGCACGCGTTTGACCACTATCTCACCTGATGGTAAGCGAGGATGTGGTCGAAGATGGAGCACGCTTGCCTAGAAATAACCTATTCACTCTTGATTTAAAGACTCCCAGGTTGTAGCTATCAGGAAACACAGACTCCGGCAGGGAATTCCACTCCTTAGCTGTACGCACTATGAATGTGTTCCCAAAACGTTTTGTGCGTATGGGTGGGATGTCCACCATGTACCGGTGGCGCATCGCCGTTCGTCTTGTGGTCCGATGATGGAACGGGCTTGGCGGAATTAAATTATGCAATTCCGTCGCACATTCCCCAAAATGCAACCGGTAAAAAACCGACAGGCTAGCAACTCGTCGTCGATGTTCAAGACTTTGGAGCTTCGACGCGACGAGCCTCTCATTGCCGATGATCCTCTTGGCTCGTTTCTCAATTGACTCAAGGGCATCAAGCTGGTATCTGGCAGATCCATCCCAAAGATGAGAGCAGTATTCCATACACGATCGAACTTGCGCTTGATAGAGTTTGAGCAGCTGTTCCGGCGTGAAGTACCGTCTCACCTTAGCCAGAATCCCCAACTTCTTTGCAGCCACTTGAGCTTTTGCCTCTATGTAAGGGCCAAAATTGAGAGTAGATGTTAATGTAACCCCAAGAAGCTCAAGATGGTCGGTTATCGGCACGGTTTCACCGCGGAAAGATGGAGCTGGGCGGAATTGGCTCTTTTTGGCGGAAAATAGACACGCTTGGGTCTTAGCAGCATTGAATTTGACCAGATTGGCATCGCCCCAATCAGAGACCGCCTGTAGGGACACGTTCAAGCGCTCAACCATTGCCTCCCGGAGAGACCGGATCTGCGACCCACCAGCTCGTGCGTCGGACACGTATCTTTCAGCAACAGTGCTGTCGTCTGCATACCCAAAGGTACCGGGTTTAAGCAGATCATTAATATGCAGCAAGAACAGTGTTGCCGAAAGCACCGAACCCTGAGGAACCCCGGCATTAATATCCAGCAGTCCAGACGAGCAGCCATCTATGACCACTCGGATAGACCGATCCCTCAGGAAATCTGCGATCCAATCACACAAACCGGCGGGCAGACCGAAGGAAGGAAGCTTACTAATAAGGCCATCGTGCCAGACCCTGTCGAAGGCCTTCGAGATGTCAAGGGAGACCGCCAGTGCCTCCCCGTGCTTCTCTATGGCCTCACTCCAGATGTGAATGGCATACGCTAGAAGATCCCCAGTTGACCGATTTCGGCGAAACCCGTATTGCCGGTCACTAAGGATAACATTCGCTTCTAGGTACGCCAGGAGCTTATGATTCAGCACGCGTTCCATAGTCTTACAGAGTATGGACGTTACCGAGATGGGTCTATAATACGACGGGTCAGCTCGACTACCCTTCTTGGGCACGGGCTGCACGTTAGCTTGCTTCCAAGCCTTCGGCACTTTTCCAGTCTCAAACGAAAGGCGAAATAGGCGTGTCAAGATCGGAGACAACTCAGGCGCACAAGTCTTCAGAACAATTGCCGGTATCCCGTCGGGACCACTAGCCTTGTTCACGTCTAGGTTACGCAGTACCCTACGGACGTCCTTCTGATGAATGCGAATGTTCGACATACTCGACTCGCATTCACCAGGAGAGGCGGAGGGCGTCGCGCCACCAGGATCTAGACGTGAAGATTCCGCAAACAAAGAAGCAAACAAGTTCGCTTTCTCCTCAGCGGAGTGGGCCAGCGTCCCGACGGGTCTCAGCAGTGGTGGTAGTGACCCTACACTCCACAAGGAACCTACATGCCAAATTGCAGCTTACTAGGACCAGTAGTTACGGACGTTGTCTGTCTGTAGGATAGCCAATCAAACTCTTTAACATTTCAAACTTGGTTAGGTGATTACCAGAGTTCCTTTGCGCACGTTGGATACAGGGTGCCCCAGGGCCTTGGTCCCACACTTTTTCTTATTTATATAAACGGTCTCTGTTCACTCCAGTTAAATAGGGCGCAGATCTTTGCGTATGCAGACGACACTGCCATCATTTTTCATGGAAGGTCATGGGAGGAAACCTATAACGCTGCGGAATCCGGAATGCGGACAGTTTTTGACTTGCTACACCACAATCTACTGACATTGAACGTGGAAAAAACAAAAGTCATTAACTTCAGCGTATCAAAAAAAAAGGCTCAATCACAATTCACAGTTAAACTACACACTTGCAACTACGTTTCGGGTAACACTTGCAAATGCACAGCCTTTGAACGGGTGAAAAATATTAAATATCTCGGTGTACATATTGACCAGCATCTGAAATGGCAGAAACAAATCGAAACGCTAAGTGCTCGAGTCAGAAAGCTGCTTTATATATTCAAGAGACTTAGATCATTGGCAGATATCTCGACGCTTAAGATGATCTACTATGCTCTCTGCCAGTCGATCCTAGGATACTGTGTCTTGGCCTGAGGATCAGCAAGTAAAAGTCATCTTATTATTGCAGAGCGTGCACAAAGAGCAATTTTAAAGGTAATGTATAAGAAGCGAACTCGCTACCCAACAAACTTACTTTACCAAGAGTCTTACTAACAGTGCGCCAACTATACATACTGGCTGTTATACTTAAATTTCACAAAACTGCGCACCGGACTATACTCGACGATAAGCGCTCACAAAGAAGATGCAATTGGAAAAGACCAACCTGCAAGCTGAGTTTTGGCAAAAAAGCTTTTGCTTTTATGGGCCCTCACCTTTATCTAAAAATTAATAAAGAAGTGAATATCTTTTACTCGTCTAGACATGTTTGTAAGAAAGTTGTTACTAATTGGCTGAATCAAAACACACTCAAACACACCATAACACTCACTCTCTCACAACACACACATTACAATTACACAGTACACTACACACACACTATACATAATATTAGCACCCTTTATATATATACATATATTTTTTTTCTATAGCATGCATTCAACTTTTGAAATAAGTGTAACTTACATAAATGGACCAAGCTGTTTATATATTTAATACAAACCTTGTGATGAAAGAGACTGGACCTCACGCCACAGGGTATCCTAGTGTGGGGTCCAGTGTTATTTGTAACCAGGCTGATTGTAAAGTCTTTGAGATTAAAATAAATTAAACAAAAAAAAAAAAAAACTACTCTTAGTGCAAATGTGAAAAGAAACTTCTTTTATTCCTTCCGGATAGACAACCTCAAGGGGATCTTCAACTCAAGAGTGAATAAATTACTTATAAGCAAACAAGTCTCACCGTCAGCCAGAACATCACATAACAAATATCCTTATTGGGGGAAGTAGACAAGTAACTCAGAATAATCGTGTTGGGACAGCCCCCACGGAAATGAATGCTAGAAAATGGAGCTAACCCCGTAAGGTACAAGATCTTCTTCTTTGGGTATTAGTAGTATGGAAAAGAGGGAAGCCTTGTAATACAGGCATCGTTTGCCTAAAAGGAATGCAATTATTGTGCTGGATATATCTTTGGATTTATTCTGTTCAGACTACCACTTTTGACCCAGCACTAGTTTGGAACGCTGGACTGAAATACTGGAATAATATAAACCTGCAATAACAACAAAATGATACAGAAAACCAACGAACTTTAAACCATGACAATGCCGTAATCAAAAAACCGGTTACATACTGTTTTCAGTATCCTTTACTAAAATCGCCCGTATATAAGGAAACAAAAACCAAATCGATATGCTAATGAGACGTTTGTTTCGAAACGAAAAGTAAAGTCTAGTAAAAAATACAACCGACTTCCAGAAACAAAACACTACAAAGTATAAAATAACTTCGGAAGAAAGAAAATAACTTTAATTTCGGAAGTCGGTGTTTTTGTTTATTTTTTCGTTTTTTGACACTGACTTTAAAGTTCTTTTCTTTCTTCCGAATTTATTTTATAATTTATAGTGTTTTGTTTTTGGAAGTCGGTTATATTTTTTTGTAAAAAGATTTTTATTTTTTAGTGGTACCCATTAATAACTTACCCGGCGTGATGTTATGTTAAGAACTGGTAAACAATAAAAATAAATGCGAACCCAAACAATCAATCCCGATCCATTTGCTATCATTTATTGAAAAGTTCCGTTACCTACCTCCAAAATTCTTCGTCAGATCGTCACGAAATTGAAATGGGACCGGTTCAGGAAAATACTCTTCCAAACAAAAAAAGAATCATCCAATTCCGCTGATAATTGGCGAAAATATGTCTGAACAAATATTTTTCATGGGATCTCATCATCAGATCCTAATTTATACATTCCATCATCATCTCAGCAACATGAAATGATGATTACCAGGCACATATATTTGAATTGCGTTAGAAAATTTATGATAAACGTTGTATGTGCCTATAAAATTTGAGGGTTTCCCTCGATTTTCATGGAATCCCATAATCAGATTCTGACTTGGTGACAATGGGACTAATCGGGAAGTACACAGATTTCAGATAAAATAAAAAAAAAACAAATCTGTTCGTAAATGACGGAGTTATGAGGCAACAAATATAAAAAATACAACCGAATTGAGACCCTCCTCCTTTTTTGAAGTCGTTTAAAAAGAAGAGTCGATTGCAGATGTTTATAACGCGATAATAAGCAAGTTCAAGGCAAAACACAACAATAACAATCCAAAACAACAAACGCGATGAAGGGTACAGAAAACATGAGTAACTGGTAAGCGGAAACAGGTTAGTCACCTCTGGACACCAGAGAAAGCTCCTAACGACACAAACAAAACTGACCAGACCTGGCAAGAAGGGTTACTTTCGTAGTGTAGACCATTTTAAAGAAGGATAATATTGCAATGTTTATACCTGAGACCACGCAGACATAGAGAAATAAGGCAAAACCGGCCACGGAACGCGACATTGCGAACAACACTGAGCGGGGCAAGCTAAAACAGACGGTGCGTGCCTGCCGTATTTTATTATATGTTCGAAGCGAGCGTTCACACTGGCCGCATAGAGGCGATCCATGACTCAAACTTCTAGAAAAAAAAAAGTTTATTAGTCACGATTTTGTTTAAATATCAAATGGTTTTGTTTTTAGTGATTTGTCTTGGTGTTCGACCAGGTTTTGCTTGAGTTTGGAAAAGGCTTGTTTTGATGAGCTTTCATTTGCTTATGTCGCCGTCAAAAAGAAAAACTGGTGAAAACCTACCCCTGCTTTTGAAACTCTTAGTACAAATGAGAAACTGCACGCTAAATATGAATTTTAGAGACAAACATAAAGACGTCAATATATCTCTATGTTGATCTTTGAAACCATACAATAAATACACACACACACACACACACATACAGCAGCCGCACACAGACACACGGACAGCTGTTCGTTTTTAATTCAGAAATTCAGATTCTTAAGCTGCCGCGGAGTGAGAGAGTAATGTGGAGCGGAGTTGCGGATAGTGTCTTTCCATTGATGCGAGGCGGAGTTATGCGCAGGTAGGCAGAGTTCACGCGACGAGTAATTTGAATGGTTTGTTTCGCTTCCCAGCTCCGGTTCTCCACTCGGCTTTCCCACTCCGCTTCCCCCTTCCACGACATCACTTCACTTTCAAATCCCTGCCACCGAAGCGGAGTGGAGATTTTATGTAATTCCATTGGTTAATATTGGCACAGCTCCACTTCCCAAAACGCCTCTTCGCTTCAGTGGACAGTCAGCCCAAAAGTGGGGTGAACTTGTCACGGATGTACACCCGTCAGGGTTTTCCAATAGGTATCTTTTAAGGAGTCACGATCTTCAGTTTATTAAATAATATTTTAGGATCACCACATAATGACGCCATAGCCATTGCCAGCTTACTGCATCGCTATTTCGGACTTCGGTATTATGTCGCACTCACTGACTAATACAATTTGTAAAATGATGGAACCAGACTCTCCTGTCATGCTTATTATCTCCTAAAATGAATCATAAAGTCACATTTTTTAAAATACATACATTTTAAGTTGTGGGGCAGAAACTATAAGATGCCATGTCCCACGATAGGTTATAAATGCGGGATTCAAATAATTAAAGCTTATACACTTATGAAGAAAAAGAGACGAAGGAAGAAGAATACGTGAAAGATGGTATAGCTAGCGAAGGTGTGTATGCTGAAAGAGAAAAAGTATTACGATCTATGCTGCTGTTATTCTTTGAGCCACGAGTTTCTCAGTAATTTAAAAAATCATAATTGCATAACAATGTCTCAATTTTGTTTTAACCGTGACCAAAGTCAGTCTTCGAGCCCCTTATAGCCATTATGCTAATCGAGGATCTCGAGTTCGTAAATCAGCAAGATATCATGAAACCAAATCTAAAATGGTGTGGGAAAAACAATGTCAAGGTTACAGACACTATGGTTTATTTGTTTGCCTATAATATTATAATACTTAAAGTCCGGTTACCAAGACTCCTTAAACTGTGTTTTAGCAATTATCGACCAAATCAATATTGTTGACTTTTCTTATATTGATGCCTTCGATAAATTACGTTTTTATCAAACAATTTCCTATAGGCACTTAAAATAATGACTGTTTATAGCAGCATGGTTGGTATAATCACAAAATTCCCCAATACCGTCATGTTTTAAAAATGTATACTTAATTATTAATTGTGGTTTTACATGACTGCAGTGAATACGAAGCATCAAACGATAGCAATCGTAGGTCATCGCCACCTGTAGTCACGACAAAGAGAAACTAATGGATACGGGCCTTTGTTTTCATTCGGCCATTGACAACAACAGTAATGGGAACTTACCTTTTCATAGCTATCTATAGACCACTAGCTTTTGTTCAAGACTTCATACGCACATATCCCATTTTTTCCCGTTCCTGTAAGAATTTCGGGAAATCTTCCCTCTTAGTGCTCTCTTACGGAGTGTAGGGAAACTTCATGCGAAATTTCAGCTATCTACGACCAGAAGTTTTCGCTGTGCGTTGTCTGTCAGTCACTCAATAACGCAAGAATTATATATATATATATATATTTAGTCCAGATTTGGTAATTGATAAGTTTCGCGACAAAACCTACCAGTAATGGGTCCCTAGCCTGATATTTTGTCTTATGTAAAAATGCCAACAATAGACGACTTGGGCGTTGAACATTATAATGTTTTATTACCTATTAACTGCATTTACAAGCTTAGCGCTCACAATTTGACTTGATGATCTCAATCTATATCCGGATACCCAAATTAACGAACCGCTAAATGGTTTTCGATTTATTTCCCACAAACCCGACCGTAAGAATGGTGTAGCAATTAAAAAATCTAATAATAACAAACATAATAAAAATAATATAGCAGAGAATGCCAATAAACCCACAGTTATCGACGATCAAAAAACAATTCACGCTAGCGATCATCTTAGTTCTGAAATGGTAAAACCCTGGCCGGACCAACGTATTCACGCTAGTATACGTAGTATAATCATTATAAAAGCTGGTTCGTCTTCATCGCGAGTGTAGTGTTGTGTGTGAATGTTGCGATGGAGCGTCTTGTCGGTCTCGGAGCTGTGCTAGCCTTCGTCTCTTTCTGTCACACGTCAGCCCGTAAGCTTACAATACTTACATACTTAGCTACCTATGCGTCATTGTCATTGTCTTCTGCGTTGTTGTTTTCCTGTGAAGTGCCTCGCAAAACTAGTTTGTTTATATTTAAATAGTACTTGCGTTCTGAGTGCAAGAATCTTAACTGTACATACTAGTGTCGGCCTTGAGAATCTGGTTGTATTTGTTTTATGTAGATTATGAATTTACTCCGAATCATGTGAGAGGTAATCCCTTTAAAACAAATGGCCAATATAAACTGTAATTTGCTATTTTGGTTTCCAGAACAATCTGTCGGTACGGTGGTTGTCGATGATGGGCGGGTCGGGATTGGACTTATAACTGGCGGGAATTTTGGCCCTGGGAGCTTCAGTATTGGCGGGTCACCCGGTGGTCATCCAAAACCATCAGTATACGTGAATGAAGATAACAAGGATAGTCAACATCAAAAAAGACGTCAAGAAAATGATCAACCACCCCAAAGTGGAGGTAAACAGAGTATTCAATCAGTGAATTTATTTGTTTTTGTGCCAATAGTTTTAATAACCATTTCTTATCATATTTCTTTTATTTAGTTGAATGACAACGTATTTAAATGAATGGATCAAATTATAACTATTGTTAAAAATATGTGCTTACTATCTGTTAGTAGTTGTCGAGATACTCAATAAACTTTTTTATAATTTGGTTGTATTTATTTCATTAAAGGTGGCAATACTCAACTGTATCCAGTGAAACCTCCGACATCACACATCAACCCAGGACAAGGGGACAATGGAGGCGTGGATAGTGGAGAAGGTCAAATATTAATCGGCGCAGTGGTCCTAAATAACAAACAACGTAACAATGGCAACAAAAAGAAAAATAGTAATAAACAACCTGAACTTGATGCAGCCACATTAGAAGCAATATTTGGCAGCAATGGTGGGAATAATGGTTTTCCAAGTAGAGAAAATAGCAATAGCAATACCGATGAACAAGAAAGTATTCAGATCGGTTCAATCACAGGGGGCAACTTTGAAGAAGGATCTTATAATCTCAATAATAATAATAAACCTGCAACCAATGCGCTTCAGAAGGGAAGTGCTGTCAATAATGAAAATGCTGGAAATTCTAATGAAGGAAATGAAGCACAATATTCTAAAGGACATGGAGCAAATCACAATTTTGCCGGCAAAACTGGAATTGGCTCCAGCTCAACAAAATCTAGTCATAACTCTGGAAACTCTGAGGAACCTTGGATATGGGATAGATAGATCTGTTGCGAGTATATATATTAAGATAGTCAAGTAGCATTAAAACTAGTGGATTCAGGACAAAGTGTTATCAAGCCAGTATTATTAAAAATGTATTTGTTACCATGAAGATTACTTAAGATTTTTATTTTGTTTCTCGCATGAAATTGTTATCGAAGAGGAGATTATAAAAATAATAATATTATCAATGATTTACGATTATTTAAAACAAAATATATTTTATTTATAAATACAGTCGTGCCTGCATTGAAAACTAACAATCCTCTATCCTGATTCTTCTCGCCAATTTCAAATAGGAAATGTTCTGTCACTGTGATTTATGAATGAACGATAGGTTCGTAATAAAGTTGGGTAATTTAACTTTGCTATTTAAAACAAACTGAGGTTTAAAAACTGTCCGAGTGCGAGTCAGACTCGCGTGCATAGGGTTCCGAACCAATTACATTTTTTAACATGTTATTTTAAGTTCACAGACTTCTTACAGGTTTTACTGTACACTCAGGTGAAGCTCGATATCGAAATGATTACTTACAGAACAGACTAGCTGGCATTAGTCTCACATAAAGACAAAAATATGGATCCTGTGCAATCAAAACAACGCCATCTTGCTTAATAATAACAATAACCACTTCATTTCAGTCTACTTTGGCCCATTGTTTATGTTTATATATAGAAACTTAAACCTGTATTCGTAAAAAAATCACTTAGCTCTGTTTTATATTGCGTTCCAGTGGCACTTGTCCGCGAAAGCAACGGAACACCACGTCCTGCGGCCATAATCCATAGCTCCTTCATGACGAGGTGCAAAAAACATGTTGTTACTACACGCACCACGAACGCTATGACGCTGACGTTGCGGCGCGATTCCAGCAGCTGTGGCCTTAGTGCGATTTTTTTAACGTTCTCGATCGCGTTAGCGTAAACGTCAATTTGTATTGAAACTGAATAATCGCCGCCCCCGTTTTCCTGCAAAAATTACGTATACGCGATTCCTCCCTATGCGAATGCGGCATGGGAGAGGGTACTTTAGATCACATGTTCTTTGAATGTTCTAGAAACGTCCCCTCACTCGATCTATATGGCCGGCTCTCCAAATTAAAAATTCCTCTCCCAATTAACTTTCCTTGCCTTTTAACATATTCCTCCCCAGAACTGCTTGTGGCGCTGATGATCTTCATCCGTCACAACAACATCAGACTATGAGACATACAGAATTATGTGGATGTGGTATAAATTATAATTTTAAAGTTTTAACAATATCATATCAATATTTATGTATTTTTATTTTTGTGTTTGTTTCAGTCCCATACTAACCAGCAGATGTTCAACTGTACCGACTAATCGAAGAACATAGTCCCGTGTCTACCGTTAATTATTCCAAACACACTTGCTTTCTCAATCCACTTTAGACATTGGCAGAATAGTCGACATCGGCTTTACTTGCCATACTAAAATATAGAATAGAATAGAATAATCGCCGTCTGGTGACACTCACGGAAAACCTTTTTTTTTTCTATACAATTTGACATAAGCGAACGTTTACGTCAACGCAATCGAGTGCGTTAAAAAACCTACACTAAGCCCTTTGCACTCTCGGTATACTTGATCCTTTGGCACACGTACTACACGATGTCCTCAGTCTTAATTGTGTGGCGGGAAATATACGAGTACACCGGAGTATTCGGCTTGGCAGCACGCATAGTGACGGGCTTATACTACAGTCTACATCTATCGATCATAACTCAATTTAAAAATAAAATCGTTACCATTATAGTCTAACTAGATGACCTGCGCAACTTCGTCTGCTTCGCTTCTATTGGTCTTAACGTGATGGTATATAGCCTTTAGCCTTCCTCGATAAATGTGCTATCAACACTGAAAGAATTTTTTAAATCGGACCAGCAGTTCCTGAGATTTGCGCGTTCACGTAAACAAACTCTTCAGCTTTATATATTAGTAAGTATTGAGTATAGATAGATAACGGCATCCTGTAGTTTCTGCTTGCATGCCGTTTATCAATTACTAATGGAAAAACCCAATAGCAATTTTCCGTCGTTTGGTCCGGAAAATTATAAAAAAAAATAGTTAAAATCTATTAATTTTTATTTATTTTTTCACAAAGCATACTATTTAGTAAAATCTTCAAAATAAATAGTCACTGACGTAGATTTTTTATAGAAATACCCTATTCATACAAGAAAGGCAGCTTTAAAAATAAATATAAAGCGGAAAATAATAAAAATCTTGTGGATTGTTGATTGAGACTGACATACAATTATTTAGTTATGTTGAAGGTTTTTAATGAAATAATTAGAAATACAACACAGTAAACTATTTGTTTGGGTTTTGTAGATTTTTCATGTTTTATTTTATTTAAAAATGTATGTACAGCACATCGAGCTACCGGAAACTGTATTTTTTGCCAATCAACCTTAAACCCAATCTCATCGACAATAAAGTTGAAAATGTATTAAAGAAAGATAGATTGTTTTAGTTTAATAAGAAGATAAAAGGAAGGAAACAGAAAAATAGGTACAAAGGTGATGTTTATCTACATCTACACTAATATAAAAAGAGGAAAGATTTGTTTGTTTGTTTGAATTGAATAGGCTCCGAAACTACTGGACTGGTTTGAATAAATCTTTCACGATTAGAATCCTACATTATCCCTGATGCACAGGGGCTATAGAATTTTTTCCAAAAAGTTAGGGATCCGTATGAAAACTTCGATAATGTAACCCAAGGTGTGAAAAAAATACCAAAAAAAATCCTTATATCGCGTACGCAGCGTAAACTATTGACAATAGAGCAAAGTGATGTACCTACTACAGTTTTATAGAGGACTCCAATGTCCACAAAAAAAACTGCAAAACTATTATGGTTAAGTCACAATAACCGCTTTTTGTTCAAATTATTCGATCAAAACCTGGGTGGAATGAAATAGTGGTGATTTTGTTATCATGATATTAATCCTAATCCATTTTAATGGTTTGGTAATTTAGGTTGGTTATGTATACGTAAATTACAATTCAAATTATGCAAATCGGACCTTTCGTTTAAAAGTTACGACGGGTATAATAATGCTCGATTGAGGCGATTTAGAAACTGACACTAGGGTGTGTGGTCATTAGACCTTATTGACCACACGATAAGAAGAAAGGGAGTCTATTAACACGTTCAGACCGGCGCGCGTGTACCACCGGTGGTGCACGGAGTATTTGCTGACCCGGCGAGGTGTACCACCGGTGGCCACGTCACACTATACTTTCAATATACTAAGAAATTTGCGCCGCTTTGAGAGAAAGTGTAGTATTTACCGTCCCCGCCTAGAAAAACTGTCAAATTTTCATAGTGCAGCTCAGGAGGTGGATATTATTTCGAAAAATAAGTTAAAATCAATATTCATAAAATTGTATACATTAAAAAAAATTGACATAATCACGACATAAATTGTACGAAATGCAAATTATTTATGATAAATTACGTTGATAAAATGTAATAATAAGGAAATAAAATCATAATTGAAAAAAATATAAAATGAAATTCCATCATGGATGGTATGAAATGAAAATTATTTGGTATGAATCGTATTGAAACAATCCAAACACATTGGTTTTTCACACGCAGAGCAAAATGTATTTACGCGTTTCGATTTTTTTCTAACCATAGCCGCAGATTTGGTTGTTGTAAAATGGTCGTAACAAGGTCTGCATCTCTTTCGGGTATCTCTGAGCTTTCCTTCCGTTTTCTCTAACTTGTGTTTTGGCTTTGTGCATGGGGCCCACCCTCCTCTGCAGCGTCATCGGGTTGATTATCAGTGCGGGGCTTGCTAATCATCTCTTTTATAAACTGTTCCCGAAATTCTAAAAGGCGTGTGTTTAAACACCGCCCAAAAAAGTACCTATTTTACTACCAAAAAAGTTCTCGACGGTTACCAAAACGGATAAATGGTCACCAAATAATATTCGAGAAGTAGCGCTCGCCGGCCGCTGCCGCGGCTCCGCTCGCTTCGCTCGCTCGGCTCGCGCGCGGTTGGTCACAATTCTAATCTAACCTAACCTATTTTATCCAGTTTGTAACCCCAAGCCTACATTTTATGGCAATCACAGTTGAGTTGTATAGAATTTGGTGACAGTTGATCCATTTTGGTGCCCGTCTAAATTATACCCATTTGGTGACCGTTGATCCATTTTGGTGCCCGTCTAAATTATACCCATTCTAAAATACTTAGTTTTTTTCCTGATCCAAATTTTTGGTGAATAACCCAAGCATTTACCAACATTGTGCCACAGACAATCTCAATGATTAGCTTGCGATACCATTTTAGGGTTTTTATTAGAAAGAGAGAGAAAGCATAATTCCTGTCTAATCCGGTGGCGCACCCCGCCCGGCAAGACTTTCGGTTCATGGGACGGTGATGTACCACCGGTGGCCATGTGAAGATTTACGCCGTAGGATACCAAGTACCTACACATGAGGTGCCGGTCTGAACGTGTTAATAAGTAATTTACACGTTACCCTTTATAGAAGGAGGACTTATGGAAATGAAGTTCGTGGAGTATCTACTAAATCTGCGCGAACGAAGTCTCGGGCGAAGTGCTGGTTTCTAAAGAAATCTCTTCCAGCATACCTGCGAAAATAGAGTCGAGTAAAAAGTTGTTTAAATCGTACGTAAAAGTGTAAGTAGGTAAAATTAAAACATTACATTTTAAATATCAAGCAAACCCATCATAAATAAAAAATATAACATAACATACATAAATATCATACTAATATATACTTATATTCAACTAAGAGGAGAAGAAAATATAGTGTTCTTTCACAATTTTTTAAAAAATTGCCAAAGTTTGTCAAGTTCCTCCTTATGTCAGGCAGTAGCGACTTCCACAACCGTACCGCGTGCGCAGTAAAGGAGTAGGAGTAAAAATCAGTGAAGTGGAGAGGGGATTTAAGGATATTACCAAGATGCGAAGGCGCATGAGAAGGACAGAAATAGGAGAAGTTTTTTTATCAGGTGGGCTAAAAGGCCACTTCAGGAGAATCATATTAAAATCATAATATTAATCACGCAACAACTGTCAAATTTCATTTTCATCTTTATTGCTTACGTATTAGGTTCAAGGTTGATTGGGAAAATTTGACAGTGAGGGGTAGCGTGATATGCTTTCTGATTCTGTGAGAGGTCAAAGGCCCTCAGGTAAGGTAAACCACACGAAACTAAATGATCCTCTTTTCATGTTAACGATTTGTATTTGAAATGTATTATTTTTTCTTCTTGTTTCTTTATTTTTGGGTTCTGATTCAGTTCGTATGTTCAAAGACCTTTTGGCCTCAACAATGCAGTCTTCGTAATAGAGATGATATTTTATATTACATCTTCCTGCAGCTGCTGGCGATGCCGCGCGGCAGGACTAACTTGCTTCAAAAAGCGCCAGTTACTCGCGCCTTACGTATACCTACTCAATGAAGTCGCCGAAAGGATTGTCATTTTTTACTGTTCATTGAATTAATTCGCAAGAATGACTGCATACCATTTATGTTACAATTTGTAAAATAGGAAAATACCACCCTATCGCTTTGGGATATCCTGTAATGGTCGAAGTGTTGTGATAAATAAATAAATAAATAACCTGTATTGCACTGATAACTATCACTGTTTCACCCTGATTATAACTTACGGCTCTATCTCGGTGATCTCCACTAAGATAGAGCCATAAGTTTATAATCAAAACTTAAAGCATTTATTTCAATTAAACCATTAAAGGCACTTTTGAATTTTCAAAGTCGGTCAGTCAAATAGTTGAAGCTATTTACAACATGTATTTTTAACCGGAAAACACAAGCTGAACTGTGTTAAATTTTAATTCATCAAAACTCTTCTGACACCAACATAGTAAACCCGCCGCGGCACCTTCGCCACAAAAATGTTCCTAGATAATTGTCTATCATAGGTGAAACACAAAGCGATGCCACAGCGAACTCGCAGAGGAGACGTTGAAGGCGTAAAATGGGCACTAACTATCCCTGTATGCACATATACAAGGACAATCCCGGACTAATGCAGGATTATTGACTTAATATCCTATGATCTCTAGCTGAGGCGGAGGGTGTCCACCCACCATCGCGAGCGGTCTCAAGCTTCAAGCTTCACCTCGCTCCACGTCATTCAGTCCGATGCTTGTCGCTTGTCGGTTCAGGCATTTGATTGCATGTACCACAGAACTATTGCAGGGTATGAAATTAAGTACCACCCAAATGGTTAAAATACACAATTATATTATTATATTCCCATATCAGAGTCCAATAAAAATACACATATACATTACACGTTTAAGCAAAGAGAGTAAAACATGCAGTTCAAACTATGACGGGGCAGTAGGTAAATCACAGAAGTTTTGTTAATCAATCAACGAGGTATAACGAACGTGTCAATATACCCTCAATATTATGGTGTATCAATACAAGAACTTTTTTATTTGATCGTTATCATATTATAAGAAGTATTAGGTACCTACATGTCAGATGATGCATTGATAAAAGAATCCTTATGATGGTTCCACACGATACAGACTTCTGAATGTACATAAATCTGTACCAGGGATGTTACGAATATTTGCATTCGTATTCGCGTGCGAATGATTCGCATCATCTTAAACATTTTGCATTCGCATCAAGCGTTTTGCGAATGCGAATGTGTACAGCCGGGCGATTCTGTAAACATGTCGAAATGAAGGCTTGGGTGAAGTGATCACGAAGTGCTGTCATTCTATCTCGACTACATCACTTCACCCAAGCCTTCCTACCTTAGAAAGCGTTTCTTTCTCGCTGTCTGCTTGGTTAGTTTGGCTTGTTTTTGTGCTTGTCGGTCAGTTGTCAACTAATTATTTGGTAAATAAAAAAAAAACTGGCCAAGTGCGTGTCGGACTCGCGTGCAAAGGGTTCTGAACTAGTTTAATCAGGTTTCTTCTTATAGGGTTGCCTGTTATCTTTAGGTCTATATAGAACTATATCTGTTTTTTTTTTCAAAATTTTGGGCGCAGAACATGTCGGCAAATGTTTGCACAGCCTTTTCATAACTGCAGACTTTATTTTTTCAAAACTTGCAGTTTTCCGAAAGTAAATATTTTTCATCAATTACCTAGCTAATTCATTTTGTCCATCAATTTTTTAGCTTCTATAAGTACACAGACTTACATGCATACTCCAACTTTTCTACCACACCGACGTCTGTGTGCGTTTTTGCACAGACAAAATTCTACAGAAGTAATGAAAGTCTGTATCGTGTGAAGCCACCTTTAGGCTAACTCCTAATTATTTGATAAGTAATACTATTGTGGCTTGTCATGTCAGAATGTTGATGTTTCGAAGAGAAGGGATGATGAGCAATAGGAATACCTTATAAAAGCCGTTGGTCTGATGGTGGTACGTAATTAGCTGTGCCACGTTCGGCAGGTCTTGAGGTTATGGAGATTTTAGGAAGACTTACTTTGATATTAGTTACAGTATTGGTTGTTTGCAGTCAAGTTTATTGTAACGCTACTCCTGCAGGTAAAACTTATTCATTATATCTAGCCTGAACTTCTACACATTTCATCGTGACTTTTTTTTCAAACGTTAACAAACATTTAAACTTACATATCTATGATTATCCAAGGACCTAGGTCCGGAAATTTCTTTTTTTTTTTTTTTAAGGATGATAAATCATCAAATGACTCCTCCTGCTTTGGGTGAAGCAGAAGGGAGTGTCAGACTCTTATTGACTAAAACCCATCCGTGTTCCTCCTAGTACCCTTTGCGTTCCAGGGTACGGTGCCTCTTTCGAACGAAGTCCGAAACCCCAGCAGGCACTGGCCCTAGCGAGGCCCGGAAATATCTGCCATACTAATATTTGTTCCGTGCGGGAATCGAACCGCAAGACGCAGCGCAACAGCCAATCAATCAGCGCAGTAATAGGACTTATAATAATTCTGAAAACATGTTTCCTAATTTCTCTTTAGTCTGGCGGCGCTTAAGATACGAGTTACCAAATTATCAATATGATAAGTAAAAAATAATAATGTAATATTTTGTTTTTTCAGAGAGGGACCGCCGTTTCATAATTTTAGGTGACAGCAACATTGGGTTCGCGCTTTCAGTAGGAGGCAGCATTGGTTCGGGGATCATATCGAGCTCAAAATTCCAACGAAAAAGTTTCACTATAAAAAATTGTCACGTAAAAAAACGAAGGTTAAAATTCAGACACGGATATGAGTAAGAACATTAATTTTAAAACTTGTATAATTTTTACATTTGTGAATGACATTTATTCATAATAACTACTTTTAGCAAAACTTCATTCGGATAAAACCCACATCCAAGTTTTAGATCATCGAATATTCGCATCTACGTTACTTTTTCACTCATCTCCTTAAATTAGTGCACCGTTAAATTTTCCTCTTCATCATTCGGTTTTTAATTTTTTTTTTAATGCTGATAATAGTTATTAACCTACAGATTACAGGAAAACCTCAATGAAGTCTATAGTGTTCAAATAACATGTTACAAAAATGAAATTCGTTTGGAACCCTTTGCACAAGAATCCGACTCGCACTTGGCCTGTTTTTTTACTGGGTCTTTATTTTTTTGTCACCACATGGTTTTATTAAATTATTTTTCATTGTTATAGAATTTATCTTAAAACTAGGTACAATTATTTTATAGTATAGTATAGTATAGTATAGTATAGTATAGTATAGTATAGTATAGTATAGTATAGTATAGTATAGTATAGTATAGTATAGTATAGTATAGTATAGTATAGTATAGTATAGTATAGTATAGTATAGTATAGTATAGTATAGTATAGTATAGTATAGTATAGTATACTATAGTATAGTATAATATAGATAAATTATCTATCAAAAAAGAGAAAAACTTTATTTTTTATTCTTATTTTGATCTCCCATTCTCCAGAAGACCAGAGGAGAATGGGAGATGTTTTATTCTACCTAAAAAGTATAGTTGACTCGTGCAACTTCGTCTGCTCCGCTCCTATTCGTCTTAGCGTGATGATATTTATACCTTCCTCGATAAATGGGCTATCTAACACTGAAATAATTTTACAAATCGGGCCAGCAGTTCCTGAGATTAGTGCGTTCAAGCAAACAAACAAACTCTTCAGCTTTATTAAGTAGTATATTTTTTCAACAAACATCTCTGCTGTTGTTACAGGGACTATGGAGCGATGTGGCTGCCCTGGTGGTCACCACCTCATCCTCCACCACCAGCGTACTATTAAAATAAAGAAAATTTGAATACAGATGGTGTTTTCACTTAAAGCTAAAAACCTTTTTAGTGGCTTTAGCGAGAGGCAACGTTCTCAATCGCGTTAGCGTATTACGTCAATGAAACTGAATAAGTACCGTACTGTGATAATAACGGAAAACATTTTTTTTTCTCATAAGCGCGATCGAGTTCGTTAATGAACTCGCACTAAGCCCTCAGAAGCGGTTCTGGCAGATTAAAATTTAAATATAGGTCTTTACAAACGTAACGATGTCTGTAAACTTTGCTCTATGCTGCACAATACCCCACCCCTCACCCAAACTGTCACACGGATTTACTTCTGCGCAGCAACTGCCAGAGTTAGTTTTATTTCAACCTATGTTATATAAAAGATCTATTTGGGCTCATAAACCTTATAATCATTGACTTCTCTAACGCAAGTAAATGAAACAACATAGTTCACTAGAGGTGTAATACTATTTGTTTATTTAATTCTGATTCGCAATACTTACATATTAATATATTCTAAGTGTTCGGAAAAATATTTTGGTCCAAAATTCAATACAAGGTAACTCATGTACTCATGTGGTAAGGTACTAATGTATGAGAAAATGTTGGACTTATTTTCACACTTTCAGACCTGCACGTCTCAGACCCCGACCTACTGCATTATTTTCCATAGCTGGTGTGGCCTTTATCTCCCCCAGGACCACCGTAAGAGTTGGTGCCCTGGTTGCCGCCGTGTCCGCCGTCTCCATTGCCACCGCTATCACCACCGTGACCGATGCTGAAGCTGCCGACCCCAAATTTACCACCATCTATGACTCCAACCCCAATGCTTCCATCATCAGCCTTTGCACTGGCGTAAGTCTCATCACTATATTCAGCATCATCTTCATCTTCATCAGTTTCATCGTAGTTTTCGTCGTCATCGTCATCCTTTTCCTGGTGGCGAGCTGAAAGCAACAACGTTCATTATGATCGTATCACGGTATCCGAGGCTTTAATTTTCATCGAGTGCATGAGCTTTTAGCTCAGTAGGTACTTCTACGGATAACATTCTCCACTGATGGAGAAAGATGCTACGATAAATGTTTAGTTTCGATATTACAGAAAAATACAAAGTAAAAAAGGAAAACGTAGGTAATTTTGAAAAAGGAGTAACATGTATTAAACACTAGTTTTATTTGAACTTATAATTCCAAGTCAACCCGTAATTTTCATAGTTCCAAGTGACCCATTTCATGGAATCAATTTCATACCCAATATTGTGAGAATATAATACTCGTACACGCAATACACGATGATCTAACGTTCCTATTTTGAATAGTTTTCATCGGGTTTCTTTCGGAAAACTTGGTAACAGAATAATGCGACAGTGGGTGATCCTGTGGTCACAAGGTAGGTAGAGCAGTGTTAACAGGTTTAACATTGTTTTAAAAATAAGTGTAAAATGCCCAAGGACAAAATATTTATGGCCAATGAACGATGACATTTATGCGATGCTCCCAGACAGACCTGATCTATGCCTGGCAGCATGGAACCGGTCTACGATAAGTTATATATGAAATAATTCACCAGCAGTTATTTATGAGTTCACAAAAATAGACGAAGCTGCACCAGTGGCTTCGAATGGCCTGGTACCTGGTATTTTAAAAACTTAAAAACTAGATCTTCACCGATGAAATTGCCGTTTTACAGCGAACGAAGTGTGTTCTATAATAACTCCGGTTTGACTTGGAATTATAATTTGAAAAACTTTATATGTAACTAGTTCACCCGCGCAACTTCGCCTGCTCCGCTCCTATTGGTCGTAGCGTGATATAGCCTTCCACGATAAATGGGCTATCTAACACTGAAATAATTTTTCAAATCGGTCCAGTAGTTCCTGAGATTAACGAGTTCAAGCAAACAAACAACCAACTTTATATATTAGTATATATTCCGTTTTATAACTCAGTTATTTATTTTTTCTATGGATGTTATTTTTTCCGTTACCATATCAGCTGGTTAACACAACGAAAAACAAGTTAACGTTCGTAATTGATTGCATAATTCTGATTTACTTATGTAAAACCAGATCCAAACAAAACCCTGCCTCAACCAATAACGTGTCTAAATCAATAACATAGAAGCCACTATTATCCTTATTCACACAATATTTACCAGGGGCTGCAAACGTGGATGCAAATAACGCCAACGCGAACAAAAGAGCAGCAAAACGAGTCATCTTGTACGCGCACAAATCAACACTAAACGAAACTAAATCGAAATTTATCCTCTAATATAATATCCTTCAATTTGAAAGTGAAACTTGTTTTTAGTCGTTTATAAAAGAATTTATGTCGCATTATCTAAAATGAAGGAAACGTAAAATCACATTATCATATGGCTTAAATATCTAGAACATATTGTTTCATGATTATTTTGAGGAATGCGGAACAGACAGTACAGTCCCGCACACCTCAATTGAAAAGGAGGCTGTTGTGCCTGGTGGGCTACTGCCCGATAGTTGATATTAGTGCTGATGTATATGTTCAAATCGCACGGTAAACTGTTCTTGCGCGATGCAGGATTTCGACGAAGTAGTTCGCTGCTAGTTGGATAGATGGCGTCGCGGTTCTTTTTGTTGCGACCTAGATTTGCTCCGTTGGTTTTTCTTGTGGCGGCATTGATGCCGCTACAATTACTTAATTTCACAGAAAACTTCTTGTACGCACATAATAATAAAGGTGATGTTTCTATAGAAATCTCTTTCAGTCCAGCATGCCTGAAAATGGACAGTCGCAAAAAAAAACCGGCCTTGATGCGAGTCGGTCTCTCATATTTTTCTATTTCGTAACATAACCCGAAAAAAACACGTTTCTTGTACTTCTTCCCTTTAATGTTAATTATTTTTTGTTGTAGCGGCAATAGAAATACACTCAGAAAATTTCAACTGTCTACCTATTAAGGATCTAGAGATACAGCCTGCTGACAGACAGACGGACGGACGGACGGACAGCGGAGGCTTAGTAATAGGTTTCTGTTGGTTACCCATCGGGTACGGAACCTTAAAAATGATGTAGAGTAGCAAGGTAAAATCTATATCTTTATTACTTGCTTGATTGCTTGAAAGCGCTAATCTCAGGAACTACTGGTCCGATTTGAAAAATTATTTCAGTGTTAGACTGGTGCGGAGCAGACATAAAACAATTCACTTTGAAATAGGATACAATAAAAGACATATGTACCTACTGTCATATAATGACCCGCGCAACTTCGTCTGCGTCACAACTTCAGCTTTATACTCGTATATTAGTAGTATTAGTATATATAGATAGATATTATTAACATAATTATTTCTGTTGCATCGTTAATTGTCTCACAGGCTGTTTACCCCTGGACCGGTTTGTATGTTGCGTTGCTAGCCTTCGTTGAAAAATTAAAAAAAGCCGGACAAGTACGAGTCTGACTTTCGCACTGATGGTTCTTCGATAGTTCGATCATTACACATAAAGATAAGTAGGATATAAGAAAAAACTTAACTTCGTAGTTTTTTCTTTTCATCTTGACCAGCAAAGTTTATATTCAATAATAATTATGGACTATTGTACAAGATACGAAAACAGAACAGACAACGGAAAGACCAACTTGACTCTTACCGGAGCAACTAATCAACGGGTCTAAAAAGGCCAGTTTAGCAGAATCAGAAAGCAAATCACGCTACCCCTCACGGTCAAATTTTCCCAATCAATCTTGAACCTAATGCGTTAGCGATAAAGATGAAAATGAAATTTGACAGTTGTTGCGTGATTAATATTATGATTCTCTAAAAGTGTCCTTTTTAGCTCCGTTGATCAGTCGTTCCGGTAAGAGTCAAGTCCGTCTTTCCGTTCGCCTTGGTCTGCCGCGATATCATCTAGCATTGAAGGGGATCCGATCAGTGGTTCTTTTAGCCCACAGCTCATCAATAGTTAGCTATTCTGTTACAACATGTTCGTATCTGGACAGCGTAATCCGCGGTGAGGTAGGTATCAAATTCGTATTAATAAAAGTGAGCTTTGTCACTCAGGTGTAAATAGTTTTTTTTTTTTTTTTTATTGGGACAAGCCCGCCACACATTCCCAACCACTGCAACTCCTGAAAGCCAGAATCAACAGTGGCGACCACCAGAAAAACGCCGAGCCAATGAAACCCGACGAGTCCCGGAGAAGTGATTCAACTGTCTTGGATCCTGCAACGAAATTAATCAGAAAAGTACAGCGGAGGAGTAGGAAAAAAATATATATATAATTTCCACTTCCCTCCGTATCAAGCAGGAGACAGAATAGAACTAGGCCAATAGGCACCAAGGGACAAATACAACTGGGTTAAGCCCAGTTGCCAAGCACCACGGATTATATCTTACCACTTAAACTAATGGGTCCTAAATTGTGAGCTACTTTTGATTCCAGTAATAGGTATGGCAAAATCGCTTGAACGCACGGAAATTTGTTCTGGTTTCAACAAGGTCCGTATAGTAAACTACCCCAGATGTAACCTTAATACTATCTAACATAATATTGCGTTCAGTTTGCCAAAGACTACACTCCCATAAGATGTGATGTGCGGATTGTTCGTATTCATGGTCAGCTGTAGAACATTGACATAAAGGCGAGGCCACAAGCTTAAAGGAAAATAATTTACTCTTAAAATTGCCATGACCTGTGAGAAATTGGGCAACACAGTGATCCACCTCCAGCCATGTTCTGTCCAGCCGCTCACGAACAGATGGAAAAAACTGGTGGAGGTGACGGCCTTTGATGGAATTTTCCCACCTACATTGCCACTCAGATAAAAGTTCCTCCCAGACATCAGTCTGGGGTTTTAGTAATCTAGAGATCTTAGCACGGCGGCGTTGCGGTAAGAACTCTGGGTCCGTAATCTTTCTAGCGTAGTAGTACATTGCAGCACGCCGCTGCACTTCTAGATCGACTGGGAGAACACCCGCTAGCACTGGTAAGGCTTCAGTACTAACCGTCCTATACGCCTTGCATAAGAATATCAAAGCCAAACGCTGGCTTTGAAGCAATTTACGTCGTACCGCACCTATGGTGGCCCTATCGGCCCAGCCAGGTGCCCCGTAGCACATACAACCCAAGTAGGTAGCCCCATAAATAGTTTTTAAGGTTTGAAAAGATAGACCCCAAGTAGCTTTGGATATTCTCGTCAAGGCGTAGAAGTTCTTTTTTGCTTTCTCACCTACTGTTTTTATATGATCAATAAATGAAAAGTTATTTTCTAATAGCATACCGAGATAGCACACGGATTCTTTTCTTTTAACGGGTACGTTATTGAATTTAATACTAGGCCAGGATTTAAGGATTCCTTTTAAAATAAGTTGATAGGTTTTATGCGGTGCAAAGGTCAGACGGTTTCGATCGCCCCACTGAGATATTAATCGTAGGCATGTGTCAGCCAAATTCTCAAGGCCAGCACGAGTACTTGCCTGAATGAGAAGCAAGCCATCGTCCGCGTAACCGGTTAATGAGCAGCCGCATGGGAGCGGAAGCGCGAGGAAATCATCGTAGCCAATATTCCAAACATATGGACCGATAACTGAGCCCTGAGGACATCCCATGGTTAGAGACTTAGTAATGGATTGATGTCCTAGTTTGAGTTTCACGGAACCGTTTAGAAAGTAAGAAAGAATCAGATTATAGATGTTTTTGTAACAACCACGGTTTTTCATTTTAAGTAGTAGCATCGGCCACCATGCGTTATCAAAAGCGCCAGAAATGTCGAGAAAGATTCCAACCACATATTTATGTTCCGATAAGTTACTAATTTTACGAACAGAGAGCACCGCGTCGACGGTGGATTTACCAATAGTGAAACCAAATTGATTATTATGAAATTTAGGTCCATTCGGTAGTAAGCGCGGAACGATTAGTCGCTCTAAGAGTTTTCCCAAAGATGGAAGTAGGGTTATGGGCCGATAGGACTTAGGGTCATCCGGGGGCTTATCGCCACTCTTCGGAATAATGCGTATAAAGCCCTGTCGCCATATTCGAGGAAAAATACCTTCCGCAATGCATCGGTTATATACTGATAAGATCGCGTCTCCGGCTGTCTTACACGCTTCTATAATCATTCTATTAGATATTTTATCTTCACCGGATGATTTGTTGAGAGGTAGTTTCTTGACAACGTTTATGAATTCGTCAGTGGATGGAAGATCTGACTCCGGTGATTCAGGTGGCACCGTGGCCCACGCTCTGATCTGTTGGTGGTATTCATTATCATTTACTGATGAATCGTCTGGTATAAGGGAATCAAGCAGAGCATCAGTTGTTTCTTCAATGCCGGTTGTATGTTTATTGTTTACTTTAATGTTTTGAACGTACGCAAGGTCGACAGATCTATTAGCTTTGAACTCGTGGTACAAAGGAGACCACGGACCCTCCCTATCAAGTTTATCAACAATTTTCCGCAATAAATTACCCTTAGATTTTTCAACAGATGCTCTGTAGCGTGACTTGGCAACTCTAAAAGTACTTAAAGCAAGATTAAGGAGGTCCCCGGTAACCTTACGTTTTTTTAGCTTGTTAAGCTGTCTACGAGCTCTTCGAAAGCTTCTACGTTGTTCAACAAGGTAGTCACTCCACCAATCACATCTACGAATATTGGTCATGGATGCGCGACCAATAGCAATGTCAGCACAGTAAGTGAAGGCGTCCGACATTATCTCAGCACTTTCCTCAGCTGACAGTCCATCGCGAGTGAAGTCTTTGACATGACCAGAAAAAAGTGAGCCGAAGAATTCCCAATTCGCGCCCTTACATTTATATCTAAAATTTCCAATTAAGTGTGACGAACCTTGAGTAAACATAGGAACAAACTCGTACACGATCAGGCGATGATCACTACAAGACGCGTCAGGAAGGACACGCCACCTATCTGTCACGTCTGCACTAGAAAGTGTGACGTCAATACAAGATTCACCCATTTGGCTACAAAAAGTAGGTGGTGCGTCTGGGGTGTTATGAATTGATAAATTCATCTCAGCAATAAAATCTTCAACCGCACAACGTCGTTCAGAATCAGTGGATCGAACTTTGCCATACCACAGGGAAGAAGATGCATTTACATCAGCACCTACTATAACTTTGCAGCCCGCGAGCGACCGCAAGACGTGACGGAGATTATGTATATGTGGAGTAACTGGGTCTGAGTATTGAAAGTAGCAGCTCACAACGTAAACCTTAAAGGTAGGCGATGATACTTCCGCCACGGCGCAATGAGGCGTCATGAGATTACTTATAGATGTTACAGTAAAGCCCGAAGAACGCGCTACATAAATTCCGGCCCGCGCCCTGCAGTCCAGCTGAACCACCCTGTGACTTAAGCGCGCGTTTTGGTATTGTTCCTGAATAAGCACAATGTAAATAGTTTATAGTTTATTTACAGAATAGCACTAATGTAATGGCAGAAGACGCACGTGTGTAGAGAATGAAAGTAGCTGCGGGTACCCTGACTCCCATTCACCCACACCCACACACGCACGCGTGCTCAACAGTATTGATGACGCCAATTAACTAAGAAAATCTGTGTTCCAAATTGAGGAATCTTGGAAATTCAGAAAACTTTTTTCTAACATTTTGATCTGCGTGCGTTTCTAAGAGTCTTAACAGATTGGCAGACAGATAGAGAAACAGACAAAAAAGTGGTCCATCTATACTAATATATAAAGCTGAAGAGTTTGTTTGTTTGCTTGAACGCACTAATCTCAGGAAGTCCTAGTCCGATTTAAATTTTTTTTTTTTTTGTCAAATAGCCCATTTATCGGGGAAGGCTATAGGCTATATATCATCACGCTAAGACCAATAGGAGTGAAGCAATAATGAAAATTGTGACGCAGACGAAGTTTCGTGGGTCAACTAGTCAGTGATGTAGGTTCCGTTTCTCCTTTTGAAGTACGGAACCTTAAAATGTCGAAGCTTCTACAAAAAGCTTCACAAGAATATTTATTTGATATAAAAGCTGCTTAACGTCGGTATCGGTATACAGTGTACTTAATTTTTCGAAAGTGAGCGAAATGGCGCGTCTGCTGACAGTGCTCTTGGTATTAGCAGTGATAGCTTGTGCTTTTGCGGCACCAAGTGTTACAGGTACGTTTGCAAAGTCTTATATGAAATATTTCCCCAAATATAATTATTTATCTATGTTGTTGTTTGTACATGTTTATTTTAATATAAAAATAGTAGCCCACCGGTATCGGAAACAGTAAACAAGCTAGAGTTTGACTTTTGTGCTAGATATTTTCTGTAATAACGAAGGCATCCGAATTGATTCCAAGACCTAAATTGATTCCAAGTCTGAACGAGTTACATAGGTAGGTACAAGTTCAAGGAGTCACTACAAATTACGATTTGTGACTGCTAAGATTTACACTTTCTTATTCGTCAAAAAAAAACATATTTAATAACTGAACAGTGGAAAAAAATGCACACTTTTTAATATAGCTTTTCTTATTAGCCTGTAAATACTTACTACATAAAACATCATTCATCTGTATTTATTTGTAAAAAAAAAACAACTGAAAAAAATAGTACCTTATATTCTCACAAATCATCATCATCATATCGAAAGACGTCCACTGCTGGACATAGGTTTCCCCCAAGCGTCGCGACAACGACCGGTCCTGTGCGACTCGGAAATAATACCATGAAATGAAATCTATGCAGGATTGCATAAATAAATGTAAACTAACGTTATTCTGTTACAGACCTCGCGGCCAGATCCAAGGGGCATGCGCAGGCTTCTGAAGGCAGTATCGGAGTAGGAAACATAAGTGGGGGCCACTTTGGAGACTCCAGCTTCAGCATCGGCGCCGGGGGCAAGAGCGAAGGTCAGGGAGATGCGGGCCATGGCGGCAACCACGGCACCAACTCATACGGCGGCCCAGGAGGCGATACTGGCCACACCAGATACTCGTAAAATGTTTTTAACTGGAATTTTTTGATGGTACCTTCATCTAAGAAGCAAACCTGTTGAATATAAACTGTCGTTTTATTTTTCCCTGATTACGGTCACGGCAGTTCGTAATTTTATTCTCAGTCAATTTGAGATAACTGTAATCGGCCGAAAACTGCGCTGCGGTGCTCTAAGGCCGATCACCGAACACTGAAATATATACCTTATTTCGATTGCAAACTATTAAATTTAATTGAAAAATTAAACATCTGCCGTTTTGACCGCCAGTCTGCGGCAGGCTATAATTTGTTTAAATATCATTTCCTCACCGTAATATGGACATGTGAACGGAAAGGCCGCGTAGTCTATTAATTCTGGAAATGTCAACTTTAAACACATTTTGCAACATTTTTTTTAAGTTGCCATATTTCAAAAAGATTTATTGACGTTTGAAAGTCACCCTTTTCTTTTAAGGATGGGAAATCATCAAATGACGACTGGAAATCATCAAACGAGTGGACGGAACAAAAGGGAGTGTCAGAGTCTTTTTGACTAAAACTAATCCGTGTTCCTCCTAATGTCAAAAAGTTTGAAAGAGTTCAGCCGGTCGATTCTGTAAATATTTCGAAGTGAAAGTTTGGGTGAAGTGATCACGAAGTGAACTTTCATTCCATCTTGATTACTTGGATTGACAGCTCATCTCGTGATCACCCAAGGCTTCACTTCGACATGTTTACAGAATCGCACTGCTGTACATTGATGCAGTTTCTTTGAACATCAATTTTGTCGGAAAGCTCATCTGTTTTTGCAAAAAAAGTTACATCAGAAAGCTTTGTAGGCATTTCGGCCACTGAGTTTCGTCCGGTCCGGTCGAAACAGGAATTTCATTATTATTATTTTTTGAGTGGTGTTTCGCCCGAAACCTGTTTTAGATGCAAAGTAACGTCAGACACATTATTGAATAATATCTATTTTACTTTCAGGCTACGAATAAATTATTAATATCTTATCTATACTCTATACTTAATATATTGAGTTTGTTTGTTTGTTTATTTGTTTGTTTGTTTGTTTGCTTGAACGCGCTAATCTCAGGAGCTACTGGTCCGATTTGAAAAAATATTTCAGTGTTAGATAGCCCATTTATCGAGGAAGGCTATAGGCTATATATCATCACGCTAAGACCAATAGGAGCGGAGCAGTAATAAAAATTGTGACGAAGACGATGTTGCGCGGGTCAGCTAGTGATTGATAAAAGGGTAAAGAACTTTTGTTGTAAACTTTATTTTGTCCAACAAACCCTGACTTTTACTTAAATGAGATATAACCTTAAGTGAAGTTGAATTTTTTCGTAAATTTTTAGTGTATTTAGCGTAAAAATACACCAAAAAGTTTGACAATTTATTATTTTAGAGCAAAATAAAAGCACTTGAATCAGTATTTATTTTGCTTGGATATCTTTGGTTAGGCGTAATGAACGCTGTGTTAAATGTAGTGTGTATTTGTCTATCTATATTAATAGAATGTTATATTGGTATGAATACATAAGTTTAGTTTTAAATATGTTTCACGCACTTACGTTTTTATGGTTTATTTTCTCACAGGCTCTTAACTCCTGGACCGGTTTCTCAGTACACGTTGCTAGCCTTCGTTGAACAGTTTAAAAAAATGTCGAGGCTTTTACAAAAAGCTATGTAAGAATATTTATGGGATATAAAAGCTGCATTACGCCGGGATCGGTATTCAGTGTAGTGAACAATTCGAAAGTGAACGAAATGGCGCGTCTAATGTCAGTTCTCCTGGTTCTAAACTGTGCTGGCCTGTGCTTTTGCGGCACCAAGTGTTACAGGTAAGGGTCGATCTCCAGAGGCAGTTTTTTTCGTGTCGGTCTTTTACCGGTTGCATTTTGGGGAATGTGCGACGGAATTGCATAATTTAATTCCGCCAAGCCCGTTCCATCATCGGACCACAAGACGAACGGCGATGCGCCACCGGTATATGGTGGACATCCCACCCATACGCACAAAACGTTTTGGGAACACATTCATAGTGCGTACAGCTAAGGAGTGGAATTCCCTGCCGGAGTCTGTGTTTCCTGATAGCTACAACCTGGGAGTCTTTAAATCAAGAGTGAATAGGTTATTTCTAGGCAAGCGTGCTCCATCTTCGACCACATCCTCGCTTACCATCAGGTGAGATAGTGGTCAAACGCGTGCCTATCAATAGTAAAAAAAAAAAAAAAAAAAATAGAAAAACGTTTTCAAAATATTTTTTTATATACAGTTGGTGTTTAATCTACGTGAAACAAGGCTAGTATTATGAAAAAGTTTTTTTAAGAATTTAAAAAAAAATCTTAAACCCTAAAATCCTGATCGCTCTGGGTTGACCCAACTCCCGATTGAATGAAAAAAATAGTCTTTAACTTTTTGATGAGAAAGTTCATATTGAAACAACTTTTTAGATTACATAACAAATAGTTAATCTTCATAGTAATAAAATATTCTTAGTTATATTAACAATATTTTTGCCACAATTTGAATTTAAAATAGAGACCGGGCATTTTATCTCATCGCTCTGCGCTGACGTAAAACACCGCGCTCATCCCTAGTTACGCGTTATAGACACTCTATTCCCCACCCGCGGGGCAACGCCAGTAGTGGTCCAACCGCCTAGGAAGATACCTGTGTGCCACGTTCCCGCGCTCCAACATTACGAAGGTAAGTTTATGATTGCTCTGGATTTGGTTCTCGAATTTTATGATTACTATGGCACGTTATTTAAATTAAATAGTAAACTTGTGAATGTGTTTGTTATGTGAATTAACTGATCGTTATGATGTTTTTTATGAGACGTAATCACAACTTTCTACTGCTTTTAAATTCGGCTATATTTATGATTTTGTGACTTTTTCTGATCGCTATGGCTGTGATTGCTCTGTCCAAAAAGACCAGAGCGATGATATTTTGCATTAATTGTAAGTTATTAATCTATTTTAAGTTGTTGTACCGGACTGTAACAATGACAAACGATGAACTATGCTTATAACCTTTAATTTATAACCTTTCCTGGGTTTCTTTAGAATATTTAATGAGTCTAAGTCATTTTATAACTATAAAAGACTGCAGGTATTAATGGTTGATTTTAAAAGGTTTTTAATTTTGTCTCATTTACCTAGAAGTGATTTAATTAAGTCCAAATATATGAAACTAGGCCAAAGGTTGATTTTTATAATTATGTTATTTTAGCAATAGTTTTATATAAAATATTCCGTGTTTTTGATATGTGTGACTGATAATATGCCTTGACCTTTTTCTAAAATAATACATTTCTCTTACATATAATCTTGTTACATGTACACTGAATAAGACTGAAAACGGCTAAATAAATAATATTTTATCAAAATTTAATTTTTTGTTTCACTGATTTCACCATTTATGATCGCTCTGGCACCAATTATGATTGCTCTGGTCGCGAAATTTTTGAACTTAAATATTTACATAACTGTTTATGTAAATTGAAGGCCAATTGTAAAAATGTACTATTTGAATATCATTCTTTTTAATGAGATACATAATTACCATTAAATATCAATATCTAAAAAGCACCAGAGCGATCACACGAATACGCCCGTTTTGGAGATTGATCCGTAAGAAATCAGTGGTAAATGATGTATTTCCCCGAATACAAATATTATACTAATATAATAAAACTGAAGACTTTTCATTTGTTTAAACGTGCTAATCTCAGGATAGCCCATTTATCGAGGAAGCCTAAAGGAAATATACAACATCACGCTACGACAACTGGGAGCGGAGCATTTCAGAAATGTAACGCAGACGAAGTTACGCGGGTGAGCTAGTTGTTAAATAAAATAGGCCACTGTGTCGGGAATATTCGGGAACATGGTCAGACCTCCTGAGAGAAGAATCACCTAATAATATGCGCTGTGTTCTTAACCCCATTTCCGAAGGAGAGCCTTCTCAGATGGTGGTCAAGGCTCTTCGTATTTATTATTATTAAAGTAAGCCTGTACAGTCCCACTGCTGAGTAAAGAAATTTTCTTCATTGTTCCCAAGTGGCGTAGCTAGTCCCAAACGGGCTCTATATCAAACACTAGTTGACGCGCGCAACTTCGTCTGCTCCGCTCCTATTGGTCTTAGCGTGATGTTTTATTGCCTTCCTCGATGGGCTATCTAACACTGAAAGAATTTTTCAAATAGGAGTGGAATTCCCTGCCGGAGTCTGTGTTTCCTGATAGTTACAACCAGGGAGTCTTTAAGTCAAGAGTGAATAGGTTACTTCTAGACAAGCGTTTTCCATCTTCGACCACATCATCGCTTACCATCAGGTGAGATAGTGGTCAAACGCGTGCCGAAAATAGTAAAAAAAAACTGACCAGTAGTTCCTGAGATTAGCGCGTTCAAGTAAATAAACAATCAAACTCTTCAGCTTTATATCTTAGTATAAATAGAAGTATAGATATAGATTATTTGGGGGGGGGGCGTTTTTAGGGGTATTGTTTTTTAAACAAAATAAGCCTATATAAATAGCTAAGGTCTTGGCAGGTCACGAAGAACATGGTGGGACTAAATGTACCTATAGCTTTGCGTCCACACGCCGGGGGCCCTTTTAGTCCGGGGGCCCCGAGTCTTTGATACAGTGCGGCGGTGGCTACTCCCCTGTTGTTCCCGTATCTGCGAGTAGGTTCCGAAATTTAAAAATAAATTTCCTAAATCTAAACCGTCTGACTTCTTTTGAGTACGATATGTTTTGAAATAACTATCCGATTTTCCAAAAACAGGCATCCGATTTTCCATAAACGTATATAAGTTGACATTGTTATCACATGGTAACGAGGAGCTCGTGGCTAGATAATAACAGCCGCACGGATCGATCTTCAATGTTAAGCAACGCTTGCCAAGGTTGGTCTGTGGTATCTTAACATACCTAGCTTCCTCCGTGCCTCGGTAAGCACGTTAAGCCGTTGGTCCCGGCTGTCATTTGTAGATCTTTGGCAGTCGTTACGGATAGTCAGAAGTCAGTAAATCTGACTCCAGTCTTGCCATGAAGTACCGTGTTACCCAGTTAATGAGTTGTGGAGGTCTGGTAGGCAGCCGCTCCTCGTAAAATTCTGGTATTCAGCTAAATCTGGCTTGATTGGAAGCCGACCCCAATATAGTTTGGAAAAGGCTAGGCCGATGAGTTATCATAGGTTCCTTGGGAAGTGTAGGAGAGCAAAAAGAGAGGATGTGTCTAAATTCTTATGGAAGAAAACGGGATATGTGCATACAAAGTCGCGGGCAAAAGCTATTAAATTATATGAATGAGTTTACGAAAAACGTTTTTCCATACAGATCTCGCAGGCGCATCCAAAGGGTCAGCAACGGCTTCACAAGGCAGCATCGGAGTAGGAAACATAGAAGGTGGCACCTTCGGAGAGTCCAGCTTTAGCATCGGCGCCGGGGGCAAGAGCACCGGCTCGGGACACGCTGGCCACGGCGGCAACCACGGCACCAACTCATACGGTGGCCCAGGGGGAGATGCTGGCAACACCAGATACTCGTAGAACGACTTGAATGGAATCTTTTTGGTGATACCTTCGTCAAACAAGCCAATCTGTTTAACATAAACTGTTGTTTTATTTTTATTCGTCGGCCCCAGAAGGATGGTATATTTTTTGCGTAAAATTTCATAAAATTGATTTATGAAAATTTTACTACATGTCACCGAGTAATTGCAAAATAAGTAAGTCTACAAAATATGTTGAGAGATAAAGAAAGAAACGATAAATTGTGAACTGACATAAAATGGTGACCAATTATGGGCTCCCACAAGGTGGACCGATGACCTGGTGAAGGTCGCGGGTAGCCGATGGATGCGAGACGCGCAGGTCCAGTCGTTGTAGCGACACGCGGGGGAGGCCGCCGCCGCCGTCCAGCAGTACACGTATTTCGGCTGACATGATGATGCTGGTCATTTTCAGCAATAATACTTCGACGAATCATTGTTGCCTGTTTTGTACAGAAATCTTCAAGATTTTCATTCCTACCACTACCATGGGCACCCCGGGAAACAGTTATATACAATTTGCGAGCACCCCATCTGGATCATTGTGGCAAAACAATGATCCAGATGGGGTGCAGCAGGAAGTGAGCTTTCAATTCATACAAACAAGATGCAATGACAGTTCAATTCACGCGCACTGCAACTTAGTTTGACAGAATAGACCAGCTGAGCCTTGTGGGAGTAGCAATAATGATCAATGAGCGTTTTGCTTTAGTTTTTTTGTCAGGCACTAAGTTGTCGAAATCTTTATTGCCGTGATAGTTACAGTATTATCGTTGTAAAACATTGAGACAAGCAAATGGAAAGTAATTAATGGCCACTGTGAATTTCAATATCATCTGCCTGCCTTTTCCCAACTACATTGGGGTCGGCTTCCAGTCAAGCCGGATTCAGCTGAATACCAGTGTTTTACGTGGAGCGGCTGCCTACCAGACCTCCACAACCCATTAACTGGGTAACACGGTACTTCTTGGCAAGACTGGAGTCAGATTTACTGGCTTCTGACTATCCGTAACGACTGCCAAACATCTACAAATGACAGCCGGGACCAACGGCTTAACGTGCTTCCCGAGGCACGGAGGAAACTCGGTATGTTAAGATGGTCACCCATCCACAGACCAACCTTGGCAAACGTTGCTTAACCTTAAAGCTTATATAATATTTAGAACATAAACCATAAAAATATGTGAAAATTCAGTAAAATCAAAAATAAAATTAAAATCTGAAAGAGTTTTCATGATAAGTCAGTGTAAATACCCCACTGTCAACCGATACTATACAATTTGTCAATGAGTTTGAGCAACAGGAAACTCAAGATCCCAATGACAATTCACAAATACTCGGTCGCGATGTATTTATTTTTGCGCCTTTTCCTTAATTTATGCTTATTTTATGAACCGGTCCAACATGTTGCTCGCCATTATAAATTTATTTGAAGATATAAAGAATAACATTTTAAACATATAAAAGCTGCATTAATTCGCGGTCCTCGTTCAGTACCGAATAAGTTCGATAGTGAGGAAGATGGCGCGTTTGGTGACAGTTGTTTTAATTCTAGCAGTAATTGCCTGTGTCATTGCTGCGCCAGCGAAAGGTAAATCAATATTTAATTTATCTTTAATTCTTTATTGTACACCAAAACAGCTTATTCAAAACACAGTAATGAAAGTTCATGTACAAAGGCGAGCTTAACTCAGAAATGAGTTTTCTCCCAGCAAACCTTTGAGTAATAGAGAAAGTCAAAATAATGTGTTCTGGTGCTTAGTGAATCCTTTACCTAAAAATTGCATATTTTTTGCAGTACTTTTTGATATCTATATTTAGGAAAATAATGTAAGGGCTCATACAGACGAACGGCACTTCGCCAATGGCACAACAAGCAGTTGACGCGTCGGCGACAGCCGTCGATGGGAGGCAACGGCAGGCGTCGTACTACTCCAAACGTCGTTACCTGTCGGCGGTATACGTCATCGGGTCGGCGGCAGTCCGCAAAGCGTCGACGGCTGCAGTTGGCAAGTGCCGTTCGTCTGTAGGAGACCTTTTTTTTTATATAACGGGGGGAAATCCTCATGGATGTCCTCCGCCCTGGGGCGGGCGGAGGGGTCTGTCAGGCTCTTACTGACTAAAACCACCCCGGTGCTCCTTCTCTCACCAACCGGGGATCGCGAGAACTAATGCGACTTCCGTAATCCCCGGCTGGTGCCGGCCCGCCTCTGCAGGCCACCTCGGTCAGCGGGGGAAGTGAGGTGTTTGACGCCCCCCGCAACGTCAAAGAGGGGCGCACGGGAACACCACGCGCCGCCACCTCGGGTCCGAATGAATGGGGGGCGACGGATATCCCGAAGTCCGACGCCTCAGGACCCAGTTAGGGGGGCCGGAAGAGGGCAGCGTATGCCCTCCTCCGACGCCCGGTGCGCCTACTGCGGGCCGGGAGAGAGGTGGAGATCTCCCTCTCCCTTTCCGCAGCCTCCTTTTGCGCGACAACTGTTTCACAGAAGGAGACCACCGCGTCCCAGGACTCCTCGCCGTCGACCATAGCATGAACTACGGCCGGCAGCGAGAGATCACTGCCTACCACAGAGATGAGGGCACGGCGTGGCCCCTCCCAAGCGGCACACTCTGCCAGTGTATGCCGCGCCGTGTCCTCCCGATAGTCGACGCAGTGGTGACACCGAGCGTCCGGCTCCCTGCCTATGCGACACAGGAACCTCCCGAAGCAGCCATGCCCCGAGAGGACCTGCGTCACACGAAATGTCAAGGAGCCGTGCCTTCTCCCGAGCCACAGGTCGAGCACCGGCCGGATGGCCTCGATAGTGACGAGGCCAGCGGAAGGGCGTGAGAGCCTGTTCCGCCATTCCGCCACCAGAACCTCGCGCAACTGCGACTGACGCAGCTCAATGTGCCGCTGCATCAGTCGCTCGCCGCGCGCCCGCGCGTCCTCACGCCACCGGTGCAGTGACGCGAGGACTTTTGCCTCCAGGTCCCGGGGCGGAGATCCGACCAGTACGCAAGCCGCCTAATAGGAGATCGTGCGATAACCCCTGATGACTTTGACGGCCATCACCTTCTGCGACTTCCTCAGAACAGTGATGGTGCCGGCCGTCAGGGCAGCCGCCCAGATCGGGGCCCCATACAGGGCCATCGATCGCACGATCCCCACGTACAACCGCCTGCAAGCGGTGCTCGGGTCCCCCAGATTGGGAAGCAGCGTTGCCAGCGCCCCAGCCGCGCCCAACAACTTGGGTGCCAGCCGCCGGAAATGGGGGCCGAAATCCCACCGGCTGTCGAGCACCAATCCCAGGTACTTCATGGTGGACTCGACAGCGATACGGGCCCCCCCAACAACTATGTGCGATCCCGGCGGTGGCGCCCGCCGGGGACCATGAAAGGCTATGGCCTCCGACTTGTTGAGGGCCACCTCCAGGCCAAGGCGCCGCATGCGTCTCACCACCTGTGAGACCGCGGCCGTCGCCAGGTCTGTAGGAGACCTAGGCTAACTTGCTTATCTAGAAATATATAGACCTAGTTAAGCCAGTTCACTCTAATCATTTTTTAGAAGTTATTTTTAAAGGAAGCAGCCTTTTTGGTAATAATTTTCCTATAGTGACGGATAAATATAAACCAGCGAAAGTGTGTCTTTTGCTTGAACTTCCACACTAACGGGAGTCGGAATGTATCTTATCCAATCTGTGGCTCAAGTTCAATAGGGATTCGCCAGAACTTCTGAGTTCATTAGAGAACTGCCTTACATATGCCATAAAATCAGCGCGAGCGACGTTATTCTTTAAACACCTCAAAAGCTATGCTCCAGAGTTGTCTACTGTCCTGCCGTGCCTGTATCGCCTCTCCCTAAAAACTGGAGTGGTGCCGAAGTCTTGGAAGCTCGCTAATGTGTAGCCAGTGCCCAAAAAGGGTAACCGTGCCGACCCTGTCAATTACAGACCAATTGCCATAACCACCATACTGTGTAAAGTGATGGAAAGGGTACTTAATAGTAAGCTGCTAGCATACCCGGAAGACAGTGACCTCCTCAGTGATTACCAGTACGGCTTCCGTCGTGGTCGGTCAACTGGGGATCTTCTGGTATATGTTACGCATTGCTGGGGCGAGGCCATTGAAAAACACGGCGAAACTCTTGCTGTGTCGCTCGATATTTCAAAGGTCTTTGATAGAGTCTGGCATGCTAGTCTGTTGGGTAAGCTTCCTGCGTAAGGCATCCCTGCTGACTTTTGCAACTGGATTTCCGACTTCCTGAGTGAGCGTTCGATCAAATTGGTTATAGATGGGTGCCCATCGGATAATATGACTATTGATGCCGGTGTTCCTCAGGGGTCTGTTCTTTCTGCGACTCTATTTCTGCTGCATATCAACGACCTACTGCAACTTGGTGCAATCGGTTACGCAGATGACAGCACGGTCTCAGAAAGATACCTGGCCAGTGCGAGAGCCAGCAGGTAGGGTAAATCTCGTTTCCCAGTGGGGCGACGACAATCTGGTCAAATTAAATGCTCTGAAAACACAGGCATGTCTCTGTTCTGCTAAAAGGAGTCCATTTCAGCTATCTCCTACATTCCGAGGTTTGCCTGTACCTGTTACCGATCGCCTAGAGCTTTTGGGCATGGAGTTGACGTCTAATCTCAACTTCGGCTCAACCGTCGAGCCAAAAGCTCAGACTGTAGCCAGGAAGCTGAACATCCTAAATAGGGTAAGGCGATACTTCACATCTGAACAACTTCTGAGTCTGTACAAAGCACAAGTCCAATCCTGTATGGAGTTTACAGCCACTTATCGGATGGCTCAGCACAATACCAGCTTGCTGCAATGGACTCGGTGGAACGCAGAGCAAAAAAGCTTATAGGTGATGAGACGTTGGTGGCTCAGCTTCACAGCCTAGCTCACCGGCGTAGTGTTGCTTGCCTGTCGGTCTTCTATAGACTGTACTTTGGAGAGTGTGCGCAAGAACTCCACGACCTGATCCCACCATCGCCCTTTTACTACCGAAATACCAGACGTACGGCGGGGTACCATCCGTACTTCGTCGATATACCGTCTAGTCGTACCCAGCGCTTCTCTTCCACATTTATTATGCGCACAGCTAAGGTGTGGAACTCTCTGCCGGCGTCTGCCTTCAAAGCAAGAGTGAACAGGCATCTTCTGGGCACGCTCGCTTCGTCATAGACCTCATCTATCGCTTTCCATCAGGCGGGATTGTGGTCAAGAGCAAGCCCATTACCAAATATTATAAAAACCTCACCGTGAAAGCGTAAAGTAACTAACTGTGAATGTTTTGCTTCAGATAGAACACTTCACCTAAGTTTAAGTCATTATTAGAATGTTAACGGTAGACCGGCTGTTTTTTGAATTCAGAGCTTGTACACCCTTAATGTTTTTTTTTTTAACAATATTCTCACGTTTGACCATAATCTCACCTAGTGATAAAGGATGACCTGGTCGACGATGGAGCTCGCTTGCCTGGAAATAACCCAATCACTTTTGACTTAAATAAAATACCCAAAACGTATTCCCAAAACGTTTTTGTTTCAGTTCGGAGGAAGAAGCCTCATCCAAGATATTCAGCGACTTCTTCAGGAGGCAGTATCGGCGTTGGGTATATAGGCGGTGGCAAGTACGGGGATGGCAGCTTCAGTATTGGCCATGGTGGCAAAAGCAGCGGCAAGGGCGACGGTGGCCACGGTGGCAACACCGGCACCAACTCTTACGGTGGCCCGGGCGGTGACTCCGGCCATACTAGTTACGCTTAAAACTAGTTCGACTTATGTTAACAATGCCAATATAACCGTCACAAATGTAAACGTATTGATAGGAAGTTTTACTTGTTTTGCAGACGCTTGTAGCGATCGAGTGTTGGTTTTGGCACAAATCAAAGGTAAATTACCGCAAGCGCTTGCGCAATTTCACACGTTTGTGCACTCGTGGTGAATAACGCTCATTCCGGAGTCGTATAAAAATGAGTTACTATTCAAATGGAAACGTAATAAACTTCTTGGAATATGAGATAACAGGAACACACCTGACATATTTTGTTTTATTTTAATAATCAAAAAACTTTTTTATTAAACTTTAATTTCGGTAGTCGGTGTTTTCGTGTGTTTCTTCGTATTTTAACAACGAAATTAAATTTATTTTATACTTTTTAGTTATTTTTATTTTTATTTGGAAATCTGTTGTATATTTTCGTAAAAAAGTTTTTTTGTTTTTCACTTTATAGAGGTACCCCACATACAATCAGACAAGTCGCAGGCCCAAACTACTGAACCGATTTTGATGATTTTTATAGGTCCAATCGGAAAGTATATCCTTTCACATAAGAAGAAAACATTTTTTCATATTGGTTCACAAATGACGGAGTTATGAGGTAAAAAACATTTAAAAAAATAAAACCTCCTCCTTTTTATAGCTGACACTAGCTCTATGTCCCCGCGCCACCATTGCCTGTCGCAAACGTATTGGCGCTTGCGCAGGCGTGTGGGTTTGGCCAAAACTTTGTGTAGTTTTGAAGGTGGTAGGTCGGCAAGTGCCGAGAATGTGGATCGGCATAAAGAGTAACATTACGCGCGTCATCAACTATATAGAGGTGATATTATGTCAAAAAGTGATAGAAAATTGGAACTCTCGAATTCAAGCTGAGGTGGTTATTTATATAGTGTAATACTTAATACATTATGCACATTCACACATCATTACGAGAAGCGAGGAGCCGGGAGAAAGTTTTTTTTAAGGATGGGTAATCATCAAATGACTCCTGGGTGGAGCCTCTGCTCCACCCAGCTCTCTGGGAGTGTAAGACTCTACTGACTGACTAAAACCTATCCGTGTAAACATGCCCTTTGCGTTCCAGGGCCGCAGTGACTCTTTCGAACAAATTTCTCAACCCTGGCAGGCACTGGCCCTAGCATGCTCCGTCTACTATGCTGACATCTCTTTGAGGCGCGCGTGGAACACGACGCGCCGTCGCCCGAGGCTGGTTCTGATCGGACGGCGAGCCACCCAACGCTCTAGTTACTTGCCCCGCGCCTTCGATAGCTGGGGGAATCGCCTTACGACTCTCGACGCCCGAAGAGCCGGGGAAACCTCGTGGCTAAATAAGCCGCACGGGTCGATCTTCAAGGTTAAGCAAAACTTGCCGAGGTCGGTTTGAAAAATTTTACGTGCTATTTTTAGTGATTAGGTCTGATAAAACCTACCCTTAGCCGGGTCACGCCCACCCAAACGACAATTCTGGATTTTCCCTGATCTGAAATATTGAGCAGCTGTTGATTATTATTTATTTGATTGGCATTTCGCAAAATATTTGGCATTTGTATTTGCAGTTTCCGAAGATATTTTTTCGAGCGCCTACAGTTTAGTGAATGCAAGCGACATAAACCATGCTTTTCGTAGCGCAGGCGCTTAGATTCGATTTTATCATTCGAACAACACCTTGTCCACCGGTTACTTCATTCAGTTTTTGACGGATGGTTAAAACTGTTACTGTTCCAGATTACTTACGTTAACTTTAAAATAGGTAAGTAGTTAAAGAAACATGCCACTGCCTACAATTATTTAATCGTGCCATATTTATTTTATCTCTTTTTCCAGTGGTACATAAGTAGTCCGTAAGGCACCGACCCCATTGAAGTTTTACAATAAGAAAGATATAATTATGTAGTTACATCATTCTATCGTACTTAGTGATGGGATCGAATACATTCGCTGCAAATGAATACATCGATAATAATCGATAACAATCATCGACAAACAACTGCCTCAGTGGTCGAGTGGCTTAGGCGTTTGCCTTGTGTTCCGGTGGTCGTGGGTTCGATTCCCCCGTGAAGCATACTTTGTAAAGTTGTTTCTAGTTTGGTTAGGACATTGCAGGCTTGAATCACCTGACTTTTTGATAAAAAGATGATTCCGTGCTTCGGAAGGCACGTATAAGCCGGTGGTCCCGGCCGCCAAATGGCGGTCGTCAAATAAACCATGGCAGAGGCCCTTGAGGCGGTTTAGAAACTCAGACACCAGGGTGTGTGGGGTCGGTTAGACCTTACTACTCACACGATAAGATCGATAAACATAGGCAAATCTGTTTAATTGATCGATAGGTAGTGAGGTGAGGAATTCGATAGGGTGCATTGTAAATATATTTATACCAAGATTAAGGTATTTATCTATGGGTCTTTGTAACATGAAAATAAATGGTTTGTATGTTATTATTATAATTAGGTGTGTGTGTTATTATTATAATTAAAAACCTTAATTTTTGAGTCAGCTCCCTTTACATCCAGGTGTATGATATCATCATTATTTATATATTTTTCAACTTTCACGGGCGAAGACGCTGGCAGAGCCTTGTGTTTAGTAATTTTTTATTTACTACTGGAAAAAAGTCTCGGGCAAACGCTGATAAACCTAGCATTTAAAGTTAGAGCCACACGCTTGGCACTTACCGTAAACATCAAACTCTTTATTACCAACAAAAGTGTGGACGTGTCGAATCACTTGCGGTAAATTCCCTCTGATTTGTTAAAAAAAAACGAACAGTCGGGATCGGACACAAGCGCCTGCAAAAGTGCAAATCTACACAAACAAAGTCAAACTCCCATTTGGATTCGTGACGGTTTGTTGAAGTTTGGCAAGCGTGTGGCTACGGAATTAAAATTGGAATCTTAAAAGAATAACATTATTAATTTGAAATAAGCTTGAGGAATCGAGCTAGGCGTCAGAACTTGACGCTTATCGACAGGATTGGTCCAAACTAAAGTGGGCCACACACGTTCAATTAATTTGATCGGACAGGCTGGCTTCCTGGGTTCAAACTTTTTGATCAAATAGGAATACGAAATTTTGTATTTTTTCATGCCATTTGTCGACGACGCATTTTTATCAAATTTTCCCACAGATATTCATTCCAATTTACGAACACGATGTGGCTCTTAAGTTTCGTTCTGCAAAATGCACATTTAAATTCATAAAACGTGCGTCTTGCATGTATCTATACCTACCATTAGGCACCAATAAAAAATAACATAATCTTGATGTGATCATAACAGTTTATTAAGTACTTTACTTCCTGGACTGAAGTGAACTTCGACACTGACTTCATGCGCTGGTTAGCAGGGGCCGATCCAGGATTGTCTTGGGGGGGGGTCTTGTGTCCACTAAGGGACACTAGGTTTTAGCAAAGAAAACACTTAAAAAATCACACAACAATTTATTTTCCTTTACGCATAAGAAGCCAGAAACCTCCTTGGATTCGCAAATTCCTCACTGATATCGTAAGGCAGTAGACTACGTACCAAAGAAAGAGAAAGGCGTTTGAAAGAAGCCCCTTAGCTCCCCTGGCCCCTTGGGTCCACCAATGCTGCTCAGCTGGTTAAAGTTCAAACCAAATGATTGCATACCCACGGCCTGTGTGTTAAAATACTTATAGAAAACCATAGAGACTAGAATGGGGCTTCATTGCTGAGAAACCATATTATTGCTAAGTTCTCCTCCTTTTCGAGGCGATGATTAACTCTTTAAATTATGGGCCCAGTAGTAGTACTGGTGCTACTGGGCCCATAATCTGAGGAGTCTCTGTAGGTAAGGAATCTCGGAGGATCGTGCAATGACCTCTAACTGCATTGTTTGGTGCACGAAATCAAAATCACCTATGTTTTCCCCTTCTCAAGTTATACTCGGTTCGTTTTATTCATCTACGAACACTTGCTGGTATTTACTCTATCATCTCAGCGTTTGGCTACTGAAATTTATTAATAAAGGAAACTAGGAGTAGACACTGCCAAAATTCAACTTGACTTTCAATGCTACGCAGCAGCACGGGTCCTCTCGTATCCTACTAATAAAAAACATCAAACTCGCGTGCAAAGGGAACCAATTTCAAGATTTTACGCTCAGTAGTTTCAGAATTAAAAGGGGGAATGGTCATCTTTGGTCTAAATTCTTGAACAACTTGAAAACTATTGATTATAAAATTATGAAAAAATAAATTAAATTCCTCACAGTAAACCCTTTCATTTGATACGTCTCACGATACAGTTTGAAAACCTTTTTTTTTACAGACCGACAGACATACAACCTGAGTGATCCTTTAAAGGTTCCGTTTCTTACGGATGTTCGGAACCCTAAAAATAAAAAAAAATATGCAATAGCATAAAGTCAGACGGTCACGTTCTCATCATAAGTATTTGTACTTGGATAACTTACACAAAAAGCATTATTTAGTTACTAAAGTCACCAGTAAGTTGTGTTTTTTACATTTTAGTTGTAAATGAGTTTTCAATTATTTAATTACCGCTAAATAAATGCCCTTTAATTGTAATTATGAGTCAGAGAACTTGAAACGTTGTTCACATAGCAATCTTTCGAGCGTGAGTGACCACAATAATAAGAGTAGGTACTACACAACCTAATGTCATTGAGCTCGGCTCGGATCCTTTTGTTAGTAGTTTTAGGCACTTGTCTCACCACCGGCGAGGAAGCGAGTAGCCATTGAAAGGGAAAAAAGATATAGATTTCATATGAGTAAACCAGACACATACATTCATAGTAGATAGCTGATGATCACACTGCCGGCGAGCGACTCTTACCTCTAGTTGATCGCAGCGATAAGAGCTATCAAAGATTGTACTCGCTCAGCGACACTCGCTCGGCGATGCTCGCTTGGCGGTCAGAACTCACCAAACAGCGGTAATTTTTACCTATAGTGCGGGCCGGAGCGAGTATTGCGAGTAAAAGCCCGTCGTACAAAAGCACTCGCTGAAAGCCGAGCGTCAAAACTATTGAAACTTTTCACTCGCTACTCGCTGGTCGCCAACTCGTTTCGAGTTTGAAGCTTTACTCGCTACTCGCTGATCGCCGGCGGTGAGACAAGTGCCTTAAGTTGAGCTACTCAACTACTGACATAATGCCAGCACTGTTTGGACATGTCCGCTCAAATCTGAGTGTTCCTCTAAGATCCACCTCAGACTTGATCGTGTTTCTCCAAAGATTTGACGTATGATGGACTTTAAAAGAGACTTTGACGTTTAATTTTATTTCGGTGTTTCTTATCAGGGTAGTCTGATGGCAAACATAAAGTTAGAATTGCCGTGTAAAAGTTTCATAAAACTCGATCTGATGGTCCTGAAAAACAAATTATATTATGAAATTTACAATTATTTATCACCGGAAGCTTCAACAACTTTCAAATTATTGATAGCCTAGCAAAACTTTTCATTATTTTATCTATGGAATCCGCTGAATGAAGTTCAGTTAGGCAAGAACTGCCACGATCCAACACTGGAACAACCGATCATTTTATGTCTGTAAAATAATGAATGGTGACAGAATAATCACGTTGTACTATTTAATAATATTCCAAACGTCATATACATAATATTATATATTTTATATGAAGAGGGGAATGAGATGACGGGAGCTAGAGTACCTAAGCGAGCTAAACGAGTGAACTTAGCTCACGTCATTATTCATCATCCCATTTATGTTAGGAATTTAGGATCCATTAAACCCTTTTTTTTAAGGATGGGGTATCATCAAATGACTCCTCACGCTCTGGGTAAAGCTAGAGGGTGTGTCAGACTCTTACTGACTAAAACCCATCCGTGTTCCTCCTGGTGCCCTTTGCGTTCCAAAGCTACGGCACCCCTTTCGAACAGATTCTGCAGCCCCAGCAGGCACATTCATTAAACCCCTGCAGACAGAATTAAAAGCCCCAAAGAAACTCCGTTATCGAAGTTAGGTTTGAGGTGGCCATTTCATGAAATGACCGCCATATTATGTAATGGCCAGATTCCCGATTCCAAGTGGCGAACTAGCGATTCTAGTGAACGCCACAGATACATATATTACCTAGCCTGTGTTACAAACAAAACATAAAATAAAACAACAAGATAAAATAAAGACGACTACATTTCAAGTCGTCACTTACGAACAAGTTTCGGTGGTATAACCTAACAATATTTGCATCAAAAAGTGCTGTATCTGAAGTGCACATTATGACTATTCTAAATATTTGTTTTACTCTTTACTCTATAACTTATTTTGTCATTAAAAAAGTTTTCGAGTTTAAAAAATACGTAGACAATCCGATTCGAGTGTTAAAATATGATATCACTTTATTCATAATTACGTACGTACCTACTATTCTATTTGTTTACCTACATCCTTTTTGACTTTGACTTTGAATATGGTCGTGCTTACAAACTTTAAACATTCTTATAAACTCCGAAGCTAACGATTATTTCTTTGCAAGAAATATCTAAGTAGGCAAGTACCTACACTAAAATAACAATCCAAAACTCAAAGTTATAAAACTTCACTGACGTGAAGTCTAACGGAAATAATGTTAATCATTTTTGTCAAGTATTAAATACAAATGAATTAATTCTCCTGTTAAGATTAGGTAACAGACTAAAAAGCATTTTTAACGCACCTTGAATATAAAACCACAAAAATAAATTCCGGTCAATGTTGCACACTACGCACAATACCTGACCCATAAAAATTAAAATACTTGTTCAGCCAAATAAAATTAAAATCCAAAAACAAACTTATAAAACCTGACTGACATCATGACATGAAGTGTCACAGATTCTTGTCAAGTATTAGGTACAAAATTTAATCATCTGTTAATATGTGTAGTGCTATACTTTGGAAAACTACAGAGCATTTTTCAACATACCTTAAAATATATTGATGAAAAAGCAGAAAACAGACTGTTAAGGCGCTGTACTCAGTCAAAATAGGCTTCACAAAACAGTTTTTTAGCCAAATGTATACATTTTAGAGCAGCTAAAAAAATATATGTTAATCTTGATCATATTTATGGGTGGACCATTGTGTTCAAAACACGTTTTCGGTAAATTTTCTCGATAAAAAAAATTCATAAAATTACCATTTAAATTGAAATTGTAGCAATTGTAACTGTTTTATTTATAAACTAATCTTGATAAAATTAATAACAGTGATGTAATATATAATAATAAAGGGAACTGTTGTTTTTATTTATCGATTGGAATAAGATATTTGTAAGGATTAATGTATTTAATGATAAATAACTCGAACGAGTCGAACGAAACGCCGCGCCATCGCGGCGTCTTTTTGCTTCGTCTATTCACCGCGCCTTAAAATTAACACCCAAAAATCGCACTTACAAAACATGATTAAACATATCTGTAGGTGAGCTCGAACAATAAAACAAGTTTACGTTTCTTAACTATCCATTTCAAGATTATTGGCACCCAAAAACCTTACGTAGCGTAGGTACCAGTGGGGAGAGGCAAACCTCACGCCTCAGTCGCCGCAACAGAAGAAGACGCCCCGGGCATCGGGACGAGCAAGGCGATTCCCAGCCACCGCCTGCAGACAGCGAGCGTTAGGTGGCTCGCCGTCCGTAAAGAACCAGACCCGGGTCGAAGCCGCGTTGTGATCCACGCGCACCTCAAAGAGATGTCAGCATAGTAGAAGGAGCCCGCTAGGGCCAGTGCCGTCCAGGGTTGCGGAATTGATTCGAAAAAATCACCGCGGCTCTGGAATGCAAAGGACATTAGGAGGAACATGGGTTTTTGTCATTAAAGGTCCGGCACTCCCTTCTGCTTCGCTCAGAGCGGAAGGAGTCATTTGATGATTGACCATCCTTAAAAAGGTACCAGTACACCGAGCCTTTTTTTTTTTTTTTTAAGGATGGGAAATCATCAAATGACTCCTCCCGCTCTGGGTAAAGCAAGAGGGAGTGTCAGACTCTTACTGACTAAAACCCATCCGTGTTCCTCCTGGTGCCCTTTGTGTTCCAAGGCTACGGCACCCCTTTCGAACAGATTCCGCAGCCCCAGCAGGCACCTGCCCTAGCGGGCCCCGTCCTCCACGCTGACATCTCTATGAGGCGCGCTGGGATCGCAGCGCGCCGCCGAGTACACCGAGCCTGCAGTACTATTGTGCCGGTCTATTATGTCAACATTTCACCGTGTAAACGTAGATGGAGTGAGCGTGAAGTGAACTATCATTTCATCTTGTTTGTAAAAATAGAATAGAATAGAATAAAATTTATTTAGCACATTCATGAAACACGCGTACAAAAACATTGAAAATAAAAAAGGTAAGCCAAAAACTAGTGTGTGTCTCACGGCTGCACTAAAAAGGTCCATTTCAGCAATATGTCAGACTGACTAATGTTGTCTGACGCTGATTTTCAAATGAACCTTACAAAGGATTGACAGCTCACTTCATTTTCTCTTTTCCACAGAATCGTACTGCTGTAAACTCACTATGTGAAAACTTAGGTGGAGTGAACAATTAATTCATAGTTTCTACACAACAGCCAGTCGATTCTATAAACATATCGAAGTGAAGGCTTGGTTGAAGTGATCACTAAGTGAGCTGTCATTCCATCTCGATTATATGGATTGACCGCTCACTTCGTGATACACAATCTTATTGTTTTAAAGTTAAATGTCCTTAATTTTGGTCCTACATTTTATTAAACACCAGCGGATGTCACGCGGTTTCACCCGCTTAGTTCCCGTTGCCGTCGAAGTTCGGGAATAAAATAGCCTATGTTACTCCCTGATAATGTAGCTATCCATTGCTGAAATAATTTTTCAAATCGGACTAGTAGTTTTTGAGTTTATTCATTACAAACATACACACACACACAAAAATACAAATGTTTTCCTCTTTATAATATTAGTGTAGATGTGTCCATTCTTCTAGTTTCATGTGATAAAACCGTTCACTTCGCTTAAGATTACAAGGTTACTTTTAGCAGAATGGACTGGCTATAACTCACCTGTAAAGCGAGCACTCAGCTCCATCATCTGCGCCTGACTGCGCACGCGCAAAGGGAAAGAACCTCTCGACCAGATCCCGCGGTCGATACAACGATTCGTAGAACAACAATAACAAAAATAATAATATTTCCTTATCAGTTCGCTGCTAACTGAATAAAAAAGATTTCCAAGTATTTACAAGGCGATATTGAGTAAAGCTTGTTGCTCTAGCCGAGCTATACTATAATTACTACTTGCTATCTTATTTCCACACTTATTACTTTACTAATATTAGGTCTTTACCTATGAAATTGCCGTTCTGCAGTACTGGCCATTTCAAATCAAAATAATTTTTGTTTGGCTAAGAATTCTAATTTCAAATAAATTTTATTTTAAAAACATGGTTTTTTTTTCCAAAAGTAGTCATTTGTTTATTGATTAGTGTTACATTTTCATCGCATTTCAATCTTTTTCGTCATGATGGATACGTTAAAAATTCGAGTAATTATGGAATATGAATACCGTCGTGGCAGCAACGCGGCACAAGCGGCACGCAACATCAACGACGTTTACGGAGCTAACACTACAAACCAACGCACCACCTGTTATTGGTTTGCTCGCTTCCGTTCTGGAAATTTCGACCTGAAAAATGAACCTCGTGGTCGTCCGAAGACTTTGGTCGACAATGACGAATTAAAGGCGATTGTGGAAGCTGATGATACACAATCTACGGCTGAATTAGCAGCAGCTTTCGACGTTAGCGTCAAAACAATATTGGTCCATTTGTGTCAAATTGGCAAGGTAAAAAAGCTTGACAAATGGGTGCCCCACGAATTCAATGATGGCCAGCGCGAAGTACGCGTCGAGACATGCCTTGAACTGCTCAACAGACACACAAACGAAGGAATTTTGAATCGCATTGTTACCTGCGATGAAAAATGGATTCTGTTTGATAACCGCAAGCGCTCAGCAAGTTGGTTGGATCCTGGTTCAGCACCTAAATAATGCCCTAAACGAAAACTTACCCAGAAAAGTGATGGTCACTGTTTGGAGGTCTAGCGCCGGTGTGATTCATCACAGCTTCTTACCAAACGGGGTGAGCATTACTGCAGATGTGTACTGTGAAGAACTGAACACAATGATGGAGAAGCTGGCACATCTCCAACCAGCATTGGTCAATCGCTCGTCTCCGCTGCTCATGCACGACAACGCGCGACCTCATACTGCACAGCAGACGGTCTCCAAGTTGCAAGAACTGGGGTTGGAAGCTCTCCGTCATCCGCCCTACTCACCAGACCTTGCGCCTACAGACTACTACATTTTCCAGAATTTCGATAACTTCTTGGCGGGAAAAAAATTCAATACCCGAGAGGCAGTACAAAATGCCTTTGAAGAATTTGTTGCCTCCCCGTCCAGCTGATTTCTTTAAGAAGGGCATCAATAAACTGCCATTGCGTTGGCAAAGATGCATTGATTGCATAGGTGATTACTTCGATTAATACAAATAAAAAATACATGAAAAAAATTCGTTTAAATTTTTTCATACAAAACGGCAATTTCATAGGTAAAGACCTATTATGTATAGCTGAAGAGTTTGTTTGTTTGCTTGAACGCGCTAATCTCAGGAACTGCTGATCCGATTTGAAAAACTATTTCAGTGTTAGATAGCCCTTTTGTCGAGGAAGGCTATAGACTATATATCATCACGCTAAGACTAATAGGAGCGGAGCAGTATTGAAAATTGTGACGCAGACGAAGTTGCGCGGGTCTTCTAGTAATTAATATAAATATTCTCTAAAGGGCAATGGAGCGGGCAATGCTTGGAGTTTCTATGCGTGATCGAATCAGGAATGATGAAATCCGCAAGAGCACCAATTTTACCGGTTGGGCAAATTACTCGCAGAACAGATGGTCGGGGCCGAAAATTTCTGGAGTGGCGACCGTGTACCGGGAGACGCAGCGTTGGCCCGTCTCCCACAATGTGGACCGATGACCTAATGAGGGTCGCAGATAGCCGATGGTATGCGAAACGCACAGGACCTGTTGTTGTGGCGTCACTTGGGGGAGGCCTATATGATGCTAGTTACAGATCTAGTCTTGTTCGGATACGTGTTATAAAGATGACCGTCTAGCAAAATTCTAGAACGTTTTTCTGCGAAGCTTTTCCTTGAAGTGACGCAACAAATAAAAATAAAAAACTGTTGAATAGATTTAGGTATAAAATAATTGCGAAGAGTCTCCTTATAGATAGCAGGGGTACCGTCTCTATTGTCTGAATGTAATTTCAGGCAAAATAGAAAACTCAGGATTTCAATATCATCAATATCTATATCTAATAAAGCTAAAGAGTTTCTTTGTTTGTTTGTTTACTTGAACGCGCTAATCTCAGGAACTACTGGTCCGATTTGAAAAATTCTTTCAGTGTTAGATAGCCCATTTATCGAGGAAGGCTATAGGTTATATAACATCACGCTAAGACCAATAGGGGTGAAACAGTAATGAAAATTGTGACGCAAACGAAGTTGCGCGGGACAACTAGTACTAATATATAAAGCTGAAGAGTTAGATTGTTTGTTTGCTTGAACGCGCTAATCTCCGGAACTACTGGTTCGATTTGAAAAATTCTTTCAGCGTTGGATAGCCCATTTATCGAGGAAGGCTATAGGTTATATAACATCACGCTAAGACCAATAGGAGCGGGGCAGTAATGAAAATTGTGACGCAGACGAAGTTGCGCGGGACAACTAGTTTATGTATAAAATTATTACGTTACTGGAAGAAGGCTGACTAAGTGACCGACAGACAACGCACAACCGAAACTAGGGGACGTAAAAAGCTGAAAATAATTTGACCGGTAAGTTCCTTGGGGTGTGTAGGGGAGCACTAATGGAGGATTTCGCGAAATGCCTACGGGAACGGGAAAAAACGGGATATGCGCGTACGAAGTCGCGAGCAAAAGCTAGTTTTATGTGAAAAGAAAAATACTGCGATAAGAAACAGACAATCTTTGTATATCTTTCGGAGTGTACCTGACCTTACAAACCATTACCGACACAATATTTACTATGTAGTTATGTACTAGTTTATTATTACATATACAATACATAGATAGGTACCTATTCTGATCGGCTGCGCAACAAAAAACTCTCGGCCACTTCGGTGTGTTAACGAATGAATTAAATATAAATGTATTATTAATAAATGGCAAAAGGGTTCCGCCATACGGACAATAGATCGATTATTATTTTTTAAGATATTTTTTCTGATGAGTATAGTTTTTTTTTTTCAGTTGTTTCTGCCACTGTAGGCAATGGCTTCTCTTTCTTTCCTCCATTCCTCCCGGCTATAGTCAAAGGTGCAAATCCTGTCGATAGGCATCAAGCTCGTCCCGCCATGTACGTCTGTGTCTGTCGCTGATCTGACGTTCGTTCCTGAACGAATTAAGAATTACAAAAGTTGGACGTCGTCATTTAGCTCAAGCTTCATTCACCCATATCAAGCTACTCCATTTAGATTGAGTACTTTGCTTCGCGCTGTTGCAATCTTTTGTAGATTGTGGTCATTTCACACACGCAAAAAAAAACGAAATTTCTGCTTCTTTACTTAAATATTAATGTTGGCATTATCCATACACCCTCCGTAATCAATATCATAAGTATTGGTGAAAACTCCAAAAACAACCATTGAGTTTTTTAGAAGAACTATTCAGTTCTTTTACATTGTGCAAATTCCGCACCTACTTAGATTCACAACAAACTTAACTGAATTCTGCTGCTTTATAAAAAATGTGACTTTTACTATTGACACATACGAGTAACATAAACTTCTTCAAACATCCACTTTCGATGTACTGAAATAAAAATGCAAATTAATGGCATCCTTCTGGCATAACATACAATTAAAGTATAAATAAAAGTTAAAATCGAGTTCCAAAATTAAAAGTAATAATTCACCTTCAGAAGACGCTGAAAGTGTCGATTACAGTATTGAAACACGGAAAACTAAATGGACAAGAAGACTAAGCCAAGTGACATCAGGTATATCACTGTCTATGATCAGTTGTTCATATCATTCTCTACCAAACAGGTTCTAGTCGAAATCCGAGCGGATACCAGTAAAACGAGGATTTTTTATATTGTTATTACCAGTCAGCAATCAGAATTCACGATGGAAAATTCACAAGCACAATCTTCTTGAGGGAGCTAAAAAAAGCTTTGAACAAAACTTTTACAAGTTAGGTACAATCTAAAAGCTATCAGATCTAACGATCAGCCAGCAATCATTTTTATTAGTCAACGTGCATTTATCTCGAAGCATAAAATCAGGATATTTAATTCCGCGGAACCTTAATAATTAATGCAAAAAATAGCGAGGCAAAAAGTGAAGAGTCTAATAAACATTTGTTCGGTCAAGTCCATGACATAAGCGAGTCTGTATATAAGCTGGGTCGAGGGAGTCCGGGGCACAGATCAACATGGCTCGTCTTGCAGTAGTCACGGCGGTGGCCTTTGGGCTTATCGCCATCACATGGGTCTTTTTCAAAAAAAATGTTCATCAGAAAATTGCGTGTCCTACGACTTTAAGCCTCTATTCTTCAGGCAAATGCAGTTAAAACTCAGTGTTTTAATAAGAAAACGACAAAATATGTTCGAAATGTACTATTAACATATTCAGAAGTACGAAAATCTCTGTAATATTGATTAAATTAATCATTATCAGGAAGATGAAAGATGATTTTTGACGTGTCCCACGCAGGATTTGTAAAGTTCCGAACGTAAAATATCACTGTTATCCGACCTTTTGTTCAGTAATTTTATGTAATTTGGCAGGATTATATGATCTAAATTGAATAATAAACTTAATTCATAAGATGCTAGAGTACAAAATTATTTAAAATACACGTTTTATCTTGTCCCTCAAAATAACGTTGATGGAAAATTCCATATACGCTACACTAGTTTATTGATTTTGAGTAGAAAATTGAATAAACTAAGAGAATTTTTTTAGTGCTGACAACATTTTAGAACGCAAATGTCCGCCATATTTGTTAAATGACAGCAGTTTTGTCTAAAAGCGAGAGTGAGCGGTCGGCCGTCACGGAGTCCTGTTCGCATTTTCCACTACGAACTTGATTTTATTAAGTAAGTAATGTTTGTTTGACTTATAACTTTTCATAGCTTATTAGAAAAAAGTGTCTTTAATTCGAATTAAGTGGAACATTTCCTTAAATTGCTTTCGAACTGTTGATTTCTTGAGTTTGTTTTTGTGAAGCCATCATACGTCACGTCCAAAACGCTACGTATTGTACTGGTGGAACACCAAATGTGACGTAGTGGAATTTTAAAGCATGGTTTACACATGTCAATATAGTTTTTACAATCAAAACAGGTTTAACATAAAAAAAATGTTTTTAAATTGTTGAGAGATTGATTAATTATTATTTTTGATTGATTTTTTATTGAGAGAGATTGATTATATTTGTTCAGTGTGCTTAGGTGACGAGGAGTAAATGTCATATTTTTTTTTTTCTTAAATGGGTCTCATAACCGACTTCTCGATACGCTATAATTTTCATAGTGTAGATTGGTTCGTAAAAATAAATAATTTAAATATTTGATGAACGAATCACAACAAAATAATAAGACAACACTAAGAAAATAATAATGACAGTTTTATATTTTTTTTACTATTTTAAGACATACGTTATTAAGAATACGTATGTCACGTTACTTAAGAATTCCTCAAAATGTTATTTTAGAGTGTTTTTAATGACTTTTCTTGATTGTAGATGTACGTTTTAAAATTGATTAATTCTAAGTAATGTAAACTGTGCCTTATAATTCCTAAACGTGACGATTTGTTCTATTAACGTCACTTGTCCTACTTTCATGGTGATATTTAGATTTAATTTAAAAATAATTCTCATATGATTAATACTGTGATTTAAATTGTTTATAATAATATTATTTAAAAGTTTTATGAAACATAATTTTATATAACATATTTTATAGAAAAATGCCAAAGTAGAGGCTTGACTGTGCAATGAAACGTGCCATAAAGTAACGTAGAGGAATAGTTTTCGTAGAAAAAATGTTGATTTTACTTAAATAACTAATTATAAGTTTGTGATTTTGAAGACTGTTCTTGTTAGAATATATTATAATTAAAAGTAATTTTATTTCATTTACCATTGAGTTTTAATACCAATCTAAACTTTGTGACGTAACGGAACTTTTTAGTTACCATCCTTCCTTAAAATATATATTTCTCGTTTAATTAGAAACATATCATATTAAATTTTATTATTTTTTAAAACATAATATAACTCGTTCGCCAATAACTTGTTGAATTTCAATATTTTTCTTTTCTTTCTGGGTGGAATTCCATTACGCAACGAACATTTTTTTTGAAAACCACCCACATACGCCGCACCAGGTATTGTTTGTTCTTATTGTTATAGTTTAGTTTTAGTTCTAAGCCGACCCCAATATAGTTGGGAAAAGGCTAGGCAAATTACTGATGATGATGATTTGATGTGAAAAAAGTGGTTCTCTACTAAAAAAAATTAGCATAAACGCAAATGATATTGTTAAACAGAATTCGAAAAATTTGATGCGAATCGGTCGTTTTGAGTTTTGCCAAGTGGTTTCTTTTTTTCTTTTGGATTCGTGTAAATTGAACATTCTGGACCAGGGTCGAAATATCTGAAGTGTCGAAGTAACACCACATTAATAACACTTATAATATTTGTTATTTCCAGGTCAATATGGTAGCCAGGGAGGAGGAGGCGGCGGTGGCAGTCATGGCGGTGGCGGCGGCAGTCATGGCGGTGGAGGTGGTGGATTTGGCGGCGGCGGCGGTGGATTTGGAACAGGCGGCGGCGGCGGCGGTGGCAGTCATGGCGGCGGTGGTGGATTTGGACCAGGCGGCGGCGGCGGTGGCAGTCATGGCGGCGGCGGTGGTGGATTTGGACCAGGCGGCGGCGGCGGTGGCAGTCATGGCGGCGGCGGTGGTGGATTTGGACCAGGCGGCGGCGGCGGTGGCAGTCATGGCGGCGGCGGCGGCGGTGGCAGTCATGGCGGCGGCGGCGGTCACGGCGGCGGCAGCGGCGGCGGTTTTGGAGGCGGCGGCGGCAGCGGCGCTGGCTTTGGAGGCGGAAGCGGCAGCGGCTTTGGCGGCGGTGGCGGCAGCGGTCACGGCGGCGGCAGCAGTCACGGTGGCGGTGGACACAAAGGCGGCGCCGGTGGTGGATACGGAGGCGGTTACGGGTAACGACACTAATATTATCTTATACCAACTGATCATATTTTTCCCTTTCCCTTAACTCAATTATTTGAGTCCGACGCAACATGTTAGCTACTTCTTTTAGTCTTTATCTTACACTCCGTGTTTGTTCTTGTTCTATGCATTAGGTCTTTCGTTAAGCCATAACTGATATTTAAAGCGTTTTTCTTTTAATCATTTGTATCCTGTATCCTGCCCCCATATAAAAACATAAAGTTTGTAATTCACTAGACTTTTTATTAATTTTGCTTCCTTTGTGTTTGTTTCAGAGGTTAAACTGCTACCTGAAGGCCCTACAGAAAGAAATTCAAAAGCTCAATGTGATAAAGAAATAATTTACGTTTTGCCATACATATGTATTAATTAAAAGCAAATAAAGTTTATCGTTTCTATAAAATAGTTCAACTTTACTTTTACTTTTTAAGCTTCTGTACCCAAAATGTTACCAATGGAAACCTATTACAAAGCCGCTGTCCGTCCGTCCGTCTGTCTATCAGCGGGCTGAATCTCAAGAACCGTAATAGGTATACTGTTGAAATTTTCACAGAGTGTGTATTTCTATTGCCGCTGGAACTGAAGAATTCTTGCACTGTTCGTTTTAATCCTCGTCGCTGGAGGGCTCTGGATCCAGGAAATCAAATAAAACACGTAGCACGTTAGATACATATAATGACTGGGAAATCTTCCAATCCAGAACTACCTACAATAGGTTTGTCATTCAGGTAAAGCTCGATATCGAATTGGTTACTTACAGAATAGACGACTGATCCTACGCGCAATGTCGGTGACTTTAGTTACTCTGGCTAGTGACTTCGTTGCGAATTCTATCCACCAGAGAAACCCCGAGCATTGCTCTGTCCATTGCACGCTGAGCAAACTTAAATTTGTGGACCAGGCCTATGGTGAGTGTCCACGTTTCGGCTCAGTAAGTCAGTACGGGTAGGACGCACTGGTTGAAGACCCTGGTCTTAAGGGATAACTTTTGATTTACGACAGGCAAACGTTTCAGCCTTCTCGACTAAATTATTAAGCATAATTTTTAAGCATATAAACCTGATTGTAGTATTAAAAGCTTTAAACATATCAAGATTAAATCACTGAAGACCGAGACTGTAGCGCCGTACTTAGCTTAAATATATAATTTGTGTGTGGATCAAGGAGTCTTTCCGGACCTTACGTAATTCAGTAAGGTGATACCACTTTTTAAATCTGGGGATAGTAAAGACGCAAATAATTATAAACCGATCCGTGTTTAGCAAGGTATTTGGAAAAGTAATGCTAAATCAAATGCTTATCTATTAACACAAATAACATTTCGCATGATAAAAAGTAAGGTTTCAGCAAAGGACGTTGTACAAGTGACGCTAGTCTTACCTTACTAAAGCACATCTTTAATGCGTGGGAGGACGCACAGGATGCCATAGCTTCTGGATGTTTGGAAATCCTCTCCTAGTGCTCCCCTACACTCCTCAAGGAACCTACAAGCCAAAAATCAGCTTTCTACGACCAGCAGTTTCGGTTGTGCGTTGTCTGTTAGTGTCTCGGTAACGGAAGAATTATATATATATATAAGGATAAAAACGCTTGGCTCAATGCTGGTCCTGTTCCACAGCCACTGGGCGCCTATACTAATATGTTAGCATTTGGAAACATTGTTGGACCGGTTGGAGACTGTGAGAACGCAATATTGTCATTGTAAAGACTCAATTTATTTAGTATTGTATAATTTCATGCATTAACGTTACACGTGTGAGCACTATGTATCTTAAATTTGCGCGATAACTATGAGTTTTGGGTTTGTTTTTGACTTGAACGTACTCTGGCGGTTAGGAGTGTTATGCTCACTCCAAAATCTAGCTGATGGTGGCGTATGCGTTGGATCACTTGGCTCCCTTCAAAATGGTTGAGCCGAAATAGCGCTAGCGCTTGCGCCATGTTTGCTACCGGGCGCTGTCAGTTGAGACTGATCATTTCTCAGCTGCTACAGTTTGTTAGAATTATTTCTTTGAATTGTTTCGATTCTACTCCAAACTCTTTTATTCTGCACGTCTTTTACATCGTTCTCACATAATATGTATAATTTCAGCATTCATGATGTAATCATAACTGTAACAATTTATTATTTTTAAAATAGTGTCCGTGGAGGTTCTTGCACGTTCTTCTCCATAGATATCTACGCTTTGAAACGTGAAAATAGCTTCTTCTTTTTGACCGACCGACCTTGACAATTCAAAAGTGCCTGTAAATAGTCTATTTTAAATAAATGTTTTGAATTTGAATTTGAGTTCGAGACGGTCTGACCTAAAGGGATATCTTCATAATTACGGTCTTTTAATTTTGTAATTTTGTGCGTCATTTCTGGAACATATTTTCTTTCACTAATGTTTGATGCTTTTAATCCTCTACTAAGAGCTTCATTAGCATTTGTTGGTTAATTTATTGCAGAAAATACAATGATCACATAATTTTTATCGGCTGATCTGACGTTAGGGTTCCTGAATGAATTTTGAATTACAAAAGATGGACCTCGTCAATAAGCTCAATCCTTCGGAAATCTCATTCGTTCATATTATGCTACTCTATTTAGATTGAGTGCTTTGCTTTGCGCTGTTGCAATCTTAAGTAGATTGTACCCACTTCACACTTTAGTAGATTGTACCCACTTTACACTTTAGTAGATTGTACCCACTTTACACTTTAGTAGATTGTACCCACTTTACACTTTAGTAGATTGTACCCACTTTACACTTTTTCGAAGAACTATGCAGTTATTTCACACTAGCTGACCGGTGACCCGCTCAACTTCATCTTCGTTACATTTTTCATTAATACTCCTCTCTTTACGGTCGTAGCGTGATGTTGTATAGCGTATAGCATCATCATCATCTGCCTAGCCTTTTCCCAACTATATTGGGGTCGGCTTCCAGTCAAACCGGATTTAGCTGAATATCAGCCTTCCTCGAAATTAATAAAAGCGCTATCCAACACTAAAATAATTTTTCAATTCGAACCAGAGTGGTTCCTAAGATAAGCGCGTTCAACCAAACAAACAAACTCGCTTTATAATATTAATATTAGATATGAGAGTCGTGGCGATTTTTGACGGTGGCGGCGTGGAGGTAAATTTTCCAGGGCGAGGCTTTAAACCAATAAATGAAGGAGCGCTTTAAAGAAAATAGCCATCTGTCGGGCAGGTGGCGTGAAATAAAAAAAAAATCTTCATATTTCAAATTCATTTTGGACTCTGCCCCCATTGTCATCGTCAACCTAGAGCAATCTATAGTGAATATGGCGTCCCCTGTTGCCTGTCACTCATATTGATTCTCGACAACTCTCATCTAGCTGATTACTCCCTGTGAATCCCTTAGAGCATAACATTCATTTTCTATAGCTCGCTCAGTTATCTTCAACATAAGGACCAGAAAGTATCCATGTTTTGAACATTATCCAATTTTAGTAAATATTCAGTGTTAAAATTCGTTTAAAACGCTTGCATACTTTGTCGCTGTTACGAATATGAACCTTAATACACAAAAAATGCTTCGCGGCGGACTTTTATGGACCAGGTAATAGTGAGTACTTTAAAGTCATGTTATAGATTATTTTTATGTTTCATCAATAGTTTTCTCAGCGCACGCCAAATAATGAATTTTGAAGGCAATGCTATTTTTATAACATATTGGAATTTACTAAAGTATCTCTAAGGTTTTAAAATAAATTAAAACCTATGTTACTTCCTGATATTTTAGTTTTCTATTGGTGAAAAAATTGGTAAAATCGGTCCAGTAGTTTCGGAGCCTAGGTATTCGGTACAAACAAACAATTAGAAATCTTTTCTCTTTATTATATTATTGTGTAGAGGAGGAGGAGCTCGTGGCTAGATAATAACAGCCGCACGGGTCGATCTTCAAGGTTAAGCAACGCTTGCCAAGGTTGGTCTGTGGATGGGTGACCATCTTATCATAGCGAGTTTCCTCCGTGCCTCGGAAAGCACGTTAAGCTGTTGGTCCCGGCTGTCATTTGTAGATCATTGGCAGTCGTTACGGATAGTCAGAAGTCAGTAAATCTAACTCCAGTCTTGCCATGATGTACCGTGTTACCCAGTACTGGGTTGTGGAGGTCTGGTAGGCAGCCGCTCCGCGTAAAATACTGGTATTCAGCTAAATCCGGTTTGACTGGAAGCCAACCCCAATATAGTTGGGAAAAGGCTTGATGATGATATTATTGTGTAGAGACAGACTGTCCGAATAGCACCTTCTTAGATTTTCAACACACTTAATTGAGTTCTTCTGCTTTATAAAAAAATGTGACTTATACCATTGACATATGACATGAACTTCTTAAACATATACTTTTGATCTAAATAACAAAATGTAAATTAGAAACATCCTTCTGGCAAAACATAAGATTCATGATATCAAATCAAAATAATTTAAAATGTCACAATCGAGTTCCAAAATTATTAAAAGTAGTAATTCACATTTGGAAGACGCTGAAAGTGTTGATAACAGTGTTGAAAAGCAGAAAACTGAAAGAAGACTAAGTAAAGAGACATCAGGTATGTCACAGTCTATGGTCAAAGTTGTTTATCTCATTCTCTACCAAACAGGTTCTAGTCGAAATCCGAGCAGATACCAGTGAAAAGAGGATTCGATATATTGTTACTAGTTTCGGCTCGCAACTATGTCTCCGTGAACTTTAGGTATAGCTGTTTCTAGAGAGAAATTAATAATCACTGCAATCAGTACAAATACACATTTTTAATTCTTCTTAATACTTTCGTACATTTTTAATTACTTACATCTCTGCACCTCGCTGGGACACCGAATAGTGAGCTTGTTGTTGGCGTCAATAAAATCTATAGCGCCCTCAATTCCAGCCCAGGAAATACTTCGATATGATTTTAGTCTCCTGGTAATTGTCAATCTTTACCGCTCACAATTCCAGTCCCGGAAATACTTCGACACTACTAGCTACCGCGTGTCTAGTTTTCTAGTACCTACTTGTAAATCTTGAGCGCTCACATTTCAAGCCCAAAAAATATTTTACATGTTTTAGCGGGTCTAAAAAAGCCACTTTAGTAAAATCATATTAGGATCATAATATATCATACAACAATTTTTCAAATTCTATTTTCATCTTTATAACTAATGCATTAGGTTCAAGATTTTGATCTGCTTCTGCTAAACTACTTTGACATGTTTCTGGTCTGTGAATTTGGTTTGTGCATCTTTATCGCTCACAATTCTAGTCCAAAAAATACCTACTTTAACATGTTTCTTTTATTCAGGTGCTAGCAACAGAGGCCATGGAGGTCCCGGAGGCAGCGGTGGACCTGGCCAGGACAGCGGCGCTGGTGGAGGATTTGGTAAAGGCGGTGGCGGTGGCGGCAGTGGACGCGGTCACGGTGGTCAAGGAGGCCATGGAGGAGGTGGCTCTCTCGGAGGCGGCGGCGGTGGTGGCTTTGATGGCCGCCCCGGTGGAAATGGCAATAAAGGCGGCGGTGGCGGTAGAAAGCTCGGCCATGGAGGTAACGATGGTCCCGGAAGCAAAGGAGGGCACGGAGGTAACGGAGGTCACGGAGGCAGTGAAGATGGTCTCGATGGCGACGGCAGCAGCGGCGGATATGCTCACGGTGGTTACGGAGGCTATGGCGGTGGCGGTGGCCGCGGCGGCGGCGGTGGAGGCAGTCAAGGAGGCCGCGGCGGTGGCGGCGGCGGCGGTGGTGGCGGTGGCGGCGGTGGTGGTGGCGGAGGCCAAAAGCGATAAGCTGCTACCAGAAGGCCCAACAGAAATAATTTGAGAGCTCAATGTGATAAAATAAATATTTACATTTCGCCTCACACATCAAAAAAAGTTTGCGATCACTAGCATAAGCTGTTTTTTTTTTTTTAATTTAACTTAATCAAGAAAAATTCTTGTGTCTTGTGTGTTTTCTTTAAATAGAAAACCCTGTTTGAAATTAAAAAATAAAACTATTTTTACTAACAAAAATTTCGTAATTAATCAGTATGTAAAAATAAACAACAACTTACATATTAATTAAAAAGGTTTATATTCAGTACAATATAACTCCTCCCCTGGCTCTAACATATGCGGAGATCCTCCTGGGCATGCTGAGGATCAAGTTATCCAGCATTTCTTGGGATGACCTGTCCCTTTCTTGAATAGCGGCTTCCCTGAGCTCTGGCACTGTCTGGGGACGCGGCTGACGGTTCCAAATAGCTCGCTTAAGAGCATGCCACGCGTGCTCTATTTTATATCAGGCGAGCCGGCAAGCCTGTCTAACCTTGTGATGTCGTATTCTTCGAGAGCAGCATTTAGTCGTAGAGCTTAATGTGCGGGCGCATTATCATCATCATCTGCCCAGCTTTTTCCCAACTGTATTGGAGTCGGCTTCCTGTTAGACTGGATTCAGCTGAATACCAGTATTTTACGTGAAGCGGCTCCCTACCAGACCTCCACAACCCATTAAATGGGGAACACGGTACTTCTTGGCAAGACTGGAGTCAGATTTACTGGCTGCTGACAATCCGTAACGACTGCCAAAGTTCTACAAATGACAGCCGGGACCAACAGCTTAACGTGCTTTCCGAGGCACGGAGGAAACTCGCTATGATAAGATGGTCACCCATCCACAGACCAACCTTGGCAAGCGTTGCTTAACCTTGAAGATTGACCCGTGCGGCTGTTATTATCTAGCCACGAGCTCCTTAGCGGGCGCATTATCATCGACCAGTACAAATTGGAGCCCATAGTTTACTCGGAATGGTCTGACAAATCCATCTGTTTTATACATGTCTGCTATCATAAAACCTCGATACGGAATCAAAGGCGTTCTAGCTCCAATAATATTAACACCCCAAATCAGCCTTGCTGAACTGTTTCAGTGGCAGTTCTTTGCCTTTCAAGGTCTCCTGGTCTTCTGCAGACACGGACACGTCGGTTATCTGGATAAGTACTGATTCGCGATTCGTTAACGAAGAGACAGTTTTGCCATATGTTTTCTTCTTCATCTTTTTAATTTTGGCGAAGCCAGGCCTCTGCGATCTCCGTCGTTGACGTTGCCGGGAATTCAGAGGCTCTTACCAAGACCTCTGAACTCGTAATTCAGCCTGGTGCAAGCAATTCCAAATGGTCTGAGTGCTAACTTCAAGCCCAGAGGTGGCCCGAAGTTCTGCTTTTATTTTAGTAGCAATGATTGTTGGGTCACTGGCTGCCAGCAAACTAATATAGCGCTTTTGGGCAGCAGTGCAAACAGTGGGGTTCTCTTAAGCGAGCTATTTGAAACTGTCAGCCACGTCCCCAGACAGCGCCAGAGTTCAGGGAAGCCGCTATTCAAGAATGGGACAGGTTACCCCAAGAAATGCTGGATAACTTGATCCTGAGGATGCCCAAGAGGATCTCCGCATGTGTTCCAGCCAGGGGAGGAGTTATATTATATTGAATATAAATCTTTTAATGTTGTTTAAGTTTGGTTAATCAGTCTTTTTCTTTCTATTAAATTCCTGTTACAATTACATTCTGATTAATTAATTACTCAATTACGTTGTTTAAAGCATACTGCCAGACGTTTTACACCTGCAGCCTGTGGGTCAGGTATACGCAGAGGGCCTACAGCGCCCTCCGGGTTCAGTATAACAATGCCTTTCGGGTGTTGTTGGGGCTTCCGCGGTTCTGTAGTGCGTCGGGCATGTTTGCTGAGACAGGCATAGACAGTTTTGAGGCTGTCATGCGGAAAAGAACGGCATCCCTAATGCGTAGGATACGTGTAGGCTCCAATAGCATCCTGAAGGTTATTGCGGAGAAGCCAGACTGCCCATTTCTGATGCACTGGTCCCGTAGACATAGCTGCGGGCCCGGTGCTGAGGAAAAATATTTAAATTAGTTTAGTGCAGTAAAAACAATTTGGTGAATACTAACATAGTTTGTAAGTCCAAATACTAACACCATATGGATGTTTTCCGAAATAATTTTTTATTATTATTATTATTTTCTATTTAAAGATAACAAACACACAACAATATTTTTTTTATTGATTAAGGTAAATCAAAAAAATATAATATAACAGCTTATGCTAGTGATCGCAAACTTTTTGTGATATGTGTATGTGTTAAATTAATGAAAGCTAATAAAATGTATCGTGAAAAACAGTGATCATATCTAAGACTAAGTGACAGCAGGTATGTCATAGTCATGGTCATAACAGTTTATTTTATTTTGCTTCCAAATCGGTTCAAAATTCGAGCAGATACCGGTGAAAAGAGGATTTGTTATATTGTTATTACCAGTCTTACAATCACGGTTTGCGAGTTGGAATTCGCAAACAGAAATTTGTTTACGTAAGTATTGGAACATGGCTAAAAAAAAGCTTCGAACATAACTTCTACAAGTTATAATCTAAAATCTATCAGAACTAATGATCACTCAGCTATATTTGTATTAGTCTTTATTATCCACCACCGTCTCGATGCATAAAATCAGGATATTCTATTCCGCGGAACCTTAATCTAAACACGCGACAGCATGTGTAGCCAAGTTCGAAGAAAAAAGTACTGGTGACGCAGCAGCCGTGTCACGTGTGTAATATTCGAATCACTTCGAGTTACTTTTGAACTCTACACAACTCACAACCTAGTTCATCTACCTACTTAAAAGGCACAATACAAAATTTTAAAAATGTAGTTCTAACAGTTATTGATATCACTCACTGACTTATAGATCAAACACCTATCCCACTTCCAAATGACTAAGAAAGTTCAAATTTGGCAACCAGCTAGGTAATAATTATATGGATACTAAGGAAAAATTGGGAAACTTGGAAATTACTAAGACTTGAATATTTTTTTTACTTTCGATCAATGGTTGTCCGGAATTAAATTAAATTAAATACACATAATTAAATATACACGATGCACGTTGTGTGGAGTGGGCAACACGATAAAGGCGTGCATGGGAATGCGGGGTTACGTGTCGAAAGGTGAATAATAATTGTTTCTTTACAAAAAGTAAATGAATATGTCACCAAAAACATAAATGTTAAAATGGGGATAACGCAAAATTTAAATAAATAAGTAAAAGTTTATTTCGAATCAATAACACAATACTAAGCACAACAACGATAGCTGCAAAAGTATAAACGCAGCTAACAACGCCCTTCTCCAAACACAGAATGGAATGATGTGTCATGCATAAAGTACTAAACAGGTAATTAATTTAATTTAGATTTAGTTACTTTATAATAAAAACAAGATAAAAATAAACAGTACAAGACTTATGATAAGGGTGTATTTTGATGTTGAGTTTGTGTGGTAAGTGGTGGTAAGATCGTGGGCCGTCCCGCGAATAGGTACTAAAATGCTCTAGCGTCGAAAAAAGTATGGGAATTGAGACAGTGTCAAAGCCTTTGGATAGTTTTAAAAAGATGGCATGAATTCCCAATGGCTAATAATCGTATCTGTCAGTTCCAGTAGACAAACTGATTATTAGAAAGAAGGTTTTATCCCCTCTTTATTTATTATTAGGGACTTTTTTACAAGTGTACATGCCAGTCCCATTGGACCTTATAATTATGTAAAACGTAACAACACAATTAGACGAGCAGCTCTAGAGTTAGGTGACGACAAAATATGATGGAACATGCTAACATTGTATATATTTATCTCAAGCTCTCTAAGTAGTTCCTCTCTTGCAGACTGAAATCTGACACACTCCGTCAATAAATGTATCACATCCACACACATCACAATTCGGTGAATTTATTTATTTCATTAAAAATCCAAAACTATTGAGCGGCATGTGTCCAGATCTCAGTCTGTGAGCTGAAACAATCATTTTTCTGCTAAGCCTAGTATAACAAAACCACGGTACATGAGGGGGCTCCGAAACTATAGATCTACACCAAATTCCTTTTGCTTTTAATTTGTGATAAAAATATTAATTCCAAACTTCATGACATTTATTTTTGTACCTGGGCAATATTTCTATATAATTAGTTCCAATATTTTTTTCCTTGCCCCCAACAATACCAAACTTTGCTAAATGGTCAGCCTCCTCATTACCTATATGTGAAGGAACCCATTGCAACTTGAGATCAATATCTCTTTTAGATAGGTTTTGTATTTTAGAAAGAATTTTATAAGCTATCGGTGCACCTCTGTAACCAGAGGCGCATTGAGCTATATGTTGTAGTACACTTTTGCTATCTGCACAAATTAATATATTTCTGTTATTTATGAATATAATGGATACAATATAAGTGAGTGCTTCTGAAATCGCAAAAAGCTCCAAAGACATAACCGACATATAATGATTTGTTTTAAAACAAGTATTGGTATTATCCAAATTCATAGGATCATAGTCAGCAGCGCCATTACCATTAGCGCTCTTAGACCCATCCGTATAAATTTTATAATAATCTTGATATTTATCTGATAATTCTCTCAAGGTTTCTGCTTTAATTGAATTGACATCATATGTCTTCTTAGGGTTTCTAATTGAGTCCAAATTGATCTTAATTATATTTTGAATGTCAATCCTGGTTACCCATACATCTAATGAAAACATATCTAAAATCGGAGATGACCTTATACTTTCACCCCTAACTTCCTCAAAAACACGAACAAGTAGTGGAGGCTTTTTATTTGCCTAATATTTGGTATGTCTAATAGCGCTTAACTCTGATAATTACTTTATTACTATGTTATCGGATATAGAACATGACTTTAAACAGTATTTAAATGCTAAAAATCTTCTCCTAACGCGCAGTGGAGGAACACAGAGCTCGCACGCCCATAACGTGGATTGGTGTGCTTTTTATAAAATTCCCTACTACTATTAAAGCCTGATTTTGGATTTTTTCTAATTTGTAAATATTTATATTAGCACTATTGTCATATAAAAAGCACCCGTAGTCCAGTCTACTTCTAATTAAAGCTATATATAGCCTACGAAGATGAATCTGGTGGTCACCCCAAGAGGGACTCGTAAGAATTCTAAGTAAATTGAGAAGCCTCTGAATTTTTTCCACTATTTCGTTGATTTGTTTACCCCAGCGTAGTGTTACACCCAAATATTTATAATTACATACACTGTCAAGTTTACTATTATTTATAAGAAACTGTACTTGCTGTTGCCTAAATTCTCTACTAAAAACACAATACTTCGATTTACTTTCAGATAGTTATAATCCTAATTCATCCAATAAAGAAGTAAAAGTATTTAAGGTGGATGCTCCAGGGTAGCCCGCGAAATTCAAATATTTTTAATTCAAAAAATGAATATTTCAGGAATAATCATTCTGTCGAGCTACATGAACTTAGAGGGCTATATTGATGATTAAAATGGTTATAATTCTTTAGATAAATACGCGTTACGGTCGCGGATCGTATTTGGTCCACATACAGCTTCACACTGACCGGCAAATTGCAAAAAACATAAAAATATTTGAATTTCGCGGGCTACCCTGGAGCATTCACCTTAAAGCAATTTGAATTTTGTTCCGACCCTCTGTGATATCTTTACAAGAAAAATACAATACGAAGTCATCTGCGTACTGGGAATACACTTCAATAATATCTCGACAAAACTTATAAGTGGCTATATTAAAAAGTAACGGAGAGATGGGATCACCTTGAGCTAAGCCTTTTCATATCTGACCATATCAATTGCGGATTCATCAGCAACTTTAAGGTGCCGTTCACAAAGAAAGTTCCATAAACATATATTTTTACGAACACCCAAGCTATCAAGAACCTGCAATAACTTGTCTATTAATATATTATTATACGCACTTTTTATATCAAGAAAACAAGCTATAGTTTAGAAATTCTTTGAGAAGCCTATTTGAATTTGAGTCACTAAACGTGTACGACAATTATAGCTGGATTTTCCTCTCCTAAAACCGACTGTATTTGGAGACAAAATTCGATTCTTATCCACATACCGTTCGAGTCTTTTAGTAATCATAGCATGAAATATTTTCCATGTACACGACATCAACGAAATAGGTCTTGGTTTGCTGTTAGTGTTTGCGCCAGCATCCGACTTTGGTATGGGGATAACTCTAATATCACGCCATTGCAATGGAAAATTGCCGGAATAGATTTTGAATAAGCATAACATAAAATTTTACCATAAGAATAACATTTTACCATGAGATGGTAGATGTAAAATCATGGAATACGTAATCTTGTCTTCATCTGGAGCAGTATCCTTTTTCTTTTAACAATTATTTAGCTCCTGCAGATTCGAGTAATACATGTCTAGAAGTGAAGATAGGTCTTTGTGAAACGACGTAGTCTGGTGTAAGATCACATAACATTTCTCTCTTTAACTCCTGAGAACACTGAATATTAGACTTCCAATAACCCTTCACCCATTGCAATCAACGCCACATGTCTGAAGCTGAAACTTTGTAGTCAATATTTTCACACAGTTTCTTATATCATTAGACCTCGCTTTTTGAATAGCCTGTTTAGACGTCAAAGTTTTTCCTTCAAGTGATGCAAGATTCCTTGGAGTTGGATTTCCCCAGGATGTTTTAAGTGCCAGTCGACGCTCAGCAACTAATTTAGATAAATCTGGACCCCAATATTTATAAATTCAGCTTAAATATATTATTTGGCAAAGTACAAAATATAATAAGGGGAATATTTTCATCGGCTGCTCTTTTTATTTGACAGGTGAAATAATCATACAAAACCTGAATATCACCGTCCGCACTAGAAAGGGAAAAACAATCGAGAAGACAATTTCAGTAACCAGTCCAGTTGGCAAATTTGCAGCTACATTTTTATAAAATTAAACATTCTCATAGTAATTTACTTTAAATTTAATAAATAAATGATCACTACCTAGGTTTTCGTCCATAACATTCCACTCAAAATTAATAGCGATATCCACAGATGCAAATGTAATATCGGGTGAAGAAGATTGCAAGATATTATTGACTAATTTAATCCTAGGGGGCTGTCTATTATTTAGAGATGTAAAGCCAAATTCTAATGCTGACTCAAAAATTTGTTTACCTCTATTATCGTTTTTATATGACCAATTCGTGTGATGAGCGTTAAGATCTCCCGCTATTAAACAATTATTTGGAAACAAAGAAAAAATGATATCCCAATCGAATTTTGTGGTATGAACGGAATTAGGACAATGAATAAAAATTATATATTTAATATAGCCACAATAATTCAGTTTTATACACAATAGCTCACCAGATTATTTGAATTTACCTGTATTTGCTGTACATTTAATAAATTATGAGCTACAATAGCAACCCCACCGTACGAATCCTCTTTACCTCTTCTGTAAATATTGTATAGATAAATATTTACATAAACCTCCTCATTCAGCCAAGTTTCACTAATTAATGCTACATGATATTTTCTTGCAACAGTAAACATTTTAATTCGTCTAGCTTGGGTTTCAAGCTCTTTGCATTCCACTGCATCATATTTAGATTGATATTTTTACGTAAACAAGCTAACTCTAAACAAAGCAATAAATCTGTTAAAAACATCTCCTTCCGTAAGTAACCTCCAAACTAACTGAAAACATTGTTCAAATAAAAAGTTACATACTAATTTAACTTTGACATTGAAGCTACAATCGGACAAACACACTTCTTTTAATTAATGAAATATAGTTTTAAAGTCTACATCACGCTTTGAGGGCTCTTTATTGCTTTCCATTCTTTCTTGTTGTAAATGTATTTCCTCTTCATTATCAAATGTAAAATTACGACGACTCTGATCTAACTTTCTTTTCTCCTTCTTTTGTTTTCTTACAGGCATACCCAGAATTAGTGAATCTTCCATGCTTTGTTCTCCTCTGACTTCGCTATTATTATTTTGTTCACTTCTTTCCGGAATTTGTTTCTCTGGCCGAGCTTCTGTGACTAAAATATCTCTATACGAAGGTTATTTTATCTGTAGTCTAATGTTCAACTGGTGCTTTTCTTCCCTCTAAATATGTGGACAGGGCTTTTCGGTACGTAATATTTTTACACACATTATTTCTTGAACTTTTTTTTCTTTAATAAATACGGGACATGATTTTTCTAATGCCATATAAGGCATCTTGCAATTTATACATTTGTAGTTAGTGGTATCACAATTGCTATGTTTAAATCTACCTGTTTAACAACACCATAGGATAAATTGACTTCATCTATAAATTTGCACCTGTACCCCATATCTTGAAACTTTTGACAGTTAACCAGTTTTTTAGCGTTCTCTCTATCTTCAAGTTCCAAAATTATCTTGTACGCATTTTTATTCTGTATTTTGTTAATGTTTATGATGTTTTCTGACTTTAATAATTTAGCTAAACCAAATTGTTTTGGCAATACTGTTTCTTTTCCTATAATGCTCACTAAATTACCCTGCAATTGTGTACAATTGCAAGGTAATGTAGTCTAAGTAGGGTAGTAATCTGATACTAGTTTAAAGAAGTGTACTTCTTTAAACCAGTATCAGACTTCCTAAATTATCTCCTTGCTAGCTTTTGTTTCCTCTTCTAACGGTTATAAATCCATCATCGTCTTCTATAATCTCCTCACTATCCTCTCTAACTCATTTTTCTGGAACCCTCTGCTTTTCGATTGGAGTACTACAGCTCCCCTCCATTATGCATGGATTAACTTGTTGCTCACTTTCTTTTAATATTTCTTCCTCTATAATGTCACTTCCACTCGATTCACAAACGAAATCCGTCACTCTATCCATTATCAGTAAAAATTTGGATAATACAATGATACGTGTGATAGATGAAAAAAAAGTCAAGAACAGAAATATTAGGTCTTTACCTATGAAATTGCCGTTCTGCAGTACTGGCCATTTCAAATCAAAATAATTTTTGTTTGGCTAAGAATTTCAATTTCAAATTAATTTTATTTTAAAAACATGGTTTTTTTTTCCAAAAGTAGTCATTTGTTTATTGATTAGTATTACATTTTAATTGCATTTCAATCTTTTTCGTCATCATGGATACGTTAAAAATTCGAGTAATTATGGAATATGAATACCGTCGTGGCAGCAACGCGGCACAAGCGGCACGCAACATCAACGACGTTTATGGAGCTAACACTACAAACCAACGCACCACCTGTTATTGGTTTACTCGCTTCCGTTCTGGAAATGTCGACCTGAAAAATGAACCTCGCGGTCGTCCGAAGACTTTGGTCGACAATGACGAATTAAAGGCGATTGTGGAAGCTGATGATACACAATCTACGGCTGAATTAGCAGTAGCTTTCAACGTTAGCGTCAAAACAATATTGGTCCATTTGCGTCAAATTGGCAAGGTAAAAAAGCTTGACAAATGGGTGCCCCACGAACTCAATGATCGCCAGCGCGAAGTACGCGTCGAGACGTGCCTTGCACTGCTCAACAGACACACAAATGAAGGAATTTTGAATCGCATTGTTACCTGCGATGAAAATTGATTCTGTTATATAACCGCAAGCGCTCAGCAAGTTGGTTGGATCCTGGTTCAGCACCTAAACAATGCCCTAAACAAAACTTACCCCTAGAAAAGTGATGGTCACTGTTTGGTGGTCTAGCGCCGGTGTGATTCATCACAGCTTCTTACCAAACGGGGTGAGCATTACTGCAGATGTGTACTGTGAAGAACTGAACACAATTATGGAGAAGCTGGCACATCTCTAACCAGCACTGGTCAATCGCTCGTCTCCGCTGCTCCTGCACGACAACGCGCTACCTCATACTGCACAGCAGACGGTCTCCAAGTTGCAAGAACTGGGGTTGGAAGCTCTCCGTCATCCGCCCTACTCACCAGACCTTGCGCCTACAGACTACTACTTTTCCCAAAATTTGGATAACTTCTTGACGGGAAAAAAATTCAATACCCGAGAGGCAGTACAAAATGCCTTTGAAGAATTTGTTGCCTCCCGTCCAGCTGATTTCTTGAAGAAGGGCATCAATAAACTGCCACTTCGTTGGCAAAGATGCATTGATTGCGTGGGTGATTACTTCGATTAATACAAATAAAAAATACATGAAAAAAAATCGTTTAATTGTTTTCATACAAAACGGCAATTTCATCGCGCCGCACTGAGAAAGAAGTTTAGATTTGCTAATAATTTTATTAGCGTGATTGTCGACTTAAGAGGCAAAAAATTGAGATCTAAATTGGGGTCAAGTTCTTTAGATAGTCCTGAAATAAGTTAAATTAAGGCTCAAGATTTGGCTACGTTGTATAGAAGAACTAAGCCATTGTTTTAAACTGTTTAGTATAGCACCTCCTTGGAGAAACAACAAACTTAACTAAATTCTTCTGCTTTATAAAAAGAAACTCTGACTTAAACAATTGACACATGCCATAAACTTCTGAAAACATCTACTTTTGAGGATATAAATAAAAAATTGCAAATGAAAAATTTCTTCTGGCATAACATAAAACTTATTAAAGCAAACCCAAAAATAATTTAAAATGTCAAAATCGAGCTCCACTAAAAGCAATAATTCATCTTCAGAAGACGCTGAAAGTATTGATTACAGTGTTGAAATACGGAAAGTTAAATCAACAAGAAGACTAAGCAAAGTGACAGAAGGTATGTCCGAGTCTATGGTCAAAGTCGTTTATTTGATTTTCTTCTAAACAGGTTTTAGCCTAAATCCGGACCATAGAAAAGAGGGTTTTATTTTGTAGAATTTTGCTTCCTAAATCTTAAGAAAGGTGCTGGTAGCTGAAAAAAATCTTTGAACAAAAAGATTACTTATTACTTAGTTTGGTGCAATCTAAAAGCTATCAGAACTAACAATCAGCCAGCAATCACTTTTATTAGTCAAATCAACCTATATGCATAAAATAAAAAATAAATATTTAATTCCACGGAACCTCAAAAATTAATACTAAAAATAGCGAGGCAAAAGGTGAAGAGAACATAAACATTTGCTCGTTCAAGTCCATGACATAAGCGAGTCTGTATATAAGCTGGGTCGAGGGAGTCCGGGGCACAGATCAACATGGCTCGTCTTGCAGTAGTCACGGCGGTGGCCTTTGGGCTTATCGCCATCACATACGCCGCACCAGGTATTGTTTGTTCTTATTGTTATAGTTTTTTTTTTTTTTTTAACATTAGAAGAGGAAAAAATGTGGGTTTCTAATAAGGAAAATTAGGTACAATTAATAAACGCAAATTATATTGTTAAACGGGATTCGAAAAATTAGATGCAAATTGGTCGATTTGTGTTATAATAAGTGGTTTCTTTATGACTTTTGGAGCTATACCTTTTGTTTTGGAGTATACTCGTGTTGATTGAACATTATGGACCAGGGTCAAAATACTTGACTTATGTTTTGGCGATGACCCGACTGAATTTTACGACCTTAATGAAAACTGAACGTTCATTCAATGAATTGATAATTATACTCATATGATCCTAAGATTCGATGATAAAACTTGATTTGAAAATGACATTATTTCTAAAACTTATGACATTTGTAATTTTCAGGTAAATATGGAGGCGGTGGTCGTGGAGGAGAAGGCGGTGTAAACGGCGGCGGGGGCGGCGGCGGTGGTGTCTACGGTAGCGATGGTGGCTCCGGCGGCGTTGATGGCGGCGGCGGTGGCGGTGGAAACCTCGACTATGACGGTGGCAGCAGCGGTGGCCTCGGAGGCAGCGGTGGTAGACCTGGCCAGGATGGTGGTGCTGGCCAGGATGGCGGCAATGGCGGACCCGGTCACGGTGGTCACGGAGGCCATGGAGGAGGTGGTCACGGAGGCCATGGAGGAGGTGGTCACGGAGGTCCTGGAGGCCATGGAGGTGGCTCAAACGGCGGCGGCGGTGGCAACGGCGGCGGTGGCGGTGGCGGTGGTGGCGGTGGTGGCGGTGGTGGCGGTTACGGGTAAAGACTAATTTATCTAATACCAACTCACCATCATTGTTCTCTTGCCCTTATCTCAATTATTATTTGGGTTCGGCGCAACATATTTTTATCCCTATTCGTCTTTTATCTCATTATACTAAATTTTTGTTCTTTGTTCCATGCATTACATCTTTTTTTAAGCCATAACTACTCTTTAAAGCTTTCTTCTCTTTTGACGTTAGTGTAATCTTGTTCTTTAAAATCAATTCTAAATCCTGTCCGCATTTAAAACAAAGGTTGTAATTCACTAGACTGTTTTATTAATTTTGCTTCCTTTGTGTTTGTTTCAGACGTTAAGCTGCTATCTAAGGGCCCTTTCGAAAGAAATTACTCAAAAGCTCAATATGATACAACAAAGAGTTTACGTTTCGCCATACAAATGTATTAATCAAAATCAATTAAAGTTTATCGTTTTTATAAAATACTTAACCATTATTTTTAATTTTTAATATAACTTTTATATCCATACTCTTATTTTTACCTCGTACGACAAACAACATACTTACTTACTTCGGTAACAATCATCAGACAATGTGTCTAGGAGGAATATCTTCGTAAACATGGTGACACTAGTGTTGTTGATGCTTTCAATCCTCTGCTAAGAGCTTGTTCGTTAAATTAAAGCAGAAAATACAGCGATCATAATTATAAGACTATGTGACAGCAGTCTGTAGTCAGAATATTTTATTTTATTTTGCTTCCAAATAGGTTCTAGCCGAAATCCAAGCAGATACCAGTGAAAAGAGGATTTGTTACATGGTCAATACTAACAGTCTTTCAATAACGATTTACGAGTTGAAATTCACAAGCAGAAGCTTGTTTACGTAGGTATAGGTACCTAGCTAAAAAAAGTTCACACATAAGTAAATCTAAAATCTATCAGAACTAACGATCAGCCAGCTATATTTGTTATTAGTCCACGTCTAAGAAAAATAACTAACAATCTACCAGTAATCATTGTTATTACCTAGGCAACATCTATATTCATCTTTGTCTCGTTGCATAACTTCTGGTAATTTTAAGGAGGGTTTTCAGGAAAATTTACTCCACCAGTTGACGCAATATAGGCGAGAATGGGACGGACGTCGCAGCGCTGCCACCTGGTGCTCGACATTTCAGAAATTTCCTCATTCCGCGGAAACTTAATCTAGACTCGCAGCAGCGTGTGCAGCCAAGTTCAAAGGAAAAAGAACAGGCGAAGCAGCAGCCGTCTGTAATAATACACACGTTTCGAGCTAATTTTTACCTCTTTACAACTCGAAGTCATTGGCCAACTTCTATAAAATCGTTGGTTTCTAAGGGCATGTGCTGAATAGAGCTGCATGAGTGTGAGTATTCCCTTAATAAGCGTTTAAAAACGAAACATGACTTTAGATGAATTTGTTTCTTTTCGAGCATCTTGTCCACGCGAAGCCGGGAAATGGACAAATTCCTTAAGAAGAGCAAGATATGGTCTTAGCCATATTTCTAGGCTTAGGTGGTACTGGATCTTAAAGTGGCGCCCCGTCAAATATAAAACGTGTGCTTTTTATGCTCACCTGTGATACATTATAAAATTCATTTAAGTATCATTCAGGTGAAAGATTTTTCGTGTCTATAGATCATAGATATACTGTTTTTTTTATATTTCTATGCTATAAATTGAATCAGACTAACCAAATATTTTAGGAGTTGGCGTATTTTAAGGTTTTGGTTTGTTTCACCCCCGGCCAAATACCCGTAGGAAAGCGCTGCGATAAATTACAAAAAAAGGAAACTCTTCGCTATGGTAATGATTTATGGCTCAAGCCAAAGTTCTTCAGATAGGCTATGTTATCGACTTAAGCAGAAAAAGTTGCAGCATCAACCAGATTTAGAATACCTCGCTCGCTTCGACAAACCTGGCACCCTGCTATGGATATGTTAAATTACGAAAATCTGACAGCTCCGATTTGAAAAAAAGTGACGCAGGTCCTTCCTACAAGAGCTCCACGGAGCATCTGACGAACTGAACAAACGAGAGAGATGCAAATACTTTTGCAAGGCAAAAGATGAGATGACGATAATAAGAGCCTAGCTTGGAATAAAAAAAAACGTAACCACAACACAGGCGTGTCTATTTACCGCAAAAAGGAGTCGTTTTGACCAAGCTCCTACTTTTCGGGGTGCTGTCTGTTCCTGTGACCGATCGGCTCGAGCTCCTAGGCATTGGGTTGACATCCAGTCTCAACTTCGGCGCCGACATCGAGTACAAAGCCCAAACTGCGGCCAAGAAGCTGGGCATTCTAAATAGGGTGAAGCTATACTTTAGGCCTGGACAGCTTTTAACCCTATACAAAGCACAATTCCGATCCTGCATGGAGTATTGTAGCCACCTTTGGGATGGCTCAGCTAAGTATCAGCTGGCCGTGCTTGACTCGGTGGAACGCAGAGCTAAGAGGCTCATTGGCGACGTAAAACTGGTGGATGCCAAGCTATATAGCTTGGCTCATCGCCGTAAGGTTGCCTGCTTCGGTGAAGCACGAAGAACTCCACGACCTCATCCCACCGGCCCCCTTCTACCATCGGACATCCAGACGCACTGCATCTTACCATCCCTACCTTGTAGCTATTCCACCAATTCGCACTAAGCGTTTTCAAATGTCTTTTATAATGCGCACAGCAAAGGAGTGGAACTCTCTTTTAAAAGCTTCGAAAAGCTTACAACCCTAATCTCTTCAAAGTTAGAGTGAACAGGCTCCTTCTGGGTAGGCTCGCTCCATCGTAGACTTTGTCTCTGTCATCTCTGACTAGAGTCAAGAGCTAACCCATTACAAATAAAAAAAAAAAAACGCCATAATATTTTTTGGATTTGATAACATAAAAGTATTGTTAAAGTTAAATCTGTTCAGTTCAACTGAACAGATTTAACTTACGATACGTTAAAACGAAAAACGGCTTTATACTGATTGAATCACCTTAGCCCCCTGCCTCGTGTAGAGATTCTATATCAGAGGCAAAAGATATCTTGTCGTTTTACGGTTAAAAATGTGACAGTTGCTAGATGCAAGAGCGAGCTAAGGAAGCTTTAAAATATAAATTTGCATCCCTCAGATAGGTCGCCTACATTTTATTTTTTATACAAACATGATATAAAAGGGTGCTTGCCTAGAAAAGTATGGTAGTAATTGTTTCAAGAAAAAAAAAATACTTTGTCAAAAAACTCGATGGCTAAAAACAACCAAAAAGTTCGAAACAAGTCGCTTTTCAAGCAGTCTGATGCAATCAATAGTCAAAGTAAATATTTATTTCCTACTTATTAGTGAGTTACATTTTTGGAATCGTCTCCTGAAACCCTTTATCTTGACATCCCACTCGATAGGTTTTGAAAATTTAAAAAGAAATTGAATGCATTATATGGTGCCAAAAATAAGCCATTTTAGTTTTTATATACTCAGTGTCAGGCACTTGTCTCACCGCCGGTGATCAGCGAGTAGCAAGTAAAGCTTCAAAAACGAAACAGTTGGCGATCAGCGAGTGAAAAGTTTCGATAGTTTTGACGCTCGGCTTTCAGCGAGTGCATTTGTGCGACGGGTTTTACTCACTATACTCGCTCTGGCCCGCAATATAGGCAGAAATTACCGCTGTTTGGTAAGTTCCGACCGCCAAGCGAGCATCGCCGAGTGAGTATCGCCGAGTGAGTATCGCTGAGCGAGTACAATCATTGATAGCTCTTGTCGCTGCGATCTACTAGAGGTAAGAGCCGCTCGCTGGCAGTGAAAACAGCCAGCTATCGACTATGAATGTATGTGTATCTTTTACTCACACGAGATCTATATCTTTTATCCCTTTCCTCAGCGAGCAAAATGGTCGATAGCTACTCGCTTCATCGCCGGCGGTGAGACAAGCGCCTAACTCCCACAATCAAGAGGAATCAAACGATACCTCTCAAGCTAATATCAATCGAACCGTTTAAGCCGCAGAGCGTGCCAAACAATTATACATACATACATACGCAGGCGGGTACATACAGGGTAAATAGGTTGCTCGCCACCCTCATTGTCTGCCGCTCTGGGCAATGTCAGTCAGTCTTTTAGGCATTCTTTTAGGTTTATCAAAACTGATAAAAAAGACAACATTCCACGATTTGTTTTACAAGCGAACCGCCAATGTGATGAAAATCACAGTTTTTATTAAGCTGCTATGGTCGATTTTGACGCCCCCAACTGCAACGTGACGGCGCTCGTTGGGGTCGCACCGCTCCCACCTATCGCACCTCCCTGGAGCCGCCACTGATGTTGACCACGCCACTGACCTTTCAATATAGACTAAATAAACTGTAACTTTCGTATAACATAAAGATATCTATATCTTATATTTACGCCAAATATAAGATAACTTGTATGTGAAAACTAGCCAAGTCGAATCATAGCCTTAATTTATCTTTTTTCAGGAGTATCTATAGAACTTGGCACCTATTTAGATCTCAATTCTTTTGTCGCTGAAGTCGACAGTCACGCATATTATTAACATTGAGTTTGACTCGCTTTGGGATAATTGTTACAAAAAATAGCGAGGCAAAAACTTAAGAGTCTTATAAACATTTGTTCGTTCAAGTCCATGACATAAGCGAGTCTGTATATAAGCTGGGTCGAGGGAGTCCGGGGCACAGATCAACATGGCTCGTCTTGCAGTAGTCACGGCGGTGGCCTTAGGGCTTATCGCCATCACATACGCCGCACCAGGTATTGTTTTATTAATACATTGTCTTATTTATGCTATTTTTTCCTTAGTGAAAGGAAAAATAGCATAAAAAAAAACAAATAAGTTAAACGGGATTCAAAAAATTTGATGCAAAAATTTGGTGCTACTGCACGCGGTCTAGCGGTCAAAGTTCCGAGTTCAGCGTTCCGCGTCACTGTAATCTATGCTGTGGTTTAGAATCCTCCACACACAAAAGCAATTGGACCGCGACGGTCAAAGCGAACTCGAGTTCTGTCAGAGTTCTATTTTTTGCAATAGCTGGAAGTTCACGATGTCCAACAAAATCTAAAACTTTATTGAATTAGTGAGAGAAAAACGTTTTCTTTATGATTTGCGAGACATTAGGTTTAGAGTCACATTTGGGTTTCAGTAAAAAGAGCGTGTGTCAAGTTATCATTGCTTAAGATTACTGAACTCTAGATTTTTAGACTGCTCGCAGTGTGCGAAAGTGTGGACGCGGAACGCAGAACTCGGAACTCTAACCGCTAGACCACGCGCTTTGGGGTCGGCGCCTAAGTTAAACGGGATTCAAAAAAAAAATGCAATTTGGTCGGTTTATGCTTTTCTAAAGGACCGAACACACCGCCAATGCGGTCTGCTGTTAACACAAGCACACACAGCAAACAGTCTAGAAACCTGTGTTCAGTAATCTTTAGCAGTAATAACACGTCCCAAACAAATGTCTCGCAAATCATAAAGAAAACATTTGTCTCTCACTAATTCAATAAACTTTTCGATCTAGCCAGACATGACAGCGTTTGCAAAAAATGGAACGCTGATAGAACGCGCGTTCATTTTGATCGTCGCAGTCTAACAGTTTTGTGTGTTCTAAGCGACCGCATACATTACAGTGAACGCGGAACGCTGAACTCGGACACCTGAACGCAAGACCATGCGCAGTGAGAAGATTTGTGTAGATTCAACATTCTGAACCAGCGCCGAAGTACTTGATTAAAGGTGACGTCACCAGAGCTTGATTTGAAAGTAACTTACACTATAATTCTAATACTTTTTGTGTCATTTGTAATTTCCAGGCGGATATGGAGGAGGTAGTAAGGGAAGAGGAGACGGTTCCGGTGGCGGCTCTGGCGGTGGCTCTGGCGGTGGCTCCGGTGGCGGCTCCGGTGGCGGCTCCGGCGGTGGTAGCGGCGGCGGTAGCGGCGGCGGCTCGGGTGGTGGCTCGGGCGGTGGCTCAGGGGGCGGCTCAGGCGGCGGCTCAGGCGGCGGCTCGGGCGGCGGCTCAGGCGGCGGCTCGGGCGGTGGCTCGGGCGGTGGCTCCGGCGGTGGATCAAGCGGCGGCTCCGGCGGCGGCGGTGGCTCCAACGGTGGTGGTGGCGGCGGCGGTGGCAGTAATGGCGGCGGTGGCGGCGGTGGAAAGTACGGCCATGGAGGTGGCAGCAGCAGTGGTAGTCTCGGAGGCGATGGCAGCGGTGGCGGACACGGTCACGGCGGTCACGGAGGACACAGCCATGGAGAAAGTGGTTCTCATGGAGGCAGCGGCGGAGGTGGCCACAGCCACGGCGGCGACGTTGGCGACGGCGCGGGCGTAGGCGGCGGCAGCGGTGGTGGCCACAGCCACGGCGGCGGTGTTGGCAACGGCGTTGGCGGCAGCAGCGGAGGTGGCCACAGCCACGGCCACGGCATTGGCGATGGCGTTGGCGGTGGTAGCGGTGGTGGACACAGCCACGGCCACGGCATTGGCGACGGCGTTGGCGGTGGCAGCGGCGGTGGTAGCGGCGGTGGCAGTGCCGGTGGCAGCGGCGGTGGCAGCGGCGGTGGTTACAAGAAACCAGGCGCTTATGGGTAAAGACTCTAATCTAATATATCTTCTACTAACTCATCATCATTGTTCTCTTGCGCTTATCCCAATTATTTGGGTTCGTCGCAACGTGTTTTCTTCTTTCTTCTTATTATTTTGTAGTTTTTTTTCTATACATCAAGTCTTTTGTGAGGCCATTTGTCCTTTTTGAAGAGTTTATCTGTTTCAATATGTAACCCTTTGAGCTTAGAAATTAATAAATTCTTAATGTTCGTATCGTTTAAGCAACTTATTTACTTGAGTAGATTGACGAGAGTATAGGTGTTCTTAGAATACGTATTGGCATCTTCACCCGTCGGTATTGTGTCTTCGAATAAAATAAAAACATACGGTTGGTAGTTCACTAGACTGTTTTATTAAATTTGCTTCCTTTGTGTTTGTTTCAGACGTTAAGCTGCTACCTGAGGGCGCTACAGAAAGAAATTCAAAAGCTCAATGTGATAAAACAAATAGTTTACGTTTCGCCATAATTAAAAGCAAATAAAGTTTATCGTTTTTATAAAACACTACAGATTTTTAATCCACAAACTTATTTTCACCCTGTACAAAAATCTGCCTATTTTAAAAAGAATCATCAGACACTCTGTCCTAAAGGGATATTTTCGTGAGCATGGTGACCCTAATGTTGTTGATGCTTTCAATTATCTACTAATAGCTTCTGTGGTATTTGTTGATTAATTATATCTTTAAAATAATCGCAGATAAAACAGTGATCATAGGAAACAACAGTTAATGTAACCTGAAGAGGTATCTCCGTAAACATGGCGACACTAATTTTATTGATGTTTTAAATTCTCTAAAGTACTAAGAGGTTCTTTGGCATTTGTTGATTGTAACTTAAAAATTATCGCAGAAAATACAGTGATCAAAGGAATACACATGTGAATATTTGGAAATATTACCATACTACACACACGGTGTAATTATTAGGTAGGTAATTACTAATATGTTGAGGAGCTCGTGGCTAGATAATAACAGCCGCATGGGTCAATCTTCAAGGTTAAGCAACGCTTGCCAAGGTTGGTCTGTGGATGGGTGACCATTAAACATACCGAGTTTCCTCCGTGCCTCGGAAAGCACGTTAAGCCGTCCTGGCTGTCATTTGTAAATCTTTGGCATTCATTACGGATAGTCAGAAGCCAGTAAATCTGACTCCAGTCTTGCCATGAAGTATCGTGTTACCCAGTCAATGGGTTGTGGAGGTCTGGTAAGCAGCTGCTCCTCGTAAAATACTGTTATTCAGCTAAATCCGGCTTGACAGGAAGCCGACCCCAATATAGTTGGGAAAAGGCTAGGCAGATGAATAACTAATATGTTGACATTTTAATGTTTGTCGTCTTTAATGTTTCATGTAAACATTTGCAGAAAGCTTTCTTTTAACCGACTTCTTCAAAAAGGAGGAGGTTCTATGTTCGGTTGTATGTATCTTTTTTTTTATGTATGTTCACCGATTTATCCGCCAATTCTGGACCGATTTTAATAATATTTTTTTTATTCGAAAGCCTATACTCCTGAGGTGGTCCCATTGTCACCAAGTTAGAATCTGATGATGGAATCCCATGAAAATCGAGGGAAACCCTCAAATTTTATAAGCACATACACTGTTTTTCATAAACTTTCTAACGCAATTCAGATATTTGTGCCTGGTAATCATCATCTCATGATGCTGAGCTGATGATGCAAGGTATAAGTCAGGATCTGATGATGGGATCCCATGAAAAGTGTTTGTTCAGCGATATTTTCGCCAATTGTTAACCGATTTGGATGATTCTTTTTTTGTTTGGAAGCATATTTTCTCGGACTGGTCCCATTTTAATTAGGTGAAAATCTGATGAAAAACTTTGGAGGTAGGCAACGGAACTCTTCAATAAATGATAGCAAATGGATCGGGATTTCTGAAATCGCATGTCTGTTGATTATTTACACCAGTTCATAACATAACATTAGTTTGTGGTTTCACTTTTTAGTGGTACTTGCGTTTCACTAAAAAGTGAAAAATAAAAAAACTTTTTAACATAAAAATAAAACCGACTTCCAAAAACAAAACACTACAAAGTAATATTTTTATTCTTTACATCACGCACAGTATAGTCTCCTACCGTTACAAGACACAAAAGCTATATTAGATCATCATCAAGGGCCAAGTCTTTTCCCAGCTATCTAATTCGCCATCAGCTTCTAGTCTAACCATAACTGAATAGAATCAAATATCCCCAAGATCTCTACGACCTCATCCCATCAGCCTCCTTCTACCATCGGACATTTATTTTATTTATTTATTTAACAACTAGTTGACCCGCGCAACTTCGTTTGCGTCACAATTTTCGTTACTGCTCCGCTCTTATTGGTCTTAGCATAATGATATATAGCCTATAGCCTTCCTCGATAAATGGGCTATCTAACACTGAAAGAATTTTTCAAATCAGACCAGTGGTTTCTGAGATTAGCGCGTTCAAGTAAACAAACAAACAAACTCTTCAGCTTTATATATTAGTATAAGATATAAGATTTATGTATTCCTGATAGCTACAACAACCTGGAAATCTTTAAGTCAAGAGTGAATGGGTTACTTCTAGGCAAGCGTGCTCCATCTTCGACCATATCATCGCTAACCATCAGGTGAGATAGTGGTCAAACGCGTGCCTATCAATAGTAAAAAAAAGTAACGTAGGTACCTTCGTAAACTAAAATCGTCCTCTCTGAACGAAGCCTGACGGTAATCTACTAAAGTCAATCATTGTTTTCTCAGCTGGATCATTACTAGAACTAATCAAATTCTTCTTCACTGACTATCTTATTTTAATCTTAACTACAATTTCAAACTTATCACGACCAGCTAAAGCTGAAATTCAAGTAAATCAAAGCAAAAACGTGAACTTTGGAACGTTTCCTTTGTATACGGTTTTCAAAGATAGATTAGATTGTTGGAAAAATTTTACTTGTAGCAAAAAATATCATGGAAAATTTGAAAGTGAATGAGTATTTAAAGGACACTTGGATTACAAATGATTGTAGTCGATCAATAAGTGTGAGATAGGAGTACCTCTTCGAGACATATTCACTAACACTAATCAAAGGAAAGGAAAATAGAACGCAAGTCAAGATGAAGAATTTGACTTTCATTGCGCTTACTCTTATAGTATTGGCAGTATGTGTTTACGCAGCGCCTGGAGGTAAGAACCACATTTCTGATCTCATATAACATATTATCATCTCTACACGTAATTTTTGAATTCCATGCCTAATTCTTAATGACAGCAATGAAAAAGAGTATTTCAATACTGTCATTAATTAATTCATGTGAACATAATTATTATAGCATAAAGGTCTGTGCAGACTTACGCGATATTCGTTAGCGGTAGTGATAAATGTCGCTTGGTTTCGCGCGGTATCCCGCCGGGTATTTGGTTTGGAGTTCCGCGGCTTAGGTTTGAACAGTAAGATTACCGCATACTCACTCGGCCTTCGCTACCGCTCTAAGTAACGAATATCGCGAATGTTTGAACAGGCCTTTATGATTGGATCACTAATAACCAGAGGTCGGAATTAGGTAGACTTATTAATTTACTTATACTAATTTCATACAATGAAAGAAGAAAGTGGATATGCCCCAAACCCCCGAATTAATTTTAAAGAGCAGAAAAGTCCCGTGATTTATTAAATAAAAAGTTATTTACTTTTACCCAATTTAAACCACTGCACGCGCGACGTTGCCAAATTTACATCAACGACATCGGATGTCCGACAAAAATCAACAATAAAAGAAATCAATAGCGGAAATGCGAAGCACTCATGTACAACTTGATCCCGGGAAGATCCATATTAAACTTAACATTTCGACGCAAGTACATAAATACCTATTTCCGACTTCTGCTAATAGCCGAACCGCAGTAATAACATCGATATTGCCGCGTTAAAACCATGCTGCAATCCTACAATAGACGGATCATTAACATTAATCTGTTAGATAATACACACGTAGGATAACATAGATCGTATGAAGATTGCATCGGAATTGAGTTCAAGGTGCAATCCTGAATATTACAACATAACGTAATCCTTTCCGAGTACGGGTGTATGAATTTTCGAGCTCGCTTCACTCGCTCTTGTGAACTTTATTGTCATAAAGTTACTTCTATTTAAATACGATATCGAAAATAAAACCTTTTTGGGTTCCTTGAATTTTCGAGCTCGCTTCGCTCGCTCTTGTGTTCTGCCCTCTTTTTGTTCTTGAGCTAACTTGCGTTACTCAACAAAATTGGGTTTAGATAATGATGAAAACAAAATCAAAATATATAATCACCCAAGTTATCGAGCTTTCTTTGTAAATATGATGTAGGTACGAACATTCCTATAATAAAAACCTGCAACGCAAATGGCACACCTCCCCCCCCCCCCCCCCCTTCCGAAAAATGTCTTGCGACTGCCGTCACCAGAACGAAAGGCTAAAGGCCTCACAATTATTGGGGAGGGGCTTCATTTGTGGGGTGACACCACATTATCCGCCCCGGGTGTCACCCATGCTAGCTATACTACTGTATCTCTTTAATTAAATTCATCAAAATCGGTTCAGAGATTTAGTCGTGGAAGAGTAACAAGCAAACAAACTCACTTTTCCATTCATAATATTGGTTAGGATAGGAAGTTAGGACTAGGATTAAATGTCGAACTTATAAACCTAAACTTTATCATCATTATTTTGCAGGAGGTAAAGGAGGAGACGGAGGCAAAGGCGGCAAGGGTGGCGGCAGAGGTGTTGGAAAAGGTGGGGATAGTTCTGACAGCAGCAGTGACAGCAGTAGCAGTAGTGAGAGTAAAGAAGATGGCGGCAAAGGGAACAGTGGTAGTAAGGGTAAAAGTAATGGCAAGGGTAAAAGTGACAACAAAGGTAAAGGAGGTGGCAAAGGAGATGACAAATATGATGGCAAGGAATATGGGAAAGGATACGGTTGGGGGCGGTAAAAAGATTTTGTTACTATGCTACGAATTGAATATGGCTTTAGATTTATGGAAACTGATAATTATTTATGTAAACTTTACTTGTGGAAAGTTTAGGTTTAGTATATTTTTAATTTATTTATGATATAAGAAAGGCTTCATCGCATATGTTGTTGATTAGTAGTAGTACCTTAGTTGTGCACAATTTTGTATCTAGACAATTTAATAAATATTTGAAATCAACTAGCATTTTAAAACTTATCGTTTTATTTTAAAAGTCTGTCGTTCCAAAAACTCCTTACTGTTTTCTGTATATTTTTCCCTATCAACACAAATACTAGGTACCTATTTGTCTATTCAGAATATTTTAATATATGGAAAACAAACCAGTATTTATAACTTGATCCAGTTCGCGCTCCGCAGTCACGAAACTCGTGATTATTCAATTTATGTTATAAAATAATAATGAGGCGCCAAGTTCCTATAAAAACAACATATCAATCATTATCAATAGGTATTAATATAAAATTCTTCCGTTACTCATTCATTAGTGACTGAGTGACCGGATAACTGACAGACAACCCACTGCCAAAACTGCTGATCGTAGAATGCTGAAATTGTTTGACATGTATGTTCCTTCTTGAGGAGAGTAGGGGAGCACTAATTGAGGATTTCTCGACATTCCTACGGGAACGGGAGAAAACGGAATATACGAGTACGAAATTTTTTTTTTTTACTATCAATAGGCACGCGTTTGACCACTATTTCACCTGGTGGCAAGCGATGATGGAGTCGGTCGAAGATGGAGCACGCTTGCCTAGAAGTAACCTATTCACTCTTGACTTAAAGTATCCCAGGTTGTTGTTGTTGTAAGTTGCGGGCAAAAGCTAGTTAATCATAATTATGAATAGGTATTCAATGATATCCTGAGAAATATCAAGAGGTAACACATAACGTGATGATGATGATGCCATCAAGCCGATTTCGGTCATAGCGACCGCTTTCCTTGGCTCCTCATCATGGTTGCGAGCTTAGATTTGCTTTTTTTACTATTGATAGGCATACGTTTAACCAATATCTCACCTGATGGTAAGCGATGATGCGGTCGAAGATGGAGCAGGCTTGCCTTGAAGTAACCTATTCAGTCTTGACTTTTAAAGACTCCCAGGTTATAGCTATCAGGAAGCACAGACTCTGGCAGGGGATTCCAATCCTAAGCTGTACGCACAATGAATGTGTTCCCAAAACGTTTTGCGGCTCTTCCAATAAGTTTTGCATATCCAACCATGGCTGAAAAGCTTCTAATTTAACACCTGCATTTCCAGAAGAGATCATCTAGCCTTTCCCCAACTATATTGGGAAAAGTTATAACGGCAATAGAAATACACACTCTAGATACTGTCCGCTGACAGACAGACAGACGGACGGATAGCGGAGGCTTAGTAATAGGGTTCCGTTGGTTACCCTTTGGCAACAAGTAGGAATAACCTCAGAACAACAATATGGACAATTATGGGCCATTGCTCCTAAAAAAACATCTCTTTAACATCGGCGCCACGGACAGCCCACTCTGCAGGGGCTGCTGTGACACTAAAGAATCAGCTGCCCACATCATCCTTAAATGCGAGGCCGTGGCTACCCAACGTCAACAAATCCTCGGAACGGTGAGGTCGCTCCGCGAAGCCTAAGAAGCTCCCAGGAAACTTCTATGCTTCTGGGCGGAGCTAGGCTTAGCCAGGACACCAATGCACAACGGACCGAATGAGAGTCAAGTGCGGAAATTGGAGTCCGTTATCTATCTATCTATCTACCCTTTGACTACGGAACCTTAAAAAGACGAAACAGAACCCGCGACCACATGCTCAGCAATAACTAGTAGACCATCATTATCTGCCTAGCCTTTTCCCAACTATATTGGGGTCGACTTCCAGTCAAGCCGGATTTAGCTGAATACCAGTCCCGGTATTCAGCTAAATCCGGCAAATACGGTCCCGGCTGCCTACCAGACCTCCACAACCCATTAACTGGGTAACACGGTACTTCATGAAAAGACTGGAGTCAGATTAACTGGCTTCTGACTCTCCGTAACGACTGCCAAATATCTACAAATGACAGCCGGGACCAACGGCTTAACGTGCTTTCCGAGGCACGGAGGAAACTCGGGATGTCAAGATGGTCACCCATCCAGAAAACAACCTTGGCAAGCGTTGCTTAACCTTGAAGATCGACCCGTGTGGCTGTTATTATCTAGCCACGAGCTCCTCAACAATAACTAGTAGACCGACGAAACAATAAGTTCTATATCAAAAAGTGTTACAATATTTATGAACAAATTGAATGCGCATTATTAATTTGTCTCAATCATAATGGTCACGTTCTATCGATAGATGAAGTCATAAATAATGTGAACCTGTGTTTATAATACGTCAATACTTTAATGGATAAAAGTGTTTAGCTGTAACATATGAATAAAGATTACTAATTATGCATTAAGTTGTGTTTGTTTGCTACTGGAACGCTACTTGAAACTTTGCTAGATTAATTATTGTATTAGAGTAATTAATATCTGGCAAATGGATGCGAGACGCACAGGACCGGCTGTCGTTGCGACACTTGGGGGAGGCCTATGTCCAGCAGTGGAGATCTTTCGGCTGATATGATGATGATGAAATGTTATCTACGCGTCGTTCCAATATCTTTACTATAAAAGACCATGATCTCTATCAAGGTCTATCAAGAGTCTACTAAGAGGTGCCAGGGTGATGGAATTGCTCGAAAGAGGTACCTACCGCGACTCTGGAACGCAGTGGGTACTTGAGGAACACGAGTGAGTTTCAATATAGTCTGATGATTTCCCATAAGAGGTGAACATTTAAAATTACGAAAACAGAGTCAAATTAACATTTGGCCTAGGAGCAAAGTTAAACCTTTTAGTAAACTTTCATCAACTCTCAACACAGATATGTCGAGGAACACTATTACTTTTGCAGTAAGTATGTTAAACAAACAAATCCTATCTGAGACGTTGTCTTGACGAAATAATAGTTCCTAATGACTTTAATTTTTCTTGCAACTGCACTCAGGTTCAACTCAATGTTAATTGAAATTACTTTTTAAATTGATAACATTGTCCTCTCAAGGAAAAACAGACGAACAGCGAATCAATTCTGACTTCTGAATATTAAACACTAATTGATGCTAACCATTAGATAGATGACGCTTCAGAACTCAGTAATCACACCTTTGCTGTAGACGATAATTATTCTATAGAATAACATTGCAGTTTGCAAAAAAGTTACTGGTAAACATCTATAATGCTCCGATATTGACGCTACCTATTATAGGTACTATTAAATCGCGTAAGTAAATTCTGTGAATAGGCAGCAAGTTTATAACAAACAATACCCGAGTTTTTTGGACGCGTTAAGCCGAATCGGTTTTTTGCAATCTCCCATAACCACAACATTGCAATCGATAGGTATTTTTTTTAATAGGTACGCGATTGACCACTATCTCACCAGATGGTAAGCGATGATGTGGTTGTTTGGGACGCATAGGACCAATTTTTTTAAATTTTAATTATATCATAATTGTTAGCATCTTTTACAACACCGAGTCCCCAGGAACACTTATCAGCAACGAGATATAGGGAACGCTCACGGTGTTGCATATTCGAAAATTATAAATAGAACGTACTTGACAATGACACTTCAGAGGGCCCAGCACGAATATGTTGACGTATAGTTCCCTATACTTAGTGGATTTTTCATTTGCTTAAAATAAGGAGAGCTTTTAGACTACAAATTAGTTCTTCAAAGATTTTGCACTTGCAAGTTTGTACCAAATACCGTGCCCCGTAAACGCTCATTACCTATGCGCTTAATTAATTCTAAGTTTCAACCAAAGCCATGTATATCGCCAGTGTTAAATTAATTTACGCTCAGTTGATTCCGAAAGGTTCTACAGAACTCTTTTTATTTTGATTTCGAGTGATGATTGTTTACAGAGAAAAAAAGTCGGGAAAAAATCAAGCGAACGACCGAATAGACAAGGTCAGTGTTGCCAGCGAGTTCAAACCGGCTGGCTATGTGTTTCATAATAATAACAAGATTATGATCGGTGATGTGAGTAGCTCAGCGGATTAATCTGCTTGATTACGCGGTCGATCGAAGTAAAGCTTGCGGTCCACAAATCTTATGGATTTCAAGTTGATCTTTTTTCAACGTCACATGTTTCAATTTTTTTTAAGGATTGGAAATCATTGAATGACTTCTCCTGCGTTGGGCGAAACGGAAGAGAGTATCAGACTCTTGCTATCTAAAACCCATTCGTGTTCCTCCTCCATGCCCTTTACGTTCGAGGGCCGCGGTGACTCTTTTGAACAAATTCCGCAACCCTGAACATTTAGGTAAATATATAAAATATATATTACATATATAAATATATGTAATACATATAACCTAAATACTTAGGTTGGTAAAGTTTCTTTTTTTAAGTATGTTTCATTTCTTGCAGATTGCAAGTTGCAATCTGCCTGCTTCAAGGCATTTAGCTAGAAGTCACGAATTTTTATATTTGTCTTGAATGTACCTAGCCCAGTGGCTAGTCCATCAGCTTTTCCCAAGAGGTCAAATGAGGTCTTAGGGGACTTTTCTTTTTATTCGATAGAATATGTTGGTGGTCTTATGCATCAGATTAAGTGTGTTTGTATGGGAAAAGTTAATGTCCAAGGTACGTACTACTAACGTTAACTCGACATTAAGCTATTAGCAATGATACATTATATTTTTACCAAGCCGTGAACAATTTTTACATATAATCATTCCGACTAAGTACAAGAGCGGGAGAACCGGTCGATGTGGTGACTCTTGGAATGTATACGTCCAGAAATGGACGTCATTCCAGCTAAATAGAAAGTGATGATAAACTATCTCTGTCTGACTACCTCCTCCTTCTTCTTTTCGAGTCGATGGTGACCCTCAAACTGCTTGTGCCCAGTGAGTGGCCACGTTCATAGCGGCATTGGCAGTCACTATGTCCTCAATAGTGCAGGATTAAGACACTTGCGACAGTCCAACAAGTGGACCATGTTTTGGCCAGGAGCCACCTATCTACATAGAACCAATACGATAGATAGATATTTATTTGGTGAAACATGAGTACAGCATACAGGTTTTATAAATAACGATAAGGTTTGCCATTTATGGCGTACAAAATCAGTTCAATAATACAACAAAATTTTCAATGACAAAATTTAAATTAAATTGAAATTTTAATACCTTCCAAACACCTACCTACCTTCAAAATCGCCATGTCAGAATTTAAATCGAATTGAAATTGAATTATTATAATTAGGTAATAGTCACAGTCAGTCAGTTGGGGTGCATGGGGTCTGTTACCATCTTAAGACCCAAGCCAACCTCACCTGCTAGCGGTGCACCCTGCTGTCCAACGGACGAGGCTCTGGCGAACCTGGTTTCCCTCTCGTAGGGTTGTGGAGGTCAGACGGCTGGTCGCCCCACGTAAAACCAACTTCAGCCAAATAAAATGGACAAGAAGTTGATAACGGGTACTCGGGCTAGGGCGTCGCCGCATAACGACGCGCAGGCACATCGCCCTAAACCTGCGATAAGTGGGCTAGGGCTACCGTGTCGAGTACGGGCACGGCTAAAGAGGATAGTACCCAAGAAGAAGTTCCGCTTTGCCACCTGGAACATTGGCTCCCTAACCGGACGTTGCCGAGAACTCGCGGACGTACTTACGAAGCGTCGGGTCCAGTGCGCCTTCCTTCAGGAGACGCGCTGGAAGGGAAATAAGTCACGTGACATCGGGCAGGGGTACCGGCTAGTGTACACCGGATCACCAACGGGCAGGGGCGGAGTGGCCGTGGTGCTGTCTAAGGACCTCCAGGATGGACTCCTTGAAGTAGACCGATGCAGCGACCGGTTGATGCGAGTTAGGCTGCTGATCGAAGGGTCGGTAACGAACCTAATCAGCGCCTATGCTCCTCAAACTGGTTGCTGTGAGTCTGAAAAGGAGGCCTTCTGGGATGAGTTCGAGGACGTACTACGCGCTATTCCGAATTCCGAAGGTGTTTTGGTTGGGGGGGATCTCAACGGTCACGTAGGTCAGTTTGCTGGAGAGTACGGACGTGTTCACGGTGGTTTTGGATATGGCCAGCTAAATACTGAGGGAGTCAGTATACTCAGCACCTGCGCTTTGTCTGACCTAGCCATCGCGAACACGTTCTTTCAGAAGAAGCCCCAGCATCTTATTACGTACCGTAGTGGTGCCTACTCAACCCAAATAGATTACCTGCTGGTGAGACGGTGCCACATTGGCAAGGTTACCAACTGCAAAGTCATCCCAGGTGAAAGCCTAACGGCTCAACACCGCCTCCTTGTCCTGGACTTTGCGGTTGTACCGAAAAAGAAAGTGACCGAAAAACGCAAATCCCGCACAAAGTGGTGGTTGCTTGATGGTCCTAGGCAGTCGGACTTCATCGCGGAGCTCAAGCATCTCGAGATCAGTGCTCCGCATGAGTCCGCTCAAGAGATCTGGAGTAGGATCCATTCAGCAATCACCGATGCGGGTAAGCGCGTCCTTGGCACTTCTCGTGGTGGCCGCACCATAGAAAAGGAGACGTGGTGGTGGGATGACGGGGTGCAGGAGACGACTCGGAAGAAGGTTTTATTTAAACAGTGGCAAGGGTCCAACTCTCCGGATGACAGAGAGGCATATGGAGCGGCTAAGCGCGCTTGCAAAAAAGCTGTAGCCAGAGCCCGCAGCAAAAGTCTGGCGCCCTTGTACGACAAGCTGGAAACTGCGGAGGAGCAAAAGCTTATTTTTAAGCTGGCGCGTGCCCGGGAGAAAGCTGCACGGGACATTAGCAAATGTCTCTGTGTAAGGGACGCCCAGGGTAAGCTGCTCTACGATGCCCCCTCTGTTAAGGAGAGATGGTGTACATACTTCGCGGAGCTGTCTAACAAACAGCATCCCCATAACCTTCCTCCCGAACCGCCTCCTAACCTTGGACTTATTTCCCCTATTTCCCCCGACGAAACCCGCATTGCTCTTCGCCACATGAAGAACCGGAAAGCGGTCGGGCCTGACAATGTGCCAATTGAGGTGTGGAAGGCGATGGGCCCACGTGGCGTGGACCTTCTGACGGATCTTTTTAACCGCATCCTGATCACCAAGGAAATGCCGAACCAGTGGCGATTTAGCCTGATTATCCCTGTATACAAAGGCAAAGGTAGCGTACAGGATTGTAGTAGCTACCGCGGTATCAAGATCATGTGCCACACCATGAAGCTCTTCGAGCGCATCATTGACACACGGCTCCGTAGCGAGTGTACTGTCTCTGAGTGTCAATATGGCTTCCGGGCGGGTAACAGTACCATGGACGCAGTATTCGCCTTACGGAATCTAGCTGAGGCTTACAGAGAGAGAAGGAGAGCTTTGCATATGGCCTTTTTAGACCTGCAGAAGGCCTTCGACTGTATACCTCGGCAGTCCATCTGGTGGGCACTGCGCTTCAAAGGCGTTCCCGAGGCCTATATTGACATTATCAGAGACATGTACCGCGATTCCGTGTCCTCTGTCCAGACCGCTGTTGGCGAATCGAATGGCTTCCCAATATCTGTTGGCGTTCACCAAGGCTCGGCGCTTAGCCCGTTCTTGTTTAACGTAGTGCTCGATGTAGTTACGGCAAACATCCAAGATAAGCCCCCATGGCTAATGATGTATGCCGATGACATCGCCCTCGTTAATCAGAACAAAGCCCATCTTGAGCGCAAAGTCAACATTTGGAAGGACACGCTTGAAAACGGTGGTCTGAGACTAAATGTGGCGAAGACTGAGTACATGTCCTGTGGCGGCACGGATTCAAATAGGTTCATCCGAATAGGTTCGGACCTGATCAGAAAGTCCGATACGTTCAGGTACCTTGGATCCGTGCTGCACGAGTCTGGCAACGTGGACGACGATGTCCAAGCACGTATAGGCGCGTCTTGGGCGAAGTGGCGCGAGGTAACGGGCGTTGTATGCGACCGCAAAATGCCTCCTAAGCTCAAGGGGCAGATATATAAATGCATCATACGGCCTGTCCTACTGTACGGCGGTGAATGTTGGCCAGCACTAAGCAGACACACCCAGGAGCTTCGCGTCACGGAGATGAAGATGCTGAGGTGGATGAGTGGCGTAACGCGATCCGATCGCATACGCAACTCTTTCATCAGAGGTAGTCTTGGTGTCCGTGACGTGGGGGAAAAACTGCAAGAGTGTCGTCTGCGATGGTATAGCCACATCATGCGCCGCCCTATGGAGTACGTTGGTCGGGGATGCATGAATATGGCTGTTCTTGGGGCTAGGTCCCGTGGTCGCCCTCGCAAGCGCTGGTTGGACGTCGTTAAGTCCGACATGAGAGCCAATGGCCTAACTGAGAAGGATGTTCAAGATCGGGCAAAGTGGAGGAAGCTAAGTAGGAAGGCGGACCCTGGCAATAGCCGGGATTAACGCCAGGTAGAAGAAGAGGAGGTAATAGTCACAATGTTAATATTAGATACTTATATGTTAGTTAAGTAGTTCTTGGATTCTTACAATATTTCATATATTCGCCCATGTCATAAAAGCAATTATCCAATAACCAACTTGTCAGCTTTTTCTTAAACATGGGGATGGGAAGTTCCTTAAATGCGTTAGGCAACTTGTTATACACCTGAATGGCATTGGCATATACATTTCTCCTAAATATATGCAATCTGCATTGAGGTACATTTAATTCATACTTATATATAGTCCTAGCAGAAGCCGTTTTGTGTCTCACTTCTGATTAAATGCGAAAATATTGCGGATATTGTTTTACTAGTTCTTTGATGTACATGCAAGGTAAAGGTACAATTTTAAGTTTTTTGAATAAAGGTTTACAGCTGTCCAAAAATCAGACGCCAGATATTGCCCTAACACACTTTTTTTGCACCCGAAATGCCATAGAAATTTCAACTGAGTCACCCCATAGTATCAGACTATATGTCACTACAGACGATACGTATCCATGATATGCAGTGACTGCTGCATCCACGGGTACTGTTGATCGCAGACGTGTTATTGCGTATACGAATTTGTCTAGCTTATCGCATACATAGTTGATGTGTGATTTCCAGTTACAGTTTTGGTCCACTATTATGGCCAAAAATGTTGTATTTATCACTTGCTCTAGGAAACTGCCTTCATATTTTATATTAAGTTTCTGAAAGTTTGATTAGTACCTATGTTTGAAATTGAATTTCTTTCGTTTTATTTAAATAGATTTTTAAATTTTTATTACTAAGCCAAATTATTATGTCTTTGATTGCTTTATTAATTTCCTGTTCTAATTTATTTTTCCTGTCCTCCAACCTGAACTGCAACTACATCAACAGTTGTTCCTGATTAACATTGACAACTACATTGCAAATGACCGTCAGTGACTTTGTTAGTAGCCACCTTCTAACTAAACCACTTCCCACACTCATAATTAAGCTGTCTGAATTAACCAGATTTTCAAAACCTCCACATGATCTTCCTCTGACATTCGTAAGGTCAATACAACTATGGCTAATCGGCTCCTGTCCCCAAAATCAAGGTCGGCAAACAATTCGTCAAAACGGAATTAAACCGTCGCGCCGCCTTTGTGCGGGTGTCACGGCGTGTCACCGAAATCATGACGTTTTGACAGACCGTGACATCCGATGGGCATCGGCCATCCTGTGCGGAAGAGGGAAGTATATATACTATGTGTGGGTGACACATGGAACAGATTCAGTGAAGTATTGGTCGATAATGGCGAAGGTAGCTTCTGTGTTCGCGTTTATGGTGCTCCTGGCTGTGGTTGTGGAAGGACGAGGTAAGTTTGTACAGATGGATTCGTAATATTTTTTCATTTCTCTGCGTTTGGAAATCCTCATGGGTTCCTGGACCCTAGGGCAGTCTGTCAGTCTTTCTGACTTAAGCCATATGGTGTTCAGCAGCTACCTTTCCGCTCCCTGGTCCAGGTATAATATTGACCCACGCTCGAATACAAGCCGATCTCGTCACATCTTACTAGTTCCTCTTAAGTCTGTGTGTTCAGAGGAGAACAACCAGCCACAACCAACTGTATTCATAAGAAATGGCATAATATCATAAAACCTACCTTGTGTTGTGAGGTCCTGACACCACTAATTAGATTACAAAATATTGATGTAAGGCAGACCTACCATAGTAAAAGATGTTCTAGTTTCTCTTATGCTGATTCTACCGAAGAATCAGCTAAGCAAAAGGTAAGTAACGAAGACGAACTTGTTTTCATTTGACTAATCTGGCTCCCCTTTTATGCGTCTTACGATGTGTTTGACTAGAGACGTATAAGTAATATGTTTTCAGACTGGAGGTTCGAATCAGTAAGACGCGTGAAGCGTGGTTACAACCCTGGCACGTTCGGCCACGGTGACAAGTATGGAAGGAGTGATGAACACGATGCCAGCGTTAGCAAAGAGAGGCTAGGGTGCAGCGAGGAGCAAGGAGGCGGCAGGTTTGTACACATAGAGCTATAGAGATAGTATTAAAAACTTTCTACTGGGACCCAAGACCAAAGACAGCGGCGTGGCTACCTGTATAGGGCCAGTGCCTGCCGGGGTTGCGGAATTTGATCAAAAGAGTCACCGCGGCCCTGGAACACAAAGGGCATAAGGAGGAACACGGATGGGTTCTAGTCAGAGAGAGTCTGACAGTCCCTTCTGCTTCACCCAGAGTGGGAGGAGTCATTTGATCATTTCCCATCCTTAAAAAAAAGCTACCGCCGTATCAGCCCTATCAATGAATAGATACGGATACGCCTACGAGATACGGGTTCGCCTAGCAACAGGGACACCGTATGTAATCAAAACACAACATACAACGACAAATGTTGGTCCACAGAGCCCGTCTAGAGCGAGGCACGCCACTGCCCAAAGATCCCTGTCTGTAAGTGCTCTGGAAGATGAAGAACAACGTAAAGTCTGTTTCTTTTTAATCTCAGAGACTAAATTGACAAGTGAAAATGGCAAACTGACATAGATTTCAGTAGCATTTAAGTCAGTTTTGACATTTGAAGTTGTCAATTTAGTATCCGAGATTAAAAAACAGACATTAGCGTGTTAAAGAATGTTATTTCGAAGTTGATAAACAGTTTGCAGTTAAAAACTAGAAGAAGATAGCCTTACTCCTCAAGCTAAGCTCAGTGAAAGTGTTCATAAAAACATATTGCTGATGATACACGGCCTTTCTTTTTTCATTTTTGCAGTTGCACCCATTTCCCATCTCCTACGCTCCTTAATTAACAGTCTTTATACAGGCTATGAACAAATAGTGATTAATGTCTGCAATATTGACTGTCACTGATTACGACAAAGAAGATAAGACACAACTAGTTCACTGTTTTTTTTGCATGCTCAATTTGATTCAGCTGCAAGGATGTTAACTGTATGGTATAAAGCAAAAGCGACCTACGGCCAACAAAGCCTCGAAGTAAAATATATAACAGCGATACTTCAAATTAGCTCTTACCCGAGGATGCACTTCCGCGGCCTTTCCTAAGCACAGGCTGCTGAGCACAGGCCTCTCTTTTCTTGTGCCTACCCCCACGATACTATATTTTTAAGTATGGAAATCTTCATGCGGACGAAGCTTCAGACGGAGAGGTCTGTCAGAATCCTACTGACTAAAACCACAGCGCCAGCCTTTCTTAATCATCTTCTAAGCATAAAACCAATAATTTTCATTTATTCCAGTTACGGAAGCGGGAGTCACGAGCTATCATATAACAGGGACAACCGTCCAAGCGATCGACGCCACCGCTCCTTCACCAAGTCATCCGCATCCGCTTCCGCGTCAGCTGTCGCTTTCAACAAGGACCACAAGACAAACCTTTGAAATTAGAACGCGTTTAATTTAGAATGTATGAAATGAATCGTTCAGGGAACTGAAACCAAGTTCTTTTTTTTTTATTCTGTATTACGTTTTACTATCTTTTACTTTGATCTTTATTAAGGAAATTGGTTTTTAACAAAGACTTTTTTATCGGTTTTAGATCTAGTTCTATTTGTGTTAAGTTGACATTGAATTACCACCAAAATAAATGAGTTTTTAAGATAAACTACTTTGTCGTTACTATCCTGAAACGATAAACCTCTCGACTCTACGTAGGTGCCCAATTAAAAGACATAACAAACGAAGGTAAGCACAACCATTATTTATGACTTGTATGCGTAATCGACATCAATAGACAACATCTTAACTAAAATAAACTGTAAAGATAGATATAAAAATGAGGAAAAGAACATCAAACAAACATTATTTAAAAGGAATATTGTACTATGTATAGAGACATCATCGACAATAAAGATCTAGCACATTTATTAAAACATAAAAAATCTGAATAGTCATCCAAATGACATTCAAAAATACAGACAAAGTATAAATTTGACTTCCAGTCAGATATCAATATTAATAACAAAACAACCAATAACAAATGACGACTCTATAAGCAAAATACTAAATCTTATACACACTTAGTAACATGGCTGAAGTTCAAGAGAGGTCAAGGTGATTCTTGTTTTGATTCATAATAATAAAATTATTGTTGATGAGTAATTATAATAGCAACTCTACGAATCAACACCGATATACACAACAACTAGTAAATACCATTTAATTCAATAACCATTACTTATTAATCTTCTCCTTATCGTGTGGGCAGTAATGTCTAACGACCCCACACACCCTAGTTTCTAAACCGACTCAAGGGCCTCTGACATGGTTTATTTGAAGACAGCCATTTTGCGGCCGGGACCACGGGCTTATACGTGCCTTCCGAAGCTCGGAATCATCACCTTTTTATCAGACAATCAGGTGATTCAAGCTTGCTATGTTCTAGACAAACTGAAAACAACTTTACAAATTATGCTTCTCGTGGGAATCGAACCCACGACCACCGAGTCACAACTTCATAAGGCAAAAAAAAAACCAAACTTACTCAAAGTTATGAGAACCTATCGATTTAATAGCAAGCTTACATGTTGTATGGATATTTCCTGATAGGTACGTTCGTAGCATATCTAACGTAATTCTCATATGCAGTGAAGATAACAGGGCACATGTAATATTTTAATTTTTGCTTTAATTTTAAAGAACTCCATCTAGAATAGACCACCATATAAATAAGAAATGAAATCGCTTTAATTTATTGCCAAAATTTCGTTTTTAAACCAACAGTTTAAATTTTCACGCGACTACAGACGATTACGTCACTCCTGTCTGCCACTGGTCTAAAACTGTCCTAACTCAAAGACATAAGGTTGCCTTTTTGTTGTCATAACAGCAGTAACGTGACTAAACACAGATTGTTGCTTTACATACGTTCCGTTTCACGTTACTTTAATTCATTATTTTAGTTAATATCGATTTTATCTGACACTTTTTATCATTTAATTAACAAAATTCTCATAAATTCTGTATTTGCATCTTCCCTGTTATATTAGTAAGTAGAAAAATTGTCTTAACAAGTGGACTAATTTAGCTAAAGCAAAAAAAAACAACTGATGATAACCGCTATCTGCCAGCCAAACTTAATCTTGCATGAAATTACGACAAGTATTCTTTGACATCACTTGCCTGACTACCTGCTGGATTGGTGACGAGCAAAAATTACTTTTTTCTGAGGGGAAGTCCTCATATTCTTCGCCTGGGGAGAACAGAGTTTTATGTCGGACTCCTACTGACTAAAACACTAGAATACCTACTGCTACCAAGAGCTGGGACTAAATTAACTTCACTGCTAGCGGGTCCTATCACTGCATCAGGCAGAGTGGAGCCGGCCAGAGTATACATTTATATTCCCATAAAGGTCTGCTCGGAACATTTTGCACACCATCTCTTTAGGCTTGACTGGTCAGACTAAAATGGCTTAAAATGGAATTTTGTTTAAACATGGGAGATCAGCTAAAGAAACCTTCCGTTCAAGGCGGAGAGGAAGGGAGTGAAAGACTCTTACTGCTAAAACCCATCCTAGTTCCTCCTTCTGCCCTTTGTGTTTCTGGGCAACCCTGGGCAAATACCATTTTACACTGAGCCATGTAACTACAGAAGAACAAAAACCCTACTAAATTGATAAGCTTACCCAGCCAGCATACCCATGGGCGCCCGGAGGGGGGTGCAAGGGAGTGCAATTGCACCCCCCAGGCTTTCAATAAAACAAACTAAAGATGAAGATATAAAAAAATAGACAAGCGGGATTTAGTAAAAGAGACAATCTACTCCGAGGCGAGGTACTTCGAGTTCTCTCGCGTTCGGCCTTGTATCCGTCTTCTTTAGTACTGGCCTTAAGAAAACCTGTCCTATTCGAGGCGGGGTTTTGGAGATGGACCACCCTGAAAATGGTCCATGAGCATACCACTTATTTTTGTTTTAATCACACCGACTTTTGCTTACATGCAGCCTGAAATTACAGAAACCCACACAATTGAGGTTTTTGTAAGATACAAATTTGATTCTGAAAAACCCGTGGTGTCAGGTAAAATCCTATTTTCTTTGTGTAGAGGGTAATTCCATTTTTCCAACGGGTTTAATAGATTCATGCGAAATGATAAGGATTATTTTAATCTAGTATATGTATTTTTGTTTAATTAGGTACCTACTGAATAATTCAAGCAGCGTTGTGGCTTTTTAATTAGTCTTAGCCATATTTTTATTTATTAATTTCTTCAAGTGGAAATACTGAGGTAAATACCCACTTGAAACAAACACCTAAAGTGTGAGTCGGACATGCGCACAAGGGGTTCCGAACGAGAATGGATCTCAATTTTTAAATGTTAATTTAAAGCCATAGATTTCTTTTAGGTTTTCCTGTAATTTGTAAGCCAGAGACTACTTCCTGCATTTACTTCCGGTCATGGTCATTTGTAGGGTTCCGAACCCGAAGGGTAACTAACGGAACCCTATTACTAAGCCTCCGCTGTCCGTCCATCCGTCCGTCCGTCTGTCTGTCAGCGGGCTGTATCTCAAGAACCGTAATAAGTAGAGCTGAAATTTTCACAGATTGTGTATTTCTATGGCCGCTATAACAACAAATAATAAAAATGAAGGTTTATGGTACGGAACCCTTCGTGTGCGAGTTCGACTCGCACTTGACTGGTTTTTTGACTCACGCAGTCCCGGATCTAGGTAGTTTACCTACAACCTACTGCTGCAGGTGAAACATAAAACATGATCATTCTAGCTTTTTCCAAATAAATATCCACTGTCGATTTCTAGTTTATCTGGATTATCGATTATACTTGGAAAAAAGTGTAAATAAAACCGAAGACGTATCTATCTAGAAGATTTAGTTTTTTGTTTGATCGGTCCTTCATTTGTATCACTATCGCACGAAATGGAAACTAATGACTATTATGTTGATTGGCAATCAAATTGCTGAAGATCGATTAAGTAGATTATAACAGGTAGATTATGCACCCAGGGGATAAAGCAGTATCTTATGTGATTATGTCACGGGCGTCATATTGAATCCCGTCGAAAGTTAACTTCCGAGCTTAGCGAGGGAGCTTTGAGCTTAAAGTACCTAAGTCATTATTGTGATATGATATTCAGTACCTCTCTTCATGACTCCCACTCACAACAATTTTCTCGCGGTAAGTATGAAAAGTAGAAATGTCATAGAAGCCTCAGGGAAAAAGGTGTATTTGCCTTGGTGTAGCTTGAATCCCTCGCTGCATTTAAGATTCTTGTATTATCTCCCTCGCTTCGGTCGTGAGTTAAACTCTAAACTATCTCGGTGCCCTCGGGAGTTAACTTTCGAATCCTTCATTAGGTTCTGGATTCAATATGACGCCCGTGACATAAGACACTGCTTTATATCCTCGGTGCATAATCTACTATTCCGCCACTTGAGGTTCTACACAGCGGCAGCGCCAGAACAGCACGAAGAGCTAGACCTAATGCTAATGGGTGAGTCAGGAAGAATTTTTACGAAGCAATGAAGGAGTTTGAGTGAAGTCCTGAGGCAGGTAGGTTGTAGATCGATTGTAATTACTTATTGTGGTTTGTAAAGTTCGCTTTCCTACCCAGTATAGGGGTCCTGTAACTCAAACTTGCTAGTAGAACGGGGTGAATAGAAACGCAGGGAGGGGTGAATAGAAACAACACGTTGAAGAGAATTTTTATTTTCTTAATTAAGGACTCCAATTTTTAGATCAATATTAGTTTTAAGATTGATATTTTTTAAACGAAAAATGTGGCATTCAAGTGAAAATATATTTAAAGTTTTGATTCTATTCACCCTGTTACATTCCTGCGTTTTTATTTACCCCGTTTTACCGATACTGCGCGACAGCGACTGTCAGTGTTCCGAGCCGTCATCAACATCCCAGCTAGCAAAATTTGGTCTTACTTGATTCCACCTGTACCTATTACTTAGTAATCTATAACTACTTTTTTTTGTTGCACTCTCGTAAATGACATGAGCAAAGGGACAGAGTAATAAACAACGTAATTAATTGCAAAAAAAAATTAATATCACTCTTAGAAATAAATTAGTTATTAATATAGCCTTATTGTTACTTATTTCAATATGTATCACACTTAAATACTGTCTCAAAAAATCTTACAGAAGATATTATTACTATAATCGTGGAATTGCAGAGTTCTGAAACAAAAAGCAAAAGAATTTAAGTAATCTTTAGGTAGAAGAGCTTATCATTTACTCATTGGTGAGTATATGTATAAAATACATATCTACAAAATAAATATTTCTAAATTAGTTGTCTACTACAGGAAAAATAACACAACTTGTTTTTTGGAAATATGTAGAGCGAAGTCAGCAAGTGACTTGAATTCTGATTAATAATTCCAAGTTGTTTTTGAAATAAGAAGTCAAAATGACCTTGAACATAATTATTATTATACTGACGAATTTTATTACAACAGGAAAATATTGTGTTATTCTACAATGAGTCTTCAAATTGGCTGAGTGCCAGCACTTTTTGAACGTCAAAATTAAAAAAATTAAAGACACCCCAAAAAACGCCCTCCCGTCACCACTTCCTAGTGTTTTAGTAGGCTAGTGGAATATGTTTACCTTTTTATTCTCACGTTCATCCCACAACCGTCCCGCCAACAGAACTGGCGCTGGCTGAGGACTTGGAGAAGGACTGGGTGATGGGGATGTGGCCCCCGTAGCCGTGGCCGTGGCCGCCGGCGATTCCGTGGCCACCGTAGCCGCCATAGCCGCCACCGTAGCCGCCGTGCCCGAAATCGTAGCCGTGTCTCCTCACTCGCTCCCCTAGATTAAAATAAATTAATTATAGTGAAATTACTTGGTAACCTTATTCGTTGTGGACATAAGTTGGTGATCTCATTTAATACGTAAAGATAGCTAGAAACTGAAAAGGAGTATTCAAAAGACAGCCAAATTAATAAAAAAGGGAAGGGAATGGGAAGTCTAACCGGATACATCTAAACACCACTATTTAACCAACGAAAAAACGGAGGAGGTTCTCAAGTCAACGCGTATTTACCTACATATATATATATATTTATTTTTATGTATGACCACGCATAACATTTTAAAGAGTAGTAAAATTTTTATAATTCTTTTTTTATTGGATAAGGTATATATACCCCGAAGTTGGTCCCATATGAATTTAGAAAAAAAAAAACAACCCTAAGGGTAGGAAAACAGGGGATGATTGATTGTTCACTCACTGATTGTAATGTATGACCACGTATAACTTTTTGTTTTGTTAAAATACGAAGAAACAATCAAAAACACCGACTCCCGAATTAAAGTTATTTTATACTTTGTGTTTTTCTTTGTTTAGAAATCAGTTATATTGTTTTACCCACTAGGATCCGGAAGTCCCTTTCGGGACAAAATTGCCCCAACCAGCAGAATCCGTAAGTCTCTTTCAGGACAAGCCGACGCTCGAGCAATATATACGTCATTTTTAGGCGTCTTGCGTTTATTTTCATTGGTCCAATAGGGACTTACGGGTTATAACGGTTGAAAACGATTTTGCCCCCTCGGGGGCTGACGAATGCTGAATGGTTACATCAAGCAACGCCAATCCGACCTTCACAATCCAGTAATTTGGTAAACGCCAACTGAATGAAACTGTATACGAACCTGGAGCGGCCAAACAGGAGACGATAACCACAAAGAACATCACAAAAGCTAATCTGACCATGTTTAGGCTGCGTTGATCTCTTTTCGAAGTAATGACAGATCGTTGTCGGTACATCATTTTATATACAGGGCCCATTCCATTGTCCGAAACTGAAAAATCATCCTTGTTTGTGCAAAATCGATAAAATTTCTAGTCATACACTTTTTTGTTGAAGGTGACAATGCTGCTTTACGCACGAGTAGAAAATAGTAATAATGTTGTATTTTCCTCCTATTTGATTCCGTGAATATATATTTTTTTTTATGTGACAAAACCGAATTGTAACTACCTAATTAGAATATTATTATGTAATAATCTCGTACACTTGTCGCGGCAGACCGAGAAAAGATGGCGGGACGCCTTGGATGGCTTCTTAGTTAATTGGTCCGTGATCAAGTGATTTAGGCGTTTTTCTTGTGACCCGGTGGTCATGGGTGCGATTCCCACGGGAAAGCAAACTTTGTAAAGTTATTTTCCAGTTGTTTAGGACTATCTGATAAAAAAGAGGAATCCGTGCTTCAGAAGGCACGTAGCCGGTGGTCCCGGCCGCCAAATGGTGGTCGTCAAATAAAAGTCGGAGGCGATTTAGCAACTGACACTAGGATGTGGGGTCGTTAGACCTTACTGCCCACGCGGTTATAAGAAGAAGGCGTGAAGAAAGCCAGAGGAAGAAGCTGTACAAAGATAGCAATGAGAGAGATCTCCTTCTTTTCGTGTCGATTGACTCCAGTATTTTATTTTTGTCCAATCAGTATTGAGCAATCTGTACCGTTCTATCATTGGCCTCGGTCAAATCTTGGATGGTGCATGTGGTTCTGCACGACGGGAAATTAAGGTGTTGCATGTCTTGTGAAGAGGCTTCGCACTGGCACTACGTTTGGGATGGGTGGAGAATGCCCCATTTGGCCTGATTATTTTTACAGCAGCCAACCTAGGTCCGCAGTCGGTTAAGGGTTTCCAGGTTGCCCACTGAAGTTCCCGTCCAAATGGCAGATGTTCAGCCGGGGGAATGAAGTGTGGAGGGAGAGGGTGTTAGGGAGATCTTTGCACAGGAATGGAATTCAGGCTGACAAAAAAAACAGATTGTAAGTACTTAGGCATGTTCCGTCTTACAAATTCTAGAACCCATTGAGTTGCATTCCTGATTATATAGCAGAGATATCAGTCAACTCCACTTGCTGGTTATTGGTCTCCTTGGATGTCAAGCTATATTATTATAGAAAGATTTTCAAGAAAAAGGATTCTTGATTGCAGATGACAGTCAAGTTTTGCAAGCCGACTACCTCTGAAAGAGATACCTAAAATATAGGTCTGCAGTATCGTAGCAGTGAGAATTTAAACAGGCTGATTATACAGAATGAATTAAAAATAACATCACATTGAAATCTAGTAAAGTATCGTTAAAAATATTGCGTAATCATTACCAAAAAATCCCCTAATTCCATTGTCTAAAACAAAGTATTGCGCCATAGTATGTATAGTTGAATCACGCTAATCAATTCGACAATGACTCTCACGTGACCTAGGTGCAGCTGTCCGGATCACGAGAGACTAAAGAAGTCTATGGATGATCCAAGCACACGGCAGATCCGTAAAAGTGCGAGTGCTAGCTTACTTGTGTGTTTGCTCTGCCGATATCAACCAATCTATTCTGTTAGCACATTACCGTGAATAACACAAACCGTGAATGTAAATTGACAATATCAAATGTCAAAACTGACTTAAATGCTATTGAAATCTATATCAGTTTGCCATTTTTTGACTAAAAAACAGACTTTAGTTCGTTTTTTCACCGACTTCAAAAAAAGGAGGAGGTTCTCAATTCGGTTGTATTTTTTAATCCCAGAGACTAATTTGACAGGTGCAAATGTCAAACACCAAATTGAAAAAAAAAGAACAATCACTTGAAATGTGAAATTAGTCTCTGGAATTAAAAAACGAACTTCTGGTGGAATGGCCTTCAAATGAACTGTCAATGAAACTCAATTAATAGAATGAACTGACAGCTCCTTTAAATTTTTTTATGGTGCAATTTTTACAGAATAACACTACAGATATCTTAGATGTGTGTCTGTAGTTACTCAACGCTATATCCCAAGTCGGTAGTGGTAGCAGTGGTTAGGTTTAAGTTGGTACTATGGTTTTCTGTCATACGACGATACCTAAGTGGGGTAGCTAGCAACCAAAAGGATAGGTGGATCATGAAAAAAAAACTGGTCAAGTGCTAGTCGGACTCGCGTGCAAAGGGTTCCAAACGAATTTTTTTTAACATGTTATTTTAACACTAAAGACGTCTTATAATCTATAGGTTTTCCTGTAATATATATGTCTATATCTATTGTCCCACTATTTTCAAAATTTTAGTCTCAGTAGCTTCGGAGATAAGGGTCATTTTTACCCGACTGCGAAAGAAGGAGGGTTATGTTTTTCATGTGTATGTATGTATATAATTTCTTGAATAACTTCAAAGCATTACTTTTAAAATTATGAAAAAAATATAAATAAAACCCTCACAGTAATCTCTTTCATTTGATTTGTCAGTTGTCACTCGATATTGTTCAAAAAACTTATTTTATAATTTGCTAGTTTGTCCCCCAAAAGTGACACCCATACTAAAAATTTCATAATTTACGTAACACTTCGGTGTTTGGGTCATAAAAGTCCATAATTATGTGCACCAAATTTTAACAGAATCGGTCTCGTGGATCCGGAGAAAACTGGCTCTGACAGACGGACAGACAGACAAACAGACTGACAGACAGACACCCGAATGATCCTATAAGGGTTCCGTTTTTTGTTCGGAACCCGAAAAAAGACAAAACAAAATTTTATCTGATTAGCACTATTGAGTGCTAATCAGATCAAATAACCTGTCGAATCTTCAGCAATCGTAAAGAGTCGACAGGTTATGTTAAGTCTACCGCAGGGTGGTCCGACGACGCACGAAGTCATCATTATTGGGACCTTTACCTATCCATTGGCAAGATAACACCTTTCCACTGAACTGATCTTAAATCTAAATAATTGCCAAATAATCCGATTGGCTCTTCTGCAGTGCGATTCGAATCCGATTACATGGATGGATTCTGTAAACATGAAGGCCGATTTGTCGCCTGCTAGACCAGCCGATCTAGCAGGCGAAAAATCGGACCGTCTGTAGCCTACTTAACATCGACCAGTGTAAAACATTAGCACAGATCTTGCTTTTAACTTGATATACCGGCTTTTGTTAATCGGTTTTTTGCATGCAGTAGGTGTTTAGGTGTCTATGTTTATAAAATAATACACCTATCATTTTCTAAAACCTGCTCATCTATTTAGGTACGTTCAAAGAAGCAAGCTTTTATTTTATTTAGTAAATACAGGTGTTTACTTAGATTGGTAGATATGTTTATAAGAATGTTTCTTTGTTTTATTTATGGCCATAGTCACGGTTGGTATCCAATTTAAAAACATTTAGGTTCTAAGATTTAAGAAAATCTTGATTACGAATGTGGGTATTTTTAGGTTTAAGGTCCATATTCAGTCTCTTCCCGGTATGACTAGTTTATCCTAGGTCTGACCAAAGCCTTTGGGCAATACCGCGAAATAAATTCCATTTTCGGCTTTAGACTGAAGTATTTTTGGTTGTTGTAATTTTATGTCAAATATTATTGTTTCAAGGACTATTTAGTTCAATGAAACCTATTTTACAGAAACACAATTCAATGAATTTCGTGATCACATTTTTTATTTAACAAACTTATCAAACAGTAAACTTATTTTTAACGAATATTAATTGTCCGGTATTTTTTCCACAGTATTTTATATTGGCTTGTGTTTAAACACCGCCCAAAAAAGTACCTATTTTACTACCAAAAAAGTTCTAAACGGTTACCAAATAGATAAATGGTCACCAAATAATATTCGAGAAGTAGCGCTCGCCGGCCGCTACCGCGGCACCGCTCGCTTCGCTCGCTCGGCTCGCGCGCGGTTGGTCACAATTCTAACCTAACCTAACCTATTTTATCCAGTTTGTAACCCCAAGCCTACATTTTATGGCAATCACAGTTGAGTTGGATAGAATTTGGTGACCATTAATCCATTTTGGTGCCTAGGCTTAGAGCCTTAAAAATATTATTTTTGGTGACCGTCTAAATTATACCCTTTTATATTTCAGTGAAAATGTAATTATAATTAAATATTATTGTTTTATAATATGTCCATGGCATACTTTTAAGATGGCAGAATTTTATTCGGAATAATTTTAAACCAAATAATAATTTAATTAGCCAAAATAATATTAAAACAAATAATAATTTTACTTTCCCGAAAATGTTTTCAGGTATTTTTAACTAAATAAATCCCTATGACAACGTCGGCGGAGTCCCTAGGACATAAGCACTGCCGGACTCCGGAGTAAACAGTGGCGTAGATGGGGGGGGAGATAATTCCTGAAAAAAAATCTATGGCACCAATAATGGTGTCCCCGCCCAAAATCATGGTCTGCGAGTGCAACCGCCGTCACCAGCAGGAGTCACCGATACCTACAGTATAGTTAATTAATAGTTATATTACTGAGGTGGCACCGCAATGCCCGCCAGCTAGATACGAAATGCCATATGATATGATGGGATATGGTGTTGCCAGCTATACTAGCTACACCAAATTGGGAGTACATACAGTGCTTCTATTCCTTTTACAAAATAGACAAATTAATGTTTAGTTAATATTTTTGTTCATTCTAATTTAGTATGTAACTGTAGGTACCTACCGATTAGCTGCATAGGTGCGAAGCAAATCAAATCGAATCATCTTAGTTATTATGCTGGACATTTCCTAGTTATTTTGTGGTCAATTAATAGAGTAACCGCAGACGAAAATAAAACATAATTAATTTTAAGCGGCGGAAACCTAGATGCTAACGCCACAGATAATAATTTAGCGACTTTGCCGAAAGTGTTTGAGATTGAACCAGGCCGTGAGGCAGCGGTCAGTAGCTCCCATTTTTTCTATGGAATATGACGCCATCGAGAAAATAAGAAAATTTACCTTTTTTCTATACACCTAGATAATGTAGACAATATTCTGGAAAAACCAGTCCTTGAGCACACAATTCTCCTATTTGTTTTTGTCTCATTTTGTGCGATGACGTCATGTTCCATAGAACAAATGGGAACTACCCCACATTATCTTCGATAGCTCAGTTATTCCTGTCTCCGAAAAATATAAAAATTTGGGGATATTTATAGACAGAAACTTTTCTTGGACTGCCCAACTGCAGGAAGTTAGCCGCAAGTTATTTGCATCTGCTGCAACGTTGAGGAGACTGCGCAATTTTCTTCCTACTGCCACCAAGATTGCGCTTGCACAATCACTTTTTCGACCCATCCTTGATTATGCTGATGCCAGCTATCTTGACCTAACTCAGGAACAACTCGATAAACTTGAGCGGCTCCAAAATTTTTGTATCCGGTTCATATTCGGTTTACGCAAATATGACCATGTTTCCGAATTTCGTGTGAAGCTCAAGTGGTTGCCAATTCGCCTTCGCCGGAATGCTCATATTCTTTCCCTTTTATACAATATCCTTTTTACCCCTCCTTACCTTAAAAATCGTTTCCAGTTTCTCTGTGATTCCCACACTAAATTTTTGAGGTCATCAGATAACTTGCGACTGAAAATGCCAATGCATTCCACAACTTTCTTGGATAAATCCTTTACTGTACAGGCTGCTCGTCTGTGGAATGCATTGCCAGTACTAGTTAGACGCGCTCAGTCATTGCCTGCGTTCAAAAGACTTGTAAGGGAGCATTACCTGTCGCTGTGAGTTTCGTTAGTCGTCATTAAAATTTATTTTCACTGTCTGTATACTTAGTATGTATGTATGTATTTATGTATCTATTTCAAATTGTGTTTTATGTATGTATGTATCTATTATGTTATAATTTATTGTTTGTTTTAATTTACTTTGTTTTTCTTTTGTTTCCACCAATGACAGCCCCATTTCATGTCCGGACAAATACTTTCCATCCTAGGTTGTCTGGAAGAGTATGTGTTTTAGTTTTAAGTTTCCTTTTGTATTACTTTTGGTGTATGTACAATAAAGCGTATAATAAATAAATTCCAATAAAATATTATTAAATTGCATTATGTTAGGAAACTGACACTAAGATACTATACATAAATAAGGATAAAAACTAAAAATAAAACAATACATAAATTAACACAAAAAACTTAAAAACTACTGCACACGAAGTGACGGCGCCATGTTGTGCGCTGCGACATGTCGCGTAGCCGGCCGCGGAAACGCCGATACAGCACACTTTTCGGCCAAAACTTTTCCTTGAGAAAGGATGATGAGATAATGTAGCGAGCTGGTGTAGGTAGGTGGAAACGTGGTCTTACTCAAAATTTCAGTTCAGAGAAGACGGCTGTACTTACTTGTGCCTAATCCCTTGAATGAAATCTACCTAAAGACCTGTTCTAACCTACGCGATATTCGTTATCTAGAGCGGTAGCGATTTAATGTCGCGGTACCGCGCCGGGTACCTATATTGTTTGGAGTTCCGCGGCTTAGGTTTAAACAGTAGGATTACCGCACACCCACTAGGCTTTCGCTACCGCTCTAGGTAACGAATATCGTGTAGGTCTGAACAGGCCTTAACTACTTGAAGACTTTCAGCAGTCCAAGTGGACACACTTGGAAGTGGCTGAAAGTCTTCAAGTAGTTAACTAACCTGACCTTCGCCATGAATTTTCAACCATCGCAATCTTGTTTCTTTAACTCATAAGACCCACTCATTTTTAATATATATATTGCCGTATGGTGTCGGCCGGTGCCGTATGGTGGCGTAAAAGAATAATACCAACCCATCACTTCCCGTGGGTGTCGTATAAGGCGACTAAGGTACTCACCGCAACACCATGCACTGCGAGCGCCAACCCGCCTGCCAAGCGTGGCAATTATGGCAAAGGCCTTTAGGGGAGGCCTATGTCTAGCAGTGGACGTCTTTCAGCTGTTATGATGACTCATTTTTAATTCAAATTTTTTCAAAATTAGAGTTTTATAGAAAATCCCTACCTCAATTTTTAAACTAAGCACACTTTATTTAGTTAAGTTAATAGCCCACCCCATTTCTCTCGGTTTTGTGTTTCTTCTCGCCATATTTCGAAGAAGCTATTCATAACAACGCCATTCTCTAATTTGTGGTTGGCCGGGAGTCCCTCTAGCTGTGGCAGGGTTCAGTCTTGCGATTTACAGCCCGTTCCCACTTGTCGGCTGTCGGGCCCGGATTGTAATCGGGTGGTGCTGTGGCAGACCATTTTATATGAAGCTATTCACTGGCACTGTCTGACACTGATTTGAGAGGAGCTCGTGGCTAAAGAATAACAGCCGCACGGGTCGATCTTCAAGGTTAAGCAACGCTTGCCAAGGTTGGTCTATGGATGGGTGACCATCTTAACATACCGAGTTTCCTCCGTGCCTCGGAGCTGTTGATCCCGGGTGCCATTTGTAGAAGTTTGGCAGTCGTTACGGATTGTCAGCAGCCAGTAAATCTGACTCCAGTCTTGCCAAGAAATACCGTGTTACCTATTTAATGGTTTGCAGAGGTCTGGTAGGCAGCCGCTTTACGTAAAATACTGGTATTCAACTGAATCCGGTTTGACTGGAAACCGACCCCAATATAGTTGGGAGAAGGCTAGGCAGATGATGTCTGACACTGATTTGACTGAGGCACAGACACCCGATTAAAATCCGGGTTTGTCAGCCGACAAGTGGGTCAAACAGGTTTTTACTTGTGGAGTTGTGGACTCACAACAGACGACATCAGGCAGACGTAATCTGCTCGGTATTGCTATCATTTCCAGGTCATTGAATAAACAAATACCTTAAAGGTCCCTCGTATCATGGGGTAACCGAATCGCCCCTACGCTTTCGAGCTATGATTTTTTTTCTGAATTTTTGAGAATTATCTACCTGACCAACTTTAAAAAAAAAAAAAAAAAAAAAGTAAAATACTTACAACAGAACCTTTATGAGTGTCTTTGGAGGCCAATTTCAGTAAAAGTAGCCAGCCCTATTAAAGTACTCTTTTTTATAATGATCACGAAAGCTGAAAGTCGGGCGAATTCTTGAAACTGACTTAGGAACCATGAAGGAACGCAAATTTTTCACTTTAGACCAACATTTTAACAACTTTCAACACAGTTACGAAGCTGTTAATTTTTATGCGTAAACTTACAACTCATGAAGATTCAACTGCAAAAAGAAATCTCACGTCTACTTTTATTTTTAGAATTTTTTCAAATTGGTCAGGTAGATAATTCTCAAAAATTCAGAAAAAAAATCATAGCTCGAAAACTATGAAAACTCGCGAAACATACATAGGGGTGATTCGGATACCCCACGATACGAGGGATCTAAATTTTATTTTTGGCCGTTGCTCTGGCCACCCTGACAAGAACGCACTCAGTAACGGAATTATATAAATACTTCCGTTACTGAGTGAGTGAGTGACTGACAGACAAGGCACAGCCGACACCACTGGTCGTAAATAGCTGAAATTTGGCATACAGTAGGTTCCTTGGGGACTGTAGGGGAGCACTAAGGAAGGATTTCCCGAAATTCACACGGGAACGGGATATACGCGTACGAAGTCGCGGGAGCAAACTAGTATATCTATACTCCATACTAATATCTAAAGCTAAAGAGTTTTTTTGTTTGCTTGAACGCGCTAATCTCAGGAACTACTGGTCCGATTTGAAAAATTATTTCAGTGTTAGATACCCTGTTTATCGAGGAAGGTTATAGTCTATATAACTAATGAAAAATGTCACGCAGACGAAATTGCGCGGGTCAGGTATCAAAACTCGCACTAATAATGCCACTGACTGTTGTCCACTTCAATTTTGTAATCGATAGATTGGTCAGTATTCAGGAAGGAAAGATAAAGTGAAATACTGGTATATTTATATCAATTTTTATTTAGAAATAATTAAAAAATATGTGATCCCACGTCACAATAACAAACTACACTGTACTTAATTACGTAAAATTCAATTAAAGTTGTAAAAGTATGTACTGGAGGTGTACCGAACACGGAATAAAAAAAAAACAATACAATCCTGTATAAATTTCACATGACGTACACACACGTGCAAAAGTGTTAGAAACTCACTAAATGTGCGTTACAAGTGGCAGGCTTTGTTTCGAAGGTTAGTAGACGTATACATACATTACAAAGTCGAGGTTTTTAATAAAGTTACACATACACCGATAAATATAAAGTATATTTATCAGAATTTCGCTTCACAAATCTGTCGTTTTCAGACATGTTTAAAGTAATAGACGGTTACAGGTTTTTACATCTAAAATCAGAGGTATATTATTCTCTAAAACTAAACGTAGACTAGTAATAAATGTGTTCACTATTACGTAGAGACAATACACTTTTAAATCTTAATATATTTATTAATATTACAGCAACAAACAACAAAAATTTAGCTAAGAGCTACCACTGAGAAGTAAATTGTAACTAGGATAGTAAAAGGTAAAATACATATACATACATAGACAAGTACCTAAATATTTGTATAAATTTTAATATATAGGTGACCTTTTTGTGAACTACATAGTCTACATATATAAAGTGAGAAACATCATGGTATGACGTATACATATTTGCAACTTGATTAATCTCTTCAACAAAATATAGTTGTACGTTATATATTGCAGTTTTATACGCTTATTGACCTACCTATTCATTCCACACCATACATATTTTGCCTACAAAGTTACAATTAATATGAAAAAGTTCATTCTTACCCACTATTCCGCTTAACCTTTTAGTTTCAATTCATTCATTATTTATTTAGGACATTTACGAATTCATTACAAGATATAAAAAATTATCTCTAAAAAGTATACTAATATATTGTATCCTACTTTTACTTTTCTAAAATTCGTTCGCGCGTACTTCTCGATTAAACAAAACATATATTTTCCTAATGTTGATTTTCCGCTAAGAACGCTAAACATTGATTAATTTTATTATGCCATTAGTCAATAAAAATAAGTAGCTAATGCACATCAATAGGTTACAAAGATACACATTTAATCAATCTTAGTGCAAAAAATATTTTAAAAAGACAACATTAAAAAGATTGCACTAAATAATGCACACTTTTCCATAGTAAGGAACAAGACGTAATAATGAATTACAATAATTACTTATTAATATATTGATTAGTAAAATAGTGATACTTTTTTAAATTTCATCGAATTAGTCCGGAAAAGTTTCATGTGCACAGTAGTATTTGAAAAGAAACTAAATTTCTGACAATATTAATTCATCTACCTTTCGTTGTCACAAAAACAGACTAACAAACAGACATACAATATTATGTTGCTTCGTTCTTATTAGTACCAAGTTCATTGCACTTGTTAATAAAATCATTTCTATAGATATACGAAATTAAGTAGTTAATTCGCAATATGAATATTAATAGTGCACCATATTTTACTTAACACTTTTGGTAGTGATTGTACTTTAGTTTTTTTTAAGCAAAAACCGTTAACCAAATAAGTGAAATAACGTCAACAATATAATTTTAAAGTCATTGCACAAGCAAGTTAAAGCTGTGACTTATATCACATTAAAAATAGAGCACGAAATTGCAAAACAGTGTATTAATAAAAATACAGCACACTACAAACCGGAGGTATAATTACATTGAAGTATAAATATATAGAACACGATGAGACATCACAGGTATAAAGGTACATACGAAACCTAAGAACCGCTAATCTAGTTTATTTTACTAAATAGTGTTACACGGAGCCCAGCCTTTTTTCAGATAACCTTACATTCTCCACAGCTATGGCCTTTCGTCAAAATACGAACAATTGTATAATTTTACAATATTATTTTGTAACTAAACTTGCCGTTTTATCCTATCTCTATTCATCATCATCATCTGCCTTGCCTTTTCCCAACTATATTGGGGTCGGCTTCCAGTCAAGCCGGATTTAGCTGAATACCAATATTTTACGCGGAGCGGCTGCCTACCAGACCTCCACAACCCATTAACTGGGTAACACGGTACTTCTTGGCAAGACTGGAGTCAGATTTACTGGCTTCTGACTATCCGTAACGACTGCCAAAGATCTACAAATGACAGCCGGGACCAACGGCTTAACGTGCTTTCCGAGGCACGGAGGAAACTCGGTTTGTTAAGATGGTCACCCATCCACAGACCAACCTTGGCAAGCGTTGCTTAACCTTGAAGATCGACCCGTGCGGCTGTTATTATCAAGCCACGAGCTCTTCGAAAATGAATCCTATCTCTATTAGATCTTATTAATTTTCCAAATCCTTAGTAAACGTATATTAAGGCTATAAATTCTATATGATAGGTACATGTATAGTACTTACCAATATTTTACTACATTGTGATAATTATGATATTTCTCATAATCATTTTGTGATTAATTGTATTTATTTGTAAAAATGCCCATTCAAAGAAAATAAAGATGCTATACTTATTTATTTAAAATATGATTTAAATAAACAAAGTAGGTATTGGTAAAATAAATATCAACTGTAGACCGCAGCGCGAAAAAAAAGTCTTTAAATAAAAGAAATCAATTACGATTAAAAATAATACCAGAAACATAATTCTAATTATAAAAAAGTAATCTTACAATTATTCTTAGTATTTGTGATTACGTGATCATGATGATGTGATGTGTTCATGTAATTTATAATTATTATTTACAGGGGTTTTATTAGGTAGGTACTTAACAATTTGTTGTTGTTACAAAAAAACTGACTAACACTAATATAAAAGTCTAATCACTAGCCATGTAAATCGCAATTATCGAAATAACAAGATAATGCGTCGTTGAGAACGCACGTTGTCACAATAATTTGATTGCATCCTCTTTATTTTGAATCCAGCAAATCTTAGCCCATAACCCGAAACAGGTTCCTTTTTACACCGATCCGATTGGTCGCCATCTTTTCTTTTTTTTTACAATAGATAATACTTAGTCCAGATCTCTATGGATAAACTGAGCGTTCCAGTTACAAAATTGTCTAAACTGTATAATAAGGAGATGAGGATGCGCGGTCATTACCCACCTGTATCATTTCAGGAGGTCGTGAAGAAGAACACACATACCAATGACAACATGTGACGTGTATCAATCAGAGTGCTAGAATGAGACCACAATTGGCAAAATCACTTGGTATCTTTAACATTTTTAGGGATCCGTACCCAAAGGGTAACCAACGGAACCCTATTACTAAGGCCCCACACGTCTGTCTGTCGGCGGGCTGTATCTCATGAACGTTAATAGGTAGATAGGTAGTTGAAATTTTCACAGAGTGTGTATTTCTGTTGCCGCTATAACAACAAATAAAAATGCAATAAAATTAAAGGGAGCTCCGATACAAGAAACATGATTTTTTATCTTGATATACGGAACGCTTCGTGTGCAAGTCCGACTTGCACATGCTGTATCCACTTGGCAGCCACAGAAGGACCGCTTAGTCTAGTTCTCTATTTCTGTCTTCACTTATAAAAACAATTTCATTTTAATCAAAACCATTCCTACCAACTCCAGTTCTCTCGTTCCAACATACTTCTCCATAAATTTTATCATGACAACGTGCGTCCTTCGAATAAACTCAGTCCCATAATATGAAGTTTGTGATTTCTAAGTGATGTATCAATACAGTGATGTGTATATTAAGGTAATATTCATTCTTTCGAACTGACCGGCAAATTGCAAAAAAACATAAAAATATTTGAATTTCGCGGGCCACCCTGGAGCATCCACCTTAACGCGATCATTATTTATTACAATATAAAGCTTGGGACCGAGACAAGAAATGTGTGACAAAGATCTTCCCCCACTAACACAGAATTATTATTAACTACATAAAAAGTTTTGTGCGTTAGTGGGTTCAAATCTTGTGTAAAAGAGATGAAACAAATATATATTTATACTAAACTTGCCAACTAAACCGGCCCTAGTTTTATAGTTGTAAAATTTGGTATAAACTTGCTCCCAAATTATTAAAATTACCTATTATAAATCATTTTTATTATGATTAAGTTTATATTATGCCTGAACCCAGTTCTAGTTTTATTATTTTGTATATTGTTTACAAAATTGAGCACATACTTATGCAGTAAATTAACTAGTGTATAAAATGCATAGAAATAAAATAAAATGCATAGTAAAACTATTTCATTGTTCAGTCACGTTGAAGTGTTACCATATAAACCATATTATTTTACTAATAAAAAGTAATATTAGCAAGGATCTAATAAATAACCAAAATATTGGTGTTTGTAAATTAATTGTATGTACAAATATATCTAAACTTTGTCCGATTACAAAATAAGGCATGCACTGTTCACGTTTTATTAATATGGGTCATATTGGCGGCTGGATAAAGTCCGTTCTTTGAATGAATTGCCCGCCGTATGTAATATATACGTCAATACGGGCTCAACACAAATACACTTATCAAAAAATTATTGAATAATGTAATCCATTATCAAGACCACATTCGCAAGTCGTACGAAATAAATTCTTGATAAGTGATATTTTTGTGATATATTTTAATATTCACTCAAGATACATCTTCGGGTGATTCATAATTTATGCTACAACAACTTCGACTCTGAGATCCTGTTCCTTAAAACATCGATTTTAGCAGCCGAATTTAATATTCGCATTGCTCTAAAGCTGTTCTAAGTAGATTGGATTGACACCGTCGCGTCGACTATATCACTGGATATTAAAGTTACTTGGTTATCCTAACATAATTATACCAAGAGCACGCCCACAATTTTAAACCGCAACATTATAGATTCAGATCCGTGTCGTTGCAAATTAGACCATAACACTTACATACAATGTTCACATTGTCCTGCACCTTCGTCGTAGTTCACCCAAAATAGGTTTGCAGATTTGTCGTATTACTTTGGGCTGTATTACGTGGAGATAAGGTGGCTTACAGATGGGACTCGTAGTTGGTGTGTAGTCAGAGCTGCGTGTCGTCGGGGCTGGTGAGCGCCAGCGACGCCTTGTCGGGGTCGTCCTCGTCGGGGTTCATTTGGATGAGGCCTACCTTTCTGTACACTAGCAGGTCCGCTATAAATGCTAGGGCCATTATTAATGCCGACAGTCCTGGAACAAGAAAGACGTTTAGTTAGAGCATTTGTCATAACGTGACATTTCTAGCGTTACCGGCCGAAAATTTCGCCTTAGAACCGAACACCGAGGTACAAATGTCAATAGGTATCGAGGTCGTAGCTGGCGCAGGCTCCGAGCATGCCGCAGATGACGTCCCTGGAGCGGCACGCGGCGTCCACGGCGGCGCAACAGATAATATTGAATGTGTCACAACTCACCAAAGTACAGTCTTCGGTAGGTATCGAGGTCGTAGCTGGCGCAGGCTCCGAGCATGACGCAGATGACGTCCCTAGAGCGGAACGCGGCGTCCACGGCGGCGCAGCAGATAATATTGAATGTGTCACAACTCACCAAAGTACAGACGTCGGTAGGTATCGAGGTCGTAGCTGACGCAGGCGCCGAGCATGCCGCAGATGACGTCCCTGGAGCGGCACGCGGCGTCCACGGCGGCGCCGAACAGGATGGGGCAGGGCACGTTGCCGAACAAGCCCATCCCAAATGTGATCACGCCCATCGCCATCGTTTTATCTGAAGGGAATACAGAAATTGGTGATAAATATCATCGACATGTGCCTAGCCTTTTCCCGAGTTTATTGAGGCTACCAGTCAAACCGGATTCATCTGAATACCAATATTTTACTCGGAGCGGCAGATCTCCACAACCCATAAACTGAGTAACACGGTAATTCTTGGCAAGACTGGTGTCAGATTTTTTAGCTTCTGGCAATCTGTAACGACTGCCAAAGATCTACAAATGACAGCTGGGACCAACGGCTTAACGTGCTTTCCGAGGCTCAGAGGAAACTCGATATATTACGATGGTCACCCATCTACAGACCGACCTCGGCAAGCGTTGCTTAACCTTGAAGATCGATCCGTGCGACTGTTATTATTTAGCCACGAAATTTGAGATAAATATCGACGAATTCATTTATGAAAATATAATGTATGTACGGAAAAATCGCCATCTTTTTAGTAAAATTAGTGATAGACATAATTTTAATACTAGAAATAAAGATAAGTTAGATCAACCATTTTATAGATTAGCTAAAGTACACACATCTTTCATGGGGTACTGTGTTAAATGTTACAATAAAATACCTTGTGACATATTAGAACTAAATGAAAGAAAATTTAAAGCATATATCAAAAGCACACTTTGTAAACAAGCTTATTACAAATTAGAAGATTACATTCTGTATAAGAATGCCTGGAAGCATGCTGGTCCTGCTCCATAGGACGGTCAATGTTGTGGACAAAATCAAACTGGTTGCTTTATGATTAACTTTATAGATGTTCTGTCTCTTTTTGTGTCTGTATTTTTCTGTTAACTCACACACTGTTAATTAGTCATTCCAATATTTGTAAATGTGTGAGTATCATGTACCTACTTATTTAGAAAATTTATAAGTCTACCTCTGCATACCCTAGGTGCATGGTCCTCACATATAAAAAAAAATTGTATACTTACCAAATATTTTAAAAGATTAATTGAAAAGAGTAACTATGGAGTTTCTTGTCCATTCTTCTCCATAAGAATCTACCTTTCCGAATGGACAGTAGAGTCACTTCAGAACTTTTAAATATTTGAAATGTGAATGACGTTCAAAAGTGCCGCTTAATGGCCTAATTGGAATAAACGTTTTGACTTTGACTTTGACTTTGACTTTGACTTTTGACGGCATAAAATTCGATTGAAGTTTTTAAAGCGATGTCATAACACGACGTCCACGCCGACAACAGTCAGCCGCCGTGCGTACAGCCGTACACAAGCGCTCCGCATGCGGCGCCCTCGCGTCGTGCTGCCCGCAGTGGCACACCGACCTCGTGCTTACCACCTCTTGCGTATATACACAGTATTCACTTTTTAGAAAACCGCTTTATAGCATACGTCGTTTGTTCTGTACTTTATTTTTTCAACAATTTCGTTAATGTTTTCACGGTCATTTTTCTATTTACTGTAAAAAAAAATTGTTTTTTACCTTTTTTATCAGTGCATCGTACGACGAGCAGCAGAGAGCCGACCTCGCTGGTGGCGTGCATGAACATGATGGCGGCGAACACCGCCACGAAGATGTACAGCTGTGCGCACGGCTCGCCGCACACGCCGCTCACGGCGAACCCGAGCGAGCCCGCCAGCAGCGAGTCCGTCTGGTTCGACAGCGAGTAGCGCTCCACTCTAAAGGGGTCAAAATTGTCCGTGGTTGAGGGAGGTGGGGTAAATAAAGTACAAAGGTGTAACAGACAGCCTCGAAAGAAAAAAAATGTTCTGCAACTAAAATTTCTAATCATAATCATTATCATTTCAGCCGAAAGGATGAAAACTGCTGGACACGGGCCTCCTTCAAGTGTCGCACCATAGATCATTACTTCACGTCTTTTTTCCAGCGTATTACCGCTGCCTTCACCTACAGTTCACCTTGTGCTCCCACAAGGTTCCTTCCTTTTTCCTACATTTCGCACAATACATGTTGAGCGAAAAATTTAATATATTTTTGAAGTGAAAACTTACTTAGTGGCGTTGTGCCCTTTTTTGTGATGGGTAAAAAATGTTAAACTCGCGTCAGGACACGTGACCTTGATCAAAAATGCGTGAGACGGAGGGAGAGAAGCATGTATTCAAGTTTTCGCTTCTGCCGGCACTCCCGGAGTGTAACCCGTTGTTTTTGAAAGCTTTTATTTTATAGAAAAGAGCACAAAGGTACTTCTTATTTCAAAATAAATTTCTTCCAGCAGGCTATCCTCGAAACGGTTTAGATTCAAATGTATTTTCCGAAAAGCTAATACGTTCTATTTACTCAGTGATCTACACAATGAAGCCGGTCTGATGTCCAGGTTAAAGGAGGCCTGCTCACGCCTCTTATGGCGACCTATTTCATCTAAAAGACGATGAAGAACATCATAACTACAAGTTCTGTAGACTCACGTCTGCATAGCCTTTGCGCCGCGCATGTCGCTGTCGATGCAGGAGCAGTTGTAGTAGAGCCACGAGTTGCTGTCGAGCTGCTGGGTGCTGAGGCAGCCCGCCTGGCACGGAGACAGGTACGTGAACGAGTCCTGAAAGCAGAGCACGTTATTATATTTTAGAAAGAAAATTGATGCTGAGAAATAACAGTAGCCGACAAGTTACGATATCGAGGAAAAATGTTCGGTAGACGCAACCCGCGAAGGACAAAGCAGATACCTCCAGAGAATTTGAGCGAAAGTCCAACCACTCATATTTACGGTTTCTAAACAAACCGGTAAACTTAAAAGGCATGTGTCGCTAAGTTGTCAGTCTAATCCCATAAAAATCGCATAACGAGTCAATAATGACTTTATAGAGCGATTCCCACTCGGTGTCCCATTTGGGCGCCAGCAAGTTTTTGTTGGCGCCCATCTGGGCCCAATCACATCGTTATTGGCGCCCAACTGGGGCCAATCACATGGATATTGACGCCCAAATGGGTCAAACATATAACATACACCCATTGAATATTAACGCTTTCAATACTAACAGAACCATTAATAATAAAGCTTGAAATCTGTATTCAACTTACTAGTTATTGCTAAAGACAACATCTTTTACACTAATACACGCACGTATAATAACCTGCACGAGTCGTGAGCACAGTCTCCATTGGTCGGTTTGATGACAACAGCTCTGACGCTTCACGTTATTGGTTCGTCAGTCAACGCTCGTCGACTATTATTGCGTTCGCAAGTTTCGCTCACCCACCGCACTTCGGTGTGCATTCACCTGTGCTTACGACTTCTGCCGTCTACTATAGAAGCTAGCATGCTGTGTTACACTGACCTGTCCGCACACGGGGTTATATGGCACGTCCGCACAGTGGCAGCCTGAGCTGCAGTTCAGCCTGCTGTTGGTGATGTTGACCTCGCTGATCGTGCGGTAGTTCTCCTCCGGACAGCTCACGAACATTAGTACTATCATACCTGAAAGAATAAAGTATTTTGATTATATCTTTTTTTGGTAAGATTTTCAAATGATGATATTAGTAAAAAGCATGATCAAAATCGTTGGCCAAAATTTGTCATGCTAAATGATTTGTAAATCATTAAATTGTATTATCAAAAACAGTAAAACTACTAAACCTAAGTTTATACATATGAATATACAAAAAAGAACACTAAAAGGTCGTAAGTAAGTAGGTACTTAGTTTTGTAAGTTGGCTGTAAACAACACCTTTACACGTAAATATTTCTTGTCAATTTTAACAAGATGACGCCGGTAATTTCTCTATCTACTCTGAGAAAAAAACACCGGAAAAAACTAAGATATCAAGTCCATACAATCCTTACTCAGAAAATTGTATGAGAACAATGTACCTAGATTAATGTCTAAGATGGTCTTCTGTGGAAAGCACGACACAAATTTGAGTGAACCTTTCCACAATACAATGCAAATATTTATCGGTTATCGTTTGGCTAAAGTCGAAAAAAAATAACATTTAAAAACTTAAGTAACTAAGTTAACATTTTTACACCTCCACCACCTTGTTATATGATCGACTAAGATAATTCGATTCCTTACCAACACAATAAATACCGGCCATGGCAGCCGTCCACGCGGCCACCTTCCTCGCAGTGGGCAGCACTCTCTGCATCACCACACCAGTTAAGAACGAGCCCAAGCCCATCACTAGAATACCACCCAGACCTGGAATGTGGACAGATATTTTAAGTTTATGTACTTGTATAGTAGAAACTAAGTATTCACGCTATGATGTCAGAGGATAGACGACGTCCCCGAGGCCCAGAAAGCGGTGACCTGTGCCTTAATTTTGTAAGGGTTCCGGAAAAGGCCCTACGACCCCTTTGCCTTCGATTAAAATAACGACTTCATAATTGTGTAATGCACCTAATATGTATCTTATTCACAGTTATTTTGACATAGTTAGGTTAATTACACAGCCGCTGGACTGCAGCAAGAAAATCAAAGATCACTGTAGTCTGATGACATTTGAATGTAGCTGTCCGTAGTTCTTACATGTGCCATTCGTTTTCTAATAGCATGTTCAATTGAAACTGCTGTCAATTTTGTACACGACTGTTTTTCTTACAATTTCATCACGCGTTATATCAGGTAACAACATGAGATTTAGACAACAAATTTATTAATCAGCCTTTCAAAATATTAAACGTTAAGTTCCCGGCTGTCATTAGTAGATCTTTGAGAGTAGTTACGGGTCAGAAGCCAGAAACTCTGACACCATTCATGACAAAGATTGCCGGGTTGTGGAGTCGGATAGGCAACGATCCTGCAAAATACCTCCGCTCATGTTAAATACTAGTATTCACTGCAAAATGTTAGAAACCGACCCCGGCTGTACCCTAAATTAATTGGACAAGCTTTAAAAATCGGCAACGATTTTTTTTTAAGCAGTAGGGTCTTTTTTATTGTTATAAGCAACTTTTCTGCCATATTTAATAGAAAAGAAATATAATATAGGGGTGAAACAAATCTACAAGGGACTTCTTTTACATTATAATGCCACTATAATCCTCGTAGTTATCAGCTAACAAAGGATGTTAATCTCGTCTCGTCTGTGACATTCCCTACGCGACCCCGCATAAGGGTACCCACAATAACTCAATTTGAGCTTCCTGATGAATATAAAATAAGCTTATGAATAACAAATAAAAATGGAAACTTAAAAAACTACCCCGTAAACTTCCGTTTCTTTCTTCTTATTTATTTAATACATCACGCACAAAAATATACAGAGGCGGAAGTCTTTTCTGTATTTTCTATTCATTCTATTCTATTTCTTTTTCTATTTCTATTCATTCTATTTTAAATTCACCCAAAGAGTGTTTAGAAAGGTCACTTATAGCTTAGCGATAAGGCCGCCCATTGTGTGACCCTATGTAATGTATTTTTCATGCAGGTAGCGGGAGGACTCATTTGATGATTTCCCATCCCTAAAAAAAGGGTACCTACTTACAAAAGTGATAATTTTTGACAAAAACCGGCAGGACATGAGCTCAGCATAAACCTATCAGCTAAAAATTATAACTTTTGTCCTAGACTATACAAACCCGGTGTTTTTTAGAGATAAAATGTTTTGTTGAAGTAATCGCCGGCTATAGGCAATATGTTGACATGCGTTAGAACTCTATTGGTCATTAGGCCAGGCTCCATACAAAAATGCCCATCATTCTTTTAGATACAATCAAAATGACAATGGAACATTCTGAGAAAATATTGACTAGTGTCTTGTGAATTGTCGAATGATGCTAAAGTTATTTTTTTATTTCATTTGAAAAATTATATCAGAAATTATGAATGTACGTATTAAGTAACGTACAAATTGTGCATTTAGTGATGTGTAATATTGTGACAGAAGATAATTATCGTCTCAAGAGATTAGCTCATACCAGCTCATACTAATAGAATACCGATACCGATCGAAGCAGACGAATCTGTCCACGGATCACCTTTGAGATTGACAAAGAAAGAGGAATGCTTCTGCTGCTTATATTCTTAGTATAACATACGAGTAGTATCTTATAGTACGTCATCGCGTTGGGGGACCGCTTATAATATAGGGGTACCTATTTAACAAATATAATAATTTGCGGCCTCCCGAGGCGAAAATACGAAACGAGCCAAGAGGATCATTGGCAATGAGAGGCTCGTCGCGACGAAGCTCCAAAGTCTTGAGCATCGACGACGAGTTGCTAGCCTGTCGGTTTTCTACCGGTTGCATTTTGGGGAATGTGCGACGGAATTGCATAATTTAATTCCGCCAAGCCCGTTCCATCATCGGACCACAAGACGAACGGCGATGCGCCACCGGTACATGGTGGACATCCCACCCACACGCACAAAACGTTTTGGGAACACATTCATAATGCGTACAGCTAAGGAGTGGAATTCCCTGCCGGAGTCTGTGTTTCCCGATAGCTACAACCTGGGAGTCTTTAAGTCAAGAGTGAATAGGTTGCTTCTAGGCAGGCGTGCTCCATCTTCGACTACATCATCGCTTACCATCAGGTGAGATGGTGGTCAAGCGCGTGCCTATTATTAGTAAAAAAAAAAAAAAAAAAATGCTTGGCAAGAATCGTACCTATATTAAATTCAGAATTCCTAAATTATTATTTTTTCAGTTTTTTTAAGTTATTTTTTGTCGGGGATTTTTTAATTTTACTTTTTAATATCGCAGTATTTATGCTGAGACTGGGACCTTTTTGGCCTCGCACATATTAATTATTATTTGTAAACATATTTTTATGACGGTTTGTTTTACTTTACTATTATGTGTCTTCTGCGAGTCCCAAATAAACATTTTTCTTTCTCTCATTTTCAAATCGTTTTTCAAGTGTAACAAAGAATTAACTTCAGCAACATTCGACAATTCACAAGTCACAAGCCATTGTCATTTTGATTGAATCTAAATTTAAAATATGTTCAGAAAAAGAAAATTATCGGTCCAATCAAAGAGGCAAAATTTAGGAAGGAATGATGCGAAAACTATAAAGCAGTATACACAATGCTGCAGCATGTGTATACTGATTTATACTGCAATATCCCCTTTCTAAAAAGAAGGACGAAAGTACGAAAGAGAAAGAAGAGAAAAACATTATTAAGTTTAGGAAGCAAAATCTAATGACTACCCTATAACGACAGGAAGAAAAATAATTAACGAGCAAGAACCCAATATGAATTAAACTAGATTAGCCTAAATCATTAAATAAAAAGTAAACGTAATGAACGACATCGAAATGCAACGGATACAGAATTAAAACGAAGGCGCCTTCATCTAATCGTTATCTGTGCGAGCTCGCGATGCGCTGATTAAATCAAAAATAAAGAAGGAAACCAGAGATAGTTGGTTACTATCCAGTAACAAAATATCTCTGGTTTACCAAATAATAGAAGCCTAACTTAATTTAACGCTACTCTACTATTATCTATCAACAAGAAAACAAACCCAGGGATTAATAAATCCAAATAATAGTAGCCTCGCTTAATTTAACATTAATCTAATCTGACCCTAATTCTGAACTAGAAAGAAACCCCCTGGGTTCCCGATAGATATAAGATCAATACATAAAATCAAAAACAAGAACGGCTTAAGTTAAAGAGAAAAAAATAAGAACCGAAGTCCAAGTAATTCAAAGAATTAAAGAAAAAGTGGACGAAGCCAATAACAGAAGAAAGAGTAATTTTAGCTAATAGTTAAAATATCAAGGTTAAATGGTGAGAAATCTAAACATCATCTGTAACCATCCCAACGGGGAAACGAGGCTTGATGTTGTTTAAAGTTGTAAGCAATATTATATTTTCTATTGAGTGTTACTTTTCTTTAAGTTCCGTAACACCAAACTTCATTATATATTTTATCGATAAGCATTCAACGACAATGTCACAACACTAAATCAACGAAATTTTTAACGATATAATTTTCGGTCCAAAACAAAGAGGCAAAATTTTGGAAGGAATGATGCTAAAACTATAAAGCAGTATACACAATGCTGCACCACATCTTTGCCGAATCAGCAAAATGGCGTTTGGTGGAATTCCACCATACTTGTGTAAATTTCAGTTCGATGTAATAGCTTCGCAAGTTCCGCAGACCATGGTTGAACCACCAATACCAATAGAGTGTTCACGTTAGTACCTCACCCGTGACAAGGTTGGCATCCTGAGTCTGCAACTGGAACTGTTTCTCCAAGTACTTGGGTAGAAAGGCGTACACCCCGCTGATGGGCATCAAGTGAAGAACTGTACTCGTAGTACGCAACATTAGGATGTCGTTTGTCAGCAGCCTTTTTACCGTTGCGAAGAAATCTGGAAGTGAGAAGAGTGGGGTGTAGTCTGATAAAGAAAATGGTTAAAAAAAGAGTGATCGTAGTAAGCGTTTGATTGATTCAATAAGGGCAGTAAGCCTACCTTCTAAGCTTTTACAGGTTATTCACTTTATTACGAAGCTGGGACTTGTAGATAACGTTCCCAAGTCCAAATAAAATCGATAACATAGAAAAAATAAGAATTACGTTTTACTAAAAATTAATAATTAAATATGGAGTTCCACATGGGTATATCATGTGCACTATACATTGAACGCATAAATCATTTCAAAATGGCTGTACCAAATTTAAGACTTTAATCAATGCACTATCCACCAGATATAGGTTTTGCTGAAATACTCAGGCATTTGCTCTCGGTTACTGCTGACGTTAGCTGCCTATTAAAGTCAATGATGGAAGTAGTCCCACTCGCAACCCGCAACAGACAATACAAACATTCATTTGTTTACAAAACAAAAAATTCTATCGAATTCTCGGACTATTAGTATTCTCGTATATTTACGGAAGAGATATCGCACGATAGATATAACATATATGTCAAGCAGATAAGTCGGATTCCCGCCGCTTTTTCAATGTTGTCACAGTTTTTACTATTGTTCTGTTTGGACACCGTCCAACTGATTTGGAACTAGACTTGTGAAAACCGAGATACGATATTTTTTTAATGTTAAATTCAATTTTCATTTACCATCCGAATAATGCTGTTGTGAAAAGGTTAAGCGGAACTATGGTCCTCGAATTTTCACGAACAAATTCTGATATATAGATAATAAATTAATCAAAAGAGATACCAATTGTGATAAGACTTCGAGTGTGGGACAGAGTGCGGATAAAATAAAAGCCACTTTTGGGTTGGGCAGGAAACAAACTAGACTTGGACGTAATAAAATAGAACTGTTGATAAAAATCATGAATAAGAACAAATTCAAAGATATAAAAAAGTCATTAATAATCTCAGCATTGCCAACATCAGACTAATAGATATGCTATATGAATCATTGTCGAGAGACAATCTTCTAGCGCGAAACGATATCATTTGTTAGAAGTTTATTAGCCATTTCGTTTATAGGACGGAATTCATCACAATCGTGCTAGTTATGTCGACTGGGTTACTACTTGACTACTGCAATATAAAAAGTAGGCCACCCACGGAGATAATATAAACGTTCGTATGGTTTTTATCGCAACTTAGCTATTCATTTAAGTTGTTAAAAATAAGTAGCGAAGGAATTTTTTATCAAAAGCAAAACATTTAATTAAAAAATTGAACTTGGAACCACCTACTAATATGGAAAACTTTCAGTGGAATAGTGCTAACGAGCACCTCAACTGCCTCTTATGTGTCCTACCACCATATCATTTATGTAAAAAAGGGAAATTGATTCTATGAATTACCTTTTAAGAGGGGCTCGGCCTCTTCCTCGTTTTCCTTGGGTGGCAGGGTGGCATTAGGGTCATTAGGGTCCTTAGACTCCTTAGGCTTCTTAGGCTTCGCGTCCGGTTTGATCTGTCGCGGAAATCTTAACATCAGGGTCGACAGGACAACGATGGCAATAGCTATGAACACCATACCTGTGGAAGAACACAACATAAGTTATTAGTAGATGTTGGGAGTGTCCTTGATGATTTGATTTTTTTAATGGACTGAGTTAAAGAAGCTGAAATGAAACGTTTCAAAGACACGGAAGATTAACCATAATTATTTGATTTAGATGTAGATATCATTGAAGTTTTAGCGAGAGCGTGCCAGCAAAGTTCTAGATATTTCTTCTAAAAGAATGTCCGTAGTGTAGCTACTGATGCAAAATATTTTCGTATCAGGCTCAATGTCAATGTCAAACCAATTTATAATTTCGCCGAATTTTCAATAGATAAAGATTGATGAGTTCTTGTGAATGAAAATTGTTCACATAAAAAAAAACACGGCTGGACTAAACAAATATTACTGTGGCATCATGTCACACTTCATTTGGATAGATGAGTGGGCCAAAGATCAAAATGTTCTGTTGCGTCTAACAGTTTTTAGGGTTCCGTACCACAAAAGGAAAAAACTGAGACATAGGATCACTTTGTTGTCCGTCCGTCTGTCTGTCTGACGAGACCCTTTTATCTCGGGAACGCGTGGAGGTATCGAGTTGAAATTAAAACCATATACATACTCAAGTCTACGGTCCCTTAAAGCTGTGAAAAAATCAAACTTCTAATTTAATTTCAAAAAAAGATACGGCCGTTTATGCCGGAAAAAAATTATATTTCGACACTCTCAAGGGAATCAAAATGTGTAGGGTATTTCCCGTTGACCAAGAACTATGAAATTTGGCTAGTAATACCGGCCATAGACTACAAGTATAGGGACAAGTCTGGACAGTTTACATTTGTAAACTGACTGTTTTCAAATCATAAACATAAATATTTTTTATTTAAAGTAATATTTAACTTTAAAGTACATACAAATTAGTACGGAACCCTCGGTGGGCGAATCCGACTCGAACTTGGCCAGTTTTTTTTACAATAATTCCGACGTTTCATGTGTTAAGTATACAACTATGCATGGGTCTGCTTAAACGAGTGACGTTGGGCTTGGGAGTAGTGGGCGTTAACGTACCTAGAGCAGGGCCATTCAACCGAATTTTTGGTACACAAAGACTACTAATAAGTTTATAACAGTCTTCATTATGTGCTCTTGTATTATCAGACTCGTAATAAAACGTTGAACAAATACTTGGAAAAGGCTAACATCCTCTGATCTAATGAACACCGTACATAAAAGCTTTATTCTGGCAAATATACTTACTTATACGAAGGAAATCGAAATCGCGAAAGATTTGGTGAGCAAATACAATTTGTTGGTAGTCTACATGGACGAGTCACATTGTTTATTGAACATATCAGCAGGATCGCGTTATGAAACATTCTGATTATGGCAATTACATCGAGGCGGCGAGTGAGAAATGCTCCTTTCAATAGCGCTAATCCGTTGGCAGTCGTCAGGAGATTACCTCGAATGTGTGGAATACTTCACGCCTCGCGAGGCGCCAGCGTGCGAGACTGATCGCACGATCTACCTACATGTATAACACCTATGTACATTGTGCAAAACACTCATGTTTTTAAAACTGGACAAGTTTCTGGAACATTCTATGAAAACGTGGAAAGATATTCAAAAAATGACGCAGCAGCTGGAGCTTGAAGTTCGTTCTATTTTTGAGGTAAAACATTCTTTGAAATATGACCAAAACCGACAATTGTTACAAGTGTCAAAACCAGTGATCGTAATAATAAGTCATGAAACCTTGGATACGATCAAAAACAATTCCGATAGATTCAAACAGAAAACATTTGCGCGTTCACAAGGTCGCCCGGTCGCCGTTCAGTCAAGGGCGTTCGCTAGACACGGTAGGTATGGACTATGGATACATACGCCGAGGATTGTTTACCACGCTCAATTGTATTATTTAAACGTAATATAGAGAGTCGCAGCGTCTAATACATTTTGGTGAGAACTTGAGTTTAACAGCGCGCAGGAGAAGACGAAGGTCAAGAGAACCGGTTTAAAAGTAAAAGTGAGCATGGCGTCGGTTCGGTCGCGTGTCCACCCACTAAATCCTCATTACGGGCACCGACGACGGCATAATTGTCGGCAACAAGGCGCGCAGCCTTGGCCGTGACCGGCTGTGGATAGAACGCTTATTTTAGCTGTGGTGACGCGGTGTGATGTAAGACGCGTTATATAACTAGTGGCATCATGGCATGCGCCCGCGCCGCCCGCACCGCCGCAGCGTGACGCCCGCGCACAAAAAAGCGAAAGCCGACTGGAAATTGCATCGCGCGCCATTCTATGACACCAAAGCATACACGTTGCACCGCGATGTTATAACATAATTATCTCGTGGAACTGACGCAGTGTCGCTTCCTAAAGCTGCTAGAGCTGTCGTCTTGAAAGCTCATTTAACAGTGAATTATGCAAGCGTGGAATGTCTTGCTCCCCCTTTCGCAGAAACAATTACAATTCAATCGAGCCGCTATGGGAGTCCGTAGGGGAGGTAATGAGCGGTGATTAACATCTTGCAGCATACGATCTGTATGCTCATTATCCTTTGAGAAATGTTCTTATATTAACGTAAATCGTGGCGACTTCAGCCTAGCTGACATTTTATAGGCGCAGGTATCTGTGGAGCTATTTCTTGTGTCAAAAAGAAATATATTCATGTAGGTACAGCTAATTTATACATTGTTTTTTTTTTACTTACTTAAGCTGATTATCCTTCGTCTATTATAAGCCCTTATACAACATACTTGCTTTGAAGATTATCTATACTTCCATTAATTTTAAGCTGAATGTTCTTCGTCTATTCTATGGAGTATAGAGACGAGGAGAACGATCTTATATGGGTGAAAAATTTAAAAAGTGTCCAGGTTTAAGCTGTACCTAAGTAACAGTTCAAAACCTTCCAGAATAGCTAGCTAGCTGCAGAGTATGGTACTGAGTTTGATGAACTTTGTATCTCTTCATTTTGAACATACCATTTTCTCATTTTATTAATGTAGGTATGTTTTTTTTGTAATATTTACTAATTAAGCGTTGAAAAATAATACACAAAAATTTAATTATATATCATTGTTTTTTTAACGAAATAATAACGAAGCGGAAGTTGTTCTTTCCTTGTTTATTTTTCTATCCTACCCTAATAACCTTTGGCGCTGCTTTTAAAATTTACCCTGATGCGATTGTAGCGCCACCCTAATTAAATATATTTCGACGGACATTTTTCATACACAGAGATAGTCCTCCTCGACTCTATTCTCCATGGTCTATTCATTTAAACCTATTTAGAATACCTAACACTTTTCTTTAAAAAAAATAAGTTCATAGAGTTCGTTCAGCTGATTGTCTATAGTCTACTGTTATAAGCCTTCAAAATGTCTCTACAATATGAATAATCGAGCTCCGAGCAAGCAAGGCAAACAATTTTAACACTGCAATGCAACATTTTTTTTTTTGCCACAGCAGCTAATTTAGTGTCATCCATACCATACGTTAATGATTAAAAAACGTCCGTTAAAATAATCTTATTAAAATTCAAAACTTCATTCATGAGTGTAGCGTTGGAACAATAAGGAAATACGCAGAAATCATTCAATGCGTATTCGCGAATTCAATACGTTTGCAGTCGGGACACGCTTGCAGCAGTTTTCTACCGCGACACGACGCACAACTTACCTACTTCCTATAACCCTTAAGTGTTCGAAATTGAGCTTTATCTTGATGAGGGCAAGGTGTGATGGGTTGTTTATGGGTGGTAAATGGAAGTTTGTTTTGTTTACACGCATTGGGTTGGTGTGCAGGTCACGCACGTGCTTTCTTCGTGGATTTTGCGCGCAAATCTGTGCGAGTGCTATGCTAACGGTAGATGACTGTTCCGCGTTGGAATGCTTGGTACTTCGATACTTCGATTTCGTTGTAGCTACAGACAGGTCGTAGGCCTGTCTGTATGAATATCCCGACCAAAATAGATCCCAGTTTCCTCTACTTGAAGACTAAGAATAGAAAACGCAGCTTGAACATGTAGACAGAGCTATTTTTGTTAATAATTCTGGAGATACCAAAATACATCGAGATTACATATTATGCACTTGAATGTGCATAACAGGATCCACATTTGTGACAATTACTACCTACTGATAACTTTTGAACTAGATTGATAAGGCTCACAAGCGAAGCAAGATTCAAATATTTCGAAGGGTGGCGCGACTTGGTTCAGGATTCATAAGAAAAAGGTAGCAGCTACGGCGAATACGCACTTGTATCGATTTCCCGAGTGTAGTGTGTTTACACAGCAGTAAAACGCGAAACATTTGCTTAGTTTTATACGTTCTAAGCTATAGTTTTATTTTCTACTAGTTGACCCGCACAACTTCGTCTGCTCCGCTCCTATTGGTCTAAGCGTGATGATATAAAACCTATAGCCTTCCTCAATAAATGGGCTATATAACTTGAGATATTTTTTTGGACCAATAGTTCCTGAGATTAGCGCGTTCAAGCAAACAAACAAACTCTTTAGCTATATATATATATATTAGTATAGAGTACACGAGTAGATATCACCATACGCCTGTTACAAAAATCAAAACAATTTAAAAGGGCATGGTGTAAACAGAAGCCTTTAGTTAGAACACACAAAGGATGCAAATTAGAATCGTGTTAAAGCTTTTTCTACTCACGCTGAGCAATTTCTTTAGTTCATCGAACAATGGCATAATTCATCTATCATCATCATTTCATAGATATCCAGAAGACTTAAAAAGAGTCAGTTTTTGTGGGGAACCAAAAAATAAATAAATGATGGTATGATTATATTATCCACGTAGGTATCCACAACATGATAATATGAAAAATGACATTCACAAATTCGTATTCAAACCGAATTCATCAACTTTTTTATAATTACAAAACTATCCGACCGTATGCAGAAACACCTGCATCTCCGATACCATATTTATTCTACTATGTCCAAAGGTATACAGTATAAAACAATTAATGCATATGACGGGACGTGCACTGCAAACTAAGTGCAGCTCTGGCTACAATATAATTATGAATGGATGTTATGCGATCGGTTACAACCACCCGCTTGTCTCTGCTACCTTTACTATTCCAAGCGCTGCATATTGAGAGACTCGGAAATTGTCACCAGGTTGAAATCTGTTTACCTACATCAAATTCTGCTATCTTCCAATTCGTTCAGGATAATTTTTCTTCCTTACCTTTGGAATCTGTCTTATGTGCAATTCAATTGTTATCTACACTAATATTATACAGAGGAAAGATTTGTATTTTTGTACGTTTGTAACGAATATACTCAAAAACTATTGGACCGATTTCAAAAATTCTTTCACCATTACAATGCTACATTATCTCTGAGTAGCATAGGCTATATTTATTACTAGAAAAATTATGGATACTTTGAAGCTAGTGCAATATATTGTAAAATTTACCCCCCTTCATTTCGCATATTTTCACGTCGTTTTCTTTTAGCCCATGTCTGTCAGCATTGAACACTTTCTTATCTCTGACATTTGTTAGTCGAAATAAACATTTTTCAACACTAGAATAATTTGCACGAACTGTCATTAAGTCAAAACACTGGCCCAGTGCGAGTCGGAGTCGCGTGCAAAGGGTTTCGTAAGAATTTTTTTAACGTGTTTTTTTAACACTATAGACTACTTATACGTTTTCCTGTTATACGTTTATCTATAGGTAAAGATCTATCACCTCCATTTTGTTTTTCAAAATTTTAAGCTCAGTAGTTTCGGAGATAAGAGGAAATTAGACGAAAAATGACCATTCCCCCCGGAATGGTAATTTTTCGTCTAATTTCTTGAATAACTTCAAAACCATTAATTTTAAAATTATGAAAAAAAAAATACGTAAAACCCTCACAGTAAGCCCTTTCATTTGATATGTCACTCGATGTTGTTCAAATAACTTTTTTTTTTATTATCTAGTCTGACCCCCAAAAGTGACGCCCTTACTTAGAAAAATAATAATTTACGTAACACGTCCTTGTTTGGGTCACAGAAGTCCATATGTGTACTAAATTTCAACAGAATCGTTCCAGTGGATCCAGAGAAAACTGACTGTGACAGACGGACAGACAGATAGATACCCCAGTGATTACAATAAGGGTTGAGTTTTTTGTTCGGAACCCTAAAAACATAAACTGACATAATAAGCATCTCTTACGCAAATAGGCAATCAAACTGTCGACTGGATCTCGACATTCTGAACAAAAATCATAGCACTTAAGTATTTTTAGTTTTTATAAGAATTCTAGAGAAATGTAGAGCCTTATTTTAATGTCTAAAAACAAAATACTGAGCTCAATAGAAAGAAGAAGAAAGAAAAATAGTTTAAACACACGCACATTCAAATTACATTATTTTATAACATACAAATAAAAACAAGACGCAAAAATTTTGTCCGTAAAACTACAGCCTGTGTCAGGGACGGGCATTACAAAAAAGTCATTACTATTAAAATCTGACTTAGTTACAATATCATAGTAACTAAGTCAGTTTCGCCATCAATATGTCAACACGGACTATCATTTTTAAAAAGTAAGAAAGATATATGTGTACTCACCAAGCCACCATGCTCCAACCCACCTCGGGTCGCTGGAATCGAACTCGGGGGTAACGAGGGGGTTCACGTACACACTGGTGCATAGCGCCCCCAGAACGAACCCAAAAGATGGCCCAAGGATCCTTGTGCACACGGTGATAGCTGTGGACAAAGAAGACAACTTGTCAGAATATTTACACAAGTGCTGTTAATAAAGGACAAGAACCATTGTGGCATGCCCCCGGGTCGCCATTTTGTTTAAGTTTCGGCGCACGATGTGGGTAGAGAACATAAATATGGGGAGAGGACACTTCCAGTAGATATGTGTCTAGATATGCATCTGTGGGCGAATGTTCGTAAACGCTCTATCACGTTCCCGATTGCATTACATAGATCCCGAGTCGATGGAGAAATGTTCTTCCGTCTGGAAATTTCTTATAGTACTCCGGAGTTTGAAAATGTGCCCATTATAGCAAAAGCCTCGCCTTATGTGGGACCTATTACAATTGACGAAAAGTAGTAGACGATAGAAATACACCTGTGCCATTCCAGGCGAAGTGAAACATGAACAAAATTCCTTTTTGTGGTGGAAACTTTGAAAGTGTCAGCAGGCGATTATTTCGTCAATCATCGTCCCTTTCCGCTTGTTCGCTGAACATTAAGTGTAATAAAGCCTAAAGCACTGCAAAAGTTTCCACACTTGACACGACAAACGATTGAAATCACAGTACTAAACAAGCATACAAGAAAGATGAACGACAACGAACCACGTCCGGCTGTGCTTAATAATACTCTATGATGAGCAGTAAGCATTAAAATGTACACCACATACAGTCAGGTCCTGGACGCTAACCCTAACAAACCCTTACATAACTTGCTAAGACTAATACGATAAGAATGTGGTTGTGTACCCTGGGAAATTGAAGAAATCCTGAGAAAAAATGTACCTCTACATTTCTATAAGGTTTTGTTTAATTTCCCTGGTTTATTATTTTCTTTCTGAGAACTTTTCTCTAAGTTCTTTTGAAAGATCTCGATTTTATTTTTGTATCTCTAAGTTTGTTTATAGATTTCGATTGCTTTTTATTCATCACAGAAAGAGCTCAATCTGCAAACTCTTTCACGAAGGAAGGGATTAAATAAAGCGAAATTCATTCGTATCTTAGGTATTATATTATTGCATAATCAATCACTATCACCCGTTCATACAAAAAAAAATCGGTCATGTTACGTTTAAAATCGATGGTCATGTTTACGATTGCAGTTTTTAAATGCATTTATCATCGACATCGTATTATTACAACTGATTTATCATCAGATCATGCAATGAAGGTAAAAACCCATTTCGCTGATATAGAACATTAAACAAATATTGTAACCAATTACATGTCTTGCTCTCACGAAGTATTAAATAATATTACGCTAGCAGATTCCGCTCCTATTACGGCACCTAAACACGAAACGAATAGATTTTCCAGTGCACGCATCACTGAAACCGCTCCATTGCACGAAAGTGCAGATACAATGTAAAATAGCAACACTGAATTAATTCGAGGAAATATTATCATCTGGTCACTTAATGACGTTGTAAATATTAATGTGCATAATCGGTGAGGCGGAGATGGTCGTTATGCAAATTGAGATGGACTCTCGCACACACAGTGGACCGCAGTCGTTTATCTCAATAGGGCTAGGGCTCTGGGGCTAATTGAGGGCCATTGAACTCGCAACAACAAATTATCGTATGAGGAATTGCCGCTGTCAACGATCGCTACTTTGTACAACTACTTCATATTAGAACGAAAGAAAAACGAACCACTGCGAGCTTGGATGATTACCGACATTATTGTTCCGAGAAATGCTAATATTATTACAACCCATTAAATTATACGAGCATGATTATTACTGCACAACATATTATAAACAGTAAACAACTCATTTAAATACATAATGAGACCGAATCAGTTAGGGACTGGCCGCGACCCGAAGACGAATCATCCGGCACGAATGGACATGCGTAAGATATGTCCCAAATTCGAAATTAAATTAAAACCTGTTATAATAAAATAACAAAGGACCGTTGCAGGGTGAGTGACCGAAAAACAATCAGGTACTTAGGTCCCGAATGTAATCTTTCCCAGAAACCAACCGCAACGCTTGCCAAAAAACGGACGGGCGTGCGTTCAGCTCGCGTGCTTCACGTTCGACACAAAGTAAAATACATATAAGTTCCTATTATCATCATGCGCTTTTGTAATAAATAATGGCCTCGTCAGGATCGTTTTTCAAAACGGCCGCTGCCCGCGTCTCAGTACAAGTTTTTATTATGTCCCGGTACACTCCTCCTTACCGGTTCCGATGCATCATTAACATCGTTCAAGTGCTGCTCCCTCGAATTAACGCTCAATGATTGTCAAAAAATGACGAATTGCATCATTAAAATGAACCCGGTAGGCACTCGCAGTTAGGGTCCTACATTACACTGCATTTTTGCCTCGTGTATGTTTTTTTTTTGCACTCAAGTTTAGTATGCGGTTAAAAATAGACGAGCATGCCACCCTATCAATACAAAACACGCTATTTACAATAATAGAGACAAACATAAATACACTTATATGAAAGGCAACAGGGCTCGCAGAGATAACCTTGCGAAGCCCGCCTCTGTAAATAAGGTCATCTCTCTGACAGCTACAATCACCTCTGATATACGACGAATAGATATAAAAAGATTCTGAAACACTTTCAATGCCTCATTTAGAAGAAGAACTAAACAGTCACACCCTAGGAATTAACATTCATGTCTGCATAAGGTGTCTGTCGAGTTCTATCTCCGGTATCAAATTCCGTTTCTAGGAACAAGACTTTATCGTAACCAGGTAATGCAAAATCTAAACGGCTACTTCAACACCGGTCTTCCCTTAATAGGATTTCGATTTGATGTAAATATAGGTATTCGATTAGCACCATAAATTTTTTATCAGACCTTGATTAGCATAGGAACCTTCTGAAGTGTTTCTTGACTTTATCCACAGACAATTTTTCAAATCTACTAGTATGAACATCAGACAGTCGGTACTACACAATAATATTCGCAAGTCACGATATTTTTAATGGCCAGAAATAGGAACACAATTCCTAATCGGTGCAGAGTTCATTGCTCTTTCAGATGCAAAATCATTTTTAGAAGTATGACTAATTCAGTTGGAAAACACACTAACCGCTGACGCTTCTACGAAAACACCTGTCTAAGCAGATATACAGGAAATAGTTTTGAGGCAATGAATAATAATCAAACGACTTGCGTTGTATGGAATAAAAGTAATTTGACGTCATAAAAATGTTTAATCAACTGTCGGTATGATAATAACAACAGCCCACATAATCATATCTAATCAATATCATAGAGACGTAATCTAATCTGGCGATGTTGCAAGAAAACTGACCTATGACAACTACAGTAACAAATTATAAGGTGGAGCGCAATTTGATAGTGCACAGGCAAAAAAGTTGCATAAGGTGCACTTTGCAATATCGAGGTAACGTAATAACGAGGTAATTTTCTCGACCGTACAAGGCGTAATTAATCGCAATCAGATTGCGATCCGATATTACGAAGAAAAAACATTCCAAAATTCGATGCGAGAGTCATGGCGACAGGCATCCTTTCCGGGGTTTGGAATACGTTGTTACTTGTATGAAAGGGCCAAAACCCATAGAAAACGCAGGTGATACAGGATTGGTACCTATGTACCCACCACGAAAAAGGAGAATGTAGAATATAATAAATAACATCAGCCCAACAAACCAAGTGTTGAAAAGAGATATTCAAAAATACATAAACCCAACATCAGCATTTCCGGCCGAGCCCTTTAAGTAGTTGAGTACAAAAATCCAATTTTAGAAGAAACAAGGAGCAATAAAATTAATTAGCATACAAATGCGTGTATCAACAGCGACCCAAATAAACACGAGCCTGTGTTCTCTGAAAACTTTATGATTCACAACATTTTGGATGTAAAAATCGTAATCTCAGTTCAAGGAAAACTACAATACACGGCTCTATACCGTACTGAATATATTAGAATCTAAAATGAAGTTAATTTTATTTACATCCACTGTTAAGATTCTTTAGGAATTTATTAATGTTAAATATAGACACCTGTCGAATTCCGTAACAAAATTGTTTCCTTGACATACCAATTACAAGTAAAAGTGAAATAACTTCAAAGCTCGGACATTTAATTGGACCCTAAATAAATACAATAAAGACTTTTTACTAGAAATAGCATGTCTCGCGAAGTATAAGAAGAAGATCAATACTCAGATACACGGAACTGCAAAGGACGGCTACACACAAATAAATTACGAATTTAAGGAAAAGTATAGTATCAAACAACCAAGTTGAACCAAAGCTAAATAAGGAAGGTGATAAATACAGCAGCACAGATATTCCAACCAAATACTTTGCAGATAAAAAGAGAAAACCTCAAGAACGTATCAAGGAAACGACTCGAAGTCGACCATTCCCGAACGGTGATCGTGAGGGACGAAATTAGGGCAACGTCTCTTAGAACGAGACACACGCACTGCCACCAACGAGCTGAAATTGTCGCCGCGACGCGTCGGCACACTGACACACTTCGCTAACCACCTACTGAAATAGTAATTACATACGTTTTACTACACAACAGGGCTTCAGTCAAGAAACACAGAGCAGCCGTGAATTATAAGAGAGCTGTGTTTCAAACTGTAGCGGTATCGATCGGGAAATCAATAGAAGTTGTACTGAAACTCGCTTCTGAAGAGAGCAATGAACTCAGAAAAACTGAAGGAAATAAGAAGCACGGCGCTGCTTTGAATTTTCTTGAAGCTACAATTGAGCATTATGATATACCCAAGATTGTTTTATGAACACTTCATTCGAGACAAGGCAAATACCATACAACTCTAGCTATGATAAAATAGGATGTGGATCTAGTTTGTACAAAAACGAAGTACAAGGAAAACAGGTGCGAAATATTCTCGAAAACAATCGCAGAGCTTGTCGATAGAAACCCAGTTCCATTAGATCATAAATTTGAGATAACACCAAATTGGTATTGTGCAACAGTTACGTCCAAGGTCTTTTGAAAAACATGAAGTAGTTATTCTAGGAATTTCGCTATTTAGAATAGGTTATCTGCTTAACATTTAAATAACCCTTGCTTGAAAAATATTTGGTTTTGGTAAACTTGTGTAAATGCCTCTGTGGACATTAAGTTTCAAGTAATTTTATAATACAATCAGTAGTTCAATAATTAAATTAGTGGTAAAGTGCAAAGACTGACGGCGTTCTTTTGCCAAGTGCAGCATGATACTTCAATACTAAAATATAAATTTTTCTCTGCTCAGTGACACACACTAATTAGTCATTATCCTACGAAGCCCTACACAAAGTACCTAACACCTAAGGTCACGATCACACATAATAATTGACCTAAATAATCCGCACTACACTGGTATCAATCAATGAGTACCTACTTATCCGTGCGCACTGTGCCTTATTTAGGTCGGCACAAGTTAACTGAATTCAATTTCATCATCATCTTCCTGCCCTTATTCCATGTGAATTATTGGGGTCGGCGCAACACGTTTTTTTCTTCCATTCTGTTCTATCCGTCGTCACTATATCTCTAACGCCCTTTTCTTTCATATAGCTCCTCACACAATCCATCCACCTTCAACTGAATCGAATTTAATTGGTTAAATAAGTTAGTATAATGCGTTGCGTGCCATTAAATAATGTTTCCTCTATTGCACGCGTTCTAGCATGTAGTGATTATGAAGAATTAGGATTATTACTGAGTTAATTAATTTGTTTAATTGAGACTACCGCTTTCGTTAATCGCTGCAAATGATGCAATGCGTATCCATCCGAGTACTGGCCAACTATATCTGAGTAGCTAAGTACAGCTGGATGCAGTTCTCTAAGTTATATTATCCATGTGTGAAGTGAACAATCAAATCAGCCGGTAGATGTTAAGTGCGAACATAAGCTACTAATAGTTTACGAACATACATAACCAAAGGAGAATGTTACTGCCTTACAAAATTCAATTAAAATAGATCCATAAAGTTCGCACATGAGCTTTTGTAATATCCTATGATGATAATACATATTTATGTGGCGGTTTAATAATTGTAATCAACATAGCCATTATATTGTCTAGCTTCTCTGCCTGTTGCCTATTACTTGCTTCTGAAAGCTTTATACATGTAATCTTCTTTAGTACCTGCAGTCCATACTAACACTAATCTTAAATCAATTCTTATGAAACACCTACCAGTCTATTAACTTGAATTAGCAATTTGCACAGTTCAGGATTTTAAAACATTACATTCTCATAAAATAATCCCATGACACGAACCAGATTTATTCAATAGAATTGATTAGGGGTTCGGGTTTTCAAAGTAATTATCATCTTCCTGCCGTTATCCCATGTTACTTGGGGTTGACGCCTAGTTTTTTTTCTTCCATTCTATCCTTCAACCGTCACGCTATCAATGATTCCTTTTTCTTTCATCCACTCCTCACGCCGTCCATTTTTTTTGGCCTCCCTCTCCCTTTCATTTATATTCGTCACTTTTTAGTAGCATGCCATCTATCCATTTCATCCCTCCGCTTCACATGACCGTACCAAGAAAAACGATTCCTAGACGAAATAGATCTAGGTCAACTACGGAACATTTAAATATGGATCTGTTATGGACTGAAATCTCAGCGCTTCTAGAACTATATATATATAGCTATATATTATTTTTCGCTCTTCATCCAAAAGGTAGGTAATCTATGTTTTGAGGCCATTGCGCCCTACACGTAAGCACATATCATAAGACCTTTATTTGTTATACAGCATGCAGTAAAGATACCGTGTACCTTAAACACGAGACAAGAGAAGCGCAATTGAAAAGGATACTTTGAATGAGTGTCAGATAATGGCTGGCCCACATAACACAAACGGACTTATTCTGCGTTTATCTAATCATTGGCAAGTTCACAAGATGGAACATTAATATTATCGGGACAGAGTCGTAACAAAACCACGAGTATGCTCTCATTTTGAGAACAGAGCTACTTGTGCAGAAATAGACACGATGGACTACTTAAGGGAAAGATATAGGTCGGGCAAAGGGTAAGGGTAAAGTTTAATTTCAAAAGAAAGTAACTTTCTCAATACTTATTTTGATAATGACAGGCCCTGGGTAAAATTTTATGTTATGAAATATGAGCTGGGTAGGGTTTGTCGAAAGCTCAGCAAATAACACCAATACTTAACCGTTTTAGGAAGAACATGGTAGTAACGAAATCAAATTACAAAAACAGGACAGCAACAGTCAGACTATACTTACAAGGAAATAAAGTAGACCAAGATAATGTCCCTAAAATAGGAGAGGATATAACTCATTATCTTGATGTAACACAAGAATACAAGATGACACGCTTGCACGGGAAGAGATTAGATCGTTGCTCCTTAGCCAGACCACACAACAAGGCAACCATATTGAAGAAACTTTATGTTCCATATACATACTAGTACGAAAATAGTCAGCAATACTTGTTCAACAAAATCGTTACAAGGCCGATATATGAGGCTAAGGGCCCATTGTAAGCGGAAAAGGACGCTCTAACGGCAACAAATGTAAGAATAACTATTAACTTCCGTTCTTTCTATTCCGTTCTTTATTTATATAATAGTGTTAAGTAGGTAATTTCCATAATGTTACGAAACTACCGTGGTATTTTGAAATATACTCGTCAGTCCACATATTTTTATAATGTGCACATGTTTACCTTCAAAATCTACTCAAGATATGAATCAAACATGGCGTAGAAAAATTTAAATGAGCATTATGAAACGTCGAAGGTAAACATAACAAAATGAAATTCGTTAAGAAATGAAAGGAAAATCATTTTTTAAAAGACAAAATTTTCAATAGAACTTTTATAGATTGTTCATCATCATTTTTAGCCCTTATCCCGATTATGTCTCCCCAATATTTATACATTATTCTTCATTGTTCATACTAAATGAAAAAGGTTGATTAATTTTCTTAGGGGCCATCTCCACGAACGAGAGAATTGCGGCGATATTATCGTCGTGCCACGTATTTGTATAACAACTCTATGGACGTGTCTCCACACGGCGATATTATCGCGACGATTCGACAAGTGAAAAAACGTCAACTTGCGGCGATTCTCTTACGTGGAGACGGCCTCTTAGTATTCATCTTTTGCTTTTACAGTGTTAAATTCGCAGCGTTCCTTAATGCACAACCAGCTATCTTCGGTAAGTAGGGATACATATTATGTGATCGTTAAAGGGGCATCCATACGTTTCAATAACAGAATGATGGATGCATTCGATATGATGCAAAAGTGATAACTATGCGGCGATACACACTGCAGTTTTTTCGTCTGATTATCTAAACTATATGTTGTCAATTTAGTCTCCGAGATTAAAAAACAGACCTTAGCTATTATTATAAAGAAGTTTATTTTGATTGTTTGTTGAAGGTAAAGTCTGGCTGTGACGGCCAATGCAACGTTCGCATTCGCATGTCAGTCGCAATCTGTCAAAAATGTACGGGAATTGAGGCTTTTTTTGTAATATTTATGTAAGTATCTCTATTTTGTTGTTTGTTTCAGTCCCTTACTAACTCAGCAAGTTTTCAACTGTACAGACCAATCAAAGAATCAAGTCCTTTTTTTACCGTTCATCTGTCACACACACTTGCTTCTCCAATCTACTTTAGACATTGGCAGAATAGTCGCCATCGGCTTTGCTTGCCATATTAAAATATAGAATAGAATAGAGGCTTTTTTGACAGATTGCGACTAAGGTGCGAATGCGAACGTGGTTTAAAATTTAGTAGAATTAGCCCTTCGGTCTACTAACCTAGGTACGATTTTATTTTCACTAGATTATACTATCCCGGAAAAGCGAAGCCGGCAGCGAAGTCGCAGGGGAAAAAAGATCGCTAATACTATAACTTCTGGCAACCCTCGCTAGTCGTACAAAGCTCACCGTAGAGCCCAGTCCGTATGTTATGGTGGCGGTGCAGTAGACGTATTAGATACGTCGCAGACACAACAATACGAGCCTACCACAATCCACCTCTGCACACAACTCACAACTGTTCGCGACACCCAAACACCATTGTTCCGCTTTTTTATGCATTTTATACAGACCCTGCCATAAGCTTAACTTTAGTTTCTGAGTTTCAACATGATCGGGCGTTAAATCGAAATGTATCGATTTATAGCTTTGCTTATATCATAAATTTAACAATAAACTTTTATTTATTTCCACTGCAAAGAACTGGTACGGATGAAAAACTGGATATGAACAATGCAGATTCAAAACGAACATGAATATTGCAAAAAGATGTTTTGTAAAAAATTGCAATTAATGAGAGTACGGGATGCACTCAAGTCGATTGTTAATTACGCAACGCATCAGAGGGCGGCCGGCAGACTCGCTGTAGGCGGGTCGTGGGCGGCGGCTATGATTTATACACTTTTATGTGCCCATTTTATTACCCGTACTCTCAAAACGCTAGCAATCGAACATCTTAATCGATACACCGAATTTATTTAAGCGACCATCAAGCTTTTGTTTTAGGCTGCACGCCTCAGTGATTCTCTGGCGCGCTACAGGCGCGCCAGAGAATCTCATATACTCTCTCAATACTCAGCAATAATTAAACTATCGTTCATCCGGGTAATAAACTCGAGCACATCAATAACAATAATATTTACTCACACACGTAAAATGCTGAATCCCGGCTGGTGACGTTGTCGTCCACGAAGGGGATGCCCAGAGTGGCGATGCCGGTCTGCCCCACGCCCACCAACAGCAGGCTGAAGAACAGCCAGGGGATGACGACGGCGGTAATGGAGGAGTGCTTCGTGGAGCTCACGAGGTACGCGTCATCGCAGAGGCCCGACGAGTTCTCGTAGGAGTAGCAGGCGGGCGCAGCGCCGGCGCGGTGCGCGTCCAGGTGCACATCCTGCAGCTGCGTGCCGTACATCAGGTGCGGCAGCACGCAGGAGATCACGCCCACTGACAGCACCAGCATCATGCTCCCTATCCAGCGCGGCCGGTGCCCGCGCCCCGCCAGGTACGTCAGGATCAGCGTCGTGCATATCTGCCCGACCTCTGTCGCCGCTAGCAACGTCCCCGTCGTCTTTGACTCAACTTTGAACAGCCTCTCTATCGTGGTGGTCACACTAACGAAGTACGTGAGGAACATGCCCTGCATCACCCAGCCCGCCAGGAACACCACCATGAACGCGAACACGGAGGGCGGGCGCCGCGGGGGGCCCGACTCCGTGTCCTTGCAGTCGAGGGAGCCATTGTTGTTGCCGGTCGCGAGCCGTTCCTGTTCTTCTGGTGTGGCTTCGACGCCCTTCATGTCGGCGTCCTCGGCCGCCGGGCCCTGGGGACCCGCCTCCCCACCCGCTGATGATACTGTAGCGACAACGTTCGCCCTGCGACAATACAGAAACAAACATTTACAACCAGTACAAATAAACTTGTCTGACGAGAAAGTTAAAACATTTTTCCTAGATAAACTCACGTCATGGTAGTCACGTCTAAGCGGTTACTGACGCGAATATTACACAACCCCTATGCTATCAAGTCGATGTGACCGGCCGAGCGAAAACGAAACGCACGCTAAACGCCAGTATCGGCGACGACGCGGCGAAGCTTCCGGCTAACGGGACCTAAACATACAGATTGATCAACGATCGCGAAAACAAGGAGCGGCTACGATGCAGCAGTGGTGAGTCGTACGCATACTTGATTGGGGAGTCGTTCACCCGAGTGCGGCAGGGATGAGGAGGCTGCGTGCGCGCACCCAACGCGGCGGAGACCGACTGCAAAATGCAATTACTGGCGCAGCGCGCTGCACCCGCGAGCCCGCCCCTCGGCTTCTCTCCACACGGGGTTTTTATTGGCCGTCTATCCGTTTTTTGCGCCGCACGCATTTACACACGATGAAAGCCGTCTGCGCGCCGCCCTTCACTGAAGATTCCCTCTCGTCTCGACACTACGGAATGTCTTTGTCTCATTGCTATCCCGTACGATTTACATTCACGTGAATTTAAACTAAATTAAGCGTGGTTTACCTATTACAAATTCTTATCATCAGTTATCATACCTACACACAATTAATATAAACTATTCAAAAAAATCTATAAAATCAATACCTACAGACGTGGATGCAAACGCTAGGTTCGCAATAAAATCAACCGTAGAATATTAATGTGATCGACTCATACGGTTAACTGGACTTGCGAAACTCACCGATGGGGGCCGATGACCACGGGCGACACCGACCACGACGCACTATTGCACTACACCGACCACTTCCAGCAGGAAAACTATTTCAGTTACTACTAATTGCTCAGATATCGTTTTAAAATGATGATATTATTTTTAGGGTGACACAAACGACCCAATTTTTTCACGTCTGATGCCAAATGAAGTGCACAGTAAACTGCATTCCGAGATAAGCCCACGAACTTGTGCAATGGTCGAGCTATCGAGCAAGTGCTATCGCTCCAGTGATAACGGGACACAGCAAATAGGTAACTACTTGTGAAGCGGGTTACTGCTGCACCAATATCTGCAGAATGCCCTATTTATCTCAAATGCTAGTACTGCTCGACCTTTACAATAAAACTTTTTGAAAACTTCTTATTTCTGGGAAAAATTCGTCCGTTTTTGATATGCAGTCAAATTTTAAAATTTATATTCACTTGTCCATGCCCACCACACCTTGTAATAATAAAATAATTTATGTCTGATATGACATTAAGAACTCAGCGAGCCATGTGGTAAAACGAATGATGCAAAATGTTTTCAAGAAAATTAAACTAATAAAATGTGAATGAAATAAATTCAAAATCTCGTAACTGATCGATATCCCAGTAAAGTGAACTCAAATGTCCTAGGCAGTGTTGCGAGACGCCACGATCTAATTGGCGGCAATATTGTATGAAAGTCAACCCCACACGCACATACAATCACATCGACGATACGAGGACGGCGACACTGACGATATATTTAATCTCCCATCGCGACTGAGTGGCAATGAATCATATGAATATGGCGAGCGCCGGACAATCTATTGACACAAATTGAATATAAACCATGTATAGCATCAACACAACACTTATAAAACGCTCGTATTGAAATTAAAGACGCGTGTGGAAATCAGATAAAACTGAACGTTAGGAAGGAGACAAAAACTTGCTCAACACCGTGTCCTCACTTATGATTCAGTGACACGACAAAATGAACCAACCAAAGAACATACGACGTCAACCCGCATCAAAATTCATCTTCAACACAAAAAGATACAGTTTGCTGTGTCTTTTCGGGAAAAAATAAAGTCACGGTCTCATACATATATTTTGAAATTCATACAAACCGAGATTGATATAAAATGAAAAAGTTAAAGAGCGTACAAATAAGGGAAGTATCATAAATATTTCATGATTGTTATGATGAATAACAAATAAGGTATTGAAAATTCTGAGAAAAATTATTGTTGTGGGAGAAACAATATCTAATTCAGACGAAGGTCGAAAATTGAGAAGATTGAGGAACGACGAATGAGGGTGCACGCTAGTGGCGCAGGCGCATCGAAGACGTCTATGATCATTCTATAAGTGAGAGGACAACGTGCGCGGTCAAGGTAAGTGAGCAGATACCTGTTGTCGATGACACTGTACACTCGACATTAATCTCCATTTTAAACCCATTTTAATAACGTAAGGTACAATTTACAATGACGGTGGCAGGCACGAATGAGAAATACTGTGTTTACCAGCGGAGAAACTTCATTGTAAATCTGTGCAAGGACCTAGACCTAGTCTAGATAAGTTATTGTGCCGTTTAAACGGTTGCTGACGAACTCAATCGGGTAAATCAATCGCTGATAATAATAATGCCGTGTTCAATGTCCAAGTATCTATGTTTCGGTCCCCGAGTCCCGACGATGGCGCTACCAGGTTGAGGCAACATAGCTCTCAGACAAAGGACAACCACTTGTCTTACGCATACAAATATTGATCGTTTTACATGGAAAGCAGATGCACCAACAACTGAAGGTCCTGACAGGTTAGAATTGTTAGCACAGGTATTTCAAATACTTTTACATTCTATTAGTTATATTCCACTTCCAACGCTTCAGATGAATGAAACAAAAATCATAAATGTAAATTACATATCATCATTGAGCTATAAAAAATCTTGACTATTGAGCTAGTAAACTACTAATTTGTATTCTATTGCAGTGATTTAAATATTACAGACATTGACATAACAATACAACGAATGAAAGAGGAACATTTTGTTCCGAGCGGTAAATGTCTTGTAGCTTTGTTAGGTACTACAAACGCCACTGCACTTTATCGGTTCAGAATTTACTGGTATATTAATCAGAAAGAAGGTAAAATCATGCTAAGGTGATTTTTAATAGTAAAATTTGTTGGGATCTTAATTAAATTAAACCGGTTTCTGCGCCCTGACTGTTAATTAACGAGATTCATGGACATGGCTAACGGGACAATTACGGAACAAAGTAACCAATGTGGAATTACTGACAAAACAAATAATCAAAACGTGCTGCCACGGTAGGTACACTGGTTTTTTCAGAACAACCTGTAATTAGTGCACGTAACTCATCTCTTTATGAATAATGTTTTTATGAACAATGTATTCGCATTAAAAATTAATATTAATTCGGTTCGCTCCGTGTAGATTCCTAGGAGCAAGTTCCAGTTATTTTAATTGAGCACAATCCTTAAAGCCGATCCAACGATAGTTAATAACGCTTACGAACCTACTAGCGTGTTTGCCACTAAGACTTTATTTGCAAATCAAATTCAACTTAATGCGTGTATTAATTTTCAACAGCAGCTGTTAAGTGTCTATGAGACAAATGATTTATATGAACAGATAAGTACACTGGCCGTAATTACTCGTAACCAATACCGAGATTTGCAACGTGATAACTACAAAGTTCAGTGACACTAATATTTCCAACGAGCGCCCAACCAATGGTCACTCCAGACATTGTGATGCGACATGGTGATTTATAATCACCGATGTCCAACTTGATAAATTTGCGGGAAAGATTAATTTTAATACAAATAAAGAACCAACGGCAGTACTGAAACTAAATAATAAACAGGGTAGTGAGATGATCTCAGAAATAAAACAACGCAACAATGCATCGAAATCAAAATCCAATAAAATAAACGCGAAATAAACGAAAGTCTGATTAAGGGTAATATTTCAGTCAAGTGAAGCAAATCTTCTGAGTAGGTGTGCCTGCATAAACCAGGCTCGGACACCGGACACCCCGGGGCGGAGAGCTGTCGGAGATATACTGACTTACTGCCCTCTACGCGCTCGACATAATGGACGCCTGCCGACCTTTACCACTACGTTTTTAATAAATCATTTACATACAATTGACAATTTTAATCATTATAAGCAGTAGTTCAAAATTCTAAGCCATTATAGGCTCATGACACAAATGTGGCAGCGTCATAGGAGGTGTTGAAAATTGTATCAATACGTACCGCATTAATAAGAACGTCGTTGGAAGTATTGATATTGATCCGATAACAATAAATATTTTAAATTGTGTGAAATACATTCACTAGCAAACGCATAAATCACGACAGACCCTTCACAAATACACAGAAAACAAAAACATAATGGCTTTTCGTGGAAAAAGATTAATATGTAACGATCAACTACAAGAACAAATCGGGATGCTTTGGAGAAAAACTTCCAACGATACACATGACCGCTTACTTTAAACCTGACCATTTGCAATTATAATGTACAATTGCAGGCAATTGCATCGCAGTGTGGACTGAGGCATACAAAAAGTCTGATATATTTTAGTGATAACCGGCCTCCAGTGGACCAAAGGTGTTGTTGTACATGCGAGCGGATTGCACAACACTGACATAACATAACCGTGCCTTGACATTGTTGAGCTCATAGTCGGCGCTCCGTGCCAAAGCCATCGCAGGTAGCACGGCGGTCAAGAGGCTCACTAATCGACCGTAGAATATGAATAGCTTACACAAGGATAAACACCTCAATAAACTGTACACTTTAGTGAGAACAACCACTCCAGTCGATCATTGCTATTCTGTTGAGATGTTACTTCTGTATAAAGACTACACCGACAAGACAACAGTAACAATCATATTGCCAATAACTTTTTAAGTGGTGACAAATATGCGAACATAAAAAAATATACATATCGTACCTATATGTTCAAAGTTAAAATAATGTGCGCTACGCACTTTGCCGAGCAACTGCGTGCTCGATGCGAATGAGTGTTTCGGGCAAGGTCGCTGCCAACGAATCACTAGTACTACCAATTTGACACTGCTCACCTCCGCTTATTGGACAAAGTGGAACGTGTAAATGAAGAAACGAAACGCTACCCTGTAATCATTTAACAACCATCAGCTGTGATGAAACAGATGTCACAATTGAAGGTAAAATCAATTCAGACATCGAGTAGATTATAGATGTGGCAAGGGTGTGCTCAAAGCAGGTTAATGCCCTCTGTGACAAAATTAAACATAAATATTGCTTAAGAGACCTTTTAAAATACGCAGCTTCTTGAGAAATAAAAACTCAAACGTTGGCGTTCTTATCTAAATATATCCAAGGTTCAAACATCAAATTCAACAGTGAAGTACCTTAAATAACCTTCAACTTTTATACAGTCGTAAGCAACGCTGAAACATACATTTTAAACGTTTACGACTCTTTTCACACCGAAATTACAAGTCATTACACTGTCGGCCGTGTCGGCAATCAACAGACGTATTTTGTCAATTAAGATTAAGAGTTTTACCTACATCTCCCAGCAACATCTGCCTAGCCTTTTCCTAACTATATTGGGGTCGGCTTCCAGACAAACCGGATTCAGTATTACATCTCCCGAAGGACCTTTATCTCTATGTATGACTATTGACTATAACTGAACGTAAATAAATAACACTAGTTACGGGTATATATTCAGTGTTGCTGGCCAGGCTGACATTGACGATGACTCTACAAGTACGTGCATGTTATTATTACACAATATTTTTCTTTATTCACAAAATAATTGTAAATAAAAAGTATCACTGTTTTCGAAGTAAAAGGTCCGGTGAAAGTGATACAGCACGAGTGCATTGAGCGGGGTGATAAAAGTGTCATCGCAAAAGAAACGCCTCCGCATTGGCGTGTAGTTATCGACAATTTGCATACAACGCACTCTTGAATTCGCATGGTGAAATCTGGACACACCACTTTTTAACAAGCTTTGGATACAGACTGCAGAAGAAACGCTCTCTGTGGCACATTTTAATATGCTGTATATAAATATTTAATGAAGGTACTGGGTCACGCTTTTCTTAACTCGAAAATTATCTTCCGTGATAGCAGCGGAAGAAAGTTGATATGAAAATTTATTATCATGAATGATTTTATAAAAATAATTGCAACGTAATCCTATACACGATAAAAACTTATTTAAGTAGGTAGGTATTTGCTCTACTACTTTGCGGTAAACGGAACCTCAGTTAGATTTCAGAGCAAAATGCTATATTTTCCTTCCTTCGTCGCAAAAGTAGGTCAAACGATTAGAATCCAACATTGTTTTAATAGGGCACCGATATTGCAACACGAGTTTATTTATATACTTCCAATAATATCTGTACTCATTAAATATTGAAGGTATGAGTAATTAAGTCTACTCACATAAATATTATACGTATTATTTCCTCTCGCCTATAAACTTCACTGATGAATGATTAAACAGGTAGATGACCTATGTATGTGGTAAAGCGTCCTTGTTTGAATTGGTACTTTGGAACCATAAGCAGCGTTACGTGAAATCAAAGTGACCTCATTAAAAAACTAAAACGCCTTACAACTCTTACAAGCGACATGAAATGGTTTTCCTTGTCACGAAAAACTGTAAAAATCTAAGGAAGAGACTAGTTGTGCTGGTCGCAAAAAGCCACAAGAAAACACCATACACCAGAATATGAGATAAAAAGCACAAAATAAACAATTTGTTTTCGAAAACCCCGAGCGTGAATAAACATTTGCAGTCGCTAATAATAAAACAAAAAATATAAATAGAAACATGACTACTCTATCGGCCCGCCTAGTATCGCACTACTAAGTACATTCATTCATTTGATAACTCATCCGTTAAGGGAAAATAGCGCAAGGAGAAGACACACTAACAATGTACGTTGAGATCAACTGCCTCTTAATTTGAGACACGTCGTCGTCTTGGGTACAAGCCTTACAGACATTCAAACATTACTACCAAACACAAACAAAGAAGGTGGTTTTTACTTCTCACCCTCAGCAAACAACTTAGCGGAGACCACTTCCGACACGAAAAGTACACATGATGGCCACACAAACATGTAGTCTATACACGTATAGATATACTACAATACATACGTTTTAGGCACGACCTTGAGTATGCGTATATAGATAATAATAGGCTATTATTTACGTATGCGTGAAAATGACGGTGTATAAACCTTCATTACAAACTATTTAAAGTAACTATGTACTTAATTGGTGGAAACTATTACGAAAATATACATATAAGTAAGAATTATGTATAGAAAAATAATGTGTAGAAGATAAAAAAAAAACTAAGCTTTTACGCTAATTAAAAATCATGTTAAAAATTCTGCTATTCTAGTTAAGATAAAAATAAAGACGGGAACGTGAAAACGTGCTCAGTCTTATTAAGACTTTGTATTCCAGTACAAGCTGCAAGCTTTTGTAGACCACTCCTGCTACATTGTATAAATAGTTCTAACATAACTCTTTTTAGTCTTGGCAGAGACTTACAGAAACAAGTACTAAATAAAACCAAGATCTTACTTTATGAACCACTCTAAATAGTGCAAAAAGCCAATTTAAAGATAGTTGTACATACAGAAAAAGTAAAAGTGTAAAAGATAAATATCGCATTTCATGCATCTTTACTAAGTTTTGTTCAGGGGTTCCACAGGGGACTATATTTTGACCGCTGCTATTTAATAATCAGAATCACGCATATTGATGCGTGATTCTGATTATTTTATATTTAAACATAAAGCTGATAAAATGTCTAATTAACAAACGAAGGAGGTTCTCAAGTCCCCGAAGTTGGTCCCATATAAATTTGGAAAAAAAGCCTACCCTAAGGGTGGGAAAATAGGGGTGATTTATTGTTCACTCACAGATTTTAAATGCTGAGTTTTGTAGCTTTTTTGTAGGCCTACCCATGTTGATATATAAAGCCGGTTTTTTTTTGTATTATTCAATAAAGAATAGTTAATAGTTAAAAAAATTAATAGTAATCAAAAATTAAGCATGTACTAATTAGTAAATTATACTAATACCTACTAAAATATACTAATTTCGGAAGTCGGTGTTTTTGATTGTTACTTCGTATTTTTTTAACACCGACCACCGCAATTAAAGTAATTTTTTGTAAAAAGGTTTTTTAGTTTTTGTTTTTTAGCATTTTCGGAGGTTTCATTTGTTTGTTCAAAAGTTTTTTCGGTAAAGGTAACTACAAGAAGATTGATAATGCACTAGTACTTTTCTGAGTGTTCAACCGCTTATTAGTTCGCCATCTAATGCGTGTTGTTACGCTGACGTGCTCAGGTAGGAAATTGAGGTCTTGACCTAAACGCACAAAGTATCTATCAACAAAACGATTTCATTTGAGTACACACAATACAGACGTCATTAATGGTTTCAGTACATGCGTTACTTTGGCACAACTGTTTATACGAAATTTGTAACAATACGGTTATGGACTCGGGGCCTAGCAGGAATGTTTTTGACGTAGTAACGTAACGTAAAATTTTACCACAGCTACAATACTCGTTTAGCACATAATATTTATTTGAAGATTGTATATTCATATTTTTTAATGATATAAATTGTGTATGTCCCATATTATTAAATCAAAATACTATGGGGTTGTAGTTTTCACATTTAAAATTCACTTACGTTGACGTTACTTTACGTCAAAATATTCGTGCGTGCTAGGCCCTCTGATCACTTTAGTCATATCTCACGTCATTTTTATCACATATGCAAGTAAACAGAACATACATCTTAGCCTGCTCTCATTATTCTTGAAGCGAGATAAAGTAGTAAATGTATTACATCAGTAAACATTCGTATTATGGCGTTATCCATATATGGTCAAGAAGGATTACAATTTAGAGTCAGAGTAGTACCTACTAGAAACTTTACTGCGTAAATATGGATTACAAAGTAAATTGAAAACTTTCCAGTGTTTTTCATTCTTTGTACAATTCAATTTTGCTCTATGTAGCAAAAGTGAATCGTACAACGAAATTGCGCTTAGAGCAGAATCCGAAATAGGAATAGGACTTTCGTGTTTCGGAACTTTCGGAACTCTTTAATAAAATCCAAATATATAAAATCCTTCTGTTAAAGAGTGATTGAGTGACTGAGTGACTGACAGACAACGCACAGCCGAAACTACTGGTCGTAGAAAGCTCAAATTTGGCATGTAGTTTCCTTGGTGAGTGTAGGGGAGCACTAAGAGAGGATTTCCCGAAATACCTACGGGAACTGAAAAAACGGGATATGCGCGTACAAAGTCGCGGGCAAAAGCCAGTTATAGTTTAGATTTTCAGATGAAAAACAAATACCACAAATAAACAAGTTATACAATAGAGCAAGTCTGTGGTTTACAGTATAATGTATTTATTTAAGTAAGCACCTTTGAACTGTGAGTTCAAAACTTCGTGAAGCCATTAAAATGGTAAAGGTAATAGTATAATTTTAAAGTTCGATGTACTATAGTACCTAACTGTTCATGAAGAAATTCATATAAAAGGGTTTCCTATTAATTTTATAATGGTATCAACTAGCTAACCCACGCAACTTCGTGTGCGTCACATTTTTCATTTATGCTCCGCTCCTTTGGTCGTAGCGTGAAATTATATAGCCCATAGCTTTCCTGGATAAATGGGCTATCCAACAATAAAATAATTTTTGCTGGCTTGTCGGTTTTCTATTGGTTGCATTTTGGGGAATGGGGAATTGCATAATTTAATTCCGCCAAGCCCTTTCCATCATCGGACCACAAGACGAACGGCGATGCGCCACCGGTACATGGTGGACATCCCACCCACACGCACAAAACATTTTGGGAACACATTCATAATGCGTACAGCTAAGGAGTGGAATTCCCTGCCGGAGTCTGTGTTTCCCGATAGCTACAACCTGGGAGTCTTTAAGTCAAGAGTGAATAGGTTACTTCTAGGCAAGCGTGCTCCATCTTCGACCACATCATCGCTTACCATCAGGTGAGATGGTGGTCAAGCGCGTGCCTATTAATAGTAAAAAAAAAAACTCCCCGGCTTTAAAATATTACTATAGACTTAAACTATTGAAGCTGAGAATTCGATTTGGTTTAATTTAGAATAAGTATTTACGAAGTCGAGTGAATGTTCTCTTCGAACTTGCAAAAAGTGAACCGATCAAGTCAGGTTTCTATATTTGCAGGCAATACTAACAAGCTGTCAGTGTAGTGCAATGTTGCAATCTTTATACCCTGTAAGATGCATTACATGAATTACGAGTGAGACGCCTTAAAAGTAACTCACAACGATAATGTGGAACGTAAAAGGCATTTGGAGGGACACGCGTGTGTTTTAATCAGTAAGAGTCTCCCTTCCGCTCCTGCACCCAGAACGGAAGAAGACATTTGATGCTTTCCCATTGAAAAAATAATAAAAAAATATAATACATTACATAACTGTCACAACAAGCTATAAATTCAAGTTTAAGGTTCATCAAGTCACGAAACAAACAGTGGTTTTTAAAAGAAGCAAGAGTTGTAAGGTTATCTAAGGGTATAAGCCAAAACTGATGAACCCGCATCGACGTTTACAGCCAAGTTCAATGACTTCGCTAACATTTTTACGTTTTATTTATCAATTATAGGCTGGACTTACACGAGGCTGCTTTATCCAATCCCGGAAAGAGTAGAAAGTGGTTCACATTAAACAATAAAACGAAAAAAAGACCCTAAAGTTCACATAACGGAGTTTGCTTCGGTAGATACACAAGTATTTGACGTAGCAGAATGTTCATGACAAAAAAAAAGAAGTGCAAAATAAAAAGTAATGCTCAAGGCTTCAACGATTATGATGTTGATAATTTTCCATACGAGATGATAAAAACTGTAAAGCCAAGAGTGCCTACCTCTAGTAATAACATATTGAATTAAACGATTACAATAATGTTCATTGATGACATCATACTCGCACGAGAACCTGACTTTACTTTTGCGGAGATTAAATAACAAGAATTCCACGTAAAAACTAGACATTTACTAACTATAATACTAGAAATGTTTTATGTGCGCTACGAATTAAGCGCGATGAGGATAGTGAATAAGCGCTGGCGATAGGAGAGAAGAATAAGAAGTAGACGAAGATAATAAAAGTGTACATATAATGACAGGTCGATATCCCACGCCTACAGGTTACGCCAGCTTCAACGATATCTTCTTAATTAACGAACCAAAGAGTGCACCTTTAAAACAACTTATGCGTAGCAAGAAAAATAAAATTAATTAAAATAAAACAACACGTGGTGTCATAGGCTCAGGGGCTGGTCATCCGACACAATTAAAATTCTTGTCGAGGTACCAGACATAAAAGCATCTATTATCACATGGATTTGCCAACTTTTTATTGACATTAACAATTTAATGTATGTATAGACATATCAGTAGCGGTCACAGTAATAACTGAGGCGTGAATTGCCAATGTAAATTGATTAAGTCTGCGTCTGGCCATTTTATAGAACTTGTTACAAGAACCTAAAGGAGACCGTGATACACAGGAAAGTGATAGATCAAAATCATGTTTTCATTTTCAATAAGAAACACAGCCCGTCGTGCCGTAGTAATAATGGAATAGGTTGTATGTAACCAAAATATTGTTATCTTAGGTTGGCGTTTTTTATTCTCATAATCAGTGAGACTATTGACCTAGAGTATTTTAAGGAATCACATGATAATGCCGCCACGAACTTGTCAAAACAGAAAGGTTTAGTGAACATGTAACATTAGCTCACTAAGAGCTAATGTTAAAAAGCCTAAAGCTTAATCAATCAAAACTGATTTAAAAATTAACAAATTCGTAAAAGTAATCAACTTTTGCTACGAAAGAATTCACGAGTACTGTGCGTCAGACATTCGCCGCTGTCATGAAAAACTAGATGCTGGAGCAACCTGATTTTAATGCGCGTAAAAAAATTGTAACGCACAAAAACCACCGCGCTGGCGTCCACACAATACATCAATTATGTCTAATCGTGATACTCAGAAAATACGAGTCATAATCGCTAACGACTCCTAACATTTCGGTGGCCGTGAACTGCGCCTTGACTGCCGGATACTAAATATAACAAACAAAAAGTATCAATAAAATTCTAACAGATAGCTGTTACTCGACCCACATCGGTGACCTCGTTACGGCGAAATCGCAATGTAATTTTGCGACGTAAATTTTTTGGAACACTTTTACTTCGGCACCGGGCGTACGGTCCAGCGGCACAGTGTATGGGTTCGCTGATGACACCAATTTCTCTTTCAATGAATGGGTTTGGAGCTTTAAGCTGGGTGGAGTCTCCACGGCCTCAAAATTTAACGGATACGTAGTTTAGTGAATCGCGTTTGCGTAACACTTGACATAGATAGTCGTTCGGTGTGAAGCAGCAATGCATCGAGTAAGCTTCAGTTTACGTGGCTGATTCATTCATATTTCAGGTTGGTCTTCTATTGACGTCATGCGTAAGTGCTAATAGACACTCCCCTATGTGTTATCGGCTTTTGCAAATTTTTCCGAACAAATTTTCGCAACACGCATGTCACTGCACGTAAATCCGTCGGACGCACGCGCCCGCCATATAGTGCGACTTTCTCTCCGAGCTACGCAATCACATTTGGTTTAATTTCGCTTTTTTGCACACAAAGCGATTGATGTAAAATTTATTTTGGCATGAAAAACAGACAAGAATACAAACTATTGCGATGCTATACGACGAATCACAACAAGTAGAAACAAGGATAAACATACAATAAACTGCTACCAATTTTCTGTTTAGCTTATTATAGTGGTAAGGTACTTAATAAGCCTTTATTTTAAACCTTAACACGGTTTACAAATATTCGGGACAAAGTACTCGAGAGCGAAACTAATACAAACTAGTCACTTGAATCACTTTCATCTGGTGGAGATGCCGAAAGTAAACTTTTACTTTTGGTACGAAAAGATCAGTTTTCTTCCACAGCCGCTGCATTTATATATGTTATCACATTCTAAAATACTATTTAACCTAGCTCAGTAAATGATACAGCTGTTTAAATAAATAATATTTGTTACTTACATACACGAGTACATGTAAAACATTATTCAGTGTCTAATAGACCGTTTTAGGTGACGCATTTTTGTAATGTATGCATCATCAAAAACTTTAAGAAGGCGTAACATGAATGACAATGATAACCCTGTATTTTTTTGTAGTCATTACACGAGTTTATTTCTGTTTCTGATTTAGTTAGGTACTTTCCTAAATAAACTTTAGTTTAAACCTCTATTTAGTGATATCCGAAGGCGTATATCACCAAATGGAGGAAGGAAAAAGGTTAATCAATTATTGAATCAGGGTGCTTACTCTGGAATATAATTCCGATAGATCGACATTGGTCAAACGTCAGTTGGTTGATTTAATGGTCAGGGATTGGCTGGACTCACTGAGTCTAGCCAATCCCCGACGTTTGACTGACAATTCCAATGTCGATCTATCGGAATTATATTCGAGAGTAAGCACCCTGTATGTTACGTAATACGTCTCGTTTGATAGAAATTCAAAATAAATACTATTAATCCTACCCTTGCTCCAAAATAGACTTAAATTTTTAGGGTTCCGTACCAAAATGGTAAAAAGGAACCGTTATGGTGTGACTAAGTCTGTCCGTCTGTCCGTATTTCAAGAAGTACTAATGCTATCAACTTGAAAAAGTTTTAGATGACGTTTGCTCACTATTTTGCAAATAAGAAAGAATTTAAAATGTAAGCATTTTTTTTTTTTTTTGTAACAGCGACTGAAAGGGATTCTCAAAAATTCGAAGTGAGGCTACTAGGGCACGTGGGGTATCATATGAAAGGACGCTATTTGCACATTCTCAAATATTTTTTTATATCAAATAGGTTTTCGACTTTTGATAAAAATGTAAAAAAAATACCATACCCCGCGTCCGAAGTTTGTAAAAAGAAAAATCTGATAATATTCTATGTGATATAAGTTTATGTAAAGATTACAGGAAAAATAAAACGATGTCTCTAAATAGCACATTTTCCAGAAATCATCAACAAAATTACACTAGTTCCACTATGGTCAAGAGATGGCGCTGATCTAAAACTGCAATATACACCGCAGTTTTAAAATTCTCTGACGAATATTATATAGGTAGGCCTGGCCAATGACAATTTGAAAACATTTAACGTTTTATATGATGATACGGAGCCCTCGGTGCGCGAATGCGACTCGCGGGCGCGATTTTTAGGGTTCCGTACCCAAAGATTAACCAACGGAACCCTATCACTAAGCCTCTGCTGTCCGTCCGTCCGTCCGTCCGTTTGTCTGTCAGAGGGCTGTATCTCAAGAGTCGTTATAGGTAGACAGTTCAAATATTCACAGATTGTGTATTCTTATTGCCGCTATTACAACAAATAATCAAAATTAAGGTTTATGGTACGGAACCCTTCGTGTGCGAGTCCGACTCGCTCTTAGCCGGTTTTCTTTTTCTATATGAAATATTAATTTACAATTCAAATGAACAAGGAAAATGATATGAACAACGCAACGACAGTGCGCCAGAACTGGTTCTACGAAAGCGAGAACACTTAATTACTTTCATCTATTCGTACAAAGTGGAACTCGTAAGCGTAACCCAGATTATTGAATTAGGGCCTTGCAAGTAGATGCTTTATGATTTATATACTTTCGATTGGACATCGAACATTTACTCTTGATCACAAGAAGAAGCGTGCTTGGAAAAACCCATGACGACATCAGTAACTTTCATCTTTTCGTCTTTCAACGATTTTGATTTCACAAAATAACAGTTGGTAAATTATATCCACGGAACGGTTTGATTCTAAAATCGGAAACGAATTTTCTCCGACTACCCATCAAAACCGGACTATGATTTGAATCTATATACTAATACTAGCTGACCCGCGCGGCTTCGCTCCCGTCCATCAACCTACCCTACCTACCCTACCTACCCTACCTACCCTACCTACCCTACCTACCCTACCTACCCTACCTACCCTACCTACCCTACCTACCCTACCTACCCTACCTACCCTACCTACCCTACCTACCCTACCTACCCTACCTACCCTACCTACCCTACCTACCCTACCTACCCTACCTACCCTACCTACCCTACCTACCCTACCTACCCTACCTACCCTACCTACCCTACCTACCCTACCTACCCTACCTACCCTACCTACCCTACCTACCCTACCTACCCTACCTACCCTATCTCTCAAGTTGGATCGAACTGCACATGGTGTGCGAATTTTATTATAATCGGTTAAGTGGTTTAGGAGTCCATTGAGGACAAACATTGTGACACGAGATTTATATATATTAAGATTGTATAAAGCTGAAGAGTTTGTTTGTTTACTTGAACGCGCTAAATCTCAGGAACTGCTGGTCCGATTTGAAAAATTCTTTCAGTGTAAGATAGCTTATTTATCGAGGAAGGCTATAGGCTATATATCATTACGCTAAGACCAATAGGAGCGGAACAGTAATGAAAATTGTGACGTAAACAAAGTTGCGCGGGTCAACTAGTATTTTAATATAGCTTTACGTATAAGCCTTTAGGTATTAAAACACATCATAGCCCCCGCTTATATGTATCAATATTAGGTATATGATTGAGCTATTATGTCGGAACCGTTGCAAAATAAACATTTCATAACTTATCTATCGATTAGTTTACACTCCAACTTATACTCGTATTAATAATTCTCGTAACGTTATGATATTACTGAAAACAAGTTATCAGTTAACAGATCGTAAGTGGCTGGCGGTCAATGAACGATAAACGACGAGTTATCTTCGTTAGCTTTACTGAATTACCGAGAACTTTACTATTACAAGCCTACCAGTCTTCTGAGCCTTCACTAAGATTATGCAGGTCAAAATATTGTCAATAGCTTTATCTTAAGAGCCCTGTAACATTTTGACTGTATCTTTTGCGTAAAATGACCAATTTTGGCTTTCTTATTCTCAGGAACTGAAATATTTAGACAATTTTGGCTTATTGGCTAGTTGAGAATAGTTATTAGTATAGTGCATAGCGGCCTCATTTTTCGCATTTTTTTTTCGTATCTTTTTATAAAAAGCCAAAATTCTCTCAGAAAATTGAAATAAGAATGGAATATATATCCGTAAAAAAATCCCTTTCATATCCATAACAACTAACTGTCAATTTGTCCATAATACATAAATATTTTTATAAAAAAAAAACACGTTAAATTTATAACAAAATGAACCATAGTTCATAAGAAATGAAAATTGAATAAATATGCATTAAATAAATAAGTAATAAACCCTAACATAAACGTAATTGCAACTGCCTTATTTCTAAATAGTGCAATGAGTCAGCAGTTTTATGAGTGAAAACGGAATTCTGTGATAGGCCTCTTAATGAAATCATCAAACCCCTAATCTGGATTCTCTTACCATTATATTCAATTTACCACTTAGCTCAAAAGACCATATTTTTGCGTGAACAGAAAATATGTCAGTTCTCTCAAGATAAGCTGTTAACAACGTAATTATAGCTTGTCTTCGAACGCATCACTTTTAAGCTGGGTTTTGACACTAGAGACACCCACAAATTAAAATAAGTAAAAGTCTATTCTCAGTGATGCATAGACTTGACAAGAATTTAAAAATACTTGAGGTATTTACTGCTGAGAATCGAGATTAACTAACGGGATGACTGACTCGTAAAAGGGCCAAGGAAAGAGCCGAGATAAAAATAACACCATCAAATAGGACACATGCGCATACGAAACTCTCCAAAACAGTGATTTTAAGAAGTGAATACATGAGTTCCAAAATGAAAACACAACGCACTGCATTAAATTAAAGGCATCTAGAAAAACCAGTGATCGAACTTCAAAAAATGTTGATGAAGCAGCCACTAAAACTGGATTTTTATAAAAAAAAAAACTAGTGACCCGCTCGGCTTCGCCCGGATGTATTTTTTTTTTATTTTCTTTGATACCAACCTCGCCCTGACAATTACGAACATAACAAAAAAAAATACTATCCAATTTGGGTCAGTCGTTACGAAGTTATGACCGAGCGTATCTACATACATTTCGGCGATTCATTTTTATTTATATACGAGTAGAAGACTACCTGACCCGTGCCCACTTCATAGGGCGGTATTTTTCGGGTTCGCCTAAGTTTACCAGGGGCGTAACTATAGAAAATGGCGCCTAGCGCACGCATCACGTTGCGCCCCTTCGTAAATTTTCTTAATATTTATTAACAAAACCAATACACTAAATAAAACTGTCTTAAATCTCACATAAAATAGATTGAATACCTTCATAATATTAATACCTTTTTTAAACGAAAGTAAAGTTAACCTTTAAATTAAAAAAAAACAGCCAAGTGCGAGTCGGACTCGCACACGAAGGCTTCCGTACTATAAACCTTAAGTTTGATTATTTGTTGTTATAGCGGCAATAAGAATACACAATCTGTGAAAATTTGAACTGTCTACCTAAATACGGTTCTTGAAATACAGCCCGCTGACAGATAAGACGAGCTGACGGACGCGGAACGCATGGACAGACGAACGGACGGACGGACAGCGGAGGCTTTTTATGACGTACTATAACTATAGGAATATCTAAATTCTCTACATTTATTTTCTAAATCGTCGCAGATTTCAGTGCCATAACAGAAAATTCTAACACATCTAGAAGAAACCCATACCTGGACGTTAGTTTACGCACCATTATGAAATGCTTTGTGGTAAATTTAGATTTATAAATTTATTTTTCGTCCAGGGCTCGTGCCCTACATGTCACGCCCTAGTTACGCCACTGCCTCTGACACTCACAAATAACGTGGCTTTCTATTGGTAAAAGAATTTACAAAATCGGTTCAGTAGATCCAGAGATTCCCCGACAACCTCACAAACTTTACCACTGTACAATATTAGTATAGATAGATTGTGAAAACGGTACCCATAACATATCGAATGGAGAGCCCTTAAATACTTTATTTAAACGCCGCCCTCTCCTCAACAAACACATTAGCGACGACAATGACCCACCAGATAAAACAGAAGTTGTTTTTTTTTCCAAAACGACCACACAGACGACTAATAACAAAGATTCAATATTTAACAAAGCCAACACAGTACACAACTGGCCAAAGAAATCAATGCAAAATTATTCTAATGGCTTTCCCAAATCGATACATGACGAAGAATATAATTGTGTAACAACAATTGAATGGCGGGACCGGAGCTGAGGTCAACTGTCTAGAGGTCGACGGGAAGAGGGTGCAACATTACAATTTATAGCTAGAGCCGACTCCCAGACGAAAACCAACTCATAGGACAAATTGAGGGCATTTCACAATAGACTCACTGGTTCAGATAAGATCAAAATACTTGAGCTTTCATCGTACGGATTAATTACATTTTGGGAAAATGTTTGATATACAATAAAGGTTTTGGGGTTGTCAATAGTGTGGGAACATTTATAAGGGTTCCAAACATGGTTTTACTGAATGACATGTCGTTTATTGATCGCTGTAGCAACAAACGCTTGTAAGAGTTCCTTGGGGTGGGAGACTTGGGGTGGGAAGCTTATTATTGTAGAAACGTTATTCATCCCTTAACGCTAAATGCTTTGATGAGAATGTTTCTTTTAAGGTAGTTCGGAAAGTTTTTAAATTATGTTTTCATAGATCTTTGTGTTCGACTCATAAAGTTTAATATTTGGGAAAAGATTGGACTTTACTATTGGATTTTATCTCGAACATGTGCTAGTTTATTTCATTCACATTGGGTAACATTGGTTATCTCATAGAAATGACTTCAACACCATTTACCCCGTTCCACTATCTAATCAACGTCGGTTAAAAAATACATAAATTTTATGTTTTAGACTCGTTAACGCTTCTATTAATAATGTTTAAACGTTAAGAAAATAATACAGCGTTCCAGATACATTAATTTACACAAATTAGTTTCGATTTATAAAATATGTAAACTGCTTTAAAGGTGGGGATCGATTACTTTAAAGAAAATCTACTCGTTTCCACATTCGATTTCACAATGTATTACGAAACGAATTATTTTTGGTACATTGATTTTTCCGCTCCATGCATTAGCTCGTTAATCTGTTCTTTTAGGCATTGTGTGACGATAACGCAGCTTGTAAACGTAATAAACTGGAAGTCTGAAAGTCATTCAATATTACCGCTTCCTCCCGTACGTGTGCTTACAGCTCGATAATTTAGATAATCATTAATTTGGTTGTGGTTCTTCAACTTTACAACTACATGTTCATGCAAGACGCCTTGCTGCATCAAAAGTAGTTTGGTAATACCCAAATTACAGCTATTATCAATTATCAGAGCCACGATGATGAAATGAATAAGCATGTAAACTATAGTCAGACTACATGCTTGCAGCCTAGAAAATCAAATAACTTTCAATGACTGTTATGCTCCCTTATCTGGCCATGTAAACAAACTTTTCATATCAAATGCTATGTAGGTAAACAAATGGCGACACCACGCGAGGGGAGATACGCACTGATACTGGAGATTGGTAAACAACGCAACATGTTTCCCAAACTAGAATTTGGATAACATCGCCACTAAGCCTTGGTAAATAAAAAACAAGCGTATCCAATGGTTGCACAACACACTGAAAAAGTGCTTGGCTTGGCTTGTGGTGCAGAGCGTCCCCTAAATTTAAACCAAAACTACCTGCGAGTGCCACACGTGCAGCGATCCCTGCCACTGATATGTTAATTTTATTACACCAGCTTAAAAAAAGATCCCAACCGGTTTTCGGTTTCGAAAAGGAACGTAAACATAAAAATTACGACCTTCACGTACATGATGCTTGTTTCTAAATTAAAAGGCGAGATACTAACAAAAACGTTCAACGAGCAAGTACATCAAGCAAACCGACTCTTGACGATGACTATTTAGTTTTCAAACGAAGCATTTCAATGGATGTTGTAATAAAAAAAACAAACCCAAAACTGGTTTGGCATACAAAATAAAATTGGAAATATGACACTTACGATAATTTTCGGCGATATGCAGGTCTTCAGCACACGCTGGTTGCACGTCTAATTTAGCGGATATGATCTAATGTAAACTGAATAATAATAGCTCCAGTTTTTTTCTGTGACGACTTCGGAACCGGTAGCGAGTTCTCGGGGCCTCAACACTTGGAGGGCGTCACTTATCAATGGTTAGTGAGGAGGTTATTAGCGGTAATGTTGTAGCGTCGCGAGCGTTGCGTCCCGCGTGCTGACCGGCTGCGAGTGCCGGCGCACAGGCGTCGTTCTTGTAAACAAAACGTAATGGTGGGGGGCTGGAGGCCCCGCCGAAAAGCCTGGCCGAATAAACACCGCTCACTTACGTCACTCTATCTATTCTGCTCCTCCAGTGAGTGTTTGATCAATGCCGAGTTCCGACGACCGATTGCTCTTGATACTTTTACCTTCTGACACCGGCATTTCTACCCTCGCTCGCTTTTGGCCCAAACAATTTTCGCCGTCAATATGGATGATCTGTTGTTTTCAAATACGCGTGATGTTCTAAAATAAGAACCATTTTATTGACAAGTCATAGATTCTCCGTGGATATCGACGTTTCTTAAACACTATTTCATGTTTTGTAATTCGTCACAGATTCGATGGGTATTAAAATCAGGAACTTTTGAAGTCAGGATTTGACACAGTTGCGGGTGTATACGGTCATTTTCCGTACCCGACTATATGATAGCCAAGATAAAAGTGGAATGAATCGACAAAATTTTAGGCCTATTAAATGGGCCTTCAAGTAAAAAAACTAAGAAGTAGGCGGCTGTTCATACCAGACAGTTCGATATCAATTAATTTAAACGTTAAGCTCGAAATAGCAGGATCGGAAAAAAGAAATTAATCAAGTAAATTCCAGGCTTTACTTCGAGTTTATAAGAGCATAATTATAACCGGTAGCTGATCCTAATTTTAAAGGCTATTCCACACGCAATACTAATTTAAAAATACCTTTTATTTCACACGATAACCGGCTGTAAATAGAATTAAAGGTGCTAGAGTCGGCCTGCACTGGAGTTATGGCAATGTAACCGGAGCTTACAAACTGCAGAGCTGCTAGTAAACCACTTTTTGCCCTGTATCTTACTTTAGTCCCAGATATAATGTACCTGTTTTATTCACTCGTGTATTTGGTTTTCCCTTATATTTGTGGAAGTGACTTAATTTTTGTAGTGACCGCTTGATAAGGAGAAAAGTGTTTTGGGCCTGATAAGGCAAATTTTTTCTATATTTGATCGCTATCTTTGGCCTCAATGCCAAAAGCACGTCAATTTATATCTTTACCGCGGAAATACAATAAGCAAGCGCTCTACATGAATTTCCGATACCAGCATGGGCCTCACATTTAGCATATTTTGAGTAACCGGGAGATAAAAACAAGTCCATCCATGGTAATGTTGCACTCCTCAACATTTAGGAGCGGGACAAATCAATATAACATGAACGTTGAATTTTAAAATGTATCCCATGAAATTCATGTTCATGCAATCAGGTAGTTCTGTGAGTAAAATAGCTGGTAATATGACGCACTCTTCGTCCACTGTTAATATTGATGTGGAATATAAAGCAGATGGTATAGTTACAAGAACAATACACGAACAGTCTGTTGTATCATGATCTCTTCACTTTATCACATATCTCATTAGCATCATTATCGTTTTCATACTTTTTTTTTGTCCCCCAACCAGCTTTCCAACGCTCTTTGTGTTTTGCCTTTTTTGTATTTTTTCTTCTCGTCCTCATATTACATCCCCAAAAAAACCCGGGTTGAATCAAAGCTAATGGGGGTTCGAAACACTCAGCGAGTCGGTGCGCAGGAGCAAATGCATGTAACAGCGGGGGTGAGGGGTGGGGTAATGCGCAGCGAACTTCCCCGACGTCGTTAAGTTTGAATAGATCTATAATTCTCTTTCCATGGTTCCCCTCTCTAGCCATACCATCTGTCATTTCATAGAGATGGGTCGTCGACGTATTTATCGTGAACGAAACTAGACCGTCCATTTCCGTTCATCGACGCGTCGATCAACTAGTTGAATTTGTCGACTAGTTCACGACGTAAACTTTGTTAACTTTGCTACGACGTGACGTGGCAACGAGACGCGCGACATCTATGCTGGAGCCTGGACTAGCGTAGCGTCTCGTAACTTTTATTTTTTTTAAATGGTACCTACGTGTATTCTCAGAACATTAAACTTATTTTGTAGTCAGGTAAGTAAACAAGTAAAAAAAAAAAATTACAGTTAATATTTGAACTTCCCTTCTTCTTAGAATACAATGCATTTTTACTCCAAAATGACATTTGGCCCATAGAAATATCAAATCTTTATGGCTAGAGTTAGAGGTCAAATTAGTTTGCTCGTTGTTCGTTCACTGTTGTATTACCTAAGTTCTCGCGTCGATCGTCGCGTTAAGTCGACATGAACGTAGTGGAGTCCCAGTAACTGTCTACGAATTCAACTAGTCCGTTGATTAACGCCATTAACGGTGAACCGTCGAATTGTTAATTGTACATGACGGTCGAATTAACTAGTTCGTTCACTCAACGCCCATCTCTCTCATTTCTTTAAAAAGAGATAGCTAAGGGACCGTTTTCACGAGCGAGAGGATCGCGGCGAGTTGACGTTTTTTAATACATCGAATAGCCGCGATAATATTGCCGTGTGGAGACACGTTCATACAACTATAGAAATACGTGGCACGGACGACAATATTCGCCGCAATTCTCTTGCTCGTGGAGATTGTCCCTAAGCGTTGCGTTTAGACACGTCTGCGTTACCTACTAAATAAATGTGCAGGCGCAAATTAATTTCGTTTAACAAAATTCTTTTGCAAACAGGGCCACCATGAAACGTAGGTACTTAATTAATACTGATAACTTGGTATTCCGGTTGCGTTTCTTGTGAACTGTAGCGAATCGGAGCCCGGTATCGAAAGTGAAAAGGTGCAAAGCAGGAGAGCAATTACTTTTAAATTCATGAATAATATACATGACACTATAAGTTATGAGGTTTAACAAAAAAAACACCGGCTAAGTGCGAGTGGGACTCGCCCACCGAGGGCTCCGTACAAATTTGTAGCTACAAATTACTTTAATAAAGACTGTATTTTTTTCTGATTTCATTACAAATGTATAGCTTTCAGACTTTACCCTATACTTGTAGACGGTGTTACCTACTAGCCAAATTTCATAGTTCTAGGTCAACGGGAAATACTTACCTTACACATTTTGATTCCCTTAGCCCTTGAGAGAGTCGAAATATTCCACATACTTTTTTGCGGCATAAACGACCGTATCTTTTTTTACGTTAACTTAGAAGTTTGATTTTTTCACAGCTGCAAGGGGCCATATATACCTGAGTATCCGCTCAGCGAACAATAAAAAAATACCAAACCGCCCGTCGTGTTCCACATTCGATAGTATGCGTAGGTAGTTCATACCCACAGTTGAAAGTGCAACTTGCCCTAAAATTTTCTTTTGCCTTCTTAAGGCCGGTGAAATTTTAAGAGATTTCTTTTCAATTTGGTTTCCATCGAGTGTAATAAAATTTTATAAATTGTATTTATCAGAATATAACAGAAGTGGCTCTGTAAACAGCGTTTCTAAATAATAATAATTTAAATTATCAATCATCCAACAATAACATTACAACGTGACGCGTGATACCTTATATTTTTCACGCTTTAGTTTTTATTGTCCTTTATTGGGCCGGCACATAATCTCAATAGCGCATATTTTACGCGTGATCTTGAGGGGGGAGAGGAGGTGGGACGTAGTAGAAAAAAAAATATATTTAGCCTGCCTATTGTATACAAATGACCATCATTCATTACTAGCACAAAAACTATACCAGAGTAGTTTTTTTATTATTTAGTATGGATATCTAAGGATTTAGTAGGTAGGTAAGTATGTAAATATCAGATAGGTATATTATATAATAAATTAATATAAATGAGCAGTTATCTTGTCCCCATTTTTCTTCTGGGGATTTGAATGGCAAACATTTCAACCGAATATGAATAATTCCATGACTTAGGTACTTACTAGGTATTTAGGTACTTAGGTACACAATTTTCCACAACCGATTTTCCTGTATACGGTCTACAGAAATCCGAAGCTTGTTATTTATTAAATTTAAAATTATTAATCCGGGAGTTTTAGCTTTTTTTTTGTAGTAGGTACCTACCTACTAAACTCAAAATCATAATAGATGTAGCCGTAACAAACAGTAAAGGGTTACATTTAACGCCAATATAATCAACCTACTCAAATGGAAGACAAGCTATCATCCCAAAGTATAAGTAACAGAAGTAATCAAAACATTCTTACAATACCAAAACCAACATTACGCAGAGCTTTTCCAGTACCTAAGTCAATTTGCCTGTCGCATTGCTGCTAGCAATAAGTTGCTTCTAAGCTAAAGTAAGTTTTATAAAACAGTTAAGAAACAGTCCAACTTCATTCGCGAACGAAGAAAACCGCGTGCCGAATGCCAATCTATACTAATAAACCGAAGAGTTTGTTTGTTTGTTTACTTGAACGCGCTAATCTCAAGAACTGCTGGTCCGATTTGAAAAATTCAGTGTTAGATAGCCCATTTATCGAGGAAGGCTATAGGCTATATATCATCACGCTAAGACCAATAGGAGCGGAGCAGTAATAAAAATTGTGACGCAAACAAAGTTGCGCGAGTCAACTAGTAATTCATAAAAACTACACGAAATCAAAGCACATAAATCGATTAGCTCAATTAAAATTAAGTATTTAAGTAGTGGATCTGAATATTTAACATGATGATTTGTAATTCGTGAGTTTTTTACTCTGATTTTTCGGAATCGGACGTGCTAAACGAGTTAAACGATTACCAATCAATTAGTAGCATTTTGCCAATTTTAATTTGAACATGCCACATACAATACGTCTTATACGAATACGAGCAAAGGGCATAGAACCATTGCGGCATAGAACCATTGCGGCATAGAACCATTGCGGCATAGAATCATTGCGGCATAGAATCATTGCGGCATAGCCCCCGGCCGCCATTTTGTTTTGTGTTTCAAAGTTGCCGCGCACGATCTAACATGCGGGTAGAGGACACTTCAACAAACAAAAATGCCCTACCCTAGCGTCACGTTGCCGAAATATTTCGAGATTAAGTCACCATGTGACAACCATGACTATCATTAAATATTACCTACTAATTATGTACATAAATGCATTAGATTAAATTCAAATAATAGTTCCCAGCTTGGTTTAATCATACGAAGAAAGTGATAATAAAATCACGTTAAACCACTTTATAAAGAAAAATAATAGTGTTTAATGTATATAAATGGTTAAATCAAGCCGACCGCGCGATAAGTTCATTTTTAATGGTTTTCATTGTTCTTATGGCGACTTTACCTTCAAATATCTCGGCAACGTGACCGTTTATGGCACCATTTTTGTTTGTTGAAGTTTCCTCTACTCTACCACAGTATCCGTGCCTCTACCCCTATCTATATGCATGATAAAACGTGCGCCACAACTAAGAAAAAAAAACAGTGACGCGCGGCGCGGCGGGAGTCTATGCCAGCCCCCATAGAAAAAAGTTCGAAACCCTTTGTGTTTATTTTTGAACACCGTAAAATAGTACGTACCTTACAACCACCCCCATAACTTGCCTATAGAAATATGGGCACGAAAGGACAATAAAGCATGTGCGACCAATCCAATCAATCGCATCTTTCTACCTATCTAGGCTTTTCACGGACCGGATTCTAGCGGAGTATCAGTGTTTTACATGGAGCTTGTTAGCTGACCGCCACAACAAAGTTATAAGGCATTTGTCTCACTCACCGCCCGCCGGCGAGGAAGCGATTAGCTATCGACTATTTGCTCTCTAAGGAAAGGGACAAAAGATAGATCTCGTGTGAGTAAAAGAGACATTCATAGTCAAAAACTGACTGTTCACACTGCCGACGAGCGGCTCTTCCCACTATTTCACTGGTTCAATATTGTTACCACAGTGACCTATATAATTATATGGAATACTGATTTTACTCCGTCCTTAAAATGTTAGGTATCAGTACAAATAATCTATATTATATAATATTATAAAGAGGAAAGATTTGTTTGTTTGAATTGAATAGGCTCCGAAACTACTGCACCGATTCTAAAATTCTTTCACTATTAGAATCCTACATCCCTGATGAACATGGGCTATAGAATATTTTCAAAAAAGTTAGAGATCCGTATGAAAACTTCGATAATGTAACCCAAGGTGTGAAAAAAATACCAAAAAAAAATCCTTTTATCGCGTACGCTGTGGAATCTATTGACAATAGAGCAAATTGATGTACTACACAAAAGCCCGCGATACCTATCTAACTATTATGGTTAAGTCTCAGTAACCGCTTTTTGTTCAAATTATTCGATCAAAACCCGGGTGGAATGGAATAGTGGTGATTTTGGTATCATGATATTAATCCTTATCCATTTGAATGGTTTGGTAATTTAGGTTGGTTATGTAGGTATACTTACGTAAATTACAATTTAAAATATGCAAATCGGATCTTTGGTTTAAAAGTTACGACGGGTATAAAAATACTCGGTTGAGGCGGTTTAGAAACTCTGACACTCTGTGTGGTCGATATACCTTACTGCCCACACGATAAGAAGAAGAAGAAGGGGAGTCTGTTTTAATAAGTAATTTACACGTTACTCTTTATAGAGGGAGGACTTATGGAGATGAAGTTCGAGGAGTACCTACTAAACCCGCGTGATCGAAGTCGCGGGCAAAGTGTTAATGAGGGCGAATTTAGGTTTTTTTTGACAGACTGATTGCTATTGAAATGCGAATGCGAACGTTGTTGCAACGATGGAGCACGCCTGCCTAGAAGTAACCTATTCACTCTTGACTTAAAGACTCCCAGGTTGTAGCAATCACGAAACACAGACTCCGGCAGGGAATTGTACTCCTTAGCTGTACGCACTATATGAATGTGTAGTTGAAACACCACTGTTACGTCCATAGGTGGTGGCATAGGGTATTAGCATTTTAAAAGCTCTGTTCGCTAGAACAGGATATTCGGCTCCAGCCTTTCGCCAAAGATGCTGAGATCATAATTTAGATTTTGTTACCCATGGCTGAAATGCGACTTTAGAAACAGATACTACATGTGATATCTACTTACTGTGCGGCGATCTATAATTTCATATTTTACAATCAACATAGCTGTGTATTTTATTAGATTATGTCTTTATTATTAGTTTCTTTGTTACCCCCAGAGATTAGCTGATTTACCCCTGCGGGGCTATTTACCCCCAGGTTAGGAACCCAGGCTCTACTTGATCACTCAAGACAGATTGTACTCGCTCAGCGACAGTCAGAACTCCAGAAATCCAACCAGCGTTAATTTCTACCTATAGTGCGGGCCGGAGTGAGTACTTATTGCGAGTTACCCGCCGCACAAAAGCACTCGCTTAAAGCCGAGCGTCAAAACTATCGAAACTTTTGACTGCTTTTTGCTTGGCGCAAATAAACGCTTTTTCTTTCTTTCTTTCGCTACTCGCTGCTCGCTAACTCTTTTCGAGTTTCAAGCTTTAGGTACTCGCTACTCGCCGGACAATTGCCTTAGTGGGTATCACGATATGCCTTGCCAAGGGACAGCAGTTGCAGCAATGTTGCCAGAAATACCGACCACCGTCTTCTTCTTCCACCTGGCGTTAATCCCGGCTATTGCCAGGGTCCGCCTTCCTACTTAGCTTCCTCCACTTTGCCCGATCTTCAACATCCTTCTCAGTCAGGCCATTGGCTCTCATGTCGGACTTGACGACGTCCAGCCAGCGCTTGCGAGGGCGACCACGGGGCCTAGCCCCAAGAACAGCCATATTCATGCATCTCCGACCAACGTACTCCATAGGGCGGCGCATGATGTGGCCATACCAACGCAGACGACACTCTTGCAGTTTTTCCCCCGCGTCACGGACACCAAGACTACCTCGGATGTAAGAGTTGCGTATGCGATCGGATCGCGTTACGCCACTCATCCACCTCAGCATCTTCATCTCCGTGACGCGAAGCTCCTGGGTGTGTCTGCTTAGTGCTGGCCAACACTCGCCCCCGTACAGTAGGACAGGCCGAATGATGCATTTATATATCTGCCCCTTGAGCTTCGGAGGCATTTTGCGGTCGCATACAACGCCCGTCACCTCGCGCCACTTCGCCCAAGCCGCGCCAATACGTGCTTGGACATCGTCGTCCACGATGCCAGACTCGTGCAGCACGGATCCAAGGTACCTGAACGTATCGGACTTTCTGATCAGGTCCGAACCTATTCGGATGAACCTATTTGAATCCGTGCCGCCACAGGACATGTACTCAGTCTTCGCCACATTTAGTCTCAGACCACCGTTTTCAAGCGTGTCCTTCCAAATGTTGACTTTGCGCTCAAGATGGGCTTTGTTCTGATTAACGAGGGCGATGTCATCGGCATACATCATTAGCCATGGAGGCTGATCTTGGATGTTTGCCGTAACTACATCGAGCACTACGTTAAACAAGAACGGGCTAAGAGCCGAGCCTTGGTGAACGCCAACAGATATTGGGAAGCCATTCGATTCGCCAACAGCGGTCTGGACAGAGGACACGGAATCGCGGTACATGTCTCTGATAATGTCAATATAGGCCTCGGGAACGCCCTTGAAGCGCAGTGCCCACCAGATGGACTGCCGAGGTATACAGTCGAAGGCCTTCTGCAGGTCTAAAAAGGCCATATGCAAAGCTCTCCTTCTCTCTCTGTAAGCCTCAGCCAGATTCCGTAAGGCGAACACTGCGTCCATGGTGCTGTTACCCGCCCGGAAGCCATATTGACACTCAGAGACAGTACACTCGCTACGGAGCCGTGTGTCAATGATGCGCTCGAAGAGCTTCATGGTGTGGCACATGATCTTGATACCGCGGTAGCTACCACAATCCTGTACGCTACCTTTGCCTTTGTAAACAGGGATAATCAGGCTAAATCGCCACTGGTTCGGCATTTCCTTGGTGATCAGGATGCGGTTAAAAAGATCCGTCAGAAGGTCCACACCATGTGGGCCCATCGCCTTCCACACTTCAATTGGCACATTGTCAGGCCCGACCGCTTTCCGGTTCTTCATGTGGCGAAGAGCAATGCGGGTTTCGTCGAGGGAAATAGGGGAAATAAGCCCAAGGTTAGGAGGCGGTTCCGGAGGAAGGTTATGGGGATGCTGTTTGTTAGACAGCTCCGCGAAGTATGTACACCATCTCTCCTTAACAGAGGGGGCATCGTAGAGCAGCTTACCCTGGGCGTCCCTTACACAAAGACATTTGCTAATGTCCCGTGTAGCTTTCTCCCGGCCACGCGCCAGCTTAAAAATAAGCTTTTGCCCCTCCGCAGTTTCCAGCTTGTCGTATAAGGGCGCCAGACTTTTGCTGCGGGCTCTGGCTACAGCTTTTTTGCAAGCGCGCTTAGCCGCTCCATATGCCTCCCTGTCATCCGGAGAGTTGGACCCTTGCCACTGTTTAAATAAAACCTTCTTCTTCCGAGTCGCCGACCACCGTATGTTCAGTCAAAGATCTACAAATGTAAGCCGGGATCAATGGCCAATTGTGAGCCAATCCAATCGTTCTGCTATATTTATGGTCGGAAGCCCGCACCAAAACGTGGATAACAGTCATAGTTCCTTGTTAATCAATTAAACATGTACATTAATACAAATTCCTGTCCATTTGACGCAATACCCATCGACCTACATCAACACTCGTTGCCTTGCCACAGAACTAGGTAATTAAGATCACTATCTTTTATATTTCGTTTAGCAACGATCCTAAATACTCATGTACTTATTTAAACTAACACATGTTACAGCCAATTGCACGAGCTTACTAAATTTAATAAACAGTTTGTGCAGAACAAAGTTGGAATTATTAAAGAACGCTGTGAATTTATTCTTTTCTCATGGTACCTACAACATTATGTAGGCTGAGCTTTGCCCAATTTCTAATCTAAGAGTTGGAGAAAAGTCTGGTATGCATCCGCCGTAAATGAAAAACTAACTTTTTTGACCGTGCTAAGTGCTGCCTGCTGCTTTAGCTAAAACTCCTTTCAGTAGATTGAAGGTGCATTATTTTCACAGCAATGCCACTGCACTATCTCTGGATATCAAGAGGCTGACGTAAAAAACCAGTCAAGTGGGAGTCGGACTTGCAAACAAAGGGTTCCGTAATATAATCCTTAGATAATATTACCTGTTGTAATTGCCTTGTTAATAAATAAATATTTATTCGTTGTCATATCGGCAATAGAAATACACAATCTGCGAAACTTTTAACTGTCTTATCTGTTACAGTTCTTGAGATACAGTCCGCTGACAGACAGACGGGCTTTGTATTAAGGTTCCGTTAGTTACCCTTTGGGTACGGAACCCTAAAAAATTTAACTCATTTCTAAAAATCTATGTTAAAAGGTACTTCGCTAGATCAGTGATATTAGTCGAACGACTCCAAATTTTCTTTTTTCTCGAACGAGATCGGGATCATGCAAATAATTTATGGAATACTTTACCGTTATGGGTCGTAGAAAAACCTTGAGTTTGAAACAAAAACAGGGTACGATGGAACCCACGATTAATATTAAAACTGTACTATTTGCGTATCTGCATACATTTCTATTCACTTTTTCCCGTTCGTTTTTCATAAGAAACCCATTTCCAAGTAACTGTCACGTGTTTTTTGTGGTTTTCATTGACACAATATAAATGTGGTCTGTCAACCCGCTTTCATACGCGTGGGTTTACTGAATTTGACTTTTAAATCCTGCATCTCGTTGAATATTTGGGGAAAACATACATTTTCCGGCAACAGAGGCTAACTGCAATTTATTTATTTTAGGTAGGTACCTACCTATCCTTTTCATTTATTTATTCGTTTATCCTCTCATTAGAACGCCTTGCAGCAATTACACCAATGGAGCACAAATAAGACAAAGAGCACAAACAATGAAGGAGCACATCGATTCTCTCAAAGATTCGATCAATTTTGTTACTGACGAGAACGCCGATCTTAGCAAAGAAAGTCGACAACCTAGGGAATCGCATTCAAGAGACCGTCGACGCCTATGGTTTGGAACTAGTTACAAAGATCGACAATTTGGAGCAAAATGCTAGGAATTGCAACATAGAAATATGATATCTCCTAGAGAGGCGTAATAAAAACCTTTTGTCTTTGATGCAAAATATTGGATCCGCAATAAAGTGTAAGATTCTTCAAAGCCACATAATTTCAATCCACCGCGTCCCACATGAACATCAGCAGTACAACAGTCCCAAAAATATAGTTGTTAATTTGGCATCACGCATATTGCGAGACAACGTCCTTAGTGCACATCGACTATATATTAGGGAATTGCCACTGACCAACTTGGCATATCAGGAACATCGCAGCCGATAGGTATAATATATGGATGAGCACCTCCCTTTTAAGAATAAGCACTTATTTCGTGAGTGTCGAGACGCTGCCAAAAAGTACCTACAATGACGAATGAATGCGTGACGTCATATGGCTTGGTAAAAATATGTATCTTTACCAAGCCTAATGACGTCACGCGTGTCTTCAACTCGCTGTGTCTCCTTTATTTTTTGTTTACGTGAAAAAAGAAAAAATACATGTCGAATATTTTTTGAAAATCTATCAGACGGACTAATTAGATTTTTTTAGTAAAATACCCTAAGTATTACAAGTTCCTCCGGGTCAAGCATGAAACATTTTCATTGGCAAAATATTGCATTTTGTATGAAACAGCTAATATTTTTCTCGAGATTTCGGAGTTTTCCCAAAGTAAAAGTTGCTTAAAATCATGTGCACTTTCACTGCCCAAGAGGTTGCTGGTGTTTAACAAATAACCCTGTATAGGTGATTGGAACTTTCGTTATCATTATATCAAGAAAGCGAAAAAGATAACAGTACCTATCTCATTCAAAACGAATCAAAGAAACTATATTGGGTAATTTATCAACGATAAGGCTATATTTCATAACACTATGTAGTGTTTACATCATCAGAAGTTTTTTTGATCGATTTCCTTTCTGACATGGATAAAACACAAATGTACACGTCGTTCCCATATTTTCGAAATAGCGATTATAAAAATTTAAATTTCCTTTTATTCATTATCTTGGGAACATGTGACGAATTTGATTTTGGATACATGTGTAGCTGTATAGCTACTCAAGCAGAGACCACGTTTTAGAGAAACAAAATGTATTCACAATATACTTATTCGTTGTTATTTATACATACTCGTACACAATGTCAATATGTAAGTATGGACATAATTATTTGGGAAAATAATGATAAAGAATAACAATTTTTCTTGGCCTCTCAAGTGTTTGTAGTCCAAAGAATATATTATTCAAAGAGCATATCCTCTACATTTGTCACCGAACTATCTGAACTGGTTTACATGAACTGATAAAACCAAATGTTAACTCAGGAATGTTGAGCGAAGTTCCAAACTAAGTATCAGAGTCATCACCCAAGAGATAACAGAATTCGACTACCCAAAAATGTGTCAGTAGCAGATAGCCTAATGCCAAAACATTTTTAGATACTGGCAAACCATTAAAATTTCACAACAGGCGCTATTCCCTTCGATATGGAATAAAGGAAGATAGGTAAAATCGTCTACCAAATTAATCCAAAACATCAGATCTTTACCATTTGGTTAGTAAATACTAAATCTTAAAAATAGATAGACAAGTGAGCCGCTGAATTCTAAAAACTTAGTCATAGGCCCAACACACTTTAAACTATTCCCACAATCAGATCAACATAGATCTGACTGCACTAAGAACGATTTAATTTAACACTACAAAAAAAAAACATCGGCTCATAAATTTTTGACACTAATAACTAACCAGACAATAATTTAATTATAACTAACAAGAGATAGAGATAGCGGAGCATGGCTTTTGATTTATACAAGAACCTTTAATTGATTGAACATTTTCCTCAATTCGCCGTCTAAGATGTAAGAACAACAAATTCATTAGAAGATCTTCGCAGAATCGAGCAAGATGCTACATCGTGTTATTGACACAGATTTAATGTGACTTTGTTGGAACAGAAAATAATATGTTAAGAAAGATCTTGCTACGAGTAACAATTGACCCAGTTAAGTTCGAAGCATTCCTCGGGTCGATATGTTCCCTTTACGTCGAGTCCCTCTACGTCGAGCGGTGCGGGTCTACTCGTTTTTATTCCCTCTACGTCGACGTCGAGCATGATTTCACCCTCGCTTTTTTTTCCTTTACGTCGAGTGCCGCCAGTAGTCAGATTAAAGGGCCATCCTTTTTTTTTACTATTGAAAGGCATGAGTTTGACCACTATCTCAACTGATGGTTAGCGATGATGTGGTCGAAGATGAAGCACGCCTGGCTAGAAGCAACCTATTCAGTCTTGACTTAAAAGACTCCCAGGTTGTAGCTATCAGAAATTCCACTCCTTAGCTGTAGACACGCACCATGAATGCGTTTTCTTACTGTTATTGATTTTTTCAAAGTACGAAATATTAGGTACTGGTTAGACACTAGTAGTATAATTCATTATGTCAGTATGGCCTTAATATATTTTGTTCTATGAAGAGTCAGGAAAAAATATACAATCCCTCTTACGCAACGAATTGGAACATGCTCTATTAAATACCTAAATGTGATTTATTTGTAAAATTGTATGGTTTTCATTTTTTTTACTGTACCATTCTAAACTCGATGTAAAGGGAATAAACAGCGTGAGCATCAGTAGGTATTCTTGCAGAACAATAGCCTTTAAGACTCAACGTAGAGGGTCTCGACGTGAAGGGAACATAATAGGTATCTAAAACTATCCATGTATGATTAACTACCAACAAATTTTATGGCGGATATAAAGACCAAGTTTCTTGAATTTACTAGAATTTAATTTATGAAACTAGTCATTTACTGCAATTATGCAGCACCAATTTAACCTAAGTCTCACTTTCCTCTGAAGAAGAATGTTTCTTTTAGAAGATACCATTTCTACAAGTCTTGAAGGATTGAAACAGAATGTGCCACTTACAAAGCCCTTTATGGAGATAAATTAGCCGTAGCGGATTATAACTATTAGGTACATCCTATTAATCTATCAAGCGGTGTTATTGAAGCTGTAGAGTTCAACGTCAATAGACAACCACTGGATATTTTCTTAAATCGAATAAAATCTTTTTCTAGAAGGTATGGAAAATACCTACCCAAATTAGGCGAAATCACGTAACAGTAACTAAATAGCAACAAATGCAATGTCCGTCAGATGATTTTTAGTCTGCGGACTCAAAACATGATTGAGATAAATTGACATTATACAAATTGTAAATGACGAATTGATCACCCTTCGTGAGAGATTGTGTTTGTATTCAATCGGCCATATTGTCGCTGATTGGTAGAAGTGGTTCTACTAGGGCTGCCATCCGTCCGGGTTTTCCCGGATTTGTCCTAGTTTGTGGGCCCTCCCCAAACTCCGGGAAGCGTCCGGGCGGGGTCTTTGTCCGGGGCAGCTCGATTGATTGAAACGATAGGTAGAGGTACAACTAAATTAAAAGAAATGTTAGTAAAAAAATTAATTCGTTATTGTTAGCCGCATTTTCTACCTAACTTGGCAAAAAAAATTCAAGCTCGCTTCGCTCGCGCTTACATCAACATTTCTCACTTTTTAGGCATAATTTGACAAAGAAACATTTTTTTTTTTTTTTACTATTGATAGGCACGCGTTTGACCACTATCTCACCTAATGGTAAGCGAGGATGTGGTCGAAGATGGAGCACGCTTGCCTAGAAATAACCTATTCACTCTTGATTTAAAGACTTCCAGGTTGTAGCTATCAGGAAACACAGACTCCGGCAGGGAGTTCCACTCCTTAGCTGTACGCACTATGAATGTGTTCCCAAAACGTTTTGTGCGTATGGGTGGGATGTCCACCATGTACCGGTGGCGCATCGCCGTTCGTCTTGTGGTCCGATGATGGAACGGGCTTGGCGGAATTAAATTATGCAATTCCGTCGCACATTCCCCAAAATGCAACCGGTAAAAAACCGACAGGCTAGCAACTCGTCGTCGATGTTCAAGACTTTGGAGCTTCGACGCGACGAGCCTCTCATTGCCGATGATCCTCTTGGCTCGTTTCTCAATTGACTCAAGGACATCAAGCTGGTATCTGGCAGATCCATCCCAAAGATGAGAGCAGTATTCCATACACGACCGAACTTGCGCTTGATAGAGTTTGAGCAGCTGTTCCGGCGTGAAGTACCGTCTCACCTTAGCCAGAATCCCCAACTTCTTTGCAGCCACTTGAGCTTTTGCCTCTATGTAAGGGCCAAAATTGAGAGTAGATGTTAATGTAACCCCAAGAAGCTCAAGATGGTCGGTTATCGGCACGGTTTCACCGCGGAAAGATGGAGCTGGGCGGAATTAGCTCCTTTTGGCGGAAAATAGACACGCTTGGGTCTTAGCAGCATTGAACTTGACCAGATTGGCATCGCCCCATTCAGAGACCGCCTGTAAGGACACGTTCAAGCGCTCAACCATTCGCCTCCCGGAGAGACGGGATCTGCGACCCACCAGCTCGTGCGTCGGACACGTATCTCTCAGCAACAGTGCTGTCGTCTGCATACCCAAAGGTACCGGGTTTAAGCAGATCATTAATATGCAGCAAGAACAGTGTTGCCGAAAGCAACGACCCCTGAGGAACCCCGGCATTAATATCCAGCAGTCCAGACGAGCAGCCATCTATGACCACTCGGATAGACCGATCCCTCAGGAAATCTGCGATCCAATCACACAAACCGGCGGGCAGACCGAAGGAAGGAAGCTTACTAATAAGGCTATCGTGCCAGACCCTGTCGAAAGCCTTCAAGATGTCAAGGGAGACCGCCAGTGCCTCCCCGTGCTTCTCTATGGCCTCACTCCAGATGTGAATGGCATACGCTAGTAGATCCCCAGTTGACCGATTTCGGCGAAACCCGTATTGTCGGTCACTAAGGATATCATTCGCTTCTAGGTACGCCAGGAGCTTATGATTCAGCACGCGTTCCATAGTGACTAGGTTGTGCAGTACCCTAAGAACTTCCTTCTGATGAATGCTTATGTTCAGCATACTCGACTCGCATTGAACAGGAGAAGCAGGGGGCCTAGCGTCATCAGGATCCAGACTAGACGATTCCACAAATATAGAGGCGAGCAACTTTGCTTTCTCCTCAGCGGAGTGGGCCAGCGTCCCATCGGGTCTCAGCAGTGGTGGTAGTAAGGGACGGCAGAAGATCGATTCGACCGACTTAGTAGAGACCAAAAAGCCTTACTATCTGCTGGGTATGAAGCAAGTTTGTTCCCTATGTGGTCAAACCGAGCTCTCCGCAACATCTTCTTGCAGGACTTGGCAGCCCTGTTAAAGGCAGAGAGTAGTTACTAGAAATTTCCAATCCGATCCGAGCAGAGCAGCAAAATTCTCACCCTCTATTTCGAGTTCGCTTGATTGTTACAACCTTTCCGCCTAAGCGCGTTTCCGTGCAATTCCTACGGGCTTCTAAAATGTTCGCGCTCGCTTCGCTCGCTGTTATTGTTTTGAACTTGACGCCAAAAGACCAGTGTCGTACTAGTTACTTTTTTATTACGCTGTAGTTTATATATTTAAGTTAAAAGATTTTATTTTAAAGGGTGATTTTTTTTATTACGTCAGGTGAAAAATTTCGATTTGACCCAAATGTCCGGGGTTTTTAAAGGTTTTTCCGGGGTCGACAAATTATGTGATGGTAGCCCTAGGTTCTCCCAACCTGTATCTATGTCAGCGAGGACAATGTCAACGGAAGGAGCGAACCATCAGCATGCAACGTCTTCGTGAATTGCGCAATGCTTAGGTATTTACAGAGGCGTAACTAGGGTATGGCAAGTAGGGCACGAGCTCTGTACGTCTACCATGAGTTTTATCAATAAACTTTATAATAACTCGCTAGCGACTGTAGTTAAAAATGTATGGAAACTTACAAAACAAGTTTCTAATTTATTTATTTTTATAGTTTTACTTGCAACTTGCTTGCTTGTTAGTTAACAACCTGAACAAATAAGTTAAAAATTTGCTTTTTAAAAGTTTCATACTTTTTTTAACTACAGTCGCTTACAATTATTAAATTTAAGAATCAAAATTCACTACAAAATTATAAATGATACAATAAGTAAATATTAATAGTTATAATTTAGGTAATAGCTCTTGCATTCTACACTGTGTAGGTTGGTCAAAATAGTTTCTCCTATTTACATAAGTATGAATGGTAAGAAAACACAGAACGTTATAAAAAGGTAAGTATAAATATTACGTACCTATTCAGTGTTTTGTATGTAAGATTTTTGACGGTTTTATTTAGTTTTTTTTTTTTTTTAATTCTCATTAAGATAATTTACCAAGGGGCACAACAATGATGCGTGCCCTAGGCGCCATTTTCTATAGTTACGGCCCTGGGTATTTATGTAGAAACATATAATTTGCCAAAATGTCTGCTTTGCCTGACGAATTATAATCAGTTTTACTGCACTTCGAATATGATTGATGCACCGCTGACACGTTTCCGCCCCCAGATAGTCGATAGCAACGCTGGAAATCAGGAGAAACGCTTATATAGAATACTTTCCTTAAACAAATAGTGCATTTGGCTAAACCCAGTTTAGCTTAATTTAATAAATCTGGAGTACTTACTTAAAGTAATTTTTTTGAGTTTATATCCGGCGCTTGTCATTCTAACCATTAGTCATCACCTGAAATAGTTTGGTTACATGACTGGTAAAAATAATTGTCACACTATTCTATCTATTGGTAGTAGAATTTGGTTACTAAAATCAACGTACCAGACTTAAATTTTGGCACCACCGGTAAACAATAAATTGTTAAATAATCACGACTACCATGCAGTCTCTACAATATAATTATTGATGTTGTTTGTAAAACTGCCAAGGTGACCGAATCCTCTCTCTTCGTGCATTGTTTATGTGTGATCCCTTCCCTCCCAGTGATCGAGCGACCAATGTTCTGGAACGTGGGAATGTTATTGACGCGCACTTAATTAACTTACGGTGTTAACTTTGGTCTTTGCACTGCCTGTTATAATATTTTTATGAAGAATTCAAGTTGCCTACGGTGCCATAGCACACTAATTAACCGACTTCTTCAAAAAGGAGGTGGTTCTATGTTCGGCTGTATCACAGCAAATTTATGGGCTGTATGTATCTTTTTTTAATGTATCTTCACCGATTTCTCCGCCAATTGTGGATCGATTTTAAAAATTATTTTTTTATTCGAAAACCTATACTCCTGAGGTGGTCCCATTGTTACCAAGTCAGAATCTGATGATGGGATCCCATGGAAATCGAAGGAAACCCTCAATTTTATAATCACATACACTGATTTTCATAAACTTTCTAACGCAATTCAGATATTTGTGCTTGGTTATCATCACCACATATTGCTGAGCTGATGATGGAAGGTATAAGTCAGGATCTGAAGATGGGATCCCATGTTTGTTCAGCGATATTTTCGCCAATTGTTAACTGATTTGGATGATTCTTTTTTGTTTGGAAGAGTATTTCTCGGACTGGTCCCATTTAAATTTGGTAAAGATCTGATGAAGAACTTCGGAGGTAAGCAACGGAACTCTTCAATAAATGATAGCAAATGGATCGGGATTTCTGTAATCGAATGTCTGTTTATTGTTTACACCAGTTCATAACATAATATCATGCCGGCACGCTGTGCTTATGGAAAAATATGATAAAACCGATTTCCTAAAACTTTTATTTCGGAAGTCGGTGTTTTAGATTATTTCGTTTTTGAACACCGACTTCCGAAATTAAAGTTATTTTTTACTTTGTAGTGTTTTGTTTTTTTCCTCCAAACTTTAACAGTTCTATCCATACCAACCAAACAAAACTGCTAAAATGCATAGGTACTTAATTTATACTCATATTTTATAGAGGAAAACATTGTTTTTTTTAACCGACTTCTTCAAAAAGGAGGAGGTTCTATGTTTGACTGTATGTTTTTTTTTTGTATGTAACAAATAGATAAACTTAAAAACTATTGAACCGATTTGAAAAATTCTTTCAGCAATGGATAGCTACATTATCAGGGAGTAACATATTATTATTATTATTATTATTATATACTTTATTGTACACCTCATAACAAGCACAGTAAAAACACTTATAAAACTAGTGTACAATGGGCGGTCTTATCGCACAGGGCAATCTCTTACAGACAACCTTTGGATGGACTGAACTAAAGAAGTTAGATTTAGGGCGGTCAGTGTACAAACATCATAAATAATATTAATAGAGAGACATACATAATAATATAAAACAAATACATACAATATTAAGTAATATACTAATAAATATCAAATATATAACAGGGAAAGGAGACAAAACGTTATAGTGAGAGGTAATGTTCCTTCACCAATTTTTTAAACGTTGGTAGCGTTTGAGCGCGCCTCACATCTATTGGTAATGCATTCCACAAACGAGCTGCTTGAATAGTGAAAGATTTGTCAAAGAAGGATGTGGAATGCATACGAATACTTAATTTAAGATTTTCCGATGATCTCAAAGACCTAGAATGCGTGTCACAGAGAAACTGAAATCGTTCTTTAAGATAAAAAGGAGTATAAGGATTAAAGAGCACATTATAAAGCAAAGAAAGTATGTGGGCATTCCGGCGAAGGCGAATAGGAAGCCATTTGAGCTTGGTACGAAAATCAGAAACGTGGTCATACTTGCGCAACCCAAATATGAACCTGATGCAGAGATTTTGAAGTCGCTCAAGCTTGTCCAATTGGACTTGGGTGAGATCAAGATAGCTGGCGTCAGCATAGTCCAAGATTGGGAGAAGAAGAGATTGTGCTAAGGCAATTTTAGTGGTGATGGGAAGAAAATTACGAAGGCGTCTCAGAGAGCCCGCCGAAGCGAACAGTTTACGACTGACCTCCTGCAGTTGTTTAGTCCAGGAAAGAGTGCTGTCGATATAAATCCCCAAGTTCTTCACAGTGTGAGTTATAGGAACAGTAGTGTTATTGAAAGAAACCTGGGGAAGTGTCGACCAATCAATCCTTGAAACGGTTCGGGAACTACCAACAATAATCATTTGCGTCTTTGCTGGATTGATTTTCAGCCCAAACTCAGTGCTCCATTCACCTATTCGAGCCAGGTCTGTATTAATCGTCTCAATCGCAGTAGATAGCTCTCCTAGAGGGGCTTGGGTGTAAATTTGTAGATCATCAGCATACAGGTGGTAGAAAGAAGATAGTCGTTGAGTGATAGCATTAATAAAAAGTGCGAAAAGTAGAGGAGATAACACGCCACCCTGTGGCACACCGGCAGAGGTGTTACACCATGAAGAGAAAGATTCTTCAATGCAAATACGCTGCCGGCGACCAAACAGGTAACTACGAAACCAGTCAATTACCGAAGGAGATATGTTAAAAGAGCACAGTATTCCAAGCAAAATGTCGAAGTCAACCAAATTAAAAGCATTGCTAAAGTCAAGCAGAGCGAGTGCCGTTAACTTCCCCATTTCCATGCCTGACCTGATATCATCCGTAATATGCACAAGTGCTGAGGTAGTACTGTGTCCATGTCGGAAACCAGATTGGAAGGGATTCAGCAGATTGTGCTTGGAAAGGAATGAGCTAAGCTGCTGATGGACGAGTTATTCAAGGACTTTGGATAGGAATGGGAGAATGGAAATGGGACGATAGTCAGAGAAAGAATCAGGATGTGATTTTTTAGGTAAAGGGATAACCTGGGCATGTTTCCAGGCTTGTGGGAAGACCCTACTGGAAACAGAGAAGTTGAGGATATAAAGGATGACCGGAAGAATATCATCAAGGATGGGAATGATCATCTTACGGCTGACACAGTCACTACCCACAGCGTTGGATGTAATCGATACAATACTCTTTTTAACATCACTAGCAGTGAATTGACTTATGACAAAAGGAGAATAATCAGGTATCGGAAGGTTTGAAAGATGACTTAGTGTTGCAGCTTTGGTGGCCCTATCCAGTACGGGCGAAGTTGAAAAATGACTATTAAGCAAGTTGAAGTCTAAGTCTTTAGGAATACTTTCACGAGATTTTTTTCCGATACCTAAGGATTTGAGAAAATTCCAGACCTTAGCTGGATCACCATTTTGAACAGAACTATGGACATGTTGGCGGTTTGCGTTCCTACACACCTTGTTGCAGTGGTTTCTAATTGAGACATATTTTTCCTTATTGATGTCGTTAGGCCGAATTTTAAACTTAAACTTAGCGGCTGCTTTTTTACTTAGTAAAAGTTTTATTTCATCAGTCAGCCATGGCGCTGGAAGATGTTTCACTCTCACAGCTCGAATAGGCGCATGTGTGTCGTACAGCTGAATCAAGGTAGAGGTCAAGATTTCAACTTGTTCGTCGACGGACGACGATGTGACAAGAGGCGTCCAGTCAATGCTGCTGGCGTCCTCCCGAAGACGATCAACATTCATTCCATCAAAATTGCGAAGCATAAGAGTTTTGGACTTGTGCTTAGGTGGACGAATTTTATAAGAGGTGAAAATTAGGTCATGATAGGAAAAGGCGTCAGCTGAACATTGACCATGTTTAGCTACGTGATCGAGAGATGAGACAAACATAAGATCGAGAAGTGAGGGAGCAGAATTAGGAAAATGGTGAGTGGCACCAAGATCGAGGATAGAGAGATTGGTGGATTCCACAATACGGCGAAGAGAAGTGGAGCGGGAGTCATTTTTAAGGAGACATGTATTAAAGTCGCCCATTATGATGCTATGACTGTAAGAGGGAATTAAGGCTTCTAAAATGAGTTCAAAAGAAGATAAGAAATTAATCCGAAGAGACGGGCAGTAGTAGACCCCAAGAAGAATCTTAGAGTGATGAAGTTCAACTTCCACGAAAAGATGTTCGCCGGCGTTCGGTGGGGGCGGCTGAGCGGACATGTTAACAACAGAAAATGGAATGTAATTACGAAGGTAAATGGCCACTCCACCACCACCACCGATCCCGCGGTCATTCCTAATGAGTTGAAAACCTGGAAGAGAGTAAGTGGAAGACGGAAGACAAGGTTTTAACCACGATTCAGAAACAAGAATCGCATGAATATTCTTACAGTCAAAATTGGCCAGCATATCAGCGAAATGAGCCGGAATACTCTGGGCATTTATGTGGACTACATTAAAGTTCTGGGAGACATCGGAAAATACAGAGACAAGCGTGTCGGCTAAGGAAGGAACACTTACGAAGCTTTCATCATTACTATTCAAAGAAAAGAAAGTATCACTATCACTGCTACAGCCAGGGCTGTGCATATATATATATATATATATATATATATAAATATAATAAAAACAATAAAACGTACAAATAAACAAAAATATTAAGGTCCACCTGCCAGTTGTGCTTTACACAAAAGGAAACAAAAAAAAAATCAAAAATTAGATTTTGTAGTCCAGGAATAAAACAATGAACAAGGTTACATATAAAAAAGAAAAAGTAAAACAAAAAAATAAATAAATTAAAAAGTAGGATTGTGTAACGAAGCTGTGTTTAAAATAGAAAGTACCGCGGTACGGAACGCAAACAATAAAGTGACAGATAGCGACATTGACATTTGACATTGATGTGAGGAAGAACAACAAAAAAATAAAAACAAAATAAACGGTACACAAAAACAAAAAACGGGAAGTTAATTAAGACTAGTTGCGGAGCATTAAAATTTTCTATATTATGCTGAACTACCTACTGAGTGCAAACAAAACCTACCTACCACCTGGACTACTTAAATAAACAAATCAAAACAAAGAAGATCACTTTCTGGCTACAGCACGCTTGGTTTTAGCTGCAGCGGCCTTTCCCACTGCGACGGGTTGAATGACGCCAGTCTCCGGTTGTCCTGAGGGCTGCTCCGGCTGCTGCGCGATGTTATTCAGCTCGGCAAATGAAGTGACTCGATGCCGGGATCCTTTTGAATCGAGGACGAAAATGGTGCCTTCTGAAGTCCAGCATTGGGTCACACCAAATCTGTCCCGCGCTGCCATGAAGACATTGTGCCTGGCTTTAGTTAGGAACTCTGAAACAGTGATCCCAGACCCCTTCAGCTTAGTTTTGCTGAACCAGAGTTTATCCCGGAGAGCCACATCGTGCAGCTTAAATAGGATTGGTCGGGGTTTGTGAGATGTGCTGCGCCCCATCCTGTGACACCGCTTGATTCCAGATGCAACCAAATCCAAATTCAGACGCTGCTTGACAATTTGAGCCACCACCTGTGCGGTCTCCTCGTTTGGCTCCTCCGACACTCCGTGCAACAGTAGAATTTTCCGCCTCCCACGCATCTCCATGTTATCGAGGCTTTGTGCTAGGATGCCTACTTGTTGCTGGAGAGTACTAAGCGCCTGTACAATAAAAGTCCGGAACGATGTAAACTCCGCTGCCAAACCTGTGGTGGTAATTGTTGTGGTGCATGGACTTTTCTGCAACTCTTTCTCAAATTCCGACATCCTTTGAGTGAACATGTTGCTCATATCCATGATGGTGCGGTTAATTGCTTCCATTGTGTGGTGTTGTTATAATTAATATTAAGTATCTGATTAGGAGCTGAAAACACTTCACTGGCAGGTAGAGATAACTAACTAATAGTTTGAATCATTTATGTATGTAACTGATTATAATTACTATTTTTAATTAAATTTATAATTGAGAGTTTAAATTTTGATGTTTTACTCTTGACTCTAACATAGGCTATTTTATCCCCTTACTCCCACGGGAACGGGAACTACGCGGGTGAAATCGCGTTATGTCCGCTAGTGTAATATATACTTAATTAACACAAACTAACTACAAACTAAAATATAGCATCAAATAACGATATTATTTATTTAAGTAGTTTTACTAACACCATTGGCATCAAAATATTCGTCCTCAACGCTGTCAGCTGGTAAGGTGCCTAAGGGACTGGTGGGCATTGCCACGTTTTATGGCAATGCTTAGCCTCTGGCTGAAGTAAATTAAATGCACTATGTGGACTATCATTTGTTCGTACTCTTTGTTAGGCACTTAATTGAGTATAGTGCTTGTTTATCCATTTCTACATCATACGGATCCCAGAATGTAAGTAAGCTTAGTGGATTCAACATGGACAATGATCCATGTTTTGCGGAACTTGCCCAGTTGATTGCTTATTCTAACAACGGATGCTGCCATGTCATTGTATCTGAAACATTCACTGGAATAATTCGTACACTCATATACACAGCTCAATCCCTTATCCAAGTATCTTACAATATAGCTATTATAGGACTTTTAAACTAATCATAAAATGATTTATACCTACGTTTTCAATTTATAGTTTTCCCGTCTCAAATGGAGCTAAGTCTCTAAGGATGGATAGAATCCTCACGAAATATTTTTCCTTCAGGCAATCTGTTATGAATTGTAGATACCTAATATTCTCTTGGTGGTCTATGAGCCACACGAATAAAGACCGAAAAAATTAAATCTGGCTTTTTAAGACTTGTTGAACACAGACAAGCAGCCCTGATTTGTAAATTGGATGTAAGTTTCAAATCGATTTCACTGCATAAACTTGCAGTTTTCTTTTGTGTGGAAATCCTCACGGGTTGTAAGCGCCCCGGGAGGTCATTGACATTGTGTCGACTCCTAGAATAACACCCCATAGTATACGAGTCGGGGCGAGTGTTTCGATCGCGCATGCTCCGCGCCCACCATACCACACCCTACGGAACAAAAAGACGCCATTTTGAGGACAACATGGCGTCTCTTCATCGGGAACTCCTGCCTTCCCGACGAACATGACTCACAATTCACAAACCATGAAGTTACGTTAGGTTTTTCTTAAAATTACCAATCCAACTCTTCAACCTCACTTCAACCATACGCACACTTACGCATGCATAATTAATTAGGTACCTTCGAAAATTCATAAAAATCTGAATAAAGTTGACATGTTTACGCTTTCTGCGTGCGCTAGAGGAAAGTGAAAAAGTGGGCGAGTCGAATGATAATATTAGTGCGTTAAACTAGCGCCGCTCACCGCACTCACTTTCGTTCGTAGAGATAACCAGTCTAACTGCCAGTTAGGGCTCAATACTAGTATTATATCTTGGCTTCTTGATACTAATATAAGTACTAAATTAGGCTCTTCATTAAAGAGGGACAAAGGAGACCAGACCCTAGCAACAGAGACTTAGTTGTGCACAAGATGAATTGTGAAACAGTCTCACACTTTAATGAGCACCTAACACTATATTTCTGGCCATGAGGACAAAAGGAAAACTTTACAAATCAGCCTGGTAGGCCTTGATAGTGATATGTATTCACATGATCATTTGTAAAGTTTTCCTTTTGACCTCAGTTCAGATCAATCCTAGTTATACCCACATTATAATTCCATAATCTATACTAATATAATAAAGCTGAAGAGTTTGTTTGCTTGAACGCGCTAATCTCAGAAACTACTGGACCAATTTGAAAAATTATTTCAGTGTTAGATAGCCCATTCATCGAGGAAGGCTATAGGCTATATATATCACCACACTAAAACCAATAGGAGCGGAGCAGATGAAATTGCGCGAGTCAATTAGTGTGAGTATAACTGGGATTGATCTACGGTACTACTTGGATAAATGATTAAACACACCTATAAAAAGACTACACCAGATTTGCCTACTTCCTGGAACAAAATATATCACAATCTATACTAGTATTATAAAGAGGAAAGATTTGTATTTTTGTATGTAACGAATAAACTTAAAAACTTGTGGACCAATTCGAAAAATTCTTTCAGCAATGGATAGCTACATTATCAGCAAGTTACATTGGCTATATTTTATCCCTGTAATCCCATGGGAACGGAAACTATGCGGGTGAAACCATGTGACGTCCACAATAAAATTACACATTTCATAGAGGTTGTGAAAGGTCATATATTTTCATGCATAAGTTGAATATCCGAGTAAGCATGACTAATCAAAATATATTTTCAGATAAAGGTATTAAATACTTGATAAATACAGTAATAGCATGATATGAATACTTAAATGAGTAGACAGAATTAATAAGTAGGCCAAAAATTAGGCATAAACCCTAAAATAATATAAACCTACATTTGTTGTCCTCATTAAGGCTTTCACGCACAAACCATTTGTTTTAGTTTTTGTGGCAGGGTACTTATTTTAATTTTATTTCTTCCTGTATGTTATCACAATGCATTTCCTTATCCCATCAGGACGTTTACACTTTATGGTACAAATGTACTAAGCACAACATACAAACAGCAGTAAAGTTTGGTTTTCTAACACAACATCTTGAAGACATTGGGTTAGTATCTTGTTAACATATTACAGATCTGTCAATCATTGACCTAAAGAACAAAATAGCATCTGATAATCTGAAATAACTCAAGGTATAAACTGGCCTATGAATTCATACTTTAATAATTTGTTAATAGAAAAACATTTGATCTATAGAGTATTACCAAAAAAGTGTCTTCAGATATTGTTGCTAATAATGTAAAACAAAACATTAGGTATTAAACAAACACATTTTAAACATTTTACCTGATTTGTTCCAAGATATGTATTACTGTCATAGGTAGGAATAACAACACTGAAGCACCTTGTAGCGTGGTCTACCAGCCGTGAGCTACCTGTAGAGACGAGCTTCTGATGAGAATCATTACAAAAGCCCGGAACTACAGGGTAGATCACGAATGGGACGTATGAAGAGGCTCTGCTGTTCCCACAACTCCATGACAAAGCACATTTTCAGGGTAGTGTCTGTGTATGTGCCACATAACCAGAATTAAGTAAAATATGGAATTTTTATGTACAGAGTAAATGTATACTGCTTATATTTGTTCACTAAAATGTACACAGGTAATTTTTTTTATATAAATTGTAGAAATGCAATCGTTTTAATCTTGAATTATATGTGAATATCGTGATCGGCGATTCGATTTATTAGGCTAACAATAGCTGCCATAATAATAAAATCAAAGAGCTGCAGACATAAAAAAATAACGTAAGTATTTTCAGGGGTTTTTCCAATTCATGAGAACATTAACTTTACTCCAAGATCAGCAGTACATGACTATAAATATACACAAGAAAATATAGTAAATGCTCGACTTACCTTACAACGCCGAGTAGTTACAGCTGCACGGTAAACAGTCTCATTACTTTTACTTTCATGCGTCAACGCGCCCGCGATCCGAGGCTCGCGTACTTACTACCAGTCACGAACAACAAGACTACGACGAATGCAAAAGCACCAACAATAAAACCAGAATTGTATAAAATATTGATAAAATACGATGCTTGCTCCAAATTGGAAGCCACTACTTCGCTAATGACCGAATTAAATATTAACTCGTTGCCGCAACAAGAACTCATCACAAATTGCGTTTATATCAAGTTAATCTTAATAAAACAATTAACAAACTATGCCTAACGAATTGATCTAGTTAAAAATTGACCTAATTTATTTAATTTTTATCATCGGCTTTTAAGTAAACATCTGACAGTGACACAATAATAAATTTGACAAATTGAAGGAAAACCAGTGTTGCCAGCATAATATCTTTTGTTTCTGTAGGTTTCTGCCAAACCCAATGGGTAAAATCAATAACATTAGTCCGGGGGTGAGAACACCATATTGCTGACGGGACAATATTTTAACCACAGCACGAGATCGATATTTTTGTAGTTCGTGCGTACGATACGAAATCCAAATTTTGATTTTTTTGCAGAATGCTGTAATCTACTCATTACAGGGTACATACGTACGTCATTATTGCGACTACACCGCGCCATGGCGATTCTAAACAACAAATTAATACAGTACCACCTGAGAAAAAACGTAATTGAATCACGGATTACTAATATGTAGCAAGTTAATAGAATAGCGGTATAAAAACTTATGATTGGCAACAACATTTCTTTAAGCTCACAAAACAAAGGCCAATATGAATCCATTTAGCTAGTTCAAGCAATCGTTATAGGCAAAATAATCCTATAGCCATTCCATTTAAGGCTATAACTACTAGAAACCTTTGCTGGTGTACCAGGGTACTGATTTTTTATTTCCGAAAAATAAAAATAATATAGTCAATAATATTTTATATTGACACAAAATTGTACAGTTGATTCATTATAACCAATCAATATCATACACAAAATAGGAAAACTGAAAGTAAATGCGGAATTTAAATACATACAATACACACAAACTTAATTATTATACATAATTGTATACAAACATTTTTAAAGAAACTTAAAAAATGTAAAGTATAATCATGCAAGTTTGAAAATAAACAAACAATAATCGTAATTATCATTACTTGTCAAATAAAAATATTTTAAGCACTGGTGTGCAAGTTTTTCAAGGGTTTTTTTTTAAGGAATATTTTAAAGCATTTTCTAAATGATTAAGGTCTATATTATGTGTTTGACATCTAGCCACAACATCAAAGAGTAAAGTAATATATAGGGAACATGTTCAATAGAATCTATTTGTGATCCTGTCATTCATAAACTTATAAACTAAAATACTTGCAATAAGTCATAAAGAACACAAGTCTAAGGCAATGAGTCCGTTAAAATTAGGTTTAAAAATAAATAAAAAGTATAGCTAATATTATAATATTCTTCTTTGAGGCACTATCTGTATGGGAGAAGTGGTAATAGGTTTCTTTGGGCTTAGTTTACTAGGAGATCTCATTACCACATCAACAGCCTTTCTCAAAATTTGGTGCTCACTCTTCTTGTATTCTTCTGTTATTTGAGACAGATCCAAGTCAGCGTCTATCACTAAAACCTGAAACAGAAGGTATCATAAATTGTCAGCAGTTATTGTCATTTCTGTATTCTTCATATGGCCGTCTACCTTATTTAAATTGTTACTACATAAATTATATCCATTATTTAAATGTACTATCACAGGAAAGCTAGAGGGAATGATTGATGATTCTTTGCTCCAGTCAGTGTTCAACAAACAATGAACATTGTTTGAATTACTGCAACCACTCAACCAACCCACTACCAAATGGGTTATTGTATTTTAACAATAAACTAATACATTACCAACTAGTTATACCCACCACCAGTTATTAATGAAAGCTAAAAATTTTTGAAATTAAAAAAATACATGACAATGAGGTGCTTCTAGCACCTCATTTTGCCCGAACATATTATCACTAATTTTCTAATAAGTTTTGCATATCTACAATATATTTCTGTTCATATATACTTACAGGAGCAGGACACTCTGCATGTTGTCTATTGATGAGCCAGTCTTCATGTAACTTGTGCAGTTCCTCTATGTAGGACAGTGGGACACACTGCTCCTCAGATCTCGCTCTTTTCTTTATTCTCTCATATACAACAGAGGGTGTCGTTTTCAGGTATACTGAAAATCATGAGATGAGTAGTAAAAATTATATCTTTCAAAAATGTAATATTATAAAATTTTATGAAACATTAGCAGGCTTCAGTTCTGTTTGTATTTTTAACTTTAGTCAGCACTTTTCACTTGATCTTGATGTTAATTTTGAATGGTTCATGTTATTTTCCTTATCGCATGATAAACAATATGATAATGAATTTAGAGTCAAGTTACAACTTGTTTGTGAATATTGTTTTTATTTTCCCAAACACTAAGCAGGAATATATTATCTTAGACAAATTATGGTTTTATCAACGTTACTCTTGCTGCCGAAACTCACATGTGTTTGAATTATCAATCAAACAATTATGTCAACACTATTTCGGTCACCCAGTTACTTTTACACCATCCAGCAATTTTGAATTATGATTACAGATAATGCAGAGTATTTTATATACTAACCAATGAGATCTGCATCAATCTGGATCTGATTCATTATGAACCGGAACCATTCGTCAAGCACTGCAAACTCAGCTGGATGCAGGGTCCCGCTCCTCATCATATGCTCTACAAAGCAGTACCGTGCACTGTACAGGGAGCGTTCCATCAACTTCACGGGCGTAGGGGTAGGCCTCCGGTGCATGTCTAACATTGTTAGAGATACATAGGATTGGAATGTCATTGCCCATTTAGCTGTGTCCTTGTACATAAGATCCTGAAAGATAATGTTTTTATTGAATTAGTACATGATATTCAGAGACATTATCAATACTGCATTTCGAGTTATTTGACCGATGCTAGAATTAACAAGGAAACTTAATGAAGCTGGCACAGGAGGGGATTGGGACCAGAAAAAGAGGCCTAAGCTGAACAGTGGGCGAAGTCAGGCTGTGTGTGATGATGATGACTCATATAACCAAATAAGCACTCATTTCGGCATCTCTTTTTTCTGTAATTATTTGATGTTACTGGACAGAGGGATTGTGTGATTGCACAACGATAGTTATATTCTGGCATCGCAGTGAATGCTGCAACTCAACAAAGGGGTACCTACGAAAAATTTAAAATTCAAGTTTTTGCTGTCTACCTACAACTTAGTATATAAGAAAAAAAAAGGTTTGGTCAGTGGGTCGTCTTAGGTTTGGTATAGTTCGGATTTATTTATCCGACACAATATAAGTAACCTCAATTACATTCAGACAGATACAAAACGAGACAGATAGTGATATCATAACAAGGTCCGTTGAATACTTACCAATAAGTTCCATCCCTTCAGGTTTCTCCATTCTTCAACAGGCTCAGTCAATAATGTAATGTCCTCAAATCGGCGGAAGTGTTCTAGAAATGTGGTTTTTCCGCTGCCAATATTACCCTCGACGAACACAGTGAACGGCTTGTTATTCATTGCCATTGCGCTGATTTTGTGAAAAAACCTTACAGGGCCCACGGCTGCAAATTGTAGTCAAATTCAATATTAATGACGAATTGACGATTGATGACACAAGAAAGGCGTTCCTGACGCTGATTTCCCGCCTAAATTGACCCAAAAATAAACAAATAGGCGCGAACATAACCTGTCAAATATGAATTTAGTAAATACAAATACCTTTAAAACATAACAATTGGCCGATACCGATCCCAAGCATCGCTACCAGACATTTAATCTTAAAATAATATTCTTATTTAATACTGATTTAATATTATGAAAGACGCCGCTGACATTGAAAATATTGATCAATGTTTTTTTTTTATTTTTTGCTAAGGCATGCGTCGCAGGATGTTATGAATACCATAGAGCAGCTAGTATATAAACCATAGATATAGAATGTATAAACCATTCTTACCTCTATGCATAAAACCCTTATTTCCTGAATACATCAGGGTACGTGTTAATATTTTTTACTATATATCATCCTAGATATCAAATAACCGGTTAATTAAAGTATTTTCTTGCTGTCTGCTGAAAACTTGCTGAAAATGATCAGAGACAACAAATCGCTAATATTGAAAATTTTCGAACATCGATTCGAGTCGACTAAAGTCACTAAAAATGATTTAATTTTTTACTCTTGGTAACTTTATTGCTTGAGGTGGCGAATGGAAACAAAACACCCTCATCGACCGACCAACAAACACTAATCAATAATGATGAACACTCAATGAGCCTCAGCCTAGTCATTTCAACACCACAAAATAAACACTTTTCGGTCGCCTTGGCAAAGCAGTAACAAAGCAAAGATTTTAGAATAAGTAGAAGGCAGTGGCCTCTTTCTGTGAAACTATCATAGTCCAAAAAAAAGCTCATGCTCGTAAATTTGTTAAAGAAGCATACTGAAGCGGAACATTAACAAAATATACCTTGCATGTTCATGATAAGCTTGTCTTGTAATTTGTTGGTACACTCTTTCGGTAAGCATTATCACAATTGGGAAACTGATGAATCGCATCGGTGCGGGTGGAACAGCCGCGGAACAAAAGAGGCTACATGATCTGCACTGCAAGTGCGTTAAGGAATTTTCGTGCATCTTTGCGCATGCTCAATACACGGCGGTGGCTACCGAGCACATACGACGTCAACTTGGCAGACGTTGCTGCTGTCGATGCCACCAACTGTATGCAAGCAATCTATATATTATGTAATACAAATGGTTGGTGCAATTTGGCATGGCAATAGCAGTCCCCTTTCTTTGCTTCTTCTTCCTCTAGTGCACTATTAAAGATTTTTTTAGGAATATATATGCAGTTACTCGCTTTCTTTCATAGGGAATTAATTATTGATGCAGATTCAAAGTAAATAAAGTATCTGCTCATCAAAAAATCATTTTTCTATTGGTCTGTCTGTCATACCACAGGATACGTACGTTTTTGACTAGAAAAGAGAGCATCTTGAAATCTTTACAGAATAAGTGTTTACTACAGCCTTCATCTTGGAAAATAATGTTAAATATAAAGAAAACCAAAACAGTAAGACTAAAGAGTTTTGGTGGTAGTAAGGAACCAATATTGCGACCGACTCGCATCGTTTTAAAAAAAACAGGAGCTTGGAGTTGCCACCGCAAATAATAACAGATGTTACTAAACAATAAAATTTTATTTACTTTTTTTTGAGGGAAATTTGATTTAGCCAATGATGCAAGTCCACGAAATCCATTGACAATTTCGTGTCTTTCTTCTTCGGGATGCCAAAATGATGAACTGACGTGTTTATTTCTTCGGGTCATTGTTTAGCCGATAACTCGTGCGATTTCAGTATAATATTGGCCCGTGTTTTCATAGTTTCTAAATTAAGTAGCATATAATCAACCCACAATGTTGCACACGTATTTCTTGGGTATGTTTAAATAACACAATTAAACCGTAAAATCAATTCGTAATGTTGGGAGATTTATATGAGCCGGTTGTAATGACAATATTTTTATTTTCAGGTGTTTTATTGTTCGTGGGGTCTGGGTACGCCCTGTACGACTCTCACTCAGACGTGATCGAGCTGACTCCTGATAATTTCGACAGGCTGGTCACAGACAGCTATGAAGTGTGGCTGGTGGAGTTCTACGCGCCTTGGTGCGGTCACTGCAAGAACCTAGTTCCTGAATACAAGAAGGCTGCTAAAGCACTGCGGGTACGTGTCTAAGGTTTATATAATAATGCAAAAACCCGTGCTTTATTTCTAAAATCGCCAATGCGTAAAATCGTTGTATACGTAGCTCTTAGTTTTCTTGCAAATTTAATCATGTAAGGAAAATACATTTTTCAAGTCGGGCATCCATGGTACTAAAATTGACATAGGGACAACATGAATTTACTTTGAGGATATTCTTTGATATGGTATTATCTAAACAATTTCTGATAATTACAGTGAGTAGTAATTATTTCTAGAAAGTTCAATGACAGCTACTTCACCATAGAGATTTGTTGGCAACTTATGATTTTCTAATATTTCATCACACTAGAAATAACTAGGTTTATTCTTAGTCATTAATTTAAAATGATCATAAGTGAAATTAACCACTCATGAGAAACTACAGTTAAAATACAGACAAACTTTTTTTCTCACATCATTAATTAATGTTGTTTAACAAAAATGTTAAACCTGATCATAACTGCAAAGTTCCGTTCCGAATTGTATATTTCTTTTTTAGATAAATCACTTCTACCTTGGGAATATTGCACAATTCTCAAATGCTTCCATTGATAAGATTTAAAACACAATTACTGTTTTGCTTGGAAACAGTCATACCAATAAGCAATCTTGCTCACATTTCCCGTTTTATAACAGAATAAAAACTATATAAATCTTTAATTTCCAGGGTATTGTCAAAGTGGGAGCTATAGATGCAGACAAGCACAAAAGCTTTGGAAAGAACTATGGAGTCAGTGGATTCCCCACCATAAAGATCTTCACGGGCAGCAAGCACGTCCCATACAAATCTGCAAGGACAGCCGATGGATTAGTTGAAGCCGCCCTGAAAGCCGTCAAGGGCAAGGCCTATGAGCGCCTTGGAAAGAGACCCGAGGACTCAGGATCAGACAAGGTAAAGATTTTGAGTAGTCTTGATAGACTAATCAAAGGATACTTAAGATCTAAAAATCATAATATGTGGTGATAGAGAACTGTCATTAAATATTAATGATTTTATCATTCACCATTATTTTTTATGAGTATTTTTTATTTTCACAATCTTTCATGCCTATTATATTTAATTTATTTCAATACTATTTTAATGTTTATGCAATGAGATTTATTGTTCCACAGTAGAAAAAATTTATTACTATTTAATTCAAGGTTAGGTTTTAATCAAAGAAAATTGGCACCAAAATAGTAATTATTTTGTGCAAATGGTTAGGACCTTATCAATTATAATATTTTGTTTTCAATCTTGCAATCATTCATGACTAAACATAATCCTCTAGATCATCAAAAATCTCTGAATCACTTAATTAGTTGCTGAAGAGTGCAGAGATTTTTACGAATAAGGGGATAAATTGTTTAAATCACTCAACATATGTATACTAACACGAAATTCATACAAAAACAACATAAGAAATATACATCTCTCATTTTAATTGTCATGCAATATTTTAATTTTAACGCTACAAAGTTACTACATCACAAAATTTTACACTAGCGAAACGCACCAGGCATTCTTGGTCACTACATACCATGGAAAGTAATAAATAAAGCCTACGCTACAGCAGCAACTCAACCACCACCACCGATACAACAACTAAACGATACCATGGAGATATGTTTACCCGACTCAAACAAAACAGATGACAGTCAACGTACTACAACAAAAATCATTGCACGAATGAAAGGAACTCTAAAGATACCGGTTAAAATGAACACTAACACAATAGCTCCTGCAAAGACAACTCTCACTAAAGCAACTGTAAAGATATCTTCCATCAAACCAAATGTAAAGGCAACTCCCACGAAAGCAACTGTAAAGACATCGCCCACCAAAGTGCCTTTTACAGCTTTTAAGATAATTATAAAGACAACACCCATGACAACATTAGATAGGTTCAAAAAATTACAAATGATGCTACTAAAAGGAGATCTGAAGACTGAAACAAGACAGAAAATAACAAAGCTCTTGATGAGACTGAAATTCGTGCTACAAAAAAAGGGAGTTGTGAATGCGAATGCAACTCTTATCAAGCGACGCTCAGATAAGCGGCAGGGACTCTTGGGACACAGTTACTATACTAGAAGGATTTAGGTAGTTAAATAAAAGTAAACAATCTTGATGAGTCTTTTTAATCTTTTTTATTTAAAAAACTCAGTTGAAAAAATAACTATTACTAAAGCAATTAAACGCGTAACAAGTAGGTACGGTAAAAAAAAAACAAGTTTAAGAAGTACTTTATTTGTTAAATATGTTTTTATGTAAAAAGTCACATAAGGATTATTTACCTTTACTTAAATACCTAAACCTTTCTAGTAGAAATAATAAAATATATTACTTTCGAATAATTTGTTGATGAGTTTAAAGTTGAGCTCCCTAAATAAGGTTCATCATAATAATATCAACATAAAAGATAAATAAGGCATCATTGAATAACATTGGTGGTTACGGTGACACCCAGTTTTGGTACAGTTTATAAATGCATTGTAGTTTTATGATATGCACACAGTTATTGCATTTTCAATGTAAACATCGTTACTTTATAACCACGTGTATTTTAAAGGACATTCAAGCACGTGGATACTGTATTTAATCAGTTGTCCTACACTTGCTTGATAAAGAGAGTTAGTAACAGTGATTAATGTGACCTTTATCTGGCATTTTTTTTATTATGTAACGCCATGCCTGATCTCAGAACTTCAATAACCAACAGTCACTGAATACAGCATAACATACTTTAAAAAAACTGACCAAATGCGAGTCTGACTCGCGTGCGAATCGTTCCGAACCAATTAAATTTTTTAACTTGTTAGTTTTACACTTCAGACTTCTAATAGGTTTTCCTATAATCTTTTGGTATAAAACTATAATTTGCTTTTTTTTCAAAATTTTAGGTTCAGTAGTTTCGGAGATAAGGGGGAATGGTAATTTTTGGTCTAATTTCTTGAATAACTTTCAAAACTTTTTATTTTAAAATTATGAAAAAATCTAATTAAAACCCTCAGTAAGCCCTTTCATTTGATATGTCACACGGTAACACGATACAGTTTGAAAAAGTTTTTTTTTTTTAATTTTCTAGTTTGATATCTCAAACTTAGATTCAGAGTCAGTCAGAGTCAAATTTCAACAGAATCAGTCAAGTAGATCCGGAGAAAACTGGCTGTGACAGATGGACAGACTGACAGACACCCGAGTGATCCTATAAGGGATCAATTTCTTACAGATGTTCGGAACCCTAATAAAAAGAACTGGGGCTGTGCCAGGGCTCTGTGTGTTAGAAGGCTGTGTACCTCGAGAAACTAAAGCGGACTTTTCATTGTGTCATGCGTGATATAGGGGGCGTTGACATCTTATCTCCATATCACATTGCACTAGCTATGTGTATGTTGTGTCAACAAGTTATCTATTTTAGGAGCTTACCTGACGTTTGACTTGATTATAATGAGAGGCGAAAGTATGCTCGATAGAAATCTGATCAGCTTTTGTTAGTTGTCACTACTTGAAATAACTTCCAGTTTGCAAGTAGAAGCCAACTTTACACCTTCGATGGGACCCCCTCAAGGCTGTAATGACCAATAAGCTGCTTGGTTTTCTAACTTAGGACGTCTTGAAGCCCGACTAACCCTAGTTTCATCCATAATTTATATTGTACTTATATTAAAACTGAACGGAAATCAGTAATTAATTCACAATTTTAGCCTCTCAAGATACAGCAGCACTGATAGTGATACCACATGATACTTGATATTGCAAGGCAAATAGTCATATCTTTGTATGCAGAATCTTAAGAATTTGTTACTTTTCTATAAGTACCTAATCTCGAATAAAAACAGACTTCGAAGAATGTCAGACGTAGCGTAGGTGGTAGGAGGAAATATATTGGTCGCATGTCGTGCGGCGCCCACGAGACTCCTACGCATCCTCTCACTTTAGAAAATAGATCCATTGGGACACGTCAGTGTGCTTACTGACCTCCTTTTTATAAGTTTGTATTAATCATTCTTCCATATACATACTAGAAATAGGATTGAATCACTCAAGGTCTGCTACAATTTTGTATAAACCAGGATGATAATTCAGTTAAATTGGTTTGCTGAAGTAAGTTTAAGAAAGTTCTTCTTTCGTACACATATCAATGTTCGTAAGGGTAGAATACCAGACAGCAGCGTGAAAGATTTTTGTCTTGCTCTTTTGCATAATAATGCATCATAAGAACTGGTTTTTGAGACTTGGATGAATAAATAAATTAATATAGGTAAAATGCAGTAAAAGAAACCACGATTAGATTTATTTCCAAAATCAAACATTGGCTGAAATAGGCTGAAACATTGTATGTTTAAACAAAGTATTCTCTATATTAATGGAGACATGTCAGGTCGTTAGCTTAGACGAGCAATTTATCGTATTTACAATTTAGGGACACATTATAATTATTCGTCTTCACAAAAGTGGATCCTTGCCAACTGTTATTTAGAACAATAACATTAAACCTCTTACGGAAGTATCTTCTAGATGTTGCGCACTATAATGTAGACTTCATACCAAACTAACTTTTTCAACGTATTTAGGTGCCCATGCCCCCCCCCCGCCCATCGTATCACCCTTTGTAATGTTTTCTTCATCTACCTTTTCTACGCGGTGCTCATAAAAAGGAGTATTCTGTTCTATTATAAATGTATTCACAAAGTATCGTCTTCCCCTATGCGTTCGGAGCTGAGATTTACCAAAACGTGAGCAGCCATTTTGAGACCCAAATGTGCCAAAAACTGAACTCAGACTTAGTTGCGAACAGTTTAAATAAAATATATTTAATGCACGAATGGACCCGTATTAGCGTTTTATCTGGCTGGTAGAAGCTGGTCAAATAATAACCCAGATTTTACAACCCAACTGCAGAACTAGAGCCAAACAATGCCAGATTTTTTTGATTTGACAGTATGCTTAAATTTCTAATTTTTTGTCAAGTTTAAATGTCTGGTTTTCTTTGCTATCTTCAAGCTTTCAGGGATTCTATTGTGGTCATGTATCCTCCCCTATTGTAGGACTTATTTATTTGGTATAAATGCAACAAAGGAATATTTTATTAATGTATTCTTATCAACTAATGTTCTTCATTCTTCTCCACAGTCGGACTCGGACGTGATCACGCTGACAGACGACAACTTCAAGAAGTTGGTACTCGACAGCGATGATCTGTGGCTGGTGGAATTCTACGCGCCCTGGTGCGGACACTGCAAGAACTTGGAGCCCCACTGGGCCAAGGCTGCCTCCGAACTTAGGGGCAAGGTTAGTTTCGCCGTTTCAAGTGAAAGGGACGTATCTACACAAAATGAAGTCACCGGTTTGTGGCATTAAGAAAATAATTTAAGGTCGCAAATCGATTACTTCGTTTTGTGTAGATACGTCATTATTTTTAATGGCGTGCAAGGGGTTTTAACAGCTTCGCCTTTGTTTCGATTCTGGGTACTCCTGAAGGCAGTTGCAGAAGACTGAGTTGAAAGTTATGTATGAGTACCCAGGAGTTGGTATAACACCGGGATTTGTAGTCAAACTTTGAGTAAAAAAGCCACATGCTATGCTCATTACATGCATACTCCTCTTGCTACAAAAGGGTATCTTGTCGCGAGTCAGGCATCAGAGGACAGTTGTTTTACCCCTAGTATGAGTAATAGGGAATATGCATAAAGAAAAATATTTTCTATACAGTTTATCTGAAAATATACAAAAATATAATAGTAACAGTGAAAATAAAATGAAAATTACTCGAAAAACAAACGAGATATAATTATTTTAAGGAAATGTTCCTCTCGCGAGAACGCTGTTTTCTATGGCAGCTGTATAGACGTCTTCTCTTTCTAACAGGGTATTTTACTAAAAATAATCTAATTAGTCCGTCTGATAGATTTTCAAAAAATATTGCACACGTATTTTTTCTTTTTTCACGTAAAAAAAATAATAAAACTTAAGACTTCACCACTGATAAAGGTATTTAAAAAATAATTTCATGATTGTTTACAAGAGCTAATAAGTATTTCATTTTAAAAATAAAAAAATCGCATGCATATTCCCTATTATGCAAAAACATTTTCACGTAACTCCAGAAGAACACATAAAATTAAGTTACATTTTGATAATAATGCCTGAGAGATAATGATTTGTTTGGCAACAAACACTACAGGAAATTCGCTTATCTTCAGATAACATATAAATCAGAACTTTATTTTTATTAAGAAATTTGAAGTATTTCGCGTTCACCTGGATGGCTCAGTCGCAAAATGACCATTTCTCAAAATTACTACAGGAATCAAAATGTCCCTTTCGCAAAATGTCCCCTTTCTCAAATACGCATTCATTCCTTTCATCAGTAAAAAACTTGCTCAAGAGCCAGTAGGTGTAATAGAGGGATACTGTAGTAATGTTTAATCAGTAAAATGGGTAGGTGCATGCACATATACTAAAATAAATAATTGAAATCGAAGTTTGTCAGATTTACTGTCTCTCAAAACATTGTGAGTGCAGTGGTGGTCCGGTGGTAAGGTAACTTCTGCGACTGAGTACAGTGGTGGCCCGGTGGTAATGGCTGTGACTTACGAGTTGTAGGTCGTAGGTTCGAACCCAGACAGGCGCTTTACTTTGTGTAAATTATTTCATTACCACTGCTCTCAAAGCGGTGAAGGAAAACATCGTGAGGAAACCAGCATGTCCTAGAACCAAAAATTCGAAGACGTGACATCTACCAAACCGCACTGGGCCCGCGTGGTGGATTAGCCCACTCCCGCTCGAAAGAGAGGAGGCCTGTGTCCCAACAGTGGGAACAATATAAAGCTGATTATGTATGTATGTACAGTACCCCTCTGTGTTGTACACCTAGAGGCTCTTGACTTGGTTTTTAACTGATGAAAGGAATTAATACCTATTTGAGGACGCGGACATTTTGCGAAAAGGACATTCTGCTAAAAGGACATCTTAGTTAGCCACCTAGATTAACTTACCTTATCGAAAATTGTATGGGTAGCCTTCATCTGATGTGTATTTATTGCAACTGAGGTGATTAACAAAAGTTTTCGGTAATCCGATACTGATATTAACAAAAAAGAAACTTGAGTCAAACAATGTGAGCAATACTTTTCTAGCAAGAACGTGAAACCTTACTATTCACCCCAACAGGTGTAACGCATCCCAGGTTACTGGTATCCTTTATTGATTTGGCTCATCAATTGTGCTCAAAAGCTTTCTCAAATTCTGCAAAAAAAAACATATTTTATTATGTTTAGTTAAAACATGCAACACATATTAACAGATTCAAATTCTCTATAAAAATTTGGATTAAATATCTGCTAATTAGACTAATCAAAATTGTGGTTAATTTTTTTTATAAATAATGCTCATAATAACTACGAAGTTTGGATGGGGATAAAAAAGAACCTTACATTTTGAAACCTGGCTTGCCATCAAAAATTTAATTAATCGAACTTGCTGTTACGATTGCCCACCATTACCGTTACTGTACAGCTAGTTGTTTTATCGCGTTAATTAACTCGTCAGTAATCCACCATAAAACAATTACTCGGCTAACAATTTACCACTTAATGTCCTTATCAAGTAAGCTTCTTGCGCCCATGTTCTGATAACACGGCCGGCGGTTGGAAGAAATTCATTATCGTTTCGTTAATAACTTATTTGCTTTAACTACTTAATTTTTTTCGTTATCTTGTTTTTGTGATTGGGGTAAAACCGAAAATAATTGAAAATATTTCTAATTAATATTATTAAACTTTGCACTGATTTATTTATATTTGTGTGCGCAAAGTGCACTTTACGCACACAAATGTGGAAAATGAAATGTGCTTGCATTTTCTACCAATTAATCAGTAAACTGGATAACATGGATCATTTTAAAATATGAACTGTGACCATCCATTGTGTATTGTAATGTGTAGAAATTGATGTTAGCGAATCAGACGTGCACAAGGTCATCACAATCACATTGTTTCTGTCTGTCTAAAACAATGAATTATTTCTGCCCTAGACATTTTTAGTTAGCACATTATAAACCCTGTACGAACTAAAAATGTCTGTTAAAAATTGAGAAGAAAAATTTGAGGTTTTGTGATTTGTTTAACTAAATATGAAGTCTTTTTTTTTTGAAGGATGGGAAATCATCAAATGACTCCTTCCGCTCAGGGCGGAGCAGAAGGGAGTGGCAGACTCTCTAAAACCCATCCGTGTTCCTCCTTATACCCTTTGCGCTCCAGGGACGCGTTGACTCTTTCGAACAAATTCCGCAAGAAATATTATGTCTAGATGGTTATAATATTTAACAATTCCCACACATTCCTCAGCATTCACACATAGTACACTGTTCCAAAACAACTTAATAAAAATCCTCCTCGTACCTTTCAGGTCAAAGTAGGCGCCCTGGACGCTACAGTACACCAGCAAATGGCGTCCCGCTTCCAAGTGCAAGGCTACCCTACCATCAAGCTGTTCCCCTCGGGCAAGAAGACCGCGGACTCCGCAGAGGACTACAATGGAGGCCGCACTTCCAGCGACATCGTGACCTATGCTCTTGAGAAGCTGGCTGAGAATGTTCCCGCGCCGGAGATTATTCAGGTAAGGGGCTTTTGAGCTTACCATAGATGATATAGAAGTTGAAGCTTCCTTATACACGACCTTCTTTGGTGGTCTGTGTCAAACTTGATAGGAAGTATTGGAGTCTTCATTTTGTGAAAGCTATTTGGTATGGCTGAAATCAGGTGTTATGGTAGTTAACTAAAATAACTTTTACAATAATTATTTTGATGCAAGTACATGTATTGGTAGGCTTTACGTTATGCAACAGCATGTTTTAATGTTGTAATTTAGAATAACATAAAATCCCTGGTTGGGGAGCAGTCAAGTTAAAATCATATTTGCATGTTAGTCTTTAGTACCCATAGACAATTTTTAATTTATAAATAAATGCTAAAACAGTAACAGAATTATTGAGTTACATTAAAAATATATAAAAAAGATCTTGCCCTGAATCTTGAAGGTGTAACACACCGCTGCACTGATTTATGACAAAAATACTGAATTTCACTCGTGTTTCCGATTTTCAATATGTCGTAAATTTTATAACGGTTCGGTTACTGCGCGAATATAAACATAATCACGGCTTATATAAGAACATGTTTATACAAGTATTACATCGCAGTGGATATTGGAAACTGGTATTGTTTCAATAATTTTATTCTTCCGCCACAACAATGCAATCTGAAAACGGAGAACCAATGAAGATTCATTAAGACCTTTACTGAATCTTACTAAGGCGTTAAATAGGAATGAAGGCATCTTCAGTTCAAAAAGTCGTAGTAGCTTGGCCAGAGGCGGCGCAAGGCGTGGGCGACGTGGGCCACCGCCTACGGCCTCGCGGTCCGAAGGGCCTCGCAGCTTTGACTTTTCCCAACTCAGAAAATCGTAGCTAAGAAAGAAATACCACCACCGCCAACTTATCCTGTCTATTTAAAAAAATATTGATATCGTTTTGTTTGCTCTTGCTATTTGAATTCTTTTTATTGTTAAGGTTTACTTCAGTGAGTTTTGTCAACATATTAGCCGCAGCAGGATATTAGGCACTATGATTTAGGTACTCGTACAAGCTCACTACGCTCGCTCTTACATCATACCTTCATTTAGTTTCAAGTTCTTTCTTGAATTTTCCCACATTCGCCCAATATTTACTATTTTTGCACAAACAGTCAAAAGAAAATCAATACAATTTGTGGCGGGGTACAATTGATTGAGTTCGCCGCATCTCACCCTCAATGGTAGAATCTCACCTCTGAAAACCTAAAAAAAGAACTCTATCCTATAGGTAGGACCTAAAGGGCCTCGCAAAATGCCATCTTGCTCACATCAAATTTTAGTCTTGCGCCGCCACTGAGCTTGGCCCATTATCAATGACGGCTTAATACCACCCAATGTAGAATGTAGGCGTCGTCCTTTTTGTGCGATGACTTTTTGTGCGATGACTTTTGTGCGATGACTTTTTGTCCTTTTTGTGCGATAGGGAACGTGCACAGCGTTGACTATGCCATCTAGTGTTGCATGTTCGAAACTTATTAGTAAAACATACTCGACATTGACGCTTCTGTGCTGCCACCTATTGTTGCAGCACGTTTCCCATACTTCCCTGGTCATTTCTAAGCCCGTAATGACACAAAAACTACATAAGTATTAAAAGAATACAAGGCTTGGAAATATGCACGTCAATATTAACAAATTCTTCCCTATATTTTTAACCAACTTCATTTTCGACATAAACTTTTCTGATTTGGTTTCAATTCCAATAAACGTGGTAACTGTTGCCATCTTTCACTTGCAGATAAAACAAGACAGTCATTGGAAAATTAAAGCTATTCAATATACAAGTTTACCAGTGAATATGATGAGATACAGCCAAAGAATGTACCCAAAAACAAGTCTGTTATCAGGTCTAGACCGACTCTCACACAGCCTGTTATTAATAAACATAGCAATCCTTACTAATCCTTACTTTATAATATTACTAGTTGACTCGCGCAACTTCGTTTGCATCACAATTTTCATTACTGCTCCGCTCCTATTGATCTTAGCGTGATGATATATAGCCTATAGCCTTCCTCGATAAATGAGCTATCTAACACTGAAAGAATTTTTTAAATATTTATCGGACCAGTAGTTCCTGAGATTAGCGCGTTCAAGTAAACAAACAAACAAACTCTTCAGCTTTATATATTAGTATAGATATAGATTAGTATAGATAAATGCGAAAATAACTCGGCCTGTCTGTCACGCTTTGACGCCAAAACTACTGAACCGATTTAAATGAAATTTGGTACACAGATAGTCTAGAGCCTGAGAAAGGACATAGGCTACATTTTATGCCGGGAGTATGTTCCCTAGGGACCGCGCGGGTATCAAATATAGCTAGTAGGCTATATTTGATCCCCGTGCGCTCCCACGGGAACGGGCACTACGCGGGTGAAACCGCGTGACGTTCGCTAGCAATTAATAATTCTACATAGCTATTGATTCAGTTCTTATTTATCTGTTGATTGATTATTTTATATAGTTATCTATTAAGGCGAAATTCTTCAACTGATCGGAAACGTAATGACTCATGATATCGAATCAATAATACTATCAAATAAATAAATTCCGGTTAAAAGATAATTTCAGAAATCGGACGTTAGACTGCTATTACATTATCATTATTTAAGGTGTTACTGTTATGAATCATTTATGTAAATATCTCAAAAGACTAAGTTACAATCTGTACTGTCATAGTTCTGCAATAAAAAGTATGAGTCGTAATCATAAATCTCGGGGTAAGACTAAAGTCTTACTAATCAATTTATTTGAAATTCTTCTGTTTTTAATGTTTAGTGACAGACAGACAACGCACGCAACAATTCCAAAATAAAGTACTCAGGAATGCTGTCAATGCACCCTGGTACATAAGGAATGACGACCTTCACCGTGACCTGAAGATGGAATTCGTCACTACCATTATTCAAAAATTTGCTGAAGCCCATGAACACAGACTTCATCGACACGTGAATGTTGAGGCAATTCAGCAGCTAGACAACACAGACTTAGTGCGTAGGCTTAAAAGAACTAAACCATTTGAATTGGTGTAGTGTACAAAGTTAGTGAATAATAGTAACAATGTTGTGCTATACATATAACACACAAACATAGCGTTATATAAATTACTAGTTGACCCGCGCATCTTCGTCTGCGTCACAATTTTCATTACTGCTCCGCTCCTCTTGATCGTAGCGTGATGATATATGGCCTATTGCCTTCCTCGATAAATGAGCTATCTAACACTGAAAGAATTTTTCAAATCGGACCAGTAGTTCCTGAGATTAGCGCGTTCAAGTAAACAAACAAACAAACAAACAAACTCTTCAGCTTTATATATTAGTATAGATATCAGACTCTAAGAAAGTGCTACGGACTTGTGTAAAAGTGCATATAGACACTGTTCTTAGTTTTAAGATAAACTTTCACGTAACATATTAAGTGGGAGTTAAATTTTTTTAGTCGTTTAGGCTAGATCGTAATTAATTATTAAGAATATTATTCTTACTAAAAAGTACAAAAAAAGAAGACAGACAACGCACAACCGAAACTACTGGTCGTAGAGAGCTGAAACTTAGCATGTACTTTCCCAGCACTCCATAGGAGAGCACTAGAAAGCATTTCCCGAACGGAAACGGGAAAAAACGTGATATGCGCGTACGAAGTCGCGGGCTAATACTATGCGAAATTATGGAATTATTATGGAATATTATGCTAATATTCCAAAGCGCCATCCAGGAGGAGGAGCTCGTGGTTAGATAATAACAGCCGCACAGGTCGATCTTCAAGGTTAAGCAACGCTTACCAAGGTCGGTCTGTGGATGGGTGACCATCTTAACGTACCGAGTTTCCTCCGTGCCTCGGGAAGCACGTTAAGCCGTTGGTCTCGGCTGTCATTTGTAGATCTTTGGCAGTCGTTACGGATAGTCAGAAGCCAGTAAATCTGACTCCAGTCTTGCCATGAAGTACCGTGTTACCCAGTTAATGGGTTGTGGAGGTCTGGTAGGCAGCCGCTCCTCCCCAATATAGGTGGGAAAAGGCTAGGCAGATGATGATGATGACTCCAAAGCACCATCCATGGGAATGGGTAAAAACGGCCGTATATGGAACGGACTATAGGTGGCAGCACATAAGTGTCATAACATTGTCTATTCTATTCTATTTTTTATTTATGGCGCGCAAAGCCGATGTCGACTATTCTGCCAATGTCTAAAGTGGGTTGGAGAAGCAAGTGTGCAATATTTTACTGCTAGAGAACTTCGATTCCTGCAGAAACGATTTAGATTCGTCAATCGATACAGTTGATTACTTGTTGTGTTAGTACTGGACTGAAACAAACAAAGAATAAAAATACATATATATTGTTATAATTGTTAAAAACATAAATATGCATGCCACCGCGATACAAATAACGATTTGGAGTTGTGAACGGCTTATAGTTTTATGCTATTGTGGCGGATGAAAGTCATCAACGCCACAAGCAGGTCTGGGGAGGAAAATGTTAGAAGAGAGGGGAAATTAATTGGGAGCGGAATTTTAAATTTAGGGAGACGACCATATAAGTCAAGTGGGGGGATGTTGTTTGTACATTCAAAAAATATATGATCTAAGGTACCCTCTCCTAATCCGCACTCGCAGAGAGAGGAGTCACGTATGCGGAGTTTATGTAGAAAAACGGGGGTACAGCAAAAACCTAAACGGATTCTGCAGAGAACAGATACAACAGTTTTGGAGACCTTTCTGAAACCAAAAAACCATGGTTTTGGGTTTATAGTGGGTTGAACAGCAAAGAAAAACCTACCTCTCTTTTTGCTGGACTCATTCCACTGCTCCTGCCAGGAACAGCGGAGACTCAATTTTGAGAGCGCCAGCAGGTCGTAACTTTGATGGGAATTGTGTGAGAGGTCAGCCGTTGCAGATGAGCACGCATCTTTAGCCAGGGCGTCGACACAATCGTTACCCTTAATACCACAATGGCTAGGTATCCAAACTAGCTGAACATCCTTCCGACAGTTGGCACAGGACAACAAAGATTTTTTAATTTCAAGGATAAGGGGACTGTGTAATTTATTTTTAAAAGGATTTTGCGCTAACGCCTGCAAACAGCTAAGGGAATCTGTAAAAATAACAGCCTTCTCGATGTTAGTGTGCGACTCTATAAAACGACAAGCTTCTAATATAGCCACACACTCACCAGTAAATACGGAAGACTCTTTAGGGCATTTAAACTGAATTATGATTTTAGAGCTTTGGTAATAAACTGCGGTTCCAATGTTATTGGCGTCATTTAATTTCGAGGCGTCCGTAAAAAATAGCTGGTAACCTTTCCATCTCTCGCCCACAGCCGCATTGAAGGCCGAATTCGCTGCAGAGGATTTTTTGGAAATACCAATGTTATACACAATTTTTGGGGTAAAGCAAATAACTTCGTAAGCAAAGTTATAAAGGGGTAGTTTAGGACATTGAAAGATGGGACACTCTAAATTTTGGGATTGACGGAACGATTTTAAAATTAATGGTAACTCTTTATTTCTCCAGTAGTTTGAGCTTCTGCATAGAGAATCTAGCTCATTCAGTTTTTCAATGAGAGGATGGGATGATTTGGAAATTAACCTGAACAAAAAACGGGATGCTAGATACTGCCGCCTAAGGGCCAGAGGGGGTTCAGCGCACTCAACCTGCAATGCGTTAGTGGGAGAGGACTTCATACAACCGGAGATGATCCGAAGACACTTGGACTGAACTCTATCCAGCCCCGCCAAAGCACCTTTATTACACGGAATCAGGTGATAAGTTCCGTAGTCTAAAACGCTACGAACTAAAGCATTGTATACTAATTTCATGGTGTAGGGGTGGGCTCCCCACCAAACACCCGCAAGAACTTTTAAAATTGAAATAACCCTTTCACATTTTTGGATCAAGAAATTTATATGTGGTTTACCTGTTAATTTGGAATCCAAAAGTACGCCCAAAAATTTAACTTTAGTAACTATAGGGATATTGTGACCTGATATGCTCACTGAAACCTGGGGAATCTGTCTTTTTCGAGAGAAAATTACTGCCGAGCTTTTTGGAGCGGAAAGCGAAAGGCCATGGCTTAAAAGCCACTGATTCAAAGAATCCAAAGAGAGGCATAGAGAAGCGGCAGCGTTGACAATGGAGGACTCTGACACATACAAAACTATGTCATCGGCGTATTGCAAGATCTGGCAATTATTGTTAAGGCAGGACCCAATATCGGCCGTGTATAGATTGTATAACAACGGACTGAGGACAGAGCCTTGAGGAAGACCCTTCCACGTCAGCCGCTCGTCAAATTCCTCTCCCTGAATTCTCAGAACCAAAGACCGTGACACAAGGAGTCCACATATACATTGTATCATCTTAGCCGGAAGACTCAGCTGTTGCAATTTTTGCCTGAGAACGGGAAGAAGTACGTTGTCATATGCGGAGGAGATGTCAAGGAAAGAGGCAACAACGGATTGGTTTTTAGAAAGGGCCACACGAATATCTGTAACCAGGACACCGACACTGTCCATTGTGCTAAGCCCTTTTCTAAAACCAAATTGGGAATTCGGCAGTAAGTTTCTTGATTCGACTATCCACTCCAGACGATTTTTAATGAGATGTTCCAGTAGTTTGGCTAGGACTGATGATAAAGCAATTGGCCTTAGGCCATTCGGATCATCTGGGTGTCTGCCAGGTTTTACTAGGGGAATAATGATTTGTAATTTCCACTGATCTGGTACCCAGCCATGACTATAACAACAATTAATTAAGTCCAAAAAGTAAGTTTTAGCCTTATCACCTGCACGACAGATAAAGGAATATGGCACTCCGTCAATACCAGGAGCTGAGTCCCGGACATGACTAAGAACCACATTCAGTTCATGCAAAGTGAATGGCGCATCAAAGGGATCGTCTGCTATGCTAAGAAGGGACACGTTTTCATATTCAGATGGAAGTGGAACATATGGTGGTGCGATTTTGTCGAAAAAATGTTCAGCTGTTTCCCTAGTTATAGGAGAAGCGATTGAAGGGGAACACCCACGCCTAAATCTATTTATATTCTTCCAGACAACTGAAATCGGAGTGGAGGGAGATAAGGAGGTGCAGAATTTCACCCAGCCTGCACGTTTCTTCTTTCGAAGAAGACGTTTGGCTCTGGCATTAACCTGCAGATATGCCAAGAGGTTTTCGGTGGTCATAGCTGCATTATAACACGTCTCGGCCTCATTCCTTGCTTTAACAACCGACGTGCATTCTGGATCCCACCATGGAGGTGAAGGTATTTTATTTTGGGCACTGTTTTTTAATGGGAAGCAAGAATCTGCACTGGAGGTAATGGCTGAAACGAAACACTCATAGCAGCTCTTGGCTTGGTGGTGATCAAAAGGATCTGGTAAACATGAATTTAAATTTGGAAGATTTTCAATTTTGTCCTCCAATAGTGAAACAAATTTTGTCCAATCTGGTTTGGACAGGTTATATTTCAAAAGTGGAGGGGAAGTTTTTTCTAAATAAGTCTTGTTAGCTAAAGATATAACTATGGGGTAATGATCACTACCATGCGACAAGGACGTACATTCCCAGTGAGCTGATGCTGCCAAGTCAACTGAACAGAATGTAAGGTCGACACAACTCCTCTGCTGACCGGGAGGGGACCTACGAGTTGGGCAGCCGTTGTTCAAGATGCAGAGATCCAAGTCATCCAAAATCTCCAGTAGAGCCACTCCGAAAGCATCACAGCGTTCTGATCCCCATCTGTAGTGATGACAATTGAAATCACCCATGACGAACATTGGGCCATGAACACTAGAAAAAATGTTTTTCAAAATTACTAAATAGTCAGGGTGAGGGTGGGCAATATAAATAGAGAACACTGTGATGCCTTCTACCTTTCCCGCTGTAATGCTCAAGTTATCCTGGAGTGAAGGCAAGGGTATGGGAGAAAAAGGGACACGATTATTAATGAAAAGTGCCGACCCTCCATACCCATCAGATCTATCGCATCTGAGGGTGTTATAATGTGGCATGCGGAAGCTAAGATTTGGGGTGAGCCAAGTCTCAGCTATGGAACAAGCCAATGGCTTGTACTTGTTTAAAAGGAATATGAGGTCGTGCTTTTTATGCCACACGCTCCTCACATTCCACTGAAGGAATATTAGGCGAGACGCCATTTTTAATTTGTGAAAGAAGAGTTATTAGTTGGTTGGCAACGTTGGACGGTGATTTTGAAGAATTAGATGATGATGAAATTATTATTGGAATAAGTTTAATTAAAAGTTCGATAATAGAAGTAGTATTATTGGGGGGGACATTGTTATTAATTAGACCACAGCCATTTGGCTGTGAAGGTTGGGGAACACTAACAATTTCTTGATGGGCAACTTTATCATAGGACGGTGAAAGTGGAGTATGGGTCTTGGGCTTGAGAGAAATGGTTTTCCTATATGAGATGGAGTTTTTAGTGACATTAGCATAATTGCTTGATGTTATGGGGACTACTTTGCTAGCGTCAGCATAGGAGATACATTTCTCAGCCATAACTGTCTTAATGGCCTTCTGTCTACCATGCTCCGGGCATGACTTGCTATTAGCAAAATGATTCCCCGAACAAAGCACACAGAACGCCTCGCTCTCAGCGATGTTGCAACCATCACCGGGGTGATCATGGCCACATCTACTGCAGCGTGGTTTCGACCTACATAGGTTAGCGACATGACCAAATCGACAACACTTCCGACATTGGATGGTAGGATAAATGTATTGCTGTACAGGAAGGGATGTGTAACAACAGAAAACTCTCTTGGGCAAAACTTGACCATCGAATGTTATTATGCAAGTTTCAGTAGGTCTCCACTCTGCTATATCTTCTCTCTGCACCTTCCTGTTAATACGACGTACTTTTAATATTTTACCACATCCCGTGGGAACAGACAAGTATGTTATGGCCTCTTCTTCTGTAATGTCACAAGGAACACCAGTTACCACACCCATCCTTGTGATATTATAAGTAGGGATTGATGCTGTATAGCCATGTTTTGACAGCAGACTGTTAACTAAAAAGGAGTTGGCATCCTGAGGGGATGTGAACTCCACAGAAACTCGATTCCTACCTACTCTGTTTACGCCACCACGGACTACGTTCGCAACGTGATTAAGGATCAGGAATTTGCCGAAGTTAACAGGGTGTAAAGTGGTGCCTGCATTAATTTGTGTTTCAATACGAGAAACATGAACCAAGTACGGAGCCTTATCCAGCACTGAATATTTGATTCTGCCAATTTGGCTTTTTGGCTGCTTACTTGGAGGTGAAGGCGTAATAATTTCCTCTTGGCCGGGACGTTTACGGGAGTTTTGATATGATTGTGTCACTTCCATGTCCGTGACACTACAGACTACCTCAGCAAACTGCGATAACGGGTTCGGGGTGGGAAGAAAAGGAGTTAGGGAAGTTGGGATGTCGGGAGGATCAGGATCGGGTGGTTTATTTTTATCCATTTTGGATAAAACTAACTACTAACACTACACACCTAGTAGCGAACACAAGGACAACAAACTTAATCTAACACAAGTCCCAAAAGTATTAACAATAACACGGAAAAGCTAAAAAAAACCTCGAAACACACGTGCTACCCAGAACACCCGTGGCGAGAATCCGTCATAACATTGTCAAGTATATTTTACTGATATTTCATATATACAATACTAGATGGCATAGTCAACGCCATTCACGTTCCCTAACGAGTTTCCTTCGTGCCTCGGAAAGCACGTTAAGAGCGCTGTCACAATTTTTCTTGAATTTGAACGTTTGTTTCGAGTTTTGATGTCTGATTATGCTTTAGATATAGCACAAAAAAAAAATACGCCTATAAAAGTTTGATAGTTGATCTTGGGAGTGTTTTAAATAAATAAATCAATTTGTTCACGTACATCAGTAAATTCCTTGTCTCCGCAAAGGGTGTTTCTTAAAATTACGCTTTTGGGAATCTTTTGATGCTTTGGTACACCGAAGATATAATAATTTAATTATTTTAAAAAATGTCCATGATACAACTATACCTTCTACTTTGGAATGATCAAATCAATTTATTACGATTTATGCACTAATACACCAAAAATAATTCTGTAAAACTGAGAATTATTGTCAATTTTCCGTACGAAACTATAATTTTTGTCTATGAAAGTATAATCCAAATTCAAATAAAAATTATTTAATAATTAAGGAGGTATTGTTACAATGCATGAAAAAAAAATTGGTCTATTTAAAAGTAAACTCATATTTTTAAGCAATTGTTGTATACAGCGCTACAATCACTATAAATCTTGGGAAAATCGGTTTGTAGGTTTAGTCCGGGGCAAGCGCTCGATTTTGTAATAGCACCCTTAAGCCGTTGGTCCCGGCGGTCATTTGTAGATCTTTAGCAGTCGTTACGGATTGTCAGCAGCCAGTAAATCTGACTCCAGTCTTGCCATGAAGTACCGTGTTACCCAGTTAATGGGTTGTGGAGGTCTGGTAGGCAGCCGCTCCACGTAAAACACTGTTATTCAGCTGAATCCGGTTTGACTGGAAGCCGACCCCAATATAGTTGGGAAAAGGCTAGGCAGATGATGACTGTAGTGGTAGTTAATTGATATTTATAAATTACTTTTATCGATTTTCAACATGGCGTTACACCGATTTAGTTACAGATCATAGAAAGATAACTGTCAGCTGTCATGACAATGTCACTTCAGTCACTTTCATTTAGTTGCTGGTAAATAAATATGTCAGAAATAAATGTCAAACGTCATTAATCAATCAAAATGACAACTTACCCCCATGACGGGTTTTTGTTGTCTTGCAATTTTCAAGTGTAATTTCATGTGTTTTACCAGCAAACAAAGCTATTTTAATGAAATTGGATAGTTGAGAACTGTTTTAAATGTATTTCTCTATTTTTAAGTATAGTGTACAAGGACCTGGCCCAGGCTTCATACATTTTGGAACATCTTTAGCCAGTTACGTTGAACTCTCATTTTATAGGGGACGAGCTTATTTCCACCAACATCTACTGATTCCGGTAGTCTAATTTGTCATACAGAGTTGATACGACAGAGGGGCATTAAATTAAACTACGTATACTATACGTGTACAGTATTAATTCGATACGGTACAAAAACAAAAAGCGCCATAAATGAGAAAATATTTTTTTCAAACAAACTAAATAGCTTGCAAATCCGAATAAAACGCAACCACCCTTTGTAAAAAAAAAGACACTGACCTTAGATACCGCTAGGTAACAAAGCGGCAAAGTCGCGCGCGCGCCGGAGCGCGGTGTGCGGGATCTCGTGTGCTCGGCGGGGGCCGGGCCGGGGTGGCGGCCGGCGACTTAGGCCTCCGCTCGCACTGGCTTTTATGTTAGGTAACGTTTCGAAGTACGCGCACAAAAACAAACACACAAAATTTTAAAATTTTCGATGTGTCCTCCATTCACATTGATGCACAAATTATACCGACGGAGAATATTGTTATTTATTTTTCTAATTAGATCACTGTCCGTCGCTAAGCACTTTAATTTGTGAAATGCTAAAATAATCCTATTTTTTAACTCATCAATTGTATTTACCTCTGAGGCATACACTTCACCCTTAATGTACCCCCACAAAAAGAAATCCATGGGAGTGAGGTCCGGAGATACTAATACTAAATAATAATAATCCCAAGTTACGTGTCCTATCACCATAAAAAACAGTCAATCACAAAAAAAAAACACAAATACTAAATAATAATAATCCCAAGTTACGTGTCCTCTCACAATAACAAAATAAAATCACAATTCTTTGCGCGCGAATTCCACAAACCCTACGTTCCGAAACGACAGCGTCGGCGTCACTGAGCAGCAGGCCCCACTTACCGATCGCAAAAAAACAAGGATGCAACTAACTGACCTAGTTCTGTTTCATTCAAATGAGCTACGTTCGTCGCTTTCGTAGTGAAAGTGCAAGTGTGTGTGTATTGATTGCTTCCTTGTTTGCATTGCCAATTTTTAGTGAATGTCCTTCGACATGCGTCAGAGCGGCAACAACGCATCGTAGATTCATCGTTGTAAGGTGCATGACCTATGCTTAGACGATATTCAGCTGTTAGAAAAGATACATCGTGTTCAAACAGTGCAAAAACTTTAAAAATCATTTGCAACTAAACTACTGCTCCTAATTAATTTATTTTTGGTACAGAGCTTGAAAATGGTACCTAGTATAGGCAGTTTCAAGGAAAGCCCCTCTGTCGTATCAACGTTGTATACTAAACGCATTCGGCCGCATAAGCTTTGATGTTTTGAAATGGCTTTGCTATAGTCCAGGTCAGAGGGTCATTTTGACATTGCAAGCGTTATTCTTTGCGTTATCATAGCAAAGGATCAGGGGCCCTAGCACGAATATTTTGAAGTATAGTAACATTAACGTAAATGAATTTTGCATCTGAAAAACTACTAACTAAACACAATTTATATAATTAAAAATTGAAATCCAGGAAAATACTCTTCCAAACAAAAAAAGAATGATCCAAATTGGTTGACAATTGGCGAAAATATCGCTGACCAAACATTTTTCATGGGATCTCATCATCAGATCCTAAATTATACCTTCCATCATCAGCTCAGCAACATGAGATGATGATTACTAAGCACAAATATCTGAATAGCGTTAGAAAGTTTATGAAAAAACATTGTATGTGTCTATAAAATTTTAAGGTTTCTCTCGATTTTCATAGGATCCCATCATCAGATTCTGACTTGGTGACAATGGGACCAACCGGAAAGTATATCCTTTCAGCTAAAACAAAAAAAAAAACCAAATTGGTCCATAAATGACGGAGTTATGAGGTAACAAACGTAAAAAATACAACCGAATTAAGAACCTCCTCCTTTTTTGAAGTTGGTTAAAAAATATGAATATAACATCTAATTTGAATAAATATTATGTGCGAAACGAGTATTGTAAATGGGTTTTACCATAGGGTAAAATTTTGCGTTACATTACTATATATCAGAAATATTCATGCTAGGCCCTCTGGGCCATACTGGGGGTTACTTTTGATACATTACGAAAGGATAATATGTTATTTTATTTTATGATTTATGCAATTAAAAAAAAAATATTATTATTAGTTTATGGACTGCCTGTAAGAAGTTCTTGATGTAAAAACTCAATAATAGCCAACATGATATGCTGCCTGTCCATTGACGCGGAGCGAGGTAGTGGAGCGGAGGAACTGAGTAATTTAACCAATGGAATTGCATAAAATCTCAGTGACTGACGTGGAGTGGAGGTTTTTGTGCAATTCCATTGGTCGATATTTCTCCGCTCCAGTACAGGACAGTCAGCCTTAAAGCCTCATGGATCATACTCAACAGAAGCGCTACCAGCAATAGTCACCAGAGTCTACCTTATCATTATTTAACGAGTCCTTTCCCTCGCAGGTCACCGACGAGAAGTCAATGCAGGCGTGCAGCGACAAGCCGCTGTGCGTGGTGTCGGTGTTGCCGCACATCCTGGACTGCAACGCGGCGTGCCGCAACGACTACCTCGCCATCCTGGCTCGCTTGGGAGACAAGTACAAGAACAAGATGTGGGGGTGAGGCAACAACCCTTATGACCTACTCTGACTCTGTACTACTAAAGTCAGCCTATACTGTTCACAGTCCTGGGACACAGGCTTCAACAAATTTAATTAGTGACAATATTGGCATCTTTTCATATTGTGATGGGTAAACAGATATACCATATCTGCAAATTCAAAAGACATTTATTTAAACTAGGCTGAAAATCAGTACTTTTTGAACGTCAAAATTTACACGAAGACTGTCCGCCAAATCGCCCGTCACCCTGCCTAGTGTTTTAGCTGGGAAGAAGAAGTGATATAATAAACTCCCCAGCAACACAACTGCACATGATTATAAAATAATTCGAAGAATCTGACAGGAAAAAGTCGATTTTCCCTGCAAGGTACAGCTGACCACTACAGTCATTTCCGCTAGAACTTGTATTTTCGCCGCACCTGAGATCGCCTTATTGATAATTACCCAGCCCAGTGAGATCCTCTGGATTTCAAAGTGGCCAGTATCAAGGGCTACGCAAAAAGGTTTGTAAAATAGTTCGTTTGTATTTTCAGATGGGTTTGGGCAGAGGCCGGTGCGCAGACTGCTCTAGAAGAATCTCTGGAACTTGGCGGCTTTGGCTACCCCGCCATGGCTGTCGTCAACGCCAAGAAACTCAAGTTCTCAACCCTCAGGGGATCCTTCTCGGAGACTGGTATCAATGAATTCTTAAGGTGAGTTTTTCTATCTAACATTTTTTTAGTAGTTGTACAGTCAACAGCACATCAGGTTATACAAAACTGACAAATTTTGGAGGTTAAATTCAAAATCGGACGAGAAAATTTGACAGTTTGTGGTAACTTGATGTGCTGTTTACAGTACAAACATTATGACATCTCTCTATTAACATCAACACAACACGGTTGACGCAGTGGTAGAGCGGCTTGCTGCTGCGCTGCGTGTCGCGGGTTCGAATCCCGCACGTAACAAATATTTGTTCTGTTTGTGTACGATACAGGCGAAATTCCTAAGCGGTAAAATACTTACAAAAGCGATCTGAAAAACGAGAGAGAGATATTACTACTTGCATTTGCCTGTGTGGCTCTACTCCACCATGCATTTCTTTAGATTAAAAAGTGATCCAAAACACTCTACCGATCATAAGGCTGCTTTTCCACCAGAGATGTGCTATGCTAAGTTGCTATTCATGCGTTTGATATCCACCAATCATATTCATCGGTCTACATAGTGTAGCTAGTTTTTATGGTAGGATGCGTGCTATGGATGGTCGCGAGGTGTGTAGCTCCCTGTTGTCGATACATCGCATACCTCGAGCTGCGCATCTTCCTCGCACAGCTACATAGCTTGGCATCAGTGGAAACGGTTACATAGTTCCGTAGCTTAGCTTTTACATTCTCGCAGCATAGCCACATAGCACATCTCTGGTGGAAAAGCACCCTAACGCTGACTGCCCGTCCACTAGAGCGGAGAAATATTAACCAATCGCATAAAATCTCCGCTCCAAGTCAGTCACTCAGATTTTATGCAAAGGTGATACCTGAAGCCCTATGTAAATAATTTCCTCGATCCGTTGCTCTGGGAAAAACCGCTTAACACGTCAAATTTTTTTACAACATAAGTAGAATTTCTGAGGTGTGAATCAGATTCATGACGCAATAGTTGAATATTTCCTCATTGAACTCTTTATAATTTTCAAGTATCATTGCATCTTACAAGTTTCCCCAAAATATTTACCTGTCACCTTTCAACATAGACGTCATCAAAATTCCAAATATTTTTATTGCGAATAGTAGATTAATTTCCTGATTAAACAAATTCGTCGTACCTATGATATCTTTCTGTATCATCCAAAAGTAAACTATCAGACAATTTCTAAGGCTTTGTGCAGTCCTCGCCTGTGCATACAGCAATAGTTTAACTTTCATTAGCACTTTTATTCGGTGTTGGCTGCAGGCTGCTGACACACATAAATGGAATCTTTGGGCATTGTATACGACACTCGCAGGGACTTATGGCAAAGAAAGTTTTAAATTCTAACCAATTACTTAATTTCAGGGACTTATCGTTCGGGCGCGGTCAGACAGCTCCAGTGAAAGGCGCAGAGATGCCCAGCATCGCGTCCGGCGCCGCGTGGGACGGCCAGGACGGCGAGCTGCCGCAGGAGGAGGACATCGACCTCTCCGACGTCGACCTAGAGAAGGACGAGTTATAAGCAGTAACCTGCAGCATGGACTATATGAACCAACGGTTGAGTGGCTCTGCCCAATTATGAATGATGTATGTTTCCGAGTGAATCATATCAAAAACCTCTGATTTTAATAATGATAAGGTCGCGACAGTGATAACGGGTTCAAGCATTTAACTGTAACTATATTTATTTCCACCAGTGAGTCTGTAACTCGTATAATAACTATCCAATGTGTGGAGTAGCTTAAAATTATGCAGTTATTGTAAAAGGAAGGGGCTTAATTCCATTATTTACTTTATACATTTATTTTCTGAGACATTTTAACGTATCTGAGTATCACAATTTAGAAATATAACGAGTAATTTTTCGCGCGTTTTTGAGCTGGGCTCGAGAGAGCGTACAACGACTGAAGTTTTAGAATCATTGTAATTTATAAATATAAAATGAAATTCTTTCAATGAATTTTGATGAAACAACAATACCTAGTGATTCGCGCAACTGATACTTAAATTTAGTTGAATTAGATGTTAATTGGAGTGTATATTAGCTGTCTACCATTCTTCCAATATTTGTTTAGTTTTGGTAAACATTTATTGTTGTGATTGTGAGGAGAAGTTTTGGATCATTTTATGAATTGTGAAATCGCTAATAAATTTTTAATATAATACAAATAAGAATTTCTGTTTCATTTTCATCAGAATTTTACCTTTCGTAAATCCCAGCTTGCATACAATTACACGATGGTATCTCCATGTTTTGAATTGCGTAGGGGAAAACAATAACTTAAAATTATAATAAAACAACATTCAGGTTGAGGATAATAACGACCTATTTATTGAACAGAAATGCCAAGTCGGTGCACCATTGTATGCAAACTGGAAACTAGCATTGTGACAAATGAAAACGTTTTATTATTGAAAACATTTCAATGGTTTACTATGCTGTTCGATTTATATCTCTTGAACTAGTTGACCCACGCAACTTCGTCTGCGTCATAATTTTCATTACTGCTTCGCTTCTTTTGGTGTTAGCGTGATGATATAATTATAGCCTATAGCCTTCGTCGATAAATGGGCTAACACTGAAATAATTTTTCAAATCGGACCAGTAGTTCCTGAGATTAGCGCGTTCAAGCAAACAAACAAACTTTTTAGCTTTATATATTAGTATAGATAAGTTTGAACACTAATTATTTAAATTACAACCATGATTAATGTGCCTAGACTATACGTGTCCGAGAAAACAGGTAACCGTTTGGATAAGGAAAATAGCTTGTGACAATGAGATTTGTGAACCAACTACTCACGTTGTAGTGATTTAACCTCATTTTTATTATCACGAAAACTTATTGCTGTAAGATTACATCTGGCATTGAGGAGCTAGCAACACGTCTTTATTGCACATTTATCAGTTAGCTAAAAGTAAAGTTAGTTTTTCGATTTTTTGCCTGAAGTACCTTTTAAGGTGTAACAAGTATAAAAAAATCCATACTCATAAAATAAAAAGTGAAAAGTTTGTTTGTTTCAACGCGCTAATCTCAGGAACTGCCACTCGGATTTGGAAAATTCATTTTGCAAATGATAGCCTCATTCATGAGGAAGGGTATACGGGAACGAACGGGATATGCGCGTATGAAGTCGCCGGTAAAAACTAGTACTTAGATAAAGCTGAATTAATGTGACTGCTGGCATCAGTCCATTTACTGAAGACGGTACAGTCGTACAGAATTAAAATTCTAACTGAGTCATTTTATATTGTGCTAGGATGATACCACGGGCTTTTGTAATGAAGGAGGGGCGAAGCTAACTTTATTACAATATCTATGAATGTTTAGATATCTAATAAAACCCAGTTCACTATTCTATTGATCGAATTGAATGTGACTATTCAAACTTGCAACTCGTGGCGTTCGCGACTCGCCATACTAGGCTATTACTTTATCATTGAGACAAGGTCACTTCTCTGGGTTTTTCGGACCGTGTCCTTGCATTAGACCGTAGAGCATTTAACCAACCGTGGTAGGGTTAGTCTTAATGCGTGTCTTGTTTACCTCCGACATATTTTGACGACACGGTTAGCACAGTGGTTGACCGATTGGCTGCTGCGCTGTGTCGCGGGTTCGATTCCCGCACGGGAAAATATTTGAATGGCTTATAGCGAGTTGTTCCGGTTGTGGCTGTTTGTGTATGTAAGTTTATATGTTTGTAAACGCACCGCAACGATAAAGAGAGAAATTCCTAAGTGTGGGGCAAGGTTTTAAAGCAAAAAAAAAAAAATTTTTTAATTATGTTGCCAAGGACGCTCTCCTTTCGTACTCGGACGGAGATTCTATTCTATACCATCGAGCAATTCAATACGTCAATACCATAATAGTAATCTTATCAGCGTCACAGCCTGTGTTAACTCCAAAATAGTCATCAGAATTACCACTAAAACCATGATTAGTTATTTTTTTACTAAGAACAAAATCCTTTTTCGTCATCATTATCAACAATCATTCTGCTCACGCACTCGCATTCATTCGATAACAGGAAGTAAGCATGGTCATAAATCTTTAACCGTCTTTAGATACTCTTTAACGCCGATAGGTACAAGTATTAGATAATGTCACAGTCATCAATCACTACTAAACACGAAAATGACTCATTTTCGTCTGTTTACATACCCCAAAAATAAACAGGTGTTAGACTTTACGGTATTAGATAAGATAATTCTGAGTAACTGAGGAACTATGTGCATGATGCAGAAGCAAAAAAAAACTTGTGTTACTTTAACAATATTTATTTGAGCATTGGTTTTGAACATAATGAGAAACTAAATTCTACATACATCTCTACTACAGTCTTCTTAATATAGACGGTTGGGCAGTATCACGTTGGATAATGCTGATAAAAGGTTTAATTAGGATAGGGCGAGGCGAGTTATTTATGACATAATTAGTCTAATTATGCAATGTGCTCCATTAATTCCTTTTGTGATAAATGTTTTAACAGCTAAATGAATTATATCCGTCTGATAGTGATGTCACTCTAATCATATGCATATTATCATTCAAGTTATAAGTAATTTGTTGTTTTAACTATGTATTAAAAACTTGACTACATTAGCAGATTAGATGACGATAAAACACATTTAATGGAAGTTGTTGTTTTGCTTGGCTATCTAATGAGTGTTACTCTTAACAAGAAGGAATATTTTGAGATTACAATGAATTTTTATGATAAATATATTAAATAATGGTTTATCTTTTATTAGCATTACCTTTGTCAACAATTAAACAGAATAATGTGTAGATGATTATGAACATGATGAGTAATGGGTTCATAAATAGATGGAAAATCATTTTAAATGAAGGTAGTTTCAAGTATTGTGTCGCACAGACAAAATAAGGAAAACTCTAGTGATAATGTTGTTTGTATGGCACCTATTTTTGTCTTCAGAGGTAATTCCTGTTGTTAGTAAACCTGCTAAATTATAATTTGTTATAAAACTTAGTATATATTACATAATTTTGTTAATACTACAATGTAATGAACACGTAGTTCATTTAAACAATAAATACCATCTAGTTACTACAAAAATGTAAATGTTTTTGTTATTTAATTGGTCCGAAACAGTCTTTTACATTCATAAAAACCTTTAAATATCTTCCAAAGCATGTAGCACCCAAAAATTCATTAGGAAAGTTTAAAAATGGTATGATACTTATAAAAATTACAAATGTAGGTCACAACCTTATAAAACCTCTTTATGCTTTTTAATTCATTCTGCTACATACATTCTAAGGCCCCCTTTTATAAACATATTCAAAAATGTGACAGTATTACCCTCTCATTTCCTTATTGTTTTACTTATTTATTATGATATGTGGGAATGTTTTCTTTTCATTGTTCCCTTTGTTCGAGACAATATTCAGTCAATTTATACCTAAGCATGGTATATTTTTACACAATAATATTCATACTATAGCTAATAGGCTACAGCAGTATAAATATACTTAGCACTTGCTACCAAACCACTCAGATGTAAAAAAATCGTTTTATCTGAATGTTCTGAATTCTTTAGACATATCTAATCACTGGGCTTTACAAAATTACACTAAGCCATAGTTGGCATTCCCATTTTGTCGTACTTGTTCTTGCTCGGTCGGCAAATTTCATAACAAATTGTGAAGTAATAAACTCCCATTCCCAATAAGATTAATGACACTACTAAGACCACAATACCCCAGGCTGAGATCCCCAAACCTCGTCTCGTAGCATGTTGTGCTGGCAGTCCAGAAGTAGTACCAGCCACAGTTTTGGGATAGCTTATGTCACTGTAAGTTTTATAGCTCTCCCTGGACTTCAACGCAGCGGCCGGTGACAACAATAAGTTGAAAACTAAAACAACATGGAAATCATATTTAATTATTTTATTCATTACATAAAAGTGGTAGGTAAATCAGTAAAACAAATTTTAATTGAAAATTAAATCACGCAAACGAGGCGTCATTTATGAAAACTACTAAGCTGAAACAAGTTCGAACTTTGATTGGTCCGACAATGGGCTTACTAGAAAAGTTTCAACTCCCAAGTTCTTAGAATTGTGAGTAGAACTAACGGTAAATTCAATATTAATAAATGAAATGAGTATCCATTATTCACTTACCAAGTAGCGCAAGGCTCGTGCGAACTAATAGACTTATCATCTTCGATAACTCTCGACTTCCTGCAGGGAGCACCACAAATTACCAGTCGGACTCGTCCAGAGGAACTGGAAATTCTCTACCGGAACGTCGTATTTTCACAATGAATGCACTTATGAAACTACCAACGGGAAAGTTACTTCTTTTCGGAAGAATGCTTTCCATCAGCACGATTAAAAAATAAAATTATTTCTATTCGGTCTATTTACCAGCGCACAACATTATTCCGTGAAAGGAAAGAAAAAGTAAACTAAACATTATATTCCTCTATGAACTAAACGAAGACAACGAACGAACGACTAAGTAGTATAAACCACAGTGTATAAACGTAATGAACGAGTGTAAAGATGGTGTGAAGGTGACCGATAGACAGAATGATCTAGGCAAAGGCATAGAGTAGCGAGATATTGAGAAGTTTTATTTATCAATCACTAGTTTTGACCTTTACTAGTAAATATCGACTAAAAACTAGAATAGAATAGAATACTCTTTATTATGTACACCATATAAGTTACAGAAAAGATAGATGAAGAAAACATTACATAGGGTGACACAATGGGCGGCCTTATCGCTAAAAGCGATCTTTTCAAGACAACCTTTGGATGGATTTCAACGATAACGGAAATACAGTACTGCAGGTAGTCTTAGGTGTACGAATTATATAAATAAATACATAATAGATAAATATATACAATTATAACAAACCATAGAGACGTTAGACCATAACTACTGGCGTTTCCTGTTTTAGCTGATGGCGTGTACATCCGGTATTGCGTTGTCAAATGTCAAAAATAAAGATGTTGCCGGCGATGTCCAAATTACGATTTTCTTTTATATTTCTTCTTTTCATCGTAATAAACTGTGAGAGTGTCAACGTCGACACTATATCTAGTGATTTAAGATTAAAAAATGTCGACCGAACAATAGATATATCATCACAACTTGTCAAAATTTCATCGAAAATAACCTTGGAGAACACAGGGGGTACGCCGGTAAAGAATTTCTTAATAGCAGTTGAAAGTTCTGCAAAGAATAACGTAGCATTCATTGGAGCCAAGGACAGCACCACCAAAGATTTACGTCTCGTCGAGACTACAGTGAGTGGATATGACTACGTGAAGTTCTGGCGTGTGGAACTCAAAGAGGCACTCAACTCGGGCTCAATATCGCTAATCACAGTGGAATCCGTGTTATCAAAGGCACTTCTGCCATTCCCTACAGCCATCACACAACAGGAAGATCAACTTGTCAAATATATCGGTAACTTGTACACGTATTCGCCTTACTATGTCGCATCTCAGAAAACAAACGTTATTCTGAATACAAAGAGTGTGGAAACTTTCACGAAAGTAAAGCCGTTCAGTCAGCAGGATGGTGGCTTCCAGTATGGGCCATATCCGACTGTGAAACCTTTCAGTGAGAAGGAATTAGTTATTCATTACAAAAACAATTCTCCTTTCCTGACTGTCACACGTGTCGAGCGTTTGATCGAAGTCTCCCACTGGGGCAACATAGCTGTTGAAGAGGTTGTTGAGATTGAGCACACTGGTGCCAAGTTGAAGGGACCTTTCTCCCGCTATGACTACCAACAGGACCATCACAGTGGCCCGGCTAGTGTCAGGTCCTACAAGACTCTGCTGCCTGCATCTGCCTCAGATGTGTACTACAGGGACACTAACGGCAACATCTCTACCTCTAACATGAAAGTGAAGAAAGATTCTGTGGAACTGGATCTCAGACCAAGATACCCCCTGTTTGGAGGATGGAGAACTCATTATACACTGGGATACAATGTTCCCAGCTATGAATACTTGTACCAGTCTGGAAATGATTACCTGCTTAAGATGAGGGTCATTGATCACATCTATGATGACATGCAAGTTGATGAGGTGGTCACCAAGATTATCTTGCCTGAAGGTTCCACAAGTGTGAAGGTCAACTTGCCTTATCCTGTAACCAGATTGCCTGACAGCCTTCATTATACCTACCTAGACACTAAGGGGCGCCCTGTGATATCATTCACCAAGAAGAACATTGTTGAGAATCACATTCAAGACTTTCAACTACGCTACACATTCCCTCGTCTCCTGATGTTGCAGGAGCCGCTACTTGTTGTAGGGTTCCTTTATGCCCTATTCCTGTGTGTAATTATCTATGTAAGATTAGATTTCTCTATCCATAAGGCTGAACACCATCATAAAGATTAACTTTATAAATATCACTTAATATATTTCATTTATATTGTAATTATTACACATTCTAGTTTCTTGTGCATTTTTATGGTGTTGCAATGTTAAGTGCTGAATACACGTGATTTTTAATTATAATGTTGTTTTATTGATAGTTGATAACAAAACTTCTTATTAATATACTAGTTGACCTGCGCAACTTCGTCCATGTCACAATTTTCATTACTGCTCCGCTCCAATTGGTCTTAACGTTATGATATATGTATAGCCTATAGAATTTTTCAAACCGGGCCTGTAGTTCCTGAGATTAGCGCATTCAAGCAAACAAATAAGCAGTCTTCAGCTTTATATATTAGTATAGATTAAAACCGAACTCCGCCAAATCATTTTACGCAACTCGAAAAATTACGTTTGTTTGGAGTCACACCCCATCATCATCATAGTCATTTATTTTTAGAATATGATACATAACGGTTGTAAAATTTCAATGTAAATGATTAACATAGGTATTGATTGCAATTGAACTAAAATAACAATATTTCAGATGTCTCGGTTAAAAATAAAATCATAAAAACAATTTATCGAGGATGTGAAAGAGTAAGAATAGATGTCAAAGTATTTAAATAAATTATTACAATTCAATTGGGATGTCAAAATATCATTCAAGTAGTCATTCAACTGATAATAATTACGAATATAAATTACAATATTTCCGATAAATGTCAATTAAGAATATCAAAAGATAAATATAATAAAATAAAAGGATTTCATTGAAGAATAAAAAAATCTTTATGAATATATTTGCAAGTATCCAAAACAAATTATCCATCATTCAAATTATTCATCATTTTTAGAATCCTGATTCTTAAAATGTTTACAGTGAAGGTTTCAAAGAGAAATAGATAACTAATTATTTACCTATCCCAAATGTGAGCCAAAATGATCACTGGTGTAAAAAATCATTTGGAGGAACACACATGAGTTTTAGTTACTAAGGCCTCTGCCTCGGATTTTGCGGGCAGCGGGGCGGCGGCGGCGCGGGACCTGGGCGGGCAACGTAGACCCGTTTTCGAAACCAGCGGGCATATCGCGCGGCACTATAGCGGCGTAGTGTTGTGTTCGTGGTTTTGCTATCGAGATATTTGTTTTTATTCGCGAACGAAATGTCTGAACAACGGCGACAATTTTTTTTTATTCAAATTAATTCTTAACGCTCGATTTATTGTGGGTAAAAGAAGAAAATAAGTTGCACAACACTGCAATGCAGACATGCGGGCGGTCACCGCTCGTCTGGCGCGCACCGCTCGCGGCCCGCCCTCGCCCTCGCCCTCGCGCCGCTCTTTCCGAGGGTCGTTTCACACATCAGATACTGCCGCCGCCCCGCTGCCCGCAAAACCTGAGGCAGAGGCCTTATAGTCTGTTTCGCTCCGCCCAGAGCGGAAGGAGTCATTTGATGATTACCCATCCAAAAAAGAGCCAGGATCAGCCAAAAGTGTTAGGCTAGATTTGATTGGGGCTCAAAATTCTAAATAAATTAGGAAGAGTTGATCTTGAGATTGCAACTACACAGGAGAGCTGTAATGTCGATATTTCTATAAAAAAAATTGCTATGGTAATATTATAAAGACCCTAGATCTCTTAAAATGGCAACAGAGCTTCTTTGTCTTCCTCTTATATTTTGCCACATATAAAGAAACGAAGTAACCATTGTAGCAATTTTAGAACAAAATCTAATCAAAACCTTATCTCTTTATTATTAGGTATTTGATACGTAAGTACCTACATCCATTTTGTTAATAGGGAATATGCATGAAAAACATATTTATCATCTATTAAAGTTATTTAAATATGTACAAAAATATAATACTAACAGTGAAAATAGAATCAAAATTACTCGAAAAACGAAGGAGATATAATTTTTTAAACAAATATATCTGTCCCTCTCGCGAAAACGCTGTTTTCTATGGCAGCTGTATAGCCGTCATGGACGATGACGTCAAATTTTACATCGGACCTCTCTTTCTAATTGTAATCTTTGAATCTTTATGACTTCATCGCTGATGAAGGTATTTAAAAAATAATTTCATGATTGTTTACTAGAGCTAATAAGTATTTCATTTTGCAAATAAAAAAATCGCATGCATATTCCCTATTAAACGGCACTCAATACCAGCAAGTTGACCGACTAATACGCAACATTATTGTATTACTTTCCATAATAAGCGCTTCTTTAGGTGAGGTATTAACTAGTTGACCCGCTCCCACAAATAGGTGACTTTCTATTGGTAAAAGAATTTTCAAAATCGGTTCAATAGATCCAGAGCTCACCCCCTAGCCCTACAACCTCACAAACTTTCTCTTTATAATATTAGTATAGATTACAGTATTATAGTACTAATTTGTACCTAGCTCAAAAACTCATAGTCTTTGCCAAAATAAAGGTAATTTTAAACAAAGATGTTTTTATAAATAATTAATATTTTATTTATTTACACTCCATACTCCGATAACTTAAATCTCAGTACAACGGGCGCGCTGGTACAAGGCAGGATGGCGAGCTCCGTCACCACGGCGGTGACGAGGCTGGGCGGCGTGACGTCATAGGTCAGGTTCAGTGGCGTCAGGTTGGGGTTCGAGCGCCAGTCCTTCAGAGGGGAGTTCTCGTCTGATTTGTCGATTAGGTCGTCGGGATCGCCTGGATAAAAGGAAATTTAATTAAAAGGTAACAATAGAGCTCATGTAGTAGTTTTCTTTCGGCAAAAGTCTATCAAGGCATGTATTCCTTATCCGTATGGGTGTGGTGACTGTTCCCTAGCGGTTTAAAGCATAGAGTTGAAGTGAACATTCAAAACCTATTTATTCATTTAGTGTGGCAATATTACAGCGGTACATTTGTGCTGCTCGCAGTCCGAGTCGCATTTGTCCGGTTTTTTAGCTTCTGCTAGCACTTTTCTTACAAGGATAAATGTACCAAATTTACCAAGCCAGATGACGTCACGCGTGTCTTCAACTCGCTGTATCCTCTTTATTTTTTGTTTACGTGAAAACAGAAAAAATACGTGTCCAATATTTTTTTGAAATCTATCAGATGGACTAATTAGATTTTTTTAGTAAAATACCCTATTGCCAGCGTAGAAGACGGGGCCCGCTAAGGCTAGTGCCTGTCGGTGTTGCGGAATTCGTTCGAAAGAGTCACCGTGGCCCTGGAACGCTAAGGGCATTACGAGGAACACGGATGGGTATTAGTCAGTAAGAGTCTAACACTCTGCTTCACTCAGAGCGGGAGGAGTCATGTGATGATTTCTCATCCTTAAAAAAAAGCGACACAAAGAAGAATATAATATAAGCACATACCAATCTCATTATAAACGAAGGCATCGGTCTGCACGCGCTCGGAGAACTTGTGCGTCTCGCAGGCGACGAGCACGGGCACGTTGTGCGCGCGCGCCGCCAGCGCGACCTGCGCCGAGCCCGCCGCGCCCAGCACCGAGCCGTTCGCCAGCAGCGCGCTGGCGCCCAGCACCACTTTGTTCACCTACACGGAACGAGAACGAATTTATTAATGTTTTTGTTTTGCTGGAATATGTTGGGTACAAGTTTCTTTAACATCACACTATGTTATCTTGTTCACCTGACATGCAACAAACAAGAATGAAGGGAAGAAACAAGAACGAATGAATGACTTTTTTTTGGGTAGAAGTTTCTTCAACGTCACACTATGTTAGCATCACCTTATTTACCTACAGGGAAGAAACAAGAATGAATGAATGACCTTTTTTTTGCTGGTATGTATTGGGTGCAAGTTTTTTTAACGTCACACTATGTTAGAATTATCTTGTTCACCTAACGGAAAACAAAGAAGAATGAATGAATGAATGATGTCCTTATTTGCTGGAATCATCATTTATCATCAATATTTAGAAAAGCAAGAGCCCCAAAATAGACCCTTGAGGAACACCGGACTTAACAACCACAGTCTCAGGCCTTTTGTGTTCTTTTATAAATGTATGATGCAAGCCATCGAAGCAAGTTGCCTCGGATTCCGTCGAAGGCGAGCTTTTCCAAAAGAATTGTGTGATGCATCTTGTCAAAAGCCTTCCAAAAATCAGTGTACAGCGTCCACCTGGACTTACTTGTCAATATTTTCAAAAAGAAATTTGGTAAAAATCATAAGATCGGTCATAGTCGGTCATAGAGTTGCATTGGGAATAGTAGTGTGGAGGAAGGGTAAAAAAAAATTTCCACCATGTACTAGTGGCGCATCGATGTACTCTCCGTCGCCGTACTGTTGTTTGTGACTATCCCTGAGTATGTTATTCTGCTGACTTACGGTACGCATGAGACAGGAGAGCGCGGTAATGTCGACGTAGGTGCACGGGAGGCCGAGCGCGACCAGCCGCCGCAGCATCTGTGTGGCGGAGGGCTGCACGCGGTTGCCCACCACGATGGTCCGGAACTTGAGGCCGGACGACCACGCGTCGCGGAGGATGCGCTCGATTAGAGATGAGCTAGGAATGTAAGTGTTCTTATTAAATACTAGTGGCCCGCCCTGGCTTCGCAAATTTTCTTTCATACAAATCTCACCCTGACCATTATAATAATAATAATCTTTATTGTTCAGAAAAAAATATACACAATTAAAACAGATAAATCACTGGTCTTCACACTAGGATTCCCTGTGTCGTGGAGGCCAGTCTCTAGGCTTTCATCGTCGTTAAAGTATATTTATGGATACCAAAAGAAAATTTAAACAAAACCATAATTATAAATACATGGCGTCTTGCAGTAAAACTGTACGAGAGTGAGTCGTGTGGTGTTATAAACACTACAAAAAATAATTATTAAAATCGTTCAAGTCGTTTTAAACTTATGGCGTGACCAAGGGAAACATAAAAAATATGTTTTATTGTTATTTTAATTTTCTTTTTAATCTATACTGACTATCTATTCAGACTGTTATTTAGGCTCAAATCGCACGGAGAACTCCGATACCGCGATGCAGGATTTATTTAGCAGTTCACTGTTGGCGAAATACATGGCGTTGCGGTGCTATTTGTTGCGATGGCGATGTAGATTTTGCTACGTTGTTTTTTCTTGTGGCAGCCTTGATGCCGCTACATTATAACATGGTATTCATGATTAAACTTACCATCCATATGTGAGTATATTATCTCCGTCAGATATCTTGTTGCGCACCGTTATACTGATCGCCTCGCCCGCCATGTCAATTTGTTCTCTAATGTATCTGTCTATTTCTTCTTGCAATGTCTTCTTTGCCTGTGGGTAACATTTAAGGAATTGAAAAAAAGTGTTAAAAAAAAATACGAATTTCGGACTGTTGTTTCACGTCCTTTACACATACACAAAATGCAAACTAAGGCGTCATCCTAACTGGCTAACGATCGTACGAATTAACGAAGCTACTTTGTCGCGAGATGAAAATTATTCCAGAGCTCGCTTGATGATTTGCAAGCTTCAATAGGGAATATGCATGAAAAAAATATTTAGTATCTATACAGTTTATCTAAAAAAAAAAACAAAAATGTAATACTAACAGTAAAAATAGAATTAAAATTGCTCGAAAAAAAAACGAGTTATAATTATTTTAAACAAATATATCTGTCTCTCTCGCGAAAACGCTGTTTTATATGGCAGCTGTATAGGCGTCATGGACTTTGACGTTAAAGTTCCTATCGGAATTCTCTTTCTAATAGGGAAGATGCAAATACAGAATTTATGAGAATTTTGTCAGTAAAATGATAAAAATGTATAAAATAGAGACCTTTGCAACGTTTTTATTTTGGTTAGTATCGATTTTTAACAAAAATAATGAATTAAAGTAACGTGAAACGGAACGTATTTAAAAACAACAATCAGCGTTTGGTGACGTATCTGTTGTTATGCCAACGAAAAGGCACCCTTATGTCTTTGAGTTGGGACAGTTCTTGACCAGTGATAGACACGAGTGACGTCATCGTCCGTTTTCGAGCGAACCTTTAAACAGTCGGTTTCAAAACGCAATTTTGGCAATAAATTAAAGCGTTTTAATTTCTTATTTATGTGGTGGTCTATTCTAGATGGAGTTCTTTAAAATTAAAGCAAAAATGGAAATATTGCATGTTCCCTATTGTAATCTTTGAAGCTATATATAGCTTCTAAGATTATTATTTTTATAGCTTCATCGCTGATGAAAGAATTAAAAAATAGTTTCATGATTATTTACTAATAAGCTAATAAGTAAACTACTCAAAACTAAATAGGGCCCACCATGTTTTTTTGCTGCAACTTAAAGTTGAACCAAAACATTCAGTTTTTATGAATACACAAGTTTCAAGTAAGCATTTAGGAATAGTGTAAACCTGAACAATAGAAACATTTGTTTATTTTTTCACAAAATAACAGTTTTTAGGAAAAGTTACACAAAATAAAGGAAAAACATAATCTTGTAAAGCACAACTATTCTGGAAAAAAATATGGGGCTTGTTATTTTTTAATAACGAGTGGGTCCTCCTCTGCTCCGTATGCACTCTCTGAGCCTATCTGGGGCACTGTCAATCAAGTGAGTTACGTTTAGTTCCGGTATTCGTTCCCAACAGACTTTCAAAGCGTTAATGAGCTCCTGCTGGCTGTTCACATCACTGTAACGTTCTTTCAGGCGTCTTTTGAGCTGATCCCATAAATGTTCGATGGGGTTGAGGTCGGGACTCATTGCTGGCCATGGCAAAACGGTGATATTGGCTTCAGAGAGTGCTCTTTGTGTAGTGCAGGCTGTGTGTGCGCGAGCATTGTCATGCATAAAGACAAAGTTATTGCCCACTCTTTGTGAAAATGGGATGACATGTGGCCGGATTACTTGCTCGATGTAACTGGCGGCGGTTACGGTACCTTCATTCAGAATTACCAGCTCTGTTTTGCCGTGTAAGCTAATTCCACCCCATACCATAACCTGGGACCCCCAAATCGGTCTGTTCCATGCACGCATGGGTAAAAAAAACGTTCCCCTTCTCTTCTCCACACGCGTATCCGTCTGTCGTCACTTTACACTCGTCCGTAAAAAGCACATTCCTCCAGTTATCCATAGTCCATTTCAAATGTTCCCGGGCGTACCTTAAGCGTGCTGCACGATAAGCCCTCGTTAGTTTTAGTCGAATAGCACGTACTCTGGAGTGTTGTCCATCTTCGTGAAGCCGATTCCGAATGGTTTGATCGCTGACTCTCGTCCCTGTAGATTGCCGTAGTCGAGTTTGTAAGGTCCGAGCGGTTACAGTACGCTCCCGACGTGCGGTTAACCTTACGTATCGGTCTTCCTGGGCAGTTGTAGCCCTAACTCTTCCTGTGCCAGGTCTCCTAGCTACACTTCCGGTCTCCTGATACCGTTCCCAAACGTTTCGGATCGCTCGTCGCGATACACCGAGGTGTATAGCCACAGATCTCTGAGACTGTCCCTCTTGTAGCAAAGATACTGCTCTTGCAGCGGTTTCCATGTCTATATGTCGTCGAGAACCAGGCATAGTTATCACAACTAACACAGGAAACAAACAAAATGGTTAAAAACGTGAGTGTTCCACAACAGCGTTTGGTGTAGACTGAAAACTTAAGTGACTGAGAATTTGTGCATTCGATGTTTTTTTCGAGTACTTTACTTTTTTAGCTACCCTCTTGAAATCAATATGAATGTTGTCGGAATAAATATTGATAAGGACTCTTAAACATGTCACCTTGACGGTTCAAACCATAACTTTGTCAACAACTACACAGATAACTTTATTTAGACCAAAATAGTGACTGATTCGAGGTGGGCCCTATTTTGTTTTGAGTAGTTTATGTCATTTTGCAAACAAAAAAACGCATGCATATTCCCTATTAGGACACTCTAACTAAAGAAATGTGTGTATCTCGTCGTGCGACAAAGTCGCATCAATAACTCGTACAATCGTTAGCCAATTAGGACGACGCCTAGTACTATAATGGGCTCGGAACTAGTTGGCCGCGCCTTAGGTATGTGAGCGGTGGGACGGAGAGGCGGGGGCGCTTGCTGTCATTACTCAATACTCAGTGCGGCGCCGTACTTCGCAACGGCAACACGCGTTGAAAGTTCCGGCTAGTTTAGACAAAACGCACATGAGATTGCAATAGCGAGATGAGTCCGCCGATAAAAACACAATCTAAGGAAATAATATTTAAAGTGCATACGTTTTCACGTTTAATCAGTAAAGCTGATGTCAATAGTTTAGAATATAAAACTGATGCGAATATACACAAATTAGTAGCAGAAGCAACAGGGATATCAGAACGAAGTGTAAGGAGAGTGATTGCTGAAAGTAAAACTTCCTTGCAAAATACAGGGGAAAGTTTAATAATTGCACAAATATTGTTCACGATATCTCGAGATTGGTCATCACTGTTTAATCTCATGTGCGTTGCGAGCAGTAGGCAGCCCGCCCCCTCACCCCTGTCGCCACCTAAGGCGCGGCCAACTACATAGTTCCGCGCGCACTATAGAATTACTATCAACAAATTCTTATTCTTTATTGCACACAAAAACATACATTATACTTGAATACAATGGGACAGCTTATTTACAAAGGCGAGAACCCACCAAAGTTCTGGAATCAGCTCATACAAATATTTGTTCTATACTGAAATCTAGTGTACTTATCAGTTATTCTGAACTGTGTCAACAAACTATAACTGATAAGTAATTATTTATCAATTACATTGTAAACTAACAATATCACTCATTAATACTGCTTGTGAAATTGCTAATGGTATGAAATAACAAGCTTCAAAATCTGCTTTTAGATTCATCAGTTTATGTTGGGACTTAAGTGGCCTATTGCTGCTAGGCTAAAAAGGCCATCTTAGGAGAATCATATTAGAATAATAATAATATTAATCACGCAAAAATCTGTCAAATTTCATTATCATCTTTATTACTAAAATTAGGTTTAAGGTTGATTGGGAAAATTTTACAGTGACAGGTAGCGTGATTTGCTTTCTGATTTTGATAAAGATTCGTTTGGCACGTGGGTTTTTGCATCCGGATTTTAAATAAATAAATATAATTAGTCCGTCAGGTTTCCAAAAAATATTGGACTAGTATATTTTTTACGTAAACCAAAAATTAAGACGATAAAGTGCGTTAATCGTCGATCCTGATCTTTGATGCGTTTTGTCTTCGACAATTTTTATTGATTTGATAAAGCAAAAAATATGTGTCTAATACTTTTTGATAATATAACTGACGGACTTAAGAGATTTTTTTTATTTTACTCAGGAATACCGTTGTTCCGAAGGGTTATAAAGCTGAGGTGGTCCTATAGTAGTACACCCTCACTGCACTGCTTAAGATAGTTTACGTACTTATCAGTCGTGCCAAATTAATCATGTAGAACTCACATCAAACTCGTCGACGTTGTTCGGCAGCTGCGTGAGATGGTACCGGAAGAACTTGACGGCGTTGGTCTGCGAGGCGGCAGGGGATCTCATCGCCCACAGGAAGTCCAGACTCGTGGCGAGGTGCGCCTCCAGGCCGCGGGCGAACTCCGTCTTGGCGGGGAGCGTGTAGTCGCGGACCATCTAGGATTAAGATACAGAGTTCATTCTTTATAAGTTTACTTTATTAAGAAAGTATAGGTCCTATCATCAATTTAATTATTTGTAAAGTCAAAGTCAGATGATTTATTTCAACTAGACCATTAATTATAGTGACTCTAGTCGTCCTTTCGCAGAAGGTAGTAGGTAGGTCTACTGTAAGAAATAAGCAATCCTGAGCATTACCACACAAACCGGTTCTGTGCTGGACGCGAAACTCGGTACCATTCATCATACAGAACCTCCTCCTTTATTTGTCAGTTAAAAACATGAATCATCATCTGCCTAGCCTTTTTCCCAAGGTCGGCTCCTAGACAATTCGGATTCAGCTAAATACCAGTATTTTACGTGGTGCAGCTGCCTACCAGACCTGCACAAACCATTAACTGGGTAATACGGCAGTTCTTAGCAAGACTGGAGTCAGATTTACTGGCTCCTGACAATCCGTAACTACCTACAAATGACAGCCGAGACCAAGGGCTTAACGTGCTTTCCGAAGCACGGAGGAAACTCGGTGTGTTAAGATGGTCACCCCTCCACAGACCAACCTTGGCAAGCGTCGGTTACCTTGAAGATCGATCCGTTCGGCTAGTATTATTTAACTACGTGAAAAACATGGATACACCTACATATACATATATTTAGAAGATATCCTGAACGTGTGAAAAAGACTTATTGAAAGGTGTTGTTGGTTAATAACAAGGAATTCGACAATAGTAAACCAAAAATATTAATTCATTTCGTTTTTCCTGGCTCATAGTACAAACTTATTTCCGATAGGACAATGCTATTTTAGTCAATTTGTGATAATCAAATACTTTATTTACATCCTACACATTAACAGGAAATGGGCCTATCACGGAAACACAGCTGCAAACATTAATAACAAATACTATTCATTAAATTATGATTGTTTGCTATGAGCATTATTGACAGCAAAAACTGGTCAAGTGCGAGTCGGACTCGCGTGCAAAGGGTTCCGAACGAATATTTTTTTTAACATGTTATTTTAACACTATATAATTCTTATAGATTTTCCTGTAATGTATAGGTAAAGATCTATTTTCTCCATTTTATTTTTTCAAAATTATAGACTCAGTAGTTTCGGAGATAAAGCGGGGGGAATGATAATTTTTCGTCTAATTTCTTAAATAACTTCAAAACCATTTATTTTAAAATAATGAAAAATATATAATTAAAACCCTCACAGTAAGCCCTTTCATTTGATATGTCACACGATATTGTTCAAAAAACAGTTTTTTTTTTCTAGTTGGTTAAACTCAAAGTGACCCCCATACTAAGAATGTAATAATTTACGTAATGCTACCGTGTTTGGGTCACAGAAGTTCATATGTGTACCAAATCTCAACAGAATCGGTCCAGTGGATCCAGGAAAAACTGGCTGTGACAGAAGGACAGACAGACAGACAGACACCCGAGTGATCCTATAAGGGTTCCAATTTTTTGTTCGGAACCTTAAAAACTATGACATACTACAGTAGACCGCACGACACTGGTAACGTAACATCTTGAGCTTTAGTTGGCGTAGTTTGGAGTAAACAAAACCGGACAAGTGCGAGTCGGACTCGCCCGCCGAGGGTTCCGTACGAATTTGTAGGTCCATATTACTTTAAATAAAGACAATTTTTTTTGATGATTTAATTACAAATGTCTAGTTTTCAGATAGTTCCCTATATGTACTACAAATATAGGGAAAAACTCTAAAAACTACACATTTAATAAGACGGTATTTTATTTAAGTATATACACCGATTACTCAGAGTCTTCTCATTCGATTTGTAGTTCTATATGCGGCTTACTTGCCATTTGGTCCCGTACAAATTTAATTCAGTTTGGCTCAGTAATTTCTTATGATTCCGTGTAAGGAACACAGTACTGCGCGCCAAAACTAAAATCATTGATGTTACTCGGGAACTCGGAAAGCTGCTTGTCTAGGGGGTCTAAAACGGCCAATTTAGTAGAATCATACAACAATCTGCCAAATTACATTTCATCTTTATCACTAGAACTGTAGCTTCAAGATTGATTGGGAAAATTTGACAATGACCGGTACCGTGATGTGCTTTCTGATTCTGCTAAAGTGGCTTTTTTATGTTAGATAGTTTTCTTGTTATAAAAGTTTACCTTTTTCAAAGCATCGAGAAGTGCGACGCATCTCGCATTGGAGCCGGACACGACTCGGGACGCCAACTGAACGCCCAACTTTATGATAGCGGGGTGCAAGCTGAAATAAGAACAACACTATCAAGAGACATTACGTTGCCGTGAAGTATCGTTTGATCTGTTGATAATACAATAGCGATCGTATGTACTGCTTTATAATTAAAACAAACTCAAAGTGAAAATGTTACAATATTGGGTCAAGAGCCTATATTGCTCAATTAGGTGTTCAAGGTTTCGTAACAATTGACCTAATATGAGAACGGATGGAATTATTGATATCTAATAGAGGCATAATTCTATGAAGTATAAATTTTTCACAGAGTTTTGACAGTATGGGTAAGAGGCTGATGGGCCTATAGGAGGTGGTCTGGTTGGCGGTTTCCCTGCCTTGTGTATCATTAGGATTTGTGACACTTTCCAAAGGTCTGGAAAGTGTTGGACCCTTAGTACTATTATACAGCATGGTGAGGGAAACTACGGTCTTTCTTGGAAGTTCTCTCAAAATTTCCTTTGTAATGAGGTTATACCCTTTTTGTCTTCGAGGTTATTTTATTAATAGCCCCCCAAACATCTCGAACTGTGACCGCTGCAGGTGGAAGCGACTTTTGTTTAGGCTGAATTAGAATAGATTCAACCTCTATCTCAGAATCTGTGTCACTGATGTGATTCGGGCTGAACACATTCGATAAATGTTCTGCGAAAAAGTTTGCCTTTTCTTGTGACGTACGGGCCCAGCCATTATTGTGTCTCAGTGGAGGTTTTGCCAACTGTAGTCTGTCATACGACTTTGTAAATTTCCACAACGAGTAATCAGTGGCTGCAGTAGGTGTAAGCGATTCCAGTTGAGCCTCAAGGGTCTCATTTTGCCAAACCTTTAGCATTTCCCTAAGACGAGACGCTTGTTAAACTTTGTTTTATCGGTTGTAAGCTCAGTTGCCAAAAACGGCGCAACCTCCGTCCTTCTAAGATCGCTTTTTTATTTCAAGGGGGTAGTTATTTATCCGCTTTTTACGGTCTAGTAAGGGTGTTCTCTTCCAGCAGGCCTCCAGTATAAGGTTTGTTATATATATGTATTTAGTTGCGTTTTCAATTTCATCAGGCTTCTTAAGAGCAACTTTTAGCTTGATTTTCTCGACAATGTATTCTCTGTATGAGTTCTAGTCTATTTTTTTGTTATACAGCCTATCTGGAATTTCGAGTTCTATAATCTTGGTGCCGAGGGTGAAAAGATTTAATATGTATAGTGACGAGAAAACCTTTCATGACAAAGAAATCAAGCAAGTCTGGCATTTTAGAAGTATCTATCGCCTGGATGTGGCAGGTTTTATATTCAGGCATTAAGTGGTGTTTCAGTGATTTCCTAACAATAATTGCAGTACCAGCATGTCTCGTCCCTTCCTGGTGTAGGGTGATATAACACTCATAATTCTTAAATTTCAGATTTGAAGCAGAGGTACAGTGAGCTTCCGATATTAATAACAAGTCTAAATTCTGTTGGGTCATTAGTGTTTCCGTATCATTTTTGTTTTTGTTTGGAGTCAGTCCATTTATGTTCCATGATGCCATTCTAATTGCAGTCTTTTTGTAAATATGCTTTGCTTAAACCCGGTACCTTTGGGTATGCAGACGACAGCACTGTTGCTGAGAGATACGTGTCCGACGCACGAGCTGGTGGGTCGCAGAACCGGGCTCTTCAGGAGGCTATGGTTGAGCGCTTGAACGTGTCCTTACAGGCTGTCTCTGAATGGGGCGATGCCAATCTGGTCAAGTTCAATGCTGCTAAGACCCAAGCGTAAACACGCTAAAAGGAGCCAATTCCACCCAGCTTCATCTTTCCGGGGTGCAACTGTGCCGATAACCGACCAACTTGAGCTTCTTGGGGTTACATTAGCATCTACTCTCAATTTAGGCCCGTTCATAGTGGCAAAAGCTCAAGTGGCTGTAAAGAAGTTGGGGATCCTAGTAAAGGTGAGACGGTACTTCACGCCCGAACAGCTGCACAAACTCTATCAAGCGCAAGTTCGATCGTGTATGGAGTACTGCTCTCATCTTTGGGACGGATCTGCCAGATACCAGCTTGAGGCCCTTGAGTCAATTGAGAAACGAGCCAAGAGAATCAACGGCAATGATAGGCTCGTCGCGACGAGGCTCCAAAGTCTTGAGCATCGGCGAGTCGACGACGAGTTGCTAGCCTGTCGGTTTTCTAGCGGTTGCATTTTGGGGAATGTGCCGTCGCACATTCCCCAATTGCATAATTTAATTCCGCCAAGCCCGTTCCATGTTCGGACCAGAAGACGAACGGCGATGCGTCACCGGTACATGGTGGACATCCCACCCACGCGCACAAAACGTTTTGGGAACACATTCATAGTGCGTACAGCTAAGGAATGGAATTCCCTATCCGAGTCTGTGTTTCTTGATAGTTACAACCTGGGAGTATTTAAGTCAATAGTGAATAGGTCACATTTTTTTTTTTTTTACTATTGATAGGCACGCGTTTGACCACTGTCTCACCTGCAAAGAACACACACACACACACATCATCGCTTACCAACAGGTGATATAGTGGTCAAACGCGTGCCTATCAATAGTAAAATACTGTTTAAGTTAAATTAATTTGCTGAGAATCAACAAAGATATCTAGCTAAAAATGCACTAAGACTCTAAACCGGTAATAAAATTCTACTATAAAAGAAGAAACAAAGAGCTATGTAACATTGCAACAACAGATTAATTTCAACCTTATTCCTATTGTGGTTTTTGTGTCAGTTTTGCCATAAAGGTAGGTACTTACTTGGAATTGATAGCAATAGACTTGAGCGACTCCTTGTCATGTTCTTTGTACAGATGTTGGAACCAGTTCACTCTCTGACCACTTTGAGACTTCACTTTAGGACTTTTCTCCGATGACTTCTGTTTGGTTGCTTTATCCTCAAACAATTTCATAACCAATATTATCCACATTGACCAGCAAAATATTACAAAAGAATACTTGGAGTAATTAAAAAGCAGTAGATTTGAATTTTATTTGGATTCCTTTAACAAACTAAATAGATTTCTTAATTATATTTTAATAATAATAATATTTTATTAGCATGTTAAAGTACACAAAAATAGAGTGCGGGAGATGGGTACAGTACAGTTATAGAGTCAATACAAAATTTGAGCCCTGACCTACACTAGGATGATCCTGTATCTTAGGATGATTTCCCATCCTTAAAAAAAAAAAAAAAAAATCTTAGGAGGCAGTGTCTGCTGTCAGACATAAATAGTGAACGAGAAAATTATAAATTTCCGTTTCATCTGTGAGTTTCATTATCAATGACAATGACAAATAAACTATGGCACACAGATAGATCATGACATGGATTATGTTACGAGTACATTACGGTTATATTTTTCCTGGCTGTTTTTCCCACCTTTATTTCATCTACTGAATTTTCTTTCCTTACTTATAACAATTTCTATTAACAAAATAATACTTACTTCCTTAGCCTTAGAAACATCACCTTCAGCAGTTGCCTTCACATCAGCCTTAGGCTTAGCCACTACTTTATCTTGAGCAGCTTGTTTGGCAGCCCTTTGTGCCTCTTGCTTTGCGCGCCTCTCTGCCTTCAACTCTGCTTTACTCTTGTTGCTTTCTTCAGCCTAAAGATTATCCTTTTTAATAAAATTAGTGTCGTCAATTCTAATCACAGACTAAGCATGCTTTGAAGTTTGTAATTAAAAATTAAAATCATCTGTTGCACATTACTTAGATTTGGTGCCATGATTTACCATTATAATAACAACTGTAAAAAACTACAGATCACTGCTTTTTCTTTCTTAACATCTCTCACACAATCCATATTTCCTTGCCACTCTCCATCCTTCCTCATTAATATTGACAAAAGTAAAGTCATGCATAAATAAATATTTGTATAAAAAGTACCTTTTTATTACCACTCAGGTCAATAGCATTGACTTTGACGGTAACCTCTTTCATATCCTTAGCTACATTATGTATATCCCTTAAAGTCTCAACTACATCTTTCACAGTCATATCAGGGTTCGCAAGTTTAGGAACTTCCTTTACAACAGGTTTTTCTACAGGAGTATCTCCTTCTGTTGCAGCACCCATCTTCTTAGCATGCTTTGCAGCCTTCTTGGCAGCTCTTTCTGCTTTAATCTGATCTTTACTTCTGTCACCAGCCTCAATAACAGTATCAACTTTCACAGCTTTATCAACTTCATCTTTGCCTTTTGGTGAATTTACTTTAGGTTCTGCTTTGACAGGTGTTTGTTCTACTTTTGTTTCTTTTTTTACTGGAGTTGCGGCTTGAGTTTCTTTAATGTCAGCATTCTGTGCAGTAGCCCCTTGTTCTTTTATTTCTGCTTGAGCTGTGTCCTTGCTTTTACCTTTTAGTTTAGCTTGTTTTTTTGCCTGCCTGGCAGCCACTACATCTTCTCTGGAAGACATGTTTAGATTTTCTTCTACTTTGTTACTTACTAAAATATCTTGCACATCTCCTGGGTCAGGATGTAAGTTAACTATTAGGTTTTTATTAGAATCTTCAGTCAGTCCAGATTGCTTTGTTTCATCAACAATTTTATTACTTCTATTTGCTGCAGGCTTGTGAATGTTAGACAAAATAGACTTTAGTTTAAGCCGTCTGATTCGCCTCTTTGTACTTGAAGTTAATTTTTGGTAGTTTTCCTATAATAGTAAATTTGTTTTAAAAGCGGTACAATTTGTTTAATACTTATATATTCTTTCAGTCACACTTAAGGCCAACAAAATGTTACTAAAGAATAATAAAATTGATAGGACTAAGTAATTTAAAATACATTCAAACCAAGATGCATACGGTACCTACCTAATGAAATAGAATTTGTACTCTATGACTAAACATAAACAAACCATCAAAATAAAAGATTACAGAATTATTAAAACAATTGCATAGTTGGTGTAGGATTGTACAGCGATCCTTAACTTTGACACAAAATTGCATATGCATTGGATCGAATTTCATCAACTTTGCAATATAAATGGGTTTCGAACATAACCTCAAAATTTAAAGTGACACATCATAGCAACAGTAAGTAAATCACGAATACCTGAGGCATTACCATGGCTGCTATTCCTTGGTAAGCTATAAAACATTTATGAATGAACAAATGGCTATAATTTTTACTAAACATACAAAAATAGCACAATTTGTAAGTCACCAAGCAGATACTTACGTTTTTTTAAAGCTTTCGACGACACTGATGATGACAATGAATATGGAAGACTTTAACACTTGCAAATCTAGTAATTGTGTAAAACAATATCTAATTTAAACTTTTTGCTTTTCTTAAATAATCTGATGAAATCGAAAAACAATCTGACACTTGAGTTGACGGATGACATGACACTTGGCTGGCTGGCTGCGGTTGACAGCAGGATGGAAGTTGGTGTAACATAACGAGCTTCGTAAATGTTTGCAATAATAATTATCGTATTTCAACTTTTTTCCTTTGTATCAAGTCAAGCATAAAATAATAGATTATGCTGAGCTAAAATGCAAGCCAGTCAGCATTTTAGTGCCTATCATGTGCTCACCTACTTTTGTATGAGTAGGGCCTAATGGCTCATATACATTATGTAGGTAAACTTGGTGGACAGGAGCCAGCAATAGACGCTTGCAGTCGAAGGCAGTCACCTTTTTGTAATATCGGAATTAGTTCGACACACTTTAAGAATGCTAAAGTTGTCTGCCGAAGACGGCAGACGACCCAATGAAACCCAACCCAACCCAACTGCTGCCCACGCCCACCGCATGTGTTCCAAATACATATAACCCAGTATACTGGCCAGTGCTCATTACGTCATGAATCCGACGGCATATTGACGACTGACGTCATGATCATGAGTACTGGCCAGCCAGTACTTATACTCTTACCTACACGGGGTTATATTTTCGGAAAACACACCATATCTCTCATGTGCAAAGGGAAGTCATCATAGGTACCTACTAGCTTTTTGTAGACTATATTCGTATTTCATGGGAGACCTACTTTGTGTCCCATTTCTTTACTTGTGGTGTGGTCTACGCCACTCTACACGTATTTGGTAGGTACCTATATCTAAGGGCACGTATCTAGGTACGTACCTACCGACCCTTACAATATTTTTGTTTAAAATAAAACATGGATTCAACACTAAATATATTTATTTTATTACATACCTATAAATAAAATGAAATAAGAACGGCACTTGACTGATTAAATGCTAGTAAATGCTTTTGAAATACATAGGTAGTCTAGGTAGGTAAGTAGGTACATATAAATGTGTTACTATCTGTTTCAGCTTATATCGACTAGTAAAATGTTACATACCTAATGTTTTCGGAATGACATCAATGTGGCTGTAAAAGTTTGAAAATGGTATTAAGTATATTAATATTGCTCACGTAGTATAAATCATCATCTTCCTGCCTTTATCCCATGTTACTTGGGGTCGGCGCAACACGCAGTATAGATACGAATGTGAAAACCAGTTAATTACTAAGGTATAGAATAAGTAGCTATATTAGATTTTACTTTAGATTTTAACTAACATAAAAATATACCTACCTAAATTAACGGTGGATACAATAATAACTTATCGACAATATTTGTCTAAAACAGTAAACTCATTATTTATTTACATATATTTCTGCACCGTGATTCGGAGTAGTGGCAAACACATAAGAGCCAGTCTCAGATTTGTCTATTTTACAATGTTTTACGTAAAAGTTTTCTATTAACATATCAATATATTTATTGACTTTCTCTTTCGGACACAAAGCGATAATACATCCGCCCCAACCGGCTCCAGTTAAGCGAGAATTAACGTTCATTTCCTTTGATATATTGACCAAACGATCTAAATTGTCATGCGAACACTCGTAGAGTTCTTTCAAGCTCTCGTGACTGCCAGACATAAGTTCCCCAAGAATGTCGATTATTTCGTTACCATCACCATTTTCGTATACAATAGGAACATTGTTTTCGTTCCCACCATTCATGCCGTTGCCATTTGACGCTGTCTGCGAGCAATGTTTACGAAAATCTTCGACACGTATCGCTTCTTCATAGACATGAAGGGCTCGCTGTTTCAATTTAAACTCAGTTAAATGCTTCGTGTTTGGCGTTAAATACAAATGCTCCAACTCTTCTTCACTAACGTTCAAAATATCACATATTTCTTCTTTTGTGTACAAATCTTTAGGCAAATACTTAAAAACAAGGTCTACCATCTCTCTTAGAGTGTTATCAAGTTTATTTTGTACTTGACTAAGAGTAATAATTTTGTTATCAGTAATAGCACCTGCGCACGTAGTTATAATTCTAGCTGCCAGTCTGCATTCTATCACTCTTCGATTGAAATCATTCGTAGCTGCTTTGTTAGCCTCCGCCAAACTGTGGGCCACGACAAATGCTGCATTTTCGGGTAGAGCCACAGGCGTAGCTTTCAAGGGTGACCACGTTATATATTGGGCACAGTTCTTTTCCGCCAAAAATGCTATGGCTTGATCCATGCCGCCTCCTTGGGTTCCGATATATCTCTCACATTTTGCACATAACGAAGCAATTTCAGTCTTGCTCAGTGGAACATTTTGAGCATAAAGAAGAGCTAGACAAGCTGCACTCACTAATGCTGAAGAGCTTGACAGTCCAGACGCAGGAGGAATAATGCCATCAACGCAAAGCTGCAGCCCACTGGTGATTTCATCGTTTAAAAACTCCAAAGCGCCTTTAACCCCACACAGCACGTAATTATACCAAAACGGTTTTCCGTTTGGGTCAGATTTAATATTTATATCTTCACACGATTTTATCTCAACTTCATAATTGCTATATTTATTATTAATATTCCGTACATGAAGTTCTGGCTTATTTAGTATCGCCGCAGAAATTAGTATATCCTGTTCCAGTGCCATGGGCAACACTGGGTAGCCGCAATAATCGATGTGTTCACCAATTAGATTTACACGGCCCGGCACTCTGACGAAAAACAATGGATCACATCCGAATTCTTGACAAAAATGCTGTTTCAGACGACTTATTCTTTCGTTGATTGGAATCCCTCTTACGGGCACTTCGTCACTTGTACCGTTGGCACTCATATTCAATTAGTATTGTTACGTGTACTATGTAAACAAATACGGAGCACTAACACGCGTGCACTGCGCCGCTGAAAACTTATGACTGCAATGTTCTTATCAACAATATACTTATGACTATATAAGTTGGTATGTAGGTACCGATTTGCTACGCTTTAACAATATGACATCGTGTCCAGTTGTTATTTCCAAGTTCACAACAAACATCGGTCCTGTTAAACACTAAATTCACGAAAACACATAAAGTCACTTCAATCAGTTCTAATATCTTTAAGAATTAATTATGAGTGATGGAAAATTAACTTTCAACATAACTTGCTAGTGATAAAACTGTATTGAGTCAAAAACAAAAATATAACCTCTAAAATGCTAACACATCTTGTAGAATGTGGATGACGTAGCGAACATCTGCAATCGTTTATGTATGCGGATTTACCTTTGACTTAAAAAAAACGTAAGCGTGTTTATTGCTGATTGAAATCATTTACCGTTAGGAAAAACAGGTTTCTAATGAGCATTCGACTTTTTTTTTCTCGAGTTCAATGGTTGAGTTGAGAACTGAGCCAAAGTAAAGTAAGGTAGGTACAGTTAACAAATTAAGCTATTGTGTACCTATGCAGGCAGCTAACTTTCAACTCGTAGAGTGTAAACAGAATAGGTACTCTGTCTACTTTCAACTACATACCTACTTTTAAAAAATGTTGTGAGTATACTGAGTAGGTAGACTATTACTGTACAACACACTCATAATTATGTACCTATGTCAAAAGCTTAAAAAAATTAAAGGCACATAAAAAAAAAAATCACATTACAAATACTTAAACATTGCCAGTTCTGTGGAAAAAATAATAATTTTGCCTGTATGCCGAATAGCTTTGTTGACTGTACCTACATACTTAAATAAAACTTGATAAGTGGAAACTTATCAAGTTTTTAATACCTATTTCTACCTATTTCTCAATACCCGTCAATTATTACATTTGAGCAAAATGTCTAATTTCAATTAGAAATTCCTAGTTTTTTTCTTTATTGACAGCTAAATGTTTTGTGCCCACACAATGCTTATTTTTGTTTTTCAGATAAACAGAAACGTATAAAGTAGGAATATGAGGTGATAAATTCATGAACATAAAATGCAGTTACTTACAATACATTAGCTATAACTTATCAGTAGGTACCAATATCAATGAGAAAGTTAATCAGGGTGACACACTTTTCACAACATGAAACGTCGATGCCTGATAAATACTTAGGTAGGTACTTATTTGTAATTCCCAAAGTAAGTAAATAAAGTAACTTGACATGAAAGAAAGAAAACAGTTAAATAGTTGGTAAGCAATTTAAAATTATAAAATAAATAATACCTACACCCACTTCGCTGTGGCACTGTGAAAAAAAAATATCGCGCCCTAATTCTTAATTTAATTCAAAGTAACTCGGAGGATTACTGTGTAGTGGACGTAGGTACATAATTATTGTTATGCAAATCCATGTTACTTCCATTCCACGATAATTCAAAATTACACATAAGTCTAACAAGAAAACAAAAGCTATAAGGAGGTGGACAAACGCCTTATTATGTGTTGCGGTTAAAGTAAAAAATGTGACAATGTTTAACTTAACTAGGTGTTTGTTGTTAAATAATATTGGATGAGATAACGGTTTTTTATACGGCGCAAGAGAATATGGGCTTAAGCCTGTGCCTCGAGTTTTGCGGGCAGTGGGGCGGCGGCGGCGGCGGCGCGGGAGCGGGGCGGGCAACGCAGACCGGCTTTCGAAACCATCGTGCAGATCGCGCGGCACTATAGCGGTGTAGTGTTGCGTTCGTGGTTGTGTCGTCGAGATATTTGTTTTTATTCGCAAACGAAATGTCTGAACAAAGGCGACAACATTTTATTGATTCAAATTTATTCCTAACGCTCGATTTTTGTGGGCAAAAGAAGCAAATAAATTACACAACACTGCAATTTAGATGCGCGGGCGTTCAACGCTCGACTGGCGCGCACCGCTCGCTGTCCGCCCTCGCGCCGCTCTTTTCGGGGATCGGTCCATTTGATTTTACACATTAGATCTTGCCGCCCCGCTGCCCTCAAAACTCGAGGCACAGGCCTTACAGTAGTTAGGTGGAATAAAGTTTTGTCTTCCACCGCTCCTTAATTCTTCCTAAGCTTAACACTAGCAAAGCTCGGAGAGTCCGAGTTTTAGGGGATGGTATATGAGCTATGGTCTATGAGGGAGATTTTTGTCCATCAGTTGGCAAAGAGATCTTTGAGGGAGATCCCTCATAGACCATTTTTTTAAAGGATGGGAAATCATCAAATGACTCCTCCCGCTCTGGGTGAAGCAGAAGGGAGTTTCAGACTCTTATTGACTAAAACCCATTCGTGTTCCTCCTAATACCCTGTAGCGGCATCAAGGCCGCCACAAGAAAAACCTACGAAGCAAATCTACATCGCAACAAAAAGCACCGCGACGCCATCTATCCGATTAGCAGCGAACTACAACGTTGAAATCCTGCATCGCGCAAGCAGAGTTTACCGTGCGATTTGAACATATACATCAGCCCGAATATCAACTATCGGGCAGTAGCCCGCCAGGCACAACAGCCGCCTGGTTGGAGGATCCTCCTTTCCAATTGAGGTGTGCGGTACTTTACTCTCTGTTCCGCATACCTCCAAACTGGTGACCCTCGACATTGAACGTCAGCGCAGCCTTCGTGCAACTACTTCAGCGTGACGTCATCATCACTTCTCCTCATCGTGACCTCAAGCTCTCGAGCAGCGCGTCATACAGCCAGCTAGTACCCACGGCTTCTTCGGATATCCTGAACACCAGCATGCAGCAGCCGCGCATTCCTGTTCAGCATCCTCAGCCTCAATCATCACCCCGACTCACTGGGGTACCGCAAACAGTTCCGACTCACCGTGAACTCTGCGACTACCGGTTCCGACTCACTGGAGCCAGCAACAGCACCACTCCGACTCACTGGAGCCTGCAGCATCATCCCGACTCACTGGGATATCTCATCACCCCGACTCACTGGGGCATCGCATACAGTTCCGACTCACTGTGAACTCTGCGACCACCGGTTCCGACTCACTGGAGCCAGCAGCAGCACCACTCCGACTCACTGGAGCCTGCAGCATCATCCCGACTCACTGGGATATCTCATCACCCCGACTCACTGGGGCACCGCATATAGTTCCGACTCACCGAGAACTCTGCGACTTCCGATTCCGACTCACTGGAATCAACCTTCAACTGGCTTGGCAAGCATCTCAAGATGCATGGACGACTCATCCACTATCGACCTCCGGTCTCCGGAGGGGAGTGATGTAGCGGCATCAAGGCCGCCACAAGAAAAACCTACGAAGCAAATCTACATCGCAACAAAAAGCACCGCGACGCCATCTATCCGATTAGCAGCGAACTACAACGTTGAAATCCTGCATCGCGCAAGCAGAGTTTACCGTGCGATTTGAACATATACATCAGCCCGAATATCAACTATCGGGCAGTAGCCCGCCAGGCACAACAGCCGCCTGGTTGGAGGATTCTCCTTTTCAATGGGGGTATGCGGGACTTTACTCTCTGTACCGCTACCTCCAAAACCCTTTGCGTTTCATACCCCGGTAGGCACTGGCTCTAGCGGGTCCCGTCTCCCATGCTGACAGCTCTATCCCTCATAGACCATATGATATATATGTACCTACGCGTACGCAACCGCGCGCGCGGCAGAGCGGCGCGGCCGCGGGTAGTAGTAATAAACTAGTGTTCAACGAGTACGGTCGTTTCATTTCTCTCCAAGTCTCCATACATATCACTGGCGACGAGCGTGTGTACCTACCCACGCTAATAAAATGAACGCGTATTTAGGACATTTGCCTATTTTTGACCATAAATCTAGCGACTGGAAAATACAAAAAGGCAAATTGACGCAGTTTTTGAAAATTAACGGTGTCGAAGATGAAAAAAAAAGTGGAATCCTATTGTGCCATCTCACAGAGGAGACGTACCGTTTAGTACTTAACCTCGCTTTTCCAAAGGAATTGGAAGCGCTGAGTTTTCAGGACCTAGTTGAATTACTCGATGGTCATTTCAAGCCCAAAAAGTGTTCATTCGTGGACAAGGCGAATTTTTTTTAGTGCCTGCAGGAAAACAGGCGAAACCATAGGAGAATGGGCGGCGCGATTGAGAGGTTTGGCAACTTATTGCGACTTCGGTACCGCTCTAGAAACGAACTTAAGAGATCGTTTCGTCCTTGGCCTGACTGCAGGTCCAGAACGCGACAAAATGTTTGAGCAGTGCCCGTCGACACTCACGTTATCGCGGGCAATTGAATTGGCGGAACAGGCAGCATGTGCCAAAGAGGCAAAAATCATGCTAGGCACCAACACTGACACCGTTTCTATCAAGGAAGAACCAATATACCGCGCAAGATTCCAAGGTCAAGCAAGCCGGGGCGCAGCCGGCGGCGGCGGCGGCGGCAGCGGCGGCGCGGCCGGCGCGGGCATAACATTTTTATTAAGGATTTGGATGTTCAGTGTATTCGACACGTTGATCAAATCATGAAACATACGGGTAATATTGAGACGTCAGGCACAAATACTGGTGAGGGTGAGACGGTTTCACATCAGTTCCAATCACCCGAAACAGTAAATACTAGTCCAGGAACTAGTGCAGCACTAGGTGCGGAATGTGTCACGGAAGATGGTGATGGGGAGGAATGGGGCGATTGTGAGGAAATCGAGAGTGAGGGAATGGCCGCCGATAATATAGCAACGCCACCGGCAGAGCTGGGTGAAACTCTTGTGCCCGAAGGGAATCCATTCCCAAGTACCAACGAGCAAAACGTTGTCATACCGTCAGCACCATCGCCCACACCCTCTCGCTCAAAGCGTAATAGATCTGTAGTTGACTATAAGAAATACTTTTAATTATAATATTATTGTACTCAGCTAGCTTTATATTGTCACCAGGCTTCAAAATCTAAGTGTGGAGGAGTGATATATATGTACCTACGCGTACGCAACCGCGCGCGCGGCAGAGCGGCGCGGCCGCGGGTAGTAGTAATAAACTAGTGTTCAACGAGTACGGTCGTTTCATTTCTCTCCAAGTCTCCATACATATCACCATAGCATTTCAATCTTCGCAGTATGCAGAAAATAACATAACGGCCATCGGCGGGGCCTTTTCTGCATACCTACCTAGGCATCGTAGAGGAGCAAAGGTTTTCCAAAAACAGAAAAGCCTGAGATATTGAAAAATATAAGAGCTGGTGAAGCGACCACTGAAATTCCCGCTTCATTGTTATCCCTTTCACTTTGCTCAGAAATAAGACAATGTAGGGTGCAAGAGCCTCTTTAAAAATATCAAGAGTTTCTTCTTCAACTTAAGAATACAGAATTGAGCACCCAGCTTTCATTGTACAATCAGACAAATCAAATTGTTATAAAAGGTATCAGCTTTTCACTGAAATGGCACTTTCACTGGCTTATAATAACTGATGTTACAAGGAGTACCTACGTAACTAAAGTTACTTTTATTTTAGAAAAATAATTAGGGTTCGGCGTAAATAGATGAAATCCCATGAAATCGTGAAAAAACTGGCGGTTGTGCTGTTTTACGAGTTTGACCAGTTTGACGCTGATGAAGTTGCGGCCAACAGCTAGTACAAAAAATGAAAATTACTATGGAAAGTCTGAAAAAAAAAGATATTTTTAAATTGCATCCGTGAATCTTCGTTCGCACAGAAAAGGAAGTATGGCCCGAAGATTAACGAAAGAATGCTTTAAACTTACAATCAACCTTAAATCGCTGCCATAAGGTTTATAATACACTGCAGCTGTTAGTTCCGTCTCACGCGATACAGGAAAAAGAAGTGCGGTGCATGGAGCGTGCTGATTGGTCAATAGCATTTCCCGCGCTTTGAAAGTTCGTCTTCTGCGCAGGTACATCGGTAAGTCATATCAGATGGGTACTACTGAGGCTCAAACTGTATCTTAAGAACTTATTTACTAAGACGCAGCCCTTGAGGCTGCATGAGTTCGGTGCGGACCCGACTACCCATTGGTTAACAGACTTTTTACCAGTAGGGTAGGGAACGTGCACGGCGTTGAATACTGGCGTATTCAACGCCGTGCACGTTCCACATTCGAAACTTTAGAATACTCGACATTGACCATTTGACCTATCTATGATTTGACCCTTCTGTACTGCCACCTATAGTGCCTTTTTTTTTTAAGGATGTGAAATCATCAAATGACTCCTCCCGCTCTGGGTGAAGCAAGAGGGAGTGTCAGACTCTTACTGACTAAAACTCATCCGTGTTCCTCCTGGTGCCCTTTGCATTCCAAGGCTACGGCACCTCTTTCGAACAGATTCCGCAGCCTCAGCAGGCACCTGCCCTAGCGAGCCCCGTCTTCCACGCTGACATCACTTTGAGGCGCGCTGGGATCGCAGCGCGCCGCTGACCCGGGCCTAGTTCTGATCAGACGGCGAGCCACCCACTGCTCGCCGTCCGCAGGCCCGCGCCTACGGCGGCCGGGATCGTCCTGCGACTCTCGACGCCTGGGGCGTCTTCTTCTGTTGCGGCGACTGGGACGTGAGGTTTCCCTCTCTCTCACACGTTCGGCCTCCTCCTTTGCTAGCATTACTGCTTCGCAGAAGGAGGTGATCGCTTCCCATGCCTCCTCGCTCCGGACCAAAGATTGAACCAAGGCCGGTCGCGAGAGGTCGCCGCCGCCGATCGCCTCGACGAGGACCCGGCGGTGCTCCGCCCAAGCAGGGCAGACCTCCACCGTATGCTCCACCGTGTCCTCCGGGCGATCCTCGCAGTGATGACACCCGGGCGCGTCCTCCCGCCGAATCCGAAACAGGTATCTCCCAAAACAACCGTGTCCGGTGAGTACCTGTGTCAGGCGGAAGGTGAGGACGCCGTGGCGCCGCTCCAGCCACTCCTCAAAGAGGGGACTTATCGCCTGGATTGCTGCGTGCCCGCACTTATAGTGCCTGCATGCTCCGTTTAGTTTAGGGGAACTTGGCCGAAGTAGACTTTGCCATCTGGCATTACATATTCGAAACTTATAATTATAATATACTTGACAATGACACTTCTGTGCTGCTACCTGTAGTGTCATCTATAAATATAGGTACTATGAGTAATATACATTCAGTCAAAAAAGTATCGGGAATGGATGATTAGTTTATGGTTCCAAATTCAAAATTTTGTTTTTTTTGTAGTTGTTAGATTGGCACAACTGTTTTCCATTTTGGCGCGGAGTTTGAGTTGCATCTGTTATTTATATTAAATACAGTGCTGGTTTTAGTAATATCATATATAGTGTGTATTGCGAATTTCATAATGGACAAAAATATCGAACAAAGAGTTTGTCTTAAATTTTGCATCGCCAATGGAATTTCGTGTTCGGAGTCACTGAAAATGTTACAGAAGGCTTACGGTGAATCGACTTTATCAAAAACTCGTGCTTATGAGTGGTTCAAAGCGTTCAAAAGCGGTCGATATGTGATGGAAGATTTGCCTCGCTCTGGTAGGCCGTCAACGTCTGCAACTGAAGCTAACATCGCAAAAGTGAAGGAATTAGTGACTGAAAATCCCCATTCAACTCTGAGAGAGATAGCCGCCGAACTTTCTGTATCTCACGAGTCGATCCGTACCATTTTAACTAATCATTTGGGTATGAAACATGTTGCTGCTCGGCTAGTCCCAAAAGATCTGAATTTTCTCCAAAAACTCAATCGCATGAAAGTCGCTGAGGATATGCTAGAACGAGTCAGTTCGGACCCAACATTCATGAAACGCATTGTTACTGGTGACGAGACGTGGGTTTACGAGTTTGACATGCAAACTAGTCAACAAGCTTCGGAGTGGCGCCTTCCAACTGAACCGAAACCGAAAAAACCACGCCAAAGTCGATCAAAAGTCAAAGTCATGTTGACTGTTTTCTTTGACTATCGCGGTGTTGTGCACTCTGAATTCTTACCGGAAGGTCTAACGGTAAATAAAGAATATTATTTGAGCGTTATGCGGCGTTTAAGAGAGCAAATTCGACGAAAAAGGCCAGATTTGTGGAAAGAAAATTCTTGGATTTTGCACCACGACAATGCGCCTTCGCACAAGGCTATCATTGTGAACGAATTTTTAACCAAACACTCAACAAATACCATCCAGCAACCACCATATTCACCAGATATGGCTCCTGCTGACTTTTTTCTTTTTCTTAAACTCAAATTACCACTTCGTGGCACCCGTTTTCAATCGATAGAAGACATAAAGGAGAATTCGCGGCGAGAACTGAACTCAATTCCGGAAGCAGCGTTTAAAAAATGTTTTGATGAATGGATTATTCGTTGGCGCAAATGTATCGTTTCTAAAGGAGCATACTTTGAAGGTGATAAAATAAATTTGGATGAATAACAGACATTTTGTGTATTATTGATCTTTTCCCGGTACTTTCTTGACAGAGTAGTATAAATCAAACAGTATGGATATTTAATCTATTATATAAAATTGAGGAGTTTGTTTGTTAACTTGAACGCGCTAATCTCAGGAACTACTAGTCCGATTTGAAAAATTCTTTCAGTGTTAGATAGCCCATTTAGCGAGGAAGGCTATAAGCTACATATCATCACGCTAAGGCCAGTAATGAAAATAGTGACGCAGACGAAGTTGCGCGGGTCAACTAGTGTTATACATTTAATTTTCGATCCCAAGCCAAATTACAATTTTGAAGACCTTCGGGACAGCACTATATTTGTTTCTATCAAACAACACAATAACAACACTATAGGAGCGTGCAGAAACTATAGGTGGCAGGCTGGCAGCACAGAATGTCACTGTCAAGTATGTTTCAAGACTTTCAAGTACTTATAAAATTCGAAATTGTTGAGCTAGATGGCACAATCTTCTTCGCGCACGTTCCCCTAAACTGAGCTTGCAGGAACCACAAGTGGCAGCACAGAAGCGTCAATTTCAAGTATTCTGACCCTTAAAACTTCGATGGCAAAGTCAACGCCGTGCACAGTTCATAGGACCAACACTAGATTTATTTGGTGACAACCAAATGTCACTGTCAGTCAAAGTCAATGTCAAATTGTCAAGACGACTGAACCAAGGTCATGTTTTGTTTAGCAATTCCTATTTTATTTACCTTACCATGAAATTAAATTAGAGCTCTACTGGAATAATGTCTACCGAAATGCCTAGTATTTTAGATTTCAAAAAGATTTGTCGTGTATGCCTGTCGGACACCGGGCCCATGAAAGAATTGTTCATGGTTTGCACATCAGAGATGTTTAAATTCTGCACGTCTGTTGAGGTGAGTGTTGGTTTTATTTTAGTGCTGAAGTTTCATATCTAGACAAGAACTATATAAGAAATAATCTATGTGAAGTTCCCAGTCGCCGATACCTCATTCAGCGCTTGTTTTTTTTTATCAAACACTGCAAGATTATCAAAGATTATACCATTTCTTTGACCATCAGAGGGTCTTCTAAGGGGCTCTATTAGCAAAAAGATATTTATGCCAGTCATCGTGTTCTGTAGATGCCAGACATAGCAACATAAAGTTTACATTAGGCTGAGGAGATAAGTGTCTGAAGAACCTATTTAGTTAACTCAGTATTCTTGTGTGGGTCATTCTAAATCAGGCCATTTATTGTGTTTATTTCAGGTGGAAGAAGGGGACAATTTGCCTCACCAGATATGTCAAACATGTCTGGATATGTTGAACAAGTCATATTATTTCAAACAAGCAGCTGTACGCTCCAATCTTATTTTAAAACAGCAGGTTTTGGATGAGGTGAGGATGTAAAAAATACTTAAGTTATTTACTTAGGTTAGTTAGGCTACTGCACTGCTTTTTTCCAGTAAGATTTAAGATTGATTCTTAAATCTAGCTGGCAGTAAGCAATCCAATGGCAAACCTGTTGTAGATGGTGTGAAGAATGAGATCTCTTCAAGTATCATGTGGGTTGTGGCCACAACAGCAAAAACAAGTAGAAAACAGTTTTCAGAAGTGGGAAGAGGAAGTGTAAGGTCTTTGCCCAGAGCTGGGACAGTGTGGGCTGAAAAAATCATAATCATTCTTAAAAAGGCATTTCAGATTACTTTGCTTTCTTTCAGCATCCTCTTTTACTACACATTCACAACAAATACTTGGTTTTTATTTCAGCAAGAACAAGTGAAAGCGGAGCAGCATACAAATGATCATGAAATCTTAGAAATAAATGTAGCAGAAATCACAGCTGACGTAATGCTCAGTCAGAATGAGAATCTTACACCTGACAATGATACATCGGCAGACCGCTCTATGGACCCCGCTGAAATTATTAGGTATGTGTGGAATGAGTGTCATTTTGTTAAAATTAATAATTTTATATTTATGACGAACATTATTTTTCAATGAAGTTTATCCACTAGGTATATACAAGAAAAAGTGTGGATTCTGTCAAAATATAGTTCTGGAATACACACAGTCTCTTCATATAGGCACAATTGTGATTCCTTTCATAATCATATATGATTGTCTTTTTATCAAACAAGTCTTAAATAAATGTTTCAGGAGAATAAGAAAACGGAGGGAGCTAGTAAAGCATCTCAAGAAAAGAACTAGAATGAAGTGTCCCAAATGTGAGAAATCATTTCAGAAGTATGAGAACTTTGAAGCACACATGAGGATTCATTTTGGTAAAAAGGTATTGCATTTACTAAAAAAAAAATCAGAAAATAATCCAAAACTAGCTACAAAATTAACATTTTAACTGTCGCTTCAGATCAACGAGCTAGACTATAGCACAAATGTGCTATGTGGTAAATACCACATAGGGTACATAGGTTTGCCACTTGTTAATCTTTGTATAGTCTTGCCTCTGATTTATCAATAAGTTTTTCTTATATTCCAGCCAGATATAAAATGCCAGTACTGTGACAAGGCTTTCCCTACGGTCCGTAACCTTCACAGCCACATCCGCACTCACACAGGGGTCCGCAAATATCAGTGTTTGACTTGTGGCAAGGACTTTGCGTACTTGAATGTTCTGAAGAACCATGAGATGATTCATGCAGGCATTAAGAAGCATGTGTGCCACATATGTGATGCTAGATTCGTGCAGAGTTATAATTTGAAGGTAAGATTGTAGAAAAAGAAACTTTTCTTTATCAGAAAATTAAACTGCCTTTATTTTTCCTGTTTGATTTTTGTCCACTCCCTGTTATGTAGGCCCAACTTATTTCCTTTTATCATTCTCCTGTCTCTTTATTTATTTTCATTAAACTTTATGTGCCAAAATAACCCCTCTAAATTTACTTAAACCATGACATATTTAGTCTTGCCATTGATTTATTTTACAGACCCATCTAGAAACGCATAGTAATCAAAAGAACTACGTTTGTGGACAATGCGGCAAGAAGTTTGCACAGCAAGGCAACCTCAAGACTCACTTGATTAGGCATACAGGCATCAAGAATATAGCTTGCCTTGTGTGCGATATGAGGTTCTATACCAAGGTATGTATTATGTAAAGCAGACGCGGAATCTACGCTAGGCGACCCGAATATGAATGGAGCACGTAATCAAGAATTCGGACTTGAGCAACAAACGGGTGTACTACGCCATACGAATACGCGCTTCCCTTGTAGTCTACGATTCAGAAAAATCTTAAAGTTGAGAGCCCATTTATTTTAAATAGCTTTATTTCCCTTCATGCTCACTTCACCTGAACTCACGGAGAGATGTTTACAGAAAAGACAGTCTGTTCCAGTTTGGCTTGCATACACGAAAATGAAAATTTTCTTGATTTTGTTAACCTTTTGAACGCCAGAGCGAAAACGCATCGGCGCACCTCCCACGCCAGGCCACAAATTCTGAGCAAATACCAACAAAAAAATAGGGGTTCCAAAATCCTATCAATAAGTTATCGAAAACCCATTAATCATTGCTTTTCGTCCCATATTTTGAAATGAAATATGACTCAATACATTATCCTTTTATTTAAATTAAATTCTTATTAAAAACCCTATTTCTTATCGTACTATCGTTAAAAAGCGGTTACAAAATTCTAAACTACGTAAAAGCAGACATTAAAACCACAAACGTATAAATCAAATATATAAGGTACATCACTAATCTCGTTAGGACGTCGTGCGCTGTCGGGAAGATCCCGACTCTGGCGTGGCTGGCACGACTTTTGACAACTTCGTCGCATACGAGTAGCGATGTGACATTGTGGGACAGAATAAATAATAATCATATAGGTAGTTTTTAACAAAAATTTACTCAATCTAAACTAAACTTTATATATAAAAATGATTTGTTGTTCGTTACTCTCGCTAAAACTCGAGAACGGCGGGGCCGATTTAAATAATTCTTTTTTTGTTAGTTTCGCCAGAATACAGGAAAGGTTTAAAAACAAAAAAAAAGGGTAAGTAGGTAGGGTAGGTAGAGTAGCCAGTTGACGGGAGCGAAGCCGAGCGGATCAGCTAGTAATATTATATAAAGCTGAAAAGTTTGTTTGTTTGTTTACTTGAACGCGCTAATCTCAGGATCGCTTACTGTACCGGACGGGCGTGATCGACTGGAGCGGGGTTGTGATGGGGTAGGTCTATCCTTTTTCTTCTCCTCCGAAGTGAACTGTGACCGACCGACGGCGTCCAGCCGCGCTGACGTCCTGTACCGGAAACTAAGGCTCTTCCGCACCTAACGTACAACGTTCTTCTATCTTGCCAAGTACTTGCTGTCTTCGGGGTAGATTGGGGTGCAGGGTGAATGCTTACCAGGGTTAAATAATAGGCAGGAATTTGACAACACTGCAGCTAATGGTTTAAGGGCAAAGTCGCGAGTACTGTGATTCTATTTATAGATTCTAGGGTTTCTTCTGCCGGTGACTACGAATTAGCTATTTTTTACCATTTACTAAGGTACGAGGTTACTTTACCGTAACGAGGCCCAAAAACCACTAACTGCTTCAGTTTATTTTAACTGTGAATTTTAACTATAGTTCTAGAACATTTTTGGCTATATCTAGGTCTATTCTAGGTCTGGATAGGGGTTGACGCACCTCTATTCAAATTCCCCGAAATTCCCCGTCGAACGGGGTGGAAATCAACCCTTCAACCCTGCCCACTAGTGGGCTTGTTGCATTTAACTATCGAAAATATCACAAGTTTTGAGCTTGCTTACTATTTAGGGTTGATTCCCCGGAAAACTGTGCCCCATGGGCTATGAAACTATCTATATTCGGGTAGGTGCATCATCCCTCCATCCAGCTACACAACTTACCAAGCCACCCCTCCAAGGGTGGAGGTACTATAGGTCAGGAACCCGGGAGAGGATAAAAAACTACGTTTATCTTCTTATCTATTTTGTGGCTTTATGCCTTGCCTGACCATGAAGATGTGTACATATCTGGATAGGGCTGAGTGCCAGCTTTCCAGTGCCTATGGTTTAAGACCTAAATTCCTAGATGCCCTAAAAACTTAGCACTGAAGGTGCGTGTACATGGTGGTTTTCTTCAACCACCCTACTATGATTGAATGTGAAAAGACTATTTTGTGTATACCTTCGATTAGGCTGATTTCCATCAGCCAATCAGAACACGCCCTCAGGGTGCTATCGGGAAATGTGTAAGGGAAATGTGTAGCCCTACCTATTGACTATAATTTTCTTTGAAAATATGTTTTCCCCAGAACATCTTTTACGTGTTTGGGGAAAACGACAAACATATGATTTTAAATTGATTACATAGCTTACAAACTATCACTATGCAAGTACATAAGCTTCTAAATTCAGTACATAGGCCTACGACTATAGGTACATAGGTACTATCTATGCGAGTTACACAATGTTAAATGCGTCTCCGCGAACATTTCTATTACTATTTAAGTATATAAGCTCCTAACTTAAAAAACATATGAGCTTACGAATATAAGTACATAAGGCTGTTTATGCGAGTTATATAAATCAAAATGCTCCGTCGCGAACACTTACCATCAGGTGAGATGGTGGTCAAGCGCGTGCCTATTAATAGAAAAAAAAAAACTCCAGGTCCAATTTGAAAAATTCTTTAAGTGTTAGATAGCCCTTTCATCGAGGAAGGCTATAGGCTATATATCATCACGCTAAGACCAATAGGAGCGGAGCAGTAATGAAAATTGTGACGCAGACGAAGTTGCGTGGGTCAACTAATTTACTTATAATTAGTCTGAGCCATCATAGCTTGGCAAACTTGTGTCATCTAACTTCTTCTGCTGTCGCACTTTTATTATACCGTTCAAATAATTCAAATAAGTTACTGATCTTCGCTTCTGTTCTGGCACTCGATCTCAATCCAGAATATTCAGATATGAATGGTTGTCATTAAAAAATAATTGTGAAGAGAGAAAAAAATTATTGCACAAATTTGAAATATTAGTTACCTTACTTATCCATCACTAGCTGTCGTGTCTTGCCGACTGTGGCGTGGGGAAGGGCCCTTTTTACGGATTTATATTAGCAATTTTTGATGATTGTTTTTTCTAGTAAAATTTTACAATATATATAATTAATTTCGTTTTAAATAATAGGAAAAAGAAACTTTATTTAGTATATTTTTTTTTGTATTAAAAAAATGTCGTTTTCTTGTCGGCTAAACCCGACGGTGGCGTGTTGGGCACGATTTCGTTTGTCGGCTATAGCCGACCGTGGCGCTCAAATGGTTAAAAATGGCCTAAAGTTTTGGCGTCGGTTTTGGTAAAGTCAAAATAACGGTTTATCTAATCAGCAAGCTTTTGTCCCGTTTGATTGTAGCAAGAATTCATGGGCGCCGGGAGGGGTGTGCTAGGCCGTGCACTTGCACCTTTCAATAAAACATATGAAAACATTAATAAATGAATTTATACTAAAAAAATTATCGACGAGCGGATTTTTTTTAACCTGATCTCACCGTCGCCCTTTTACTACCGGAATACCAGACGTACTGCAGGGTAGTTACCATCCATACTTGGTCGATATCCCGACTAGTGGTACCCAGCGCTTCTCTTACATATTTATTATGCGCACAGCTAAAGTGTGGAACTCTCTGCTCTGCCAGCGTCTGTGTTCCCACCCACATATAACCCGTCTGCCTTCAAAGCAAGAGTGAACAACAGGCACCTTCTGGGCACGCTCACTCCATCATTGACCTCATCGATCGCTTTTCATCAGGCGTGATTGTGGTCAAGACCAAATAAAATATTTATTTTTTTTTAAAAGACCTGGTAAATCCTAGGTACTACGAGCTCCCTCTCGTAGTCTCGTTCGGCCTTGCATATTCTTTAGTTTTTAAGAGTTGTTTGATTTTTTTATTGTTTCAGGGTGACCTCTTCAAGCACATGCGGTCTCATTCTACAGAGAAACCATACTCGTGCCCATACTGTGATAAGAAGTTCAAAAGCCAGAGTTTTAAAGTTCAGCACATGAGAACTCACACAGGTTTGTTGTTTTATCTACCCCTCTTTTACCTACACTAGCTTTTAGGAATTTCGGCAGTGTAGGGAAGCTACATGCCAAATTTCACCTTCTTAAGACCAGTAGTTTCGGCTGTGCGTTGTTTGTCAGTCACTCCCTTAGTAACTGAAGAATTTATGTGTATATTAGGACTAGCTTTGGCCCGCGACTTCATACGCGCATAGCCCGTTTTTCCCGTTCCCGTTGGAAATTCGGCAAATCCTCTTATAGTGCTCCTCTGCACTCCCCAAGGAAGCTACTTAACAAATTTCAGCTTTCTACGACCAGCATGTCTATTCTTCTGTAAGTAACCATTTCGATATCGAGCTTCACCTGAGTGAGATAGCTCACAAAGTGAACTTTATTGCACACAGCATAGAGGTCTTATATGTTTATACTCACCTCGGATTCCACTGTCGAGACACGTAAATGTTGTTACAGAATAGGGGTACAGCAATTTCGGCTGTGCGTTGTCTGACAGTCAGTCACTCAGTAGCGGAAGAATTTTATACATATTGTGATTGATTAACGCTGAATTGAATAAGATAAGAGTTTTCATTGTGAACACATGTATTGTGACTGTTTTCGGAGTCTTTGAGAAGAATATTTCTCAAAGAGAATATCGTCTTATCTATTATACTAATATATAAAGCTGAAGAGTTTGTTTGTTTGCTTGAACGCGCTAATCTCAGGAACTGCTTTTCCGATTTGAAAAAATCTTTCAGTGTTAGATAGCCCATTTACGAAGGAAGGCGTTTATATATACCGTATAATAGGAGCGGAGCATACGAAGTTGCGCGGGTCTACTAGTAGACTATATGATGTAATCTTTACTTCATTTCAGGTGAACGGCCCTACGGCTGCGACCTTTGCCCCAAGCGCTTCATGTCTCGCAAAGACTTACGGAACCACAGAATGATACACACAGGAGAAAAGCCCCACAAATGCGTGCTGTGCGACCAAGCGTTCATACAGAAGTGCGCTCTGAACAGACATATGAAAGGACACATGCAGAAGGATGCAGAGAATGTAGACAAACCACAGAATATACTGCTAAGGGCTAGGTTACAAGGGAGTGTAGCAGAGTATTCTCAATGGAATATGATGTCTGATGAAGATCTTCAGAAGTAAAGGTGTGAAATAAATTGCTAAGCTACAAGTACCTGTAAATTCATTTCTGCAATAAGTCTTATATTATCTTTTCGATATTGATTGGTAGAAGCTTTTTTTCTACTTGATTTTTTGTATAACGGAGGGAGTCAACTGAAAAAAAAAAAATTCAAGGTGGAATATTGAAGTCAGCACTGACGTGACAGCGTTGTACTGACTCCAAATAAATTTACACTCGGTAAATATTGGGTCAGCACTAACATGTCTCGATTATGGAGTCTGTTACTTACCCTGTGTAAATCAGGCCTAACTTTGAATGTGTAGGTAAATACTTTGAATTTAGAAACGATTGAAAGACTTCTCAAGTATACGTTTGAGCGCTGGGCGTGATAGTGAGTCAAACTGAAAGATATATTATTGTGATTCACCTGTAATTTGGTGGTGAATACTAGAGATCATTTTTATTGTTATGAAAGCATTGTGGTTTTAAAACCAGTGCTTCTTCATCTGGTGTCTATATTGTGGTGGTAGCTGAAGGCGGATCTTTAAGTCAAGAGTGATTAGGTTACTTCTAGGCAGGCGTGCTCCATCTTCGACCACATCATCGCTTACCATCATGTGAGATAGTGGTCAAACGCGTGCCTATCAATAGTAAAAAAAAAAGCTGGATGCTATGTACATAGCTGATTCGAAAGAGATTTAATTCTAAATGAATGTAAATGTTACCTTTGAGTGAGGCTTTGTTTGTGAATCGCAATATGGTATACCTAATTCTAATCAATGTATTAATATTGAATTTAATTTAAAGCACGTCCCACGCAACTATTCGCAAATAAATGTGCGCATAATAATCTAGTTCTTTCTTTTTCAAACTCCTGTTTTGCTGAAATCTTAACAAAACGAAAACAAATAATAAAATAGTTACCATTTATTTTTAATCTTCTCTACATGTTTATTAATTTGATACAAGTCATGAATCTGCACAGTTATTGCAGTGGCATTACAGTCGTGGCCACAACCAGTACTATTCCGAAGATCTGACTACCTTGGATGGAGACAAATTCATCTACAAAATGCCCAACATGATCACTTTAACTCTCAAATGTCAGTTGATTGTCGGCGCAGCTCTATCATGGACCTTCATATGCCTTTTGAGCGTCCCTCGTTGCGTGAACCTCTGTTCGCATAACGTGCACTTATGTGGCTTATCACCAGTATGTATCCTCACATGATCAGTGAGTCTCTTCCTCGACACAAACGCCTTTAAACAGAAACTGCATACAAATGGCCGCTCTCCAGAATGGAGACGCTTATGTTCTGTCAAAGTCGCATGTGTTGCATACGAGTTGTTACAAATCTCACACTTGTACAACTTGCTACCCTCATGTATGAGCAAGTGTTTGGCCAAGTTGTATTTGTCAGTGAAGGTATACGAACATACTTGACAAATGAACTTGCGCCCTGAATGCCGTCTTGTGACGTGTGATTGTAGGATCGTTTTCGTGAAGAACTTCTTTCCGCATTGATCGCATGTGAAACTTCGTTCTCTGTGCTCTTTGTGTGTTTCTAAGTGAGCCTGAAATGTATAAACATTAATTAATCTGAATACTTTTTCAAGCTGCAAATACTAGATGCCAGACTTTAAGTATTGTATCTCTCAAAAATGTTAACTTTATAAGGATTCAAAGTGGTTTAAAATAATGTGGGAAATTCTGCGGTTCAATTATGGTTTCTATATATTATACAAAATGGTGAAATACAAATAATAATATTGCAGCTTATGACCGAAATCGCTCTGATGGCTTGATTAGTCACAATGCGCGCTTGGCGCCTTTGCAAGTTGCCTAAAAATGCGATACGGCTCTTAAGAAACCCTTTACCATTTCATTGCTGTTTGTGTATGTGAGTTTATATTATGTTTGTAAGTGCACCCACGATACAGGAGAAATTCTTTTTTTAAATAGTGTGTAGCAAGGTTTAAAAAAAAAATAGTTCCAAGATTGTTTCTTTAGATTAATTTTCAAATTTACCCTCAAAACAACAGCGGAGGTGAGTCCTCTCCCACAAACATCACACATGATCAGCTTCCGGTTCCCGTGGACCTTCTCATGCATCTTCAGCGTCTGCCGGCTCTTGAAGATCTTCCCACACGTGGGGCACTTCAGACTCTCCAAGCTCACTTGAGTATGTTCACTCTCCTTGTGTCGCTTCAGACCACTCCATGTGACAAAGGTTTTGTTGCATGGGGAGCAGTGGATTGTTGCCTGAGAAGAGGTAAATTGCAAAACTGTATGGCAACCTTGAAAAAACAATAAACTTCAACAAATTTTTAGGCATTATTTTGGCAGGAAAACCCCATTAATTAATCAAATTATATTCTTCTGGCTTCTTAATTGTGGCAATATATCATTGGTACCCTCCATGATAGAAAAACACTGAAGCTTACGCATTTAATTTAATCCTTGGATTTTAAAGAGCTATTCTGCCGTCATAAAAAAAAAGGATGTAGCAACTCAAAACGAAGTAACTAATTTTCGACATTAAGACAATGATTTAAGGTCTGAAAAAGCTTACTTCGTTTTGTGTTGATACGTCCTTTTTTAACCGACTTCTTCAAAAAGGAGGAGGTTCTATGTTCGGCTGTATGTATCTTCACCGTTTTCTCCGCCAATTCTGGACCGATTTAAAAAAAATCTTTTTTTATGTTAATACTAGTTGCCTCGCGCAACTACGTCTACTGCTCCTGTTAGTCTTAGCGTGATGATATATAGCCTATAGCCTTCCTCGATAAATGGACTATCTAACACTGAAAGAATTTTTCAAATCAGACCAGTAGTTCCTGAGATTAGCGCGTTCAAGCAAACAAACAAACTCTTCAGCTTTATATGTTAGTATAGATTATTAATTTTTTTTATATAATAGTTTAATCTTGAATTTATTTCTGCTTCTTTCCCATAAGTCAAGAAACTTCAGGGTTCATATTCTGTGCTGTGACAATACTTACTATTTTACCTTCATGCTCTAGCTTATGTGCCTCAAATCTTTCCTTGAAGTTGAACTTCTTTTGACAAATATCACAGGTGTAGATGAATTTCTTCCTCACTTTAGGTTTTATTATTTTGTGCTTTTTCAATTTTACCAGTTTCTTGACTTTTCTGGAAAATTGGGTGACATTAATTAACTCAGTAAGTCACTACTTACTACCTCTTTGTCTACAATTTGAATGTCAAAAACAAGATAAATACTACAAGATTTACAACTTAATTATACATCTAACAAACCTTTTCACATGTTTTTCTTCAAGTAATTCCTGAGTATCATGGTGGTCAACTTCATTTGTGTAATCTAAAAAATACATTGATTTATATTCAGCAAAAGCTAGTAATACTTTTCATACTTAATTTATGAATGAAAAACAGTTCAAACCAAAAGTAATTTTCATTTAGGTACTTGTATCAGGTACTATAGAGTGCCTGAGGCATCAGACCAATCCACTAGCTACAAGAAGTTAAAAAGATGGCAAGTCAACCAACTTTCCACCCACATGCTTATAGTCAAAAGTCTGATCGCAAGCAAAACAAAACAAAAACCAAATTACTTATTATATCATTACACTAGTTGACCTGTTCTCTTATTGGTCTTAGCGTGATGATATAATATAGCTTTCCTCGATAAATGGGCTATCTAACACTGAAAGAATTTTTCATATCAGACCTGTAGATCTTGAGATTAGCGCGATCAAATAAACAAACTCTTCAGCTTTATATATTAGTATAGATATATTAGACACACATTACCATTTTCAATTTCCTCATCTTCAACTTTCACAGTCTCCTCAAGCATCTCAATCTTTATGTTGTCTTCTTGACTTTCATTTGAGTCACAGTCTGTTTTTATGTCAATTTCAACTTTAAAATCTTTTGCAAGATCCAGCAGTGTGGCCTGGGACTGTATACATATTTGCTTGAACTTAGAGTATTTGTTGAGAAGCTCATAACAGGAGTTACAGATGCCTCGGGGCAATTTTTCATCTTTGGATACCTGCAATGGCGATATTGAGAAGTGAATATTAGGTACTTGAAAACTTTAAATGTGTATGTAGGGACAGTGCGGAAACCATAATTGGTATTACACTGGGATAGGACACTAACTATGACGAAGAATCATGACTTTTTCCAAGTTAACAGACAGATTTGTTGCTGGGGAGTTTCTTGCACCACTTCGTCCTTACCAAAGCACTAGGAAGTGGTGACGGTGAGCGTTTTGGGGTACTATCTATTTAAGTGACGCATTAAGCCTATTATTTGAATTAAACTTTTTTTTTTTATCATAAGTACAATGGAAACTGAAAATTTATCTCCGATAAAAGATGAAACTTCTTGAATCACTCTATCTTAGGTACAACGACAACTATAATTTCTCACCTGGACAGACGTACAAAAGCTGTAAGTATCCGGAGAAATGTTCTCAAATATAAAATAAGTAAACGATGACTGTGTTGTGAGACATGCTCGGCATACTCGGTTATTCATATTGGTAATGAAGACCATTATTGCAGTGGTGTTACTGACAAAATGTTACATTCAGAATTATTTATTTAGCTGAAAAACATTATATTTGTAACTTTACGTAGTTTCAAAGCAGACGACAACAATAAACAATGACAATTGACTTGACAATGACAGTTGACACATGTCCGCGATCTAACGGAATCTATCTCTTTCAGTCGAGAGTAGGTATCTGTATGATAGAAAAGGACAAAATCTTCATCATCATCATCCGTATCATCATATAGATTTTAATTCAATTGGTCCGTCTATTTTGACACTAGCTTAGCGTTTATAAAGAATGCTTCAAGACTCGGTTTCATGTGAGAAATCTCTTTCACTAGTTAGTTCTTACTAGATTTTTATAGATCAATCAGCATTCCTTCGCATATCTGTTAGCACTTAATTTTAATTAAACCGCAAAATCAAAACCCTGTGACAAACAAGTACCTACTTGGAAAACAGTATGAATAGAATACTCTTTATTATGTACACCATATAAGTTGGGTTGGGTTAGCGGCGTGATGGACTCGAATGCTCTCATTTTATTATTATATTCTTTGACTCAATGCTTATTTACCAGCTCAGAAAATTATATTTTATCGTATAGGTAGCACAGCAGCCGAGAAATTCAAGTTTATTTTTAGGTGGCACCAACATCATCATAATCGGCAGCATAAGTTTCTACGTAGGTAGGTACTTATTAGAAAACGTGGCTCACTTTCACAGGCATCCAAACCAATTCAGCAATTTAGCCTCTCAGTCCGCTGCTGGATATAAACCTTTCTAAAGTTCCGCAGTTTCTTCAAAAGGATTATTTTAGCTCAATTATATTTCTGAATACTTCTCCAGTTTGTTCACAATTTCACAGGTTTTAATGATTCTGACCGGAATATAAACCGGAAACAAAGAAGGTTTCCTACTTATCTAAAATAAAGTAGCCTGTATAAGTTATTCCTTTTATAACATTAGCTATCTGCCAGTGAAAGCGTTTCGTCAAATCGGTCCAGCCTTCTCGGAGATAATAAGGACAGACTGATAAGAATTGGTTCTAAACACCTAAGCGGAATCGCTAACACCACGGGTAGCGAAACTTCCTTCAGAAACTATTTAACGCGTCGCCACCTTCCACGCGGAACCACTTCTTCAAATCAAACTACGAGATACTCTCTCTGGGCGATGTGCTGTGCGGCGATACTATTTTCGCTCGTTTCGTAGCGAAACGGGCGAAAATGGTATAAAATAGATAGACTTTGTCTCTGTTATCTCTGACATAGACTTGAGTCAAGAGCAAAACCATAACAAATAAAAAAAGAAACTTCATACAAAATACCAGGCGGGATACCGTGCACTCTGAAGCTCTTAATTGTTGATTTTGATTTAGGAAAATTAAACAAGATTGAGGACTTAAAATAATTTATATTAATTTTCATTCATTACATTACATACATACTAAATTATAATGGAATATTTATTATCCTTACAAATTACTTATTGACTTACAGTAAGAGTTTCACTAATCCACCAGCCAGACTAATAAATACCGTAAAGTTATTGAAATATTTAAGAAGAAGAAAACAAGATAATTAAATTAAGCATTTGAGAATGTACTTATTTAATAAGAGATTAAGAAGAAAGAAGAAGAAGAAGGAGAAAAGATCTAATTTATTAAGAATATAATGTAGGAAGTGAAGTGGTGGAGTAGCTGTGGGCAGATTGTGACTGATAGCTGGATGTGATGGATTAGTGCAACTCTACTGTACAATTACCTTTTTTAATAAAATTACATTAACTGATTATTATTCAATGGATCTGAGGTACCCTGAATTTTTAGACGTTGCTTTTTTAATACTGTTAAGAGCATTTCTTGCGTTTCTAATGCAACCGATAAGGGCAAAGTTCTTAGCTGTTCAGCAACATTTCTACCGAAATGGTGAAATTCATCCTCAAAAGGCAACTGATGTGGCTGCAAGTCTGGTGGTGAGGTATCATGAGTTATAACTTCATCATTTTGTTCCAGAAGTTCTAATTTAGGTTTTATGTCAGGTATTTCTTCTGGTGAAATCTCCATGTCGTAGTTATGTGATTCATTAATACTATCATTATAACTGCTGTCATTTTCTGTCTCCCACTCTGATGTATTGGAGTCCTGAAATTTATTTTATGTTAATTTTGTTTAATAGCACTCTGTCTTGTCAGTATAATAAGGCAGACTCACAATAAAAAATACATTAGTGTATTAATTTCATTACAATAAACGAAATTAGTAGTCTTTAAGTCAAGAGTGAATAGGTAACTTCTAGGCAAGCATGCTCCATCTTCGACCACATCATCGCTTACCATCAGGTGAGATGGTGGCCAAGCGCGTGCCTATTATTAGTAAAAAAAAAAAAATAGAATTTACGTCACCTGTGAATCGTGTGCATTTGACGTATCTTTTTGAAGAACTTGTAACATTCTTAAAGTGATTTCGTTACAATCTTCAGCATTACACATTATAGGATCCTTGCCATCATTGCTTTGTCTCCATTTAACACTTTTCCTCTTTAATTTTGCCTTCATATCAATTAGATACTGAAAAGTAAAAAAAAAATCTAAGTGAATAGATTTCCAAAGAATATAGGACACGAATTTTTTATTTTTTCACATAAACAATAATTGAAGACGATTGTAACTTTGGGCTGCAAAACTTGCGTGGCGTCGATTGTTGTCCCGATATTATACTTTTTACTTAGACAACCATTCGTGAACTTTGATGTGCTTTATTTTTATCAATTTTTATTGAAGCATACTTTGTAAAATTGTTTCCAGTTTGGTTAGGACATTGCAGACTTGAGTCACCTGATTGTCTGCTGAAAAGATGATTCCGTGCTTCGGAAGGCACGTATAAGACGGTTCTCGCAGTTTCAACCCTAGAGGGTTGTCAACTACTGAACCGGACTTGCACGTATAAGACGGTGGTCCCGGCCGCCAAATAAACCATATCCGAGGCCCTTGAGGCGGTTTAGAAACTCTGACACCAGGGTGTGTGGGGGTCGTTAGACTTTACTACCCACACGATAAGAAGAAAATCTCAGTTGCTTGGCATTTTTCACAAACTATCATTATGCTGTTTGTTATTCTTAAAAACATGCGTAGAGAAATGTAACTCTGAAGCCTGCGTCAGCTGCAAGGAGGTCATGAGAGATTGATGTAAAAAAAAAATGTAATAATTTCCTTCTTCCTAGCCTTTTCCCACTTTAGGTGGGGTCAGCTCTTGTAAAGATTAGCGCCTGCGTGGTTCGTTACTAATCTTAGGGTTGGTTGTTATTAGGTTGATATGGTTTGGAGGTTGGTGCACGATCACCGATTCAATGATACGAAAGAATATGGTTTTAAGCTATATTGAATAATACAGTTTATGATGATTATAAATTGGTAAATCTAAGCTAAATTAGCATTAAGGTGCTTTGATTTGAGTAGCGCGATTGGTAGTTGAGCACGTACTAGCTGGTAATAGTTGCGATACATGCATTTAAGGAAAAGCACGCAGCTAAAACTGCTGAGCTGTTCGGTTGCAAATATTGTACCGAATAGCTCTCCTAATTTTACGAGCGGGACGTTCGACGCAAGTCGTTCTGTCGGGGGTAGTCGGGTCAGGCAGTTAATTATAACAATTAAGACAAAACCTGAACGATTTTTTATGTCTTAAGATCTTTACCTTTCCCCAAGATCTGTGATCTCTTGGTGGACCAACAGCGTTGAGAAATGGTGTAACTTTCTTCCATTTTTTCTGAACTTCTTCGAAAGATTTTGGCGAGCGACTGTACCCTTTTACAATTTCAGGATTCTCTTCAAAAAAATCGCATAGAATACTGGCTTGTTCTGCTGTTACCCTCTTGTTCGGTTCTAAGGAAAAAATAACTTTGTTGTTTTACTGTGTTAAATAAAGGAACATTTTTCGTGGGGTTACCTTTGCGCTTATAAAATGGGCAGAGTAGTTAATTAATGAACAGGAAATTATGTGGTTTGATTGCCATCATGGTTTAAAAAAGAAACCATTGCCCCATACTAGGACTTTCTCCTGTATCATGGGTGCATTTACAAGCATACAGTCACCTACGCAAACAGCCAGACCCGGACGGCGGAAAACTATCTGTATGCCATACAAATATATTTTCCGTGCCGGAATCGAACCTACGACACGCGGAGCAGCAGTAATAGCTCAACCAGTGCCCCAATCGAGTCGTCATAAGCTGGTATGGTTGTTTCAATTTAATTTGACTTTGTATTTATTGTTCTCCAGCGCGGCTCGTGCATGAGTTTTCATTCGACGTATTATACCTGTCGGGTTTCATAAAATACCTATTAAAAGCGGAACTAAAAACCGGCCAAGTGCGAGTCGGACTCGCACACGAAGGGTTCAGTACCACAAACCTTAATTTTTATTATTTGTTGTTATAGGCAATAGAGATACACAAACGTGAAAATTTCAACTGTCTACCTATTACGATTATTGAGATACGGCCTGCTGACAAACAGACGGACGGACAGCGGAGGCTTAGTAGGTAATAGGGTTCCGTTGGTTACCCTTCGGGTACGGAACCCTAAAAATGGAATTAAAAATGTTCTTAAAAAATATACCTTTTTTTTTACTACAATTACTCACCCTTTGTTGGGAAACCGGTGCTAGTAGATGCAACAGAAGATTCACCAAAGTCCATTTCAGTTTCTCGATTTTGTGTTGAACAACCTGGCTGTGAACTGTCTAGGCCAGTGTTTGTATTACTTCGTAGTGTTGATTCTGTGTTGTTTTTCATTTCTAACTGAAACAAAACAAAATCAGGAATATAACTATTTCATAGTATCTATAATATGTTGCAGAGAGTTGCGATTATTTGCCTGTCGTCCAAATTTTGTTTAATCAAATATCTCGATATTTTGTTACACTAAGCCGCTGTTGTAGTTTTAACAACGACGTTAAACATATAACAGCTCCTTAGTGTACATAACTACGTTTTTCATACATCTGCTTATATAAATCACCACTATTCCATTTCACCCGGGTTTTGATTGAATAATTTGAACAAAAAGCGGTCATTGTGACATTTTGAAAGTTTTTTAAAAGTTTTTAATAGTAAGATATATACCCTCGCGGACTTTTTTGTAGATATTGATGTCTTTCATAAAATATATAGTTTCCGCAGCGTACGCGATATAGGGATCTTTTTTGGTATTTTTTTCACACCTTGGGTTACATTACCGAAGTTTTCATACGGATCCCAAACTTTTTTGAAAATATTCTACATATAGCATATGTTCATTAGTGATAATGTAAGATTTTAACAGTGAAATAATTTTTAGAATCGGTCCAGTAGTTTCGGAGCCTATTCAATTCAAACAAACAAATCTTTCCTCTTTATAATATTAGTGTAGATAATTTAATTATATCCTTTAGATCCGCTGAATTACGTAATGTAGCAGTTGAACTGGCCGCCTTAAACCTACTTTCTAGTTGGTAAAGTTAATTTCAAAGACTAAGAAAAAATAATCAATATTTATTGTACTTTTAATTTTTGCGAACAAATTTTCGCGTTGGGATCGGTTATTGGACGCGAACCAAAGGGTACGAATGGCGATCACGAACTTACTGTTTACACCATAGAAATATAAAAAAGGTTTACACATTCGCCTGCATTCAGTTGACAGCTAGCGCCCGACTCTCAACAGGACATGTAGACAAAATGAAGGGAGTGAATTGCGAATTTTAGAATTCCTAGAACTTTATCAAAAGGAAGTCTCTTTTTTTTTTCTCAATTATTTTCATGTCCTCCATGTTCGTGTCAATGTGAATGCCAAAATAATTCACCTAACGAATGTGTGAACAGTAGTTCGCGGCGTGCCGTCGCGAACTTCTGATTCATTCTAGTCGTATACGAATGTTTCGTCAAATGTTCGTCGAGTGACGAGGCGAACGGCGAACACGATTGTGTAAATGCGGTAAGACAGCAAGGTACCCTCATTCAATTTGTGAGTAACACATAAACAATTAAGAATCGAACCACTGACTGTGTGAATGTGTTAGCTTAGGTTTATGATATTCAGCTGAAGTAAGCCAATTTGTGAAACAAATTGCCTTTTCATCATTTGTTACCTTCATGAGTCTTTAACGCATGTGTTGAACAGTTTACGCTTTATACTCATTTCTTTATTTTTGAACACCTCTTGCAGGCTCCAGAACTGTTTCCAGGCATTTGCTATGCACTTATCAATTTCATTCGAGGTTGCATCTGTAGTGGAAATTATTTGGCCCAAATAAATATATTCTTTTACATACTCAATTTCGTTCTTGCACCCCATTTGTAATGACCTTGGTCTTTACCGTTTTCATGCTTAGTCCTACCTTGCGGCTCTCTCTTTATAGGTCATTTAACATTATCTGAAGCTCTTCCTTCGATGTTGTTGAGATTAACACAAGGTCATCTGCGAACCTCAGGTGAGACAGATTCTCGCCATTGATTGTTAGCCCATGTTTGTCCCAAGCTCAAATAGGTACAATAAAAATAAATAAAATCTAACAATATGTTTTACTCAACTCACTCCAAAATCCCTTAAATTAAAACCCTTTTACAGGAAAGAATTTTTTTATAGGTGACACTAAAACCCATTCAAATAGAAAGAAAAGCGTTTAAGGAATCATTGCTTGAGTTTACAAACCAATTTATAGTAAGGGTTCTTGTATGGGCTTAATAGCACATTAATGTTAAGTAATTACTGAATTTAGTACATGTCATTTTCTGTAAAATAAAACAAAAAAGATAATTTGCGGAACCCAATTGCAGGTACAGTGCTGTGCAATTTTTGGTCATAAATATGGCATAAAACAGTAAGTAATGTTAAACTTACTTGAGAGTTATCAAATAAGATGTCAGAGTCATGTTTAGTTGAGTCCGGTACATCACTACGGTCATCAGGGACACTGGGGGCTCTAGGGGCTCTAGGGTCACTAGGGACAGCAAATATGTTTAATCTCTTCTTAGAACCGGTTGTATAGCAGGATTTATCGAAGTGTTTACTGCATATCATCTTGTGTTGAAAATGCAACTCTTGTAATTTCTCAGGTGGCCAGTCTTGGTCTGGATAACAGTAATTAGCCCATGCCCATGACCTGGAATTATTGAATGAAAAAGTAATTTTGACTGAATCAAGCTGATGATTATACTGAAATGTTTACTGAGTTAGTTCTAGATTTGTTCTATGACCTCCACCTACATATATTTATCTCAAATTTCATCTGAATTTGTGCATGATAGAGTGACAAAAAATATTAACAATTATACACAAGCTTTTTATTAATATATTATAGTAAGTCTTTATAATGTGCACATATTTTACAATAATCGTTATTCTCAAAAAGACGCCCCCATTACCTACCGTTTTTATTACTTTAGGTTATTCTTCATCATATTAGCTACACAATAGTCTTTTTGAGAAATATTACGATTAATGTAAAAATGTATGAAAAAAAAAAACATATTCATGCTAAAAAAACATATTTATTTTTAATTGAGGGTAGTTTTTATCCCACTATTTAAATTTTTATGAGGATGTATAATTACTTCCGATCATTATGGAATTTGTTTCATTGCAATAGATCATTTAGTTTAAAAGTTACACTGAGGTCAGTTGTATTAATTTTTTTTTAAATTCCATAAAAATATAAAAAAATGAATGTTATTTGTTGATAAAATTAACCATAGATTCCCTCATTTTTATTTGTGTGCATTATAAAGACTCACACTATATAAAAATAATTGCTATTGCAATAACAGTCTTGCTAAAACTCAAATGTTAGCTATCCTTCTTAAATGTACAATTCATCAGAAAGCTTAGTCACTCAAAAGGCAATGGAGAGGGGGCTATGCTTGTAGTTTCCTTGCATGAACAAAACAGGAATAATGATATCCGAAAGAGAACCAACGTTAAGGAAGGATTGGGTCAGTGGGTCCTCTTAAGGGTTGCCAAACCGAAGTGGCAGTGGGCAGGGCACATTGCTCACAGAATAGATGCTGGTTGGGGCCGAAAACTTCTGAAGGCAGCCACATACCGAAAGACGCATTGGGAAGCCTCCTACAAGGTGGATCGATGACCAGGTGAGGGTCACAGGTAGCCAATAGATGTGAGGTGCACAGGACCGGTTGTTGTGGCGACACTTGGAGGAGGCCTATGTCCAGCAGTGGACGTCTTTTGGCTGATATGCTGATGTGGAAGTCCAGGGAAGGCGTAAAAAAAAACGAAAAGTGGGTAGGTAGGTTGTGTAGGTAGAAAGACAATGTCATCGGAAAAGAAAGGTTCACTTGCCTGAATCTTTCACTAAAAACAAAATTAAATATAATGAGATCTTTTAAATAACTGGTAAGTGCACCTCTGCCTCTTTGATGGTATATTTATAAAATAATCATTTAGGTACCTTTCCATTCCATATTTACCGGGTAAAGGAAATCTGTGGAAAACCAGGTTCTTATCTTCTGTGGCATAAACGTTACACTTAGCACACTTCTTTCGAACATATTCTTTAGTAGGTCCTAGCATTTTACAGAGCCTCCCTTAAAATGGCGGCAATGCGGTAACCAACTCAAAACGTATTTATTTTTGTAGATGTTAGCTTTTATAGACTTTTTTATCAAACAAGTTTATCGAGTATCGACAAACGCTTTATTTATATACCTACTCTTGGCTAACTACCTGTCAATGTCATGTCAACCTCAACTGTCATGTCATTGTCATTTCGTGGGTAACAAGGTCACGTTCAGTTTTGAAGTTTTTGTGAAACTCGCCCAGGCCCAAATATGTACATATTTTATTCGCATCAAATGTAACTACATTTGATGCGAATAAAATATGTACATATTAGGATGTTACATATCGTATTACGTTACGACGCTAACCAACGCGACACCGCAGTATCGCGTTTGTTTGACTGGCAGCTCATAAAACATGAAAGTAATGAATTTTTAATGACATGGTCCATAACAATAGGGAAGATGCAAATACAGAATTTATGAGAATTTTGTCAGTAAAATTATAAAAAAGTATAAAACAAAGGCCATTGCAACGTTTTTATTTTGGTTTATATCGGTTTTTACCAAAAATAATGAATTAAAGTAACGTGAAACCGAACGTATCTAAAAACAACAATCAGCGTCTAGTGACGTATCTGCTGTTATGCCAACGAAAAGGCAACCTTATGTCTTTGAGTTAGGACAGTTCTTGACCAGTGATAGACACGAGTGACGTCATCATCCGTTTTCGCGCGAACCTTTAAACTGTCGGTTTCAAAACGCAATTTTCATTTCTTATTTATGTGGTGGTCTATTCCAGTCTATTCTAGATGGAGTTCTTCAAAAATGGAAATATTGCATGTTCCCTATTGAGCCGGCAACTGTCAAAGTGGCGCTAATAGCGCACAGACCAATAACAAAGCAGTTTTTGATGAAAAGATGGGTAAATACTTAGGTGTGAATTAAAAATAATTACTTTCTGTTTTATGAGATCGTCAAAAACTATTTCCTCTTATTTGTATGAATCCAAACCTACATGCATCACATAACCTATTATGTAAGATAATGCGAATTCGATTTTATAAACCTTAGAAGGAAACAGACAGCCTACAATACACAAAAGACAAGGGTTTGTGTAGCGGTGGGGCCATCTGAGATCAGCTTTCACTTGCCAACCCCATTAGCGACACCCGCAACATTAATTTAGAGCAAAACTAATTACTGAGGTACAAATGGTTTTGGGGTAAAAAATAATTAAAAAGAATTTATTTATGGTACCTAAGTAATTAAATCCTCTAAAAGTATTTTACTTTGATAAACCTAATCACGGCACAATGAGACACCTTTTATTCTTTTATAGCACAATAAGACGAAAGTGAGTCTTGTGAATCTCTAGGCGCTACTGCGACGGCGAGCAGTTAATTGCTTTGTGGCAATTTCGGACTATTCGAGAACAACCTTTCCGCCATTAATTATTTTGGTGTAACTTTAACTATTACGCAGCGCATGTACAGAAATATCTTCATTCTAGTGTGAAGTTTACTGTCAAACAATGTTTGTAAATTTTACCTTTCCAGATAATCTCTATTCCTATTGGTGAACTGTAAGAAAATCTGTACAGTTTTTGAAGTACCTAATTTCTGAGGTAAGCCCAAAAACACACAAACTCCTGGAAGTTAATTAATATGTAGCTCCTGGAAGAGAACTGCTGGTGCCATGCAAAACATTATTTTAGATAAAATAATATTGAAACACATTTACATACTTTTACATCTTTTCTTTATTACATCTTGTTGACAGTGAAACTTCGTTGGCAGAGCTCCAGTTGCTAGGAGTAGTCTCTTGCTAAAGCCCATTTTGTACTGAGTAAAGTTTGCAATATCTGTCTCCATCTGTAAAATAAAAATATTTGTTTGTGATATTGGCAAACAAAGTATAAGACTACTGTGAGAATGAATTGACCATGGTATCATAGAGTACCCGAGTCTTTTGATCTTTCTTATTCTTATTCAGATTTTACTTTATCAGATTATCTTTCCAGGGTCAGCCCGGGAAAGATAACTTGAGTAAAATTTTTAAATTTAATAATAAATAAGGCATGTGCAAAAATCTTTTGATTTAGTAGTAGTAGTAGTAGTGAGTGTTTCTAATTGAATAAGAAAAATATTGTTTCTTTTGTATGATGTTAGATTTTTTCTAGAGTCAAGAGCAAACCCATTACAAATACAAAAAAAAATTGCTTATTTTTCTAACGTTAATATTATGATAGTGGTAAGTTTTCGCTTTTATAACCCACAAAAGTTGATGAACAGTAGGATACATATAGAATTTGGTGAAAGTCGGAGCAGATGTGCTATCTACATGAACGTAATTTGTGAAAAGAATTAGTATCTTTTACTTACTGTCTTGTACCTATAATATTTCTATTATAGGTACAAGACAAAGAAAAATATTTATAGGAAGCATAAATTCCGTAGGGAATATCGACTTCCGTCGGCCCGTAGTGTATGAACTGTGTTTTGTAAATTTACCTCAAAATGATCCTCACAGAAAAATACTTGAGATTCAACCCCAATGTCATTCGGATTTCTACGAGCCAGCAGCAACCACTGTTTTCGCGCCTTAGCATGTCTCGGAACATTCACAAAAAGTTTTTCCGGAGTTTTTATGGATGTATTTGTACATTTTGGCACTACGCACCATTTATATACCATTGTTCTGTTGACTTCGAGTCTCGCACGCAAAGAGCTTAATAAATAATATAACTTCACGGCGAAAAATCGTCAGATAAGAGCTTGTTTAATGCCTTGTGACGTAACCAGATTGTTTTTAACGCTAACGCAACGTCAAAGCTGTCAAACTGATTTTTTTTTGGGTGTTTGTTGCTAGGATAGCTGTCAAACAGTTGAAAAGCGAGATATATAAATATATATTTTTTTTAATTATTCTTTATTTATAAGGGGTTTTTATCCACACGGATACGTCAACCCCATTGTACCCTATTATTTTGAAGTTGAAAATTAAGAAAAACACTGTAGTACTCCAACGATACTATGGTTACTACTACATAGGCCTGAAGTTTAAAACCTGCCTATTTTTCGAACTAGTACCTACCCAAAGACTACAATAGTATACGGGCAACTCGTACCTATAGCAGTGCAGAGAATGGACAATAGGTACGTATACCATGAGTTTTCTACATTAATATTATAAAGAGGAAAAATTCGTTTGTTTGTTTGAATTGAATAGGCTCCTAAACTACTTTACCGATTTGAAAAAAATTTTCACCATTATAATCATAGATATAATTATTATAAATCTATGATTATAATCCTACATTATCTCTGATAAACCTTATGATGAACATAGGCTATAGAATATTTTCAAAAAAGTTAGGGATCCGTATCAAAACTTCGATAATGTAACCCAAGGTGTGTAAAAAATACCAAAGAGAATATCGCGTACGCTGCGGAAACTATTGAAAATGGAGCAAAGTGATGTAATACAGTTTTTTAGAGGACATCAATAACTACAAAAAAGTCCGCATGAGTGTATATTTAACTGATATGGTTAAGTCACAATGACCGCGTTTTGTTCAAATTATTCAATCAAAATCCGGGTGAAATGGAACAGTGGTGATTTTAGTTTAGTGTCATGATATTAATCCTTATCTTATTCTTCTTCTAGAAGAATCCTTGTCTATTTAAATTGTCAAATAATTAAGGTTGGTTATGTACAAGAATCGGACCTTTCGTTTAAAAGTTATGATGGGTATAAAAATACTCTAAGTAAGAAAAATGTTGGAATTTGCACGAACTGCCGTCGTCGAACGTTTAGTCTAATAATAAGTAATTTACACGGGGAGATGAAGTTCGTTGAGTACTAACTAAACCCGCGCGAACGAAGTCGCGGGCGAAGTGCTAGTATCAATATATACTTGCTAGCGACTGTAGTTAAAAATGTATGAAAATTTAAAAAAACAAGTTTCATTATTTTTTTGAATTGTTGCTACAACTTGCTTGTTTGTTGGTTAACAACTTGGTTCAATTAGAAACTTGTTTTTTTAACAACAGTCGCTAGCGAGTATAGATTGATAAAACTCATGGTAGACGTACAGAACGATACTACAGAATTGATACCATAAAAGACACCTTCAAAACGATAACGTGGTTCAAAGTTTTGCAAACTTAAAAACCAAGGGGGTATGGGTATTTTTTAACAGACTACTTCAGAAAGTGGGTAAAGTTTGGTCATTATGTGTATGTATTGTCGCTATTTGTTAGTTGACAAGCCGTGCAGTTTGAAAATCGGCTAAGTACGAGTCGAACACGCACACGAAGGGTTCCGTAATTTTGTTAGTTGCGTAAAATGATTCGGCGGAATTCGGTTTTAACTAAAGCCCAACCCATTTTGCGTCGCCGTGTGGCAGCGTAATTTCCGCCGACTCATTTTACGCGACTCACAACTCACAAAATTACAAAAGCCTTTGGTGATTTTGAAAGTTAAATCAGTAAAGTTACTGGGATCTTATAACTAGTTGACACGCACAACTTCGTCTGCGTCACAATTTTCATAACTGCTGCACTCCTGTTGGTCTTAGTGTGATGATATATAGCCTATAGCCTTCAAGTAAACAAACTCTTCAGCTTTATATATTAGTATAGATAATTCCAGCAATAGGTAGATAAAAAAACACAACGTTAACAATACATATACTTTTATTGTAAATGATTTCTAACATAAATCTCATGATTAAAATCTCCAGTCAGGACTGTAATACTGTAACATACAATATATTCATTAGGAATGATTTACATCCACCACCTATCCATAAAGTACTTATAAAAATATTTCATTTACAATTTTATGCTTATTAAGTAACCTCACCCATAGACACCAAAAATTGATTGACATTTATCCATAATCAGAACCTACTTCTTTTTTTTTCAAGTCAGTTAAAAGCAACGCGTCACACTTGGCGTATTTGTTCAAATAATTGAGCTTGTCGATACAAAATGTACGTTATTTTCATTTACATACAGTTTATTTTCTAAAAAACTAATACTTCAACAAATATACCAAGGGTAGTGTTGCCATAAAATAAACTTGATAAGTTCATATCTCGATTTAAAAATAAATCGCATATCATTAGCTTACGTCTAGAGAGCGACCATAGATATAACTAATGTGTGGTATCACAGTTTCCCCTGCATGAAGGGTTTCAGGTACTTGTGGAAGCTCTGGTTGACGGGCTCGGCGTTGAGGGGGCTCTTGAGCGCTTCCTCCATCAGGCGCTCGTACACGCGCCCGTCGTACGCGCCCAGGGCGGAATGGAGAATCTGAAACATTTTTTTTTATCGAACCTCTCACATAAATGCATAATTTAGCTAGACTATTTGCAGCCAGTGCTAGTTCGATTTTTAACTAAACCATAGAAAAATACATAACGCAATGTTATAAAACATAAAATATCAAGCCAAAATTGGATCTCGAATTAATCGTAATAACAACTCTGATTAAATTTTTTTGCGTCAAGAAATTTATACGTTCAGTGTCAATGTATGGTCATAATTCGCTTGTAAAGTTGTATTGTTATGGTCTGATAGTTGCCCATTCAACCTCTTTTCACCCTAAGCACTCCTACGCACTGGCAGTTAGCCGCTTTTCCAGTTTAATATACAACCGCTTGTGATTATACGCACTTAACCGCTACAAAATAAATAATTGCGGCGGTTGAATGGAGAGCCGTAGCCCGCTTCGCGGCTAGCCGCCATCTAGTTTATACGCACTGGCTATTCCGTTCGCGGCGAGTCCCCGTTGATGGTATCATATAAACCTTTGAGTAATTCTTTGAATGACGAAACACGAATTGAAGAAGAATATATTTGTTTCGTGAAAAATTTATCTTCGTGCTTCTTTAATTCTTGAAAACAACTTGCGACCTGGCCAAATGCGTTGTATGTTTCTAGTAAAATATGAATCCACTATCCTTTTTAGGGTTCCGTAGCCAAATGGCAAAAAACTGAACCCTTATGAATTCGTCATGTCTGTCTGTCCGTCCGTCCGTATGTCACAGTCACTCTTCTCCGAAACTATAAGAACCATACTGTTGAAAATTGGTAAGTAGATGTATTCTGTGACCCGCATTAAGATTTTCACACAAAAAGAGAAAAAAAGAACATTAAATTTTTGGGGTTCCCCATACTTAGAACTGAAACTAGGTCTTCACGAATGATATTGAAGTTTCTAATATATTTTTTTCTAAATTGAATAGTTACACACACTTTCAAAGTGGTAATATGTGCCCCCCCCCCCCCGTAACTTTTAAAATAAGAGAATGATAAAACTAAAAAAATATATGATGTACATTACGATGCAAACTTTCACCTATAATTGGTTTGAACGAGATCTAGTGAGTAGTTTTTTTTAATACGTCATAAATCGGAAACCGCAATTTACCTTTCATTCAGTCAACTCAAATATAAAAAAAAGGTTTATGGTACGGAACCCTTCATGTGAGAGTCCTACTCGCACTTGGCCCGTTTTTATTATTCTTACTCATTTTCGAGAATAAAAATAGATAACACAAGCTACCTCGACGGCGTCCATCGCGGTTGGCTGCCATAACGCCGCCTAGGCGGCTTTACCGCTAGTGAGTAGGAGCGCTAAACCGCTTTTTTTTTTTTTTTTTTTTAGGATTGGAAATCATCAAAACCCATCCGTGTTTCTCATAATGCCCTTTGCGTTCCAGGGTACGGTGCCCTTTCGAACGAAGTCCGCAGCCCCAGCGCTAACCCTTAGGGGGTTAGCGCTGGGGCTATAACGTTAAAAGTGGGCTACGTACCTCGTCACGTAGGTCGAACGCGTCGACTAGGCCGACTGCGTTGGGTCGCAGCTTCGTCAACAGTTCTTCATACCAGTGTTGTAGCTTCTCAATGTCCCGCTCCGATATAGATGTAAACTGTTAGACAAAGAAAGAACATAGGATAGGTCGATTAAAGGTAGGGAAAAGTAATATGATTCATATTTATTGGTAGGGTAGGTCTGATTTTGTATGTCACTCTTGCTGTGGTGAAAATCTAAAGGGTTATTTTCAAATACCATTTTTTTTGCTGGCAACTGATAAATACAATCCCACCAAAAAAAAGTTGCTGTTTACTTCATTTTACCGAGTTGTACGAGAACCACAGATTTTTTGTTTGTAAATAATTAATTATTATAGTCTTATCTCTGGAAGTACCTACCTTGATCCGTTTACAAAAATCTTTCACTGTTACACCAAGCTAATAGCTACACCATTCCCAAAGCGATAGCTGCGCCGAATAGTAGAGCGCATAGAATATAATATGTTTTTTGGTATGCTAGCAACTTCTTTCGCGTGTAGTACTGCAATTTTCGAAGGGATCACAATTTTTTTTTTTCGAAAATAAATAATAGCCTATGTTACTTCTTGACAGTCTAACTTTACATTGGATTTGGAGTTTATTTGTTACAAACATAAAAAACTATTTTCTTTATAATATTAGTGAAGATTGTCTTCCACGCGGACAAACCCGGAGGCACAAGCTAGCTTCAGTATATCTACACTAATATTATAAAGAGGAACGATTTATTTGTTTGAATTAAATCCGAAACTACTGGACCGATTTGAAAAGTTATGGATCCGTATGAAAAAATCTTTATATGGCGTACGCTGCATAAACTATTGACAATAGAGCAAAGTTATGTTCAACAGTTTTATAGAGGACATCAATATCTACAAAAAAGTTCGCGATATATATCTAAATATTATGGTTAAGTCACAATAACCGCTTTTTGTTCAAATTATTCGATCAAAACCCGGGTGGAATGTATTAATGGTGATTTTGGTATCATGATATTAATCCATTTAAATAGTTTGGTAATTTAGGTTGGTTATATGTACATAAATTACAATTTAAATTATGCAAATCGGACCTTTGGTTTGAAAGTTACGACGGGTATAAAAATACTCGGTTGAGGCGGTTTAGAAACTCTGACACTCTGTGTGGTCGATAGACCTTACTGGCACACGATAAGAAGAAGAAGAGTCTATTAATAAGTAATTTACACGTTACTCTTTATAGAGGAAGGACTTATAGAGATGAGTTCGTGGAGTACCTACTAAACCCGAACGAAGTCGCAGGCGAAGTGCTAGTATTAGATATGGTACTGACCCTGAGCAGATCTCCCACTCGCTGCAGCGCCCAGTACACCACGTACAAGTCGACCAGTTGCAGCAACACTTCGCGCGAAGTGCTAGTATTAGATATGGTACTGACCCTGAGCAGATCTCCCACTCGCTGCAGCGCCCAGTACACCACGTACAAGTCGACCAGTTGCAGCAACACTTCGCGCGAAGTGCTAGTATTAGATATGGTACTGACCCTGAGCAGATCTCCCACTCGCTGCAGCGCCCAGTACACCACGTACAAGTCGACCAGTTGCAGCAACACTTCGCGCGAAGTGCTAGTATTAGATATGGTACTGACCCTGAGCAGATCTCCCACTCGCTGCAGCGCCCAGTACACCACGTACAAGTCGACCAGTTGCAGCAACACTTCGCGCGAAGTGCTAGTATTAGATATGGTACTGACCCTGAGCAGATCTCCCACTCGCTGCAGCGCCCAGTACACCACGTACAAGTCGACCAGTTGCAGCAACACTTCGCGCGAAGTGCTAGTATTAGATATGGTACTGACCCTGAGCAGATCTCCCACTCGCTGCAGCGCCCAGTACACCACGTACAAGTCGACCAGTTGCAGCAACACTTCGCGCGAAGTGCTAGTATTAGATATGGTACTGACCCTGAGCAGATCTCCCACTCGCTGCAGCGCCCAGTACACCACGTACAAGTCGACCAGTTGCAGCAACACTTCGCGCGAAGTGCTAGTATTAGATATGGTACTGACCCTGAGCAGATCTCCCACTCGCTGCAGCGCCCAGTACACCACGTACAAGTCGACCAGTTGCAGCAACACTTCGCGCGAAGTGCTAGTATTAGATATGGTACTGACCCTGAGCAGATCTCCCACTCGCTGCAGCGCCCAGTACACCACGTACAAGTCGACCAGTTGCAGCAACACTTCGCGCGAAGTGCTAGTATTAGATATGGTACTGACCCTGAGCAGATCTCCCACTCGCTGCAGCGCCCAGTACACCACGTACAAGTCGACCAGTTGCAGCAACACTTCGCGCGAAGTGCTAGTATTAGATATGGTACTGACCCTGAGCAGATCTCCCACTCGCTGCAGCGCCCAGTACACCACGTACAAGTCGACCAGTTGCAGCAACACTTCGCGCGAAGTGCTAGTATTAGATATGGTACTGACCCTGAGCAGATCTCCCACTCGCTGCAGCGCCCAGTACACCACGTACAAGTCGACCAGTTGCAGCAACACTTCGCGCGAAGTGCTAGTATTAGATATGGTACTGACCCTGAGCAGATCTCCCACTCGCTGCAGCGCCCAGTACACCACGTACAAGTCGACCAGTTGCAGCAACACTTCGCGCGAAGTGCTAGTATTAGATATGGTACTGACCCTGAGCAGATCTCCCACTCGCTGCAGCGCCCAGTACACCACGTACAAGTCGACCAGTTGCAGCAACACTTCGCGCGAAGTGCTAGTATTAGATATGGTACTGACCCTGAGCAGATCTCCCACTCGCTGCAGCGCCCAGTACACCACGTACAAGTCGACCAGTTGCAGCAACACTTCGCGCGAAGTGCTAGTATTAGATATGGTACTGACCCTGAGCAGATCTCCCACTCGCTGCAGCGCCCAGTACACCACGTACAAGTCGACCAGTTGCAGCAACACTTCGCGCGAAGTGCTAGTATTAGATATGGTACTGACCCTGAGCAGATCTCCCACTCGCTGCAGCGCCCAGTACACCACGTACAAGTCGACCAGTTGCAGCAACACTTCGCGCAGTTGTGGCGATGTGCTCTTTACTTGTCGCTCCGTCTCCTCGAAGTATGAGCTTAGGATAAACACGCGGCAGTGAGCCTGGACAGAAAAAATGTGGGTTAATGTCTAATTAACTTACTTTATTTTGGGCCGCGAATAAAAATGGCGGTTTTAAAGTTTTGATCTAGTAAAATATGTCAAATGGTCGCCGCAGAAGAAGACACCCGGGGCGTCGGGAGTCGCAGGGCGAGGGCGGAAGTAGAGCGTTGGGTGGCTCGCCATACGGACAGAACCAGCCGGCCGTTCTGTAAACATGTCCAAGTGAATGCTTCGGTGAAGTGATCACAAAGTCTGACGAAGTGAGCTTGTTACATTCTCGCGTAGCACCAGAGCCGCTGACCGCGCGTTAGCCTAATGACCGCGCATCGCGTCGGCGACACGAGGCGCCGCCGCAGCCCAACGTGATGAAGCCGCCACCGGACATCGCGGCCCTCGCGAAATCGTTACATTTGGCACAGCATCGGTCAACTGTCGACTAACTTAGCTCTTAATTAATATTCAGTTGCTTGCCATTTTTCACAAACATGCGTAGAGAAATGTACCTCTGAAGCTTGCGTCAGCTGCACGGAGGTCATGTTCCACGCGTCTTCGTAAGACAGCCCGCTTTTCTGCCTCCGTTCGATGTTGGCCACGCACAACGCGATCTTACTGTAATAAGATAAAAATAATTAGGCGTTCAGTACATCATCATCGTCATATCAGCCGAAAGATGTCTACTGCTGGACATAGGCCTCCCCCAAAGGGGGTTTGCCATAATCGCCACACTTGGCAGGCGGGTTGGCGATCGCAGTCAATGGTGAGTCCCTTTGTCGCCTTACGACACCCACGGGAGGTGATGGGATGGTATTATTCTTTTACAGCACCCTACAGCACCGGCCGACACCATACGGCGTTAGTACGTCTAACCAAAGATATAAAAAAAATACACTAAAGAGATTTTATTTTGACCTAAAATAATAAATAACCGGCACACTAGAATAATACATCCATAATGGGTAGGTACTGCTTGCACTCGCATTTTTTTAACCCTACTTTGGTGGTCTCAATGATTTCTAAAAATTTCTCCACCTATTTTAATGGGACATTGTATATTATTTTTTGGAATACAGAAATGAGGCTATGAAGTTTGGTCCCTCTATGAATATATGCCCAAAGGACCATAGACCATATCGTATGGTACTCCTAAATCTTGTTTTGCTCGAACAAGGCAACTGAAGAAGTAAAGAAGTAGTGCTTACCCAGCGGCCACGACTTCGAATCCCCTGATGATGCCTTCAATAGTGTTGTCCCAGGGCGGGGAGCGGCGGCCGGCGCCCACGCGCGTGAGGTAGGCCACGGTGGGCGGCAGGACATTACCACCTGACGCTTGCTGCCATGTCTTTACTAGGTACCTGCAAAGAAAACAATGTATACTCAACTCGGTTAAAAAATAAGCACTGTTTGGGGTGCAATTGTTTTTCCTGTACTCATATCCGTACGTGACGGGCAGGTTGGAGGCCAGCATGTAGCCGTGGCTCCTTTACCTGGCAGTCTGCAGCAGCAGCACAGTGTTCTCTCCCTCGTACGTGCAGGCGGCAGTGACGTGTCCGTACGTGACGGGCAGGTTGGAGGCCAGCATGTAGCCGTGGCTCCTTTACCTGGCAGTCTGCAGCAGCAGCACAGTGTTCTCTCCCTCGTACGTGCAGGCGGCAGTGACGTGTCCGTACGTGACGGGCAGGTTGGAGGCCAGCATGTAGCCGTGGCTCCTTTACCTGGCAGTCTGCAGCAGCAGCACAGTGTTCTCTCCCTCGTACGTGCAGGCGGCAGTGACGTGTCCGTACGTGACGGGCAGGTTGGAGGCCAGCATGTAGCCGTGGCTCCTTTACCTGGCAGTCTGCAGCAGCAGCACAGTGTTCTCTCCCTCGTACGTGCAGGCGGCAGTGACGTGTCCGTACGTGACGGGCAGGTTGGAGGCCAGCATGTAGCCGTGGCTCCTTTACCTGGCAGTCTGCAGCAGCAGCACAGTGTTCTCTCCCTCGTACGTGCAGGCGGCAGTGACGTGTCCGTACGTGACGGGCAGGTTGGAGGCCAGCATGTAGCCGTGGCTCCTTTACCTGGCAGTCTGCAGCAGCAGCACAGTGTTCTCTCCCTCGTACGTGCAGGCGGCAGTGACGTGTCCGTACGTGACGGGCAGGTTGGAGGCCAGCATGTAGCCGTGGCTCCTTTACCTGGCAGTCTGCAGCAGCAGCACAGTGTTCTCTCCCTCGTACGTGCAGGCGGCAGTGACGTGTCCGTACGTGACGGGCAGGTTGGAGGCCAGCATGTAGCCGTGGCTCCTTTACCTGGCAGTCTGCAGCAGCAGCACAGTGTTCTCTCCCTCGTACGTGCAGGCGGCAGTGACGTGTCCGTACGTGACGGGCAGGTTGGAGGCCAGCATGTAGCCGTGGCTCCTTTACCTGGCAGTCTGCAGCAGCAGCACAGTGTTCTCTCCCTCGTACGTGCAGGCGGCAGTGACGTGTCCGTACGTGACGGGCAGGTTGGAGGCCAGCATGTAGCCGTGGCTCCTTTACCTGGCAGTCTGCAGCAGCAGCACAGTGTTCTCTCCCTCGTACGTGCAGGCGGCAGTGACGTGTCCGTACGTGACGGGCAGGTTGGAGGCCAGCATGTAGCCGTGGCTCCTTTACCTGGCAGTCTGCAGCAGCAGCACAGTGTTCTCTCCCTCGTACGTGCAGGCGGCAGTGACGTGTCCGTACGTGACGGGCAGGTTGGAGGCCAGCATGTAGCCGTGCCCGCCGCACGCCAGACGGCACCGCTCCACGCACTCGGCGGCGTCCGCTGTGGTCACCGCCTTCAGGCAGCACGACAGGGCGTGCAGCTGTGGGGCACGGCGAAACATTAGAAAGAAAGAAAGAAAGAAAGACCAGACCTTTTAACAGAGCCCTTTTAAGGTTCTGTCTCCACGGGCGAGAGAATTGCGGCGATAGTGTCACCGTGCCATCAAATTCTCGCTGTGCAGAGATTGATTCATACTTCATCCAGTCATTATCGAATTGGCACAACTATCGTAACTAGAAACGAAGCTATAAATTTTTGAATCTGTCAAGTATACAGAGTAATATATTGTAATAGGATATAATGCATTTTGGGCACTTGGGCGTGGATCGTGTATTTTTTTTTCATCATTTATATATTTTATCTGTCTGTATTATATTTAGTATCTCTTACATAACTGGGCATCACAGGCCCTATCATAAAACTAGCGCTGTGTTATTTATTTTTAAATTTCGCAGCCTATGCTGAGATAGGGACCTTTTAGGCCTCGCACAGACTAAAATTTTTATAGACTAAGTAATAGACTACTGTTAGTTTTAGTTAATTTTACATCTGACTGTTCAAGTCCCAAATAAACATTTGTCTTTCTTTGAATTCTGTAACCATGTTGAAGAGAGAATTTTTACAAAAGAATTATGAACAGAAACTACTAATGTTTTTGTTTTTGGAAATGCCTCGTTTAATCAGAAATAGAAAGCTTTAAATTAAAAATCTAGCCATAGTGGCAATATTAATATTTTTAATGTAGCTGAATTTTGCTCTAAAATCAGCTATTGAAAAAAACAAGTTCTCATAAAACATTTACCTCGGGCAGTCTCTCCATATCTCCAGCATCGAGCTCCGCGGTGACGTTGTTGTACATGTTCCAGATCCACTCGGCGCTGAGCTGGAAGGCGTGCGCGGTGGAGATGCCCACCATCAGCTTGTGCTGCTGCGTCAGGTAGTCTATGATCTGGGGCTCCGGTTCGCTGGACATGAAGGTCGAAATTATTCATTTTATCAGACACTAGCTGATCCATGTCCACTTCGTTGGGCGGTATTTTTCGGGTTAATATACACTCACAAATAACGTGGCTCTCTATTGGTAAAACAATTTTCTAAATCGATTCAGTAGATCCAGAGATTACCGCCTACAACCTCACAAACTTTACCTCTTTATAATATTAGTATAGATAGATAAAACTGGGCCCGTATATCACAAGACTTTAATCATGCCAAAACTAGACGGGAATGTCTTGGATGGCTTCTTTGTGAATTGGCATGAAGAAGCAAAGAAAAAAAAATCTGCGTCTGTGTTTCCAAAAGCATACAACCCTAATCTCTTCAAAGTTAGAGTGAACAGGCTCCTTCTGGGTAGGCTCGCTCCATCGTAGACTTTGTCTCTGTCATCTCAGACATAGACAACAGTCAAGAGCAAACCATTACAAATAAAAAAAAAGAACAAAGAGAGGAACAGTTACGCGCGAGACGCGACCGTGAGCGCACGCGCAGATAGCGAGTCCCGCGTTTGTAGCTACATACTTTATTTACATCTACCTACAATTACATTTTATTACATGTTTTTGTACGATGAATAACGAAAGGGAGAATTTGGAGTTTTGCGACTCCAGTGGGAGTGATGTTATGGAAGAGGAGATCTTAAGAAGCGAGCAACAAGTTACGGTAGAAATTCACAAAGAAAATGAAGACAATTCAAGTCTGAGTCAAAAAATCCCTGAAAAAAGGACAAGAGAAGATAGTGAAGAGTTAATAGAAGAAGATGAGGGCTTCGTCACAGTCAGAAAAGGCAAAAAACGGTTGACAAAGGGTTTGTCTATGTCTAACAATACAGATAGAAGAAATTTAGAGTTGGAAGTGCAAAAAGAAATAGCCATGGTTATGGTTATTTCAAAAGAAATTTTACCCAAACAATTTGGAATGGCAAAGCTACTGAGGGCGGAAAGTATCCAAAACATTTTAAGAATTCAATACAAAAGCCCATATAAGGTATTGATTCAGTTTGAAAATAAAGAAAGTGCAAGGAAATTAGTTAGCTGTGAAAAAATGATTACTTTGGGATACAGGTGCCAACTGATCGATGAAATAAATTTATCGTATGGTGTTTTGCGAGACATAGATTTAGAAATTGAAGATAAGGAGATTGGTGACAATTTGAAATGTGATCATGAGATAATTTCGGTAAAAAGATTAAAACGACTAGATGATTCAAATAAATGGACAGATAGCAGTACTATACGGCTATGTTTTAAAAGTTCCACTTTACCCTCATACGTATATGGGTATGGATGCCGGTTCAAAGTGGAACCATATACATTTCCCGTGACGCAATGCTCAGGATGCTGGAGGTTCGGTCACCTAATAAGATACTGTCCTAACAAAAAAAAAGTATGTCCAAAATGTAATGGCCCACACGATAACTGTGCAGTGACGGACTTTAAATGTGCTAATTGTAAAGGCGCTCATATGGCTCTCGATAAATCTTGCCCTATATTCGCCAAAGAAAAGGCAATTAGGAAAATTATGTCCACTGAAAGCTGTACTTATCGAAAAGCCTTATCAGTTTGGCTGGAGAATAGAAAATCGCAGATGGAGGAAACTGAAAGGACTGAGACGATAGATTTTAGGACAACTACAAGGGAGAACAAAACGTTAGGCCAATCAAAATCATATAGGGATGCGGTTGTAAACAATTCATTTGAGGCATTAGTAGTGGATGATGAGGCACATGAAACTGAAACTTCAGAAGATGAAGAAAAGCGCGCAGATTACCCACAATCACAACAAAAAAAAAAAAAGAAAAGGAAGGAAAGATGTCACAACAATCAGAACCATACTTGGGAAAAAGAAAATACTTCTAGAGCAGAACCTGATTTTGAAATGAGCACCAACAAACCTTATGAGCGAAGACAGAAAAACACCAACTTTAAGAGTTTCATGAGTAAGATTAAAGATATTTGTCTTTTAAATGTCGATTTCGAAGATAAAATTAAAATGTTTTGTAGTTATGTAGTGAAAGAATGCATAGAATTTGTTGTTGAACTAGTACAAAAACAAGAGGTATTTACGAAATTAATTTCAATATTTACCAATGGCTAATAATGTGCAAAAAGTTTTCGGCTTAAATATAATGCAGTGGAATGCGCAAAGCTTACGACCAAAACTTACAGACTTAAAACTTTTGCTGTCTTACAATAAAATTCACATAGCTCTGATATGCGAGACTTGGTTAGAACCGGATTCTAGTTTACACGTAAGTGGTTACCACCTACATCGCAAAGACCGAGATGATGGATATGGAGGTGTCGCTATCATGGTACATAAGTCAATCAAAGTTCAAGAGTGTAGTTTAAATTATGTTAACCGTGGCATAGAAGTGGTATGTATCAAATTATTGAACTGTAATCAAATTAAGTTTTTAATGCTAGTGTATTGTCCCCCGTCAGTACATACTACCCAATCCGACTGGGATAATCTTTTTTCAACTTTTAAACACAATTGTCTAATAGCAGGTGACTTTAATGCTCATCATACCAATTGGTCGAATAAAAATGACTGTAGAGGAAGACAAATATATGATGCAACTTTGGAAAATTTTGTCTCGCTAAATAATGGACAGTCAACAAGAGTGAAATTGGTTAACAATGTTGTCCAACAAACTTCTCCAGATATTTCATTTATGTCGAGTGACATAGCTATATGTTGTGATTGGCAAGTTACGAATGATAGTCTTGGAAGTGATCATCTTATTATTAATATGAAATTTAATTTCAAAGATACCCAACGAGTACATAAAAAACGCAATTTTAAATCTGCAAACTGGGTTGATTATAAAAAATACTTAGAAAATTATTACTCTACAATTAATAGCAAAGTTAGTAACGTTCAAATGGAGTATAATAATTTTATTGAAAAACTTAATAGTGCAGCGGATCTTTACATTCCGATGGCCAAAGAATTTAATAATCCTACTAGGAATTTTCGGCCCCAACCATATTGGAATCAATCGCTCTCTAAACTTATTGCTCAACGTAGGTTAGCTCTTAGTCAGTTTAGAAGAAACCCTACACCATCAAATCTAAGTACACTAGAACACATTAGCGTAAAAACTAAATTAGCTATCCAACGAGCTAGGAGTCAAAATTGGCAGAAATACTGTGACGACATTAATGAAACAACGTCTATATCAGAAATGTGGAAAAAACTAGGATGGTTAAAGGGACGTCGGTCACATATGACGTATATTTCTGATGATAAAAAAGAAGTTCTTTTAAATAGTCTGGCTCCCGATTATGTGAATCCATGCTCACCAGAGATACAATCAGATAATGACATGTTAGGAAGCTCATTTTCAATTCAAGAAATGTATAATTGTTTAAAAAAAAAAGATACTGCTACAGGTGATGATGGGATCACATATTCAATGATTTACCACTTACCGCACTGCGCTAAATTACATTTATTAAAATTGTATAACATAATTTTTGTAACTGGAGAAATCCCTGTCCAATGGCGTGATATCCGAGTTGTGCCAATACCAAAGAGAGAAAACCCCTCAAGCAATGATCTTAAGCTACGTCCAATCTCTTTGATGTCATGTGTTTGTAAAATTTTACATAACATGATAACGAAGCGTTTGGAATGGTATGTAGAAAAGAATAAACTACTTACACCTTTTACGACTGGATTCAGGAAGGGACAGTCATGTTATGATAATTTAGCTCGTCTTGTCACACAAATACAAATAGGATTTTCGAATAATTCCCCAACACTGGCATGTTTTTTGGATATTGAGAATGCTTATAATAATATATTGATTTATGACCTAATAGTAAATCTTGATGAAATAGGGGTGGGTAAAAGGGTTTGTTTATACTTATGGAATTTTTTGACTGAGAGACATTTAAAAATTAAGGATGAACTTGACGAAAATAAATTTATTATGCGATATGCCAGCAGGGGCCTCGCACAAGGTGACCCTATGTCTCCTATCCTTTTTAACATAGCTACAATTAAAGTCAGTAAAGAAATTAACAACATTTTTATTTGCCAGTACGCTGACGATTTTGTATTGTATACTTCTAACAAAAACATGACAGAAAGTGTAAATAATATTCAAAATGCACTCAACGCTATAGTCATTATACTAAATCAGTTGGGGTTGACGTTGTCGACTACTAAAACCAAGTTGTGTTTATTTAGCAGAGGACGGAAAAATCTCCAGTTACCGATCTTAATTAGTAACAATCCTCTAGAATTAGTCACATCGTATAAGTATTTAGGTTTCTGGCTTGATAGTTGTTTAAGATGGGGTAAACAAATAAACGAATGTTACCAAAAGACACAAAGGCATCTTAACTTGCTTAAAGTATTGGCGGGGTCGAAATGGGGGGTACATCCAAAACATTTGCGTAAACTTTACTTATCTTTAATTAGAAGCAGAGTAGATTATAGTTCCTTTTTATTTGATAATAGTTGCAAAATCAACACTTATAAGCTCGACAAAGTTCAGAACCAAGCATTACGGATTATAGGCGGTTTTATAAGAAGCACTCCCATACATGTAATGGAGTCGGAGCTTTGCGTTCCTCCCCTGCATTTACGTAGAAAATATTTAGCATGCAAATTTTGTTTGAAAGCTTTGTCTCAGTCTGACAATGTTACTATTAATTTACTATCCGAACTAAGTTCCCTTTGTAATAATAGCTATTGGGTCAGGAAAAAAACACCTCAACTTGTAGTCATTTATAATTTGATTAAAAACGAGATTATGTCATCGTCATCAACGTTAAGAATGTTTTCTCTTAAAACATGGGTGACTAACATCAATGTCAATAATGTAATTAAATTTCACTTAGACAGTTTAGTTCACGCAAAAAAGAACCACGATTACAACATTTTAAAAAACAATGTTATATCCGAGTTGAGAGAAAAATATGACGGTTGGTACGTTATATTTACTGATGGCTCAATTAGCGCAAGTGGTCGCGGTGCTGCATTTTATGATCCTCATGTAGTAAATCAGACTTCTTACAATAATTGTTTTAAATCAACCTACGAATTTTCAGTTATGTCGATGGAACTCATAGCAATTTTAGAAGCGCTTTTGTATTCGCGAACAATTCAACAGAATAAAGTGCTAATTTGTTCCGATAGTAGAAGCGCTTTATATCATATAGCTCGATGCGCCTCTGGTGGCAGAGGTACATCGATAGCTTATGACATCCTCTCTGAAATTTATGAGAACAATTTAAAGGGCATTCAGGTGAGATTGCAATGGATTCCATCACATATTGGTATCAGAGGTAACGAGGAGGCTGACATATTAGCGAGAAAAGCAGCAGTAGATGGAAAAGAGGTTCTAAGTTTGCCAAATTACACTGAGTTGTTACCTAAATACAAAAAGTACTGCCACAATAACTGGGCGGAATATTTTAATGAGAGATCTCTGGTAAAAGGAATTTGGTACAAAACAATACAAAGTGAGCCTCCTCGAATTCCATGGTTCATTAATTCGAATTTGAGTAGGTCTTTAATTGTAACAGCGCTCAGGTTAAGATCTGGTCACGTTCCTCTAAACAAGTTCGCACACATGATGAAAAAATCTGATTCTCCAAATTGTGATGTGTGCGGTGTTATTGAAGACGTGCATCACCTGTTGGTGGAATGTGTCCGTTACGATACCGATCGAGAGCTCTTACTAAGAACTTACAACTTGAGCAGAACTAATGTGGGTATGTTCCACGAGACGTTGTCCTCTCCATTGTCCGAAGCCGCTAAAGCGCTTTTTATGTTATTTAGTCGTAAGCCATAACTAGTAAGTAGATGTAGTTTAGTTTAAGTTAGGTTACGATGGAATTGACATGTACTGTGTATAAAAATTCCTTAAATAAAAAGAAAAAAAAAAAAAAAAAAAAACAAAGAGAGGAATGGAAGATATGGGGGGAGGCCATTGCCCTGGAGAGTATGGCACAGTTCAGGCTATGAATAATTAAATAAATTTCATCAAGAAGCATGTCTATACTGGAGCGTGCTTAAACGACTGGACAGATGTAGATGACATTTTTTGGACATAGTTATAGCAATATTCTAGTTTCAATGGCGGTCAAAAGTGATGGGACATTTATTGGGCATTGGGCAAGTAGGCTGACGTACATTCGTGACTCTAATTAATTGTTTTTGTTTTATTTATATCATTATTTACTAACTATGGATCTTTGGGCAAAAAAAAATATTCAATCTTTCTGTTTTCCTAATTTATTTTTAAACAAGTTGTGGATAAATGGGAAAAATTAGTAGTTCTCCGATGATTGTACGAAAGGAGAAACAGCTGGTTTATTTAATTATAAAAATATTCATTGTTATTATGAGCTTAAATTTAAGACAACGACCTCTGAAGCATCAGTTACTGGTCGGTCAATGACTCCAGTTATCTTTAATTGCTATTTTTTATCACGGCACCAACGTAGCGGTCAGCCTTTTATTTTTACGCTTACTTACTTACTCTTTACTTTCAATGAAGTAAAACAAAAATTCTGCCGAATTAAGAAGCCTTATTATGTTGGTTCAAAACTATATGCAAAGTCTACTATTGTTGCGACTTAGAGGGGTGGCTGAATAAATAATGTGCTGATAATTTTAATTAAGCCTGCTTTTTAGTCCGAAAATAGTCGACGTTTCCCGAAGCTGTCACTAAAGTTAATGAATGGTAATGAAACCGGTTTAATAAGGAGGCGCAGAAAAAGATTCCAGTGGGACTTAGAAGACCTTTGCCCAGCAGTAGGGCAATTTTGTTCAAAAATCCTTTTATAATTCAAACATAGAACTCACTCTGGCTTCGGCTGCGACTGCCTCCTCACAGCAGAGTATCTCGTTGCTATGGTGACGGCCTTGGCGATGTAGTTGCACATGTCCTTCACGATGACTACGCGCACGAACATCATTGTCCCGTAAGTGAGCTTGGAGCTCGGAGACTTCACGTACGTGCCGTCCTGCATACGTGGGAGGGATGTGGTTATTATAGGGAGGTGTCGTACACAGATGGGTATGGGTACACTAGGATAAATATGAATTGGAAAAAGGGTCAGCTGCTATTAGGTATTACAGACAGTCCTTTGTGCAGAGCATGCATGAAGGAGGAGGAAACGGTATCGCACGTACTCCTTGAGTGCACTGACTTTACCGAAATACGGAGTCAAACAATAGGGACACAGAACTCGATCATAGGTGTCCTGAACACCAGTGTGTTCCGGACATCTATGAGCGAGTTCTGCTATGAACCAACCTGGCTGTTATGAGCCAACCTGGAGGGAGAAACAGATCAGTTTACCACTGGGTAAACTGATCAGATTGATCAGTTACTCAGAGGTTTGGTCAGATCTGTTGATCTGACTGAGGTTGGCTGGTTGGAATAACGGCCGCCATGGCTCACGCACAATGTTCCAACATCAGGAATAAGTGCGGTAATCAAATTCCAATAGATAGATAGATAGGGTCTATAGATAGGGCGCCGGCAAGGCTATTTTCAGTGAGGTGCAACTTCAAAACCTCTCCTCGAATAGGTTAGTTTTACTTGTTAGCTTTTGCCCAGCACTAAAGAAGACTCAAAGGTTTGCTGGAAGAAAACACAAATTTGAGTTAAACTCGCCTTTATGCTTGAACTTTTCTTCACTGTAAAATATATGTTGCTATGGTGTACAGTAAAGAATTAAGAATTACAGATACAAGGCTGAACGCAAGGAAGCTCGAAGTACCTCGCCTCGGATTAGATAGTTCTCTTTTACAACCTCCCGCTTGTCTAATTTTTTTTTATGTTTTCGTATGTTTTATTAAGAGCCAGGGAGGTGCAAGTGCATCCCCCTCTCGGCACTGCACAGCTTGCAAACTCCTCAGTCTGGTCTTCTTATTCGTACGAAAAAATTGAATACAATACATAGTTTATCAAGGTTGAGGATAAGCAACGCTTGGCGAGGCCGGTCCATGGATTGATGACTATCTTAACATCCCGGGATTCCTCACTGCTAAGGAAAAGCATTGCCCACGTGCAGTAACGCCCATTTTGCGAGTTTCACTCAAGGATATTTAGAGTTGAGACCGCAAGTCGACAAAATTGGTGTAGGACACCAACTCGATAAACTGATGGATTAAGGTGATTGGGACATACTGGATGCGGAAGGTGACAATTCCAATGATGCCCATTGCTGACTCAGCAGTCTATCAGCTGTGGGCTACGAAAAACGGTACGGTACGGTATAGTTAATTGGGTGTAAATATTGATACTTCATAACTATTTAAACTCATACTCACTTCTAAAACCTGACAATTCTTCATCAGCATATGTTCCCTAGGTATCCTCACGTGTTCGAAGCCAAGGAAGCCATTGTTGGTGCCGTTCATGCCAAGCTTGGCGCCAATCTCGCCAACCTTGATGCCAGCGAGGGGCATGTGGGTCTCTTCGTCACGAAGTTGGACGATGAAGGGGTGGATGCCGTGGCATTGGCCGTTGGAGTATAGTTGGGCCATAACTATGCAGTAGTTGGCAGTGTGAGCCACTGGGGACAAATATTTTGGAGATTTTTCAATTAGTATATGAATGGCGCTATGGTTCTGTCTCGAACATGAGTAACAGCATTGTGTTGAGCGATAGCCGTTTTGCACAGATGTAACGCATAAGTCACCATGTACCGTAAACCCCAAGCCGAGAATAAGGTTCGTAATTTTGTTTATTGTTTTTTGGTTTGCATCATGTTTAAATTTTTTTCTAGTAGAATGCGGTAAAGGTCACTTCTCTTAAGCGTGGCAATGATAAATTAGTGAACATGGGAACTGAAGCTTATGGACACCTGCAATAACAGATGAGTTGTTAGATAGCAACGCGCTTTGAGATCAAAACTAAGACTTATCTAAACTTTATACAATCCTCTTAGAACTTTTTCTACTACCTACTAACTAAGGCTATTGCTACTTGGTACCCCTATGGGCTTTACTAGGGCTATTCCAGTTTTTCTTTCGTTACTATGATTAACAGAAATACATACTGTCGTTTACCGAGCTCTTGATTCAGACTTGTCAAAGACTCCACTTCATTTTTTTTCTTCAGATAAAAAGTCGTATCTAAGAAGCGATCAGTGTTTGAAAAGAAAAAAACTTAAGTAAAAAGAATATCAATGAAATCACAGTGGAATACACAGATGGATTTTTTTTAAGGATGAGAAGTCATCAAATAACTCCTCCCGTTTTGTTCGGAGCAGAAAGGAGTGTCACTCTTATTGACTAAAACGCATCCGTGTTCCTCCTAGTACGTTCCAGGGCCGCGGTGACTATTTCGAACAAATTCCGCGACCCTGGATCAACAGTTAGATGACGGACCGGTTGTTCTGGCGACACTTGGGGAAGGCCTATATCCAGCAGAGGACGTCTTTAAGATGATATGATGATGATCAATCAACAGTAAATTCTATGTGTATCTTAATCGCTATAGAAATGATAGATTTTATAATATAGAATCTTCGAGAATTTAACATGAATTAATTATAATTATTCCATCAGAACAGTGATTGTTTGTCCTTAGTAACAAAATCAAAACAAAACTTTATCGAAATAATGTTATTATCACATTCCGAAATGAGTACAAAGTTGTACATAATAATGCTTATAGATAAACACGACGTGTCTTCGCAAAGTAGTGATTTGGTAGATATTTAGAATTATTCATGTTTATCGACCTTAGGGCATAGATAACATAATTATGTAGGCTTATGCTGATAACTTACGTATGTGTCTTCATGCATATTTAAAAGAAAGGCGACGAATTATTGTACTTTATAGTGGTTAAATTGAACAGACTAGGTACTCGCCATTTATTACAGCTAGTCTATTCTGTAAGTAACCGAGATTCACCTGAGCGAGATAGCTCACAAAGTGAACTTTATTCCACATAACATTCTCTCTTATCTTTAAACTCACATCGGATTCCGCTGTCAAGACTCGAAAATGTTGTTACAGAATAGGGGTACAGGGATGTTATGGATATAATATTTCGGATCTGGATACGAATATGGATACAGGAATAAAATTATATCGGTTTCGGTTACAGTTACGGATATGTAGGTAATTATTTCGGATTATCCGTTAGTTTCGGATAGTTTCAGTTACAGATATTTGATTGTAGTAAAATAACCGTAATAGTATGCAATAATTTGGTTTAATTTTTAGGTTTTATCTAGTCTAGATTATCATATGGTATTATAAAATCAATCATATAAGTAAACATGTTTTATTTAGACCTCCTTCCATCCTTAACGAAACATCTTTTATTTAGACTCCGCCCTTATACGAAACTATCCGAAACTTGTGAAACGGATACGGTTACGGATATATTTTTATTTCGGATATCCGATAGTTGGTTCTTAAGGGGCCATTGTAATGAGTACAATGGCCCTTTAAGAGATATTGCGTTTATTTTGTTACACGTCGCATAGAGCCGGTTTCTGAATTGAGTTTTGGAGTGTCTAATTACGAACAACTTTCATTTAGGGGCCCAAAGCTGAAATTGGAAAAAAAAACGACTCCCCCATACATTTACGGCGGGCGCATAACTCGACAAAATGTAGATACTGAACGGTAGATTTATATTTATAGTCATTAAACAGTTTAGATTTTAAGTTTAAAATCCTAATGATGTTAGGTAAGGTATGCTATAAGATCTTTTTAGTCTGAGGAAAGGTACTTACATCCTCCGGGCCACCACTTGTATGCGGTGAGCGTGGGGCTGTGCAATACGAACTCCTTGGTCTTCGGGTCGTAGGTGGCCGTCGTCTCCAGGCCTCGAATGAACGTACCGTGGCCGAGCTCAGTCTAGAAACAGTAAGAATAACAGGTTAATGCTGGATTGGTCTTCTCTAAACTGCTATAAGTCGAACCCCTTGCTAACGTGTGTGTACCCTTAATAAAATAACCCCTTAACTTTCGAGGAGAGATCTCATTATTTTGTCTCTTACCACCAGGGGAGAATCTAGAGAAAGCGGGGGGAGTGGAAGGGATTGGAGGGCGAACAATATTTGTAATTCTTTGTTTTTTTAAACCGAATTCCACGTGGATGAAGTCACGTATAAGTTGAAATTTCTTGATGAAATCCTCAAAAGAAGTGGATTTCTATTATTTGAGTAATGCTACTGGATAAGTCAAGTACTACTACTAATACTTATGGTTCTTGGAAAAATCATCATCTAAATAAAAAAAAGACCATTACGAACCTGTGCATAAGTGCCAATGATGTCCAGGTTGAATGCCCTGCCGATCCAGTAGGCCTGCTGCTCGACAGACGCCTGCCCCATCAGCGTCGGGATGAACATGACGTAGTGAAGGGTGAGGGGCGACCCGTCTTGAAGGATAGCTGCGCCCAGCGCACCGCCTAGGACGGCCCTGTAGGTGTACGAGATACGGTTACTTAGGTTTGAGGCGATCATAGACAAATAAAAAATGCCGCCGGAAAACGCAGCGTTTGAGGGCCTCCCATAAGGTGGAGCGATGACCTGGTGAGGGTCGCGGGTAGCCGATGGATGCGAGACGCACAGGACCGGTTGTTGTGGCGACACACGCGGGGAGAACTATGTCCAATAGTGGACGTCTTTCGGCTGATGTGATGATGTTGAAACAATGCAACATGCTTTTTTTTATATAAAGAATAATTCCCAACAGCCCGAGACAGAGAGAACTGAAAGAAGACTGGAGAGGCCGTTGAGACATTTTTAGTGGGAAAATTAAATTAAAAAGCCTCCTTGGTCGAGTGGTTTGCCTTGTGACCCGGTGGTCGTCGGTTCGATTCCCACGGGAAAAGCATACTTTGTAAAGTTGTTTTCCAGTTTGGCTAGGACATTGCAGGCTTCAATCACCTGATTGTCTGATAAAAATATGATTCCGTGCTTCGGAAGGCACGTATAACCGGTGGTCCCGGCCGCCAAATGGCGGTCGTCAAATAAACCATGTCAGAGGCCCTTGAGGCGGTTTAGAAACTCTGACACTAGATCGAGTGTATGGAGTCGTTAGACCTTACCTACTGCATACACGATAAAAAGAAGAAGTAGGAAAATCCGGGATGGTATTCGTTATTATGCACTTTATGCAATTTTAAAGACTGCGGATTGAATGGACATTAATTATCCAGTATCCTTAGTTTCGGGGTTGGTAATCTAAACCACCAGACAAAATTGTGGTGGTACCTGAAAACGATGACTAGTTCTCCCTAGTTCGTAATATTGCGCTATTAGAAAATGGCTTCCGAGCGTAAGGTAAGCCGTAAGCGCAGTTTGGTTATACGACAATGGTACAAGAATCTTATGATGCTTGATTGTCATTGTCAGTGGGGCACTATTGAAGATAATTCGTGAAGTTATCATCGGGACTAAATCATTTATCATGGGAATTTGTATTAAATCACTAGGCATGACGATTTTGGCTATTCGCTAAAATGATTCTTGTTGCACTCTAGCAGACAAAAATCAGCACGAACCAGCTATCACTGAGCCGTATAAATATCTTCGCCGCTTCGTGAATTCCTGCTTCACCAAGCTCAAAAGCTGTTGAACAAGATCCTTACCTAAAGCTCTCCATCCCATTGTTCTCCTCCTCCTGCAGCCGACGGATCAGCTTGAACAGCAAACATGCCTTCTTTACAGCCAACTCGTACTTCTCCTTGTGACTGAGGTATTCTGACGGCACTTCCTCGATGTGGATGCCTTCATTCAGAACCGTTTCCTCTGCAATAGAAGAAAGATTTTACAATCCCTTAAGATTCCCGTTGGATTCTCAACCTTCGTCTTTACGCCGTGAGTTCAGAATCCAGTGGTCTAATTGCGAAGTTAACGTTCTCGATCGCGTTAGCGTATCAATTTGTATTGAAACTGATTTTTGTTTCCACACAATTTGACAAAAGCGAACGTTTGCGTTTACGCGATCGAGTAAGTACCTACGTTAATATACTCGTACCTACTAAGCGTAAAAAGGACCAGTGTGAAAATGGGCTGATAGTTTTGCTGAATTGTTTAGCATGATTTTAAATACGCTAGTAAGCAATTAACATAATTCGGGGTGAAAACAATCGGATAGATAATTATTTGGACAAATACTTATTCATTATCGTTAGTTAAGTAGGTACCTACACGAAAATTCGCTATTTCAAATGCGTACCTACCTACTTAGTTTAAGGTGTAGGTAATATGCATTAAATAGCTAATTTTAAATGACGCAACTATTAATTACTCAAGATTTTACGAGGCAAATTATCATTATACTGTGTGCTTTTTAAGGATTTGTGAACGAGTTGCGGATATCAGACCGTTAAGTATACGATACAATGGGATAGTGAAAGTAATAAATTAAGTGAATAAAACCGACCAAGTGCGAGTCAGACTCTCACGAAGGGAACCGTACAATAAACCGAAAAGAAACAAGTTTATTTCATGGGAGCCCTTTAATTTAGTCTAATTGTTATTATTTGTTGTTATCATAGAAATATTATATCTATGGTTGTTATAGTGACAATAGAAATACACATTCTTTCAAATTCGAATTTTCGAAAATTTCAACTGTCTACCTATTACGGTTCTTGAGATACAGCCCGCTGACAGAAGACGGACGGACGGACAGTTGAGGTTTAGTGATAGGGTTATGTTGGTTACCCTTTGGGAACCCTAAAAAGGTACGGTCAAGATTACGTACCTCAAACGGAATACCTACCCCTGTCATGGAGGCTCAATTCGCTGTCCATCCGTCCATCTGACTATCTGTCTGTTCTATCCAGGATCCAGGCAACTGAACGTAGGTATGGACTTGTATAAAGTAATGTTTGAGCAACGAGCTTAAAGCTTACAACCCTAATCTCTTCAAAGTTAGAGTGAACAGGCTCCTTCTGTGTAGGTTCGCTCCATCGTAGACTTTGTCTCTGTCATCTCTGACATAGACTAGAGTCAAGAGCAAACCCATTACAAATTTAAAAAAAAACGAGCTCCCGTGACCGATTAATTTCGAACTGAACCGAAGTTGCACTTATTGGACGTTTTTCCACTTACAGGCACGGTACCTACTGGGCCGGTTGCCGGGAAGCAAAAATGTATGAATATGATGGATTAGCGCGTTCAAGCAAACAAACAATCAAACTCTTCAGCTTTACATACTTATTAGTACTAGTTGACCCGCGAAACTTCCGTCTGCTCCGCTCCTATTGGTCTTAGCGTGATGGACCAGTAGTTCCTGAGATTAGCGCGTTCAAGCAAACAAACAAACAAACTCTTCATACATATATTAGTAAAATAGATGTTTCATTTTCGACTTAAGTGTAGGTAAACCGTAGGGCTATTATCGAGGAAGGCTATAGGCTATAAATCATCACACTGAGATCAATAGGAGCGGAGAAGTAATGAAAATTGTGACGCAGACGAAGTTGTGCGGATCAACTAGTTAATTAATAAATAAATATGTATTTTAAATCTAGTTTTTTTTCATCGTTATATTCATAGAAATATAAAAAAAACAGTTATATTATTTCCATTAGGTACATAATAATACTTTAAATAAAGACTATATTTTTATGATTTAATTACCTACAATTGTGTAGTTTTCAGACTTTTCCCTATACTTACCAAATTATATTACTATATTATTATTATTATATTACATGCCAAATTCCATAGTTCTAGGGCAACGGGAAATACCCTATAGGTAGATTTTGATTCCTTTGAGAGTGACGAAATATACTTTTTTGCGGCATAAACAGGCCGTACTTTTTTTTAACGTTGACTTCGAAGCTTGATTTTTCAGAGCTTGAAGGAACTGTAGATCTGAGTAGGTCAACTCGATACCTCGACGCTTTCCCGAGTCTTGATAGACAGACGGACGGACAACAAAGTGATCCTTTACAAGGGTTCCGTTTTTTTCTTTTGAGGTACGGAACCCTAAAAAGCATCAAGAAATGCAAAATAAGTAGGTTCCTATTTAAAATATTCGTTTCCTTTCGCTTTCTCCAATGTCCTAACATTGATGGTGACGCTTGTGTTAAATAAATCAGCTGGTCGGGAGGCAACAAATTCTTCAAAGGCATTTTGTACTGCCTCTCGGGTATTGATTTTTTTTCCCGCCAAGAAGTTATCCAAATTCTGGAAAAAGTAGTAGTCTGTAGGCGCAAGGTCTGGTGAGTAGGGCGGATGACGGAGAGCTTCCAACCCCAGTTCTTGCAACTTGGAGACCGTCTGCTGTGCAGTATGAGGTCGCGCGTTGTCGTGCAGGAGCAGCGGAGACGAGCGATTGACCAATGCTGGTTGGAGATGTGCCAACTTCTCCATCATTGTGTTCAGTTCTTCACAGTACACATCTGCAGTAATGCTCACCCCGTTTGGTAAGAAGCTGTGATGAATCACACCGGCGCTAGACCACCAAACAGTGACCATCACTTTTCTAGGGGTAAGTTTTCGTTTAGGGCATTGTTTAGGTGCTGAACCAGGATCCAACCAACTTGCTGAGCGCTTGCGGTTATCAAACAGAATCCATTTTTCATCGCAGGTAACAATGCGGTTCAAAATTCCTTCATTTGTGTGTCTGTTGAGCAGTGCAAGGCACGTCTCGACGCGTACTTCGCGCTGGCGATCATTGAGTTCGTGGGGCACCCATTTGTCAAGCTTTTTTACCTTGCCAATTTGACGCAAATGGACCAATATTGTTTTGACGCTAACGTCGAAAGCTGCTGCTAATTCAGCCGTAGATTGTGTATCATCAGCTTCCACAATCGCCTTTAATTCGTCATTGTCGACCAAAGTCTTCGGACGACCGCGAGGTTCATTTTTCAGGTCGAAATTTCCAGAACGGAAGCGAGCAAATCAATAACAGGTGGTGCGTTGGTTTGTAGTGTTACGAGTAGCTCAGTAAACGTCGTTGATGTTGCGTGCCGCTTGTGCCGCGTTGCTGCCACGACGGTATTCATATTCCATAATTACTCGAATTTTTAACGTATCCATGATGACGAAAAAGATTGAAATGCGATGAAAATGTAACACTAATCAATAAACAAATGACTACATTTGGAAAAAAAAACATGTTTTTAAAATAAAATTAATTTGAAATTAGAATTCTTAGAAAAAATATTTTGATTTGAAATGGCCAGTACTGCAGAACGACAATTTCATAGGTAAAAACCTAATATGTCTACAGAATTGTACTCTGGTGGTGGCCATCACCCCTGTGTACAAATTCTAAGAACAATTATCTTAAATTGTATTGTATTGTCTTTAATGATCAGCATAAAAGATTTTATCTTCATTACAATGCACACCAAGGTATAAAATAATACAGTAAAAAAAGATTAAGGTATGCATGCATAAAGGTAACAAACAAGGAGCAAATTATTGTAGCCATGTCATGCATTATAAAGTTCTCAAACTCAGATACACGTACCACAATTTTTTTCTTATTACGCCTTAACATTTTATTCACACAAAACCCTTTACTGCCTCTAAGTTTCAAAGTTGGAAATGATAAGTGTTGTAACAAACAGCTTAATATGAAAAAGTAATAGGTTTCTGTAAATACATACTTATCATTATTGTTTTTACATAATATTACTTCATGAAACCATTCAACTTTGACTCACAGCCGGAGAACAAATAATATTTTGTTTTATACCATGAAGATTTGTGTAGAATTTAGCAAACATTCATATTATTGAATATAAATAAAGATGGTAATGAATATTATACTACATTAAATTGCATCCTATTAATACCACACTACCTACCAACATACCTTCCTACCTATCTTTTATTACTATTAATTGCATAGGTATGTATAGTACTAACTTCAGCTACTTAATAAATAATAACTCCACATCTGCATGAATTAAGAGGTGGCCAGTAGCTTATAATCATCATATTATTACGTTCCCTAATATTGAAACTACTCTGAATATTTAAGATGTATATTTAATAGGTTTATCTCATATAGTTTATAGTAGATAACTAAAATTATCAATCATTAACTTATTGATATTGTCAATGATAAAATGGATTAATAATGTAATTAATCTAATCAGGGAATGTTTAATAAATTTTCTGTAAAATACCCTAATTTAGTGCTAAGTCCATAGGAGATGTATAAATATATATGTATAACATGCTTGCTTACTCTTAAAAATGTATAACATATATTTACTTGTATATATATCAGCAAAAATAAAGAAAAATCACATCGTTAATTAATCATAATAACTGCACAAGCAGACATTGAATTGGAATCTAATCAGAAATATTGAAATGATTTGAAAACAAGGAATTTAGATAGATAAAACATTCACTCAGTGCAAGAATAGAAGACACTTACATCAGGTCTACCTGCTAATGAGCTCTCATTAACAGGTAGAACCGTTGTAAATACCACAATTACATTAATAGCATTTATATTTACTAATTAATTCAAACATTATTTGTTTGAGTAAAGGAACACTAAAATGTTTAGATAACAAAGGTTGCAACCATATTTATCATACTTTGGACTTGCAGTATCATTCTCACAATAACAATGACTCAAAAGAGAGGTATTTCCTTTAAAACATGTCATATTCAGTATATAAAAAAATACTTTGCAGTTAATTTTTATTAAATATAGCTCTAAATAATGCTGAGATACTTTGCCAGAGTAATTTCTTATTCATAAACATTTTCGTAAATGAATTAATTAACATGATACATGCATGATCAACGCCTTTAAGTGTAACCAAGTATCCAAGTCATGATAAGTTGTTAAGTATTGCAAAATTGCACAATCTCACACAAAGGAAATAGTTTTTATTATTGTAGGAAATGTGTTAATATTTTTATGACTGCAACTTTGCTATTGAGATTCTGAAGTATCATGTTCAAAGTTTAAGTGAGATGTTGCTAGTTTGCAAAAAAGTCTGGCCATATATAATATTTACTAGCGAATAAACACACTAACAGTGATTAAAAAAATCACATTCTAATTACCTCGTCTCCTCCTCTCCTCTGTCATCTGAGGGCCGCCATCCAACAAATTCGTAAGTTCTGTTATATTGAAAGAGCATTTCTCCCTTTCTCTTTTTAAATCCGGGTTAATATTCGCGGATTTGCTCATTTTGTGTCGTAAGATAACGCACTAGAAAAAAGCACGACGTCCCCGATTAACGGTGCACGGACAACTGACGAAGCAGCGATAATTTCGAGATCCAGTGGCCGCGTTCAACGTAATCGCTGGGTACAGGTTTTGCGTGACGAAAACAAGCCTTGTGAACTATGTATTGCTCAATTAAGCACACAAACTGAAGGAAAACTAGTTTAGATTGAACCTTACCCCCTTAATATATTATTCGAACTTTATCTTTGGTTATATTTTTGTAATTTCATATTTTATGTTTTCATGCAGTTCTTTGTTCGCGTAGAATGCTATTTATTGTTAGTTATTTATTTATCATAAAGTTATCATACTATTATTTAGGGAGTATATAGAGAAGTATTCAGTCGACGTGTTCAATAAAATATTCTGAAATAGATTTTGTAAAGCAAATTCAGCAAATTATACTGAATACCTGCAGATAGTATATTTTTTATTGTTTACATTACTTTTCATTTTCATTTCTCTCCTTTTTTTGATTACGTCAAAATTGTGTCAAAGTCAAATTTTGACAAGAGCGAGAGTAGGAGAATGAACGTTCGAACGTTCCATGCATTTAGGGCGTGAACACACTTGAATTCGTGGCATTCATTGATGGCGTTGTCCAAGGAAGTGTTAGGTACTCCCAGGTACTCCCCCGTAATAACACTGAATTTCTGCTCAAGTCACAGTATTTCTTTATAAATCATAATCTGTCTAGCCTTTTCCCAACTATATTGGGGTCGGCTTCCAGTCAAACCGGATCTGAATACAGTATTTTACACGGAGCGGCTGCCTACCAAAGTTTAGTAATAGGTACATCGAAATAAGACAGAAGAAGTCTTAGCTTTTCAAAGCTGAGTTCATACATACCTGTCGGCATAGCAGTGGCCTTAGTGCGAGTTTTTTAACGTTCTCTCTCTATCACGTTAGCGTAAACCCATTAACTGGGAAACATCATGGACAAACTTCATGGCAAGACTGGAGTCAGATTAACTGGCACTGACTATCAGTAACGACTGCCAAAGATCTACAAATAACAGCACGGAGGAAACTAGGTATATTAAGATGGTCACCCATCCACAGACCAACCTTGGCAAGCGTTGCTTAACCTTTAAGATCGACCCGTGTGGCTGTTACTATCTAGCCACGAGCTCCTCTGTTTCTATATACACGGCCGTTAATATTTACAAATCTTTATGAACTGGCAAGCATCAAAAGCAAAAGATTGGCAGCTTCTTTGGTGAATCGTATATCCGTCGACGTACTGAATATGGGGGTCAGGACGAAAACATGTAACTAGTACGATTCCTTGTTTCGAATACTTACTTAGATTTTTTTCAATCATAACACAAATAGTTGTTTATTTGCGAGCGAAGCGAGCTCGAAAAATCTTTATTTCCTTGACTCAGAAATGCTAATTATCTTCTTATCTTACATCTATACACATGTTTTTATGTCAACTCAAGTAAAAACCGTACAGTTAGGGATGCTAGGGCGAGCGAAAAATTTTAACTTCCTTGACTCAAAAACGCTAGATTTTTTTCCTATTGTAATTTGTAAAGATTTCTTTATTGTAAATGTTTTTTTTTGTCGATTTAAGCGTAAACTGGAGAGCTAAGGATGCAAGAGTGGGAGAAACGGGTCCGAAAAAAAATTTTGTTAGGAATTTGTCGCGGATACGCTATATTTTCTTTATATCATACAGACGATGTTTTTTTGAAAAAAATAGATGTTACAGCGAGTGAAGTGAGTTTGAAAATTTTAGCATCCGCCCTCGAAATATAGATGTAGATAGATAGGCTACATTGTTTATTAACTATCCATACAATCATAGAAGTTGACATGATACTTGTATGATTGAGAATGCAAAAGCGGGCTGCAAATTTTCTCGGATAGGTTTTGCCTCGAATAGGTAGGATACTCTGTTTACTATCGACTAAGAATACAAAAAAGTGCGCAGTGGGCTCGAAATTTTCAGTAATTTTTGAAATGTTCGTGATTTGTCTATTTGCAGAAGGTTTGTCAATTTGATGTGAACGGTTTTGGGGGGGTCATGACCCCCACGCCCACGACACCCCTCCCCTGGGACCGCGCCTGGAGGAGACACGGCTGGAGGAGAGCTTCAAAAGGCCTGCTGGCTCCTATTGCAGTAAGAGTCCTATCGCATCCCGGCGCGCGACCTGTGCTAAGTTAATATAGGCAGGTCGCGTTCCGAAATCCACACAATCACCACTAGACAAGCGCTAGTACTCACGCACCGAATATGTTTCCTAGGTTAATATAGGCTTATTCGGTGCATTAGCACTGGGCGGCAGTACTCACAACACAAGGCCGCCCACACACACACTCGGCTCTGCAGTCCGGGCCGCAATCGGCTAGATCTGAGAACCGGTGCGGACGAGAGCCACTCACTCCTTGATGCAGGTGCGTCACCAAAGTCGACACCTTCGTCGCTGGTCGTTCTCGCTGGGCCTCCCCCAGGTCACTGGGGGTCTCACTCGGCGGGAACTGACCGCCGAAAGTGCCGTGAAGAAGCGACAAACAGTCGCGACGCGCCTGTAGCAAAACACTTCAGTGACCCAACCACAGGCGTGCGACTGTTGGCTATGAAAATAGTGGCAGGCGCACGCCAACTTTCTATGGCACTTTGTTGCCAACCAAATGACCGGCCCGTGTTGACGGGCCGAGGTGTGGCCACTGCGGTCGGGGGGCTTCGCCCCGACACCGCCTGCCGCGCCCCCTTGCGGGGGCGCAGCGACATCTACCAAGTTGCAGTAAGAGTCTGACACTCCTTTCTGCTCCACTCAGAGCGGCAGGAGTCATATTTTAATGATTTCCCATACTTAAAAAAAAACCATCAACGATATTTCTTTATACATGATCTAAAGAAATCATCAACAACATCTAAACTTATATAAGTTACTTATTCTTTCATTTTAGTACAGAAAAATAAAATGTTTACAAAGTAAATAGGAAAGTAGCGTAAGTGTGTGTATTTGATAAAGAAAATATTCAATATTTTTATTCTTACTGGCAGCCCATGAATATTTCATCAATTTGAAACATCGACTAATTATACCAATTGGTCTGTCAAATGTGAGTTGGGAATTTGCAAGCTGTTTTTAAAAGAAAGTATTATAAATAAATTTGCGTTCATTTTTATAACTAGATCAAGCTTTTAATAAATCTATAAATAAGAATTGACGTTTCTACTCGATAATTATATTAATATTTAAGAATTTGAATTTTTTTGACATATCGACTAAAAAGTAAATTATCATTTAATTTTAGTAACCTTTACCCATCACTGGAAATGTCGGCCATATTTCTTTCTTGTATGCGTTGGAGCTCACCTAGTCAAGATGAGGTTAGTTTTAATAAATAATTGAATTTTATAGTGATAAATGTCTTGATAACTGTTATTTTAAGTGTAAAAGTATTCTAAAATCATGTTGAATATATTTTATGCGTCGCGGAAAGACACGTTTCGTCAACTTCTAAGTCTTATCGGTCCGCCTCGAAGCCATGTGGTCACTCAGGAGTTTTGTTCGTTTTCAGTTCCCTCAAGCTGCAGAAGAGGCTTGCAGCCTCTGTTATGCGATGTGGTAAAAAGAAGGTGTGGTTGGATCCTAATGAGATCAATGAAATCGCCAACACCAACTCCAGTAAGTACCCACAAAATACATATTTTTGCGGTGCGGCGTGATCTTGATCGACATGCCGTGCTGTCGATAGTAAACAAAGTTTTTCAAGATAAATCTTTCTTGTTCAATGCCTAAAATGATCAACAGGACAAGTGAAGTGAATAAAAATCGAAAACATGTGAAGTGGAAGTTTTTTTTTGTGTTGATTATAACCTTTGAAACAAGCATTGCTCCAGTTACTGCTATCATAGTTCGTATGCTAGATTTGGCGCATTCACTTTTTGCAGTGTTTACAAGGAAACACTTAGTAAAACCTATCAATGTCGGGAATCACTGCAACTGGATTACTTTTCAGTTTCACAATATTATTTTGCAGTGTTTAGTGGCTTCCAATTTCTTCAAGTTGAAAACTGCTATCTTGGGATAGTTTCATAATGTTACAAGTGCTATGTTTTAACCTAACACACAATCAGAATAATTAGATTAACATAACACTGGTAACTTCCAGGACAGAACATCCGTAAGATGATCAAGGATGGTCTCGTCATCAAGAAGCCTGTAGCCGTTCACTCACGTGCTCGCGTCCGCAAGAACACAGAGGCCCGTAGAAAGGGACGTCACTGTGGCTTCGGTAAGAGAAGAGGTACTGCTAATGCTAGGATGCCACAGAAGGTGAGTTCAACATTCTTGAATAAGTATACCCATGTCATTGGAAAATTGCATGAAATTGTAATCTCAGTTTTCTCAATAGGACACAAATTTATTGTATTTTGATGAGTTTTATTGATTCAAAATTATCTAGCCACAGTATATAGAGAAATTATAGTCTAATAAAGGTTTATTACAATCTTGCAAAGTGTTCAATTTTCCAGTGACATACATATTGTGCACTGTTTTACTTTTCGGCTTTCCAAAATAGCTTGATAAGATGTTTGTTGATTGGATATTTCCAAAAGAAGGCAAAAATTCTTATTCCTTTGGGATTGCACGTGTTGGTATTGTTGATACTGAGGAATAGAAATAGGAAACATTTGCCACATCATACAGCAGTTGTTTCTTCATGGGTAGATCAAATTAAATGGAAATTCCATCCAGTTGTCCTTATTTTGCTGTGCTTATATTTGGGACACCAAATGTAGGAAAAGAGTAACTTTACATATTTTCAATATATTGATGGATAGTACTTCCGAGACATTAGTTTCCAAATTTAACATTGCCACATCATACAGCAGCAATCACAAATTGAAAGACTTGGGGGGGACCTTTGCCCAGCAGTGGGCGGACATTACGAGCTAACTAAAAAAAAAGTTTGTTTCTACAATTTTCTCAATGTTTCCTCTCCTTTTCACCAGGAACTCTGGGTACAAAGACAAAGGGTCCTTCGTAAACTACTGCTCAAGTACAGAACCGCCAAGAAGATCGACAGGCATCTATACCACGCCCTGTACATGAAGGCAAAGGGTAATGTCTTCAAGAACAAGCGTGTACTCATGGAGTACATCCACAGGAAGAAGGCTGAGAAGGCTAGGACTAAGATGCTCAGGTAAGAGTCAGCTGTTTGTCACAACTATACTGAACTCACAACTGAAAGGTTTTGTGGAGGGACAATGTTTGTATACAAATCCTGTTCAGACAATGTCCCTCCAGTCTGTCCATCCTAGCTCGTCTTGTAAGTACATGCTGTTGTTTCTTTGTGGGCAGATCAAACTGTATGGAAAAGCCATCCAGTTGTCTTTTATTTGCTGTGCTTATATTTTGGGCACAATATTTTGGAAATTACTAAACATACTTTCAAAATATTGATGTCCGTTGGAACTTAAAATCTCAGTTATCTGACACAAATCAAGGAGGTTGTGTGTCCTACACAAACTCCTTCATATTCGAAACTCTGGTTCCCAAACTAGTAAAAATTCCACAAATCGAAACTAAAACCTATTTGTTCATTTACAGTGACCAGGCTGAAGCCCGCCGTAATAAGGTCAAGGAGGCCCGCAAGCGTCGTGAAGAGCGTATCGCCGCCAAGAAGGAAGAGTTGCTGCAGACGTTCGCGCGGGAAGACGAAGCCGCGGTCACTGCCAAGAAGTGATCAACACTTTGTAATTAACCTAAAAAAATATGATCCAATAAATGTTTTGGGTCCATTTGCGTGTTTTATTTGAATGTCTTCTGTTTGTCTTATTGGAATACTTGGAGTTTCCCAAGTATCCATACACCTGCACTTTGGGGGATTTAAGTGAAAAACTCAATATTAAACAGCATTACCAGGCTGGATTAAGGTCCAAGAAGAAGGATAATAATATGTATGGGTATTGCATTAAATAGACAAAATATTAACAAGTGATCCATATTCATAATGTTTATTAGGGTTCCGTGCCTCAAAAGGAAAAAACGGAACCCTTATAGGATCACTTTGTTGTCTGTCTGTCAAGAATTTTTATCTCGGGAACGCGTGGAGGTATCGAGTTGGAATTTAAACCATATACTCAGGTCTACAGTCCCTTGAGCTGTAAAAAAAAAACATTTTTATAAGTTTTCGTGCCCGTATATGCTGCAAAAAACGAATATTTCGACACTCATGGGAATCAAAATTCATAGGGTATTTCCCGTTGACCTAGAACTATGAAATTTGGCAAGTAATACCGTCTTATACTACAGGCATAGGGAAATGTCTTAAAACTATACATTTGTGATTAAATCATGAAAAATATAGCCTTTATTTAAAGTACGTAGGCAATTAATCATCGAGCTTAATAAACCACTGATTAGATTAAAAATCTAAATTTAGTGTTATCCCGAGTACAAAACGCTGATTTCATCAAAATCGACCCACAAAATCAAAAGATATTGATTTTTTAAGTAACTTCCTGATGCATTCTAATAAGTCAGAGCGCCATCTATTGAGTGATTAAATCATGAAAAATATAGCCTTTATTTAAAGTACGTAGGCAATTAATCATCGAGCTTAATAAACCACTGATTAGATTAAAAATCTAAATTTAGTGTTATCCCGAGTACAAAACGCTGATTTCATCAAAATCGACCCACAAAATCAAAAGATATTGATTTTTTAAGTAACTTCCTGATGCATTCTAATAAGTCAGAGCGCCATCTATTGAGAAAAAATAACAACATAAACATACAACTGTGAACCACGTTTTAGGTAGAAAGAGACGGAATAACGGTATTTCGATCGATTCCTTAGTTCACAATTGCACTAACTACAAAATTTACAATTTTCCCTTTTTAAATGCCGATCACATTAAATTTCATGCTCTTTCGTTTGCGCGTGTCGACATACCGTTATTCCGTCTCTTTCTACCTAAAACGTGGTTCACACTGTTGTATTAAATAAGTTCTAGTAATGTTCCATGAATGTTGTATTATATTCATCAAGATATACAAGTGCGTTAAGTGCCTACTTTTATTTGGGGTTAAGGTGGATGCTCCAGGGTGGCCCGCGAAATTCAAATATTTTTATGTTTTTTGCAATTTGCCGGTCAGTGTGAAGCTGTATGTGGACCAAATGCGATCTGCGACCGCGAGTTCATGTAGTTCGAAAGAATAAATATTCATTCTTTCGAACTATATGAACTTAGAGGGCTATATTGATGATTAAAATGGTTATAATTCTTTAGATAAATACGCGTTACGGTCGCAGATCGCATTTGGTCCACATACAGCTTCACACTGACTGGCAAATTGCAAAAAACATAAAAATATTTGAATTTCGCGGGCCACCCTGGAGCATCCACCTTAAGGGGTTTGCCAATTTTTTTTTATAAAAAAATTTGTTGTTGAAGTCGGTGTTTTTGGTTTTGTTTCTTTGTTTTTTGAACACCGACTTCCGAAATTAAGGTTATTTTATACTTTGTAGTGTTTTGTTTGGAGAGGAGCTCGTGGCTAAATAATAACAGCCGCACGGGTCGATCTTCAAGGTTAAGCAACGCTTGCCAAGGTTGGTCTGTGGATGGGTGACCATCTTAACATAGCGAGTTTCCTCCGTGCCTCGGAAAGCACGTTATGCCGTTGGTCCCGGCTGTCATTTGTAGATCTTTGGCAGTCGTTACGGATAGTCAGAAGCCAGTAAATCTGACTCCAGTCTTGCCATGAGGTACCGTGTTACACTTTTACTGGGTTGTGGAGGTCTGGTAGGCAGCCGCTCCGCGTAAAATACTGGTATTCAGCTAAATCCGGTTTGACTGGAAGCCGACCCCAATACAGTTGGGAAAAGGCTAGGCATAGAGAGAGTGTTTTGTTTGGAAGTCGGTTATATTTTCTTGTGAAAAAGTTTTTTATTTCTCACTTTTTAGTGGTGCTACTTGGATGACGTTTTCGTCTACGCTGAAATTGAAATAAGCAAAAATGCTCATAACATAAAAATTAATAAACCAATCTGAATCAAATTTTGACAGGACCAAATGACAAGCATACCGCATCGAACTAAAATATAATCACAGAAATCGGTTCAGAAACCTCGGAGTAATCGGTGTACATACATAAAAAAAAAAAAAAAGTACTCACCGTATTGAGATCCTCTTTTGGAAGTCGGTTAAAATGGAATTATAGGCCCATCGCCCGATACAAAAATGACGCCCAGGCCAACAATACCTTTGAGTTCTCGCGGGCAAAACCACGTGGATTGCTGAAAAGCTTTAGCTTAAAGAAAATTGACCGAAGCGAGCTCGACTATTTAGAACCTTGTCTCAAATAAGTTAGATTCAAACAAACAGATGTTCCTTAGCTGAACCGAGAATGCTGGAGCGAGCGAAGCGAGCTCGAACATTTTTAACATCCCACCTGGGAATCTGGGTTAGATTAGTTCTTTTTAACAACTACAGATTTAGGTGTTACTTTGTAGACATATAACGAAAGTTTAAGAGATAAAAATGTAAAAAAGAATATACCTAATCTGAAATTTTATCGGATAAGATGTGTCATGGACAGGTAAGATTCTCTTTTAACTATTCATACAGGTATAAAAGTAATAATCTCGACTAATATTTTGAATGTGAAAGTAACTCTGTCTGTCTGTCACACTTTCACGCCAAAACTCCTGAACCGATTTAATTGAAATTTGGTACAGAGATAGATTACAGCCTCAGAAAGGACATAGGCTATTTTTTATCCCGGGAGTAGGTTCCCTAGGGATCCCGCGGGCGAAGCCGCTGGCAGAAGCTAGTACTATATAAAATTTTGACATTGAAGAACACAAGAGCGCGAGCGAAGCGAGCTCGAAATTTTTTTAACCCAGCCCTGGAAGGCAGCTCCGGATCTACGATTTTTCGGAATCGGGGAAGAAAAAGACAGTGGCGCCCCTCTATAATTTTATTATAAATTGGATGTAAAAATACCCTTAACGATAACGACGAAGACCCATTGTACCTACTAATCATTGACATCATTTTTTTTCTAAACCATACATGGGGAACCATTGGTTCTGGTGATATGGAAGAAAACCTTATCATGGTTTACTTAGGAGTTACTTTTTGCTTAAATTCAAAACATAGAGCTCCATGAGAGTGTAAAATTCAAGGGCGAGCGAAGAGAGCCCGAAAATTGTAGCCACATCGAATAAGTTTTTACCCGACTACGGCAAAGCCAAAATTAAGGGTTCTTTGTTTAAACATTTGGGTTTGGTGCCCATTGAACTTGATCCCCTAGATCCGGGGGAAAAGATCCTCTTTTTGCTATCCATACAAATATAAAGTATCTAATATCGTCGACTGACCATAAGACATGATAATGTACCTTGCCCAGGAAGGGTAAGAGCCGCTTTTACAATCCTCTTCTTTACCCTGCCCACGTTCTTGATTATTTGGGTTGATTAGGAAATAAATACACCTTGATAAGTTTATTTATATCAAAGACAAAAATAATAAGCATAGAAGTCGAGAGATGAATGACGCGACAGGGATTGGGCGCTGCGGATTCGTGGCTCTGAATGATGTTATATAGCCTATAGTACCCTAGATAGCTTTCCTCGATAAATGGGCTATTCGACACTAAAAACTGATTCAAACCAGTAGTTCCTGAGATTAGTGCGTTCAAACAAACAAACAAAGTCTTCAAATATTGGTAGAGATTACCCCATACAAACTCACTAACACAAAAACTTTACCTCTGTATAATACAGATAGAAGGTCACATGTGTGATGTGTCCGCTTGCCCCCACTCGGCTAAGCCAAAGACTGCTTTAACAACCAGTCCTTCAAATATACGCTCCGAAGTAGAACGTGTTGTGGTAATTAACTAAAATAAATAAACATGGGTGATGTGAACGAAGATTTAGTCAGGGAGAGAGCAAAGTGCACGTTTAATGTGGAAGAACTGACGCATTTTCTGGATGGAGGGAAAGATAAGACTTTGGAGAGGAAGGAGAGAGGTAAATGAACTTTGATTAGTGGTGACATTGACATACCCGTACAGTCTTTGGACTCTATGTTTTTGTTTGTGATTGTGTCTCTCTCTAGAATGCGTTATAAATAGTATCGAACATTTTTGGACCAAATTCGTCAATAACATATTCACATTCAAGGCCCATTCATAAGAAGCCTATCATTAATTACCGGTACCCGGTCGGTACGTACCTGGTTGTGCAGTCGCGTAGCTATAGAATGGGTAACTGCAGGTGCGGATTTTGTGATGTCACCCAAGAAAGAAAACTTTTTATTTATCACTAGCCGTCAACTTCACCTTTATTATTTTTTAACCGACTTCAAAAAAAAGGAGGAGGTTCTCAATTAGGTTGTATTTTTTTTTATGTTTCTTACCTCATAACTCCGTCGTTTATGAACCGATATACCATTTTATAAACTGATAGGAAAACAGTAAAAAAAAACTTAATTTTTCTTTTTCAAATTTTGTTGTAGTGGGTACCTTTCTTAACTATGTAGGTCATCATAATCATCATCTTCATCATCAGCTTGGTTCATCCTCTTAATTAGGTGCTTGAACATTACAGTAGGTAAAGCAGAATAAATGGCGGTCTTACCACGAAGTGCCAATGGCATCGTGATGCCGTTGTGAGAAAGAGATAGTAATATTTGTTGAATAGCTCAATCTCCGTCTCTCTCTGGCATCATGATGGTTTAAAGGTGTCATAAACACCTAATATACCTAACACATTTGCTCGTAAAGGGTCTCTTATTTCACCAATTTCAATATCGTATTGTATCTCATTACGTGAGGAGCTAAATAATAACAGCCCCACGGTTCGATCTTGAAGGATAAGCAACGCTTGCCAAGTTTGATCTGTGGATGGGTGACCATCTTAACATACCAAGTTTCCTCCGTGCCTCGGAAAGCACGTTAAGCCGTTGGTCCCGGCTGTCATTTGTAGATCTTTGGCAGTCGTTACGGATTGTCAGAAGCCAGTAAATCTGACTCCAGTCTTGCCAAGATGTACCGTGTTACCCAGTTAATCGGTTGTGGAGGTCTGGTAAGCAGCCGCTCCGCGTAAAACACTGGTATTCAGCTGAATCCGGTTTGACTGGAAGCCGACCCCAATGTAGTTGGGAAAAGGCTAGGCAGATGATGATGATGATGATTATATCTCATTACGTACTTGTGCGTTATTGTACCTAATGTAAAACGCACGAGTTTCTTTTTAATAAGGTAAAACGCACGGTTTATCAAGATGCTCCGTCTAAAACGAGACGTATACAACGGAACCCTATTACTAAGCTTCCGTTGTCCGTCCGTCCGTCCGTCCGTCTGTCTGTCAGCTAGCAGTATCTCAAGAACCGTAATAGGTAAACAGTTGAAATTTTCACAGATTGTGTATATCTATTGCCGCTATAACAATAAATAATAAAAATCAAGGTTTATGGTACGGAACCCTTCGTGTGCGAGTTCAACGCGTTTGACCACTATCTCACCTGATGGTAAGCGAGGATGTGGTCGAAGATGGAGCACGCTTGCCTAGAAATAACCTATTCACTCTTGATTTAAAGACTCCTAGGTTGTAGCTATCAGGAAACACAGACTCCGGCAGGGAGTTCCACTCCTTAGCTGTACGCACTATGAATGTGTTCCCAAAACGTTTTGTGCGTATGGGTGGGATGTCCACCATGTACCGGTGGCGCATCGCCGTTCGTCTTGTGGTCTGATGATGGAACGGGCTTGGCGGAATTAAATTATGCAATTCTGTCGCACATTCCCCAAAATGCAACCGGTAAAAAACCGGCAGGCTAGCAACTCGTCGTCGATGTTCAAGACTTTGGAGCTTCGACGCGACGAGCCTCTCATTGCCGATGATCCTCTTGGCTCGTTTCTCAATTGACTCAAGGGCATCAAGCTGGTATCTGGCAGAACCATCCCAAAGATGAGAGCAGTATTCCATACACGACCGAACTTGCGCTTGATAGAGTTTGAGCAGCTGTTCCGGCGTGAAGTACCGTCTCACCTTAGAAACTCCACCAGAATCCCCAACTTCTTTGCAGCCACTTGAGCTTTTGCCTCTATGTAAGGGCCAAAATTGAGAGTAGATGTTAATGTAACCCCAAGAAGCTCAAGATAGTCGGTTATCGGCACGGTTTCACCGCGGAAAGATGGAGCTGGGCGGAATTGGCTCCTTTTGGCGGAAAATAGACACGCTTGGGTCTTAGCAGCATTGAACTTGACCAGATCGGCATCGCCCCATTCAGAGACCGCCTGTAAGGACACGTTCAAGCACTCAACCATTGCCTCCCGGAGAGACCGGATCTGCGACCCACCAGCTCGTGCGTCGGACACGTATCTCTCAGCAACAGTGCTGTCGTCTGCATACCCAAAGGTACCGGGTTTAAGCAGATCATTAATATGCAGCAAGAACAGTGTTGCCGAAAGCACCGACCCCTGAGGAACCCCGGCATTAATATCCAGCAGTCCAGACGAGCAGCCATCTATGACCACTCGGATAGATCGATCCCTCAGGAAATCTGCGATCCAATCACACAAACCGGCGGGCAGACCGAAGGAAGGAAGCTTACTAATAAGGCTATCGTGCCAGACCCTGTCGAAGGCCTTCGAGATGTCAAGGGAGACCGCCAGTGCCTCCCCGTGCTTCTCTATGGGCTCACTCCAGATGTGAATGGCATACGCTAGTAGATCCTCAGTTGACCGATTTCGGCGAAACCCGTATTTTCGGTCACTAAGGATATCATTCGCTTCTAGGTACGCCAGGAGCTTATGATTCAACACGCGTTCCATAGTCTTACAGAGTATGGACGTTACCGAGATGGGTCTATAATTTGACGGGTCAGCTCGACTACCCTTCTTGGGCACGGGCTGCACGTTAGCTTGCTTCCAAGCCTTTGGCACTTTTCCAGTCTCGAACGAAAGGCGAAATAGGCGTGTCAAGATCGGAGACAGCTCAGGCGCACAAGTCTTCAGAACAATTGCCGGTATCCCGTCGGGACCACTAGCCTTGTTCACGTCTAGGTTACGCAGTACCCTACGGACGTCCTTCTGATGAATGCGAATGTTCGACATACTCGACTCGCATTCACCAGCAGCGGCGGAGGGCGTCGCGCCACCAGGATCCAGACGTGAAGATTCCGCAAACAAAGAAGCAAACAAGTTCGCTTTCTCCTCAGCGGAGTGGGCCAGCGTCCCGTCGGGTCTCAGCAGTGGTGGTAGTGAGGGGCGGCAGAAGTTCGATTCGACCGACTTAGCCAGGGACCAAAAAGCCTTACTACCTGCTGGGTATGAAGCAAGTTTGCTCCCTATTCGGCTAATGTGGTCAAACCGAGCAACACCTTCTTGCAGGACTTAGCAGCCCTGTTGAAGGCTCTCTTCTTCTGACTCACGTCATTTGCTTTGCGCGTACGAGCGTCGACCCATGCTAAGTACGCCGCGTGCTTATGCGCATCAGCGCGATTGCACTCGGCACCAAACCAAGGACGAGCTTTGCCAGATATTGCTATGTCAGAGAACGGAATGTAGTACTCCATTCCCCTCCGCAACACATCCGTCACGGCATCCGCGCACGACGTAGCATCAGTGGAAGAAAAGCAAGTAGGCTGCCAAGGGTAACATGCGAAGAAAGATCGCATGCCATCCCAATCTGCTGACTTGTATCGCCATACCCGCCGGGTGCCTCTTGGGCTAGGATCGGGCGGAGAGTAGACAGACACAGACTTCACCAGACAGTGGTCGGAACTACCCAGTGGTGATGAAATCGACACCGAAAAGCGGTCTGGATCTGTTGTCAGCAAAAGGTCCAAGCAATTGGCAGTGTGCGAATCAACATCCGGCACCCTCGTTGCCCCCTGGACCAGCTGGGTAAGATTTAACGCAAGCGCTAGCTTTCGCGTCTCTCGTCCAGCATGGTCTGTGCACTGGTATGGGAAGAGCCACTCCTGATGGTGGGCATTGAAGTCCCCCAGTAACACCAATTGGGCAGAAGGGTACCGCTGCTGAGCCGCATCCGCCGCCTCACTCAGGTGCTGTGTAAGCCCAGTTGTCTCCAAATCACCGCCGTGCGAACGGTAGACGCATGCGTAGACAATTTTGTCTAGACCTGTGTCCACTATAGCCCACAGCGTTGAGAACCTGGAGTCTTCAAGGTAGCGGAGACGCCGATAGCAGATGTCGTCCCGGGCGTACATGCATACGCCCGCGCGGGGTCTGAAGTGGTGCTCCAGGGTAAACCCTGGGTAAGACAGGTATGACACGTCCGACGGACATCCGATCTGCGTCTCCGACAGGAACAAGAGCGCTGGTTTCTCGGTCTCGAGGTGGTGATGGACTGCGGCGAGATTTGAGTGCAGACCTCGTATATTAGAGAGGTGCACTTTATGCGAAAGGACGTGCTGCCGCTGTACAGCTTTTCTCTTTTTATTCCTGTTCATTCAAGTGATGGAGGTTGAGGAGAAGGAAGTGAAATGAGGTTCCAAGCTGCTAACCTTCAGGCACGCCCTGACAGGACGACATCTTTGGGGGACTAGTCTGGAGACTGCGGGGACGCCCGAGCTCCCCCGGGAATGACCATCGGGCCCTTTCATCTGCTCGCCAACCAGCACGATGGTGCATTCCGGGATTTTTCGTCAGTTGGCGGGGCAGCCTTTCATGTGTGGCTAGCACACTACTTGGGCCCCCAACTATCTGCGGTCGGCCAGCGGCGCACCGTGCCTCGGATCCCGCTACCCTCCAAGACTAGTCTCCCGATACGCCCATGCCAGGGCTAGCCTAGCTGGTCTGCCTGCATTGGAACAACTATTTCGACCCAACTCCTCTGAATTGGCTACACTGAGCATCGTACCGGAACACAGCTAAGCCGCTTGGCGGTACGTCTTTGCCCAGTGGGTGGTCACAAGCCATCGGCCGAAGCCTACCACCAGTACACGGGTACACCGTTTTATAACATATTTCCTCGCAAATATGTTATAAAACGTCGTATGACATACGTGCGCTTTGATAATTACAGCCTCTGCTTTCTTGTAGCCCTCGCCAACGGATCGGGCTAGCAATATCGCCTCGGCTGTAATTTTCAACTTACCGCACTTATATCATAATGTACTATTGCATGCTTGTTTGAAACAAAATGTAAAAAGTACATAGAAAATCCAAGTTATAAGTTGAAATTCTGCATTCTGAAAATTTATTCTGTTCGTTGAGTCGGTTGTCAAAGGTCAGTCAAAGACCCTTTCGCTTGTGATATAATAATATATTATCATACCAGCATACCTACAGTAAGTTGCGGAATTTGATCGAAAGAGTCACCGCGGCCCTGGAACGCAAAGGGCATTAGGAGGAACACAGGTGGGTTTTAGTCAGTAAGAGTCAAGAGTTGACAACCCGCCAAGAGCGGAAAGAGTCATTTGATAGTTGCCCATAAAAATACCTACCTACAGTAGGTACGCAGCTATTTAGTCAAGTGGGTAACCACTAACCACCTACTATAAATCAGAGCAGATATAATATTTCAGTTCTAAACTGAAATAAAATTCTACAGTGCTACGGGTGGCGTCGTCGCTACATTTGGTGTTAGGTTATATTCTGACCATAAGCACTTTCTCGTGTCGACATAGTAGTTCTCTGAAATATCGGAAGATGGCGAAAAAAGAAAATCAAATGAAAATAAACTACTTAGGTAGGTGTTTTATTATTTAGGGTACATAATTATTAAATTGCATTCAAGCTACAGACCATATCACTCCACACTATAGGTAAATTTTCCATAGATGCACACATACTCCATGTTTAGTTCGATCATAGCATATTCCGAGTGCCTCCACAAAATCATGGCTCTATTGAATAAAACTTAAACACATAACAACACGTTATAAATAAACATATTCGCCATTTAAATATCGCAGTATGGTGGTCAGAATAGCGTCGATCGTCTTTTGTCTTCATGATTTCTGCTGGCAAATGATGAACCTTTCAGCTTCGTTCTGAATCAGCTTGAAAATCGTCGCGATGGCTTCTTCGTTCTTGCATGAGATGGGAGCAACGCTCCCGCGCTTCCCTCCCCAACTAGAGGTGAACGTCAGTTGCGCTTCGGCGAAGCAGCAGAGGCAGGCCACGACGACAATTAGGAAACAGATCTTGTTCATCTTGAAGTGTTGGTTGGTAGAACTGGTGTCCGACGGAAGAGTGGTGGACGTGTGATGTCTTTGCAAGAAATCTTAAGCCTTTTATAGTCAAAAGATATAATTGTGGAGACAGATAGAAGCCGTAGTAATTCCAATTTGTGACGACTATAGATTAATTAAAGATTCTCATCTTATTACAGAATTGATTGATCAATTGAAGACTTATAAGCAAAATCAATCAACTGTGACGTTTGCCTTATTCGTTTCCAGAAAGGGTCATACTGACCAAGAGAGAGGAGCTCTTCGGCGGTGTTCCAGACGAATATCTCAGTCATAAGGAGAAATATGAAAACTCAATGCGCAAGGCAGTCATCCTGTTCAGTTTGCTGCGGAAAATTCAACAAGAAAACAACACTGACCTTACAAACTACAGGTACCATACTTACTTATTGCAATAATATTGAAATAAATTCAAATGACCCTTGCGCCCTTACGTTTCGTGTTTGTCGAAAGTCACTTCGGGAAAGGTTAGGACGATATATATTACCTACTTTAGCAACGAGGGACGAATTCTGTCATGATTATGAATTTACGAATAGGATAGAGAATATATGTTTCGAATTTAGCAACAAATGTCGAAATGAAATGGTCTAGTTAACATGTTAGACTGACCGTTACAAATCGAGCATTTGCGCTGTCAGTACGTGGGAACGAGCACGAGCACAGGGCTTCAAGTCTGCTATTACAATTCTTTCAGAATGGTCTATCATTGATTTCATATTTTTTTATTTTGACAAGTTTGGTAATCTACTAATATAAAAGCGTCATTATGACTTTCCAATGGTCAACCACTGACACTCCATTGAAAGAAATGGCATAGAATGGTAATCTCGTACATAATGAATTAATGACAAATTAATAAATAATGTGTAAAAATAATAAGTATATAAAAGAAATCTGGCATAACTTAATGTTCAAATTTAGTAGTAGTTTTTCGAAAATCATGTCCAGTAACGGGTTTTATAATAATAGCAATGCGAAATTGTCTTTCTACCACGATTCTATTACGAGACCATTGACCGACCAGTGATCGACCATTATGAATTAGCAGATTACGAACTTTTAGCAAAATGGCAATGGGATCGTGTTGGAATGACGAATTTATAAAAAATAGCAGACTTGGGCCCAGGAGCAACGAGCCGCTCGTTGCTTCGTTTCGTCCGCTGTCGGGGTTATGGCGAATCCCTTTACCACGGTAACCTTTACTGTGTAACCTGGTTCTGTCAGTACGCCGCATGCCGCGATAAGACAGACATCCTTGCGAATCTGGAGCACAGGTGAGCAAGGAGTTCGAACCGAGAAGGTATGTGTAACGTAACAATTATGTATATGCTCGCTGCGAACGGTAGGTAGGTACATTACGGCCTGTAACACTGGTCAATACCTTTAGAGACAATTCGATACCACAAAGCGTTTTTACATCAGATCGAATGCAAGATTTTTCTAGCTGCTTATGTCATAATTTTTCAGGAATCTTCTAAGCGGCGTCCTCAGTATTTCGATATCTCAGGATGGCTCACCTTTTGGGCTTCATTACATTATGTTCATGCCGGTGTTCATGAGCCAGGCGGACGAGCAGCAACAGGAGAAGTGGCTCCATCGCGCTTTGAACTGCGCTATCATCGGGAGTTATGCTCAGGTAAAGACACTTCCTTCATTGAACTTGGATAACATAGCATGGGAGAGTGAGGATTGGCACAAGAAAAGGGTTATGCGTAGTAGTAGGTGACGTCGGGCTGTGGATAAATATGCCAAATTAGTAGGAGACTAAACTTGTTTTCCTTGCTGTACTTCCTCCCAGGTTCATGGTCCATCTTTAAATTGAAGCAATAATTCTTCAGATATATTGTATCTTCTTTTGTATCGGCTCGAGTTTTACATGACATATAACTTTTTTCTACCAGCCTATATTGTCCCATTGCGTCTCCCCAAAGCCCTCCACTTTTTTAATTTTGTTGCCTTCTCCGACCATTACGTAGTCATGAACACCTCCAAGTCGTCAAGCCAGCGTTTCCTAGACTTTCCTCGATGACGCCCGAACTATACCACTACTATTCTTTATTATTCTAGACAGAGCTCGGCCATGGCACGTTCATCCGAGGTCTGGAGACGACAGCCACATACGACCCTTCCACTCAGGAGTTCGTACTGCACAGTCCCACACTAACCTCGTACAAATGGTGGCCTGGAGGATGTAAGTAGCCTTTTTCATACATGTTCTGAAGATAAATTGCAGATATCTCAGCCGTTACGGCTCTGAATTTGTAGATAGATTAGTCTTGTACAGCCGCGACTCAGCTATAGAATGTCCCCCACGTGGTTGAAGTGTTGAATACTGTCGTCTGTCACTCATCTTCGTCGCACGTCGCAGAAGCCAACAGAGTCTTCTTGTCTACTTCCTGCAAATAGAACCTGTCTGCATTCTCACCTGATGCAGTGATTATGCAGTTAAAATTATTAACTCTTGACATAGACTTCAACAGGAAATTCCACTTCTTAGCTGTACGTAACTTGAAAATATTTCCAATACGTTTAGTGCGTATGGGTGGGATGTCCATCAGGTACCTACTGGTGGCGCATCTCCGTTCTTAGTGCTCTCCTACGAGCTCACGATACTGAAACTCGTCACATTTTGTCAAGTCTGTCTATTGCTTCTTTCACAGTGGGGAATACTGCCAACTATTGCATCGTGATAGCTCAGTTGTACTCCAAGGGTGAGTGCCACGGCATCCACTCCTTCATAATTCAAGTGAGAGACGAAGACACCCACATGCCGTTACCAGGGATCAAGGTGGGAGAGATCGGAGTCAAGATGGGCCTCAACTCGGTGAACAATGGGTTCTTAGGGTTTGAGCACGTAAGGATACCCAGGACAAATATGTTGATGAAACACGCCAAGGTTTTGGAGGTAAGCAGTTTGTGTATTTTTTCAACGAACGCGAGTATCTTTAAAATAGATTCCTGATTTTCTTTACTATCCTGCAACACCAGGGCGTTGGAGAAATAGGGTACTTTACTGAAAAAAAATTAATTAGTCCGTTAGATTAATTTCCAAAAAATATTGGACTCGTATTTTTACTTTTTTCACGTAAACAAAAAATGAAGAAGACACAGTACGTTGAAAACTCGCGTGACGTCACTACGATAGAACAATTTTTACTAGCGACGTGACGTCACCAGCCCCCTCTCCCGAGTTTTGATGTGTTTTATCTTTGCCAATATTCATTGATTTACAAAAACAGAAAATCGTGTCAAATTGTTCATTATTTTTTAACACTAGGTAACTGTCGGACTAAATAGGTTTGCAATTTATTGATGGTAGAAACTGGCGTATTGGTCCTAATACGAGCTTGGACGTATTAGGTACTCTACCCAACAATTTTCTTGGGCTTGATATTTTTTACCGCGTCTTTATGCGATATTCTCCTGAAACCTACCTATTCTTCTATTGATACGATAACCTAGTAAGTAGCTTACCTTAAAAAAGTGGTTACGGTTTCCTGCTATTTATTGGCATTGTTAGGCAAGATTTAAAGCTAATATTGTTTTCCGTTCCAGGACGGCACTTACGTAAAGTCTAAGAACAACAAGCTGATCTACGGAGCCATGGTGTTCGTGAGGGTGGTCATAGTGTTTGATTCTGTCAACTACTTGGCCAAGGCTATCACCGTCGCTGCTCGGTATTCTGCGGTTAGAAGGCAGTCGCAACTAAAAGCAGGGTATGAGACATTTCATAATGGTGTTACTTAGTTTAGTCTTCTCCTTCTCATTTTTGATAACGTTTCGGTAGCACAGAGCGATAACCCGCGGGTTTGTGCCATTAAAGAATGTATGAAATCCAGGTCATTCCTAGTGTTCACTGTATACATGCCGACGGATAGTAGTAGATTTTACGGACTGCCTCAGCCTGGTGAGTGCTATAATTAGCAATATCGAAACTGCTTTTCTACTCGGAGACTTTAATTCACATCCGAATGAACCATTTTATGTTGAATTGGTTTCTTTTTGTCGGGGATCTGAGTTGTTATGTGCTGATGTTGAACTGTTAGAGTAAACTCTGACACTTATACTTTTATAAGCGATGCAAACGGTTCGAGACGTTGGCTAGATCATTGTGTTGCTACGAAAGCAGCCATGTCTACTATTGTTAATTTAATGTAAATGTTAAATATGATGTACTTTGGTCCGATCACTTCCCTCTTGTGCATTGGGTGGCGTCATTTTCTAATTTCACCCTTTATATATACGGCTCGCTACCGTCCTGCGAATTTCAATTAATGGATACAGCATTCGTACAGGAGTCTGTTTAAGGCAACCAGGGCAATCCGGTACGTCTAATTTAGAGCTGTATCCACTAATGAGATGCCATGAGATGTTGAGAATTCGGCCCGCTTGTCTGTTGCGAAGGTGGAAGGCACGACTGTGTTTTGCGTTATCAGCATAATAACAGCTACGATTCGAAACTGCGGTGGAAAGGCTGGCCTCAGTCTCCTCAAAATCAGTAGCTTGACTAGTTAAAGCCAAGTCGTCGGCATACAGAAAACGGGTTGTGTTAGGGCTCACCGGTTGGTCATTTGTATAAATATTGAACAGTAGGGTAGCCAGGACGCTACCTTGAGGCAGAACATTCTTTTGTGCTCGCCTTCTACTCTTGTCGTCGAGGAGGAACACTTGCAATCGTCGGTTACTGAGTTCTTTTGGATCCTCTGTTAAGTTGGTAACCAAGAACAAGCGCTAGTTAGTCTTATAAATTTCCTTTGATCTAAATACCTAGATCAAAGGAAATTTATAAGACTAACTCACACACCACACACCCTCGACACCCTTTTTCACAGTCATCTATACAGATGACTGTGAAAGAGGGTGTCGAATCCCGCAAATCTCCATAGAAAGGGGAGGATCCTCTGACCGGCCGGTAGTTGTGTCCGGTGGGCAACTGCCCGATAGTTGTATATGTTCAAATCACACAGAAAGCTCTGATACGACGTTGTTGGATTTCGTTTAGTAGTTCGTAGCTGGCCGTATAGATGGCACTGAGTTTATTTTTGTTGCGGTATAAGTTTTCGCTTAGTCAGTTTTTTTTTGTGGCGGCATTTATGCCGCTATAGATCAACCGTAACTAGCAAGATCTGAGAGTTGTTCTTTAGCGTATTGAAAGACGATTAAATGACCACTGATGGTTGCTGATAAACTGACAGCAAAATTGAATAAAGAATGATTGTAAAGTTAAGGATTGCAAAATGAATGATTGTACAATATATGATTGCATAATTAATAGTTGCAAAAGGAACTATTGCAAAATGACTTACTGCAAAATTTATTAGTGTAAAATCAAATTTCCATGCAGGGAACCAGAGCGTCAGATCCTGGACTACGTGACGCAGCAAGATAAGATATTATCGGCGATAGCTGGGTGTTATGCCATGAAGATGAACGCGAGAAGGTTGTGGGATACCTTCAACCTTATCAACGACCAGCTGCATCAGGGAAACATGGAAAGACTTGGTGAGGTGAGTTCGAATTCGAAAAGAAGAAACATTGAACTTCTGGCTTGGACCATTTACTCAGACTCGTGGCAGACACATCACTATAGGGATCGTGCATGGCGTTGACTATGCCATCTAGCGTTGCAATTTCGAAACTTATATGTAAAATATACTTGAAAATTACCTTTTCTGCACGTTATTTTATGGCGTCGTGCAGTCGGAGCCTCAGAACAATTTCCAACAGAGATATCCAACCATCCATATTGTGACCACAATCTGTCTCGCACTTTCGGCTTTATTTGGGATCATACGACGGTTTTTCTTTTCTATATTCCTAGAATTTTACACTGTGACATTGCATATTATGGCATGACATAAATTTTTTTTAACGTCTATAAAATAATAACCATTTTTCTTGTGCTTCTCGTCGGTAATTTTAAATATAAAATATAATACACACTGCATTTGGTAATCCCACGTACTCCACGAGACAGGCTCGACTTAGTGTGGAGTTCATAAGTAAGATATGCTTTCTTTGTTTCATATTCTTGTTGTTATGTATCCTAGCTAGTAATGTATACCATAAGGAAATGTAAAGCACTGCTTTTGGCAAATAAACGTTATTATTAAACGTTATTATTGTATAATATAATACCTAGTCTCCATCCATTCCAGTTACACGCCCTAGCCTGTTGTCTAAAAGCCATCAGTACGACCGACTCCTCAATGTTCACGACTCTCTGCCGGCTGGCATGTGGTGGGCACGGCTACATGACGTCATCAAACCTGCCGCCCACGTATGCTCTGACGACAGCCTCCTGCACCTATGAGGGTGATAACACTGTGCTACTATTGCAGACTGCTAGGTACGTATGATTTTGCCAGGTTGACTGTACTCCATCAGAAAATATAGGGCCATCCTCGGAGTATATTCATCCATTTTCTACCATCCTACATTTGGTGGGTACTTTGGTTTTCTGCCACCCTGTTCGAAAGATAGGTGGGAACTTTCATCGTACATGATGAGCACAAAAATTTCTTTACTCCCCGTTATGAAACAAAGAGCTTTCTTACGGCTGATTTCGGTTTACCGCTACACGGTTTAGTGGAGTGTTTCTAAAAAGGGGTATTAATGAAGAAGATATGGGTCTAATATTGTTTTTGTTTCACAGGTTTTTACTAAAGTCATGGCGTCAGATCGACACGGATCCACTGACACCTACAGTTGCTTACTTGAAGACAGTCTCAGCTCCAGGATTCTCTGACAAATGGGAGAGTTCAGTGGAAGGCATTATTCGAGGATTTCAAATAGTCGCGATGAAGTATGTTGATTATATTAACCGGCACGAGTCGTGAGTACACTTTCCTTTGGTTGGTTTGACGACCACTGCTCTGACGCTTCACGTTATTGGTTCGTCAGTCTATGCTCATCGACTATCGGGTTTGCAAGTTTCGTTCGCCCACCGTACACTGGCGAGATCACCCTGCTGCATTCATCTGTGCTCACGACTCCTGCTGGCTATTAGCCCCATGTAGAAAGCAGTTTTCTTGATAGTCCGACGAGCAAATATATTTATTTATCTTTTTGTTCATGACAGGAAAATATCGTCATGTATGGATAGTATGACAAGTAAAATAATGTCCGGAATATCTCAGGAAGACGCGTGGAATGCCATATCGATACAATTAGTTTCAGCTGCTGAGGTAAGTCGAATTGAAATTCTTTTAAAAGACCGATAAGAAAGTCGGTAACAAGGCTGACTGCTTAGGGTGTAGTTCAGGATAATTCCTAAGAACTACTAACTTGTAAAGGCAATCCGTGCCCAGAATTCAGTGAGGTCATCGAAGGGCAAAAGAAAATTATTTACTATCCAAACAGTATTACTTGAATAAGCTTGACGTGTTACCCAGTTAATGTAAGTATTGTTGGGGTCTAATAGGCAGCCGTTCCACGTCATCATCATCTGCCTAGCCTTTTCCTAACTACATTGGGGTCGGCTTCCAGTCAAACCGGATTCAGCTGAATACCAGTGTTTTACGTGGAGCGGCTACCTACCAGACCTCCGCAACCCATTAACTGTGTAACACGGTACATCTTGGTAAGACTGGAGTCAGATTTACTGGCTTCTGACAATCCGTAACGACTGCCAAAGATCTACAAATGACAGCCGGGACCAACGGCTTAACGTGCTTTCCGAGGCACGGAGGAAACTCGGTATGTTAAGATGGTCATCCATCCAAAGACCAACCTTGGCAAGCGTTGCTTAACCTTGAAGATCAACCCGTGCGGCTGTTATTATCTAGCCTCGAGCTCCAGGCAGCCGCTCCACGTAAAATTCTGGTATTCAGCTTAATCCGGCTCGCCGGCAAGCCGACCCAAATATAGTCGGGAAAAAGCTAGGCAGATGTTTACTTGGATAAAGCTATCGTGTTCAAATTCCTGACTATATTTTATGCCGCTGTCTTTTCTTAACAGTCACACAGTCGAATGGTCGTGATATCCACATTCCACGAGGACATGTCCAAAGCTTCGAAGACCATGTCTACACCCCTGGCGCTAGTGATGGGCCAGCTCGTGGAGTTGTATGCTGTGTTCTGGACGCTGGAGAGACTGGGAGATCTGTTACAGGTTAGTTACTACTCTCATATTTTGAAGGTCTAAAGTTTGAATAAGTACAGCTGCAATGGTTGATTTTAAAAGTTAAATAACTGTTTGCGGTTACTCAACTTTCACATTCAACTGTGTCGAGGTGTAAGACAGGGAAACGTCATCTCAAGGCGGGTGGGTCTCGGGATGAACCTGCAGAAAACCAAAGTCATGTAGACCTGTAATCGTAAATGGCGCTACCCTCGAGGTTGTGCAAGAATACGTTTATCTAGGCCAAATTGTACAACTTGGGCGGCACGACGGTACAACACAAAGAAAACTCTGGTGGATAGAATTCGCAACGCAGTCATTCGCCAGAGAACTAAAGTCATCGACATTGCGCGTAGAATCAGCATGCTAAAGTGGAAGTGGGCCGGCCATGTCTGCAAACGGACAGACGGTCGATGGAGCAGACATGTGTTAGAGTGGAGACCGCGTATGGGCAAACGTAGTGTGGGACGCTCTGCGGTGCGATGGATCGTGATTTAAAGAAGGTGGCTGGCGCTCTTCAGGGTAGGTTTACGTTCAGCTGTGGACGGCAATTTGCTGAAATGATGAACTGTTTGCGGTGATGGTCCTTCATCACTGTTGCGGGTGCATGATATCATGGATGATCAAAGAATATAGATAAAAGGATTTTATTACCATAAAAAGTTATAATGAATGCGGTCATGGTCGTGCTACAAAGTATAACACGACTTTTTATACTTAAATAGAATAAACTTTTTTACAAAATGCTCAAAAGTTAAAACACTTGAGTGCAGAATGCAAAACAGAGCGAAGTGAACCCGAAAATGATTTATTGCACCCTGGATAAATTATCAACTTAATTATGGAGGTTGTAAGTAACAGCATTCAGTTAGAGCCGGGGCCTACGCTGGGTGGGCCTCCTAGCCCACCTAACGCCTGTCTTGCAGCCTGCCTGCCCCGCAAGCCAGGACGAAGAAGAAATGCTTAAAAATACATTTTCAAACTTTTTGGGAAAATTTTCCAAAGAAGAAAAAGAAAAAGAAGAATGACGACGGACGAGATGTTTTTAGAACCCCCCCCCCCATACGCCTATGCACTTTACCAGAATAAGTAGGTACCTACGACCTGATCACCTGGTCGATTTAGCCGTTTATGTGCCCCTCCAGATGTGATGCCCTAAGCAATTGCTTAATTTGCTTATGGGTTAATCTGGCACTGACTTGGGGCAAATACTAAAACGCTAAACGTTCATTTAGAACTATCTGTTTGGGAAATTATTTAAACTTTTCTTCTGTTTTCTTCAGTATACTACAATTTCAAACGCGGATGTGGTGCACCTCAGATCGTGGTACGAGGAGCTGCTGAGGAAAATTAGACCTAACACCATCGCACTTGTGGACGCTTTTGATATTATTGACGAGGTAAGTTCACAGTGAGCAAAAATACCTACTCGTTTTGCTAGGTTATAAGTAAGTACCTATGTAGATTTTGACTTTTGATACCTAAGTCTAGGTGCTAATTTGAATACCTTGACTTTTGATTTTAATTGTCTAAATGTTCTTACTGAAAAAATTTGGTGGGTTTTTCTTTATTTCAGTGATATTTTTTTTTCCCAATAATGTGTTTTTGCACTCGATAATTAACTACGAATGCACCCGTACGCTATATTATTCAATTTGGTGAAACTTCAGTGGTATGACTTTCGGCAATTATAATTACTTGATTCTGTACACATTCCTTCTTGCATTATACAGTTGCTCCAATCAACCCTGGGCGCGTACGACGGGCGCGTGTACGAGCGCCTGATGGAGGAAGCGCTCAAGAGCCCCCTCAACGCCGAGCCCGTCAACCAGAGCTTCCACAAGTACCTGAAACCCTTCATGCAGGGGAAACTGTGATAACATTTATTCAAAAACGAATCTTGTGATAATACGTTTTAAATACAAACTTTTTGTTTTGTTAAAGTTTTATACGTAGTTTTTCGTAAGAGTTTATACGATCTGTGATGGTGTTTTTTGCTCAATTATATTTGTAATACTTTATCAATAAATACTTTATCATATAAAAATACTTATTTCCAATTTCCACAATCTTGAGTTCTACGTCTCAGACCGCGTGTGGGCAACCGTAGTGTGGGACGCCCTGCGGCACGATGGATCTATGATTCGAAGCAGTTGGCTGGCAGCGGATGGATGCGGACTGCTAAGACCGTGCTGGTTGGCGCTCTTTGGTTACACTTTTGGCTTACGTTCAGCAGTGGACGGCAATTGGCTGATATGATGATGATCCGCTAAGAAATGATTTTTGTAAATTTCAACTTTAAGGGTCATGGTTCATGGCGGCGGCGACCTCTCGCGACCGGCCTTGGTTCAATCTATGGTCAAGGGCGAGGAAGCATGGGAAGCGGTCACCTTCTTCTGCGAAGCAGTAATGCTAGCAAAGGAGGAGGCCGAACGTGTGAGAGAAACCTCACGTCCCAGTCGCCGCAACAGAAGAAGATGCCCCAGTCATCGGGAATCGCAGGACGATTCCCGGCCGCCTACTGCGCGGGCCTGCGGACGGCGAGTAGTGGGTGGCTCGCCGTCTGATCAGAACTAGGCCCGGGTCGGCGGCGCGCTGCGATCCCAGCAAGCCTCAAAGAGATGTCAGCACGGAAGACGGGGTCCGCTAGGGAAAGTGCCTGCTGGGGCTACGGAATCTGTTCGAAAGAGGTACCGTAGCCCTGGAACGCAAAGGGCACTAGGGGAACACAATTGGTTTTTAGTCAGTAAGAGTCTGACACTCCCTCCTGCTTCACCCAGAGCAGGAGGAGTCATTTGATGATTTCCCATCCTTAAAAAAAAGAGTGCCTGTCCATTACAGCGGAGTGAGGCAGCGGAGCGGAAAAGCGGAGAAATTTTAACAACGGTAATGCACAAATCTCTGCACCACGTGACTTACTGAAATTTCAACTGACATGATTGGTTAATATTTCTATATGTCGTATAATGCTCCGTTGCCTCGCTCCGCTCTAATGGACAGGCACCCTTAAGGGGGAAATGGGAGGGGGAACTTTAGAGGGGGACATCTAAGCAGATGATTTTGGTAGCTAGAAAATATGTGGTTTGTTTTGAGTTAAGAACGTGTTAAACCTTACTTTAACGCCATGTTTCGTCAGGTGTAGTCTTAAGTAGAGATTGAGAAATACTGATAATCAAATTGTTAATTCAGAAAACTGGGGATAGTGTATTGGCCTAAAATTTTAAAGCAGATATTTGTGAAGTAAATCAAACGAAATACGCATCTTACTAAGTAAATAAATGCGAAAGTTTAGATAATCATAATCATATCATTTATTGTGGATTACAGGTTCATAAGATGTTGTGTTTAGTTACAGGTTCTGCTATGTCCCGCCATTGAGGCATACAATATTCATATTTTTGAAACATAGTTACAATACATTTATTACATTAAATTGTCAATTCGATTAAATTGGAATAAAATTTATGTCAAATTACAGATTAGTCAAGTTACAAAATATGTCAATAAAATAATTACACAGTGCGTCATAAGTAATTAATTACGAGTCTTATAAGTGTTTCATTCATGATTGTGTATCCATTAGTTTGATGTAATAAACCGGCTGATTCAGTGTCTTGTCATTTAGAAATTCACGTATAGAGTAATAATATTTACTTATCAATAATTCGTGTAGTTGTTTTTTTTTTAAGTTATTTATATCGCTGATAGTCCTGAAAGAAGGTGGAAGATTATTAAAGATACGTTTGCCCATACAAAAGATGCTTTGTTGCAAAAGCTTTGTTTTGCTGGCTGCGGTGCGCAGCTTGTCTTTGTGTTTAGCCCAAGTGCAAAAAAAAAGTTTGGATTTGAGTTTATAAACAATACAGTTTAATATAATATATGATGAATGACCAAAAAATGGGTAGAGGCAATATTATAATAGGTTTTCTTTACCTATGAAATTGCCGTTTTGTATGCAAAAATTTAAACGAATTTTTTTCATGTATTTTTTATTTGTATTAATCGAAATAATCACCCATGCAATCAATGCAGCTGGACGGGAGGCAACAAATTCTTCAAAGGCATTTTGTACTGCCTCTCGGGTATTGAATTTTTTTCCCGCCAAGAAGTTATCCAAATTCTGGAAAAAGTAGTAGTCTGTAGGCGCAAGGTCTGATGAGTAGGGCGGATGACGAAGAGCTTCCAACCCCAGTTCTTGCAACTTGGAGACCGTCTGCTGTGCAGTATGAGGTCGCGCGTTGTCGTGCAGGAGCAGCGGAGACGAGCGATTGACCAATGCTGGTTGGAGATGTGCCAGCTTCTCCATCATTGTGTTCAGTTCTTCACAGTACACATCTGCAGTAATGCTCACCCCGTTTGGTAAGAAGCTGTGATGAATCACACCGGCGCTAGACCACCAAACCGTGACCATCACTTTTCTAGGGGTAAGTTTTCGTTTAGGGCATTGTTTAGGTGCTGAACCAGGATCCAACCAACTTGCTGAGCGCTTGCGGTTATCAAACAGAATCCATTTTTCATCGCAGGTAACAATGCGGTTCAAAATTCCTTCATTTGTGTGTCTTTTGAGCAGTGTAAGGCACGTCTCGACGCGTATTTCGCGCTGGCGATCATTGAGTTCGTGGGGCACCCATTTGTCAAGCTTTTTTACCTTGCCAATTTGACGCAAATGGATCAATATTGTTTTGACGCTAACGACAAAAGCTGCTGCTAATTCAGCCGTAGATTGTGTATCATCAGCTTCCACAATCGCCTTTAATTCGTCATTGTCGACCAAAGTCTTCGGACGACCGCAAGGTTCATTTTTCAGGTCGAAATTTCCAGAACGGAAGCGAGCAAACCAATAACAGGTGGTGCGTTGGTTTGTAGTGTTAGCTCCGTAAACGTCGTTGATGTTGCGTGCCGCTTGTGCCGCGTTGCTGCCACGACGGTATTCAATTCCATAATTAATGATGACGAAAAAGATTGAAATGCGATGAAAATGTAACACTAATCAATAAACAAATGACTGCTTTTGGAAAAAGAAAACATGTTTTTAAAATAAAATTAATTTGAAATTAGAATTCTTAGCCAAACAAAAATTATTTTGATTTGAAATGGCCAGTACTGCAGAACGGCAAATTCATAGGTAAAGACCTAATATATGTTTTTTTACAATATTTTATAGATAATGGTTTGGATGATGGATGTTTGTAACTCAATCAAGTCAGAACGGCTGAACAGATCTGTATCAAATTTGGCACAGAGATAGATTAGGTATAGTCTGGGAGTATGTTCTCTCGTACACGCGGGCGAAGCCGCCTGCACAAGCTAGCAAGTAATATAATTTCTAATGCAATAGAAATTTCAATCGGCACTCATTAAGCAATCAACGGCATAAATTACAATGCATTGACCTTTGCCTTTCCATCGATGATACCTGAAGGTCTATGATTTTACACTTTATTATTACTAACTAGCTTTTGTTAGCGACTTCGCCTGCGAGAAAGTCGAAAATAATTTCACGGGAATACCTATTAGCTACATAAAATGTACATTTCCGTGTCCTTATCGAGGCTATGGGTCTACCTGTGTTCCCAATCCTAATATATAAAACTAGTTGACCCGCGCAACTTCGTCTGTTCCCCTCCTATTGATCTTAGCCTGATAAATGAAAAATAAATAAATGATAAAAAATAAATGAAAAACGATAAATGGGCTAGCTGAGACTGAAATAATTATTCAAATCGGACCAGTAGTTCCTGAGATTAGCGCGTTCAAGCAAACAAACTCTTCAGGTTTATATATTAGAAAGTATAGAATATACTCGTAGATATAGATTCTTCCTTTACTGACTGATTGAGTAACTGACAGACAACGCACAACCGAAACTACTCGTCGTAGAAAGCTGAAATTTCTCTCTCCGTAAGGGTGCACTAAGAGAGGGTTTCCCGAAATTCCTACAGGAACGGGAAATAAGCGTACGAAGTCGCAGGCAAAAAATGGTTGTCTGTAATAACCAATTTTTTCTATTTGTTTATTTTCGAACAACAGTACTAGTTACCTAGGTACCTACCTATTGTTGTTTGTGCTCATAATATAAATTAAAGAGATCAAAAATCTTGAATCAAGATGTCGAAATCTTCATCTTTTCAAAACTTTTACAGTCAACAAACTAGTTGTTAACTCACGCTAGTTACTGGGTGGAATGAATTTACCAACCTTTATACGCCTTTACTATATCATCATCACTGTATTTTCATACTTACCTAAAGGTTAAAATAAAAATTTTTTAATAACTAACTTCCTAACTGACTGACTGACCACAATCGATCATAAAAGTAGGACACCAAGTCCGTACCTACCAACAAATATCCGCGAGTTAGAAAATGACATCAAAGACTCTTCAATTCAAGATAACTTCGACATAACTTGCAGTAGTCGGTACCTATATGTTTGTATGTTAGTGTAGAAACATCTGCGGTAATGACCGCACGTATCTATTGGTAGTCAACCTTGATACAAAAAATACCGCTAGAAACTGGTTTTTACTTCTAAAAATTATATTTCGGTGACAAAAAGACATTCCAGGGTTAGTGGATTGTGTTCCCAGTGGATAATCTCTATATTGAACAATTACAAGTAAGTTTCAACAAAGATTTATCAATCATCAATGTTTATTTACCTCTTTGCTCCGGATCTGACAGATCATGACTTCCTTCTAATTTAGTATATGAATTAATCAATAGATGTCACTTATTTCAATAAAAAGTAGTGCCATCTTGTGTAGAGGAGCGTAAACCGATAAGGCGGGACCACTTGAATTCACGTTATTTGATCCAGTGTTCTTGTTGATTATGCTCAGTGGTTACGGTCCGGTGTAGGTCGTGGGTTCAAAACCAGACAGGCACTTAACTTGGTGTGAATCTTTTTATCCTTATTAATATTATAAAAGCGAAAGCAACTCTGCTTGTCTGTCTGTCTGTCGCGCTTTCACGCCAAAACTACTGAACCGATTTAAATTAAATTTGGTACATAGATAGTCTAGAGCCTGAGAAAGTACATAGGCTACTTTTTATCCCGGGAGTATGTTCCCTAGAGATCACGCGGGCGAAGCCGCTTGCAGAAGCTAGTTTTAGAATAAAAGTCGCCTCCACATCGGCAGCACGTAGGTATTTTCATGTTTATCGACAGTAAAATCCTGAATGAGCCTTATTAAATGTTAAAAATAAGTTTCGTTTACGGTATCTCTCGTTCAGACACCAAAAGTAGCTTGCTCTCTTTTTATTTTTTGCTGTCTATGATAAATAAAAAACAACAAAGAATATTGTAATGTTAGGTATGCTAATTGCAATTATCTCTCAATCAAGGCAACAGGATATAGCTTTCAGTGTCCTCAAATTAAAGATGACTTCATTCTTGTACAAAAATAACGTGTTTTTGTACTTTGTACTATTTACTTAATGAGCTAAAATCTGCCACTTTCGACTTTGATCTGGTACTTGTAACTCTTAGGTATTAATCTTATCATCTTATGTATTGTTACATTTATCATCTGTTAGATACCTACCTACGTACGTGGTGGGTATGTGTTATTTTATTATGTATTCGTATATCAATATACTGGACAGATAGCTAAAGCTGGGGATTATCTGGTTTTATACAGAAGTAATGTTCAAATTAGGTTTTCCTTAGAACCAGGCAAAGACTACAATAGTTGGTAGAGTAGCCCGGAGTTTGGAAACCCACCATGCCTACGAAAGCACGTTCAGTCGCTGGTTCTCCGCCGCATCTCTCTCCAGTGGAGTCGGATTGCCGTCCCATCACTCCCATCGCCATCATCCATTGACGATTCGAATAGGGAATAAGCACGAAAAACATATTTATCATCTAAACAATTTATCTAGAAATATAATATTAGTATTATATTTTTAGGTAAATTGTAATTGTGTGTTTTTACTGTTAGCAATGAAAATAGAATCAAAATTGCTCGAAAAACGAAGGAGATATAATTATTTTAAACAAATATATCTGTCCCTCTCGCGAAAACGCTGTTTTCTATGGCAGCTGTATAGGCGTCATAGACGATGACGTCAAAGTTTTCATCGGACTTCTCTTTCTAATTGTAATCTTTGAAACTTTATAACTTCATCGCTGATGAAGGTATTAAAAAAATAATTTCACGATTGTTTACTACAGCTAATAAGTATTTCATTTTGCAAATAAAAATACATGCATATTTCTCTATTGACATAAATACTTTGAATTTGAGTTTGAATCGGATTATGAGAGTGATGGAAGAGGGCACGCATCAGCATCTGTGTTGGAGCACACACACTTGCGCACTATCAAGGTTGGATCCAGGGAGTTAAGGGGCTCAAGTCCCCTCCAAAAGACCGAGATACCTTTGGCTGTCTAGTACCTTACGAAGCTATTGAGGAATTTACGAAAAGTAATCCAAGGAGGCTTTTATAGCAAAAAAAATAATAATGTGTTTTTTTTTTAAAGTTTAGGTAAAACCAGTAGGTTTTACCTAAACTTTAAAAAAAAACTCTCTACTCTCAGCGGAGTCAAGCTCCCCAAATGACAATCCTGGATCCACCCCTGTGCACTATAATATCTCCCGAGCCGTTAACCAGACTCCGTTTTGATTGGCCGTCATGGCAAAGTTTGTATGGAAGTGCGGATGTTTGTTACTCAATCACGCTAGAACGGCTGAAAGGATCAGGAAAACGGCTGAAAACACGGAGGAGAACAAAAATTTATTTGGCCTTTTAACGATGACCGAGTAAGAATTCGCGTGTTACTTGCTTGGGATAGGGTTCAAAGTCTGATTGTATCACTATGTAAATAAATAACCTAAGTAATAAGTGTCATGACCTTCCATTACTTATGCATATATTTTTGAAGAAGACTTTGGTAAATGTAGCCGAGAAACGGAGATACAACTTCTATCAGGTACCATAATTTGAAACTTTTTCGTTAACGCCTCAAAAGGACGTAACGACCTAGTTTTCTCAAGTGCGAATACAGAGCCTTTAGACATGCTTCAGATTGTTGAGATAGAATGGCGGGGAAATAACAAAAACCTATAATCTTGGGGGTCGCTTTTCCCAGTGACCTTGCTACTTGATAACATTATTACCTAATTAGTGTATCAGGCGTCTTTTGACGTATCATGGTCATGATCTACTTTCAATTTAGTTTCGGCGCAAAGCATGTACCTCTTTTCTTGTCACATTATCTAGCGTCCACTTCAGTCAATCACCGTCTCAGTATTCATCTTTTTTCTAGCCAAATTATCTTGCATCCATTTCAACCAACCACCGTCTCAGAATTCACCTCTTTTCTTGCCACAACATCTAGCGTCCACTTCAGTCAACCACCGTCTCAGTATTCATCTTTTTTCTAGCCACATTATCTTGCATCCATTTCAACCAACCACCATCTCAGAATTCACCTCTTTTCTAGCCACATCATCTTGCGTCCACTTCAGCCAACCACCGTCTCAGTATTATTTTATCTCTTTTCTAGCCATTATATATATCAAATCATCCCTCGGTCTTTCTTTAAACTCATAGATAGCCATTAGACAGTCTCCGAGAACATAGGCCTTGTTTCTATGTGAGTTATAAGGCCAGAATCTACCACGCAAGCCCAGCAAATTCGAAGACAGTGACGGTAACTAACCCAGCTACTTTCTCGAAGTTTTGCTACATACAGGACATGCCCTTTTGAGGGCAGGTTAAGGTTCCATTTATAGTCATCTAATCGATTACCTCGGTTAATAATCCTTTGGTACGAGTATTAACATTGTACTAGGAGGCCAAGTAATCTTATCGTGTATTATCAAACATTACCGCTGTTGGAACGCAAAAGATAATTGGCGAGTACCGTTAAGTATACAATCGCAGAACCAGTACAAAGGTGTTCTTCAACAGACATGGCCAATACGAAAGTATGTGAAGACCTGGTGAAGGAGAGGAAGAAGTGCACCTTCGATGTACAGGAGCTGACACATCTGATAGATGGAGGGGCGCAAGAGACTCACGAGAGGAAGGAAGTCGGTAAGTCGATAAATTTACTAGAAAATTCTACACGAATATGTACGTGAACCTTTGCTTAAGAAAACAGTAGAGTTACTTCAATCGGGATTGTAATAAGAATGTTTTTTTTTTGCGGTTAATTGAGTGTATTTTTTATTATTATTTAACTACTGACATTTGATTTTGTACGGGTAACCTAAAGTAACTACAAAATATATTAAAAGACTAGACAAAAAAAAAGCAACACGAAATTATGTTTAAACGCGTGTAAAACCAAATAAATAATTGGCATCAAAAAATTCATTCACATCTCTGTCATTGTGAAAAGTGCCTCGAACAATGGCAACACTGCCGCGTTGAATGGCAATGCTAATACCAATTTTTTTGTATACTTTATACAAAAAAATTGGTACCTCCACCAATGCTGATAGGTTTTTTTGTTTACCGCAGTTATCTATGTTTTTGGTGTTATGTTGTTTTGATTTTCAAAATATTTATACAATTATGACATTATATTATATTCGTATCAGAATGATTACTCGCATAAAATTATTACTGACGAAATCTTTTGATTCTGATTTTGGCTTACCTTCTATTCTATTGTTTTTTTTTCATTTATTCAAATATTTTTCTTTTACTTTTACGCTTTAAGGGTTCCTTCAAATTAATCACTTCACACAGTCCTGCGCGGCAGCAGCTCAATCAATAAACTCAAAGTTCCGCGCGGCTGCAGCGCGACAGCAGCGCGGCTGCCGCGCCTTTGTTATTTGTATGGATTAAGGCTTATATATTTGCCAATAACCTTGTGCATACAAACGGAGCTAACTACACCTCGGCGCGTCACTCCGCTACCCGTGTTTTTAATTTTTTATAATAAAACAAATACATATTTTAAAAAAGTAACAAAACCAAGTTATTTTCGTTTGTATTGCACAGCAGTAGATATTATTTTTTTAGTCTTTTGTTAAAAAATGAAGGAGTAAAATGGTTTCATCTCAACGATTTGGAGTTGATTTGGTGATTTTTTTTCCTATTATGTGTTACCAATACATAAATTCTAGCTAAACCAAGTTACGTGCAATATTATGTAGATTACTCCCTATTTTTTTCAGATGTAATTTCTCAGTAAATGCCGACGAAAAACTGCTTCATCTGAACGCTATTTTTAAGCCTTTTCGAGAGAGCACCCTTAACAAAGCAGCGCCGGATAGTCACACTGCAGCCGCGCGGCACTTAGCGACTAATTTGAAGGCGCTCTAAGCTTTTGTATCATTGTTTTATTCAAGCTTCATCATAATTAATGCTGAAAAAGTACACGGAAATAATAATAATAATATTTTAGATGAATATACCTAGACAAGTAATTGCCCTTGAACTTTGATTACGGTGTACAATAGGCTACCAACCTATTACATATTTATATACATAAAGTACTATCTGTTATTTTATCACTACGGCACAAATATCAACGTTAATAAGTTAAATTATTTTACAATCTCATGGAATTTATTCAGATAACATTGTATAGGTACAGATAGAAACAACTCCGTGTTTTCGTCTTAGAAATACCTACGTACTAATAAAGAAAAAATACAAATGAAATCAACCTAAGTTCTAGCAAGAAAGTATTAGTCTTCGTAATTAGATTAATAAGTGGAATATTAAATTGCCAACAGTATTTGGCATCAAAGTTAGTAATCAATCATCAATAAATATATATAATTATTCTGTTACTGAAGGATTGAGAGACTGAGTGACTGACAGACAACGCACAGCCGAAACTCATGGTTGTAGGAAGCTGAAATTTAGTATGTAGGTTCCTTGGAGAGTGTAGGAAGGATTTCCCGAAATTTATACGTGAACGGGAAAAATGGTATATATGCGCGAACGAAGTCGCGGGCAAAAACTAGTGTTTAATAAAATATCGTGTTTTTCAGAAAACATGGTGCTCGATTTACCAGGATTCAATACAAATAATGATGTACCAGAAGAGTATTTGAGTCATAAAGAAAGATACGAGAACGCTATCAGAAAGTCCTGCATTTTGTATGAGGGTTTAAAAGAGTATGCAGCGCGACATAATTCAATGGATGCCTTTAGGTGAGTAGAAAGAAATAAACGAGACCAAAACATAATAAGAACACCAAGTAGTACAGTACAACTATATTCTTAATGTAGTTCGTGTTTCATCAGTCGACGGAATTCTATCAATTGCCCTTTGCACTTGGTGCAGACAGAACGCTCTCAATCAACTTGGAAGTATATAGAGTTGGTAACTTATTTAAAAAATGGGAGGAGAGCTCGTTTGTATTCGGAAATGAGGTAATTGCCGAGAGACGTTAAGAAAATAGTTGTAAGTACTGTACTAACTCGTTTAAAAGTCACATCTTCTTTCAAGTCGATGGTGTCCGTTAAACCCCCCTTGCATCCGCCAGTGCCTAAACAGAAATCTGTTTGACTGTCAACAGGCCTACAAACAAGTACCGCGTGACATTCGGGGTGGTGAAGGACATATCGCCGTTCATGCTGCACATGGGAATGTTCGTGCCGACGATCCTGAGCCAGTCAGACCCGGAGCAGATGGCCGAGTGGCTGCCCAAGGCGATGTCTATGGGCATCCTAGGAACTTATGCACAGGTATAAAAACGCAGCGGGTTTTAGGCAAACAGTCATCTACCAGGGTTGTGGAATTTATCGAAAGAGTCACCGCGACCTTGAAACGCAAAGGGCATTAGGAGGAACACGGATAGGTTTTAGTCAATAAGAGTCTGACACTCCTTTCGTTCCACCTAGAGCGGAACAGGTCAATGGATGATTTGGCATCCTGGAAAAAAGCCAAACAGTCAGTGTATTTTTTTTTGTCCTAGACAAAGCAAAAGTTGAATAGGTAATCAACAAAAATTTTCTGAAGAAGAAAAAGAAAAAGCTTAGATTGAACATAAACACAAATTATGATTTATAGACTAGGATTACAGCAAGCGTAGCATGTCCAAAAAATGAATACAAAATGAAACGAAATACCAAATGAAAGATTGTAGAAAAAATAAAAGATAATTTCTTTTGAGTCGAAGGTACGATTCGATTGCAGTCTGAAGCAGTTCAATCCCTGTATCAAACATTTTCTTTTCAACATCTTTAATTTTCTTGCAGACTGAACTCGGCCACGGAACATTCCTGAGAGGGTTGGAAACCACAGCCACTTACGATCCCAGCACAGAAGAGTTCGTTATCCACACTCCCAGTCTAACTGCCTATAAGTGGTGGCCTGGAGGATGTAAGTAGAATCCACCTTTTACTTGCGTCTTTTTGATCAACCTTTGCCTTAGGGGCCGTCTCAACGAGCGAGAGAATCGCGGCGATATTATCGTCGTGCCACGTATTTCTATAACAACTCTATGTACGTGTCTCCACACGGCGATATTATCGCGGCGATTCGATGAGTGTAAATCGTCAACTCGCCGCGATTCTCTCCCTAAGTATTAATGAGTAAAAAAGTTTTTGAGCAAGAGATGCTTTGGATCACTAGGTGTCTGATGTAATCTTTTCTGGTCTAACACAATATTTAGACCCTGAATAAATGGTAACCATAGGACACCTCCTATGGTTCAATCCCTCAGGGGGTGATCCTTTTTAGGTTTCCGAACGTCCCTATGATAAAATGGATCTGATCCGTATAAGATCACTTGTGGGTCTGCCTGTCCTTCTGTCACAGCCAATTTACTCTACTGGACTGTCTTTTTTTTTGGTTTGACACGTAACAGGCGGTACAATTCATTTTGTACGCTTCTGGATGTAATATTTTGTTAGCCATTTGTATTAGGCCAATAGTCCACAGTGCACCGTGATTTCCGATGTAGAAGAAGAAGAAGAAGAATTTATCTGTATTCAAGTATCATGTCTGAACTGTTAGTAAAACTTAAAACTATGTTAGTATACACTGATAAAAACAAACAACACAACAAATAATGGTGGATCACTACTGCGACAAACCATGCGGAATTCCACAACACCGATCCACATAAATACAATCCAGGCGACTTGCAATTATGCTTAGAATGCCGTTGGCGTAGTCCCACACCCTGCGCACCAGGGAAGGGACCTTGTACGCACTGTTGTGTAAAAAAAATCTACCTATACAGGTAGATTGTTTCTGCGAACAACCCCGACGCACAATAGAAGTGGGGTAGCCCCACCAGCATCCTTAACGCGTTATTATACTGCGCGCTGCGTTAATGATGTATGTTTACTTATCTCGTAGTTATCCATCTCTTATTTTCTTCAATTACAGTGGCACACACAGCGAACCACTGCATCGTGGTCGCCCAGCTGTACACTAAGGGTCAATGCTATGGTGTGCATCCTTTCTTCGTCCAAATCCGCGACACAGAAACACACATGCCGCTTCCAGGCGTCAAAGTTGGAGAGATTGGGCCCAAGATGGGCTTCCAGACTGCTAACAATGGGTTCTTAGGATTTGATCACTTCAGGATTCCCAGGACGAGTATGTTGATGAAGAATGCTCAAGTATTGAAGGTAAGTTACCTAACACCATTCCGTCTAACTATTTCTATACTTAACTTCAAATGTGTGGAGGTGCTATATGTCCTTCATGTGTCTGAACTCTGTAATAGTCCCTATCAGAAGCACAAGAGATTTCTAGACATTGATAAGACAGAAATTCTGCTAATGCATACATAAACAGGTCAAAACCAACAATATTCTTGATTTAATTATTTCAGGATGGAACCTACATAAAGTCAAAGAACGACAAGCTAACGTACGGCACCATGGTGTTTGTCAGAGTCCTCATCGTAACTGACGTGGCGTATGAACTATCTAGAGCCGCTACCATCGCTGTCAGATATTCTGCGGTGAGGCATCAGTCACAACCGAAACCTGGGTAAGAACTTCGCATAACTATTTTGCCTGTTTTTAACGTCTGCTATTATGGGTGATATGAATTCAAAGAAGAAAGAAATTAAAGAATTTGTAAAGGCTTCATGTAAGTTCAAACTTCTTCACCAAGGTCGCCTTTTTATTCTCTGGGGGTACAGAAAGACCAATCATCATCATCATCAGCATTGTCCAGCCCCTTTAATTGGTGTCGGTGCAGCATGGCTGCTAAAATACAAATTACGAAGATTATTTCTAAAACCCTATAGTAATGATGGATCTTCATCTCTTCTTTTTACAGAGAGCCAGAACCCCAGATTCTCGACTACGTAACACAACAGCACAAGTTGTTCATTGGCGTCGCTACCAGCCACGTGTTCCGCGTCACCGGCTACTTTCTGTGGGAGGAGTACTCACAGACCATCAGGGATGTCGGCAAGGGCAATATGGACCAACTACCTGAGGTTAGTTGAATCACTCAATTTGTCCTAGATTTGGCCATATTGGTTCAGCTTGGTTAAGTCATTTACGAATCTGCGTTTTTCATGAATTTATTATTTATTTAGTACACACCTCATGAAAACCACAGGAAAAATTCAGTTTGGATTTTCACCACGTTTCGTTCAGTTTAAAAACGGTTGACCTCAGTCCATATTCGAATTTTGATTTTCCTATTTATTTATCAATTTTTGATCCCTTGTCATCAGGTACTGCTTTAAACAAGAGCCTTTGCAAATAGATTCATCATCAGTGACCCACTACCGACTGAGAGCAATCTCACAATTTCCTCTCGTTTTCCAGCTCCATGCCTTAGCGTGCTGTTTGAAGGCAGTATGCAGTCGCGACGCTACGGCCAGGATCGAGGAGTTCAGACTAGCGTGTGGTGGCCACGGATACATGTCTTCCTCCAACCTGCCCATTATCAACGGCATCGTTTCCGCTACCATCACTTATGAGGGAGAATACACTGTGCTTATGTTGCAGACTGCCAGGTAAGCTCCCTTTTAACTGGGAATAACTTCTATTCGTTAGGCGAGCGGGCTCGAGTTTGGATTCGTGGCCGGATGATGAAAGCTCGCTACCTATTTATATAAACCAAAGCCGTTGCGTTGCTAGTCTCAAAGGGGCCCTGTAGCAAACATTTTTGAGGGCCCGTTTTTAGGGGTATTATTTTTTAAACAAAATGCCTGCCAAAACAGTGAGCCAGTACTGTCTTGGCAGGCCACAAGTGAGATGGCAGGACAAAATGTATAGCTTTGCGTCCAGCCGCCTGGGCCCTTCAATAGTTCTTGTCAAAAAATAGATTACAAATCTTGATCAGCACATAAACGTTGATTATTGGCCAACCCTAGTAAACAAAGAACATAATTATATTAGTAAAATTAGAACGGACAGAATTGAAACTGGGGGGCTACTCTATAAGCCCGAAGTCCGTAGTTTCGGGCCTATTCTACTCTGTATCACTGAAATACTGGTATTCAGCTAAATCCAGTTTGACTGGAAGCCGACCCCAATATAGTTAGGAAAAGGCTAGACAGATAAAGATCACTTAACCACTAAGAATTATCTAATGACAACACGATTTGACAGTAACTGTCAAGTAAGAGTAGAATACGCCCGAAACAATGGACTTCGGGCTTAGAGAGTAGCTCCCCTGGACCAGGATGGCCATTTCTTGCCTATTTATAGACGAGTTAATTTTCCTATTGATAGGATCTCATCATCATCATCATTTCAACCGAAAGACGTTCACTACTGGACATAGGCCACCCCTAAGATGGGGGGAGGGTTTGCCATAATCGCCATGCTTGGCAGGCGGGTTGGCGACCGCAGTGTAAGGTGTTGATGGGTTCTACTGACAGATATTCACACATCTTTTCAGATTCCTAGTAAAAGCGTGGAAGCAAGCCACATTGGGCAACGCGATGACGCCGACCGTGTCGTACTTGGTGCAGTTCTTCAACAACGACCGCGTGCACTGGGAGAACACTCCCTCGGGCATCATCAGCGGCTTCCAGGCGATCGCTGCAGGGTAAGAGCACCTTGAAATTTTCACCATTCAAAAATTCCTATCAATTTATTTTGTTGGAGAATCTCTTTTTTAATTTAAACAAATTATAGCCTTGGTTGATTTCGCTCTACTATATATAAAAATCAAACTACATACTCATTAAATAGAAAATAAAACTTCTAACTATGATATGGCGTCAAATAATTCGTCCGCATCGCTGTTGACTGGAAGTGATCCTTAAAGACTGGCGGCATTGCCACGTTGTATGACAATGCTCTTGGGTAACGCGAAGTGTCAACTACGCGTTGGTGACGATGGGCAACCATAGATGAGTGTGAGACAGATGAGACACATTCGTACTAAATATATTACAAATGCAAAAAGTCAAACCGCTGTACCAATTTTTATAAAGACATAGATTGAAACTTGAAGAGGGCATGGGCTATTTTTATCCCAGAAGTACGGTCACGTGGGATAACTTTCCAACTTTACCGCGGCCGAAGCCGCTGTCAGAAGCAAGTCATATTCTGATAAAAAAAGGTAAAAATGGTCATAGTAGTTCTGGGTAGTGGAATAAAAAAAACTAATTACTACGTCAGATAGATTTCCAAAAAATGTCCAACACGTATTTTTTTGTTGTTACGTAAACTAAAATTGACGACGGTATGACGCATTTAAAACTCTCAACGTCACGCCGTGGTATAATTTCTAGTGCGTTCTGACGTCACGAGCCCCTAATCCCGGCTTTTTTATGCGTTTTATATTTGTCAATATTCTTTAAGTCAAGAGTGAATAGGTCATGTGGTCCATCATCGACCACATCATCGCTTACCATCAGGTGAGATGGTAGTCAAGCGCGTGCCTATTAATAGTAAAAAAAAAAAAAATTACAAATGTAACAAAAAATACGTGTCCATTATTTTTCAATACTCTATCTGGCGGACTAAATAGATTTGTATTTATTGATGGGCGAAACTAGTCTTTGCTTTGTTCTGTAGAAAGACGAAAGCTGCGTATGACAGTCTGTACAATTACGAGAAGACGGGCATGGACTACGAAGACGCGTGGAACAATGCGTCGGTGCAGCTTGTTAATGCTAGTGAGGTAAGACACCATCGTTATCTGTCTATGCCAGCGGGTCTAAAAAGGCCACTTTAGCAGAATCAAAAAGCAAATCACGCTACCCATCACAGTCAAATTTTCAATCAACCTTGAACCTAATGCGTTAGCGATAAAGATGAAAATGAAATTTGACAGATTGTTGCGTAATTAATATTATGATTCTCCTAAAGCGGCCTAGGTTACACAGTATTGGCGTATCCAGGGATGGGGAGGGTTAAGGGTCTCAATCCCCCCCAAAAGTCCAAAACTTCTTTGGTACCTAGTCTAAAACCTAACGAAGTCATTGAGGATCTACGAAAAGTAATTCAAGGAGGCTTGTGATGCGTTAAGCAAAATAAAATTGTATGCCTTCAGTGGGATCAATCCTCCCAAACGACAATCCTGGATCCGCCTCTGCGAGGCAGTGCGCAAATTTTACGTTCCTATAGCAAGATCATTAAAAACACGTATTTTTGGTTTTACCATCTTCAGTACAAACAAGAAATCAAAAGTTAAGTTATCAAAGTAACTCTTTTCGATACCCAAAAATACATACCTGCCTATTATTTTCTTTCATGAAATGGTTCTAGTAACGATCCTAGGTACTTGAATGGATGAAAATAGCGCACCGTCTCCGAAGTAAGTCTGTACGGTTACTGTGAAAAAGTTTGGCTCATTTCTGCTGGTTAAATCCTCATGTACGAGAATTTACCATGAGTTCATAGTATCCTTTGTTTGTATTGCCAGGCTCACTGCCGCGCCATCCTATGCGCGGTATCATGGAAAGAGATGGTGCGTCACGCCACGAATGCGTCTCCGAACTTGGGTAAAGTGCTGCTCCAGTTGGCTGAACTGTACCTGATCTACTGGGCTTTGGAGAAACGAGGGGATCTCCTGCTGGTAAACTTTTGTTATTGTTAATTAATTGTAAATTATTATTAATTTTGTGTATTTTATGTATTGGATTTATTATTATTTATTTATTTTATCTGTTTCTATTAAGTATATTTAGTATGTGTTACGTAACTGCGTCCGTGGCATCACAGGGGCCTATCATAAAACCAGCGCTGTGTTATTTATTTTTAAATTTCGCAGTCTGTGCTGAGACAGGGACCTTTTTGCCCTAGCACAGACTAAAATTATTATTGACTATCACTTCGCCCGCGACTTCGTTCGCGCGGATTTAGTAGGTACTCCACGAACTTCATCTCCATAAGTCCTCCCTCTATAAAGGGTAACGTGTAAATTACTTATTAATAGACCACACACCTTAGTGTCAGAGTTTCTAAACCGCCTCAACCGAGTATTTTTATACCCATCGTAACTTTTAAAAGAAAGGTTCGATTTGCATAATTTAAATTGTAATTTACGTACACATAACCAACCTAAATTACCAAACCATTTAAATGGATAAGGATTAATATCATGATACTAAAATCACCACTATTCCATTCCACCCGGGTCTTGATCGAGTAATTTAAGAAAAAAGCGGTTATTGTGACTTAACCATAATAGTTAGATATATATCCTCGCGGACTTTTTTGTGGATATTGATGTCCTCTATAAGACTGTAGTACATCACTTTGCTCTATTATCAATAGTTTACGCAGCGTACGCAATATAAGGATACTTTTGGTATTTTTTTCACACCTTGGGTTACATTATCGAAGTTTTCATACGGATCCCTAACTTTTTGAAAATGTTCTATATCCCCTGTTCATCAGGGATAATGTAGGATTCTAATGGTCAAAGAATTTTCCAAATCGGTGCAGTAGTTTCGGAGCCTATTCAATCCAAACATACAAACAAATATTTCTTCTTATAATATTAGTGTAGTTTTAAGTAATAGACTACTGTTATTTTTAATTAATTTTACATCTGTCTGTTTTGTGCGAGTCCCAAATAAGTAAAAGATATTTCCTTCTTTTTTTCAATGAAAACATGAATTTTTGGTATTTCTTCTCTCAATTTTAATGGGGCGTATCGACTGTAAACTGGCAATCGGTCCTATCTCAATTTTCTGATGATATCACTTTTTAAAACCATTTAATAATATAATCAATAATCATCAGAAAATTGCCATCTCAGATACGTTTCAATTTGGCGCCAGAATCGACTTCATTCAACTTACACTAACTTCGACGCGCAGTGAATACGAGATATTGTCCTATCTCGTTTTATTTTACAAGGAAGCATATAATGCTACTTTTGTTTTTAAAAACATGTACCTACTATAAAAATATTTTAAAACTACGTATTCAATAAACCAAATGCCGAAAAAAATGACGCAATATGTTTTAACATTTACGTTTAAACACAAGCCTATTTTGACTTCTATATCTGTTTGTTCCAGTATTCAACAATAACCAGAGAAGACATCGCGAGGCTTCAGGCCAGATATGAGGAGTTGCTGGCCTTGATCCGACCCAATGCAGTCGGCATTGTCGACGCGTTCGATATTAGAGATGAGGTATATTTAGTTTTCTTTTTAGCTCTACAAGAAATCCCAAAAAAAATAGGCAACATAACAAATTCGCGATTCTGGAATTGGAAGATTCTGGATTTTGGCACAAAGCATCACACTAAATGTAAGCCACATATCACATTTCGATTTTCGCCGACACTGGATGAGCAATCCCATCCTTTCTTGATGGTGAAATCATCCATGCACCTAAGCTCAAATTTGTCCAGGCATTATCAAATTCTCTCATACGTTAAACCTGAAATCGGGAACGCGTACCGGAACTGGAAGACGAAGCGTTGGAAGGCCTTCCACAAGGTAGACCGATGACCTGGTGAAGGTCGCGGGTAGCCGATGGACATAAGATGCACTGACCGCGAGATGTGTCGAGTGTGGCGATGCTAGGGGGAGGCCTAGGTCCTGCATACGGACATATTTCAGCCGAAATGATTATGATGATGATTTTTATTATTGCTGTTAATTAATTGTCAAGTAACGTAGACTCATTATTAGCACAAAATTTCAAAGAACAACACAAAACATACAAGACACACAATTAAATGAAATAAAGTTATTAATTAAGAACATCGGCAGGGTTTTTTTGAGCTTACTAAAAATAGTCTTTTTTATTTTTTTTGTTTTGTAGATCCTGAACTCAACCCTGGGCGCGTACGACGGGCGCGTGTACGAGCGCCTGATGGAGGAAGCGCTCAAGAGCCCCCTCAACGCCGAGCCCGTCAACCAGAGCTTCCACAAGTACCTGAAACCACTGATGTTGAAGGCTAAACTGTGATAATCTTTGAAATTAGGAATTACAAGAACAAATAGTTAATAAAAGGTTTCGGATTACAGTAACAGCTAGACCACACGAAATGCGGTTAGATGCTAGAAAGATGAATATAATGTAAAGTGAGGTATTTTGTATGTACCTGATACCAGTTTCAAATCCAGTGCTTTTGCAGTTTGTGGTTAAGTACGTCATTTTGTGTGGGACCAGCTTGAAATAAATTAAATGAAGGAAGAGACGCTGAAATTTATCATCGTGTTTTGATCATGATGTCGACCATTAGTGTATTTTTACAATTTTTATGTTTTGTATTTATATTTAAATACACTTTTGAATAAACTTTTTATTTTGTACTGCTATTTTTTTTCTTATGCACTTCACACTTTGGCAAAAGGTTCTCCCTGATCTATGAACTGAGGCCAGAGAACTAATTATCAATTTACTAAATGCACAGTTCTTGTTCCTACTGATTTCAAGAGAAGTTGACCAATTTCTTTTTGACTAGATTCGACAACCCCTGAATCAGACATTTAATTTCTTGAGAAACTTTAAAAAAAAAACTTGTGGGAAATCTAGAATGCTAAACAATGTCAAAACACCAGTTTTTTCCTTAAAATGTTCTTTCTCTAAAACTTGTTTATCGTTACATAATAACCGACGTCAACGTCTGAATTATTTAAGCACTAGCCGAGATATAAATAGCTCCGCAACAGTGCAGTCTAGAGGTCATTCGCATTTGCAGGACATTATCGTTCAAGGGCACATGATGCACAACGCAGTCGCATAGCTCGGGTACTGTCGCCTGCATAGTGTGTCAGTCAGTGTAAAGTCTACCTTAAATGTGGTCTTGACCTGCCGGTGTTATTGACTCTTGAGTGATTAAATAATGAGTTTGCTTGCAAACAGTGTGCGTAGTTGCAATTATTTTATCACTTGGAACTGTAGAGATAAAATTCAGATGTGGATTACTTTATCTGTGTTCGTGTGTGTATTTGATGTGTTAACAAGATAATCATAGTGCAATATAATTTGCAGTGTTCAATGTCAGATTACCGAAATTTAGGTAGGTATGTTACCTATGAGTCCGGGTGGCAATGCACATTGCAACTGAGTACCTACTGACATGATAATCTGAAAGTATTAATCAAATAATTCGACGGTCGTCAATCAACGAATTAATGCTCATATACTATGCATTATATGGATATAAGTTGAATACAATGCTAAAGAGGTCCGATACCGGCGACTCATCGCCACTCGCTACAAAGTGTCAGTTGATGCCGAATAACGTGACGAATTAACGTTTACCGCGCTTTGTTTTTGAATTGAGGAAGATTTCTCATGTTCTGAAAGATGAGCCAGACAGAAACAACCATGGAGGTCAACCCTGATCTGACGATGGAGCGGGCGAAATGCAACTTTAACATATTAGAAGTAACGCATATTATTGATGGAGGTGAACATAATACTTTGGAGAGGAAGAAAATAGGTGAGTGTGATGACTGTGTTAGATTTGCTAAATAAATAGATAAGTTTAAACTGTGTGCTCCTGAGTAAAGAAGCTTGGCTGAAGCTGAGTAACAGTACCTAGATACCGTGGATAAGACCATGTTTATATGAGAACCGATAGAATTAGACTTTTCTATGAACAAGTAATCAAAAGCACAACAGTTCAACCATTTTGAAAATTCTGGTAAACCCTATGTCCCCCCCCCACATCTTCTAGTCTGATATCAGCGGAGAAGGGCATCGAATGTACACTTTCGGTTTGTAAAAAATATAGGTACTCCATTATATGCCTGTATGAGCTCAGTGATTGCAAAGAGAATGATAAAAATCTGAACATTACAATAATCCGAGTAATAACGTGTATTACGTAAATTGTCGCAATTTAATATGGACAAAACATCGAAGGCTACGCAAATGCAAATCAACGATCGGGTACAACGAGCAATTTGTCAGAAAAACAAATGAATAAAAGTGGATATTTCTTCACCTGTAACAATTGATATTTGTATAACTTAGGGGCTTGCTACGTTAAATAAAGCTGGTGGTATTTGTTTCATTGAACTTGGATTATGAGATGCATTTTAGTGACTTTAAATTTTCTTATATTTAATAGCTTATATTTTCTATTAGCTGCATTTCATCTTGGACACCATTGAAAACTGAAGTGTTACTTAAAACACTGCTATCATTAAGACCTACCACTATTGTTCAAGCCTATCTGGCGAGATTTTTCAATTACTGATTTTTTTTCCTACTCCTCCGCTGTATTTTTCTGATTCATTTCGTTGCGGGATCAAAGACAGTTGCATCGTTTCTCCGGGACTCGTCGGGTTTCATTGGCTCGGCGATTTTCTGGTGGTCGCCACTGTTATTTTGGATTTCAGGAGTTGCAGTGGTTGGGAATGTGTGGCGGGCTTGTCCCAAAAAAAAAACTATTTTTTTTTTTAAGTTAGCTCATGATCTTTAGTAGGAGTTATTTAGAACCAGATTTAATAAGCAAGAACTGTTTCCATAGCGATCTCGAGAATTGTGCAAAGGTTCGTTATCAATGTGCAATTGATCGTACAACCAACCAGGTCCATGAGCAGCAGTGTCTGTTAGAAATGTTAACAAAATAAAAATAGCAAATCTACAAGATCTTAACATAAGAAGTTTATTTGCTTTTACAGAAAACATAGCCTTAAACAATGGTGCATCGAAAGACATCGTTGGAGAGGAACACATGAGTCCCAAGGAAAAATATGAGAATGCTGTGAGGAAATCTTGCCTGTACGCTAGTATTGTGAAGAACGAACTAGCCGAACTTAGTGGGCTGGAGTCTTTCGGGTAAATATAGATGAAATTGAAGGCACATAAGAGTTTACATAAAACTTACTTAATATTTCATTTGAGCTAATAAGCAACGAATTAGAGAGCAAACTTTACACATATGCGGTAAAGAGAATGAAAATGTGGTTCCAAATTAACAATAGTCACAGTAGTTTCTTTTGCTTAATTATGAGGAAGACATAACTCTATAAAGGAAAGGTCGGGCGGAATGGTCACGTAAATCTCTATCGGGTATTGTTAGGGATCCATACCAATAAAATGGTAAAAAGGAACCCTTGTGGTGTGATCAAGTCTGTCCGTCTGTCACAGCTGGATATCTCAAGAACTACTAATGCTATCAACTTGAAATTTGGAATAGTTTTAGATAACGTTTTCTCAACAATTTTGCAAGTTAGATAGAAATAAATATACTTTTATACTTTTTGTAACAGCGACTGAAAGGGGTTCTTAAAAATTCGAAGTGGGGCTACAAGGGCATGTGGGGTATCATATGGAAGAGCGCTATTTGCACATTCTCAAACATTTATAATTTTTTTGTAAGCCGCATGGTTTTTGTGTTTAGACGCACGGTTGTTCTTCGAAGTTTGCATAGAAAAAAAACCGAAATTCCTATCCAATGTGATAGAAGTATATGTGAAGATTACAGGAAAATTAAACGATATCTCCAAAAAGCACACTTCTTCAGAAGTTTTCAACAAAAAATACCTACATTAGTTCCACTAGCAGTCAAGAGATGGCAATGATGTAAAACTGCAATATACACGCAGTGTTAAAATTTTCTGTCGAATTTTCTGATTTTCCTCGCCGATGAAAATTTAAAAACATTTCATGTTTACATGATGGTAAGGAAACCTTCGGGCCTCGGTGCGCGAGTCCGACTCGCTCTTGACCGGTTTTTTAATTTATGAAGTCATTATGTATTTAGATTTAATTCAAATGAATTCGATGAGAGTGCCGTGCGTGGACATTGTCAGTTTAGATTGTCGATGTCAATGCCTATTATTTACAAATGCTTCGATTATTGAGTATGTATGATGACAGTGATGGCAGAATATTAGAGTGCAATTGAAATGTACCAAGCTGATAATTTTCTCAGAAAAAAGAGCCACTTGCAAGTTGTTATTTATTTACTGTTGTTTGGTCTAAGATACTCTGAAGTTCAGTTTGTTAAACTTTGAGAAGTACTTCTTTTTAAGTAAGCAGAAACACTTGACAATGTTTATCACAGTTATCAACTTTGTCTATTTCTTTGAATAAATTTTGAAAAATAATGGTGTAATTAATATGTTTTTCACAGTTATCAACTTGTCAATATCTTTGAATTAATCTTGAAAAACAATATGGTGTAATTAATCCCCTTGGTAGGGTATACCTCGTCGAAAATATTTTCTCCTTTATATTTTGACAGTTCCTATTTAATACATCTTTAGCATCAACTCTCCCGTCATTCGCCGTACTGCCGATGCCTTCTTCAAGGAAGTGTCTCCGTTCCTCCTGCACTTGGGCATGTTCGTGCCCACCATCATGGGCCAGTGCACGCCCGAGCAGCAGTCGTACTGGCTGCCCAGGGCGCTAGACATGCAAATCATCGGGACCTATGCCCAGGTGAGGTCTTGTACCCATTCTATATACATTAATTGTTCTTATTCTGAATTTTCTTTGGGTTCGGGTCTATTGGTTGTTGAAATGTAGGTAGTGAAATTTTATGGGTTGTATATAATTAAATATTGGCGCAAAAAACGGTGGGGTAATGACGTTCGCACACCACTATGGCTGGTTCGAGGTGGCGTAAGAAAAGAGTGTCTGGAAAGATATGGAGGATGCCATTCTCTAGCAGTAGGACACTGAAGGTTAACTGAAAAAATATTGGCATTTATGGACATTGATAATAATATGTCCCACTGCATTGTCAAAGTGCATGATAGTGCAACCATCATTTTGGCTAATATCCGTCCACTGCTGAGCGTAGCTAAGTCCCCCAAAGAGCGCCAACCATCCCGGTCTTAAGCAGTCCGCATCCATCGGCTGCCAGCCACCTTCTTTAAATCATCGATCCATCGTGCCGCAGGGCGTCCCACACTACGTTTACCCATACGCGGTCTCTAGCACATGTCTGCTCCATCGACCGTCTGTCCGTCAGACATGGCCGGCCCACTTCCACTTCAGCATGCCGATTCTACGCGCAATATCGGTGACAGTGCAATATCATAGGTTTACTGTCATCAATTGACGATGTAGGTCAAGATGTACATTGCAGGAATGAAAGGATGACAGTTAACAATGGTTGTATTACAGACGGAGCTCGGCCACGGTACTTTTATAAGAGGTCTGGAGACGACTGCTACTTATGATCCAGAAACTGAGGAGTTTGTTCTGCACAGCCCGACGCTGTCGTCTTACAAGTGGTGGGCTGGTGGTCGTAAGTAGATGATAAAAACTTATTAACAAAAAAATAAAACCGACTTCCAAAAACAAAATACTACAAAGTAAAAAATAACTTTAATTTCGGAAGTCGGTGTTCAAAAACGAAAACCCAAAAACACCGACTTCCGAAATTAAAGTTATTTTTATGTGTTTTTTTATTTTTCACATTTTGAAACCACAAACACAGCGTGCCGGCGTGATGTTATGTTATGAAATGGTGTAAATCAACAGACATGCGATTTCAGAAATCCCGATCCATTTTTATCGAAGAGTTCCGTTGCCTACCTCCGAAGTTCTTCATCAGATCTTCACCAAATTTAAATGGGACCAGTCCGAAAAATTACTCTCCCAAACGAAAAAAAGAATCATCCAAATCGGTTAATAATTGGCGAAAATATCGCTGAACAAACGTTTTTCATGGGATACCATCATCAGATCCTGAGTTATACCTTCCATCATCAGCTCAGCAACATGAGATTATGATTACCAGGCACAAATATCTGAATTGCGTTAGAAAGTTTATGAAAAACAGTGAATGTGCTTATAAAATTTGAGGGTTTCCTTCGATTTTCATGGGATCCCATCATCAGATGGGACCACCTCAGGAGTATAGGCTATCGAATAAAAAAAATATTTTTGAAATCGGTCCAGAACTGGCGGAGAAATCGGTGAACATACATAAAAAAAAAAAATACAACCGAACATAGAACCTCCTCCTTTTTGAAGAAGTCGGTTAAAAAATATCTCTTCTCCTCTCCACTTCTGTAATTCCTAGATAGCATAAAACAAAGTTGCTGTCTGCCTTTCTCGGTTTCTCCGCATATCCTTCTTCTAAACGCATAGGATATTGAAATAGTTTTAAGAATAACCGATAAGCGAGGAAGGTTTGTGTATTAATTTGCACCTTTGCGAAGAGGGCAAGGCGGGTCACCGAATTCTTGATTCCATAAATCTTGACGACGTAAATAACGCCCTACAGTAGGTCCAAAATTGGTTTACTGCTAATAATTTAGTATTAAATGGGAAAAAAACTAAATGCATCAGATTTGCCTTACCGAACGTTAAAAGAAATGATTGCGACATAGTATTGAACAAGGAGAAACTTGAATTCGTCGAAAACACGGTTTTCCTGGGGATTACGCTTGACTCAAGGCTACAATGGGGTCCTCATTTAACATCTCTTGCGGGACGGCTAAGTTCAGCAGCATACGCTGTCAGAAAAATCCGTCAATTTACCGATATAGATACCGCGAGGCTGGTCTATTTTAGTTACTTTCATAGTATCATGTCTTACGGTATCTTATTATGGGGACGTGCTGCAGACATCGAGTCTATATTTATCCTGCAGAAAAGAGCCATCAGAGCCATTTACAATCTCCGTCGGCGTGATTCCCTAAGAGAACTGTTTAAGGATATCAACATCATGACGGTACCTTGTCAATACATTTACGAAAATATTATGTATGTTCGGAAAAATCTTCATCTCTTTAGCAAGATTAGTGACAAGCATAATTTTAATACTAGAAATAGGAACAAATTAGATTAACCCCGATTCAGATTGGCCAAAGTACACACTTCTTTTATGGGGTACTGTATTAAATTTTATAATAAAATACCAGTTGATATTCTCAAACTGAATGAGAGAAAATTTAAAGCATGCATAAAACGCACGCTATGTAGACAAGCGTATTATAAACTGGAAGATTATATCCTCGATAAAAACGCTTGGCTAAATGCTGGTCCTGCTCCACAGTCACAGCTGCTTAGGTCCACTTTTTAGGTTTTTATGTTTTTATATTTGGAAGAGATGCTCGCTCCTTTTTGTTTTTTTTTTTTTTTAGACGTTCTTACATTATTTCGTTTATTTATCTTATATACATACAAATTATACTATTATTATAATTACTTATTTATTCTTTTTGATGTAAGAACTTAATCGTTGTCTTTATTAATTTATTTTTCATTATTTGGTCATTGACAACCATAGTTTTGTGTAAAGTAGAAGCATATTTTTCAAATTTTGTAAATGTGAGTACCATGAAACCATTTACATTTTATGTGAGTACTTATAGTTTTACTTGTTGGACATGAACGGGCATGGTGGTTGAGAGCATGTCATGCTCACTCAAATGTCTCGCTGATGGCAGCGCGTGGGTTTGATCATTCGGTTCCCTTCGAAATGGTTGAGCTGAAAGGTGCCGATACACGCGTCATGTTCGTGAACAGGCGCCGTCGGTTGAGACTGGTCATCTCTTAACTGCTATTGGCTTATTTTAATCTTTATATTTAAAATTCTTATAATAAGCCATTTTTTTTCCTTTGCATTGTCCTCACATGCAGAAGCAACAAGTAAATGTAACTTGGAATTTTGTAAAACAGAACATGATTTAAAAGAGTGTCCGTGGAGTTTCTTGCACGTTCTTCTCCATAGAGATCTACGCTTTGGAACGTGCAAATAGCTTCCATGTTTTTGACTGACCGACCTTGACGTTTCAAAAGTGCCTGTGAATGGTTTATTTGAAATAAAATGCTTTGAATTTGAATTTGAATTTGAACTTGTTTTATTATAATGGACTCATTATATTCTTAAACAGACCGTGTTCGACAAGGTCGGTGCAAAGTGGAAGCGACTACTTAATTGCTTATTTCGTTGTGTTGATTTATTTTTGTTTTGTTTTTAGATCAACTGCAGTGGTAACTTCAACAATTCTTTTTCCACTTGGCGCATTAGCAGATACTAATAACGTATCATTTTATGTTTTCAGTTGGCAAAACCGTCAACTACTGCATCGTAGTGGCTCAGCTATACACCAAGGGAGAATGCCACGGCACCCACCCGTTCATCGTTCAGATCAGAGACGAAGACACTCACATGCCCCTCCCAGGGATCAAGGTGGGGGAAATCGGACCGAAGATGGGCTTTAACACTGCTGACAATGGATTCCTAGGGTTCAACAATTACAGGATACCTAGAGACCATATGATGATGAAGAATGCTCAGGTTTTGAAGGTGAGAATATAAATGTTGTACATAGATTTTAGGTTTCTTTAAATTTCAATAAACACTTGTAATATGGTTCGGGGAAGTAGGAGAATGTCTTTAAGGATCTCGTAACATAACTACACTTGTAGATTAGAAGATGGTGGTGTCACCCCATGACATGGGTTGAGGCCTATGTATCTCGGAAAGCACGTTAAGTCGTTAGACCTTCGCCAGATCTCATTCTGGTCGTGCCGGATTGCCGTCCGGATCGAATTGTTAGATTGATGGAAGAGGCAGTGCATAGTTTGCGCACACTCCTCGAAGTCCTAGGTATTAGTCTCCGTTGAGAATGGCCGCTATGGCCGAAATGAAAACGCACAAAACGATTTGGGAACACATACATAGTGCATACAGCTAAGGAGTGGAATTCCCCGCCGGAGTCTGTGTTTCCTGATAGCTACAACCTGGGAGTCTTTAAGTCAAGGTTATTCTAGGCAAGCGTGCTCCATCTTCGACCACATCGTCGCTTACCATCAGGTGTGATAGTGGAGGACTATTGTTTGGCTGAAACCAGAATGCGTATAATTAAGTATCATTCTATTATATTCCAGGACGGTACTTACGTGAAGGTGGCTCGCCATGGCAAGTTGACCTACGGCACGATGGTGTTCGTTCGCGTCATCCTGGTCAACGAGGCCGCCTTCAACCTGGCGAAGGCCTGCACCATCGCTGTGCGGTACTCCGCCATCCGCAGGCAGTCTAGGCCGAAGCCTGAGTAAGTGAAAAAAAAATTATCTTCATCGATCCTTATTTTCGCACCTGACCATGAACAAGATCTAATATTCTTGGCTGAATTTCCTGATCATTGCTTTGCCGTCGCTTCACAATGAAGATGATGAAAAGAAGCGAAAGATGCCTTTATATTGCCATAATCTCAATCTAAAAGTTTTGCGATCTAATTTAGTCCGCTTGATATTCACGATATTCTCTGTCTTTATTTAGTAAGACCCTTTTCATATCACTACAGTAAAGTTTTACTTTTGAAATCTTCTTCTTAGGCTAATATTGTTGATAATAGTTTTCAACTATATTCAAAAATTGGATTGGATTCATTCATCTGTAATGTATTTTTTTAAATGTTAAATATTATTATTTCCAGTGAAGGCGAGCCCCAAATCCTGGACTACGCGACGCAGCAGCACAAGCTGTTCATCGCCATCGCCACTGCGCACGCGCTGCAGCTCTCCAGCAACTGGCTGTGGCAGAGCTTCAGCGCCGTGCTCGCGCAGATGAAGGGTGGCAATACTGATACTTTGCCAGAGGTAAGGATCTTCTATGATTTCTATATAAGAGCTGTTATGTAGATTTATTTTAGAAGTTATTTTTAATATAAATTACATTATGTACAAACGCGTATAAAAACAAAATATATCATTGGGCATCAAAAAAAAAAATTATTTTTCACTTTTTTGTGGTACCTAGGTACCTGCATACCCATTAACAGCGTACCGGCGCAATGTTATGTTAAGAACTGGTGTAAACACTAAAAAAACATGCGATCCCGATCCCTTTGCTATCATTTATTGAAGAGTTCCGTTGCCTACCTCCGAAGTTCTTCGTCAGATCTTCACCAAATTGAAACGGAACCAGTCCAGAAAAATACTCATTCAAACAAAAAAAAAAAGAATCATCCAAATCGACTGACAATTGGCTAAAGTATCGCTGAACAAACATTTTTCATGGGATCTCATCGTCAGATCCTAATTTATACCTTTCATCATCAGCTCAGCAACATGAGATGATGATTACCAGGCACAAATATCTGAATTGCGTTAGAAAGTTCATGAAAAACATTGTATGTGCCTATAAAATTTGAGGGTTGCCCTCGATTTCCGTGGGATCCCATCATCAGATTCTGACATAAATGACGGAGTTATGAGGTAACAAACATAAAAAAAAAAAAATACATACCGAATTGAGAACCTCCTCCTTTTTTTTGAAGTGCCTTTATTATTTTTATTGAAGCCGTGTGTAGCATGTATTTTCAATTTACCTCTATCACTCGTTCTATTAGTATTCACTTTGCCCTCCTTGTAGCCAATTATTTCTGCTGCCTTGAATGAAATTTTCTTCATATGTCCGATCTCCACTTCCAGTTTCATGCGCTCTCCAGCTGCCTCAAGGCCATCAGCACGTCGGACTCCGCCTACCTGATCGAGCAGTGCCGGCACGCGTGCGGCGGCCACGGCTACATGCTGTCCTCCGGCATCCCCAACCTCTACAACTTCGTTTCGGCCACCAGGACCTATGAGGGAGATTATACTGTATTGCTATTGCAGACAGCTAGGTTAGTAGGATAGTCATGTATAAACTTTACCAACGAATCGCCAGTTAAATGTTTAAGACCTACTAGTATAACAAAGGGGTCGAAGAAAGACAAGGTTTACGATGACGAAGACGATAACACGAATGACGAAGGTGGTAAAGTTCGCGAATATTCACTTTCTGTGTGAAGCACAGTATCGGTCATCACACTTACGTCCAGAAATAAATTCGGTTCTAATGGAACTGATTATAAAATTGCGGTTTGCTCCGGAAAAGTCACTATAGGAGAAAATTAAAAGCTAATACAAATTTGGACCTAAAATGTGACTAAGATGAAGTTTGCTCTCAAACGCAATAGGTATTCAAATGTTTACCCAAAAGTACACAAAATCATAATATTAAATCGTAAACACTCGTCATATTTTCAGGTTTTTGGTAAAAGCATACGAGCAAGCAGAAGCCAAACAGCCCCTGACACCGACCGTGTCATATTTAGCGTACGCTTTCTCTGACAGCAAAGCTACTTGGGACAGCAGTCCTGATGGCATCATCAGGTCCTTCCAAGCTCTTGCCGCTGGGTGAGTACCAACACTTAATAAATTACGCATTTTTCTGCATTTTGGTTTCGTTCCGTCACTGCTATTCTTCGCAAGTTGATTAGCAGTTAGCACCTGTGAACACATGATAAATGTACTTTCTGGGTACCAATTATGAAATGGTTTTATTTTTATTTGTGTTTCAGAAAGGTGGCTGCTTGTGTAAGAAATATGAGGAAGCGCATGCGAGCGGGTCTATCTCAAGTAGACGCATGGGAAGTGTCCACTATTCAATTGGTTGCTGCAGCTGAGGTAAAGTGTATAAATTCAGATAATACATTTGGATGTCCATTTTATTATATTGAACGGGTGCCTCATGCTGGCCATTGAGCCTTTAAGCCTTTAAGCTTTATTAGAGACACCATTGTTGCGTTACATACAATAGTACAGTTGGGCTAACAATGACACTGTTAATATCAACTCTTGTTATTGGTTGCAGTTTAATAGTGACAGTTTGATTCCTCGAAATGACACCAGCAAATTCAATAGTGGTTCAAGTAGATATATTCTTTTAAAATGTCTTTCCGTTTCTTCCACCAGGCTCACTGCCGAGCTGTGATATCGGACACTTATAGACAAGAGATTGTGAGACTGACTGCCAACTCAAGTCCAAACGTCAAGATAGTGATGGACCAGCTGGTGACCCTCTACCTGTATTACTGGGCCTTGGAGAGGACTGGAGATCTTCTACTGGTAAGAAGTTGTACTTTACTACATGTAATGTAGCTTCATCGCTGTGCAGGTTTTTAGTGATACGTAAATCTTAAAGATTTCTCACACAAAATAGCAACCTGCTCATCATCTTAGGGACGTTGCTATGTTTCCTCCTATATCTCTATAGTCTCCTTGTTAGCCATGTCATTATTCCCACAATCCAATCATCGTAAACCACAATTAACATTCATGCGATTAAGGCAAAAATGCTCTAACAAATTGAGCAAATAATTGTATAGCAAAATGTTTAAGTACTTACTAAATAAAACAATTGGTTTGCAGTATACATCGGTATCGGGGAAGGATCTAGTGGATTTACAGATAAAATATGAAGAACTGTTGGTGAAGATAAGACCTAATGCAGTTGGTCTTGTTGATGCATTCGATCTACGTGATGAAGTAAGTTACAGTAACTGACGTACTTTATGGTTAGTTTGTCCAGGAACCACGACACAACATGACTTGGTCAAAGATTCCGACTATTATTATCGAAAGACTTTTGAACTCGTATGTAACGCATGTGTCGACTTTTATGAATGTGGTCTTCAACTTTTCATAAGATCACTTGGACTAGGGTTTTGAGGTTTTAGCCCTTCAAAAGGTAACATACAAATACTAGGTGAACAATCCGTTGTAAAAAATAACTATTATCACTAGGGTATGCGCATTCTCGGACCACTTGATTATAACTTCTGTAACTAGGTCTATTCTCTTATTAACCAACTAGTTGACCCGCGCAACATCGTATGCGTCATAATTTTCATTACTGCTCCGCTCCTATTGGTCTTAGCATGATGATATATAGCCTATAGCCTTCCTCGATAAATGGGCTATCTAACACTGAAATAATTTTTCAAATCGGACCAGTAGTTCCTGAGATTAGCGCGTTCAAATAAACAAACAAACAAACTCTTCAGCTTTATATATTAGTATAGATACTGCAGTTTTGGTCGCTGCTTATTTCGAAATTTTATCTTCGTATCCATCCAGATGACATCCTGAACCTTTATGCTTGTGTTCCAGCTTCTCCATTCAGCCCTTGGTTCCTACGACGGTCGCGTCTACGAGCGTCTGATGGAGGAAGCCCTGAAGAGTCCGATGAACAAGGAGCCCGTCAACGAAACCTACTTCAAGTACTTGAGACCCATGCTGAAGGGGAAACTGTGATGAAGATGCTGTAAAGATCAATGAGCTGAGGAGTTTTAGAACTTTTATTTCAACAGTTTTGTCAGATATAAGAAAGAAATAAGATAAAGAAAGAGATTGGGTTGTTCTAACTGTTATACTTATGTCATCTCCACAAAAAAACTGCAATATCTGCCAACTCAATTTCAATCATGCTTCCGTGATTTTTTGCTCGAATTGCAGTTTTGTTGAATTTGTTATAAACTTTATCTTTGATAGGTAGGTATTCTGTTGCATTTTATACATGTTAAATAATGTTATAAATATTGAATTGGAAAAATACGATGTTGTATAAATTATAATGGATAAGGATTATGATTAAATGTTTTTATTTTATTACATGTTCGTCTTTTAATTTCTTCTTCGCCTTCTCTTTTTCCGTCGTCATTTAATTGATAAGTACTTACATCCATCTGCCTAGCCTTTTCCCAACTATATTAGGGTCGGCTTCCAGTCAAACCAGATTCAGCTGAATACCAGTGTTTTACGTGGAGCGGCTGCCTACCAGACCTCCACAACCCATTAACTGGGTAACACGGTACTTCTTGGCAAGACTGGAGTCAGATTTTACTGGCTTCTGACAACCCGTAACGACTGCCAAAGATCTACAAATGACAGCCGGGACCAACGGCTTAACGTGCTTTCCGAGGCACGGAGGAAACTCGTTATGTTAATATGGTCACCCATCCACAGACCAACCTTGGCAAGCGTTGCTTAACCTTAAACATCGAAAGTGATAAGTACTTACATCCTAATATGTTATTATTTACCTACATCACTCGTAAGCCTACGGTTTCCTTAAAGACTGACAAACACATACACACACACATACTTACTGGATCTTAGAAGAAAGATCTGTGATCGTGTAGGTCAAAGTACAAAGATCGTTAACAGTACTCATATCTTGGAAAACAACGCAGAAGACGTGTAAAATAAGTTTTTAAAAATCAATAAGAATTTTCAGTACAAGATACATTATCAAAGCAATTATTAAATAACACTTTAAGTCATAATCTACGTAATACCTCAAAACAGTTTATTAGCACCAGATAAGAATAACAACAAATTATCATCATTATAATATTTGCGTCTTGATAACGCGGCGCTCCGTGGAACAACTAAGGGCCACACAATCGTTGCCCCACCACAAGGGAACAAACCTGACGATAAAGGTATTTTGTAATAAACACTGGTTGAAAACATGAGTGCGAAAGTGAATCAGGATTTACTTGAAGAGAGGAAGAAATGTGAATTCAATATAGAAGAGCTAACAAATTACTTAGATGGAAGTGTGCAGGCGACTGAAAATAGAAGAAGGTTGGGTAAGTCGATGTTCATTTGTTTGTATCGTTCGTGTTCAGTAACTAGTTGTACGTAAGTGGCATGAAGTGAGTTACATGGACGTACTAATTAAGTAACGTCGAAGTGGTTTTCCTATGAGGATACTGACTGTTGTGTTGATAACTTCAGTTCAGTATCAATGTAGTTGTATTACGCTAGATGCATACAGAATGTACGTTTAATGAAGGAAAAGATTTACCTTGGGATATAAGTATACGTCGTTTCCTAATAAATTTGTATGTTAAGTACTTTGCTGGAGGTGGTCCAGATAAGACATCGCATTACCTGCGTGCCATGATGATAACAATACTATCTTTATAGAGATCATAGTAATCAACGATTAAATTAGTAAACTACCAATTATTGTAGCGTAGTAGATAATTAAGAATTATGTATAGTTCAAAACCAAAATAAAAGACGATTACATATTTTTTACTATTGATAGTTAGCTACTATCTCACCTGATGGTTAGCGATGATGCGGTCTAAGATGGAGCACGCTTGCCTAAAAGGAACCTATTCACTCTTGACTTATAGGCTCCCAGGTTGTACCTACCAGAAAACACAGACCATTCTACAGATTCGGTTATGTCTGGTCTAGTGATTACTTTACTTGCGTCAAATTATTTCAGTCTAAAGTTCTGAGAATGACCTTCACTTACCGGTTTAAGGATGATGAAAACAATTATACCGAGATTTAAGTACCTGCCTGTCTCGTTAGCAATGTTTTGTATGATGAAGAATGCTCAAAATGAGTATTTGAGCAGGCGTCTGTGGTAACAGCAATAAACTCGGTGAAGTCTAACGACCAACACACAACCCTACTTATCACGTAAATTTTGCATACCGAATAAATAATGGTTTTAATAGACACCTAAAACATAAATTATTTAATTTGCGGATTTTACGGAAATAATCGTCAATTTGAATTTGAGTGAACAGGCTCCTTCTAGGTAGGCTCGCTCCATCGTAGACTTTGTCTCTGTCATCTCTGACATAGACTAGAGTCAAGAGCAAACTTATTACAAAAAAAAAAAAAAACTAGATGAGGCCGAAGCTATCACAAGCAGAATTTGAGTGTAAGTAAAGAATAATTATGATGGTTTGTATTATTACAGAAACTAAAGTGCTCAGCACTAAAGGTCTCATAGACGATGTGCCCGAAGAGTACCTCAGTCATAAGGAAAAGTACGAGAATGCAGTACGCAAAGCAGTTCTCTTGTATAGAGCGATGAAAGAAGCTGAGGATCCTAACCAGACGGAACAGGAGAAGGCTAAGTATGTTTTGAATAAATGCTGATGGTATTTAGATATGACTAGACGCAAATAGTTTAAAAATACAAAAAAACTACATTAGGAGCTCTTACCGACCCGACCCCAACTGCCTTCCGAACGAATTGAAAACTTAAGGCAGATGAGGCACCAAGTTAGATCAAAGAAACCGGAGACGACCGAAAGAGTTGGGCTCAAAATTAAAACGAAGTAGCCAAATAAACGTAGTGACTGGATAGGTACTAGACGACATGAAAGCAGATTTGTACACATTAGTGGCTTATACGGTTAGCCACTAATGGAGGAGCTCGTGGCTAGATTATAACAACCGCACGGGTCGATCTTCAAGGTTAAGCAACGCTTGCCAAGGATGGTCTGTGGATGGGTGACCATCTTAACATACCGAGTTTCCTCCGTGCCTCGGAAACCACGTTAAGCTGTTGGTCCCGGCTGTCATTTGTGTCTTGCCAAGAAGTACCGTGTTATCCAGTTAATGGGTAGAGGAGGTCTGTTAGGCAGCCGCTCCGCGTAAAATACTGGTATTCAGCTAAAATCCGGTTTGACTGGAAGCCGACCCCAATATAGTTGGGAAAAGGCTAGGCAGATGATGAGTGGCTTATATGGTTCATCTTGTTAATGATGAAGTGGTTTTATTTGTTTCGTTTTTCTCGATCTGAATCGAGTTGTGTTGTTTGCAGTGCCATGTACCGCAGCCTAGTAAGCTCAGCGGTTTTCAAAGACAATTCTCCATTCTCGCTACACATTGCTATGTTCATTCCGGCAATATTGGGCCAAGCTGACGAAGAACAAAAGAAGTACTGGATGAAGAGGGCAAGCAAGATGGAGATCGTTGGCACTTATGCACAGGTAGGTAAATTGAAAGAAAGGTATTTAATAAGGGTATGACCTAAATGATAAAATACAAAATCACTTATAGAACTAAAATCAGTAAAATAATGACCGGCCGACGTTGAAATTACAAACGGAATTACTAAACTAAATAGTTCTTACCTCTCGAAACTTGAACAAAGTAAAAAATAAATTAGCGTATTCATATTTTTTAGACGGAGCTTGGTCATGGGACATTCATCCGTGGCTTGGAAACAACAGCTACTTACGATCCCAAAACTGAAGAATTTGTGCTGCACAGCCCCACATTAACTGCCTATAAATGGTGGCCTGGAAGCCGTAAGTTCTATTTAATTAGACCTAGGCGGATATAGTTTCTAATTCATTTGATTTGGAGGTATAAGAGCATTTAAAAGATTGTCAAGCTTGGTATACAAAATTCTTCACATTCTTTCCTTCTTCCTTTATCAGTGGCACATACAGCCAACTACTGCGTGGTGATGGCACATCTTTACACTCAAGGCAAGAGTTGTGGCATCCAGCCCTTCCTAATCCAGCTGCGAGACGAAGAGACTCACATGCCACTCCCAGGGATCAAGCTTGGCGAGATCGGAGCCAAGCTTGGCTTCAACACCGTGAATAATGGCTTCCTTGGCTTCGATCACCATAGGATTAAGAGGGACAGGATGCTGATGAAGAATGCACAGGTTTTGAAGGTTTGTAGAGACCTCAGAAGCTACCTAGGCTACCTTTTTGCTTGTACTTAATATTTTTAAAGTCATCTCCCAATAGTTATTAGGAGATTCTATAGAATCCGTTAGTATATCGTCTAAAGCTTAGATGTAACGTTATCATTGCTTTCTGGTTTTCCAGGAGACTTCGTTTTAAACAGAAGATTTATCATTTCTGTTTCCAGGATGGTACTTTCAGAAAATCATTGAACAGCAAGCTGACTTACGGTACAATGGTGTACGTGAGGGTGGTTATCGTCAATGGCATGGCTAACCAGCTTGCTAGGGCCGTCACCATCGCAGTCAGATACTCCGCAGTGAGAAGGCAGTCGGAGTTGAAACCTGAGTAAGCGTCAGATGAAAAGATTCAAAAAGTTTTATCACCAAGTTTGACTGAGCGGAGAGAGTGAAGATTTCGCAACCTGGTTATCATTGTAGTTCTGACTATCATCCTAGTTGAATAGCCTAGTTATCTAAGTAGATCAGTTGCAATCGATTCACTTCTTGTCGGTTAATCATATTCCTATTATTAGGACAGAGTTAAAAAAGTGTTTTACTCTGAGTTGGACTTTTAATTAAAACGAGGTGAATACTCTTGGCAATATGCTAAAAAGCAAACAGAAAATTAGTGATGACTTCCCCTTCATTCTTAGTGCTGGTGAGCCCCAGATCTTGGACTACGTGACACAGCAGCACAAGCTGTTCATCGCCATCGCTTCGAGCCACGCCTTCAGTTTGACGGCCAAGTGGCTCACCAGGATGTACCAGAAGGTCACTGCCGAACTGGAGAAGGGGAAAATGGATGAGCTGCCAGAGGTCAGTTTAGTTAATTTATGCATGAAAAGAAGCTTTTGTTTCGTTGCAGGAGAGTAAGGTCATCTCGTCAGTTCTCTCTGTATAAAACGGTTCTAATATCTTAACATCAACAATCATAAGTTAAACATATTGTTTTTAAACAGAAGTTAATCCTCATCTTAGTTGGTGCAGCTGGTCTATTTTCTAAACATCTTACCGTGAAAACTTGGGTCACAGCTTACTCCGAGCTTCAAATGAACTGCCATTGTACCTTGTTTGGATAGATTGGCAGCTCATTTTATGTTCACTTCATCTAGAGAATATCAACACTGTAGTTCTATTCCATAAAATCATCATCATCTGCCTAGCTCATTCCCAACTAAATTGGGGTCGGCTTACAAACCGTCAAATTGGATCCAGCTGAATACCAGTATTTTACGTGGAGATAATCAATAAACTTTGGTGGAGTGAGCGAGGAGTGAGATGTCAATCCCTGGCATTTCGAAGAAAAAGAGAAAGAGGATTGACAGTTCATCTCATCAACGTCTTCACGGTGACCTTTTTACAGAATTGCTGGTCATATTCTCTGTTAAAAGAATAACGACACTAATTCAATCATAATTTCTTCCAGCTTCACGCTATAGCCTGCTGCCTCAAAGCAGTGACATCTTGGGACACATCGGCCATGACAGAACGCTGTCGCACATCCTGCGGCGGTCACGGCTACATGCTGTCCTCCAACCTGCCGCAGATCTACGGCCTGGTGACAGCTGCTGTCACTTACGAGGGAGAGAATACTGTGCTCATGTTACAGACTGCTAGGTGAGAAATGTTGTGCTATTGGTAAACAGACTTCTATATCAATATACTAGATCTCTTGTATTTTGGGGCTGTCTCAACTCTCTACACACATCTCACAATTGAAACTGGTCACAATCAATGTCAAAAACATGTCAAAATGTAAGAAAATTAGAGTTAATTTTGACTTTTCGCGACTGCGACGCGTATGCTCCTTACATTAAGAGGATCGTTCCTCTCCGTTGTCTTGCAGCAATCCTTGGTTGGATATAGAATCTGTAAATAGACAGTTTAGGGAATGAATGGTCTTTAAGGTCGCAGATAGTTTAGCTAGACGCGGGTATATTATATTGATTATGTAGGCAAGTAAAAATGAGTCAAAAACAGGATTACAAAAACACGTGAGAGTCGTCAAGTTTATTGCAGTTTAATAAACTCATCGAAACGCCTGATATAATGACATCATAAGATTTTGACAAAAACTTATGCAAAATATAGATAAGCTACAAAACTAAATGACATAATAAATTGTGAACGAATTGCATTAAGAAGATGATTCACCTGAGGCTATTGAAGTTTTTCTATAGCAGATGCTCTCAAATAAATGCTGGCGTTTAAAATTATGGTTTTTTAAAGTAACTTATCTAAAGTTTAGATAACGGGATCACAACATTTATGAGGACTTTGATTAAGTGTTGTGTTGGTAAAATATTATGTCGAATTGATTCTATTTTTTTTTATTTGTAATGGGTTTGCTCTTGACTCTAGTCTATGTCAGAGATGACAGAGACAAAGTCTACGATGGAGTGAGCCTACCCAGAAGGAGCCTGTTCACTCTAACTTTGAAGAGATTAATTAGGGTTGTAAGCTTTCGGAAACACAGACGCAGGCAGAGAGTTCCACTCCTTTGCTGTCTTCTTCTTCTACCTGGCGTTAATCCCGGCTATTGCCAGGGTCCGCCTTTCTACTTAGCTTCCTCCACTTTGCCCGATCTCTCATGGCTCTCATGTCGGACTTAACGACGTCCAACCAGCGCTTGCGAGGGCGACCACGGGACCTAGCCCCAAGAACAGCCATATTCATGCATCCCCGACCAACGTACTCCATAGGGCGGCGCATGATGTGGCCATACCATCGCAGACGACACTCTTGCAGTTTTTCCCCCACGTCACGGACACCAAGACTACCTCTGATGAAAGAGTTGCGTATGCGATCGGATCGCGTTACGCCACTCATCCACCTCAGCATCTTCATCTCCATGACGTGAAGCTCCTGGGTGTGTCTGCTTAGTGCTGGCCAACATTCACCGCCGTACAGTAGGACAGGCCGTATGATGCATTTATATATCTGCCCCTTGAGCCTCGGAGGCATTTTGCGGTCGCATACAACGCCCGTTACCTCGCGCCACTTCGCCCAAGCCGCGCCTATACATGCGTGGACATCGTCGTCCACGTTGCCAGACTCGTGCAGCACGGATCCAAGGTACCTGAACGTATCGGATTTTCTGATCAGGTCCGAACCTATTCGGATGAACCTATTTGAATCCGTGCCGCCACAGGACATGTACTCAGTCTTCGCCACATTTAGTCTCAGACCACCGTTTTCAAGCGTGTCCTTCCAAATGTTGACTTTGCGCTCAAGATGGGCTTTGTTCTGATTAACGAGGGCGATGTCATCGGCATACATCATTAGCCATGGGGGCTTATCTTGGATGTTTGCCGTAACTACATCGAGCACTACGTTAAACAAGAACGGGCTAAGAGCCGAGCCTTGGTGAACGCCAACAGATATTGGGAAGCCATTCGATTCGCCAACAGCGGTCTGGACAGAGGACACGGAATCGCGGTACATGTCTCTGATAATGTCAATATAGGCCTCGGGAACGCCCTTGAAGCGCAGTGCCCACCAGATGGACTGCCGAGGTATACAGTCGAAGGCCTTCTGCAGGTCTAAAAAGGCCATATGCAAAGCTCTCCTTCTCTCTCTGTAAGCCTCAGCCAGATTCCGTAAGGCGAATACTGCGTCCATGGTGCTGTTACCCGCCCGGAAGCCATATTGACACTCAGAGACAGTACACTCGCTACGGAGCCGTGTGTCAATGATGCGCTCGAAGAGCTTCATGGTGTGGCACATGATCTTGATACCGCGGTAGCTACTACAATCCTGTACGCTACCTTTGGCTCTGTATACAGGGATAATCAGGCTAAATCGCCACTGGTTCGGCATTTCCTTGGTGATCAGGATGCGGTTAAAAAGATCCGTCAGAAGGTCCACGCCATGTGGGCCCATCGCCTTCCACACCTCAATTGGCACATTGTCAGGCCCGACCGCTTTCCGGTTCTTCATGTGGCGAAGAGCAATGCGGGTTTCGTCGGGGGAAATAGGGGAAATAAGTCCAAGGTTAGGAGGCGGTTCGGGAGGAAGGTTATGGGGATGCTGTTTGTTAGACAGCTCCGCGAAGTATGTACACCATCTCTCCTTAACAGAGGGGGCATCGTAGAGCAGCTTACCTTGGGCGTCCCTTACACAGAGACATTTGCTAATGTCCCGTGTAGCTTTCTCCCGGGCACGCGCCAGCTTAAAAATAAGCTTTTGCCCCTCCGCAGTTTCCAGCTTGTCGTACAAGGGCGCCAGACTTTTGCTGCGGGCTCTGGCTACAGCTTTTTTGCAAGCGCGCTTAGCCGCTCCATATGCCTCCCTGTCATCCGGAGAGTTGTGTGCTGTGCGCATTATAAAAGACCTTTGAAAACGCTTAGTGCGAATTGGTGGAATAGCCACAAGGTAGGGATGGTAAGATGCAGTGCGCCTGGATGTCCGACGGTAGAAGGGGGCCGGTGGGATGAGGTCGTGGAGTTCTTGGGCACACTCACCGAAGTACAATCTGTAGAAGACCGACAAGCAGGCAACCTTACGGCGATGAGCCAAGCTATGTAGCTTGGCATCCACCAGTTTTACGTCGCCGATGAGCCTCTTAGCTCTGCGTTCCACCGAGTCAAGCGTGGCAAGCTGATACTTAGCTGAGCCATCCCAAAAGTGGCTACAATACTCCATGCAGGATCGGACTTGTGCTTTGTATAGTGTTAAAAGCTGTCCAGGCCTAAAGTATCGCTTCACCCTATTTAGGATGCCCAGCTTTTTGGCCGCAGTTTGGGCTTTGTACTCGATGGTGGCGCCGAAGTTGAGACTGGATGTCAACTCTATGCCTAGGAGCTCGAGCCGATCAGTCACAGGAACAGATGCATCCCGAAAAGTAGGAGCTTGGTCAAAACGACTCCTTTTCGCGGTAAAAAAACACGCCTGTGTTTTGGTGGCGTTAAAAGTGACCAAATTGTCATCACCCCACTGGGAGACAACGCTTAAGGTCAAATTTGTCCGCTCTACCATGGCCTTTCTCAAGGAACAAACTTGAACCCCACTGGTTGTTGTGTTGGACAAGTATCTCTCTGAAACCGTACTGTCATCTGCGTACCCAACAAGACCAGGCTGAAGTAGGTCATTGATATGCAGCAGGAAAAGAGTTGCAGAGAGAACAGACCCTTGAGGAACTCTGGCATCAATAGCCATGAGGTCAGAGGAGCAGCCGTCAACGACCACTCGGATCGACCGTTCACTCAGGAAGTCTGATATCCAGCTACAAAAACCAGCTGGGATACCATAAGCAGGAAGCTTGCTGAGTAGACCTGCGTGCCAGACCCTGTCAAAAGTCTTCGAGATATCAAGCGACATGGCAAGTGCTTCACCGTGTCTCTCAATGGCTTCGCCCCAGCAGTGCGTGACATACACAAGAAGATCGCCAGTTGACCGTCCCCGGCGAAAACCATATTGACGGTCACTGAGGAGATTGTTGTCTTCAAGGTAGGTCAGCAGCTTACTGTTCAGAACCCTTTCCATAACTTTGCATAGGATGGAGGTAATGGCGCTCGGACGGTAATGCGCAGGGTCAGCACGGTCTCCCTTTTTGGGCACCGGTTGCACATTCGCAAGCTTCCATGGTCTCGGCACCGTTCTTTGAGGCGGTACAGGCGTGTCAACACAGGAGACAATTCAGGTGCACATTGCCTCAACACTTTTGCTGGAATGCCGTCAGGTCCACTGGCCTTATTCACATCTAAACTGCATAATACTCTACAGACCTCTTTATTATGAACTTTGATCTCCGGCATCGAAGAGTCACAACGAGGTAAAGTTGGTGGTTGCTTGGAGCCAGCGTCCAGACGCGAATTGTCTGCAAAGAGAGTTGCAAGTAAATTTGCTTGTGAGCAAATTGCAGAGTGAGCCAGTGAACCATCAGGTTTCAGCATTGGAGGCAAAGTGGGTCGACAGAAATTCGTTTCGACCGCTTTCGACAGGGACCAAAACTGCTTACTACCCGGAGGGTGCGATGCTAGTTTGGCCCCGATATATATTTATATTTTTATTTATAGTTTTTTCATGGGATACAGATTTTGAGCTAACAGGAAAATAAGCTGGGGAAAAGCCGAATTGAATTTGATTTCGGATGCAAGTAATGACATTATAGCAAAACGAAAATCACAACATTGCCCGCAGAACAGATGGAACCGAAAAGTCTTGGAGTGGTGACCGCGAACCGGAAGACGCGGCGTTGGACGGTCTCCCACAAGGTGGATCGGCGACTTGATGAGGGTCGCCGATGGATGCGAGACGTACAGGACCGGTTGTTGTGGCGACACTTGAGGAGGTCTAAGTTCAGCAGTGGACCTCTTTCGGCTGATATGATGATGAGAATGAGAATTAGTAAATCCAGGAATGTTGGGAACAAGTGTTTTTTTTTCAGTTTACTGGAACAATTCGACCTACTAATTTTTGAGCTACGTTTGTATTCGCATTTCAGTCATTTCAAAATGTGGGCAAATTATAGATATTTATAGCGGCTTCAATGCCGCCACAAGAAAAACCAACGGAGCAAATCTACATCGCAACAAAAAGGACCGCGACGACATATATCCAACTAGCAGCGAACTACTACGTCGAAATCCTGCATCGCGAAAGCAGAGTTTACCTGAATTTCAAATTTCGGGCAGTTGCCAGCTAGACACAACAACCGTCTGGTCGGAGGATCCTCCCTTTTCAATGGAGGTTTGCGGGACTTTACTCTCTGTTCCGCATACCTGTAAATATTTTAGACATATTTCAAGGAAAATAGTAGAATTGCCCCTTAGATGAGAGTGTTGTTTCAGGTCCCTAGTTAAGGCATGGGAACAGGCATCGGCTGGCAAGGCGTTAAGTCCCACAATGTCTTACCTATCAGAGCAGAACAGCGGCAAACAGAAATGGGACAACTCTGTCGATGGTATCATCAAAGGCTTTAGACGAGTCGCTTCAGGGTAAGCCTACCTAATCTTACATTTAATGAACTGAACATGGATATGCTCATTCTTCATGCCTTTAAGAGAGAGCTTCAGATTCGCAATAGCTTAAAGTATACATCAGTAATTATCAGTAATAATATAATTTATTAAAATCTTTCCTCCTCTTGTGATATGGAAGGAAGAAGAAGCTACTCAATACTTTGCCCTCTAAGTATGCGGTAAAACTATAAATAAACTGACTAATAATTCCTCAGAAAAGTGGCATCAGCAGTGGCCAGCATGAAGAAGTATACGAAGCGAGGTCTTGCTCCGGAAGACGCTTGGAACATGACATCAGTTCAACTGGTTGCTGCCTCTGAGGTATGACCTTCGTTTTTAAAGACTAACCATTGATAGGTTACATTCTAAATGTTTGTTTAGGCTTTTCCCAACAACGTTGAGGTCGGCTTCAGTCATACCGGATGCAACAGAATAAGTGTTTTATACAGAACGACTGCAAGACCGACGACGTCAGATTTTCTGGCTTCTGATTATAATACTGACTGTCGGCTGTTATAACTTGGCTACGAGCTGTATTTGTTCATTATGTGAAGTTTTAGTAGGAGGATGTATAGGCATTACATTTAGGTATTTCTCTTGAAGATTAATTGCAGGTTTCTTCAGAAGAATAATTTTGTATTGCATTCTCAGTTTCTCTAAATTTATTCTTGGTAAAAGAGAAATACGATACATTTCGTTTTTTCCTCAAATGTTGAAAAATAACAGTTGTTTGGAGATTTATATTATTGTCGCTTTAGCGTTAATTTCTGGTGTCAACATTTTATCGCTACCAGATACCAATAATGTTAATTATTTATGTCTTAATAAATTATTGTGGTGTTATAATGTTATTGATATTTTAGTGATAATTTTTTGATAAAGACTTGCGTTCTTTCTTATAAAAATATCTTTAAAATTTAAGTGAAATTAATTCAAATGTGGCATAATATAATTCAACGATTATTTATTTATTTGTCATATTTATCAATAACTTCTATGTTATAATAATATGTTTATGTTATTTTTCGATTCTTTTTAGTGCAGAGACCTATAAAAATTATATAATAATTATGTATACCTATTATCGCCAGCCGACAAAATGTGTGGTTTTTTTTTTGCAAAATCAGTCAGCGTAGTAATTTTTTTATTTAGTGACGTTTATAAAGTACCTAGGCAGTAAAGAACAAACATTGAGGATAGTTTATAACTTTTTTTATTGATAAATTATTCTAATAAGTAGGTAATTACAAACAGCTTCCTTATAATACGATAAATAATTGGCTCATTATAAATCATAACAGAGTTCAAAGAAAGGCACGAATCAATTTATCTTCAATTCAATATTTACATCCACTATTTTCTAATAATCCTATTAGGCTATTTAATGACTTCAGATTAATTTAAATTATGGGTTTACAAAACCATGACAAACGATAATACGGTTGTTGTGATTTGTTTTTAAATAAAACAAATACATTAGAAAATTTCCCAGATTAAGTCGAAAATCCTAACTTCCTTACTAATATTATAAATGCGAAAGTAACTCTGCCTACCTATACTGAACCGATTTCAATGAAATTTGGTACACAGATAGCCTAGAGCCTGAGAAAGGACATAGGCTATTTATCCCGGGAGTATGCTCCCTAGGGACCACGCGGGCAAAGTCGCTGGCAGAAGCTAGTACTATGTATATTATTTACTTATAAGTCTAAGTTTAGTAGCCGATAACTGATGAACGAGTTCAATTGGTGTGCAGTTGGAAACAACTTCAACCCGTGGACTTCACTAGGCTGGTGAATCTGAAGAAAACCTAATGTTTTATAAAAATGTAGAGTCTGAGTGAATCAACGCAAAAGCACATAATTTTATTTAAATATTACCTATCTATCTACCTAATGCCTCCTTGAAATACCTATTAAGGTTTCGAAAATCGGCATAACTGTAAAAATTGTTAGTATGATTTTTCTAATATGTCACTTTATATTTTAAATGAAAGGTGACTGAAGTGATTAAATTTTTGTTTATTCTGGCCTCCGACCGGAAAGACTGACAGAGCATAAAAAATACAATATTTACGATCTGTGTACAAAACCATGTCAACAAACTAAAACAGGAAGCTAAATAAATTAATTCAGCTAATTAACACTAATAATGTTTGACAAAAAAGCAATAAAATCCTATTATTATATTTTAATTATTGCCAAGTTAATTTTATTGTGTCGTTGCTAATGGCTTTTCTTAGTTTATAGGCTGTGTCCTTACTTTATGTGCCTAACGGTTTTTTAATTAAAAATAAAGATTAAAAAAGTCGTACGGCATGGCTTTAGTAACTCCTTCTATTAAACTGTCTTCATCAATCAAAGAGCCTGCAGTTAAAACTAAACAATTAGATAATGTTAGAACTATGAATGTCTTTATACATGAACACATTTGTTAGGCTTATAATTAAGATATTCTTTCTTCTAAATTATGGTGGGGGCGTGGCTAATATATGGTTTCTGGTAGTAATAACTGTAATAGAAAGATTTTAAGTAACGTGAAGAAAGTGGATTAAATGCGCCAATAGTTTAGAAAATAACACATATTCCTTGAATAAATGTGGATTTCGCTTCCATAAATAAAAAAAATACATAGAATAATTTCTTGGCTATAATTTCCATTAATACAAACCATAAGGCTTCATTCGCGCCAAGATTGTTTAAAATCATAAAATACTATGACGTTTGTCCTCAGGCTCACTGCCGAGCATTCATCTTGTCAACTTACAAGTCGGAGGTGGAGAGAACGACCTCAACCCTGTCAGAGCCTCTGAAGAGGGTACTGAACCAGCTGGTGCATCTTTACGCCGTCTACTGGGCCCTGGAGAAACTAGGAGACCTGTTGCTGGTAAGTTCTATGCAATGCAAAATCGCGGGGAACAATAATTGAGTCCTTAGACAATAGTAATTTTCTTCTGGATTGACAATTAAGCCCTACCGAAATCTCACGGGGCCAATTCAAAACATTTAGACTTTTCGACCGTCGTTATAATTGACAAAATGTCATTTTGTCTTCACCTAGAGTCTCTGGACCATAGTTATATCTATGCTCTGGACGAGGGAAGCACGGATAGGAAAATGTTATATACAAGGGGAGGCCTGTACCAAGCAGTGGATGATTTCGGGCTGAAATGATGATGATGAAGATATCTTAGACTAATAGAAAGAAGAAGAATAAAAGTGATCTGGACCAGGGTTTTTGAACTTTTTGACATGAGGCGAAACATTTTCCTGATATAGTAACATACATAGTAGAGATTATTGAAGGAGAATGCGATAAAATTAAATCACTCCTATCAAACGCCTAGTTACGGACGGTCAAACTTAACAGGAAATCAGCAGAACTCGGTAATAGAGAAACCGTTTTATGCTGCCTCATTTATTAAATGATCATAAAAAGGAAACAATAAAAAAGTACATAGTATAAACGGCAACCTTATCTGCGATCAATAGTCTACTGATCCCATTCAATATCTTCAAATCTACACTTGACACAAATATCTTAGTAAAAGAACAAAAAAAGCAATTACACCGTACTGTTAGATAATATCGATAAATCTCAAATAACTGGATCATGCGAAAATAATGGCGTCCCACAATAGCTTTGATTATCTGCACAGGTACAGTTAAATAATATGTAGTAAAAACTCACTGTACGATTAAACATACTTTATGCGCCTGTCTACGAGGCAGCCATTTTGCATTTTAATTTTTTTTCTGACGCAAAAATGTAACCTGTAATTTTAGGTGTGCAAGTATTGCCCATTCTTTTTCCTTATAGGGTTATTATTTCAGATTTTTTATGACATATTTTGTTAAGGACATGATTTAAGACGTTTTTAGTGCATTTCCCGGAGTTCCCAGCACGTAATTTTTTAGTGTTTCTTGTAAAAATGTCGGGTTCAACACAGCATTCTGTCATGTTATCATAAAGCTAACACATTACAGCTATGTGCAGGTTTAGTGGTCTTGAAGGAAGCGGTGTTACCGTTTGCAGTTTACCAAATAAGGGAGTATGATCTGTAGATTTTAAGACAAAAATGACGTTTTATGAGGTGTGACTTGTGGGTATTTTGATGCATTTCCGCTTCGTCATCGTGACAGTTATTTTTGCCTCCCGTTGTGTTTTGACATTGACGGCTGCATTAATAGTCTATTTGCTACTGTTTTGTTCTTTTTTTGAATATGATGATTGAAGTATCAGTTTTATGATTGGAAGCGTCAGTTTGTGTCATGAGGTATATTATTGTAAAACTGTTCTTGTAATTAATTATTGCAAAAGTTAGGTTTCGTGCAGTCAAGTACGTTTGACTACACACTAATTTTATCAATAAGATTATACCTAATAATGAACAATATAGAAGACTTTAAAGAAACTTTTGACCTAGCAATGTCATTGTTGAATTTAAAAATTCAGAGAAATTTGTATGATATAATAAGTAACTTGCAGTAGTTGAAAAAAACTCACATCAATGTTTCAGGATACGTATGAGTATCTAGCATATCATAGTAAATACATTTCATTTTCCCTAAGGGATAGGTAGGGTGAACTTGTAGAACTTACGTCCGGATATAGGGTGATAATACCAGGTAGTGGTGCATGCAGTGGTGGAAATTCGCGCTGAAAACCCCGATATCACTTTGCCCGGGGTATGGGAACAGTATGATGTGTGCGAGTATACAAAAATATTTAAAAAAAAACCGGTATGACTGGAAGCCGACCCCTATATAGATAAGAAAAGGCTAGGCAGATGATGATACAAAAATATTTCTTCCTATTCTTTCTGTACCTAGCTCCATGGAAGACGAAGCCCGCTAGGGCAAGTGGCTGCTGAGGCTGCGGAATCTGTTCGAAAGAGGTACCGTAGCCCTGGAACGCAAAGGGCACTAGGAGGAACACGGATGTGTTTTAGTCAGTGAGAGTCTGACACTACCTGGCTTCACCCAGAGCGAGAGGAGTCATTTGATGATTTCCCATCCTTAAAAAAAAAACTACAACAAATCGACACTGGCATTCTCAAACGTGGCTCTAATCGACTGTTGCAAATAACAGTTCAATGGATTACCATAATGACTATGATTGGCAGGTGAATTAACAACAATGATGCACTGTGTTTAGTCTATGGCATGCACACGGTATCAGTTATCAAGTTTTTGCCAACATAACGGCTATTGGAATCAGTACGTTATAAATTAAGGATCCTAACTGCACAATACTTTTATTCTGGCTGCATTTAAAAAAAACAGCGATTGATTGAAGTTTGGATAATTTGATTTACCGTTATTTTAAATGAGCTTTGGATAATTTTGGATGAATGTATTTTTAATATACTTGAATGCAGTTATTTATTGACAACAGATAATAAATCTAGCTATTTTGTTTGAATGCAAGTTTTTTCAATGTCAGGGAGTAGATTTATGGGCGATTCTTAAAATGAGTCCAATTACATTACGAAAACACGATGATTTCTTTAAATGATCTCTATATTTTATCCGAAAGCCGTTCTTTTCTCCATTTCCACATAAAATTAATTGGGATTTCGTTTCGATAATGTGATACAATTTGTTAAATTGATCTCTATATCTTAGCCTAACAACAGTTTTGAAAGCAGGTGTCTCTGGTGAACAGTTTAAATTCTAGAGACTAGTTTTGTTATAAATTATACGTTTGGAGAAATTTATGGATATTGGAGATAATAAAACATGGTCGAAAATAAAATCAGTGTGAATTATTTATGTGTGGTGTGGGTCACGAACCCGCTGTGATTATAGTGTTGGGTTACAGTTTGATGCAGTTTTGTTATTTATTTGTGGAGCGAATTTAAATTTAATTAAATTTGCACCAAAGGTGGTGTGACGATCTTTGACTATTTAGTCTGTTTTTTAATCCCAGAGACTAAATTGACAAGTGCAAATGTCAAAACTGACTAAAATGCTATTGTAATTTATGTCACTTTGCCATTTCCACTTGTCAATTTAGTCTCAGGGATTAAAAAACACACGTTGGAGCCTCAGAGAAAGATTTTCGAAACATCAATATGGCATTGATCATGTTACATTTAATATGTCATCGTTTGTCGATTTTGACAATCGTCTCCGCCATGCTACTGTCAATATCACTTGTCTAGAATCTAGACAATGCGACCAGGGGCTCTCCAGAATCTAGAACCTCTGGAGGTCACGTTTACGGGTCTATTTTGGCCAGAGGACGCACAAGAGATAAATGGACGGGGCAAGGGGAGGCCTGTGCTAAGCAGTGGGGCAGTATTTATATTGTTACAAAAACAAAAATAATAAAATAAAATATTTATTATGTAAATTTCATACGCTAGTCTGACTTGCTCTTGCCAGCTTTTGAGACTCATAAAAAAAAAACAATGCACTCTTTATTGAAAACAAAACTTGTTATTACGTATAAGTTGTATGTATAAAGGTATCATACCAACCGACCATAAATCAAATTACCAACCGACCTTGACAATGGCCGCAAGAAATTATAAGGACTTCAATTAATTACTTACGTCGTTGGCCAAAACCCAGCTATTCGATCTAGTAACGTCATTCGGTACATTTAAAAACATAATTTATGTCCTCTTTATGGCACTTAATAAAACCATGATACAAATAATTATAGGATGTAGTTAACATTTCTCGTTTTATTGATATCATTATAAATACCTCATCCAAAATCGTTTGTCAAAAGTCCTCATTTTTGTCATAAAAATAAAAATCGATTAACTTTAGGACCTAACGTTGTAAATTATAGATATTAAATTATGTGAGAAATATTGCGTTAGCGAAACTAAATTCTTTCATTAAAAAATATAACGGACTTCCAAACAAACACAACAAATTAGAAAATACCTTAATTTCTGAAGTCGGTGTATTTGCTTTTTTTTTTTCTTTGTTTTGAAGTCGGTTACATTTTTGTTTATTTTTTTTCACTTTTAAGTGGACGACGTCATTGTCTACGCAGAATTTGAAATAAGCAAAAATGCTCATAAAATAAAAAGTTCTGAGCCAAACTGAATTAATTTTTTACAGGACCAAATGGCAAGTGATTCTTTTTTAGTTCAATGCGGCACAAACTTAAAAAGAAACGGATTAGAAACTTCGGAATAATCGGTGTAATACAATAATAATAAAACCGGTCAAGAGCGAGTCGCACTCGCGCACCGAGGGTTCTGTACAAATTTGTAGGTACGTACCTATTATAAATCGTTCAGGAATCAAGTCTCGCAGTTTTTTCCGAAATAAGAACCTGTCGCGGAGGCTTAATATAGTAGGGTCCCGTCACCACCTTTGGTATGTAACCCTACTGGCTGATCCGCAAGTCGAACCGTCCAGTACTTCGCAAGTACCAAATTAGTCCAAGATAAATGCTTAATGCACGATTAACGAACCAGAACAAATCAGAGATTTAACGAATTTGGACCATAGCAGATACTTTTCAAGACCTTTTAGAAACCGAACCTATACCCATAACGAACTACAACGCTGCGCTGTTTGAAATCGTGTGAGGGTCGTTCTCCTATGTTAAATATTAACACCGCGATTCAGTAAAACGCGTCATCAGTGCAACGCCATCTATCAACCTCTTCGTAAACCGACAAAGTATTTGGCAGCGGAAGACGTTAAAAGAACGTATGTTACGATTAATAACACTTCACTACTATTTTGGTACGTATAACATATAACTCAACAATTTGTTATGGTGTTTAATGCTTTCGTGCATTTTTTTTCTCCATAGATGGCGCTCTGACTTATCAGATAGATACATTAGGAAGTTTCTTAGGAAAACGTAAAAATTCAATATCTTTTGTTTTAGTTGGTCGATTTCGATGAAGTAAACGCTAAATGTTACTCGGGATAACACTTAATTTTTTTAAGTACCTTTTTATTTTGAACCCAGTCAGTGGTTTATTACGCTCGATGATTGATTGCGTACTTTAAATGAAGACTGTATTTTTCATGATTTAATTACATATGTATAGTTTTTAGACTTTTCTCTATCTATGCCAAATTTCATAGTTTTAGGCCAACGGGAAATACACTATGAATTTTAATTCCCTTGAAAGTGTCGAAATATTCATTTTTTGCCGCATAAACGGCCGTATCTTTTTATTACGTTAACTTATAACTATGATTTTTTCACAGCTTCAAGGGATCGTAGACCTGAGTTTATGGTTAATTCCAACTCGATACCTCCACGCGTTCTCGAGTTAAAGTGTCTCGACAGACAGACGGACGGACAACAAAGCGATCCTATAAGGGTTCTGTTTTTTCCTTTTGAGGTACGGAACCCTAAAAATAACAAACGAATTGAGAACCTCCTCCTTTTTTGGAAGTCGGCCCAAAGGTTGACTGGTAGAGAATGCCTTGTTGCATTAAGTCCGCCTATGTAACACTATTGTACATGAAGTTTAAATAAATAAATAAAAGATTTGGGGGAGGTCTTTGGCTCAAATTATCGAATAAAATGTTCAAAATGCTAATTTTATTAGATAATTTAAATATTTCTAGATGTTATCTTTGTTTATTTTAAATGTTTGTCCATTATTGAATTATTTAATTAATATCGTTTTAGTCACACGAAATTGGTTACAAAAAAGTGCAATCATAAAAAGTGTGCATGTTTTCTTGAAAACTTAAGTTTAGGGTAATAAACATTAAGTTAAACAAAATCATAAAAGATTACGATGCCCCTCTTTTCATAAAATTAAATATGTATTCAAAAAGATCTCTCAGACAACACGGTTGGTGCAGTGGTTGAGCGATTGAGCGATGAGCTGCGTGTCGCGGGTTCGATTCTCGCACGGAACAAATATTTGTAAGTCCTACAGATAGTTCCGGGGTTTGGCTGTTTGTGTATGTGAATTTTTATGTTCATAAACGCGCCCAAGATACAGGAAAAAACCTAGCGTGGGGCGACAACATGAGATAACCCTTGACAAGACTGCTGTTCTATTTCTTGGCTTCTGTGGACCAATAGCTTAACGTGCTTTCCGGTGCACGGAGAAAATATCTCGGTATGGTAAGATGGTCACTCATTCACGGAACGACTTCGGCAAGCGTTATTATATAACCATGCGGATCCATGAACAGAAGAAGACACCCCGGGTTCCGGGAGTCGCAGGGATTCTCGGCCAACGTAGGCGCGGGCCTGCGGACGGCCCAGGTTGGGTAGCTTGCCGTCCGATCAGGAGCAGGCCCGGGTCGAAGGCGTGTTGTGTTCCACCACGCCTAAAGGAGATGTCTGCATAGTGGACGGGGCCCGCCAGGGCCAGTGCCTGCTAGGGTTGCAGAATTTGTTCGAAAGAGTTTTAGTCAGTTAGAGTCTGACACTCCCCTCTGCTCCGCCCAGAGCGGGAGGAGTGATTATGACGATTTCCCATCCATAAAAAAAGATGGATCCGTGGAGCTGTTATTTTTTAACCATGTGCGTGCGGTAAACTGTAGGTACTATTTTTGATCGAAGGAAATTGCCAACTGGTATGATATTTTTTTTACTATTGGTAGGCATACGGTTCGCAAGAGTTCTGACTGAATAATTCAAAAACATAAAGCACCAACTGTCATTGTACAAAAAATAATAAAAATTTAAGGCGTCAAAATAATTTAATAAGCACTCAACACTTAAAGGCTATTTAATTCTCTAAACTGACAGAGTGGTGCGATTTTTTGCGAGCACCGGTAAATGGCGCGCTTAGCTGTCAACAATGGTGCCCACTAGACGTTGATTACCCCTTTATTATGGTGAAGATACACATGTGATGTGCTGCGGCGATGCTTGCAGGTTTTCTCTTTTCTTATATGTGTTAAATAAGCCCATAGATTGTGAAAGGTACCTGAAAAAGAGATCTTTTCTTCGCGGAGCGATGGATGAATGGAACGCCCCAGAGCCACTGGCATTGCAGAAGTCATATCTTATTGGCCGTGTCATTAGCACTTACCATAAAGCCGTCCGCTTGTTTGCCCTACAGGGCATAAAAAATGAACCTACTTTCGGCTTTTTTGCTTTGAAATCTCAGACGTTTTCGCTTTGGAAATACTTACAGGGTTATTTTTCAATTACCACCTAAGTTTTTCTATGCGTCCGATATCAGTTACAGACGATTTAGGTCAGCCATAACAGGCGTTGCACAGAGGGGGTTCCGGAGTGGCCTTTTAAGAGGTCAATGTGATGAATTCGGGGTGGATTCAGTGAGGTAAAAATCCCACAATCCCTGGTCTTTTCCGCAGAAGTACTGGCGCCTTTTGAAGGTTTCCCCTCGAAATAAAAAAAAAGTATTAAAAAGTATACAAAACAACACTTCCAAAAAAGAAAAAAAAACACCTGTTCTCTAGATTTTGCCGAGCGGCAAACCTGTATTGAACAGCGACGTTTTTATTATGGTTAAGACTTGACAAAATTTTTTGGTTAGTCTATTAACTGCAGAAAGTAAAATAAACAAACACAACATCTTTTCCAACATAAAAATAACCTTAACACATACAAGGTCTAGCAAACAGTTATCTAAATTCGGGGTCCACTTGCAACAAAAACCAATAGATCATCTGACCGCAAGATCGATAGATCAATATCGATCATTTTGATAAACTGAGGCCGTTCCAATAAACAGTTGTTTAACTATTGACTTAGTTTCAGAGCAAAAAATAGCTGGAGAAAGTAATTTGCTATCGTGACAAAAGTTCGGTAAAAAATTGTCTGGTACGTGTATTTATTAGCTGTCGGAATGGAATATCCCAATGACTGTCTTTCGAGTCTTACTTACTTAATAAGGTGTCATTAATTATCCATTCGCAAAGAGACAATGATAATTAATTTAGTTTTTGAGTATTCGATTGCCGCGGACTCTCAAGAGGTTGTCGGTGGGTCTCAATAGCTTCGTTTGCCAAGTGTAATAAATAAATGGATCAGCTTATTTTGGAAAACCAAATTGAATTAAATTAAATAAATTGTTTGTTTCTGTTCTGAGAAGTACAAAATTCGGCCAAGTGCGAGTCGGACTCGCACACGAGGGGTTACGTAGCATAAACCTTAATTTATATTATTTGTCACAATCACACAATCTGTGAAAACCGTCTACCTATTACGGTTCTTGAGATACAGCCCGCTGACAGACAAACTGACGGGCGGACGGACAGCGTAGCCTTAGTAATAGAGTTCCATTGGTTACCCTTTGGGTACGGAACCCTAAAAAAGTATAAAATAATAATTAAAATAATTTTCGTATTTTATTAGCTAGGAAGTAAATATAATACTACATAGACCATTGCCACAAAAACAACATTAAATGAGACTTCCATTAATAGGTGAAGTTTCAAAATGTCCCTTAAAAACTTAATTAGAAAAGACTTGAAGTTGTAATACATCGGAAAAACGATAGGCATTAAGTAAATATTTAAAGCTTTTATTCAAGATGGGCTTGCTCTTGACTCTAGTCTAGGTCAGAGATGACAGAGACAAAGTCTACGATGGAGTGAGCTTACCCAGAAGGAGCCTGTTCACTCTGACTTTAAAGCTTTGAATGGCTTGATATTATAGCTTTGAATGGAGGTACCTCATCAAAGAAGATCTACCATATCACCTTCCCATTCACGTAGCTTCGTCGTGTAGAGAAGTAACAGTTAGCCATGACGTCAGAGAATGACTGGCCCCTGACATTGACCTTACGTCAGTGTCACGTCACATTTGCATATTTATTGGGTCATGAGTTCATGACATTATAAAACTTTTTGTTGAGTTCAAGTTCAATGTTTTTGGGCCGAGTCTATTGTAAACAAACTATCTTGGGACTTATAATATTTGGTTCTTTACAATTCAGTATTGAATCGACTTAAGTTTTTATTGAAAAATCAAAGGAAATAACACCCTAAGAAAGTAACCCTGTTTGTCTGTTTGTAACGTTTTCACGCCTTAACCCCTGGACCGAGGTGTAAATTTTGGTATATATGTTACTGTAAAAGCTCGAACTACGGTATATCCTAAGATTTACCGACATCGGTAAATGTAAGGATTTATGAAAATGGGACGATTTTTTCGGGCTTTTACCATTAGAATGTAGTACATGCTAGGTTTGACCACTGATGGCTGGTAAATGTTGGTTTTGGGAATAAAACAATGAGTAATTCGTTTATATTTTGATACGTATTGTTTTGGGTAAGCAACAAATTCTTCAAATCTTCAGATCTTAATAGTGCAATCATATCTTTACGAATTGCTGACGTCGCAATGTCCAGTTTCATTTGACTACCAATCATTGCTTCATGGGGGGAGTGTTTAATTCCCTCGTGCTCCATTTTAATTGGCCTAGATGCATTTCACCAAAACCACTTTGGCGGAGACGGTGTGGGTAGCGCGGACTGCAGACTGCCCACGAGTACGAGACATTGCAACGAACACGTTATGACATTAATTCCTTTTCAACATTTACCGTGCCTTTAATGAGAATATGATTTACCAAGTGAATGGTGGTATTAGTTCGAATCGGCTAACTGTTCGGACTTTTATCATTAATAGTTGGTAAATCATAGGTTTTACTGGAAAATCTTAGGATGTACCGTAGTTCGAGCTTTTACAGTAACATTTAGATAGGACAAAAGTATTGTATGTCCTTCACTGTCATCCCAGAAATACCGGATCAAAAGATGGGACAATTTTCGAAGTTCACGACAGCGAACTGACTAGCAGAAGATTGTTAATAATAAAGCTCGGTCTTATTACTAAGTATATTGCTTTAGTCCTCGGAATGAAATATCAGGGTAGCGTATACATTCAAAATCTGATCCATTGAGGTTCCTTCGCTTCCAATACTTACCTGCGGGTCTAAAAAGTCCACTTTAGCAGAATCGTCGAAGAATCATTTAATCATACAACAAGGTGTCGAATTTAATTTTCATTTTTATCGCTAACGCATTAGGTTCAAGGTTAATTCATCTCATTTAGCAAAAGTGGTCGTTTAAGACCCGCTGACTGTCCTAAAAATTACACTGTGTCCAATAGACAAAAGCTAAACTGGTTACTCATTTTATGACCAACCAAAGACTGCACTAGGAATTTGCAGGAAACTTTAATTCATGTTATCATTCTGTTTTGTAGTACACGTTAATATCAGAAAGTGACGTGCGTCAGCTGCAGGGCACCTACGAGGAATTGCTCGGGAAGATCAGACCCAATGCGGTGGGGCTGGTGGATGCCTTCGACTTCAGGGATCAGGTACTGTTATGTCTACTTAGGTGCTCGGTTAAATATTTGTTTTTAATGTAGATGTAGCTTCTAATGTTTAAAAAAACTACTTGTCTATTTAATAGATCCTGAACTCAACCCTGGGCGCGTACGACGGGCGCGTGTACGAGCGCCTAATGGAGGAAGCGCTCAAGAGCCCCCTCAACGCCGAGCCCGTCAACCAGAGCTTCCACAAGTACCTGAAACCCTTCATGCAGGGGAAACTGTGATTACTGAACTTGAGATTAATTTTATATAACTTTGAGCAGTTTTTATCATTGTCCGTTTTGTCTAACTTTGTATTATAGATTGTACGATGGAGAGGTGTTGTGAATGGGATGTTGTAAATAAATTATACAGTATTTACTTTCAAAGTCTTTCATTCATTTATTTATGGCAGTCATTGCCTCTTATTTTGTAACATACAACATTGTACTTGAGACATTCAATAAATAAATAAGTTAAAATAAATTACTAAATGCAATCGTGCGCTTCGCAAATACATCAAGACAAGTTTTCAGTGCGTCCGGAAGTCGTCTTGATGTGGTTGCTCACTGGTGCAGGTGACCTGAGCTGCCTGCTCAGACGGAGAGAGCGTTGGCGTGCGCCGAGCCGGAACCGAACGAGCTCGCGTGCGAGTCGGTCACTCTGAGGCCGGTGATCAGGCCCTGGGACCTGGCGGAGGACGCAGCATTGCCATAACCATGCGAGTGCGCGTCAGCAGAGGTCCTGGAGCCGCCGTAGTACTGGCCGTGTACGTCGGCAGAGGAGCGCGCGCCGCCGTAGCTGGCGGAGTTCACGTTAGCGTTGGCGTTGGCGGAGCCGGCACCGTGCGAGTTAGCGGACGACTGGGCGACGCCGTGCCCGGCGGAGTGGCTGTCGGCGACGGACTTGGCGGAGCCGTAGCCGTGGAAATCAGCGTTCGCGTTGGCGGCGCCGTAGCCGTGGGTGTGCGCGGCGGACTTGGCAGCGCCGTAGCCAGCCTGAGTGTTGGCCTGAGCGTGGGCGGAGGCGGGGGCGTCGTACAAGGTGCCGAAGCGCCAGGAGATGGTCCTACCCTGACCGTGACCGACCTTAGCGGAGGAAGCGGCGTGTCCGGAGCCGACCACATTCGCGTTGGAGGAGGCGACGCCCTGAGCGGGAGCAACTGGGACGTACGAGGTGTAGTAGATGGGAGACTTGGCGTCGATGACGGCGGGCGCTGGTTGGTCGGCGAGCACAGCGGGTGCGGCGGGGGCGGGGGCGGGGTACAACACACCGGCGACGCCGTTGCTCTGCGCGGAGGACGCAGCGGAGCCCTCACCATGAGTCTTTGCGAAGGAGCTGGTGGCGCCGGAGCCGGACTTGGCGTTGGAGTCGGCGGAGCCCTCGCCGTGTGTGTTAGCGTTGGACGAGGTGGCGCCGTAGCCGCCGACGCCCTGTGTGTTGGCGGAGGAGTGCGCGACGCCGGTGCCGTGCGAGTCAGCGTGCGACGCGGACGACGCGGCGGGCGCGAAGTTTTGCTCGTAGGTGATGACGGTGGCGGGCGCCGGCACGGGGTAGTAGGCGCCGTTCTGTGCTTGCGCGACGGCATTAGCGGCGCCGTAGGCGCTCTGAGGGAAGGGCGGCGCATCGTAGGTCTGCGCCTGCGCGATGGCCTGTCCAGGGTAGTAGTAACCGTCGCGCGCCAGTCCGCCGCCGCTGTTAGCGCTGCCGAACGCCTGCGCCGCGTCGCCGTGCACGTTCGCTTGCGCTGTGCTCACTCCGCCGCCGAAGCTGGACGCCTGGCCCATGGAGTAGGCACGTCCATCACGGTACAGAATACCTGGGGACAGTGGAAAAACAGTTTTCATTTAGGTATTGCTTATTATTGGTTGCAAAATTAAGTGGATTTTATAGCGAACATCCAGAAAAATTATCAATCATTTTCTGATTTAGAAAACTGAATGGGAAATTGAAATAGATTATGAGATTTTGAAAGAGTTTTTTTATATTGTTTTTTTTTTTTGTGGAAATTATAATATTTGAAATCGTCGCACTCACCGTTTATAAGGACGGGGTTGGCGTGGCACAGGGCGAACATCGCCACAGCTACTACAAACTTGGTCGCCATGTTCACTAATGATCAGATCACTGCTGAGTGGATGCAGTGAGAGAATTTCTCCGCGCTTATATACTTAGAACCGGGTACCACCACTCCTGCGCAGCCGAGCCATACCTACGAACTTCACCTACTACTGACGCTCGTAAATTATGAGATGGCGAGCGAGCGAAGTGACGCGCGGGTATCGATGTGAGCTTAAGAATTAAGGATAATTTTATTTGTACCTACATAAGCATTGATTAGAGTACATAATTAGTATTTATAGTGTGCAGTGCATCGACCTCACAGCGAGTGCTTTAACTGGACACAGTATGCAGGCGGACTTTTTATTAGTCAGCTTAAGTTGTAACTTATTTGAAACTAAGAAATCATTTTGAAACAACACATTACAAGAGTATTTTATTCTAATTTATCGCGATGTAGGTATGTCAATATCTGTATGTGAATAAAGATATTATGCTTTTGCTTATGAGTTTCTTCACCACTCTAGTGATAATGCATTGTCAGCATTATCTACAGAGTCGTATTCATTGCTATTCACAACATGCTACGAACTTACGAAGATGGGTGCTACGCACATTCGTAGCGAAGGTGACGTAGCGGTGTGCTGGAAGAAATCTATTTTGAAACTAGTTGACCGCAACTTCGTCTGCGTCACAATTTTCATTACTGCTCCGCTCCTATTGATCTTAGCGTGATGATATATAGCCTATAGCCGTCCTCGATAAATGGGCTACCTAACACTGAAAGAATTTTTCAAATCGAACCTGTAGTTCCTGAGATTAACGCGTTCAAGCAAACAAACAAACAAACTCTTGAGCTTTATAATATATATTAGTATAGATATAGATATGCAGCGCCTTAACATCATTTTTTGTTTTCTCTTTTAAGTTTTTTGGGTGTAAATAAATTGATTAAATCTTGTAACAGGTTGATGTTTCGTACGAGCTGCGCAAAGTGCGCAACCCCTGACCAAAAAAAGAGGTGTTAGTGTGAGCCATACTTGGTACAATCTTTCTTTCATTCATAAGTTCAACGCGTGAATATATACGGTGTCTGTGTACGGCATCGTGGCTCCTAAACGGTTGAACCAATTTTTATTACGATTTTTCTTAGCTTGAACTGTGTTTTGATAAAAAATTATCTAACTATTTATTTAAGAAATTCAGTTCAAAATGTCTAATTTTCGCGGTTATAATGAACTAAATATATTGAGCAAGTATCTACTAATCCTTATAAAATTCCGTTACTGATGAGTGACTGTCCTAAACAACGCACCGAAACTATTGGCCGTAGAGAGCTGAGTGTTGGCATGGAGGTTCCTTGGGGAGAGTTCTCGGCACAATTAAACACATTATCTTTCTTTCTTTCCGAAGTTTAATGTGCTAATCTACGCATCGCAGCTCCTAAACGGATGGACCGTTTCGGATCTGAAATGTAATGTCCGAAAATGTGTTTGATCGTTAAACATATTTAAGATATTCTGTTTGTTCGCTTGGTGTACTGCTCCTGTTAAAATATCAATGTTCAAGGCATTCTGCCCGACGTTCTACACAAGCGGCCTGTGGGCAAACTTTACACAAAAAGCCTATAATGCCTTGCGCGTGCAGTATAATAATGTGTTCAGGGCACTGTTTCGGCTCCCTCGATATTGCAGTGCATCATGTTTGCAGACCCCAGCGTAGATGATTTTTACGCAATTATGCGTAAAAAGGTTGCGTCCGTAGTGCGACGAGTACGGGGGAGCCAGCATAGTGTCCTGAGGATGATTGGCGAGAGAACCGATACTGTTCTGCTCAGTAGGTTCACTAAACTCCATGTGTTGCAGGACCGGTGAACCTACTGTACAGGGGTACTGTGGTATGTAGCTTCTTAATTTTTTAATTACTGACATTAGTTATAAGCACAAAACACAAAGTAAGTATAAAATAACTTTAATTTCGGAAGTCGGTGTCAAAAAACCAAAATATACTAAAAGCACCGACTTCCGAAATTAAAGTTATTTTATACTTTATAGTGTTTTGTTTTTGGGAGTCGGTTTACTTTTTTTTGTAAAAAAGTTTTTTTTTTTTAAGTGCAGCTTTGGGAAACCCAACTAGGTCATAGATATTGGGGTCGCTTTCCAGTCTAACCGGATACTAGTATTTTACAGGGAGCGACTGCCTATCTGACTTCCAGAACCCAGCAACTGGGCAAAATGATACCCGTTGGCAAGACTGGACTTCAAATTACACCCATGAACTTTCCGAGTCACGGAGAACTCGCTTTATTTAATATATAGATAGTCACCCATCCACGGACTGACTCGGCAAGGGTCGCTTAACCTCGAAGATCAACCTGAGCGGCTTATACTATTTAGCCACGAGCCCCTCAGGAATGTTACGGTTTTATAAAAACTGCCTACTGGATAGTTATACTTACTAACAAGAATGAAACAGACTTCAAATAAAGTACTGCAAAACAGTCGTGTGAAACCAAAAAAAAATTAAACCTGTTTATTTACTGACTTGTTGACCTATGTACCTACCAATAATAAAATAATTATAGCACATTGATTCACATTTTTCTTTTAATTTATCTATGTACAGAGCGCTATTTTTATTTTCAATTTTTCTTACTGTGAAACAGATTTCAAAAGATTTTATTATGTTATGACATAATTTGCAACCTGCTAAGGATTTTCCATATTTTCCTAACACTGCATTAAAACTGGCTGTTTGGGATGAAAAAAATACAGGAAAGCCATTATTGTTCACGAAAAACAAATGAAAAAAAAAAACGCAAATGGCGTTATCACCTTTTTTTCACGGGAGGTGGCCAGCTCTCGAGTATAATTTATAAAGAAACCAAGGAGTGTTCGAGGTAGGTTACCATCCTTTTTGCAGGCTCTCATAGAGGGCCTTTACTTTTGCCAAACAATATCTCTATGTAATCCTTAAATATTGTGGTGAGAAAATAATCGATTACTATTATTTCGTTATTATTGCATTTCCCATCATGAGGGACTCCTAAAGTTGGCAACGTCTGTTGGTCAAATTCGCTGTTATAGTTTTATTGATTTGGCCATGTCAGGATCCGTAAAGACCGATTGGGGCCAAATCGCCCCGCCCGTCAGAATCCGTAACGCCCTGTTGGGGAAAGTCGACTCGCACGGTGTAAACGTCACTTGTATGCGTCTTACGGATTATTTTTGTATACATATATTTCAATATATATATTTTTTTATTTCCCCTGTTAGTAAAACCCCAGAATTATGTCTGGGAGCAATTTTTATACGAATGGCAATGAAGGTGGGAAAATACCATCAAAGGCCGTCACCTCCACCAGGTTTTTCCATCTGTTCATGAGCGGTTGGATAGGACGTGGCTGGAGGTGGATCACTGTGTTGCCCAATTTCTGACAGGTCATCACAGGCAACTATAAGAGTAAATTATTTTCCTCTAAGTTTGTGGCCTCGCCTTTATGTCAGTGTTCTACAGCTGACCATGAATACGAACAATCCGCAAATCACATCTTATGGGAGTGTATGCATAATATTACGTTCAGTTTTTGACAAACTGAACGCAATATTATGTGAGATTAGTATCCAGGGTACATCTGGGGTAGTTTACAATACGGCCCTTGTAGAAACCAGAACAAATTTCCGTGCGTTCAAGCGATTTCGCTATACCTAGGTATTACTGTAATTAAAAGTAGCTCACAATTTAGGACTCATTAGTTTTAATGGTAACATATAATCCGTGGTGCTTGGCAACTGGGCTTAACCCAGTTGTATATGTCCCTTGGTGCCTAATGGCCTAGTTCTATTCTGTCTCCTGCTTGATACGGAGGGAAGTGGAAATTATATAAACATTTTTTTCCTACTCCTCCGCTGTACTTTTCTAATTAATTTCGTTGCAGGATCCAAGACAGTTGAATCGTTTCTCCGGGACTCGTCGGGTTTCATTTGCTCGGCGTTTTTCTGGTGGTCGCCACTGTTGATTCTGGCTTTTATGAGTTGCAGTGGTTGGGAATTCCCCAGTTATTAACAAAAAAAAAGGTCCTTCAGAGGTTAAACAAAACTGATCAAGTTTAAAATTACTGTTTTAGTTCATTTTGAATGTTACTGGATAGAATAATTGGTGTGCGGGATCGGTTTAGTCCCATCTCTTCCCCTTGCTAGGTGATCAACAAAACACAGACCAGTATTCAAATAGTTGTTTTTATTTTAGACAAAAAAGCGTTGCTACACACTAGGAATTCCTCCTGTATCGTGGGTGCGTTTACATACATATAATGTCACACATACAAATAGCCAGACCCGGAACAACTATTTATAGGCCATATAAATATTGTCCCGTGCGGGAATCGAACCCGCGACACGCAGTCACTCGCTCAACCACTGCGCCAACCGTGCCCAGCACATATTTTACAATAAATTCTATTTTTTATCAGTCTCCATAACTTGAGCGGCGATGGTTGATAAGCAACGGCGCCGTAGAAGGACGTCCTTCCAGCGAAATATCAGTGAGTTTGCTTCGACCACGTTTACTCATTGAACTAGTTGCACAGTAATTTATACTGCGCTAGTTGTAAACAGTGACACGGGATGGGGTTTCGTCATGAAATGCTAATCGAAGTCTATCGTACTAAATCATTGTCGTAATAAAACAATTTATTCTCGAGTCAAATCCATTTCGACGCACGACAGACACTTTTTAAATGGCTTATGTTTAACCTACCACCAGATATAGTAACATTTAGGAGACAAAAATAGTAAATGATCACCAAAATTAAACACGCATTTTAATTTAAAATTATAACCAAAATTTTAACGTCTCGCTATCCTATTTAAGTAAAATGACTCCAAATAAATCATTGTTAACCCAGAAGTAGTAAATGATCACCAAAATCATACCAGCATTTTAATGTAAAATTAAAATCAAAGTTTTTACATCTTGCTATCCTGTTTAAGCAAACTAATGTCAAACAAATCATTGTTAATCCAAAACTTTTAAGTAAATATAAAGCTTTATTTTAATTTATAAGCTTTCTTTCATTTTTATTGGCAGCTATTGTTTGGTGTTTGGAGTTAAAAAAGTGTGAAATAAATAACTTTTTCCAAAAAAGTATTCGAGAAGTAGCGCTCGCCGGCCGCTGCCGCGGCACCGCTCGCTTCGCTCGCGCGCGGTTGGACCCAATTCTAACCTAACCTAACCTATTTTATCCAGTTTGTAACCCCAAGCCTACATTTTATGGCAATCACAGTAGTTTATTTAGGCAAAAATAGCGCATTAATTTGCTCGCTAAGATTTGGTGATCATTTCCTACATTTGGTGTTCGAATACAATTTGAGGTGCAGTCGTGACTAAAATAGCTAGTACTATTGTAATTTTAGACTTCATTTTTCTGGTGTCAAATATATATTTTTGGTAAAAGAACTAAGGGTATCAAACCATTTTATGGTGGTCATTATATTTAATCCCTTTTTAAATTGCCGCCAATTTGTAAAACCAATTACATACGAATTAGTGCGGGAAAATTAGCTCAATTAACGTCGATCAGAGCGAATAATTCGTGCAGTTTTGAAAATTTGTACCAGGTGGTGTCCAGATGAACATACTAAAAGTCCCCGATGGTGGGAGGTGAGCCGGCCGTGGGGGAGGGGGAAAGGTATTAGTATCGTTCCGATGGGTATTATGCATAACACATCTGTACAATTCATGAGTCCAAGCACGTCCATACTTGTATGAATGGATGTAAAATAACTTTTCGAGATTTTGTCTACTGAAGACATATCGAAATCGAAAATAAAATAAAACCGACTTCCAAAAACAAAACGATATTTCGTTTTTGAACACACACACAGCGTGCCGGCGTGATGTTATGTTATGAACTGGTGTAAACAATCAGACAGACAAGCGATTTCAGAAATCCCGATCCATTTGCTATCACTTATTGAAGAGTTCCGTTGCCTTCCTCCGAAGTTCTTCATCACATCTTCACCAAATTTAAATGGGCCCAGTCCGAGAAAATACTCTTCGAAACAAAAAAGCAACACTGTTCTTGCTGCATATTAATGATCTGCTAAAACCCGGTACCTTTGGGTATGCAGACGACAGCACTGTTGCTGAGAGATCCAATCCTACGCACGAGCTGGTGGGTCACAGATCCGGTCTCATGGTGCACATCCCACTCGTACTGCGTACAGCTAAGGAGTGGAATTCCCTGCCGGAGTCTGTGTTTCCTGATAGCTACACAACCTGGGAGTCTTTAAATCAAGAGTGAATAGGTTATTTCTAGGCAAGCGTGCTCCATCTTCGACCACATCATCGCTTACCATCAGGTGAGATAGTGGTCAAACGCGTGCCTATAAATAGTAAAAAAAAAAACATTCAAATCGGTTAACAATTGACGAAAATATAGCTGAACAAACATTTTACTTGGGATCCCATCATCAGATCCTGACTTATACATTCCATCGTCGGCTCAGCAACATAAGATGATGATTACCAGGCACAAATATCTGAATTGCGTTAGAAAGTTTATGAAACACATTGTATGTGCTCATAAAATTTGAGGATTTCCCTTGATTTTCATGGGATCCCATCATCAGGTTCTAACTTGGTTACAATTGGACCGCCTCAGGAGTATATGCTTTCGAATAAAAAAATATTTTTAAGTCGGTCCAGAATTGGCGGAGAAATCGGTGAACATACATAAAAAAAAATATATACAGCCGAACATAGAACCTCCTCCTTTTTGAAGAAGTCGGTTAAAAATGGATATTCTTGCTCTATTTTAGATGACAAAAAACTACGATAGGTCTCAACTCTGTCGGCTTCTGGGTCAGAAATTACCATTCGTCTTTGTATAATTTATGAAAAAACATTTCGTAAATTTTAGATACCCTCTACCTCCTAAAGTATTGATCCTACGGTTAAATGTGAAAGACATTTAACCGTAGTCTAGGAAATTTAATGTAGATAATTAATGTGCAAGTGAACAAGGAGATATTTTGGTTTTGGAGATACAAGCAAAAAACTGAAAAAAGGTACCTTCCCCCCCACCGCCGGCTCACCTCCCACTCTCGGAGATTTATGGCATGTTCATCTGGACACCTTAAAGAACAACTGTACCAATTTTTAAAGCTACACGAATTATTCACTCTGGTTTCCTTAATTTTCCTACACTAAATCCATAAAGAGACCTATAAAAAGTCCCAAAGAGTTCCCAATTCGATTTCTTAATAATTATGCTTTTTATCGGCTGTTTTTCTTACTGGCCTATTCTAAAAACTTTCAGTGATTCCCGTAGTTTTTAGAGTCCTCTCCATGGAATAAATTGGTGTCATTCCATTCAGCCGGTTTCCAAACATTTTTATTTGCATTTCAATCATTCTTCTTTATTCTATTTTCAGTAAGGTGCGTGGTAAAAGTAAATCAGTGAGTAATTTTTAAAGTATATTATTTATTTATGGCATTCAATTTCCTGCGAGCTTCTCCTCGACAACATTGTGAACTGATTGATCAGTTAAATAAATAAGTTAAAATAAATTATTAAATATGGTCTTGCACTTCGCAATTACATCAAGACAAGTTTTCGGTGCGCCCGGAAGTCGTCGTGATGTGGTTGCTCACTGGTGCAGGTGACCTGAGCTGCCTGCTTAGACGGAGAGAGCGTTGGCGTGCGCCGAGCCGAAGCCGTACGAGTTAGCATGCGAGTCAGTCACTCTGAGGCCGGTGTTCAGGCCCTGGGACCTGGCGGAGGACGCAGCATTGCCATAGCCGTGCGAGTGCGCGTCAGCAGAGGTCCTGGAGCCGCCGTAGTACTGGCCGTGCACGTCGGCAGAGGAGCGCGCGCCGCCGTAGCCGGCGGAGTTCACGTTAGCGTTGGCGTTGGCGGAGCCGGCACCGTGCGAGTTAGCGGACGACTGGGCGACGCCGTGCCCGGCGGAGTGGCTGTCGGCGACGGACTTGGCGGAGCCGTAGCCGTGGACGTCAGCGTTGGCGTTGGCGGCGCCGTAGCCGTGGGTGTGCGCGGCGGACTTGGCGGCGCCGTAGCCAGCCTGAGTGTTGGCCTGAGCGTGAGCGGAGGCGGGGGCGTCGTACAAGGTGCCGAAGCGCCAGGAGATGGTCCTGCCCTGACCGTGACCGACCTTAGCGGAGGAAGCGGCGTGTCCGGAGCCGACCACATTCGCGTTGGAGGAGGCGACGCCCTGAGCGGGAGCAACTGGGACGTACGAGGTGTAGTAGATGGGAGACTTGGCGTCGATGACGGCGGGCGCTGGTTGGTCGGCGAGCACAGCGGGAGCGGCGGGGGCGGGGGCGGGGTACAACACACCGGCGACGCCGTTGCTCTGCGCGGAAGACGCGGCGGAGCCTTCGCCGTGAGTCTTGGCGGAGGAGCTGGTGGCGCCGGAGCCGGACTTGGCGTTGGAATCGGCGAAGCCCTCGCCGTGTGTGTTAGCGTTGGACGAGGTGGCGCCGTAGCCGCCGACGCCCTGTGTGTTGGCGGAGGAGTGCGCGACGCCGGAGCCGTGCGAGTCAGCGTGCGACGCGGACGACGCGGCGGGCGCAAAGTTCTGCTCGTAGGTGATGACGGTGGCGGGCGCCGGTACGGGGTAGTAGGCGCCGTTCTGTGCTTGCGCGACGGCATTAGCGGCGCCGTAGGCGCTCTGAGGGAAGGGCGGCGCATCGTAGGTCTGCGCCTGCGCGATGGCTTGTCCAGGGTAGTAGTATCCGTCGCGCGCCAGTCCGCCGCCGCTGTTAGCGCTGCCGAACGCCTGCGCCGCGTCGCCGTGCACGTTCGCTTGCGCTGTGCTCACTCCGCCGCCGAAGCTGGACGCCTGGCCCATGGAGTAGGCACGTCCATCACGATACAGAATACCTGGGGACAGTGGAAAATCAGTTTTCATTTAGGTATTGCTTATTATTGGTTGCAAAATTAAGTGGATTTTATAGCGAACATCCAGAAAAATTATCATTTTCTGATTTAGAAAACTGAATGGGAAATTGAAATAGATGATGAGATTTTGAAAGAGTTTTTTTTTTTTTTCTGGCAACTATAATATTTTGCGAGATGAAATCGCACTCACCGTTTATAAGGACGGGGTTGGCGTGGCACAGGGCGAACATCGCCACAGCTACTACAAACTTGGTCGCCATGTTCACTATTGATCAGATCACTGCTGAGTGGATGCAGTGAGAGAATTTCTCCGCGCTTATATACTTAGAACCGAGTGCCACCACTCCTGCGCAGCCGAGCCATACCTACGAACTTCACCTACTACTGACGCTCGTAAATTATGAGATGGCGAGCGAGCGAAGTGACGCGCGGGTATCGATGTGAGCTTATTAATTAAGGATGTTTTTATCGACATTATCGTTGTTTGGCACAGTGCAATGACCCCATCTTTATTTGACATATTCGGTGTAATCTATAGCTTTGCAATTTTCGGAGATTGAAATGGTTCACGTTCTTTTGTTACTGGATAATAAACAGATCGTGAAACCAAAATTTGAGTCTTGGATCATAAATATGAAGCATAAGAGGCGGATAATCTGTGTGAAGTTATAAAAATTAGATTAATCCTTATAAATTTAGATGATCTTCTATTAGCGAGACGTGTATGCAGGCAGTGTGCAAATCAAGCTTGACTTGAGTTCTGACATTGAATAATTCTAAAATAATACACAATTTTGAAATCAAAACGATGATAAAGGCAGCGCAAATTTAATAAACCGAGATAAGGACAGAAGGGCACAGATGATGATGCTGAAATGGATAGAGAGAATTGAATATTTAAAAATAAAGAATGATTCGAGAAGACAATTTTAACGTGTGATTCATACATCAAATCTTACGGTACCACACGATACAGATTTCCATACAAGTTAAACGTCTACTTATAGAATTTTGTCTGTGCAACAAAGCTATGCAGACAAAAATGTCAGTGTGACTGTGATGTTCAAATTTCATGGTCTTTACAGACAAAAGTCTGTATCGTGTGGCGCTACTAACTTTATTTCATTAGTTTGAAACAAAACATTTGTGATAAACATTTCTTGATCCTTTAACTGCCGGTCTAAAGCAAGCTCGCTCCATCGTAGACTTTTTCTCTGTCACCCCTGACCTAGACTAGAGTCAAGAGCAAACCTATCTATATCTATATATCTATCTATCTATACTAATATATAAAGCTGAAGAGTTTGTTTGTTTACTTGAACGCGCTAATCTCAGGAACTACTGGTCCGATTTGAAAAATTCTTTTAGTGTTAGATATCCCATTTATTGAAGAAGGCTATAGGCTATATACTCGTATCATCACGCTAAGCCCAATAGGAGCGGAGCAGTAATGAAAATTGTGACGCAGACGAAGTTGCGTGGGTCAACTAGTACTTAATATATAAAGTTGAATAGTTTGTTTGTTTGCTTGAACGCGCTAATCTCAGGAATTACTGATCCGATTTGAAAAATTATTTCAGTGTTAGATAGCCCATTTATCGAGCAAGGCTATAGGCTATATATCATCACGCTAAGACCAATAGGAGTGGGGCAGTAATTAAAAATGTGACGCAGACGAAGTTGCGCGGGTCAACTAGTCTGAAATAAAATAATCGTTCCAATAGTTTAATAAGTAAGATCATTAAACAATAATTTTGTTGCGAAGATACTTTTTGACGTGTTTTTTGCTGTTGATTTTTCTTAGGAATTACTTCTATCTATATCAACAAACGTTGGAACTCCTAAAAATAACGTTATGACAGAAACCATAAAAATCTTTATTAATATTACGAGTATAAAGATAAAATATTAGTTTTCATCTAAGTTTATTATTTCAATGATAAGTAAATCAAACTCGTAGGCGTGACAAGCCTTCTTAGTTTTTTTTTATCTAAGCTCTGTTACAATTTAGATTTTAGATTTAGATATAAAATAAGTTATTGTCCTACTTTGGTGTCATAGGTTTCTGCCAGTTTACTGAGCTATGTTGTTACTGTTGGATTTGAACTCTCTTAGAGTCTTCTTCAAATCAGAACAGCTTATTTTTCACTACCGAGGGTCAATTCCCGTTTACTTCGTATTTGCAACGCAGTCGCTAACTGTTACAAAGTTTTTGACATTGGTTGCGACTTTAATTTGAAAGTTCAAGTACTAGTTGCCTTCTACATATTAGTTTTTAAGCGTTTATTTTATACGATCGTCTTCCGGTACGCGGTCGCCACTCCAGAAATTTTCGGTCCCATCGACCACCTGTTCTGCGAGCTATAGGGCTCTCGCAAGGACCAATGACCTGGCAAGGGACGCGGGTAGCCGATGGATGCGAGACGCACAGGATCGATTGTTGTGGCGACACTTAGGGGAGGCCTATGTCCAGCAATGGTGTCTTTCGGCTAATATGATGATGATGATGATGACGATCGTCTGAAGACAAAATTTTGTTTCCCTAAAACTCTTCTAAATTAATTCAAGTGCCTTGTTGTTGAGGCTTCGCTTGTCTTGGTATGGTCATGTGAAGAGAAGGGATGAAACGCATGTAACTAGAAGAGTTATTATGAATATATTAATGTGGATGGATGGAGAGGGAGAGGAAGGCCGAAGAAAAGGTGGATGGATGGTGTGAGGATCGATACGAAAGAAATCGGACTTAGTGATAGCGTGACGACTGATAGGACAGAATGGAATGAAGAAAAAACGTGTTGCGCCGACCCCAAGGATAAGGGCAGAAGGATGATGATGATGATAAGGTGCATCAATGTCAGAAAGCTATTAAACATTTTCAGGTGCTAACGAAATGTTGTTACTGAAAATTAATTGTCGTTATTTCTCAGTTTCTTGTAGACTTCCTGCAACTGTCGATTCTGGTCGAGAATATCTGGATAAGTATATTACATAAGATAAGTGTGTTTGTAAGTAAAATAAAAACATGTTGGGCGGTTGTTATCTCCCGGAAATATATACCTAGTCTTCACATGAAATTCCTCAATAACTGCGTCACCTTTTAAATCAGGTATTGGTAAAACAATTTGCCGCTCTATATCAGACGTCTGTATCCTGCTAATTAAATGGAAATTAAGGGTAACCCATAAATTCAGTATAATGACATCCATCGACAGTAACGATGTGGTCCCATCCATTGCCAAGGTCGAACTCACTAATACCCATGACGATGGGAATCAAAAATTCATTTAAAATAATAATCGCTTCATAATCCGGAGAAAAATGACTGATTTCAATTAATAAGCCCATCTAAATAGTATCGTTGATGAAATCATTATTTTCGTCAAATCGGTTCAGTTCGTTTTGCTAAAGATTCGTTTATAATTAATGTATTTTTTTGTAACATCCGAAAGTCGTAAATAAACTCGTGTGACGGGTCGACCAGGATCTCGTTTTGATTGCTGTCATCAAGTGTCACTTTCTAGCGTTAGGTTTTATGTACAGTAATAATTGGCATAGACAATTATTTAGCTTTATGCCTTTGTGTAATGTATAAGATTATTTAAACGTTATATTTAATTATACACCCCATTGAAGATGTACGATTGGCTATGCGTTTCAGGCTGCACGCTACGCGAATGTCTATTATAGTCGAAAATTTTAAGGTTTGTGTTGAGTCTTGGAATATCTATGGTCGGAGTTATGCTTTCAGGTTTGTGTTGACAGGCCTAAAGGAAGTGTCGTTTTGTAGCCAGATATATAGATAGGATCGAGTAAATTTTTCCAAATTATAGTATCTGCAGAAAGGAGAAATTTTGGACTATTAAAAGTATCAGATAAAGTTCCTCGACAAATTGATCGTCTAAGAAGGTAACATCCTCATATTGATACCTCTTTGGCCTGAAAGCTTTGGTTACTCTCAGTATCGTTTCCAAATATGTATAGTTCTATTGTGAATATTGTGATAATGATCCCACTGACATAGGTACTCGGTTTTAGAGCACCAACTCTGTTTTAACAGAGACCGACTGAGACTTCAACTGTTTTTATTTGAGTAGAAGCTGTTTCAAGTTTGTAGACATTAATGAGTGTTGTAAACGAACTCAAGTGGTTTATGATCTTTGCATATTATAAACTACTACGATATCGGTTTACGACTGTAGAATAACTGCATATTTATATTTGTTGATCTTCAATCAATTATGATAATTAATTTATTCGCATTCATCATTAACGTCGTTCTTTAAAAGTTATGGTAGAAGTTATAAATTAAGTCTACTCTACTTCTGCAGACCCTTTTATTTTACCGTTACCTGTTAAATGCAAAATTACAACTTAGGTATAGATATCCGTTGCAGAATTTCCCCCCGTATAAAGCCGATCGGGTAGCTAGTAAATTTCTAAAACCATTATCTTTGATCTTCAATCAGGCTGATTGCAGGATAAGTTACCGGAACTTATCTGAATAAAAATAAAATCAAAATGAAGGTCAATATTTATTATTTGAATACTAGGGCGGCAGAGAAAGGAAGCAACCGCTTGTTGCTAGCTAACTCACTCGAGGAGACTACCTGTACTTCTTCTGATGATTAATTAAGTAGTTTATTGAGATAAAGATCACGATCGAAGAAGGCATTGTTCTTTTAAATCTCTTCTATAGGTTTGAATTTTTCATCGATTATTTCGATTATGCCTGGGTTAACTGTAATTTTAATGGTGGTAGTATTTTCGGGGACTGTCTTAGACATGACTCTGTCTTAGAGATGATATATGATGATGGTTCTAATACTTTAAGTTATATACAAGAAAACCCGAGAATCGAAAACATTAGGTAACCTTTTTCTGCAGAGGCTGCTTTGACGCTCAGGAATCAGCATCCCAAGTCATCCTGGAACCCAAGGCCAAGGCTTCCCATCGTGAACAAATCCTCAGAACTAATTACCGCCCCAGGAACCTTCAGTCCATCTGGGCACACCAAAGCTAGCTATAACTCAAAATGATGGTGATATAAAAGATAGATTTTTGATGTTTTGTCACAAGCACAACTTTATCTTGTTAGTGATGTAATTTGTTCTATAGTTTCTAGGAAAGGTTGGTTTTCAGATGACTATGTTAGTAAAAATGAGAGTAAATGGAGCCACGACTAAATAAATCAGGCCGAATTTCGGTCACTGTCACTGCCACTAGATCAGCTGACACAGATTGATAACATCCATGAAATCGCGTCAATGAATCAGATCGTATTCATTACGATAGGAAATTAAGATATTTATTTTGCTATTTATTGTGGGTCATTTGCCCACTATTGAAAAGTTTCAATCATCCCGTCCTTTCTTTGACGACGCTTGGCATACGGAGTAGAAAACGCCCGCAACAAAGCCGAAACTACGAGCTTAGAGAGTAGCTCCCCAGAGCAGGAGTCATTTTTTTTTTCTTTTTTTTACTGTTGTTAGGCACGCGCTTGCCCACCATCTCACCTGATGGTAAGCGATGATGTGGTCGAAGATGGAGCACGCTTGCCTAGAAGTAACCTATTCACTCTTGACTTAAAGACTCCCATTGAAGTCATTTGATGATTTCCTAAAAAAAGGTAGGTATCTGTGAATCATCACACGTTACACGTGGTTAGCATTTCTATATCTGCGAGTTAGATGAACCGAGATAATAAAATAACGATAACTTAGAACTGCATCGCCTACACGAATTAAAAAATATCATCTTTTACGATTTCCAGATCTTTACAGACATACCTATAGAAATTTTGTCTGTGTGTGGTCGACATTACAGTTAGCCAGATAGATAGTTTAATGTCTTTATTGAGTTAATAAAATGAAGAAGTCTCTTAATTGCGGAAGAGGAGTAGACTTTTAATAGCATACCTAGTGTCATTCAGAGATTATTTTAAGATTGCGTTTGAACCATAGAATCTTCTCCGTTGAAAAGATCAACGGAGATATCTTTTCCGTTGATCGAAGTTTTGGGGGACTATAAATACCTACTTGGTGCTTATATCTTTATCTATCTGCTAACTTAAATCCCCTCCTCCTCAGTCGTTCACTCTTAAAATAGTGGTAACAGACAAATAAAGCTAGAAAAACTTTATTTCGAGTGCATATTCATACCGATACCTACCTATAGGTAGGTAGGTTAGCAACAAAGCACTAAGTCTTCATAATGATAAACAATATTTGACGGTAATACAATATGTAAATTATATATAAATTCAGCTCTGTCAGCTACCCCTGTTTAAATCCTGTTAGGGCTGGGCATGGCTCTTTTATGTCCTTTGCCACCATTGACGCTGTGCGCTTGCGCATCGTAGCACAAAACCAACCCATATGCGAAAGAGTGATCTGGTTGCTCATGGTTATCTCTATTTTAGCTAGCCGGTTTTCAATGGTGGCTATAAACTTGTAGGAGGTCAATTACTTCCTGTAATTGTATATTGGCACACTTTAATAGTACTAAACTGTTTAATATGGTTGTAGTGCTACTGTTACAAAAATTTAAGTAATGATTCCTATTAATTTTTGGACCGCCCTGGTTTAACAGCTACAGACCATCTATTTAAGTCCATGTTATTTTTATTAATGATATGTTTGGGACAGAACACTTTGTAATTGAAATAAATAAGCTTAAAACAGTTTGCTAGGTAGAGGAATTTGTAGCTAAATAATAACGGTAGCACGCATAGAAATATATTATGTCTATGGTAGCACGGGTCAAGCTCAATTGTGGACGGGACCATCAGTTTATATCGAAATCCTCCGTGCCTCGAAAAGCAAAGCACGTTAAACCGTTACTCCCGGCTGTCATCTGTCGATCTTTAAAAGTCTTTCTGGATAGCCAGAAGCCAGAAAATGTGACACCAGTTTTGCCAGGAGATACCGTATACCAAGTTAGTGGGTGTTTGAATAGAAAAATGATGACAAAACAAAAACTACTAGGTACCTACTACTAATATTTGCTTCTTTTGGTGCAAGTACCTACTTTGATTTGTATCCCTTCGCTATAAATCCAAGGAAATACAGGCTTTCACAGCTCTTTATGTAACTTTATAGCTTTCGTCCTTACGATCCTTCCGATTAAACTCCCGTGGTTGTCGACAACCGGCAGTGTTGTCATGACATCATGCGGTGCAACGTACCATGATAAAGTAACTGTTCTCATGTTGAATTATTGCATTCGGCCTCCAACTTGAACTTGACCGCCGACTGGATTGTTCATTGCGTTGTCTTGTGGCCTTAGGCGTTAAAAGTTGTTTATATTTATTTTGTGGTTTTCACAGTCGTTTTTGAGAGTTGCACTTTGATCTTTTGATTCCTGACCGTCTAGCATGGTTCAACAGCTGAACAAAAGACTCTTCCAAATTGCGCCACTAAATCTTAATATCTGTTTTTTGCAAAGTTTTCTCCAGTCGTGAGTGGAATTTACTGCCGTAGTCTGTTTTCTGATAGCTACAACCTGAGGGTATTGAATTCAAGAGTGGTTAGGTTACTTTAAGGTAAGCGTGCTATATCGTTGACCATATCATTTGTTTGCTTTCCATTAGGAGCGACTGTGGTCAACGCAAGTCGATCAATTGTAAAACTAAAAAGTCGTCGTAGGTATTTTAAAGATCTGCGGACCATCAAGCTTGATGATATACGTGCTGTATGGACTGCTGTCTCTACACAGGGACTCAGCCAATGGCTATCAGTCATTTGACGGTAATTTTCTCTCTTGCTCATTTGGATAAATTTCATCCGAAAGTCGGCCTATATGGACTTCTAGGAACAACAATACCCGGTTGTACGCGTAGAAATCCTCTGAGACCGGTTTAATCGAATTCATTGTTATTTTGACATCCACGAACAGTCAAGACTGCAGTGATATGCGTAGTGGTACTTCGGACACCGTTTCATTCAATTCTTGAACGATGCTCAAGAAATTGTAACAGTTACTCCCAAAACAAACTTTTGACATGTCAAGAGGGCCACTTACTTGAAACGATAGTTTGTTTGGATGTGAAGTAAGTGCCTTAGTAAGGTATCAACTTCAAATCTCAACAACTTATTTATCCAAAACTTGTGGTCAGGCTATGCAAGTGTTTCTAAAAGCTAACGGGAACTAACATGGCCTAACCGTAACAAGAGAACAGCTGATTTCTCGTTAGAGCTTTCGCTTAGATTTAATTAATGAGCTAAATCTTTATTCTAGTTGCCTGTCAATTTTTATCATAACTTTCGCTGTCACCAAGCACATGTCCCCTTATTTATTTTGATTATGCTAATTTTATAAAGCTAAGTGAATTAACAATAGCAAAAAAAAAATTCAACAAAAAATCTCACAGAGCAATGAACGGAATCAGAGACCACACATGATTGATGACCTCCGTTACACCAGTTGTTATAAATTATGTACCTACGTATTAAACGAAACCTTGTAATTATGAATTAGTCATGTTAAGTATCTACTTATTTAATTTGATTGGTTATGTGTATCTATGGTTTTTGCTACATGGTATTAATGTCTGTAATTATTAGTCTCGTTATGACATGGGTAGGTACTTGTGTTGGGTTTATAAGTACATACTTATCTACCGTTTATGGAGATATAAAAGCCTTTGCCCACGACTTCGTATGCGCATATCCCGTTTTTCCCGTTCCCGTAGGATTTTCGGGAAATCCTCTCTTCATTCCCCAAGGGGACTACTCTACATGCCAAATTTCAGCGTTCTACGACCAGTACTTTCGGCTGTGAGTTGTCTGTCACTCACTCACTCAGTAACGGAAGAATTTTAAATATTAGGTTGATAATTGATTTCTTGGTATGAATGTGGTAGGCAAACTGTATTTTTTTTTTGTTTTCTAGTGTGGTCTGAAGTTAAGTAAGCCCAATGACGATTTGGCAAGAGAGTTTGTTCCAAAATTATCGGAAAGCTAGCCCAATTGATTGAACTTAGGTAGGTATATGTGTACCCCAAGTCGGTCGACCACACGGGTCGATCTTGAAGGTTAAGCAATGCTTGCCAAGGTTGGTCTGTGGATGGGTGACCGTCTTAACATAACGAGTTTCGTCCGTGCCTCGGAAAGCACGTTAAACCGTTGGTCCCAGCTGTCATTTGTAGATCTTTGGCAGTCGTTACGGATTGTCAGAAGCCAGTAAATCGAGATTACTGGGTAAGATGTACCGTGTTACCCAGTTAATGGGTTGTGGAGGTCTGGTAGGAGTGGTAGGCAGCCGCTCCACGTAAAACACTGGTATTCAGCTGAATCCAGTTTGACTGGAAGCCGACTCCAATGTAGTTGGGAAAGGCTAGGCAAATGATGATGATGATGATGTATACCAAGTCCTTATAGATATTTTTATCCGAAACCACCAGCTCTGCAGTTCTTTCTGCCTCTGCTCTAAGCTGCACTGTAAGTAAATATGTAAATAATATGCGCAGGATCTCCAAATTCATGTACATCGTGACATCGATTAATTAGTCTTGGTTCGGCTCTAGTATCGAGATCGATATCGAGTCGAATACCTACCAGTTACACCTAGGGCTGGTACCTGTATGGCCGAAATTTAGCAGACATATCCGGTCATCATCTGCCTAGCCTTTTCCCAACTATATTGGCGTCGGCTTCCAGTCAAATCGGATTCAGCTGAATGCCAGTGTTTTACGAGGAGCGGCTGCCTACCAGACCTCCACAACCCATTAACTGGCAAGACTAGAGTCAGATTTACTGGCTTCTGACAATCCGTAACGACTGCCAAAGGTCTACAAATGACAGCCCGGACCAACGGCTTAACGTGCTTTCCGAGGCACGGAGGAAACTCGGTATGTTAAGATGGTCACCCATCCACAGACCAACCTTTGCAAGAGTTGCTTAGCCTTGAAGATCGATCCGTGCGGCTATAATTATCTAAGCAGACATATCCGATATAAATACCTTTATTAACCGGATATGACCTTTCAAAGACCTTTCTTTGTCCGGAATGCGGAGGGCATTATAAGCCGTCCGGATTTTTTTCAGGTGGGTAGGTAAATACCTATGTATATATTATGTTTTTTTTAAATAAAAAGTAATAAAAGTACGCATCAGAAAATTCTTTCTAATCAAAACAAAAAGACAACAGGCTATGTTGTTATTAAAATTTACAAAATGTTTTTATCTTCCTTTTTTTTTTGTCTGGCAACCCTAGATACACCGCACTACTTTGCCTTGAACTTGATTTATCGCTACAATCGATTTAACGATTATTTTAATTCATAATCACGAAAGCAAGCGATTGAAAGTTTCTTAGAGGTTACTTTAGATAATGTTTTGACCGCGAAATTGGCAGTTTAGCGCGGGTAATAAATGCCTTCGGTTTTATACGACAGTTGTCAATTTCTAATAGGTGTGGTTACTCACGAATTATGTTATTAGGTAGCGTAGGTCAAGTTTTTTTTTTTAATTAACAGTTAAAAGTTGGTATCAGCAGGAAGTTCAACATAAAACCTTTCATATTTGTTTAATGGTTAACTGTTTTTACTGTAGATACTAAAGGTAAAGCATTATAATCAAAATCCACTTAGATAACTATTTAGATAGATATTTTTTTTGCTCTGAGTGGTGTGTTAAGTGTTTGTGACGAGTTCCTTCTTTTCTTTCTGTAAATTTACATATCGGAGTAAGTAAATATACCTTATTTGATACAATGCACTTAATGTATCAAATCACATTCCAGTTTTTTGACACGTTGAAGTACATTACACAAATTCGGCAAAGGTATCTCATGGTTTTTTTTTTTTTAAACCGGGTTTGCGCTTGACCCTAGTCTAGGATAGAGGTGACAGAGACAAAGTCTACGATGGAGCGAGCTTACCCAGAAGCCTGTTCACTCTAACTTTGAAAAGCTTGGGGTTGTATGCTTTCGGAAACACAGACGCAGGCAGAGAGTTCCACTCATAGAAACTTGTTTATTAAATCCACGGTTCCACTCCTTTTGCTGTGCGCATTATAACAAAACCTATAGATATTCATTACAATACCTTCGCCAAAACACGTTACAAAATTAGGCCTTTGGCTTCCTTAATAGATCTCTGCCAGCCAGTCGCATCGAATAGACATACCTAAGCCCGAAAGGTACGCCCAGTCTTACCAAGAGGTATAATTTCGCCGCCTCCGGGGACTAAAATGATAATTCCAAAAAACAATTTTTCAGCGATTTACTGGGTTGAAATTGGTAGGTTGTTACTGGTATTCAGCCGCATCTGGTTTTACTGAAAACCGGTAGGTACCTACCTACTAAGATAGTTGGTAAGGCTAGGTAGATGATGATAAAAAATTACCCACATTCCTTTATTCTAAATAAGTAATTAATTTTCACCAGAAAATCCTTCGCCCGTTTAAGTCCATTATAATATACATATACCTTCTTATTTATGTACATTGTAGTCTTTAGTAGATAGGTATAACATACCTACTAAGTAGGTACCTATTTGTTATTATAAAATACTTAAAAAATATAAACAAGTGAACAATTTCCATGTTTCATTTCCCCCAGATGACAAGATATGGAAGAATTTACCAGAAATTGTCTCAATTATGTTTTGGCAAACAGCTTTTATTTATTAAAGTGACTTCTCTTAGTAATAAATGGTAGGATGTTAAGTTATAATGTTCGGTTTTACGGTTCATTAGTTAGAGCGAAGTCGCTCTAGTTTTTATTCGGCTGACCATCCGGATAGTGACAAATTATCTAGATCGTGAACAATTTGTTCTTGTGCTCTAGTTTTCTTAGTCTACACTAATATTATAAAGAGGAATGATTTGTTTTTTGTTTATTTGTATAGGCTCCGAAACTAATATTTCTTAATAATCAACTAAGAATGGAAATAAAAGAAGTGCTATCACTAAAGTCTGATACTCGATGTAGAAAAAATTTGTTACTAGGAACAATTTAACTAACTATAACTATACACTTAAATGAAAAATAAACTTTTTAACTAACTAAAACTAAAAATAAACTAAAAAAACATATAAGTAGAACAAAAGCATCTAGTTCTTTTTAAAGGAATATTTTATAAAATACTTTTAATAAAAGTATTTTTGAATAAAAATAAAACTTCGTGAAACAACTTTTGGGTACTCTGCTATTCGTTAACACAAACAAAAAGAGCAAAAAGGTTTTTGACAGCGGTGGGATTCGAACCCACGCCCTTTCGGACTGGTGCCTAAAACCAGCGCCTTAGACCACTCGGCCACGCTGCCTTACGGATGCTGAACGAAATTACGAATAGTTATCTAGGCGTTGCTGAATTGACGTCAATGACCTTGAATACTTGAGTGACACATAATTTCCGTTGCAGAATAAAGTTAAGTGCTCACTTGAGTGTAAATTAGTTATATCATATTTGATAGACGGAAAAATATTAAAATCAATTCCGAGATTGTTTTAAACTTGTTAATTATTTGTACCGTATTTTCATTTTCAATTCATTGTATCGATGTAAGAGTCCAACTCGCATTTGGCCGGTTTTTTTACCATCTCACTGTTATTTGAAAAAGTACATTTCAAAATCTGTATTGTGTAAGTGGCTCCACTCATGAATTTATTTCAAATTTAGGTGTGGAGAAAGTAGCAAAGATAATAATTATGTTATAGGTAACTGTCCAGGCTGTAGTAGCTGCCAAGTCTTTTACAGTAGTTATCAGCTATACCTACGTATCTTGTGCTACGTTTCATATTGGTAAAATTGGCAGGTAGGTATAAAAAATATACCTACATTTTTTTTTACTCATTATGTATAATACCTCGCATTCAAATATGTGTCTCTCCGTAGGTAAATATGCCAATCACTTCATCAGCGTTTAATTATACTGCGCATGTGCACTGCCAAAATATATTTATATACGTAGTGCGCTTTAAGATTTTTATCACGTGTTGCAGTACCTACTTGGTAAAAATCTACTGCAACACGTGATGAAAATCTGAATGAGGTGATTTATTTTTTAATTTAAGTATGTGATTTATAGCCTAGGTCATGGATTTCGAGCATTTTATATGCAGTATATCATGTGGATACATTCGGTTCTTGTACGAGGAAAAATCGTTCTGTAATCTGTTCAACCACTAATAACATTTGCTTGACGTTATTAGCGCCATCTATTATGCGATAGACAAACTATTGTTTTTTTCCATGGTGCTGCAAGATGTAACGTAGTTTTAGATCTACCAGGCTACGAAATGGAACTTCCTGCTGCAGTCTGTGTTTCCTGATAACAATTACCTGGAGTGAATCTGTTTCTTCTCTGTCGCTTATCGCACGCCAACAGGTGAGATAGTTAGTGGTCAAACACGAGTGAGGCGAGTATATACCAGTCTAAGTGGATGCAGGTTAATACAGTAAAACTTGGTTAAGTGGGACCTGGATAAGTGAGAAACCTCCATAGCTGTAACTCATGCTTAGGTCCCGACACTTTAGCACTGAATTACCTCTGTTAGTGGGACAAAACAAACCTCTATATCTGGGATTATTTCTTTCAATTTTATCCTCAACTTTTACCTCTATAATTGAGACAGCGAGTGTATTTCACCTCTTTTACCGAGACTATTTTATTAGTTCTTTCGATTTTATTAGATAATAACCTCTATAATTGAGATAGCGACTATAGATATTTTACCTCTCTTACTGAGACTATACTTTGTGTACCGTTTTGTTTACTAATCCTTATTCGACCCGCAAATTCCGCACTTGGCTAATTGTGTAAAAGTGACCTTCAGTTTTAGTTTGGTTTTGCTATCGTCCGGATGTTTATTTGAAAATGTTTAGAAAATATGTACGTTATTTTATTTAATAATTGCACCTCTACAACTGAAATCACCTCTGTTCTCACATCTATTACTGGAAACCTTTGTAAATGATATATATTTATTTATACGTGGATATCTGAGACACTGGGTAAGTGGATTACCTCTTTAAGTGAGACAAATTTGCAGGTCCCTTAAGGTCCCAGTTATCCAGGTTTCACTGTAGTTATATTCCATATAGAGCGACTACCTTCCTAACAAATCTCCAAAACCTAGTACCTAACTAACTTGACCCAATGTGAATAATTTAACAATCATGCTTATGTCCAGCAGTGGAAGTCTTTCGGCTGATATGATAATGCTAATGATGCTTGTTTCAGTGAGATGTGAAATTTTAGTCATCAGATAAAATGCCGATTTATGCATTTATTCCGTCTAAATATTTTGCATATAGAAAACCAAGTAGCTGTTCTGTCTCTATTTCTTCGAGGCACCGTGTTTTATACGTTTTTCACTAGGCAATAGAAAGAGCGATTAACGAGTAAGGTATTTGCATAGAATTTTCGCTGGTAGCCAGAGTCCCTGGGAGAAACTAAAATATTTGTTTCCAAGTAGGAAATAAATAGGCCAAGGAAATTGTAATAAAGGTAAATGAAACACAATGATTGTTCATAATATCCTGTATATTTACCTAAGTGTAAAGGAGAATTATTTACAGGGTGGACATCGATAGTTATGTATACGCTTACCCTAGCCTACCTCCTTACAACTAAGGGACCGTCTGCATGACCGAGAGAATCGCGGCGAGTTGACGATTTTTCACTCATCGAATCGCCGCGATAATATCGCCGCGTAAAGACTCTTTCGTATAGTTTTTACAGAAATACGTGACACAGACGATAATATCCCCACGATTCTCTCGCTTGTGAAGACGGCCCCTTACCAAAACATGAGATTTTCAATAAAGAACAAATAAAAGATTTAAAAGCATAAATTGGATTATTAACTGCCATATACAATAATGTCCTAAATTAGCCTCTTTTAGTTAAAACCGTAATTATTTTTTGAAAATAGAACCATTTGAAATGAAATAAATATTGGCCAGTAACTGCCATTTAATTTTATAGTTAGAAGTAGGCAAGTGGTTAATTTAGAATTTATTTTTATTTATTTGCGTTATTTGTAATTGTATTATTAACACTGGCAACTTTTGAAATTATTTTAAAATCATAATTTTTTATTGAATTAACAAATCAATCTATTTTTATAAACAGCTTAGGATTACAGTGTACATTTCAGCACCTTTTATTTATACGGATTACAAGTAATAGCGATTTGCTCTTTATTTTATTTAGGCGTTTGAAAGTAAAATTATATAGTTACGTTATTTAAAATAACAGTTATTTTAACTGAAAAACGTTACTCATGTTTTAAAAAGTCAGAACAATAAAGATAAATTATTAGCAATTATAAATAATCAATATGAACTATTGTTTTAACTTTAAAATAATTGCATTTCAACGGTTTCGTTGTCAAATCAGCGACTGGCGCCTATATATATGATCAGATATGTATTTCAAGCAAAATATATGCTTAGATTTCAAATGCGTTCTCGTCAGTAAAACATGGTTTCCCTAAAATATATTTCTAATAATAAATTAGGAATACATAAAAATATTGGGAGCCGTGTATGTTATTTAACTCGTGAAATAAGGTTGAATTATCAACGTCAATATTTTATTGACAAGAACGTATATTGGTAGAAAACGCACTATTGTAAGTTGTCAGTCAGGGTATTTTGATTGCATACGATTTAAAAAAAGAACTTATAGATCCTACAAGGGTTCTGTTTTTTCATACAGAGGTTGGGAACCCTAAAAAGATCAAAATTGGTTAATTTGTTTATGAGCTACCTGCTGCTGTAGTTTTGGGAATATTATAAACGGCTTCATGTACTTATGGTCACATACAGTTATGGTCTGTTCCACCAACTACAACCGGTAAGTTAAACTACAATTAGCAGCATTCATTCGAATTATGTAGGTTCCATTTTTGAATTAATTTAGTGTGCTGTGGCTTTTTGGACATCGTAATATCTGGCCATGTTAGGAGCAACTTTTTTTTTTATTTGTGATGGGTTTGCTCTTGACTCTAGTCTATGTCAGAGATGACAGAGACAAAGTCTACGATGGAGCGAGCCTACCCAGAATGAGCCTGTTCACTCTGACTTTGAAGAGTTTAGGGTTGTAAGCGTTCGGCAACTGACTGAAGCCCACAAAGTACGTTGTTTACCTTAGATCATATAATTATCTGTTACAGTTTTTGTTCAAGGCGTGATATAATTTATTCAATGCATTAAAAGCAACCAATGATTTATTCTAAATTAGAGCAGCAACAAAACACGTTATAACTAGTTATATTTGGTTACACAATATTATAAAGATACCGTATAAATTACTCAGTTTTAACTTCTAAAAGAATTTACAGTTACAATGTACAAATTTCTTAAACTAATGAGCGTTTAGCTCTCTACAGCTTAAAATGTACCAATCCGACAGGAATGTATTTGGATATTAGTGTTTTTTTTTTGTTGTTTAGATTTTTCTAGAAAGAAACTGCATTGAGTAAATATAAAAATTTAGAGCCGTATTGGAAGCACCGTTAGTAAAGTACTCGTTTTGAATAATATACTAATGACGGAATAGGTCTTTTAATAAGTATGATTTTGTACGGTGGAATTTTGAGTAGAACATTTTAATATTTACGCCCAGAAGAGACTTGATGAATCAGTTCGTTCGTGTTTCTCAATAGATTTTTTAACACTGGTATTTACTTTCAAGTTGGAATAATCAGATACTTACAGGTTTTCATTACCTATCCATAATATTCAGACCATGCAGTCATGACAGTTTTTATACAAATAGCTTTGTTGATAACATAACCAGTTATTATTGTATATTGTACCCAAAACGTTATCAAAGTAGTCTTTAACGCGAACAGTTAATTTCTAGAAAAATCTTCAACACGAGTGTTTCCCAATAACTAAGTAACTAATGAAATGTTTAAATTTCGACTTCCTTTCATTTATTTATGCACTCAATGGATCATTTACTTCAGTATCGCATCTACACATATAGGTAATTAAATATTTCAGTTAACTATTAAAGAAAGTTACAGTTTGCTTAACAATGTTGTTAATTACAGTGATCAATTTATTTTTAATTTAATATTTTAATAAATTAATTGACACAATGTGTTACTTAAATTAAATTAATTAATTAAATAACACTGGCGGTTAATTGCGTCTGCATTAGTAAGGTTTGCGTTGCAGTTATCAAGGGCCTTGAGTTCATTAAAACTAAGGAGGTTTTATCAATGAAACTGAACACAATCAGCACATTTAAACTGCATTTCAGATCTGTCAGTGTCATCCATCATTCAGTGGAATTTTAACACTGACAGGTCCTGAACGCAGTTTAGATCATCGCGTTCAGTTTTATGGTGTAATTTGCCCTTTATGGAAAGAGTTTTGACTTCTAGCCTTTTGGCTTTTTTGTAGTAACATCAATATTGATGTATGTGTGCTTACAGAGTGCAAGCACTAGTAGTTATATTCCTTTGTTGACACATATCCTAAAATTAACTTAAAAACTGCAGTTCTGCCCAATTTACTAATGCCGACGAATTTACAGAAGAATTGGGAAATCGAAGATGGCACACAAGCAAATTATACAAAGTTAAAAAAATCGTTGCACAACCTATTTGCAGAAATTACAATCAAATCAAATGAGATTAAAATATCTTATACTACATTAAAAACAATCTAAATTATAGAGATACGTCAATTTCCTAAAATTATAAACCCCAAGGTGACAACGAAAAATCTTAAATAAAATAGTGTCTTAAAATAAAAAATAAAACCCAATTATTACTGTTATGTAAAAATTTATGTTATTTTAAATCGCCGACAAAGGTAGTGAATATTCATAGGTATAACATTTGTTCAGTAAAAAAATAAAAATTTCGATGGCGAACTGGAAGCAAAATATTACAAAATCTACTTATTTTTAGAGAGTTCGATTTAAATACATACACACATACATAATTATATTACACATAATAGTCGAAGTGATGGACGTGTCCACAAATTATTATCGAGACGACTTCATAGTCTACGCGAAGAGTTGGCAATATACAGTTGAAGAAAGCGGATGGCACAAAATTCATTTTTTACAGAAAACATACAAGATCGATCATTCAAAACATGCGAACCACATTGGTCTTCCAATAGAGACGTCAAAACATCGAAACCTCTGATAAACACCATTTAAAATCATTACACAAATGATTAAAAAACTTGGTCTCAAAGATGATAATTTATTAACATTTTAATTTTAACCATATTGCCTTTTCGATCAGGCAGTACGCTGCATCTTTTGTACCTGGCTTGTACATTACTGTACAATCCGTACATTACAATTTTATCCATGTCAAACATTTATAGAACAATAAATAATTTCATCGATCGTAGTTTTAAAAATAAATCACAGAACAATTCTAGCCACGTTGGTAAATTAATAAATTATGTTTTTGTTTTTCCGCGCATTTCGCGTGGTATGGTGTGTAACTGTCAAAATTTAAAAATGGAATGGCTGGTCCGGAGACTGTTGCGCGGTCAGTCAGGGCACGACCGCCGACTAGTAGATACGTGGCGTTGGTTGCTCTGTGTCGTCTCACGCGTAGAACTCGCGGTTGTTGTGGCCCTTCCCGTACGATGCTGCGGCAGGGCTTCTCTTGGGCTCGTCGAGCGCGTAAGAACCTTCGTCCTTCTTGCGCATGCGATACACTATGAACATCACCACCAGGATTGCACATAAGAGGCCTACTACTGCGCCGCCGATCACGGCTGAAAAGAGAACAAAACAAATAATTAGTTACAGAGTCCTCATCAAAAACAAATGAAAGAGAATTTGACTCCCAAGATACAGGGGAATATCTAGTTTGTGGTCACTATCTATCCAGCAGTGCGATTCTGTAAACATGTCGTTCACTTCGACATGTTGTAAGCTAGGCGAAGTGAACGACAAGTGCTGTCACACTATACAAACTAGATGGAATGACAGCTCACTGGTCGTTCACTTCACCTAAGTGTAGACGGTGAGATGTCGCCAGAATAGACTGGCTGATCTCAATAATAATGTAGATCTAGCTTCTGCCAGCGGCTTCGCCCGCGTGATCCCTAGTGAACATAATCCCGGGATAAAAAGTAGCCTATGTGCTATTCCAGACTATAATCTACCTCTGTTCCTAATTTCATCCAGATCCGTTCAGCCGTTCTGGCGTGATTGAGTAACAAACATCCATCCAAACTTTAGGGTTATTTGAACGATTCAGAAAAGTCTAAAGTCTATTTGTCTGAAACAAAAGTAATGCCATCTTGACCGTTACTTGAAGCTAGACAAAGGTATGGTAGGCATGTCACTGGCTTCTTAAGGCATGTATACATGCCAATTACCTTGTGCATCCAAACGAAGCTAACTACACCTACCTCTACGGCGTAGAGGTAGGTGTAGTTAGCTTCGTAACATTAAAAATAAAACATGTTTAAAAAAGTAACAAAATCAAATTGTTTTCGTTTGTATTGCAAAGCAGTAGATATTCTTTTTTTAGTATTTTGTAAAAAATGGTTTGATCTCAACGATTTGGAGGTGATTTGGTGTTTTTTTTCTTATTGTGTGATACCGATACATAAATTCTGGCTAAACCAAATTACACCATATCATGTAGATTGCTACCAATTTTTTTCAGATGTAGTGTCGCAGTAAATGCCCGCGACAAACTGCTTCATCTACACGCTATATTTAAGCTTTTTCGAGAGAGCAGCCTTAAACAAATACTTTCGTGCTATTTGTCTGAATCCCTGATTACCAGTGATCGGCAAAGGTAGTGCTATTCCCGGGATTTAGTGACCGTTATCTTAACATGGGTATGAGGGTATTGAGGAGCTCGTGGCTAGATAATAAAAGCCGCACGGGTCGATCTTCAAGGTTAAGCAACGCTTGCCAAGGTTGGTCTGTGGATGGGTGAGCATCTTAAAATAGCGAGTTTCCTCCGTGCCTCGGAAAGCACGTAGAGCTGTTGGTCCCGGCTGTCATTTGTAGATCTTTGGCAGTCGTTACGGATAGTCAGAAGCCAGTTAATCTGACTCCAGTCTTGCCATGAAGTACCGGATTACCCAGTTAATGGGTTGTGGAGGTCTGGTAGGCAGCCGCTCTACGTAAAACACTGGTATTCAGCTAAATCCGGTTTGACTGCTGAGTACCAGTACTTTACATAAAGCGACTGCTTATTTGACCTCCACGATCTAGTAATAGGTTACAGGATACCCTTTGGCAAGACTGGTGTCAGAATTCCTGTATTGTGACTAACCGTAACGATTTAAAGATCTACAAATCGTCGGTGCGCTTGCCAAAACGGCTATGTGCATTTCTATGTTATTTTTTGAATCGAGTCGATACATTGAAAGTACATTTTATTCACTTATAGTTCAGGCAAATTAGGGGTCTCACCTCGGAATAAGAGTCGGCTATAAAGTTTTATAAACCTATACAATATATCATTGCCCTTGGAATATCTTTGGCCGCGGACACTAGGGTTCAGAATCGGGAAATCCCGGTCTCGAAAGTACCGGGAATTCCCGATTCTATTGTCAGTAAAATGGAACCAGGAAATCTAATTTGATTCCCGGTTCTTTCGGGAATTTTATTTTTATTACGCGATTCACACTACTATTTACTTACTCTTACTTTACGTTTTCACACTTTCTACTATTTAAGACATTGCTTTGACGAAAGACGATGAGTTAAATGCTGAGCTTGCAAAAGCTTTTAGTCAAAAACTCATTAGATTTTCTGTTCAAGAAAATTAAGATCTCTTTACGAATGTAAGGATTGAAATGGCTCTCTTTGAGAATGGAGGAGATCTATTAACGATTCCGCCAACCAGTGTTGAGCCAGAAAGAGTTTTGTCTTCGACTGGTTTGCTATGAAACAAAATAAGATCTCGTTTGAGTAATTCAAATTCAAATTCAAATTCAAATTCAAAGCATTTTATTTCAAATAAACCATTCACAGGCACTTTTGAAACGTCAAGGTCGGTCAGTCAAAAACATGGAAGCTATTTGCACGTTCCAAAGCGTAGATCTCTATGGAGAAGAACGTGCAAGAAACTCCACGGACACTCTTTTAAATCATGTTCTGGTTTTACAAAATTTCAAGTTACATATACTTGTTGCTTCTGCATGTGAGGACAATGCAAAGGAAAAAAAAAAGGGCTTATTATAAGAATTTTAAATATAAAGATTAAAATAAGCCAATGGCAGTTAAGAGATGACCAGTCTCAACCGACGGCGCCTGTTCACGAACATGACGCGTGTATCGGCACCCTTCAGCTCAACCATTTCGAAGGGAACCGAATGATCAAACCCACGCGCCGCCATCAGCGAGACATTTGAGTGAGCATGACATGCTCTCAACCACCATGCTCGTTCATGTCCAACAAGTAAAACTATAACTACTCACATAAAATGTAAATGGTTTCATGGTACTCACATTTACAAAATTTGAAAAATATGCTTCTACTTTACATAAAACTATGGTTGTCAATGACCAAATAATGAAAAATAAATTAATAAAGAGAACGATTAAGATCTTACATCAAAAAGAATAAATAAGTAATTAATATAATAATATAATTTAATAAAAGTCTAGATGCGCTTTTGTTTTTTATACTGAAGAGAGAGCAAAATGCTCTTAAAAAGCTAAACTTTAGTGTCAGAGTTACGACATATTTTATGAATTGGTACTCGGAAGGAGGTATTATGTTATATATTTTTTGTTGCAAGAACCGGGAAATATCGGTACCGATATAAAAAGTACCCAATTTCCCGGTTCTCACAAAGAATACCGGTTCCGGAAACACTAGCGGACACCCTACGATACATGACGGTACGGTACGGGACGGTACGGTTTTGAGACAAGTTTTAGGGTGTCAAAGTATAGTTTTACTTTTTGTCTGGGCTATTGTTTCTCAGTTCATACAATACATTTTTGATTAATCAATTAATCATCAATTAATAGATTTTTTGGCAAGCGCACTGACGAAATGACAGCCTCGGAAAGCACGTTAGCTGCAGGTTCCGACGAGCAGCTTAACGTGCTTTCCGAGGCACGGAGGAATCTCGGTATGTTAAGCCCTATCAACGGACCCTTGATAAGTGTTGCTTAACCTGGAACACCAACCCGTGTGGCTGTGATTTAAGCCGAGGGTTCCTTTTAAGAATAAAGGTACAAGGTAGTCGCCGCGTCACTACTGGTTTCTATGTATTTCTATGAAAAACCTTTCGTAACTAGCGACACGTCGCTTGCCGCCATTTCATAGAAATGCGAAGAAACCAGTGCTGCGCGGCGACACGTCGCCTCTTGCTGCCTGCAGCTTGCTACGAACTTGTACCTTAAGGTTGCTCTCCAAAACATTAATGAAACAGTAGAAAAAAAAACCGATACATACCGGCAAGGATGCCTGGCTGTGCGAAGAAGCTGGTGGCACGGTCTTCTGGCTTGGCGTTCATGATGACGACTTTGTCGGGCGCCCGCGACTCCTGGTTCACGTTGCTGCCTGATGGCTCCTGGTCCTGAAACGTGACAGCACTTCTTTATACAATTTGAATTATGAATTTGTCTACACCGAGAGAATTTTAGAGAATTTCGCCGGTACAGATGAAAATTACGATACTTCTCCAAGAGTTAAAGTCTTCGCTTTTCGTAGTGGCGAATTTCTCCTATATGCAAACAGACCTTCTCTTCGAACAGTTCAATACACGCTAGATATTTTGAACGTATAATTTCTAAGTCAATAGCCTTGGCATGTTTGTTTTCGTCGGCTATTTTCAGAGCCATGTATTTTCGTGACAAAACAGAGAATACGCTAGTTTTATTTTTAGAGAGGCGGTGGTTTTAGCCAGCTTGGTACGTTTAATTAAATCTTTTTCATACAATTGGAGAACAGCGCCCCAACGCTACACGTATCTACAATCTCGAATTGTTGGTTTTAAATCCATTACAGCATCAGCTTATAATGTTCTCATTGCTTGGGCACAAGGTTTCTCTCTTGGGGACGCAGAGGGCGGAGGCATGGCACCACGAGATGGTTTGGATTACCACCGGTCCAGGGCCGGTTGGTGGATGTCAAATATCTGCGACTTTTTGGATTTAGTACAGTGCGGTTTTCTCACTATATTTTTTCATTAAGTAAGGGTCCACCCTGACTCAGCTAGATAGACCGCAAACCGAATGACGGGCCGCCTTGGATGGCTTCTTAGTAAATTGGTGTGATCCTAGAGAAAGGTCAAGGCTTGCAGCTCGTATTTGAGTCACGGAATTTAACACTGGCCTAGCACAGCTCAAATGAACTATAAAATCTTCTAATCCCCTCCGCGATAAGGAGCGGGACAGTACCACTATCACGCATCCCACGGCTTGCCAAAAATAAACAAATCAGGTCATCGCATGACATTCACCATATCAGAGACAGTTCCGGCACAATAACCGGGTTTTTTTCTTTATCACAAAATCCCATTGCAATTCTTATTCAGATGAACATTGACATCATCAACATTTAGTCATCAACATAACATTAAAATTAATTTTACATATGGCCAGTAAAATTCTTCGCAGAGCTAAGCGACACCTTGGTATTAGAGAAATCGTAATTACTGAAATGACTTTTTTTATTCAAATTAGGCTGAGTGCCAGCACTTTTTGAACGTCAACGTTTACAAATAGACAGTCCCCCAAAACACCCGCCTGTCACCACTTCCTAGTGTTTTAGCTGTGGAGAAGAAGTGGCCAACAAAATCCCCAGCAACACATCTGTCTGTTGAGTTACAAGAACTCGCATTTATACAAAAGAACTACATGTACCGACACTAGTAAGTTTTCCCTTGTATTTTTGCAACAGTTAACTATAAATGTAGAACTGCATTTCCTATACCTAGCTATAGTTATGTAATGTATGCCGTGGCAGCCTTTAATTAAGGCTACACTATAACATGTGTTAAATCAGGTGTTCCGAAATTATGTTTATTTTTTGGTGTATGCTTTGTTGGTTGCCCTTAAATAAATAAATAAATAAATAAATAAATAAATAAATAAATAAATAAATAAATAAATAAATAAATAAATAAAGAATGCACAGTTTTGTTACAAAAAAAATAATATGACGTGGGTAACACATACAACCTAAAAACTAAATCATTTGCCACTTGTAAGCTAGCACACTCCATTACGCCATCATAAGCAGACAACTCAAGCATAAAAACAATGCAAACCAAACTTAATAGGTAAGCCTCCAGACATAAAGGGCGTGCCCGCCTACAAGTCTTTCTTTGGACCAGTCCGCCATATATTCCAAACCACTGCAGCTCCTGACCAACAGCCAGAATCAACAGTGGCGATCGCCAGAAAAACGTCGAGTCAATGAAGCTCGACGAGTCTCGGAGAAACGATTCAACTGTTATGGACCCCGCAACAAAATAAATAAAAAAAGTTTAGCGGAGTATGAATAAATATAATTTCCACTTCCTTCCTTATCAAGCAGGAGACAGAACAGAGCTAGCCCAATAGGCACATATGCAACTGGATTAAGCCTAACTTACTATAAGGTCTGCCGATCGTCAACGGTCACTCTGCAACAGTTTCAACTTGAAATATTTTAATTCACACCGGCCTACATGGAAATTTAAGGGAAGCTAGTGCACGGTTCAAATTGGTCATTTATTATGGAGACGAACTTTCACGAAAGTCTACGGTTACCGTTTAAAAATAATATGTTTCCATGTTACAGGCAAGACTAACCTATACGATGAAAAAAAGAAAACTTGTTCATTTGGCACACATAGATACACACAATGTAGGTATAGTAGATACGAATATATGAAAAACTAATTTTAAAACAATAAAATTAATTCAGTAAAATGCCAGACAACTTGGAGTTGCCTGACGCTGGTTTTCAACTGAATCTTATGTTGAGTTTGTGGATGCAAATTGTAAATCAGTTTTGTGACGCGTTAAACATACAGGTCAATGACTCGGCCCGCAGACAAGCCCATAGGCAAGTCTTTCTATTGAATTCCCGCTTGAGGTTTACAAAAGCTATACACATGCTAGTTTATCATTGATCCACCAGTAGTATACTATTGTTTATAAAACCGTATACGTACGACTGAAGGCACTGTGTCCTCTCCGGAGATGCTGATGTCCGTCTGGTCTGGGCGCGAGGGTTGCTCCTCCCCCGCGCCTCGCCCCTCTTCCGAGGTACCTTCGCTCGGCCTGTTCCTTGTTTTGGCTGAAACGTCACGTCATTCATCATTAGTTTACACGTCAAGTTCAATTTTACTACCGTTAGGACGTTATGCGTCAGATTTAATTCCAGGAAGTGTTTGTTCTTTTGTTTTAGTCATAGTGTTATTGGTTGGATCATCTATTGTTCTACATATTTCATTTGCTGTGGTTATTTGGTTGTAGATTTAATAAGGGCTCCGATATTCCTTTATCCTTCCTTCATTGACAACACATTTTGTCGCAATATAGTACGATATATCGTTTATAATTAAATAAATATCATCAAAAACACAATTGTCTTGTTCGTATCTTCAACATGGATTGTTTTAGAGAATGACTGTTAGTATAAACACGATTTTGATTTATGTAGAACGGAGTTAGATATTGAAGCTACTGTTAACGTTCTTGATGACAAATTAGTAATAGATAGAGTTAGTACAGAAATATTTACAAAACCGATAAATGACGAAGACTATTAGACGATTAGTAGGTATCCTGTTATTCATAATTTGGAGTAGATGGACTTAGAGAGGATTCACAACGAAGTAGCAGTAGAAAAAATCGAAAGGATTGAAGAGATTCAGTGAATCTCACAGTTATAGAATTAAAAGCTTTCAACGGAATTGGAGGAAATGAGTCAAGTCAGAAACGGCTTATTTCGCTTATACAAAAAGCGAAATACAGGAACAATATCAAAAGACAAGGGAATGGAAAGGGACATACATGATAAGGCATGAACAAAAGCAGAGGAAGAATCAAAAGTAAACTTCTAATAAAACATCAAAATTACCAATGAAATGGACAATATCGCTAAGCTAATGGTTCCATGAGATGAAGTCATTTCAGGGCTATATTACCTTCCACATGCTAACTAGTACTATGTATAAGAAGGAACTCTATAAAATGGTTTCTAATGGCTGCATGATAGAATCGAAGTCATGCGACAGATAAGTAAAAAATAATGGGCAACAATTTCCATAAAATTTAATAAACTACAAAAGACTTACCAAAATCCTCAGATGGTTATAAGTGATTGGCATATATCATTGATTATTAATAATTTAATTGAAATAAGTATAATTATACACGCGTACGATAGTTTAGCTGTTTCAACAGTAACTGGCGTGCGGCTCAAACAATTAGAAATAACTGTAGATAACAATAAAACTGTTAATTCAAGGTTACGTAGTTATTGTAAAGAGATGAATCCGCTTATGATGAGCGCCGCTGAGTTAGTGACAATTATTTGTTGTGATAGTAATAACTGTGTTAGTTATCCTGTTAATTTGTCATGTTAATATTTAATAATGAATAGGTAATATATCTAAAATAGGTGTACGAGAAATCGTCACTAGTTTCAATAGAGTATCTTGTCTTAAAAGCTAGAATTCACAATTAATCATGGATTTCATGTTGTCTAAAATTGAGATTTTGTTGCATTGTGATAATTTTTCGTACAGAAATAAAAAATAAAACAACGCAAATAAAAACTGGCATGCTTCAGCCACTACTCACGAATGAGCACATCGATCGGCTTGCTGGGATCTGTTGGTATTTGGAGCGGGGAGTCCACTTTGGGTACGATGGGAGTCTCCGGTTGTTCGGGGATATCTATGTCGTCTGTTTCCGTGATTTCGGGTGTAATAGGAGTATCGATAATGGTGCGTTCGGTCTCCTCTCTGTTGGTGGTTGTGGAGCCATAGTCTTCGTCATCGGGGGGCGCGTTGGGCTCGTCACCTGATCCTCGCCCGTCTTCGTCGTCGGGGCCAGGGCCGGCTCCCCAGCCGGAGCCCGAGCTCTCGTCGGGGTCTACGCCCGATCCATCATCAGCAGCGTCGGGGTCGGGAAAGAGCTCGTGGTCGGGCGGCAAATGGACGTCGTTCTGTATTTGAATTACTGTGTCTTCGGTTGGTTTTTCTACGGCAGCGTCCTGAAATTAATAGAAAGGTTTCGTTTAAGAATTTTATCTGGTTATCTTAGAAAACCTACTCAGTTAAAAAGATAAAAAAGGAACGAATTAGTATTTGGGAATGTATTCTGGTTTACTTTGTTGCTGGGTTGCTATGCCGTTTAATATATATAGCCTATAACAGCTGTCCAAAGCAGTTATGTTCGCTACATTTTACGGTAATGATTACTCAAGTTAATGTTTCAATAACCCCAGTTTTGCAACAGTTTCATAAACTACTATTTATGTTATGCGATACAATGAAAAAGTAATCGTCACGGTATAAAAACTAAGAAACTACGCAATGAAATCTGTTGCGTCGTAATGGAGAACACCGCAAAACATCGTAAAAATATGTCATGTCATCCCGACGAAATAGGACAAGACAGCAAGGAATAAACTTCACCTCTTTTGAGCACTTATTTTGAAGATAATTATCAAGATAAGGGTATAAAGCACGTTAACGCGACACTACATCATATTGATCAAGTTGCACGGCTATCAGATGACGTGACCAGCGACCTATTTCGAGAAAAGTCTCCCATTGACGTACTATTTTCTGAACTGACCTAATTTACAACACCATTAGCCCTTGATAACCACTTAAACGAAGAAAACACGAATTCCTAAAATATTATAGAGATACAATCAAAGGATTGTGTAAAGGTCTGAAACGACAAGATTCTGCACAATAACAAAAAATCACTGCGTTTTGTCTACGTCACGTATAACGAGCGACCATTTAATGGTATATTTTGATATCACGAAAACAAACACTCACTTACCTGAGACGCTTCCTGCCGGAGTATGAAAATCTAATTTTAGGCCTGATTACGATTTTATTGATAATTTTGATAGCAGATTGTCTGCTTTGCACTGTTGGCGTAAGTTGTGGCTGCAGGGAAGGCGATCGATAGGCTTTTTGGGGGGTGTGGGGAGGGAGGGGTCGTCGGGAACATTCGGGTTCCCGCGGCCGCCGGTAGATGGTCCCCGAGGCGAGCGCTCAGGGTTGAATTTAGAATGCTTTCAGAATAGCCGAGCAAGAAGTTTCGGTTTTGTTCGCTAGATGTCATTGCGTTGAGTTTTCGTAGATAAGGAAGGCGTGAGAAAAATGTTGATTTTTCTTTTGTAATTTTCTTCTAATATTGTATAGGATAGACTGTTGTTCGGAATCATTTCAATTAACTTTATAAATAACAGATTCGGACATTTATTATTATAAAACAAGTTTTGATCAATTACAAACCCGGCCCTAGGTAATAATTCCACACTAACCAAATCACAATTTTACCCAAACCCTAACATATAAATAACAACAAACTATTATAGGAAAAAATACAGCGATACGAAAATATCAGTAACGCTTGAAGACACATCAAAGTGATTGTTTGGGCCACAACCGCAAGAACCGAGGCTGTCAAAATAAATACCTGTGCTCCATGTATGACGCGCGTCATATGTGCTGGATGACATAAGTAATTTCTCTTCGTGACAGCGTTGGAACAACTTGGGACATTGTACTTAAGTCTGACGTGTTGTTTGATACGTTATGTTTTACGTTTGAGTAAGAAAATTGATGTGAAGACCACTGAGTCGCATTCTGTCAAAACTGTATGGAAAATGAGGCTGAAATGCGAAGTATGGGATTCTATCTTTGAGGGGACAATTTTATTTAATCATTATAGGTATCTATTTAACCGTACATTTTGTTGTGACTCATGTTGTTAGTTCTGATTTAGAATATATTTTGCTTTATTATTAAATAGAAATACCGTGTTATAAAAGGATGACGGTAATTAGTGAATTGAAATTCAAAATAATAATAAAGACATAATTTCCCTTTGGATAAAATTGTTAGGAGGAAAACGAGCTAAAACGGTTTGATATTATTATTATCCTACTCATCCTGCTAGTATTTTGACACGGCTGCCAAAAAAAAAAACATACAGCCGAACATATAACCTCATACTTTTTGAAGAAGTCGGTTAAATATATAAAATGAAATAAACTTTAATTCAGATAAGCAACGTCCAAATGGGTTAGTAAAATAAACAAAAATATAACTTATTCCTATGTTAATAAACTTATAATTGATTTAGAGACAAGGATGTTGTTCGAGATATTTCCTCGAAAAACATCCCCTAACAAAGGAGAGTCGTCTCCCCGTTATGATCTTCAGGATGGAGTTGGAGCTGACCCGCACTCTCCCGAGCAAAGAGGCAGATTTCTGTCTGACGATGGCGTGGAAGCCATCGACAACCGCTTGTGCAAACAAAAAAGGAGCGTTATTCTTCCCAACTTTTGCCTCGAAATGCGCACGCTACCGACCATCATTACTATTAAAAATAAACGACTATCCCGTATTCAAGTATTCTGTGTGATTACCGGAGTTTTATCGTAAATCCCATCCGGGTATAATGAGAAATATTATTTATTGTCGGGCTGTAGGGGTGGCAGCGGATATGTTCCGAGTTCCACCTTTGTTCGTCCGAAATTAACTACGTTTGGAGTTCTGTTAGGCTTTTTATGTCATAATGATGGCTGTATATAAAAAATTGGATTATGTTTTTTATGAAAATGTATAAACTTTTCATATGCTTTTGTTCTGTATTTAAATGACACAGGCCAGGTTTTCTTTCACTGATACTCTGATCTACTCTGAGTGTGAGGCACCAGTCAACATACAATAATTGACTTCATTTGTATAGGGACGCAATATTATACTTATGTAGAAACATAAGCATATATTGATGGTGTGTTTAAGCCACTAGTCTTGCCAATGAGTACCCTCCAACCTTCTCATGGCCCGACCAACATATTGTTATACGGGCCGAATCTCGGGGCGGCTGCGGACATAGCACCCTTGGCCATCTGTAAAGTCCGCAGGCGCTTCTTGATCCCTACAAATTAGCCATCATGTGCCCCTTAAACACTCTCCCATCTGGGCGTGATAACGAACACACTACTAACGAAGTGTTCTTCGCCGCCGCCAGTCAAGTCTTCATGAGCTCATTTTATCTTCAACTGCTGCTCCTGGTGCTCTTCTCCTCTCTCTCCATTGCGCTCCGAGCGGCATGCCACCTATGCGCGAATTCCCGCAGCCGTTCAAAGTTCGCCGGTGAACTCACAAGATCGGGGTAGTAGATCGGACCGGGCTCACCACGGACGATCCCATCCATCATCTTGCACCTGTCTTCTTCGTAGAGGGGGCAGACCCACAGCGCATGGTGCAGGTCTTCGTCCTCCATACCACAGTAACATAAGCTGACCTCACATAAATTCATATCATGCAACCTTCTCCTGAAACATCCATGTCCCGTGAGAATCTGGGAGACCTGATAATCCGGCACGACCCAGCTGGAGCCAAGTCGGACCGCCACGTCCGGGAAGAAGCGATATAGTCCCGTCATCAGTTAATGGGTTGTGGTGGTCTAGTAGGCAGCCGCTTCACGTAAAACTGAATCAGCTGAATCCGGTTTGACTGGAAGCCGGACCCAATATAGTTGGGAAAAGGCTAGGCAGATGATGAGGATGATGATTGTGTGTTTAAGCCATTAGTTTGGTCTAGGCAAGATTCCCATACTTATTATTGATCGTTTGTATTCTCATCTCAGTTGTATCTGTCAAAAACACCTATATTTTCCTCTACATTTCTATTGACCAATTCTTTTTTTTTTTTTACTATTCATAGGCACACGTTTGACCACTATCGCACCTGATGGTAAGCGATGATGGGATCGAAGATGGAGCACGCTCGCCTAGAAGTAACCTTTTCACTTTTGACTTAAAGACTGACTCTGGCAGGGAATAACGGGTATTAGCCCTCCGACTGAACGTGCTAGAAGTTTTTAAGGATTAGTGAACAAAATATCCCGTGTGCAACAAAGCCTATCCCTGGCAGCCCTATCCCTATATAATGTGGGCGTCCTGAACTGCCGTATTTTGAGAAGGTTTATTGCTACGATACCCTGGTACCCGCTAATGTACCCGTTGCTTTGCAGGCTTCATAAGTCAAATTGAAGGGTTAGGAGAATTTTGTTTATCATATTTTAGATTTAGTTGAGGATATTAGTTTATTTTGTAACGGATATTATTAAATGATTTATCGAAAAAGTGATATAAAGTACTGGCAGGTTAGACAATAGCGGGCTTCTATATATCATTTCGAAATTCGAATATAAGCGTGAATTCTTTACTTTGGGAAAATAGTAACATTCTCAATTCGAATAATAACTTACTACCATTACTTATCTGTTTGGCTCTTGATAGTGGTATATAAGTATATTATTAATAGTATTTTTATAGTTTACATGTCGAGATAAGTAAGGTATAGTTAGAAAGGCTTTTTTTTAATTTTTTGCTATCTATAACATCATCAGTACAAGCATCCTTGCAAAAGGGTAAATTGCAGTTACCAAAAATGTTTTGTGGAATGTGTTGGTGTTCTTATTTTTCCTCTTTTCATCCTCAACGACGTTATAACTATACTATTTGGGCCCAGCCGCCCAGCAGATGACCACGTTGATCGTCGAGGGTGCCGGTGGACGGCCATTTGGGACACTCCAGCAAGTGGAACAATATATGTTGAGCAGAACACCTTTTAGTTGAAACTGATTTTTTCTGCCATGCTCCTCTCATCCAGCGACTCTTCGGCCCTCTCCAGGGGATGAATCCTCCTTGAGAGCGGTTTTATAATTCTGTCTTTCTTCACTTTCAACAACAAGAAGTCCTATTACGGTTTGTAATTCAAAGTTATATTGTTCCTACATCAACCGCGTTCTGAAGTAAGGATGTAATCCTTGTAACATGCCTTTGTAACATCAAATGTAGGGAAGGATTACATGATACGTTAGAGGTGTACCTTGCTGTACAGTCAACCGCACATAACCACCCCGAAACGGCGCACGGTCACTTGAACAGCGAAAACTATTTTTTTTTCAATCAGCATTATGCCATTGCTAGGCTAAGGACTCTCCCCATGACTTCCAGCCTTTCGATTCTGTAAAAATCTCACAGAAAAGATTTGTATTTTTGTATGTAACGAATAAACTTAAAAACAACTGGACCGATTTGAAAAATTCAATGGATAGCTACATTATCAGCGAGTAACATAGGCTACATTTTATCCCATTACTCCCACGGGAACGGGAACTACGCGGGTGAAACCACGCGACGTCCATTAGTAATAAATTAAATAAAAATAATAAAGGCACTTTCAAAGTCGAACTGTGACTTTGTTATGAGGTTCACTGTACTTGTGTTATAAATATATGAATGTTACGGTTTTCGCTATGTTCAGGTGTACCAGAAAATTAAATATGAAACAGCAAAGCGATATAATCTGTATGCTCGGCGTAACGACTGTATTACAATAGGTTTGTAAAACGTGAATTTATTATAACGAGGGCTCCGTAATAACTGTAATTTGCTGTAATTGTTCAAATTGGTCGATTTGTATCTTGAAGACTTATTAGTTGGAAAATTGTTTGATTTTTGGAGTGGCCATTTTTATTTTTCTGATAATAATAATATCATAAAACACGTGACGGTTATTAAATGAAACACTTCCTACCTTTTTCTTTACGTCGATTATATCCATTTTTGTTTTTTTCTTTAATGAAACATGTTGGTGGATACCAGGAACAGATGGTCGATGGGGCCGAACAGTTATGGAGTGGCGACCGCTTACCGGAAGACGCAACGTTGGAAGGCCTCTTACAAGGTGGAAAGATGACCTGGTGAAGGTCGCGGGTAGCCGATGGGTGCGAGAAGTGCAGAACCGGTCGTTGTGGCCACACTTGGGGGAGGCCTATGTCCAGCTGTGGACGTCTTTCGGCTGATATGATGATATCGGTAAATGATTAGTGGTTTTCAGTAACTAAAACCTTGAAGTTTATTTTTTACGAGTTCATTGTTTTGGATTGAGGTTGTAAGATATACTTACAGGATGCCAAGTTACTGACATAGGCCATCCATTGCAGAACGCCTCAAAAACACACTCAAGACTTCAAAAACTTCTATAAAAACCCAGCAAATTACACTATCAAACCAAGAATAACACTGCAACATTACGCGGTACATAAAAATGATAACAGCCTGAACTTCCTACAGATAATTCACGCTCCCGCTCCAACACATCACATTTTCTATACCCCTATCTCTGTCCCCCAACCGGGTCCCGATCGCAAAATGGCGATAACGAATATGAATGTAAATGAGTTTAAAAGGTGTACTTGAGCGTAGTAAGTTGGCGTTATCTCTGGCTAAACTCCAAGACTGGTGGGAAGCGTTTAGACACGGTTAGAATTAACTTCTGGATAGTACTTGGTATGCGGAGGAGGTACTGATTGGATGGCTCCTTTCAATTGGCTGTTTGACGTTGGTGGTTCGATTTTTGAATTAAAGTACTGCTTAGAAATTTCTTTAAATATTTTCTGGCCACCTTTACTTGAAATTGGTTCATCAAGCGTTCAACTACTGTGTAATTGCGTAAAGCGTACACACTTTCTTTTACAACCTGGATTATAATTAAAAAAACTCAGTCTGCTACACCGTTATAGAAAGCAATGAATGCTGTTGAAATGTCAAAATGAATGGTATTAGCATTGATTATGTGTTACTTAACTACCCCATAGACCTACCTCAGTCATGTTATTACCAACAATGCGACAACACCACAATACCTTGCAGCCCCTACCAAACTTATACTATTTCTAATCCTTAAGCCGTTTCTTGCCACACGCACTGGTTCAAATGTTTGTCTAAAACATACTCATAACAAAGCAGCTCCCATACACGAAGGTCAAAACCCCATATCCTTTGTAAAACCACAAAAAACAACCCTTACCAAAAACTTCTGGGCAACAATCCAACTCAGCTGTATAGATTAATCACATGAATAAAGGGTGACATTTTATAAAGACAACCCCTTTCACCCCTTCGTACCTGGCCAGGGGCGTAGGGTTGTGGGGTTCAGCCCGGAAATCCCGCGACCCGACATTACAACCCTAATGACTGGCAAGTTCCCGTTATGCATTCCGGGATCGACGCAATAATATGATACCGACTTGGGTTTTGGACAGTCATGGAAGTGTTAGCAGGTGTTTTTGGAGAAATTCTATCAACATCTATAAATTCTTCCGTTACTGAGCGAGCGACTAACAGACAACTTACAGCCGAAACTACTAGTCGTAGGAAGCTGAAATTTGGCATGTAGGTTCCTTGGAGAGTGTAGTAGAGCACAAAGAGAGGATTTCCCGAAATTTCTACGGGAACCGGATAAAACTGAATATATGCGATACTCTTGATTGACCACGTGACATTTTGGTGTTATTGCTGATCACTTTGTTTATGCTTCTAGGTCTAAAGCGATTGCAGAGTTTGTAATGAGAGATCCGGCGTGGGACCGACGGCTTTCCGAGGCACGGGGTGTCACAAAACTAATTTCTAAACTCCGGGCCGTACTAAAGAAAATCTAATGGAAAAACGCAATAATGTTTTTAGCCCGACCAGGGTGTTGAACCCACGGTGAGCGCTGGTGACCACGAGACCAACAATGTAGTAGGAAAAGCCTCCATACTAGCATTACACGGTATACCTGGTTTATTTACACACAAGCTTGCAGAGGTTGTAGCTATACTATATCCATAGTTTTCCAGCTATGTACTTATAAAAAGACTAAAGTATCATCTGAAAAGATCACCTACCCTCTAATCACGTGATAATAAGTGTTTGCAAGTGTGTCTACCCGTAATCGGGTTATATCAATCACACAGTGTTTGAGCATCCGAGCTGCACAGGCTAGCAACAGGCCCGTAGTGCTAATAATTGCCAATGCGCGCCACCAGGCTGTGGCCGTCTCAAATTGGCTAGTCTCTCTGACCCAGTGTGTGTGTTGGTATGTCTCAGAAATTATATTAATACTAACTTTTGCCAGCGACTTAGTACGCGCATATCCTGTTTTATTCCATTCCCGTGGTGATTTCGGAAATTCCTAGTGCTCCCCTACACTCCCCAAGGAACCTACATGCCAAATTTCAGCGTTCCACGACCAGTAGTTTCGGCTGAGCGTTGTCTGTCAGTCACTCACTCATTCAGTGACGGAATAATTTTATATATTAGGATTTGGATTTGTATCTGTGAACCAGGGAAATAAGTTATCCTAGCTACTTCCCACTACACTACACTATTATCTATGTACTAGTTGACCCACGCAACTTCGTTTGCGTCACAATGTTCATTACTGCTCCTCTCATATTGGCCTTAGCGTGATGATATATAGCCTATAGCCTTCCTCGACAAATGGGCTATCTAACACTGAAAGAATTTTTCAAATCTGACCAGTAGTTCCTGAGATTAGCGCGTTCAAGCAAACAAACAAACAAACATATAAACAAACAAACTCTTCAGCTTTATATATTAGTATAGAAGTATAGATTCAAAAGTTTATCTTCCACTGAATGGATTTGAATTAAACTTGACTGTAATATAGCGGCATATACATTAGAATAACACATATACTAACGTACATTAATTAAGAGAACTTAAAAAATAAATAAATAAATTAAGTTAAAAAAAATAAAATTGAAAAATTACATGTCGAATTAAAAAAATGACAAATGAACTACACTAAGTCAATCGCACACTTAAATGTCAAATATAGAAATTGAAATTCATTAAAATTAGAAATAGATAAACATAAAAAATTAAAACGTCAAACAAAAAATAATATTGCATTGATTAAAAAAATCATTCTATCATTTGTTTAAAAAGGACAGTTCATTATTTCCTTAATAATGTGTTTAGATTATCTGCAAATATGTCGGCATCGCCGCGTGGGGTGATGCGGGCGACATCGACAGCTAATTTAATTTATTTATAATTTATTTCCAAAACTTCAGTTGTAAATGTACAACTAAAGTTTTAGAAATAAATAAATAAATTCTATTTCTATTTAATAAATTAATTCTATATATACTAGTCCTAGTTCAGGGGTCGAGGTTCATCCGGTTACATGGATCAGAGTAAGGAAGCTAGTTAGTTTTTGTTTTAGTTGATTGAGATTAAACCAAGTCATGATGACAGCAATAACAGTTAAATAGAAGGCATCAAACTTTTATTAGAAAGAAGGGTTTCTTTCTAATAAAAGTTTAAGTATTCAAACCCTAACCTCTTCAAAGTCAGAGTAAACAGGCTCCTTCTGGGTACGCTCGCTCCATCGTAAACTTTGTCTCTATCAACCTAGACTAGAATCAAGAGCAAAACCCATCACGATTTTTTTATTTTATTTATTAAAAAAAAAAAAAAACAAAAGGCTGCGCATATTGTTGAAAACCCTAATTAAAAAAGTAGTTTATTTATTTATGTAAACTTAAGTACAAAGTGTACCTTGTACATAACGCTTTAAATAACTTACACAGGTTATTTAAAGCGTTATGTCTGCCTGTTTAAATCTATACCTTTTATCGTTCAGAAGAAACCGTTATGAATTTTCATGATTTTCAGAAAAATTCAGCACAACACACTGAGAAGAAAATGTAAAGAAAGTGAAGTAAAGTAATTACACGCACGTGCTTACATTAGAAACTCCGCGAAGTTCACATTACATACATAAGGTGCCAGATAATCTCTCAGCACCAAACTTTACTCCTACGTCATTCCTTATGACTGGTGACCTTGTGATTCTGGGGTAACACCTTTTATTACTTAGTGGCGTATTATACATAGGTCGTATTGCGTCTTAGGTATTATTTTCAACATTACAGTTCAACTAATGGCTTTTAAAACTGCCTCCACCAAGGATTGCAACAGTTCCTTCTGTATAAAACATATTTTGAGCTTAATTTTTAGTTACATCTACACTAACAGAGGAAAGATTTGTTTGTTTGTTTGAATTGAATGGGCTCCGAAACTACTGGACCGATTTGAAAAATTTCTTTTCTATTAGAATCTTACATTATCCTTGATGAACACAGGCTATAGAATATTTTCAAAAAAGTAAGGGATCCGTATAAAAACTTCGATAAAGTAATCCAAGGTGTGAAAAAAATACCAAAAATGATCTAACTAAACTTATTCATACGCACGATGACTATAGTCTTCCTAAGAGAAAGCACTTTTTTCAGTCTCACTGGTTCTTCCCCCTTTTTTGGATGAAAATCATCAAACGACTCCTCCCGATCTGGGCGGAGTGGAGGATTAATTTTGCAATAGGAATGGCAGGGAGTGTCAGACTCTTGCTGACTAAAACCCAACCATGTTTCATATTCCCTTTGCGTCCTAGGCCGCGGAAACTCTTTTAAATAATCCTGCAACCATAGAAGTTAACAGTACCCATGAAAACAGAAACAAGAAGATACATTAAAATGTATTATTTGAAATAAATAAGGGAGGATCAAACAGTACTGGTCCATCACATACAACTGTTAGAGACGGAACCTTAACGCAACTACACGCGCCACTGAAGTGTAAATCTGTCAGTACTCCACACTCATTAAACAGGCTTCGATGTGCCAACGACGCCCTAAAACCAGCTTAAAAAGTTAAACAACACCACTTTGAGAGAGCCCTTTAAATATGCGCTGAATTTGGAAGTGGGCGCGTAAGCCAACTGTTTAGAATGTACGAAGTTTAATGGAAAACCGTTGCGCTAAGGGAATATTAAGGGGATAATGGGCTGGTTGACGTCAAGGCCTCTTATCTGGGGATGTTAGGGCTAATCGGTTAAGTTCCTGTTTCTAGGAGAGTGGATTGGGCTTGGAACCTTGTTTATATGGCCGTAAAGTTGGTCATGTACACGCAAAGGTGTGCCTGGGGCTGGCAGTTATACCCTCACTGTTAAGGCTTAGTATTCTCTGAAGTTCTGTAACAACACAATCAGATCTATGCCAATACTAATGAGTTGTGATTATTAGAATGCTACTTTAATTGAGTACTGAGTTTCCGGGCAGTACTCTCTCAATGGCATTGCTGCCATCGCAGGTAGAACCTGGATGAGGCTGCCTGGATTGGCACAAGAGAGGCCTATTCTCAGCAGTGGGCGAAGTCGAGCTGTGGATGATGATGATCATGACTATCTCAAAAACTTGTTCCTTCAAAAATGTCCAAATATCATTCTTAGAGCTCACCTGCATAATCAAAGGTGATGTCTTGTACAAATTTTCATGCTCCTAGTCCCAGTAGTTTTGGCTGTGTGTTGATATGTCAGTCAGTCAGCTCTCTTTTTGTATTATAGATAGATAGCATAGCCATGATAAGACCGTTTTTTCCATCTATGAAAAATATATGAAACACATTCATACTTCAACAAAGTGAACCTCATACAGTTTTAATGATGAACTAGAAACAAAGTGCTCTACTGACGTAACTAAAGGATCGATCGTCTGCAAATAAACCAGTTCACACCAGTTCGTACCAGGGTGTCAGGAAACTCGCAGAACTTTCTGTTAAACGCGAATAATGTTATTTTTGTTCTGAAAGTTATGGGTCATTTACATGAGGAGGATATCTCGACAAATGACGAAATTTTGCATTTAAATCTTGAAGTTTTGGTGCAAACTAGCTCTAAACCTAGTTGGTGCCGTCCGAGTCCGGTACGGAACCAACTAGATACACAAACATTAAAAAAGGAACGTTCAAAACTGCTTTTCATTCAAATAGAAAAAGATTGAAAGGAAACCTGAGAAAATCCTTTTGATCGATATAAAAAAAACAGATCCCACGTCATATGAGTAACATTTTTTTGCAAGAAACAAATAAACTTCTAGGTTACAAAGCACTTCCAACATGTCAGTTAAGAATCGATAGTTCGGAATAAACTAGTTCACACCAGTTTATAGGGTTGTCAAGAAACTTAGCGAGGACTTTCCTTTGTCTCCATTTCTTCTAAACTCCAATATGTCAAATGTGAAAGTTTTCTAAGAGTTTATTGAGGACTTGCTTGACTTGAATATATTATTCATACTGTATATGAGACGCAAGTTTTAAGTGAGTTATTTATTGAAGCGAAATATATCACAAAGATAATTTTTTTCTTGAAATTTCGAAATACAGGCAGTTTATTACAAGTCTTGGGTTGTTTGTGAATATCTGATTAAACTTTTTCTAAGAAAATTATATGTCTAGTATTTTTCTGATTTGTTACTTGATGGAACATGACAAGCCAATTAGGCATGACTCAAGACTAATCCAGGTAATGTTATAAGAAAAATATGAAGGCTTTGCGCAGAAAAAAAACTCGAGCAAGGCACAGCATATTTTTCATCTTTGGCATAAAAACGATAGAAAAACAGTGTCCAGGAAGTGTGCTCTTATTTTTAATTCTTTATCCGTTTGACTTTTACAGCCATATTACTTTTTTAACGAAACACAAATGGTTATCTGTCCTATCAGAATGTTCTGCAGTCCAATTTAAATCCCCAACGAGATCAAATGAAAACGTTTCGAGCGTCATTCGATTGGTTCCAGTGAGGTGGCACCGTGTTAGACCAGGCAGACTTGACCTACCACACTGGCCAACGTTTCCTTCATGTGGTTCATTTGTGGATAGAAGTCGGGGGAAGGGCAGGTCAAGTAAGGTTGGTAGTTATATTGGGTCAGCCGCTGTGTTCCGTGCATGTAACTATGGTGTGGTTTAAGTTATAGGAGGTATAGAGCTATAGACAGCCATTGATTTGGCAACGTAGTGATTGCTAGGCCTTACGTAAGTATACATAGAAGCTGAAGAACACTGAAATAAAAATCTTCCGCCTCCAGCCTTTTAGCCTAAATATTTTCACTGTATTATACGTTGACAAAGGAGAACTATCACTTATCTTGGTTCAAAATATAATGACTAACATTGGCTTAGAATTCGTTAATACTGAGAACACTCATCTGCCTAGCCTTTTCCCAATTATATTGGGGTCGGCTTCCAGTCAAACCGGATTTAGCTGAATACCAGTATTTTACGCGGAGCGGCTGCCTACTGCTCCACAACCCAGTAGCTGGGTAGTACGGTACTACTTCATGACAAGACTGGAGTCAGATTAACTGGCTTCTGACTATCCGTAACGACTGTCAAAGATCTACAAATGACAGCCGGGACCAACGGCTTAACGTGCTTTCCGAGGCACGGAGGAAACTCGCTATGTTAAGATGGTCACCCATCCACAGATCTACCTTGGCAAGCGTTGAAGATCGACCCGTGCGGCTGTTATTATCTAGCCACGAGTTAATACTGAGAACACTGAACCGCATAAAATAGGTAACAGTGAAGTGGCCTTTATCCAAAAGCGACTGGATAAAGGCTTAAATATTAATGAAGATAAGCAAGTGGAACTTGAAGTAGAAGCTAAAGCTACTGACAATGACACCACTCAAGATGCCTCACATAATTAATGAACCGAACTTAATATTCTAAGACTTTATACAGTACATTACAGAATGGAACAGAGTAATTAGAAAAAACCTATAAATAACTCAAGAAATGGAAACTTGGAAAAGAATAATGGATGGCAGAGATGAATGAAGACAAATCGTGGAAAAAGTGCAAAGTTAAGAAACTAATGCAAACAGTCATCAAGTTTTCACTGTGAAATAATATGCAAATGAAAGAGAAAATCAACAAGAATAACATACCGAGTATCATTTGCCATTGATATTCTAAAATCGAAAAGGAATGTAATCAAAGCATTGCTAATGCTTCATCCATCCATTATAAACATTTCAGAAACAGATAAGTATTCGGTATTAAATTAGGTTAAACCGAGATGGGTTAATCTATTTTCAGATTATGATGATCTTTTCATATTCCTAGAGGTTCCCGCGATGAGAGACTATTTGAATACTGGGAAGCCTTTTCAGGAGTACACTTAGCTACACTTCATCTGCCTAGCCTTTTCCCGACTATATTGGGGTCGGCTTCCAGTCAAGCCGGATTTAGCTGAATACCAGTATTTAACGCGGAGCGGCTGCCTACCAGACCTCCACAACCCATTAACTGGGTAACACGGTACTTCATGGCAAGACTGGAGTCAGATTTACTGGTTTCTGACCATCCGTAACGCCTGCCAAAGATCTACAAATGATAGCCGGGACCAACGGCTTAACGTGTATTCCGAGGCACGGAGGAAACTCGGTATGTTAAGATGGTCACCCATCCACAGACCAACCTAAGCAAGCGTTGCTTAACCTTGAAGATCGACCCGTGCAGCTGTTATTATTTAGCCACGAGCTCCTCAAAGAAGGCCTAATTCGGGTTAATGACTAGTGCCATAATGGCCACACATACAATAACTTGTCGCTTATCGTCGTTAGCCTAAACCCAGGTTTACTCTCCGGCCAAATTATATAGTCCCTCGTTAGAGCTGCCACTGACCTACATGAGTGTAAACAGAATCGGAATGTGCAATTGAATCAGGTCGCCCTGTCGACTAACTTGTGTTTCCTATTTATTTGCTACAAACAATTGACAAGTTGCCGGAGCAGACCCTTGGAAACTAAACCCTTAGCTGAATTGAAATCTATGGCTTTAACTATAAGGTATTTTTTACCCTGATCTGGATTTCCTTGGCTAATGTTTGCAGCCTACTGGGTTATTTACTAAAGTTTGCATTGCTATTTTCGTTTGTGGATGGCATTGAAAATAATTGTTTGTATAAGCATGCATAACTGAGTAGTAGGGTTAGGCTTGTCCAAATGCTCATTAACTTTGAGCCCTCGGGGTGATTTCGGTCAAAGGCCATCAAATTACAGCAGCACGGTTCCAATTATACGTCAATGTATAATACTGTTTCAGTGTTGTACAAAGCCTCAACTTATAATGAGCAGGAGCAATATTAGAATACACTAGTAAAATGTTATTATTGGTGTTAAGCCTGTTTAATTGACTTTACAGCTTTGTTCAATATCACGCCTAAATAGCTAAACTTATTTTGATGAATCCCGGTAAAGAAGTAAAGAACTAGATGACTGTATGTTCTTGTATGTATTATTTAACCCTGTAGACGGACATGATAGGCTACATTTTTGGGAAAATCTTAACGCAAGCGAAATTGCGGTCGAAAGCTAGTAGCAAATAAAAAGCCTACGACAGCTCCTTATGATATAGTAACTCTTTTATCCTCTGAGAGTATCATGGCGACGAACAAATGAGGAAAGCCTTCTCTTGCACGCCTTGGGGCACTTCAACTAAGTTTAGGGGTCACCTAACTTTCGTCACTTACACCTTTTTGTTTCTTGTTCTAGTAAGTACTTTATGAATAAACTTATACTGGAATGGCTTTGGTAACTTAATACATTTAATGAAGGCTGATATTGAGAAAGGATTGATTGATCATTTGAAGATACGTTTTACTTTTATTTGAAATCTAGTCGCGATCAAAAATAATTGCAGGCCATAGTTCCTTTGCGTACATCAGTTGTAACACAAGTAAAGTAGTGAGTGTATTCAGATGATCATAAGAGCAGTGGTGGCACGGTGGTAATGGCTGCGACTTACGAGTTGTAGGCCGTAGGTTCGAACCCAGGCAGGCGCTTTACTTTGTGTAAATTATTTTGTCACCACTGCTCTCAAAACGGTGAAGGAAAACATCGTGAGGAAACCGGCATGTCCTAGAACCAAAAATTCGAAGACATGTGACATCTACCAACACGCACTGGGCCCGCGTAGTGTATTACGGCCCACTCCCTCTCACCGAGAGGAGACCTGTGTCCCAGCAGTGGGAACATTATAGGCTGATTATGCTTATGCAGCAGATGATCACAAGCTAACGTTTGAAAACTAGAAAGCAAAATATTCACAAAGCGCTATTTGTCCATGAACATCCAAACCAATATCTTTCTCCCCATTCATCTCTGCTCCAGCGTCTTCCAATACTTCCTTATATTCAACTTTAATAACAATCAATTCATGTTTGCCGTGGCATCTGTTTTATTTTGCATGTCCCGTTCCGGATCCCGCAGGTCGGGCTCCCCGATTGGCTGACGGAGTAACATTACTCATACATGTACCTATACTGTGCCTCCGATATCTTCACGCTCGGCTGAACAGGTTCAAAATACATTTTTATTCAGTAAAAGCTTTGTACGAATATTTTTTATACAGTCCAGCGTTTTAATTGGCTTAAAAGCTGGTCGGTGCGTTTGGGGTGCCTGTAGATATGTTTTTCGTTAAAGAGTGTTCGTTTATTTGTTATGCGTGAGTTATAAAAGCGTCGTGAGTGAGGGTGGGTAATTTGGGGTCGTCAATTAAGTATGCATGGGTAGCAATTGCATTATTAAAAGCACTCTGCAGTTCTGCTAATGTAAAAGCGCAAACATGTTAAGAGAGAATTTTGCAGTTGCTAAATTCAAATCTCAAATCGTTTACTGCAATCCGTAATATACACATGCAGTTGGTAATACAAATAAATAGAAACAATTATGGACCCCGTCGGGCACAGCAAAACATTAAATAATTGGGAGAGAGGAAGAGCGCTTTAAATATTTGTTCTTGTAAAATAAATGTTTATTATTTCCTGTCCAACTTGTACCTGTTACTAAAAAAAATATGCATATTATCTTCATATCTATTTTTGGGGTACATTACATTTTTAGTTGTTTTATTGTTTGTTCCCTTGCATTTTCATTTATTTTTAGATGAATAATTGGTATATTTGTTAATTTAATATTGGATTTAATAATTAGAATAGTGTTTTATTTATTTATTGTTACTAAGCGAAGAGAATGTCATTTATTTATAATAGAATTACATAGAAATTGTTTCACGCTTACAGCTACATGACGATTTGACGAATTTTCATTCGAATCTTATGTGTCACTTACGAGTAAACGATACAAAAAACCATTTCCCAAAACAGAACACACAGACCGCATTCAACTTTGCTCGGAACAACCAGACATTTACACCATACGGTGCGCAAGTAACGACAACAACCATAAAATCGTTACCTAATAACCGCTTAAAGCAGAAAAACAAAGCGCTGTTCATTAGGCAGAGGTGTACGAATATAAAAAGTCCCGCTGCTGGTCGTTCAGACAAAATAGCGAGCGTTCGGGCCCGCAGTTAGGCTCAGTAATTGCCCCCTCACGACAATTAGCCCTCGTAACGTCTTCGTGACGGCTCAAAAATACATTTTTAGCGTTATCAGAGACTATTTGGACTTGTTTATGGTACATAACCGGTGGTGAGTGATGTGTTGAGTGTGGGGCGAGGGATTTATAGCTGAGAGAAGCTGGAGTATCGTTTAACTTTGGTGTTGTAAATTTAGAAAATAAAATTGGGATAGCGTGGACTAGATGAAGGTGGGGAAAGATATGTCCAGCTTGATGATATCTAACTATTTGCACTCGTTTAGAAGTTAATGATTCTTTCAGTTTGTAATTATGGTATTTGGTCATGTGATCAGAGACCGTACAGTATCAATAGTTTTTAATAAATGCCATATTTTTTGAAGTGAAAACTTCTTTAGCGGCGTTGTGCACTTTTTCTGTGATGGGTAAAAAAATTTAAACTTGCGTCAGGACACGTGACCCTGGTCGAAAATTCGTAAGACTTCACGTGTCCTGCAAACTTCTTTAGCAGCGTTGTGCAATTTTTTGTGACGGGTAAAAAATGTTAACCTCGCGTCAGGACACATGACTTGGTCGAAAATTCGTAAGACGGAGGGAGAGAAGCACGTATTCAAGTTTTCACTTCTGCCAGGACTCCCGGAGCGCAACCCGTTGTTTTATACATCTAACAATTCATTTTGCATCAACTCCCTGTCAATCAAAACATTTGTACTAAAAAAATATTAATTTTTACTGCCAAAAGCCATCATTCCAAATTCATGTAAACCTAAAATCTGCATTTGAAAACAAATGTTAACAGGAGATTTGCATTTTTGCGGATGATATTCGGTTGAACTGCAAATCGCGGATGATCGGGTGGCTTTGGATAATCATTTGCTCCCGGCGTCGGGAATTGTGCAGCGTCGGTTGTGAACGAATCAACTATTCCTGTCGATTTGATGGCTTTTGATGGGCTTTCCATGTCCGATATCTGTCTTTGTAGAGATAATTATTTTGGTGCTGATGCATTGTCTAACAATAGATGCTAAGTTTCGTTAAGCGTGCGGTACTCGATTTAAATGCTAAGTTGGCTGTGTGTTATTAAGGCCGCCTTAACGAAAGTTAGGTGAGGTTGTATTTAGGCTTTGACCTTAGTTAGGTTAAGTGTTGTATAAGGCTTTGAGTTAAGTTAGGTTTAGTGTTTTTGAGACTTTATATGTTCATCATCATATGCCTAGCCTTTTCCCGACTATATTGGGGTCGGCTTCCAGTCAAGCCGGATTTAGCTGAATTCCAGTATTTTACGAGGAGCGGCTGCCTACTAGACCTCCACAACCCATTAACTGGGTAACACGGTACTTCATGGCAAGACTGGACTCTGGAGTCAGATTTTTACTGGCTTCTGACTATCCGTAACGACTGCCAAAGATCTACAAATGACAGCCGGGACCAACGGCTTAACGTGCTTTCCGAGGCACGGAGGAAATTCGGTATGTTAAGATGGTTACCCATCCACAGACCAACCTTGACCAGCGTTGCTTAACCCTGAAGGTCGACCCGTGCGGCTGTTATTATTTAACCAATTGAGGCTTTATTTGTTAGACCAAGCTAAATAGCAGAAAAGCGAGTAATTAAGAGATAATTCAAACGAGGAGGAAACAAAGAGATTCTATTCAAATATCAAGATATCACAGACTGTTAGGATACATGTTAATACATGCTCTTTGAACCCGTTTTCAACACGAGTTTCACGTCACAAACCCTGGTAAGCAAAATGATTTATTTATAATTTACGACGCTCAATTTAACAGTACACTGATACCGTTTACGAAACAAGAGGCACGTGGTTCCGACAGCCGAGCAAGGTATTAAATTAATTTCCAAAGTGATTTACGAATGAATATTGCCAATTAATTCAGTGTCCAGGAGTTTTCAATTAATAACTTCAGATTATATTGTTGCCCTTGTTCCCAGTTTGTTAGTTCTGATTTGTGTCATCTTAGATATGTATTGTGTATTTTAGGACATTGTTTAAAACTTTGTAATGTTTGACTTGAAACCGTTTTCATGTTCTTGTATTTTGCAAAATTATCCTTCGAAGTTCGCTGACTCTTTGAAAGACGGCAGAAAAGTACATGAAAACAATTCTATTCAGCTCGCTGTCGGGACGTCCGAGCAAGAAAAGACTAACGGAAGAGTCACAATAATAATAAACGTGTCGAAGCTCCGGGCCTGTCCGGTCGGAGTGGCGCCCAGCGTGGGCCACTTTATTTGTAGCATTAGATAATACTTATAATTGGTCATTTCAGTCTCTCCTGCGGTGAAATGACAAAACTTCAAAGTTTAAAAAGTCATTATGTATTTTGCCGTTCAAAATTGTTTCAAATGGAAAATAAAGAAGATAGATTTGTCGGGCTGCGTGATCACGCAGGACTATTTGAGAGATCACTAACAAGGGATCTCGGTTCATTTAACGTTTCGACTCAACTCGTCGACGCATGATGCGTGCTTGATTTCACGTACCCTTTGGCAATATGTTTCTGGGTCACGTAACTTTTAAAACATCAAAATACAGCAACACAGTTATCAATATTTCACAAAATTACTGAAAATGTGCCTCTCTGAATGCAGATTTAGTAACGGCCATAAAATTTCCCTTTTTGTCAGCGGAATTAGACGTCGTAAGCCGTTGCGGAATATAGCAAGGCTTGGGTAGCATTTGGGCCCAATAGCCCGGGAAATGGCTGGTCGGCCCCTGGCTAGCACGACCCAAATTAGGTCAAGACGTGGCGTTGCGACGCGTTTACAGAATTATGCTGAATTTGATTCGATTTTTACTCCGACAATTGAATTGCCGAAACATCGATTGATTCAAAAAATGCTGGCTTCAAAAGCTAATTAAGTTTGACTGCCAAGGGCGGGTATATTATGAAATAACATTAAAAGATACGGCAACGCAATAAAATATTATTAAGAGCGTCGTTAAAGGATACAATTCTATTTGGAAACCCGTCTCCAGAGGATGCCGGGCGACCGGAAAAATAATTTATTCTACCTTCAACGGAGAAAATTAAAATTGAAGAATTTCTTGTTCTGCAATATTTGTTTGTTATGACTTTGATATACATTCTTGTAGTACTTATGGTGTCTATAAATTATTAGCAATAGACAATATTTTGATATGAGTAAAACTCATTCATTCATTGTTTTCAAAGGTGTTCGATTTTTATGTATCATCACTACACTATAATACAAAGTCCTCCGCCCCGTCTGTCTGTCTGTTCGTGATAAATTCAAAAACTACTGCACCGATTTTCATATTGTTTTCACCAATGGATAGATTGGTTCTTAAGGAAGGTTTTAGTAAATTGTGTAGAAAAAAATAGGGATCCTTTAGAAAATTGCGGCTCAGACGAAGTCGCGGGCGAAGTGCTAGTGTTTTATAAATGCTGTATTGAAATTCTCCTGAATTCTGTATTTTCCTGCAATATTTGGAAAAGGCGGAAAAGTATGTATTTGTGCAATCGCCTGCTATTATAAATTGTGCACTTTCATATACAGAAATTGGAAAGAGTCCAGATGCGGTTAAAATATGAAAGAGCCAAACTAGCTTGGTTGAGAAAAAACATTTGGGAATATTCGCTTAAATACTGTGAAGATAATAAAGTTTTAGATATTAGTATGCCTTATGTATGCTGAATTGAAACTTAGTTTTTACAACGTTACTAATTAACGAATAAGTAAATCCCCGATTTCTGCGATTGAGATTTTGAAGTTATTTTTCAAACTACTTTCGTTTTGGATTTGACACGTTCAGAGACTTACACCTCTTATACTTTGCAGAAGCTCTTAAAAGTTGTCTCATTTAGATCATCTGCCTAGCTTTTTCCCAACTACATTGGGGTCGGCTTCCAGTCAAACCGGATTCAGCTGAATACCAGTGTTTTACGTGGAGCGGCTGCCTACCAGACCTCCGCAACCCATTAACTAGGTAACACGGTACTTCATGGCAAGACTGCAGTCACATTTACTGGCTTCTGACAATCCGTAACGACTGCCAAAGATCTACAAATGACAACCGGGACCAACGGCTTAGTGTGCTTTCTGAGGCACGGAGGAAACTCGTTATGTCACCCATCCACAGACCAACCTTGGCAAGCGTTGCTTAACCTTCAAGATCGACCCGTGTGGCTGTTATTATTTAGCCACGAGCTCCTCCAGATAGTAAAAATTGTCAAAAATGAGACAAATTAAAAACTAGTCTTTTACATTTCTAGTCAAATAAAAAGCTAGAGTCAATACGCTATGCCTTTAAAAGATTAATCATTCAAGAACACCTGTATCCCACAGACGCAGCTGTAAAAAAATTAACAAAGCTTTTCTTTTAATTTTTACTAAAGTCCTTCCAACCAATATAATTAGCGAAATACCAAATCCAACTTTCTAAAACAGAATGGGAAATGAATTAGACACGCCCTTTTCAACGAAAGTTTTCCTTTAAATATATTTTCATTTTAAGGATTAATTAATAACGTTTTCTTTCTTAAATGTCTGTTTTGAAAGCGTTTAATTTTTTCTTCTTCTATAATTTTTCCGACGCTGGCCGTCAGGGAGGGTGTATACAATGAATTATGATGCAATCTTTTAGTCGTAAATCAGGAACGGTACGCTTCCACTGTATGGCTCGGAACAACGTTACTGTGAAACAATCGCGCGCGTTTTTTTGTATTTCGTGTTATGGTTAGCTTCAGGGTTTAAGAATTTCTTTTATTAAATTTATTTCGAAAGAATATTGCTTTTTTAGGGTTCCGTACCGAAAGGGTAACTAACCAACATACTAAGCCACCGCTATCAGTCCATCTATCCGTCGGTCCGTCTGTCTGTCAGCGGGCTATAGCTCAATGACCGTAATAGGAAGACAGTTGAAATTTTCATAGAATGTATATTTCTATTGCCACTATAACAAAAAAATATTAAAGCAAACTAAATTCAGAAGAAACGTGTTTTTTTCGGTTTGTGGTACGGAACCTTTCGTCTGAGAGTCCGACTCGCACTTGGCCGGTTTTTTGGGAACGGGTTAATTTTTCAAAAGTTTAACATAATACTTAAACTCATCAAGGGAACATCAAGCACAATTATTACACAAAAGCCACAAAACATCAATTAAACGATTGACGATATCGAGAGGCATAATCCATGAACCTATTACTCATAATTACTGAACATTAATCTTATAGATTTGGGGCTAAACCGCGCTATCTGTCAACCTGAACTTATGTATTCCGGCGATGGCATTAGTCTGTAATGGCATCTATTTTGACACATTGCATAAATTATTGCAACACTATGGCTTGTCGGTAATACGTCAAATGTATTGTCAGAGATATACGGAGGCTGGATTGAATTTGCATTATTTGTTCGCCGTCTCTCTATTTCATAGACAATGGGTTAGGGATTTGGTCTTTTGGGTTGGTTTAAATAGCAACTTGAGTTTTAAATTGATTTTATTTTAGCTTCACCTAGAAAGCAGTCTAGAGATTCAGAGCAGATTGGAGACGTGGTAGCAAAGACTGGAGAGTGTTGGCCTGAAATTTGAGCAGAACCAAAACAGAATATAATACCTGTTAATACCTGTAATAGAATACCTGTTCTGCGATTTCCCGAGATGTAACGCACCGGATCAACTCAGGATAGATGAAATGGCGACAGGTCATTGGAACAACTTGGGTCCCACCGATGCGAATAGCGTGACGGCTGATTGGACAGAACGGAAGAACAAAACGTGCTGCACCGACCCCGAGAAGTAACATGGGATAAGGTCAGGAAGATGGTGAATTGTAGCTTCACTGTCGTTTAATTTACTCTACAGAAAGTAGACATCATTCTTGGATATTATCAAATACCTGGTTCATTACAACTAGTTTGATTATAGTCAATTAACCGGTGTAGCGGTGATGGTAATTAAAATAGTATAGATTCAGATCAAAATGATAACAAAATTACAAGTATTAGTTTACCGGCCTTCCTCTCCTCGGTCCACAGTACTGATACATTAACCAGGAATATTCTTTCATCCTCACTGGTTAATTTTGAGGTACCGTGTTTGACCGATGCGTTGAATGCTTGGAAAATGGCTTGTCCCAACATGGATTTGCCCGACAACCTGACCTCTCAGAGACGATGGGATGAGCCGCTCTGCAGTATTATACGGAATTACTTGATTCATACATCATCGAATACTGCTGAGCGCGCGCGTCTGTTAGCTGTGGGAGAGTGGGAGTCGGGTTTGTGGCTTCAAGCACTCCCGTCATCCACCATAGGTACTATGATGGATGACGCATCGTTTCGGATCGCGGTCTGTCTCCGCTTAGGCGCACCTTGTGTTGCTCCGCATCGGTGTCACTGCGGAGTACCTGTCGACAGTCTCGGACACCATGGCCTTTCCTGCTGCAAGAGCGCAGGCCGGATAGCACGACACGCTAGCATTAATGATATTATTCGTCGAGCTCTTGTCACCGCCGGCGTACCTGCAGTATTAGAACCTAGTGGCTTGGTACGTGACGATGGAAAGAGACCAGATGGTATGACGTTGGTGCCGTGGAAGGTGGGTAGGCCTCTGGTGTGGGACGCAACATGTGTTGACACCCTTGCGCCATCACATGTTCCAAGTACGGCAAGCTGTGCCGGCGCTGCTGCTGCGGCTGCTGAGGCCCTCAAGCGGCGCAAATACTGTAACCTTATTGGTAATTACAGTTTTGAGCCGTTTGGGGTCGAAACGCTAGGGTCATGGGGTCCGAGTGCGCGTCTCCTTTTTAAGGACATTTCTCGCCGACTGGTCGACACTTTGCGTGACCAGAGGGCTGGCTCGTTCTTTGCTCAAAGAGTTAGCATTGCCATTCAACGTGGCAATGCTGCCAGTCTTCTGGGCACGTTTCCGGATGACAGCGATGCGGAGGAATTTTTCGACGCCTGATCGTATTTGGTTTTGTATATTCATAATGTATGTAGTTATTTTTATTAGTTAAAAAAATAATTAAACAAAATGGGGGTACCACAAGGCTCTAAAAAAGAAAAAAAATGATAACAAGTTATGAAAAGACAGTACATCGAAAGCATCTACTTGCTTTAACTTTAATAAACATAAATTTTGCGTATGTTGACGACCCGATCGTCACATTCATTTCAGGCGTTAGTTTTTCTGTAGTCAATCTATGAGTTCAGATCATGTGTTGTTGTTTTATGAAACTTTTTACCTGTAACATAAATCTTACTTAAATAATCCAAAACAATTTAGTAATACGTATACACGTTCTACAGTCTTCAGGTATCGAGGATTTCTTTTTACCAGAAAGGATTTGAAATTACAAATCCAAAGCACATTGAATTAGTTTGAATGAGGCGCAAGTACTGATTTCCTAAGATATATACTGATACCTATTAAAGGCAGCCTCGTGCCTCGACCATCTCCCAAGAGATTTTGAAGCTTAAGTGAAACGAATTTGACTGAGTAAAAAGCCTTCAATTTTATCACGTAATTGTAAGATTGGGAGGGGAGGCAGTCGGTGAAGAAGATTCCGGATTTAGAAGCCCTCTTTATGTGCAGTCAGTGTATTTGATTTTTTTAATGACATATTTGAAGGTGCTTTGATGAAATTACATTGGTTGTTAAAGGAATTTATGGTATTCATTCAAGTCAAGTCGGCTCTTCTGCCAAAGGAAATAAAATCATTTGGAGAAATACATTACGTCCTATTTTCTATACAGCATGCAGGTAACAATGGCTATTAAGAATTTGAAAGGCCCTCAAAGTTAGGGGTAAACCATTCCATCGATAATGATGTCCAAGGGAACTATATAAAGGAACAACTGCGAAATAAGCTTCGTAGGCTTTTATTAAACTGGGTAGCTCGAGTCAACCTGGTTCGTACACGTTCCTCCCAACCTTTTCCTTAAAGATGAAACCAGTTCCAATTTATTTTTAAAATACACGAAACACCTAATTAAGTTATTCAAATGAAAGCTACTGGTAAAATACTTTTTAAATGAAATTCTGAGATGGTCTTGATATTTAAAGATTTTAATTACTCCATTCCTTTGAAAAAAGGATCCGTTTGATCGAAGTAGAACGTTGAGTTACCTGAAACAAATCAGAATTACGAAATTAGTTTAATTGAAACAGAAAACGTAATAAATAAACTTTAGGATTTCGTTGCTTTTGCTTTAGAATTTACTTTAGTTATTATTTTACTTAACAGTAAAATATTTCGTATATTTTACTGTTAAGTAAAATAATAACTACTGATCCAATATCGAATTCGTTTTCGTATAGAGAGCTACAATTTAGCCGAGAGCCATGGGAAACTTTTATCACGTACAAATTCATGTTTCCTATGACATGGAAATGAAATTGCAAAAGCTACTTTATAAAAACCGGCCAAGTGCGATTCGGACTCGCACACGAAGGGTTCCTTACCATAAACCTTAATTTTTATTATTTGTTGTTATATATTAATTCACAATCTGTGAAAATTTCAACTGTCTACCTATTACGGTTCCTGAGATACAGCCCGCTGACAGACAGACGGACGGACAGTAGAGGCTTAGTAATAGGTTTCCGTTGGATAAACTTTGGGTACGGAAACCTTAAAAGAAAAATGAAAAACAACAACTGAATCATGCAATGTAGTTGATTAGGAATAGACGAACATAATCTATACATATAATAAAATCGTAGACCAACCGTGTCTGTACATTGAATATTTTTGCACAAAAATTACATAGAAAAGTTAGGAAAAAGATACCAAACACAAATATGCTATTTTTTAAATTTTTGTCTGTTTGTCTGTTTATCTGTTTGTCTGTTTGTCTGTGCGTTTGAGGGAGCATCACGCATAAACTACAGATTGGGTTACAAATCTAGGTACTTAAAAATATTAAGTGATGACCCGAGTAACATTTAGCGTTTATTTCATCAAAATCGACCCACAAAATAAAAAGATATTGAATTTTTAAGTTTAGGAAGAAACTTCATCGAGCGCTAAAATAGGCAGTTCCATTGAGACTCCAGAGACTTGCAATGCCATCTATTGAGAATAATAGTAGTATCAAATGTGTGAAACGAACTTCAAAACATATTGTTGAGTTATTTGATAAACTCTTAATATTATGTAGCAAGCAAAAGAAAAGTGAATATGTTATTATCATAATATTATTATTTATCGTAACACATGTGGGCTCCTAAGTTCAAGCCCATTTTTGACAGTTTAACTACATTGTCGATAGATGGCGACGTACTGATGACGCGTTTTTCTGAATCGCGGTGTTAAGATTCTCCTCAGGAATATGACTTCAGCCCATGGGCATTAGCTTTTCTTTCGAATTTGACTGAATTTGTTATCCCACGGGTCGATCAAGGTTAAGCTACGCTTGCCGAGGTTGGTCTGATGGATGGGTGACCATTTAAATTTAAGCATTCTGTTTCTGAGACTCCGAAATTTTAGGCGTGCCTTGAATATAACAGTGAATGAACCGGTCACACGGGTCGATCTTCAAGGTTAAGCAACACTTGCCGAGGTCGGTCTTAGGATGGGTGACCATTTTAACATACACACAGGTCGATTGACACTCGAATATAATTATGTGGATGGATGGAGAAGGAGAGGAAGGCCGAAGAAAAGATGGATGGATTGTGTGAGGAGCGATATGAAAGAGAATATGGGAGTGAGTGATAGCGTGATAGCTAATAGGACAGAATGGAAGAAAAAACATGGGATAAGTGCAGGAAGATGATGATGACGGGTCCATCAACCCGTGTGACTGTTATAACTTAGCTACGAGCTCCTCATTCAATCAGTCTCCTCATTCAGTACCTACTAAATATCTTTAAAAAAACCGATTATACCTACACAATAAATAGATTCTATGAAACCGGTTAAACTGTAATTGTAATACATAAAATACGCCTCTACTGAGTGATTGCCTGAAATGCCTTGCCAGACAACGCACCGCCGAAACTACTGGTCGTAGAACGCTGATATTTGGCATGTAGGTTCCTTAGGGAGTGAAGGCGAGAACTAAGAGAGAATTTCCCGATATTCCTACAGGAATGGGAAAAAACGGTATATGCGCGTACGAAGTCGCGGGCAAAAGCTAGTAAGATAAATAAAATCAAAGAAAATTTCAGGAATGTTAATATACTAAACAATTGTTTTGATAAGACAGTCGATTGCTCTCCATTCATTATTTCGCATCAATCAACATCGCCACGCCTAGACATTTCATACGACATTTCCAATTCCATTTCAGTCGTCCAATTTTAGTGCCATTACTGAAATAGATGCTCGTCATAACTGTCGAGCGAGAAGCTTACCAAGAGAAACAAATTACGCCTAATGAGAATAATCCCGGGCCCATCGTGTTAAACGAACCAGAAAAGGACGCCATAGCGAAACGAGACGAATCTTGTCTTCGCAATGACAATCATTCCTCAGATGCAGGTAATTGAATGCGAAACGGAGAGATTCGTGCGAATGCAAATGAGGTATTGTTTGAAGAATTAGCAGATTAGAGGATTTCGTACAAGTCAAGGAACTGTTTTTGGGTGCAGCCGCTATTAAAAATGCTGTGGAAAAAAAAAATAGGGCAGATTAAAAGCGTTTTATTTAATACAAAGTAAACGAACAAAAAGTTGTGTTAAACTCACATGAAACGATGACAGGCATTTCAACGGAAGGGCAAACGGCAGAGAAAACCGGCCCCACGTTGTGCGCCGTAACAACTACTTTGAATTGACTATGCTTCCTCGCCTTTCCATTCCGACTTCCAACTTCACAAACAATAAAAGAGACGCCAAAAACTTCGGAATACAATTCCCGTCGGAATTTACTTTGGGACTTTTATGAAGATGATTTTTTTAACGGCCCAAGCCTTCAGGTGATGTGGAACTTTGTTGTTCTAAATTTATTTTCCAGATAAGAACAAAACTCCATATTTCTTTGTTTTTGTTTCAGTTCTTACATAATGGTCTTTTGTGGGAATGTTTTTACATTTATAAAAACAACCAATCAGACCGATGATTTCGTACTCTTTCTGGAATTACACTTTTTCCGTTAGCGTTTCCATATTTTTAAAAGCTCCAACTCCACCGTTTCTACCTTCCCGCTAAACCATTCGAAATGTATTCGTAATTCCACAAATTGAATTTTTTTAATAAATGACAGCGGAGCGTGAGAAATCCCTTGGAATTTTATTTAGACGAGTTCACGTACTCTCGCGTTGGATATGCTCCGTATATAAGCAATAAAGGGATTCCTTGCCTTGCCTATAGAATCGTGTCACTGGGTCAAATGTATTTGTTCGTTTTAGTGCATTGGGAATATTTTTTGACATCTTAAGACGGTTTCGGGTTGTGTCTCTGTAGAGACTTGCGGTGGAACATAAGACATTTATATGGAAAGGGTCGGATGGTCAATATTTCATAATCTGATATTCTATTTTGCTTTTTCAGACTTTCAGACAAATGACAATTCTGTCATTGACAAAATGAAACTCTTTAATTGATAACAGACAATAATGGCGGTAAAAGCGTTACTAAGTGGTTTTTCTGCTATGCCATCTGTGGTCCAGTTTGAATCCCTTTTATAAACAGAAGATATACCTCATGGCACCCCTGGGGGTCGTAAGATGCGACTAAGTTATTATATCAGGGGAGGGTCAGACAAATCCCCTTATTAATACACATTTATAACATTCTACCGCTATTAAGGGCAGCCCTTCATGAGCATGTTTATGACAGTATCATCTAAAACGTTACTGAGCACTGGTAAGTTATGATTGAGATTTTCATTGAGGGTTCTGATTCATAAAAGTTTGATATGTTTCAAAATTGGCTAAGGGACGATGATAAAGTAGATCATAATCTGGCAAAAATATCGCATACGCAACTCTTTCATCAGAGGTAGTCTTGGTGTCCGTGACGTGGGGGAAAAACTGCAAGAGTGTCGTCTGCGATGGTATGGCCACATCATGCGCCGCCCTATGGAGTACGTTGGTCGGGGATGCATGAATATGGCTGTTCTTGGGGCTAGGTCCCGTGGTCGCCCTCGCAAGCGCTGGTTGGACGTCGTTAAGTCCGACATGAGAGCCAATGGCCTAACTGAGAAGGATGTTCAAGATCGGGCAAAGTGGAGGAAGCTAAGTAGGAAGGCGGACCCTGGCAATAGCCGGGATTAACGCCAGGTAGAAGAAGATAATCTGGCAAAAATATATGAACAAGATTTGCTACTAAACTCTACAGAAAACTAGTACAAAAAGTAATGTCAATAAAGTTATGTAAAAAAAATAATAATAATTGTACATTAGAGAAAACTCTTAGCGCAATAGCTAAATTAAGTCACAAATAAAGTGCACTTCACGTTAACAATTCCTCGTACAAATCGAAAAAGAAAGAAAGCAAAGCCACACATGGCACATGCAGAAGCAAAGAGAAATTGCCATTCATTATTTCAGCGAAACTGCCAGAGATACGGCAAAGGGTACAATTAGCATCACGTTTAAGTGACTTTTCGTCGTATTTCATGCGAATTTTCAAACAAGAACACTTTTTCGCTTTTACTGAATTAGATTTCCGAGGAAGTGCTATTATTGGATAAATACAAAAACAACAAACTGAGTAAATCCAGGTGCATTAAGCAGTCGCATAATTTATTGTTTGACACTTAAAATTAATGTTTTGTGCTCTGTAACTCGGTTCCATTGAAAGTTTAGACAACTTTGAGTGATGACTGATAAATAAAATACCTACTCATTATAATTATGCCATGGATAAAAAGTATTCTGTGTGCTTTTCCAAGCCAGTCTACCTATATTCCAAAATTCGTCATTATTGTTTTAGTGATTTGAGCGTGAAAGCCCAAAGTTTTCAAAAAAACTGACAGGCATCTATTAAAAATGTAGAACATGGGTAACAAAATTTACCCTCACAAGCACTGTCATTACAATTAAAGCACACTATACTAGTTCTAAACTGTCAACCCCTATACCACAGTCCTCTGAACTTCTGAACTCATGAACAAAACAAGCAGACTGACACCTACGAACAAACACCGAACATACTGGCACTTTCACACCACCCGACATGTTTGTCTGGGTCCCTATTAGCGAGATGTTTACAAATTGGTGCAAAGCCTTGCCCACCTTGGACAGGATGACAAACTCCGTGCTTATTGTGCAAACCCCCTAATTTACGGTCGTCAGTGACGGTCCTAATGGCAGGATTAGTGATCGGGTGCTGCTGTGAAAATGCAAAATATTTTGGACATTGCTGTGGAGCTGGTCCAAGGATTTTCTTTCAGGTACAGGATACACCTTTTAATTAAACAACATCATTTTATGTTATTTAATTTGCATACCTATAGCATGGCTATAAAGGGGGTGAATATTGAAAGGACATCTAATAGAGAGGAACGGAAGAAAAGATACATCTTGGCGACCAAATAAATTTAAATAAGGGCAAGAGAATGATGATATTTTTTAATTTATCGTACAAATCTTTCGCATTTATCACTCTTTATTTTAGTTATAACCGTATCAAAATCCGTTGCGTGGTTCAGAAGACATAAGCAGAGAAACAGAAAGAGACAGAGAGCAACTTTGATACTATTTAGAAAATAAGAATATGTTATGCCAGATAGTAAAGATTTACAAGTAGTTAGTTCTCATTAAAAATATTCCTAAATAATTTGTTTGGTTCTTATTTCTCTCTTCTCTCTAGAAAAATACTCTTCTAAACAAAAAAAGAATCATCCAAATCGGCTGACAATTGGCGAAAATATCGCTGAACGAACATATTTCATGGGATCTCATCATCAGATTCTAATTTATACCTTCCATCATCAGCTCAGCAACATGAGATAATGATTACCAGGCACAAATATCTGAATTGCGTTAGAAAGTTAATGAAAAACATTGTATGTGCCTATAAAATGCGAATTGAGAACCTTCTCCTTTTTTTGAAATCGGTTAAGAAAGCTTAAGAACAGCGTGCAGATGAAGCAGCTTTTCGTCGGCACTGACAGAGAAATTACATCTGAAAAAAATATTAGTAATCTATTTGATGTGATACGTAATTTGGTTTATCTATCGCTATCACATAATAAGAAAAAGAAACCACCAAATCACCTCCAAGTCGTTGAGATGAAACCATTTTACTCCCTAATTTTTTTATCAAAAGAGTATAAAAAATATATTTTCTGCTTTTTTGAGCATAAAAAATATAAACGAACGAAAATGATTTGGTTTTGTTACTTATTTTTTTTATTTTTTTATTATAAAATGCGAGTAGCGGAGTGGCGCGTATAGGGGTTGTTAGCTCTATTTGTATGGTCAGGTCATCGGCATGAAGACAAGCCTTAAATCGAACTTTTTGTCCCACCTTATGTTTAGCGTTATCCATAGAATCATAAAAATATGCGGTGACAAAAATTCAAAAGACACACTTTTCCAGAAGTTTAAAAAATCACCCGAGGATTACGCAAATTACCCTTGTGGTGGGCAAAGCGGAATAATAATGGGGCCTGGATTTACGAGAATTCGGCGACATTCTGTAGATGTCTTTGTTGATAAATTGCTGTGTTTTTTGCTAATGGCATCCTTAGAAGTATTAAAATGGCGACGGTACAATTGGGGGTAAGTAGTGACGTGTCTGAAGCGTTAATCTGTGTTGAGATATGTCTCGGGCTATGATGCGCTTATGGCAGGCGATATCGCGACGATTTAGATGTCTTCAGGTTTATTATCTACTGTATTTTTCTACGTAACTTGGGTACCTACTATGTATTATTCGAAGGTATTTCCAGTGGTCTGACTGGGTTGTTCTTGAAAAGTTTGGATTAAGTACCTGTTTTAATTTTTGGGAAGGCTACAAGTAAGGTCATTGAATATTTCTAGGCTTGTATAGTTAATTGGTTACTACAAACACAAGCATACCTATTATAATATACCTACCTACGGCATGTTGCTTTATGCAAATCAAGGTGGGGTAAAATAATTTATTAAATGACAATATATCAAGTTTATTACCTACCTACTAAATGTAAATGTATTTAATTAACTCTATATTGGACGGGGTAATTGAATTTTACCCCACATAAGGGTGCTGGAATAACGTCAGAAAATACAATGCGACCTAGATTAAAACTCTATGGATTCATATAATCATTGCTCTATGAGTGGTAATTAAATCATCACAGTGACGCCACGCGTGTTTACAACACTAGGAAATGTATTTAAAAGCCTAATTAGTCCAATTGGAGTTGGGAGAAGGCTTCTTTAATAACTTCGGAATGGAATATTTTAAAATATATAAAAAATTACTGTTGAATATATGGGGAGCTCGTGGTAAGATAATAACAGCCGCACGGGTCCATCTTCAAGATAAAGCAATGCTTGCCAAGGTTGGTCTGTGGATGGGTGACCATCTTAACATAGCGAGTTTCCTCCGTACCTCGGAGAGCAAGTTAAGCCGTTAATCCCGGCTGTCATTTGTAGATCTTTGGCAGTCGTTACGGATAATCAGAAGCCAGTTAATCTGACTCTAGTCTTGCCGCGAAGTACCGTGTTACCCAGTTAATGAGTTGTGGAGGTCTGGTAGGCAGCCGCTCCGCGTAAAATACTGGTATTCAGCTAAATCAGGTTTGACTGGAAGCCGACCCCAATATAGTTGGAAAAAGGCTAGGCAGATGATGATTGGGAGAAGGCTAGGCAGATGATGATGTAAGAATAGAGGTGCACGATCTTTCAGTGAGAACGAGAAATAGAAGAAGTAGAAGTAAGTAGAAATTTTAAAAATCGTAGGTACGTCAAGTTTAAAATCAACGCAGTTGTAAAGCTATGAAACATGATTATTTTCTACCATTAATTAGCGTCGTTGCCTTAATTAAATACGAGTTTTCTCTTTTGTTTGTGCTTTATTAAAAATGTGGCCATTAGGAAAAATACCAACAACGGTTTTTTTAAACTTACATATTTCATAACAAATTACAAACGGTACAACGAATTTAATTCAACTGTAGCTAGAAATTGCTAAATACATATTCAAATGTTGAAAAAGTAAATCCATAGAAATACGTTTTCAAAATGGCGTTGACCGCTAACGGTTAGCGACCAAAATTCAAAATTGGAACAATTCAAATTTTCAACACTTCGAAAGTGTGACTTCCGACTTCAAAGATTAAAAATAAGCGGATGGAGTAAGAATACTAATCCTTTGGGAGTCGTCGCCAAAGCGGATTGTAGGGCAACCCGGACACAGTTCTGAATAGGATAGCTACGCCGTTCAATGGTAGCGGGGGATCGGAACTACGACTGTTTTCGAAGTCACCGAAGCGGCGTCACCCTGGATAGTGTACATTCTGGATAAGCGTCAGCGTCCATTGCTGCATAAGTAACGTCTTTGATCCACGTCTCGAACAGGAGAAAAGCAATGGATTTAGTAAGTAGTCTATGATATCGAAAGGAGACTTTACTTTTAGGCCCTCTTGCGTTACAAATTACTGAAAGCGTTTATCTTTAGGTAAACTAGTTAAAAACACAGTTTGGTATATGTTTATCGTTTGAAGAAAAACAGTGAAAATGATGTATAAAATATTTCGGGCTTGGAGTTTAATATTTAGTGGTTCACTTAGGTAGCTACAAAAATTGTACAAAGGAAAATTGTTCGTTTTTATTAGAAGGTAATTTCGCGCAGTCTTGTCTCGATTATGAAATTCTTTCACTGAAAGTTTACTTCCTTGCAGTGAAAGAATCTATAATAACCAATACTATCGCTGAGTATTCTTAGATGCGACTCATCATCTGCTTTTTACCCGACTGCGCCAGAAGGAGGGTTATGTTTTTCGAGAGTACTTATGTATAATTGTTTGGCACGTTCTGCGGCCTGAACTGCTCAATGGATTTTAGCTTGAGAGGTATCGTTAGATTTGTCTTGATTTTGAGAGTGACACTGGGTATAGAAAAATTAAAATGGCTGATTTTGGGCGGCATATTATTATTATGCCTTCAAGGGCTCGAAGAGACAATTTCAAAAATGTAACTCAAGCGGTCTGATGCACTTCAATCACTGATCTGATGCCACGAACTGCATCAGACAGCTTGAAAAGCGACCGGGCAACGAGGCTGGCTCCTAGTCAAACCGGATTCAGCTGAATACCAGTATTTTATGTGGAGCGGCTGCCTGCTCTGGTAGATTAGATAGTACAGTAGTATTAGATACAAACTGTCTATACTAATATATAAAGCTGAATAGTTTGTTTGCTTGAACGCGCTAATCAGGAACTACTAATTCTAGATAAATGTACGTTTTTTGAATTAGGACGTTGAAGCGTAGGTTTAGAAAAAAAAACCGACCAAATGCGAGACGGACACTCACACGAAGGGTTCCGTATAATAAACCGAAAAAAAAAATGCGTTTCTTGAATGAGAGCCCCATTTAATTTTTATTATTTGTTATTATAGCGCCAATAGAAATAGTTCTTGAGGAGCTCGTGGCTAAAGAATAACAGAATCACAGGTCGTTCTTCAAGGTTAAGCAACGCTTGCCAAGGTTGGTCTGTGGATGGGTGACCATCTTAACATACCGAGTTTCCTCCGTGCCTCGGAAAGCACGTTAAGCTGTTGGTCCCGGCTGTCATTTGTAGATCTTTGGCAGTCGTAACGGATTGTCAGAAGCCAGTAAATCTGTTTCCAGTCTTGTCAAGAAATACCGTGTTGTTACCCATTTAATGGGTTATGGAGGTCTGGTAGGCGGCCGCTTCACGTAAAATACTGGTATTCAGCTGAATCCAGTTTGACTGGAAGCCGACCCCAATAAAGTTGGGAAAAGGCTAGGCAGATGATGATAGCGCCAATAGAAATACACACTGAAAATTTCAGTTTCAACTGTCATGAATTGTTGTGTTGACAGCGGAGGCTTAGTAATAGGGTTTCGTTAGTTACCCTTTGGGTTTGGAACCCTAAAAACATAGTTTTAAATATGAAAATATACGATTTCTACGAACTTTTTAAGCTTATTTTACACACGAAGGACCAAACTACCCCTTAATCTCAAGTTACCATTACTTCTATTGGAAAGCCGTCCGTCAGCGAACCATGGTGATTATCTCGATCTCCCTTCAGCTTCCCTTGGGACCGTTGTGGCGATTTATTGACTAGCCAACGTTCTGATATGGATCGGCACTGCCTGAAAAATGGTTAAAGATTTCGGAGTTTTTTCGAGAAACCTGTAGTTAAAATGAGAAATTACTTGAGTAGGTAACGAAAACTTTTTTTGATTTTTAACCGACAAAAGGAAAAAGGAGGAGGTTCTATGTTCGGCTGTATGTAAGTATTTTTTTTATTGTTCAGTCACTTAAGTGTAAACAAGTTTTTTTGGGCAAAAATCGTCTCCTTTATTTTATCACATATAATTTATTGTAAAGAGACTTCTAAATATGGGGTTATTTTAATTCGAATCCAAAACATAGCCTATTAAAATATTATTAGACTACTGTTTGTCTCAGTGTTCGTATTATTTACATGAAAGATAGTGCCATTCAGCCATTGGAACTTTGCTGCTCTTCTTACTCTAGACACCAGAAAAACTTCACCACCTTTAAAAAAAAAACGTATTTTTTTAACTTTTCAAAATCCTAAATATAAAATTCTCCTCCCATAACTGAGAGTCTGCCAGACAACGCACAGCCGAAACTACTGGTCGAAGAAAGCTGAAATATGGCATGTAGCTTCCTTGGGGAGTGTAGGGGAGCACTAAGAGAGGATTTCTCGAAATTCCTACAAGAACGGGAAAAAACGGGAAGAATATGCGCGTACGAAGTCGGGGATAAAAGCTAGTTTACACATAATTTTTATTTATTTATTTTTTATTTAACAATTTATGTACACATTTAATAAGATAAGAAGAAAGAAACAGAAAAATAAGTACAAAGGTGATGCTTATTTCTATAGAAATCTCTTCCAGCATACCTGCGAAAGGAGAGTAGAGTAAAAAGAGATGTAGACATAGTGTGTAACAGTAAGAAGCTAAAATAAAAACTATACATATTAAATATAACATAAAATACATAAATAACATACTAATACATACTATATGACTTAAAAGATAAATAATAATACATACCTATTTGCAACTATGACGATAAGGAAAGATAGTGTTCTTTCACTCTTCTTTTAAAAACTGCAAGAGTTTGGCAATCCCTAATGTCAGGCGGTCATTTTATTTATTTATTAAAACTTCATGTAAAATAGTGGTACATAGGCGGGGTAATTTTCTTTTACCCAGTCCATTTCTATACACAGTTTTACCTAAACATCGATATTCCCAAGTCCTACCTGCCTCATGTCAGAGGCCTTAGGGCCGAATAAAACCATCGCCGAGGAAGACAGGCCTCCAAGGAATATAGCCCTGTTTCCCCAACCTCCCCTCTTACTCACCTGTTATATTTTCTAACCTTTATTTATTATTCATCGTGTTACGTAGGTGCTACTGAATTTTATTTTAAGGTTTTTTCGCCCTTAGGAAGCTTCTAGAAGGATCAAAAGAAATAAGATAGGATTTGGATTTAAGATGTCATTTTCGTGTGAGTTTTATGTAATTTTGTTCATACATAAATTACATGAAAAATAAATAATTCACAAGTTATCCCAAGCACTTACCTAGTTCATAATATTTACAAAGAATGAAAAGATTTGAGATTTGAAAGAACCCTAACCCCGAACCCCGAACCCTAATCTCTTCAAAGTTAGAGTGAACAGGCTCCTTCTGGGTAGGCTCGCTCCATCGTAGACTTTGTCTCTGTCATTTCTGACATAGACTAGAGTCAAGAGCAAACCCATTACAAATAAAAAAAAAAAAAAAAAAAATGTGTTATTCCTAATCGTGTTTTATGGCCAAAGACGGGCATTAGGCTAGGGGTACAGATTTCAGTCGAAAGAGTTTCTCGTTCTAAATAAAATTTAAGACACATAAAGTCTACCAATTTAAGTACCTAGGGCACATACTTACCGACGACCTTAAAGATGATGTAGATATTGAAAGGGAACGTAGGGCACTGGCGGTCCGAGGCAACATGTTGGCTCGTAAATTCTCGCGTTGTGCGGACCAAGTCAAAATCACCTTGTTCAGGCTTTTTGTCAAGGTCTGTACGCGGGGGTCTGTGGGTCAGCTACACCAAAAGGTCGTTAGATGTCTTGCGCGTCCAGTACAATAATGTTTTTAGGATGTTGTTGAAACTGCCCCGTTTCTGTAGCTCATCGGAGATGTTTGCTCAGAACCGAACTGATGGTTTCCATGCAGTTATTCGTAAAAAAGTCGCATCTTTGATGCGTAGAACGCGGGGCAGTGACAATAGCATCCTGAAAACAGTTGTGGAGAGTCCTTACTCACCTTTTCTGAGGCACTATGTGGGGAGAATGGTCAGGTGGCTTATTTCTCACTTTATCGTTCTCTGCACATCCTGCCTTGGACACCTACTTTGTGTTTCTTTTTTTATTCTTGTTTGTTTACTACTAACACTAGTTTTTAAAATATTTTACAAACAAAATGGGTTATATTGTTGTCCGAAATTGATAAATTAATTAAATAACAATATAGCAAGGAACAAAAATACCGAACGACAGTTTTAACAAATCAAAGTAGATCCCTACCTACGCATATCAAACCCTGAACAGACGCTAAAAGATCCTGACAAAAAGAGGATATTTTCTTTGCATTACTTTTCCATTTCCGCAAAGTTTTTATAAGCATAAATTGCCCGTGTGAACGGGAGAAGGTTATATTGCCATCTCGTTTCCTCAGCCCTTTCATGGGGTAAGCGGTTTTGGCGACAATAGGGGGAATTTGAATAAAATAATAGTTGGGGACTGTCCGGCACATGGCAGAAGAAGTGAGGTGGGACTGAAAGGGGTCCATACAATGGGGACAATGGGGTTTTAAAGCTAAGATGAGGTATAACTGCTAAAGGACGTATATTTGATGGTTCTGTAAGGCTGCAGTGTAATTCGGATTTGATACAGGGTTTAATTTTCTTCGCAGGTGTGTCTCCTTCATTGCTAGTTCAGTTATTAGACAGTGTAACATAATTAGATTACGAGTTGAGTTGAGAGATGAAATGATAAAAGGGAAATCGGAGAATACATCTGTATCATAATATAATCACTACGTATTATCATTACATATTATAAAACAAAGGCCTCCGCCGCGTCTGTCTTTCTGTTCGCGATAAACTCAAAAACTTCTACACCGATTTTCAAGTTGTTTTCACCAATGGATAGAGTGGTTCTCGAGGAAGGTTTTAGTACATAATTTGTCTAGAAAAAAATAGGGATCCTTCAGCAAATTGTTGCGCGAAAGAAGTCGCGGGCAAAGTGATAGTATAGTATAAGGTCTATAAGACGAAGTCACATGATCAATCCAAACCGGCGATCATGACGAAGCGCTGCGGAACTCTAAAAGGCCCTATACCGTTATAGGGCCTTTTAGAGTTTGTCTAGTGTAAAAGCCATCATATCTGTGTCACAGCTTCAGCTTTCCAACGAAAATACCTTTGTACCAATTCCATATAACTCCTTTGATCTCATTATATAAATCAAGATTTTAATTTCACGATTCGTTGTATCCACGTAAGCCATAACTTACAATAAAGCTTCCACATAAGACGGAAAGTAAATTACAGGGATAACTCGTTTGTGGTCCAAGTTGCAAGAACACACGGCTTCGTAACTATACAGAAGAATTCAATTTTTAAGCAATGTAAAAAAATATAATTTTCTTTCTCACTACTTGTCGAGACGTAGGAGCGTAAATGAAATATGTGTTAAGCTGACCCTAAATTAATTGGGAGAAACAGAAATTATGATCAAAAAATCAATTTAACAAATTGACAACCACCACCAGCTTCTGTTATTGATTGAATTAATTTTGAACTGGCAATCACTCGACATGCGCTGAATTTATGACTCGTCGATATAATTTTTTCGGGAACCGGGGAAAGATGGTCAGAAATCTAGTAAATACAAAGTTAATCTAGCCAATTTTCCCTTGACTTTGTATTAATCGTTCTGGGTCACTCCTGTCCTGTCTCATTGCCGTCCCATCGGACAATATGAAAGTGCATCTGTTTCCGCACACACTTGTGCACTATATCGCCCATCCAAAGGCAAGTCACGGTTGAGACTGGCCGCCGTGGTCGAAATCGGTCAGGAGGCTTATTTTATTCGTTCCCCGTATTCCCGCTACCGCTCATCCCTTGTCCCGCACCAAGAAGGCTAGCTCAGTAATCACGGGAACAAATGATACACACCTGTGCGCCGCTAACAAATACGCCTCAAAGAGACGTGTTAATTAATACACACGATAATTGTTTGTACTACCACCTCCGACTGACGGCTAGGCAGAGATAACTGCGGCTAGGGTGAATATAGCTAGGTTTCAGTGAGAATAGTTTGTGGGTAGGATGAACTTGAGTTTTATGAGTATTTCGTAGTTAAATAATAATTAAACACTTAACAGGCCCGCTTGCCGTTGCAGGATCCAAGACAGTTGAATCGATTTTCCAGGACTCGTCGGGCTTCATTGGCTCGGCGTTTGTCTGGTGGTCGCCATGTTGATTCTGGCTTTCAGGAGATGCAGTGGTTGGGAATGTGTGGCGGGCTTGTCCCAGGCCCGCTTGCATCAGTGAGGTTACTAACTGAGAATTAGTTGCTAACACGAGCCATTATGTTTCAAATATTTGTAATTTAACCTTCGCAATGTGGCCTTAGTAACATGAACATAGCTACGAGTAAGTCTAAGATATTTTATAAACTTTAGGTACCTAATCGATGCAGCTATCTGTACATTACTGCTCACCAAATAATTTGATGATTGTACTGATTTTACGGGACCATCAGACCAGTTTTTACCCCAGCTCGAGGTTTTTGTGAGAAATAAGAAAATAAAGTTAAAAGTACTTATGAAAAAATACGTTTTCTTTCCACAATTCAGAGGCAGACTTAAACAGAGAAAGCTAATTAACTGGATAGGACGAGATAAGTAAGTAATGTTAATGTAAAGACTAATGGTCGACTAGGCATTTAAGAAACATATTTTCTTGCGGCAACTTAGCAGCTTAAATAAATTATTTCACCACTCCACTTGTGATTTCTTATAAAATCTTTATGTTTAATATCAAAATGAAAACCCGATATTAAAAACCTATATTCCAGACCAAACAAAAACGTCTAAAATACAAAAGCGGTGTATTCATTTGAGTACTTGATTTGAATAACAAATAGCTGATTCGGCGACGGCCTATCACGTCGCTGCCCGAGGGCATACAAGTCCGCCGAAAGGTTAGTAGAATGATATTAGACAGATATATAATAGCTATAATTTTAGACTACAATTCCAGCTGAAATGAAGAACGTATTTATTCAAGAGACTCACTGAACTGAGTCGTATAACCTTTAGGTACAGAAATTAAAGTCGAACGAAGCAAAGGTACGGTATAAAAAATACAATTCAGAATACGTCAGTTTGGAGATAAAATAACAAGCCAAAGAAATTCTTTCGAGAATCTGTCCCAAACTGTACACAATTGTCCCTCGTCTTAAAACTTCAAAAGGGCCTGCGTTAGGCCATATTTGAATAATATAATAGTTTAGGCTATGTCCACATTGCTGGGCGGCGCGAGCGTGGGACGAATAGCAAAGGAGTCGTTACTTACAATGTCCCGTTTGGTACATTCGGCCTGAGTGGGACATAAAGACTGGAATTCATGCAATATAATATTGATGTGACTGGGGCACTAAGTGGAGGTAAACTTTGATTGCAAGGATTTTTATGCCCAAGGCCGAATGGCCCATAGTAAGGACAATGGGCCATTCGCAAGTATTTATGCGGGGGATGCGACGAGATTATTTGCTCCCATCCTTGTTGTAGACCAAAGTTTTATTTTTATTTGTAACATAAGATTGTAGTGTGAATTGGAGTGACCTTTATGTAGGCACATCGCGTTTATTATGCCGTAGGGAGTCATCCGTTAAACATAATTCATGAAATATGTCTAATAGCTGTGTATTAGGGGCTTTATATTCTACGCTTGATAAATATGAACTGCCTAAATTATTCACAAGCAAATAAGTTATATAAAATAACTTGAAATTGTTAGTGGAACATTCTTAGGAAACGTAATTCGACGCTCTGCTAAAGGCCAAGAAATTTCTTTCTTCAATTTCATCCAGCCATGGATCAATATTCAGTCTCCCTCCCTGTAGCACTTATTAGGGTTCCTTACCCAAAGGGTAAACAACGGAACCCTATTACTAAGTCTCCGCTGTCCGTCCGTCAATCCGTCCATCCGTCCGTACGACCGTCCGCCTGTCTGTATGTCAAAGGGCTATATATAGATGTCTCATGAACCGTAATAGGTAGACACTGAAATTTTCGCAGAGTGTGCATTTCTGTTGCCGCTATTACAACAAATAATAAAAATACGATGGTCCGGAACTCTACATAGGCGAGTCCGACTCGCACTCGCCCAGTTTTTCAATATTCTCTAACCTAGCTCTCGTAAATTAAACATCTAAACGTCTCAAAATTTCAATCAAAAGAAAATATTCAGCGCTTCACAACGGAACGACGCGACTGTATTCAAATAACTTTAGACTAAAACCATTGCCGCGTCACTTAGGGGACTTAAATTAAAAGCTTGTAGATATACGTCGGTCGTTTCGGTGCACGTGCCGCGTTTCAGGTGTTATTTAAGCGCGGTATTACAGGCCTGACGTGTGGCGGCGACGTGACGACTTGCGTGCGTGATTGTACCGAGTGTCACGTGTCACGTGTCGCTGTTGCTGACTGTACTTTTTAGGTGCTTAGTGTTTTATTGTGAGGTTATGGTTTTATTGGTGTGTAACGAGTTGGAAAGGGACTGCTAATTATGTTCCAAATAGCTTCTACCACCGGATTCGACAGCGGGAATGTCGGAAATAAACCCAAAAGAAAAAAAAAATACTTTTCAAAAAACCCGACCGCAAAAATTGACTAGAAAGTTCCAAGCAAGTAGCTTTTCAAGCAGTCTGATGCAGTTGGTGGCGCATCAGATCTGTGACTGAACTGCACTCGAAAAACCAGCCAAGTGTTCCGTACCATAAACCTTAATTTTTAAAATTTGTTGTTACAACGGCAATAGATATACACAATCTGTGAAAATTTCAACTGTTCTTGAGATACAGCCCGCTGACAGACGGACGGACGAACGGACAGCGGAGGTTTAGTAATAGGGTTACGTAGGTTACCCTTCAGGTACGGAACCCTAAAAACATACCCTTCTTGGCGCAGTCGAGTATTTACTCCCAGAATAAAAGTAGCCTATGTGCTATTCTAGACTATAAATTTATGTATGTGCCCATCCAGGCCAGGGGGTCTAAACAGGCCACTTTAGAAGAATCATTTTAAAATCATAATATTATATAAATCATGCAAAATATGTCAAATTTCATTTTCATCTTTATTGCTATAGGTTCAAGATTGATTGGCAAAATTTGACAGTGATGGGTAGCGTGATGTGCTTTCTGATTCTGCTAAAGTGGTATTTTTAGATCCAAGGAAGAATAGGTATTATTCACTTCTCCACCAGACGAGCCACAAGACAACCAATGGTTGATTTTATAAAAGCCATAGCTAAAATAATATTTGAAACCACTTAAAAACTTAAGTACTTGGAAGCCTTTAGAAGCTTATAGTATTAAGGAGAGCTTTCTTAATTACTTTAGCTCAATTCTTTTCACTTAGGTATTTTAAGGATTAAGTATTAATTCTGTAGCTACGGTTTGATTTATATATTTATTTTTCTGTACTATCCTTGGTTACGTATCAATCAATCTGCCTACCTTTTCCCTACCCCGCCCTACCCTACCCTTCCCCTTCCATTACCCTTCCTATTTGACTTTCAGTCTAACCAAATGCAGTTGAATCCTAGTTTTTTACAAAGAACGACTGTGTATCAGACCTCCATAACCCAATGTCTGGTAATCACTCATCAGATGCCTGGTCTTTTCCCAACTATATTGGGGTCGGCTTCCAGTCAAACCGGATTTAGCTGAATACCTGTATTTTACGTGGAGCGGCTACTTACCAGACCTCCACAACCCATTAATACGGTAACACGGTACTTCTTGGCAAGATTGGAGTAAGATTTACTGGCTTCTGACAATCCGTAACGACTGCTTGAAGGTCTACAAATGACAACCGGGACCAATGGCTTAACGTGCTGTCCGACGCACGGAGGAAACTCGATATGTTAAGATGGTGATGACCCATCCACAGACCAATCTTGGCAAATGCTGCTTATCCTTGAAGATCAATCCTTGCGGCTGTTATTATTTGGCTACGAGCGAGAGCGAGAGCGAGTGTGTCTGGTAATCACTATACCCCTTATATCAAGACTGAACGAAATGTCTATTTAAATCAAAAACACACACATAATACTTCAAAATTCATACAAAATAAATCCTCCTAGCAACATACTCGACGCAGCTTCAAAAGATTACTCGCGAACCTTTTCTTTTGTTAGCCGTTTCCTTCAATGCCTAGTCTACGAGAGACCATATCGTAAAACCTTACAAATAGCAGTATTATTAAGGGTACACTGAATTTGTAGATTAATCCCGGAATTCAGGAGATTTCAGGAGGTTTCAGGAGGCTCGTAACTATTACCTGCTCCAGTTAACTTTGAAGATCACATTGTGTCGGTTATAATTTGTGTAAGGTCACGTCTGTTCGGTTTAATCTTTGTTAAGAAGATGGATAGTTTTTCGGGTTGGTACAGATTTAGCGCGCAAGACAAATTCACATTACCGCAATTTGTGTTTTCGAGATGAACAAGTCGTGTTTTTTTTTCGGCCCTAATCTGGACCAGACTGTTTTTTTAATTAAATCAAAATCAAAAGACTTTTATACAAACTAGGCTGAAAATCAGCACTTTTTGAACGTCAAAATTTATCTGAAGACAGTCCTCCAAATCGCCCAGCCCGTTACCACTTCCTAGTGTTTTAGTTGGGAAGAAGAAGTGGCCAACAAACTACCCAGCAACTAATCATTACTCGGTATCATTCACAAACAAACTATCACACATGTTACAACAACGATACCCCCAGCGTCGATCACCAAGGTATTATATACTAAAAATGTATTAATCAACAGCGAGCTCACATTATATTAGCAAAAAGTAAGAAAAAATAACTCTATGATAACCACAGACAAACACAAATGGTCCAACAACCACATAGCTCAGCGTCGATCACTAAGGCTTTCAATGCAAATAAGTACTAAAAGCTGTATAAGCTATCAGTATCTTGATTTTTTTTAATTTAGAGCCAGAACAATCTTATTTATGACATCCAACAACAGGCTAACTAACATACATGTTTCAACAGCCATATATAGATACTCCAACGTCGATCACCGTACCGTCCTACGTAAATAATAACGGTGTATTATTTACGTAGTTTGTACCCATTTAATGGGTTGTGGAGGGCTGGTAGGCAATTGCTCCACGTAAAATACTGGTATTCAGCCGAATCCGTTTCGACTAGAAGTAGACCCCAATATAGTTGGGAAAAGGCTAGCCAGGTGGTGTTTATCTAATAAGCTCTCCAATTTCATCAATTTAGAGCCAGAACAATATGCTCATTAAAATTCAAAAACAAACTGACACACACGTTCCAACAGCCATATACTCCAGGGTCGATCAACATAATAATAACGGTGTATTATCTCACAAGCTCTCCCATTTCATCAATTTAGAGCCGGAGTTTCATAGAAACTCACAAAACAAACTGACACAGATGTTCCAACAGCCATGTACCCCAGCGTCGATCACCAAAGCTCTCAATGTAAATACTGAAGATGTACTCGTATTAGCAAACAGAATCCACTCCAGATTAATCAAACGTCGTCGCGGAGGTGTAGACTAGAGACCGCAGCGCCGGGTCGTCTGGCTTAATTGAAGATATTTGAACAGCCATCTAGAGTATTCAGTTACACATAGGTACCCTATAGCTGCTTGCTAATGAATTGCAATGATTAGATTTATTCTTGAATCTAGGTCTTTAGCAACATTTCGATTTCCGATAAACAACAAGGCAAGCAGTCTAAGCCTCGTACATGTTGAACAAAAATGTAAATTAATCCAAAAATCTATATGTAGATAATAATAATAATATTTATAAAATATTTTTATTTATATAAGTTGGACAGAAAATAATAACCATTTATTTTACAAGAAACATTTAAAGCACTCTTCGTCTCTCCTAATTATTTAAAGATTTGCTGTGCCCGACAGGGTCCATAATTGTTTCTATTTATTCATTTTACCACCTACCTGTATGCGTACATTATGGATTGCAATAAACGGTTTGAGTTTTGATTCGAGATGTTAGTCTTTACATTAAAAGGTATCGTTTTTCCCAGTTCCAGGGTTGTGAAGGTCAGATAGGCAGTAGCTCCGTGTACAACACTACGTACCCAGCTGCATCCGGTAAGACCCCAACGGAGTTGGAGGGAGGGCTGGGCAGATTGAGTGATACATTCCACGAACGGGTATGGAAGCAGTTGGTGATTCCAGGATTTAATGATGATGATGCTATTCGAGAATTTTCAGAGCAATAGTAAATCGATAACTTTGATTGCTGTATGGCAGAGGAGTTTGTTTGGTCATGAAAAATATTATTATACTTAGCTTGTGAGGATCGCTAAATGTGAAGGACGTAACGAGATGTCTGGTTTAGTAATTTTCTTGTAACTATCTTTTAAATTTCACATCGGCTATTTGCAATGTCTTTGCAGTGTCCACTGTCCTTTCTACATGTGTGTATAAAGTCTGTCCAGTAAAGCCAAACATGACATTTTTACACCAGGGAACGTAAATTTAAAGCCACATATTATTCACAGATTGAATTGATAGGTGTCCGGGCTGCAGACCCAAATTGCTAGTTCAACGGGCATAAATAGACCACATGTACTCTGCTAACAATTTCGTGACCCATGCTCCCAAAACGATCTGTATAATTACTGCTCTGCCCTAATTATGACAACCAAATTATGTACTCTGTTCCAACAATTAAGCTTAGATCCATTTTCATAATATTGCAAATTATAATTTAACTTGATACCGAAAATAATAGCGTTGATTTCGTGAAATAAGTAATGAAATGAGAGAGATATTATCGGGAACTATGAATGAACGAGTTTACACAACAATTATGTTACTAAAGCTGTTAATAGAACCGGAAAAATACCTTTTAACGTTCAATGCTACTATAATACATAAAACTCAGCTTTATTAATGCAATGTTACTCGCTTATAGTGTCACCATATACTCCAAAACTGCATCCACGAATAATGTTTGTCCCATAAAATGTGCCCGAAAACTCGTGAATTAAACGAAGATTGTTTTGAAACTGAACTTTTTGAATTCTCAAAGCTATAAAAGCACTGATGCGAGGGTACATTTGCAATTGGTACCGGGCCCACGCTGGGCGCCAACAAACTTCCCTCAATATTTTACGTTTTAACTTTATTCCTTCGCACACACACATGTTTTATAAAAAGTAACGAGGTCGAGTGCTAATAAGCATACCGTTTGTTAATTGGAATATGAGAAACTACGTTTTATAGTTGTAATACTTTTTCTAGATGTTTTAAGAGTCGAGTGGCGCGCTCAGGTTTCGTGAGCGCACTTTTGAAACGTGGAAAATATTTCGAGAAGCCAAGGAGACGAAAATGTTTAGCAACAATTAAGCTGTCCGTTTGTAAAATCACAATAAAAGCTTTTTACTAAATGCATACGAAAGTATATGGAAGGACCATGTAAACCTGACTATATATATCAGGCAAACAAAAAATATTGTTTGCCTGATAGTTCCGGCTGATCTCTAACAGGTCCGGACCGACATGACATCCTAAGCAGATAGCTATCGTTATAAAGAGTATTAGTACTTAGGAGGAGCGAGGAGCTCGTGGCTAAATAATAACAGCCGCACGGGTCGATCTTTAAGGATGGGTGAACATGTTAACATACCGAGTCTCCTCCGTGCCTCGGAAAGCACGTTAAGCTGTTGGTCCCGGCCAGTAAATCTGACTCCAGTCTTGCCAAGAAGTACCGTGTTACCCAGTTAATGGGTTATGGAGGTCTGGTAGGCAGCCGCTCCACGTAAAACACTGGTATTCAGCTGAATCCGTTTTGACTGGAAGCCGACCCCAATATAATTGGGAAAAGGCTAAGCAGATGATGATAAAGAGTACTCGTACTTAAGCAAATTTTATTTTAGAAAAAAAAAAGAAAAGCGTTCTATGCAAAAAAAAAAACATGCGGGCGAAGCCGTGGCCAAAAGCTAGTGTTGAATATAATTTTCTTACAGCTTCCGTCCTTTTCCTTATGTAACGTAAGACCCTTTAGTCCGTTGTTAACACAGTAATGGGATGGGAAAATAAATCCACTATTACTTCGGCGACGCTCCCCGATGCTTCCCGATGTTATCCGATCTTGCGTGGCCAAAGCCTTATCTATATCAGGGGCCCACAAAGAACCCTGGATGAGACTATCTTACGTAGTCGGTCTTGTATTTATTTTTGCAGGATTTATTAACTAATGTTGTGGTGAATTATCAGACTTTTTGCCTCGATATTTTTTGAAGGAATATTTATTTTCAGTGTTTACTTCTATTCCCACCAGAAAATATTTTACTTTTCAGATTGCAGCTTGGATTTATTCTCGGAAGTACTGAAACTTTGTGAAAAGGTTTTTCCAATGCATTTCATTTTTGTGCATTTTAAGATAAAGTTGAAAAATTAAGCTTCTAATTATGACTATTAAGTTTTCACTACTACCCACATCAACATATTATAGTAGCGGTCAAACCTCCGGTCAGAATCGGTCCTTCATCCTACTATAGCCCTGGTCCCTAACAGATAGGCTGCGGTTCCTGAGGATAAGGAGCGTAATCTTCCCGTACCCTTATTTATGGCCCAGGGCGCCTTATATTTTGTACGGACAGTCGTTTAATCGGACATTATGTAGCCCTGTTGCCTATTGCACAGCTTGCTAATATTTATGGCAGTATTTATTTTTTTGTGGTTACGGCATTCTGCAGGGGACTGATCGTTTTGCCCCCTACTTGCTGATGGTAAGTGGCTTTTATGCTTTAACCTCATTTTTCGCCTTTTGCTGAGACCCTAGAGTTAATGCGGCCTATGCAATCTTCCGTGAATACTGGTTGAAGGGAAGTCATAGTTTGAAAAACTTTTGTTTTTTAAATTGTCCCCCAACAGTGACCCGATGCTCAAAATTTATTTATTTTCGTCACGCGGTCGTGTCTGGGGCACAGAGGTTTGTATATGTACCTACTCGACTAATCGGTCCATGAGATTCGGAGCAAATCGGCTGCGACAGACGGACATACAGACATGCAGGCAGATTTACAGTCAGAAGAACAGGCACATGATTGATTCTGCCTAATAGATAAGCGTTCTGTTTTTACAAACGCTCGTTATAAAGACGTTCGGGACCCGAAAAATAAACCTAGTGGTAGTTTTACAGGATAACAAGAGCGATAAATATAAAGCCATATCGCAGCTCCTCGACATAATTGATGACCAACAACGTATCTTATTTAGTTCGCCACACAAACTTGTATCGACGGTAAGTTTACCAACTATCTAGAAAATTCGCTAGACTGTGAAACTTATTAAAACTATTTTCTATAACATAAAGGTTCTCTTCCAACTTTGTCTATCACACTGAAACGGGATTGTGTGAGCTAATTAATGTAAAACTGATAAGAGATTCCGGCCCTCTGAATATGGGATTAACACTTCAAAGGAAAATCTGAAGGCTTTTCGGGTTTCGATTTACATTTCAAAAAGATCCCCCATGGGCGACTGGTATGGGGCACCTACGTTATATTGCGGGCCGGTGTTTGTTATTGCTACGTGAAGAAAAAGGATGAGTTGGTGAAAAACCTCGTGTGATGACATTATGGTAGGCGCCAGATATACTTGCGTAAAGTACATTGCACCTTTCCCTAATATCCCTAAATACCCGAACTATAAATTATGAACCATTTTTCATTACAAGAGAACAGTTTCTTCTCGTTTTTGTATGGAAGTTCACAGGTACCATGTCCTGTAATAAAACATAGGACTTTACATCCCCAGAGGTGGAAATCATATATTTTTTTCCTACTCCTACGCTATACTTTTCTGACTAATTGCGTTGCGGGATCCAAGACAGTTGAATCGTTTCTCCGGGACTCGTCGAGCTTCATTGGCTCGGCGTTTTTCTGGTGGTCGCCACTGTTGATTCTGGCTTTCAGGAGTTGCAGTGGTGGGGAATGTGTGGCAGGTGTGTCCCAAAAAAGAACCACTGAGGAGGAGTTCTCCCTTGGGTTCATTTACAAGTTTTACACAGGCGCAGCCGCAGGTTGAAGCTAGTTTTTAAGTTAACCTTAGATAGGCACAAGTAGCAAAGAAAAACTTAGTTGAGTCAAAGTAATATTACTCAAGACTTTTTCATATTACTTCCAATTGAATTGTTTACAAGGTAACCTGCCTAGTCGCGCTCAACGGAGTGTAAAGGAATTAAATAACTTTACTGGTAAACAAGCAGCAGGTTTTATAAGTTATTTTTGGTTTGTTGAAAAAATTTAACCTGGCATTTCTCTTAACACAATATTTTTTATCTTCGTGGATAGGCAAGTTTAATTACTGTAATTATATATAAAATAAGTGCAAAAAATAAAAAACCCGACTGCAAACGAGTCAACTCATAAACAATGTACTAAAAATCTCTAAAAATCGATCTTTTTACAGAGTATCAAAATGAAGGAAATTAATAAATTTCCTTCATTTTGATACTCTGTTTGATCGATTCGGTTAAACAATAGACGAACGACTTACGATTTAGCACCAAAAATGCGCCATTTTGATTTCTTTTTTTAAACACCTGTCTAAGAACACTTGGGTTTTTGAGTCTAATCTAACGACACCTTAATTGTCGAAATCCATCCAGCCGATTTAAAGATACGAGGCGACTTAGATGCGACTGCGCACATTGCTTAAAATAGTAGGATTGGCACTCTGTTGTTCTACTTGTGAAAATCTGCGCGTCTAAAAAGGCCGCTTTAGTAAAATCATATTAGAAACATAATATTAATCACACAACAATCTGTCAAATTGCATTTTCATCTTTATAATTAACACATTAGGTTCAAGGTTGATTGGGAAAATTTGACAGTGACTTGTACCCTGATGTTCTTTCTGATTCTGCTAAAGTATCCTTTATAGATCCGCTGTAATATTTCACCCAACGGTTAACAAAACAAGGAAATTCTAAACCATTTTATTTGTTTAATAAACAAAGTAAAGAACTCCGTTAAACATTTAAGTTATGCTAATGCAACTTAAATTATTCTAAATAAAATCATACCGTAATATTTAAATAATAAAATCCAAGGGTTTTCAAAGGCTCCCATTCCGCTCTGGAAATGTTTGTCTTATTTCGCATTTAACATTTTCTTGCTTTGAAATCTTAGCGTTTCTCGTTTAAATACACAGAAAATACAGCAGTACCCATTTAAAGGGTCGGTGACATTGTCGTTCTTAAGCTTCAGGGTTTAATTTCAAAGAAAATTGCTAGAAAATAGAACTCGTTCTTTAGATTTTTCTTCAGGCAGACTGAATTTAAATGAAAATTATGTTGTGTTTAGTTTGAAGTACCGACTTAGCTTAGGTTTCCTTTGAATAGTTAAAACAGAGTTTTATACAATAATATATATTGGGAAAAGGCTAGGCAGATGATGATATATGGAATCACAATAATAATAATAAAAACGAACACGTCTTGCTGGACGGAGGCCCACCTCACGACGTATTGCCAAGGGGGACGGAGGTATAAAAAACTTCACGAGAACAAAGGGTGGCCTTACGTACATACCTACACACCTAATGAAGTCCAAACATATTTAACTAGCTCTAAGCAAAGGAAAAAAAACTTCTTACTCATATTAAAATATAACAAGGCCAAAAAATAACGAGTAAGTAACAATCTGCAAACATTCTTCGATCCCCTTCCAACGATCCATAAGTTTCCCTCAAAGCGGCTTCCCCTGGGGAACCCTATTTGTTTCTCGTTATTATTCCTGGGTTCCGCAGCGGACATCAGGTGGCGGCCGAGTACTCCTGAGAGTTAGCAATAAGGGTCTTATTGTACTGAAATTACTTTCTTTCAAATATCTTTATTCTTCAGGAAACGTGGCCGTAATTAAAGGAATGGGAAATGTTTAAGAACTTTTTGTTACCATATTTCTAGAGCTTTATCAGAATTCTGTAGCCTAGCTTTTTCCCGTGACTTCGTACGCGCCCTTTCTACCATTCCCGTAAGAATTTTGGAAAATCCTTCTCAGTGCTTCCCTACACTCCCCAAGGAAGCTACTTGCCTATTTTCAGCTTTCTACGCCCAGTAGTTTCTGCTGTGCATTGTCTGCCAGTTAGTCAGTAACGAAAGAATTTTATATATTTTGATGAATTACTCTTTGTTTAAGACATTGAGGACCTACCCACTACGAGAAGGTACTCAGAATATCTTAATTAATTAAGCAGCCTATTTTGTCTACTTTTGGTCAAAGGCCTTCCTCTCCCTTTTCCCATACAGCTCTGTTCACCGCTAGTACCAGTCATTTCGCTAGGAATCGAGCTCGTCCCGCAATCTTCGCCTTGATCTGCCGCGATCATCATCATCATTTCAGCCAATTTCTGTCCACTGCTGAACGTAAGCCTCCCTCAAAGAGCACCAACCATAACGGTCTTAAGCAGTCCGCATCCATCCGCTGACAGCCACCTTCTTTAAATCATCGATCCATCGTGCCGCAGAACGTCCCACACTATATTTGCCCATACGTGGTCTCCACTCTAACATATGTGTGCTCCATCGACCGTCTGTCCATCTACAGACATGGCCGGCCCACTGCCACTTCAGCATGCTGATTCTACGCGCAATTTCGATGACTTTAGTTCTCTGGCTAATGACTTCGATCTGCCGCGATGTCGTCTGGCATTTAACGGGTCTCATTCGGTGCTTTTTTAACACTTTTCTTGTTTAAAATTCTGCAAAGGTGTCCGGCCCAACCCAACAGATTTATTTAATTTTAATAAAAACATATATAATCAATATCCTTAGACTATCACGAAACCCTTTCATACCAATTTGCATCGCTAAACCGTCGATACAGTTAATAAAACGCACATAAACTGAAACACAGGGCTCCAATAAAACAGGCTCGGAGTAATATAATCAAATAAGAGAAGAAAAAAACCTTCATAAAGCAATGAATGAGAATTCAATTTCGTTAACAAAGAAAGATGGTCGATCGAAGAAATGTCGTAACTTGAAATAAAACATGCCAAGTGCGAGTCGGACTCACATTCGAAGGGTTCCCTTCGTATGTGTGAGACGCCCGTTTGTCATTATGTGTTGTTATACATTTCATAATTAATGCTCCGCCCCTAGTGGTAGCGTGATGTTATATATAATTTTCCAATTCGAACCAGTAGTTCCTGAGATTAGCGCGTTCAACCAAACAAACTCTTTAGCTTCATAATATTAGTATAGATTAGCACTATACACACAAAGTATGATGCTTCAATGTACCTATATCCAATTTTACGAAAACAAAAACACAGCAAAAATCGTGTTGTTATAGCGGCAACAGAAATACGCGCAGTAAAAAATTCAACTGTCATATCTTTTACGGTAATTGAGATACAGCCCACCGACAGACAGACATACGGGCGGACAGTGGATGATTATTGTTATGCATGTTGTTTCGTTAGCCTTCGGGCACTGAACCCTAATTATGTAGTAACTTGGTAAAAAATGTAACTTCGAAAATTAGACATACGGGCGGACAGTGGATGCTTATTGTTATGCATGTTCTTTCGTTAGCCTTCGAGCACTGAACCCTAATTATGTAGTAACTTGGCAAAAAATGTAACTTCGAAAATTAGACATACGGGCGGACAGTGGATGCTTATTGTTATGTATGTTCTTTCGTTAGCCTTCGGGCACTGAACCCTAATTATGTAGTAACTTGGCAAAAAATGTAACTTCGAAAATTTACGTTGAATAAATATTTTCCGGAGTGCTCGAGAGTTGAGCCTTCGAGGAAACTTTAACAAAGGAGAAATCTATGATTTTTCGAAAGCGATGTTTTATAAATACCTGAGTATGTTGGTTTGACGGTTTTCACGCTTGAATGCTAAAGAAAAGTTTCGTTTCTTGGAGTTTTTCCATTGTTGACTTTTATTGGCTTTTCGTGTTTTGTCGTTTTATATTTTACTTTCAGGATCACGAAATTTCCAGGGAATGTGGTTATTACAGGGCCACAGAGGTACGCGTTGAATGAGCTTGAAAATACGAAATTCACGATGTATGAAAAACCCATTAAACCATCTCTTCAAAATAATTTTCTTCCCATTTCATAACCATCATATGATCTAAATAAAAATCCCCATTAAACATGAAAAGTATTTGTAACACAGCCTCGAGGCTCATTCCCATCCAATCTGCGATCTGGCAGCACAATGGCTTGGAAGAAAACAATCTTTGGCCGAAACAACGCATCCTCCGCCATTGTTCCGTCGACCACTCGAAAAAGCCCCCGTTTATTATTTTTTATTTAGAACACGAAAAAAGTATTCGTAATAAAATATTTGCGCGCGCTCCAGAAAGTAAAATTGAGGGGAAAGTGGGAAATGAAGGAACGTTCCGACTGTTTATTAACTTACTTTTTGTATAACGCTTCAGGTATAACGGGAAGCTACTACTTGACTTCCAGTTTTCGCGTGAATTTAACTTCTAACACATTTTTCAGCACTTGAAAATAAGATCAGCATTTGTAAATTTTGCTACGGCGAACAGTATGAGACAGCTCTACGAGGCAGCTACGAAAAATTGTAGCGTGCGTAGACCCGCTACGAATTTGCTACGAATTCTGTAGATAAGGCTCGGATTTACCAATTCCAACCGTTTCGGTCCTGATATCCGAATTTACCAATTGGTCCTTTTACGGCCATTTTACAACATTGCGCGCTGTACTGCGGTCTCATAAATTCTTTGTGACTGTAAATAAGTCCGAAATATTGTTCTGTAAATAGTTGCAAATTAAATTAGGATTTAAAGTGCAATGAACTGTGGACAAGCACAAATGTAATTGAAATGTTTGAAACTCCAATTGTAAATGTTTCGATAGCATATTAGAAATTGTTTAAATAGATTCACATGAGGTATTTTACGATAGAAATAGCTACATTCCTAAACACATTATCTGATATTTATATGTATCTCTTGTTTTATTTAAAACTAGCTGACCCGCGCAACTTCATCTGCGTCACAATTTTCATTACTGCTCCGCTCCTAATGGTCTTAGCGATATATAGCCTTTCTCGATAAATGGGCTATCCAACACTGAAATAATTTTTCAAATCGGACCAATAGTTCCTGAGATTAGCTCGTTCAAATAAACAAACAAACTCTTATTATATCAGTATAGATAGAAATCGCTATGTCCTACAGTGGACGTCTTTCGGCTGTCATGATGATGCCGATGATGAAAACAAAAAGGGATACTCGTATTTTTGCCAGTACTTGGCGATACGATATGGCGATATTCACAAGACTGGTGTCAGATTGCCAAGCCTTGATTACCCATAACAAGACTTCTATCAGCACATCAAAACAATACTATTCCCACCGAAATCGCTGTCACCAATCTGTACACAACACAGTACACGAGTACACAGTACACAGGCCGGTGGGGTCGGGCACAGTTTGCAGGAAGCGATTAAATGCGGGCACATTGTAAACATCTTCTAGTTAATGTTTACATAACGACAGACAGTAGATTTGACTACTGTTCCGATCGACGGCTATTTGGTATTGGTATTAGTTTTGGCTATGTTAGGATGGGATTTGATGATAAGTTTTGGTACTATTGGCTAAAATAAAATATTAAAAAATATCGGCCAAGTGCGAGTCGAACTCGCACACGAAGGGTTACTTACCAAGAAACTTAATTTTTAATTTGTTGTTATAGCGGCAATAGAAATACAATCTGTGAAAATTCCAACTGTCTACCCATTACGGTTCTTGAGATACAGCCCGCTGCCAGACAGACAGACGGACGGAAGGACGTACGGGCAGCGGAGGCTTACCCTAAAAAGTCCACTGCTTGGCAAAACCCTCTTCAAAGTCCGTCCAGGAACTCTTTTCACACGCCGCTCCAGCCGTGTGGATCTAACTTTTTAAATGTTGAATTGACTTGCTAAGGCATTATGAACATGAATAAGGCATTTTCAATTACTTCAACACAGAAGCATATCTAACACTTACTGACTGTTCCCAAAACAATGATAGATACTATACTACTATATAAATAAATGCAAAACTGTAAATATAAAAAAAAGTTTGTTCAAATCACATTTTTTAGCTGTTATTCGAATCTAATCAAATAGATTTAAATTTAATTTGACCTATTAATAACTTAATTTAATATGCCGTTTTAAAGTTTAAGTTAGTTTAGATTGCTTTACTAATTAGATTTAATATATTTAATCTACAAACCGAATTCGCAGACCCACAAAAATAGCCCCCCAGTACCAGGCGCACAGAATCCTGAAGACGTTTCGAAATACGTTCAAACTCCAAAGTTTGCGTGAACTTGCTGACTAGTTTGGCTCTCTTCAGCGCCTGAATAATTGGACTGCTGATTGCAGCCTTGCAGGCCGACACGTGTTCGTTGTCATAATTGTTTAGTGTTTACTCCAGCCTTTAATTAGGTAGGTATTGAGAATGTCGGGAATTGGGAAGTTCGGTGATGAAACGTTTTCGTGAAGGAGTTTTGGGGAACAAAACAGGTTACAGATTTTTTCTAGCTTACATCATCAGTGCAGTTAGTGCCTGTAGGGAAGATCAGTTTCAGTTCTTAGGCGCTGTAAAATGCTTTAAAGGTTTTAAAAAGAGGTCCTAGCAATGCCGATTCTCTAGACCGACTTTCGAACGCGGGGTTCTATATCCCAATCGACGTGGGAGATATGATATTATAGTGCACAATTCTGTGAGCAAACAGGTGAACGCACTAGCAATTATACGACTTCGAAAGGCATCAGTGATTAGTCCAGTGCCAATCGGTTACCTACGAAAACTCGCCGAACCGAGTTCATCATTGAAGAGACAGATGAACTGTTAACTTATTTGTCTATTTCCCATTAATTTCGCATTTACCTAATACCTCAATGAACCGGTTAATTCTGCCGCTCGCCACAAGTTCCTGTCGATTTCACCAACAAAACTGAACGACCAAAAACACTTTTCCAGATGTTTCTCTGTGCGAAATCGACCGCGTCGAGGGCGCAACATCAAAGGGCGTGGAAACCTTTCACATCCTTTGTAACTTAGTCAGATTTGGATACAGAGATATAGTTGACACAGGATAGATAAGTGCAGAAGGCTCGCTACACATACACACCGAAACAAAGGCACTCGCACACATATTGACGCATGTATTGTCCTCCAGACTGATATTTTTGTCAAAGCGCCAAGATAAACCATCGACGCGGGAGATATTACATGCCACAGAGTACAAAAATTGGTGTACTCTCTGTACCTACACTAGATTTTGTACACATGCATATAATATCTTCCTTCATTCTCATAGTCTGGTGACCTGATAAAGACTAGGCGTAGGATAATCAGCTGAATGTGCTTTCCGAGACGCAAGAGCATTATCACGCAAGCCACCAACTCTTGCTGCCACTGAGATATTTCTGATAAGAAATCCGGCTTTGGAATTACTCCGAGGTAGACATGGGCAAAATGTATCACTGAAAAGAAAATATTGAAATATATCTTTCGATCACTGGGATATGTATCACTCTTTTGTATTTTTATATCCTTATGTATCAGTAGCTCACGTTGTTAAGCGTGGCTCGCTCAGTCGCTTCGCTCAACTCAAACCACTATATCAGTGAGAGTGATAGATAATGTGAAAGCCCGACAGAACATTTCAAAAACGGAGGTGCGAAAGAGACGCTTGAATTTGACCTTAGAGGTCTAAAAGAACGACTGCATAGAGTGTGCGATAGCTATACGGTTGCGACAAAGAGTCTAGAGTTGTAAAGATACACTGTTACATTCGGATGTGAACGGATATAAAGAGTGATTGATGGAAACGGATTCATTCATAACTGTTTTATCTATCTCTTCTGAGTTGGAGGCTGGCTGGAACACATTCTCAACAGAGTAGTTAAAACGATATCAATCTAACGCCGATTGCGCGTGCGCTGGCACTCGCTGTACGTGAAGCGTATCTATGTGTGCGTGCGTTTTCGCGAAAACAATATGGGACTGAACTTCTGTATGTCTATATTTTGTGTAGTTGTGCCAGCGACACGGACGTCTGATCGGAAAATATTTTGTTTATCAGACTAACGGCTTTCCTTTGACGGTGTTCATGGTCTTTAGATACGCTGATGGTTTTGATACGTTGATGGAAGGTAGTAAATGAAAGTTTGGATTCGCTTTTGAGGACTTTTTGAGGATATGTGATGCTGAAAGTTTTGCTTGAGTCGATCTTGTTTATTTAGCAGTTTGCTTTTGATTTTATTGCTAGGCAAAATACACGTTTTCCTCCTTTGTAGTTTTTTTTAACCGTCAGGTAACACGTCTGAGTAAATACGACTGTAGCTACTCGCAAAATAATTGATTAAATGCTTTCAAATTTAAGGTTAAAATTATTAAACAATGCAAAAATTACGACACTAACGCGGATAAATTGCCATAAAGCTTAATTAATCTGCTGATTAATTTTGTAATTCGATCACACCAACATAATCGTGTAAAATGCTTAACATTTCATAGTTAAACAATATCTGTGCTGTGGCGAAAGTCATACTCTAATTATTACTTTTGTTACTTTAGGAAATTAAAATCAGTAAAGGGGAAATTCCCGTAATTTAACGGAACTTATGGATTTGTTGAATTCTAGAGATATTATAGGTGTTTCTGACAGATTACGATTAAGATACAAACGCGAATAAAATTACGGAAAGTGGGGACCACAGATTGTCAATATTCACAGAAAATATAATATAACGTTTTTTTAAAGAATGTGTAAAGTGGTTTGTTCTGAGCAAGGTGCTCTAATAATTATCCCTTAAACCCAATCCTTGTTTGATTTCTAAAAGTTCCTAATGATATCGCAGCGGTAGTAACCAGCGCCATCACAGTACACTCTTTATATTCCTTAAATAATTCGGACTCAAGTCACATTGGTGCTTTCCCCGGTTTAAATCCTCGATCTCAAGCATAAAGGCTAATTACACGACAGGGCTTCCTTTTGCCAACGTTCATTCGAATAGTTATAAGAGAAAGCAAAGGGGATCGCTATTGCCATGCTAAAACGAAACTAAAATAGTTTGTTTCGAGAATATACCTAGCGCTTCATCTTCTTATCGAGTGAGCAGTAAAGTCTAACGATCCCACACACCCTAGACACACACCTTAGAGTTTCTAAACCGCCTCAAGGGCCTCTGACATGGTTTATTTGACGACCGTCACTTGGCGGCCGAGACCATCGGCTTATACGTGCCTTCCGAAGCACGGAATCATCATTTTATCAGACAACAGGTGATTCAAGCCTGCAATGTCCTAGCCAAACTGGAAACAACTTTACAAAGTATGCTTCCCGTGGGAATCGAACCCACGACCACCGGGTCACAAGGCAAACTCCTAGACCACTCGACCACGGAGGCAGCAAATATAGCGGCTATATTTCGCTGAGACATTACTACAGCCAACGTAGGTACATTGCAACAAAGTATAGCTATTCTTTAACAAAAGCTAAACGCTGCTCGTAAACCGAGCATTCGTCTCTTTAAGGCGAAGATCACGTTCACTAAGCAAAGAATTTTTAATATTTTCACTTTTATCTGATTTACTGGCACAGGATGTTTCTCTCTGTTCCGTGCCTTACGGTTTAAATGGCGCTGCGAATCGTAACTTTTTATACGACTCTTTGTCATGAGAATGGTCTAAATACTTTATTTCTGCGTTTAAGAGCTCTTTCGTAGCGTATGTTGTGTTTATGGTTTTTTTGATGGAGCAAAAAACGGAGTAAGGAGTGTGTGATATGATGATATTATCGATGAAACGGTCTACTTTCAAAAAATACGGAAAAGGAATATAAAGAGGATATTTCTCGCCGACTGGTCGACACTTTGCGTGACCAGAGGGCTGGCTCGTTCTTTGCTCAAATAATTAGCATTGCCATTCAACGTGGCAATGCTGCCAGTCCTCTGGGCACGTTTCCGGATGACGGCGATGCGGAGGAATTTTTCGACGCCTGGTTGTATTTGGTTTTGTATATTCATAATGTATATAGTTATTTTGAAATATATTATTAAAAATAACTATATACATTATACATTTTATTATAAAGAGTGATCCATGAAATAATTTTTCAAATCGGACCAGTAGTTCCAGAGATTAGCGCTTTCAAGTTAACAAACAAACAAACTCTTACGCTTTATAATTATATTAGTATAGATTAGTACAAATACTACCTATGCATAGGTAGCAAATTAGCAATTACGTTAGTCAAGATCTAAAGACTGCACACCAAATATTTCGCCGACATATAATTTATAGCAAACATTAGAACCATGTACATAGTTTAGCTTATCTCCTCCAGTCTATGTAGTTACCGCCGAGAGTCTAGTCAAGTATCAGACAGTTTGTATCACAGTCTCGTACAACGATATTGTATTAGCTGAATTTTAATAACGCTTCTACTTAGCTCGGTAACCGGATTAAAGATATTAAGTAGCTATGGCTGCTTGGTTGAGAGATCGATTGATGGGAGCAAGGGTGCCTGTCCATTTGCGCGGAGCGAGGCAGCTGGGAAACGGAGAAATAATAACCAAGCCAAAATATCAGTGACTCACGTGGTGCGGAAATTTTATGCAATTCCATTAGTTAATATTTCTCCGTTTCTCCGCTCCGCTGTAATGGACAGGCACCCTAATGGGCTGCTACAGTTTAGGTGATATGGACTTTTGGCAATGTTTTCTTGAGGTTAAATTACAACAGCCGCACGGATGGATCTTCAAGGTTAAGCAACTTTTGGCGAGGTCGGTCTGTGGATGGAACCAGCTTAACATACCGAGATTCCTCCATGCCTCGGAAAGCACGTTTAGCCGTTAGTCCCGGAAGTCCTTGGTGATCTTTGTCAGTTACGGGTAAGATACGAAATAAATCTAGCACCAGCCTTGCCCTGGATTACCATCTAAAAAGTGATTTCCTTCGCAATATCTATGTACGTTTACTCTAAAAAGTTACGCGGCTGTTCAATTTTATGACTAGCTATGTACTTTATATTTTTTCTTTAGCACCTACTCGTACATAAAGCACAGCTGAAATTGAAAAACCACTTGGCAAGGTATCTTTTTAAAAATTCAAGCTTAAAATAACATCTCATTCAAATGACGAGATCGTACTAATTCAACAGCCAAAACTTTAAGCGGAAATGTCAAGAAAAAATGTTGCCGAAATTAAGGAACCCTAGCGAAGTAAATCGTAGGGCGGTTGTGGGGCGGGCGGCTGGCAAATTATTATTTTTATTGCCCTAATAATATGGCCAACTGGAAAATTAATTAAATAGCCTTGAGAAAGTGGGCGTGGTTTAGTAAGTCAGAATTGTGTTAAGTATTTATTTAACAAAGGTACCTTTTTTTTAAGGATAGAGGGAAATCATCAAATGACTCCTCCTGCTTTGGGTAAAGCAGAAGGGAGTGTCAGACTCTTACTGACTAAAACCCATCCGTGTTCCTCCTAGTGCCCTTTGCGTTCCAGGGTACGGTGCCTCTTTCGAACGAAGTCCGCAGCCCCAGCAGGCACTGTAACAAAGTTACCTACCACCGAAAAGTTATTTACAAATTAATATTAAAAAAAAACCTTTAATGACAAGCCGACTGGGAAAATATGGCGTAAATAAATTACAGGTTTAAGTATAAGTTCAAAATCATTGACCCGATTCTCAAACGTCTACAGAAATTCGGTCATTGAACTATTCAGCTCAAAAACAATATAAAAAATCGAGTAACAAACGAACTGAAAGCAACTTCGTCTAAAAAGTTCGCTATAAGTAGACTCAACTTTTAAACTATCGACGTAACTCCAAATGTCTTCACAACTTCCCAAAAACAGCAATAAAATCTGAAATACAGCTTCAATACCGTTTTCACGTTGTCTGTGCGGGACCCTAATAAAATAAGACGGGCCTAAATATCGGGGAGTATTCGTTAGGACAATATTGCGCCCTCCCTTTGTTCGGCAGAATGCCTTCAAAGCAAATTACTTTTGTACGGAACCCGAAACTTTTGAAATATGCCGAATATATTCTATGGTAGTAATGTGAGAATCTGCTGGTTGGAAAGTGGATAAAAAATGCAAAGAGACTTGTAAGCTTTATGCAGCTTTGCAGGATTTCTGGAAATGTAAGGCTTTTATGTTCTATTGTAGCGGTAAAATATGTAAGCACATACGAATGTGTTTACATATTATGGTGTTAATTAAATTGTGATTTTTTATTTTACACTTTACAATATATTAGGCATTCTCTACCAGTCAACCTTTGATAGATGTTAAGAGCTATAATGCCGTGCAAATTGGAGAATTAAAATGCAGTTGATATTTTTTTCAAAACTGTGAGATTCAAACTCTCGTATCTACAGGTATCTGCCCTAATCGAAAAGAAATAAGGCAAAAGCCCAGCAAAGCAAAGAAAAGTTTGGAAAAGGCTAGGCTATGATGATGATCCGTAATTACAGAATTTAATACTGCAGGGCTGACAACATTTAGCCGCAATTTTCTTTCATGAAAGTAGAATGCCTATTCGACAATCAGCAGATTGTGATGCAAATTCAAGAGTTAGGATCTTAGTTTTAATGAAAGAGATAAATAAATCTATACTTACTAATATATAAAGCTAAAGAGTTTGGTTTGTTTGTTTGCTTGAACGCGCTTTGAAAAAATCTTTAAGTGTTAGGTAGCCCAATTATTGAGGAAGGCACGTTAAGACCAATATGAGCGGAGCAGACGAAGTCGTGCGGGTCAACTAGTCGAATATAAAAAGCAAAATATGGCAGATATTATTTGATAGCTGACAGTTTTGCGTAACGCTAGAAGTGCAAAATTTGGATTTACGAGTACAGTAGAAGACGTGAATGCAGTACACCGTTAGATACCATTAAAAAAAAAACAGAGCCAATATTTGTCCTATTCTAAAACCAGAACGGTGCATACAACTTTCTCCATATTGTTAATACACAAAATAGCGGCACTAGTAAATAACCTATCCCAACTTGACCCACTGAGGTCAATCAGGGTTCGTATTAGCCCGGTTTGTGAAGTGGGCTAGGAGTCATACATATTTGATCAGGCGCATCTCCCACCAAATGCATTAGCTGTAGCTGAGAACTAGATCAGAACTTGAGGATTATGCCTACAATGTAACTGGGGTTGTTTATGAAAAGTTTGAAGGTATCTAGGTTTTACGGTCAAGCTGTATATCTAGCATGAATATCTAAACCTAATTTTCAAGGCGTAAGCTAGGTTCACATCGCCTTGTTGGAGTGTGGCCTGATGTGGCGTCCACCAATCAAACGAATTTGTTTAGACCTCCGTCATTTCATAAGGAGTTTTTTAGCCAATCAACTGCGCCAGAATGCGCCACAGCACACCTCAACAAAGTAATGTGAAGTTAGCTTTATTTTGAAAATCAAAAATGGAAAACATGAGACATGATTAAATAGATAAAATAAAGTCGGTTTACGGACGATAATTTTACGTGATAAGGTCATCACAGGAAACCAATTGAATTCTTAACACACAAGCCGAATGCTTAGGCCGATCGTGCCTCTCTATCGCTTGCACGCTCGGCTCAGGTGAAACGTGACACATTTTCGTGCATGCAGCCGGCGTTCATCGATTTATAAGACCCGTCAAAAATAAATCCATGGTTCGAAATGGGCTGATAGCAAATGATAACAATCCGTTCTTCAAGGTTAATGATATTCCTACCTATCCTAACCGAAAAAATACATTTTTTTAATTTTGGTTTATTGTAGATAATACTATCGGGCACACGGGTTAAGATACAGCAACCTACTCTTTAAAGAAAATACAGGTCTGCAATTTTTAAAGAAAGCTTAAGTATGATGAGAGATTTTATTAAGCATACTTAACTTTATGATATGTCTAGATAGCAACATCAGCTTCACTGAATTAGTCAGAGGTTTTCGTTACGTAAAACCTAAATACAAGTTGGGATAACGAAGTACAAGAGTTTGATAAGCTGTCAGAACAAAGTTAGGTACGTCCATCATTTTGAAATGTTGTACTCATGAACAGTATGTGTTGTGAGGTAATTTTATATAGTTGGATTTTGGTTGGCAACGATAAGCCTTTTGTGCTACATACAGAGTGTAATGTAGAAAAGTAAATAATGGATAAATTTTGATCAATTAACTTACTAATAACTTATTTTACGAGTATGTTACATAGATTCTTATGAAAGTAAATATCAATTGTGATTCTCATAAGAGATGCAGATTCTTAACCATAACAGACGGTTTTGTTCTTCTCTCTATCAAAAGTCAATTGCACCTTTATAAGGTGCTTGACTACTATTTCCAAAATTACTATTTTTTAGATTTTTTAAACTTACCAGTTTGCAGTAAAGGGCAAAACGACGTTTCAAAACTAATTCTGTTGCCTTACCTGAAAAAGAAACAAAGATAATTTTAAATTTGATGTCTTTTTTTACAATAATCAAGTCCTTATCACATAAATTTTTTTCTTAAAACAGCAATAGAAGATCACGTCTCCTCATAAGCTTTCCGAACGAAATTCAATTATCTACAAATTGATTAATAAGAAAAAATGTAAGCTTAGACAGCAGGCCGACCGAGTTCCAATTTTGGCTCCAAATATTGGTTTCTTCTAGGTTCCAATTTCGGGCCTAATATCCCGAACATTCCCAAGCACTTTTCTTACGAAACAAGCATAAGCAAGCAGTTTTTAAGTTGCCCAGTAAAACGGTTATTCGTTCCATTGCACAGGATATTGTTTCCAATATTCCAAAATTGGATGCATCTTACTGAGGATGCAAGTAAGCCAGATAGGGTTACCACACTGGAAAATGCCTGAATATTGCGCGAAATATATTGGAGATGCAAATAGATTTGAAAAAATAATAAAGCTCTATTTGAAAAAGGAATTTCTGGAGCGTTCGGTTGTGTTCACAACCGTTTAAGACTATTTTGGTGTTTATTTTTATTTTACCTACCTATCGCACATAGGTACATTAGATACTGGATAAATGATCTACAGATATTGTTATGTAATGGATAAATGTAAAAACATAACCCTTCTTTGGTTATAATCCCTACATGTGCCAATTTAATGCCCTTTATTCGTGTCACTAATATCTACAAAGAAAGTTTTCCTTAACGTCACCAAACTAAGTTAAAAGTTCTTATTTGTGAGGTTTTCATAGACATTGGAGTTTTACACGTACGTGTCATTGGATCGAACAAGCCTTTTTTTTTGGGTTCCGTAGCCAAAAGGCAACCAACGGAACCCTTTTACTAAGCCTCCGCTGTCCGTCCGTCCGTCAGCGGGCTGTATCTCAAGAACCGTAACAGCTAGACAGCTGAAATTTTCACAGATTGTGTATTTCTAATGCCGCTATAACAACCAATCATAAAAATTAAGGCTTATGGTATGGCACCCTTCGTATGCGAGTCCGAGTCGCACTTGGCCGGATTTTTTTAGAACTAGTTCCATGTGTGGCAACCCTAACCCACTAGAGTACAGAACCATTCAATTTTACTGCCATCTGAAAAATGTCTTTTGATATCCTATACTTGAGAAAAAAACTATAACGAACCGAAAATGCTCCGCCGAGAAGTTCTAGAGTGAAGCCATATGAGGAGGAAATGTCTTAAAAGAGTTGGAATTACTTGAAATTTATATGTCAAAAGTACCTTTTTTGCCCCATTTTCGTAGCATTCTGTTATAGTTGCCAGCAAAAGCTCTTAGTCGATGAAAGAATAATCATTTAGTTTGTTGTGGCCTTAAAAGAAATCTTTCATCTTTTTCAAAAGAACTCAGAGTTACCCTTTTAGCAAGATTCTGGGTCGGTTTTGTACAAGAATAATGGGAAGAATTCAATGTATCGTTTACGGGTTTCCCGGAGGAATAAACTGGTATTTTTCAAAGAGTTAAGTAAATCGGATTACTTTACTCGCCGAACATATCAGATAAGTGTGTTTACCGTGATTGTAGCAGCTTCGACGTGTCGGTGGAACTGAACAATGTTCGCTTCTCCTGGATGTTTTATGTGTACAGTATAAAATGTTTTAAATAAGGATCAGGTATTGGTTTGCATTTGCATTGCTAAATATTTTATTTCCACAATAAACTTCGAATTCGAAACTGAAGTGAGACATAACACAATCCTTACTCCGACACCACAATTGCGGAACCTGGTGCAATAAAACATAAAAACAGCAAGCACTCAACAAAAAAGACTTGCTTTTCGTTTCCCCAATTTTTTCCCTATAAAAATATCGCTATAATTTATATATACTGTACGAGCACTGTAGTTCCATGTTTTATTCATTGTACGTGAGTTTCAATGTGTAAATCAGGCCCGTTTCGCAGTTAATTCGCATTAGTCCAGGCGTTATGACGGAAATTGCGAAAATTAAGGACTTTGTGAGGTACGCTGTGCGAAAACTGCTCGATTGATAACTTGCACGAGCTACATGGGTGTATATTTTAAATGATATCTCTTAACTTTAATGGGGTAAAGAGGTAGAGTTATCTGTTTATGTTTGGAAATTTTTTCTTGAAGTATTTAATCTGATTACACTTTTTTTTCCACTGATAGAAAGCTACGCTATTGCCGTGTGCCGTGGATTATGTTGTTAAAAACAGGAAGAGGTTTTGGCTGCAAATAGTAGGTAATATAAGAATTATTTAAGAGAATAGACAGACAAACTGAAGGTTGTACTAAAGCACTAATAAAGGATTTGTCTTATGTATAATATACCTACATTCTTTGCAAATAAAAATAATTCTATTCTATTCTTTTTTTTATTTGTAATGGGTTTGCTCTTGACTCTAGTCTATGTCAAAGATGACAGAGACAAAATCTACGATGGAGCGAGCCTACCCAGAAGGAGCCTGTTCACTCTAACTTTGAAGAGATTAAGGTTGTAAGCTTTTGGAAACACAGACGCAGGCAGAGAGTTCCACTCCTTTGCTGTGCGCAATATAAAAGACGTTTGAAAACGCTTAGTGCGAATTGGTAGAATAGCCACAAGGTAGGGATGGTAAGATGCAGTGCGTCTGGATGTCCGATGGTAGAAGGGGGCCGGTGGGATGAGTTCGTGGATTTAGCTGAATACCAGTACCACTTGAACAATCAGGATTTTTTATTTAAGTACACATGAATCATCAGGACCCACCCTGAAATCGCGAAAAAAAAAAATGAAAGTTTTCCAATAAATTAATAGTTAGTCTCCTTGTGTATACCTATTTACCGACGAGCTACCCCATCCTGAACTGAGTTTAAACTCCCAGCCCTCTAAACCTTGTTTATCATGGCATTTCTTCCATCACAATCTCACAATAGCATCGAGTAACGAAGATTAAACTATAGTTAGCAAGTAGTTTCATCGGGCCAGCTGTGTCGCGATGACGAAAGTTCTTCCAACGTTATCTAAATTAATCTTGCGCTGCCGAACTTGGGGCTCTGTGTCACTGGCTGCTTCAAGATGGAGGGGAGCTGCTAATTAAATGTGCTTTCAGCGGGGGGGAGGAGGGGCAGGACGTGTGACATGGTTAGGAGTAATAGGATTAGGAAATGTGTGGCCGTGAACTTCAACTATGTTCTTGAGCTGCGAGCGCTTCCGTAAACATGTCGAAATGAAGTCTTGGTTGAAGTGATCATGAAGTGAGATGTCAATCTACTCGTATGTAATCAACACAGAATGACAGCCCACTTTGTGATCATCACTTCACATCACTTCGACATATTTGCAGAATCTACCGGCTGATATCTTGGTGAGTAGGTCCCTAGTTCCGCTGCGGAATCTGTTCGAAAGAGGTACCGTAACTCTGGAACGCAAAGGGCACTAGGATGGCTTTTAGTCAGTAAGAGTCTGACACTCCCTCCTGCTTCACCCAGGGTGGGAGGAGTCATTTGATGATTTCCCTGGTTCCAGATAGGTAGGTAGAAAACCTGTCAATCGGAGCTTAAGGTGGATTTCTGAATTCAGTATTTTGGATTAAGAAAGTGTCAAAACCTACCATAATAGGTTTCCAGGATAGAGTTTTGAAATGCTCAATTCAGCTTACCTAGGCAACCTGACGAAATCGCTTGACCTTATGTCTTGAACCACAACACCTAGTATAAAGTGTAAAATAGGTATTTTACACTTAATACTAGGGGTTACTTGTAGGTGTAAGGCGATGTCCTAATACAAAACGATCATTGCGTGAACTTGCGACCATTGCGTTCAATTGTACGGCGCCGTTTGCCGAACAAAACGCGACGATCCGGGTACTCGCGCCTGAATTGCCCCTCTGAAATCGTTAGCATCTCATACCGTGGACCACACACAAAGAAAGCGTTATACTCGTACGCTATATCAGTAGCTAGGTACAGTCAGCGGCAGCTGTGTGCCGACAGAAACTCACCCATTCGCAGCACTTGCACAGCTTGCACTGCTATAACTGGGCTCTGTGACTTCGTGCCTCCAGTCATTTTGGGAACTATTCCGATGTGGACTGATATCAATCCCCGCTAGAATGTTATGCTCTATACCACACACAATGAAAGTGTTATACGCTATACCAGTAGCTAGGTACAGTCGACAGCAGCTGTGCGCCGACAGAAACTCTCACCCGTTCGCAACACTTGCACTGCTATTACTGAGCCCTGTGACTTTGTTCTTTGTGCCTCCAGCAATTTTGGGAACTGTTCGGGTATATTTTAGCGAGTAGATTTTATTAGTGAAGGTCTTGAGCCAAGTGATTGCATAATATAGTCCAGAAATTGGACACTGTTATCCGGTCTTTGAAAAGATTTGGACCGCAATGAATTGTCATCTTTATGATTCAAGAAATAGGTTTACTATTGAATTTTAAGCATATAAATGAGACCAAGGGTCTAAAAAGGCCACTTCAGGAGAATCATAATATTAATCACACAACAATCTGTCAAATTAAATTTTCATCTTTATCGCTAACGCATTAGGTTCAAGATTGATTGGGAAATGTGACAGTGACGGGTAGCGTGATGCGCTTTCTGATTCTGCTAAAATGGCCTTTTTAGGCTCGCAGATGAGATCAACAAAAGAAAACGGCGACGCGGTAGGCCCAGAAGGAGGTGGCGTGACGAATTACATTCCTACCAAAAGTATTGGTACGATGTCGCAAAGGACAGAGAAAAATAGAAGGAAGTAAGGGATGCCTTTATCCTGCAGTGGGTCAGAATAGGCTTATCATATCATATAACATAATTATGAGGCCTATCCTGCATCAGGTGAGACAGTGATCAAACGTAAACCTATCAATAGTAAAAAAAAATGAATTGTAGCGAGATAAACGTGTGACTCTAAGCGCTTGTGTAAGTTTTCATCAGTGACAGAATGTTCGTAATAGGACCAGCATTTGCAGAGATTACAAACAAATAAACAATTTATTAGTTTTGATAAATTTCCCAAGTGAACTCGAAGTCACAGTTGTACCAATCAATTATTACGGTCTAGTTACTATTTACGAGGAGACGATGTAAATTATTCACAGCTTCACGAGGTTCCAATAAGAGGCATATTCTCAATTCCCTTCTCACAAATAGAAAATTTTCCGCCGTACCTAACCTATATGTAAATCGGTGTTATGAGGCACTTTCCCTAAAACAAAAACAAAGTACGCATACATTGTCAACTAAATCACGAATTTTGACGAAAAATTTGCTCGGTAGCGTTCAAAACTTGCCTATACATATTCGTGTGAAACATTCAGGCGCTCGCTCCTGAAAACGAAACAATTAATTTCGCCGTGTGAGCGTTTTACGGACGAATAATTCGCCGACACTGACAAAAATAAGTAGCTTCGTGCTGAATAAGTAATTGGGTGCTTAACGACACTGAAACTGTATGTTTTTGTAGTTAGTACTTTGAAGTATCCACGTGTTCGGATACACATAAAATCACACCTTTTTCCATGAGGACAGACAGCAGCTACTGCTTGCAACAGACTCCTTTAGCTATTATATAGCTAACTCTAGCATGCGCCAGCTCTATGAAAGCTTTTTTTTAGGGGTGGGTCATCATCAAATGACTCATTCCACAGTGGGTGGAGTGGAAGGGGTCGTCAGACTCTTACTGACTAAAACCCGCCCGTTCCCTACAAATGCCCTTTGTTCTTCGTTCCAGGGCCGCGTTAACTGTCGCAAAAACCGCAACCTTGGAGCTCTATGAAAGCTAAAGAAGCAAATGTTTAAACAAAAATAATGTCCACTGCTAAACAGAAGCCTCTCCCAAATGTCGCCACATCGGCTGGTCCTGTGCGTCTCGCATCCAGTGGATGTCATCGGTACAAGTTGTGAGAGGCCTTCCAGCGCTACGACTTCCGGTACGCGGTCGCCACTCCAGAACTTTTCGGCCCCATCGACCACCTGTTCAGCGAGCAATCTGCCTAGCGCCATGCCCACTGCTACTTCAGTTGGCGATCTTTCGGGCTACATCGGTAACGTTGGTTCTCTTGCAGATATCGGCATTCCTGATTCGATCACGCAAGGTAACTCCAAGCATTGCCTTGTCCATTGGTTTTTGAGAACACCCTGAAGAGTCACGTGGACTGAATGATTTGGTAATAAGCAAGTTCTGTCATAAAAAAAAACACCCGAAATATAAGGTAAAGATCTTTTCGCCTCAAATATATTCAAGGAACCAGTGAAGCTTTATCAAAGGCTGTGACTGTCGAACGAGACGATCTATAGAAATACGAATGTCGAACGTCGTATGATAGTGAATTGAATATACCTGTCGAATTGGGTGTGAGTAAAGTTTTGATATGATGTCGAGTCGGAAAAATAAACTTTTATTAGATATTACAGGAATTGCGGCGGAGGGAATGATTCGAACTATGATATCATTGAAAAAGGTTATAACATAACGCCTGCTTTCCTCGAAGAGTTAGGCAGAAGTGTCCTTCTTACTCACTTTTTGCCAGTTATGAATTAAAAATGTTTAAGACTATAGGCGCGCTCCTTGTTCTTCTTCCACCTGGCGTTAATCCCGGCATTGCCAGGGTCCGCCAAAGGGCGCGCTCCTTATTACATAGGAGTAACCATCCTGCTTTCCAAACTCAATAACACTTAGCCCGACCAGATACGCTAGACATAGTGCCGTACAATAAGCGATGACGATTGTCGAAATGACACAAAACAGCATTTGTCAATCCCATTCATTTTTGACGTTTTGAAAATCGCTTTCGCCACGTTACCGACTGCAGACAAAATGTCACGCGCCTGGTGCTTCAGGTAATCGAAGCCTGAGGCGGTGACCTCATGCTCAGTCGTAGTTCTTGTGCTAAGCAAACCAAAGAGGCATTTACCCTTGAAATATGGCACTACGATAAGAGAGATCTAAAAAAGTTCTACTTGCTATGTTTCACTCAAATCAGCATTAATCTTTCACACGTTGCAGCGACTAGAATAATTCAAAATTCAGACAGGACACGACACATCGCAGCTGTCATCTGTTCGGGGCAGTAAAGCGAGTAAATCCGGGGCTGAAAGCTGGCGAGCTGGCGTGTCAACAGACTGTAACGGTGGCACATGGGCAGCGAGTGTCACGTTGTTATGGCAGAAGTTAAGTGTCATGGCGGACCGAGCTTGGTTTATATAGGCTGTTTCAGAAGTGCCTGTTCATATTATTTAAAGGTGCAAGTATACGTGATGTTCTGTATCTGATATACAATTGACTAACATATATTTGGATCACCGATCTCAATACACTGCTAAAAAGTTTCAAAACATATTCTTCCAACGTATCTAATGTTTGGCGGTGCATCATTATTTCGGACAAAATCCATCTTGTTAGTAAACATACAAAAATAACTTACTGCCTAGTGTTAGTAAAAATCAACCTCCGGACACTGCTCTACAATCGGAGAACCAAAGCTCTCGGCTACAGTTTTCAGGATGCTGTTTTGACTGTCCCTCACTCTCCTCAGTAGCGACGCAGTTTTTTTTTGCGAATAATTGCGAATCCTTCTATATTCCTATTATAACATCCTTCTATATTCCTATTATAACATCCTTCTATATTCCTATTATAACATCCTTCTATATTCCTATTGTAACATCCTATTATAACTGTAATGGGATGTTTGTCATTGCTGGATTTTTCCAAAAGAACACTGACACTGAAAAACTTAAAGATTTAGCCAAAAAATTTTTCAGTTTCAATTAATGTTTGAATTTCCAGTTATGAAGGTCCTAAATGTATTGTTATATTCTGAAAAAGAAGATAGTACAGTAATGTTTTAATAAGATCGCCAATGAAACATTGAATAAAATATCTACCAATGAAAAGTTAGCCTAGACAGGAACTCTCATTAATTATCAAGTTAATGGCTCAGATATTAATTGATTTAAAACTTTCACAACTTTTGCAATTATGCGACTGAACTAGCATTTAATAAAAACATCCATTTACTTAGTCAATTATTATTGAAATAAAATGGAATAAGTTTTGAGATGTCCATCTAAACTGATTTAAATATCTTAGTTGGAAAGTACTGTAAAGTGTACCAATATTTTTAAAGTTGGTAATTATGATATGAATTGCCCAAAATGACTTTAACTAAATACAAAGTATTAAACAATTTATGATTTTTTCGAAGAGATGTGAAGAAAAACATGGGAGGACGATAAAGTTCTCTTATATAAAGTAACTTGATGACATAATAAAACCGGCCAAGGGTTCCATACCATCGTATTTTTAATATGTGTTATTAAAGCGGCAACAGAAATACACACTCTGTGAATATTTCAGCTGTCTACCTATTACGGTTTTTGAGATACGGACAGCGGAGGCTTAGTATTAGGGTTCCGTTAGTTACTCTTTGGGTACGGAACCCTAAAAAACACCTTCTAAAACACAAGTTGTGATCGAACGTGGAACCAAAGAAGTACTTAACTAAATTCACTTTACAAACCTCAGTCCAAATCGTCTTAGTGACAACTAACAGATATTTTCTTTAAACTCCTTTAATGCGACCAAAGACTTTGCATAAACTGTGGTAAGGGGTGAGGTTAAGCCGGATTTTCAGCTTTCAGATAAACCGATTGAATGATTCATTCAATAAGTCATCAGACCCAATGATTGACAAATTCTTTTGTGATTAGTTTGAATCGTATTCAAGTTAATTGATCTTGAGATCACTGGTAAATAATAATAAAAATAATAATAATAAAGCGGCCAGCCCCCTATCATCATCAATTTAGACAAAACAGTCATCATCTGCCTAACCTTTTCCCAACTATATTGGGGTCGGCTTCCAGTCAAGCCGGATTTCGCTGTATACCAGTATTTTACGAGGAGCGGCTGCCTACCAGACCTCCACAACCCCTTAACTGGGTAACACGGTACTTCATGGCAACACTCACTGGAGTTAGATTTACTGGCTTCAGACTATCCGTAACGACTGCCAAAGATCTACAAATGACAGCCGGAACCAACGGCTTAACGTGTTGACCGTTATGAACTATATTATACACGTAAACCTACTTCATGATTCAATCCGTTCATTGGCGAGAAGCGAGGGGACTTTGTTGTTTTATAATTACTCGTATTTAGTGGTTATGATGGTTCGGGTGGTTGACAAAATTACAAAGAAATTCATTAAGTGACATTTCGATAATCCTCGTCAATCACGGGATTGATTTTATCGAAATGTCACTTGATGTATGGCATTTGACATTAATTACCGCTCATGGAATGTCACGCTCTCTACCGCTCACAAAAATAATTTAGTACATCCCTCTCGTCCGGTGAGCCCTTGCCTGGAACAACCTCTAGAGATTTTAATTTAAAAAGGATTAAATAAATGTATCAACCATGTTTAAATTTATTTTTGACACTTAGAATTTTGCTTTTGCCAAGTTTAAATTGTTTTAATTATAAGTTTGTTTGTGAAACAAACAACGTCGCTCCTTCAACCCTAATCTGTATGATACATTAAATTTATGAAAATATTTTGAGTGTTGCTTAAATATTAATCTATCTTATATTTTGCTTACAACTTCGTCTGCATCACATTTTTCATTAATGCTCCGCTTCTATTGGTCGCAGCGTGATGTTATATAATCTATAACCCTTTTCGATAAATAGGCTATCCAGCACTATACGAATTTTCCAATTTAAACCAGTATTTCCTGAAATTAGCGTGTTCAAACACACAAATAAACATGGCAACATAACATGGTTAAAAAGGGCTCTAAAATAATATGGTATCACAATGGGCGGTCAATGCTCGGTAATTTTTGGAGAGAGTGATCCAATTATGAATTATTTCACTGATAGAATTGTACACTATCGCTGTGTGCTACTTTTAAACCCAGAAACAAAGAGCTAGTTGAAGAATAACATCCATAAAACTAAGAAGTAAAACAAAAATTTAAATAAAAAAGTAAAACAAAACGCGTTTAAAAGCGTTCCTTGCGCTAAACAGTCGCACGAACGAAACGCGGGCATTGTGTCAATGTGTTATCAAATTACTTAGTGCAATGCACGAAATCTGGACATAGAGTCGCTGGATGTGGTAACATTGTAAAACAGTTTCGATAGCTTTCGGAACACATTTCAGTATTTGAGTTCACCAGAAAGATTAAGTTAAAATGCTTCATTTAGGACTCACTGTATAAGGAAGTATGGTCTTAAATCTGATTTTTCTTCAATTTTGTTTTTGTGTGTATTCCAGATAAACATGTTTTCTCTCTTTGTAGGGAAATTGTGTGAATAGTTAAGAGAGCTTTTCCCTGAAAAATAAGGTCGAAACGACGAATGATGGATCCACACACTGAGGAGCTACTAACATTACTGTATGTCAAGCTCATTACCGCTTACAAATACCGTGTTTTATTTAAAATATAACCAATTCCTACTTTATCTGAAAAAAATATGTTGCGTATGCCTGATGATTCATGATTAATAACTCATGATCATACCAATATTTCAACGTGTATTTATCTGATTGTTATTATTTGTAAACTCAAAGGCACAATCGGGTAGCGGTAATCGTATCAATGCGATAACAGAGGCTTTCATAATTTTAATTTAAGCCAATTTTAATACGTATGTGTTAAAGTAATATTTTATCTTTGTTTTCACCTGCAACACAAATATCACCATGGATTTACAATTACTAATCAAGGTGGTTTTAGTATTTGCTTTGGACGCAGATTTGCTGACAAATGCAAGTGCAATAGAAAAATCCTGTTTAGTATTATTAACACCAAAGTTTGTCAAGATCGATGGATGGATGGATGTTTGTTCAGTTGCTCTTTCAGGAAAAAACTACTGAACAGATATCGGTAAAACTTTACAGTAATGTACCTTATACATCAGAATAACAGAATATTATTTATACAGGGGAAATTACTAATTCAACACAGGCAGAGATAGTATACAAATACTTACTTAAAAATTACTACGCCTTTTCACATCTAGCGAATCTTATTCGTGTAATTCATTCAATTTTAGTGCTACAGTTGGGTGCGCCACCAGCGCAGTAGTGGAGTTCCAACACAAAAAAGAACCACTTTGATATACTCTAATTCGAAGGCAAGGATGTAGTGGTTAAGCAACTGTCTATTTTAAAATATTTAAGTACTCAGGGATCTCATTCGAGGGTTGACTTGTATTGACTTACTTATGACGTATTTTTTTATGAAATAAGAATAATTGTATAAAATATCTTACGTAGCACCCAATTAATCAAGTCACCAACTATTATGTGAAATAGCCGACTCAAATCTTACCGAGGCCTAGCACGAAATTACTGCCTTATTCTACGACTAGTTGACCCGCGCAATTTCGTTGGCGTCACAATTTTTGTTACAGCTCCGCTCCTATTGGTCTTAGCGTGATGATATATATTCTATAGCCTACCTCGATAAATGGGCTATCTAACACTGAAAGAATTTTTCAAATCGGACCAGTACTTCCTGAGTTTAGCGCGTTCAAGTAAACAAACAAACAAACTCTTCAGCTTTATATATTAGTATAGATATAGATAAAGCTACAAAATAAACAACATTTCTACCTTACCTACAACAACAACACTCGACCTGTTTGACTGTTCACTAACTCTTAGCTACACTCAAGAATTGTCACAAGAATTTCCAAAGAAAAAACTAGAGCGAAATGGAAAACTCTTTAAACAGTCATTCTCTCGCAATTTATTTACAAAAGAGCTCACCTAAACTTCTTAACCAAAGCTCACTGAACCCTGTACACAGTAGTTTGTCTAAAACGGATCCATAAAGGTGCCATCACACAGTTTGTACACAAGTTAAAGTTCGACTTAATTGTTGTATCAGAACTAAGTTGGGCGTTTGAAGTTGCGCACGCCACTTGGTTCGTTCTAAGATAATCAAGCACCTACTTCAGTTTACTTGTAAACCGCCTTCAATTTGAGCTTGTTCTACTTACAAAGTTCAGTTTCGAATAGGCTTTTTGCTGTGGGAAAGTGGGTTACTGTTACCTACTTGAAATGGTTACTGTTACCTACTTGATTTGTATAGACTTGAACTTTTTTTTTTTTTTTTTACTATTGATAGGCACGCGTTTGACCACTATCTCACCTGATGGTAAGCGAGGATGTGGTAGAAGATGGAGCACGCTTGCCTAGAAATAACCTATTCACTCTTGATTTAAAGACTCCCAAGTTGTAATATACGTATAATGTCTTAAAGCAATAATTTTATTCCTGAATCTGATAGCACTAAATAATTATTATGTATCAAGTGAAGCGTTGCTAACTTATGTGTCCAAGGAACAAACAATGGTTGAACATCCTGGTGTTCGGAGGGGTGGAGGGGGGTTAAATAAACGATTAGTTTTAAGACACTTACATGTGTGTACCAGTTACTTGGTGGAGATCATATAGGCAGTCTCTCCGCGTAATATCTACACTGGTATTCAGCAGAATCCAGTTTGACTGAAAACCGAGCCCAATATAGTTGGGAGAAGTCTAAGCAAATGATGATGATGTGTGTACCTACCATATCATAATTTAATACTTTCACAACCTACCAAGCCCCTATTGACCTCCCCTTACCAAAAACCTACACATATTTACCTACAAATAGAACAAAACAAATACGCCTAAACAAAGCCACATTAAATTATTAACTACCCACAAAAAAAAACAAGAAAAAAGAAAAAACATAAAATAGGTTACATTTAATAAATGAGGAAGGTATGTTCTCGCATAAAAAAGTTAGTCGCGTCATTGCTCCTGAAATGTGTGCGTACTTTTATACTTATATTGTGTTTGTCCTTATAAAATATTTACTTAGGCTGTATAGCTTAGCTTGGGGACCGGGCAGAGTTAGGTAGCTGTACGGACATTTTGAATGTTTGTGTTTAAATATTACGAATGAATATTTTTTTGGAAATTATGGCGAAATATTCTTTTCTACATTTTATTAAGGGAATCAGAACGGAGGAAAAGCTGGAGTGGCGATACAGGCGTTTACAGGAGGCGTTCTGAGTTTGCTCAGAGTATTCAGGTAGGAGACTAGGAAACACCTTAACGTCTTAAATTGCCGAGCGAGATCAGCACATACAGGTAATTTGACCATACAAATTACCTGTATGGACTGATAAAAGGCTAAATAACACGCACAGACTTTCAGATAAGGTGAGGATTTAAAAAAAAAAAACGAATTTGAAAATGCTTTTTACAAAACAACATAAATTAAATGAATTCCACCAATTCGCACTAAGCGTTTTCAAACCTCTTTTATAATGCACACAGACCTCATAACCCTAATCTCTTCAAAGTTAGAGTGAACAGGCTCCTTCTGGGTAGGCTCGCTCCATCGTAGACTTTGTCTCTGTCATCTCTGACATAGACTAGAGTCAAGAGCAAACCCATTACAAATAAAAAAAATAAAAAAATATAATAGGGAGCATATAAAAAGAATACAAATAAAATTAAACAAAATCTTCCTTGTATTTAATGGAACTGGAAACATTGCAGAGGGATTAGAATTTATTATTCTCCTTAATTCTAACTGCGCAAATGGGAAAATTGTGTATTAAGTAACTAAGAACCCTGACCTATGCATAAACAATTTAAAAAAAACTCACTTCAGACATTAACCTACATGGTTCTCATTATGATGATGCATGAACTTTACAAGATTATTTGCCTTTGAGTTGGTTCCGGTGTTTCTGCTCAGGGCAGTCAGCTAAATTACATAGCGCTACTATATGAAGATCACTGATGTTGCATCCGCGCTGGTACTTATTATTGCCGATGCACCTATGACGTCAATCGATTTCGTAAACTGTTGTTTGTTCAATGAATTGTAAGAATGATCATTCTATTGTCCTACTTCGACCTGGAATCCTCATGCATAGGGTTAATTTTGTAATATTAATTCAGTAATTAAATTAATTTAAAATCATTTCGATTTTTTTCGATCCTCCGATCGCAGCAAACGTAATTGCTAGTATACACCAGCCTCGTCTAGTTTAAAGTTTGAAAAATACGTATCACAAATTAAACATAATTTATCATTTAAAAATGTTCTGTAAATGGCCAATGATTAGGATTTTCGTCATTCCAGAGTAACTCAATTATTATTATTCGCGCAAAAACTTCTCTCAAAAACAGTAAACAAACTATCAAAAAATATACTCGTTTAAAAAGCCAATAAATCCGCCAAGCGCTAACACAAATTACTAAAATACATTGGTCGACTTCCTGAAACTGAACATAAAATAGCAAAATAAACTGTGCAAATTATAAGCAAACTGATAACTGTTGGAAGTGCAGAAACAACCGTTCTCGTTGCTTCCGCATAATTAAATTTCAGCGTTTCAGCTTACTGAAATTCCATCGCGTTGAGATTCCCCGCCGGCCGAGCTATTGTTTCTGAAAAGCTAAATAGAGCTAAAAATTAGAGATGTTAAGGAGCTCCGTAACCGAAACTATCGGATATCCGAAATAAAAATAAATGAATAGCGGTATTCCTTATATTTTTATTTTTTATTAAGGTATGGGCTTGCTCTTGACCACAATCGCGCCTGATGGAAAGCGAAGAACGAGATAGGTGATGGCGCGAGCGTGCCCAGGAGATGCCTGTTTACTCTTGCTTTGAAGGCAGACAGGTTATACGTGGAAGGCAACACAGACGCTGGCAGAGAGGTCTACACTTTGATATAAGTTTCGGATAAATTCGGATAGGAGCAGAGTCTAAATGACACGTTATTTACCTAATTATTAGCATTTAAAATTGAGTAACTTTAGTAATTACCAAATGATAACTTAAAATATAGTCAAATTATTAATGTTTCAAATTACTTTAACAAATTCTTAAAAATTCGAAACTAAATGACAATCCGAAATAATTTCATATACAGGTTGCCTGGAAGTGATCGCGGAATGCGATAAGTCCGCCCATTGTACTAATATTATGTTTTAGTTTGTAGTTCTCTTTTTATATTATTATCGGTGTACAATAAAGTATATAATAAATAAATAAATACGGAATCCGAAACCGGTATGATATTATTTCAACAAGTATATTATATACCCGTATCCAGAACCGAAGTTTCATAACTGTAACATCCCTGCTAAAAATGATGGACTTTATGCTTAAGACTCGTTTTGTGAAGGATAGTCTTTATTAGCCGGCTATTCTGTTGATTGAACAAGGTTTGAAGGAAAGCTGAGATGTCTTTATTTTTGTGTATTGAAATGGGTTATTGTTTGGTTCTACTCTGTTAATCTCTCTCTTGGGTATTTAGGAGATACCTAAATAGGAAGTCATCCAAGGTTTTATCTTTTTATTTTATTTATTTATAGAAAAATCAGATATAACGATCGTCGCAAATTCAAAAATGTAGATTATAAAGTGGGTGACAGACGTACGAGCAAGTCCGCGTACTTATAGCTCGACGAATTTTTTCTCTACGCGTCTTGTTTTTAAGTACGCGTACTTAGGGTGACACACAGGAGCTCGTGGCTAAATAATAACAGCTGCACGGGTCGATCTTCAAGGTTAAGCAACGCTTGCTTAGGTTGGTCTGTGGATGGGTGACCATCTTAACATACCGAGTTTCCTCCGTGCCTCGGAATACACGTTAAGCTGTTGGTCCCGGCTGTCATTTGTAGATCATTGGCAGTCGTTACGGATTGTCAGAAGCCAGTAAATCTGGCTCCAGTCTTGCCAAGAAGTACCGTGTTACCCAGTTAATGGGTTGTGGAGGTCTGTTAGGCAGCCGTTCCACGTAAATCTGGTTTGACAGGTAGCCGACCCCAATGTAGTTGGGAAAAGGCTAGGCAGATGACTTAGGGTGACACGAGTGAAAATGGTCGTAGAGCCATAAATACGTACTTGTGCTAGCAAAATGTCATGTGATCAAGCTCGAAATATTAGATTTTTAACAATTGCTATTATGACAATCTTTATCTTGGTCGAAGTTAGGTTTGATAATATTTGTTATTTTGTTTCGGCACTTGAAAATAGTGTTTTCGTGGATATAATCAGTAATAAACATAAAATTTTTGACAAAAAAAGATGTCTCCGTCACAACAACTTAGGAAAAAATAAAGGAGACAATCGAAATTAGAGCATAAAAGTTAGCAAGAACTGCCAAATTCACAAAATTATATAATATTCCATGTTACGTCAGGAATTCTAGCTGAATACTTAGGAACTGCCTTTTGGCTAGCCCGTAACTGAATACCGGCAGCCTGAGCGTCTCTGTAATCCTCTTAGCCGAAGTATTTCAGTTAAATGTACTGCTTTATGAATGGTAAGTCGTAGATGTCACTTTAGATATTTTGTGTTTGTTAATCATATGATATGAATGTATAAGAACAAGGAGAAAGAAAAAGCGTGAGTAAGCACCAAGCATAAAAAAAAAAAAAAATTATGAAAGTTGGGAAGATATGCGTCACATTCGCGCAAAACGCCATCGCTCAGCATAATGCTGGGAATCGTGTGCGAGACAGAGCCACAGCGCTGGTTTTCAGCGATAGCTGGCGTTGACAGTGTGACGTCGATCGGAACATCATAAAAAGTAATGAGTACGTAATGTATGTGCTTTGTATGTTTATGGAGAGCTTTAGTTTCGGTGTATTTATTATCTAATTAGGTTTTTTAGAAATTATAAGACAAGTAATTACACAATAAGTGGTCTTATCACGTAGGGTGATTTCTTACGGACGTTTATTTAAACTATTATACCACGTGTAACAGAAAACGCAACTTTTGCTAAGGGGTTTACAACGAAATCGCGAACAAATAATCCGGAATATGAAACAGCTAAGTTTTCAGCATTTTCTTTCGAACAACTGCACGTAAAACCTTTTTCTTTTAATATTTTACATGAAACAAAATTTTTCATTTATTTTACCTTCAAATAATTTCCCTTACAATAGGTGTTACAGAAAACTCAAAAATTTCAACTCATAATTTTAGATTAATGAAAAGATATGTTCCACCACCTAGCCGTAGATTATAAGTTGATCTATGTAGCGGTATTCTTAAAGAAATTTTATATAAAAGAAACTTCGTGATGCGAAGAATTCCTTTCTTTCGCCTTAGCTACTGCGTACCTCCATTTAAAAATTCCACAAGTTTTTTTAAGGTGGATAATATAAGAAAGTACAAGAAGAAAAGTCTGCAAAAGAGATCTTGCTGAGAAGCGAATAATTTAGAGCAGGTATTTAATTTATTTTTTTGTAAAATTCTGACACAAAAATGTAAAGTTATGTCATTAAAATAATAAATTAGGAATTCTAAATTTGCCTTTCAGAAAAATGTTAAATGTTTCTTAAATCCTTTGTTATTAAATTATTACATACAATGTAAAATTAAAATTCGTAATTTAAAATCGTTTGTGTTGAAAGCATAGGAAATACTACTTTTGATCTACCATCACGCTATGAGGCCATAATCTGTCACGTTATCTAGAGACTAATTTTTAAGCAACAATAATTTTTAAATATATCAGTATATGATACAGCAGAGCTCTAAAGTATATTTCCAGATCTCTACAATCACTACAAAGTGTGCAAACTACATAAATTAGTGGAACCATGTATCATCACCCACATACAAACTCACCCACACCCTACAAAGTAACATCAAGTATTAAAACACATCTGAAGCACTACAAATAACTATTAAAAGACGAAGTTTGAAACACCCGCCATCTTGTTAATTGCGGGATAAATCACGAACGCCATCTATCGTAGACATCGGGACAATAAAACAAGACAATTTATCTCCATCTACGTTAGATTTAACGACTGGTACTGAAACATCTGAACTGGCGTAAGGAAATGCATTGTAATTATTAGTAGTCATCATCTGGAGTGGGTTTTATGATACTTTTTTAGGGTTCCGTACCTAAAGGGGAACCAACGGAACCCTATTACTAAGCCTCCGCTGTCCGTCTGTCTGTCAGCGGGCTGTATCTCAAGAACCGTAATAGGTAGACAGTTGAAATTTTCACAGATGGTTTATTTTTAATGCTGCTATAGCAACAAATAATAAAAATTAAGGTTTATGGTACGGAACCCTTAGTGTGCGAGGCCGACTTTTATAAAGTAGCTTTTACAATTTCATTTCCATGTCATAGGAAACATGAATTTGTACGTGATAAAAGTTTCCCATGGCTCTCGGCTAAATTGTAGCTCTCTATACGAAAACGAATTCGTTATTGGAACTGTCAGTACTTTCTCAATTCTAGCCTAGTTAATTAAGAAAACACTAAAATCGAATGGCTGATTGTTTGTAGTCTTCAAAATTACAAATCGAATTACTTGTAAAACATAGTACAGTCAACAAAACTATTTGGTATGCAAGCAGCTAACTTGCGATTACTTTCAAAGAATGTTGTGTGTGTGCTGAGTAGACAATTATTGTACACCACATTCGTAAGAATGTCAGCTTTAAAAGTTATAATGCAAACATTACAAATAAATATTTAATAACAGTGGCGTTTGCCTGAATACCAAATTGTTTTAGGCACAGTCAACAAAGCTATTCTTTGTTGACTGTGCCTAAAACAATTTACATTTCGAAAAGAATGCACAAACTGAAATATTTCTCCCAAGAACGATTTTCGCAGTTTGGTTTCAATATTCTCTAAATTGAAACAATAAAACTGTCTAATATATCGCCATCAATACGCAACTTAACCGCTAAAGCTGCGCCGGTGATTTACACAACCGCACCACAGAGGGCGCCACGCTCTAATGTCGCTATCAAAACGCAAACGCTGTTTAGTGACGTCACAAATCATACACTGCCATTTTGGAAGCACCGCCATTTTGTTTTGACGCATCGTTTAGAAGCACCTGTCAAAATTATTTATATGGTTATCGAATGAGGATAATACCAAGTTATTACTGACAGCTTAGTTTTTTTTTTTTCAAAAACTAGTCGCGGTTTTAAAAGCCAGGTCAAAATATAGCAGATTAATATCGTGTGTAGCTGTGAAATTTACATCCTTTAAAAAGAATAAAGTGGGAATTGGGATTCGGTAAATTCGTTTTCCGTAAGAAAAAAAGGGAAATAGGTAGATAACGAGGTGAGTTGGCAGGTACGTGACAAGGTTACTTAAATAAGTAATAGCGCAAAGTGGAGCTAATATTTCAAAAATAGTCAATGTTGTGAGAGAATTCGTTTTGAATATCACGAAGACTCAAAAATGTGTGTTGACATTTTTGCCTGAATATGACCAAAATGATCTTTGCCTAATAGTAATAGAAACCTTCCTACATAAATAAGTAAACAGAGGTTGGATGATATATATTAAGTAATATTAACATTATAATAATTTTGCAAACATTATGAGATTTTTACAATAATCATTTAAGACTATGTAAGCAATAAATATGAAATACCCCGTAAGAGTTAAATCGTATCTAAGGCAAAATTAATATAGAAAGATAATTGTCGATATGTCATATTAGTTGATAAAACAAGATTTATTGTAGGCTATTAAAATAATTAATAAAACGTAAAAGACATTGCTTTGACAGTAGATACTAATTCTAAATTTCGACTGCTCCCACATCGTTTCCGTGGTGTAGCGGTTATCACATCTGCCTAACACGCAGAAGGCCCCCGGTTCGATCCCGGGCGGAAACATAGCTTTTTGCCATCTCACTCTACACGATCAACATTGCTATTCAAGTCTACACTTGTTTTGTGAAATTTTCTCTCTTTTCACCAAAAACATTTTACTTATAAATAAAACATATTCTAACTTAAACCATTCGCATCTATTACACTTGTGCCTATCAATTTCTTGTTCATACGCCACGATCACGCACTTACTGACGATCTACTTCTAAGAAATACGCCAATATCACTTGTAGCCTTATTTATATTCCGTAAGGGATATATTGATATGTAGGATACACATTTGTACCGCTAAATGTGCACGTAACATGGCATACGGAGATGTGGAGGATGTATTTCATGTCGATGGGTGATGGATAGTAGAACTGTTTTGAGGCCAAATAAAATGATTTTTTTTTTGGTTATAAAACAGCGACGATCATCGCATCCACGACATGTGCATCTCATAAAGTTTAGCAACAGCGCATCTGCCGTATCCACACGAACTCAATGACAATAGATCATGCCGATAAAAAAATGTAAATCAGTAAGTAAAAAGGTGGTAGCAGGACTGATTGTCTATAGTAGTACGTTTAAACGTACATAAACTATCGCCTTTTTGCCCATGAGGTTAGGCAAAAACTACACAATATTTATGAATGCATAATAATACTCTCCAAGCAAAACACACAGACGTGACCACATGTCTAGTCAATCTATTCTACATTATACGTAACAAGCAAAATATCGTCAAACACAATAGTGTTGCTCCCTAATTATCGAGCAGCTAATCCCCTAACTCGATTACAGCACTAATTCCGGGCATTAGTTCGCAATTACGTCACAATTATATTAACTACATCAACACATACAAATCCCACTGCTGATGCTACGGGCATTGAATAAATTATTATCATTGAATGCGAATACATTCGGGGAATACAAATAATTAGCCGGGTTGGGTATGTATTGAATAAGTAACGCGAGCATGTCTTGTTCTGAGCGAATTTATTAGAATTAGCATAAAAAGGGAATTTTGTAAGACTATCTCTGTGGTCTGTGATGGTCTCTTGTGTGTGGTTATCTGTCTGTTTTTTTAGAAGATTTTTAGTATAATTATGTTCTTAGCAAAGAATTTTCTAACTTTTCTCTGCCACAGAGTCATTTAAGAGTACCTATCTACCATTTGACATGCAGTTTTCAGGTGGAACCGTATATTTCATCACGTCGTTGTCACGTTCTATCAAAAAACTTTTCCACCTTTTCGTTAAAATCCATGTAAAATTTCTCACAAAAATTTCTGCAAACAACTCCAGCTTTTAGCATTCCGAAAATTCCATTCTCTAGAAAGACGCTTTTATTTAGACATCACGCTGGACAGAATGCAGTCGACGTGGCACCGTTGCACGTTGTTCGGAGTGTTCCTAGAAAAATCAACACAAGAGGCGGCCGATTTGAAAATAGAGCGGCCGAGTCACGTCCGTTGAAAAAGCGAAGCACGCTCATGTCAGCTGCGCTCTGGGCAGCGTGTTCGTGTCACGCGCTTTGTGGTACAAAAGTATATTGTTCAGTTTATTACGTTCGTAGATCGGGTGTAATTTTTCTTTGGAATACTTGCCTTAGGTAGTTAACAAAAGGTAAACAATCTTGAGGTGTATTTTTATTAAAAAAAATTATTTCCCACTTAGTACGAATCAAAAAGATGTTATTTATTTTTTACTGGTAACTTATAATAAATTAGTTTCCCATCGTAAAAAAGTGGGGGATATGGACTTAAAAGACTTTTTAAATGAGAATCTCCTCCTTTTTTGGGTCCAGGTGCACTATTTAACTTCGATGAAGGAACAAAATCGTCTGAAACAAACAAGCAAAAAGCTATGTTTCCGCCCGGGATCGAACCGGGGGCCTTCTGCGTGTTAGGCAGATGTGATAACCGCTACACCACGGAAACTATGTACTCGTAGCTCAAATTGTAGATTGTGATTAGCACTGACGACAAAAAGAAAGCAGGAGGTTCAGTCCAAGGTGATTGTTATTTAATTCTAATAACTTGTTTTCGCCAGTACTTTTTTATCAGTCTCAATATCAATGCTGACGATACTAAAACCAATCTTTATTTATAATAAAAATTGGTTATTATAATGAGTATTACAGTTTTGTTTTTTTTTTCGCCTTTGATAAAAGCCTGTGTGTGGGAATATTATAAGCTGAATAGATTATGTTAAAAATAAACAGTGAGCTGTTTAAATGAAACTAGACGAAATTGGATGGTATTCCATTGAAATAAAAATAATTTAATCAACTTTTATTGCCCTGTATTTTATTTTGGCTCTGAAGTCTGGACCACAAAACAATTTTAATTTTGTATCCAAAACTAAAAGCTACTCTGTGGCCCAGTAACTTGTTAAAGCAAATCACTCTGAAACTAAATATAAATTAACAAAAGGTACGTCTAGACGGGTAACGAACTTTTTACTATGAAAGTATTTTTGCTGTAATAAAAGCTATTCTATTATATTCTAACATAGCATTAAATATTAAAGCTGTTTTTAACAATCTGCCAGATCTAGAATTATTAACAACAGCCATTGCCAAATTTTGCTATTTAAATTCATGCCGTTAGCTTGTATTTTTAACCTGGACTTTTCATGAATATAATAACAATAGCACTTCGCCCGCGACTTCGTTCGCGCGGGTTTAGTTGGTACCTACTCCACGAACTTTATCTCCCGTCTAACCTCTTAAACGGTATGTGTTAATTTCTTATTAATAGATTAAACGTAGGGCAGTTCGTTCACTCGCAACATTTTTCTTACTTGGAGTATTTTTTAAACCGTTGTAACTTTAAAGGAAAGATCCAATTTGAATAATGTTATGTGTAATTTACATGCACATAACTAACCTTAATTCTTAACCAATTTAAATAGATAAGGATTAATATCATGATACTAAAATCACCAGTATTCCATTTCACCCAGATTTTGATTGATAAATTCGGACAAAAAGGGATCACTGTGACTTCACCATAATAGTTAAATACATACCCTCGCGGACTTTTTTAAAGATATTTATGTCTTCTATAAAACTGTAGTACCTACATCACTATGCTCTATTTTCAATAGTTTCCGCAGCGTACGCGATATATGGATCTTTTTTTGGATTTTTTTCACACCTTGGGTTACATTATCGAAGTTTTCATACGAATCCCTAACTTTTTTTAAATATTCTACAGCCCATGTTCATCAGGGATAATGTAAGATTCTAATGGTGAAAGAATTTTTCAAATCGGTCCAGTAGTTTCGGAGCCTATTCAATTCAAACAAACAAATCTTTCCACTTTATCATCTGACTAGCCCTTTCCCAGCTATATTGGGGTCGGCTTCCAGTCAAACCGGATTTAGCTGAATCCGCGGTAAATTTTACGCGGAGCGGCTGCCTACCAGACCTCCACAACCCAGTAACTGGGTAACACGGTACTTCATGTCAAGACTGGAGTCAGATTTACTGGCTTCTGACTATCCGTAACGACTGCCAAAGATCTACAAATGACAGCCGGGACCAACGGCTTAACGTGCTTTCCGAGGCACGGAGGAAACTCAGTGTGTTAAGATGGTTACCCATCCACAGACCAACCTTGGCAAGCGTTGCTTAACCTCGAAGATGGGCCCGTGTGGCTGTTATTATATTATTGTGTAGATAGTAAAATAATTATTCGATCTTTGATACAGGCCATAAACGCCACAATATACAACGTAAGTCTTGTATATCACATAATATTTTATTTACAGGCAATAGATAATTTATTGCAAAAATCAACTTTCATAAAATAATAAAAATATCCAGCGAAAATGTACGGTACGTTTTCACTGGTTATGTTTTTCTGCGCCATTATTTGAGGGTGTGAAAGTAATTACCAACCACCATGGTGGTTGGTACCATCATACCATGGTAACAAACAAGAAATTAAAAAAAAAAACAGTGTAAAAACCATTTATCCTACCCTTTCGTTGTGGGTATAAAGGAGTATACCTACAAAGTAAAATATTTCGCACAATACTTAGAACAGAGCACAGTGACTGTGGACTTAACCATACTGTTCATACGTTCAAGTTAACTAGATTTAATTAAACTCGCCTTTGTTAAGTAACTTGTGGCCAGCGGTTCATATTTTAATGTTTAGACTATTGTCCCGTTTGTGCCCTTACTTCATAACAGTGTTTCGTAAAGGAATTTCGTATTTGTTGAGCGGAGAATATCGTCGGAGTACTCAGAGTACAAAGACTCGCAGAATTTCGGTAGCTTTTTATGTGTTTGAAGTAATGAAAAGGTAATATAGTAATAATTTTAAGTTTGTCTAAGGTCGTCGGAAAACTTGAGATTAGAGATGCCGATGCACTCCACCAGCTTCTACGACAAATCTTTTACGGTTCAAGCGGTGCGGTTATGGAATGCTTTGCCCGTGTCAGTAAGACGTGCTCAATCTTTGTCCATTTTCAAAACAATGGTCAAAAATCACTACCTTTCTGTTTGATCGTTTTCACTCGATTCCTATGCTTTTTATTTATTTTTTAACATAATTATAATTGTATATATGTATCTATTATGTATTTATTTCTAAGACTACCTGCAGTACTGTAGTTCCGTTATCGTTGAAATCCATCCAAAGGTTGTCTTGAAAAGATCGCTTTTAGCGATAAGGCCGCCCATTGTGTCACCCTATGTAATGTTTTCTTCATCTATCTTTTCTGTAACTTATATGGTGTACATAATAAAGAGTATTCTATTCTATTTATGACGTTACTCGCCACAAATGTGCTATTAGGGTTTTTTATTAGGGTTCCTTAGGTACCCAAACGGTAACCAACGGAACCCTATTACTAAGCCTCCGCTGACCGTCCGTCCGTCCCTTTTTTTTTGTTTTTTTTTTTTTTGCTATACATAGGCACGCGTTTGACCACAATCTCACCTGATGGTAAGCGATGATGTGGTCGAAGATGGAGCACGCTTGCCTAGAAATAACTAAACCGTAATAGGTAGACAGCTGAAATTTTCACAGATTGTGTATTTCTAATGCCGCTATAACAACAAATAATAAAAATTAAGGTTTATGGTACGGAACTCTTTGTGTGCGAGTCCGAACGCACTCGGCCCGTTTTTTTACGATTTTAACTCACCACAATTTGTCAAATTTAATTTTCACCTTTATCGCTAACACATTAGGTTCAAAGTTGATTGGGAAAATGTGACAGTGACGGGTACCGCGATTTGCTTTCTGATTTTGGAAAAGTAGCCTTTTTAGCTCCCACGGAGCAGTTCCTTTCAATCCTGAGAATTTGGGCTCTCTAGTGTTATGCAGACAGAAACTGGGTTCGAAAATGCGACGAAACGCTTCGAGAAAAGATAGGTAGTATCCCGGTACATTTTACTCGCCTTGTCGCGGGAACCGGTGCCCCCGGAACAACCTAAGTACGACTAATTCAAAAGTAAAAACATACTTGTATAGAAGGCCTTTGACTATCCACAATGGGGTATTTTTCTAAAAAAAAATCTAATTAGTCCGTCTGATAGATTTTCAAAAAATATTCGACACGTATTTTTTCTTTTTTCACGTATTCAAATAATAAAGAGGATTCCTTCATTCTTCCTCCTTCATTTTTTGTTTACGTGAAAAAAGAAAAAATACGTGTCGAATATTTTTTGAAAATCTATAAGACGGACTAATTAGATTTTTTTAGTAAAATACCCCATTGTACCATCGTTTTTTTTTTCAAAACGCTGTAGCGCAAACCGTTTCAATCTGTAGTAGCTCTGCCTCAATCATACTACTACTTCGCTTTTAAAAACCCCACACAGAGACCTCATCAAACTTATCTCCTAAAAGTAAGATAAAAAACGCACCTCATCTCGTCACACTTACCCAACGAACAGACCACCTGTGCACTACGTAAAATCAACAGGTCTCAAAAAATTACAAAAAAATAAGCGCCATATCACTAAAGGACAGATTAAAAAACCGACCAAGTGCGAGTCGGACTGGTACACGAAGGGTTCCGTACCATAAACCTTAATTTTTATTATTTGTTGAGCAGCAATAGAAATACACAATCCGTAAAAATTTCAACTGTCTACCTGTTATGGTTCTTGAGATATAGCCCGCTGATAGACAGACGGACGTACAGCGGAGGCTTAGTAATAGGGTTCCGTTGGTTACCTTTTGGGTACAGTACCCTAAAAAATTTCTATCAGCATTTAACCCTGACAATGCCGACGTAATAGAACATCTCAAAAGCCTAATTTATCTCCACCGAGAAAACAAAAGGGCCGATGTTCGTACATCTGCACAATGGCGAACTATCGGGCACCTGCGAAGGCTTTATTCCAGTTCAATTAATCGCGGCAGCAAATGAAGTTGGTCGCCACCTCCTTCGTAGGTATTTTTAATTAAAGCAAGCCTCGGCGCCCACTAAGCACTTAAGGGTTAAGTTTAAGGTGTGAGATGTAGCGGGGCGGGAGATTTTTTGCTTGTAATAGAAAATCATGTAAGACTCTGTTACAAGACCTCGAGGTAATGAAAAAAGTCATGACGACAAAATTACGAGATAAATTGAAAAAAGCATACATCATAGCCTCTTATCATGAGAAAATAACGAATGCAATGTCACAATTTAATGACAAGACATTCGTTAAAATAAAAATAAATCGGAATTACTGTACTAGGTGCTCTAGTCGGACTCGCTCACGAAGAAATCTTGTTTCTTGTATGAGGTGCAAGGATGTTCCTGTAAGTTTTGATTTTATTGTTCTGTGTTGTTATTACAGCTGCAATAGAAATACACACTGTGAAAATATCGACCACCTACAGTTCATGAGATACCGCCCGTTGACAGACAGACGGACGGACAGCAGAGGCTTAGTAGTAGGGATCCGTGTGTACGAAGACCTAAAAATTAAAACATAGAACCACAAAAGCACACTCCGCATCTTACTTGCCCCTCCACTCTCCTATAACTTAAACCATTCTTACCTGCTCTAATGGGATAAAGTTTTATAGGTGGAAAAACTCCTTCAATGGAGCGTACGATCATACTCGTATGCAGGTCTAATGGAATGCTGCGAAATGCCAGCGCTCTACTCCGCTCAACTATTTGGATTAAAAATGATTAATTAATACCTTTCAAGTGAATTCAAAAGTTTAAACTTCTGAAGGTTTTGGAAGATATTTTATTGAGAAGGGGGAGGAAAGGTGTGTCTGCCATTATAATTCATAAGCGTTGGCGTTTTCTCACTTTAGGGCTAAGAGATACATTATAGTGATTATAGTGAATACATGAAGAATTTTATTAAAAAAACTGGCTATTGCCTACTACTTCATACGCGCATAACCCGTTTTCCCCGTTCCCGTAGGAATTTTGGGAAATCCTCTCAGTGCCCCCCTACACTCTCCAAGGAAACTACTTACATGCTAAATTTTAGCTTTCTGCGACCACTATGCTTTGTCTGTCGGTCACTCAGTCAGTTGGTAACGGATTTTTTATATATTTTAAACTATTGATAGCCACACGTTTGTCCACTATCTCACCTGCTGGCAAGCGATGATGTGATCGAAGATGGAGCACGCTTGCCTAGAAGTATTATTAAAAATCCACATACCAGGTTGCCACACATTAAATATCACTCGGAAATGCATACAAAGAAAATCCAGCACTCGGTCTCAGGCAACATAGCCCATAGCACGTGTATAATTTAGCAATTGAGCGAGTAAAAAAGTCAGTGCTCTGAAACCCAGCCGCGGGACTAACGAACTGACTCCGGGAGTAGATCGAACTTCATGAACTATTCAATCGTTTCTGTACGTCCGTGTATTGGCTTTTTGAGTATGATTTTTTCTGATTTTTGTTGCACGTTTTTGGAGAGGTTTTTGAGCTGCTTAAATTGTGTCGTTCGGTTTTAGGGTTACGTACCCGAAGGGTAACCAACGGAAACCTAACTAAGACTCCGCTGTCCGTCCGTCCCTCTGTCTGTCAGCGGGCTGTATTCTAAAACCCGTAATGGACAGACAGTTGATATTTTTACAGAGTGTGTACTTCTATTGTCGCTATAACAATAAATAATAAAAAACCGTTTTTGGTTTTTTCGTTTTTGAACACCGACTTCCGAAATTTAAGTTTTTTTTACTTTGTTTACCGGCTTTTTAAGGTCAGCAAAGTTTGGCGTCAACAGAAGCTGCAACCTGGGGTGGGGGTCTTTACGTCAAGAGTGAATAGTTTACTTGTCCACTATGGACCACTTAATTCGCTTTCCATCAGGTGAAATTGTGGTAAAGCGCAGAAAATGTATGGAAGAATCTTTAAAAATGGGATCAATATGGACCCTGTCGGGCACAGCAAAAATTTGTAGAGAGGAAGAGGGAAATGATTACAAATATGATGTTAAATTGTATGTCCATATTTATTAGATCTGTGTTTATAGGTATACTACATTATGTATTGCATACAGATTATACACATACATACAGAATATAGGTAGGTGATTATTATGAAATTATTTGAAGTATTTTCATTAAGATTAAATTATGTTAGTATTTATATATTCATATTTTTTATTTTTACATTTGATTTTATAAGTACCTAGTCTATGTTTGGTGAATAAGAGAATAATTTTAATTTTCAATTTAATATTATAGCCCGTTTGTTTCATTTAATAGAACCCTAAAATCGCTAACACCTTGGTTTATTTTATCACAGGGTTATGATAGGGGTCAGTGGCAGAAAATAAGCTTCACAGTAAGTACCTAGAGTATCGTAAAATCCTTTCATTAAATTGAACTTTATAACCCAACCCAACAGATAGGTCATCGAACTCGGTCTTCATCGAAAGAAGAATAATGTTATGGACTAGCTTCTGCCTGCGGTTTCGCCTCAGTTGTTGAAGAGTTCAACTAATTAATCTATTTTGGATATTCAATATTGTTGACGTTACAAGGAGCTCGTGGCTAAATAAAAACAGCCGCACGGATCTATCTTCAAGGTCAAGCAACGCTTGCCGAGGTTGGTCTGTGGATGGGTGACCATCTTAACATACTAAGTTTCCTCTGTGCCTCGGAAAGCAGGTTAAGCCGTTGGTCCCGGCTGTCATTTGTAGAACTATGGCAGTCGTTACCGATAGTCAGAAGCCAGTAAATCTGACTCCAGTCTTGCCATGAAGTACCGTGTTACCCAGTTAATGGGTTGTGGAGGTCTGGTAGGCAGCCGCTCCACGTAAAATACTGGTATTCAGCTAAATCCGGTTTGACTGGAGGCCGAGCCCAATATAGTTTGGAAAAGGCTAGGCAGATGATGATGAGATGTGTCCATTTCAGCTGCAAGCATTCTAATTACAACAGTGTACAGTTTACTGAACAACGCTAATCCATAATAATTATACCTCAATCAACAACATTATAATGCTCAGATGATTCACACACCTCAGTTGTTCAATAATGGTTCTACTAATTAATCGTTTTGTTGGATTCAATATTGTTGACGTTACAATTCACAATATTATTTTAGGTATTACTTTATTGGTACAAATGTACCAATACAGTAATACTATTATGTCTTACGTAACAAAAAAATAATTGATATAATAAAATAAATGTGACCCACGATACAGAGAAATTCCTAGAATGGGGCATCGTCTTACTTAAAAAAACATGATTTATTTTGTTTTTATACGCCTTTACAAAACAAATAGACTAATACATTCGAAATTATTAAATTAAATTAAATTAATTTATTTCATAACTTAGGACTAGATTACATTGTGGACGCGGTTACAAGGTATAACGTTTCTAAATCTAGTTAGTGGGTGCAGTACTGTTCCTCTAGATAGGTTACAACGTAACCTGTGTTTAGATAAACAGTTCCGATCCCCTGTGGTAACATAGTGGTTTGCTTATACCTAGTACGTGAGAGTGTATCGAGTTACAATGAAAAATAATATTATATAAACAGGAACAAACGAAAAACCAAAGGTCCCATTTGAACCAATAAGAATTACAGTTTTAAAGAAAAATAAAAATAAGGTAAAAAAAAAATAAAAAAATATGTTTAGTTTTATTATGTTTGGAATAATTGTAAATAGTGTAGTGTGTGTTAGGTTTTAATTATTGGTATATGTTGTGTGTAATGCATGAATGTGTTTAAGTCACTTCCTTAGGAATTCCTCCGTTTCATTGTAGTTTAAGTTGAGTAATAAAGTGCGAGCAGTCTTTTTACAAATAAAATGTTTTAAACCAAAAATTTGGGTTCTTGCATTAATTTTATTATAAAGTGAAGGGCCAAGATATAGAGCGAATTTTTTAATAAAAGCTGTGCGTGCCGGTGGAACTGTACAGATAAGGTCTTTACGGCGTTTAGAAATTAGCTTAAAAGGTGTTCTTTTGTGTTGTCGTAAGACTATTTGTAAGATAAATTGTTGTCGCACATTAAGTAAACTGCAAGATCTATACAGTTCGGTAGTTGGAAAAAGAATCGGTCTGAATGTTGCCACTTTTAGGATAGCTCTGTGAGCGATTTCAAGGGGCATAAGTATGGTTTTAGCAGCTCCACCCCAGCAAGAGATACAATAAATGAGGATTGACTGGCAGAGAGCAAAATATACCTTCCGGATAATAAAGGGGTTGGCTACATGTCGCAGAGTTTTAAAAATATAAATAAGCTTACGTAAACGACCAGTAAGTGAGTTGATGTGTGATCCAAAATTAAGGTTTTTATCTAGAACTATCCCAAGATATTTAACTTGTTTCACTGAGGTTAGAGTAGGACATTGACAATTAAGTTGTGATTGTGTGAGACAAGAATGGGCTTTTAAACAGATTGAGGTTTTTGGTTGGGAAGTGTTGGAAATTGAAAAGGTGATGAAGTTAGTTTTATTGGCATTGAGAGTCAGAGTGTGAGATGAAAGCCACTTCAAGACAGAATTAAAGCCATCCTGTGCCGTTGCTTGAAGTTGCGACCATGAGTTTGCGGTGAAAGTGATGGCAGTATCATCTGCAAAGGAAACTATTGTAGCATTTGGAATTCGAAGACTGCAAAGGTCGTTAATAAAGACTAGAAATAATGTGGGTCCCAAAATGCTTCCTTGAGGCACGCCATACTGAATGGGTAGTTCATCACTTTTGTGATTCTCTATAGCCACTAGTTGGGAGCGATTGGTAAGATAACTCTTGAATAGATCAAGTGGAGCCCCCCTCACACCTAGACTCTCAAGTTTGAGTAAAAGAGTAGAGACGGGAACGGTGTCGAATGCCTTCGCAAGATCCAGGAATATAGTTAGGACTTTATTGTTGGCATTCAGATTATCCACTATATTGTTGACTAACATATGGACAGCGTCACAAGTGGATTTGTTCCTGCGAAAGCCAAACTGTTGGGGTGATAACAGCTTGAAGTGATCGAGGTAGCGCACAAGCCGTTTGTTTATAAGGCGTTCAAGCACCTTAGACAAGGCACTAAGAACTGCTATTGGGCGATAGTTATTTGGTAAACTCCCGTCGCCACCCTTAAAGATAGGATGAATAATTGCCTTTTTAAAAGAAGTAGGAAAGGTAGCCGATTCAAAGCAAAGGTTGAAAATGTGGCTTAGTATAGGTGCAAGGGTTCGAGCATATCTTCTAAGAAAGGTTTGAGATATGCCATCCCATCCAGTGGCCGCATTGACCCTCAGCTGGTTAATGGTACTTATGACTTCATCCGGATCTGTTTGTTCTAAGACAAAAGATTTGTTAGATTTTGAGCTCTGTGTGAGGGGTTCGTGATTTTGAATATTTTCTGCAAGTTTTTTCCCAATATTGACAAAGTATTCATTTACCTTATTGCAAGACTGTTCGGGAGAGTAGGAGTGGGTTAAGAGTTGATTGGAGGGATTCTTCGTTTTTTGAGAATTTGTGATAGTTTTTATGGTGTCCCATAGTTTTTTAGGATTTCCAGATGCCTTTTTGAGTTCTTCCGAGTCGTATTTTCTTTTTACTTTTTTCAACAGGTTTGTACAAAAATTTCTGTATCGCTTATATGTAAGTAATGTTGTAGGATTTTCTGGAGACAGTTTCACTTTTTTATGAAGAGAATCTCGGTGCCGGATACACCGCAGCAAGCCTGGCGTAATCCATGGTTTAAGAGTTCTTTTACTTGCTGGGACTTTGACAACTGTCGTGAATGTATCTATTGCATTTTTTAGTACATGTATAAGGCTGCTGATAGCTTCGTTGGGGTCAAAGATTAAAAATTGAGGGCTAAAGTTTAAATTTTCCATGTAGCTATCAAGTTCTTCGTACTTTATTTTAGAGAAGGAGTTCTGGGTGGTCGGTTTTGCTTTTTTGTTATTTATACATATCAGCGAAGAGCAATGATCAGTGAGCGTTGTGTCGTAAATTAGGGTAAGAACAGAGGCCTTGGATCGGATCATGACATGGTCTAGGCAGTTTTGTCCTCTAGTAGGCTTTGTATGAGCTGGTAGGAATCCGTGATACGCCATGGTGCTAAGGTATTCGTGGGAACGTGAATCTTGGGTAGTGGGTTTAATATCCAAATTAATGTCTCCAGTTAATATGACTGATTTGTAGGATCCGAGGGATGGAAGGATGTTATTGAGTGCTGTAAGAAATGAATGAATGTTTTCGTTTGAGGGAGAACGGTAAATACATAGTACAGCCATTTCAGAATTTAGCATCACGAGGAGACCCGAGGCCGATCCAAGGAAATCAGGTTCTTCGCAAATTATTGCAATATCTGACTTAGCATACACAACCACCCCGTCGCTCTGATTAAGGTGTTTGGTAGTTTTGTATGTTCTATAGTTCTGTAGCGTAGGAATATAGGTGTTACTAGCGCACGGTAACCAGCATTCTGTAAGCACTAGAAGGTCACAGTCCATATTCACTCGGTGGATTAAAGTTTGGAGGTTTAGGTAATTGCAATTAATAGACCGGATATTTTGTGTTAGCGTTGTGAACCAAGAGCTCCCGTTTTTAAGGTATGATTTGGTGTCTTCAGGGGTACATGTATGAGTCTCGGATACAGAAAATTGGTCAAGATTTGACATTATATCATTTATGTTCTGAGACATAGTTGCAAAAATTTAAGGACAAATAGATAATGGAAAAGGCTATATGAATGAGGTGGGATAGTTTTAGGGGCTTTTTTATCAGTAATAACGAGCGTGATGTAGTGATATTGTGTGTAAATTTTGTATTATGTGTTGGTTTTAACAAAAGATTATATAAAGGAAATTGAGTTGATATGTTTAGTGTACAGTTGTTGACATTAATGATTTTAAAAATTATAACAACATAAAACAAATAATGAACAGCTGATGTGACTGTTGACCGACAATGAGTGGTTATCAAAGATTGAATAGTCAAGAGTTCTTGGTTGTGATAGGTGATGACATCTTTTGGAGTTGCTGTTCACTTTTAACAACAATAGAAGGGCTGTCTGGATCTTTTTTCATCAGGATGCGTCCGTCGGCGGTCCAGCAAAACAAGTACTGGTTCGTTTTGGCGTGGTTCCGAGCCAGATAAAAAAGACGTTTAGAGTGGGAAGTTAATTGTTCTGCAGCGTATGTTGGAGTTTTTGGAGCAAGAAAACCCAGGTGAGTAGAGTTTAACTTGTTGTTAGGATTCCGTTTATTGTGGTCTTTAATAGCTGACAGAAAGGTGGTTTTGGTTAGGGTATTTGTGAATTCAACTGTTAAAGTAGAATTCGTACTTTCTTTCTTTGAAGGCTGTCGTGAAACGTCGCGTATATCAGATACTTGCAGCTTTATTCCCAATTGTTTTGATAATTCCAGTAGGGCATCATATAGCATATTTTTAGTCTCCTTGGCTACCTTGGGTACGTTGCGAAGCTCGATGCAAGTTTTAACTAAGGCCCGATCGAATGACTCGACCTTTTCTTCTAGGGCCGTTAACTTTGACGCCATGGAGCTGCGTTCTTTTTCTAAGCTAATAATTTTTGTTTCGAGTGAGGTTAACTGGTCAGATACAGAACTCAATGATTTTTCCATGTCCGTAAATGTTTCCTCTATTTTGGAGTTAGAAGTTTTTATTTCAAAAAAGTAACTCTCTAGTTTCTCCATGCGGGTATTTTGTGTAATAGACATGTTTTGAATCATATCTCGTATTTCATTCTTGAAGTCTGCCAAGTAATCGCTAACATTGTTGTCACCTGACGGACATCGTCGTTTATTAGTTCTTTGGGTAACATTACTTTTAAATGTACTGTTGGTTGACGATTCATCGGTAGCGAACAACTTAGTAATGTCTGATTCTGAACGTGACGGTTGATTCGGTGGTGTTCTTTGCGTTGACATATTTTGCATTTACTAGCTTTGTTGGTTAGAAACAGCACAAACAATATTCTATAAATCACAAAAAGTGCTGGGTCCGTCCGTGATTCGAACTTGCGACCTGAGACACACTGCAATCGTCCGGGGCTCTTAACCAACGCGCCAAGCGAGCAGTTACTTAAGTCGGTAAAATAGCCAAACTGTTATTGCCCCTGCGGCAATAGGTGAAAGGACGATAAGTGGGAGACACGGTGACGACAGTCGAGGTCAAGCGGGTATGTCACTGCACGATTATCACATTAGTTAGCTTTAACGAAGTTTTTTAAAAACTTATATCACCAAAACAGTATTGTTTACGCTCACTTTATTCTTTTCACGTCTGTAATACTATTGTTATCACTATATTGTAGAATTTTATGCAAGATTATCAAAAAACTTTCGGTGTAGGTACGTTAAGTTATTTTTAATAATTTAAAATCACGGAGTACACACGAAACACGTTCAATCGCTAGCGCACGGCGCGCGGGGGGGATTATGTACTTTGGGAATATATTATTCTAGTTGCTTCTTAGGGTTTCATACCCGAAGGGTAACCAACGGAACCTTATTACTAAGCCTCCGCTGTCCGTCCGTCTGTCTGTCAGCGGGCTGTACTTATACCCCGAACCGTAACAGATAAGAGTTGAATTTTTTTAAGGTTTATGGTACGGAACCCTTCGTGTGCGAGTCCGACTCGCACTTGGCCGGTTATTTTAGTATTTACTTAACTGTACATAATGTATTGTAGATAGTTACATCAACAAACATATTATTAAAAAAATTAATGTGTCTCCACAATGAATCCATAATGAACTTTAATATTCGAAGAAGGATTTTTTATGTATACTTTTAATTACAACACCAACCTTTGATCTACTGCAGTTGCAAAATTAGGCGGTAAAAAACCTGCACAACTCAGGATCACAATTTTTGTCATCAATAAAACAAAATCACAACCACTCTATTTTTACGCTCACACACATATTTTATTTACCCCATCCAAAATGGCCGCCAAAACTACCATCTATACTATACTCTTTGGCCAAAACATTCGCGAATCATAACCAGTAGCCGATGAACCAATATCATCTGCAAACACCGATACCCCCCTCCCCTTGACCTATCATACAAAAAGTCAATACTTCAAAATTGAAAACCAGTCGTGGTCGACAACGTATTAAACTTTCAATCAAATTGTTCCCAGCGATTGGCGTTCTACACTAGTCTGCGTGCTAGGTACCCACGTACCTGCGCGCTTGGCGGGCATTTTGTGAAAATATTCAGCTTAATTAATCCCCGTTCTAAAACCGGGGTGAAATGTTTCGATAACGTACCGTTACGTATTAGATGTGTTTTTGTGTTTTTATGTGCCGGAAAATGTACAGGTGCAGTGCGGAAAAGGGGTTTAGAAAATGTCTGAACAGTTTTGGGAACTTATTGATCACTACTTTCAACAGAATCAGCCAAATTATTTTGTACTTCACGAAGTTTTCCTTGGAGATGTATCCAGAGATTTCCACAAATATACATAAAGACAGTAGATTTATTGAAGTGAAGTTTTTCTTTAGGCGCGTTGAGCACTTTTTGGATGAACAAAAATCAGGGAACGCGCGTCATCGTCACCGAACGCTTTCCATGAGCTCGATACTATTCACAAGTTACTTAGTTTTTCAATTCTATCGGCAGTCCCCAAACACTGCCCCGCATGTTTTTTTTTACCCCTCATAAATATTGACCATTCAAAAATATAATAACAATTATTATTAATAGGCTCGTGATTGACCACTATTTCACCAGATGATAAGCGATAATATGGTTGCCGATGCAGTACGCTTTCCTAGAAGTATTCACTCTAGACCTAAAAACCCCTGGTTTAACCAAAATCATCGACTATTTCTTCTGAATTTATGGACTTCTCGCACTACCTTGAACAGACAACTACAAACCTTCAAATAAATGTTGGATTTCCAGCTGAATCTAGACCACACGCTTTGGTAAATTCTTTCGAACATTTCAAACGAGCTGTCTGCTATATCCAACACTTTTACTTGGTCTCACCTTGAAGTTTTATTTCAAGATCCCAGACAGACTTCTAGAATATTGGGAAGTTTTTGGCCGTCTGGATAGAAGTTTTAGTTCAGAATATCTAGGGAATATAGAACGAAATATTTGGAAGTATGTGGTCCTGATAAAAGTAATGTAAAAGTTGTAGATGTATCTACACTACTGTGAACACTTTTGGACCGAAAATTGGTCTGGAGGGCTATAATCAACATTTTTGGAACCCTTGAGGGGAGACTTTTGCGCACCCCAGCCAGACCAATTAAGGGGTCACCCTAATTGATCACTTTTGGTACTAAGGGCTTATAATAGCCTACAGAAGCCCATTAAACATAGGATACTCATAATTAATAGATAAAAATTTCGGAACGTGAATTGTAGGCCTTTATTGAACAGGCCAGTAGTAGACAATAGTCCCATAAGTGTGATGATATGATACAATTCAGTTAATTCAGAAACTCAGTACATTTTATAGGAGGAAATAAAAATCTATATACATTGGTAGCTCAAAGCATATTAATGAAGTGTTCAGAAAACTTTACGTCACCAACTGGAGCCGCTAATGCGCGAACATGACGTTTACGTCAATTTAGTTGCTGTCAGAAAACACGTTTTGACAAGTGCTTGGAACTGATACCTGTGCACCTCATTTCAGAAAACTCTGCGCTGATCAGCTTCTAAACAGTTTCAAGAAAAACCATTTTTGCAGCGTCAGACTAACCCTTTAAAAACAAAACGATGCTACGGTTAATTCTGCAAGTAAATCCTTTATAAGCCCGGTATAAAATACCCGCGAGCCGACATAATATTATCGTAAGCCGAATACTGATCGTTTGTCGCCATTTTAAACGGCATTTTAACTGAAAATTGTTCATCAAGTAAGCCCCGAAAGTATTCCATATCAGTGGAATGGGTTAAATTGGAATTTCTGCTGTCAACACTTATTTTATATTAATAAAGTGAAGTTAATCTGCGTGTTTGCAAAATAATGATAATTATTTTTGATGTGGAAGTAACAGGAAAACAATTTTATTAAGCTAATTAATCGTTAAGGCAGGCTCAGAAGGGGTATTTATGATTTATTAATTCCCATGTCGAATCGGAAAAAGATTATCTAGAAAGTAGGAAAGAACTTCGCTCAGCTTTGCTGAGACAGCAAGGGCTAGATAAAAACTATAAGTATAAAAGATAGTTTTATGTTTGGCATTATTTTTTATTTCTTATGGGTTTGCTCTTGACTCCAGTCTAGGTCAAAGATGACAGAGACAAAGTCTACGATGGAGCGAGCTTACCCAGAAAGAGCCTGTTCACTCTAACTTTGAAAAGATTAGGGTTGCAAGCGTTTGAACATATAGACGCAGGCAGAGAGTTCCACTCCTTTGCTGTGCGCATTATAAAGACGGAAACGCTTAGTGCAAATTGGTGGAATAGCAACAAGGTGGGGATGTAGTTCGTCTGGATGCATACTGCTAGTTGTCAAAACTTAAATGACTACTGTTTAAAAATTTTAAAATGCGTATGTTCATGAAGCTTTTTAGAAATATTTATTTTCATGACGCCATTTTGAAATACTTATTTTCATGACGCCATTTTGGAATACTTATTTTCATGACGCCATTTTGAAATACTTATTTTCTTGACGCCATTTTGAAATACTTATTTTCATGACGCCATTTTGGAATACTTATATTCTTGACGCCATTTTGAAATACTTATTTTCATGACGCCATTTTCAAATACTTGTTTCCATGACGCCATTTTGAAATACTTATTTTCATGACGCCATTTTGGAATACTTATTTTCTTGACGCCATTTTGAAATACTTATTTTCATGATGCCATTTTGGAATACTTATTTTCATGACGCCATTTTGGAATACTTATTTTCATGACGCCATTTTGAAATACTTATTTTTATGACGCCATTTTGGAATACTTATTTTCATGACGCCATTTTGGAATACTTATTTTCATGACGCCATTTTGAAATACTTATTTACTTGACGCCATTTTGAAATACTTATTTTCATGACGCCATTTTGGAATACTTATTTTCTTGACGCCATTTTGAAATACTTATTTTCATGACGCCATTTTCAAATACTTATTTCCATGACGCCATTTTGAAATACTTATTTTCATGACGCCATTTTGGAATACTTATTTTCATGACGCCATTTTGAAATACTTATTTTCATGACGCCATTTTGGAATACTTATTTTCATGACGCCATTTTGGAATATTTATTTTCATGACGCCATTATGGAATACTTATTTCCATGACGCCATTTTGAAATACTTATTTTCTTGACGCCATTTTGAAATACTTATTTTCATGACGCCATTTTGAAATACTTATTTTCATGACGCCATTTTGAAATACTTATTTTCATGACGCCATTTTGAAATACTTATTTTCTTGACACCATTTTGAAATACTTATTTTCTTGACGCCATTTTGAAATACTTATTTTCATGACGCCATTTTGAAATACTTATTTTCTTGACGCCATTTTGAAATACTTATTTTCTTGACGCCATTTTGAAATACTTATTTTCATGACGCCATTTTGAAATACTTATTTTCATGACGCCATTTTGAAATACTTATTTTCTTGACGCCATTTTGAAATACTTATTTTCATGACGCCATTTTGAAATACTCATTTTCATGACGCCATTTTGAAATACTTATTTCATGATACTTATACAAGGTAGGTTTGTTTGATCACGGTATGATGATCATTGATCTTATTATTATCCAAGTTTAATAAAAATGACCCTTGAACAGGTAACTTTTCTTACTTCATACTGTTTAGAAGTTCTATAATAAAAATTACAAGTTATTTCAACTTTAAAAAGAAACTAAATGTCTTAAGCACCCAATTAATCTTAATAAGTAAACACTTTTAGGTCCAAAGAATAATCCAGAATGATTCCATTTGCTATTAAAATCTTTGATAAGCGGCTAAGCCGGTCCCAAGAGTTAAATGCTATTTACTTTTTACCGAATTTCACCTTTTATGAAGTAAATAAAATCTCGTATTTTACTGAAAAACGTTTCAGGTATTGACATTTGAATACGTTCAAACAAAGTAAAATTAATAAGCTGTCGTACTTTGCTGGTTTGATACGGTTTTCCTTTGATGTACGAAAACAATCATTTTACTAAACGGACTGTTTTTATACACTATATAAATATTGAGGTAAGTAACTAGGTTGTGGAGGCCAGGAAGGCAGTCCCTTTTTTAGGATTCCGTACCCAAAGAGTAACCAACGGAATCCTATTACTAAGCCTCCACTGTCCGTCCGTCTGTCAGCGGGCTGTCACAAGAACCGTAATAGGTAGTCAGTTGAAATTTTCACAGACTTTCCATTTCTATTGCCGCTATAACAAAAAATAATAAAAATAAAGGTTTATGGTACGGAACCCTTCGTGTGCGAGTTCGACTAGCATTTGGCCGGTTTTTTTTAAGGATGGGAAATCATCAAATGACTCCTCCCGCTCTGGGCGGAGCGGAAGGGAGTGTCAGACTCTTATACTAAAGTTCATCCGTGTTCCTACTCCTATTGCCCTTCGCGTTCAAGGGCCGCCTGACTCTTCCGAACAAATACCCTGGAGATAAGCAGACCCTACACGTAAAATACTGGTATTAAGCTGCATCAGGATAGGCTGAATAATCGACCCATCATAGCTTGGAAACCTTAGCCTGACTGAACCAAGTCTTAAGTAGCCAATATAACCAAGGTCGTCATATACTTCTTCTGTGGGCAACTGTCAAATTTTTGACATTTCCACATAGTTCTCAGAGTTCTAAAAAAAAAAAAATGAAAAAAAAAAAAAAAAAAAATTTGAATGGACAGCCACTAAGTATAGTTAATATTCAGCTCTCTAAAATAAGGCTGAATTTCTTATCACAGCTTTACATTAAAGATTATCAACCATCAATCAATCTATCTATACTTCTATACTAATATATAAAGCTGAAGAGTTTGTTTAATTGAACGCGCTAATCTCAGGAACTACTGGTCCGATTAGAAAAATTCTTTCAGTGTTAGATAGCCTATTTATCGAGGAAGGCTATACATCGCTAAGACCAATAGGAGCGGAGCAGTAATGAAAATTGTGACGCAGACGAAGTTGCGCGGGTCAACTAGTCAATCATAAAATACTGGTCGTAGAGAGCTGTCTAGGTTCCTTGGGGAGTGTAGGGGAGCACTAAGAGAGAATTTACTAGTTACTTAGAAAACGCCTCCATGTTACTGAATATATTTTAACAACACGTTTTGTTACTGAAACTGTATTTATTTACTTTGCCTACCTTTCCTAGAATTTGCGGACGTTTACAACATAAATAGGTATGCGTATATTTCGTAGAATATTCCTACCACAAAAGTATTTGCTTTGTTAAACAAAATGTTTAAACATTCGTGTGGGTTTTTACTTTTTGTATTCCCCGACCTTATTTATATCGAAAAAAAACACGTATATTGATTGATATACAGTATCGCCACAAGACGTACGGTGATGTGCCACCGGTACATGGTATTCATAAAACATTTTGGGAACACATTCATTACGCGTTCAGCTAAGTGAGCGGAGTGGAGTTCCCTGCCACAGTCTGTGTTTTCTGATAGCTACAACCTGGGAGTCTTTAAGACAAGAGTGAATAGGTTACTTCTAGGCAAGCGTGCTCCATATTCGACCACATCATCGATTACCACTAAGAAAAATCGTTACTCTTGTTGGGCGTAGCATTTCAGGTTGGGGACTAGGCCCCCGCTGGAGAAAAGCCCTAAATACGCCAATGATCTATGCTCATGTTTCGTGCCGGCTACTATACTGGTTAGTCGTATCTCAGAATAAATATTTTACTGCTATTTTGGCATTTCATAGTCCCCAAACACAAAAAGCGTCATAGCATAAGTACAAAATCACATTTTTTTCACCAAAAAGTAAGATAAGCGCAGCACTGACGACAGCGGGATCTTTGTGTTGCATCGTTACGTTCATTGCATATTCATGACGCGTGTTTTGCACAACAAAATGGCCGCCGTTGCTATTGTACCCGATTTGTGATTCGTTAGCGATAGCGAGGCTTTTAGTTTTTTATGGGTATGCTAACTATGACACTGAGAGGTCTTTAATTCTTTAATTTTGTTTTGTTGACTAATGTGCTTATTGCTGTCTTGTTTTCAAGCCATTCGGAGACCAAGAGCAAAATTACGTTAGATTAAGCTGAAGCGCGATTACTTGTACAAGCCCGTAGTTAGAGTCCAACTGCAGTTTGCAAGGCAAAGGGCTCTCTCCCGGTTTTCCAAATTTGTCCATCGAAGACAATCTGAGAACAATCCTTTAGGTAAGAGTCTTACTCGGCTCGCTCTCTCTTGGGACTGCCGCGTCGCCTGTTTCGATGTTTGATACCCCATCTATGGCTACTTTTGGCCAGTTCTCTTGTGGCATGGGGCAAATATTTTTTCATGATTATGTTAAGCTAGTAAACTACGAGTATGTTACTAGAATGACAAAACAAAGCCTAAAAATAATTGATTTAACCCGTGAGGCACCGAGCACGCAGAATAATTGAAAGACCTATTGAGGTTTACGGTCCTTGACAGAATAAAATCGGAAAATAAAGCATTCGAGAGTGCCTGGCCCATAAGCCGATTAGTTACAAGGCTGCGCCTATTATGATAGGGGACGCCTTAGATGGAGTGTTAAGTTTATTCGGTTATATTCAGAGATACGAGTACCAACTGACAAAAAAATGTCACAGGTCATTGATTTCAGCAGTCAATTCGCTTCACCAGCAATAATAAGAATAAAACCGATACAAGTTCTGTTTCATATTTCCTATATTTAAAACGGAGAGCATCCTAAATATTTAAACTGCATTAACTTAGTTGGGAGCGGCTATTCGATTCTGTGAAATAGAAATATATTTGCGGAGTGAATTCGTTAGCAATGCAATTTTGTGAGAGCATAAATTAGGTCAACAGTGATGCATGTTTATCGTTCTTTAATATTTAAATGGAGATTATGTTTACGTGGGTGTCGTAAGAGGCGACTAAGGGACTCTCCAGAGAATGGGCAGCAGCGTTCTCAGTAAAAATCAACACCAGGCAATGCGATCGCCAACCCGCCTGCCAAGCGTGGCGATTATGGCAACCCCCCCCCCCTTTTGGGGGAGGCCTATGTCCAGCAGTGGGAGTCTTTCGGCTGTTATGATGATAATGATGTTTAAGGAGCTCGTGGCTAAAGAATAACAGCCGCACAGATCGATCTTCAAGGTTAAGCAACGCTTGCCAAGGTTGGTCTGTGGATGGGTGACCATCTTAACATCTTACAGAGTTTCCTCCGTGCCTTGGAAAGCACGTTAAGCCGTTGGTCCCGGCTGTCATTTGTAGAACTTTGGCAGTCGTTACGGATTGTCAGAAGCCAGTAAATCTGACTCCAGTCTTGCCAAGAAATACCGTGTTACCCATTTCATGGGTCGTGGAGGTCTGGTAGGCAGCCGCATCACGTAAAATACTGGTATTCAGCTGAATCCGGTTTGACTGGAAGCCGACCCCAATATAGTTGGGAAAAGGCTAGGCAGATGACGATGATGATGATGATGATGTTTAATCATCCAAGATCTGAGGTTTTTAATTTATTGGTAAATGGCAAAGGGAAACTCGATTCATGCCAACCAATATGTTTTTTTTATAAGTTATACTTAAAAGCTTTTACCCACAGCTTCGCTCTCGATCGATATTAATTTTTGCTAAAAAAATTGGACTATAACCGTCTCCAGTGTCGCATCTATCTCTGGACAAAAACTTATCAAAGTTGGTTCAGCGATTTAGGCATGACAGAGTAACAGACAACAAGCCAACTATTTTGCGGATTTAAAATATAAGTTAGAAAGTATTCTAACCAAGTAAGTAAGTATTTTTAGTGTTAGGTAAACACCAAAAATAAAATCTATACTAATATACATTCAGTCAAAAAAATATCGGGAATGGATGATTTGTTTATGGTTCCAAATTCAAATTTTTGTTTTTTTGTAGTTGTTAGATTGGCACAACTGTTTTCCATTTTGGCGCGGAGTTTGAGTTGCATCTGTTATTTATATTAAATACAGTGCTGGTTTTAGTAATATCATATATAGTGTGTATTGCGAATTTCATAATGGACAAAAATATCGAACAAAGAGTTTGTCTTAAATTTTGCATCGCCAATGGAATTTCGTGTTCGGAGTCACTGAAAATGTTACAGAAGGCTTACGGTGAATCGACTTTATCAAAAACTCGTGCTTATGAGTGGTTCAAAGCGTTCAAAAGCGGTCGAGATGTGATGGAAGATTTGCCTCGCTCTGGTAGGCCGTCAACGTCTGCAACTGAAGTTGACATCGCAAAAGTGAAGGAAATAGTGACTGAAAATCCCCATTCAACTCTGAGAGAGATAGCCGCCGAACTTTCTGTATCTCACGAGTCGATCCGAACCATTTTAACTAATCATTTGGGTATGAAACATGTTGCTGCTCGGCTAGTCCCAAAAGATCTGAATTTTCTCCAAAAACTCAATCGCATGAAAGTCGCTGAGGACATGCTAGAACGAGTCAGTTCGGACAAAACATTCATGAAACGCATTGTTACTGGTGACGAGACGTGGGTTTACGAGTTTGACATGCAAACTAGTCAACAAGCTTCGGAGTGGCGCCTTCCAACTGAACCGAAACCGAAAAAACCACGCCAAAGTCCATCAAAAGTCAAAGTCATGTTGACTGTTTTCTTTGACTATTGCGGTGTTGTATTGTCTAACGGTAAATAAAGAATATTATTTGAGCGTTATGCGGCGTTTAAGAGAGCAAATTCGACGAAAAAGGCCAGATTTGTGGAAAGAAAATTCTTGGATTTTGCACCACGACAATGCGCCTTAGCACTCAACAAATTCCATCCAGCAACCACCATATTCACCAGATATGGCTCCTGCTGACTTTTTTCTTTTTCCTAAACTCAAATTACCACTTCGTGGCACCCGTTTTCAATCGATAGAAGACATAAAGGGGAATTCGCGGCGAGAACTGAACTCAATTCCGGAAGCAGCGTTTAAAAAATGTTTTGATGAATGGATTATTCGTTGGCGCAAGTGTATCGTTTCTAAAAGAGCATACTTTGAAGGTGATAAAATAAATTTGGATGAATAACAGACATTTTGTGTATTATTGATCTTTTCCCGGTACTTTCTTGACAGAGTAGTATAAATCTGAAGAGTTTGTTTGTTTGCTTGAACGCGCTAACCTCAGGAACTACTGATTTGAAAAATTCTTTCAGTGTTAGACAGCCCATTTATCGAGGAAGGCTATAGGCTATATATCATCACGCTAAGATCAATAGGAGCGGAGCAGTAATAAAAATTGTGACGCAGACGAAGTTGCGAGCGTCAACTAGTAATACAATAAAAAGGGAAAATTGTATGTTTGTATATTTTATGTTAGTAAATCGTAATCTCTCGAAGTATTGATCTAATTAAGAAAAATCTCTTCCACTTATAGAAAGCTATACTACCACTACTGTCATAGATAGGCAAGTTTTAAACCATCAGCAAGCAACAATTTGCGGTACCTGTAGAATAATAAGTCAAGGGAATAAAGCCATGTGAAAAAACTAGTTGTAAACCTTTTAAAAGCATCAGTGTTCGATGACAACACTTTGTAACTAAACTTCATTGAAATGAGCAGACGTTAAGAAAACTTGCATAGTCTACTTTTAATTAAACTTCGACCTCCATCTTGTTTTCACACCCACGTACCTGAAACAATAGAACATTTTATAAGTTAACGAGTGCTTTACAATACACGTTTAAAAAGTTAATTATAGGTAGTCACTGGTGTGAAAATGTGTTACAAATGGATTAAAAGGACATTCTACATACGTACACTACACATTCTACATCCGTACACACACACACACACACACACACACACACACACACCACACACACGTACACGTACACATCGGGAATACAAGGTGTATTCCCGATGTGTAATGCCGAGTTTTAGCTACCTCTGTTTAAGTTCCATAACGGGATTAACCTACTGTTTCAATCGTACACAGATCTAGGATGTTACTAAGAAATATGAAATGGAAAACCTAATAGAAACACTCTAAACTCTATAAACAGACTGGGTTCGAACCCACGTGATTCGAACCCAGACTCTGTAGTTACGCCTGCGGGGCAATCAAGGAAAGTTATTCTTCCTGTAATTTAAAAAAAAGCTAAATAAAACAGACGTATAAAAACAATTTTCGTTAAAGATTAATTAATCTAACTAATGTTTCTGAATTTCCTCTTAACTTATTTGATCCTTCAACTATCTTCCATGGTATTTATTTTAGATATCGTTCAAAATTGATCCTCATAATTACATATTCCATCCTGGGATTGTTCATAACAGCAGCTGCAGAAACATAGATTAAGTGTTACAAGTAGCTTTGTAGTCAAACCCATTTATGCATCAGAATGTATTACCGCATCTGGTAGCTGTTTCATTTACCCACTATCTTGCAACTTAAAACATTTCCAGAAGTGTGATGCGTTAAACCTTGTACTTATTCCTTGTTATAAACAATCCCAGGGTACAATCACATGCAGCTGCAGAAAACATGGAGTGAGTGGCACTAGGCGAATTCATTTACAGTCAGCGGGACCTGCAAGACCTGTAAATCTTCTTGGCGGGCATTGCTGTCGTCGTCACTTACCGCACTATAGTGAACGGGCCATAAGGGAAGCGTAGCGTGGGGAGCAGCGACTTTCTTGAATATAATCAGTCTCTATTTTAAAGTAACTTCTGCCAACCGGCTGCAGAATCAAGGTTACCATACATAGCCCGAAGGATCGCCAAACTAAACTGGCAGTAGGCAGGGCACATTGCTCGATGGGGCCGGAAAGTTCTGGAGTGCCGACTGCGTACCGGAAGACGCAACGTTGGAATGCATCCCACAAGGTGGACCGTTGACCTGGTGAAGGTTGCGGGTAGCCGATGGATGCGAGACGCGCAAGAAAGGTCGTTGTGGCGACGCTTGGGGGAAGCCTATGTCCAGCAGTTGAATTCTTTCTGCCAAAATGATGATGATAATGAGCTTCTGCCAGCGGCAGCGGGAAATAAAAAAAAATCCTAAACCCTTATCCAGTATAGAGTCTGCCTGGATTCCAAATGTCATTCAAATCCATTCAGCCGTTAAGACAAGAAAAAGTCACAAATAATCAGGAGAATGATTGACTGACTGAGTTTTGCACTTATAATTTTAGTATGGAATAGCGACCCTCTCCAGCTTCAATTTTCCTCGGTTTTCACTAGGTAACGGTCGGTATCAAAATCCGTTGCATGATTTACAGATACTTCTTCTATAGACAAAAGCGACTAATACTTTACTTTTTTGCAACGTAGGCAATTAGGTATGAGTAATGGCCGAGGTATTGATGAAATGTCAAAGCTGAAGTTGTAATTAGTCGTTGTGTTGTGAAAGTATTAACTTGATTAGTATGATAGACTTGCTACGGAACCCTATAATTCCTGAACAAAAAAGATATGTAGATAGAATTTTTGGTTACTTTTTGCCTGATTTTTTCTTGATTTGCACAGGTATTTAAATCAAGAAAAAGCCTCATTTGACGACATAAAAAGTCCTTGAAAATTGAAAACCACAAACACATTTTATTACGAATATCGCTAATAAAAAGAGGTTAACCGCTTCAATTATACAGTTCATTAAATCTGTCGTTATTAATTACGCAAACCATAATTAATTAAAGTTGTTGGAAATACCACTGCCCGAATATTAATTATGAAATTACAAGTTGGTGAAAAAAAGTTTTACTTAATTTTGTTGAAAATGATTGCATCAAGTAAACAAAACTTAAGACATTATAATTATCCTTAGGTTATACCTACTTTTTGAGGCAATTCATAATATTTAGAATTTATTTTCATATCAAGTCGCTTCCTTCGTGGCCCCATCCAAATTGTTTATATCCTTGCCGCTACGAGTTCTTGCGATCCAAAATTTATGTGGGACGACAGTCTCTATTTCAATGTCTTAAGATCTACAATCGTATGTCACCTGCAGACTGCAGCTTTGTTTACTAATGTCTGTAGTGAATTAGCGCAGAGTTCTGTTGGCGAATTTCTGAGTGGTTATTCATGAATGTTGCATTAAGCGGAAAAGCGTGGTAAATCGTGGGGAACGCACCAAATAATGAGGAAAGTTTCGAGCCATTGTTAATGCTTATAAGTGCTCGAAATGTGCAATGTTCGAGCGGAGTGATTAACGAAACACTGACGATGTTGGGATGCTGCATATTTGTAAAGTTTGTTGTTTTACTGAGAGAAGGGCACTGGGGTACAAACTGCTTTACGTTTAAATGCTCGTAAGTTTAAAAGTATCACGATTGGCATCGAAATAATAAAAACTCTAAACTTTATTTATTTGTTGTACATCTACCACAGTGTAGTCTTTTTAACCGACTTCCAAAACAGGAGGAGGTTCTCAATTCGGTGGATATTTTTTAAAAGCTTTTATTTAACTTCCAATGTATGTATGTAGGTATGTATGTATGTTTGTTCGGGTGGAATCTTGCTACTCAATTTTGAAGCAGATATCTTCAACCGATTGAGCCTAAATTTTGTATACACGTTATGTTTGGATGACAATACACGATAAGCTGTGTGACGTCATTCTAAATCCAATATGGCGGAGCATCCAAGATGGCGGAATAGTTATTTTTAATGCATTTCTACAATATGGGTATCAAATAAAAGGGCTTGTTGAGAGTAACTCGAAATAACTTAAAGCTAAATTTGCTTGTCGCGAGGTTTGCATAAGTACCTAGTATTTAATTAAGTATTCAATTAATCAAACCTCCCGACAAGCTTTTATGACAAATTTTTTAGGAAATTTTTATTGTCTTCTTTTTAGAGCAATTAAATAAAAGCTTTTTTTAAATGTTTTTTGCTTTTAATTTTTTAAATTTATGTACACCGATTACTCCGATATATACTTGCGATACGATGCGGTATATTAATATTGCTTCGCTAGCGTCAATGTTTTTTTTTCGGCTATCGCGTTTTCGCAAAAAAGTTATCAAGTAGTAATATCTGTACCTAAAAAAATTCATCATAATCGGTTCAGCGATTTAGGCATGACTTTCGCTATTCGACTAACATACTAACATTTTTTTTTTGCAATAAAATTAGTTTGGATTGACCAAAGCATTGAAAAAACCCAGAAAATGTAATGTAATGTACCTACCAATAAAATACAAGCTCAAAACAACAAAAGCATTACAACCCTAAGGTAGAAAAGGAGCACCGAAAATGTAACCAAAACTAGGATATCCGAAATGAAATCTATTCGTAACCGTAACCGAATTCGATATAAAAGCTTCGGATAATTTCGAATACACCCGTATCCGAAATTATCCGAAGCGAATGAGAAATGAGAAAGCGAATGAGACGAAGTGCAAAAGGGAGAAGTGCACATAACCCGTCTAAATGAGACACGTTATGCTATTTTTTTTTGTCCAACAGAGCAGCTGATACACTATCAAATTACGTGTTTTACTTATTATACCATTCCTTTAAAATTTAATATCCATAACTGAAACCAACGGATAATCAGAAACCAGCATAATATGGTTTCTATATCCGTATTCGTATTGAAATATGGAAGGTTATGATAACCCGCAAAGATTTCTCCACTTACTTCAGGGTATATACCCTGAAGTCTGTAATCTTCTCATCCCGCTAATTACAAGTTGAACTACGTTGCCTTTATCTAATCAAGTCGACCCTTAATTGAAACTTATTTTATTTAATAAAACCAGTGAAATGACATACGAAGACTCAAAATGGCGGATTGTACCACGAAAAGCTTAAAGAAAAGGATTTTAGTCAAGCTAGAGACATGTGGAAACTGTTTTGTACAATGAATTTCTAGTTTTTTTTTACAAAATCTTCATACTAGAGAATTATGTCATATGACTTATGGCTTCATATTGTAGGTAGCAACTGTCTAGAATACAACTCCCATTTTCGTAGTTTTCTAGTCAGTTGCCACCTTCTTTAATAAGATGGTGTCTTCCTGTGATCCTTATTGAAAACGCATCAGTCAAGGTAACCAAGACAATATACCAACCCGTAGTATGTATTTGACAAGTCTATGATTCGAAGAGCACGAAAAATAATTCGTAAGGAAAAAAGGATAGGCATGGGTCGGATGAACATTGCTTTTTAAAAGGTTCATTGGGCCTTGGGTCCTTACACAGTAAGGAATAAATTAATCATACTTTCCCTTCAGAATTCTTGATCAGGTCACTTTCCTTCCAAGATTTAATAAACAGAATATTTTTCCTTTTTTTTTCTCAAAAGCCCGTGTAGCTGGCCGGAGTATTTGTAAGTTTTAAATTAGTTCTGATTTGGTCCTTTTACCTTCTGTAGTGTCAGGGATGTTGTAAAGGAATATTAAAATTTGATTAAAATTTGTAACTACTGGGATTAGAGGAAATACATCAGCTATATTAATATTGAATAACTAGTTACTGTGCAGCACTCGCTGTCGCTTATCATAATCTATGGCCAGAACTGTCAATAGCCTTGTCAGATTATATTTCGGATTTTGTTTTTTTTTTCAATTACGAACATAAATCGAAGTATAACTGTTTTTCGTGCATTGTATTTTATTTTAATGTTTTCAAATATTTTTTCAATTATTATTAATTCTTCTGAACCCGTTATGAAAGTTTATACGTATCTAACCAACGATTAGAATATTTTAAAACTTTTATTATATTCTTAATAAGACATTACTTTTTAATCTTCCCGCAAAGAGAATCTTAATTGATAGAAATAAATTTAGATAAAAATTTAAGAAGTTACTTATAAAGCTTAACAAGTAATCGACTATAAAGTAATTTCAAAGATGAGTTAAAAAATTACAAAATATAAAATGTTATTTTCTGTTTTCTTCGGTAGATAAAACGAGATAAAGTTACTGTACCTCAGCAATCAAGAGATGAGGACCAGAAGGAAAAAGGGCCGCAGAAATCATAAATAAATAATCTTACAAATTTTTGGAACATCCTAAAGCCTAATCAGCTCTCGGGTAAATAAAAGACCTAAAAAATACTAGGCCAACCTTTGGAAGACAACTAAATGGGCTTAATAACAAACGAACAGAATTTCTTTCCCACAAAAAAGAAATTCAACTAAATTACCCGACAAAAATATAATAAGATCTAGACCCAACTTTGTTACCGTATATTTTCGTAAAGCGAAAAAACGTAAATTGGTGTGTCTGAAAAGTTGACATCTGTCACTTTGACTGTCAGAATAGGAAATAAGAATTGGGGAGAAGCGGGCAAAGTGTCAGTTTCATTTCTACAGACTTTCATTATTACGCTTTCGTATCGGCCAAGCTGAGGCGGTATAACTTTTGACACCACGCTTGGCAGGCAATGTTTCATGGCTAACGCCATCCGAAATATGAAAAGTTTCAGAGTGATTGCGGGCTGATTGGACAGACGACGACTGTTACATTCGTTGTTACATTTAAGGACTGTTTTAGGATGTGTTGGAGGTGTAAAGTGAGATTTTAAACCGTTCGTTTATGGTTTATTTACGTTTTAAAAACGAAATTCGTTTCGGTTGAGTTTCTTTTGCTTCGAAACTTTACGTAATATCACATTAATAGGCCGTGGTCCGTTACAGCTGGTGCCGACAGCTTTATTTGCAGCAATTTAAACATTTAATTAAAGTAGACAAATGAATTTAAAAAAACGTGACAAAATCTAAATCTGAAGTATTTCTAATCTCCCAAAAGGGCCGACTACAAATTAAACAGTTATGATCAAATTGAAGGTAATATTCATACCAAGGAAAACAAATTAACACGCACAACCTTGGCTTCATTCAGTTTGTCTCGGAAGGGACACGGCTTAATTATAACAAACTAGTTAATAGCTTCTCTGTACTGTTTATTTTCCCTGGGGCCAAGTTTTCCTTTCACGTTTAGATCAAGGCCAAGAATTTTTCAAATCTGTTCCATTTTCTCCGAGTCTACCCACAATTATTATAGTTTTTTAACGTTAATAGTTGTGGAAATTGGAGGGAAATGGCTAATATTCTGAGAGAGGAATAAGCAATGCTCATCACGTAAGCAACAATGGAAGCTAAGCAGTCTAAACGGTTCATTGTAGTTCCGAGTTGAGCATTACTTGGCGCCCGAGGCGGACTCGGTCCAATCTAGACTGAACTGGTCTGAACTGGATTTTACAAGTTATTACCAGTAGGTACGTCATTAGTGCACGTGTACTTTGCTATAAATGAGAGTTTGGTCTAATTCTACAGTGTTTTAGGGAATGGAGGATTAGACTATACTATATTAGATCATCTTAAGTGAAGCCCTTACGCAAAATCAAGAATCGAGTTGTGAGTGTATTGTTGGTGATGGCGAGTCTTGCATTCGTCCTAAAATTAACTGTCGAGGAAGAATTTGGTGTGAAATTCCACGTAATCATAACGGAAAATTTAATAGAATTCATATGATCCACAAGCCAGCAAATTGAGTTCCCAGATAATGCTAAACAGCGATGTTAGTAAATTAATTACAGGATCCTCCTAAAATGAAGCTCAACTACAAACAACAATTAATAAAAACAATAGAGCTGGCGAAGAACGGACGAAACTAAACAAAACTCTTGGAATCCGGACCCAGCTCTAAAACTACACTTTTCCTTGGCCAGGGGAGTTGATAATAATTTTTAATTTATCACAAAGTGGTTTCTCCAACCAATTAGTGTTGTGTCACAGTTAGTGGGGGTGGTCCAAGTTTTAATGGCCTCGGAGCCGACAGCGAGATAAGAGCCCCTAGGAAACTCAAGGAGCACTGTTTAATTTAATAAGTTCTGTTTTAAGGGGACACACAGTTAACGTACTTTAATTATGCTATATGTTGGTAGTGCTGTTATGGAATTTTGGCGTGTTTGCCTGTATCGGAGGAGTTAGGGGGTGGTTTGAAGTTTGTTTGTGGGGTCGGTTGGGCAGTCTCCTTTGTTTGAAGTGTTTTGCATTGGGTGAACTTGGAGTTTATCAAGAAAGGTAAGGGATAAAAGTTTTAGAGATGCTAATAGAGCTGCGCTTTTGAGGAGTTCGTGGCTAGATAATAATAGCCGCATGAGTCAATCTTCAAGGTTAAGCAACGCTTGCCAAGGTTGGCAAGCGTTGCTTAACCTTGTCAACCGTCCCGGCTGTAATTTGTAGATCTTTGGCAGTCGTTACGGATAGTCAGAAGCCAGTAAATCTGACTCCAGTCTTGCCATGAAGTACCGTCTTACCCAGTTAATGGGTTGTGGAGGTCTGGTAGGCAGCCGCTCCGCGTAAAATTCTGGTATTCAGCTAAATCCGGTTTGACTGGAAGCCGACCCCAATATAGTTGGGAAAAGGCTAGGCAGATGAATAGAGCTGCGCTTAGCTTCAGCAACTAGTACTAGGGGAGTTCATTGTTCCCCATGACTATGGTTGGTTTCCAAGAATTATTTTCTAATATACTGTTTCCGTATATTTGTTCCTATATATTATCTGAGTGTCAAATAAATTGTGTTCTACCTTCTTCGTTATTAATTTTCATCATACATAGGTTGTAACACAGAGATAACTCAATTGTAATAAGTGACATTATTTAGGCGATAGAACACCACATGTTTTACAAAAAACCATGTTTAAATAAATCACCTAACCAATTCGAAACTCCAACAAAATATTTAAATGAAAACAAAAAACATTGATTGCACTCGTGTGGAAAACAAATCTCATATGCCTTAAAAATGTAAATTAACCGTCAAAGTTTAGATGAAAAATCAACGGGAGGATGGACTGACAAACATAAATATGCAGTTGGAAAGCGAGTTTTCGGTTTGTTTTGTTTGTGAAGCGACTGCAAACATGGGTTGGTACACAGCACACCCCATTTTGTCTAATTATTACTGTCAGTTGCATCTTGGCTGGTTTCTTGTAACTGTTTGTGTTTAAATGTCAGAAGAGATTGGATGTCGAAATGCGGCGGAGGCTAATAGTTGAACGGAGCTAAAAGCTGAGTGCTGAGTGGTGTTCAAATTATACAGTGAGGCTAATTAAACACTTTTAATGTTCCTGAACTGCCCCCATGGTCGAGTGGTTTAGGCGTCTGCCTTGTGACCATATTTGTAAGGAGAAGTTTGGAAGAGCATATTTTGTAAAGTTGATTTCCAGTTTGGAGACACTAAGAAGAGAAGGAAGGAAGACATTGCAGGCTTGAATCACCTGATTGTCTGATAAAAAGATTTTTCCGCGCTTCGGAAGGCACGTATAAGCCGGTGGTCTCGGCCGCCAAATGGCGGTCGTCAAATAAACCGTGTCAGAGGCCCTTGAGGCGGTTTAGAAACTCTGACTCTAGGGTGTGTGGGGTCGTTAGACCTTACTGCCCACACAGAAACTTTAGAAGGGTAATTTTTGATGTTGGTATGTAAAAACATCCTATTTATACTAAACCTAACTAAGTAGTACATACATTTGGGCCTAATTGCACAAACTAGAGTTATCCTTTTAACTCTGAGTTAGTTATGCCATACATGTGGACGTACCACAGTACCCCTACATCGCTGTAAGAAGTTTTAGGTCCTTATTTTTACTATGGAGAAGGTTCCTGGTTAACCATTTCACGGCAAATTTTTAAGGGAGTAAGATATTGGTACTTCTTTTTTCGGATCGAGGTTTCGGATAATTTGGGCCAAGTTTAGCAGCGTCAATTGTCATAAAGGCTCTCATACATCTGCACATATTATATGGAATACTAGTCGACCCGCGCAACTTCGTCTGCTCCGCTCCTATTGGTCTTAGCGTGATGATATATAGCCTATAGCCTTCCTCGATAAATGGGCTACCTAACACTGATTTCTTTTTCCAAATCGGACTAGTGGTTAGAATAGCGCGTTCAAGCAAACAAAAAAACTCTTCAGCTTTATATATTAGTATCAATATAGATTAGGGCGTTCCAGCTTGTAGGTCATATTTGTGCTTGGATTTGTGAGATTCTGTGATTTCATTATAACTTATTACTCGCCATAGGATTATGTCCGTAGCCATGAAAATATTTTTCATGACTAAGTACGGTTATTTACCGACTACAAAAAAGGAGGTTATTTACCATAATGTATCCTACAAAAACATGAGCCCGTCACAATTGTTTTTCTGACGAATCTAAATAAACGAAAGACATAAAAAGTTCCATGAATATTTATCAGTTCTAAGCACGCTATGATGAATTGTTGGCAGCCATGTTTTATTCTCATTCCCGTAAAAGAACAATGGCTAATTTGAATGGAATAACCGTCAATGTTTTGAGGGGCTTGTGTTAAAACAAAAACAGTAGCATGGGTTAATCTACCGAGGTCGGTCCCTGGATGGCAAACAAATGTGGCGGGACCAACAGCTCTTTCTATCCAAAGTCAAGGTGTCGATCTCAACCTCTTATTAACCCATCCGTGTTTCTCCAATAGCCCTTTGCGTTCCAGGGCCGCGATGACCCTTTCGAACAAATTCCGCAACCCTGGTAGGGAGGTTCCCTGGATGGTGGTGGTGGTGGCGGGATCAGGTACTTCTGTTTTTTTAAACTTTAGCAGTTGGCCCTGCCAGTCCTTTGATGATCCCTGACATTCGTTACGCATAGTCAGGTGGCCGACCACCGATCGTTTCAAGAGTACTGTCTTACCCAGCTATTATTGTGGAGGTCAGAAAGGCGCTCCATTTGTAGTACTAATTTTCAGCTATATCAAATTAGCCATAAAGTCTACCCTAACATAGTTGTTGCAGAATTATCGGAAGAGTCACCGCGGCCCTGGAACGCAAAGGGCATTAGGAGAAACACGGATGGGTTTTAGTCAGTAAGAGTGTGACACTCACTCCCGCCCAGAGCGGGAGGGAGTGTCAGAGTGGCATTTGGTGATTTCCCATCCATAAAAAATCTTACGTAGTTGGGAAAAGGCTCGGCAGATTAAAATTGTTGTATCATATGAAAAGGTCGAGATCTCTACAGATACGTTTGACGTCATGACCGTTTTTAGGACCTTCGTCAAAATTTATACAGAGTTTTAAAATAACAGATAGGCTCGTTACATTAATTCTGGTAGCAATAATGTGTAGCAGATGTGTCTGATTTATTAACGCCTACACACTGTTCGTTTTCATTTTGTTTCTAATTTTGGTTGGTTGCTTTCAGCAGCTGCAGGTAAGGTTGCTTGGTTGCTTTGAAAACAGGTAAATATTGTCTACATCACAGTGTATATGAACCTTTATACAGTACTGTCAAACTCTCCTTTTTGTGATAACCTTTTCTATATTATTACTATCTTCTGACAGCGGCTTCGCCCGCGTGGTCCCTAGGGAACATACTCCCGGAATAAAAAGTAGCTTATGTGGTATTTCAGACTATAATCTATGTCTATTTCAAATTTCATCCATGCTCACAAACTTTCTCATTTATAATATTAGTAGGAAGTAGGATAGTAGGTACGATCACAAACTTAGCTCACAATAAACGATGTGGTCAACTATAGAGTCCTAGAATTTATTCACTCTTTATTAAAAGACCCCAAATTGTAAAGCTATTAAGAAACACAGACTCCGGCTCTGGGAACCTTCTCCGTTTAATGCTTCATAGATGTGGGTCGGATATGATAGCCATGTACCAAATTCATAACCAGTAATTTCAAGTAGAATCAGGTCAGCTACTCAGCAGCCTTAACAAAACCACAACTTCCATCCCCCTCTAACAGAAACAACGGAATCTGCCAGAACTATCCACCTACAATTTTCACCAGCCCTCGTAATGCCGGGTAATGTGCACAAAAACATGGAATTGAGCCAATGTAAAGGTCGCCGCGGGTCACCGTATGCGACCGACGGTTAATGCTGCCAACGTATTTAACTATTCGTTAGTAGTTACCAATTGTTGCCCAAAGCAGTAACCAAGCCAAATGTCGCGGAATATTTTAATGTTGTACTTTTTTATTCAGTTATTGGTTGTTGTGGTAATGTTGGTACTAAAATCATTCAGGATGGGTAAATTGGCAAGGCGTATGATGATAGTCGACCAAGCTGGAGGTGGTTTGGTTTTTGGGGCGGATAACATCGCAATGTAAGCTGAAAGGCAACAATAAAGAGGTCATCATCATCATCTGCCTTGCCTTTTCCCAACTATATTGGGGTCGGCTTCCAGTCAAACCAGATTCAGCTGAATACCAGTGTTTTAAGTGGAGCGGCTGCCTACCAGACCTCCGCAACCCATTAACTGGGTAACACGATACTTCTTTGCAAGACTGGAGTCAGATTTACTGGCTTCTGACAATCCGTAAAGACTGCCAAAGATCGACAGGCAACAATAAAGAGGTTTATAACATTTAATAACAGATTTCAGAACCCCATTTTCATTGCTGCATAAAGACTGTTGGTGAAAACAAGATGGCTCTGACCATTGTATGCTGCAATTCTTTTATATTCTGTGGACATTGGTTTTCCATTATCAATTGCTCCAGATTTTTAATATGATATTGTTACTCCAAAAAATAAATGACAAGGTTTTTTTACGTGATCGAATCTTTTCAAACTACACTACTCTAAATATCTTAGCAAAGGTACCTTACACAAAAACATAAAATAATTCACATCAAACCCTAAAACTATCACAGTATTGAGACTTTACTATTTCGCATACAAGGTAATAGTTTATAAGCGTAGGAAGATAACCTTACAAAAACATAACAGCAAAATGAATCCTTTATTAAATATTAGACATTGGTTCATAAATGGCATAAAACCATGTTTCTATACGAGTAAGGAAATCCCAAAAGGCACTGAGGATTGCTCTTCCAATTAAATTAAATTAAATTAACTTGCTCGTCGCGATGTGCACGTTGACATAATTGGGTTCCAAGTAAGACTGATGCCTGTAGATGTGTGGCTAATTGTGAGGATAAGTTAGCGTTTACTTGAGGTTTTCTTACATATATGAGGGCCTAGAGAAAGTTTTATTTTCGCATCAGTGATAATGATTGTCAAAAGTTTTAAATATGTAAGACCAGCTTCTGACAGCGGCTTCGCTCGCGTGGTCCCTAGGGAACATACTTCCGGGATAAAAAGAAGCCTATGTCCTTTTTCAGACTCTAGACTATCTGCGTACCAAATTTCATTTAAATCGGTCCAGTAGTTTTGGCGTGAAAGCGCGACAGACAGACAGTTACTGTCGCATTTATCTCTACATAAAAGTATAAAACAAAGTCGCCTTTGCTGTCTGTCTATCCCTGTGTATACTTAGATCTTTAAAACTACGCAGCTGATTTTGATGCGGGTTTTTTTAATAGATAGAGTGATTCTCGAGGAAGGTTTTAGTATATAATTTGCACCCGTGCGAAGATGGGGCGAGTCTCTAGTAATTTATATAAGCGATAATCGCTATTCGCCAATCCCATCCCCATATCCTAAGGATATGGGATTGGGATTGTCGCTTGTAGAATGACACTTTTAAAGGGATTTCGCAGGTATCGTGGACATGTCGCTAGCTACGAAAGGTATTTCATAGAAATTTACAGAAACCAGTAGTGACGCGGCAACACGTAGCCCACTGCTGCTGCCTAAAATCGTCTAAGAACTTGTACCTTGACGGATTGTCAGAGGCCAGTAAAACTGACAGAGAAAAAATTAAACAAGACAGTAATACACACTTTGTCTACACTCTAGAGCCCAAGGTTTTTTAATTTTTTATGAGTCTATCTGCCTAGCCTTTACCCAACTATGTTGGTTTCGTCTTAATCTAACCAGATGCAGCCAAGTACTAGTATTTTATTCGGACTATCCTCGGCATGCGTAAAGCCTAGAGGTTGGTTCGTTTTGTTGCATTGGTTGGTTATAATCAGACCTAACTTTTAAAATATTTTAATCACGGCGACGTTACTGCCATTTTTCGTGTTATTACGAAAATAAACAACAAGTATATGCTACCAATCTAATTCGTGCCTCTGATACTAGCCTAAACACTACTTCAAGGGACTCACCCTAAACTAAATAAGTGAGTTTGTGTTTGTTTGCTACTCAATCACATCCCGACCTTGGTAAAACATCCATTATTCGACCAGATATCCCTTCTGTAGACCATTTCAGTAACGAAACATTAGTTACTCAACAAAGGTCCAACTTTCGCGACCCGTCCATTAGATTCAGCAATAAAATCACTCATACTGTTTGTCATATTGAGTGCTTATAAAAAGCATATGGAGCAAGCGATCGGAGTGCTTCAAAAGCGAATAATTTTCACGTTTCCAAAGTTCTAATGGGAAAACTTTCATGTCAACCGTTGAGTGTTCAATACGTATTGGCAACGGAGTACCGCTGGAACTTTTTGTTTACCGCTGAAGTTACCGAGACGTTTTAAACAAACGAAAGAGTGGAACGTTTGAGTGCGCAGCGGTGTGGCAACGCTTTTATTGATATAAATAGAGAGAAGTGCCTTTCATGGTGGGGGACAGAAGCGGTGACGCTGTCAATGAATTTGGGCTGGAGTGGCGCTGGGAAATGGAAGTGTGAGTTATGGTATTCAATTTACAAATTTAGGCTGTCGAATTTTTGTTTTGGTAATCCAATACAAAAATTCAAAAGCCTAAAACTTTAAAGGTAAAAATAACACAGCTATGGTAAAGCTCAAAATCGTGCAATTCTATCAAAATTGTTTTAATAAAATGTCTTATCGTTTGGGCAGTAAGGTCTAACGACGAACCCTAGTGTCAGAGTTTCGTGGTTTATTTAAATTCATCTCAATTCATTTTAATTCATCCATCCACATATCAATTCACAAACGCATTCCCAGATCACAATACTTCATCCGGTAATCATCGAAAAAGTTGGTGCATTCAGATCGCGAAACTCGATGGCATCTCGAAGTTTGGGTCTCGTTCGGATGCACCCCGTCTCAGGTATTCCTCGCTGCCAACTGTTTATTGGGAGTTCGAGAATTCTCATCCCGGATGAAAAGTTGTCGGCAATCATGTGTTGATGTTGATGTAGATGTTGATGTATATTGCAGTTGCATATTGGCTTTATTTCTGAGTGCGAATAATTTGGATTACATTTCTTTATGGTATTTTTAATTGGGATGTGAATTAAGCAAGCAAATCGAGAATGTGATTTTTTATGTTGGTCATGCCGTATTTAATACAGATTTTGCTATATATATCTATATAATAGTAGGTTTCGACAGGTAAAGCCATGCTTAACAATACATGTTTAATTATTCGGATGACAAGGCAAAAATCTAACATAATACTTCTCATAAAGTAAATACTTCACGTACAATTCCCAAATCCATATTAGAAGCAAACCACAGACTTCTGTCAAACACAACAGTAGTAACGGTATTTGCGATGCGATGGATCGATCATGAAAAAGTGGATTGACCAATAAAATAAGAGAATGGAACACATGGGTTCAGGGAGAAAATATTTTATGATACGAGCTCAGTTGTCAATGATTTAGATCGTTTAAACAATAAAAATTAACTCGCATCTTTACTAAAAAGTTGAAGAGTTTGTTTGTTTGGTTGGTTGAACGCGCTAATCTCAGGAATTACTGGTTCGAATTGAAAACTTATTTAAGCGTTGCATTTTTCGAGGGAGGCTATAGGAACGGAGTATTCAAGAAAAATATACAAATACAAATATTACAAAATATTTATTGGAACAAGAAACAATTTTGCAAAAGATTGTGTTCGTTAACAACCGCATTCGTATTAGGAATCCTGTGTCGCGGTCATTAGCGCCCACCTCCAAGAGGGAGACGACAGCGTTCCAGGCATTCAAAAGTATAAACAAAAAAGAAATATAAAATATTTTAGAGAACAAAAAATAAAAAAATAAAAAGTAATAAAATCTTAAGCGCTAATAATATATTATTTATGCACGTGAGTGTGTATGTGTTAGCGTGAATGTAACTGTAGTGTCTGTGTGTGTATGCACTAGAGTTTGTCAGTTTATGTAATTTGGAAGGCAGTGGGAATGAATGTAACATTATTATTATATTTTTTTTAATATTTTTACAAGATATTCAATCTCTTCATAAGTCAGGGAACCGAGCCACTTATGTGTAATTGATTTACACTCACGTAAAGTAAGGGGGTAAATATTCAAAACATCTTATAAAGTAGTATTGTCGTCTAACTATCAAGATGCTAGCTGATACTACTGGGCGCAACTTCGTCTGCGTCACAATTTTCATTACTGTTCCGCTCTTATTGGTCTTAGCGTGATGATATATAGCCTATATATAGCCTTCCTCGACAAATGGGCTCGATACTGAAAGAATTTTTCAAATCGGACAAGTAGTTCCTGAGATTAGCGCGTTCAAGCAAACAAACGAAGTGTTCAGCTTTATATATTAGTATAGGTATGCACCTGTGGGCAGATTTTACAGCCGTGTGAGACGCTAGTTGGTAATGAAATATGTAATGCCTAAGTTTATATAGTTATATTAAATCCGTTATTAACAACTTAAAAAAACGAATTTTGTTCGTCTAGTTTTCGGGCCAAGAATAACACAAAGGCAGGTAACCTATACAACCTTAGGTCGAATAAAAAATAAACCGCCCGACCTATTCCCCTACATAGCTTTATTTTCCGAACGTTTTGTTGCTGGAGCAACATGTGCTTTGTTGCTTGCATTATGTTATGGAATTTCCCATTTGTTAATCAAATTTTATCAGCGGCTGTACGCGTTGCCTCGTCGTGATTGTAAATTACATTCACAAAGCGAAGGCAAATTGGATTGTTGGCTGTTAGCTCGTCGACGTCCACGTTTCATAGCGAGTGCCCTTCGCTGGGCTGTGTAGATTTTGGAACGGATGCGCCGAAAAAAGGATTGAATTATTAAGATTTCGTGCGAAATCATTTGAAGTTCATGGCACAATTTAGAAGGACCGGGAGACATGTGACTCAGCACAATTTTTATAGAAAACTATAGCTTGTGGAAAATGATTTTGAAACCCTGTTGTTACATGCATGTTGCATGCAACAGTACAAGACTTGTTGAGATATATGAAGTCAAGGTTAAATATTACAGTTTATTACTAGCTAAAATAAAATCTCAATTTATACTAAAATAAATTCCACCAACTACGAAAAGACTGCTTCAAAATGACTTGTTTGAAATTTAATACTTAGTCGTTAATTGCAGTCGGTTTTTTTCATCCTTTATATTTTGTAACGCCTATGAAGCCTGAGCAAACAGCCATTTTTGGAGCGGCATGAACTTTTTCATATCCCTAGCAAAACGAGAGAAGTTATCCATGTTCAAAAGTGAAAATACACAAATGAATTTGTCCGTCTGACCGAAACTGGACCGTTTCATTTGGCATGCAGTGTACCGCAGAGATTGGTCTGTTCTGTATGCCACACAGTGTACCGCCTCTCTGACAGCAAAGCAAGTCAAGTTAACGAGTGTTTGACCCGATGTTAGTGCTGGAGGCTAGTCGATAACCCACCTGAGTACCTGCCAATATCGCAACACTTGCAATTATTTGCCGCCGGTTGCAGAACATGTCAGTTTAATAATCGTAGGTCACTTTGGAGGTAACTGTTAAGTGTAAAGGAAAATATGACTTATGTGCAAGTATTATGAAGTCTGATATTGTATTTTACGGTGTGTGTGCCTTTCACATCTTTCAAACGGTCATTTCATTATTATTCCAGTCGAAAGATATAAATAAAGAAAAAAAAAAAATTATTTGCGACTCGCACCGGAAAAATATCATTCACCAATGCTTAGGCAGACGCACAAGACTTCTGGATCTGGGAATTGGGACTTTTGAAATTGAAAATAATTATTTTAGACCAATATACACACAGTAATACCTACAGTATTTTACACACAGTTCAAAACAAAATCAACCATCATCATCTGCCTAGCCTTTTCCCAACTATATTGGGGTCGGCTTCCAGTCAAACCGGATTCAGCTAAATACCAGTGTTTTACGTGGAGCTGCTGCCTACCAGACCTCCACAACCCATTAACTGGGTAACACGGTACTACTTGGCAAGACTGGAGTCAGACTTACTGGCTTCTGACAATCCGTAACGACTGCCAAAGATCTACAAATGACAGCCGGGACCAACGGCTTAACGTGCTTTCCGAGGCACAGAGGAAACTCGGTATGTTAAGATGGTCACCCATCCACAGACCAACCTTGGCAAGCTTTGCTTAACCTTAAAGATCGACCCGTGCGGCTGTTATTATTTAGCCACGAGCTCCTCATCAAAACAAAATCAACCAAAGTTGAAGAAATAAAACTGTATGAAACAACATAGTATTACGTAGGTAACCAGCGAAATTTGAGTGTATTGTAATGAACAAATTTACAGCTCTGTCAATGCGGAATACAGGCATAATAGGGAATATGCATGCGATTTTTTTATTTGCAAAACGAAATACTTATTAGCTCTAGTAAACAATCATGAAATTAATTTATAAATACCTTCATCAGCGATGAAGTTATAAAGCTTCAAAGATTACAATTAGAAAGAGAAGTCCGATTTAAACTTTGACGTCATCGTCTATGACGCCTATACAGCTGCCATAGAAAACAGCGTTTTCGCGAGAGGGACAGATATATTTGTTTAAAATGATTATATCTCCTTCGTTATTTGAGTAATTTTGATTCTATTTTCACCGTTAGTATTATATTTTTGTAAATTTTTAAATAAACTGTTTAGATGATAAATATATTTTTCATGCATATTCCCTCTGTTTGTATTTTATTATATTCTATCTGATAGATATTATAATTGAGAACCAACACACTAAACTACATTCAAAAGCTCCCATTCACATTAACAATCCACCTTACACTCAAGAACCCGACACTAAAAATTCAAACAACGGCCATCGAATTCAAATATAAAGCCTTGCAGAACACTTGGACCTCACAAGAGCCTTTGATTACATCCCGTAAGTAAAACGACGCTTCCTCGCTTTCGACTTCACTTTTCATTTCTTTCGCTCAAAGAAAGAAAGAAAGAAAGAATGAATGAAAGAAGAATCTTGGAATTTGTAGGGCAAGATTTTAAAGGTGTACCTACTTCTTGTCGAATTGAAGCTTGATTTTTGGTTGATTGATTTAATATTGTGCTTTTAAGATTACTGTTGTGTGATTGTTTCTCTTTGATCCATACAAGTTGTTTCAGAAATTTTACAACTGTTATCAAGGTAAATGCTGCATTGTCTCAGTTGAAGTTATTTATTTCTTAATTCGTTTATTCATAAACCTCTAGTAATGTTAGGTATTCATTGAATTGAAATGTAACATTATAATATGAACTGATTTGATTAAATGTAATTGTTTTTTTTTTTCTGTAAATAATTTTAGCAATAAAAGAATGATTTATTTTAAACTAGACTTTCTTGATGAAAAAATCTTCTGATAAGCCGTACATTGCAGGTTTTATTCAGTCAACAATATTAAGCCTTACTTCATCAGGGCCAACTGCTAACTTTCAATCTACGTGTAAGTACATAAAGCACTATAAACCTGAAGATAAACTTCAAAACGCATCATGGCAAAACAAAGCCCAAACAATTAAAAGCACATTGTATCTTAAACATTGTAATAAAATATCTTCAAAGTTCAAGCACGTTACTGTCTCTAGATACAGTTAAACTCGGAATTGGTCGTTTGAGAACACTAGACGCCTTTTAAGATGCACTAAAGAGTTAGCCTAAGTTTGGAGTGCCTTAAGACCTTCACGGTACATTTGAAACATTTGAGGAAGCTCCAGTTCGGGTAGTTGTGCTGTTGTTTAGGTGTTAAGCGTTGAATGGAACGGGAGAGGGTTTTTTTTTAAATCTTGACGACAGTTGAAAAACTTGTCGGAAAATGACAACATGTCTTAGTCTAGATTAAAATGCTACGAGATTTTAACACCGACTATCGGAGTTATGGGTGTCGGCAATTCACGTATTTTTAAGAGAATTCGGAGCCGCTAATTGTCAAAAACTATAGTTTCGACGTATTTTTGACATTGACTATCGCTTAAATGATATTTTAACGCATTTTTAACCAACTTCTTCAAAAAGGAGGAGGTTCTATGTTCGGCTGTGTGTATCTTTTTTATTATGTATGTTCACCGATTTCTCCGCCAATTCTGGACCGATTCAAAAAATATTTTTTTAAACGAAAACCTATACTCCTGAAGTGGTCCCATTGTCACCAAGTCAGAATCTGATGATGGGATCCCTTAAAAACCAAGGGAAACCCTCAAATTTTATAAGCACATACACTGATTTTCATAAATTTTCTAACGCAAGTCAGATCGTTGTGCCTGGTAATCATCATCTTATGTTGCTAAGCTGATGACGGAACATAATATCACACCGGCACGCTGTGCTTGTGGTTTCACTTTTAAGTGGTACCTGCGTACCACAAAAAGTGAAAAATAAAAAAACTTTTTAACAAAAAAATAAAACCGACTTTCAAAAACAAAACACTAAAAAGTAAAAAATAACTTTTTTTTTTTACTAATGATAGGCACGCGTTTGACCACTATCTCACCTGATGGTAAGCGAGGATGTGGTCGAAGATGGAGCACGCTTGCCTAGAAATAACCTATTCACTCTTGATTTAAAGACTCCCAGGTTGTAGCTATCAGGAAACACAGACTCCGGCACCACAGAATTCCACTCCTTAGCTGCTGTACGCATTATGAATGTGTTCCCAAAACGTTTTGTGCGTGTGGGTGGGATGTCCACCATGTCCGGTGGCGCATCGCCGTTCGTCTTGTGGTCGGATGATGGAACGGGCTTGGCGGAATTAAGTTATGCAATTCCATCGCCTATTCCCCAAAATGCAACCGGTAAAAAGCCGACAGGCTAGCAACTCGTCGTCGATAAAAACTTTTGTTAAAAAGTTTTTTTTAAGTACGAGATTCAGCCTAAACATATAAAATGAATAACCTAATCCTAGAATAGAAGTTCTGCCAATTGCCAAAAAATTCTGAAAAACCTTTACCTACATGGTTTGAAATATAACTGGATTTAATTTACCTTAACAATTAAGTATTAATTATTAGTTTGCCGTATGGTGTCGGCCGATACAGTAAAAGAATAACACCATCGCAACACTTCCTTTGGGTGTCGTAAAAGGCGACTAAGGGACTCGTCAGAGAATGGACAACAGCGCAACACCATACATTGCGATCGCCAACCCGCCTGCCAAGCGTGGCGATTATGGCAACCCCGAAATTCGGAGAGACCTATGTCCAGTAGTAGACGTCTTTCAGCTGATCATCATCATCATCATCTGCCTAGCCTTTTCCCAACTATATTGGGGTCGGCTTCCAGTCAAACCGGATTCAGCTGAATACCTGTGTTTTACATGGAGCGGCTGCCTACCAGACCTCCACAACCCATTAACTGGGTAACACGGCACATCATGGCAAGACTGGAGTCAGATTTACTGGCTTCTGACAATCCGTAACGACTGCCAAAGATCTACAAATGACAGCCGGGACCAACGGCTTAACGTGCTTTCCGAGGCACAGAGGAAACTCGGTATGTTAAGATGGTCACCCGTGCGGCTGTTATTATTTAGCCACGAGCTCCTCTTTCAGACGTCTTTCAGCTGATATGATGATTAATTCGTAAATTGTTTCATGGCACGCTTCTTTCTTCACAAACTAATTAATCGGATATTTATAGCACGAGGAAGTTAAACAACACCAAAGTAAATTAAACCTTTCAATCTGGCGATCATCAATCATGAACCTCACTCATTACTCACTTAATTTCTTCAAATACTTGTTCATTTAGTTGAAATATTTCATTTAATCTTCAAATATGATTAATATATTCTAATTAATCATCCTATGAACCGGGTTGAGCAAACATCGGTACGCACAAGTGTTATTTAACCGACGCACCGTTCAAACAGAACTCGGAAATGAGTTTAGCCAAGTAATTAACGGCTGGGACGCATGTGTGAGTTTCGTTACAAATACAATTCTAGGCCGTAAATATGGCACGTCGAGCTTTGGGAAAAGTTCGACTTTGTAGAGGTTCGCTTCACCTCTGTCACTCAAGCTACCTTGCATAGTTAACACACTCAAGCTACCTTGCATATTTAACACACTCAACCTATGTGTCCCTCTTTTTAGTTACCAACGGAACCCTATTACTAAATCTCCGCTGCCCGTACGTCGGTTAGCGGGCTGTATCGCAAGAACCGTTATAGGAAGACGGTTGAAAAACACAGTGTGTATTTCTATTGCCGCTTTAACATTAAATAATAAAAATTAAGGGGCTAGGGCTTTTAAAGTACTAAACTACCTGGCAATGCGTTGTTTAGGTATTGTGGCGTTGGTTGATAAAAGCGGTAAAAGTCAATGTTACTATGTGTGGGAGAATTTAAGATTAAATATAATATGAAATTCAAATATAGGCAATAATGAAGAAAATATTACATAATTATACTGTCTGCGTCTGAATTTCGTATATAAATCGCGTTAGCGCGTGTCATCTGCACGTCGTCAATGCGTTAAAAAAACGCTGTGTGCATAGGCCCTTAGCCACAAGCTCAAATTCAAATTCAAATTCAAAATTCAAAGCATTTTATTTCAAATAAACCATTCACAGGCACTTTTGAAACGTCAAGGTCGGTCAGTCAAAAACATGGAAGCTATTTGCACGTTCCAAAGCGTAGATCTCTATGGAGAAGAACGTGCAAGAAACTCCACGGACACTCTTTTAAATCATGTTCTGTTTTACAAAATTCCAAGTTACATATACTTCTTGCTTCTGCATGTGAGGACAATGCAAAGGAAAAAAAAAAGGGCTTATTATAAGAATTTTAAATATAAATATTAAAATAAGCCAATGGCTCCTATTTGTTTACTCCTTGCTCCATCATCAACCTCGGTAGCAATTTTCAACAGGGCAGAAGTATCATCCCTCTTACACATTCCTGCTTTAATTCAATCTATCCCATACTCATACAGACACAATACTCCGCAACGAACTTTCAAAGTTCTTCCCCCAGACATTCTTCCACAATTTTTCAGAACCGCAACTCTCAAACATGAACCAGGTTGATAATCACAAACAAACACAACGACACTCCGCATCTTGACTTGTTTGCGACTCAGAAATCGAGTTGTGAAGTTTTTGAATGCCCTTTAAATGAGACCGTGGAAGTTGGGAGCACAATTATATCCTGAGGAAATCCATTTGCATAACATAGAGGTCGTAATGTGACTGTGCGAGTTCTAACGAGTTGCTCTTGTGTGATATACTGCGGTATTGCGGAACAAGTGGTCGAGTGATTTGGAAGGGGGAAAGCAATATTGTTTTATGGAACAAGAGATTAGTATTTGAAAAGGTGCGAAATAGAGGTAAAAGTAAACCAAAAGTTTTCTTTTTACCCGACTACGGCAAATCCAAAAGGAAGGGTTATGATTTTGGCTGTCTATGTATGTATGTATGTATGTATGTATATGCGTATATACCACTGTAGCCTAAGCCACTGATTTTCTAATCTAAACTAATATCTATACTAATATTACAAAGATGAAATATTTGGTTTTTTGTTTGTTTGTTTGTTACGATTTAACTCAAAAACTACGGGACCGATTTAAAAAATTCTTTCAATATTACAATGTTACATTATCCTTGAGTAACATAGACTATATTTATTTCAAGAAAAAAATGGGATTGTCAAGAAATTCAGCGCGGACGAAGTCGCGGGCAAAGTGCTAGTTAGTTATAATTGCACGGGTGCAATAAATAACACCAGTTATTCACGTTTATCTCTCTATAGGTTGCGTGTTTTAGAAGAAGTAAACGGAGAAATAGGCAGAGAACTTGTATTGTATTGGTAAGAGTTACCCAACTAACATTTTGGTGTCAGTTACAGGCTTTTTTATAACTTTAAGTAATATAACAGGGTTATAATTATCTCAGTTATTACTAAAGACGATATAGAGGAGTTAACAAACAAGTTTTAGCCCCAATCGCAGCACTATAGCGTTAATGGATGATGTAATACAGCTTTGAGAGTTATAATGGCGCTAGTAGCAGCAAGTATACTTAATACGTTATAGCTTTAACCTTTTTGTGACACCCAAGTCTTTACAAAAGTGTTCGCCGACACCTCTTAACACTTATTGTTGTATAGTTATTGCAATGAACTCTTTTATACCACTTAAGGTGCTATATTGACTATTATTGCAGTCATAAGCTATAAAATAGAGTTTATCGAGAGTTTAGTAACACGAGAAACTAAAGGTGTCAAACAACTCCTCTATCTAGGTTTAACCTGTAATAAAGGGTTTAACTAAAGCTTATTGTGTTAGGCAGTCCTCTTTTACAGACGTTCTAAAGGTATTGGTGTCAAACAACGCAAGTATGGGTCGTTATTAACACTAACCTCACTTTTGTAAAGTTCGCCATTGTTTTGGTAACCTAACAATTAATATTATTTCGAGTTATTCAACATTTGACTACAATAAACAAAATTTCTTACATTATTTGAAGCATTCCATGAATGCCACTTAATTTTACATACCACTGCTCAAGAAGCAGGAATGAATAGTAATGTTTAGCTTGAGGTACCTATTTTGTTATCATAATTTTTCTTTTAAATCTTTAATAAGTCCTAGGCGCGTTAAAATTGAGATGAGAAACATGGTATACATTTACTGTGAAATCATAAGGGCAGTCATTTTTCACTTCACATACTTAAATAACATAATATTCCATAATATTATTCTGCTGTGTTGAATAATGGATGACATAACACTTCCATTACGAACAGATTTAATTTTAGTAAGGTTACAGGCTTTTTTATCTTGACGTGCGCTTTTTACCACCTGTAGTGCTCACTATCGCGGTAATACCGGTTAAAGTAGTAGCTGACAATGAATAAGCGCTCTTGTGGAGCTTTAAGATCTTTTTGACACCTTACTATAGGATTTATAGCACCTGTAGCGTTTACCAACTCTATTTTACAACGGTAATAAAGATTAAAGTAGTAGCTGACGATGAATAAGCGCTCTTGTGCAGCTTTAATATCTTTGTGACACCGTACTATAGGCTTTCTATAACTTTTACCTGTAAAACTGTGGGCCTCTTTCGTGGTTATAAGTGAGTTAGAGCATGCTCTAACTCAGTTGCACAGGTATGCGTTAACACTTTTATACTCAAATGGAACTGATATACGAGTCTTATATAGGTTTTTTTAACGCTTTGGTGCTAGTTGGGTAGAGACGTGGTCGACAATAGAACACCCTTAGCTACGCAGAAGATGCGCACCAGAATTCGAATAAGACAAGTGTTCACGTAGCGGAAAAATGTATGAGTGAGAAGAGATTCGATGCTTTTAATGATGAAACATCTCTCTTTCTACATTATTAGACAATTCATTCACAGCATCCCAAAAAAATACCGGCCAAGTGCGAGTCGGACTCGCACACTTAGGTTTCCGTAGGTACCATAAATCTTAATTATTTGCAATTTTTATTTAATTATTTGCGGTAATAGAAATACGCAATCTGTAAAAATTTTAAGTATCTACCTATTACGGTTCTTGAGATACAGCCCGCTGACAGACAGACGGACGGACAGACAGCGGAGGCTTAGTAATAGGGTTCCGTTGGTTACCCTTTGGGTACGGAACCCTAAAAACAACATCTCTTCATAATCTAACCTCATCATCATCATTCAGCCAATATCCATCCACTGGTGAACGTAAGCCTCCCCCAAAGAGCGCCAACCATCCCGGTCGTGAGCAGTCCGCGTCCATCTGCTGCCAGCCACCTTCTTCAGACCATCGATCTATCGTGCCGCAGGGCGACCCACACTACGTTTGCCCATACGCAATGGTGAATGATGATGCATAACCTAACCTCACTTTGCCACAAAAACCGCAATGCAAAACCCAAATTTCATAAAGCATATTTAAAGATATCCGAGCGATATTAAAGTGTATTCGTTGTACACTTACGTCTAATGGCACTTAGCGGCAACTTCAAAACCAGCACTTTTGTAGCGAAAAATATAAATTCGCTTAATGACTTTCCTAGAGAATCATTTTCATATTTACCCCTCGCAGCTTGGTGCTTATTGGGTTTTTATTATACCGCCGCAGAGGAAGAATTTTCTTAATAAAGTTTGAACTTGGGCTGAGGTTTTTATTGCTAGAAGTTTTTGTGATGATGTTAGTGTTGTAGCTTTGTCTGAATGGACTAAAAATGAGTTGAGAATTCGTTGGAACGTGTATAAAATTCAAAGTGAAGTCTTAAAAAGTTAATCTGTCAATCTTTACAAAGGATCCGCAAAGCATCTCTGGGCATATTTTTAAGGTTCCATACCCAAAGGGTAACCAACGGAACCCTATAACTAAGCCTTTGCTGTCCATTCGTCCATCTGTCTGTCAGCGGGCTGTATCTCCGGAACCGTAACAGGTTGATAGTTGAAAAAATTATAGAGTGAGTATTGCTATTGCCGTTATCAAAACAAATATGTGTCGCAGATCGCCTAATGGAATGTCAAGCGTTTATCATAATTTTAATTTAGTTTGTTTAATTTGATTTTTAGTCTGGCAATGCTTGAGTGTGTTTAGTCGAATAAGTTGTCGTTGGTCATTTTTGAAGTTTATAAAAAGGCGGTAGACTTGTGCAGTTGACACATTTGAAGTGTGATCGTGGCGACCAACGGTTGACTTGGCTAACCTCACTACATTCCATTTTTATTTTATTTCAATCCGAAAATACATTTTTAATCCTTTTATTATTTTTATTGTAAAGTGTTGCGAACAGTAAAGTTGAGTGTACCGAACAGTGCCTGTGTATTATTTCACGCCGGACTCCACGTGCCATCATGACCGACCAACAAAATAATGAAGACACCCCTTATCTGTCGTCATCAGAAGTGGAATGCCCACGTGCTTCCCGACCGGAACCTGATGGAGATGAAAAATGGCGCATGATGTTCGAGCAACAGAACCAGAACTTTCTTGCAATGTTGCAAGCAATGTCACCTGCTTCAAGCAAGAAAGTGCAGCTACCCGAGTTTGATCCCGAGAAACCAAACGTCGATGCACGTGCGTGGGTCACCACCGCTGATATGTGCATGGCGGATTGTGAGCTTCAAGGTGCGTCACTTATGATTACTTTGAGCCGAGCGCTGAAGGGCCAAGCGTCGTCGTGGTTGTCACAGATTTCGTTTCCTGGCATGACATGGAACGATTTCAAGGACGTATTTGTGGCAAGATATGATTGCCCCGAAACACCAGCTGCTTCGCTTATTAATCTTAATAACAGTGCACCAAAAGAAGGTGAGTGTTTTGCTGCTTATTCCTCACGTGTGCTTACGTCATTAATGTCACGCTGGAAGAACCTGACGGTGGAGCAGATAGCTATTTCTACCGTGCTAGCACACATGTCACACCTCGATCATCGTGTCCAGCGACTGGCATTCACTACCGACATCGACACAAGATCTAAACTACAACAAGAACTTCGTGCGATGTCGTTCCTGAAACGCAAAAACCCGTTTCACCAGGGTGCTCCAGGTGTGGATAGCAAGCATTTCAAGCCTAACCCTACAACTAGTGCACCCAAGTGCTACGTATGTGGTAAGGCAGGCCACAAGGCTTCTACGTGTTAACAGAGAAGAGACAGCAAGACTGCAAGAAGACCCCACTCCTCAAGCTCTTCTCCTGGGAGTACATCATCTGTTCCGGCGAAGCCCAAGAACACCAGCTCCGTTACCTGCTTCCGGTGCAAGAGCCGAGGCCACTACGCGAACCGTTGTCTTGCAGCAGCCCAGGGTTCCGGCAGCGGCGGCACTGGTGGCGCTGGTGCAGCTCCTGAACAACGTCGTGTGGACTTGTGCGTGGTTAACGCGCCTACTGGTACTCTCCGTCACTCTGGTGAGTCATTTAATTTTTGTTATGATTCTGGAGCAGAGTGTTCATTAATGAGAGATTCTATTTCGTGTAAATTTAATGGTGAGCGTAATTATACTGTCGTTACTATGACGGGTATTGGTCAAACATTCGTGAATAGTAACCTGAACATTTTAGTTAATGTTGATATTGGTAACATTGCTTTAGATATTGTTTCTCATGTTTTACCTGATGAATATCTTCAACATGACATCGTGATTGGACGTGAAATTTTGATTAATGACTTGGTGATTAACATGACTTCTAAAACTTTAACCTTTTCAAAAAATTTACCTAATGTGAACATTTTAAATGTAGAGCCGAATGTAGAGCCGAATGTAGAGCCGAATGTAGAGCCGAATGTAGAGCCGAATGTAGAGCCGAATGTAGAGCCGAATGTAGAGCCGAATGTAGAGCCGAATGTAGAGCCGAATGTAGAGCCGAATGTAGAGCCGAATGTAGAGCCGAATGTAGAGCCGAATGTAGAGCCGAATGTAGAGCCGAATGTAGAGCCGAATGTAGAGCCGAATGTAGAGCCGAATGTAGAGCCGAATGTAGAGCCGAATGTAGAGCCGAATGTAGAGCCGAATGTAGAGCCGAATATCAACTCGTATGTCGAATTGAATGTTGACTCAAGCATCGATTTACGTACCATTTCAAATGTAGAGTCAGATGCAGTTAAATTTAACGGTATTGATACCGACGTTTCTCCAGATATCAAAGCCAGACTTATTTTAATTTTAAATCAATTTTCAAATAACTTTATTTTTGGAACACCTAGCTCTCCCGCAAATATTGACCCTATGGAAATTAGACTCAAAGATCCCAATAAGACAGTTTATCGTCGTCCTTACCGGTTGAGTCCCCAGGAAAGACAGGTAGTGCGTAATAAAATTGAAGAACTTCTCTCCTCTAATGTGATCCGCCCAAGCTCCTCACCTTTCGCCAGTCCTATTCTTCTGGTGAAGAAGAAGGATGGCAGCGACCGCATGTGCGTTGATTATCGCGAATTGAACGATAACACAGTGCCTGACAGATTTCCATTGCCAATGATTTCCGACCAAATTAATAGGCTTCACGGTACTCATTACTTCACAACTCTAGATATGGCTAGTGGATTCCACCAAATACCAGTTCATCCGGATTCCATTGAGCGCACTGCATTTGTTACGCCCGACGGGCAATACGAGTATTTAGCCATGCCATTCGGTTTGCGCAATGCCCCTTCGGTTTTTCAACGTGCAGTGACTAAAGCCTTAGGAGAGCTTGCAAATACGTTTGTCGTGGTCTACATGGATGATTTAATGGTCGTAGCGTCAAATGTCGATCAAGCTCTACATAGGTTGCAATTAGTTTTAGATGTTTTGACAAAGGCTGGATTCTCATTTAATCTCAAAAAATGTTCATTCCTCAAACAAAAAGTTGAGTACCTGGGTTTTGAGGTTAGCTCTGGTGAAATTAGACCGAACCCTAAAAAGATAGAAGCCCTTGTTTCTCTCCCTCCCCCAAAGACTGTAACTCAGTTACGACAATTTATTGGTCTGGCATCGTACTTTCGCCAATTCATCCCAAAATTCTCGCAGATCATGGCTCCTCTTTATGCTCTGACAAGTGTCTCTAAAGGTAACATCAAATGGGAACCTTCTCACGAGACTGTTAGACAAACAATTATCTCTGCCTTAACCAACCACCCTGTTCTGACTATATTTGACCCAAACTGTCCCATTGAATTGCACACAGATGCCAGTTCGTTAGGTTATGGTGCAATTTTGATTCAGAAAAAGGATGCCAAACGTTGCGTGGTCGCCTACTATAGCAAACGCACCACAGCTATAGAGTCTAAATACCACTCATATGAGTTGGAGACTCTCGCAGTTGTGAATGCGGTTCGGCATTTTAGGCATTACTTGTACGGCAACCATTTTACAGTTATGACCGATTGTCACGCTCTTGAGTCCACTCGTAAAAAGCTTGATCTCACACCTAGGGTTCATAGGTGGTGGGCATTTTTGCAGTCATTTGACTTTAACATTATTCATGTTGATGGAAAACGGATGCAACATGCTGACTTTTTCTCTCGAAATCCCGTACCTGACAAAACCCCATTCACAAAGGTAGAGCAGAAGCAAATCAATATCACGAATTTCTCTGCCAATTGGTTGCTGGCTGAGCAACAACGTGATAACGAAATCTCTGAGCTCATGGTTAAACTTAAAGACGGGAATCTTGACAATGATATCGCAAAAACTTACGAGATCAGATCTGGTGTTTTACATCGTAAGATACAGCGCAACAATAGGAGTTTATGTCTGCCTATAGTACCTAGAGCTTTGAGATGGTCTATTGTTAGCACCACTCACGAGTCCCTTATGCACCTAGGCTGGGAGAAAACCCTTGAAAAAATGTACGATTTGTATTGGTTTGAGCATATGGCAAAATTTGTTAGGAAATTTGTTGAGAGTTGTGTTGTTTGCAAAATTTCTAAATCGCACTCAGGCAAAGTTTCAGCGGAATTACATCCCATTCCTAAAATAGCGATCCCTTGGCATACCCTTCATATTGATGCTACAGGCAAGTTAAGTGGCAAAAATGATAAGAAAGAGTATGTCTTTGTTCTCATTGACGCCTTCACAAAATATGTGCTTCTACATCACACCCTGAATATTAATAGTGCTAGTGCTATTCGTGCTTTAAAAAGCTGTGTCACATTGTTCGGAGCACCGACGCGAGTAATCGCAGACCAGGGCCGTTGTTTTGCAAGTACCGATTTCCGCGAGTTTTGTTCCTCTCATAATATTAGTTTGCACTTAATTGCTACTGGTAGTTCCCGCGCGAATGGTCAGGTAGAGAGGGTTATGAGCACTCTAAAAAATATGCTCACGGCAGTAGAGACTAGCAAGGACCGTTCATGGCAAGACTCTCTCCCAGATGTGCAGTTAGCTCTTAATTGCACTGTGAATAGAGTAACCAAACACAGCCCTCTAGAACTTCTCCTCCTCTAGATTTAATGTTTTCCGATGAGCCCGAAATTAGTATTGACGAAGTAAGATCGGACGCTGTCGTTAACATGAATAGGAATGCAAATTATGAGAAAGCAAGATTTGATTCCAATAAAGCTAAGTTTGATCGATTTGTCGTAGGTGATTTTGTTCTCTTGAAAAACGAAGAGAGAAATCAGACAAAACTTGACCCTAAGTATAAAGGTCCATTTAAGGTCGTTGAAGTGTTAGACGGTGACAGATACAATTTAAAGTCTCTAACAAGTAATCGCCACTATAAATATGCTCACGATCGCCTTAGAAAAATGCCTGATTCTAATGTTCCAATGGAAATTAATGATGATGTAGAGACTAATGAATGAACCTGTTTAATTTTTGGAATTGTAATTTTTTATTTCTATCATTACTCTTTCCCAATACGTTACCGCTGGTTAAGCGAGTTGTGTTGACTATCGCTGGTTAAGCGTTAGTGTTATAATCGCTGGTTAAGCGAGTTGTGTTGACTATCGCTGGTTAAGCGAGTTGTGTTATAATCGCTGGTTAAGCGGATTATGTTGACTTTCGCTGGTTAAGCGGATTATGTGGACTTTGTTAGTTGTTGAAACGCTGGTTAAGCGTATTGTGGTGTGCTTTCGCTGGTTAAGCGTTAGTGTGTTAATATCGCTGGTTAAGCGTTATTATTATTATTATCACTGGTTAAGTGATAGGATTTGTAACGCTGGTTAAGTGCTACAATTTTAAGCACTGGTTAAGCACTGCAGTGAATTACACTACTGGGTAAGTAGTGATGTATGGCACTGGTTAAGTGCTGTGGATTTGTTTGATAGAGTCCTAAATGCTTTCAGAATTTTGTGCTTTCAGTAATGTTTAATTTATGCTTTCTTATTATGGGTATTGCGTTTTAATCTGACCCAATCATTTTGTGAGAATATCCCTGACGTGGGTCAGGATAGCCGAGTGAACTAGTTACTTTTCTGGATTATTTGTCTTTTCAGGTACCTCATCCCACGAGGTCGTGTGAAGGTCAGAAATGGCCGTGTCGCAGATCGCCTAATGGAATGTCAAGCGTTTATCATAATTTTAATTTAGTTTGTTTAATTTGATTTTTAGTCTGGCAATGCTTGAGTGTGTTTAGTCGAATAAGTTGTCGTTGGTCATTTTTGAAGTTTTATAAAAAGGCGGTAGACTTGTGCAGTTGACACATTTGAAGTGTGATCGTGGCGACCAACGGTTGACTTGGCTAACCTCACTACATTCCATTTTTATTTTATTTCAATCCGAAAATACATTTTTAATCCTTTTATTATTTTTATTGTAAAGTGTTGCGAACAGTAAAGTTGAGTGTACCGAACAGTGCCTGTGTATTATTTCACGCCGGACTCCACGTGCCATCATGACCGACCAACAAAATAATGAAGACACCCCTTATCTGTCGTCATATATATTAAAATTACAAATTATTATCTCATACAAGAAACGTGTTTTTCGGTTTATGGTACGTTCATGCGCGAGTCCGACTCGCACTTGGATGATTTTTTTTTTTCTAACTTTGGATATCTGACACGACGTGGGTAGGTAGGTGTGATATTTGTAAATAGGAGGTACTTGTCTTATGTTCTATGTATTGTGCAACCGTCAGCCAGTCTGCGAATATACGCCCTTTAGTCCAGTCGTGGTTTCATTACCTGTCCGATATTCCTCAGTGGCGACGAGCAGTATCGAATTACGCGTAAAATAGTTTTATTTGCAAAATGTCGATCGGTAAGATTGCGGAATTTAAAGTACAAAGTGACGATTGGAAATTGTACATGGAACGTTTAGAACAATATTTTCTTGTGAACAAAATACCCGTTGATTTACAAGTGCCTACACTAATAACGGTTATGGGGGCAGAATCTTACGAACTTTTGGTCAATTTGTGTACGCCAGAGAAACCTAAAAACAAAACATTTACGCAGATTACGGACATTATGGAAAAACATTTGCAACCCAAACCTAGTGAGTTAGCCGAGCGTTACAAATTTAGAAATAGGAAACAAAAGGAGGGTGAAACTATTTCGGAATATACCGCTGTTTTGAAAAAAATGACCAAGACCTGTGAGTTTGGAAGCTGGCTGGAAGAAAGTTTGAGAGACCAGTTAGTTTGTGGCATAACTAATGAAACGATACGACAACGATTATTCGCCGAAAGTAAGCTGGATTTCGGCAAGGCGTATAAGTTAGCGATTAGTATGGAGGCGGCAGAAAAAGACGCGGCAGAAGTGGTCAGACAGGGAGGGACGGCGAGTGAGACAACGGCAGCGGCGACGTCGGTGACGTGCCAGGCGATGTCGGCTGCGAAGTCATCACGGTGGCGGAGCGGGCCAGCGGCGGCGGCTCGCGGAGCGCGGGACGGCAGCGGAGTGGTGCGGGAGGCCACTGCGCAGCCCGCGGGGAGGCGAGGCCCGCGCGCACCACCAGCACCCGCGCCCGCGCGGCTGGGTGAGCGTGCGCAGCGGCAGTGTCAAGTGTGCGGCGCAGGTCACGACGCGGCCACGTGCAAGTTTTCGCGTTACGTTTGCCGAGTATGTAACCGAGTTGGACATCTGCGACGCGTGTGCCCGAATTTAGCGAGACACTTCAACGTCGACATCGATCAAACAAGGGAGGAAAACTTAAACGAAAGTATGGGAAGTGACGAGGTAATTTTTATCGATGTCTGTAAATTATCCGCTATAGAATGTAAACCAGTGTATCTAGAATTAAACGTAAATGGAAAAAACATTAAAATGGAGTGCGATACGGGTAGTGCTATCTCATGTATAAGTCGGGAATGTTACATGAGATTATTTAAAAATCTATGTCTAAAGCCATGTCAGTTAACGCTTAGATATTATACGGGGGAGTTAGTCAAACCCCTAGGAGTCATATTACCAACTGTTAAGTACAAAGATCTGAGTAAGACATTAGAATTATTTGTTGTGGAGAATGGGAAAACTATTCTTTTAGGACGGCAATGGATGGCCGAATTAAAAATACAGTTACCTATTGTAAATTACGAATGTAACAATGTGGCTATGTACAAAAATAACGTATTTGACTTGCATGCTTTCAGTTCCAAATACTCTGAGGTGTTCGCGGACGGTCTGGGGCGATTCACCGGTGGCAAAGTGAGCGTGCATGTGCGCGAGGGCGCGCGGCCGGTGTTCATGCGAGCGCGGCCGCTGGCGTACGCGCTGCGCGAGCCGGTGGAGCGCGCGCTGGCCCAGCTGCAGCGCGACGGCATTCTCTCGCCGGTGGAGCGCTCGGACTGGGCGACCCCGATCGTGCCCGTCGTCAAGAAGGACGGTAACATTAGGATTTGTGCTGATTATAAATTAACACTCAATAAAGTTATAGAAGTTGACCGTTATCCGTTGCCTAGGGTGGAGGAACTGCTGCTTCGACTGAGGGGTGGTAAACACTTCAGTAAAATTGACTTATCTCAGGCCTACGCCCAATTTGAGCTAGATGACACCAGGAAATATACAGTGATAAATACTCACAAGGGTTTATTTATGTACAACAGGCTAGTATACGGTCTTTCGTCAAGTCCGGGTATTTTCCAAAGACGGTTAGAACAATTATTTGCGGATATACCACAAGTAGGTATTTTCTTGGATGATATTATTATCACAGGGTCAAATAAGGAGTCTCACATGCGAAACTTAGGTAAAGTATTTGATCGTTTAAAAAAATATGGCCTGAGGGTAAACAAAGAAAAGTGTGTATTCTTCGCGGAGTCAGTTAATTATTTAGGGCACACCATAAGTAAAGACGGCGTTCACACGTGTCCAGACAAAGTTAAGGCTATAATTAAAACGCCCGCCCCCACGAACGTCTCCGAGTTGAGAGCCTTCATCGGTATGGTCATGTACTACGGCAAGTTCGTAAAGAATGTTAGCACAGTTTTAGCACCCCTTTATAACCTGCTCAAAGCGGGTGTTCAGTACAGTTGGAGTAAAGAGTGTCAGGACGCGTTTAGCAAAGTCAAATATTTATTAACCAGTAGTGAAGTTTTAATGCATTATACACCGGAGTTGCCTATAATATTGACGACGGATGCGAGTAGCGTAGGTATCGGCGCGGTGATATCTCATGCGACGTCGGACGGCGAGCGGCCAGTGGCGTACGCGTCGCGCTCGCTGACGCAGGCTGAGCGCGCCTACTCGCAGATAGACAGGGAGGCACTCGCAATTGTTTTCGGGATTCGTAAATTTCACCAGTACCTTTATGGGCGCAAGTTTAAATTGAGAACTGATCATAAGCCTTTGACTTACATTTTTGGAGATAAGGCAGGGATTCCTGTAATGGCCGCATCCAGATTACAACGTTGGGCGGTGCTATTAGCGGGTTACACCTACGATATTGAGTATGTTGCGTCAAGTAAAAACTGTGCAGATGCGTTGTCACGGTTGCCATGTACAGAAGTAAATCATGTAGGTACACAGAACGAGAACACTTATGTTAATTTCGTAGAAGATTTTTTACCGATTACGAGTAAAGATGTTAAGGAAGCAACAGCAAGTGATAAGGTCCTTAGTAGAATTTTAACATATACTCAATCCGGGTGGCCTCTAACTTGTTCAGATGAATTGATTCAACCCTATTTTAGAAGGCGTAATGAATTATACACGGAATGTGGGTGCTTAATGTGGGGGTACCGTATGGTGATACCATTTTCTTTACAAAATAAAGTTTTAAAACAACTTCATAGCAGTCACATGGGGATAGTGAAGACAAAAAGTCTAGCTCGTAGTTATGTGTGGTGGCCTAACATAGACGCGGCAGTAGAAGCAATGTGCAAGCAGTGCGAGACTTGCGCGGCAGAGGCGTCCGCGCCCCGGCGGGCTCCGATACAACCGTGGCCATATCACACGCGCCCCTGGAGCAGGCTTCACATTGACTTCCTAGGTCCGTACAAAGGCTTAACCTTTTTAGTTATAATTGATTCTACCTCCAAGTGGGTAGAAGTTTTTGAGATGAACCGTACTAATGCTTCAAATGTTATAAAAGTATTAAGATCAACATTCGCGAGATTCGGTCTACCGGAGGAATTAGTTTCTGATCAAGGTCCACCATTTACCAGTAATGAATTTAAAAAATTCCTTAAAAATAACGGAATAAAACAGAATTTTTCACCGGTTTACCACCCATCCTCTAACGGAGCAGCAGAGAACGCAGTGAAATTGTGTAAACAAGCAATCAAAAAAGCGTATAGGGATAAGGTAGATATTGATACGGCATTACAAACCTTCCTACTAGCATACCGCAATACGGTACACAGTACAACCGGGGAAACACCAGCCATGCTCCTGCAAAGGCGGACGTTACGGTCAAGACTAGACTTATTGCGTACTGATCGTGTCGTCGAAGACAGAGTACGTGCAGCCCAGAGACGTCAGGTAGAATACGCTGGTGGAACGTCACGTACCTTTAGAGAGGGGGACTCAGTTTGGGCTCGGGAGTATGGCTCTGGGGATAAATGGATGAAAGGCACCGTACAAGGGGTGGACAGTTGCCGTAGGTATTCAATAGCGACGGATAGCGGTCAATCACATAAAAGACATATAGATCAAATGCGCCGTAGGTCCAGATTTTCTGATGTTACCTGTCCGGAAGAGCATGATGAGGGCCAGCAGGGTGAAGAGAATGTGGTCGAGCTGTTAGGCAAGGGTTCAGAAAAAGTTATGCCAGAAACCCTAATAGTAAACACCAATAAAGAGGCCGAAAATGTTAACCGGGGCGATCAAGCCGACGTTCCTTCTGAACATTCCTCACCTAACGTACTATCGCCATCTCTGTCACCGGTGAGTCGTTATTCTAGGCGGACGCGGAAACCAGTGGAGAGATTTAGGATAGAATAAGTTAGTTCATAAGAATACCTAGTTTAAGTAAGTTAAGTGATTAAGATATATATTTTATTTGGCAGTTCTATCCATTGTTTACCATTGTTGTCGCAAATAAATTATAAAACTTAGTAAGTATTGTAAGTTCCCTTAAAGTGTAATTATTTCTATACGGAACAACCTGTTAATTATAAGTCAAGACCAGTTACCCTAATTCTAGTATAGTGGTGGAGGTGTGATATTTGTAAATAGGAGGTACTTGTCTTATGTTCTATGTATTGTGCAACCGTCAGCCAGTCTGCGAATATACGCCCTTTAGTCCAGTCGTGGTTTCATTACCTGTCCGATATTCCTCAGTAGGAATACTTCAATGCAAAACATATTCACTTAAAAACCCTATAAAACCTATGTAGATAACAAAAGGCTGAAAGGCAAAAAAATCAAACCCAACCACACCACAGAATGCAGTATTCAATAACAAACGGAAATACCACGAACATGTCATTGAACAACAATCCCAGTGACGGAACGGACTTCAAACGAGCCGAACGTATCCACAAAGGTTCGCCGATGTTCCAACAAAGATCAAAAACATTCCCTCTGGGCCAAACCGAGCCCAAGTTCGGAAAAAACAAAGTTTTAATTAAATATCCGGGAAGCATTCGCATTGAACCGATCCGCCTGATTTGTTTTGAAAATATTTCGATCTAATTCGCGCATTCCTTCACAAATCGTACCTACACTCATATTTGCCCACCCAGAAAAATATATTTTCTAAACGATCGAATTTGGACGACTTCATAGTAATTTTAAATATTTATTATAGCAATTCCTTAAACATAAAAACGATTACTCCACTCTTTTAAAATTTTAGAAAATAAAAAATTTATGACAGCCACGCAAAGCATTGGCTTCAAAAAATGCAGGTGGTCAAATACTTTTACGTTGTGCACGTATTAACGTGGTGCACCTCTGTTTCAAAGTCGCAAACAAAAAGTGTAACTGTTTCAAGGAAAAGAAAGAAAAACTGTTTGTTCGCGTGAAATGGACATCAGAATACCCAGTGGATGGAGGATGATCGATCAGGTTTTCCCGATTGGGGACGAGTTGAAACAGCAGTGGACTGCCATGGAACGGGTTAATTGAATGATTGTTATGTGTACAGAAAAAAATATTTGAAAATATTTAACTCACTATGAATCTTGACACATAAAGATACATAAACGTTGGCGTGGCGTTAGTTTTAACACGGATAGGTTTTTAGTTGTAAGAGCCGGACACTCCCTTCCGCTCCGCCCAGAGCGGGAGGAGTCATTTGATGATTTCCAATCCTGAAAAAACAGTCTCGTACTTTTTTACAAAGCTTCGATAAAACAGTAACACGTAATTTACAAGAAACCATGTTGTATTCGCTTTCGCCCGCGGGTTTCTTAATGTAGCCTATAACCGTCTACAAGGTCCTAACTATCTCTGAACAAAAACTCATCAAAATCAGTTCGTCAATTTAGGCGTGAAAGCGTCACAAACAAACGAAGAAACTCACTAACGCATTTATACTATAAGTATGCAACTTTGCCGTAAATCCATCGACCAGGGGGGCTATAAAGGCTACTTAAGAGAATCATAATATTAATAACATAAAAATCTGTCAAATTTAATTTTCATCTTTATCACTAACGCATTAGGTTCAAGGTTGATTGGGAAAATTTGACAGTGAGAGGTAGCGTGATTTGCTTTCTGATTCTGCTGAAGTGGTCTTTTTAGACCCGCAGTTCCTTTTCTTCCATTCAGCAATTTAACACTACTTTTACAACTTCTTTATACATCAAAAAAAGAGCCCCAGATGCAAACATACACTACATCAGCGCCATATAAACGATATTTTATGTACATAAACTAGCCAAAATGAATGACAGGGACACAGGCATATCAGTTACATCCAAGGCCTCCTAAGCCTTGCCAGCTGACAAAAAAGGGATCCAACCCTAAAACACTTATAAAACTAATATAGGGCTTTTGGGAAAAGGACAGCGGCACGCTAAAAGCGATGTAATAAACTTCAGGGACTAAGTACAGTTAGCTTCATCCTTGATACATGTATGGTATTGGCTTAATAAATGGATGGATTGTTCTTTCAAGTTAGAACTAAGTTACAAAGAGCTAGAAAGAATATTTAACTAACTAACCCAGATTGTTGCACTGAAGGGAACATACTTCCTTTTGAACATAATTACTTATTTATTCTTTTTGATGTAAGATCTTAATCGTTCTCTTTATTAATTTATTTTTCATTATTTGGTCATTGACAACCATAGTTTTGTGTAAAGTAGAAGCATATTTTTCAAATTTTGTAAATGTGAGTACCATGAAACCATTTACATTTTATGTGAGTAGTTATAGTTTTACTTGTTGGACATGAACGAGCATGGTGGTTGGGAGCATGTCATGCTCACTCAAATGTCTCGCTGATGGCGGCGCGTGGGTTTGATCATTCGGTTCCCTTCGAAATGGTTGAGCTGAAGGGTGCCGATACACGCGTCATGCTCGTGAACAGGCGCCGTCGGTTGAGACTGGTCATCTCTTAACCGCCATTGGCTTATTTTAATCTTTATATTTAAAATTCTTATAATAAGCCCTATTTTTTTTCCTTTGCATTGTCCTCACATGCAGAAGCAACAAGTATACGTAACTTGAAATTTTGTAAAACCAGAACATGATTTAAAAGAGTGTCCGTGAAGTTTCTTGCACGTTCTTCTCCATAGAGATCTACGCTTTAGAACGTGTAAATAGCTTCCATGTTTTTGACTGACCGACCTTGACGTTTCAAAAGTGCCTGTGAATGGTTTATTTGAAATAAAATGCTTTGAATTTGAATTTGAATTTGAATTTGCTTCGTACTCTGTTAACGTGGGCCAGTTTTTTCATTGGGAGTTGTGTATGTCCCATCCCGCCATCTATGCCTAGACCTAATGGCAGACTAACGTAACTGGAGTACTTTAATCCATTTCCACGTAGTTGAACTCATTATGAACGCGAAATTATGTTCGTCAGTCTGCTGAGACAATGACAGAAAATATTTTTTGCGTTCCTGTGGTATAATTTTCGAGCTTCACGCGCGCCAAGGTAGTATAAAGTATTTCTAAATTTACTATTTTCATGACTACAAAAAACGAATACTTTCCAAGTCTGCTTCAAAAAACAGTCCAGGAGCTAAATAACATTTAAATGGACTTTTCTCTCTCACCATCCGTCTCGGTTGTAACGTTTCTGAACCAATTTCAATAATGGCGGACCCCTGCCTCCTATCCGCTTTCGTTGATTAAGACACGTCTGTCTACGGTAATAATCTTGCTGAAGAAATCCTTTCGTGTCCGTGCAAGTAAAGTTCTTTGACACCATTTGGCACTAATAGAAAAAATTGGCCTGTAATGAAAGCTAAGCATTGCAAATAAGGTCATTTTTAGGGACACCGACTCAATTTTCGGCAGTTATTTTAGATAGCAGATTTGTGACATCACAGTTCTAGGACTGTTTAAAAAGTAACCTTATTAACTTGAAGTATTAACTGACAGCACATTGCCCTTCTAGGGGCAGTCGAGTAAAATCCCTTTTAGCTCTTTCGGAGATCTGCATATTTGATTTTTTGCGCCACTTGCTTTGAGAGTCTAACATCTAGGGTTAGCTCGTAAAGATTTGGATTGTCTAGCCGAAAGGGCTATTCTAGAATTCCTAGAGATAATAAAAACGTCTATTACAATAAAGGCACAGACAATAGAGCAATTTCGGACCCTCTCAAGTTATCGCATGTAGTGGTTTAAGTTATAGCATTGAGTATACGATTTGTGATCTCTTTGTTCTGACTGTCGATAAATGTTGGGAGAAAAATGGCAACTAATAGTGAAATGTGTTTTTTAAATCTGTACCTTCGTTTCTGTAAAGTTCAGGCTTCACGATAGTGAGAGTTGAGTTTTGACGGACTTTCTATTTTACTTTGAAGAACAACTAATTATACATCATTATCATCATCTGTCTAGCCTTTTTCACAACTATATAGCGGTCGGCTTCCAGTCAAGCCGACCCCTATATAGTGGAGCGGCTACCTACCAGACCTCCACAACCCATTAACTGGATAACATGGTACTTCATAGCAAGACTGGAGTCAGATTTACTGGCCTCTGACTATCCATAACGACTGCCAAAGATCTATAAATGACAGCCGGAACCAACGGCTTAACGTGCTTTCCGAGGCAAGGAGGAAATTTGGTATGTTAAGATGGTCACACCCATCCACAGACCAACCTTGGCAAGCGTTGCTTAACTTTGAAGATCGACCCGTGCGACTGTTATTATCTAGCCACGAGCTCCTCTTATAAGAACAACTAATTACATGAACTTTCCTCCACGTCGCTGTCGACTGAAAGCGAGTTAAAAGACTAGCGAAATTGTCCTGTTGTATGGCAACGCTTATCCTCTGTCCAAGGTAAATGCCAGCTCTTGGGTCACACGAAGTGTCTTTCAGGTTAACTCAAACGAATGTTTTTGCAAAGTTCCTAATTTAGCTTTGAAAGAATCTTACTCAGATCCGATAAGCCAATGATGGCTAAACTTAGGTGAGATTGGAATTTAAATCAACTCGTTCAAATCGCAGGCCAGTGCCTGCCAGGGCTGCGGAATTTGTTCGAAAGAGTCACCGCGGCTCTGGAAGGCAAAGAGCACTAGGAGGAACACGGATGGGGTTCAGTCAGTAAGAGTCTGACACTCCCAAGGCAAGTTTAGTCGGAAATTCATACGTAGGTATAAGACCACATACAGACAGAGTCCCACATTCCGTCGTATCGATTATAATAAGTCTAACAACCATTGTAACCGTCTAACGTTCTGATAAGAAAGGTATTGTGTTCGAGACCGTCTGTTGTACGGACAATCGAATCAGTGTGCCTCTAGGGTCAATAGTACATACTATGGGTCTCAATAACTAGATTATATGTTATTGTTCTATTCGACCTTGTTAGAGTATTTGCTGGTTAATATTTGTGCTAAAATTATATGAGATGCATTGAATATGGTAGTGGGATTGATACTGCTTTGTTTGGTGTATATCATGCTACTTACCTTAAAAATTAATTCTTCATAGATTGAGTAAATACCGTAACGGAAATTTATGACCCCTGAAGGTTTTCTTGTAAACAGGTTCCTGAATACAGTTTCAGTTGAATACATACCTGAAACAATAGATAAGAGTTCATTAGTATTATGGTCACACATTTTTATTCGCAACTCTCAAATATACCCACAGAAAGTAGCAATGGAATCTTAGCCATTTCGAATATGTGGAGGAAAAATTTGGGACTCGCACAAGACAAACATAAAATAGAGTGATTAAACGTACGTAAAAAGCAAAAATTAATATCATAGAACTTCTATACTAATATAATAAAGCTGAAGAGTTTGTTTGTTTGTTTGTTTACTTGAACGCGCTAATCTCAGGAACTACTGGTCCGATTTGAAAAATTCTTTCAGTGTTAGACAGCCCATTTATCGAGGAAGGCTATAGGCTATATATCATCACGCTAAGACTAATAGGAGCGGAGTAGTAATGAAAATTCTAACGCAGACGAAGTTGCGCGGGTCAACTAGTATAATTATATTCTTGAATAGTATAAGATTGAAAATAAAATATCCTCAAAAAAGAGAGTGACCGAGGTAAACCGAAACAGAAACCCAAGATAATTGATCAAACCCTTTCACATAACATCGGAGTTATGAAAACATATCATAGAGGTACATCAAATACCCAATCAGTACGAAAACCGATATGAATAGAACCTCATTGTCCTGAAATCAATCTGCTTTTACATATTCAGATCACGTTTTGTTATAAAGCTTAGTCCTTCGATTAGGAACCGAACGTGAGGCAAGTAAATTGGATCCCATTACTGGTTCCCTAATACCGGCAGAGATAGCGAAGCATGGTGGTGTTTTTGGACCAGTAAAGTTTGTATGCAGATGGTTTCAAAGATGACTGCAAAGCTAGATAAGAAGTCGGTATCTTTAACGTTTTGCTGTAAGATATAGGACCGTGCAAGTATCTTCTGACCAACTTTTTGACCATTCAAGTGCGCCTGTAACAGGTGAAATTGAAAAAAATGCTTTGACGTTTATTTTTCAGTTATATTCCTAAATTGACCTTGTCTCTTCATAAATACTGTCTGTGGTTCCTGGTACCTACAAGTTGACTTAATATTCCAGGTCTTTAAATTAACAGTGAAACTGAATAGGCTATTTTAGGCAAGCCTGCTGGATCTTCGACCACATCATCGCTTTCTGTTACGTGATGTTTAAGTCAAACGCGTCCATAACAAAATAATAAATAAAACAAACTCAAGATCTAATTTAAATCTTACAAGCCCTTGTCAATCTTCAGCAATGCAAAAACAATGGTCACTTTTATTAGCCCTATCAAATTCAACCTGCATTTCATGGCCATCGTAAGATTTTAAATCCCTAAGTATATTCTAAGACGTAACAAAACCATCTCTGGCAACAGTCCTAATTCTTTTTAGTTTCTGCTGTTTGCCAAAGTCCAGTCCAAGTCAATTCAGCATTAACATTCTTGTAACTAATTCAGCAGTTTCGTTGTAGACCAAACCACAAATCAACGTACCCATCTGATTCCTTTTCTAGTTTTTCTTGTTTGTCTCGAAATTAACAAAAGCCTTCACTAAAACCTCGTATCAATAAACTTCATTGCGGACAATATTTTTACGACAGACAACTTTTGACGTAAATGCTCAAAAACTAATGCGAGATGGTTCAGTACTGTTGGTAGTTCTCACGACAGTAACGTTTCGTAGTTTCAACGTTAAAACTGGTGTCTCGTAAAAGGGTAATAAATTTTGTGGTAACGTTTTGATTCGCCTGTCTGCTGGCCGGTTATGTTAACGGTTCAATTTGGACTGAGGTGAGTTAAAATCGTTTGTTGTGATCAATACATCTGTTAATAAGAGCTTACCTTTAGGCAACTTCTAGCATGATTTTAATCAACTTTAAGTGTGTGTGGGTCACGGCTAGCCGATGGATGCGAGACGCACAGGACCGGTTGCTGTGGCCACACTTGGGGGAGGCCTATGTCCAGCAGAGGATGTCTTTCGGCTGATATGACGATGATGATGATGATGATGATAGCATACTTATTTAGTCTGCATAGTCAACGTCTTTGACTAATAGCTAGATGTAACCCGTCAGACCTTGCAAAATTAAAAGACGATGGCCGGTAGTAGTATTTATAATAATTTCGAAGGCAATGAGCAGAATAAGGCATAAACGGCAAATTCTGCTCATTATGATTCCTAAGTGATCACTAATGATCGTACCGTATTTTAAGAATTGACGTCGTTTTAGACATATTTTGTCGATATAAGTAGTGACTCCTTCATTAAAACGGTGAAAAACATCAATTAACTTTAAATTCAACTGTGCCAAAGAGTTCCCACAAAATAAATCTGTTAATTTACTCGAACAGCTTTTCATAATAAAAGCTATTATGACGCTACGAGCTCGGCAAATATAATTTCCAAATTAAATTATTTCACAGATTGACATTGTTATTTAAACTGTATATGGGCTGGCGTTTTTGTTTTATCATTTTGAGCTCTACGAAGTATTTTACCGTAGGAAAATCAGGGGAAAACCTAAAAAAAATAAAAGAATTTATACTACCGAACCACCTACCACTAGCAGCAATAATTCGGAATTTCAATGTTCGTTCCCAAATCAATTTCGAGTTGGACCCAGTGCAGTCCCCAGTGAAACCGAGTCGATTCAGCGGAATCGAGCAGAATCGATTACAATACATCGGAACACCGTGGTCGCCCTGTCCAATGCAACGAACCACTCGATTTATTAAGACGCAATTGAAATCGGTATGTAGTTTTCAGTTTAGTGTTGTGGCTGGTTTGGTTATATCTAGTATTTACGTATGTTATGTATTGTGGATCAAATCCTACTTTATATTATAAATGCGAAAATTTGTGAGGATGGATGGATGGATGTTTGTTACTCTTTCACGTCAGAACGCCTGAAAGTATCTTCATAAAATTTGGCACAGAGGTAGATTATAGTCTGGAAAAACACAGGCTATATATATCCCGGGAATATGTTCCCTAAGGATCACGCAGGCGAATCCGCTAGTAGAAGCTAGTATCCAATAAATTTGTACAACTGGGATTAGTCCCAGTCGTTCTAAGTTGTCTGATGTTTTTCAATCAATGCCTTATGATAATAAGTATCTAAAAAAATATATTGAAAAACTGGTACGTCTTTACTTTTTCATCAAAAGTCTCAATATCCTTTGACAGTTTTTTCACTATCACGTCTGGTATTTTTCTTTTTTCTTAAGGCTTGAATTTATTTATTCAAAAAGCCCGTTAAAATGTCTGGCGTTTGTCGAAGTTGAGAAGAATTTTAAATTTTTGTTAGGCATTTAGTCCGAAATGTTACGAATTCTGGACAGCGACGACGTAACTGAAATAATTCCCTGCTAAATTATTCTCTTAAATAATTCTCCTATTTAGAATTGGGACGGCATTCTAAGAACTGAACGTAAATTGTTGTCCTGGAATCGTTTAGAAATATTTCATTTATTGGAACCCCTGAAAACAGGAGCAATCAATCAATTATTTGTTACTGAAATAAAAGATTGGATACTAGTCAAAGAAACTACAGACTTGTTTTTATTTAAGGACACGTTTACAACTTAGGTTATTACGAAGAATATGCAACAAATATGATAGCGTGACGGATGATTCGGTAGGGCGGAGGATCAAAAACGAAAATTATTGCTCCGACACCAAGTAACATAGCACAAGAGTAAGAAGATGATGTTAATAATTGCAAAAAACAAATAACAACGATCACTATACTCGATTCCACATAAGACACTACACTTCACAAGGACAAAAAGATTCACCTCCAACTTTTCTTATCTACAACATTTTAAAATTCAAAGAACTGGCTTGAACTTTGAATAACAACACCAAAGAGTACTGAACAACTAACTTTCTCGAAGACACGACTGCATTTTCATAAGAAACCAACTTCTACATACGATTTCTTTTGAAAGAGAGACATACAATGTTTTCTTTGCATGGCAAGTATGTCTGAAAGAAGTTTAGTATCAATAAGACTGTCTGCTCTTTCGATTAACCTTTGTAAAAAGGGTTGTTTTGTGAGATCTTTTATCTTTGAAGATATAATGAGAGACGGCAAAGTGAAAAGATTCTCAACTGATGATATTATTATGCATGTTGTTTTTCAGAATTGGAGTTGGGTTAGCTCAACTTGAAGAAACACTAGTGCAGAGGTCCTGATTCGCATCTCCTGAGACTAAATTAAATAAGAGTTGTATTTCTATATTAACAGAATTAGGTGAAAATAAACCGGCACAAGAAGGGGATAGGCACAAGAAAAGAGAGGCCGATGAGGATGAAGTGTAGGACGGAAACAAACAATCACATTTACAAAGAAAACAGCAGAAAAATGGCCTCAAAGAGAGACTTTTAGCTAACAATCAGAAAGTACAGACCCGAAATAGTTTTAAAACCATAACAATTTCCGGTCCACAAGGGTTCAGTCCCCTACTACGCCATACATACTTAAACTGCCATACAGACTCCAGTCGAGCCAGCTGAACAAATAATTAAAACGCATAATTGACAACCCTGTGATTCCGTATCCGACACCCAAAAGTAATTAAATTCAATCGTCCTTACGAAACATTAACTACAGCAGAGTGCGGTGTACGGTCAACGACAATTGCCAAGCATACCACACTGTTTTGACCCTTCAAACCATGGATGTAATGGCCAGAATTGCCTGTGGGGTTTCGGCAAGGATTATGGAGCTATGTTCAAAGAATCACTAGTCCGCTGTTGGATAATTTATTAGGTTAGACATCTTGGGACATTAGTACTATCGTAGCAGGGTTGTGGTTAACTGGTTCAGTTGTTACTGCAGGAATTTCAGCAATATTTTCAATTTCACCATCGGTTTCAGTATTGTATGAATGCTGAAATGTTGCTGACATTTTTTGTAGCAGCTTGTCAAAAATACAAAAGTAGTCAACTTTTTATGAAGTGAACTACAGTTGGGATATATGTATGTATAGATGTAGTTCTAGTATATCAAATAGGTTCAGACCCTACCCTAGTGATTCCTTTTTCTTGTAGTGGTTTTTGTGTAAATGTATTTCCATATCTACTTGGATCTTATTATCTTTGGACGGATCTGCCAGATACCAGCTTGATGCCCTTGAGTCAATTGAGAAACGAGCCAAGAGGATCATCGGCAATGATAGGCTCGACGCGACGAGGCTCCAAAGTCTTGAGCATCAACGACGAGTTGCTAGCCTGTCGGTTTTCTACCGGTTGCATTTTGGGGAATGTGCGACGGAATTGCATAATTTAAATTCGCCAAGCCCGTTCCAACATCGGACCGCAAGAAGAACGGCGATGCGCCACCGGTTTTCCGCCGCCAAAAATTTTGAGTGTAGTTAACTGAAGGTAAAAAATCTTCACATGTCTTTTTAGTTAACAACACAGTTTAAAAATAAAATACAGCTGAAAACTAACTTAATACAACAAAAACGATTACATAATCAATTAAACAATTTGTTTAAGCAGTAGTTGTATTTAATTTATAAGCGTTTATGTAAAAAGACATGTGAAGATTGTTAACTACCTACTCGGATGGAATATATATGCAGATGACTTTTTGCCAGTGCGGGTAGATCCTGGATGAGGCTGACACAGAAACATAGGGTTGGGATGGGCAGAAAGGATAGGCCTATGCTCAGCAGTGGGCGAAGTCAGCCTGTAGATGATGATGATGAGATAAAAATGTAACCAAATAACGTTTAAAATAAACTTTTAAAACCTCGCTACCAACCCTGGACCATTGTACTGTCAGATTCCTTGAACGCAAATGTATAGGACGTGTAAGGGCAACATTTGTAATGTACTGCGACAATAACAAGGGCTTCGGGGGTGCCTAAATCTATTTTATTTGGAAGGGCCGGTCCCATTCGAAGGAAATGGATAGAAGGGTGTTTTTAACTGCTAGATATTGCTGCGAGTGTACTACATAATATTATTATCTACCACTTGGTATGATTCGCTAGCTTTCCGTATTTTAAAGCTTAGTTTAAAAGCCGACAGAAAGAAGAATAAGGTTTATCTCACTATCAGAAGCCAAACAATCTGGTGCCAGATTTGCCAAGGAGTAAGTATCGAGGAGCTCGTGGCTAGATAAAAATAGCCGCACGGGTCAATCTTCAAGGTTAAGCAACGCTTGCCAAGGTTGGTCTGTGGATGGGTGACCATCTTAACATACCGAGTTTCCTCCGTGCCTCGGAAAGTACGTTAAGCGGTTGGTCCCGGCTGTCATTTGTGGATCTTTGGCTGTCGTTACGAATATTCAGAAGCCAGTTAATCTACTGACTCCAATCTTGCCATGAAGTACCGTGTTGCCCAGTTAATGGGTTGTGGAGGTCTGGTAGGCAGCCGCTCCGTGTAAAATACTGGTATTCAGGTTAATCCGGTATGACTGGAAGCCGACCCCAATATAGTTGGGAAAAGGCTAGGCAGATGATGAGGTATCGTGCAGTCAATGGATTGTGGATATCATGCCTTCGGTGCTCCATGGAAAATATTGGTATTCAGCTGCACCCAATTACAATGGAAGCTAACCCCAATATAGCTGGTAGCAAGGCTAGGCTGATTGACATCCAAGATTCGTCTTAAATATAGCAATTCCGTTACGAATGTTCGTTAAGTGAAAAAACGCAAAACGAAAAACGGTCTTAAACTAAATATTGCCATTGAGAAGTTTTAGGGTTCCGAATATCCGTATAAAAAACGGTACTGACTGACATTTCAAATGAAAACGCTTATTTTCAGGGTTTTAATAATAATTTTTCATAATTTTAAAATAAATTGTTTTGAAGTTATTCAAAAACTTTAACTAAAAATGACTATTCCTTATCTCCGAAACTACTGAGCCTAAAATAATGAAAAAAAAATGCGACAACAGTTCTTTACCTAAAGATCACAGGAAAATCTTTAAGAAGTCTGTAATGTTAAAAAAAAATTAATTGGTATGGAAGCCTTTGCACGCGAGTCCGACTCGCACTTGGCCAGTTTTTCATAATCACATACTGTATACTCACAGAGTTTAACTTTAGTAACAATTTATAATAGAAGTTCTATAGACAAGATTTCAACTAAACTATGCTCTAATAAATATTTGTTTCCAAATTCAGTTTCTAATCAAAACACGGTTTGTTAGAACCTTGTCGTTTTCGCTCGGGAAATCATTCATTTGTATTCACATGTGATCAAAGGATTGGAGGGTAGTTGTCATTATTATTCATCGCCTACCCGCGATAAGATAACACCTTCTATTGATTACTCTTGGGTAGACTGTTTTGGATGAAATGGAAATTATGATATTCTGTATATTCCAATATTTTGAATGCCCTACATTGGAATGGTTAAAATCATTAAGAAAATAATTTTGATTTTTCTAAATCAGTATATTTTAAGCGCTGATGAAATGTTCCTATGTAGTTCTATCTGGAAATTAACAGTATGTTTTATTTATTTATTATTATTATTATTTATTATATACTTTATTGTACACCTCATAACAAGCACTAAAAACTAGTGTACAATGGGCGGTCTCATCGCACAGGCTTTGGTAATGGCAAGAGCCTCGCCTCCCTATTACAGACTGGCCACCATTAGCTCTGCCAAACTCTGTGTAGCTAAAGAAGTGGCCACCATTAGCTCTGCCAAACTCTGTGTAGCTAAAGAAGTGGCCACCATTAGCTCTGCCAAACTCTGTGTAGCTAAAGAAGTGGCCACCATTAGCTCTGCCAAACTCTGTGTAGCTAAAGAAGTGGCCACCATTAGCTCTGCCAAACTCTGTGTAGCTAAAGAAGTGGCCACCATTAGCTCTGCCAAACTCTGTGTAGCTAAAGAAGTGGCCACCATTAGCTCTGCCAAACTCTGTGTAGCTAAAGAAGTGGCCACCATTAGCTCTGCCAAACTCTGTGTAGCTAAAGAAGTGGCCACCATTAGCTCTGCCAAACTCTGTGTAGCTAAAGAAGTGGCCACCATTAGCTCTGCCAAACTCTGTGTAGCTAAAGAAGTGGCCACCATTAGCTCTGCCAAACTCTGTGTAGCTAAAGAAGTGGCCACCATTAGCTCTGCCAAACTCTGTGTAGCTAAAGAAGTGGCCACCATTAGCTCTGCCAAACTCTGTGTAGCTAAAGAAGTGGCCACCATTAGCTCTGCCAAACTCTGTGTAGCTAAAGAAGTGGCCACCATTAGCTCTGCCAAACTCTGTGTAGCTAAAGAAGTGGCCACCATTAGCTCTGCCAAACTCTGTGTAGCTAAAGAAGTGGCCACCATTAGCTCTGCCAAACTCTGTGTAGCTAAAGAAGTGGCCACCATTAGCTCTGCCAAACTCTGTGTAGCTAAAGAAGTGGCCACCATTAGCTCTGCCAAACTCTGTGTAGCTAAAGAAGTGGCCACCATTAGCTCTGCCAAACTCTGTGTAGCTAAAGAAGTGGCCACCATTAGCTCTGCCAAACTCTGTGTAGCTAAAGAAGTGGCCACCATTAGCTCTGCCAAACTCTGTGTAGCTAAAGAAGTGGCTACGGACAGGTGTTTTTGGGGACTGTGTTTATTTAAAAAAATTACGTTCAAAAAGTGTTGGTTCTTCAGCCTCATTTTAATAACTGACCTTTGAGTTAATTTCAATTAATGCCGAAGCTAGCAGCTTTTATAATCTTCCGGAACAAAATCCTGGAAGTATTGTCATTATCAAAAACTCATTGCCAGCAGTTTTTCAGACTTCAGGTCATAAATTATTCCTTTCTTCCCATTAGAAGTTAAAAAAATGCAATGTCAAAATAACTCGTATTTCATTTACAAAGTTATAATTTCATAATTACGAACTAAATACAAACCCAACCAATTTATTTCTCGTCCTCACAAAATCTATGATAATCCCGCAAAGACACTTTCAGATAATGCGCTAGGTTCGTAAAATCCCTAATTCGGCAGTACCATTGGGTTCTACGTAATTTTTGTTATCTCAGCCAAAGATCCGAGTGTGAGAGGATTTTATCTCAATGTCTTTCGCGTGGGGAAGTACCTGTAATCTGTGATTTTCTCGTAAAATGGAGTTGGTGGTGTTGGTACTGTTTTAAGGATTCATTGGAAGATGTGAATTTTGAAATAGTTTGTTTTTTTCTGGGTGGTTAAGAACCATAGTTCTTTACTTGTATATTTTATTTAAGTTTTTTTTTTTTTAGATGGGTTTGCTCTTGTCTCTAGTCTCGGTCAGAGATGACAAAGACAAAGTCTACGATGGAGCGAGCTTACCCAGAAGGAGCCTGTTCACTCTGACTTTAAAAAGATGAGGGTTGCAAGCGTTCGAAAACACAAACGCAGGCAGAGAGTACCAGTCTTTTGCTGTGTGCATTATAAAAAACGTTTGGAAACGCTTAATGCGAAGTGGTGGAATAGCAACAAGGTAGGAATGGTAACTTGCAGTGCGTTTGAATATCCGATGGCAGAAAGGGGCCGATGGAATGAGATGGTGAAGTTCTTGGGCACACTCACCAAAGTACAATCTGTAGAAGACCGACAAGCAGGCAACCTTGCGGCGATGAGCCAAGCTGTGTAGCTTGGCATCCACCAGTTTTACATCGCCAATGAGCCTTTTAGCTCTCTGCGTTCCACCGAGTCAAGCGCGGACATCGTTAATTACGTAATAATCTACAATGAGCACTAAAAGGATTTTGAACCGCTGTATAAAGCCTTATTGTTCATCATCATCATCATCATCATCCTCTTGCCCTTATCTCAATTTAATATCTCATTCATATTGTACACCAATCCATTTAAAGAAAGTACTTTTTTATCCCCACGAAATTAGTCTCACTAAGTTCCTCCCATACACCAACCAATATTAGTAGCCTAAAAAAGAAATAAGGCACCCATTAATCTTTTGACACCAGTAATTATTATATTTTCCCCGCGCACATAGCAGCTAGCAGTAATAGTATCAGACAGCTCAATTATCTGCTGCAAAAACCGCCACTTACTCCGCGTTACGTGTGAGTACGGCCTTAATCAAGACACCCGAAAAATACTTACCGTACTTCATTTGGTTTTGCTACGAAATTGTGTGGTACAGAAGGTTTATACAGAAAAATATCAGTTGTTTCATACATTTTCATTGACTAAATATTGCATTTTGTATGAAACAGCTGATATTTTTCTCGAGATTTCGGAGTTTATAATCATGTGTACTTTCACTGCCTAAGAGTTTGCTGATGTTTTACAAATAACCCTGTATAAACTTCATGTACAAAGGTGGAGTTAATCCTACAGGACATTGTCTACCTGTCAACCTTTGGGACAAAAGGAAAGCAGAGGCGCTAGCCGTTGGATGCGAGATGCACAGGACCGGTTGTTGTGATGACTCTTGGGGGAGGCCTATGTCCAGCAGTGGACGTCTTTCGGCTGATATGATGTTGATGATAATGATAGGCTCCAGCCGTAAACCCAAGCAGGTATACGTTCAAAGTGCATACTGACACTACTCTATTACCACTATTACCAGTGATCGGCATAAGTAGTGCTATTCCCGGGATTTAGAGACCGTTATCTTAACATGGATATGCCTTCTGAATCCCGGACCAGTAAGTAATATGTTGTGCGTACTCAAAACGTCTTAAACTGTTTAACATCGTCTAATACATCGACATTCTACAAATATTCCAGGGAATGTCGGGGCATGTCCACATTAACATTATCTTTCAGGTTCATTGTTGAATAGCACTACCTACGCATCACTGTCTATTACACACATTTTATAGCTCAGAAAATAAGTAACAGCTCTTGGATGTAAGACTGTCTATAGTAGGTACACTGGTACACTCACAATTCACCAGTTATAGCGATCCTACCAACCGGGTAACCGAGGAACAGGCTCCTTCTGGGTATGCTCGCTCCATCGTAGACTTTGTCTCTGTCATTTCTAACCTAGACTAGAGTCAAGAGCAAACCAGAAAAGGTCTAACTACGGGTTGCTACTGAGTAACCATTGTTGTTCCATTAAACTTTAATATATTAACAGCCTACTTTCCATTTTCTGTTCAGAAGTTTCCCTTGTTCCCCTACATTTTGCAATTTCTATCCTTTACAAATATACCCAGATCGTTACACAATTCCTCTTACACATGTTTTATTTGCATACACTGGACCTTCTATACAACTTTATTCTGTGGCTTCGTTCCGGACTACTAAGGAAAGGTCCTAAATAAACCACAATCTGTAAGTGTCGACAAATCTCGTTTGTTATTTGGTCCTCGTAATCAGGAGCTGTGATCTAGATTTGCTTTAGGGAGACGCCGACATTAGGGACTCTTAGTTAGGGTTTGCTTAAGTACTGGTTTGGTCCTTAAGTAGTAGTTTGACTTCAAATTAATTGTTTTAAAGAGCTAACGCGGCCCTGGAACACAAACGGGATTTCAAGGAACACGGATGGGTTTCAGTCAGTAAGAGTCTGACACTCCCTCCCGCTCCCGCAGCCATTTGATAATCCACAAAAAAAGACTCGTTTGAATTATCACTGGTTTGCAATCTTGTCAAGCCTGTAACTAAATCTAAAAATTAACAAACAAATAAGATTTTTTTTTATAATCTCACTTTTTCGCCTCAAAGGCATGTCCCAACAATTCGGAACCCCAACAGTTCGCAAAAAACTTCACCCCCAACTGCCTTCTCAATTCAAAACTAAAAAAAAAGACTATCGCCACACAATAAAGCCAGATACACAACCGCGCATCGATTACAATAAGCAGTTGGGGGAAACTGTCCAAGTTGTGTGAACTTCCACAATAAGCTTATAAAGGGACCACTCCGGATAGTTCTTTTTGGTTCAGTCTTCAGTGTGTCGCACGGCTTAATCGAAGTTAAATTGACGGGGCGTTGCGGAGTGAATTGATTTCGATCAGACTGGCTTCGCGGGAAGATATTATGTGCATTGGAGGGAAATAAATGGCGATATTATATTAGGGAAGATGGTGGACTGGATTGAGAGGCATTTGAGGTAAAAACAGGTGATAAATTGGTGACTAGGTCATTTCAGTAGTTGTTTTGCAAGACTCGAAAGGATTGGCACAATCCGGCAATTGAATTTTCAATCAATTGTGGACTCATTGAATAGAATAGAATTATGTACACTTTATTATGTACACCATATAAGTTACAGAAAAGATTGAAGTGGTGGTGTGGGTTGAAACCCGAAAGGAATAAGTTTTAGTTAGTAATTGCTCATTTTCACGTTGATAACTTTATTTACCATATAAAGCTGCTTAAGGGTGATGCCAAACTTTGATGCTAATAACATATTAGGTACTAGACATTCCACACTATTATTTTTTGTCGTGGTGGTTTCCCAATCGTGTGGGCGTTGTGCAATCTATGGCCATTTTCACATCACTTTCGCAGCGGTGAACCTCAATAGCGCTGTCTACCTTAAGGCATCTAGTCCAGTGATCGACAATCTCATTCGTTCTGAACCAGATTTGTCCTTAAAGATATAAAAATATTTTTTACTCCCCACCACACCCCACCACACCCCACCAACATCCCTATCACAAAATTCCCATTAAAATCGGCGCATGCTCTAATATTGCCTATCATTGAATAGAATGTCGCTAAGGCAGTCAACACACGTTTTTACAACGCGCCAAGTTAATTGGTCGCACCGCCATCTACCGCTACCGTTGGTACGGCCATTTGTGGCGCGTGTGTAGCATGCCTAATGGGGGTGCTGCCGACAACTTTGGGCGTGAAAATGATTCTCCCTTTCTCACTTATTTTAGGTTTAATTTTTTCGGGAACCTATTTAATGGGTGCTGGTATTACTTTAAGAGGACGAAAATGTGGTATGGATTGAATCATTTCGGTTGTAAAGAAATCATTTCAAAAACGTACAATTTACTACATCAGATTTAAATTTTATAGATTTACGATTCCTTTACGTGCTGCATGATTTGATTGGTGGGATAGCCTTTAATTATTGATGCGTATTTAGCTTTTACGAGAGATCGTAACAATAGAGAATTAGATATAATTTCATCTAGACTCGTTTGCAAAATTAATCTCGTGTTTGTTTATGGTCATAAGTATATATTTTTGTACACCACAGTTACTTATCTGTATCAAAAAAAAATAATCTAGACATGTTCCTTGCAAGCCTTTCTTCAAAAAGAAAGCTAAACCCATACATATTCCAAATTGATTCACGTCCTCACACACTAATACCACGATATTGCGATCGAAATCTTTTACCACAATTTCAGCTTAGGATTACCAGTTGATTCTTCAATACAGTCCGGAGCCAAGTGGAAACCTTGCAGCCGGGCCAATTACCTGGCTGATTTGAGGGAGGAATCGGAGGATACAGGAGTTCCGGGCGTACAGACACTCAATTTGTCAGAAACTTAATTCGGTGGAGTTCGGCTGAACTCGAGCGAGCTCGGGCGTTGTGATTTTGAATACATACTACTGTGTAGGTACTTGGGTGTTTCAGACTTGCGTGGGAGATTAGAGTTTGAAAAGTTGGAGTTTATAGTTCGTGTTTTTTTTATTATTATTGATAGGCACGCGCTTGACCACCATCTCCTTCCGCTCCGCCCAGAGCGGAAGGAGTCATATTTTGATGATTTCCCATCCTTAAAAAAACCGGCCAAGTGCGAGTCGGACTCGCACACGAAGGGTTCCGTACCATAAACCTTAACTTTTATTATTTATTGTTATAGTGGCAATAGAAATACACAATCTGTAAAAATTTCAACTCACTACCTATTACGGTTCTTGAGATACAGCCCGCTGACAGACAGACGGACAGACGGACGGACAGCGGAGGCTTAGTAATAGGGTTCCGTTGGTTACCCTTTGGATACGAGACCTAAAAAGGGACACTTACTACCAAGCAAAACATAACACACATAGTCTATCAAAAATAGTTACCCAAAATAAATAAATCTAGACTCCTGGACTATAAATCCAAAGTTACGTTCGCATCTGCCTTTAACGAAGTTACTATGGTCACTATGGAACGTTAACACAATTACGGCCACAGTATAGTCCATCGCTGGTATGAATATTCATTACTAGCAGATTTTGTGCTGCAAAAATCATTTTGCTGTCTGCAGCTGAAAAGGCAAAGCTGTTGGCTTCGATAAGGCTTTTGATAGTAATTGGTATTGCTTACTGTTGCTTTATAGCTTACAGTCTATTTTTTAATCTCAGAAACTAAATTGACAAGTGAAAATGGCAAACTGAAATAGATTTCACTAGCATTTAAGTTAGTTTTGACATTTGAAGTTGTCAATTTAGTCTCCGAGAATAAAAAACAGACATTTAACATCGTTTGTATGACTGTCAATTTTGTGTGATGTTTTGTAGTTTCTCGTTAATCTTTTAGTTGAACTGCTAGTATTTATTGAGCAAAATATAAGTTACCCATTGCAGAAAAAAAAAATTGAGATACTTACAGAGATTATATTTAAATCGAGCAGATTTTTGGAGTTCCAAAAATAAACCTCTCTTTTCCTTATTATTCACGAGTGAGCGGATCCTATTGAGATCAGAAAGAAAGAAAAAAAAAACAGATTATACTTTACCTAATATTTCCAAATATAGTCAAGTACCCTGTTTTAATACTTCTGTATTATAAAGTGCTCATTGGTAACTATATCGAGACTTCCCGCCTAGAGTTGCGGCATTTGTTCTAGAGCGTCACCACGGCCCTGGAACGCAAAGGGCATTAGGAGGAACACGGGTGGGTTTTAGTCAGTAAGAGTCTGACACTTTCTTCCGCTCCGCCCAGAGCGGAAGGAGTCATTTGATGATTTCCCATCCTGAAAATAACAATTAAGAAGCGTAGATAATAACCGAGATAACGAGAAATCCTGGTGAGCAAGTTCTAAAAAATTAGTTCTTATATTACTGCCCTTTCGGCTTTGCATCGGTATTTTTTAATTAGGTATAATTAATCATTTAATTTAATAATTTTATTAGTCCTATAAGAGACAAAAATAAACATTTTTAATTTCTTTTCACACAGAAAGACTCGATGAAAATTCATTTATTTAAGCAAAATACATTAAATTAAACCCAAGTAGATGATATGAAAACATGATACCCCTCGTGTTTCAACCTTTTAACGAGCGTTACCTTGAATTTGATCGAAACGAGACGACTCACTGAAACGCTTTCTAGGAATCGTTTTGAGTGAGAAGAAATACGGAATATTGAAAAGCCCTTTAAACATGTAATCATTGTGAAGTCTTCATAGGACGAAAAGGTACGAGGTTCCAGAATTCTCGGAAATGTTTTCCTTTGGTAGAAGCAAGAGCCGATTGCCATAGACCAGGGTTGGCCAAATTGATAAGACCCAAGATCGACTTCACTGACAAAACCCTGTGAGATCTACTAATTTCATAGGTACTTCTTAAAATTACAAATGTAACTGTAGGTAAAGTTCAAGATACAATTATGTAGTATTTTTCATTTTATTAACATAACCTATTTAGTAGGTATTTACATAGTTGTGCAGTCTGTTATTCGTATCTACCTATTTATATATACTTTTTGCCTTGCAACGATCGACTGAACTAACAGCCGCGATCGACCACCCGATCGCGATCGACCGGTTGGCCGTCCCTACCATAGACGTACTCAACTGCCATCAGAGAATTTAAATGAGAGAAGTAAGAATGATTATTTTCTGAGATCCACAACATCATCATCGCATTCTTATAAAATGTCTAAGTCGGTTAAGTCAAACAATATTTCGAGTGAAAATAAAAGGGATCTATTTAAGCTAGAGACAAACTGGTCCCACGTACGCAACGTATGCAACGCATTATGATATCTGGACTCTTGATTATATGTGAATAACTATGCAGTAGAAACACACTTATCGTATGCAACGTAACTTACGATACGATACAAAAGCGTTGCATACGTTACGTACGTAGGACCAGTGTGTTTCTCGCTTTAAGCTAGACGCAAACTGGTCCCACGTACGCAACGTATGCAACGCATTTTGATATCCGGACTCTTGATTTGGAATGAAAAACTATGCAATAGAGACACACTTATCGTATGCAATGCAACATACAATACGATACAAAAGTGTGCATACGTTGCGTACATAGGATCAGTGTGTCTTTCGCTTTAGACACGCGAGGGCTAACGCAGAGACCTTAGCCCTCTCAGCCTGCAGGCGTCACCTATTTATGTTTTTAAGCACCTAAATGAAGCAAAATTATGTATTTATTATTGTACTATTTTTCTGTTTGCATTTCCTTTAAGTTGCACCAAACAGGTTCTGTCTCTGCAACGCCTAAATCGGCTGGCAGAAAATGCCTAAGGCATAAGTCTAGTACGCTTTTTACTTGAGCATAAAAATAAAATTAAAATAGTACAGTTTACAATATTGCTAATTCTTAGTTAGAATAGCTTATAGAGTTAAGGAGAGGAAACTTTCAATTTCAACCGCACTGAAACAAAACACAATGATGATGAGGAGCTCGTGGCTAAAGAATAACAGCCGCACAGATCGATCTTCAAGGTTAAGCAACGCTTGCCAAGGTTGGTCTGTGGATGGGTGATCATCTTAACATACCGAGTTTCCTCCGTGCCCCGGAAAGCACGTTAAGCTGTTGGTCCCGGCTGTCATTTGTAGAACTTTGGTAGTCGTTACGGATTGTCAGAAGCCAGTAAATCTGACTCCAGTCTTGCCAAGAAATACCGTGTTACGCATTTAATGCGTTGTGGAGGTATGGTAGGCAGCCGCTTCACGCAAAATACTGGTATTCAGCTGAATCCGGTTTGACTGAAAGCCGACCCCAATATAGTTGGGAAAAGGCTAGGCAGATGATGAAAGAAAACATAATAACCTCATTGTTTTGAAGTCGGTTAAAAAGGCAAATTAAAACATAATCAAGTCATTTTGAAAGCCACTATTAAATACATCGCCATCACATTAAGAACCTCCATCTTAATTCGGTGATATGTAAATACATAATATGGCGGCTCATATATCATGCTAAGTGCTTCCACTGAGTTCTGTCACTTTTGCGTCCACAATCATCTATCAGCCAAACACCGTTAATGGTTCAACTAATGTGGAGGAAGTATAATATCACTATCACTACATAATTATAATAAAAGAAAGTCCTCCGCATCGTCTGTCTGTCTGTTCGCACCGATTTTCATGCTGTTTTCATCATTAGATAGAATGGTTCTCGAGGAAGGAAAAATAGGGATCCTTAAGAAAATTGCAGCGCGGACGAAGTTGCGGACGAAGTGCTAGTTTCAAATATATTATAACATTCATGGAACCGGTCGATGTGGCGACGACCTTACAATTCAAAAGTGCCTGTAAAATGTTTAATGAAATAAATGCTTTGAGTATGAGTTTGACGCTTGAGGTAGGCCTCTATCTAGTAGTCGACTTAGTGACTTAACTTACTTAGGTTCCTGTGTCCCCTAGATGGGGCAGAGGGCGTCCACAGTGCGCCGCCATCTGAACGGTCATGAGTTTCGCGCTATATTTCGCTCCAGCGGTGCTATTGCGTATCTCAGTTGACAGCTCATAGTGAAGATCACTTGGCAAAATGTTCAACGATTAACTGTCAAACAGCTAGTTTCGTATTGGCTATCTTCAGTGGCTAACAAGGATGACGTCATGAGCACCCAGTTTCGCTGAGAGCCACCGTAACATATTTTGACAGATGTTAACGTATCGATACTTGTAAGATTGCGATTGTGTAAGCTTTTAATGCTTAGAGTGGACATCAAAGTGATAATCACGTAACTTGTCACAATTCTCGAGAAAGACACTACTCGTATGTAGTGTTTTAAGAATTCTAGTGATTAACACCGAAGCCGAGTGTTGGGTAAAGTAGAGTTAAAAGTTTTTTTTGTGTTCAGTAAGTGTTAAATTATTGTGATTCGTGTTAGTAAAGAGGAATGACACGTCTAATATTGATGGAAAATGCTAAAGAACAGCGAAAACAAAACCATTTGCGAATTGAGAGTCGCCGCTTGCGTGACGCTAGTAATCCCTTGCAGTTGCCAGACAGAGAGTTTATTGCGAATTTTCGTTTGAGTAAAGCTGGATTTGAAAGATTATGGAATGCTAGAGCTACCTATCTAGTATTCATTAATCTTTGGACTTCATATTCAAATTGATTAAGTATGTGTAAAATTGTTAATAATATTGTAAGATATTTTCTTGTATTAATTTTAGATCTTAATAATTTATTTAATAATTCTAGAGGTAATAATATAATATATAGGTTACTAATATGAATTGTGTATGTTTCATTTTATTCTTATTTCTTTATTTGAATATTTTTTTTTTATAAGTACAAGTTTTATTAACATAATTGTCTTAATTTTACTGTTACATTTTTATTTCAGTAAGAACCTTTATTGTTGCTGTAACCTAACAGGGTCCATAACTGTACCTAAGTATAAAAGCCCCTTTAGTAACATATTTTATACATGGTGACTTACACACTGAATATAATAACATGAACATGTCAGTCTTTTATTTTTAAATTCATTTAATCTATACTAATATACAATACCTACTCTTTATTATGTACACCATATAAGTAACAGAAAAGATAGATGAAGAAAACATTGGACCTGCAACCAACTATTGAGAACCAACCAACTAACTAACTATTGTACTACTAACTACTGAGATCTATTTAAATAACTATGTACATCACGAGCGCTTCCGTTGAGGCTACATAACGCTCTTCAGCAGCAATGCTTCGAGATTCTATTTTGTAGGCCCAGCGTGGCGTCCTCTCATCTCTGAACTGTAATTTATAAAATTTTATATTGATTTCAGTTTTTAAAAAGATCATGAACTACTTTATAATACTAAGGTACTAACTTTGTCAGTGTGATCTCGTTTTTCTGACTGGTGCAGTGGAGCGCTGAGCATACCCTAAAAATAAAAATTAGTTTTATCATTTGGTTTTTCTACAATTCCTATTTTTTGTTTACATTCACCGTGATGCGTCTGCGGTGATTGATGTCACTACCACTGATCTATCATCGAATTAAAACTGTTACTGAAATTTTAAAAATTTCTTTCGAATCTCTCGAATCTGCTGCGGCTCGACGGGTGTAACTCAGTAGAGACAGGTCTTTGTGTGATGCATTCCTCCTTGAGTCTGCAGCTTTGTCCTGTCTTGGCCTTAAACTCTATCCAGTACTTGATAAAAAAAAAACATTTTGTAACTATGAAGGTATATTGTTCTACAATATACCTTCATCAGATATTAAATACTATCCTTAACCAATCTACTTCTAAGAACATAAACTACACAACAAACTTAAAATGCAAGCTATTTTTAGAGTCATTTTTTATCAGAGGTACTTGAGCGTTTTGTGAGTCTTGAGTGGAGAGACTTCATAAGTGGGGCAAAAGGGACCATGATAATGTGACAAAAATGCAAAAGAATGCAGCATTAAAATATATTCATGGAACGGAATGGAAAATGTATTAATATTTAGGTAGTGTATTTTCAGAGGATATATTAAAATGTTAACTTACTCTTCGCCATTGGTCTGGTGTTTTAGTGGTTCCCTCTGCCACTGAGTTTAGTTGGACTGCTATAGTGTCCCATACTTCTCCGGTGACTCAAACAGCCTGTGGCCCTCCCGGAAAGCGGCCCAATGCAATATCGGGATTGGACTCGGCAAACTCCACAAATAATTCCATTTGCCTTATGGAAACTCTTCAGCGTGCAGGCATCTTAAATCAAATATTCTACATCAATAAAGTATAGGTAGAGGTAGGTATCTAAAATTGCTCACTTGGATATAAACACCATATAATTTATTTGATAACACCATATTTAATATAAATGATAGTTATTTTAATAAGTTGAAGTTTTAATGCTTAGAAATTGGTATCCTATCGAAACAAACACTCATACAAAATTTAGAATAAGTAAGTAATAAACTTACTCGATCTATCGGGAGCCTACTTATGTATTTAGTGGTTTTACATACCTTTAATTTAAGGAATTATTTTCACAAAACACTAGTAAACACAGTATTTCATTATTTAAATCTGCACCACTCGCAAGTTTTAAGCAATTACGAAAGAATGAACCCAGTTTGTTTTTGTTTGAGTTAGCTACGTAAAAATATGTCAAGAGTATTTTATAAACCGCTTAAAATAAAATGTTCTCTAAAATGTAGTATTGTAATGCTCAAAAGACGACGTTCTTCAACTCAGCAGCATAATAGTCGATAAAAAATAGAGGCGTCAAGTGCGGTTACGAAGAGCACCGTTCCCCGTCTATAAGTCACCGTAACATGAAATCCACTCAATGTGATACGCAATACCAATGTTATGAAATTCTCAGTTGTAATCAAAGTTCGGTGTACAACTGAAGCCAGTTAGTCACTGACCTTGAAAAAGATAGCCAATAGCCCTGCAGGTCTTTTCTAATTGCCTCGCTTCAGCAATGATCGTCCGGCGCCAGGTCTGCTTGGGGCAAACACGTTTACGCTTTCCTTGGGGATTCTAGTCTAGGGCTTGCCTCGGTATGTATTCAGGATCGCTTCGGAGCGTGTGGCCGATCCAGTTCCACTTGGAGTCGGAGTCTCACCGCAGCGTTCCCACAGATCTTGGTTGGAGATTTTTTCGGGCCAGTAAACACCGAGGATACGACGAAGAAATCGGTTGACCTGGAGTTTGTGCGAGATGTCCTTTGTGACCTTCCACGTCTCACATCCGTCCATCCAACGTAAAAACCGTGTTGCTGTACGAAAGTGGACTTAGTACATTTTTGTATTTGTTAGTCTGTTTGAGTTTTAATTTTATAGAAGACCATGGGTCTTCCTACCCGGACACTAAGCCTGTAATTTTTCAAAAGAGTGTGTTAAAAAGGAGGCAATCCCAGGAACATCTGCCAATTAGACGTGACCTACTACGATTACATACTACGATTCTGTGCCTTCCAAATAGGCCACTGCCTATTTGGAAGGCACAGAATCGATTGCGCACCCAGTTAGGCCGCTGCAAACAACCTGGCAAAATGGGGTTTTATAAACCCCTCGGATACTAATGTGAGTACGGTGCTCCAGAACATGAGCCACATGTTGGAGAGCCCCAAGTGCATATACCTGTACTTTAGGATATTTAATGAATGCAACCGACGCCGACGCTGCAAGTAACGTAGCCACCTACTGGCCTAAAAAATCTAAGAAGTTCACCATCGACTCGAGAAGAAGAAGAAAAGACCTTACCTTTTTTCAGTGTATGGGTGTATTTTCGTATTTCTATATCTTTGACGAACTCAAAATAAAGGGTTCGAAGTCTATTTCAAAATATAAATAAAAATATAAGAAATAAAAAAACCCGATCGCAAAAACCACTACAAAGTTCGAAACCAATGACTTTATGATCTGTGATCCAACTAAACAAAAATTCTACCAACTGCACCAGCATGCCTGAAAGGAGACTTTGTGTTCAGCAGTAATAACGCAGCAAACATACAGACAGCTTTGACATGTATGTTATTAGTGTGGCGTTTTAATGGCATGTGATTCCCGGTTACTGATAACAACTCGACCCCATGGGTGTCATAAAACGCGATGTTATGTCGGAGCCCCCATGTTTCTGTGAATTAATCACATAAAAAACATCATAGTAATCACCTCTCTTTTCGAGTTTAGTAGCCTGTGGGGGCAGGATATGTTTTCGAGCACGCGAATAAAAATGTATTCGAAAAGCAAGTCGAAAAGAAATGGTATGTCTAAATTAGCAAATTAACTTCATCCTTAAGTCTTATGAGGAATTGAAGCCTAACTTCCAATTGCAACTTTCAATTTATTGTAAAAAATAAACTGCTACATATTTTATGGCTTTGTTTGTGTTCTACAGAGAAGCATGGACTCGCTAAGTCACAGGAAGACCTACATATTTTTTTTAAGGATGGGTAATCATCAAATGGTACAGGTTACTTCTATGCTATCGTGCTCCATCTTCGACCACATCATCGCTTACCATCAGGTGAGATAGTGGTCAAACGAGTGCCTATCAACAGTAAAAAAATAACAATCCGCTCTGGGCCGAGTCGAAAGATTCTGGCTAAAATCCATCCGTATTCTAATGGGCCTTTGGTTTCTAGGGTCGCGGTGACTCTTTCGAACAAATTCCACAAAACTAATACCTACTTTAGTAAACAGAATATTAAAAAAGACCATGTTTATTAAACCTTTTATTATGGACATTTGTAAAGTAAAACAAGCTTTTAGTAAACGGACAGACAGACAGACACCCGAGTGACCCTTTAAGGGTTCCGATTTTTACGGGTGTTCGGAACCCTAAAAATCGAATGGTGTACCACGTGGAAGTCTATATCTTACTCCTCTCGGGTCAAAGATGGTCGTTGCAATCGCTGAAATAAATCACACCCGGTTTAGCAAAAATATGTTTGATTTAACAATCCACCGAAAAATCCCGAAGTTTTAGAGTAAAATCATAAAAACCGCTATAAAGCACAGTCCGCGTCCCTCAAAGTTGACCGCAGCAGAATTCACGAATCGTAACTCAGTATTTACCTTCATTACTCGGCAATATTTTCGACGCCGCCTATCATTTACACTTCAGAATCCAGCGGGTTCATAAAATAAAAATACTGGCGAAAAACCGCTGTACCAGAACATTGTATAATTTGATGAGAAAAGGTTAAAAAGTTAGGCCAATTTGTTCCTTGAGCTCTTTGTGAAGTTACGGGTTTTATTTTTTGGTACCAGTCTCTTTTCTCAGCTCTAGTAGTGGGAATAAGTTTCCGTTTGGCGGAACAACAAGTTATCTGCCCCTCGACGAGTTTAGAATGTATTAAATGAATGAGTTTGTGTTCTTTAGTGCTGTGTTGTATCTGTGTTGAGGGGGTTGTTCGTTTAAGAGCAGAGTTCTTTATGATTTTAAGGTGATACTGTGAGGAAACCTAAAAGTTTATTTAGAACGATTTGTAAGCAATCCTAACTACCTAATTATTATAAATGCGAAATGAGTTTGTTTGTTCGTAACGCTTCCACGCCTAAATCGCCGACCAGATTTGATTGAATTTTGGCACAGAGATAGATGGGTCTCTGGAGGCGGTTATAGGCTACCTCAACGCGACCGAACCCGCAGACAAAAGCTAGCCAGTTTTTTGCTATCCAGTATTTGTCTTAAAGAAGAATGCGGAACAGAGAGTAAAATCCCGCAAACCTCCTTTGAAAAGGAAGGATTCTCCAACCAGACGGTTATTGTCTGGTGGGCAACTGCCTGATACTTGATATTTGGATTGTTGTATATGTTCAAATCGCCCGGAAAACTCTAATACCACGATGCAGATAATTCAGTGGTTCGTAGCTGGCGGGAAAGACGGAGCCATTGATGCCGCTACCTACAGTATCTATATTAATATTGCTATTCGAATATCACTCCCAGACTCTAGCCTTCAAATGTTGGAAAATGAAGAAGAAAATCCGGTCCTAATTGACACGCCGAAGCTTACATAAAAGGCTGATACGATAGTAAAGTTTATGCAAATTCATAAACTTAATGTGAGATTGGGAGACGTAAATCCGATTATGACGTGGCCCGCCTTGGAACCTCAGAAATTGGGGGCTCGGGGATCGGGGTCTCCAACAAACGCCCGAATTAACTTCAGACGAGGACCTTCCTCCTACACGGATATTTTAATTGCTTCATTAATATGCAGATTTATTTCTCTTTGTATTTTTCGTACAATCGTCTCAATTTGCTGCTGTTGTGATTCGATTTGGTATTCGGAACTTTTGGGCCTGGCTGTGACGATAGCTTTCAGAAACTTTCTAGGCTGACTGACTGGCTGATTGAATGTTTCTCGGATTTAGGTACCTACTGCATTTCTTTAGATCATAATTTATTGATTGTCTAGATGCTTATTAAGGTACAAGTTCGTAGCCGACTGCAGGCAGCAGCAGCAGGCCACGTGTCGCCGAGTCACTACTGGTTTAGTCCGCAAGATTATTGACCCTCGATGTATCAAGGGGGATCTGAATCAGTTTAATAGGTTACTGCCAAAATCTTTTGTTACTTCCAAAAAGACGGTTAGATTTCAATACACTTTAATTAGAGGCTGGTTTTATAAATGAAAATAGAAGGTTCTTAGCAATTTATTCTGAAAATCCATTCAGCATTGATGTATAATCAGCTCGTTTTCGATGAGTTTTGGGGTGGTCTGGGATCTACCTCCTCGCGGTCCACCCCGGGCAACGGCACCACAGGCTTGCCTGTGGTACGGCAGAACGATCCCACTTAAAGCGGTGGTAGGCTCCGCAAGGAGCCGCCTGGCTCGCGACCACCATCCCGCCGAAGTCCGGCGCCAAGCAGCTTGCTGTGTTCCGTCGGTGTGCGGGAGTGCCAGTGCCTTTGGGAGAGAAGGAGATTGTCAGTTGCTCTGCTCAGAACCGGTCTTGGTCACTGGGCTGGGCTTTCCGGGTAACTCATTTTGGAGGGTAGCGGGATCCGAAGCACGGTGCCAGCCGTTGGCCGACCGCAGTTAGTAGGGGGCCCAAGTAGCACGCCAGCCACGTGTGAAAGGCTGCCCCGCCAACTAGCGAAAAATCCCGGTATGCTCCACCGTGCCAGCCGGCGACTGGATGGGAGGACCCGGTGGCCATATCCGGGGGGGTTCGGGCGTCCCCGCAGTCTCCAAATGAGTTCCCCATAGGTTAGTTTAGCTTTTGTGTTCCACTTGGTTCACTGAGCAGAGCCTCGACAATTCGACTTTTCTCCCCGACGACTCAAAAAAAAAAAAAAAATGACAAAAGCAAAAAGGAAAAAAGGTAAACAACGGCTGCACTTCCTCCCACTCAAAGTGCACCTCACCAACATCAGAGGGTTACACTCAAATCTCGATCCGGTCCATCACCACCTTGAGACCGAGAAGCCGCACCTGTTTTTCCTAACGGAGACGAAGATAACAACCCCGTCGGACGTGGCGTACCTCAACTACCCGGGCTACTCTCTGGAACATAAGTTCAAGAAGCAGGCTGGGGTCTGTGTGTACGTCCGCGATGACATTTGTTGTCGTCGTCTCCGTTGCTTTGAGAAATCGGGTTTTTCTGCTATTTGGCTACTTGTGGATACTGGCATGGAAAAAATTATCTACATCGGCGTATACCGATCGCACAGCGGTGACCAGGAGACAACAGCGCTGTTTAATTTCCTCGTGGAGTCGACCGACGTAGCTCAGCAACGGTACCCAACAGCGAAGCTCAATTTTCTGGGGGACTTTAACGCCCACCATAAAGAGTGGTTGTTCCCGTACCAGAGAACTGACCATGCCGGGTTAGAGGCGCGCAAGTTTGCAGTAACGCTAGATCTAACCCAGCTGGTGAATGTGGCAACGCGGGTACCGGATGTTGACGCCCATACACCCAATTGCTTGGACCTTCTGCTGACAACTGATCCGGGCAGTCAATCAGTATCAGTCTCAGCCCCGCTGGGAACGTCTGACCACTGCCTGGTGAAATCCGTGTTGGCCTGCTCTCCTCCTGATAAGAGTCCTAGAGGCACGAGACGAGTATGGCGATACGAGTCAGCTGATTGGGATGAGATGCGACACTTTTTTGCGTCATATCCTTGGCGGCAAGTGTGCTTCTCCTCGGGTGACCCTTCGTGCTGCGCTGATGTGATTGCGGACGTGATTCGGCAGGGGATGGAGTATTTTATTCCATTCTCCGACATCCCGCTCGGTCACAAATCCCGGCCTTGGTATAATGCAGAATGCGCCCACGCTGAGGCACGTAAAGAATCTGCTTACCAAGCCTGGATCAAGGCCCGCGACCGAAAGGATAAAGCACGTAGGGTTCGCGCGAGGAAAAAAGCCTTTAATTCTGCCGCAAGGTTCTGCAAGCGGGTTTTTCGTAGGGCACGTTTTGACCATGTCGGACGTATTGGGGCCAAACTAGCATCGCACCCTCCGGGTAGTAAGCAGTTTTGGTCCCTGTCGAAAGCGGTCGAAACGAATTTCTGTCGACCCACTTTGCCTCCAATGCTGAAACCTGATGGTTCGCTGGCTCACTCTGCAAGAGAGAAAGCAAATTTATTTGCAACTCTCTTTGCGGGCAATTCGCGTCTGGACGCTGGCTCCAAGCAACCACCAACTTTACCTCGTTGTGACTCTTCGATGCCGGAGATCAAAGTTCATAATAAAGAGGTCTGTAGAGTATTATGCAGTTTAGATGTGAATAAGGCCAGTGGACCTGACGGCATTCCAGCAAGAGTGTTGAGGCAATGTGCACCTGAGTTGTCTCCTGTGTTGACACGCCTGTACCGCCTCTCTCTTGAAAAAAGAACGGTGCCAAGATCATGGAAGCTTGCGAATGTGCAACCGGTGCCCAAAAAGGGAGACCGTGCTGACCCTGCGCATTACCGTCCGATCGCCATTACCTCCATCCTATGCAAGGTTATGGAAAGGGTTCTGAACAGTAAGCTGCTGACCTACCTTGAAGACAACCATCTCCTCAGTGACCGTCAATATGGCTTTCGCCGGGGACGGTCAACTGGCGATCTTCTTGTGTATGTCACGCACTGCTGGGGCGAAGCCATTGAGAGACACGGCGAAGCACTTGCCGTGTCGCTTGATATCTCGAAGGCTTTTGACAGGGTCTGGCACGCAGGTCTACTCAGCAAGCTTCCTGCTTATGGCATCCCAGCTGGTTTTTGCAGCTGGATATCAGACTTCCTGAGTGAACGGTCGATCCGAGTGGTCATTGACGGCTGCTCCTCTGACCTCATGGCTATTGATGCCGGAGTTCCTCAAGGGTCTGTTCTCTCTGCAACTCTTTTCCTGCTGCACATCAATGACCTACTTCAGCCTGGTCTTGTTGGGTATGCAGATGACAGTACGGTTTCAGAGAGATACTTGTCCAACGCAACAACCAGTGGGGCTGAAGTTTGTTCCTTGAGAGAGGCCATGGTAGAGCGGACAAATTTGACCTTAAGCGTTGTCTCCCAATGGGGTGATGACAATTTGGTCACTTTTAACGCCACCAAAACACAGGCGTGTCTTTTTACCGCAAAAAGGAGTCGTTTTGACCAAGCTCCTACTTTTCGGGGTGCATCTGTTCCTGTGACTGATCGGCTCGAGCTCCTAGGCATGGAGTTGACATCCAGTCTCAACTTCGGCGCCACCATCGAGTACAAAGCCCAAACTGCGGCCAAAAAGCTGGGCATCCTAAATAGGGTGAAGCGATACTTTAGGCCTGGACAGCTTTTAACACTATACAAAGCGCAAGTCCGATCCTGCATGGAGTATTGTAGCCACCTTTGGGATGGCTCAGCTAAGTATCAGCTTGCCGCGCTTGACTCGGTGGAACGCAGAGCTAAGAGGCTCATCGGCGACGTAAAACTGGTGGATGCCAAGCTACATAGCTTGGCTCATCGCCGTAAGGTTGCCTGCTTGTCGGTCTTCTACAGATTGTACTTCGGTGAGTGTGCCCAAGAACTCCACGACCTCATCCCACCGGCCCCCTTCTACCATCGGACATCCAGACGCACTGCATCTTACCATCCCTACCTTGTGGCTATTCCACCAATTCGCACTAAGCGTTTTCAAACGTCTTTTATAATGCGCACAGCAAAGGAGTGGAACTCTCTGCCAGCGTCTGTGTTTCCGAAAGCTTACAACCCTAATCTCTTCAAAGTTAGAGTGAACAGGCTCCTTCTGGGTAGGCTCGCTCCATCGTAGACTTTGTCTCTGTCATTTCTGACATAGACTAGAGTCAAGAGCAAACCCATTACAAATAAAAAAAAAAAAAAAAAAAGTTAAAAAGTTGAGATCTCAGCCATTTTGCAATAGAATAACTTGTTCATTTAAAATCTAAGCAGACAAGTAACTATTAACGTTACTCGTTTCACCCCTAGATAAACTTACAAACAAAAAGAATGAATATTTAAACACAAAATAACAAACTTTAAGGATCCTTTCTGCGAAGTTTGAAGAACTACTTCTTTTAGTGTATGAAATACTAAGCAGTTGAATAATATTGGTGTAGCTACGAGTATTAAGTAAACAAAGTTAGACTTCAGTTACTCACTGGCGGAGCTGTTCCTTAGCTAAGTCTGTGCGATTTAGCAGAATAGCTTTGAGATTCGCGGAACTGCAAGAAGCCTGGCTAACCGGTGTGGGACAATGATATCGTTTTTAGGGTTCCGTACCCAAAGGGTAACCAACGACCCTATTACTAAGCCTCTACTGTCCATCCATCTGTCTGCCAGCGGGCTGTATCTCAACCGTAATAGGTAGGTACTGTTAAAATTTTTACAGATTGTGTATTTATATTGCCAATATAACAACAAATAATCATCAAAATTAAGGTTTATGGTACGGAACCCTTCGTGTGCGAGTCCGACTTGTACTTGACCGGTTTTTGAAAATAGATTGTAGTAGTTCTATCTACTTCAGCTATGATATTGATAAGCGATTATGAGAATGCAATGGGAATGTCTCTGAGTATACGCTTGATATAATATTATCAACTAGTTGACCCGCGCAACTTCGTCTGCGTCACATTTTTAATCAAAACTCCGCTCCTGTTGGCCATCGCGTGATGTTATGTAACCTTATGTTACGTACTATGATGTTATGTAAACCTTCCTCGATAAATAGGCTATCCAACACTAAAATAATTTTGTCAATTCGAACCAGCAGTTCCTGAGATAAGCGCGTTCAACCAAACAAACTCTTCAGCTTTATAATATTAGTATAGATTTCTAGTAAGTATATTGTGTTGCCATAAGTACAGTAAGTATTGATGTATAAAGTAGACGTGTTTAAATACACTCGTATATGTGTGTCGTAAATAATGATTCACGCATTTACTATGCGAGTGAGTGATTGTTTTCTCTTAACCTTCACATTATCCTTTCACTGTAGTTCAGTTCTACAATTATTCAAGCAGACAGGCCAGTAAGATATCACTTTAATGTATATTTACATCTCAGATTAGTCTAGGTTCGCCTCAAGTTTACAACATCATTTATCAAAACCGATTTCGGTAACCCAAACTAAAAGACCCATAACTTAGTGTCTACTGTCTAGCCATCGACAACAATGCCGACAAGTTAGCAACTTATACTAAACACATTTATTACCGAATCCCCGTCTTATCAGACTTACTGAAAAGCCACCTAAACTCACTTAAACTTCGCTAAATTCACAAACAATTTTAAGACAGCGGGAGTGCCATTTATTAAGTTTTCAAAAGCATTTTCAAATCACCTCAATAAGCTCTTCTTAAAGTGGTCCAGACCTCCTTGTTCGTGTCCATAAAGATATATAAATTGTAAAAATAAACGACGCCAATGCTAAACACACATCCGGATGAGAAGAAGCCGTCGTTGACAACAGTCATGGCGAAGCAGGAGGCGAAGAAGAGGCCCATGATGGCTAAGTGAAAGAAGAAGTACCAGTAGTGGTACTTGAGAGGCAACGGCTGTTTTCTCTTCATGAAGCTGATGATGAGGATTGATGTAGCGACGAACAGTTGCACGTACAGCAGGCCAAACACAAACTCCACGATGAGACTTGTCGTGAATTCTACTTGTTCGCTCTTCCCCCCGGTCGCTGTTATCAGCAGTAGTGAAGCGAAGAACACCATCGGGAGAACAGCTGATAACGCTATCAACATGAACGTCTGCCGAAGCTTCTCGCAGTATGAACACGGAATATTCTCCGAATCTTCTATAATTAGCGTCATTGTGCTTCTAAGTCTTGATTTACTTCAAACAGGTGAACGTTATAACAATAAATATTTAAAAGTGTATAAAATAACTTTGATTGATGATACTAAAAGCTGACGTTTATTTGTGACAGATGGCATTGAGAAAATATGCAATAAAAGAAGATTATTGCGAAGTTTAGTAGCCACGATAAATATCTATGATTTAGAATATATTTAGGATTTTTTCTACGTGAGTCTAAAGCTTGAATAAATCTTACGAGTAGATGTTACACGCTACGCTACACGCTACGTTAAACGCTTTTTCTTTCTTTCTTTCTTTCTTTCTTTATGTTTGTTGTTCCTGTTATTAAATCAATGACTATAAAATTCACTCCGTTCTTTTATTTTTGATCTTTACGATACATTTTAAGGCTTGTATATTTGCCCATGACCTTGTGCATACAAACGGAGCTAACTACACCTCGGCGCGCCACTCCACTACCCGTGTTTTTTTTTTATAATAAAAAAAAACATATATTTAAAAAGTAACAAAATCAAGTTATTTTCGTTTGTATTGCACAGCAGTAGATATTTTTTTTTTGTTTAAGTATGAAGCAGTAAAATGGCTTCATCTCAACGATTTGGAGGTAATTTGGTGATTTTTTTTTCATATTATGTGATACCATTACATAAATTCTGGCTAAACCAAATTTCGTGCAATATCATGTGGATTACTACCTACTTTTTTCAGATGTAATTTCTCAGTAAATGGCGATGAAAAACTGCTTCATCTGCGAGCTATTTTTAAGCCAATTCGAAAGAGCACCCTTAAGCTGGGTCTCTGTGTAGCTACAGCTACACAGAGACCCAGCTTAAGGGTGCTCTTTTAGACCGGTTGACATAACTAGTTCTTGTCGGTATTTTACACATTTTAGAAATATGTATTTACAAAACTTCGTTAAGAAAATTTCTAATTCAAAACGATTCCCGAAAGTTGATTCCCCGTTCAATAAAACTCGAATAACGCTCTTCACAAAAGGATGTGCTTTTACCAGGCACAGTGACTGTTCAGACGATCCATCAGCGCACATGCAGCATTACGGCCGTCTGACGGGACATTTATAACGCTGCATCAGACACCATCAATTCAGCGAGCATATGGCACAGATATGCGAGAACAGACTGTTCCTATCTACTTGAGCGGCTGAATGTTAAATTCACACCCGTGTTTTATCATAATTTATTTGTGTTGAGCGGTTATGTCCCACTGCTGGACCATAGTATATCATCATCATCATTATATCAGCCGAAAGACATCCACTGCTGGACATAGGCGTCCCCCAAGCTTCGTATATCCTCTCCCACTATTGGCGAGCTTTTTCGGTAGGAGCCAAGTTCGCCCCTTTCGTCTTGCCACCTAAGATTTAATGGAATTCAATCAGTGATTTTCATGTACAGTTAGAGGTTCAAGAAACTGATATCTTTCGAAAACGTCACGAACACCTGTAAGGTTTTAAAACTATTATTTTTCTTTTCTCTTTTTTGGGGGCTTTGTCTATACAGGTATGCAGCTTGGATGATACAGGAACATGCAATGTTGTCGTGATTGCCAAGTTTGTTAAAGGCCACTTTACAAATTACTTCCCGATAAATTACAACATACATATAAAATAGTTAAACTAGTACCTCAACAAACAAAAATAAAACCTTACGACCCTATTTTAAATTTACGACTACAGCAGCCACCATAATAGTCGACGCCAAATTAAAACTTAATTATTTAGTTGTAACGCGACTCTTGACACTACGGACGTTATTTTTTACGTTGTAAAAATTTTAATGTAACTTAACTATAACTCTTATTTCGCCAGATACGTGTACGACTTTGAGCAATTTATTTCGAAAACACATCATATTTGTTATTTATAACATTACACAGTTTTGGATGTTATTATTATGTTTAATTACCTAATGTTTATTTTTATTTGCATCCTTAATGGGGAATGCACTGGCTCCTGTAATAAATTTTAAAACTAGCTCAGGAGCCAGAGAATTTCATCTAAATTATGCCTGTAAATGATACAATAAAGAATTTATTTATTTATTAAACATGGCTCCTATTTTTACATTTATTTTGTTGATGGGATTTAATTAGCATGAAACATTTGCATATCTGTCGAGAGAGACTGGATCCTGCGGTGTAACACCTGAACATTGAAAGACATTTTGTGAAAAAATAAAAACTTAAGCATGCTCCACACGGATGTAATCCAGCGACCCATCCAAGGCTAAGATCCACCTTGCTTGTTGCCATCCGTGTAGACAGCAGATTCAATCCCAATTCATACAAAATTCGCGGATGTCACCTTGGATTGGACATTGGATTACATCCGTGTGGACCATGCTTAAGTTTTTATTTTTTCAACTGGCTGACAAATTCTAGATGGAGAAGAACTACCCGGGACTCGAGCCCTCATGCCTTCCTCATGCCCAGTAGTAGCTGTACACCATCACCCTAAAACAATATTTTAGAAAGTTTTACGCTAAAAAAATTATATTATCTACCTATCTAAAATGCTGTAAATATTCTAAAGCGGTTCAAGATTACCCTCCTTTATATTACAGGCGGCCCTAATGGCTCAAATATACGGTTATTGGCCGAAAAATATATTGATCGGGATTTTTTATTTGCTAGTTAGGCGAATTTATCTTTGAACCTACGAAAAATGGAATAGCTTCTGATATTCAGAGACGTTTTGACGGACATACTTAGTGGCTAAGCCACTACTTAGACATTCAGAGCGTAAAGATTCTAGTATCTAAATACCTGTCTGTGAATGTTACTTGAATGTAATAATAGCTGAAATGTCGTCTTTTAAAAAGTAAAATGAAAATTTATACACCTGTCTGGTGAATTTGATCGGACTACAAAGTTTTGTAGGTAGGTAATATTCATTTAGACTTTATTTCTCATCAAGTACCCACTAAAATTTATTCAACGGGTACCAAAAACGAGTCATTATTACATTTTGACGGAGTTTATTAAGTGCCTGCTGTGTTGCCCCAAATTGAAATTCCAATCATGTTTATGAAAATATTTATGACTTCGGACTTAGGCTGGAAAGCGAGCTTTTATTACTTAGACTTTAAATTTTACAACTTTCAATATGCGTGATGTCGTAAAGTAAGGGAAAGGGTTGAACCAAGGACGTGACTGCTTTCTCCTTGACGAGTAAGATTAGCATCTCGCGTTCGCTCAACTTATTGCTCATGTATTTTTGTCAGGCGCTGTGATATATTTTTTTATTTGTAGCAATTTATATTGAGATTGTATTGAATAAAGATATAGGTATCTTTGACAGGGTTGTACAGGCAACAACTAAAACAGTTTTGTTAGGCCCAAACAAGGTTGGTTATAGAGCCAAAATGCTTGCTCAGTTTCAACGTTAAACCCTCACGAAGACGGATAATTTCTCACGTAGGTTTTCCATCTTATATTTTCCCATATTACATCATCCCCTTATCATCACATTCTAGCCCTTCGTTCATATTTTCCGAGCATTTTTCTTAACTTGCGACTTACGAGGCAAGCGCTTGTATCGACATCCTGTCACGTCGAGTGTTTAACAAAATAAATGAAGTAATATACTGTGACGTCACATGGCTGGAGCGACTTGTGTACACCGCTTAAGAGATTGACTTTAATGTTTTGCATGAAGATTTAAACATTGATTGGCTGAAAGTGCAAGTGCTGAAGTTAAAGTTTGTAAGGAGATTTTTACATACAGTTCTGTTGTTGTTTTAATCTGTTTATTTTCCTCTATTCGATTCTCAAGTCGACTGATTACGTCTAGCTGCTTAAAAAATACTTATCGCTCTAATATGACTTTCGAATACAATAAGTAAATAATGCAATAGTTTTAGTATGCTCATATTAGCTGTTCTATTATAATACTCGTAGATTCATGATAAATATCGAGTGGAAACTGAAAAACTCAAGGGACGACATCTATCAAACAATCGAAAGATAAATCAAAAGGTACGACACGATTACGAGACGACTGAAAAATAACAAAATGTCACGTTTGTATTCACCTGGTTTCAGCTTTTTAGCGTGTCAACAGAAAAGGAAAAAAACTCAGAAAGCTGCTACTGAGAAATTCCAAAAGTCGTCAAATAGGTATACTGAATGAGATCCCATCAGTTACATGTTTATGATTTAAGAAACGAGAGCCATGTTAACCTCACTGCTGCAAGGAAAATATTACTACCTAGTCCACTCGGAAAAGTAATGTTTCCTTTGCACGTGTTTTCGTTTCATCATCCTTGTCGTTGCTTGCCTGTTCTTACCTGAAGCAAACGATAAACAGCTATTAGTTCAAAGTTCACAATTTTTTAAACTTTCAGTAGTACTTAAGTAGGAGGCCTCCCACAAGGTGGACCGATGACCTGGTGAAAGTAGTGGGATGGATGCGAGACGCGCAGGACCGGTCGATGTGGCGATGCTTGGGGCAGGCCTATGTCCCCGTTACTAAAAAAAAAAGGCCTATATGTCCAGCAGTGGACGTCTTTCGGCTGATATGATGATAATGATGGAGGTAGATAATGGATATTTGTATAAGAAAGCCTATCATAGGCAATTTTTAGAAGGTTTCGTATTCGTATCGCAGTAGCAAACTGAATTTCCAACATTTCAAACACTTTTTAAGTACAAGAATCGGCCTTTAAGTAGGATATAATAGAATAGAATACTCTTTAAGATGATTATTTTCTATCCATGATGACTAAAAAATACAAAGTTTTTATATCGCTACCGCATCGGAATCGTGTCGTACGACCTAAAACGCTGCGAGTCCCGATGGCAAACGAATGGCATCTGAATGCTACGAGTCGTCGACGCGGCCATCCGTCATTGTATTTGTTAGAGCTTATGTTCTACGTTACGTCATGAAAATCTGTTTTACATGTTGCTTTGTGCGGATTCCGATACCTATGTATTTTTTTATATTTTAGATCAAATTATTGTTGCCATTTCGCTCTCTCTACACTCTAGAAAACCTCGATCAATCAAAAAGAGGTATGCCGCATAAGGTGGAAATCACATCAGTCCCTGTATTCATAACTACCACTATGACCTACTTCAGAAAAGGAAAGGGTTTTATTCATTCATTTAAAGAAACAAAAGTATTTCGCACCTAATCACCCACTCTAATATTCACAAAGCACCCTTAAACCCACATCGACTAACAATAATACTCAGTGATGAACTTATATCCCTAACAGCATAGATGCAGACGTCACAGGTAGGGATGCCACTCACTGCGACAGCTGGCAATTACCGCGGGATGTCCCGGCTTACGGTCACGCCCGCTCGCATTGTGCACGGGACGTGGAATCCCGCATTTTCAATGCAGTTTAACGCCCGATTGCTTTGATCCCAATCTCTAATCGGCGTTATTAAACTTTTAAATTTTGTTCAGCGAAATTCAGATTACCTTTTCTGGAAAGCTATTAGGTAAAATGTTCGAGTTTATTTAGCTTGTGGGGAATATGGATATCTATTTTTAGTGGCAATTCATGTTAGATATTTAGGATAAACACGGTCAATCACCATGAATGGTGTTGGTTGTAGATATATAAAAAAATACTCATGTTTTCGTAAATTTACTTCGAACATTTCTTATTTGCTAAGAAGTGTCTTCTTATTTTTCTTGTAACGAACACAAAATTCATTTTTTAAGTTCAGTGCTTGGAAAGCAAGTAAAATTTTACGTCGTTAGCATCCTATTGAAGTGAGCTTGGAAAGGAAACCGGAACTCGCGTGGGTTGCCGCTTCGTGTTTGTTATTTACTTGACTAGGTAATACAAAAAAAAAATAACATTGAAACGACCTTGCTTTATTTAGAGAAAAATAAATTTTTGTGCAACAACATTGCTATTTTTAAACACGAAGCTGTTATGTATTCGATTTTAATCACAAAATACACGTTGAACGTTTATCGCCGATGCTTACATAAAATATTTCACGTTGCAATATTTCAATATCCGAAAGTAAATCCCGGCCGCGGACGTACTCGTGTCATGGCGCAGCACTATTCGTAGAGCTTAATTATTTAAGTGTAATCCCCGATACAGGAAACTGAACTGTCAGGCGTAAAGCCAAGGATTTGCGACAAAGGAATGACGACCCAACTATACTACTGTACTCATCTGTCACGGTTCCATAATTTATTACTAACAATAAATTCTTTAGTTGGAATGGGAACAAGTAATTTATATTCTCACCTTCGACCTTTATAACTAGGTGGAGAGAAAAACATATTCAATTTCGAGCAATTTATTTAGGATATCTTGATCCGAAATGTTAAAGGGTTTGATCTGTTTAATCAAGCTTCGAATTAGGTATCAAGTTTACTAGAGCTGAAAAATGGGACCTCTTTGTATATACTACGGGTTTTATAAGATAATAGATGGGCCGTCGACAGCCAGTAGATATTTTAGTATTTTCTTACTCAAATTGAATTTTGGGCTGAACTTGACCTTTCGGTCAATTACATAACGGTCTATTAAACTTGTTAGAAAATTAAATAACAAGAACAAAAAGGGTAAAAGCTTAACTATGTCCGGCTTGATCTGGATGCCTGGCAACGCTAGGTTCCCGAGTTCCTTTGATTATCACGCGAGCGATGCTGCTGGCTGAAGCGAAAAATCAAAACCTTCCAACTAAACCTCACCTTAATTCCTATTCCTATACTCAAACTTATAGAAGCAACCCTTTACATTTTTAAATGGAACTTCCCCATTGGTTGGAACGAGCGCTACGTGCTGAGAGCGCAGTTCAGTTGGACGTGACACAACATACCACAGGTGCCGCTATATCTGCGGCCGATAACTAAGCTGTACTGAACTTTTGTACTGGTTGGTGTGCTGCGATTTTATTTATTGATTAATGCTATAAGGGATTGAGGGCAACGGAAACGATGGATGGATTGCGTGAAAGATGATATGCTTGATGGTGACTGTTAACATGACGGGAGATACAGACGTAAAGAATAAGATAAGCGCCGACCTCAAGAAAATTGGTATAAGAGAAAAAGGAGAAGAGGTTGATGAGGCTACAGGGGAATTGATAACTTTGAAATTCGTACAGTTCTTGACCAATTTTACACGTTTATCAGTTTAAAAGTTATTGAGATAACCTTCATTACTTAGAAATCACTCATTGACAAATGCCAGTGCCTGTTAATGCCTAAAGATAACTCAGACGAGCGTGAACTTTGTGTTATTTATTGCTTGTCTGGCCCTAAAGGTGACTTTGGTGTCAAGAGTACTAAACGAAAACGAAATCCATAAAATGAGAAAAGTACTTTCACTGTACATCTTACCGAGGCAGAAAACTAAAACGGAACTATGTACAGCTTCATCGTCTATGGTACGACAGATTAATAGGCCTATAAATTCTAGAAGTGGTCCAAATCGTCACCAACCTTGTCTTTGAGTGTCGTCATCAAAAAGTTTCCTCGTTACTCATTCGCAGAGTTTATTTGTTTCAACTCGTACAAGTCTCAAGTTCTTTTCCTCCGCCATTAAAAGTTTTGATTCATTTAGAAGTGTTACGGTCTACGGATTCCTTGATCTGAGTTATCTTGCTCCAATTAAAGGGTTTTTGATGTTGTTATACTTTGTCGAGTTGTTGGCTATACTCGTGATGCGGAGGGCGGTTTCAGAATTTCTAACTCTTTGGTGTTTGAGTTTCAATTGATTTTCTTTGAGTTTGTGGTGGGTGTTTAGTATTGATTTTGTTAGTAAAGTTTTTTGAGATGATGCAGAATGATTTGATATTTTGGTTTCTACAGAAAGACTGACGCCATGCAGCTATTACCAGCCAGTATATGTTCATAATGCGTACAGCTAAGGAGTGGAATTCCTTGCCGGAGTCGGTGTTTCCTGATAGCTACAACCTGGGAGTCTTTAAGTCGAGAGTGAATAGGTTGTTTCTAGGCAAGCGTGCTCCATCTTCGACCACATCATCGCTTACCATCAGGTGAGATAGTGGTCAAACGCGTGCCTAACAAGAAAAAAAAAAGAAGTGAAATTAGTTTGCGACTGCGAACGCTTCTTGAAAATACGTGAATTCCCCCTCTGATTTAAAGAAGGAACATCAAGAACCTACTGAAACTATACGTAGAACATGTGTTTGTCACTTCTCAAGAAACAAAATAACAAAGGGCAAAACCACTTACAAAAGGTAGAAACCCTAAACGAAGGCTTCATTTATCGAAACGATTACACAAATTACAAGGTTAAAGGATAAATTAAGAGTTAATTTGGGGATAAATAAACAAAATGGAGTAACAAACGATTCCTCCCACATGTCGGCAAGGGTAATACGTGGAACACAGCCTTCCTAATGATCTTATACATCGCTATCCTTATAATCATGTCTATTAATATGCAGGGTTGGCATTTTGTGAAATGGCCTTTTAAGTTGACCGTTTCGGTCAGGAAATAATAATAAGGTATGAGGAAGAGAAAATGCGGTGTTTGGACATGGAATAGAATGACACAAACATCTGTACAAATATTTATGGTTTTTTATTTGTTCATGCATATTATTGTAAGACTTATAAGTCTATTTCTTGAAATGAACGATAAATGACGTTGCAGCATACCAGTGCAAAGATGGCAGGACTAATTCGAAACCTACCGAAAGAACGTACCCGCAATAGCAGAAAACAGAAAGGTAGAGGAAAATGTCTGCCGTGAAATGGCCTGGCTAGTATGATAGACAGCTGAAACAGCTACAAAGTGTCTAGTAACAAACATGAAACTTATCAAAAACTTAGATAATTTCTTTCTACTTCACGAAGTAGGCACGTGGAAAGCACTTAAACATTATACTACTCACGTTCAAGACATTACCTACTGTAAATGAGACAGCCCTATTCCGGGATAACGATACCTTTTAACAAGACAAGTGCGAAGTAAAGTTCTTGATGACAGTACTGTGGATGTCACGAGTTACCAGAATTAGGCTGTAAATGATTGTCCCTTGTGATTACACCCAGATTTTGCTACCAGAGTGGTACAAGATACAGAGGAGTGCTCATTAGGTCATAAAATGTTCGTTTCCATGTTGACTACATTGCATATTCATTTTTCAGTAGTTCCAACAGTAGATATCGCTGTTGGCCAAAGGACCGCCTTTGTACTCAGCTTTTTTACACAAACGCAATTCTATTGCGTTTGTTTAAAAGAGCTGTGTAATTACTTTTTGGATCATAGACCAATATCATCGGTATTTTTTGACTACGGTGCAACGTCTTACATCGCACAACGCTTAAGATGTGGCAAGGCCGACCAAAACAAATACTGGAGAATTTTACGAAATTGATCAATAAAAAAAGTTGTTGAGTCGGCAATGCTTCCAACCCTGTTATGTCTTGATAATATCGACTAGTAACAACAGAATTACGATGCGGCTTAATTATATCGGTACGCGCGTTAATGATAATATGCTAATAACTTGGTCTTGGTATTGGAGATATCTGAAAAACCTCTTTTGTGTGTTGGAACTTTACATGACTAGGGAAGTAAAACTGATCTGGGTAATATTCACATTTTGGCTTTTTAGAAATCTACTTCGGCTAAACAACGCAATGCCTATTCCACAAACAAAAAGACACTTTAATTTGATACATACATGGTAGATATAACTTCGTTGATACATAGTAACCCGGATATCGAAACCAAGGCTATGGAATCAGCAACTATTATACAAGTTGAAAGACTTGAAGCAAATCGAAGAAAAAAATATGAAAACACGATGACTAACACATGGATTTTCCACACAACCTATAAAAACAGATATTTACTACTTGCCCTAAATAACTGATCATCAAACGAAATCGTAAAATGATAGGCAAATCTGCCACCATAAAGGCTACAATATCACTAGGTAGTAAAACAAATAGACTAATAAAACATACTGATAATAACTAAGGTATAAGTATGTTGGAACGTGTGACGTTTTCCAGTAGTTAACGTTTTCCAGCAACAATGGTGCTCGGGCGATTGCTATTAGGATTTGTTTTGTGTGTCGTGGTGTCTTCAAATGTCGGGCCACCGTATTCTGTTTATCAAACTGTGAGTACTTTTGATATCAACCAGACACCCCTGATTTCTGAATTCAGCAGTTGAAATTGAGTATATCTCAAACTCTTTGGTCAGATAACCTGTGAAGCGTTACAGTATGATTTAAAATATTCTATACAGAAACGTCTACAGTTAATGATATCGTAGGCTTATCAGAGAGGTCAATGTTTACTGCTGATGATGGGTTACCTCCAACGAATGTCAAGTTCTTACGCGATTACCATTTGCCTTGACAGTCAGATCTGTGATTGTTTAATGATGTTGTTGCTAGCCATCGTCGTGACATCATCATACTCGTACCTTTTAGACTCGTGAAGATTTCTTTAATTTGCAGCATAATTGTTGTCACTATTACACAGCAATATTTATATCTGTTACGCAAATCTAAAACGCTCTTCATATCATTCCTCTCAATGTTGTTTAACTTTTCATGGGTTGTTCTTTTACCCACTCAAAGATGTGGTCCTCTTGGTGTTTTTGAAGCGATTGCCAAAATTCTCTTTTTTGGTTACGAAAGATCTTACTTAAGATACTAAGCCCGAACTAAGATGTAAATTCATTCATCTGCCTAGCCTTTTCCCAACTATATAGGTGTCGGCTTCCAGTCAAGCCGGATTTAGCTGAATACCAGTATTTTACGAGGAGCGGCTGCCTACCAGACTACTTCATGGCAAGACTGGAGTCAGATTTACTGGCTTCTGACTATCCGTAACGACTGCCAAAGTTTTACAAATGACAGCCGGGACCAACGGCTTAACGTGCTTTCCGAGGCACAGAGGAAACTCGGTATGTTAAGATGGTCACCCATCCACAGACCAACATTGGCAAACGTTGCTTAACCTTGAAGATCGACCTGTGCGGCTGTTATTATCTAGCCACGAGCTCCTCAAGATGTAAATTCATTACGTTACCAAAACTAACAAAAATGTATACCTAGATAGATGTCTTACCCAGGATTGTAAAGGAAATTATGTTCTAGATTAATAAATTAAAGCCTACCTAGAATTCCAGTGGCAAAATAGGTTGAATGAAGAAGTTATGTCGGTGTTATCTTGAAGTAACTACTCCACAATGTCGCTCCACATTTTAGTTACAAGGCAGTATTTTAGAAAGGTGGTAGCGATTTAAAAGCAAAATTAAGGGTGCCTGTTCATTGCGAGCGGAGCGGAGAAATGGAGAAATATTAAACAATTATGTCAGTCAAACTGTCACTGTGTACGAAGATTTTATGCAATTCCATTGATTAAAATTTCGAGCATCCTGAATCTACTTTTGTAATTGAAATCGAAACCATACATTTTGGTCAGCTGCTTCTTTCGCGTCGATTATAATATCCAAGGGAACTTACTACATACTGGGATAAAATGAATCCTATGACCTTATCGAGGTCACGGCCTACTCGTATGGCAAATTTCGTCAAAATCCGTTTAGCCGTTGAGGCAAGATTGATTATCAATGATAGTTCAAAACCTTCAACATTTATTTACCAATAAATAACTATGACTATAATTACAGGTTGAACAGATAACAGCGGATGGCTTCCAACCAGAAACCCACAAAGTCACCACATCTGATGGCTACATCCTGGAGATGCACAGGATTCCCCACGGAAGATCAGGGCAGGCTGCATCAGATGACAGACCTGTCGTCTTCGTGATGCATGGACTTATGTCTTCCTCACAGTCCATGATCATACTTGGACCAGAGCTCAGTGTTGGTAAGATGTGGTACATATTTCCTTTTCACAGTTGACTGTCCGTTTAGCTTTTATTTTTTTATATCTGAGTTGATTGAATGAAATCTTTGGGCAAAGATTAAGCATTGCCATTCAACGTGGCAATGCCGCCAGTCTCTTGGGCACATTACCAGCTGACAGCGTTGAGGATGAATTTTTTGATGCTATATTTTAGTTTGTTTTTAGTTTAGCATATTATGTCAAAAATGATGATAAATAATAAATATTTAATAAAATAAAAAAAAATGAAAGGTAAATTGCGGTTTACGATTTATGACGTATTCAAAAAATACTACTTACTAGATCTCGTTCAAACCAAATTTCGGTGGAAGTTTTCATGGTAATGTACATGATATATTTTTTTTAGTTTTATAATTCTCTTATTTTAGAAGTTACACGGGGCAACATTAAAAAACAAATATTTTAGAAACCTCAATATCATTTTTGATTTTCATACGGACAGACAGACATGACGAATCCATAAGAGTTCCGTTTTTTGCCATTTGGCTACGGAACCCTTAAACGTAACGTGGTTTTCGAAAAAGAAGAGAAGCCTCTGATGGTCACCCATTCCACCTCAGCAAGCGACGCTTAAAATCAAAGATCTACCCGTGGAACTGTCTCTTATTGTGAATTTGAAATTTCTCAACGCCTTCCCTCTTTTCCAGCTTACAACCTCGCGGATGCAGGTTTTGACGTCTGGATGGGGAATGCTCGAGGCAACAAGAACTCCCGGTTCCACACCACCTTGAACCCTGATGATGAGCAGCAAAAGTATTTATTCTTCGATTTCAGCTTCGAAGAGATCGGAATGAAAGACTTGCCAGCTATGATTGACTACATTCTGGGAGTCACTAATAAGGATAAACTGCATTATATTGGGCATTCTCAGGTATATAAATTGTTGCGTAGACTAATTTTGTGTTTCTTGCGATGCTTGCGTTGCTCGCGTTTGACTATAATCTCACCTGATGGTAAGCGATGAGGTAGCAGGTGGAGCACACTTGCCTAGAAGTAATCTTTGGTCAGAGATTTCTATAAAATAAAGGTGTTGCCGGAAATTGAGTTGAATGGCGTGCATTAGGAGAGGTCTATGTCCAACAGTGGACTGCAATAGGCTGATGATGATAATGATAAAGATGAAGGTGTTAACAATATTGATATCCTGTTAAATATATGCCAACATGCAGGCAAAGAAATTATTGATTGTTCAGTGCTTTTTAAATAAAAGCACTTCGAACCACTGTCAAAGAAAGGCAGTTGTGATTAAATTCCCCCAGGTTGTAGCTGTCAGAAAACAGACTCCGACAGGGAAACCCAATCCACGTAGTGTTGTAATCTATAAAGTTCTTAATGTTATTTATTTACTGTCTTCTGTCTTGTGATTTGCATCACTTTCAGGTATGACACGCACGGCAATATTTCCTTAACATGTTGTATTTTGTTGATATTATATTTTTTTTTTAGGGTGGTACAGTATTCTTAGTGATGGCTTCAATGCTGCCGGAGTACAATCAGAAGCTGATTTCAGCGCATTTGTTAGCAGGGGTTGGCTACCAAGACTACTTCCCTAATACTGAGCTAATACAGACGGCAGCTATGACTGATTTTATTTACGTAAGTCAACTGTTTATTCACCCTTATTTACTCCACCCGCGTGTTAAGCCAAAGGGAACATACTCCCGGGATAAAAAAATATCGTATGTTCAATTCTAGTACATGGTGAACCAGTGTGCCAAGTTTCATCCAAACCAATGGGAGGAAGTCCGTCGAGCTCTTATGACGTCAATGGCTAAAAACAGACAGACAGTCAAAGCTAATTTAGAGTTAAAATATTAATTAGGTATTTATTTTTTTGTAAAGCTACCACAATATAGTCTCTTGAACTCGTGACTGGTAGAGAATGCCTTATTGCATTAAGTCCGCCTGTTCACTACTTTATATACCTACTCGAAAGTTTTTTTTTTAAATATGTTTTTCAAATAATAATCTTCACGCTATGTTTAATACCGTGCCGCGTCTGCGTGGGCCCTAACCACCCTAATGAGAACAGACATTATCATTAACCTACCGCGCTATGTACAAAATATATTCACCAGAACATAATAAATCATATTACAGGATTCTCGCTTCACATCGGAGGTAACAAAACAGTGTTTAGTAACATGAAAAAATGCAGAAATATTTTTAGAAAGTAAATTGGTTAGACGAGTTAGCTCTGTATAATATTGATTTTCAACGGATGAGACTAAACACCAAACAAATAGTAGTGTATTCCTTTTACCCCAAATGTTGCTATTTACATACCCCAAAGGTTGACTGGTTGAAAATGCCCTGTTGCATTATGATGCAAAAAGGCATTTTCAACTTGTCTTGTCCTTCAAGTTGTTACAGTACTTGCAGGACTTAACCTTGAAGTACTAATGCTGAACATAAGTTTAAAAAAATTAAGTAAATTTTGCTTATCTTATGATGTCCTACTGCCACCCTCAATTTTCCAGCTTTCTTTATCTCCTTCTATCTAAGGGCAATCCGTCAAAAACGAACCCAAATTCTCACGAAACGCTGAAATCGTGGTTACGGTCCAAAAACCACACAAATATAGAAAGCACGACTTAGAACATTAATTTACAATTTTAATGTATAAACATACCAACACAAACCGTAACGGGTTTGTGGTATGGCGCTTTATTTAATTTTGCACTTAACGATTCGACGCTGCAATTACCACCTACCTGGGCCCTTAACCATCAACTCGAAAAGAAGAATAATTTACGAATATGAGAATTCAAAAAGCTTTAGCAACAAGATCAGGCAAATGTCATATACAGCTGTATCCAGATAGACTGGAGATCGACCCCATCATAGTTGTAAAAAGGCCAGGCAGATAGATTGAATCTCATAGTTCTCATCTATTCAATTGTTCATTTCTTCCAGGGTGCAGCCTTACAGATGGGAGCAGTGGAACTATTTCCACCTGGCTCTACGGAGATGCTGCCTGACGGAATATTTCAATGGCCAACGCAAGCCTCGTACTGCCTCGGAAATGTACAGTTAAGCTACATGTGCCAACTGTTTGGTGTCCGACATATTTTGCCTTTGTTGGTAAGTACCATCTATTTTCGTTATTGTTTTTATAATTATTATCGATTGGCGAAATAGCTAGTAATGAGTAATAATCTTATCACTTTGGTCAAAGTACTCATCAATTTAAATTATTTAAACAATGGCAATTTAGCCGGTTCCACCGAACAGAAAGAAAGAGGACATGTTCACACACAAAAATAACGGGACTTAATTTTAAAACAACAACATTGAATGCCTCAGGGCTGCCAAATAGGTCCACCTCAGCAAAAACTAAAATTTTGCTGAACTGGAATATCAGAAGCATCTTTGGGCAAAGCTAAAATTGGTCACGTACCCGTAAAAGTCGACACCTCTCCTTCAAAGCAGGAAATATCACAGCCTGGCCAACTTCCCCCTAAAGAGTTTATTTACAAAGAGTCCGTCTACTTGATTTATCAGTAATCAATACTTTAATCCCAGTATATGATTTCACAATGATAAAAGAAATGATGAAAAATGTATATTTTTATCGTTCCGCTTTATGTCCTCTTTTTATCTATACCGGAATCTTTATTGTGATTGTTACCATAAATATTACTAAATACTTTTACGATCACAGTAAATTATTTTACACCCCGCAAGTTCAAGCGCGCCTGATAAAGAACACGTGGAAGTATAATAAACACAAAACAAATGAGGGGCAATTATGCATACCAACACTAAAGGACATAAAGCATATATTATATTCAACTTACAACTTAATGAACTTTTTCAAAAGCCCTGGAAAACTAGAAAAAATATTCTTTAATGCAAGAAATCGTAATAAGGTTTCGAAAATAGTTTGTAGTTTATTAGTAGGAGACAAAATCATTGAATGTTTGAATAAAATGAAGTTTTATTTAATCTGCAATAATTCGCACCAAATAAAGCTCGATTAATTTATAAACACGACATGTTATGTACATGTTTTAGTTGCTTTAAATATGGACAATCACATAATTATGCAGAATCAAGCTGTATCATTAATTTTGTACAAAAACAAGAGAAATCTGATTACTATGGATACAGTTCAACGAATTATTAAACTACGATGTGTGATTGAATAAACATTAAAACATACATATGTAGTCAGGAACATTGAAATTCAAATATACATATTTATATTAAAAGCCATACATTCATTCACAGCATATTATTAATCTACACGTGAATTATTAATGTTCGCACTTTTTCGCTTGAATGTACACGCTTTGGGTTTTTATTGGTTCAGTTATGATTTCCATTAACCAATCAATTGCTCACATTAATTATTGTGACGGGGAAATACTTCTCGTGAGTGAAAACAACGCTTTTACGTAACTGTTTGTTATGTTTCTGTTCAAGACATACAGTACCAGGAAAGTAATTAATAGACCAGAGTGGCTGTTTTCCAAGGCTCGAACAGTAAAAGTTTTCTATATTTCATCCACATTCCATTGAAATATTTCGTTTTCCAACTTGTACCATTAATTTTTAGGTCGTGTTTCGAAGTCGAAGTCAACACTATATTTTGCCCCGTACCTATTTAAACTTCTTAAACGCACAAACAAAAAACAATGCCTTCACAGTAAACTCAATCATAAAATTTTGATTTCAGAGAAACACGAACGCGGCAACAGACCAACCCGGAGCAGCATTGAAACAAATAGCACACTACGGACAAAACATCAGAGATAAACTCTTCAGGAGATTCCACTATGGTACTGAAGAAAACCTGGCCAAATACGGAACTGCGGAACCCCCGCTGTACGACCTTAGTCTCATTACTACTTTCGTCACAATGCATTACACGTTAAGCGACGATCTATTAGACGAAAGGGATGTGCTAGCCATGGTGGCTGATATACCCAAAGCTATTGCTCGTCAGGTTCCAAGGACATCCTTCTTGCATGGTGATTTTGTTGCTGCTGCAGATGCTAAGGAGCTGGTCACAGATTACATTATTGATGCTATTAAAAATGCTGAGTAAGTATTGCAATGAACACTAAATTCGGCTGTCTATTTATACAGCTGCATGAGTCACTGGACGTACAATTTAGTGTACATGGTTTATCTTCTTAAACATTTACCAAATTATGAGCCTGATTCATCAATCGACAAGATGTCAATACACTGACGTTTAAAGTGTTTACTTATAATTTCAGCCACGAAGACAATTACACAGTGAATGATGGAGTAATCGTGGCGGATGGCTCCACGACTGTTGCATCAAACGCTGATATTACCACTGCTGCACCAAGTGCAGATACCACTACCACACCAAGTGCTGATACCACTGCTGCACCAACTGAAGACACTACGACTGCCGACGCCATTACCACCACAACTCCGGCCCCTGATGGAGCAGCCACGATAGTCATCAATGTATACCTGATGGTACTTAGTTTGTACGTTATGCTGAAGTAGACTTAGAAGAAATGGTTTTGTAAATATTTATTAAATTTGGTATTTATGCTTTAAAGGAGAATGGCATACTTAAAATACATTTTTTACAAGTGAAATAAATAGATATTAGAAATTTAATTAAAATTCGAAGTCCAACCCATGTTATGATACCTAAAAGTGGTCTGGAAAAAAAAACCGGCAACTTCATAGGTAAAGACCATACCCAATATTTAAAACGATAATTTGATAACTATTTTACGTACAATCAAATCTTCTATGACATTAATGTGTTAAGTAAATACTTTTAACAATACACAAATAAACAAACTACACACACAATTCATCAGGAGCAGTGTTTTAGTTAATAACGCAGAAAAGGAAAAAGTAAAAACAAATCATATGAAACGAGCTTAGCAAAGAGACTCGCAAGATGACGTCACAAGCGAAAGTGTTGGTACAACAAGATTAACTATAAGAGTAAACAGTGAACGAGTAAACAAGACTGTAAAAGGAAAATGTAGAGTCATTTGTACACTCTCTTTTTTGTTCATAAATCTGACGAAATTCGTAAGAAGCTGCCAACTAGGAATGACATCTGATTAGCTTGTAAGACGAATAGAAAGGATCTAAACATAGATCTAAAGATGAATGATTTATTGATGATGTATAGACGTTAGAATCATTACTGAATATGTTAATATCACGCTCGTTTGATCGCTATCTCATTTCATCTGCGGGTGAGGGATGGAGCACGCTTACCTAGAACTAAACCACTTAGCTATCATAAAACTAAGGTCTCAATACCAGGTTCTCGGAGTAAATAATCCATGACCGGAGTGTCGCCTTTTGAAACGCAAGCTTGGTTAACACACTCATCATCATCTGCCTAGTCTTTTTCCCAACTACATTGGGGTCGGCTTCCAGTCAAACCGGATTCAGCTGAATACCAGTGTTTTACGTGGAGCGGCTGCCTACCTGACCTCCACAACCCATTATCTGGGTAACACGGTACTTCTTGGCTAGACTGGAGTCAGTTTTACTGGCTTCTGACAATCCGTAACGACTGCAAAAGATCTACAAATGACAGCCGGGACCAACGGCTTAACGTGCGTTCCGAAGCAAGGAGGAAACTCGGTATGTTAAGATGGTCAGCCATCCACAGACCAACCTTGGCAAGCGTTGCTTTAGCCACGAGCTCGCAAGCTTGGTTTACACAATGAATGTATGAAATAGTCAAAATAACAACAGATAGTATCATGAATCGACTCTCCCTTGCATTCCAGTAAAAAATAAAACCAAAATTGCCAGTTAGATAACAAAAACATTTCTACCCACACAACCTAAATATTCAACATATTTTTATCAAAATACTCCCCATAATATTTCAGATTTGTGATAACATGATGATGGTAGGGAAAGACGGTGAAAGGAAATTAGTCTCCGCTCCGTATAGTGATAAGGCGCGAGTAAGGGGCGGTATTCACGGTACATATTTACGTATCGAAGTCTAGGGAGTAAATAGACGGTACACCGCCGATGTGTTCCGGTGGTTAGAAATATTGGAGATTGGAAATGATGGTTGATGTGATCGGGATACGTAGGCAAAGATGGAGACTGACGGGATATGTTTGGCTGTTTGTAAGTTTGAAGGATGAACATTATGTTAGAAGTTCTGAATGTTATTTTCAAGGACTGATAGGAAGCTACTGAACCCTCAATTATGATCTCTCTCTACCGCTAAAGTGTTTATTTACAAGGAGAAAACTTTTATATGAACTTGTTAAAACAGCTGTTCAATGTAAGGGGGAGTAGATGATTCAGGGTTTCAGTGTTGGTCCCATAGTAAAAATGTCCCTAATTATGAGTACAATGAGCCCTTAAGAGGTGTTGCGTTTATTCAGTTACACATTGTATGTTTTTTTGGGCACAGCAGTAAGATTCTGTTATAACTTCACACCATGTCAATCCTTACAAACAAGATGAAATGACAGATTACGTCGTGCTCACTTCACCTATATGGAGAGATGTTGATAGAATAGATCGGCTGTAAAGAATTAATAATCTAGTATGGAGTACATATCTATCTTCTGTCTAGATGATGCACCGGAAAGCACATACAACTGTCATCTCTGACCTAGACTAGAGTCAAAGCAAATACATCACAAATAAAAAATTATAAAAAAAACCTTGCAATACGCTCCATGAAAACCAGTAGCCATAATTGTACAAGTTGAATCATTGCCAGCCTATTTAAACTTACTAGCCACAACCTCATCACCTAATACCAACCTCAATCAAATATCCAAAACTAAACTACAAGTTTTCAATGTTCTCCAAAATCGTCGCCACTAATTTTGCTTCTTTGTGAAGCAAAATTAGTGGCGACGATTTCACACTGACACTTGGCATCGTAACGATAACGCCTAGTTCCGAGTTTAAGTAACTAGACGTTGTTAGTAAGCGATACATCGTGACATATCGTTGGGGCGAAGCCACACGATGCGTCAACAGCGTCAAGCAAAAAGGGTGCTACATGGGCGATGCAGCTGCGCAGCCCAATTCTGTGAACCGTGGTGCGCACGGCCCGCACCGTTAATGACTCACCAAAAATATCAGGAAAACAATGACAATATTGAAGGTACGCATCGTAAAACTGTTAAATAATTGCAGCACACAGTTATTTAGGTTCGATACACTATCTGATGGGCTGCGGCGCTGTCGCTCCAGCGCCGCAGCGCATCACACTCCCCGCCTCGTCCCTAATATCGCAATTCTGCTTGCGGTGCGACGCCGCACGTCGTCACAACGCGTCGTGTGTCATGATATAGTAGTTTGTATGTAGGATGACGTAGCGGCACCGTCAATGCATCGTCTGGCCTCTCCCTTGGCGGCAATATATCGTTATATCGTTCACACTTGATACTCCGCTGGTTGAAGTAATTAACGCTATCCGTGAGACCCAGTGACTTGAGTTTGATATGCTTGTTAGTGGATAGTTGTGTACTCCTGATTGCTTTTACTGGATTCATAGAATATTTATAACAACGTCTTGGATTTGATATTGATGTCTATCATCTTAAACATTTGCAGCTAATATATTTGAGTCTACAATATGATATAGTTATAGATTTATATAACAATTAGGTGTTTCCCTGATAAATATGTGCCAGCATGCAGTCGGGGAATTAATTGTTCAGCAGATTGTCAAACTACGTCAAAACCACTTTCAACGACTACAAAAGAAAAGATGGTGATATCCAGTATTTGTCATCTACATCTTCACACCCTAAAACACAGCATCCTAAAGCTAATTCCCAAGTTACAACCAGCCCCAATTCGACAACATTACCTTAACGGCGACCACCAAAAAAACTCGCAACCAAAGGGTTACAAAGCTAATGACAGCCGCCATATTGAAGAGCGGCATTTTACAGTCAGTGTTAGGTATCAAAGAGGACAGCGGAATAAATCACTGGGGTCCTGTGACGCACCCTTGTCCGCTCAAATTAATGATGGCGGACCACGGAACCGTTTGCAAAACATTTGTCAGAATTTTTGGGTTGGTATTGTTTTTTGTGTTGATGGATGCACGGTCGATTTGACCTTGTGACTAGTATATGCTGCAAGTGTTAGATAATTCAAAAGTCACTACAAGTCTTTTAAATAAGGCTGAGTACCAGTACTTTTTGAACATCAAAAAAGAGAGTCCCCCAAAACAACCGCTCCTCACCACTTCCTAGTGCTTCAGCTGGGAAGAAGAAGAGACGCAAGAAACTCCCCAGCAAATTGATTGATCTGTGAAACATTAGGAGCCATTGCAGTCACTCTGCATTTTTTTGTAAAACATTATAAAAATAAACATCTTACAAATCTACTTCAAAGTAAGTTCCACAAAATGATCGAGAGCCCTTTTGGGTCAGATAAATCTGAATGATCGTCAAACAGGCACTGACTGCCCTCAGGGTAACTTGACTCAAGTTCCCTGACATGCAGATACGTAGTTAATACCTATAATAGGAATTGATTCCTATGTGCATGTGCATTGACAAAGGAAGCCTAACTATTAACATGGTAGGTATTATCAACCTGAGATCATTATCTCAGAGAGATAATACCAGTTGGAGAATCAGTTCTCTAATTGGACATTGCTAGAACAATAAACCTACTTTCTATGTCAATAATGATATCCCTCAGTTCAACTCAATAAGTTCCAAGGGCAGAATATAACCTAAAAGGTTTTCAAGGTCCTAAAAAAATAAAGAGAAAAAATAACTATTCCACATCCCAGAGTATATTTTAAACGAAAACCTACGTCAGCAAACAACAGTTGAGCAATTAAACTGAATTATTTAAGGGTGAACGTAGCCGTTAATTTCCCGCAACGAGTGGGTTCTTTCGCAATCCTCGAGTAGGGTCACCATCTCGTAAGTTAAGCTGACGGAACAAAAAACCGGATAAGTGCGAGTAGGACCCGCACATGAAGGGTGCCGTACCACAAACTATTTATGAATTGTTGTATTAGCGGCATTGGTGAAAATTTCAACGGTCTATCTATAACGGTTCTTGAGATACAGCCCGCTGACTGACAGACGGACGGACTGATGGACGGACGGACAGCGGAGGCTTAGTAATAGAGTTCCCTAAAAGTTGAGAGAGTTAAAGAAATGAATGCATGAATGATTTTATTTGCCAATAGAGGTATATACATTTGCCCTGGAACCTAACAAGTTAGCAGAAGAAGCAAGGTAATAGTTTATTAGTCAAATCATTTATTTTTTAGTATTTATTAAGAGAAGGCTAAAGAGCTCTATTAAAATCAGATAGTCAACTGTGTGAAATGAAGAAAGTACTCGTACGTTGGTTTGACGGTTAACCGCTAAACCCAATCTACTCAAGTTTTTACAGAAAGTTGATGATATTTAGGAAAATATTTATATACATATATGCAGGCTGCTAAAATGTAAATAAACTAACTAAAACTGCACATCGGGGAACCATTTCACGAAAGGCTACTCAAACCTTGAAAAGCAAACAGTGCAGATTGTTTGAATGTCAAAAAACGTAGGTACAGCCACCAGGACATCAAACTACCGAAAACTTTCAAATTTTCCCAATCAACGTTGAACCTAATACTTTAGCGATAAGGTTGAAAATCCATTAAAGAAATTTGACAGATTGTTGTAGCTTGATGTGCTGGCGTCTGTACATAGTTCTACATAACAGGCTAGTTTCCACCATCAATAAATTGCAAATGTATTTATTTTAATCCGTCAGTTTGTGTATTGAAAAATAATGGACACGTATTTTTGTTTTTGTAAATCAATGTATATTGACAAAGATAAAACGTTAGAACGCACTAAGGCGCGGGCCACAAAGAAAAGACGTAAGACGAGGACGCGTCGCGGACGGGCGAAAATGTATGAGAGTCGCGCCCGCGACGCGTCTCTTCTGTATGTCCTACGTCGCGACGCTTCTATACATTTTGTATGAAAGAGACGCCGAAGAGACATATGTCTCCGCCCCGTCTGCGTCTTACGTCTTTTCTGTGGCCCGCGCCTAAAATTATACCACGGCGGCGTGACGTATCGAGAATTTTAAAAGCGTCGTATCTTCGTCAATTTTGGTTTACGTAACAAAAAAAAAACAACGGGTCGAATAATTTTTGATAATCAACTAACGGACTAATTAGATTTTTTCATTAGACAAGCCTATTGCATATTATACCCTTACGACAAGACTATAAAAAAATCAGAGCCGAGACACGATATAAATCTCACATAAAATTCAGGAATTATCCCCGAGTCCCGCAACATTGGGGCACCGTACATTAGTAGCACACAGTCATAAACCTAGTTATTTGGGTCACAACACATTTGTTATCGGGTCATGATCGCTGCTGGTGACGGCTTAATATATAGCGTAGTTATACCTTTAAATTAGTATTCGTTTTGTAGTAGTTAGGTTGACAAGCAGTTATTTTTGTTAATGTTGGGAGTCTGCTATGTTTGGGTAGCAGGGACGTGTTAATTAAGAAGTAGGAATACAGTGATAACAAGGAGGAGCTCGTGGCTAAATAATAACAGCCGCACGGGTCGATCTTTAAGGTTAAGCAACGCTTGCCAAGGTTGGTCTGTGGACGGGTGGCCATCTTAATATACCGAGTTTCCTCCGTGCCTCGGAAAGCACGTTAAGCCGTTGGTCCCGGCTGTCATTTGTAGATCTTTGGCAGTCGTTACGGATTGTCAGAAGCAAGTAAATCTGACTCCAGTCTTGCCAAGAAGTATCGTGGTACCCAGTTAATGGGTTGTGGAGGTCTGGTAGGCAGCCGCTCCACGTAAAACACTGGTATTCAACTGAATCTGGTTTGACTGGAAGCCGACCCCAGTATAGTTGGGAAAAGGCTAGGCAGATGCTGAATACAGTGATAACAAGGTTAAGTTTCCGCTGCCCATGATAACATTTTTTTTTTAACTTGTACGTAGACTGTCTTAATACAAAACCTAACAGACTTTGGCTTGCTCTTTAGAAACAGAGTTTTTTTTAGAACTTGAGAACGATATTAAAGTTAGATTAAGTATCTTTCTCGGATAAAGAATCTCTTACACATATCATCAATATATATAAAAAATTTCCGGTACTGAGTGACTGACAGACAACACACACAGAAGAAACTACTGGACGTAGAAAGCTGAAATTTATTTTATTTGGATAACTTACAGCTAATAACAAGGCATGCTTACTTATTCTAATATAATGAAGGTCAATTACAAGTTCTCACTTACAATAAAAACCAACAAATTAAGAAAAAAAATAATTACTATAAGCACTGACACTACATAATTATGTATATGTACATCCAAAAAGAATTTCAATGTCTATCGATTCATACAAAATACTCCTAGTTAACAATAGTAGGTACAATAAATTAATCGTAATTACAAAATTAGTAATTCAACCACCAGAAATGCTCGCGAAAAAGTGACTGCACAGAGTCCGCTTCAATTTACTGATTCCAGTATTAAAAAGGTCGATGTCAACTTCCCGGCAGGCCGCATTAAAAGTACGACTCGCTCTTATCAGATAGGAGTTTTGTCTGTAAGCAGTTCTCACCACCGGTGCGGCCATAGGTGAGGTCAACGTAGGCATGCACAAGGCACACGTAGTCCTAATTAATGTACTAACTCAAGTATATCTGCTGATCCATTCATGGTTCCGAACAGAAATGCCAAATCGGCATTTGGCATATAGGTTCCTTGGGGAACGTAGGAGCACTAAGAGTGGATTTCTCGAAATTCGCGCGAAGGGAAAACGGAATATACGCGTACGCGTAAGTTGCGGGCAAAAGCTACTAAAAAATTATAGATACAAGAAAATTGATTTTATTTTCGGTTTTGGTCGGAACCCTTCGAGTGAGAGGCCGACTCAGACTTGGCCGGTTTTTATCGTTTATCATAAGACAAAACTGAGTCTATACTATGGTTATATAATACAAGCGGACCAGACAGACGTTGTCCTGACTGAACGATGGCTTCCACGAGGGCAAAACCGCTGACAGAATATAAAGATAATTTTCATATTCTAAAATCAAACTTCCGAAACCATTGTAATAAATTGATATCACAGAGAAATCCTTTTGAAACCAGAAGTCACTTAAAGTACGATAAAACTCGGATACTTGATAGAGAAGTCACATCACATCGTAACTCTGGCTTCTGTGCCGAGCCCGAATTTTATGGCTTTTGGAAAATTTTCGCTTTAAAGCGCTCCATTCACAGGCTAACGCTTCCACGTTTCTCAAAGGACAATATTATGTCAATTCTCGCCTTCTCAAAGCCATATATCTCCTTCAGGCTCGAAGCAGCTTCGTTCAAATGGAAATTCTGCTTTCAAAACCAATAAACACTCTATCACTTCCACATAACGTCTAATTTTGCTAAACAAAGTGTGTAAACAAATCAGTATGAAATATCAAGGTGAAAAAATGAAATGTCTCAGCAAGAATGGATCCATTCATTCGTTTTGAAGGAAATCAAAATAATAAAATGTTTCTTTTTTGCTTTTCTTTTCGGTGCAGGTGATTTTTCACTCGGTATTCAATCAATTTCGTTTATTTTTTGTTGATAACTTTCTAAAGAATATTGAGTGCTTTTATGGTTTTCATTTTTCATGATGGCAAGTGATTCCGAGAAAAGTAATATCGATTTATGTAGCTAGAAGTTTCAGTGATTAGAAGATACTCTTCTTTTGTTTTGATTTATACTTAAGACTAGATTTTTCCCGCAACTTCGTATGCGCATTATCTGTTTTTCCCGTTCCCGTAGGAATTTTGGGAAGTCCTCTCCTAGTGCTCCCCTACACTCCCCAAGGAACCTACCTACATACCAAATTTCCGCTTTCTAAGACCAGTAGTTTCGGCTGTGCCTTGTCAATCAGTCAGTAACGGAAGAATTATATATATTTGGATTACTTAGTTCAAGCTAGATCTCGTTCGATAATAATACCTAAGTTAAACGAGAGATATTTTTATTTCATTACAGATACTTTTACTTTAATAAAACCTAAAGGTTTTCAAACAAATAAGTATTCAATGTTCATTTTTTTGGTACTTTTTTAAACTGAGTAAGTACAATAATTTGACAGCAGATTAGGGTTCCACTTATTGTTCGACTTAATATTGCTTTTAGGACCCCGAAACTTAGGTATGCTATTAGGTACGAGTCCGTAAAGTATTACTCTGGAGACTTCGAAAATCATAATTCTTAACCTAATAAAAAAGCTACTAATTCAATAAAACATACCAAAGCGTAGCAAGCTTACAACTCTATCAACGTGGATTTACATGGATGCGTTACTTGATTTACGTACCTGAAACAGAAATAAAAATGATATAAGTTACCACTATCCTCCAATCTAAAATACATGACATTCTGAACAAACAGACAAAAACGCAGGAGTCTAACAATAGCTAAGATACTTATAAGTATTCGCAAGCACTCCTGGGGAGCTCGTGGCTAAATAATAAAAGCCGCACGGGCCTATCTTTAAGGTTAAGCAACGCTTGCCAAGGTTGGTCTGTGGATGGGTGACCATCTTAACATACCGAGTTTCCTCCGTGCCTCGGAAAGCACGTTAAACCGTTGATCCCGGCTGTCATTTGTAGATCTTTGGCAGTCGTTACGGATTTTCAGAAGCCCGTAAATCTGACTCCAGTCTTGCCAAGAAATACCGTGTTACCCAGATAATGGGTTGCGGCAGTCGCTCCACGTTAAACACTGGTATTCAGCTGAATCCGGTTTGACTGGAAGCCGACCCCAATATAGTTGTGAAAAGGCTAGGCAGATGATTCGCAAGCACTCCCTGTTAAGTAGTGTGTCCAAAGGGATCCGAATACCGAAGAAAAGCGGTCAAATGCAAGGCATACCTTCGCTAGTCTCGTATCTTAAATATCGACACCGAATGCTGTAAAAGAAAAAGCAAAGGTTCCTCCTTATTTGTAAGCGTTCGCAAGCACTCGCGGTAAAGCAAACAATATTGTTCCGAGTGAGTGGACACACTATAGGACTCCGCTAGCGTTGTCCAAAGTGATCCGAATACCGAAGGATAGCGGTCAGATGCAGGGCAATCCTTAGCTAGTCTCGTATCTAAAATATCCATACTCAATGTTATATAGGCGAAAGTTACTTTGTCTGTCGATTTGTTACCTTTTAATGGGTTTGAAAGTTGGCATCACACGGGTAGACGAGTTCCTGGATGAGTCTTTTTACGCGTGATAAGTAAAATTACACGAATTGATGCAAACCGCGATAGCTATGACAAGTAGTAGTATTAGAACGTTATATTTTATGTCTTCCTAAAAGAGTCACAATCCTCAGCAATGATGGGACGATTGAAGAGAGAGAGAGAAAAGAAAATAAGCGTTATTAAGCTTAAGTCCCAATACAGCACAAAGATCTCGTCATCCTTGTCACACATTTCTGTTTATGCTATTGCAGGCTAGTCCTGTGAGTCCTGGAGTGGAGCTAGCCCCTTCATGTTTGCTTAGGTCAACGATAAAATCTACAATTGAATAACGTAAGAAACAAGACGCTTCTGTTATTTACCTGTACTATGACAAGCGTAAAGCAAACAATATTGTTCCGAGTGGGCGGACACAAGTGCTTCGGATCCGGTGGCACTGTCCAAAGTGATCCGAATACCGGAGTACAGCGGTCAAACGTGACGCATTCCCCAAGCTCCACAATAGCACAGTCGCTTTGCTGGCCTCGAATATAATGATGATAATGGAAAAGCTCTTTTCTGGCGTCTTTATTGTGTTATGTATAGTTATGTATTTGGTGTTTTATATAAGTAAGGGAAAACCGGCCAAGTGTTTGTCGGTCTCGCACACGAAGGGTTCCGTACCATAAACCATAGTTTTTATTATTTGTTGTTATAGCGGCAATAGATTTACACAATCTGTGAAAATTTCAACTGTCTACCTATTACGGTTCTTGTGATACAGCCCGCTGACAGACAGACGGACGGACGGATGGACCGCGGAGGCTTAGTGATAGGGTTCCATTGGACAACCTTTGGGTACGGAACCCTAAAAATGTAAAATCAGGGCCACGGAGGAGATGGCGGAATGGCTACTTGGATACCTTCCTTGCAATTTGGGATGAAGTGGCACAGAAACTGTTATGCTGCGTTCAGGCTAGATACCGAGATACTTAGTAATATGGCAATAAATAAGGCATCATCCCCAAAAAACTATCTAGAACACTAAGGTGTGACAATAGATATGTTTGAAGCCTATAAAATTATGTAGGTAATACACGCAGACTGCGATTCTCCCGTCGCAATGTCTTGCCGAAATCAAAGATTGCACTCAGTGAACGATAACTATACGAAAGATAAGTGGTAGGGATGAGATTCGGGTGCCACTCCTGTTATTTTTATATTATTCTTCTTTAGAATAAGAAGACAGAAAACATAAAGAATTTTCTTTCCCATGTACAGCGCAATCGAAACCGAAAGCCAGGTAAGTGAAGGCACAAAGAAAAGCACATTTTCCCAACAAAAAAATCTACTTTCAAGTGACCCAATCCAAGACATCATTACTAAAAGCTTGACGGTATTCGCAGTAAGGCAAACAGTATTGTTCCAAGTGGATAGACAAACGAGTGTGGCACGGTTGAGTACGGCACCGGTCCGGTCCGGTACCCCCCGGATGCCTCGAGGATGGACGGTGACCGCATCTGTGATTGCATTCGCAACGCTCCGGTAGACGGTTTGAGCGTCAAACGTAATGACCAGAATGGGGATCTCTTTTATTCCTGTATTTATGAACAGGTTTGCGTTTTAATTTTGTTGAATGTATGTAGGTTATTTTGTAAGAATTTTCTGCATTATAACAATGTATGTAGGTTATTTTGTAAGAATTTTCTGCATTATAACTTAAGGTCTTCTTCGAAATCCCGAGAAATTCATTTAAATTTGCTATTGACCTCGCTTCTGGCAGTTTCCATATTTTATGTGGATAATGTTAAATTTTGTCGTCAAACAAGAAGTATTTAATTCCCATCTTCAATTTAAATTATCCCTACCACCAACAAAATAAAGATATACAAACTCCACAACATCCAAGCCACTTCCAAACCTGAAAGACTCCCAAAGAATTGCAAGTCAAACAAAATTATCAGGCAAGTCGGGATGCAAATATTGGGAGGATCGGACAGCGTTAGTCCGTCGGATCCGCGGTAGCCTCATAATAGAGCCTTAAAGAGTGTCAACAGAACTTACCTGACCACTATACCAAGACCTTCCAGGTCCTTACAATTTTAGGGAGATGTCAAGTGCCCGACGGCTCTTGTTTTCTGGCCGTGTTAAAATGTTAGTAGCTATCACGGACATTAAGCGGATAAACAGGCGTTGTTAAGGCACCACAGTCTAATGAAGGAAATGCTTCCAGTCGTTTACTGTGTAATTTTTATCATAATAATTTTTCGCGGTAATGTGTTTTTGTGGCACTTAATGTTCATGTCTTCCTTTGTAATGAGACGTAGCTTTAATTTCTACATATCTTGTAAGTCAATAGTGAATAGTTTCCTTCTAGGAAAGTCGAACACATCATTATGAAATTTTAATTCGAGCCTATGAATAATAAGAAAAAAAATAGTGGTTTTTCATTTCGTCCTTAAATTTCCGATCTCCAAGCGAGCGATCTTTAAGCATTTTCACCCGTAACCATCAAGAATAATGGTTACATTCATCAGGTACTGTTTAGTAGTACTTATGTAGTGATTGACATCCGTGTAACGTTCGTGCATGCATGCATGCATGAACGTCGTGCGTGCTTGGGTGGTCTCTAGACGTGCGGATGTGCACATTCACATGTACTGCGTAAGTGCATAAATACCAGAGTGCAAGTTTGAATGTCGGTATGAGTACAGGACAATGTGACCTGCTTAACTTTAGATAAATGATTACAATTTTTTTCAATAAACCGTATTTTATCTCTTATCATAGATACTCTTTAACTGCATTTAACAATGGAGGAGGTTCAATGCCCGTCTGTTTGAATTATTTTACCTGCATTTTCAGTGAAATAACGATTTCTAAAATAACTTATGTCTTTACAATAAATGTATCATCGACTTCCTGCACTCATCTCAGTTTATCTTCCATACTTTCTGTGTTTCAATGTTTTCAAAAAAATTTCAAAAAATCAGCACATTAGAACTGTAAAACCTACATGGCGCAGTACTTCACCGCTCCTTAGGATTTGAGCTGGGAACAAAAAGTTGCCGAATAAACTACGCAGCAGCACTCAGGTTGCTAAACCTTCTTCCACATCCAGCTTGACTCTCAAGTACCAGGATAACAGCCTCAAGCAGATGTCACTTATTCACTGCAAAACGTTTGTTGCAAGATTTGAAAGTTATTAATATGTATTTTCTACAGTTGTCTCTTATCAACCTGTGTCTGATTGGACTACCTACTAACACGTTCAGCTGAACCCAAGTACCAGGACAATAGCATCGACCAGGAGTCTCAATTTGCAGTATAGAGCATAAGGTTGCAAACTCTGACAGTTATATAGTTTCTATGTGTGTTAAACCTGTTTTGCCTTAAGTTCAGCTGGGCCGATACTACGGCAGTTGTGCAGTAAGTGAATGACTAAAGTTTGATTCTATAGTCTTAGATAAGGATGCAAGTTTGATTTTTATATCGCTTGTATGAGTTTGAAACTCATGCAAGTGATGCAAGTTTTGTTCGGTGAGGCTTGCTGATCCTAGTTGAGACAGTAGCGAAGTATCGAGTTTTATTTTTGTTTTCTAACTCTAGTAATAAGCAGGTTGCTTGTTACTAACAGGCACATGAGTACCTACATACTTTCCTATTAGCAATAAGCAATTTGTATCATACTTTTTTGAACGGGTGAAATGAATTAACCCTTGCAAATTGTTCAAAACAGCTTGAGCTTAGAGTCGATGCAATGTTGTATCCCAAAAGTGTAATGGAATTGTTTACCCAGGTATTGGTAACTCAGCTCGGCTGTTATCATTTGTTCATCTTGTGCAACCGCCTACATCAGCCAGTATCTGAACATGGCAAATAAAAGATGGACAAACAAACAGTCACACAAAGGTCGAACAAGAGCATATTGAGGGTTCTAACAAGTTCTTTAGAAACCCTAACAGTTAGCCATATGGATTTACTTACCAGTGAAAAATAATTTTCATTCTCCTGTAATTTAATAAGATATTTTCTCCACCGAAAATAATGAAAACGTTAAAGAAGAAATAAATAATGAATATATTTCAGCAGCTGACACTTTTCGCGCCTCGTAGCGTGTTACGCAACGCGTTGCAGGATACAATGACGTCACGTCGTAGTTTCCGCTTTGTTACACTGCTACTCGATTTATTACGCGGCAACACTTTCCTCTTACTGCATTTTAAAAGTCACTCTAGCAAAACCATGAAGGTTAGTTGAATAGTGGCGGTGTTGGTTTTCAACCAACCAACCAACCTGCAATCCGTAATAGTGTTACTGAAGTTCGTAATGTCTAATGATTATGGTAAACTTTTGGATTTTACAAAATTATATTTATTTTCTTTTAGTGGTAATGTTCAAACGTTTGGCCATTATCGCACTTGATGGAAATTGACAATGCAGCACGCTTGTATTCTCCCATGAAAAAAAAGTGTAAACAGCATTACTGCTTCTTCAATTTCTTTCAATCTTCATACTCACATTTTGAAAATGGTTCATGGTGTTTATTTTCCACGTACACGTCAGCTTGAATAAAACCCTTTTTGGAAAATAATTAAAAGCGACAAACGAAGCTTCAGTTGCACACGGCCTTGTTTGGTCCTACGAAGCGTAGGCTTCACAGGGAGGAAGAACTTGTTCACACGTGAGACAATTCTCACAGTTCCTTCCTTTGCAGCACTCGCAACGAGCCGTGAATCAGATTTAATTTAGTCATTAAGGAACTTTCGTTCGTTCAGTGAATTGTTTTAAACATTTTTTGCCTTTTTCAAGCTGAAGTACAGTGCTAGGACATGATAATTTGTAATGCTCAAAATTTCTAAAAATTTGGTGTGATTCAGCGTATAACTTATTAAAATTAATAGGATTAGTTATGTTTTAGTCTATTTTAAATTTCTTAATCTATTTATACACACTGTATCTGTATCTTTCATCCAACTCTCCTGTCGCAGGTCTGATAGAAGATTTTTTTAAATAAGCCGCACATTTGGGTTGTTCCATCTGTATTGTTTTTTTTTCTCTTCTTAGTGTTTTGTGTGTAAACAAATAAACAAAACATATTTGACTCAAGTGATTAGTGATAGGGACATGCCTGCTGCTGATGGTTCCAGGCTTTTGCCTATATATTTAAAAGTCGTTGTGAAAACATAAATTCAACCTAGCCTTTGCCCAACCATGTTGGATTCGGCAGTCTAACCAGATGCATCTGAGAGCGGAGCGACTGTCTATTTAACCTCCACAACCCCATTACTGGATAATACGATACCCCTTGACAAGACTGGTGTCAGATTTTCTAGAATAGTTGAAAAACTTGTTAAAATAAATAAGAGACAAAATAATAAAAGCTTCAGTGAGACGAGGCCTTGTGCCCTGACGTGCCGGGCAATAAGGACGTGACCACACGTGAGTCCATTCTCACATTTCCATTCAAACCTAGCGGAGAGTCGTAAATTCTAAGCAAGCGTACTCCATCATCGACCACACCATCGTTTTCCATCAGGTGAGATTGTGGTCAAACAGAGGCTATCGATGTACTTTTGAAGCTGGGAGGCCACATTTAGGTATACTGATCCATAGCGTAGCGTTGAGCGTCGTTCGTTTTAAACCGACTGCGTCATCGCGTCAACAGAGGGCGTTTTCTGGTTTTGCCGCTTAAAATTTACGCTAAGATAGCGTATTTGCGCGATGATCGCTTTGTTAGAGCGACGCCGACGAATAAGATTTATAGTTCGCTACATAATATGTATAAAACAAAGTCGCTTTCGCTGTCTGTCTGTCCCTATGTATGCTAAGATCTTTAAAACTCCGCAACGTATTTTGATGCGGGTTTTTTAATAGATAGAGTGGTTCTCGAGAAAGCTTTTAGTATATAAGTCGCTAGTCAGACATAAAATAAAAACCTTATAAAATAAATATATAAGTCGAAATAACGAAAGCTTCAGTGAGTCGATGCCCTGTTCGGGCTGACGCGTCGGGCAGGAAGGACGCGTTCACACGTGAGTCCATTCTCACACTTCCGTCGCTCGCGAATCTGATTTAATATTGTTGCAGTTTCAGCGAGTTTCAAGGTGTAACTCAATGGTTTAATTTGTTTCAGGAAACGGCAGCTTTTTGTTGAGCTTCTGGTAATTTTCGACTGTTTTACAGCATTGTTTTTGCTGTTATTTGTTCAGTTTTGTTATCCCAGATGTTTGAAAAGTCGTCGTAATTGAAGGGTTAGAGGTTACATTTAATTTTATGACTGCAGGTTACATTTGAAAAAAATAAGTTATAATACAATCTTTTCAAATGAGTTTCAGGAAAAAAAAATAGTTTATTTTTCTTATCAATTCATTTTTTTATGAATTAGTCCAGAAATAAATAATATTATTTTCATTTGAATTTAGTTTCTTCAAAACAAATTAGACTTAGTCACAGGAGAAATAAGGAAGCAATTACATTTTCATCTCATTGAGCATAGTTAAGGCGATGCACTCAAGGATAATCCTATTTTCCGCATGAGCACATCAACTCATTAGATACATTTAATTATTGATCGTTCCCATTGGACACCTTCTGGAGGGTTACAGGAAGTACATCAAAGTTATAGGCTCACCATCTATAGACAGAGAAGCGATAGCAACACAGGATAATAATAAAACATACAATATTGAACACTACGTGTGTACGGATAATTTGATGGCAAAATAAAATGGTAAGCTTTTAATACGCTGTGCACGTTTAGTAGCCAAATAAACTGAAAAAAAACACATGTCTTTTTAAACTTGAGGGTCAACTATACCCTTTTTAAAGCAACGTTCGTAAAGCTATCGCAATCAATATCACCTCTAATTTCCCTATCGCGACAGATATGCGAATGCGAAAATCTTTTGTTTTACTATTGATAGGCACGCGTTTGAACACTATCTCACCTGATGGTAAGGGATGATGTGGTCCAAGATGGAGCACGTTCGCCTAGAAGTAACCGATACACTCTTGACTTAAAGACTCCCAGTTTGCAGCTACCAGGAAACACAGACTCCGGTAGGGAATTCCATAAATTCCACTCATAGCTTTACGCATTATGTATGTGAGTGTGTATCTTGTTTGAAAAGGGTGGTGTGACATACAGATGAACCAAAAACAAACTTCAAAACAAATAACTACAACGGAAAAAGATAAAATATCAAGTTATCCACCGGTAAAAGCCTGTAAACCCACAGGTCTGCAATGCAATCTACGGAAGGTAAAAAACGTAAAAGGCAGACGTTCCGCCATTCAATTTTATTTCAAAGCGGTGACTTCAAACCACTTTAGTATTGCTTTAGAAATATCCAATGTTACTTTACTGTGAGAACTTGGACAATCTCACTTAATGGGAAGAGTTTTTTTGAAAGATTCTTAACTATGCATAGACCTAAAGTTACCTATTCAGGTTATTCTTTTAACTTAGATAAATCAAGAAATGTGTTAGTCAATCTGCCTAGCCTTTTCCCAATTATATTAGGGCCGACTTTCAGTGTAATCAAAATAATGCAGTTAAGGGACAGCCCCTTAAATGCATCATTATTAAGCACCAATAGGGGGGGGGGGGTCTTTACTATGCTTATTTTTGATGACATGGGGGACGGGAGGTTTAAAAGGTGATTTGGAAATCTAAGTAGATTTTAATTTGACATAATTATGGCTAGTTATTTAGTTTTTACTCTAAAGCGATGTTTAGTAAGAAATAACATAACTGGGAAATAGGTCTCGCGCGAGTAAAAACTATACCATTGCTTACGTAAGCATAGGAGGGAGGGGCTTTGATTACTATCGTTGACAAGGGGTGGGGGGGGGGGGTTAAAATTACAAAAAGTCTGCTTATGAATTCTATATTTGAATGGCCACTAAGTACCATTTTTTCTACATTACATCAAAATCCAATACTGCGTAACGCCCTATAGTCAGATCGTCTTGTGTTGAGTTAGTAATTGTTACTACGTAATCAATCAATTTTCCACAAGAATTTGACGATTAGTCATGATTTTGTAGGTAAATGAAGCCCAAAAAGCTTTCAAAAGTACAGATTTTCTACAATAAAACAACAGCAGCTAACACAATCACACCAAATGAACACTTTCGTCTTCGATTGTGCTCATTTCCCTTTATTCAGCTCACGTTGTAACAGAGTACAGTTAAGGTCAACTACTCCCCCGGGATTCGATGCCCGCCTAACGAACTCTTAGCGGTAAGGCCGGAGCTACACTTGTCGACTCTCAGGGTCGGACTCTTGAGCGTCACCTCGAGAGACAAGCCCTCATTACGAAGGTAGTGTTGCCAAAAACTGTTTTTTTTTTTGGAGGCGTGAAAGTGAGGTTTAAGTTTTTTTTTAGGGGAAAAATGTCTTCTGTCTATAGAGGTGGAAGTTAGTATAAGAGTTAGTTTTTAGTCACCACAGTATCTACGTATTTTCCAGTAACGTAAGGTGGTTGCAAGTCCGAGTGGTGTCCGCGGACTGGAAGAAGAAGTGTGGGTCGTCCGGCAGGGAGATGAGCTGACGACATTGTTGCCATCGCAGGTGGAACCTGGATGAAGCTGGCGCAAGAACTTGGGGATTGGAACAAGAAAAAAAAACTTGAGAGGTGTCAAGGGACACCCGGATGGAACGAAGTTCCTACGCCGCATGGCTTACAACTATAGCAAAAAGTGTCGTTACAACTTTTGGTCTTAATGTGTCGTTACAACTTTTGGTCTTAATTTTTTCCGTCTAGCCCCCTTTCTCAACGCGCGAATTGTAATAAAACTAGAAACATAACTGTGTGTGTGTGTGGGAAATAAACGTCTTTTCTTTCTTTCTTTCTTTCTTTGTTTTACGACTTTATCCTTTTCCCAAAGATGGTATCGTATCGTTGGCAACTAATGACCCACTGTTTCTCATCTCAATCAGTCCCTATTGAGATGAGAAATTCTATTCCATTCCATTCCACTCCACTCCACTCCACTCCACTCCACTCCACTTCATTCCATTCCATTCCATTCCATTCCACTCCATTTCATTCCACTCCATTCCATTCCACTCCATTTCATTCCACTCCATTCCATTCCACTCCATTCCATTCCATGCCATTCCACTCCATTCCATTCCATTCCATTCCATTCCATTCCATTCCATTCCATTCCATTCCATTCCATTCCATTCCATTCGCACAGCTTACAATAGCTTACTATAGCAAAAAGTGTCGTGACAACTTTTCGTGAGAATTTTTTCCGTCTAGCCCCCTTTCACAACGCGCGATAAGGAACTTCGTTCCAAAAGAGAGGCCTATGCTCAACAGTGGGCGAAGTCGGGCTGCGGATGACGATGATGATGTGATAAAACCGTTATTAGGGCCCTATTACTAAGCCTCCGCTGTCCGTCTGTCTGTTAGCGGGTTGTATCTCAAGAACCGTAAGAGGAAGACAGTTGAAATTTACACCGAGTGTGTATTTCTATTACCGCTTTAACAACAAACCTTGTCTGTGTTTCCTGATAGCTACAACCTGGGAGCCTTTAAGTCTAGAGTGAATAGCTTACTTCTAGGAAAGCGTGCTCCATCTTCGACCTCATCATCGCTTACCATCAGGTGAGATAGCGGTCAAACGCGTGGCTACGAATAGTAGAAAAAACAGTAAATTTTTTAATTAAATTTAAATTAAAGAAATGTTTTTTTTGAGGTTCGCAGAACGGAACTTTGGTGTGAGAGACCAACTCGCACTTTGCCGGTTATCCTAAAAGCTCTGGAATATACCATTTAGTTTCCCACTCATTATTCAAATGTTACGTTAGTCTTCTATTATCGATTTGTGATATATTTCCAAACATTCGACGTTACTATTAACAGAGAGTGTATTTCAGTTCTCAGAGGACGGGTTAATAAACTATTCGTGAGCTTTCCAGCCTAACATAGTAACAACTTACATAATTGATTGACGTTAGACCTAGCTTACTAAAGTTTGCAAACAAAGTATTTTGGTACTTTTTTGTTACACTTTGTAAAGATCATTAAATGGTAAATACTACATTAACTTTTTATAATTTCTAAATGTAGCTGCAGTAATAAATGTAGGTATATTTATTTTAAAACTTAATGCATACAAAGAGACGTATATAAACTACTCCTTCAGACAGGAACTTTTTTTTTACTGTTGACAGGCACGCCTGTCTGGAAGTAACCTATTCACTTAAAGACTCCCAGGTTGTAGATATCAGGAAACCAGACTCCGGCAGGGAATTCCACTCCTTAGCTGTACGCACTATGAATGTAAACGAATTTCAGGATTACAGACAACGGAGGTAAGATAACCGTGTAAAATAATCCTTTCTTCATTCTTCTGTAAGAAAACAGAAAGAATATTCTTTGTTTTTTCATTTTCTTATTCATAATGCGTACAGCTAAGGAGTGGAATTCCCTGCCGGAGTCTGTGTTTCCCGATAGCTACAACCTCTTCACATTACAGTCACTTCTCTACAGTCTTTAAGTCAAGAGTGAATAGGTCACTTCTAGGCGCGCGAGCTCCATCTTCGACCACATCATCGCTTACTAACAGGTACAAAAAAAAAGTTCCTCTCTGAAGGAGTAGTTTATATACGTCTCTTTGTTCGCATTAAGTTTTAAAAAAAGTAATTCCACACAACTATCACACAACGCCATCTAGTCCCAAGCTAAGCAGAGCTTGTGTTATGGGTACTAGACAACTGATAAACATACTTATATATTTCTAAATACATACATATTATAGATAAACTACACCCAGACACAGAACAAATGATCATGCATGCATGAGCATGTGGGAATTGTTTTTATCTAATGTTAAAAAAAGTAATTGTTTTTATCTAATGTTGATGAATCCCTTAAGTCCATAGCTCTATTTTTATGAGAAACAACAATTCAAACTTTAACTAAGCAGATTGAAGTTGAAATATAACAAAAGGCAGTACTCAAACACCTTCAGAATTAACACGAACAAGGTTTTACTTTAGTAACCTTTACTAAATAGCATATTTTACGTTCACCGCCAGTGTAACCCCAGCTTAACTAAAGCGGGAACCGATCGCGTGATGTGCGTATATATCGTCAGTTAATTTGGGGAGCTGATGGTGGCCGTAATTTTCGGAAAGGGATGGGTGCGCCTCCAGAGTGCAGCCATGTGAAATGTTTGAATGTATGAGTTTTATGGGATACTGTGTTATTTCGGGTTGATTATCTTGTGTAATATGTTGGGGAGCTTATGAGGTTAGTGTAATGTATTGCTTGATTTTATGGGGAATATTAGTAATCAACACAAATGATATTGTTTGCTTCTTGTAAAAAGCTAGAGGTTTATTTGTACAATAGCATCATACGCTGAAAGAGATTTCTTCTGAAAAGAATAAAAGAAAATTAACTCTTTATTTGCGTGAAGCACGACGCATACGAAGACCCAGACCTACCATCAAAAAACCGGCCAAGTGCGAGTCGGACTCGCACACGAAGGGTTCTGTACCTCAAACCTTAATTTTTATTTATTGTTGTTTGTTGTTACAGCGGCAATAGAAATACACAATCTGTGAAAATTTCACCTTTCTACCTATTACGGTTCCTGAGATACATCCCACTGACAGACAGACGGTCGGACGGACGAACGGACGGACGGGAGAGGAGGCTTAGTAAGAGGGTTCCGTTGGTTACCCTTTCGGTACGGAACCCTAAAAAGAAACAAAATTAGTGACTTTAAAAAGGTTGAGAAAATAAACGTCACATTCGCTCAAAATAGCAATTGCTCATCATATATTGATGGGGATCGTTATCTACAGCTGCGTTCTCTTGCTTTTTAAAAATGTTATGATTATGATTGTCTCTGATTTCCAGCAGGCTGGACTGTCCGTACTTGAATCGCTGTTCCGCCATTTCCCATGGAATGGTGCAGCCGCGGTGAAGTGTCGGGCAGTTCTGCCGCTGTGTATGTCGTGTTGGTATGTTTGTTGTTGTTAAAGATAAAGATAAAGATCATTTATTTCTGAGCATATGGTACATTAAGGTCTTATTCATTATCCAGTTTCACATACACTACCGTTGCCGGTGTAGAAATATTAAATTAAGTGACATGCCAAAAAATAGCTCAATTCGAGACCACAACAATTTAAGTACACTTGTTTATCATGAAAAAAAAAAAGTATCAGAAATTTTGTCTCCATTAATGTAATAAATCAGTTTTTAAGAAAATAGGTGATTTTTCTACAATGTCATGTTTTATATGCGCAATTATTTATATTTATTATTTATGAACGAAATGTCAAAATTTACTAATTATATAATGTCAAATGCTAAAAAAAAAAAATACAACAATACTACTACTATAAATAAAATAATAACAAGTCAATAGGCAAGTACATACACACATAAAGTATATTATTTAAATTGTAATGTCAAAATTTGTAATTAAAAAAATCATTAACTGAATAAAAGCAGTTTTCTAAAAGCCAGGTAAATATTGTATTCCTGAATTTATTGGTAGGCAACACTCTGATGCGTGAGGGTAAATTGTTGAAGATTTTGACTGCCATGCAATTGGAATTCCTGCTATACAAATGTAGTCTCTGGCTAGGTGCAAGTAATTTATTTGGACTTCTGCTTTTCACTCTTTGAGAAATGTGTTCATGCAATGGGAACATGTGCGGATATCTTTTAACAAACATACAAATTTCAAAAATATATAGGCAAGGAAGTGGAAGAATTTTTAGTTCTTTAAATAATGGCTTACAATGCTCTAAATATTCTGCTCCGTATACAGCTCTGACACACTTTTTTTGTGCAATGAATGCTTTGTTCGCATCTACTGAATTTCCCCATATCACGAGGCCGTAACGAAGCACTGATGCCACATAGCCATGATAAGCATGGAGGGCTGTTTCTTTACTGGCTATTCGTCTCAGTTTTCGTAAAGCAAACACAAACTTGTCAAGTCGAGTGCAGACTTTTTTCACGTGTTCTTTCCAATTTAATTTTTCATCAATAATTATTCCCAAGAATAAGGTTGAAGGCACGGGTTCCAAAATTAAATTATCGTAGTGTATTTGAGGTGGTTTTACCGAAGATTTGTGTGTTTGAAATTGTACTAACTTTGTTTTTTCAATATTTACACGTAAGTTATTAGATTCCAGCCATTTTATTGCTTGTAGAATTTCATTGTTAGTGTCAGTTTTTAGGTCATTTCTATTTGAAGATTTTATTGTCAAAGTAGTGTCATCAGCAAATAGTGTACAATTATGTTTGAGGCTCTTGCAAAAGTCATTTATGTATATTATAAATAATGGAGGCCCTAGTACGCTTCCCTGAGGAACGCCACAACTATTTATTTTCAACTCTGAACTGTATATTTTTTTTCTGTTATGGTCAATTTTTGATACCATTGTCCTTTGCTGGCGACTCGATAGATAACTTTTAAGCCAGTCATGCGCCTTGCCTCTTATGCCGTATTTCTCCATTTTGCAAAGTAGTCGTTTATGTGGGACAAAGTCAAATGCTTTGCTCATATCTAGAAATACTGATAATACAGACATTTTATTATTGAGGGCTTCAGATATCAGTTTGACCAGAGTAAAACAAGCAAGTGAAGTTGAACTATTCTTTCTAAATCCAAATTGGTTCTCAGTAAGTATGCTGTTTTTGTTTAAAAAGTTTATTATTTTCCCGTACATTGCTTTTTCAAAAATCTTTGAAAGGATAGGGATCAATGTAATGGGTCTATAATTGGACATATCCGAACGGTTACCTTTTTTGTATAGCGGTTTCACTATAGATTGTTTTAATCTAGTAGGAAATGTTCCTGTCTCAAATGACAGATTGATAATATAACTAAGATGTGCTGCTATGCATTTGCCACTTAATTTTATTATTTTTGTGGTTATTTCATCATATCCAGTAGCATTAGTATCGTTTAAGGAGTTGATAATTTTTATTATGTCTTGTTCATTTACTGGAGTCAAAAACATACTGTTAGTGTTATTGGTAATGTCAATGTTACTTACGTTATTACTATTGCTAAGGTTAGTTTTATTGGTCATCTCTATAAAATAGTTATAAATTGATTACATATATCATTGGGATCATTAATTAGGTTATCATTTATTATCAATTCTTTGATTTCATTTTTATAATTATCATCATTATTTATATTATTTTTTATAATAGACCAAGTCGCTTTACATTTATTTTTGGAATTATGTAAATGTTTTTGATTATTTATTAATTGTGAATGTGATATACATGTTCTTAAAATTCTTGAATAGGTGTTGTGCTGTGTAATTCGCTATAGGTAAAATTATCTCAATCTACTAACATAGGATAAGTTTTTTACTAACAAATGAGTCAAAGTTACTTGATAAAATGAAATAAATTGAAAATTGAATTGAAATTGAAAACGTTACATTCATCAAAATTCAATAAAAATCTAAAATTTAAAAGCATTTTATTTCATATAAATCATTTACAGGCACTTTTGAAACGTCAAGGTCGGTCAGTCAAAAACATGGAAGCTATTTGCACGTTCCAAAGCGTAGATTTCTATGGAGCAGAACGTGCAAGAAACTCCACGGAGCCTATTCCAAATTACCATCGTTAAACTCATATTTGTCTAACTACTATATCAAAGCCCAATCATCAACGATTACAAATCCAGACAAAATGAATAAGCCTGCAATGCAACCTGTATTGGGTTAATCACGAAATCAAAGCGAAATGTTAAACCTCATAATCTTCATAGCCGAACAACAATTAATAACCATTAATAACAGGTTTATCGATAACAACCACACTATTCGGATCTATCGTTGGTAGGGCTAGCAGCTCCTAAAACGAGGCCGGAAAGTCCAGAGTCCAGAGGGCCAATAACTCACGCAAAAGCGTGCGTGAGTGCATGAAAAAAATATTTATCATCTATACAGTTTATCTCAAAATATACAAAAATATAATACTATCGGTGACAATAGAATCAAAATTACTCGAAAAACGAAGGAGATATAACTATTTTAAACAAATATATCTGTCCCTCTCGCGAAAACGCTGTTTTCTATGGCAGCTGTATAGGCGTTATAGACGATGAAGTCAAATTTTACATCGGACTTCTCTTTCTAATTGTAATCTTTAAAGCTTTATAACTTCATCGCTGATGAAGGTATTTAAAAAATAATTTCATGATTGTTTACTAGAGCTAATTAATACTTCATTTTGCAAATAAAAAAATCGTATGCATATTCCCTATTGTATAAAAGAAATGCCTATCTGGTTCAGAGCACATTCGGCCTCCAGATCTCCTACGAGCAACACCAAGATATACAAGCATACAGATCTCAAGCAAGCTGAAGTGGCAATGGGCCGGCCATATTAGCCGTAGAACCGATGACCGTTGAAGACGAGTTCTTGAGTGGACACCGCGAATCGCCAAACGAAAGGTGGGGTGGGACGTCCTCAGGCTAGGTGGAGCGACGATCTTCGCAGGGTGGCTGGTAGCGGCTGGATGAGAGTTGCCGAAGATCGAGCCAAATGGAGTGCACTTGGAGAGGCCTATGTCCAGCAGTGGACTGTTAGAGGCTGATGGTGAGATCTCAAGCAGTATTTTCATTTTGAGATTCCTGCGACACCCTGCATAGTCATCATCAACAATACAGTCCACTTCAGCCTGGTCTACTAATTTTAAGCACCGTTCGCAATCGCATAAAAAAAAGTTGTCTATTATCAGACAACAATGATGCATAGCAGTCGCAATCTGTCAAAAAAGCAGGGATAGTATAATCCAGTGCCTGCTGGAGCTGCGGACTTTGTTCGAAAGAGGCACCGGAGCCCTGGAACGCAAAGGGCACTAGGATAAACACGGACGGGTTTTAGTTAGTAAGAGTCTGACACTCCCTCCTGCTTCACCCAAAGCGGAAGGGGTCATCTGATGATACCTATCTCATTTAAAAAAAAAAATAGCGATAGTATAATGTGTTTTCGACAGATTGCAACTTAGAGAAGAAAGCGAATGTTGTTTAAAAATTTGTAGAACTAGCCCTAGTAATAGTTCGTTTATAGTTTGGACTTTTGGGTCTGTAAAAAATCTTTTAAATAATCCGGACTTCGTATCTTTCTTTGAAAAGTTTTTACTCTTAAACTTATAATAAAATAACAAAATAGAATAAATCAATATTTTTAGGGTTCCCAACGTTCGTAAAAAAAACCCTGCATAACTGCACCTATCTAGCAATGAAAGATTTATTTCGGAGATAACCGCCTACATCCAAATTTTACCTCTTTCTTCAAAATCTCAGTCAAGCTTTCTTCTTGATTCTCAGTGAAAATGAAACGGACTGGTAAAATATATAAAAAGCCTAACAAAGCCGTCTTATTTGGAAGGGCACGCATCTAAATGCTTCACCATGTCCGTCTTTATCCGAACAACTGGCAACCCTAATCGGATCTATCGTATGTATCGACACAAAACACTCGATGGCGACCACAGCCGCGTCGCTCCTCGCTCCCGTAATCGGAATCGGTACTCGCTTAACTCGAATATCGATTTGGCGAATGAATGTCGCTTTAATTGATCTCGTTAAGTGCACTTTAATTCGAATGATGAGGTTCGCGATTTTGCGAATTAATCGATTTTAAGTTTGATGGTGTCATGATTGGGAAGTTCTTTTTAAATTCAATTTGTAGTGGCTTGAATTGCAAGAGCAGTCGCGTCAAGTAGTGAATCTGATAACACAAGTTTTTTTAAGGCGCAGATACGGCTCAGTAGCTGATTTTAAAATGAGCATAACGTCTAAACGGCTAGCCGTAATTTTTTGAAAAAAAAAATATATGTACACATATGTCACCTAAGACTATTTTCTTAATAATTTGGTACATAAATATTTTGAGTTATATTCGTTCAAAATAGTGTAATTAACTTGTAAAGTTACTTCTAACACAGACATAAAAACGAACATCGGACCAAAACCGCGGACCATATTTTAATGGAATTTGCACTATCTCAAATACAATTTAACTTCTACATTTTGATATAAGAACGTACAAAAAAAAACTACTGAATTTTGGCTCACGCGGGTGTGAAACGATCGCGTATTTTGTTCCTCCAAGGTTGCTGGCGTATGTCGTCTCCTTAATGTAACAAGTTATGAGCTAAGTCTAGACCTGAAGCTGGCAATACCTGGATTTTACATCATAGATCGACCGCCTGTCTCATCATCTGCCTAGCCTTTTCCCAACTATATTGGGATCGGCTTCCAGTCAAACCGGATTTAGCTGAATACCAGTATTTTACGCCTACCAGACCTCTACAACCCATTAACACGGTACTTCATGGCAAGCTGACTGCCAAAGATCTACAAATGACAGCCAGGACCAAAGGCTTAACGTGCTTTCCAAGGCACGGAGGAAACTCGGTATGTTAAGATGGTCACCCATCTACAGACCAACCTTAGCAAGCGTTGCTTAACCTTGAAGATCGACCCGTACTGCTGTTATTATCTAGCCACGAGCTCCTCCTACAGATCGACTGCCTGTCTAAATACGAGTAAATACTGGGCACAACATCCTTGGCTAGGCTAGTAAACACACTATCAGACTTCAGACTACCAGTATCGAGTGTTCAAGGGCCTCAAAGAATAACAGAACCAGCAGTTCTTAGGGAATTTATGCGTTTTTATTTAGAGAGAAAAATAATATTGTATCCTAAAATTGCAGGCCATCAAGATCCCTTCCCATCTTAATAGCTCCTTGCAATATCACCCGACTCTCAGGACTTCGCGGTATTCTGCGACAGTATAGCAACCACGTTAGACGTATTGCTCTTAGTTAATAGTCGGGATAACGTGCGAATAATCGTGTATCCGCAGGCCGGTCGGAACAAAGCTGTGCCTACTATGTACATAAGCCGCCGCAATGGCAACCGCGCGTTATGTGCGTAAAGCATGAAGAGCGTTTTTGAGCGCAATTGAGCTAAAATTGGGATTTGTAGGATCTTGATGATGTTATTTACATTTGTGTCGAACAGTGGTTTTAATAATAAATAATTGACCAAAATTTAGTACTATTATAAATGCGAAAGTAACTCTGTCTGTCACGCTTTCAACTTTTGAACCGATTTAAATGAAATTTAGTACACAGATAGTCAGAGCCTGAGAAAAGACATAGGCTACTTTTTATCCCGGGAGTATGTTTCCTAGGGACCACGCGGGCGAAGCCGCTGGCAGAAGCTAGTAATCCATATTTAAAAATAACATTCGCAAATCACAACTTAAAAATACACAAAAATAAAATTGAAATTAAAATAAAACGACGAATTGACAAAACAGGATTTCCCCTGTGAGAAGGTAATTTCCATCTACCCTCAGTTTCAAAGACACGCCACGTTTTTAACGATTTGAAAAGGAATCGAAAACGTGCTAAAAGTAAGTTATCAGTGCTGCTAGGCTTAAAAAGATTTAAATTCAGAATAACTAAAACACTTGCACACTTTTTGTGTTTTGTGCGTGGCTTTTGAGGAAATAAACGACTTTCTTTCTTTCTTTCTACTTCAAAATCTTTCCATGATTTGTGAAGAATTTCATGGATTAGCTTTCAGCTTACATGAAAATGTTAATTTGAATTTTGAATGTTCTAGATCAACAAATGGTTTTGGAAGGCTGCTTGAAATATCACCTGACTCCCAAAATCTCACGGTATTTTGCCCTACGTTGGCCATGCTCTTCTATACTCTAGTTGACCAGCGCAACTTCCTCTGAATCATATTTTTCATTAATGATCCGCACCTATTCCCATCCACCCATCTAATCCTATAGGCTCGATAAATGGGCTATCCAAAAAAATTTTTTTTGCCAATTAAAACCAGGAGTTCTTGTGATTAACCATTCAACCAAACAAACGAAAACCTCTGTACTTCTTGCCTACATATGCCCATAAGTCGCCGGAATGAAAGCCGTGCATTATGTGCGTAAAGCATAAAGCGAGTTTGTGAGCGCAATTTTATTGTGCTAAAATTGAGGGATTTATTTGAGCTTAATTAATGGTGTTAATTTGATTTGACTGTTCTAGATTAAATAAAGAACACTGAATATTTTCGGAAGCCTACTTCAAATATATAGCAGCGTATAGCATACAGCGAGTTTGTTTTGCTAAAATTGAGGGATTTATATATACGAGCTTATTGGTGTTAATTTGTACTTTGACTGTTCTTAATTTTCTCAGCATAGCTAATAAACTCCGGCCTCATCTCGTTTAAAATGAACAAAAAACGATTGACGTGTCAATGTGTTATGTTTTACCTATTTACAAATAAATTAAAAGTAAAAAAAAAGTTAAAGCTGGCGAAGAACTTATTTATTTTTAATTTGTCTGAATATTGACTGATTGACTAATAGACTACGAGTGGGGAAAACCACTAAATGAGGACATAGGAAGATTATTGTTTTCAGTAGTTTTAAAGGTAGTGTAGAAATTGCAATGTAACAAAATTGGGTAGTGTACAGTGTACTTTATTTATTTATTCATTAACAAATTTACATTTGTGTCGAACATTGGTTTTAATAATAAATAATTGACCAAAACTTACTAATTTTATAAATGCGAAAGTAACTCTGTCTGTCTATCACACTTTCACGCCAAAACTTCTGAACCAATTTAAATGATATTTAGTATACAGATAGTCAGAGCCTGGGAAAGGACATAGGCTACTTTTTATCCCGGGAGTATGTTCCCAAGCGACCACGCGGGCGAAGCCGCTGGCAGAAGCTAGTAATCCATATTTAAAAATAACATTCGCACATCACAACTTAAAAATACACAAAAATGAAATAGAAATTAAAATAAAACGGCTAATTGACATAACAAGATTTCCCTACAAACTCTCTGCGAAAAGGTAATTTCCATCTACCCTCACTTTCAAAGGCACGCCACGTTTTGAACGATTTGAAAAGGAATCGAAAACGTGCTAAAGGTAAGTTATCAGTGCTGCTAGGCTTAAAAAGATTCAGAATAACTAAAACACCTCTAAATCTTTCCATGATTTGTGAAGAATATCATGGATTAGCTTTGAGCTTACACGAAAAACTATTATTTTGTTCCCAAAAACCCCAAATTATACAATATATAACTATATTATTTCATTTTTCTGCCTTAATTTAAATAACCATCACACATCTGAATCCACACCAACTAACTTTCCTATATTATTTTTAACTTCGCAGCCAAAACTTTCTCTACCACATTTCCAAAGACAATACCCACCTTCGCCGCGCAAACTCCTGAAATTAAAGCACAGACGCTCTTAATATGGCAACACCCCCACGCAATATCTCGGACTCCTCTACGTGACACGAATCCCGATACACACCGTAAATTGTTTATGAAACCGATACAGTAAATTGCTTTCGTTTGCTAGCAGATGTACGGAGATAAATCTATATTCTCAAAGGTCAAAAACTACCTAGATATTCTAGACTTTGATATTTATTGAAGAACGACAGACTGTAGACTATTTTCGTGTCTTTTATCGCAGAGATTGAATAAATGAATGATTTATAGGTAGAGAAATAGTGCGAAAGATTATGTCTGATTTATAGAAACATGCGAATGGAGTGGCGAGGCGAATGTGTGATAGGTAGATTGCCGTTTGCATGCCATTTAGTCAGATGACGCCAATTTTTCTGCCTGACAGCCGAAGGGGTAGGACAGTCGGTCAATTCGCAAATATCTCACTGCGAGAACTTGTACGGTGTGAGCTTGAAGTGAAATGTCATTCCAACTTGATTGCATGGATTGACAGCTCTCTTCACGTTCACAGTGAGATTTTTACAGTATAGGTACTAATACTAATCCCAACACGAAAATTATTTCACTGATACAGTTTCGCTGAGTGCCATAGACCATAAGTTAGTATACCACTTTTTACAAGGTAAGCTATAGAAGCAAAAGCTGCAGATACAAATAATTTTGGAAACCAACCCTAAGGGTGCCTGTCCATTAAAGTGAAGCGAGGAAGCGGAGCGAAGAAACGGGGAAATATTAACCAATCATGTCAGTCAAAACTGTCCGTGACTCACGTGGTGTGGAGATTTAATGCAATTCCATTGGTTAAGATTTCTCCGTTTCTCCGCTCCGCTGACTCGCTCCGCTATAATAGAATGGCACGCTTAACGACAATAATATTGCACAATCCGTGATATTATTTATTTCTTTGAATTGTTTCTTTTTTTACTCGTGACGTTTATCCTGTATCACTTCAACATGAATGATGTAAACATAACTTTGTAACAATTTATTATTTTTAAAAGGGTGTCCGGGGAGTTTCTTCCTCGTTCTTCTCCATAGATATCTACGCTTTCGAACGTGCCAATAACTTTATCTTATGACCAACCGACCTTGACAATTCAAAACTGCTTGTAAATGGTCTGATTCAAATTAATGCTTTGAGCTTTTTGGAGTTTTTGAGTTATGCAATAAATATTACACCATACCTGCTTTAAACCCTATATTTCTACTCAATGTCATACATTTGTGCCCCGGTCAGTAGTTATACCATTCATGAAGACTATACAAAATGCTCTGCGAACGTCAGAACAGTCGTTTACGACGGTACATTTACTCGAACGTTTCGGCGAATGACGAATCGCGAGCTCGATGTACGAGCCCCGTATCACAGTATATCACTACGGAGGATTCCTTGTCCGTTAATCTGTCACAGTGACATTTCAAAGCGAGCGAAAACACTCGGTGACACTCGTTGCAATAGGTTAGTGGAACTAGATCTAAGAGCTGTGGTGATGTTCGATTAACGACGGTAGTGTATAAAATAAAAATACTCCTTTTAGGGTTCCGTACCCAAAGGGTAACCAACGGAACCCTATTACTAAGCCTCCGCTGTCCGTTCGTCTGTCAGCGGGCTGTATTTGCAGGGTGTATTTGATTTGATTTGTATCTCAAGAACCATAACAGGTAGACAGTTGAAATTTCACAGACAAATATGTAAATGCCTCTGGTATTGTTAGGTACCAATTTGATTTACTTTAAATCTTTTATTTATGTACTTAGTAAAAAAATGCACACTTTAGTTCACCTATGTCAGAAACCAAAACTGATTTGTTTTCACTATCAAGTTATTGCAAAATATACATTTTATTCAAAGCCAGGAAAAGGCAAAAACCATGAAAATCCCCACTATTCACGCGAAATCGGATGTTTTATTGTGAATAATCTGTGTGACGGGTTTTATCCGACCCCTGTATGCTAATTTATTGGGGATCATCTATTTTATTGCGTCCGCCATGGCCAATCGAAAGCTATTTGGATTTGTTTATCTTTTATAACTAAGTGAGTTTCAAACACTATCGGAAATTCGGAACAGTTTCGAACAAAAGGTTTCTTGCAGCAAAACAAAACGTACCATCACGATTGTATTTTCGTGAGGTCAGGTAGAGATGTAAATAATAGAACACCGTCATTTTTATCAGATTTTTGGTAAGTTTGATGGAAACCGGACTGAGTTTCAAATGGAGTTTTGTATTTCGGTACGAAAATACTATTCCTGTATGATGTCAACTACAGCTCATAAAAACGGAGCTAGCTCCCAGACCCAGTTCAAACATTTCAATACGTCAACATCTTTTTGACAACTGACATCGTGGCACTTTTGATGTAACTTTGGCTCAGCACGAACTATGTAGGTACGATACTGAATATTTAGAAATACAGCTTTAAAACTACTACAAAATCATTTATACCATCTTCAACCACGTTCTTACGACATTCTTATGTCTTAATCTAAATCCTTAAATAAATTTTCACAGTTATTTAGGCTAAACACTGTGCTGTATCTAAGAACTCTTAACCCCAAAGCAAGAAACTGCTTACAAACGTGAGAATACAAAAAATGCGTAAGTAAGCAGAAAACGCGAGCGATCTCTCAGATAAAGAGAAACGTATACGAGTACATTACTCTGTAACATCACACGTCCTCCAGTCCATTACCCAGTAAATTAGCCATGAACATCAGCCTTCCGTCAACGCACATCCGATAAGAATGTGAATATTATATCGTGAGCCTACTTTTGGTAAACATCTTAGTTGATGCGTTAGGCTTTTGTTATTTACGTGGCGACAAAGAAGCATATTTCTGTTGAAGATTGAAGAGAACCTAAGATGTGGACCGCTTCCACCTTACACAAGGTATATCAATATGCAATTATAAAGCCTAGGCTGGTATACCATGCAGGCCTGAGGGCACTACTGTCATCATCTGCCTAGCCTTTTCCCAACTATATTGGGATCGGGTTACAGTCTAACCGGATTTAGCTGAATACCAGTATTTTACGCGGAGCGGCTGCCTACCAGACCTCGACAACCCATTAACTGGGTAACACGGTACTTCTTGGCAAGACTGGAGTCAGATTTACTGGCTTCTCACATTTCGTAACGAACGCCAAAGATCTACAAATGACAGCCAGGACGGCTTAACGTGCTTTCCAAGGGACGGAGGAAACTCAGTATGTTAAGATGGTCACCCATCCACAGACCAACCTCGGCAAGCGTTGCTTAACCTTAACGATCGACCCGTGCGGCTGTTACTATTTAGCCACGAGCTTCTCAACCTCCTGGGGGCACTACTGTGGCTTCTTATAAAACTACTAGGTAGCTGACTTGGCAAACCTCGTTTTGTCATACAAAAAAATAGCCTACCACCTATTTTCATACCTACAAATATACACACAAAATTTCATGTAAATCGGTCGAGCCTTTTCGGAGGAGTTCGGTAGCAAACACAGTGACACGAGATTTTTATATTTATGTATTAGTCTATTAGATAATGATTCCGTTGTGAGGGAGTGAAGAAAATATGCACGACGAATAGCACTCTCCCATTCTCACAACGGAATCATGAAGACTTTGTCACTTCGTAGTAAGGCCCTTGGACTAGTCCAAGGGCCTTACTCAACATTTTTACAACTGCTTGACCCATTATTTAGACTAAATTGTTGATGCTGAATGTTAGCATGTGAGTGAAATAGGGAAGATGCAAATACAGAATTTATGAGAATGTTGTCAGTAAAATGATAAAAAAGTATAAAATAAAGGCCATTGCAACGTTTTTATTTGGTTAATATCGATTTTTTATCAAAAATAATGAATTAAAGTAACGTGAAACGGAACGTATCTAAAAACAACAATCAGCGTTTAGTGACGTATCTGCTGTTATGCCAACGAAAAGGCAACCTTATATCTTTGAGTTAGGACAAGTCTTGACCAGTGATAGACACGAGTGACGTCAACGTCCGTTTTCGCGCGAACCTTTAAACTGTCGGTTTAAAAACGCAATTTTGGCAATAAATTAAATCGTTTTCATTTCTTATTTATGTGGTGGTCTATTCTAGACGGAGTTCTTTAAAATTAAAGCAAAAATGGAAATATTGCATGTTCCCTATTGTGTGTGTGGATTTTTTGTGAGGGTTTCAAGAATCAGAATCCTCATTGAACAAAACATTAGAGCAGCTTTAAACCACTAATGCACTAAGTCCATCATCACAAAAGACACTACAAACATGGAAATCAAAGCAGTAAATAATACCAAAATAATAACACTCCCATATTTCACCGAAACTCGCAGGAAATAAGCCAAGCCCGACGCAGAGCACTATATGGAAGTGCTTAGTAAAAATCTCCCAGAATGACTCTTCCAGCAGATTATTCTGCAAGTTATTAAGGTAGACGAAATATTCTCTGTGGACGTTTAAGATCGTCTCTGACAGTTTGGCGGATTTTTATGAGGCATTCTGTTGTGAGATATTTATTGTTCCTGTCGTCCTGTATAGTTTATGTAGGTCATAGTAAAATATTGTATGAGCTATTCATCTTGTCATTACCAACTTTGCCTAGATGCTTACTAAATCTACTTTCATCCGAAGTTTACTGACTGTAAAACGTATAGAGATGTTGCGAAGAGATCACCATCATCGTATCAGCTAAGCGAAAACTACCGTCAATTTGACAGTATTTTTCGCTTAGAAGAGTCAGACTGTCTAATCAAAGGGACCAACAACTTAACGCGAGTGCAATCTCAGTATGTTCAGATGGTCACCCACACACGGAGCGACTTCGCTAAACCTTGAAGATCGAAATCAACATATGACTCAGAGCGGAAGGGAGTGTCAGACTCTTACTGACCCAAAACCCATCCATGTTTTACCTAATGCCCTTTACAAATTCCACAACCCTGGAAGATCGACCGCTAAGATTGTTATTACATATTTAGCCACGTGTCGCCACTTCGTTTGTGTTTTCAATGAGACCATATACGAAAACTAGGAACACCTAAAGTTGAAATCAAACCGACTAACCTATCTTGCGATACTAGACTTACTTCGCCAGAATGTGTTCCCAACATGAGCCCAATACACACTACCAACTAATAAAACATACTCCACATATCCTGGTATTGCCTTCAAAAAGATTATTTCATATCGGATCGATAGCTCTTACGGTGATACTGCTCAGCCAAGTGGAAGAACGATAAAAAACGGCCCAATAAAACGTGCCGTGTGAAAACGGCTTAACTGTGGATGAGTACGGAGGGACAATGCGAGCCAGTAGGAACACATTCGTGGATTCTTTGGAGGAGGAAAGAATGCAGTGAGGTAAAATCGACCACAAGGAAAACTATACAAACCTGAATCTGGATAAGAAAAACATACACATGAATCGTATCAATGAGCAAAACGTTAAAAACTTCAAACTCGTCAACCTGCAATGTTAGGCTGACAAACCCCGTCATAAGAAGCTATAAATGTAAGCACAAATTCAATTTGTTCACAGCGCTTGACAGCGCTTTATATCCAAATGAAATTGCTCGTTAGTTTCGTAGTATAAGATGGGCATGTTGTGTAGTACCAGAATTAGGGTGCCTGTCCGTTGCGAGCGAGCAAGGCAGCAGAGCGGAGAAACGGAAAAATATTAACCAATGGAATTTCATAAAATAAAAATAAATAATTAAAAAAACCGGCCAAGTGCGAATCAGACTCGCACACGAAAGGTTCCGTACCATAAACCAACATTTTCGTTATTTGTTGTTATAGTGGCAACAGAAATACACAATCGGTCGTTTTCCAGTCTAACCATATAAAGATATATTTCTATTTGGATTATTATACAAATAATTTAAACAGTCATTGTGTGGTGGCGAAATATGATTGGTATTAATATAGTGCACTTGATTTGGATAGTTGTTAATTGGTTGTCCTATAGTGACCCTCAGTCTTAGATTTATTTACACAGTTAATAAATCTGCCTAGCCTTTTCCTAACTGGGTCGTTTTCCAGTCTAACCATATAAAGCTGGATACAAGTATTTTACAGAGAACGACTGCCTATTTGACCTCAAAATAACAGTAACTGGGTAACACCCCTTTTTTTGCCCCAAACCCCCCCTTGGCAAGATTGACGCTTAACCGGTGGTTTACCTTCGGCGCGAGATCGATCCATGAGGCGTCAACTGAAATTGACGCATCCCACATTCCATATCAAACCACGAGTTTAAACGTCTTTTTTTTTTAAAACCACGTTTTTAATATCCTATCCGATCGACCGAAAAACATGGCGGACGCCGATTTTTTTAAAATAAAACTATTCAATTGTTGTTGCGTCGCGACGGCTATGGCGCCCTGGTAATCACAGGTTAAACATAAGAAAGTATAAGTAATCTATATACCTAGTGAAAACTAGTTCTATATCTCCAAAAACAACAAAATACTATCTCAGGAGCTCGTGGCTAAATAATAACAGCCGCACGGGTCGATCTTTAAGGTTAAGCAACGCTTGCCAAGGGTGGTCTGTGGATGGGTGACCATCTTAACATACCGAGTTTCCTCCGTGCCTCGGAAAGCACGTTAAGCTGTTGGTCCCGGCAGTCATTTGTAGATCTTTGGCAGTCGTTACGGATTGTCAGAAGCCAGTAAATCTGACTCCAGTCTTGCCAAGAAGTACCGTGTTACCCAGTTAATGGGTTGTGGAAGTCTGGTAGGCAGCCGCTCCACGTAAAACACTGGTATTCAGCTGAATCCGGTTTGACTGGAAGCCGACCCCAATATAGTTGGGAAAAGGCTAGGCAGATGATGACTATCTCAATACAAAAGACATCAAACTTGCCAGTGCACAAAACTTTTAAATTACACAAAGCGGTGTCCATAAATTATGATAAACGCTGTACAAAACGATCATTAATCTGTATTATCGCGGTTGAACACAATTAAGTGTAGGGCGACAATCAAGCTCTTGTTTTACAGGATTTTTCCTCATTCATTAGTTTTTTCATGTCACTATACAACGTGATTTATCGTGGTCCCATGATTGATTAAAATTGTGGTCGTAATGGGTTCGTTTTTAATTTCGCTGACGGGATTTCACTTAGTTTTGATTTTGTTTGTTTATTTAGATTCATCGGGTGTTTTGTGCTTTCGACTTGCAGTAGATTTTATAAGCTATATCGATAGTTAGTTTTTGTTTTAATTCGAGCATTATTTTGTAGAGGAAAACAAGAATTTCATGGTGACATGAATGTAATTCACTTACCTAAGACGAGGTTTTTCTGTGTCGTGGATGATGTAACTAACAAAACTCGAATAAATGAAAATCTATTTCCAGTCCATATTAGAATCGAACCCACAACACGTAGCGCAATTCGCACAACTCAAATTCTCTACCAGCATAGACACCCTTCGCTTCAGTTTTCCCATCCCCATAAACATGCACTAAACTACACCCCCACTACGTGCAACCACGTGCAGTGTGGTCACCGCCACACAACGTTAACGACTGCGGTCAACGGACACTCTTAATGGATAACGCTTCATCGGACTACCCGCAACTTGCCATCAGCATTAAATACCTGAAACAATGAAACAAATAAGTGTTTGTTAATTAAATAATTACTGCTGGTGTATGTGGGTGATTGAGGTGGGGGTGTAATGAATTCCGATTGATATTGGCTGACGTTATTAATTTTATTTTATTTGGGAAATGTTGTTTCGGTTGTATGTTGAGGTTCTTATTAAAATTATGAGGAAAATATTGTTTGTTTGCCATAACACATTTTCGTGAAAATGTTTTAATAGCACAGTAGCACTATTATTCTAACCCTTTCCTTTTATAAAGTTGACTACAATGTCTATTATATTGGACTAAGGCAGGACGATGCTTGGGTCGGCTTGCCTCCTTCTTTTACTTTTGTCATCTTAATATTGTCCTTAGTTTTCGACTAAATATAAGTTAAATCTTAATTAAAAATACCATAGGTACATTATATAATTAAATTAGAAAATAATTGTACTTTCTGTATATTGAATCATCAAATAAAAGTTAAGTCATCATTACAAGTATTAAAAGCTGTTGTGCCTATTCAAGTCATTAAAAATAAGGTAAGTGCAAACTGATAGCAAAAAGAACACGCGAACTGTGTCCAATACATTTGGAGCAAAGTGAGCGGAGTGGGGCGTGCCCCGTCAAACGCACGCGCCCATTATGCCCCCGCCCTTAGTAATAGTACGATGTAAGTTAGGAGAAGTTAGCGAGAAAAGAGTCTAGATTTTTTTTTAGTAACGTTTTCAACACCAAGACGCTCTTATATAAATACCCTATCAGCACACCTGAAAGTTGATTGATTGATTGTTGAGTTGATTGGTGGATGATATTAGAAAATTATGGGTTAGGCTAGACTGAGAGTACTTAATTATATTTTTTAGGAAGATTTACTCGACTATACCTATGCTATTGCAGGTCCCTAATGCCACTGCCACTTCTGTAAAAAAATACTAATTCAATTTATAATCACCAAGATTGAAGTTTGCCTTGCTATGAAATCCACCCGTCACCACTTCCTAGTGTTTTAACTCAATAATCATTAGTAAAAAATCGGCAAGTGCCAGTCCTCCACGGTCCCTAAGAAAATTGTTCGAAAGAGTTTCCGCTTATCGCTTGTAACTCAACCCTCGTCCGAAGTAATGCTTTACTAATGACTGTGTGTCGAGATTTTTCCCCCATTCATAAATATGCATTAACGATACCTTTACAATGTAAGTGTTATTTAAAATTCAGCCACACGGGGTTACAATGCTTTATGTTAATCATGGACAAACTCACTGAAATTAAATAAAGATTTCCCCACTAGTAAATTTAACAGTGGAATCCGTGATAAGTTAATTTTAAAGTAAATTGAAATGCAACAGCTTTATCTTGTGTTCTTTTTCTAATAAAGAACATAAAGGTTTACTTCATCAAGGACTTTGTCGAGAGCTATGAAAACTATGTCAAGTCATAACATTATGATTTTTACTTTCAGTCTTAGACAGAAATCTACAAACTGCTTTCACTCGTAAGAGTGCTAATTCTATATCTCAGTCGCAATCTTTAAAAACTGTTTTCTTTTTTACTATTGATAGGCACGCGCTTGGCCACCATCTCACCTGATGGTAAGCGATGAGGTGGTCGAAGATGGAGCACGCCTGCCTAGAAGTAACCTATTCACTCTTGACTTAAAGACTGTGTAGAAACTGGGGCCTTTTAGGGTTCCTCTAATGGAAAAAAAAACTGGCCAAGTACTCGCACACGAAGGCTTCCGTACCATTAACCTCAATTTTTATTATTTACAGTTCTTGTGATACAGCCCGCTGATAGACAGACGGACAGTCGGACGGACGGACGGACAGCGGAGGCTTAGTAATAGGTTTCCGTTGGTTACCCTTTGGGTACGGAACCCTAGAAACATAGTCTATATTTAAAGTATCATATGTCCGAGTCCAAGTCGCAATTGGCCAGATTTTTTGACAGATTGCAACTGAGCTGCGAATGCGAGCGTTATTTAAAATGAGTGTATAATTTGACCCTCAGATTCTTAATTCAAATTCTATTTTCGCTATTCACTGGCATCCATATTTAAAACATTCACACTTCAATAGTAATTTTCTTACACACATTCTGCACAGACTTAAAAAAATATCTTTACAAAAACAACTACCAAGAATCTCGAATCCCAAGTTATAGAAAAACCACAGCTCCACACAGGCTTACGTCAGAGCAAGCTGAAGCCATAACAAACGGACGACAGCAAGGTTACAGCGAAGCCTATTACCGCCACGAGTTCATTTGCCGAGGCATTCGTTACCCGATAGATTTGTAGCGGGAACTATTCTCAAGTTTGTCTAGGTGCTGAAGTTTTGGATTGATAGGTTTACTGGTGGTTTAGCTGTGAACAAAGCACATACTAAAATTATATTGTAATTGTAATGATCATTGGAAACAGCTGGATGAATGTGCAGACAAAAGTAAAAAAAAAAGAAATAAGTCAATTAATTTTTATTCCTATTGTAACTGTAAATAGTTTGTTATTTAAATAAAGCAAGGTTATACTTGAAAAAAGAAATTAATAGGGTATTTTACCGAATAAATGTAATTACTTCGTCACACAAATTTCCTGCCAAACGTGGCGATTATGGCAACCCCCCCCCCTTTTGGGGGAGGCCTATGTCCAGCAGTGGACGTATTCCGGATGATATGATGATAATGATAAATTTCCAAAATATTTTTAACAAGTATTTTTTTCTTTATTCAAAATGAAGACGATACAGTGCGTTGAAATGACAAGTCATTCGATTTTTTCTGAAAAATACCCCATAAAATAAAAAACACGTAAAATTAATTTGAAGTGAAATATTCCACGTTGTTATACGTAACAACAACAGCGATGAATCTATTACATCCCGAATACACAACAATTCAATCACTGTAAATTAATACTAAAAGAACAAGTTTACAAAAGGAGATTACTTCAAAAGACAAACATAATAAAGTGAAATTAATAAACACAGTTACTGGGAGGTAAACAGGTCAAAACGTGCTCCACAGGCCTTTAAAGGTATTACATTTATTGACCATATATCGTTTGATAGCTTCCAGAGTTCGGAATTAAAATGTCCAATAATCCAATTAAGGTTTTAAATAAAATACTGTGCTTTTTAACTGAAAGTATCGTTTTAATACTGAGATAATGTTGATGGGTACTTAATTAAGAATATTGGTAGTTGCGTTGGTTTTAAGTTCGGGAATAAAATGGACTTCCTCGTTGGTCGAGTTGTTAAAGTGCGACTACTGAGCGTGGTCTACTGGGTTGATTCTTAGGTCGGGTAAAATGTTTTCGGGTGTTTTTAATAAAATGAAAATAGAAAATTATCCCAAGGGAACATACCTATTCCCGGGATGAAAAGTTTCAGGACATGTGCTACCCGTGTGCGTTTCCCCCAAAGCCGTTCAGCCATTGAAACGTGAAGACGTAACAAACAACAAGTAAACAAACTCACTTTTGCTTTTTTTAATATTATGTGTTTTCCATATATGACAAAAGACCCGCCTCCCATGAATTACATGCGACTCACTTAAAAATGTGTACTATTTACCTCTTCCAATTTGGCCATCACGTTTGACAAAACCGGCGTGATGGTTTGTTATGTTATGTATTTCAAACAAAGCGTAGTACACTTTTTACTGCAAGTGACGTCATAAAGCCTTGACGTAAAAACAGTTTAATGATTAAAGTTCCATTGTACTAAAAAGTTGTAGCCATGTTAACGTAGATGGACACTTTCCGTTGCTACGAAAGTGCTACGAGTTTTGTACCACATCTGGCTACGAATATTGTACGCGCTACGCGTGAATTTTTCTTTGTCGATATTTGATGGTATGAGACATTATCGCGCTTCATAACTGAGGGTACTTTTTTATGGCAACGTCCATCTGAAAATGACCTTACTAACTTTTGCCCACGGCTTCGCTTGCTTTAATATACATTTTCAAAAAATTAAAAACTAACCGTCTCGTGTCCCTTCTATCCTTGAATCAATTTTCATAAAAATCGGTTTAGCAATACAGGCGCGAAAGCGTAAAACAAATACAAATGAACTCTTTGAAACCAACTCTAACCTTTCTCTTGAATCACTCTGTTCATTGATGAAAACCACATTAAAATCCGTAGCGTAACTTAAAAGATATAAATATACAGACGAAAAAGCAACGTTGCTTTATACGATTAGTATAGCTTCTACCCTCATAAATACTACAAAAGACTATGGTATTATTCAATTCCGAATAAATTAGCTTTCGTTGCACTACAGTTTAGTAGATATATTTACGAATAGAGTACAAGTAGCATCACGGCAACTTAGCTATGTAACGTTATGTAACGCTCGTAACATTTAGCATAATTATAACAAGTCACTTGCAATACTAAATGTTCGCATAGAAATTTATACCATTTAGAACTGTTAGAGAATGTGTTGTATACTTACATTTTGTAATAATGACTTGGAGAACAATATTTTATCTTGAATAGGTCTCTAAAGTTATTGTTCATTTTTTGTTTTCAAAATGTATTGAAATCTTGACTATTTAGAATTACGTCGAAAATAATTGAAATAAAGAGTATTCTATTCTATTAAGAATAATGTCGAATTTTTTATCGTTATTTTCGTTGTATAAAGTACAGTATGGCTTCGTCAATCATATTCCATTATTAAAACAACGAAAAATAGGTAATGTAGGGTTTTGGTAAGCAGTGCCGGATTAAGCCAGAGCGGGGCCCGTAGCAAATTTTACCAAGGGGCCCCCTAAATCTAAAACCTTCGTAAAATGAAAACTAAAATATCCAATTAAAACAATTATAGCCTCCCTCTATTAGTTCTCGCGGGCCCCAGGTCTATGTAGCGCCTGAGCCTATAGATTTTACCTACAGAGGAGTTTATGTGCGCGAAGTTTATGTGCGCCAAATTAGTGACTTCATTCGCACAAAACGGCTATCGCAGTATGGTAGGAGTTAGGACTCGCGTGTGAGATAGATCCAAGGCGCTGGTTTTCAGCGACATGTTTTTGAGTCCAAGTGCGGGGCCCCTAGTGCGTGGGGCCCATAGGATTTGCTACTTTTGCTACGTGGCTAATCCGGCACTGTTGGTTAGAGATTACTAATATAAATAAAAACATAGAACTATAGTAGATACTATAGTTCTATGTTTTTATTTTGCTATCATTTTAGTGTAGTCTCATTATGTTTGGATTAGTATTTTAGTCGCATAGTTTATTAGTCGTCCAGACCTTCGAAAATCACGACCACACCAAATCTAACCTTAGAAATATGCTTCTCCAATAACTTAGCTTTCTAAAACAATAAAATGCAACTGAACAAAAAAAAACGCACATTCAACAAAGGAAGCCGTCTCAGTCGCAATGCTTGACGTGTCCCGACCCTTATACAGAGTGTTGTCACTGGAGGGCAAGCTGTGTGTGCTCCCCCTGTATGTCCGCATTCATGAACGGACGAAGAAAGAGATTTGTGGACAGGCTACTTACTATGTTTTTGTGTGCCGATATATTGTAATTTTTATAAGTACTGAAATCTTTTACAATTTTAAGCTTCAAATAGTGTAAACGATTTATTTTCTTATATCTAAAGATTTAAATTTCACATCACACATAAAAAGCGGCTCAGTGGACGTGCACACTAAAGGTATACCAATAAACTAGTCGAGGTTATTTGTTTCTCATTATCTATTGGCATTTGCTACGACAGAATATGTGTTTTCTCCTAATAACACGTTTTCTGTAGGTAAAAAAATCTTGGCCCTGTGACAGAAGACGTCGTGTACTTAGGGACCATTTCCACGAGCGAGAGAATATTATCGTTTGTGGCACGTATTTCTATAATAACTTTAATGAATGTGTCTCCACACGGCGATATTATTGCGGCGATTCGACTAGTGGAAAAACGTCAACTCGCGGCGATTCTCTCGCTCGTGGAGACGGCCCCTTAGTAATAGCGGTTTGAGCAAGCTTGCCACACTACTCAGTCTGTACGCATTTGTTATCACTGATGCGCATAGCCGAATCAGTGAAAACGAAGAATAAATATAGGCAACGCAGTGAAAATATTAATCTTTTTTTACCTGAGACTCTAGACAGTGACAATTTGTCAGCGGTAGCGTGGCGAAGGCGATTGTCAAAAATGTATGGGATTGACAAACGCTGTCAAAATGTCACGTTATCAAACCCTTATATTTTTGGCATTTCGACAGTCGCATTCGCTGATAGAATGGTTCATAGTCTAGAGCCTCTGTACACCTAAGTATTTTGTTGTCAGTACCAACCCTGAGGGTAGGTGTGTTTGTAGCCCCACCTTTATTGTTTTACGAGGTTGTGTGACGTGTAAACCGTGCCTTCAGCGTTGTTTTGTTACTTTTTATTTGTCTATGTACCTAGTTTAGTACTTTGTTTTTTTTTTTTTTTCAGTGTGTGTCGGACGTGATGCTTGGATCAATCGAGTGTTAAAACAGGTGTGGGCGGATTGTTGTACTACATCCGTCCGTCTGTCTGATAGACAGTTTTTCTGTGTAAAAATTAAGGTTTATGGTACGGTAACCCTTCGTGTGCGAGTCTGACTCGCAGTTAGCCGGTTTTTTTTTTAGTTTTGAAAATTTACTTTTTTAGCGCAGTCGTACTTTAAAATAATATTGTGCACTTCAGTAAAGTAGGTATATTTTTTATTATTGATACCTTTGTGTACCGTGCGTGTTCTATGAACCGTTACTGCATACTGTTTATTCCATGTTACTATTCGATACTTGTTTTTTTATTAAATATCATCGTATTTGTTACATGGATATTGATTAATGATCAAAGTGTTTTAGAATTATAGAATCGTAATTGGGAATCGTAATTCCCATTCATTTTCAGAACCAAAAAGTAGATAAAATATCGTATTTCAAAACAACAACAGATATCGAGGTACCAGGCTGACATAATCGTTTCGTAGTCCTCAGTACATTCATAAATGTATAAGGTATTTCTATTGCCGCTGTATGAACAATTAATAAAAATAAAAAAAACTAGTACATACAAAGTGTTTTTTTTCTGTTTATCGTAGGGAACCCTTCGTGTGAGAGGGCGACTCGCAATTGACCGGTTTTTCAAAACCACTTTACTACAAGACTAATTAAAACCTCGTACTTCAAAACATCAACATTTAACGAAGTACCAGGCTCACATAACTGTTCAAGAGTCCTCGAGTTACCAACGAACCATAAACAATTTAAGATTAAACGAACGTTCCCACGTACCCTGTACCCTGTTGACAGAGCTACCCACAACTTTGCAAACAATCACACGAATGCCAAGTGATTGTGTTTGTAACTCATTAGGGAGTTGCCTGCCTACCCTCGAATGATGGAGGGACAATCATTTACCTTCCTGAGTTGGAGACCGTTTTATGATGATGACCTTGAACTTGTTGTGGGTTTATGGGCTTCTCGTTCTTTTATGTTTAAAAGGAGCATTGTAATATGATTTATACTACACCTGCTCGGAAAGTACCTTGATACTTTATCAAAACGGTAGAAAGTACGTCATTGCATATCGAACAAATATGCGGCGAGAAAACGCATCTGAGCGGGAGAGAAAAGTGTATGAAAATCCATTTCTTACGTGGTTTTTCTTTTTTAATTTTGGGTAAGACTATGCGCTGGTAACCTAAATATCAAAAGCCAAAAAGTTTTTACAGTGAGTTTTTATCTCCAAGTTCGCAAAATGACACTGGCCACTAGCTGTGTGTTGGATGGTGTCAAACAATTTGAAAAAAGAACATGTGAAAATTGCAGACGCCATTGGCGCCATTTTCAATTTGTGTGTTGTTTGAGGATTCAGTTTTCGTAGAAAAGTAAAATAAAACTATCAAAATGATAAGTAGTGATAGTGATGATGAAGATTTTTTAACTCCGCCGCAGTTGAAGGAAACAGCAAAAATACTGATTGATAACCTTTTACCACAGAAATCAATTAAAAAATATAATAAAACTTATGACGAATAAATTTCAATTAGTAAAGATTTAGTTTTTTATTTTCCTCGTACGTGTAGTATAAAGCACTATGTATCACTCGAGAGAAAGTGCGATTCCCGATCTCGGGTGTTTTAAAGCCCTCGCCTACGGCTCGGGCTTCAAACGACACCCTCGACGGTAATCGGTCACTTTCTCCTCTCGGTGAACAATGTACTATTTCTTGAGTGAAATCAGTTGGCATTGAATTTTTAAGGTTTCTGTTCCTTCCTTGGTGTAGCAGGAAAAATGTTCGTGTTGTATTGTTGTTTGAGTGGCTGTAAATAAACCAGAACATGTCTGGAACTCTGGAATTTGCCGGACATTTAAACATCGACACCAGTCATGTTTCTTGAGCTCAAATACTACATGTAGAGTTTAAATGTTGTACATTAAAATAAATAATTTGAGATTGTGGACAACGTATATGAATGGTTCTACAAGTCCCCCCTGGCCCCGGGTATCACTGAACGGCTGAATTTTACGCCCTGGAAAAGGCACCTCTAAATTGGGATATTTTCTAATTTCCAAGCAAGCGTTCAATAATATAATATGTTCAAAGTTTATATAGATACCTAATAACTAATATGCGACACATGATGTAATGCACTCATCCGTATTCTAATTAATTAAAGTGATGTCTGCTATTAAATGGAACATGGTAATCAATATTAATTACGAATACCTTTCTCTTGATAACCGACGTACATTCGTAATCAATGTCTCAATGTTACTTCAATTAAATTGATAAAACTGTTATTGAAGCCGACACATATGTCATAGATATTACTTTGTTAGATACCACTAGTCGGCTTCGCATGAGTGTTTTTTTTTCTAAATTTTCTTTCATAACATTCCCAACCTTACCCTGACCAAAGAATTATTCAAATCGGTAAAGTCGTTCACAATTTATGCGCGCACATACATTAAGGCAATTCATTTTTATATAAATATTTAGCCTAAACTAGCTTTTAGCCCGCGGCTTGGCTTCCCACAGGTATTTTTTTTTTCGAATTAAAAGTTTATTTCATCAACAAAGTTGTTTTCTATCAGCGAAGTAATTTTCGGAAACTCCTTCAGAGATTATCTCCTTCAGACGCCGGGAATATTTCTTAGAGGTAAATCTTCTAAAGAATACTGCTGTAGTGAATCATTTTTGTGACCTTTTCATCCATAGAATTTCAACACAAAAACCCAGTATGCTAGCCAGCTTTTCCTAGCCTGAACGCTTTAGAAAAAGCTCCTCAATCATGCTGAAGAAAAATGAAGGATTCAAAAAAGTAATCAAACTTATTTTGACAAACTGATGGTTCCAGCACTTCGATATCGATAAAGTTGACTAACAAAGCCCCGGTTTCAGAATTTAGATTTGAGTTAAGAACTTGTCAAACTCTCATGCGAACGTTTGGCAAGCTTTCACGCTAACTACAATTTGACGAGTTCTCAATTCAGAAACCGATGGTAAGGCCGTGACATAAAGTGATACTTGGCACTGCGTTTGACTATGATTATATCTCTCTCTTACAATCGTCATTTGACATAAGTGCAGCAGTGACAGAAATATTGCTTAACCAAAATACGGCTAAAGCAACATTTAAACTCGGTCTTAGTCTTATTTTGCTTATTTTGTGGTTTATTCATTGATACGACTTGTTTTCTTTGATGACTGACAGTCATTCGATCATCAATGACCAGGTCACACAAGATTAATCATCAACTGGCGCCAGACTTTGTCTGACCCTTATAACCTTTGGGAGAAAAACTGTATACAATGTGTGTAAATATACATGAATGACTTTTCTGAATATAAATATGCATAAATTCAATAGCATTCTTCTACAGACTGTACTTCAGAGTGTGCGCAGGAACTCCACGACCTGAACCATCGCCATTTTGCTACCGGAGTACCAGGCGTACTGCAGGATACCATCCGCACTTCGTCGATATACTAGTACTCGTACTCACCGCTTTTCCTCCACATTTTTTTTTTTTTCTTTTAAAAACTTTGCCCCTCATTAGGAATTTTTCCTATATCGTGGGTGCGTTTACAGACATATAATCACACATACACAAACAGCCAGACCTGGAAAAACTATCTGTAGGCCATACAAATATTTGATCCGTGCGGGAATCGAACCCGCGACACGCAGAGCAGCAGTCAATTGCTCAACCACTGCGCCAACCGTGTCATATTTATTATGCGAACAGCCAAAGTGTGGATCTCTCTGCCAGCGTCTGGATTCCCGTCCACACATATAACACTTCTGCCTTCAAAGCAAGAGTGAACAAGCATCTTCTGGGCAGCTCGCTCCGTCATAGTCCTCATCCATCGCTTTCCAGGCGTGATCGAGGAAAAATCACTCTTGATTTCTTGTTAGAGGGCAATATTGCTAGAAAGATTTTTAACGTCAAAAGTTGGGAAACAATCTTAGACTAGACTAGCTTTTGCTCGCGACTTTGAACTCGCATATCCCGTTTTTTTTCGTTTCCGTCGGAATTTCGAGACATTCTTTCTTAGTCATCATCTACCTAGCCTTTTACCAACTATATTGGGGTCGGCTTCCAGTCAAACTGGATTTAGCTGAATACCAGTATTTAACGCGGAGCGGCTGCCTACCAGACCTCCACAACCCCATTGACTGGGTAACACGGTATTTCATGGCAAGACTGGAGTCAGATTAATTGGCTTCTGACTATCCGTTACGACTGCCAAAGATCTACAAATGACAGCCGGAACCAACAGCTTAACGTGCTTTCCGAGGCAAGGAGGAAACTCGGTATGTTAAGATGGTCAGCCATTCACAGACCAACCTTGGCAAGTGTTGCTTAACCTTGAAGATCGACCCGTGCGGCTATTATTATCTAGCCACGAGCTCCTCTACATTCCCCAAGGAACCTACATGCCAAAGTTCCTATGACCTGTAGTTTCGGTTGTGCGTTGTCTGTTAGTCATTCAGTCAGACAGTAACTCAGTAACGGAAGAATCTATATACTAATATATAAAGCTGAAGAGTTTGTTTGTTTGTTTACTTGAAAGCGCTAATCTCAGGAACTACTAGTCTGATTTGAAAAATTCTCTCAGTGTTTAGATAGCCCATTTATCGAGGAAGGCTATAGGCTATATATCATCACGCTAACACCAATAGGAGCGGAACAGTAATAAAAATTGTGACGCAGACAAAGTTGCGCGGATCAACTAGTTTTATATATATTGATGATTTCAAAAGGGCAAGTAATTATCAAATTGAGCCATAATCAGCCACGGTCAATAACCAGTGTAAGCGATAAAATCTGATCACGTATACAATGTGCGTTTTTAGCAGAGAGAGAGCAAATGTCACTGGTGATAACTTTTAAATCCAAATGTTTTCTCAGACTCGGACGATATTTTATAAGATTAATTGGTTTGAAACAAAAGTCACTATTAAAAACATTAATTAGGACTACCTAATTAAAGTTTTCTATTGTGACTTTCCTATAACTGTATTAAGCTAATTAAAAGGGTTAAGGTAATTTTAAGTTTTTATCATCTGTGCAAACACTATGAAACGAAAAGTTTCGTCTCTTCAAAGTTAAAGTAAACAGGCTTCTTCTGGGTAAGCTCACTCCATCGTCAAATTTGTCTCTGTTACCTCTGCCCTAGACTTCAAGAGCAAACCAATCTCAAGTAAAAATAAAAGATGGTAAAAAATACATAAAATTATTCATAAATCCTCTTTTGAGAAAGAAAGAAAGCAAATGATGAGAATATTTTACAGTTTAGCGGCATCTCAAAAACATAAACTCTTGAAATATGATTATTTCCTTTAATTTTTTTTTAATTATTTCTTTATTCATAAGTATATCAATTTTCATTCCAAAATAACTACTAAAAATAACTATATACATTAAGAATATACAAAACCAAATACGATCAGGCGTCGAAAAATTCCTCCGCATCGCTGTCATCCGGAAACGTGCCCAGAAGACTGGCAGCATTGCAACGTTGAATTTCTTTAAAATTAATTAGAAGCAAAAAACCTTTTAAAAAAAAACTTTTATTAAAATGCTCTAAAAAGAAGAAAATAATATTTTAACTATCAGCTCATTATACACAATTTATATGATCATAAAAGCTTGTCGCGAGGTTTGCGTAAGTAGGTAGCTTTTTTAAAAGGTTTTTTAGCTTTTAATTTATTTCTTACTTTTTAGTTATCGCTGGCTAGGTTTCTGAGTCTGTTCTATTCCGCCATCTTGGATGTTCTGCCATATTGGATTCAGAATGACGTCACATTATTTTTTGAGTTACTCTCAACAAGCCCCTTCATTTGATACCCGTATTGTAGAAATGCATTAAAAACTACTATTCCGCCGCCATCTAGGATGGTCCGCCATATTGGATTTAGAATGACGTCACATAGCTTATCGTGTATTGTCATACAAACTAAACGTGTATACAAAATGTCAGCTCAATCGGTTGAAGATATCTGCTTCAAAATTGAGTAACAAGATTCCACCCGAACAAACATACGTACATACATTGCAAGTTAAATAAAAGCTTTTAAAAATTACCTTTAATATTACATTTAATTTTGATATCACGTAACAGACCTATTCCAACGTAGATAACTTAAAACAGGTTACAATAGACCCGTTGTTAGGGTAATGTTAGCCTGGGGCCTAGGATGAGCCCCGAGGACTCTGGTACTGGTATAAAAGGATGTTATGGCAGACGATATGCGAATCAGTAATTTGACCTCAACATTGAGCCGGAAAGGACAGCCTAACAAGGCCGGAGCTAAGAAAAAATGGATTAAATGTATTATTTCAATGTGAAAATACTAGTTACGAGTTACGAAGTTTTTATGAAAGAATTGTATAAAAAAAAACTATTTGAAAATTATTTTATTTATTATACATTAAAATAACAAACTATATACACTTACAATAGAAAATAAAACTACTAACTATAAAATGGCGTCAAAAAAATAATATTTATTTTATTTATTAAGTAAGGCACACCAACGGCATATTTACAATTAAGGATAACAATAACAGGCAATTATAAACCTTCAATTCTGAGTAAATACATCACAAATAGGTTCAATGAAGATTTAAAGTTTATAATTAATTTAAAGAATTAGTATGAATAATTTAATTAAATCATTCGATTATCAATTCGATTATCACATAATTAATAAAAATCTAGGTAGGTACATGATTACTTTAAAATAGTAAGAAAAAAAATAAAGAAAAATCTTATGAAATTATTCGTTCTTGTAATTTTTGTGTTGATGATGGGCGAAAATGTCCCTATAAAACAAGTGACTGTTGGTCCTTTAACGCTGTTCTTAAAACGGCCGTATCTAAGCTTAATTTCTTTTAACGTAACACAGATCCCCAAGATCCAGATTCCACCTAGTTTGGGGGTCACCGTCCAATCAAACTAAATAAATTGTGAAATATTTACAGATAAGATAAATATGTTTTACGAAAGTGATTCTGAAACAACGAACAAAACTTATTCTTATTGAAAAAAAGCGAATTCCTATGTTTGGCAAAACCATGCAACCGTACAAACATCATTTATGTTTCATTCTGTGACATACGACATTAAATAAATTAATTAAGGATAATAATAACGAGTAACAAGAAAACATCGACAACCCGTTGTCAAAAGATGTAACTGCCATTCAACGAACAAAACAAGACAAAATCACAATCATATTAATAGCACACAATCTGAATGAACGAACAGCTCATTAAAATTCCTAATTACGACCATTTCTATCGAATTCCCGGTACTGTTATGTACCAGGGGGTCATAGGACACAAGGAAGTGGCGGCGATACTAAGATAAGCAAACCACGTTTTAGATCTTTAGAACTTGTATAACATAACATGATCATGGAGCCAAGAGATATTAAATTAATCTCTGTTTTGACTAAACCAATTGATATGGCGGCCATCTTTGAGTGGGGAACTTATGCGTGATTTAACCCTGTATGATTTCTTATCAGCGGTTTTGAACATGAGTACCTATGTTGAATATCAGGATAAAAAAAAAAATTGTTAATCTAGAATGTAAGCTACTAAAAAAATACCGCCCAACGAAGTGGGCACGAATCAACTAGTTTATTTGTATAAACGTACACAAAGACAAGATTTCTTTATCTAATGAATAAAAAAATTGCGTTCGTGTTACGCCAAAAATGGAGATAAGTAAAGCCAAATAATATTATTACTCAGTATCGTTTCTCCGAATCGTAGGGAAAGTTCAATCTTTCAAGGAAACTGATGCAAAAACCTATTCTTTGGAATTCTCGCCTAAGGCCGTATACAGAAAGAAAGCTGGTAGCCGGCGCCGATCTACCAACGCTTATAGGCGCTGGTCCATTCTGGTAACAGTTGCATAAAGCAAGCAGATTGAAGCTTGTTGTTCATTAATAAAATTGTAAATGGCGGGCGCGCCAGCGCTGACCGGCGTATGTCGAAGATGTCGGCACTTGTCGGCACCGTTCGGCGCTTATCGGCGCTTGTTCATATAAATGCCTGCGCTAGTTACCTGCGTGGACCGGTTCCTATAAGCGCCGGTAGGCTGCAAGCTTTGTTTCTGTATACGGCCTAAATAAACATCTGAGAGGCAATTATGATATTTTTTAGAAGTGCTCGTTTTCGCATCGGACTCGCTATCTGTGAAAAACAATAGTTTGGTTAAGTCAGTTCATTAAATTGGAGTAAGGTTACAATCATTCGCATAGAGCTGAAAATTTGTACGAATGTTCGGAAAACCATGATTATTATGAAATGTGAATTGTGCCCATCGGTTTAACATTTGCAAAAAAGTTCACAATAAATATGGGCGTTTTGCGTTTTTCAGCCAAACGGTAAGTTTTATTATAAAAAATAGGTCGGACTACAACGTTGTAGATCATGAAATTATCTATAAAATTGTCTTTGCAAAGTGTAAAGACAATTTTATGGTTTTATGAGTCATCGTTTCTGAGATATTGGTTGAACTCTAACTTCCCTGAATTTTGACGAGTTTTTGTCGCTAAAATTTCGCGATTTGAATTTGATCGCCTTTTAAGTACCTGCGAGAATGTATTGGTCTTCTGATGAACAGGAAAAATGAAGACATTATTGTTATCCTAGAATGTACATATATTGATGACAGGAGTGACACAGCAGCTTGGAAAAATCGAATTATGAAGCCGCAGGACAGAGCTAGTGAAAATGAATCCCAACGTATTCCCTATTTTAGGCGCGCATTTCTATCACATGTTATGCTAGAACAATGACACGAACATTAATAAACTTTCACCACAATATTCAACACACAATACATAAATGGAAATTGAATTTTACAGGTAATAGCTAGAAAATAGGTTTAAATTTAATTCATAATAGCTTCTGCCAGCGACTTCGTCCGCTTGATCCGTAGGGAACATACTCCCGGGAGTTATATAGCCTATGTGTTATTCCAGACTATAATATACCTCTGTTCCAAACATGAAGACCTTTCAGGCGTTCTGACGAGAAAGAGTAACAAACATCCATCCATCTTCACAAACTTTCGCATTTGTAATAATAGAAGGAAGTTGGATATAGTAGGACTAGTTGACTCACGCAACTTCGTCTGCTCTGCTCCTTTTGGTCTTAGCGTGATGATATATATAGCCTTCCTCGATAAGTGCGAGTCACTCTTCTTTTAATTTGATAGTGGCAATAAACACACTCTGCGAAACATTACAACTGTCTAGCTATATGGGTTTACGAGACATATACCGCTGACAGACAGACAGATAGTCACTACCACCACTGCTGAGACCCGACGGGACGCTGGCCCACTCCGCTGAGGAGAAAGCGAACTTGTTTGCTTCTTTGTTTGCGGAATCTTCGCGTCTGGATCCTGGTGGCGCGACGCCCTCCGCCTCTCCTGGTGAATGCGAGTCGAGTATGTCGAACATTCGCATTCATCAGAAGGACGTCCGTAGGGTACTGCGTAACCTAGACGTGAACAAGGCTAGTGGTCCCGACGGGATACCGGCAATTGTTCTGAAGACTTGTGCGCCTGAGTTGTCTTCGATCTTGACACGCCTATTTCGCCTTTCGTTTGAGACTGGAAAAGTGCCGAAGGCTTGGAAGCAAGCTAACGTGCAGCCCGTGCCCAAGAAGGGTAGTCGAGCTGACCCGTCGAATTATAGACCCATCTCGGTAACGTCCATACTCTGTAAGACTATGGAACGCGTGCTAAATCATAAGCTCCTGGCGTACCTAGAAGCGAATGATATCCTTAGTGACCGGCAATACGGGTTTCGCCGAAATCGGTCAACTGGGGATCTTCTAGCGTATGCCATTCACATCTGGAGTGAGGCCATAGAGAAGCACGGGGAGGCACTGGCGGTCTCCCTTGACATCTCGAAGGCCTTCGACAGGGTCTGGCACGATGGCCTTATTAGTAAGCTTCCTTCCTTCGGTCTGCCCGCCGATTTGTGTGATTGGATCGCAGATTTCCTGAGGGATCGGTCTATCCGAGTGGTCATAGATGGCTGCTCGTCTGGACTGCTGGATATTAATGCCGGGGTTCCTCAGGGGTCGGTGCTTTCGGCAACACTGTTCTTGCTGCATATTAATGATCTGCTTAAACCCGGTACCTTTGGGTATGCAGACGACAGCACTGTTGCTGAAAGATACGTGTCCGACGCACGAGCTGGTGGGTCGCAGATTCGGTCTCTCCGGGAGGCAATGGTTGAGCGCTTGAACGTGTCCCTACAGGCTGTCTCTGATTGGGGCGATGCCAATCTGGTCAAGTTCAATGCTGCTAAGACCCAAGCGTGTCTATTTTCCGCCAAAAGGAGCCAATTCCGCCCAGCTCCATCTTTCCGCGGTGAAACCGTGCCGATAACCGACCATCTTGAGCTTCTTGGGGTTACATTAACATCTACTCTCAATTTTGGCCCTTACATAGAGGCAAAAGCTCAAGTGGCTGCAAAGAAGTTGGGGATTCTGGCTAAGGTGAGACGGTACTTCACGCCGGAACAGCTGCTCAAACTCTATCAAGCGCAAGTTCGATCGTGTATGGAATACTGCTCTCATCTTTGGGATGGGTCTGCCAGATACCAGCTTGATGCCCTTGAGTCAATTGAGAAACGAGCCAAGAGGATCATCGGCAATGAGAGGCTCGTCGCGTCGAAGCTCCAAAGTCTTGAACATCGACGACGAGTTGCTAGCCTGTCGGTCTTTTACCGGTTGCATTTTGGGGAATGTGCGACGGAATTGCATAATTTAATTCCGCCAAGCCCGTTCCATCATCGGACCACAAGACGAACGGCGATGCGCCACCGGTATATGGTGGACATCCCACCCATACGCACAAAACGTTTTGGGAACACATTCATAGTGCGTACAGCTAAGGAGTGGAATTCCCTGCCGGAGTCTGTGTTTCCTGATAGCTACAACCTGGGAGTCTTTAAATCAAGAGTGAATAGGTTATTTCTAGGCAAGCGTGCTCCATCTTCGACCATATCCTCGCTTACCATCAGGTGAGATAGTGGTCAAACGCGTGCCTATCAATAGTAAAAAAAAAAAAAAAAAAGATAGTGGAGGCTGAGTAATAAGGTTCAGTCAGTTACCAATCGAAACATGCGGGACCCTAAACCTGTAAAGGTATTGTTTATATTGCCTAATTGTAAGCTTTTACGTTACATATTTTCCTATATATATAAATGTGCTTCCCAATGGAAGCACAAGAAATATAAACTACTGATTCACTAAAATTCCCGAATTCCCGGAACCCCACGGAATTCCCCAGTAGCAAAAAAAAAATCGATCTAATAATGAATATCGTTACTATTGCGAAAATTGATAGACAATCAAGTATTGAAGTGACGTCAGGGAAGAGCGAGAAAGTAGGTATAAGGATTCCAAAATGATACACTAACCATTGATGACGCCACGAAAAAAGATGAATATACGTGAGAAAAAGATCTTGACAAACGCTATATTAAGGGTGCTCTCTCGAAAAGGCTTAAAAATAGCGTGCAGATGAAACAGTGTTTCGTGGGCATTTACTAAGAAATTACATCTAAAAAAAATAGGTAGTAATCTACATGATATTGCACGTAACTTGGTTTAGCCAGAATGTATGTATTGGTATCACATAATAGGAAAAAAAATCACCAAATCACCTTCAAATCGTTGAGATGAAACCATTTTACTCCTTGATTTTTTGACAAAAGACTAAAAAAAAAATGTCTGCTGATGTGCAATACAAACGAAAATAACTTGGTTTTGTTACTTTTTAAAAATATGTATTTGTTTTATTATAAAAAATTAAAAACACGGGTAGCGAAGTGGCGCGCGGAGGTGTAGTTAGCTCCGTTTGTATGCACAAGGTCATTGGCAAATATACAAGCCTTAAGGTGTATAAATGTGCAAATAGCGAAGGTGAATAAGAAAAGCATGAACTATGTAATTACAAATGATTCATAGTAAGGACGTTTGAAAGTCTTTGAGACTGCAAAAATATTTAAATTGACGCATAATGGCATCCCACATGCCATACCAAATCACGCGGTTTAAAAAATCACTTTAAAAAAAAAAAAAAAGACGCAGTGTTTAATATCTTATGGCCCCCGATCGACGAAAAAACATGGCGGCCGCCAATTTTAAAAAACTGAGTACGACGATGATTGTGGAATACTTCATTGTTCCCAGTTTTAATTTCGTCGAAATTAAAAAAAAAGGTTGTGTTTCCCAATATCTTAATTCTTGTGGCCTTAAGTCAAGAGTGAATAGGTAACCACTTGACAAGCGTGCTACATTGTCTACCACATCATCGCCTCCCATCAGGTGAGATAGAGGTCAAACGCGGAAATAGGTATATTTAAAAAATCAAGCCCTGGATAAATATAAAAAAAATATTCAAAGAGTTAATTTACAGAATTGCCAACATTTAAGCTCACTTAATGTTGTTTTTTTCTAAGGATGAGAAACTTACTGATTAAAACACATCCGTTTAACTCCTAATGCCCTTTGCGTTCCAGGCTCGCGGTGACTCTTTCAAACAAAGTCCGCAACCACTTAATGATGCCAATGGTTATCAATGTAAACTCCCACTGCAAGAAGACTTCTTAGTAAATCTCACAGGGATATTAATTAGATTGGAATGAAGACAATCAAACAACAAATATTGGTCCAACTCCGCACAGTTGTTGTTTACCCCGGTTATATCAATACCAGTATTAAATTAATTGTGAAACGCATTCTTCTGTTTAAGTTTGAGATATTCCTCCTTCTTTCCGTAAACATTGTCGAGTAATTTGAAACTAAACGATTTTGGGATATTTTATAGATGGTTTCAGTCATTTTACGTGGAGTTTTACAACTTTAGACAAATTATAGAAAATCGAGCTGTTAATGATTGCACATTTAGAGATGTTTGCCCATCTTTTTCAGCAACCGCACCGGTGTTATCTACTTTGAAGCCAGTCTCGACATATGTCATCTTATAAACTAAACTATATCTACAATCGGATCATGGCTCCCTTTTATCTCGTGCGTGCTTTCCGCATGCCCAGTCACCTGCATACATGAGGACCTAATGACTCATCATCTGCCTAGCCTTTTCCCAACTATATTGGGGTCGGCTTCCAGTCAAGCCGGATTTAGCTGAATACCAGTATTTTACGAGGAGCGGCTGCCTATCAGACCTCCACGACCCATTAACTGGGTAACACGGTACTTCATGGCAAGACTGGAGTCAGATTTATTGGCTTCTGACTATCCGTAACGACTGCCAAAGGTCTACAAATGACAGCCGGGACCAACGGCTTAACGTGCTTTCCGAGGCACGGAGGAAACTCGGTATGTTAAGATGGTCATCCATCCACAGACCAACCTTGGCAAGCGTTGCTTAACCTTGAAGATCGACCCGTGCGGCTGTTATTATCTAGCCACGAGCTAATTCTATGACAGCAAATGGTGTTACCGTAGCTGAATATTGGGCCAAACAAACAATTCACCCATGGGTATGGGCATGAGTATAATAATTTTCATCAATACCTACGCTAAGAAAAAGATATAATAATCTTAACAGATGCGAGTGCCAGTTCTACTAATTTTCAAATTGTTAGCAAACAACTTTTCGACTATTCACGTGACCGTTTTCGGCCAAGAATCAGCATTGCGATTCAACGCGGCAATGCTGCCAGTGTTCTGGGCACTTTTGCCATTGTCAGAGCTGTGGATTATTTTTTATGCCCAATGATTAATTTTGTTTTTATACGCGTTTGTACATAATTTCGTGTTAATTAGTGTATATACTCGTAGTTAGTTAAGTATTTATTATAGCAGCTGTTTTACAAATTTCAATCTGTCAAAAAAGCCTTATATTTCCATACATTTTTGACAGATTTTGCTTAAAAGTTAGTAAAATTGGCCCTGTGGTCTTCTAGTTGCACTTAACCTTTACGTCACCTATATTGATATACCTACAGATGGGTGGCCCATAAGTTTCTATACGGCTTCTTTCATCGATGTAAATAAATATGTCATCTCATATCTTCGACTCCCCAAGAATGAAAGTGACGACATAATTCATTCAAAGTAAACAATCGTCAATTTATCACTTGTTATTCTGCACTATTGTTTGCAATCTTTGACCTTTATATCATTCAAATTATTCCATTTTATAGTCTACTTAAGCTACAACCAGACCCACGACAGTCATAAAATAAAGCATCTTTATATACACATACGTCACAGACTCACAGCGTAGTCTGCGCTGTGCAAAACGTTGGAACGCCAGTGTAATCGTCCGGCGTCTAACAGTGCACTGGAGATTTAGCGACATGTCAGCACAAATTACAAGTCGTGCAACTAAAATTATACCAGCTAAAATAAGTACTAAAGTAGCTACGAGATACAGCGTTGAGCGTGAAATTGCATTTTAGTCTTCTTTATTTAAACCAGGCGCTGTAAAATATACAAAATTTAAGTCCCTGCGATAAAACCTCGAAAATAATGTTTTAATCATGAAGATTTTATTCATGGTGAAGTAAAAAGGCAGTAAAATAGTTTAAGAGTAGAAGAAATGTGTAATAAACTCATCAGAACACTGAAGCAGTTTTATTGATATCGCGTACCTGAGAATACAAGTTGATCAAATTGTGCCAGACGGAAAAGGGATCCTTAAAAAGTTAGGGCCCTTATATTTGCTATTTTCGTCATTCTCTAAAATAGAATAGATACAAGGAAAGGAATTGGAAGTAGTAAAACTACTCTTTATGAACTGCCACAAAAAAATCGACAGTACGCTTGGTACCAAAAATCTGCTCCCGAAAATTTTCAATAAAAGCCATGCTCAACTAAGGTAAACGACATAAGTGCTTCGGGAATTCCTCAATGAAACTGCATCCAGCTCTGAAGCACTGAATCACAATAAAGTGAGGGTAGTTATGGCACCCCGGGGCGGGATCAACACATTCCCGTTCGTAACGTCGAACAAATTGGAATATTCTCATTTCACACGAAGCGAATTTGTACAATTACGCTTTTGGGCGTAAATTCGTTTAAGAGACCCTTTTGGTGATTTTTTTTTGGCCGAATGTGTAACCCAATTTTCAACTTTATTGCGAGACTAGCTCCTACCAGCGGCTTCGCCTGAGTGATTTCTAGGAAATATACTCCCGGGATATACAGCAAGGTGTGTTATTACAGATTATAATATTATATACATCTGCGCCAAATAACATGAAAATCCTATCAGGTGTTCTGACATGCAAGTGTAACAAATATCCATTCTCACAAACTTTTGTATTTATAATATTAGTAAGAAGTAGGATAAGGGTTCAAACAATTAAGAATTAAGTTTAGAGTAAGAATAAGGTTGAAACTTCTAAAGCAATATTTTAAAACAAATATGTACTTTATTAGTTCCGTTTCGTAACAGTTGTTAAATACAGAGAACACAGCTCTCATTAAATTTATTTCTTGTAGAAGCACCATACGTCGGAATTCTGTTTATTGTACTCGTTATACTATTTTAAATTTCATCAATCAATGTATATAAAACAAGTTAACCCGCGCAACTTCGTCTGCGTAACAAATTTCATTACTACTCCGCTCCTTTGGTCTTAGCGTGATGATAGCCTATAGCTTTCCTCAATAAATGGGCTGTCTAATACTGAAATAACTTTTCAAATCGGACGGGTAGTTCCTGAGATTAGCGCGTTCAAGCAAGCAAACAAACAAACAAACTCTTCAGCTTTATATATTAGTATAGATTCTTCTGTTATTGATTGATTGAGCGACTGACAGACAATGGACAGCCGCATCTACCGGTCGTAGAAAGCTGAAGATCATGTAGCTTATATAGGGTGTGAAGGGGAGCACTAAGAGAGGATTTCCCAAAATTCCTACGGGAATTGAAAAAAAACGGGATATGCGCGTACGAAGTCGCGGGAAAAATCTAGAATTGTATTATACTAAAACATTCACAAAATGCATCAGTATTAGATTTCTTTCTTTCTGACAACCACGATATCGAACGACATTGTATACTTCTTTTTTTATCCTGTATTGTTGATCTGTGATTCTTCTCTATACTGTGTTTGTTGCTATTGAATCGTGTTTATGCCCAATATTTTTTTCTATTCTATTTTTTCCTACTTCACAACTTTATCCAGTTTCCTTACCACATTTTCCATCTAAGTGTATCTCACTGAAATCTACTAATACCAATCCTATAAACTTCTTCAACCCAAAACGAATCGCCCAACCTTTCGTCATTGCTCACTCCACTTCCAAATCCCGAGTACCTTCGCCAATTGTTCTCGAATCCGTCAAATCATAATCTTTTCTATATATCGCAACATTCTGGTAGCATGTGCCATATTTTCCGGTTCGTATATCAATCAGTGCCGTACCGACAGCTGACGAGTTTTTGAACGAGATCCGATGCGACCCCTCGCTACCAATATCTCTTGCCGTAAAATTTCGGTAGTTGAAAATGCATTTTGTTAGCGATAAAGGAGTGAGCACTGATTTTACGATGCGTGTCCTGACTGTCGTGGTGTTCAGGAACTGATTGAGTGGTGACACGGTTATCACTAAAAGTGATGTTGGGTGTAAAATCTTCAGTAGTTTCTGTAGAATCGTTAATGCTTTCTGGTGAACATGGATATATTATATTGCTCTGAGTGATGGGAGTCTCTGTGTAGAGACTCCCAACGATAAAATTCGAGAAACTGCGTTTGAGCAATCTAATTTTTACCAATGGGTTCCGTTTCAGGTAGGTGAAATTAATACTGCCACGTTAGCTATTTCTTCAGATAACAATGAAGTTGATGAAATAAAAGAATACAGTAACGTAATGACTGCTACGCTAGAAGAGTAGATGAAGAACAAGTTAACATCACTCTAGCCAAGAAAATAAATTGAACCATCCAAAACAGTGATTAAGGAGCACACCTTCCTAAGGACCAGATTATCATCACGATTTGGACCCCAGAGGACTGAGCCGTAAACATCTTGGTCCCTTCCGGCCCATAATAAATGACGGAGCCAATACGGTCAAACTACGTAAACTCCTACTTACTCCTTAAGGAATATATATGGCAACCCTAACTAAAACTATTATTCTCAGTGTTACTAACTACAAATATTGAATCTTATCGATATTGGTTTTCTTGGCCAAGTTGTAGTGGCAGCATGAAAATTCATTTCGAATGTCTTTGGAAAGTTTATATCAGTTTCATATCTAGTAGAGTTGGGATTATTGTTGGAACTGTCTGTTTGTGCGCCATGTTGTGGAAAGGGGTAATAATCGACTGAGATTTTGATCAGTGAAGAAAAGTTTTTGTCGAAATTGTTGATGTGAAAAATATTTTGTTGAATTTAAAGTCTGTGAGATAATATTGTGTGGCTAATTATTTAGGTCAGTGACGTAAGTTTAGCAGTGCATTACTAGGTATACCTATTTTTTTTGTATGGTAAATGATCAAAAATAACTCTTTCCGCTCTGGGCGGAGCGGAAGGGAGTGTCAGACTCTTACTGACTAAAACCCACTCTTGTTTCTCCAAATGCCCTTTGCGTTCCAGGGTCGCGGTAGCTCTTAGATAAAATTTGCAACCCTGCCTGCTAGATATACCTAGGAGGAATATAGAGAATAAAGTATTAGAAAGTAGGAATATAGTTAAGGAGCTCGTGGCTAGATAATAACAGCCGCACGGGTCGATCTTCAAGGTTAAGCAACGCTTGCCAAGGTTGGTCTGTGGATGGGTGACCATCTTAACATACCGAGTTTCCTCCGTGCCTCGGAAAGCACGTTAAGCCGTTGGTCTCGGCTATCGATTGAAGATCTTTGGCAGTCGTTACGGAAAGTCAGAAGCCAGTAAATCTGACTCCACTTACTTAATGGGTTGTGGAGGTTTGGTAGGCAGCCGATCCTCGTAAAATTCTGGTATTCAGCTAAATCCGGCTTGACTGGAAGCCGAACCTAATATAATTGGGAAAAGGCTAGGCAGATGATGAATATGGTGAGAGTAAGATACGGCTTCGCGAGGGTCGAAAAATATCCCAAGGGAACATATTACCGGATTAAAAGTAAAATATACGAGGACAAGGCCACAAACAGACAGACAGTCATTTTTACATTTATAATAAAAATATGATTTAAAAGTAATTAATTTTACTGTAAACTTAGTTTGAAAGTTTAAAGTTAGGTAGGTGGCTTGTGCTTTTATTTTATGAATGTTGTTATTATAAGACGAGTGAATAAGTAGGTGACCTAAACTGTTATTAATCAATGAGGTTAATTATAATTACTGTATTTAACTTCAAAAACATATTTTTTCTCGCTATTAATTCCAACTCAGTGATAACCAAGATGACCAAGATGTTTTCTAGGTATTAACGTCTGGAAGAATCTTTAATCTCTTCAAAAACAACTTTATCAAAAGTGTTTTCGTAGTACAATGTAATTTGGGTTTTTTTTTTTTTTTCAAAGAAGTTGTTTTGATAAGGTGATATTTTCTTGTGCCTAGTGATTCATGTCGATAATGAACTGGCCCGCTTTCTACATACTGCTGTGCCGAATGGGTGGGTCTCAGGTAGGTATTTATCTACCTGAGACCTAATGTACCCATTCGGCACAGCAGCAGCACAGCGCTGATTTTCAGTGTTCATCTAAGTATGACGCATGGAATCAAAAGTCAAACCTTGGCCACACTTTATAGATCTTTATCAAGACTTCAGCAACCCCAAAGCTAGAAAGCAATAAGTACCTACAGATAAAAAACTGGCCATGTGCGAGTCGGACTCGCACAAGAAGGGTTCCGTACCATAAACGTTAATTTTTATTGTTTGTGGTTATAGCGGCAATAGAAATACACAACCTGTGAAAAGGATCATGACCAACGATGTATGGAAATCCGTCTAAAGTTGAAACACAATAAATCTTTATTTATTATAGACTACGCTTTATATACTATTAAACAAAAGTGTTAATTTTCACACAAATACCCGGATTTTGAAGTAATTAAACAAATACGGAGATAACCTACAAATTATGTCTAACCTACTCGCAACTTATAAAATGACCACAGATCACTCATGGAGGTACAAAACAACAATGTTAGTTAAAAACAAAACAAGTGAACAGTTGCTAATTGAAAAATAAAATGTAATATTCATGCTTTTTATGGACTTGCGGCGTTGATGTGACAATATCGAAATAAAACGACAACTTCAGTCAGATAGAACTTATTTATTAATGAATCGATTCTTTAGACTTCGATTCGAATAGATTTAAAAATCGTTCTTGTTTAGGAAGAATTGCCATTCCTATCGGCCAGTCCGTCTGGCATCTGGCTTGACAGTTGCATCTGCGTGAGACGAAACACAAAAATAAATATTATCTTATTGGAATGATGAAATACATATACAGTACGATATGGTTATGATATTACTAATTATATAGCTATTTATGAGTTTAGTATCATTTTTGTGAAGATTTTGTCTAAAGGTTCATACTTACGTAACTCGTACAAATGAAGAGAACGAAACGTCAATCATGATTAATGTACCTAGCAATCGTTAATTTACTGTTTATGTTAAAATCATAATTCCGGATACGAAAACAAAATTCCTGAAGTGAAAAGCTTGTAAAAAATAAGCAAATAATTTCTATATTAATTTGATTTTCCTTCATGCATCTTTGCTAGACTGCTTTCGGTCAATCTCCTTTCAACTGTCTAACTATTACGGTTCCTGAGATACAGCCCGCTGACAGACAGACGGACGGACGGACGGACGGACAGACGGATAGCGGAGGCTTATTAATAGGGTTGCAATGGATACCCTTTGGGTATGAAACCCTGAAAAATCGGCCAAGTGCGAGTTGGACTCGCACACGAAGAGTTCCGTACCATAAACCTTAATTTTTATTATTTATTGTTATAGCGGCAATAGAAATACACAATCTGTGAAAATTTCAACGGTCTGCCTATTACGGTTCTTGAGATACAGCCCGCTGACAGGCAGACGGACGGAGGGACAGCGAAGGCTTAGTAATAGGGTTTCGTTGGTTACCCTTTGGGTACAGAACCCTAATAACAAGCATTCCATATCGTATTATATACATATTCATTCATTAATACAAAAAAAAAAACAAAGACTTTGTAATACTTATTAGAGATTTATTTAAATGCTTTATTTGATCAGGGCACACAGACACGGATTATACGTGGCAATTTATGCTATTGACGTTTCCAGTTATGTTTTTTATATGTAAATAGCGAGCTTGGGAATTAAAAAACTCGATGTTTCAACATAATTTTACTGAAGACAAAGAATAGTAGTACAAATAAAAAATGATTTTGAGGAGTTTTGGGACAGAGATAGATCATCCATCTACGAGTATCATCGGCTGTATCAGTGCGAGCGACGCCGCGCCGCGCGCCTAAGTAATTTTCTCTAGCTCATTACCACTTTTTCATTCTTTACCGTTCCATTTCACTATCATAAAATCGATATATTTTCATTAGGGAATATGCATAAAAACATATGTATCATCTATACAGTTTATCTAAAAATATAATACTAACAGTGAAAATAGAATCAAAATTACCCGAAAAACGAAGGAGATATAATTATTTTAAACAAATATGTCTGTCCCTCTCGCGAAAACGCTGTTTTCTGTGGCAGCTGTATAGGCGTCATAGACGATGACGTCAAAGTTTATATCGGGCTTCTCTTTCTAATTGTAATCTTTGAAGCTTTATAACTTCATCGCTGATGAATGTATTTAAAAAATAATTTCATGATTGTTTACTAGAGCTAATAAGTATTTCATTTTGCAAATAAAAAAATCGCATGCATATTCCCTATTATCGACGACACTGAGAACTTTTCGCATACAAAACATCAACTAACCATTAAACTCTCAAAAGCTTCCCGCCCCGGTCCCCCCAATGTAAACGCTACCTCACAGTTCCGCAGTACTCGGTAGTCCATGGCATAGAAGTGTTAACAATGGCCATTCATTACCATAAGTCGGCTGTGACAACTCGCTGGATGATAAGCGACCGGCCACCAGCGGATTTGAGATCGCCTTGTAATGCTAATAGTGACTTCGTACTCATACCTACTACCGCTGACTGAGTTCCTGGTATTATTTTAATCCTTTTGACGCCCTTTTGCGGATATAGGTCAGCTTCTAATTTGGCTAAATGCTGCAGCATTCTATTTTAATTGATAACTTGCTGTGTTCTGTGTGGGTTCGCTGTAGATGTAGGTTTGTTGCGGAATTGTTGGCAAAAGTTACCGCGGCCTGGAACGCAAAGGGCATTTCGGTTTTAGTCAGTCATCTTCTTATCGTGTGGGCAGTAAGGTCTAATGATCCCACACACCCTAGTGTCAGAGTTTCTAGACCGCCTCAAGGGCCTCTGACATGGTTAATTTGACGACCACCATTTAGCGGCCGGGACCACCGGCGCGGTCAGTAAGAGTCTGACATCCTCGTAAGCTTCGCTACTTCAATTTTCAAGTTATCTTTGGATGTGAGAAATTGTGTTAAAAACTCCAATCAACTACTTTATTCTGCCAATCTGAACTGTAGCTTTAATCAACGATGGACGTTGGATGTTACCTATGTTTTTTTTTACTGTTGATAGACATACCACTATCTCACCTGATAGTAAGCGATGATGTAGTCGCAGATGGAGCACGCTTGCCTAGACGTAACCTATTCACTCTTGACTTAAAGACTCCCAGGTTGTAGCTATCAGGAAACACAGACTCCGGCAGGGAATTCCACTCCTTAGCCGTACGCATGAAGAGTGGAATGGCATGATGTGTTCCCAATGTTCCCAAAACGTGTGGCGCATCGCCGTAAGTCTCGTGGTCGGGTGGTCCGATGATGGAACGGGATTGGCGGAATTAAATTATGGAATTCCGTCGCACACTCCCCAAAATGCAATCGATAGAAAACCGACAGGCTAGCAACTCGGCGTCATTCCTCAAGACTTTGGAGCTTCGAGTCGACGCGCCTATCATTGCCGAAATAGTATTTCTGTCAATTGTCAATGCAACTGCAACGTTGCAAATCGTATATTTGGCTACAGATATGGCTTTTCGATTCGTTAACCCAGTTACTTAAAATTTATGTCTAGTGTGGTTTGTAGTACTTACTTCTGTTCTGATAACACCACGTAGTGTTGCCAGTGCCAGTAGTAGGAGTCAACTGTCGGAACGAATGGCCGCCATGTTGCAGTGTTGCCAGGCAATGGGCCGGCAAACTGCCCTGCTTGTGCACCATTATGATACTTAAGCGACATAGTGGTACTAGTTTTAAAATGGCAGTGTGCTTTGTGTTGGTTCTAGTTTTGTAAACTTCAATCATTGCATTTAAAGCTTAGTAAGTATCTCCTATAGCTAGTTTACACAGTGAGAGATAGCGTGCGAGTCAACCTGCCGAATAGATGTAGTGCACTCACTCGCATCGTATGGACGTATCGTTCGAGTTAATGTCCCGAAATACTCGGATGCTATAACTCGAATTTGAGTTACTTCAACATTTTTTGTTTTCAATGCCTGCTCGCCTTACAGTCTTTGCACATGGCAGCAGCTCGGTCATCACTCGCATCGTTCGGACGTGTTCGGCATTAGCTCGCCAGTGTCAGCCAGGTTGTTGCGAGCGGAACCTGTATTTATTGGGTACTGCTCCTCACAAAAGACTGGGCAGCTACTATCACCGTGTAGACAGCTAAGGTGATCCGAGTTACTGGCATACGAGTAAACGAGCGGAGTAACTGTCTACTGTTTAGTCAGCATCTCGCACTGTGTGAACTAGCCATAATGAGTAAATTATACACGGTGTCAGCTGAGCCTGATGTATATGTAAGTTCCCACTGCTGGGACATAGGCTTCCTCTCTGTCATGTAGAATACCATAATCCACCACGCAAGTCTAGTGCGGTGAAGGGATGTCACATGTCTCAGAATTTATTTTTCGTTGTAGGACATGGCGGTTTCCTCATTATGTTTTCCTTCACCATTGAGAATTTGTAAAGCAAAAATCATCAAAATCGAATAAAAACCGATGACGGTCTTGGTAACAGACTATTTTATTTTTGACCACAAAATCAGCTCATCCACTGAAAACGTAAACAGCCTCACACAAAGAAAACCTGACATACTAAAGTACTAAGTATGTGTGCATATCAAGTAAGCAAAAAATAACAAACCCTACAATTTCGTACATTTACAAGAATTCCGCAGAACTCAAGTCTTATATCTTATTTACTAAGTAAAGGTTTATCCTTCAACGCTGAGATGCCCTTTTGTTTAACTTTCCAAGATACACTTGAAGGGGTCGTATCGTAAATCAATCCATCTGACGTGGTGGGAATTGCTTTTTTACGAGCTTCCCCCGTAACGAGGAACTGCCGGGAAACTCGGCTATCGCCAAAAATGGAATATGTGGTGCAGTTTTGCGGGGTATACTGGGAAAATCGACAGCACTGCATTTTGGACGAGAAGGTTTAGGGTGTAGTCGAGGGTAGTTCGTGTCTTAGTAGAATAATTAGACAGTAGGCAGTATACAGATGACTGTTTAGGGTGCACAAGTCACTGGTGAAGGATCCTATCACTGTGAGTAGTTGTGGATTCACCATTTCAAAACTTTTTCCTTGAAAAACTATTGCGGCTAGGAATGCCCAATTTTCTTGATATCAAGTCCAAAATCTCTGTACCTCTGTTTTGCCCCAAATCGTTTCTGTTAGAATTATTCCATTCATTCTTGACAAAACTCACTGGCTTTCCGAGCGTTCTGATTTCAGCGAATAAATTATACATAACAGTACACTTGTATTAAGAGAAGGGTTAATTTTAGATGTAGGTACTGATATAATACCCTACATCCACATTTTTAAGCGAATTTTCCACGAAATCAACGCCCAAAAATATTTAACGACCGATTTCGCCACCATTTTCGTTGTAGAGGTACAGGTCACAGTCATACTACGAGTATTCCAGCCAGAGTCAAATGTAGCTCTCAGTATTCGAATGAGATTCGAGCGCGGGGGGCAATTCCGTTCGTATACGGGTATGAAGGGGCTATTCCGTACTAGAAAGTTTTCTATTATATTCTGTTTGCTGTTGTAATAAAAAAGTGTTGCGTACCACGTTTTGGGAAGAGGTTTATTTGGTAGTATCGTATTATGTGCCATTGGCTTAGCAATATGAAAGAATTTTCTGGAGTTCTACATAAAAGGGCAGCTCCAATTTTGGCTCGTAGGTTCGTAAAATACCTACTGTACGGGATAGAGAAAATGTGCGGAAGAGACTACGTATCTGCTACTAACGACTAAACTGCTGCCTCCAATTCGATTACCAAGGTGATAGGTTTAAGTTTTATTTTTATCTAACCTACCACTGCGATTATTGGAAAAAAAAATAATGAACACGCGCCATGGTGCGTATCATCGTCGCTGATAGAATGACACTTACATAGTAGTTTCCTAATTATGGTAGGCGCCGGATAAACGCGAAATAAAGAGCATTGATCTTCCCTAATATCCCTTCACTCGACAAAATTATGAACCATTTTTCATTACTAGAGAACGATTCAGGACAGTTTTATGTCATAATATCTGTTTTTAATATTAAGAACGTCAATAAATGAATGTGGGTCAATGACCGTTATTGCACGGGTTGTATTTATCCTCCCATTACAAAACACAACTGCGCAATTTCTTATGTAAATAAAACCCTAAACAGGCTCTTTTCACAACATTTACATATCGCCACGTCTGGAGCCGTAAACCAAAGTTGTTGGTCGCGGCTATGTTAATCGGCGGCTAGAACTTTGCCAGACATAAAGATCAAACTATCCTAAGTTGTTCGCTACGGAACCAGGAATGTGTACATAGGAATCTATTGAGTTAACTTTTTATTGTTGTTATTGATAGGATCACGTTCAAAAGCACGTTCAGTCGTTGGTCCCGGCTGTCATTTGTAAATCTCTGGCAGTCGTTAAGGATTGTCAGAAGCCAGTAAATCTGACTCCAGTCTTGCCAAGAAATATGGTGTTACCCAGTTGTTGGGTTGTGGAGGTCTGGTAGGCAGAAATACTGGTTTTCAGCTGAATCTAGTGTGACTGGAAGCCGACTCCAATATAGTTCGGAAAAGGCTAGGCAGATGATGGTTACGAAAAATTTGTCTCGTTTTTTATGTTAATAAAATCTGAATAGTCTTACATAACGATGAGCAGATGCATGAGCAATAGAAGCCGTCGATTGGTTTATTTACCTGAAACAAAAAACAATAATTTTTTAATTTTAAACCTTCGAAACATCCGAAAACGATCTTACGAATTAAAATGTGACAGTCAGTAGATATATCTATAGGTACCTTGTTAGAGCCTGTTCAAAAAGTAGATAACTTTTTTAACTGAGCAATTAAATTGCCAGTTTGACAGCTTTTGTGTAAAAATATGTCAAAATGCAATATTTATTTGTCCGAAAAAAGTTTTATGACCTTTGTAGAATCAGGACAGTCAATCACGCCTCAGCGGCTGAATAAACACGAGTAAACCATAGCTTGGATAGTTTACTCGCACCTTTTATTCCAGATTTTCACGCGAGAACTCCATGTGTTGCGGGACCGGTGAGCCTACTGTGCAGAGGTAGACGGTGTCCAGTATCTTCTTTTTTTTTTTAATTACTAACATTTAATTTTACTTAACATTTAATTTTGTGTAACTAATGTTAGTAATAAGAAAAATTCTGTTACTAACAACCTAGCCTATATATGGACTTTTTGTCTGAAATACATTTTTTTTTTTCAATTATTTATTCGATTTAATCGAGGAAGGCTATAGGCTATAACATCACGCAACGGCCAATTGGAGCGGAGCATTAATTAAAAATTTGACGCAGATGAAATTTTGCGAGTCAGCTAGTAACTAAAAATGTATATGTAACTACGTATGTACATCCAGACATACAGACAAACATGATATTACCAGCTGTTTCAATCACCACACTATTTCAGTTCGAAATGAGTTTACCTTTTGTAAAAGCCACATTGTTCTATTTCCATTGATTGAAAATAACCAGTTGACGATAAAATAGTTGTGAATTATTTTATTACATAATATGGTGATGTTATGTATTATGTAATAGTACAGCTCCGCATCAATAGATGATTGCTTTGTTAATATTATTTGATTGTACGTTGATAAGTATTTGTTATGCATGGAATTGGGGCTATTCGATAATGGGGGTAATAATAGACACTCACACTTGATTAGGTACGGGTACGGGGTTCTGAGTAGGTTCACATAAATATGGCAGTCGTTACGGCTTGATGTACCTTAATAAGATAGTAGAAAAAATGCAGATGACGTTTGTAAAAAGAGATCACCTGAATGTTTGGGAATGGCCTCGTCACATTTCGGTAGCACATATCTATTCCATTAATTTTTGCCTGTTAGAGCGTAGAGCTAAGAGCGGATCTAGTGCCCCCTACCCCAAGTTCCAGATTTCTTCGGTAGTCTACTGCCTAACGGAGTCAATGATGATTTACGAAAAAGTTATCCAAGGAGGGTTGTATTGCGTTAAGCAAAATAATGTCATGTGCTTTTTCAGGGTTCCGTACCCGAAGGTTAACGAACGGAACCCTATTACTAAGCCTCCGCTGTCCGTCCGTCTGTCTGTCTGTCAGCGGGCTGTATCTCGTGAACCGTAATAGGTAGAGAGCTCAATTTTTCACAGATTGTGTATTTCTATTGCCGCTATAACCACAAATAATAAAAATTAATGTTTATGGTACGGAACCCTTCGTGTGCGAGTTCGACTCGCACTTGGCCGGTTTTTTAGTGTTTACTAAAACCTACCCTGAGAGCGTTGTCAAATGACAATCCAGGGTCCGCCCCTGGAAGAGGTTTCTCGACAAGTGACATATTGCTAACGATAGAGAAGATAAGTAAAGGCGGTTGCAAGAACATCAAAAATGTATGGGATTGACAAACGCTGTCGAAATATCACTATTCAATCACTTGTTTACGTTGTATGGCAAAAATCAAGTGTAACCGTAGATTAAGTACTTTGGAAATAAACATATAATAAAATAATAATATATTGGTATACTTTAATATTTATATTTACAAATTTTATATTTTTATCTATTATGTATTTATTTCTATAAATCGTACTGTTTTTCCTTTCTCTTTAAAATCCATCCAAAGGTCTTGAAAAGACCGCGTTAAGGCCGCCCATTGTGTCACTCTACTTTTTCTGTAACTCATATGGTGTACATAATAAAGAGTATTCCATTCTATAGTTTAGTTAACACAAGTTACACGGGAGCCGCATCTAAGACATTATGCAACGTCTTAGATGCGGATCCCGTTTACGGCCGTACCAGATATCAACAAGATTTCCCCTTTGTCTCTCCAATTCTTTACATTCCACCACTCCTACTTACCCATCCGAAAGCCAAGTACATAAAACGTAAACAAGTCACCCCCGATTGATTTATGCGCCGTGGCCCGCAGTAAAATGGCGTCGCCAATGTTCTTCCACATAAAGACCAACTCGTAAAATAGATAAAACACATATGTGACGATGTTTGGTCCAAGTCCTCGGCCAACGTTGGCCACAAAAATCTCAACTGTATTTTAAAGCTAGGTTGTTTGTTTGCAGGACATAAATGATTAGCTGACCCGTGCCGTGCAACTTAGTTTGGTTTGCGTCAATTTTTTTATGAATGCTCTGCCGCTATTGGTCGTAGCGTGATGTCATACAGCCTTCTTCGATAAAAGAGCTATCCAACACTAAAAGCTTTCTTCAATTCGCACCAGAAGTTCCTGAGATTAGAGCGTTAACCCAAACAAACTCTTTAGCTTTATAATTAGTAAAGATTTATTTTGCATACTGGTTTAGTTGTCACCGGAAAATTGTAAACGTCGTAGAATTGTAAAATATCGCGTGAAATTGTAAAATATTTTTTCTTAATAAGCCACGGACATATTGGTATCTATTGAATACGATACTTCAAGAATACAGCTGATTGCTAAAAATGCGCGGTTTCAGTAGGATACACCATGTAAGCCAAGCCGCGGGAAAGAGCTAGTACGACCATAAAGTTTTTATTGGTTAGAATTGATAGAGCTGAACTAATTTGAGGATTCTTTGAAGTCATTGGTACGGCTTGTGGTTCCGTCTATCAAAGACGTGATCTCTTTAATGTTTAGTCTTTTGATTGACACTATAAAAGTTCATTCAACGTCAGACAGCCATTTGCGGCCACTGTTGGTAGCAAGTTTGTTCAGGTCAAGGTTAGATACTGCCAGACAATATTCTTGGGAACTTGTGAAGTTCCAAGAATATATTCCTATACATGGTACTGTTTCAATTCACACAGTATGTAGTTCCTAGTCTTATCGACCAACTCGGTTTGGCTGAATGGTAAAACATATTGGTAGAATTCAATACTTATGAAGTTTCCAGCTTTAAATCATTTTTACATCACAGCTAAGGAGTGGAATTCCCTGCCAGACAGTCTGTTTCCTCATAGCTAAATTCCTAATACCTGGGAGTCTTTAAGTCAAGAGTGGATAGGTTACTTCTAGGCAAGCGTGCTCCATCTTCGACCGCATATCAGGTGAGATAGTGATCAAACGTGTGCCTAACTGCCTGTCAGTAGTAAAAAAAACCATGAAATAACCTTTAGCATTTATAAATTAGAATATTAGAATGGATAAATGCGGTATCGGCGAGTCAGTTACAAATGAGGTTGCGCCATCTTTTCCCATGGCATTTGGCCAAGGGCCACTAAGGGATTATGCCGATACGGGCAGCGTCCACCTGAATACGTGATGCTCTCAAAATTCTGCTTATAGAGGTAGATATCCTAAATATCAGTCTCTATAAGCAGAATATTAACATTCAGAAAACAAATAAAATAGTAAAGTTTATTAATATAAAGGTTTTACATCAAACATTACGTATGAATCTCCTGGTCCCTAAACTAGTGCTATAACCGACCGACCGATATTTTAACCGACTTCAAAAAAGGAGGAGGTTCTCAATTTGGCTGTATTTTTTTATGTGTGTTAACTCATAACTCAGTTTTTATGTAAAAGTCAATCAGTTTTATGTAAAAGTACTATTAACAACAACAAATACATGTGTAACGTATATCTTACAGCAGAAGATACCTAGCATCGATGCATTCCGACACTGTTTGTATTTATTCGTGACGTCACACGCCACATATTTACATTTCATTCCACGAGGTACGTTTAAGGCGATGTTTGGAAATCATTTGTGTGTGATCGAAGAAATATGTCTGTTAGTTTTCTTTTGAGATTCGTTGGCATGGGCAATCAGACAGAAACAAACGATTTGAGGTACTGGTGTTCGTTTTGCAACTAGATGTTTTCGGTAAATAAGCTAAGCCGATTCCAAATAACTCTCTGCCTGCGTCTATTTTTCCGAACGAATACAACCCTAATCTATCCACAGTTAGAGTGAACAGGCTCCTTCTGGGTAAGCTCGCTCCATCGTAGACTCTGTCTCTGTCATCTCTGACTAAGAGTCAAGAGCAAACCCATCTTCAAATAATAAAATATTATCAATTTGGATCAGAACCAGAGGAATTAATAGTTTAAACGGTAAAATAATCGTCTAAAATTGATTGGGAATGTCCCAAATGCAAGTACGGACGAGGACCGTAATTTCAGTTTCAGAGGATTTTGAACAATAGATAGAAATAGTATATTAATGTAGCTCTATCCCTAGCTACTTTCTAAACGTATTCTCCTACAGATTCAAGTTTTTAATATGAAATAAAAACTTTTCCCTCGCTAACACCTACAATGCTTTAGATACCCTCCTTGGTCCTTCCTTTGAAGCAACAGAAGTCACTCATCCCTAATGAATTCGTAGATGCACTCATTACAAACTAATTTAATTATGAAACTCGTCGTAAAGTTCATCATCTAGAATGCACAAAGGCTGTCTGCATAAATATTCAGCGCACTCTGCATATAATTTCTAAGAATTCATTAAAACGGCTCGTGGTACAAAGTTCAAGGTTACTGGGGAGGTCGTGGCAGTAAAGGAAATTGCATACCGAGAACGCAACTCAATAATTCTTAGTCATTTCTATGTTGAGGTTGACATCGTTCGAGGTACACGTGTTTTCGATTCCATACGTTTCAGTTATGACAGCGTTTCAGAAGTTAAGCCTATGAATCATCTAGCCTAGCCTTTTCCCAACTATATTGGGGTCGGCTTCCAGTCAAACCGGATTTAGCTGAATACCAGTATTTTACACGGAGCGGCTGCCCACCAGACTTCCACAACCCAATAACTGGGAAACACGGTACTTCATGGCAAGACTGGAGTCAGATTAACTGGCTTTGACCATCCGTAACGACTGCCAAAGATCTACAAACGACAGCCGGGACCAACGGCTTAACGTGCTTTCCGAGGCACGGAGGAAACTTGGTATGTTAGGATGGTCACCCATTCACAGACCAACCTTGGCAAGCGTTGCTTAACGTTGAAGATCGATCGGCTGTTATTACCTAGCTACGCTAAAAATAAAATTCATCAAATAAAAATAAAATTAACTAGTTCTTTTGCTATAGTTGAACTGTACAAGCGCACATAGCTACAAATATTCTATTGGCACAAGCAGAATTCCCAAGAAACGTTAGTTTAGGATTGGAGTGGTTGGGCGGGGAAATTAAACATGGGTCTATATGCATGGGGCTGTATCATTCGTATGCTGAGAATACGAACACCATACCTGAATCCATTCATTGGAACTGTAAACATCATCATCATCATTTTCCCAACTGTATTGAGGTCGGCTTCCAGTCAAACCGGATTCAGTTGAATACCAGTGTTTTAAGTGGAGCGGCTGCCTACCAGGACCTCCACAACCCTTTAACTGGGTAAAACGGTAGTTCTTGGCAAGACTGGACTCAGATTTTACTGGCTTCTGACAATCCGTAACGACTGCCAATGATCAGCAAATGGAACTGTTAACATCAATAGAGGTTATTGTTTCTACTACCTAGTTGGCTACTGGAAGAAAAACTTTATACGTTTTTAAACCACTTCCGAGAGTTAAAAACTCATAAAATTATTAATGACTCCAGAAAATTGTTTTCATTTCAGGTAGATTTTCCCATTCAAATTATGCAAAGAAAACAATAAAAACTTCTCTAAAAGTTCGGTTTCTTTCGTCTTTTCTTATTGTTCTATCAAAAAAGTTCCTCCTTCTCTCCGAATGAATGTACAAGGTCAAGCAAACCTAAGTAAGGAAAGAAGGGATTTATTATTTTGTAGCTTATACTCGGTGAGTTAAAGAACAAATTAAAAAAATACGCTATGCCTAGTTATACCCTTACGTTATGTTTAACCTTTGCACAAGTGCGAGCAACAAGTTACAAATGTTCTATTGCAATCGGTTAACCGTTATGGCAGCAGTCAAAAACTTTGTTACAAAAAAATACAAAATTAATAATATGTGTTTGTTATTTTTCACTTTTTATGGCGGTGAAAAACCAAATACGTCATCTAAGTAAACAAATTCCAGCTATTTTGATATAAAAACAAAACCCATTTTGATGAAATTTAAATGGGACCCATCAGAAAGTATACCCTTTCACAAAAAAGAAGAATTTTTCAAAGTGTTTCATAAATGACGGAGTTATGAGGTAAAACACATAAAAAATAAAAACAACCCAATTGAGAACCTCGTCCTTTTTTGAAGTCGGTTAAAAATAGAAATAAACAAACAAACACTTATTTTCAAATACAGGCTGTAATAAAATAACGAAAAACCTAAAAAGGGTTCATTGTACTCATCATTATAAACCACTATTACTATGGGATCAATACTGAAATCACGAAACAAAACCAGCTGTTCAGAACATATTGTCGAACTAACAAATGTATTGGACCACTTTTAGGTGTAACATACTTTGTTTTAAACTTCTTTATTTCGTGTTAAGCTAGCTGTTATGGGGAAACTAACTCAATATACTATTTTTACACCGGAAAACGACCGTTTGTCCAAATTCTCACGCTAGCCATAAGAATGGGGTGAGTTACATCAAGGGGCAAATACACACAGTTTTGAGGAAAAACCATGTTCCAACTAACAACGTTGTTAGTTGTTCTTTTATGTTGGTTCTTGCGAATAAAAAAAAAACCGGCTAAGTGCGAGTCGGACTCGCACACGTACACGTTCCGTACCATAAACCTTTATTTGTTGTTATAGCGGCAATAGAAATACACAATCTATAAAAATTACAACTCTATCTATTACGGTTCTTGAGATACAGCTCGCTGACAGACAAACGGACGGACGGACAGCGGAGGCTTAGTAATAGGGTTCCGTTGGCTACCCTTCGGGTACGGAACCCTGAAAAAGTGGGATAAAATGGCTACATTTTTTCATGAAACTTTTACTGCATCCCCATGTAGGCACAGAACAAAAAATATTTTTTAGCTATAGCATGCTTTGCTAATTAATACAGGACTGACTATTTTGACTTCTTAAAACCATCGTGATTTTGGTGTGGGAGACGGAGCTGTCAAGACGTATAGCACGTCTATCTCTTTTTCGCAACAGAATCAAGATTGCAGGTCATAGTAGGCAGTGCGTCGTGGTAACGCTTAGGAGACACCTATGCCCACCATTGGACATCTTTCTGCTTAAATCAGGTTAAATGTCTCCATCAGAATACTTGCCTCAGTACTCATCAGCATTCCTTGTAGGTATTTTTATACGTATTCAAACCGCAATAAAACGTTAAAGAAAGCAACGTAAGCTCGACTTAAATAAAGGACGGAACGTAAACGTAACCCATTACTAAGAGAGAACGCAAACCATAACGATTTTTGTACAGGGTTGTTACATTACGATGTCAGAGCTTTAGAGATGTAGTTAGACCCGTGCGGGCTCGACATAGCAAACGATGGCCTACCGACCGAATTCGGTCGTTATCTCCTAAGGTCGTTCGTACACAATCAATTTCGAACGCGATCCACGGATCAGATAATTGATTTTGATCGTGGATCGCGTGCGAAATTGACTATGTTTGGCGGTCTTAGCGAATTCGTTGGTAGGCGTTCGGTAACTATGTTGAGACTTCCTGCCCAATACTCAATTTTAAGAGTACTAGTTTACCTGTACCTCTTATGCCCAAAATGCTCTGACACAGCTAGAACGCAGCCAGTAAGCGTTGCAAGAGACCCTGGAAAAAATGGAGAAACGAGCTAAACGGAACCAACGAGCAGTCTGTTCACAAAAACCCAGGATCGAAAGAGCTGGAAGTCATGGGGCTCTCCCAATGACATCTGATTATTCATCCCACGGGATAAAGAAGGCTGATAGTAACAATTTCCATCTAACTGGATCTGTTATCATATCAAAACTGGAGGAAAACTTCACCCGTTTATACCACGTCAAATTGTGATCAAAGGCGAATTTTTCAAAAATACAAAATAAGTTTTCTCCTAATTTATCACATTTATGAGAAAAATTTGTTTCTTGCGTCCGAGAAAAATAAAGGGTTATAACGATTTTATCAAAGTACTAGCTTCTGCCAGCGGCTTCGCCCGCGTGGTCCCTAGGGAACAAACTCCCGGGATAAAAAGTAGCCTATATCCTTTCTCAGGCTCTGGACTATCTGTATACCAAATTTAATTTATAATCGGTTCAGTTGTTTTGGCGTGAAAGCCCGACAGACAGACTACTTTCGCTTTTATAATATTAAGTAAGGAAGTAAATATTAGTAAGCATAAGAAAGTAAGGATTTGTTGTCTAAAATCATGCACTTTTTATTCACCGTCCCGCTCAATTTGCCAACCCTAGCAACGCGTAAACATCTTTACAGCGGCCATACAAAAGACGGAACGTAAATAAAAAAAAAACTCGTATTTTCATAAAAATGCGGGCAACACAGAGTAACGAAGTATCAGGTGTTACCGACCGAGATGCATGATTAATGCCCGGGTATGCTCAGCATTATGCTCATATATGCTCGCTTTTAACACGTGCGCGCCTGCATATATTAATTAATCTTATCTGCAAGTTTGATAGAAAGCTTTGTGCCACATCTATATTTACTGTGTCTGTGCTCTCATGGTTTATTAATTAAGTTAGTGCTAAGTAGTAAATTTATCCGTACGATATGTTTTAAGTTCAATGAAGGTATCTAAGTCAAAGGTCGTTGAACGTAACAAATGATCCCCAACATCAAAAGATTCAGACGAGGACATAACGATGCACAGTAGAGAGCAAACGATTGAAGTAGAGGATATTTTTCTGGACTCTCGCAGTTCAACACGCTCGGGTTGGTGACTGCTTTCCCGGACTATCCTGTCTTCTTCTTATCGTGTGGGCAATAAGGTCTAAGGATCGCACACACCCTAGTGTCAGAGTTTCTAAGCCGCCTCAACGGCCTCTAATATGGTGTGTTTGTTGTATTTGACAACCGGGACCACCGGCTTATACGTGTCTTCCGAAGCACGGAATTATCTTTTAATCAGACAATCAGGTGATTCAGGCCTGCAATGTAGAACATTGCCAAACTGAAAAACAATTTTATAAAGTATGCTTCCCGTGGGAATCGAAACCACGACCACCGGGTCAAAAGGCAAACACCTAAACCACTCGACCACGGAAGGAAACTATCCTGTAGTGACCTCAAACGAATTTAAGCCCCCAGCCAGGTCCGCTCGCTAAGGGCACCCACTGTGGGATACGGACCTCGGCTTAACGACGTCATTTGGGGCATCAAGGGATAGGCCTGGTCATATTAATGAAGGAGAGGAAAGCCTAGCTTTTTCACAGCTTTGTTGAACTCAACTTCTAACTGGCTGCTCCTGCTTGGTACCAGCATTGTAACCGGAGCCACTGTCTATCTGACCTCCACACCCTGGAAACTGGGTAACACGGTACTCCTTGGCAATACTGATGTAAGATTTTCTGTCTTCTGACCATCCAAGACGATTTTCAAAGATCTACAGATAACAAGCCGGGACCAACGGTTGTGCCGGACCAGTGCATCGTAAGGCACTCGCCATGTTAAGAGGGTCACCCATCCAGTGGTCGACCCCGGTAAGCGCTGACTCTGGACCCTAGAAGACTTATAATTTAGCCACGAGCTGCTCCTCTCCTTAATGTCATATTATAAAAACCCCTTTTTCGAGATGGAAATCCGTACTGGTTTGTGATTTCACATAACACTCACAAACTCATTACATTCTGAGTATCTGGCTGGTAACAAAATCCTAAGAGGCGGAATCCAATAATCCGACAGCGAATGGAAAGAACCTGTTCTCACCGTTAAAAGCCAAGCTTTTCCCCTGGGTTTGTTTGGAATCAGATAAAGAAGTACACGAAGCGACCGTAAAGAATGGAAAACATGTCTGATGACGTCATTGGTTACGGTTTTACGGTTATAATTTTGAAGGCGTTCTTTTTTTGAATTGAAATGTATTTTTGTGAAAAACAGTTTTTTTTTATTGGAATGATTTTTCGTTTTTCAAACAGATTTTTTTGTGACATAGGTACTGTTTTTTTAAATTTACTAAATAAAGATTTCGATAGCTAATATTCACAAAAAAAAAAAAAAAAATAGGTTGGTACATTTTCAAACGATTCTCTAAAATAGTTCAAAGGTCTTATTAATTTGAATAACGAAGTTGCACGGCCCGTTAATTATGATTTTACAGTTAATTAACTAACAAGCTCGAACACTCAAAAGCCAGACACATTTACAATGAGATTTCAAACTATAATTCTATTAATTAGTTAGTATCAATTATGCAGAACATTCATCATTCACATCACGCTAAGACCAATAGGAGCAGAGCAGACCAAGTTGCGCGGGTCAACTAGTAATATAATATAATACAGTTTATTTATCAAAATAATTACAAGTAAACAATTAACAAAAGTTAACAAAACAATTAACTACATAAGTAGGTATAACTAACGAGTGGACTTAGTGTAGGCATTACAGTGTGTTACTAAATTTCTGTAAGTACATAATTTTAGTAACCCTGCCTTATAAACTAGGTTAACTTGTATCTTAAAAGACAGTGTTTATGTAATTAATTTACCAATAATTACACAACAAATGGACAGTGTACTATGTACTGACTGGCACGCGTTTGACCAGTCTCACCTGAAGGTAAGCGATGATGTGGTCGAAGATAGTGCACGCTTGCCTAGAAGTAACCTATTCACTCTTGACATAAATATTTACATTATTAGACTTATATTTTACGTGACTGAACAGAAGAGGTCACCAGTAGGCCAAGCACGAATATCAAACGATTTCGAATCGACAATGTATCGAGGCCTCGATTCGAAAACAGAGTCTGTCGATAGTAGGCAGCACGAAGCACATTCGAAGCTCTATCGAACACTCGATTCGAATTCGAAGGTGACGTCATGCTAATGTAAATAGGGACGCGCCATAGTGAGCAAAATGAACGATTGTTAAATGAATCGTGCGTTCGAAAACTAAATCAAGTTGTTAATATTTTTTTCACCTTTGATTAAACGTTTTATTATTATTAAATTTAAATAAAAACTGAATGTTATATTAAGAAGAGATCCAAAGTTAATTATTAGACATTATAAAGTGGCATTATCTTCAGCAATATAACATAGTTTCGGAGATTTTATTTAAAAAAAATTACGGGTACCGAACGTTCCCACTTGACATCCGACGTGTGAGGGCGCCAAGCCAAGGCTAAGTTTGTTTATGTTTTACTACACGTCCACAACAAAAGTATTTGTTTCTTTTCTATAAATAATTAAGTGCTTTTAAGTGAATAAATAATTATGAGAACTAGTCAGACGCAATATGAAATGATGGTTGAATTCATGGAAGCGTGAGTAAACAGTTTTAATAAGTTTGAGTGGCATAAACTTTAGTGTGAAGTATTTTAAAGTGCAATGCTATTTCTGTTCCAGAAATGGAGATTTGTCTAAACTGAAGGTTTCTGCGGCGGCCCACGAGGTCGGAATTTCATACAAATGAAATGGAAGGAACTAACAAATAAATTAAATAGTGAAGGCACAGGCGAATCTAGGTCTGAGGAGAAATGGCGCAAGGTATGTTAACTCAAGTGACGCTAATTTTTTTTGTGGTTGGGGCACTTGAATAAAGTCACTCTTAAGTCTCTGCTTTAAGTACTTATCCAATATCTTTGTGTTAGGTAAGTAAGTTTGTTTGGAATTCCTGCTTAAATTATTGTTGTTTAATTCAAGGTGTGGAGTGATTACAAAAATAATTGCAAGAAGAAGTGTGTCAAAATTAATAGGGCTGTTAGTGGCACTGGTGGAGGGCCAGCACTCCAATTAACCTTGACCGATTTAGAAAACCGAGTCATGCAGATAATTGGAGTGCAAGCAGCTACTGGCATGGTGGTGGAAGAAGCAGGGTTTCAACGGGTTAGCTACTTACCTACTTAATTTTAAAATTGATTTTTTTTTATTACCTAGTAATTAAATATTTTTTTATTTCAGGAAGCTGCTGAAAATTCTCAACCATCAGAGATGAGAGTTCCTGATGCACACATGGATGATTATGAAATAGGTAAATATGAATCTTACTTTTATAATAATTAATCAGTTAATATAAATATGTTTAGTGTCTTGTGGTTACAAATATTTGCTGTGTATGTTTATGCATACCTAAATTACATAAAAGCATCATAATTATTGTTCAATGTCAAATCTTGAATAAAAGATTATTTATACATAAAACCCAATATACACATAAATATCACATTACATAGTAAATGTTTCTATGAGAACTCAAGATTCTGCTAATAAGAAAAAGGACTAGTCTAATCAACATTAATAAATGTTTTACAGTGAATATTCCGGGCACAAGTAGTCTGCCAACAGTGGCTTCTCCTCCACCACCGAGTCCACCAAATGAAACCCCTGCTATCCCATCAACTGAGGCTCATCCTCCATCTCCTCAACTACTAGTAGAAGAGACGTGAAAACCACCACCACAAAAAAAGGCAAAGGATTTAGAATTAGGAAAAATGTTTTTAGAAGCAGATAGAAAGGCAAGGGAGTATGCTAGAGAGCGTGATAGGGCCTATGAAGAATTAGAGAAAGAGAGGTTGCGGATTAGGACAGAGGAATTGAGAGTTAGAGAATTAGAGATGCAAGATAGGGTGAGACAGAGAGATGATGAATTGCGATTACAGGCTAAATGGTTGGACTTTATGAGAGAGGCTATGGAAGTTTTTGTAAGGTTTATGGAAAAAAAGTCTTAGATTAAGGTTATTTTTTAATTAATATAAATATTCTATTTTTTAACATTATTAATTAAAAAGTAAAGTTATGTGTGTAATCTATTAATTCTATCTACTAAAATATTCCTTATCGCCCTTCCCCTAATTAAGTCATCTCCTCCATTTTCCTGAAAAAAATGGTCAGAAAAAGATAAAGTCAGGTTTTGGAGTTCTGCTGGTTCCGGTTCAGGTACTTTAAATTTTAGGGCTAAATTATGCAACACACTGCACGCAGTAATGATTTTTGCACATTTCTCGGGTCCATAGTGGAGTGTGCGATCTTTGCATAAGCAACGCCATCGGTTTTTTAATCGGCCAAAAGTATTTTCAATAGGCACCCTCGTCTTTCCATGGACTGCTGTGTATTTGTATGCTGGAGTCCCCTCAGCAGCATCCGGAATTGGTGTCATTAACCAGGGGCGTTGTGGATAGCCGGAATCACCTGTAAATATTCAAAACTTTAATTCCCAAATTGTTTTTATCATAGGTAAGGTAAACTAGCTGACCTAGCGAACTTTGTGTCCCCATATATTTTTACCCGATTTTTCTATTATTTTACTTTAGTAAAAAACGTGTTCTGACTAAAACGAATACAACAAACAAAGAATTATCCAATTTAGTATTAGTATAGTCGTTTGAAAATTATGCGTCTACATTAGATTAGAATTACATACATTCGGCAAATCATTTTTATTTATTCATATAGATGGATGAATTTCCTTGATTGTTACTAACCTAATAACCATACATGTTCATTATTTCGATGTAACTCCTGCATGTAGTTATTAGCTAGGCTATTTTCCCATATGAAAGCGTCGTGGGTGGCTCCTCCATATTTTGCATTCACATTTAAAATTCGGCAGTCACTATCACATATCTAAAATAAAGAGTAAACCATTAGTAGGTACCTACACTGATATACCATAGTAAAGTGGTAGAATACATAATGCTATTATGTAATTAGTTGTGTACAGTCACATACCTAGTTACAAAAACTAAATTTTATGCTTACCATTTGTACATTTAGTGAATGAAAATGTTTTCTACAATAAAATAAATGTTCAATTTCTTTACTGGGTGTAAAAATATGAAAATGGCATCCATCAATGCATCCTATAACTCCAGGGAAACCGTACTTCGCAAAAAAGCTGTAAGACAAAAATAAATATATTTTTAATAGACAATCATATGGTAGTATTAGAAATTAATGTTACAATAGTATACTATAACATTATGTTTTAAACATTTCTACAAAAAAATACTTAGATACATTTTCCCTAATAGATATTGCAATGTTCATACTAACTTGCTTTTTATTAGGTCTCTATCAGCTCGAGTACTTGGGAATCTTATGAAGGTGTTAAGGATTGCTGGAGTTACAAGAGCATCAGTGACTTCCTTCACACATTTGCTCACTGTTGTTTGGCCCAAATATTTAGCCATTCCCACTATTCGCTGATATGACCCAGTGGCATAAAAAGATAATGCACAAAGAACCTGTAACATAAAATATTTACTTATTTGATTTTTAGGATGTAACAATTCACTATTAGCTTTATAGATACCTATTTTGTGATATTAAATACTAAATAAGTTTTAGTTAGGTATCCACTTCCATTTCAATACTGAAATACAAGTAGAAGATATTGAATAGGTATACTTATTTATGTAGCATCAAAGTGGGTACCTTAAGTTCTAGACTAATTCTAGAACTCGATGTTAATGATGTTTTTTGTTGAAGTTGCTCACAGAGGAACATAAAAGCTTCTTTATTTAGGCGATATCTATTTTTAAATTCGGTTTCATTTATGTCCAGTGGGTTAATTCTATTCCTAAGTTTTGCTCTGCGCGTAATTTCTCTATAATGATAAAAAAAAACATATAAGCAACTCAAATCTTTTTCAAACACATTAATTCTATAGGTACGCAAATAAATAAAATATGATAAGTACTTACCTTGTTTCTCGTGATTGATATCCATAATTTTCTAGTAAATTTGCCGCCAAAAAATAATATATGGTAGTACGTTCATACAGTGGCGGTCTTTGCATTTTAAATTATTTTGGAGGTATTAATAATTGTTCCAATAACTTAAAAATAATTTTAAAACACTCTTATTCACAAAACTAACTCTGAACAAAACATAAACACGGTTAAAACTTTATTTTTACACTTTTCGAAACCTTTCTCACCGACTATTTTCAAGTGAATAATGTTTCGAGCATACTCGTTAGCCAGCCTTCGAGAGTTTACATTACCGTACGTCAAAACAATGTTCGTGCTATCAAAAATCTCACAATTGTTTATAAGTTTCGAGTTTCGTTTACCATGTCGTTTCGATTTCGATTACGAGAGCGTGCTAAAATCATTCGTGCTGCCATGATTTGTTTCCTTTTACGCCCGATAGGGGCGCTGTACAATTCTCATACAAACGTTACTCGATTTCGATACGAATAACTTTTCGCAAATATTCGTGCTTGGGCTACTGTGCATATTTTTGACGTAGGTATAGTAAGCGTAACGTAAAATTTTACCATAGCTACAATACATTACTCGTTTCGTTTTAATTAAGTCGATACCATATCCATATTTTTGAATGATACTCGTATAAATTGTGATGTCCTAGAAAATGTGACCAAAATACTATGGGGTTGTAGTTTTTCCCATTCAAAATTCACTTACGTTGACGTTACTAAACGTCAAAATATTTGTGCTAGGCCTGTGCACATGGTGGACTCCCTACCCATTAGCGCTAAACGTTTTGGGGATACCTTCAGTTCGCGCACATCTAAGTGAAATTTCCTGCCGGAGTCATTGAATAGATTTCTTCTAAGCAAGCGTGCTCCACCAATCATCGCTTTCCACCAGGTCCAATAGTTGTCAAACGCAAGCCTATAAATATGTAACATTTTTCACTAACATAAAAACATTCCTCGCCATCTTCAACCAACTTTACAATAGCAATAAAAGATAGCAATCGCGACTAAAATAATAACAAATCACGAGCCGTATTTACAAGAAACAACTTCTCGTAAATCACACATAATATTACCGCGCGACTTTCCCTCCAGCATAGTGGCTCCACCTACATCCCCTTATGCAAACCATTTTGTTAACACGAAGACGCAGCGCGGAATAACTTTTCCTATTTTCTTTTCTTTCTTATTGTTTAGCGTTGGTTGACTGAATTTATAATGTAAGCCCGAAAAGATGGAGCTTGATAATCCAGCAGTAATGGTTTCAAGGGTTTAAGGGGTCCATTAAAAGAGCCCCCGTAATTGTGGTGCTTAGCTAAGGCTTATGGTCCATGGGTAGCCACAGTCAACCTCGCTGCCAATTTTGCTCACTGGCTGAAAACTTAGCTAAATATTGTTCTAAGTATACAAGATAGTTCATTCTTTTTAAACGTTCAACATCTGCCTTGCTTTTCTCAACTATATTGGGGTCGGCTTCCAGTCAAACCGGATTCAGCTGAATACCAGTATTTTACGTAGAGCTTTTGCCTATCAGACCTCCAAAACCCATTAACACGGTAATTTTTGGCAAGACGAGTCAGATTTACTGGATTCTGACAATCCGTAACGCCTGCCAAAGATCTCAAATGACAGCCGGGACCAACGGCTTAACGTGCGTTCCGAGGCACGGAGGAAACTCGGTACGTGATGATGGTCACCCATCCATAGACCAACCTTGGCAAGCTTTGCTTAACCTCAAACTCCTCGATATTCTCTCATAACGTAGCGAAAACACAGAGTTCCCATTTCCTTTATACATCTTTAAAGAGACTATTTTTACTTAAAAAAAAAATTATATCTTTGAGAGAGAAAATCTGTATAAGACGTATTGAGGTTGTTGTCCAGAGTGCTTCCTACCAATGTAATTTACCTTTTTAAAATAAAGTGTCAGTACGTTCCTAACCGCTAGTCCGCTACATAAGTTTTATTTACCAGTTATCTCAAGTAGACTGGTGCTCATGAATTTAATTGAAACTTTATGCAAAAGAACAAAACATTGTACAAGGGTGGACTCAATACCTTAGATTCTAATGCTGATCAACAATTTGGTACCCAGAGACGCTATAACGCACTGAACCACCAAACCAGTCTGTTTTAGTCTTATTGCAGAAATGTTCTCTTATTTTTCAGGGAAAGAAGACAGTGAGTATCTGTGATTTAATAGAAGTCTTATCAAGGACTAGTGCCATCGTCGGTAGATACAGACGTGGTCTCTCTTCACTCAATCTCTTACTTAATGAGACAAAGATTATTACCAGTAATCTCCGGGTCACTGCAACCTTTTATTTCTTCTTAAGTAGGCAATAAAATATAATATTAGAGGCATTTTACGAAAACTGAAGCATCTCTCAACAATTTCCTCGCACGTAACAGCTAATATCGTTCACGTCTCGAATTTCCGTCATCATAGGAAGCTTCCATATCCCTTTCCGTTTGTACTGATAACTCGTTAGACAGGGACTTGGAATTTCAATACGTTTTATTATATTTATTGTTTTTTGTACCATCATCATCATCATTGCCATTGACTGCTTCCTAAGTGACATGCTCCCCTGGTATGCTCAAAATCATAGGAAGCTTCTGTATCCTGTGTGACAACAGACAGATAGGGATTAAAAAATTCAATCTGTTTTATTATAATATTTTGTACCATCATCCTCACCATTATCATTGCTAGACTTTATGTTACAGTTCCACCCACTGCTGACTACAGGTCAGCTTCCTTAATTGCCATGCTGCCCTGGTATGATCGACATCATCAGAACCATCTGTATCCCACTCTGTTTGTACTGATAAGTCTTAAACAGTATTTGGAATTTCAATATGTTTTATTACATTTTGTACAATCATTATCATCATTGGCAGCCTTTTTTACAACTGCTGGGCATACTTCCTAAGGTTACGTGCTGCCCTGGTACGCTCGACGTACGGAGCTTTGACATTATCTTTCGCTTGTATTGATTACTCGTTGGATAGGTATTTGGATATGTTCCACTCACTGCTGAATATAGGCGACCTTTCTAATGCGTCATGCTTCCCTGGTACGTGCCAGTTTCAACATGGATTTCGCAGTTATGTTCGGAATTTCATCCATCTGGCTGTCGGTCTGCTAACAATCTTGCTACCATGTCTGGTCATCTATTGGCAATTTTATTTTGCACATATAGTTTACACATTAGTTTTTCTTTGTTCTAGGGCATGCCAGTCTTCGCACAATTTCTTCGTTAACCAATTTAAAAGCAATGGAAGTATCTGCCTGAATCCTAGCTTCATACCCACCACTTCAATCTCATAGCTACCTACATATGTTTAGTATTAAAAGTAGAAGGTAAAATAAAAGGGGTTCCAAAGGTGTTCGGGCGCACACCGCTAGGAAGTGAAGTAGAAAATGAACAGCCATAACTGTTAGCGTTAAGTCCCAGGTCCCTTCGACATCTGCAGGGTTACGGGGCGCATAAATCTATGGAACCCTCATTTAATGCCATGGTGCAAGTGAAGAGGGTCTACGAATATTTGTTGGAGGTTGATACGCTATTGGGGAGGGCAAATGATTTAAAGATATTTAACAAGGTTGGACATAGACCGTTGGATAGAGTAATTGATGTCCTGAGCTTGCAACATGTTAATTTAAGAAAGGGAATTATTCTATAAGGCCTCCAACAAAGGTAGACCGATGAGCTGGTGAAGGCCGCGGGTAGCCGATGGATGCAAGACGCGCAGGGTTGGTCGTTGTAGCGACGCTTGGTAGAGGCCTATGTCCAGCAGTGGACGTCTTTCGGCTGATATGATGATGAATTATGCAATTATTGGAAGAACTGCTTAAATAGTATAATGCAGGTTTAAGCGAAGTTTAAAGAAAGGGTATTGTCTTAATTTTATTGAAGTTTTAGCCCGATAAACAGGCAATGAATTCAAAAGTTCACTTGAAACCCACCCAAACGGGATCATGATGGCATTGGCACATCATATTAGGCCTGATCACTATAAACAAACCATCTTCGTAGGTATAGTTAAAGTTTTCAACACAAGGGGCGGGCCTAAAAGGCAGCATCATGAGTAAATATTTCCCCTTGTATCTATATGCAAGAAATCTATCAAAGTAACTCCTCAGTAATCTATTAATGGACGCTAAAGTGGTAACACCGCACAATATCACTAAAATTGAAAGTCCCGATAGCCTCGGGCGTCCTCTCGCTAAGTTTGATCCTGTAAAAGGAAATTAGTGCCAATCTATTGAGCGCTACAGAGGTGTTAAAGCGGGTTTATTACACGATACTAGAAGTGTTTTACGAGCTTATGTATACTCAGGTTTATCTAGCAGTACAGCTGTGTAGACCGCGTCTGTAAACCTCAGAGATGTTGGTCAATCTTTGATTGAATTTATAGTGATGGATGACCGTTTTAAATAATACATTGCTGAAGATTGGGCGTATGAAGAGACGAAACCAACTCTCGCAGAGGCACTCCGTTTAATGAACTGTGGTACCAGTTTATGGTAAAAGTCTAGTTTACAAAATAATAGAAAATGTAAGAGGACGCACGGGCTGAGACAGAGACGTCTATTATATGGAGAATAAAAACGAAGTTTGCCAAAGAACGATGGAACGCAGCATCCTGGGAGTTAAAAGACAGGACAGAATCCGAAACACCACGCTGCGTTCCAAAACGGGAATAATGGACGTGGGTAAGAAAGCTGCCAGGCTCAAGTGCGATTGGGCGGGTCACGTAAGCCGCATGCACAGCGACCGTTGGGCAAAAATCTCCACACAATGGGTGCCCGAAGATGGGCGGCGCTACCGAGGCCGGCCCAGAAAGAGGTGGCGAGACGAGCTGGACGCGTACCGTGAGGGCTAGTACGAGGTGGCGCGGGAAAAGATTACTTGGAAGGATTTGTGGGAGGGAGGCCTTTGCGCAGCAGTGGGAAAGTACAGGCAAAAAAAATTAAAAAAAAATGAATTGTTGGCGTTTTTCGTTAAGATCTTCTGACTTGCGCCACACCAGGGAAGCATCCCAACTAAAGAGTAATTGCAGAAAAAAGGCTCAAACAAAAGATTGGACAGGAAAATAAACGGGGACCAGAGGGGACCGTATGTAAATAGACTAGCGAACTGTGTATTTGTAAGTAAATACTATGGTAATAAACGATATTTATTATTCAACGAATTGAAAGATCTCATCTTACGGGCCACTTAATTTCATCTCGCTCCGAGTATGTTAATTCGCAAACAGCTATGAAAAATATTGTGGTGATTTTTCCACGGTTTTATTCAGCTTTTCATGACTTTATTATTGGCATTGAGTGGCGTTTGTACGTTATTATTCTGGCGTTTGCAGAGGTCAAGTAAGCTCGCGCTACTGACTAAATGGGTTCCCCACTTACTTCTGACATTACCTAGGTCAGTTATTTCATTGATGAAGTTTAGTAGTTGCCGTCATCATCATTATCATATGCTCAGTCTTTTCCAACTATGTTGGTGTCGGCTTTCAGTCTAACATAATGTTGCTGAATACCAGTATTTTTCATGGAGTGACTACTTATCTGACCTGTCGTGCTATTCTGTAACAACATTTTCGTGTTTCGACAGCGGAATCCGAGGTGAGTATCAAATTCGTATAAACATAAGACCTTTATGTTGTGTGTAGTAAAGTTCACTTTGTGAGCTATGTCACTCAGGTGAAGTTCGATATCGAAATAGTTATTTACAGAATAGAATAGCTGGACAACTCAGCTACTAGGTAAGTAATACGTTACCCATTGGTAAAACTAGTGTTTCTGACTACCGTTATTTTATCTAGATTAATCTGAATAATCCATTGAGTTACTATGTTCATGTAGTCAAATAGTGGATTAATGACCCGAGCACTCGATAAAATATTTTGATTGATAATTCTCGTTAAAAGTAATTTATCTAAGACAAACAAAGAAAACTACACAAACATCAACTATTATTGCAGTTATTCATTCCGCTATAAAATAACCATTATTAACCCCCGTTTAGGGTTTTCTTCTTGTATATTAGTCATCATCTGTCACCCCCTTTTTAACCTTTTAACCGACTTTCAAAAAAGGAGGAGGTTCAATTTTTTGTTATGTTTTTTACCTCATTACTTCTCATTTATGAACCTCTCTAACCCATCACATTCCTCGTTTTTTTGGTCTCCCCCTACTCATGTCAACTCTCTCTCGTTTCTCCCCTTAACATGCGTATGGTCTTGGCATGTTATGAGGAGAAATGATTCGCACACAAGTCTTCAGTCATCAGTACCAGTATTCATTCCACTCAAGATACCTTATTCCACACATTTCCTAGTTATAACATCACCCAAACAATGACGTCGCTTACTGAATTGATAAGAGTTAGTTTTTTGTGAAAATCCACTCTAAGTAAGTGGCTGTTTACAGATACCCACGCAATGGCATCAATATATTAAAATGTTTGTTTTTCTTGACACGTTTTTTCGTATAGGTTCTTGTCCCTTCCAATTCCTTAATTATACTGGAAGACGAAGCGATAGAAGTTAGGAGACTTCCCACAAGGTGGACCGATCGATGTGGCCACTCTTGCGGAAGGCCTATGTCCAGCAGTGGCCATCTTTAAGCTGAAATGATGCTGATGATGAGTCGTCATGACGGCTGTACAACATGCAAGTATGCGTAAGTTAAATCACAGTTGCAAACCCCTTGATTGGTAGGTATAACTTATAATGAAATAGCATGTATGTAAATACATTGAGTATAAGGACAAAACATAAGATAGCAAAAATTTGGGCATGTATCTGTGAAGAGGACAACTGCTGTGACAACAGCACGTGAATTTTAAGTGTAGAATTAAAGTTACATTCAGGCAGGTAGCTAGCTATACTTGAAGAGGTGCCACAAAAAATTCGCCCACACATCAATAACACTTTAGCCACTTCATTTGACTGGTAAATACGGCAGCAACGTTATCAGTGTCAAGTTGACTTTGACACGACGGTAGATAGCGCATTTAGGCCAGATACGCACGGGCGGAGGTTATCAATCAGCCCCGGTGGCGTGCCAGGGTCGTAGAATCAGTGTGGAGACCGCCTTATTCGATGGAGGAGGGTTTAAAAAAGTTAGGCAGATTTGAGTTTGAATGGAAAAGTTGGGATAACTGATTCGATGGGGTGAGGAAGGATGTTCGCTTCATTGATGTTGTGCGGTTTGCGGTAAGCACGTTCGGGGGTCTGACGTCTGACATAGTAATCGATGAAAATGATAATTATGAGCTAAATTTAAAAAAGGAACAATAAAATATACTCCATTGTTTAACGAAATATATTAATAAAAATATAGGTGAGTAGATACACAACACAGGCGGTAAAACTTACACTAAGATAAAAGTTGTTTCTGATAAATCATTATAATAAATTGTATGATCGTGGTTACCACGCGGATTCGGATAGTAAGTAACTATTTAAAATTATCTTAAATTAACGCTTTATCATAACCATTATAATACCAACCCAAATAATTCACAATTCATTCTAATCAATTATAATTAGGTACTATTTAACATCGTTGTTTATTATGCTTCTAATTTATCATGGAGGGTTAATAAGTATTTATCTGAACCAATAATAAATGTAATACTGAATAAACATCAACACGAATTCATAGAATTAATGATGATACCGAAATCACGGAATGCAAATGAGATACATTTATAATTGATTCAGTTTAGCAGGAAAAACCCTTAAAATATGGAGATTTAAAGAATATCAGGGATGCTAAAAACAGGGAAAAATATTGAAGATAAAATAAATATTCAAGGCTTGGTACAGGAAGCACATAGTTAGATATCTAAAAAGGCAACAACTTAAAGTGTAAAGGATCAGACTATAATAAAAAGACTTATCAACAATGACGCAGAAGTTAAGATTGGTCATAACGTCATAAACACAAAGGCAGAGATTTGCGCTACCACTAAGCTGTAAGCAGAAATAAACGTTGAACAAACGGCGTACCCATTCTCAGACGAAAAAGCAATATATTCCAACAAGATGCACTCAAAACATCTCAACAACATTCGTCAAATAACTCTCAACATTGTAAACCACAACATGGAAAGGACATCAACATCTGACCCAAATGCAAAGCAAGTTGGCCCATTGTAACACCAGATTTTATTTTCATATATTAAACGAAAACGTATGATAACGTCCCTGAGCGCTGGCTATCAGCCAACTGGGAATTAGACACTGACATAACGTAAAAAATCGTAGTACCAACACCGAATAGTTATTGATGCTTCCTCTAATATAACTGAGCCATAATTCTTCGTGGATTACGCTATCAGAATTGGGGATAAAGGCTTAGTTTTGCTTGAAAGCTCATTTTTTGTCGTTGTTTTGGCAACTTGTCTCGATGTTAGCTGAAGTTTGCGTCGTAAGTGCCAGCCTGAATTGACTGTTAGCGTTTTTGCTTTCAACGAATTGAGTTTGGGAGTGAATGTTGCGATTTCTTGTTGAGTTGTTGTGTTGATCATTTGTTGTGGATTTAAGATTTGACTGTGACAAATTTATTTTAAGTGCACGTTACATTCATGTACTGACAAAGGCAATAGAGTACTGAAGTTTATTATTTGATCAAGTAAACATGTCTAGCTATTTGTTTCTTTGTCGGAATTTATAACTACAAATGCAAACTAAAAATACTTGAGTTCATTGACTCCATAATCCGACTTGACGAACACAAATGGAATTTTTGAAATTCCATAACTTCACAGGAATCGCATGTTGCTTCACCAATCATTACAAAGCCTTTGTACATACAGAAGCCAGATACTACTTTTACGAATACAAAAGCAAAGAAGAATCCCATACTATATGCACGATGCCGTTCTAATGCAAGTCGAACCAAAGGCTCTTTATCCATTCCCTCCAATACTCTCGACGTAAACCTGAACTAATAAATTCCAACTCAACATTAAAAGAATTCTCAATGTTTCTTTTGATGCAAATAAACTAGCAGTGAGCGCATTAAGGTGCAAACTGTAATAGGATGCAGCTCATTAAATCGATCTCTAAATTCAATAAATTTTGCTATTCATGGATTCAAACGGTTCACCGTCCGTTACCTACTTGGATCCCGTTTAGAAGTCTGTAACTCTGTAGGGAAAAACTTGTGCGACACATATTAAGACGAGATCTATGAAGATTTTATGGAGGATGTAAGAAGGCTGGCCAGTGCAGCTGTAAAAGCCTTCCGCGGTTTGAATTGACCAATTGAAATTCTGAAGACTGGATTTTATAAAATATGATGCAGAACGTTGTACCTGTACGTTGTTGAAACCTGAGTTTAATAAATTAAATGATAATCCCTTTATTTGAAGCAAACAGTACGAGGTAAAATGTGTGCAACTTTAACGCATTTTCTTAATTTTTTTTTTCATGCTAGTTTCAAATGCAGTTAAGATAATAAATGGTTAAACATAAATCTTAAAAATATTACAATTATGATTTTCAAAAAATTAAACTTACCAAAACTTTAGTAACAAGAAAATACAAAAGATGGAACCGCACGAAAGTTTCGCCGTACGAAATGAGCGGAACAGTAAGAATTATGAGGACAGTACGGCCGACTTCGGGCTAATTAGGAGCGACGAAGCCTGAAAACTTATCATTTTAAGATATTAATAACGTTTAATTAAGAAACAGACTTCACGGAAAATGAGTTTTAATATTAAACGGGACATCGCATCTGCAGTCTTGCGAAAGCACAGATGTTGCACGACTAAATGAAATAAATAATGAAAAGTCAGAGACGCTGAATAAGGAAGATGTTGTAATACATATGAAGACGGGGAGGCTATTCTTAAATGACCCCAAACTTCGTAAATAAGTAAATGTGTCCCCAGAAGCAAACAGTCAAATTAGACCCCAACCCTCGTAATTTTAATGCAAATTATAGCGACATTCCAAAAACTTGTGACACTCCCCAACAGCAAGAAAAAAATCTAATTTCCTTCCGCGAAAAATCCCTAAAGTACTTATTCCAAGTATATAGGATCAAATTCCCCTAGCAACACGCGACTGCTACAGCGGAGGCGAAATTGCATTAAGTAAAATGTGAGAAATGAAGATAATATACGGAAAAAGAAGGAAACAAACCAACAGATGTAGCTGGAGTTTTAGTTAAGAAGTGTAATAGGAAGCTCTTCAAATCGAGTGGCATGAAAGACATAAAGATAAAGTTGAAGATCTAACACTAATTAAACGTAGGGTGTCATTCGTCACTTGATCCATTTGATACTCAACAAACATTTCTATTACCTTTTCTATAGAATGCATATTATCAGAACATCACGGCTGTTCTCCCAGAGAGGTAAGCAGAAGTATATCTATGCTTAGAAGACAAAACGATACGAGTCATTTGTATAAAACTCCTAAAATTTTATAAATAAAAAAGATGAAGACAGAACAGACCTAAAACATATGCCTTTAATATTTTTAAGATTCAATAAAACAAATAAAAATCTATGACCTTGAAGATACTGTCCAATTTACTGACCACTTTTTATCTCTATTTATTTAAGGGATTGTATGCACTTTTGGCATGTCAATCCTATCGTACCTACTGCTAAAAGTAATTGTACATTGTATAAAGGGGTAGGTACTTATACGAAAAAATTTTTGCTGTTTCACAAAGAATTGGCTAAAATTCCATGATATAAATATGCCAATATTCATTGCTGACTCTTCTTCTTCCTATCCTTATCCCATTATTTGGGGTCGGGTCTCCTCGCTTTCCTGCGCCAAGTCAAGAGATGCATCCAAATATCCATTGCTGACAATTTTAACAAATACCATAGAGTGAAACTGGCCACTTTGTATCTCCAGCCGTCCAACAAAGGGCTAAAGCCATATATTAAGAGCAAAGCCACGGTAGCAAACGAAAAATAGTAGAACCGGTTATACAATCTCTCTGTAGATTCGTTCGCCTTATGAATATTAACGTCTGTCCGTATTGAGAGCGCTCACAAATCTCCGACCACTTGGTTACCCTGTCTGCAAGTGACTACAGACTACAGTAATAATGAACTCTCCGCTATAGTTGTTTCAGCAGAATAAATTAAAATAAATATCACTTGAGCTCCGCTGAAACAGCAAGGGAATGGAAGGGTGGTTCATTGAACGAATGAAATAAAGAGTGGTAGTTAAGGGTAAGTTACTTTGAAAGCATCTAAATGGACTTTGGCATCTTAGTATTCGCAATTAATGCGGTTAGAATAGAGGAGCTCGTGGCTAAATAATAACAGCCGCACAAGTCGATCTTCAAAGTTAGGTGTATCTTTTGTACTTTTTTATTTTATTTTTCACTTTGTAGTGGTAGATATCCCACACCTAAATTTACATTCACATCTACGTACCCCTTCACAGCGCTCCAGCGTGATGTTATGTTATGAACTGGTGTAATGTTCATCAGATCTTCACCAAATTGAAATGGGACCAGTTCAGGAAAATACTCATCCAAACAAAAAACTAATCATCCAAATCAGCTGACAATTGGCGAAAATATAGCTAAACAAACATTTTTTGGGATCTCATCATCAGATCCTAATTTATACCATCCATCATCAGCTCAGAAACATGAGATGATGATTACTAGGCACAAATATCTGAATTCTATCTGAAGCCTATCTCCGAAGTTTTAATCAGATCTTCACCAAATTGAAATGGGACCACTCCGAGAAAATACTCTTCAAAAATACCAAAATCTTCGTATCGCACTCGGGTCCAACATTTTAACGTATTTCATGGATGGTTACCTACCCACAGACCTCGGCAAGCGTTGCTTACCTCTAAGACCGACAGGTGCGGCTGTTTTTATAAATAGCCAAGAGCTCCTCAGATAGAATAGAAAGCGCATTGCACTACCCAGTAATTCTTCAATCAATGACCACTGGCATTCAATCAAATAGATGCAACTAGCTTGCGACTTCGGACGCCCGTTTTTTTCCGTTCCTGTAGGAATTTCGGGAAATCCTCTCATAGTGCTCCCCTACGAATTGTTGGGAAGCTACATGCCAAATTTCAGCTTTCTACGACCAGCAGTTTCGGCTGTGCGTTGTCTGTCAGTCACTCAATCAGACAATAACGGAAGAATTTTATATTGATTGATTATGATTACTTATCATCTGCCTAGCCTTTTCCCAACTATATTGGGGTCGGCTTCCAGTCAAACCGGATTTAGCTGAATACCAGTATTTTACGCGGAGCGCCTGCCTACCAGACCTCCACAACCCAGTAACTGGGTAACACGGTACTTCATGGCAAGACTGGAGTCAGATTTACTGGCTTCTGACTATCCGTAACGACTGCCAAAGATCTATGAATGACAGCCGGGACCAACGGCTTAACGTGCTTTCCGAGGCACGGAGGAAACTCGCTATATTAAGATGGTCACCCATCCACAGACCAACCTTGGCAAGCGTTGCTTAACCTTGAAGATCAACCCGTGCGGCTGTTATTATTCAGCCACGAGCTCCTCAACCATCTTTTCTTGACCCTATAATATGGTATTGAAGGTTTTTTTTACTATTGTTGGTAAGTTCGCGGTAACCTATTGATTATGATTAATATGGAGATGTATTTAAAGGAAAACGGTTCCTTTTATCGCTTCGTAACTTCTGATCTTGACATGACATTTTCATGACGATAGCGAAGAAACATCAACAAACAAGCAATAATGATTAACAATGTAATAAATGTGTTTTGTAATTAGTAGTTTTTACTAATAACAAGATGTATCTTTTATCTTAATAAAAATGCGCTTAACATTGTAGGTCGGTTAAAGGTCATCGACATGCGACATCATTCGATGATTTTGAAACTGCGCCACTTTTCCTGTAAAAATACGTACATGTTTTGTCTACGAGACAAGGTTAGTTAATCTTCGTCGTTCTCAATATATTAGATATTGAAATAGGTCAGGTATCGCTCAGTCAAATTCTAGTTGAATAAGGTTTTTTTTTACTATTGATAGGCACGCGTTTGACCACTATCTCTCCTGTTGGTAAGCGATGATGTGAACTAACCTATTCACTCTTGACTTAAAGACTCCCAGATTGTAGCTATCAGGAAACACAGACTCCGGCAGGGAATTCCACTCCTTGGTTGTACGCATGAATGTGAATGTGTTCCCAAAACGTTTTTTTGTGTGTAAGTGGGATAGCCACCATGTAACGGTGGCGCATCGCCGTTCGTCTTGTGGTCCGATGATGGAACAGGCTTGGCGGAATTAAATTATGCGATTCCGTCACACATTCCCCAAAATACAACCGGTAGAAAACCGACAGACTAGCAACTAGTCGTCGATGCTCAAGACTTTGGAACCTCGTCGCGACGAGCCTCGCATTGCCTCTTGGCTCGTTTCTCAATTGACTTAAGGGCATCAAGCTGGTATCTGGCAGATCTATCCCAAAGATGAGAGCAGCTAGTCTATTCTGTAAGTAACCATTTCCTTTCGATATCGACCTTCACCTGAGTGACAAACTTCGCAAAGTGAGCTTTACTGCACACAACATAAAGGTCTTCTTTTGACGTAATTTGATACTCACCTCGGATTCCGCTGTCGAGACACGAAAATGTTGTTACAGAATAGGGGTACAGTACTCCTTACACGATCGAACTTGCGCTTGATAGGTCTAGGAATCTGACACTTCTGATTAAATTTCGGAGGATATCTTACTTAAACAATATATAATACTTAGTTAAGTGTTACATTAATGTAACACTTAACTATTATTTGTGTTGGATAAAGGAGCCATTTTGCCATTTCCAGTGTCTTCACGAATAAAGCGTTCTTTACCTTTCACATACTACAGGGTCTCAAAATGAATAGTTATGACAAGTGCGTATTGTCAGTGATGATATAGGCACGGAACACGGAATCGTGGTCGCTCTCAATGGGCCTCATCAGAGGCCGAACGTGTGAGAGAGAGCCCTCGTCCCAGACGCCGAAACAGAAGAAGACGCCCCAGGCGTCGGGAGTCACAGGGCGATTCCCGGCCACCGTAGGCGCGGGCCTGCGGATGGCAAGCATAGGGTGGCTCGCTGTCCGATCAGAACCAGGCCCGGGTCGACGGCGCATTGTGTCCCGCGCGCGCCTCAAAGAGATGTCAGCACAGAAGAAGGGGTACACTAGGTCCAGTACCTGCTAGAGTTACGGACTTTGTTCGAAAGCAAAGGGCACTAGGAGGAACACGGACGGATTTTAGTCAGTAAGAGTCTGCCAGTCCCTTCTGCTTCGCCCAGAGCGGGACTCCTCCCGCTCTGGGCGAATGAATCATTTGATGATTTCCTATCTATAAAAAAACTACCTAGTTAGGCATAAATTATTGAACCAGCGAGTAAATCTAACAACAAAATCTTTTAATGACAACTCACGGCCACACTCCCTACGATCCTTCTTTGATCTCCCAACGGCGTAAGCATTCGGTCTGTCCCTCGATTCGTACAAATTGTGTTTCGACCCAACGCTTCTTCCGCTTCCTTAGCAGTCATGTGTACAATAAAACTAACAAAATTTTAAACATATACCCCTTGTGCAAATCCAAATGTAAAGCAAAAATAATAAATTGGCTTCTTGATTTGGATTATTCTGAGACAGAAAATATTTTAGCTGTTTTAAAATAAATTAGATAGTAAATTTGTAGACCACATTTTAATACACACACCTACACTCACTCTAACAAATATACTTTCACACACACACACACACACACAACACGCAACACACACTCAACACGCACCATACACTACACACCCACAGACACACCATCTTTAGTTTTAACATTTTCCTATTTTAGTTTTTAAATATTCCTCTCTGTATGTGAAGGCTTTGATGTTTACAAATTAGTGCTTAATAGTATTGTTTTAAGAGGGTGAGAGCCTGGAGATCTGTCATACAGGTCCCGAACCCACTGCAGACTCCAGCTCTCACAAAGGTTACAAATTTGATTGAAATAATATGTCACGAACCAATGTCTGTACCTTTTTGAGAGAAATAAATCTTTATTATTATTATTATTATTAATTACTACAATGACGAAAACCTCCATGACAACTTGTAACTTTCTCAAGATCGTAAGAATTTACTATTAACTTGCGAGAGAAAAAGTACCTTCACAGGCATTTACTTCTGGGCTTGCATCACAATGACCTTTGTTCTCGTAGCCATAAGGTTGCTATTTGAGGTAAAACAACTGTGATTGCACCGTTTCAAGTCAGTGCAAAATTCTGTTCATGTACTGCGATAATTTATGATTAGAACATAATTAAGTATGCAACTAGAATGGCAAATAAGCCTACCTAATGAAACTTTACTATTTCGGTCCCATATTTTTCAACTGTGGGAAGAATGTAACAATGTCTATAGGCAATTCATATGTTGAAATGGTTGTACTTAACAGAAAGTTGTAGTGGATTGGGTAAAGTTTTCAATAAAAAGGTACAGCTGATTGTGTCTGTTTTTTGGGTCGATTGTGTTTTGACCTTTTAGAGAGAAAAGGCAAGACAAATATACGGATAATTTACAAACACACATGATCACCACAACCTCTGTTCCAACATTTTTAGGGTTCCGTACCCAAAGGGTAACCAACGGAACCCTACTACTAAGCCTCCGCTGTCCGTCCGTCCGTCCGTCTGTCGGTCAGCGGGTTGTGTCTCAAGAACCGTAATAAGTATACAGTTGAAATTTTCACAGATTATGTATATCTATTGCCGCTATACCATCAAATAATAAAAAATAAGGTTTATGGTACGGAACCCTTCGTACGCGAGACCGGGTCGCACTTGGCCGGTTTTTTTCTAAGAATGGGAAATCATCAAATGACTCTTTCAGCTCTGGGCGGAGCGAAAGGGAGTGTCAGACCCTTACTGATTCAACCCCATCCGTGTTCCTCCTAATACCCTTTGCGTACCAGGGCCGCGGTGACTCTTTGAAAAAATTGCGCAACGCTGGCAGACCACCTCCTTTGGAAAATACAGTTATGAACTTTTCATGAAATTTACAAAGATTTGCCATGTTATGAGGACTTATTCAAGTGTTTATATACCATTTTATGAAATTCTGTTATTGTTTAGAAATGATCTCCAAACCCTTGGTATGTCAAATAAGGTCGAACAGCATGTTTTTCCCAAACAAACTAAACATAGAAATTCCAAGCAAATGTAAGCAAATATGTACAAACAATAATATTTGAAACTCAGTTTACACATGATCCTAAAAAGAAACAGCAAACAAAATGTTTCCCGAAACGTATTATTTTATTATTAGTTCTTTCCTAGAATCTCAAGTTACAGCCAGCAGGGGAATCCAAAACAGCATTTTTATAAATTCAGCATGAATTCTCTATAAATGTTTGAGTTTACGAAATGGAGGAAAAATAATTCCGTTGTGAGCTATCATTCAAAGCCAAGAATAAGGTAAACAGAGGAGAGGATCTCATATATGTTTTTAAAAAATTCAACACTTCATAAGGCTGGTGATAGAAGTTAGGAGAGAAGCGCGGGCGATATTTTAATGAGATGACCTTAAGACAAAAGACTGGAGAAGTTAAGACAAACCAATTTTACAAGGATAGGTAGTAATTTCGTTCGAGATAAAAATAACTTTCAGAAACTCCTAAAGTACGTCTAAAACGAACACAAAGAAAATATATAACAGCATGAAAATGTAAATGATAACTTTTTCGCAATAACGTACAAAAGAAACGACGTACATTTTACTTATCCTAATGAAGGTCAAACCGCCAAGCCCACACTTTACTGAGGCAATTGAACCAAAAAATCGTTCTACGTAAAACCTCGGACAGTAGCAATAAAACCTCGTCTAGTTTCAATAAATTTAACACAAAATGCGTGTCGCAATAAAACCAAAAAGACAATGGTATTCCCACTCAGAACACTAAACATATGTGAATTAGAATAAAGAGAGAACCTCACATTGACCTGAACAATAAATCTCTCTGTTCGGCTGAGTTCGGGTGTAGTCGGAAGTATTCGGGCCACCATTTTATCAGAGGAATAGAAGACAAACAATGGAGGAACAAAACTCAATGGAAATAACCCACTATTGTAGTCGAAATAATGAAGAGGCGCAGAAACAAATGTGAAAGGAATATTGAAGGATTTTGTTTTGCGACCTTTTGGTATATCAAGACCTGCGACTAAGAACATCGGTGAAGATGGTTTGAGTAGTGCGTTCTGTGGCCGAATGCTGTTGAAATGTAATTCCGCCCAAAGAAGCAGAAAAGAGTTAACAAAAATGAATGTAGGTGCACCACAACACAACTCAAGCTTTTTCTTTTATTGGTACCTACTCGATTGTCAACCACTACTAAACATGGGTTTATTTTCTATTGTAATGTTTAAATTCTCTTAGGAATCACCGTACAATTACCTTGTTTGGTGACGGTATTCAAAAAAGGAAACGAAAAGACTATAGGATCGCAGCAAGTGCTGCATGCGTTATGGGAAAAAGGCGTGAGTTTAATGTATGTACACATGCCTACATATTATACATTAATCATTCAAGATCCTCCCGATCTTGACCTACGGAAAGGTACGGTTTCCTAAGTAGCATAACCCCTAGACACTGTAGTACCAACATTTTGGAATAACATCTTTTTAAACTTAGAACACCTCGCTTCCGCTCACCGCAGACCCTCGGTACCCAAGACCTCAACCCGCCAGAGACACGAAGCCAGCATAACGCCTTCCTACACGTAATATTCATCAAACATGCATGGGTTTTGCACAAATAAATCGCATTATACGTAGCGTGAACCGACCCGAACATCTATGAATAAACGAGGGCCCTTAAATTCAAGTTAACGTGTCCCACCTTCGCGTAATACGTTGGAACGTAATGTTATGCGAAGAGTCTTTGTCTTGTTCTGAGTCATGGTGAACGAGCAATATATCTTCATATTACATACATATATCGTATGTTAGTACGGTATAGTTATGCACGTGTGGGTTTGCGCATTCAAAGTTCACAATTTCAAGGTCTAATCATTTATTTTTACTTGAAAGACGATTATTGCAAAAATATATCTGCCGTATGGTGTCGGCCGGTATCGTAAAAGAATAATATCATCCCATCATTTCCCGTGGGTGTCGTAAGGCGTGACTAAGGGACTCACCAGATAATGGGCAGCAGCGTTCTCTGTAAAACGCAACACCATACACTGTGATCGCCAACCCGCCTGCCAAGCGTGGCGATTATGGCAAACCCCCCTCCCCCCTTTGGGGGCGGCCTATGTCTAACAGTTGACGTCTTCCGACTGTTATGATGATGATGATTATGATGATATCAGTCCATTTTCAAAATATGGTTTCCTGAAAGTCTTAACAAGGAGTATCGTGTTACTCATTAGCTTTCTCGTACTGTGTCCGAAGTCAGATAGGACGTGAAATACTGGTATTCAGCAGCACCTACTAAGACTAGAAGCCAGTACAGTTACGAAAACGCAAATCAGGGCAATTTCTACACATTTTTAAGCAACGTTGCATTCGCATTTAAAAACCGAACGAAAATGAATGATGAAAAAAAATAACAAAAACAATTTAAAAACAGAATGATTGTATATTTTTATCTGTGTCTATACCCGACTAACACTAGATTTTTAGTAAAATTGTTACAAACCCTATGGACTCCGGTCTGAAATAAAAACATTCTATTCTATTCTATTTCAGCCGCAATCTGTAAATATGTATGAAAATTGAGGCTTTTTGACTGATTGCAACTGAGATGCGTTAAAAAATGGCCCTCAGATGGTGAATCGCTTACCATCAAGTAAGATATTGGTCAAACGCGTGCCTATCGACATTAAAAAAAAATTGATTGTCTGTAAAGCCTGTTACCGGATGATAATTTTACGTAATTACGTCATAAGAAAACAATTGAATTTTTTAACAAACAAGCCGAACGCTTAGGCCGATGGTGCCTCTCTATCGAAGGTTCCGCGCTCTCGCTTGCACGCTCGGCTCAGGCGGAACTTGACACATTTTCGTGCGTGCAGCCGATTTTCATCGAGTTATAAGACGTTATCACGTCAAAAAAATAATAATCTTCGGACCATACTGCTGAATTTAAACAAACATAGTTATCTAAAGTTTAAAGTTGACCAGCGGGCTTAGTGTAAGTTTTGTAACGCACTCGATCGCGTTAACTTAAACGTTCGCTTATTTATTTATTTACCTATTATATACTTTATTGTACACCGATATTAGTATAAAAATAAAACTACAAACTAAAACACATAAGTACAATGGGCGGCCTTATCGCATTCCGCGATCTCTTCCAGCCAACCTGGAATGGAGAGTAATTGCCTGGACATAAAGTGGGGTTGTCATCGGTGCGACACTACTCAATCATAATATATATTATACATATATAATTTTAACAAGATATCTTAACAATAAATAAATGACAAACATCACAGCGACAGGTAATGCTCCATGCTCCCTCACGAGCCTTTTGAACACCGGTAACGATTGAGCGCGTCTTGTTGGGACCGGCAAAGCATTCCACAAACGAGCAGCCTGGACTATAAAGGATTTATCAATGAAATTTGTGGAATGCATTGGCATTTTAAGTCGTAAATCATCTGATGACCTCAAAAATCTAGCGTGGGAATCACAGAGAAACTGAAAATGTTTTTTGAGATAAAGAGGGGAAGAAGGGGAAAAGAGCACGTTTTATAAAAGGGAAAAAATATGAGCATTCCGGCGAAGGCGAATTGGCAACCACGTGAGCTTTAGCTTAAGTATGTCAAATTGTATAGAAAAAAAAAGGTTGTCCGCTACTGTTACTAGACGGCGCTTATTCAAATTCAATACAAATTGACGTTTACGCTAACCCGATCGAGAACGTTAAAAAATTCGCACTAAGGCCACAGAGCCAATTACTGGCACATTTTACTAGCTTAACTTTCTGTGTTTAACTTGCATATCTGTGGAAATAAGGCCGACCAAGAATAGCTGTCCCTGTCTAGAAGAGGAGCAACTAACGAAGGGTCAACATAAGAGAACTGAGGGCTACTGGGTTAAGTCAGGTTGATGAGGAGCAGTCTTACATAGCTAGTGGGAAAATCCTTACCCTATCAATTTAAATTGGGGACAATCTATCAACAATTTGTAGAGATATCTTATTTTCTTAATTAATTATTAATAATAATAAATTAAAATTCTTCCGTTGCTGACTGATTGTGTGTCTGACAAAGCATAGCCGAAACTACTGGTCGTAGATAGCTGAAATTTTACATGTAGGTTCTTTGGGAGCACTAAGAGAGGATTTCCCGAAATTCCTACGGGAAAAGGAAAATACGGGATATATGCGCGTACGAAGTCGCGGGCAAAAGTCTATACTAATATTATCAGAGGAAAGATTTGTATTTTTCTATGTAACGAATAAACATAAAAACTACTGGACCGGTTTGAAAAAATCCTTTCAGCAATGGATAGCTACATCATCAGGGAGTAACACAGGCTATATTTTATCCCTGTACTCCCACGGGAACGGGAAGTACGCGGGTGAAACCGCGTGACGTCCGCTAGTATTAAATATAAAATAAGGTGTGACTGACTGTTAGAACCTGTATTAGATTTCTAAAAACGTTTCAGTTATATTTGTGTCGGAGAGCATGACAGTCAAGAGAACTGTGGTCATGTCTTTCAACGATGATATTTTTTAAAGTCACATATCGTTGATTATCTTAACATAACATTACATAAGCCACGACAGACAAGGCTGAAATACAATTATATAAACGTTCTACAGCCGTCTACCACAACGGACATCACGACACTGGCACATGACAACAGCAAGCATGATACAACGCGTTGTTTTAATTGGAAGAAAAGTTTTATGGAGAAAATGGTAGCTCCGATCAAAAGGAAAATGCAAGGTGTGATAAAACAATAAATATTGGATTTAATTCGATGAGTGATAGAGTCGGAATTAACTGCTTCACAGATTTAGATACAAGATACGGCTATGAGCCACTGGTACATGGCGAACATCTCACCCCTTCGCACAAAACGTTTTGGGAATACATTCATTGTGTGTACATTTAAGGAGTGGAATTCCCAGCCTCTGTTTCCTGATAGCTCCAAAATGGGAATCTTTAAGTCAAGAGTGAATATGTTACATACTTCTGGCAAGCGTGTTCCATCGTTGAGCACACCATCACTCACCATCAGGTGAGATTGTGCTTAAATGCGAACCTATCTATAAATAATCATCATCTGCCTAGCCTTTTCCCAACTATATTGGGGTCGGCTTTCAAACAAACTTGATTTAGCTGAATACTAGTATTTTACGTGGAGCGGCTGCCTACCAGACCTCCACAACCCATTATCTGGGTGACATGGTACTTCCTGGCAAGACTGGAGTCAGATTTACTGGCTTCTGACTATCCGTAACGACTGCCAAAGATCTACAAATGACAGCCGGGACCAACGGCTTAACGTGCTTTCTGAGGCACGGAGGAAACTCGGTATGTTAAGATGGTCACCTATTCACAGACCAACCTTGGCAAGCGTTGCTTAACCTTGTAGATCGACCAGTGTGGCTGTTATTATCTAGCCACGAGCTCCGCACCTATCTATAAAAATAAATAATGAAATATGTATGTCTTAACAAAAAGCAGCCGAAATAAAAGTGCATTTAATACCAATGACATAGCAATAAGCATAGGCCTTACGTTGAATTCGTTACCAATGAGCTAACTTTTTATGTTTACGTTAGGAAGTCTTTACCACTAATTCTAGGTTAAATGCACGGGATTTTCCAACAACGACGAACACACATTTAGTTCCGCCATAAGTCACAAAAGTCGCAACAAAAAAAAAATGATTACCACGCATTACCAACATTACAAAAACATAAACAGTAATAAACAACACACTATCACTGATTATAGTGATGCGACACTGGCAATTTAAACATCGAATTGACTCAAGCATTCGATTAAATCGATCTAATGACAGTTGCATCGTTATCGATTATACACTGGCCAGTCAATCGTAATGGTTTCGTGCGGCACGAGACGGCCATGCTCACACTCGAGTGAGTTTTATTCGTCACATATTAACAGGTTTACGACGTGAAAAGTGATTTCACGAGTGCTTGGGCGCGAGTCTTGGATTATGTAGTTGGTAGGACGAAAGTGAAAATTTCTGAGTGTTTATGTTTCTGATAGCGTGCTATCAGGCGGATTTTCTGCGGAGAAATACATTAACATTGGGAATTTTCTTCAGTTCTACTGAAATGATAGATGATTACAATGTCTCTGTCACACTACAAAGTCGTGTTCAAAAGTTGTTTACACAAAGCCAGACTAAACAAATTGTTTACGTCCCAAAACTGACGCAAGATGCGGTTTTTCCAATAACAACATTTATAAAAAGAAAGACAATTTCTTAGTATTCCTTCTTTAATAATAAATGTGTATGTCACCGGACAGTGGCAAACTCCGTAAGATTATAAAATATCTTTAAATATAGTAAACTCTAGATAAATTGTCGACTGAACATTGGAACACTTTTTTACGCATTCACCCTGTCTCTTTCAAAATTGTGAATTGATTCCATAACTTGTAATTTAACTGTATAGGTACTATAGATTCGGAGCACATTCGTTGTGACAGATAAAAACACGAGTGATCCTATAAGGGTCCCCATTCGGACGTACAGAACCTTAAAAAGTATCTTATCTTCCCTCCAACTGTCACCACATGTTTACCTACTGCAATGCAAAATAACCACATTCCTTATCCAAACGAGATCTCGTACTACTTGACTATACATAGGTACAGAAAGTACAAACGCGAGAGTCGCGGGACTATGAATCTGTGCGAAGTGTCGTCAGTATGTCGCCCCCACTTCCGTCATCTCAACATCACAGGATTACTGTTTTTCTGTCTGCCCCCTTCCCCTTCCCCCCTCTACGCATATCCGCACTTCCTAACTATCGCAGTCAGAGGATGATAGATGTGTTAAAAATAACGAGCGCTTTTTGTAGCGCTAAGTATGGTGGATGTCTGAAGCGGCGTAAGGAAAGATGACGACGAAAATTGGAGGAAATATTTTTTATGTTTTGATGATTATCTACTTGTCTGTTAATAGGTGTTGTGTTGTCTAGTAACTGAATTGTGGAGGCCAAATATCCATATTCGACCACATCATCGCTTACCATCGAGTAAGGTAGTGGTCACACGATTGGCCACGAAAAACTAAAATAAAAAATTGGCTGCCGATCCTTGAAAAGTACAGTTGACTAAGTTCATTTGGTAAGACTGGATGCCGACCCAAACATTTTTGCGATTGCAGATGATGATGATGATGATGATTACTTAGCTATCACAATAATAGTACAGGCTCTGAGTTTACAAGAGATTTGCAAATGACGCAAACTTATTACATTACTGCCAAAAAAGAACAAGGTAAACCAGGAACGAGTGAATGGCAACTAGCATTGTTTGTTGTAATTCCGTCCCTAGCACTATCTATCTAGGATGCACCTTCGAACAATCAATTTTTCTGGCATTTAAATGCCGTGCAATAACTAGATAATACCGAATAAAAACGTGATCAAAGTAATAACCGAAATAAAGTGCAGCATTATTATTGCTCCATGACGAGACATTGGAATTTGACGTTAGGTAACCTTGACATTTTCAATGAATAGCTAGAGAAGTTTCTATTATTACCAGTCTATCTATACTTCTAGATTTGTATATGTGTAACGAATAAACATAAAAACTACTAGCCTGATTTGAAAAATTCTTTCAGCAATGGATAGCTACATTATCAGGGAGTGACATAGGCCATATTTTATCCCCGAACTCCCACCGGAATGGAAACTACGAGGGTAAAATCGCGGGACGTCCGCTAGTTGTAGATAAAAATAAACGTGAAGTAACCAGATTATGGCAGGGTCACCAGATATTAATTGGATCATGAGAAGATTGTTGGGCCCTGCTGACATTTGAAGATCTTCGGCAGTCAGTTTTCACTACCGCCAGTATACTAGTATGAAAATCGGCAGTCTGACAGCCAGTTTTGCCAAGGGGTATCGTGAATAGACTCGAGGCGAGAGAGGAGGTTAAGCAACGCTTGCCAAGGTTGGTCTGTGACCATCTAAATATACCGAGTTTCCTCCGTGCCTCGGAAAGCACGTTAAACCGTTGTCCCGGCTGTCATTTGTAGAACTATAGCAGACGGATTGTCAGTAAATCTGACTCCAGTCTTGCCAAGAAGTATCGTGTTACCCAGTTAATGGGTTGTGGAGGTCTATTAGGCAGCCGATTCATGTAAAACACTGGTATTCAGCTGAATCTGGTTTGACTGGAAGCCGACCCCAATATAGTTGGGAAAAGCAGGCAGGTGTTGATGATGATCGTGAATAGACTAGGATATTTATTTGCGTAAAATATGGTATAAGTATATGGGCCTATGTTTAAATGGTTTCACATAATTTGCTTACTTATTTTCACCATGCAAAAAAAACCTTAAAATTAAGATAAAACAACTAATGACTAGGTACAGATAACATTTTCAAAATTATTTTTAAATCTTAATTACCCTTTTTTTTAAGATCATGCATGGCAAGACCAAAGGAAAATTTAAAACTATTTTTACACTTAATTTATTCTAAGATTACGCATGACAAAAAGTCAAAAACATAAGAAAAAAACTATAAACAAGAAAACTTTTAAGATAAATATCTATATTATTACTTTACCTATGATGGGGTTTGGAAGTCAATCATGTAAAATACGAGTAGGTACTGTGTCTAAGTTGCATACGGACAGTCGCCAAAAGACTAGGCATATGACGATTTAGTACTAATCCAACATCATGCATTATTAATTGGATTTAAGGTCCAAAAGGTACCAAAGAACCGTATTAAAAACAGCGACATCAAAAATTTTACAAAAATATTTGTACATTAACACAGACAGACAATTCAGACGTGGTTGCCCAACGATTACGCTTTGATTGTCGCTATAAAGATATGACAGACGCATCTAAATGTTACGCATCATAAACAGCCCACATCACTACTATAATTAGATTTTTTACAATTAACAAAAGAAATACGACATTGCATGAAAGAATACAAATTGTGAAAATCAATGGCCGTAAATGAAATATCGTTCGTTCAAAGAACGAATGGTCAACAAGCCAGCAATCAGTCATCGAGAACGAAAACCAAATTTTATAAATCCAGAATTGTGAATGATTAATTGACATGGACCAACAGGAATTAAATTACTTTCGTATTTTTTTCTCTTGATATGAATGAGCTCGACGTATTTTGATTTTTCATTTATTTAATGTCACTTAGTATCATTCAGAAATATCGAAAAACGTGGATCCTCAAGGGAAACGGAAGCGTAGCCGTCTCGGTCAAACCTGGCGACGACGCACCGTATTGACAGAACTAAGCGACGAGTATAGGAATCACGTGGAGTGAAGTGAAGCGTGAAGCTCAAGACCGCTCGCAATGGAGAACTACTGTGGACGCCCTCGGCCCCAGCTAGGGGTCATAGGACCTTAAGTCAAGTATCATTCGGTCGCATAGTTTGTCTATTTGTATTTCATTTTCACGACAGAGCAACTGAATGGGTTATGATGAAGTTTGGACTGGTGGATTAATAAATTGTTGGGTCCTACGTAGAATACGTCAGGTCAGATGTACCAGAGTTGATACGCATCGGGAGCCAGAGGACGGGTGTCGTCGGCCTAGGAAACGCTGGCGTGACGACTTGGAGGCGTTCATGACGGATTGGTCGGAGAAGGCAACACATCGGGAAGAGTGACAAGGTTATGAGGGAGATCTTTGGCCAGGTTGATTAAAAAGCAAATTGTACTTTTCACTGCAGTAAAATAAAATTAAAAAGCTCGCTGACGAAGCCACAACTCTTATATGATTTCAAATGTAAAATCTCGCATGTCCACAAAATCCTTTCACTTTCCAATTAAACTGAAACAAAACTAATGAAAAACATTATTCCGGGCCAATCTCCTAATTAAAACATCAAAACTAACGCCACACGCAATCTTATTCGTCACAAAAACGCCTCGTAATCGGTAAGAGTGACGAACCGTCGACGTTAATTGAAACGAGATAAAAATGACTGTTGTTTCATAATTGAATCGCATGTTCTTGTTCAGTGTTAGCGAACTACACTTTCAATTGTCATTGGTAATTGCACGTTGTTTTGTAATGCAGATGTTAGTGTTTAGTTATCCAGTTTCTGACAGCTGGTTTAAATGATAGAAATGGAGGAGGATTTGAAGAAACTGCGCGTGAAGCATAAGCATAGTATAATATTACAAATGGGGCATTACCATGGTCTTGCATGTTTACTCCTAGCTTGGTCCCACTGCTGTGGCATAGGTTTCCATTCTGCGAGAGGACCTAAAGCATGTTCCACACGGATGTAATCCTGCGTCCCATCCAAGGTGACCTTGCTTGTTGCCATCCATGTAGACGGCGGATACTATCCAAATTCAAACACGATTCGCGGATGTAATCCGGGAAGGGGGAAGGGGGGGGGGGGGCTTCAAAGATCACCTTCGATGATAAAATGATAAAATGTGTTTATTATCTTAAATCAATACAATTCAGTTGGCGGGGCTTCCCAGAAAGTAATCCGAAGATACTTGTGATGGGATAAACCTCGCTCTTCCTCGATTAATTTACAAATTGATTCGTTGTGCTAATTTGGTATAAGTTACACATTTTTTTTTTTATAAAACCAATAAAAGAGATTCGATGGGTCGCTGGATTATATTTGTGTGTAGGATGCGTGTATTATACGTAAAGTGTTCACGCTAAAAGTACCAATGGACTGGATTTTGATTAATTTGATAGGTATATGGAAATATGGGACCTTTGAGAAAAATATAAAACTTATATCCCGAGATTAAGGATCTTTCAAATAATTTCGAACTTTCACGCAGACGGAACAATTGGCAGAAGCTAGTAGTAGCCAAAAACCTTGATTTCGAATATGAAAAAAAAAAGAACTCTTGTTATTTTTTCACCTTTTCTTTAAAAAATCCACAAAATTCGAAATTAAAATCGCTAGCATCACGAGCTCGATACAAAAATCAAAAATGGCCGCCGTAGGTGTCACGACTCACGATGCGGTATTCGATATTTTGAATGTACCGAACTGCCGACTACCGATATTGCATTCCGCAGATGTCGAAGCGACCGGCCGCAAATTATTGAAACCTGGCTGACGAACCCTCACATTGCGGGCATTCCGATGTATTTAACTGGACCTAGAACTATAGGGCTTTGTCGAAACGTTGGTAGAATTGTATATTATCATAAATTCTAATATCATATATTAGAATGTATGATAATGTGTTTTCGCTACGTTATGAGGGAATATCCAGGAGCTCGTGGCTAAATAATAACAGCCGCACGGGTCGATCTTGAAGGTTAAGCAACAATTGCCAAGGTTGGTCTGTGGATGGGTGACCATCTTAACATACCGAGTTTTCTCAGTGGTCTCGGAAAGCACGTTAAGCCCCGGCTGTCATTTGTAGATCTTTGGCAGTCGTTACGGATTGTCAGAAGCCAGTAAATCTGACTCCAGTCTTGCCAAGATGTACCGTGTTACCCAGTTAATGGGTTGTGGAGGTCTGGTAGGCAGCCGCTCCACGTAAAACACTGGTATTCAGCTGAATCCGGTTTGACTGGAAGCCGACCCCAATGTAGTTGGGAAAAGGCTAGGCAGATGATGATACATTCTAATATCATAAATGCGTAAAGCAAGCTGTATGCTTGTCTGGCGGCTTGTCTTTCGGCTTGTCTGTCTTTTGTTTTGAACAAATTTTGATGAAACTTGGCACACGGCGAAGCCACTGGCAGAAGTTAGTTAATAATATGACGGAGTCCAAAACATTGTGTGTGCTGGACTGCTTTTCAAGAACTAACCTACATGAAAAAAAGAGACGTAGAGCGGTCCAAGCAAGTAAATAAAGAAAATCAAGCGTCTATGGTGGCTTAGGTATTGGGTAAAAAAAGTAAAGTCGTCCCCGAAACTATCGTTGTTACAACAATCTATTATCTATATCTGTACTAATATATAAAGCTGAAGAGTTTGTTTGTTTGCTTGCTTTAACGCGCTAATCTCAGGAAGAACTGATCCGATTTGAAAAATTCTTTCAGTTTTAGATAGCCCATTTATCGAGGAAGGTTATAGGCTATATATCATCACGCTAAGACCAATAGGAGCGGAGCAGTAGTGAAAATTGTGACGCAGACGATGTTGCGCGGGTCAGCTAGTAAACAATAAACAGATTTTCAATAACTGACGTATCTTAAAATACTAAGAACATGCAAAAAAGGAAGATTTCATTTAATTGAATTCGACTTTTTTCGAATTATTGGACGGTACTCCAATAGTTATTTCCCACATTTACTCTCCACAGGGACTGACATCAATGTGCTACGACCATCGGCATCTTGTTGGTTCGACGCCAATACTAAGAACTGTGGACTGGAAACCGTTACGTGTCGTGCCAATATCGCCACCAATGCACTTCATTTGCATAAGCCGTGTTGTCATTTTAATGACATGATCGAGGAACGAGTGAACCGCTTGAGGATACGTAGAAGAATGTAGGTGGCCAGTTCAAGGAATAGAATAGCTTGTGGGCAATTATATTGGGTCTAGATACCTGCTTAATGCAAGATTAGTACCTACTAGTGTAGACATTTCAATCAGAACTTCATGAAATACTCAAGTAACTCTATCTGTCAGTTTTTTACTTCATCACGTCTCAATAACTGAACGGATTTGGAACTTGCTGGGATAAGACCAAGCGGATTTTATAAGTGAAAACTTCTTTAGACACGTTGAGAACTTTTTGGGTGAACAAAAATCACGGAACTGGCGTCATCGTCACCGAACGCTTTCCATGAGCTCGATACTATTCACAAGTTACTTAGTTTTCACTTCTATCGGTAGTCCCCAAAGTCTGCCCCGCATGTTTTTTATACCGGGAATATGTTCTCATGTCATTATATTTATAGACTTTTACGCCAGAGAGCCACTGAAGCTAGTGTTTATATAAATTAATATGATGTCTTCAATTTATCCTTCGTCGATAGATATTTTTGCACTCTTTGCACTAATTTAACAGTGTTGCTATCAAAACCTGAAAGACTTAGAAGGGAATTGCTGATCCATCCGTGTCATAATGTTTGAAAAATTTTAAGATAGAATGAAATTGCTGATCCATCCATGTCATAATGTTTGAAAAATTTAAAGATAGAATGAAATTGCTGATCCATCCATGTCATAATGTTTGAAAAATTTAAAGATATAATGAAATTGCCGATCCATCCATGTCATAATGTTTGAAAAATTTAAAGATAGAATGAAATTGCTGATCCATCCATGTCATAATGTTTGAAAAACTTAAAGATAGAATGCAATTGCTGATCCATACGTGCCACAATTTTTGAAAAATTGTTTGGTCTATTTTAATCTAAATATGTTTGACAACGTGAAGATCGAACGTAAAGTTGAGTTATTCAATTGAGAAGCATTCGTACTACCAATTTAAGATTTAATAGATTCTAAAACTATTCAAAACTAATAAAACCCATATTTTATCTCTTCTCCACACTTAGTAATATTTCACCATTGAATTGACAGTCATAATAAAATAAAATCCATTGCAGTTGAAGCTAGCATGAATGGTAGCAATTCTGAATTTATTAGCGATCTGATCAATATTCCAAACGAACTAAAGCTTACTTTCAATCTAACTTTAAATGTATTTGATGTTTACGTTGCTATACAATGAGATAACTGCGCAGTAAACAATGCTTGGCGAATACAGCGCAGCCATGTTACCAAACTTTGGGTTTATAAATGAAGAAATTGGATAGAACAGGTTATTAATTAAAATTATCTTCCTGCCCTTAATGGTGCAATATGTCTTCTTCTACCAAACATCTCTATTGATCTAGTCATCTGAAATCAGAGTGCCAATTCTAAAAATTATTGACAGTTTGCGATTAAGATGCGAATTGCGAACGTTGCATGAAAATGAGTAGAATTGGCACTCTGTTCTGAGATCTGAATAATGACCTCCTTTTTAGCAATATTGTTTTTCACAAAAACCAACCATTGTTTCTTTGGACTTTCTCTACATCTAGAACGTTAATACTTAAAAATTTCTTCATCACATAATCCTCATTCCTCCACCACATGTCAATTGCATGAAAACAGAGATAGTCAAAAGGTGGCTAGTAATGAACATGATTTATTGCTAAAGACATTGAAACTTATTTTGACATGCTTTATTATGACTATAGATAATTATCATAATGTGTTAATTTCTCCAAATCGAGAATCAATTCGACCCGCAGGGGCCCTAAAACACACCAACTGACAAGCAAGAAAACAAAACCGCGCCAAAAAAGACCAAAACGAAAAAAGTTCGACCCAAAAAGTCTCGTTTGTACATAGCTCGAAAAAGGCCCCAGCTCCACTCTAACTCCATCAAAATTGTGTCAGGACACTAGTTTGTAAAATTCTATAGGATTTATATCGCGTGGCGGTTCGTAAGTGGAGCATTGACCTAATAAATTGGCTCCGTACACCGCTTGCTAGCTTGGGGCGACTTGTCAAAACGCCAATACACCAAGGAGGTTTTCGTTTACAGAAAATTAAAGGAAGGATGTGGAAACTTGGGTTGATCAAATAGAACGCTTTTGAAAATCAACCGGCCTTTTATGAAGGTTAACGGGATTTATTGCCAGCCAGTTGTGCTTGTGATGTTTCGAGAAGAAATTACAAGTTAGTTTGAGAGTTTCCGGTGTTGGTTACTTGGGAAATTTCGCCTGGAGGATGAAAATTGTGTACTTTTTAAAGGGTGATTCTTTTGTAATGCTTGGATATCAGATACAATGATTAACAGCTAACAGTTTAAGTAAGCTTACCACAAGATTCATAGCATAGATGACTGTTCACGAAGATGCATTCGACGAACGCCACCTTCATGATGATTTTGATCTATGTAGCTATGTTTGTGCTTCCATTTTAAAGAATTCTATGTAAAATAGACCATACATAAATTTGAAAAAATAAAACGCTTTAATTTATTTTCAAAATTGCGGTTTTAAACTGACAGTTTGACATTTCGCCCGAAAAAGGAAGTTGAGTCAATAGGGAGTTTTACTAAAAAAATATAATTAGTCCGTCTGATAGATTTTCAAAAAATATTGGACACGTATTTTTTTCTTTTTTTCACGTAAACAAAAAATAAAGAGGATACAGCGAGTTGAAGACACGCGTGACGTCACCTGGCTTGGTAAATTTGGTACATTTTTACCACGCCAGATGACGTCACGCGTGTGTGTGTATTTTTTGAAAATCTATCAGACGGACTAATTAGATTTTTTTAGTAAATTACCCTACTCTGTCTGACACTTGTCATGAACTGTCCTAATTCAAAGACATAAGGTTGCCTTTTCGTTGCCATAACAGCAGTGACGTCACTAAACGCTGATTGTTGTTTTTAAATACGTTCCGTTTAACGTTACTTTAATTCGTTATTTTTTTTAAAATCGACATTTAATAAAATAAAAACGTTGCAATGGCCTTTATTTTATATTTTTTTATAATTTTACTAGCTGACCCGCGCAACTTCGTCCACGTCACAATTTTCATTCCTGCTAGGCTCCTATCGCTCTTAGCGTGATATATAGCCTATAGCCTAACACTGGAATAATTTTTCAAATCGGACCAGTAGTTCCTGAGATTAGCGCGTTTAAGCAAACAAACTAACTCTTCAGCTTTATATATTAGTACTAGTTGACCCACGCAACTTCCTCTGCGTCGCAATTTTCATTACTGCTCCGCTCCTATTGATCTTAGCGTGATTATATGTTTATAGCCTTCCTCGATAAATGGGCTATCTAACACTGAAAGAATTATTCAAATCGGTCCAGCAGTTCCTGAGATTAGCTCGTTCAAGCAAACAAACAAACAAACTCTTCAGCTTCATACATATATTAGTATAAGATTATATAACAACATTATAACAAATTCTGTATTTGCACGTTCCCTATTGTCAGACCAGTATATGACCACATATCAGGTCTGTTATTTAGCACTTTCAAATCCTGGAAGATACTAGTGGTTGGGCATAATGAGTAAGATAGGAAGAGGCATATCCTCATCCAGCAAAGGGTCCATGTGTATTGATTTCAGTAAGTAATTTATTTACCCCACGTAACCAATATCTTTCACCTCCAGCAGTAAAGAAACTTCTCCTTATATACGAGTAGATATGTAGTTCTTAGCCAAAGTTTCCTTAGTTCAGAGCAGTTGTGTACCTCCCCGAGGAATACCTTTCGTCGCGCACTTTTAATAAATCATATAGTTTTACCTACCTACGACATTTGTACGGAAGTAATGTTTTTGCGAAAACGGTGGCTGAATTTATAGGTCAAATGAGTGTTGAAATAATTTTTCAGAATCACGAATTTTATAGAAACAACATTTTCAGAAAGAAACTGGATTTAATTTACAGTTATAAAGGCTGTGAATTACTAACCAGTAATAATGTGTTTTTCTTTACATTTGCAGGTTGCGAAAATGCGTTTGGCAGCAAAAAAATATCTGATGTGGGAAATTCTAAAGTAAGGTTTCAGAGCTTCTAGACACAAAGGCGTCGTCCTAATACACGCTCATCGCGTGAATACACGATCGTCGCGCGAATGCACGATCGTCGCATTCGTACGGCGAAACCGATCGCGTAGCCACGCGGACAAAGGGCGCCTTCCGATTTTGCCTAATCTAAAGTATTCGCTTAGCAGAATAAGTTAGTTCAAATTAAAGATAATACCTGTATTTGTAGGCCGATGACATATATTATGTGGATGCTAATAGACAAACAGTTTCGTATATGTAGATGCGAATAGCAGATATTCAATACCATGTATTGAAAAGATGGAAGATAAAACGTACCTGAAACAAGAAAAACCATCATTAGCATATTGTAAAAGTAGGCAAAATATATATTATTTGAAGTGCCTACTTATTTTAATGATTTCATCTTGAAATTATATTTCTTTCATGATACTTGTAGTATACTTGTTGTAGGTATTTTAGTATTACATACATGTAATATTATGAAGCTGACAAGTTTGTTTGTTTGTTTGGTTGAACGAGCTAATCTCAAAAACAAAAATCTTCTAGTGTTGGATAGCCCATCGATCATCAAGGAAGGCTGTATAACATCACGCTACGACCTATAGGAGCTGAGCATTTATGAAAAATTACGAAGTCGCGCGGGTTAGCTAGTTTTGTATAGAATAAAAACTCACTGCTCGATATAACATAAGTATTACATTATTTTAAAATGTCGCTTATCCTCAATTTCCTTTCACTTTTGAAAAAATATTTTAGTGTTGGATAGCCCATTTGTCGACGAAGGCTGTAACAGGCTATATAACATCACGCCACGTCAAAAAGAGCGAAGCATTACTTTGTTTTTAAAAGATAAACGTAGACAAATGAAATTTCAGACGTCAGAATTCTTAATTCATAACCCCTGTACGTGAACAATTTACACCATCACGCATCCTGACGTGCATCACACAAATTGGAACACCCATCCGTCACCAAGAATAACAAGTAAAAAGGTAAGACTCATCCATTGTTTACGAGATACGACCCCTGTACACCCAATTAGCTACCCGCTACCCCGAGAGAAAGGGATGGACGATCTCGACACCAGATCAGACAGGGACGGGTAATTAAAAACAGCACCGTACCTGATCGATGGCCTTATTAACTCGTAGTGTCAGTCCTTTTGCAATTAAATGAACATTCTTTTTAATTGTCGACAGGGCCTTTTTAATGAAAACAGTGCAGTATTTGCGACTAAAAGATTTATTACAATAATTGAGGGTTAATTTATTAATTAATTCAATGCTTCACGGCTTGTTTTGTGAAGCCGCGTTTAATGAGACGGCACCAATAATACAAGTTATTTATACGTAGGTACTGATGCATAATTCAATAAAGTTTGCTCCACACAGACTAGCTATAGCTAAGTAAGATTGCCAAGATACCTTAGCTGCAATAACGGAATTACGAACCGCTTTTCTTGAAAATCTGAGTGCCAATTCTACTAATTTTAAAGCAACGTTCGCATCCGTATCATGTATTTATGCCACCGGAAAATGGCAAACTTCGTAAGATTATAAAATAACTTGAGAGATTGTAAACTTTCGTGAAATTGTCAACTGAACATTTGGAATGTTTTTTTTACGCATTAAAATTTGATGGTTTATAATTTATCGAATTCATTCCGAGAAATTGTGAACTGAAATAAAATGGCGACCAATCAGAGCACGAGTCTACAAGAAACTAGGCTCTCATTGATTTGTTCAGATGTGACGTCACATGTACGCCATAGAGGTGCGAATTGAATGGAGTTGTTTTCAACTATCAAATAATGCGTAAAAAAGCATTCCCAATGTTCAGTTGACAATTAACCAAAAGTTTACAATCTCTCAAGTTATTTTATAATCTTACGGGGTTTGCCATTTTCCGATGACATTTACAACAGAAAATAACGCTTCTTTACCGCGTCTGTCTGCGTACTCTCTGTACTACACAAATCCTACTTCAGCCATACAATAAATCTATCCGATTTGCATGAAGAAAGTCTATCACAGTAAAAAGTAGCAAATTCAGTCGTTGTAAATGTAAGTCGTAAAGCTGTAATGCGAATAAACAGTTGTTTTATGGTTTCGTGCGCATTATTAGAGAATTATTGAGGAAATAAACAGCAGTGCGTTTCCTTCACGATCGCTATACGCCGATGAATGCTACTTGATACTTCCGTGTCGTACGATTTTAACACTCAGCCATTGTGCTGTTGAAAGCTCTTGAAGGAATAATACCTACTTAATGTCGTTTTCTGGGCGTAATTATCGACTTGAAGTGAAGTGTGAACAGGCTCAAGTGGTGGGAGGAGTTGGAAATACTGAATTGTCACCGAGCAGAATGAAAAAGAGCAATTTAGCAGTCTGGTGAGTTTATTGTACCGAAAATCGGACAAATATTGAAGTAGTCTGTGTTTCTTGGTAGCCACAACCTGGGGATCTTTAAGCTGACAGTGAATTGTGTGTGTTTGTGAATTTACTTTTAGGCAAGCGTGCTCCATCGTCGACCACATAATCGCTTCCCATCATGTGAGATTGTGGTCACAAGAGCTTATCAATAATAATAAAAAATTGACCCGCAACGAGATGATCATAGTCTCTGGAACTAAAATGTTCAAGTGTCATACGACGCCAGAGAGTTATTTCTAACAGACGTCACCAATCCATAATGACAGGCGAAAATTGAAATAACTCTTCAGAATCATCAATCAGAACCGAAACTCTGAAGGTTCTAACTCACACCTGCCCATCCTTAGCCGTATTCAAATCATTTACCCTTCCTTAGCCGCAGTGTAAGCAGGCATGCAACTAAGACGTTCGGTTCCATTGCATCGATAACTCGTGGCTAACGTGACAGATGCCCTCGTTTATCGCCATATATTGAACGTAACGCATTCAAGAGCAGTATGCACTGACACTGGATTAAGTGCTCTTTAGACTGGGTGGAATAGAGGTGGGATAGACTGGGAGTATGTGAAGTATTTTCTGTGAGAACTCGTGGTGTGAGCTACGGATTTTCAAGTCAGTCTAGGTATATTATGAATATTGGATTTTCTATTGTGTACCGATGTTTTCGATGATTTATATCAGTTGAAGGTATTTCTTCTCTGCCTATTTTTACCTACAAACTGATTCATTGATGCTCTGAGTCCAGCAAAAAAGGAGGTGAAGCCGTTCTTTGCTGAAAGGCTTTTATGGTAGCATGAACTATTTTGTCAGCTATTGTAACATTTTCGATCGAAATTTTATCGAGCGAGCCTGTTTCAGACAACGGTAACAATGCAAATGTCTGAAAGTCAATATGAACACTATTACAATCGCGACGAGTAGAACGACTTTCGGGGTGTATTCTTTCCATCGGAAGACACTAATAGTCCTAGGCGTTTGTACTGAGTCTAGATAAAACCTCTTTGATTAATAAAACCTGGATACTAAAGGTTATGAGATACTAAAGGTTCTATTTCCAAGTAGACTAGTATTAGCATACTCGTAATTGCCTGATAAATTCAGACTGTCATGTAACTCAGCTAGCAACTTATAATCAGACTTCCAAAACCGTACCCAAAACGTAACCAACGGAACCCTATTACTAAGCCTCCGCTGTCCGTCCGTTCGTCTTTCTGTCTGTCAGCAGGCTGTATCTCAAGAACCGTGATAGGTAGACAGTTGAAATTTTCACCGATTGTGTATTTCTGTTGCCTCTATAAAAATAAATACTTATTAATGTTTATGGTATGGAACCCTTCGTGTGAGAGTCCGACTCGCACTTGGCCGGTTTTTTTTCTTACAACCAAACAGATACAGCAGGACACTCGTAATAATATATTTTGACTGACACCTCGACATAGCTACGGTTCTTATCGATCGTCATTCGATCGTTACTCGAAACAAAGTAATTTGTAAAGCAATACGAAATTGCTGCTTTCCCTAATTCAATTAGATTCTATCGTTTTGTTCATTTTTATGCGATCGTTTTTTTTGCTATACCTACTTGTTTTGACACTAAAATGGAGGGAGGTTGTGAATTCTAAGACGTTGTTGCTTTTTATTAATCTTAGAAACGGTCACGATATTTTCTGCCACCATAGCAACCCAACTAAGTCCCACTTGCACATACCAGAGTTATCTTTTAGCAGAGTTAATTTGGTTTTCGCTAGTGACTCTAAATGGGTTTGGTTTGGTTATATCCAAACACGCGCGAGCCGAGAGAGCAAAGCGAGCGGTGGTGCCGCGGCAGCGACTGGCATCATAATGGAAATTTAGAATATCGTTTTAATATTGTTTGGTTCGATTCTCGGGCCAGATCTATTGATATTGAAATCTTTAGCGGTTAAGTTAGCGGTTTAAATGTATATGTTTAGTAATGGTTACCTAAAACTAAAGCCTAAATAATTTAGAAACAGAGTTACTGCTCTACCCATGTATCATCAAATTTAACATTCAACACAAGTATGCAAAGGGCAAAGTTCAAAAACCTTCATGACTCTGTATGTTGTACTGCTTCATTATTAATTACGTTCTCTTTACTACATACTAACTTACTTATAATTATATAACGTAAGCATGATAGGGCTAAACTTTAAATAGTTCGTCCTTAAAATTGCTTGGACTCTTTGCTCAACTTCATTAGAATAATTGTTAATTGAATAAATTTATTTACTTTAAAAAAATGAAAACCGACGGAACATCCAACGCTTGGTGGCTTCGGAATCATGTACTCGGTACTACAGGAGGTAAACATTTTGTACGTTTATAAAACTAAACGTATTACGAAAATCTTTCACTAATAACAGGCTACATTAACGATGAGGATCATGGGTTAAGTGGGCTTTTAATCCCGGAAAAATGCACTGTTACCATCATCGCTTACCATCAGGTGAGATTGTGGGCAAACGTACGCCTATCAATTCCTAATAAAAAAAAAATATTGTTCGTGTAGCCACGAAAACACGCTACGCAGTAGGTTACTCACTCCATACAAGTAGTTCATTCACTGACGCAATATAACACTCAATTTAAATCTCCGATCTATCGGTCGATAAGGTAATTGATGACGTCAGCGTTATGATTGACGTCGACCGCTCCTATTGGTCCACTCTTGCGGTGTTCTGAATTCAAACCTATTGAGTTAAGAATGTTTTCATTGATACTATACGATTAATTTGCTGCCGATGTTTAAGAGAATGACTGTTTTGTCGGCTTGTTCGAGCAAAGCCCGGGCCGAGTGTTACTGGGTTTTTCATACAGTCAACAATATCAAAACACTAGCTGACCCGCGCACCTTCATCTGCGACACATTTTACATTAATGCTCTGCTCCTATTGGTCGTAGCGTGTTACCTATTATATGTATAGCCTAAAGCCATCCTCGATAAATGGGCTCTGCAACACCAAAATACTTCTTCAATTCGAACCATTAGTTCCTGAGATTAGCGCGTTCAGTTCAACCAAACAAACAAACTCTTCAGCTTTATAATATTAGTATAGAAGTATGTATACAGTATAGATAGATGTATATTATTGACTATCTGCACGTGTTTTTACTTATTATAAGTGAAACAAATAGGTACTTATAGGCTTAATGCAAAGAGGCATTCTCTACCAGTCAACGTCTAAAAGGTTTAAAAGAAATACACTAAGGTAGTTATACACCTAATAAGTAAAATTTAGTTACGGAAAAATTATGCAAAAAATCTATACTAACACATATATATAGCTGAAGAGTTTGTTTGTTTGCTTGAACGCGCTAATCTCAGGAACTACTGGTCCGATTTAAAAATATCTTTCAGTGTTAGATAGCCCATTTATCGAGGAAGGATATAGGCTATATATCATCACGCTAAGACCAACATGAGCAGAGCAGTAATGAAAATGGTGACGCAGACGAAGTTGCGTTAGAAGATATATTATTCTAATAAAATTAATATAAAATGCTAATATAATAAACTAATGATATTTTATGATAATCTTTCTGATTCGAGAAGAGAGTCCTGATAATAATGACGAAGACCAAAATAAGAATGACAGAGTCGATCAAGTAGTGTCTTCGGATTTTACGGTTGAAGGAAAATTTTGACTCAGCCTTCTTGATGTCGAGTTAGCCTAAATTCCTGACTGACATATCCTACAAACACAGATAACTAATGAGCCAAACTAAAGTTCCTAGTACCGGAAGAATTAATTCCTCATCCGAGCTATGCGTCCTTCTCAGAAACGTAGTAGGAATCAGAAACGAGTTCGAAGGAAGTAAGCAGAAATATTAACATTGCACTTACTGAGATACACGTCTGTTGAGGTGGAGTGATTCGGAAAATTAATTTAAATGTGTAAAAATGAGATGTGGTTTTGAGAAATCTTAAATCATTAAGGGGGAAAATTGTTTGTTTTTTTACAGGCTTGCAAAAGGTAATTTCTAGACTTATTCTCTTTTTGGAGTCGATGGTTATCTCCTAAGATATTTAAGTTAACGGTTAAGAGCTAAGTAGGTACTTTAATTGCAACATCGGTGGCTTTAATTAAGTTCCTCGAAATGCAGGTATAGGCAATGGCAACCCAACGGCTCATATTCTAAAAAACCTGAAGGTTAAGGGCTTATATATAACTTTACGAAGAATTATTGCATCGACAGCTACCCTATCGCTGATTTCTCCAAAGTTTTTGTCCCGAAAAAATGCACGATTTCTGTAGGAAAGCAAAACTGCGGTAAATACCACTGGATATTAATATTTTGACATCTTCTAATGATGGAGTTACAATACAAAATGTTTTTTTTACTTCTCTATATAGTGTTCTTTTTTTAAACACAGGTTCCAATTAATTTCGTGCATTAAATTTTATTCCAGGAATTTTCATTGCAAGCGTCATGCATGTCCGGCAGGTCACAGCCGTCAGTTGTTTTACGGGTGATGGGTGGAATAAATAAACAGTAAATAAAGCTTTCAGTCTGACACCTGCACCAGGATTCCATGTATAATACAGGTGTAAAAGCTCGTAGAAAAGTATACTTTTCAGGTTTCCCGAATATAAAATGCTTTATTGGCAATAAATGTAAAATATTTTTTTAAAGTTTGAAAAGGCCAATAAATCTACGACAAGGGCAAAGCACACCTCATTTTTTGTCAAAGCTTTACATAGATCTTGAGTGTGTGAGAACATATCTTTAGTACTTCACGTACATGAGTGATCATTTAGACAAGGGGTTTCAGCAAAGGTAGTTACCATTCCATAATATGGAATGACCATGGAAAATGTAATGGAAATTCCATTTACAACCATACAGGGTGCAAAAAACACTTTTCAAGCTGTCTGATGCAATTGGTGAACTAAAATAAATGCATCAGACTGCTAGAAGAAAGATTTAATTTTTAATTTTTTAAGTTCTTATTTTGCAGACGGTTATTATTATAAACTTGTATTATTTGTCTTTCGATTGTTCCTTTACTGAACATCTGATACAGAACGTCATTTATAATATGACTAGGCACTTCTGAAAACCCTGTATAAAATGTCGCTGTTACATTTACATAAAATAAACTCTACATGGACAACACAACAATGTGCAATAACGGTAATTGACCCACATACATTTGTAAAGTTTCTTAATATCAAAAACAGAAATAAAGCTGTCCCGACTCGACTTTTATCGTAATCTTCACTTGCTCTTTATCGGGTATCTACGAAGGGATATCAGGGAAAGGTCAATGAACTTAATTGCAAGTCTATTTAGCGCCTACCATAGTAAAACATACATAAGTAAACAGTATCAAACAAAGCGACACATTGCACGGCAGACAACACCCGAGGCGTGGTGCAATTACGCAATTATCCAGCGCAGACCGAAGGCCCCGCTAACCACAACAGCGACCCCCGACAGCCCCATAGCACCCTACACAACCATATACGACAAGGGTTGCCAGCACCTCAAACAGAACCGAAACAACCATCAAAAAGCCGGCTATATTTAGCTTTGGTAGTAAGAAGGAAAATCCAAATAGTTTTATCATCTGTTGTCGTTGAATCAGTCTTCCTTAGATCATCATTATCTGCGGATTCAGCTGCATACCAGTGACTGTTCCTAAGTTACCCTAGGCTGCCAAATCTCAGTTTTTTTTAATTATCCTAATTAAGGTCGGTACCACCCAAAGGTTGGAAGCCGGCGCCCCTCCCCGTACGGCCCCGGTATTTTACGAGGAGCGCTTGCCTACCAGACCTCCACAACCCATTAACTGGGTAACACTGGTAGTCTTCCTAATATGGAAACTTCTGTATTTTAAACCTAGCAAAGAGTTTTCTTGATTTTGAAAGAAAAAATAAACATTTTATTTGACGACCATTCAGCCAGTTTTTTGTATCTGTAGATTATGTACCTAAAAGGCCTCTATGACAACCCTTTATAGGACCCTATAGGGCTCGCGTCACACCACACCTGCCGCGCAGATTGATGACTGCAGTGTGCACTGTGATTTTATTAGTGCACACGTGGATAATTTACAAACCATTCCAGGTATTATTTTTCCCGATGGGATAATAAAGGCTGAGTCACGAGAACAGTGGAATTTGTGAAACCTTTACAATATCGCTTTGTATGACGTTTTATATTTAAGCTGTCTACATTATGGCCACATAACACGAAAGACAGAGAGGTTTGGAAATAGAAATAGGAGGCATTCGAGTATGCAGTGGGACACAAATTAAGCTGATAAAAAAAACTGTGTCAGCCCTGCTTTCTGAAAAGATTTTACCGACATGGTTACCCAATAAAAATCAGCCAAAAACTGCAGTTAACGCTTGGGTCACATTAATTTTCATTCTAGACACTAGGCCTAGGTTTTGGTAGCCTATTTATTTCGTCCCGACAAGTAAATCAATCTTTTGAACTGTCAATGCATTGATTGGCAGTTCAATTTTGCCAAAATGGAATCGACAATGGGACCCGCTTCTATTCCCAGGAAGAAACCAATTTCAATGTCTGGCCTGGGAATTTAAAAAAGGAACTTGGCTGCTGGCGAACAATATACCTATTAAGTAAGTGAATAACGATATTCATATTCTGCCTAGCTTTTTTCCCAGCTATTTAGGGGTTCTACTTCCAGCCAAATCGGATTCAGCTGAATACCAGTAATTTTGAGTATTAGTGAGTAACAATAGGTGTTGTTAAAAAAATGTAAAACGAGTCTAACTCCCTGTTAGACTCGTTTTACATTTTTGTTAGCTGTTATTGGGTTGTGGAGCATCATCATCATCATCATATCAGCCGAAAGACGTCCACAGCTGGACATAGGCCTCCCCCTAGCGTCGCCACAATGACCGGTCTTGTGTGTCTCGCATCCATCGGCTACCCGCGACCTTCAACAGGTCATCGGTCCACCTAGTGCGAGGCTTTCCAACGTTGCGTCATCCGGTACGCGGGTGCCACTCGAGAACTTTTCGGCCCCATCGAACATCTGTTCTGTGAGCAATGTGCCGTGCCCACATGCTCGCTTGCATGCCGCATGCTCACTGCATGCCTGCTGCATGCTTGCTTGCATGCTTGATGCATGCATGGAGTATGCTTGTTTGTTGAGTGACAGTAACTATGCCTGCTGCATGTTGCATGCTTGCTGCGCGCTGGCTTGCATGCAGCATGCGTCCTGCATGCATGGTGTATGTTTGTTGAAAAATAAAATAATTTGCCCCATCGAACATCTGTTCTGTGAGTAATGTGCTGTGCCCACATGCTCGCTTGCATGCCGCATGCTCGGTGCTTGCATGCAGCATGCGTGCTGCATGCATGGTGTATGTTTGTTAAAAATAAAATAATTTTGATCTATCTACAATGTTAAGTGCCTACAAATTGCATTAGAACAATGTTGTATAAAATGTGTATTAGTGTCTAACATTATATGAGTTAATTAATTATGTTTTGTTATGCCTATAAAATGATGTTTTAATATCATTATGCTTAAAAAATATACGTAAGCTGTTATGCGAAAATATAATTAGGAGAAACAAAAGTACACCAAGTTACGAGTATATTAGGTCTTAAAATTTTATGCAAATGGATACACACTAGCCCACACAATACAATGGATGTACACTAGCGCATCTAGCGGCGAATTCAACCGCGTAGGCCCTCATTGTCATAATTTTCTTAAATCAATCTCAACAACAGTTTCCGATGAAGACTATTGATTTTTTTTGTTCAACTTTATTGTGCCCTTGAAGTTGCCAGTGTCTACTGGAAGTGATTGATAGGGGTACGATCCCAACTTAACCTGTCATGTGTCAATCATCATTTAAATTCGATTTTCGAAAGATAATCGCGGGAAATAAATTGTGGAAGCAGCTGTAGTCTATTCAATAAAGGACTGAAGAATATAATATAACTAGCTTTTCCCGCGTCCTTGCTCGCGTTAATTTATATTTTCACTAAAGAAGATGAAAGAAGGTGTAATTTGGCCTTATTTTGTTTAAATGTTTATTAGTGATATGTTTAGCTGTAAGTTTTCCAAAAATTAGTAAAATAAAATAATAAATAAACTGTTCCACCTATCTTTGCACCAAAATTCATCAGCAATTGAGGCGTGAATGCGTAACAATGGAACAAACTCACTTTCGCATTTATAATACCAAGTTTGTAGGTTTCTCCATAAATATTAATGTTTTTACTTATTTTAAACTATTATATTAATTATGTACTTACGCAGTTACTTATGTACCAATTATACGTTATGGTAAAATTAAATCTGTGGTGGATTACCATCTACATGGAAAAGTTTTAATTTTTATTAATATCTATGTGTACTAGCTACTATTTTTTGTACCTTTAACATATAATGACAGGTTTCACTAGATATGCTAATAAGTTAATACCTGGTAATAACAGTGTACCACGATAATTACAAAACGCCCGTAATAAATACATTTAATTAAAATAATGTACCCTTACATTATTCCGCAACAAAACTTTTAATTGCCGATCGATCTCGCTTCACGAAGGTTCCGTACATGGTAAATATATCACAACATATGTGCTAGTATGACGGTCACAGTACATTATTCTCCTTCAGGCCTATTTCAATTCCAGAAGTGAAATTTTGTACCTACACTTCTTTATTCAAACTTTACAAACTGCTGTTATTCTTGCTCCAATAAAGCAAATTAAAAATATCGTCAAAACCACTTCCCCCACAAAAGACGAAAACAAAGATACAAAAAAAAACAACGAAATCATACTAGAAACAACAATAAAAGCACGAAAAGCAACAACCGATGCGGGCACGTTCATTCATAGTGAAAAGGTCATGATAAAAAGTTTTTTAATTCCCGCATGCAACTCGAAACCAACAACAGCGAAAAAAAAAACAAAATGGCTCCCCGGCGTGACACTATCTAACCTTTTACTGGATAAACTGTTGAAGTCCATCGGAATACGAAGTACGAACCACAAAGGAAACGGTAACGGAAAAGATAATTAATTCTGTGTGCATACTGCGGCGACACATCTAGTGAACAGCTTTTATAGACAACGAGTTCTTTGTTTTTTCTTTTTAATATCGAAGAGAGCCTCTTTGTTCCTTTTCATTTTGTTACGCACGATTTCTTCTCCATGTTTTTCCGTGAAGATTGTTTTGGTCTCATGAATAATGGATTTTCTATCACATTGATAATTAGATGAGCTTTGTCGTTAATTAATTACTATAAGTGGAGGCGACGCTGTGTGAATTATTAATTTAGGAAGTGTTTACAATACGGTCATTAGTGGTGATGGCACACTGTGTGGAACTGTGGATCTTGCTAGGAATGCAGATGATAGGTAAAATGCAAACAAGCTGGGTTAGTTTGGCCTTGATCTTCTATTTTTCGTAAAATCTTATGTTTTCTTCGCTTTGGTAACTTAATCTTCATTCACAAAAAATAACATGTTTTCCTTATTTTTATGTTTTAGTTACCCCTTATTGGGGACAACAATTTATTACGCATATTCCATCATCATCATCTGCCTAGCCTTTTCCCAACTATATTGGGGTCGGCTTCCAGTCAAACCAGATTTAGCTGAATACCAGTGTTTTACGTGGAGCAGCTGCCTACCACACCTCCACAACCCAGTAACTGGGTAACATGGTACTTCATGGCAAGACTGGAGTCAGATTTACTGGCTTCTGACAACCCGTAACGACTGCCAAAGTTCTACAAATGACAGCCGGGACCAACGGCTTAACGTGCTTTCCGAGGCACGGAGGAAACTCGTTATGTTAAGATGGCCACCCATCCACAGACCAACCTTGGCAAGCGTTGCTTAACCTTGAAGATCGACCCGTGCGGCTGTTATTATTTAGCCACGAGCTCCTCTCCTCCTCATTACGCATATTCCATAAAACTTAAAAAACTTCAACTTTTTAAAAACCATAATTTCACCAACAAAAATAAACAAATAAACAGCTTACGTCACGACCCAAACCATTTAATTGTAACAATAAAACACCACGCGCCATAAAAAAGTAAAAAAAAAAAACAAAATAAAATCTATCGCGACCATTAAAATGGATTTAACGATACATTTCGAGAAACATAACTCGAACTAGTGACGTGCCGGGTCGATACGAATCTCATCAATTTGGTAACAATGCCTGCGACCTTGGCATAGCCGCGCCTCACGATAAACAACGTTTATAGGGAAATCGATAATTTAGTGAGGTGAAACTTTCAATTTATGATGAGCTGGTAAAATGGTATAGCCTTTTTGAGTGCTGATAAGATTTTGTACTGCGGGTACGGTTGAGCTCTCTTGTTGTTGTTTTCCCGGTAAAGATACACCTACCGTGCTATCTCTTCACCAAACTTGATTCACTGGTAGAAAATGTCTAAGGGATTGAGAATGCCTAAGGCATTAGGAATGGCTGAGGCACTAAGTCCGCTATCGTACCTTTGTCATTAAATAAAAAAAAATAATCTTGCCATTAGGTAAACAATCCACGTATGAATTTGAAAAAAAGAACAAATAGCTTCTAATTCGTAAGTCAGAAGATTCGACATTCTCCGCAGGAAGTAATGCTTGCTTATAAAATAAAATTTATATCTACCCATACCCCATAATATTGCAAGTGACCCAGTTTTTGAACGATCAAACCACCCCTTTATTTCCCCCGTATCGTAGATGCATATATCCTGAATAATTATAACGGTGTTTGCACATGTTCGATTAGAAAAATACCCACGGATTTTTATTTCAGAGTAATAATTCTAGGATTTCTGTAGTATCGTGAGCTAAATTATTAAGTTTGTGTATGGGTCACAGAAGTTCGTATGTGTTCTTCAAATAAATCGGTCCTGACATACCAGATATCCTTCCATTCCTTCCGAGATTCGGAACCTTAAAGATTATTAAAAACAAAAAAAAAACACTTTTTAAGAGTAGACTGTAAACAAGTCTATAATTAATTCTAAAGTATCACACCTCACGGCGTTTTCAATAAAAAATTACAGGAAAATCTATAATATAACAAAGAAGCTAAAGCTCGAAGCCTTGTCATCAGAACAATCTTTTTCCTACAAATATCGTAACAAGAAAATCGATATTTCAGTAGTTAACAAGTTCGTAAACTTTCGCCACAAAATATCATCGTTTCTCAAGGGAGCCTCCTTTGAGGTCTAAAGGTCAAACCAGATATTATAAATCAAGAGAATCGTGATAACACCACTTACTAGAGGTAGACATTATAAGTCAAGTCCAACTGTGTCTTCGAATTCTTCATTAGTTGCATGGAAACTAATGAAGAATTCGAAGACACAGTTGGACTGGCGAAGCCTTGATTCTTCTTCTCTCGTGTTGGTGCGACACATATCCATGTAATCAAGATGGAATGACAGCTCACTTCGTGATCACTTCACCCAAACCTTCACTTCGACATCATCATCTGCCTAGCCTCGAAAACTCAAAAAAAGAATCAGCTATTTCATACAAAATGCAATATTTAGCCGATGAAAATGTTTGAAACAGCTGATATTTATTTCAAGTTTTCAGGGTTGGTGTCTTGGTGTAAAAGTTGTTCATAATCATGTTTACTTTCACGCCCTTAGAGGTTGTTAGTATTTTACAAGTAACCCTGGAGATGACCTCATCTACTACCAATTTTTTTCATGGAAGCTAAATGGAAGAAGTAACTGGCTTTTGTTCTAAAGGTAGATCACTGTAGGTCTAAATGCAGGGTTGCACTTATTTGTTACCCGGTATAGTGCTCAAGAAAGTTTTATATTAATTATTTTCATTACTGCTCCTATTGGTCTTAGCGTGATGATATATAGCCTTCCTTGATAAATGGGCTATCTAACACTGAAATAATTTTTCAAATCGGACCAGTAGTTCCTGAGATTAGCGCGTTCAAGTAAACAAACAAACAAACTCTTCAGCTTTATTGTCAGTCATCTGTATACTTAGTGGCAGTGATCTAGTTTTCAGTAATCGACACCAAGCAGACGGTAGTAGAGTCAGCAAACAAATTAAAAAGAACCTCGACGATAACGGAACTCCGTGACCTTGACAGCAATGTCGCTGCTAATTAGATAAACAAGGTTGACTAATTAGGGCAAGTCGATGTCGTTAACAAGCGCAGGACAAGTGAACTTCCTTTGTTAAGACGTACGACAGACAATCAGTACTCGGAGATGAACAGACTAATATGCAACAAAGATCGTATTACGTTGGTGCTTCTGTTTGGTATCGGTGTTCTTGTTGCTGTTTGGTGTCGGTGTTCTTGTTGGTGTTTGGTGTCGGTGTTCTTGTTGGTGTTTGGTGTCGGTGTTCTTGTTGGTGTTTGGTGTCGGTGTTCTTGTTGGTGTTTGGTGTCGGTGTTCTTATTGGTGTTTGGTGTCGGTGTTCTTGTTGGTGTTTGGTGTCGGTGTTCTTGTTGGTGTTTGGTGTCGGTGTTCTTGTTGGTGTTTGGTGTCGGTGTTCTTGTTGCTGTTTGGTGTCGGTGTTCTTGTTGGTGTTTGGTGTCGGTGTTCTTGTTGGTGTTTGGTGTCGGTGTTCTTGTTGGTGTTTGGTGTCGGTGTTCTTATTGGTGTTTGGTGTCGGTGTTCTTGTTGGTGTTTGGTGTCGGTGTTCCTGTTGGTGTTTGGTGTCGGTGTTCTTGTGGGTGTTTGGTGTCGGTGTTCTTGTTGCTGTTTGGTGTCGGTGTTCTTGTTGCTGTTTGGTGTCGGTGTTCTTGTTGCTGTTTGGTGTCGGTGTTCTTGTTAGTGTTTGGTGTCGGTGTTCTTGTTGGTATTTGGTGTCGGTGTTCCTGTTGGTGTTTGGTGTCGGTGTTCTTGTTGGTGTTTGGTGTCGGTGTTCTTGTTGGTGTTTGGTGTCGGTGTTCTTGTTGGTGTTTGGTGTCGGTGTTCTTGTTGCTGTTTGGTGTCGGTGTTCTTGTTGGTGTTTGGTGTCGGTGTTCTTGTTGGTGTTTGGTGTCGGTGTTCTTGTTGGTGTTTGGTGTCGGTGTTCTTATTGGTGTTTGGTGTCGGTGTTCTTGTTGGTGTTTGGTGTCGGTGTTCCTGTTGGTGTTTGGTGTCGGTGTTCTTGTGGGTGTTTGGTGTCGGTGTTCTTGTTGCTGTTTGGTGTCGGTGTTCTTGTTGCTGTTTGGTGTCGGTGTTCTTGTTGCTGTTTGGTGTCGGTGTTCTTGTTGGTGTTTGGTGTCGGTGTTCTTGTTGGTATTTGGTGTCGGTGTTCCTGTTGGTGTTTGGTGTCGGTGTTCTTGTTGGTGTTTGGTGTCGGTGTTCTTGTTGGTGTTTGCTTCCCTTTTTTCCACGTCACGCGTACTCTGCTACTGCATTTATGTAACTAATCGTAGAATGCGATGCAACAAATTGATCAGTATGCAGTGATCTCTTTTTAAAACTCATTTCCGTGCTAATTACGAAAATGGTTTTTAAAACAAACACCTTGCAGATTGTCGAAGAGACCTGTAGATCAGCCACGCAATAGACATTCATCATTCCAGCCAAAAGACATCCACTGGAGGACATAGGCCTTGGAGAAGGCACTACATCGGCCGGTCCTGTGCTTCTGGCATCCACCGTTTTACGACCTTCATCGGTCCTCCTTGTGGGACGCCTTCCAACTCTGGGTCTTCCGTAACGCGGTCACCACTCCAGACAATGCTGAGCGAAACCTATTACATTTAAAACACCCACGAAGGGTACACAGTAAACACAACAAATAATTAATCCAAACACACATGTAATTTAATATCACAATTTGGCAACAAGCCTAAAACACTGACTGCTACAGAGACGCACCGATTGATAACATTAAGTATCCGATGTATGTCCACTGGCAATTTCAATGAATCGATGCCGTGCCGAATCTAGTCACGTCCAAGTGACAAGCTCCAGGGGAGGAGGTGATGGGGGAAGGGTTAAAAGGGGGGGTGAATGCGGGATATTCCGTTTGGTCCTTGCAATCAGAATAATGTATGTACCCGTTGGTATAATCTTACCACTTGAGTAATCCGTTGCATGAATATGACCTCGTTTTAAAGGTAACTCTGAGGATATGAGCTTACACTGTGTACCTTTGAATGTGTTTGTGCTTATGATGAATGAATAAATTATTTTCGTCTGGTTAAAAAGTGTGATATTGAGAGATGGTTTGTCGTCGGCATACGTGTGTGCCATTGGGCGTCAACTGAAATTGACGCTTAATGGCATCCCACATACCATACCAAATCACGCAATTTAAACTTCTTTTTAAAAAAAAAACCGCAGTGTTTAATATCCTATGGCCCCATACCCCAAAACTATTCAATTGTTGTTGCGTCGCTACGGCTATTGCGACCGGTCGACCACAGGTTAAATTCATAAGATGCTCAATATAAAACCAATCAAGCGAAGAACTATTTATCAGAATAAAGACTGAAACCATTCTTCCATGACTTCAGGTTCACCTTAATATAAAATCTCTCAATAACTCGAACGAGTTCACAATGATCTGCAATATCAAAGAGAGCGTTGAATTTTTTTGAACAGCAAATCATATTTAATTTTCCCCTAAGTTTCGGGAAATATCGCAGCGTTTAGCGAAAAAATAACAAAAGAAAAACTGTGAGCCATACAGACGTGCATCTGTATGAAAAACAGACGAAAATGTGCGTTAGACATCTACTTGGCTCTAAGCCCAGAGTGTGATTAGAAACTCCCAGGACTTGAAATCCTATTCCAATACCTTAAAGTTTACTTTCGAGTGAGCAAAACTTCCCCTATTCTCATGGCAGGTTTTTTGGCCTTTCCCGGCCAGTCCTTATCAAGAACGACGCGTTTCTAGAAATTTCATAGCTTTTTGTTGCTTTGTTAATTATTTTCATTTAAAATTCTTTCATTAGCTCCTCGTAAAATGGTTTGCTTTTTGGAGTTTTTAGCTACATTTCTGTGACTAAAATCTTTTGTTGAGCTGGAAAACAAAATATTTTTAACCGTCTGAACTATGAAGCTTTTGCTTTATACTTTTCATTACCACTTTATGATTATTCACCTCGTGTTGATCTAACATCTGCAACATTAACATGCAATATTTCGATACTAAATAAAGAAAACACAAACATAAACAGTTCAAACGTGGGTACAATGTCATCATCGATTCTAGTCTAAATATGGATAAAACCATACTAAATTGGTTGGATAAAATATACTAATAGATAGAGTAGTTCTCGAGGAAGGTTTTAGTATATAATTTGCACCCGTCTGAAGCCGGGGCGAGTCGCTAGTGGTGCATAAAACTTTAAGGTCTTGACGAAAATATAACTACATAGCCCATTATAAATATCAATGCACTAGTTGACCCGCGCAACTTTGTTTGCGTCACAATTTTCCTTACTGCTCCGCTTCTATTGGTCTTAGCGTGATGATATAGCCTTCCTCGATAAATGGGCTGTCTAACACTGAAAGAATTTTTCAAATCGGACCAGCAGTTCCTGAGATTAGCGCGTTCAATTAAACAAACAAACAAACTCTTCAGCCCACTACAATTCGTGCAACAAACTAAATTGTATAAGCACACAGAACCGATGTAATTAAAATAATAATGAGCTAAATACCATCCAAACCGGTCACACTGCTAGAAGGCTGTTTATTGGCTGCACTGCTCCACAAAACTCAAATTTCTATCCTTTGACGTAATTTATTTCGTCATTATCATCAGCCTTTGTTCACCGTAAGCCTCCCACTGTGCAATTACTTTAGAACCTCGAAATCTTTTGTGTCTATGCTTTAATTCGGAGATTTCATTAGCATTTGAAGTAGCATTTTCATTGATTAATAAAAAGCCTATAAAGGCATAGTCTTAATCTTGAGCTTCAAATGCAATTAAACGAAGAATGGATTGCAATTAATCGGATGATTCGATTTATTAATTGCATGATTCGATTATTCCAAGTAATCGAAATGTGTTCGCGACGGAGCATTTTGATTTATATAACTCGCATAAACAGCCTTATGTACTTATATTCGTAAGCTCATATGTTTTTTTAAGTTAGGAGCTTATATGCTTAAATAGTAATAGAAATGTTTCGCGGAGACGCATTTAACATTGTGTAACTCGCATAGATAGTACCTATGTACCTATAGTCGTAGGCCTATGTACTGAATTTAGAAGCTTATGTACTTGCATAGTGATAGTTTGTAAGCTATGTAATCAATTTAAAATCATGTTTGTCGTTTTCCCCAAACACGTAAAAGATGTTCTGGGGAAAACATATTTTCAAAGAAAATTATAGTCAATAGGTAGGACTACACATTTCCCTTACACATTCCCGATAGCACCCTGAGGGCGTGTTCTGATTGGCTGATGGAAATCAGCCTAATCGAAGGTATACACAAAATAGTCTTTTCACATTCAATCATAGTAGGGTGGTTGAAGAAAACCACCATATACACGCACCTTCAGTGCTAAGTTTTTAGGGCATCTAGGAATTTAGGTCTTAAACCATAGGCACTGGAAAGCTGGCACTCAGCCTTATCCAGATATGTACACATCTTCATGGTCAGGCAAGGCATAAAGCCACAAAATAGATAAGAAGATAAACGTAGTTTTTTATCCTCTCCCGGGTTCCTGACCTATAGTACCTCCACCCTTGGAGGGGTGGCTTGGTAAGTTGTGTAGCTGGATAGAGGGATGATGCACCTACCCGAATATAGATAGTTTCATAGCCCATGGGGCACAGTTTTCCGGGGAATCAACCCCAAATAGTAAGCAAGCTAAAAACTTGTGATATTTTCGATAGTTAAATGCAACAAGCCCACTAGTGGGCAGGGTTGAGGGGTTGATTTCCACCCCGTTCGACGGGGAATTTCGGGGGATTTGAATAGAGGTGCGTCAACCCCTATCCAGACCTAGAATAGACCTAGATATAGCCAAAAATGTTCTAGAACTATAGTTAAAATTCACAGTTAAAATAAACTGAAGCAGTTAGTGGTTTTTGGGCCTCGTTACGGTAAAGTAACCTCGTACCTTAGTAAATGGTAAAAAATAGCTAATTCGTAGTCACCGGCAGAAGAAACCCTAGAATCTATAAATAGAATCACAGTACTCGCGACTTTGCCCTTAAACCATTAGCTGCAGTGTTGTCAAATTCCTGCCTATTATTTAACCCTGGTAAGCATTCACCCTGCACCCCAATCTACCCCGAAGACAGCAAGTACTTGGCAAGATAGAAGAACGTTGTACGTTAGGTGCGGAAGAGCCTTAGTTTCCGGTACAGGACGTCAGCGCGGCTGGACGTCGTCGGTCGGTCACAGTTCACTTCGGAGGAGAAGAAAAAGGATAGACCTACCCCATCACAACCCCGTTCCAGTCGATCACGCCCGTCCGGTACAAAATGAGTATTGCCGAGCATTTTCGACCTATTCAGATCCTAAGTAATGACAGCTGGTTTTGATTGGTCACTTTCTTTATTTTGATTATGGAATACATTATTTAAGCCAGGAACATATTTTTAGAACCGCTTATTCATTGATTTCGTCCTGGCCATACAAACTCCAGCCACTTATTAAAATTTTAATGAAAGATGTTCCAAAAATAGAATACCTTTGCGAAAAATAATAAGGAAAACCTGAGAGGCGTTTAGCAGCAAGTGATTTTTGTGTGTTTGAAATAATATAATCATGTGTAAAATTCAAATTGTTCAGAACGCTCCATAATTGTGTAGCGTACCTATGGTAGTCGCCAGATAGATGTGCAATAACGTCCTTTGACCCACATACATTTGAGTACAATGAGTTTCTTAATATCATAAACAGAAATAAAGACATAAAGCTGAATCGACTTCTATCATGATCCTTTACGTTCTCTAGTAATTAAAAACTTTACAATTTATTGTTCGGATGTCTACGAAGTGATATTAGGGAAAGGTCAATGTACTTTATTTGCAAGTTTATCTGGTGCCTACCATTATTTTATACTAGTTGACCCGCGCAACTCCGTCTGCGTCACAATTTTCATGACTGCTCCGCTCCTATTGGTCTTAGCGTGATGATATATAGCCTATAGCCTTCTTCGATAAATAGGCTATCTAACACTGAAAGAATTTTAACTAGAAAACAAATCGGACCAGTAGTTTGCGAGATTAGCGCGTTCAAGCAAACAAACAAACTCTTCAGCTTTATATAAAGATTTTATCTCGATCAAAATACTCATAAATATTGAAGTTTTATCCCCAACAAAACCAAATTAAATTAATTAGAGATCAAAAGAGCTAGTGCAATCAACAAAAAAGAATAACGGACCGCTAAAGTAGACTTAGTTTATTAAAATCGACCTTCCACCTGAACTTTTTGCAGCTCAAAGAAGAGTTCGCGGAAAGTATTAAAATTCTTAATTAAATTAACGTCAACCTACCTTTTTTATGACGGGAGCAGCGAAAGAATTCGAATAAGCATGACTTGAATAAATGCGTCCCCAGTTGGAACAATTTATCCTGTTTTCTGTTAAAGATAGTACTTTATAGGAATACATAACATCATCATCTGCCTAGCCTTTTCCCAACTATATTGGGGTCGGCTTCCAGTCAAACCGGATTTAGCTGAATATTATTATTTATTTATTTATAGGAATACATAACATAATCAGCCTATAATGTTCGCACTGCTGGGACACAGGCCTCTTCTCGGTGAGAGAGAGTGGGCCGTAATCCACCACGCGGGCCCAGCGCGGGTTGGTAGATGTCACATGTCTTCGAATTTTTGGTTCTAGGACATGCCGGTTTCCTCACGATGTTTTCCTTCACCGTTTTGAGAGAGGTGATGAAATGGGTTGGCCTGGTTGGGTTCGAACCTACGACCTACAACTCGTAAGTCGCAGCCATTACCACCGGGCCACCACTGCTCTCTCTACCTATCTTAATTTGGTTGAAGAAAGAATTTTTGGAAAGTTATTGATTGATTTTAACATAGTTGCTCAAACAATAAGACATGTGATTTTAAATAAAGAAGGTATGAATATTATTTACTTCGTTACTAACATTAATTGATTTCAACGTTACTACCTCTATAATTCTCTCTATGGGCCTGTTTTTGAGTTGATCCCTTTTACTTATCCTCGCACATCTCAGTAGGAAACACAGCCTTAATCCTTTATCAACCATCAACATTACACAGCACAATATTTACGTGTTCCTATAAACATACAATTAATCGTAGTACGGTATTATTGGGGCAGTAATCCTGCATGACACATGACGGGTCGGCTGTCGACGTCAGATAAAAGTAAACTGACATTCGTCAGTCGCAGTCGTGTGTCAATGACGTTCCCGATAGCTACGATACTGTGTGAGGAGTTCTTTTCTGCTATTAATCATTTATGTTTAAGTTGGTTGGAGGGAGAAAAAACTGGTCTTGATTAAAAAAAATATTTTTTTAGTGTTCCGTATCCAAAGGGTAACCAACGGAACCCTATTACTAAGCCTCCGCTGTCCGTCAGCAGACTATATCTCATGAACCGTATCATTAAAATCAAAATCAAAATAATTTATTGTTTGTCACAGGTTTAAAAGTAGTTCTTATCCAAATCATATGTAGACCGCTGTAACATACCTACCCGTAGGGCGTACAATATCAATAATCTATACTTTTTTAATTAATTAATATAATTCAAATCTATTTTATTTTTCAAAAATACGTTATCATTAATCATTACCATCGCTCGTGTCTAAATACATTAAAATACGTCAATATTATTACTCTAAAATTTATTAAAGACATATTAAATTATCAAAAATTTGTCATTTAATAAATCAGAAGTCATTAATTTATTTGCAAACATGGGTATATATTATATATACATATAAATATACATCGATGTTTTTTTTTATATAAGTAAACACGTAACAGGCAGACAGCTGAAATTTTCACAGAGTGTATTTCTATTGCCGCTATAATAACAAATAATAACAATACGATGGTACGGAAACCTTCATGCGCGAGTTCGACTCGCACTTGCCGGTTTTTAGGGTTTTTTTTTTTCTGTCACTGTTTATTTTGATCGATGTCGACTATTCTGCCAATGTGTAAAATAAATTAGAGTAGCAAGGTAGGTAAATAATATAATTAAGAGCATTCGCACACGAAGGGTTCCGTACCATAAACCTTTATTTTTATTATTTGTTATAGCGTCAATAGAAATACATCTGTGAAAATTTCAACTCTCTACCTATTACGGTTCTTGAGAGCCCGCTGACAGATAGACGGACGGACAGCGGAGGCTCAGTAATAAGGTTCCGTTGGTTACCCTTTGGGTACGGAACCCTAAAAAAGCAGGTTTAATATAAAAGAAAATGCGAAAGTGACAGTTTTATGAAATTAGCCCATTTTTCTGGATTTTTGGACCTACGTGACGAACTAACGGCGGAAAATCGCCTCAGTGGTCTAAAAATAAATGTAATAACAAGGCTTAGTAAACCGAAATAGCCACCAATCAAATAATACGATGACACGTTAAATTAAAAAAGTTTTCAGTGACGACTGGTACCTAATTCAGTCTGCGTGAAGGACAGGTGTTAGCGATAAGGCCGCTCATTATAAGTAACTGTTACAGGTTTATTTTTAACTAGGAACAATTTCAGCGGTTTTATTTTTCTAAAATAATAATAGCCAAAGTTACTTTTTAGGAATCCGTACCCGAAAGGCAACACATTGAACCCACTAACTAGAACTAAGCCTCCGCTGTCAGTCCGTCCGTCTATCTGTCAGCGGGCTGTACCTCAACAAACGTAATCGGTAGACAGTGTTGACATTTGCAGTGTGTATTTTTTTTTTCTTTATTTAAGTATCAATTAAACAAAACACAATACAGAATTATTTGTATCAAATAACAACCAAAACACCACCAAGGTTTAAACCCGTGCTATTAAGAATCTATCAATTGCGGTTATGACAAAAAAACAATTAAAATTAAAAATTATAGGGTGTTCCCATACAAGTACCGTTATGAATATGGTACTCGGATTTGGCCGGTTTTATGAATTCGGTTAAAACTAGCCAATGTTACTTCACATAACATCAGCTATCTGCCAGTGAAGACCCGTATCTTATGAACTCTTAAAGTAGGGTAGTGTAGTGTATTGTGTTAATCGATTTCCTGTGACGGGGCCGGTCGGTCGCACACTCGCACTCAAACCTTGCACTGTTAAAAGTTGGTCGATAAGTCGATAACACTTAGGTAGCACTTTTAAAGGTAGTTTTAAACCTTCACTTATAGGAAAGTGGTCGAGTTAAGTGACCCATTGATTACTGGATGCCTTTAAAATGGTAGACTTTTGTTTGTATTTATACTGTCGCTGAAAGGCATAAAATCATCAAATGACTCCTTCCGCTCAAGGCGGAGGAAGGGAGTATCACGACCACGGCCCACTGACTAAAACCACAACACGGAACACGGATGCGTGTTCCTCCTAATGCACTTTGGGTTCCAGGGCCCACGGTGACTCTTTAAAAAAAAGACGAGTGGCACTCGGAGACTGCCGCGGTAAAGCTATTGCATAGCATTTTTTATCAACTTAGCATAGCAGTATTTTTTTTTTCTTTGTTTTTTTTTTCTTTGATATTAATTCAAGTTACACTTTGAGCTAAAAAAAAGTAAAAAGTAAAACTAAAAAGTATCACCGCTGTGCCGGTCGGAGTGGGGGGTGTTAGGTTTTTTTCGTTACGGAATTTCTGGCTTCGGTCTCCACGCTCAAGGCCCGCGATAGAAGCTATGCAATAGCTTAAACATGTTTATTGCATCAACTGATATTCTTATTCTATTTACCATTTGGAGCATCCTTTTAAGCAAACAGTTTGCTTGTGTTAGGAAGCTCTAAACAAATTTCGCAACCCTGATAAATTCCGTATCCCTGTGAGAGGCATGCTAGGCTAGTTTTGGTAATCGTCATCTAGCTCACAACTGGGCAAATGCCACATCTTTCTCCTTAAAAACCACTCAATTAAGATTTCTTGGAAAACATTTGTGTAACTATTTCGATGTAGGTACGATAAAGCATATTCTACTCTAGTCTACTCTCTCTGTGTTTTGCGATCTCTGGCCAAGTTACTCCGCAAACATGATCAGAGTGCAAATTCTGTTAATTTTCAAGAAATATAAGGTTTTTTGACAAATTGCGACTGAAACGCGAATGCGAACGTAGCTTAAAAATGAGTAGAAATGGCTCTCTGATCAACCTGTGTAAAATTCTGTGAGACAGGTCACGTGAGCAGAGTCGCGGGAAAAAGCTTGTTTTCCGTAAAAGGTGTGAAGTTGAATGTATGCAGTATGTTACCGAAACTCAAATAGCGTTGGCAGAATTAATGAGGTTTACTTTGTGTAATGAAAGCTATTTACGTTTGTGGATAATGATCGGAAAACGTGAAGGTTTGCATACGAATTTTGAATATGTTTTAGTCCAATATTATCGTATTAAGGCTCTTGCAGACCGGTGCAACGCGTCACTGTTGCTACGACCTTGTTTATAGAAATGGTTCTACCTACAAGTCCGTCTGGCCGTGGGGCCTTTATGCCTAAAAATTCCAACATAAAGATAGTTCAATGACACTTTTATTTTAACTAAAACTACTTTCATCCCTTTATTATTTGCAGGGCAGAGACTACCCGGTTTCATCCTGCAGTGTGACAGAATTAGGACAAAAACAAATATTATTATTATATCTAATCAAAACTATCTCCACAGGTGGGCCATTCTTTCCACCGTAAAAAAAAAACAAATAAAATAATAATAGGTCATTTGTACAACGAAGTTCCTAAATCCGGTGTGAACCGTAAACAACTTCCTCAAACAAATACATACAAAAGCAGATCAATATTTATAGTCCGTATGTACCGACGCCATATTTCGTCGCGCTGCCAAACCACGTTCCACAAACAATACCTAATAGCTTCTCATAGAATAAAATAATTAACCAAGTATAGACAGGTCAGTACTATAGACTACGGAATAGCGAGGCGGCCTGCATAGTATTGAGTATTTTAGTAAAAAAAAATTAAATCACTAGTTTGAAAGATGTTACTAAAAGAGAACAAATAAATAAATCTTACAACGGCGACTATAACGACGGTTTACAGCTAGTATTTTCTGTAAGTAACCATTTCGATATCGAGCTTCACCTGAGTTGCAAACCTCAAAAAGTGAGCTTTATTGCGCACAACATAAAGGTACTCACCTCGGATTCCGCTGTCGAGACACGAAAATGTTGTTACAGAATAGCACTACTGGATAGCGCGAACTCACAATAGCGTGACTTGCTAGTGGAGTCGCACGCAATAAGTGTTGTCTCTGTTTATCAACTGCTATCTAACACCTGAGATTAGCGCGTTCAAGCAAACAAATAAACAAACTCTTCAGCTTTATATATTAGTATAGATTTTGACAGTTTAATGTCTTTAGCTGTGGCTCCCTAGACATTCTGTGATCTATGGTCCCAATTATTATATGCTAGGCACGTGATTTATACCTAACATCCTCAGAGATGCAATCAAACGCATGGCAGGATGCGCGTGCGATGAATTCTTAAATCGATTGATTGACTTTGTAATCAGTAACTTTAAGTTCAATATTTTAGCAGAATTAGTAAGGAAGGCTATTTGTTTTCAGCCTGATGTGTCTGTGTAAGGCCTGGGCCCTATATAACGTGCTAATGCCATCATGATTAAGCTGTGGAAAAGGGATAGTGTTATGCGTCTTATAAAAGTCCGTCTCCCTCCCACACAGTTATCATGATGGTTTTTAAGATGTCATAAAAGGTACCCTGGCTGTGGAATTTGTTCGAAAGAGTCATCGCGGCTCTGGAACGCAAAGGGCATTGAGGAATACGGATGGGTTTTGTCAGTAAAAGTCTGACACTTCCTTCCGCTCCGCCCAGAGCGGGAGGAGTCATTTGATGATATCCCATAAGAAGTAGCTGCTCTATGCGTGCGACTGCAGGCACACCTGCCTCAATACTACTCTACTTATAATAAGTACATACATACATTTAAAACAACCGCGCTAAAATCATTCCAACAAATAATACCCGGAAAATTCATCAACAGCTCCAGAAAATCCCTTGCAATTTTCCCTCAAGTGATAATTTGAGCCTTTCGATACAGCACTTAGACACAATTTAGCTACAATACAGCTCGCCCACCTATAAGCCGGGGCTCACCGTCACAATGGCGGACTGACTAACGGCAGCCATTACGCTTTCATCGGGAGGTATCGCTTACCCGTCTATCGGAGTTGGAGATCACGATATTTTCACACCTACTACTATTGGTTTGTAGGGGAGAGAAAAAGTTGCGGAATTCGATCGAAAGAGTTACCGCGGCCCTGGAACGCTAAGGGCACTAGGAGGAACACGGATAAGTTTTAGTCAGGAGGAGTCTGACACTCCCTTCTGCTCCGCTCAGAGCGGAAGGAGACATTTGGTGGTACGGGAGTACTTAAAAAAGGAGGGGAGAAAAAGTAGCAATCCATCCCACAAGTCTAAATCTCAATCCAAGATAGGAAGCCTGAAACCTAGCTATGGGAACGTTATAGGCTGATAATGCTCATGGTTGCTGGCCAAATAATTGGCTAGAAGCTGATGTGGAGAGTCACTATATTAAATGAGGGAAGAGCCTATGGGTTTAGCAATCACTAAACTTGTTGTGGGTTCAGAGATTTGGTTTGGGTTAGGCCTTTTTTAATGTTACAAAATACAAGAACTTTACATTCTTTTAGATTCTTAACAGCACTCTCAAAGAAGTCTTTAGGTCTAATACGAAACCAATCATGCTATAAAAAGACTTCCAATTGAATAATCTAGCTAGAACATTGACCAAGTTATCACGTATTGAATGCACTTACGATTTATACTGGCCTTTCTTATGACATCTGTATTTATCTCTTTCGCTCACACTTTTTTGCTCAAATGTTGATGCTGCGTGTTTCAACACCAATACATGCACACGCTCCGTTTTCAACACGAGATAATTAATATTTCATGAAGGAGTAATGGGATGACAATTTGTTTTTTTAAATATGTATGAATTTAGCTTTTAATTAGAGTGGAGTCTTTTTTGGATATGGTAAGAAACCTGGCTTTTGCAATCATCATCTTTCTGACTTTACCCCATTTTCCTAGGGGTCTTCCAAATGTTTGAAATAATATCTTCCATGTGTTTAGTTCTTTTGAATACAGCAGCGATTGCTTCTTCTACCGCCTTCAACTTCGTCTCAGTCGGTCGGTCGGTCGGTCGGTCGGTCGGTCGGTCGGTCGGTCGGTCGGTCGGTTGGTTGGTCTTTTATCATCATCATTATTGTTTTTGACATTTATTGTCAACATTTCAGTCGAAAAACGTCCACCGCTAGATTATTTGAACGGTCCGAGCGTTGCCATCCACCGTTCACACATAATAGTAGAAGCTTATTAAAAAGGTACAGAACTATTTCAGTATCTCTGAAAATATAGGTTTTACTTAGTTTCCTCTGTTTGCACGGTTGCTACTTAGGTTATTAGTTAGTCAGATGCATTAGCAGTTACTAGCTTTGACATCATTTTCCTTCACTAAAAGATGAGTGATTTTCCTTCGAGTTTCCCCTCAAATGGTAGGAGCACAGTCACAACGAAATTGCGGTGATTTTTCTTCTTAATTACAGCCCTGAAGACTATTTTGATGGAATCGGGCCTTTGCCAATTATCGCGTCGTCTGGATAAATGCTGCTTGTTTTGTTCTGTTCTATTTTTTTTTGGTTATGTTTGATACTAATGAGATAAAACGTGAACAATATTTGTATTAAATATTACAATAGATATTTAAAGAAGTGGAGGGAGGTCTTTTTTGGCCAAAGAGGCACAAAATATTTACATATTGTTTGTAATATTTACATCTTAGTTCAAAATTGCATATGTCCGATATTATGAATTATGCTGACAGAGAAAATGATGTAGTGAAGTCTAGTCAATAATCTGCCTAACCTTTGGAGTCTAGTACCTACAGGTACGTTTACCATTTTGTTTAATAACCTGACTTCTTATAAATGCGTTGATATTTAAGTTGTTTATCCTTTCTAGTTTCCAATGCTTCAAAAAATTTACCTTTTTTTTCTAAAAATATGAACACAGGTCGGAAAAATGGTATTGTTCCGCTAAATAAGAACCTTTCTTCTCTAGTTTTTCCGTTCCATAAGTTACTATATCCAATACATCATCAACTTTATTTACAAACATCGTATTAACAACATTGTGTTCCTGCCATCACTTTGTACAAACGCTATACAGCGATATATCTTTGTAAATAGATATATGGTTTAAAAAAGTACAATCGCCGACTTATTACGACAGCAATATGGTTTTTAAATCAATTTGTTACATTGTGTTAACGTACCGTATTGGCACGGGATCCGCATGTTATGTTTTTCTAGTCTTCTGCGAAAGAAACCTCTGGTTTCTCTTCCTTATTATTTTACAACCGATTATAAGTATAAATTTCATCAATTTGATTCCTATGATTATTCTATTGCGTTCAAGCTTTAACAACTTTACCACTAGTTTGGATAGGAAGAATCAGCTTGCAATGGTGCCTAGGTATGACGTAACACTATTAAACGTACGAAGGCTTTGCTGTGAGTAAATTTCGTCAAAGCTCGTTTCTAAGAGAATCTCGTTACTGATAGCAACGTACTCCTAAAGTATCCTCACTCAAAGGTTGGAGACGCTCATTAAGACAATACCTAGTGGTGAAACCACAGCCGGCTTTATGCTACAAACAATTGTAATAAGAAGTAGCAGTAATTCGAGAAACCAAGTACTTCTAAATACAAATGAGTTCGCAATGTTAGTACGAGTATTTATCAAAGAAATACGAAAAAGGTCAAATCTGACAAATACATAACAGAAAGATATAACGAAGAAGCACAGGCAGCTAATTTAACACAAAAAAGTTATGATAATTAATTGAATCCAGAAAATAAAGACGTATCCACAGCCAAAGTCAAACTAGAGAACGACAACAGCAAATCAGTTGAAACAGCTGAAACAAAGGCCCCTAATTCAAATACGAATTAATATATGGACATCAAAGGATCGCGTGACCAATCACACGGCGATGTAACTTAAAAAAGGTAATCACAGACATGACAAACGCCTCGCAGACACGTCAAGAAACTTGTACAATGTCCAAAACATAAGAAAAAATATTAAAAATTCCGGAAAGTGAGATTCCACGCGAGAAAGTGAATTTTCATGAGTTACACCTCAATGATTCGCGGCTTGGGTTTTGTTATTGATATGTGATAGTGTGAACGTACTGTTAGTGTACCTCATTGGTGCTTCTTCGTCGAATACTCGTACCGTTGATTTCAAATTAAATGTGTCTTGGCCAGAGTTTATCCTTGTGGTATTTAGTGGTTGTGTATAATCAGTGTTTGATGGTTATGAAGTTATAGCATTTATTATGCGCACAATCAAAGGGTTCACTTTGTCCTGTCTACCTATAATACTTCAACCCATAAAGTATATGTGAAATGATGTTAATTGCTGTGCTTGCTCGTTTCGTCTTAGTTCCTCACCATCGCTTTCAATACGATACAAAAAAAAATTATGGTTTTCGGTGATCTTGTTAATTAATTACACGTCGCTAGTCGTATTCCTTTTGTTGGAAATTACTCTTCATAGCGAGATTCAAATCTTCAGGTAAGTCAGAATTGATAGCTGATTTTTGGTATTTTGTGACTAGAATTCTGCCAAATTACCACCCAATCTCACTACAATCCCTGTCATACTTTTGGGTAGTAGGTTAATTATTTATTTGGTACTTGTACTCGGTATTTGGCAATCAAAAATATTGTTAAGTAAATCAAATAAATTATAAGCCGCTATTGTCACAATTAACTTAATATTTACCATAATAGTATTCACAAAATAAACCCTCCTGTATTATTTATCTCATAATATTCCAGTCCACTGCTAAGCTCTTTTATTTCAAGGAGATCAGCGTGAAAGCTGCCATTTTAATCTGGGCACTCAGCCATTGAGTAATCTGAGCGCACTTATTGCGAGATATTATCTGGATTTCCGCCTGCTCGATAAAAGAGCATAAAAATCTGTTAGTATTCATTAAGGATAATGCAGCCTGTTTAATCGTTTTAAGCTGATAGTAGTTTTGTAGCATTTTATCGTCGTAGGAATCAGTAATAGGTTTTTTGTTAGAGAAAAATATTGAAGATGGCACCATATTTGTGTCAGTCACGATAGCTTTAATCTTTATTTCAGTTTTTTGGAATAACAATAAGAATTGGCACGCTAAAACGTACAAGGGTTTTAAAGGATCATAAAGTAAAACATTGCAAAAAAAAACAAACCCAAACGGAAGGTAATATCACTTTTGCAAGCAGCAGATGCAGTTGTTGGCATTGCTTTAATTAACTGCATGACTACTAGAAAGGTCGTATTTCTGCGGTTGTTTTTAGTGTCCTACTTTCTAATGTGTTAATAATAACCCTCTTGTTATGTCATACAAGCCTGATCTGAGGATTATCTTTTGTACTATATATACCATACAAACGAAAGTTTCAAAAAACCTTTTCTACGTATAAATAAAAGCTTGTTAAAAAGGTACAGAACTTTTTCAGTCTTTGAAAATATACGTTTTACTCAGTTTCCAGGTTGCTACGTAGTTTTTAAATAAATTCAGTTTTTACCTCTGCGTGTTGAACGACGACGGATAGCTATTTTCTCTAAACTAGAGCGCAGAAATAAAAGTTAAACCTACATAATATGTTTATGAATGGATACCAGTCATTAATTAATCAGATTTAATCTGTCCTATTGTTGGAATATAACAGACAGAAAAACGACTGATAAAGTACGCCAGAAAAGATATCCATATTTTTAAAAGACTCAATTTTAAATTGTACAATATTAATAATTATTTGACGTAAGTACAGTTGACGAAGTTTGTCAATCTGCTCAACAACTTATGTCCCTGACTGTACCTACATTTCTAAACTATACTGAAAAGTCCTAATTAAATTTCGACCAGCCTGTATCAATTTCGTGCAAAACCTCTTTTAAAGTTTCTCATGCAAAGTTTCGTTCCAATTTAAGTTCCTTTCATGTTTTTGCTAAATATTTTCCCCGGTAGAAGATGGGTAGTAGGGTCTCCATGATTAGTTTGAGTGCTGAGAACTTTCATCGATATGGTTTACGAATAATATAGGCGAATATAAGCCGTCGTTATTGGCAATAAAGAGTTATGTTCCGGATATCATTAGTTAGGTATTATTGGTAGTGATAAGTGGATTGGTTATCGTGCTATAATATTGTTATTGTGGCTTCTGGTTTTATAGATTACAGGTGTATATCATTGAATAATCAAAAACGTATTTTTATCTATTGCAAGATTTAGGATATTTAACAAGCTGAAAATATCTTGTTACAATAAAAAAATATTTCTTTGTTCGTTTAGGTAGGTGTCAAGCAAGCTTGTCCTATTATTGTCGGCACCCCCGAGGTGGTTATTTTAGCCAACTGATCAACTAACCACGAGTGCAGTGGTGGCCCGGTGGTAATGGCTGCGACTTACGAGTTGTAGGTCGTAGGTTCGAACGCAGACAGGCGCTTTACTTTTTTTAAAATTATTTCATCACCACTGCTCTCAAAACGGTGAAGGAAAACATCGTGAGGAAACCGGCATGTCCTAGAACCAAAAATTCGAAGACATGTGACATCTACCAACCCGATATAGCCCACTCCCGCTCGAAAGAGAGGAGGCTGTGTCCCAGCAGTGGGAACAATATAAGGCTGATTATGTATGTACGTATAATGAACCTAAATAACATTATACATCTCTGCATTTGAAATGACCAGCTCTGCAGCGGCGCGTTCAAATGCAGAGATGTATAATGTACCTAACTGCCCGCGCCGCTGAGTTTGTGTCCGCGGCCTTAGACGTGACAGGCATTTTAGAATTAATTGCGGTATAAAATTGCCCTATTTTATGGACACCAATATAAGTCTCCCTAGAACTGAACGGGCCACTAATACACTGCCTGCCACGGCTATCGAAGTGTTATCGAAGCGCAAAAACTTACGCAAGTTTTTAATTGGAACCTTAATTAAAGTGAGGCATCGATTTTTTTAAATACAGATTATTATTTTAGGTTAATTACCTTTTCGGTTGAGAAATAAGGTTGTTTTGCGAAAGTGGTTATAAATTGTTTGGGTGATATTTAACTATTTTTTTTTAATTTGAATAGATTGGTTTAAAACAAACAAATTTTGTTTTTAAGTCCTTTCGATAAGTTGATGAACTTTTTTTTTTACTGTTGATAGGCACGCGTCTGACCACTATCTTAACTGGAGAAAAACATAAAACAAGAATATGATGATCTCAATACGTAGTTTCTTTTAATGTTTTTCTGGTTACCTATGTGCAGTTAACAAATGCGTTTATTTATTTCGTTATCTACATGTATCGTATCGATCTATAACTTTAATCGTCGCTAATCAATAAAACGCGTATAAAACCTAGCCTCGCCCATTATTACATGGAACTTAAATTAAACTGGCGGAAAAGTGGGTGCACATGTGCAATGTGCGACTTATTGCGAATTTCGATACCAAAATTGGACAGTCAAAAAACCCATAATAAAATATAGCAGACATGAAATAATACATGATGACATTACCCTCCTAACTTTGCCCTGCAGTGAGACAGCACAGTATAATAAATAATAACTGATATTAAAACAGTGAGTTCTTTTAGGCTTTTACACCTACATACATCGCTGAACGGCTGAATCAATTTTGATACAGCCATAGCTGGGAACCTGTAGGCGGTTATAGGCTATATTTTTTTTTTTTTTTTGTTAATTTTTATTAACTAAAGCTGCGGAGAAAAGCTCATCAATCAATCAATATATGTATACAAAATTCTTCAGTTTCTGATTGATTGACTGAGTGAGTGGCTGATAGACAACACACAGCAGAAATATGGAGCATGTAGCTTCCTTGACGAGTGTAGGGTTTAGGGGCACTGAGAGAGGATTTTCCCAAAATTTTACGTGAACGGGAAAAAACGGAATAAGCGCTAACGAAGTCGTGGGCAAAAGCTTCATCATCATCTGCCTGGCCTTTTCCCAAATGTATTAGGGTCGGCTTCTAGTCAAACCGCATTCAGCTGAACACCAGTGTTTTACGTGGAGCGGCTGCCTACCAGACCTCCACAACCCATTAACTGGGTAACACTGTACTTCATGGCAAGACGAGTCAGATTTCCTGGCTTCTGACAATCCGTAACGACTGCCAAAGATCTACAAATGACAGCCGGGACCAACGGCTTAACGTGATTTCCGAGGCACGGAGGAAACTCGGTATGTTAATATGGTCACACATCCACAGCCCAACCTTGGAAAGCGTTGCTTAACCTTAAAGATCGACCCGAGCGGCTGTTATTATTTAGCCACGAGCTCCTCTCGCGGGCAAAAGCTTGTAAAATGAAATTATCTTGCCAAAGCCGCCTCGTAGTCTCCATGAAAAGAGAACACCTCTAACAATCGCGAGGTCTTTTTAATCGATTACTCCCGATCCCTGTAACCCTATTGTGGCAGTCTTTACTGAAGAAAAGTGCTTAATCTGCACTTTGTCGCCCGCCATTGTGAAGAAGGCACTCACTTGCCTATGTATGAGTGAGGCGGTAGGGCTGGCGAGTTCCGGAATTAGTTCGAAAAAGTCACCGCTGCGCTGGAACGAAAACGGCATTAGGAGGAATACGGATGCGTTTTAGTCAGTTAAGAGTTAAGAGTCATTTAATGATTTCCAATCCTCAAAAAATAAAAATAAGGGCACGGGAAAAAATTAAAAAAATAACTGGCCAAGTGAGAGTCGGACTCGCGTGCAAACGGTTCCGAACGAATTTTTTTTTTTAACATGTTATTTTAAAACTATTGAATTCTTATATTTTCTTGTAATCTATATGTAAAGAGCTTATTATCTCCAATTTTAAAAGTTTTAGACTTACCGAGTCTAAAACTTTTTAAATTTTCGGATTTCGGAGATAAGTGGGGGGAATGGTCATTTTTCGTCTAATTTCTTGAATAACTTCAAACCCATTTATTTTAAAATCATGATAAAAATATAATTAAAACCCTCATAGTAAACCCTTTCATTTGATATATCACACTATATTGTTCAAAAATCTTTTTTTTATTTTTTTCTATGTTGACCCCAAAAAGTGACCCCCATTCTAAAAAGATTTTCGTCCAGCAATATGACCGAATTCATTATCTACATACCTACCCTTTTCCCAACTATATTGGGGTCGGCTTCCAGTCAAACCGAATTCAGCTGCATTAAGAGTGAATTGGTAGATAGAAAACTTTTTTGGTGAATAACTTACTGTAGTAAATTGTTTATCATTATTAAAATTATATAGACAGATATTTTAAATCAGGTCAAATAGGAAGCAATTAATTCCCTCTATAGTGGTCTGCCCTCGCTATTTGCTTGTGATAACAGGGATTGTTATTTTATGTTATTCGATTATCCTGTAGGCGGTATTTTCATTAAAAGGAGACGGGGATTTCTAGGCCAATTAATAACAAATTTAAAATACTGTGGAGGCTGAATTGAATAATAATGTATTATTCCTAATGAAATTTGTGACTTAAGTATATATTTTTTTTGTAATATCCTTCCCCACAGACAGGAACAACAACGACGCATTCGTTATTCCCGTTGTTTGTTTCTGTTCGAGTTCCATAGAACACAATTTCTTAAACAAACCGGCCAAGTGCGAGTCAGACGATCACACGAAGGGTTCCGTACAATAAACCTTAATTTTGACTATTTGTTGTAATAGCAGCAATAGAAATACCTACACAATCTGTGAAAATGATACCTATAGGTAAGCGGGCTGTATCTTAAGAACCGTAATAGGTTACGGTTCTTGTAATACAGCCCGCTGACAGACAGACAGATTTTCTTCGTTAATTTATACGTAGTTACAGCTACGAACTAAAGTAAAATACAAATTGATGCTTTAAATAGATTAGATTTAGACATATATTTTTGACAGCCCTAATCAACAGCAGACGCTATCTATGTAGGTAATGGAAATGGAGTGTTTATCACCGATGTACATACATATGTACGACTATTAAGATATAAGGTGATTATGTGTTACGAGCAAGTTGCGAGTTTGGAATCTGGTTTAGTTTTTACTAGACAATAATGTTCACAGTGTTTTAAATTTTACTAGCTTCGCCCGCGGCTTCGTACGCGCATAACCCGATTTCCTCCCGTCCCCGTAGGAATTTCGGGAAATCCACTCTTACTGCTCCCCTACACTTCCCAAGGAACCTACATGCCAAATTTCAGCTTACTTCGACCAATAGTTTCGGCTGTGTTGTCTGTCAGTCACTCAATCAGACAGTTTCGGAATAATCTTATACATATTGATTGATGATTTTCTGACGCTTGTAATATGTGTAAATATAGATATTGATTAATCTTTTAATTATTGATAAGCTACACCTGGTGATAAGGGGTCGATGATGGACCACGCGATGGGTATAAGAGCAGTCAACTCACCTTTATGGTTTCCATAATCAGATCGTTGTTACTAAGTGCAATGTTTTTGGTTATTTCGTTTTTGAACACCGACTTTCGAAATTAAAGTTATTTTTTACTTTGTAGTGTTTTGTTTTTGGAAGTCGATTTTATTTTTTTGTTAAAAAGTTTTTTTTATTTTTCACTTTTTAGTGGTACGCAGGTAAAAAGTGAAACCACAAGCACAGCGTGCCGAAATGATCAACAGACAAAAAATAACTTTAATTTCGGATGTCGGTGTTTTTGGTTATTTCGTTTTTGAACACCGACTTCCGAAATGAAAGTTATTTTTTACTTTGTAGTGTTTTTGTTCAATATACAGCTTCACACTAACCGGCAAATTGCAAAAAACATAAAAACATTTGAATTTCGCGGGCTACCCTGCCGCATCCACCTTAAAGAACAACTGTACCAATTTTCAAAACTACACGAATTATTCACTCTGATTTCCTTAAATTTCCTGCACTATATGATTATATAGGTCTCAATGTAACAACCTCATGAACTCATTAGTACATTCTTTTTATTTAAAAAGGGGTTTCTCTTGACTCTAGGTCAGAGATGACAGAGACGAAGTCTACGATGGATGGTGACGGATTGATGGTGGTGTACATACCTGAAACAAGAAAAAATATTTATAAGTAAAGCAAGTACATACATCAATAAGTAATATTTATTAGCAAAGTAAAACAATACATCAAAAAGACGACGAATACATCAGTAACGTAACGATCCGTAAAATGTCAGTGTGTGGACGAAAATCAGACTTAATTCTAATGAGTCACTGTTATATTAAGCAGATTGAATAATTAATTAACTTTTGCTCACAACAGAGTCTATAATTAATAAAAAAAAAAAACTAATTTGCTCACTCAATGTAAGTAATGTATGTTGTGTGTGTTGTAATGTATGTGATGTGTGTGTTCTAGAATTTTGCTGAAAGGCATTTTGGCTCAGTCTTAAGGCATACAAAGTTTTCTCACCTTATTATATATTCTGACATTGCGTGTAGGCCAATATCAATATCTGTGAATGCCACATCAACATCTTGTCCTGCCACAAGTTTTAAAATACTTTAAGGCCCCTCGCAGATAGGCGTAAAGTCAAAAAATTACAACGTTGCAAGGACGATGTCTGAAAATGCGATGTCGCACCTTGCTTGACCTTGGAAGCCTTTACCCGTGTTTAAACACAAAATAAACCACTAAGCCTAATCCAATATTAATATAAAGTAGCCCCAATTACCAAACAAATATCCATATAATTACGGAACACGTGCCCATTGTTGTCTGACAAAACCCGCCGGTTGAATCAACAAAAGTATAGGTATTTCTAAATCAATATTATTCTAATTTGGGTCATAAAACCCGTTCTATTGCCCTGATCAATAAAACATTCTATATTTGCGTCGCCTACTCGTTATTAGGGTTCCGTAGCCGAAGGGTCACAAACGGAACACTATTACTAAGCCTCCGTTGTCCGTCCGTCCGCCTGTCTGTCTGTCAGCGGGCTGTGAATAGGTAGACAGTTGAAATTTTCTCTGAGTAAACGCCTACGAAGTAAACAGTGAACGGGACTTTTTTTTACTTCGTAGTTTTTATTTTGGTTTCTGAGACACTTTAAACCAGGAACAAGATTTTAGGTATCGAGTTTACGATCCCTTATAGATAAGTTTAAAAATTAAACTAAGACAAGGTTTTGATGACTTTCCATTCACAATTTAAAAAAAAACCTTTGCGTCAGCAGAATGTCTATTTTACGTATAATTTGAATTCCTATTAAGTACATTAATTCTGCTCACTAAAATTCAGTACATCATCATCATCATATCAGCCGAAAGACGTCCACTGCTGGACATAGGCCTATAGATTCAGTACAAAATACTACTAAATAACGGAACCCTAGCTGTGCGAGCACGATTAGATCATGACCAGTCTTTTTTCAACCGAATTTGCTTCAATGCTAATTGCGTCATTCTTCAACGTTAGAATCGATAAATTTTTTAACCACCCATAAAATCAAGGTTAATGTTTACTATAAAATCGCGTAATCGCGTATCTTTTGTATTGCTATTCTTTTTTAACGCGTCTTTGTGGTTTTATGAAGGTTTCCGCGAAACCTGAAAATGTTAAAAAAATCAAGATCATTCATTCATCGTTCTCCTAGCATTGCATTGTTTGTTGGTTATTTTAGGCCAAACACGTTTGGTTTACTTTACCGCAAAAACGTTCTAGATTCGATTACAGCAGTTCGGAGAACATCTATAATATGTATATGTATACTAGATAATATTATAAAGTTGAAGAGTTTGTTTGGTTGAACGCGCTAATCTTAGGAACTACTGGTTTGAATTGAAAAAATCTTTTAGTGTTGGATAGCCCATTTATCGAAGAAGGCTATATTCCGCTATATGAAATCACGCTACGACCAATAGCAGCATTAATGAGAAATGTAACGCAGACGAAGTTGCGCGGGTTTACTAGTTATCTATAAAAAGCGGCGAAACATCTGTTAATTTTTTGACGTGATAACGTCTTATAAAATCTATGAATGCCTGCTGCACGCACGGAAAAGTGTCACGTTCCGAGACCGAGAGCGCGGAACAAGCAATAGAAAGGTACGATCGGCCTAAGCGTTCAGCTTGTTTGTTAAGAATTAAATTTATTTCTTATGAAGTTATCACGTAAAATTATCGTCCGTAAACCGACTTTACAGACAACCATTTTTTTTTTTGCCATTTGCCTTCCTTTAACCTTAATGTAATCAATAAGTGTGCACCTAATCATTTTCTTTTTGAACCGACTTGAAAAAAAAAGGAGGAGGTTCTCAATTCGGTTGTATTTTTTTTTAATGTTTGTTACCTCATAACTCCGTCATTTATGAAGCGATTTGAAAAATTCTTGTTTCATCAGAAAGGGTATACTTCTCGATTGGTCCCATTGTCACCAAGTCAGAATCTGATGATGGGATCCCACGAAAATCGAGGGCAACCCTCAAATTTTATAAGCACATACAATGTTTTTTTATTAGCTTTCTAACGCAATTCACAATATTTGTGCCTAGTAATCATCATTTCTTCACCACATAGCAAGTCGATACCTCGTCGCACATACCTAATATGTCGAAACCCAGCACTTAATTTGTCACTGTCTGTAATATTAAATGCAATTTTTCCAACTGAATGCAATTTGCCATTTAATATTCTGCTATCCAGATTAATGGTGCTTGTCCACTAAGCCGACATCGACTGCCTCAAGTAATTGAGCTAATTGTCTGAAACATGACTTATTTATAAAATATGATTCATTTGTTTTAACCGTCACTAGACGGGAAACTACACAAGGTATACATTGAGAAACCCGCCACTCTAATCTCAATCACTGCAGAGCGTCAGAATCAACAGTGGCGTGGCGATCACCAGAAAAGCGTGGAGTCAATGAAGTTCGGCGAGTCCCGGAGAAACTATTCAACTGTCTTGGAAACCTCCTCCTTGCGTAGTATTCCTCATTGCTGAGGGTCGTGACCTCCCTTCTGCATCACTCTCACACGTATGATGTTTCTCCACTAGTTTCTGTACCTGGCGGTGTGCAGGGCGTTGTGAACGGTAGAGTAAAGGGCGGTGCGAATCTGGTCAGATCAACGTAGTGGACTGCGTCCACGAGGTCTTTTTCCATCTACTTTGCCGGTCACGATGAGCCTCTCGAGGTTGTCACCCTATTTCCTTGCAATGTGACCGAAGTATTCTAGGACTCTGCGTAGACACTCGGATGACAGCAGCGAGGAGATTTTCAGTTCTCGCAATATGGGTACGTTAGTTCGTAACGCCTTCCGAGGAATACGGAGCATCTTTCTCCAGCACCACATATCAAACGCGTCAATGCGTGTGCAGTATGCAGCTTTTAACATTCAAGTCTCAGCAACCTAACGAAAAGATCGATTAGACAGAAACGAAATTATTCCAAACAGAGCAGCGCAGTGTGCCGTGTGATGTCGGCCGGTGCCGTATGGTGCCGTAAAAGAATAACACCATCCCATCACTTCCCGTGGGTGTCGTAAGAGGAGACTAAGGGACTCACCAGAGAATGGGCAGCAGCGTTCTCTGTAAAACGCAACACCATACTTTGCGATCGCAAAACCCGCCTGCCAAGCGTGGCGATTATGGCAAACCCCCCATTCGGGGGAGGCCTATGTCCAGCAATGGACGTCTTTCGGCTGATATGATGATGATGATGAGAGGAGCACAGTAATAAGAACAATATAATTAACACTGGCTCCTTCAAGCCGGAGGTAGAACAGAGCTAAGCCTATAATCGCCCAAGGTTTCCGAACCATCTGACTTTCTTCCTAGCTCTTCTAGAACTCTGCGTGATATTTAGTATTTATCTATTTATGTATTCCTCGTAGCCGTAGTATTAGTTTCTTGCTGAAATAGCGGGCGGGATAAAAACCGAAACTACGTTATGTGTTAATCTATCACACGAATTACACGCACGCACGCCTTTGATAACAATTTGCCAGCTTTTTGTTGACTATGATATACTTTCGTTATTGTGAAGCAGAAATAGTCAAAATATAGTGTAGCTATACAATGTAAAAATGTGTAGGTATTGATTTAACAAAGCTACTATTTTTACCACTACAATACAATCACTGTTAAAATACTAGCTATTATTTTCTTATAAAAACAGTTAGTTAAGTATTTTTTTAAACATAACAGAAATAGGGGACAGGGAAAGAATTCAACATCGCTGTAAATGGGAATAGTACCTAGAACATTTGCCACGTATAATGGTAATGCAGATTCTTTGACCAAAATAAAGGCCAAACTAATTTTCTATGGTTTTTTAATCGACTTCTTAAAAAAGGAGGAGGTTCTATGTTCGGTTGTATGTACCCCTGTTATGTTCACCGATTTCTCCGCCAATTCTGGACCGATTTGGATGATTCTTTTTTTGTTTGGAAGAGTATTTTCTCGGACTGGTCCCATTTATTGGTCCAATTTGGTGAAGATCTGATGAAGAACTTCGGAGGTAGGCAACGGAACTCTTCAATAAATGATAGCAAATGGATCGGGATTTCTGAAATCGCATGTCTGTTGATTGTTTACACCAGTTCATAACATAACATCACGCCGGTACGCTGTGTTTGTGGTTTCAGATTTTAGTGGTACCGGCGTTCCACTAAAAATTGAAAAATAAATAACTTTTATTTCGGAAGTCGGTGTTCAAAAACGAAAAAGCTAAAACACCAACTTCCGAAATTAAAGTAATTTTTTACTTTGTAGTGTTTTGTTTTTGGAAGTCGGTTTAATTTTTTTGATAAAATGTTTTTTTTTTCTTCAAATTATACACACACCAAAAAAACCTCTTCAACGCACTTTATTCGTCAAGTCACCAACCTAGTCTACAAGCACCTTAACTTAACATTGACATAAAGTCAAACGTGATCACATTTTAACAGTCCTTTTATACACCCACACAAAAACCCATAAACCACACCATTCTAAATAAAATTAACCCGTTACGATAACATTTCCATAACAATATGGTGGAGGAAATATAAATTGTATCAGAAACATAACATCTTCCCACGACTAATATTTAACAGAGTGAAGGAAATTGAACATTACCTTATTAGTGTTTCTAGGCGAGAGGCTAGTAACCTCTTTGTTGTTTTAGCGACATAATCTAGACTAGACGAATTCCACCAAACACAAATCAATCAACCACTTACAAACTACTCATGCTGTCGATTTTATTTAATTAACATAACGGGGACATACAACCTCGGACAGAGGGTGAGCATTGCCACACAACGCAACGTGGCAATACCGCCAGTTTTTTGGGCTCACTTCCAGTGGAGAGCGATGCGAGCGAATGTATTGACGCCTTATTTTTGTTAGGATTTTTAAGCGTTTTATAGTTTTTCTTGCTGAGCTGATGATGCAAGGTATAAATTAGGATCTGATGATGAGATTACATGAAAAGTGTTTGTTCAGCGATACTTTAGCCAATTGTCAGCCGATTTGGATGATTCCTTTTTGGTTTGAAAGAGTATTTTCCTGGACTGGTCCCGTTTCAATTTGGTGAAGATCTGACGAAGAACTTCGGAGGTAGGCAACGGAACTCTTCAATAAATGATAGCAAAGGGATCGGGATTGCTGAAATCGCATGTTTTTTTAGTGTTTACATTAGTTCTTAACATAACATTGCGCCGGTACGCTGTTAATGGGTACGCAGGTACCTAGGTACCACTAAAAAGTGAAAAAAAAACTTTAATTTCGGAAGTCGGTGTCAAAAAACTAAAATATAACCGAAAACAACGACTTCAGAAATTAAAGTTTTTTTCTTTCTTCCGAAGTTATTTTGTACCTTGTAATGTTTTGTTTTTGGAAGTCGGTTGTATTTTTTTTTTTTAATAAACAACAGGGGCGATACTTAAATCTATAATCTGACGCACCCTGGTCAGACAAGTTTGCCATTCAACCTTACTGGCTGACTTTTTGCCACTGCGCCAGAAGATATATCACTACTGCAGAAGATTCAAAATATCTACATCAAGCAGTTCACTCACTTCCTAGAGACTCAGACATGTTTCCGTGCATAAAACCTTAGATACTTCCGTAGAATTCAAGAATTTAAGGCGTGAAACTGTTATTATTTGTGTACCTATAATATAACTATTGTGTGTTAGTGTGTGACACAAAAACAAGTTATTAGATTAATTTTTGTATGCCATTATTTAATGGCGGAATGTGTCTTTGCACTTAAATTATTGTAACATCTATTTCTACCACATTTCATACAAGTAATGATATTATTATTCATGTTTCCGTGCATAAAACTCTAGTTACTTCATGTTTCTTTACATTCAAACATTCTTTAAACCCCGGGTAGTTATGGTTTGTGTTAATTATTCAAAGTCAAAATCATCTCGATTCTCAGTTCATCTGATCGGTCAACTCTTGAACATGATATCCCGAGTGACTGTCGCCTGGCCACTTAGTTCGTTATTCTTGTGGTTTAGCCCTGTAACCCTAGGGTAAACTGGGTATTACAGTATTATATTCTCGTACAAGTTCTACAACCTTCTAATATTTAATATCTTTGAAGTTAGGATCCAAGGTGAAACACGAGAATTAAGCCAAGTCAAATATTTATTTTTACTACTTACACCCGCACGGTTTGACCTTCGAGGTTAAGCAGCTCTTGCCGATGTCGGTACGTGGATGGGTGACCATCCATTAGATATAGAATCATCCGTACCTCGGAAAGCACGTCAAGCCGTTTGTCCCGGCTGTCATATTTTGTACATTTTTGACAGACACAGTCGTTACGGATACTATAATTTCTTGCTGACCATTTTATGGGTGGATAAATAACAACTATAAAAACTGCACGGTTCGATCTTTGAGGATAAGCAGCACTTGCCGAGGTCGTTTCGCGTATGGGTGACCATCAATTACATACAGAGCATTTCCGTGCCTCGGAAAGCACTTTCAAGCCGTTGGTCCCGGCTGTCATTTGTAGATCTTTGGCAGTCGTTACGGATTGTCAAAAGCCAGAAAATCTGACTCGTCTTGCCAAGGGGTAACGTATAACCCAGTCCCAGGTATGTGGAGGTCTGATAGCAGTCGCTCCATGTAAACACTGGTATTCATCTGCATCTTATTAGTCTAGCTAGAAGCCAACCCCTACGTCTATACTAATATTATAAAGAGATAAAGTATTGGAATTCTCTGCCGGAGTCTGTGTTTTCTGATAGCTACAACCTGAGAGTCTTTAAGTCAAGAGTGAAAAGGTTACTTCTAGGCAAGCATGCTCCATCTTCGACCGCATCATCGCTTACCATCAGGTAAGATAGGTCAAACGCGTGCCTATCAAAAGTACAAAAAAAAGTAAGTGAGTTTGTGGAGAGTAATATCTAGATCTACTGAACAGATTTCAAAAATTCTTTTACCAATAGAATGCCAAGTTATTTGTGAGTGTCATAGGCTATATACTAACCCGAAAAATACCGCCCAACGAAGTGTTCACGGGTCAGCTAATAGTTGATAAAGGGCTATGCAGATTCATTTAAAAGGTAAATTTTCATTTTATCCCTCACCCCCGAAAAGGGCGTGACCACACGTTTCATTTGTTCCATTTCTACTCTTATATTGTTAACTATATTTGGCCCACAGCCGTAAACCTGGTCTCATAAAAAAAGTAATTGGGCAACATCTTTCTATTACCGAGGCAGTTATATTTGACGACTGTCTATTCGTTTTTATGTTATCAAATAGGAACTGCCCTTATGGAGCCAAGCTTCTATTCTTCACAAATGGCAACGTTAAGTTTTACTGTTTTTGGACAATAAGGATATTATTTTCCTGGTTCTAAATGATGGTGACCATTTAGAATCCATCTTTTGTTGAAAGACAGAAACTTAAACGCTGAAAAACACTAAGGCCGCGGACATGAACTCGGCGGCGCGGGCAGTTACATTATACATATATGCATTTGACATGTAGCGGCATCAAGGCCGCCACAAAAAAGAAAACCTACGTAGCAAATCTACATCGCAACAAAAAGAACCGTGACGCCATCTATCCAACTAGTAGCAAACTACAACGTTGAAATCCTGCATCGCGCAAGCAGAGTTTACTGTGCGATTTGAACATATACATCAGCCCGAATATCAACTATCGGGCAGTAGCCCGCCAGGCACAACAGCCACCTGGTCGGAGGATCCTTCTTTTCAATTGAGGTATGCGGGACTTTACTCTCTGTTCCGCATACCTCTAAAGACACGACCAGCACTGCCGCGGCGCGTATTAGGAAGGATAAAAATCTCTAAAAAAATAAATAAAATATGACGTCGAAAAATACATCTGCATCGGTAGCCACTGGTAATGGTAATGCGCCCAAAAGGCTGGCAGCATTGCCACGTTGTATGGCAATGCTTATCCTTTGTCCGAGGTAAAAGCCAACCCTTGGGTCATGCGAAGTGTCAACTAAAAGTAAATTGAGTGATAAACTTTCCTTTAAAGAGTGACACTTTCTTTGTTATTACATCATCATCATCATCATATCAGCCGAAAGACGTCCACTGCTGGACATAGGCCTCTCCCAAGCGACGCCACAACGACCAGTTCTGCGCGTCATGTATCCATCGGTTACCCGCGACCTTCAACAGGTCATCTGTCCACCTTGTGGGAGGACATCCAATGTTACGTCTTCCGGTCCGCGGTCGCTACTCCAGAACTTTTCGGCTCCATAGATCATCTGTTCTTCGAGCAATGTGCCTTGCCCACTGCCACATTAGTTTGGCGATCCTTCGGGCTACGTCGGTAACCTTGGTTCTCTTGCGGACATCGTCATTCCTGATTCGATCACGCAAGGAAACTCCAAGCGTTGTTACTCCATTTAACATTAATTTCTACAGCTGTATCAAAGACATTATTACTCCGGTAAATGCCGCTGGCAAATCGACGCCTAAATCTCGGTAAACCGATTTAAAATGTTTGGTATGAAACAATATTGTGGCGATGCAATCGCCTGACCTTTTCAAATGAGTCATTCTTACATAACTTTTTAATGAATTAATTATATTCCAATTACGGTAACTATCTGTTTATGGTGGTCTGTCTCAAAATGACGACAAAAAGCTTTTAAGGGTTCCGTACCCGAAGGGCAACCAACGGAACCCTATTACTAAGCCTCTTCTGTCCGTCCGTCCATCTATTCTTCTGTCTGTCAGCGGGCTGTATCTCAAAAATCAGTAATAGGCAGACAGTTGAAATTTTCAGTGTTTATTTCTTTTGCCGCTATAACAACAAATAATAAAAAATAAAGGACGCATACAAAAAAGCGGTTTTTTTTTGTTATTAAAAAAAGGAACCCTTCGTGTAAGAGACAACTCGCACTTGGCCGGTTTTTTAAGCATTGTTCTCTTCAAGGCAACAATCTATTCATAAACTAATTTGGTCTCCTGGAGCGATAGTCTAGACATGTCTAAGATCGAAGGCTGAAGTATTAGGTACCAAGTGCTAAATCTCCTTGGTTAGCAGCATATTGCTAAATTGATATTTCGTAGCAACCTTTGTCTTGCTATAATTAGCAACAGTGAAACTCGCACCAGAACATGTTTTTGTCAAAGCAAAACTGTCGTGTTTCACTTTCACATGAAGTATGGGGTTGGGGAGACCCATAGTTTTCGGAAATGAGCGTTTAAAACTCTGGGAGCTCTGGTGCGGAAGGGAGTGTCAGACCCATCCAACCCATCAACGCAAAGGGCATTTGCATTCTAGGGCTGCGGTAACTCTTTCGAACGAAATCCGCAACCCTGAAGAATGCTTAGAACTGCGGTGACGTTTAAGTTTTTGTACTAAGTGTTTACTTGTTGCGAAAAACCTGAAGTGTTATGGGACACCATTTGGTGAAACCTGAAGTGTTATGGGACACCATTTGGTGTCCCATTCTCACCCTACATAGCAACTGTTGTTTGTTAATACTGCATAAAGAGATCTTTTCTGAAATCTGTGGCCTTGCAGCTTCTTAAAGATTCCAGCGTGTCAATACTCTCCTTTTGTTCTGAAATTATCGCCAAGGTCTTTTCCACGATGCGATGTTTACAGAAATGTGACTCATTTATCGTTTTTTCTTATGCAGACTAGTTATTTAGAGACATTCAGGTCGCCAGCTAGACAGACCGACGACAAAATTTTAGAGGTACTAAGTTTTTATTTGTTGCCTTCGCGGTCAGAAGAAAAGCCTGAGAAGTTTTAAGGTTATCTACTTTTGAAGGGCCCTGTTCCGAATTTGGTGTTTTACCCTGAAGTCCATGCCAACCGTGTATGGTAATTAGTCACCGGGTTTATCTCAGCGACCGACGACCTACTGCCACATTTGGGATTCCATCATACTAAAATATTTCTTTGTTCCAAAAGAGACTACCTTAGTAGCGTAGCCAAGATGATCTTTCGCAATAGATGATGTTTCTGGCTATCCTATTTCATCCCACTATCACTACCTGAGAAAAACCTTCCTTCGCTCCTTCAACCTCTCGAAATCCCGCGTTTTGTCCTTCCCTTTTTGGCGGAATCTGTCTAGTTTATTCCACCATCTCTTTTTTTTATTTCGATGGGTTTGCTCTTGACTAGTCTAGGTCTGAGATGACAGAGACTAAGTCTACGATGGACGGATGTTGGTCTATGGTGGATGGCTGGTGGTGGTCTCGGTGGTGTACATACCTGAAACAAGAAAAGTATTTATAAGTAAAGCACACATGGATCAATAAGTCTACGATGGAGCGAGCTTACCCAGAAGGAGCCTGTTCACTCTGACTTTAAAGAGATGAGGGTTGTAAGCGTTCGGAAACAGACGCAGGCAGAGAGTTCCACTTTTTTGATGTGCGCATTATTATAGACATCGTCTTTCCTCATGAGTTCTGATATTTTCGTGAGACTCCTGTTCGATTAAATATACTTAACTAACGAATACGTACTTTAAAAATACCACCCCGGTCTATAGAGGTACATAGTAAGTAGGGCCCAGCTATTGTCTGGTCGCTTACACCGCTTATCTCCGATCGACCTTGCGGCTTATTTGGAATTCCTGCGCATACGCATCTGTTCGCAGACACGTGTTTCATATGATATCTGTTTTATATATATAGGTAGTGAGCAATGTGTAAATACTAATTAGTAATGTGAGATCATGTTGAGGTGATAAATTTGCTGGTCAGGGTTTTAAATAGCAGCATGGAATTGGTGCGGAAACCGTTCGAAAGAGGCACCGTACCCTGGAACGCAAAGGGCATTAGGAGGAATACGGATGGGTTTTAGTCAGTAAGAGTCTGACACTCCCTTCCACTCCACCCAGAGCGGAAGGAATCAATTGATGATTTCCCATCCTTAAAAAAAAAAAAAAGCATGGAATTCTACGATATATCTCGATGGAATATAAAATCGTAGACGATATTTGTGGGTGATTTAGCGATATATACTTTATTTTCATTGCCCATGTTACCTTTTAAAAATATTTTATGTTTTCCCTAAACGTAGTGAATTTCGTTATTTTTTTAACGTAGGTATGTACGACGACATAATCATCGAACCCGAAAAAATTTGATGATGACCGCAAACCTCTACATATGAAGTTTATCTTCGTAATCAGCTGCTAAATATATGTACTAGTTGACCCGCGCGACTTCGTCTGCTCCGCTCCTATTGGTCTTAGCGTGACGATATATAATTCTTCCTCGATAAATGGACCAGTAGTTCCTGAGATTAGCGCATTCAAGCAAACAAACAAACTATTGAGCTTTATATACTAGTATAGAAGTATAGATGTACGAGTACTACTCAGTGTCATCTTGTCTGTGAAGCTACTTAGGAGTTACTAATACTATATACAAGGCTTCCCTTCAAGGTCATCATACCATAATTAACTCCTACACTTATCCTATTAGAAGATTCCCATCTCAATACCTCGTAATTATACAATAAGAAACAATTCCCATCACGTTATCTACGCTTCACACGCCTTTTTCTCAGAATAGTGCATAAAGGAAAGAGGAAAATAAACAAAATGGCTGAATACTGCAAAGATATGAGGAGCAATGGAGCGAGAATTCTTACTCACTGCGAGAAAGAAATGGTAAAATGGCGTGGACTTCCTGAATTCGTTTTTCTGAGCTTTTTTACGTGAGGAAATCTTTGTAAGGATTAAGCTCCCTGATCGACGAAAAATGTTTCTTACCACTGCCTTCCCCCACTCAGGGGTGTCAAACATTTTCGATAGCCATCATACTGGTTGACTATAACAATATGGATTCAAACCTATGAGTAAAAACAAATGCGCAACCATTTTAAATCGCATTTTATAAAGCCTTGTACTAACATTCACAAAATGCTATTTTAAATGTTATTTCATTCCATCTGTATTGTCACAATAAAAACGGGAAAATATTATCCATTGTCATTTAAAAAATCTCTGAACAAAATACAATGTTTTACTGAATATATACAAAACACATGTTTACATGCAATACTGTATGTAAATAGATGCTCGTGATTTATAGTTAAAACAAAAGATAATTATGTACATAATGAAGATCTACAAGTATTACTATACTAGCGACCGGCCCTGGCTTTGTACTGGTGCAAATTATGCCTCCGTATCAAATCGTCCGATTCGCAAAATGACCTACTAGCAGAACGTCTTATTGTCAAAGAACCCCACACAACAACAACAATAGCAACAACAACCAAAACAATTTGACGGGGTTTTATTTTTGCACGGAACCCTATTACTTTTTTTTAAACAAGCAGCCTGGCTAGTGATAGTCCTGTCAAAATAAGTCCAACCGTTTCGGAGATTAGCCAGAACAAACAGACACACATTTTTTTTTTGTTAGTATCGTAATACCGTACTTACTTTTTAAGCAGTAAGTAAAAAGTTGGTATTTTGATATAACAAACATAAACATTAATTGTATTTATTTCTTTTATGTAGTAAAGATATAAAGTTTAGCAGTGTTGGCATTATAAATGAAGCCTTGCTAGTCTGTGGTTTTGTAGTTAATCGGTATTAAAGTCGGTTTACACGGAGCATGTAGCCGACATAGTGAAGCGCTATGTGTAAACAAACATTTCATCTATTTTGCAGTTTAGCGAATTCTCTTATATTGCCTATTAATTATTTTTTGTGGGAACATAAGTGTGGGAAAAATATGCGACAAGCTGAGTTGACCAAGGTTTGCTATAATAAAGAATTTAAATTTTTTAACGGAACCCTTTTACTGAGGTCCCGCCGTATGTCTGTCTGTCTGTTAACATGCATCGTAATATGTAAATATACAGTTGAAATTATCAGTGTGTGTAGATATTTCTATTATAATCTATATTTCTATAAAACATCCTTACTCCTTACTAATATTATAAATGCGAAAGTAACTCTGTCTGTCTGTCTGTCGCGCTTCACGCCAAAACTACTAAACCGATTTCAATATTTGGTACAGAGATAGTCTAGAGCCTGAGAAAGGACATAGGCAACTTTTTATGCCGGGAATATGTTCCCTAGGGATCACGCAGGCGAAGCCGCTGGCAGAAGCTAGTCAATACACCATATACATATTAAAAATACAGGCGGTACCCCACAGAATAAACGTGACTTTTTCGGTGTATGGCATGTATGTATATTTGTATAACACGATGACCCAATAGACGTTTTCAATATCAAATCATGAAGTACTAGACTGGTGAAGAGATAACTGCAATTAACGATAAAGCAACTACAGCTACATCTTCGACCACATCATCGCTTACCAACAGGTGAGATAGTGGTCAAACGCGTGCCTATCAATAGTAAAAAAAGCAACACTTGTTTACGCTTTCAAATAAGTACACCTACTCGTAAATAGCGGAAGCATCATCATTACACTTGCCTTACAACTTCAAGCCGCTTCAAGCATATCAAAGCGCTTCAACACAATAGGGTATTTTACTAAAAAAATCTAATTAGTCCGTCTGATAGATTTAAAAAAACATTCGACAAGTATTTTTTCTTTTTTCACGTAAACAAAAAATAAAGGAGATACCGAGTTGAAGACACGCGTGACGTCATATCGCTTGGTAAATTTGGTACATATTTTTTACGTGACGCGTGTCTTCAACTCGCTGTATCTCCTTTATTTTTTGTTTACGTGAAAAAAGAAAAAATACGTGTCGAATATTTTTTTTAAATCTATCAGACAGAGTAATTAGATTTTTTTAGTAAAATACCCCATTCTTAAAAAAAAACCCACAGACAACATCAATCGATCAGCAACAATAACAAACAACTAATAAGTCTGCAAAACATCGTTTTTAATTTACATAAACACTTAGCTATTCAATGTTCAGTGCATGCTGAATTAAATCATCATTAGCCACGTTTTCCAGCTGGTGGCTACCGCATACAGATTATACAGTGTTGTGCAGACACTGTGTCGTGTCGTGATCGTCACGCAGACGGATTTACAATAGAGGATTAAGACGGGTACACATTGAAGGCCAATCCTACTATTTTAAGGTTCTGAATTTCCGTTAAAAACGGAAACCCTTATAGGATCACTCGGTCTGTCTTTCTGTCCGTCTGTCACATACCTATGGACTTCTATATAACCCAAACACGGGCGCGTTAATAAATATTTTTTTAGTATGGGGGTTACTTTTGGGGTTTTCAAACTGTGTCGTGTTACATATCAAATGAAAGGGCTTACTGTGCGGCTTTTAATTATTTTTTGTTCATAATTTAAAAATATATATTTTTGAAGTAATTTAAGAAATTAGACCGAAAATTTTAGGCTCAGTAGTTTCGGAGATAAGGAGGGGGGGGGTCATTTTAGGCCTTATCTCCGACACTACTGAGCCTAAAATTAAAAAAAAAAATCAAATAATAGTTTTATACCTTAAGATTACAGGAAAACAAGAAGCCTGTAGAGTTTAAATAACATGTTAATTAATTGTTTCGGAACACTTTGCACGCGAGTCCGACTCGCACTTGGCCAGTTTTTTAAACAACGTTGGCGTTCGCATTTCAGAAGGAGTCTGACAAAATGGACTAGTTAAGGTCGATTTTAAGGTTAAGTAAGGAGTAATCAAATCGACGTGTGAGAATGTAGTTCGTATTTACGTCATGCAATTCGCAGACCGCAAATTGCATTAAGTTGTAACCGTACTGTTGAAAATGGCTACGGTGCGCTGGCTACACACAAAGAGGAACCAATAATATAACATACTTATCTCTAAAACCTAAACTAAATAAATAAGCAGTTACGACGCTTATCTCATTCGCATTCATCAGAAGGACGTCCGTAGGGTACTGCGTAACCTAGACGTGAACAAGGCTAGTGGTCCCGACGGGATACCGGCAATTGTTCTGAAGACTTGTGCGCCTGAGTTGTCTCCGATCTTGACACGCCTATTTCGCCTTTCGTTTGAGACTGGAAAAGTGCCGAAGGCTTGGAAGCAAGCTAACGTGCAGCCCGTGCCCAAGAAGGGTAGTCGAGCTGACCCGTCGAATTATAGACCCATCTCGGTAACGTCCATACTCTGTAAGACTATGGAACGCGTGCTGAATCATAAGCTCCTGGCGTACCTAGAAGCGAATGATATCCTTAGTGACCGGCAATACGGGTTTCGCCGAAATCGGTCAACTGGGGATCTTCTAGCGTATGCCATTCACATCTGGAGTGAGGCCATAGAGAAGCACGGGGAGGCACTGGCGGTCTCCCTTGACATCTCGAAGGCCTTCGACAGGGTCTGGCACGATGGCCTTATTAGTAAGCTTCCTTCCTTCGGTCTGCCCGCCGGTTTGTGTGATTGGATCGCAGATTTCCTGAGGGATCGGTCTATCCGAGTGGTCATAGATGGCTGCTCGTCTGGACTGCTGGATATTAATGCCGGGGTTCCTCAGGGGTCGGTGCTTTCGGCAACACTGTTCTTGCTGCATATTAATGATCTGCTTAAACCCGGTACCTTTGGGTATGCAGACGACAGCACTGTTGCTGAAAGATACGTGTCCGACGCACGAGCTGGTGGGTCGCAGATCCGGTCTCTCCGGGAGGCAATGGTTGAGCGCTTGAACGTGTCCCTACAGGCGGTCTCTGATTGGGGCGATGCCAATCTGGTCAAGTTCAATGCTGCTAAGACCCAAGCGTGTCTATTTTCCGCCAAAAGGAGCCAATTCCGCCCAGCTCCATCTTTCCACGGTGAAACCGTGCCGATAACCGACCATCTTGAGCTTCTTGGGGTTACATTAACATCTACTCTCAATTTTGGCCCTTACATAGAGGCAAAAGCTCAAGTGGCTGCAAAGAAGTTGGGGATTCTGGCTAAGGTGAGGCGGTACTTCACGCCGGAACAGCTGCTCAAACTCTATCAAGCGCAAGTTCGATCGTGTATGGAATACTGCTCTCATCTTTGGGATGGAACTGCCAGATACCAGCTTGATGCCCTTGAGTCAATTGAGAAACGAGCCAAGAGGATCATCGGCAATGAGAGGCTCGTCGCGTCGAAGCTCCAAAGTCTTGAACATCGACGACGAGTTGCTAGCCGGTCGGTTTTTTACCGGTTGCATTTTGGGGAATGTGCGACGGAATTGCATAATTTAATTCCGCCAAGCCCGTTCCATCATCGGACCACAAGACGAACGGCGATGCGCCACCGGTATATGGTGGACATCCCACCCATACGCACAAAACGTTTTGGGAACACATTCATAGTGCGTACAGCTAAGGAGTGGAATTCCCTGCCGGAGTCTGTGTTTCCTGATAGCTACAACCTGGGAGTCTTTAAATCAAGAGTGAATAGGTTATTTCTAGGCAAGCGTGCTCCATCTTCGACCACATCCTCGCTTACCATCAGGTGAGATAGTGGTCAAACGCGTGCCTATCAAGAGTAAAAAAAAAAAAAAAAAAAAAGCTTATCCGTAAATGCTACACGCAAAAATTATTGTGTACACAATATTCTTTTTAGGGTTCCGTACCCAAAGGGTGTACAACGGAACCCTATTACTAGTCGACGAACGAAGTCCGTCCTACCGTCTGTCTGTCAGCGGGCTGTATCTCAAGAACCGTAATAGGTAGAGAGTTAAAATTTTCACAGATTGTCTATTTCTATTGCCGACATAACGACAAATAATAAAAATTAAGGTTTATGGTAGGTACGGAACCCTTCGTGTGCGAGTCCGACTCGCACTTGGCCGGTGGGTATGCTAGTCTAACAGCGAATATTCTCTTCATAGATTTCCTCAAACAATATTTCTAAAGAAAGGAAATTACTAAAATATCCACCCAGTTTTCATAAGCGCACCAGCAAGGTTCGACCGTCGACACATGGCCGGCATCAACGGCATCATCCATCTTGCTAGCCGAAATACTTCTAGCGGACAGTTTTATTTCCTTTTTGAATGCAGCTTATCCTGTCTTGGGATGGAGATAGAATAACTTCATAGGATATATACTGAGTACTTACAGATGTAGGAGTAGGTTTTACAAGAGGTTTGAATCTGGGTAATTTATTAAGGGCAGGGATCTTGACCCCCTGGGAAAACCTTGCGGAGGAGTGGAATTCCCTACCGGAGTCTGTGTTTCCCGATAGCTACAACCTGGGAGTCTTTAAGTCAAGAGTGAATAGGTTACTTCTGGGCAAACGTGCTCCATCTTCGACCACATCATCGCTTACCATCAGGTGAGATGGTGGTCAAGCGTGTGCCTATCAATAGTAAAAAAAAAAAAACTTAGCTCATGAGACTGTAAACTTATCTGAAACTGACGCTGAAGTGACGGCACGATCGACGCAAAGAAAAAAAACACGGTTGGCGCAGTGCTTGAGCGATTGACTGCTACGCTGCGATTCTCGCACGAAACAAATATTTGTATGGCCTACAGATAGTTGTTCCGGGTCTGCATCTGCCTAGCCTTTTCCCAACTATATTGGGGTCGGCTTCCAGTCAAGCCGGATTTAGCTGAATACCAGTATTTTATGAGGAGCGGCTGCCTACTAGACCTCTACAACCCATTAACTGAGTAACACGGTACTTCATGGCAAGACTGGAGTCAGATTTACTGGACTGCCAAAGATCTACATATGACAGCCGGGACCAACGGCTTAACGTGCTTTCCGAGACACGGAGGAAACTCGGTATGTTAAGATGGTCACCCATCCACAGACCAACCTTGGTAAGCGTTGCTTAACCTTGAAGATTGACTCGTGCGGCTATTATTATCTAGCCACGAGCTCCTCTCTGGCTGATTGTGTATGTGTATTTATATATGTTTTTAAGCAGCGCACCCACGACACAGGAGAAATTCCTAGTGCGGAGCAACGTTTTTAAAACAAACTACGGCTTCTTCATCATCAGAAAATATGTTTTAAGTACGGCCCGGTCTTAAGAACTTCCCCTTGGTTTGGGTAAAAGTAAAAACTTCTAATGCTACCGCAGATTCAAAGCCGTTCATAGAGCAATTTTGACACAGTGCAAAAACAAAGATGAAAAGTAGATTTCCTATAACTGGATTGTACCGTTATCAGTTATGTAAAGTAAATTTCCTATAACTAGATTTACCTGGATTGTAGCAACTTATGCAGACTTTCAAAGACAATATTCCTAATGTAGTACACGATTTGTCGTTCTCGAAACTAGCAATTCTAATGAAACTGCTCAAACAACGAAGTCTTGCATATATTGAGCAAGACGAGTTTTTAGACAATAGCACGTAAACAAAATAAACTACAAACGGCTGTTTAAGACTTCTACAAAGCCACATTTCCTCTATAACTGTTGAGGGCATAATAAGGGTACAGTGAACTGGCGATACTAATTTTGAGATAAGCGGTACAGAGAGTAAAGTCCCGCAAACCTACATAGAATGGGAGGATCCTCCGCCTTCCGTCTGGACGGTTTTCGCATCCAGTAAGCAACTGCCCGATTTTGATAGAACTTCGTAAAGGGAATGGAGTAAACTTATCCAACTATCCACAGCCTGGCAATATTACTGTAACGAGATGTGTCTCAGCGTATCCGAGGAGTCAGTCAAATTCTGAGACACATTATCCACAAATACACTTAAGGCTAGATAATAACAGCCGCACGGGTCGATCTACAAGGTTAAGCATCGCTTGCCAAGGTTGGTCTGCGGATGGGTGACAATCTTAAGATACCGAGTTTCCTCCGTGCCTCGGAAAGCACGTTAAGCCGTTGGTCCCAGCTGTCATTTGTAGATCTTTGGCAGTCGTTACGGATAGTCAGAAGCCAGTTAATCTGACTCCAGTCTTGCCATGAAGTACCGCGTTTCCCAGTTAATGGGTTGTGGAGGTCTGGTAGACTGGTAGGCAGGCGCTCCACGTAAAATACTGGTATTCAGCTAAATCTGGCTTGACTGGAAGCCAACCCCAATATAGTTGGGAAAAGGCTAGGCAGATGATGACACTTAAGGCCGATATTCATTGTGCCGTTGGCTACTCCTGTGTTCATAGGTCACAGACAGTCTGCTCTGAATGGAGCGCGAGACAGTAGCTCATCTGCCAGTGCCCAGTTGTTGCTGAATATAGGGCAACTTCGTTATCCCAGATATCCTCCGTGAGACAGTCTTTGTTGAGAAGCAGGGATGGACCGAATGATCAACATACAACGTTGATACGACAGAGGGGCTTTCCTTGAAACTGCCTATACTAGGTACCATTTTCAAGCTCTGTACCAAAAATAAATTAATTAGGAGCAGTAGTTTAGTCGCAAATGATTTTTAAAGTTTTTGCACGGTTTGAACACGATGTATCTTTTCTAACAGCTGAATATCGTCTAAGCATAGGTCATGCACCTTACAACGATGAATCTACGATGCGTTGTTGCCGCTCTGACGCATGTCGAAGGACATTCACTAAAAATTGGCAATGCAAACAAGGAAGCAATCAATACACACACACTTGCACTTTCACTACGAAAGCGACGAACGTAGCGCATTTGAATGAAATAGAACTAGGTCAGTTAGTTGCATCCTTGTTTTTTTGCGATCGGTAAGTGGGGCCTCAGTGACGCCGACGCTGTCGTTTCGGAACGTAGGGTTTGTGGAATTCGCGCGCAAAGAATTGTGATTTTATTTTGTTATTGTGAGAGGACACGTAACTTGGGATTAATATTATTTAGTATTTGTGTTTTTTTTTTGTGATTGACTGTTTTTTATGGTGATAGGACACGTAACTTGGGATTATTATTATTTAGTATTAGTATCTCCGGACCTCACTCCCATGGATTTCTTTTTGTGGGGGTACATTAAGGGTGAAGTGTATGCCTCAGAGGTAAATACAATTGATGAGTTAAAAAATAGGATTATTTTAGCATTTCACAAATTAAAGTGCTTAGCGACGGACAGTGATACTGATCTAATTAGAAAAATAAATAACAATATTCTCCGTCGGTATAATTTGTGCATCAATGTAAATGGAGGACACATCGAAAATTTTAAAATTTAGTGTGTTTGTTTTTGTGCGCGTACTTCGAAACGTTACCTAACATAAAAGCCAGTGCGAGCGGAGGCCTAAGTCGCCGGCCGCCACCCCGGCCCGGCCCCCACCGAGCACACGAGATACCGCACACCGCGCTCCGGCGCGCGCGCGACGTTGCCGCTTTGTTACCTAGCGGTATCTAAGGTCAGTGTCTTTTTTTTTACAAAGGGTGGTTGCGTTTTATTCGGATTTGCAAGCTATTTAGTTTGTTTGAAAAAAATATTTTCTCATTTATGGCGCTTTTTGTTTTTGTACCGTATCGAATTAATACTGTACACGTATAGTATACGTAGTTTAATTTAATGCCCCTCTGTCGTATCAACTCTGTATATCCCATACGTACGCACAATTTGCTCTTGGACGTGGAGTTACACACACCAGCCCGGTACATACAGTAGACACACCTGTATGAAGCAGCCCTTACTTTTTATTGGTAATTAGCACTTTACACAGTTTCTCCAACAATGGAGGAAGTCCAATCGAACGTCGAAGCCTAACTACGAATTATCGATAGTGGTTCCTGATCGACGAATGTACCCTAATGTTTATGTATTGTTAATTTCACAGTGTTTTCACTACATTTCCGTGAGCCAGTTTGTGTTCAGTTACATCTGAATTATTCTTTGAAAGTCGATCAAAAAAGTTTTGTTACTTTGTCTTATTTCAGGGGTGAAGGAACTGTCGACGATGTCGAATATCTTCGTCTGAATCTTGATCGGTGCCAATATATTTTGTACATTTTGGCACGGCTCGAGATTCTGTATTGACAGCAAAATAAACACGTTGCGTTTAAGAGATTATCTGACTGGATACTATGAGATATTTTACATAATAACCTAAACGTGGCAATATCCTTTACCTAGCTAAAGTTTATGTATAACATAACTTTCCAAATGTAGGGAAAGCCTTCAGTTATAGTTTGTGTATAAATGCTATAGTAAAATGATAAATGATACCTATTTATTTTGCAAATTATTATAAAACTAGTTGACCCGCGCAACTTCGTCTGCGTCACAATTTTCATTACTTACTAATTTTAATTATTAATTGGGCTATCTAAAACTGAAAAAAAAAACCAAATAGGTCCAGTAGTTCCTGAGATTAGCGCGTTCAAGTAAACAAACAAACAAACTCTTCAGCTTTATATATTAAAAGTATAGATAACATTTTTACACGACAATTTTCGTCAATTTAAACTAGTCTAAACAAATTTAACCTAAGCCCTCATTGTTCTCTAAGCAAGCAAAAGTTAGTCTGATTAAATAGCTAGTACTTAGATTTTATTATAGAAGTTTTGTACCTAATTTTATCTTCTTTTTCTATAGACCACGTATTCTTTTTCTCATTTTTACTAACAAGATTAAAGGTCACAGCTTATTCAGCACCTATTTATTCTCTTCACAGCTTCTAAATTCAATTCAAACATAAAACGCACTCGACACTGCAGACAATAATGCTGTGCTTTCTGCATAATGGTCTTAAGTACGCTAGCGCTATAACCATTGCCCCACATTCGAGCCACCTAATAATGATGTCACCTAATCTATATTGCACGCCATTGTACACATTACAAACGCCAGCTGCTATAGTTATGGAGTACTGAGCTTTGGGCTGTGGTCCCAACAGGGATAGCGGAGCGAGAACTAGCCTACGTGATCGCTAACTTAGCTCAAGCTATATTTTTGATCAATTTCGTGTGCATTCCTCGATGCACCTCCTGACCTCTCACCTGTTTAGTAAGAACGTAAAAAAAATGGTTAGCACTCCGGGAGTGCCGGCAGAAGTGAAAACTTGAATACGTGCTTCTCTCCCTCCCGTCTTACGAATTTTCGATCAGGTCACGTGTCCTGACGTCTTACGAATTTTCGAACAGGTCACGTGTCCTGACGCAAGTTTAACATTTTTTACCCATCACAATAAATTGTACAACGCCGCTAAAGAAGTATTCAATTAAAAAAAAAAACATCAAAATAATTGTCATAATAATGTATATTTCGGAGGCACTATTTGATTTCGTTTGCGGATTAAACTTGGCCAGAGATCGCATATGATAAGAGCGTTTTGGAAGGAGAAAGGGGAAGAATTTGCCCAGCTTTGGGACATAAACACAAATTAATATCACCCATGTTGTTCGGGCCCACTGCTCGTTCGGCATTCGCCGGACATATATTATATCCTAGCTAGTCCCATTTAAGTTGAGCAGCCTTTAAGGCTGGAAACAGTGCGGTAAATGCTGACTTATCGTCGAAATCCGGAATTAATTCTTTAAAAACTTCTTGCCAAGCACTGTTACCAGCCTTAGTCACATCAAAGATTTACGTCACAAACACTTGAACACTCTCCGCGATAATACTAGATAATTAGTGGGACATCGAGCAGAACATTGCAAGAACATTCTTAGAAGCTATAAATGGCAGTAATTATTTTTATTTTTTTCGTGTTCATTTGTGCGTATTTTTCAGAGTGGTGACTTGTGTGCGAGCATTGCGCATCAATCACTTTTGATCGTCATTATACGTCATTACGCGGGCGCGATTTGCATAATATGAGTGAACTGACAAGCGTCATTTAACACCTGTAAAATCGATTACTGCAGCTCATTATATTCTTCTGTCTGTATATCCTTAATTAACATACGTGTTAATACTTAATTACCGTACGGTGATACTGAAAACATACAAAAATGCGATAACAAATTGGAATATTGAATGATTGTAGTTTTTTGCTCGTGGAAATTGGCTGTGACATACGGATAGAAAGACGATCGTTTAATGTTTTTACCCGACTGCGCCAGAAGGAGGGTTATGTTTTTTTCGAGTGTATGTTTGTATGGTGTGGAGGTGCCGTTGGTTTTGTCTTGATTGTGAGAGTGAAACCTATCGAGTGGAGTATCCAGATAACGAGCTTGAGGAGACAATTCAAAAAATGTAGGAAATAAAAAATGACTTTGCCAAATAACCCGACCGCTAACTAAGAACGACTAAAACGTTCCAAACAAGTCGCTTTTCAATCAGTCTGAAGCATTTTTTTTTATTGAAGCACTATAGCGTTCCATCACAGTCTAGTGGACTCAAAACAACAGTAACCGCGATACTCTGAATTCGATCAAATTAAATTACGCTTAACGGCCGTCAGTCACAATAAATTCGTCGCGTGCCGAAGGTAAAAATCAATGCTGAAACAATCGCCAGTAATTAAGGCACAAAGGCGTTCGGTTGACACTAAATTTCCATTAATATCTGTGGAGCGAGGTGACGTTGACAAATGACTGCAACGCACGGCTAGCGGCTGTGCAGTCAACAACAAGTTTGCAACGTGCAGGCAAAACACGGGGTCATTACTGCACACACACAGATTTTGCAGGGTTAAAATGTAGTTTGTAGATGCGTTGTTAACTTGAGTAATTATTATGGAATATTAGCCACAGGATTAAACAGTAATTAGGGACTTTAATTGCCAATTGATTGGTGAGTCGGGCTAATAAAGTTGTGTGGCAGATAACAAATAATTGCAAGTTATTTTAAGTTTATTGACAATTTTCGTAGGCAAATTCATACGCGCTGATTCTTAAGGTGAATGCTCCAGGGTATTTCTGAAATATTCATTCTTTCGAACTACATGAACTTAGAGGGCTATATTGATGATTAAAATGGTTATAATTCTTTAGATAAATACGCGTTACGGTCGCGGATCGCATTTGGTCCACATACAGCTTCACACTGACCGGCAAATTGCAAAAAACATAAAAATATTTGAATTTCGCGGGCTACCCTGGAGCATCCACCTTAAGGATCTCTATTTTTTTTTTTGAAAATAAATTATAGCCTATGTTACTTCCTGATAATTTAGCTTTCTAGTGGTGAAAAAATGGTTAAAATCGGTCAAGTAGTTTTGGAGTCTACTCGGTACAAACAAACGAAAAAATCTTTCTTCATAATAATATTATTATAGAAGTATAGATAACGTTAAATGAGTCATCAAGCGTACTTCAACTGAATACGATTTACAACAGTGTGACTAAGCATAAAACGTTATTAAAATCATTGTTCGTTAAACAATTAAATTTTACCGTAATCATAATGTTTGCGAGATTTTGATAACGTTAATCAACGTGACGGCGTTAGATGCAATTAAAATCTCCGCATAACGCGTAGTTGGCCGGAATTACGCTCGTCACTCCCGTCATTACGGTCGGTTACGTTTAGGGATGTTTCAGAACTCCGACTCCGATAAGTCCGAACTTCCGATTGATATTACACCACCGGTGATTATTTTTATTTTCAGCAACTATGCTATGTAAGTTTATTTATTTATGCATTCATTGAAATTCAAGAGGCTGACTGAATAATTAGTTTGAACTAATTTAATTTAGTAGGCCTGTCCTTAACATAACTCTTTTCTGCCACCACCTTCGCCTCCGACTCCGATTCCGGTCCAAATTTAAAAACTCCGACTCTAACTTCGGTTCCAATAAAACCACCTCTGATACATCCCTGGTTAGGGGTTACGGCTCAATACACAAGCGATAGCGTTTTCCGATTGATTGGCTTTATTAGGCACTTACTTATATTTGGGGTCGTAGGTACTGATAGCAAGAAAGTCTACGCCAGCGTTTGTGATAGCATAGTTATTAAAGGCTTTGCAAAATCATTAAAGATCAGACCCTAATAAAGATTTAACTGCTTCCAAGCTTTGACCTTTTTATCTACAAAGGCATAAGTAACAAATTAGTCAATTTATCAAAAAGTACATCCAGTTTTTATGGTCTAGTTAGTGAAATGACATTAAATTTGCCAAAACACTTAGCTCCCTAAGGGGCGCTATACACTTAAGGCATTAATTGGCAGAGCCGGGCAATTCTATACTTCTATTTTGTATAGGGGTAAAGTTTGTGAGTTTGTAGGAGGGTAATCTCTGGATCAACTGAACTGTTTTTGAAAATTCGTTTAATAATAGAAAGCCACGTTAATTGTAAGTGTCATAGGCTACGCGTTATTTGTGAGTGTCTATATATTAACCCGAAAATACCGATCAATATAAGTTCAGTTTCTGAATAAAATAGAAAAAATTTAGTAACTCATGCGGGCCGGCCCACTTAAGTGTACTACTCTGTCAAGAAAGTACCGGGAAAAGATCAACCATACACAAAATGTCTGTTATTCATCCAAATTTATTTTATCACCTTCAAAGTATGCTCCTTTAGAAACGATACACTTGCGCCAAAAAATAATCCATTCATCAAAACATTTTTTAAACGCTGCTTCCGGAATTGAGTTCAGTTCTCGCCGCGAATTCTCCTTTATGTCTTCTATCGATTGAAAACGGGTGCCACACACACAGCTTGTTGACTAGTTTGCATGTCAAACTCGTAAACCCACGTCTCGTCACCAGTAACAATGCGTTTCATGAATGTTGGGTCCGAACTGACTCGTTCTAGCATGTCCTCAGCGACTTTCATGCGATTGAGTTTTTGGAGAAAATTCAGATCTTTTGGGACTAGCCGAGCAGCAACATGTTTCATACCCAAATGATTAGTTAAAATGGTACGGATCGACTCGTGAGATACAGAAAGTTCGGCGGCTATATCTCTCAGAGTTGAATGGGGATTTTCAGTAACTATTTCCTTCACTTTTGCGATGTTAACTTCAGTTGCAGACGTTGACGGCCTACCAGAGCGAGGCAAATCTTCCATCACATCTCGACCGCTTTTGAACGCTTTGAACCACTCATAAGCACGAGTTTTTGATAAATTCGATTCACCGTAAGCCTTCTGTAACTTTTTCAGTGACTCCGAACACGAAATTCCATTGGCGATGCAAAATTTAAGACAAACTCTTTGTTCGATATTTTTGTCCATTATGAAATTCGCAAGACACACTATATATGATATTACTAAAACCAGCACTGTATTTAATATAAATAACAGATGCAACTCAAACTCCGCGCCAAAATGGAAAACAGTTGTGCCAATCTAACAACTACAAAAAAACAAAGATTTGAATTTGGAACCATACACAAATCATCCATTCCCGATACTTTTTTGACTGAACGTATAGCGCTCCTGTCCACCGAATGTGACACCGCTACCGTCCACAAATTGGACCGAGAAAACTAAGTGACAAATTATCGCAATCCTAGACGACACAAAAACTAAATGCTATCGCTCCAATTACTTGAATATCGATTGTATACTAGAATCACATTAGAATGACGTGGGCGCAACTCGTGCCAAGTCGAACACGCACGATATAAAAAGATCTTTTGACAATTTGAGGGTTAATAAACTCATAGTAATGTTTTTTTTTATCAAGTGTAGATTTTTTGAAGCCTAAGGCTTTTTTTTCTGTTTTCGTCCATTAAAATGAAGTATGATTTTAATAGGTAGGCGTACAGGGTGATAGTATTTGATAATTACGCTCACATTGAAATTAACTTTTTCTGTTATTTTTCTTATCTCTAATTAATTCAGAATGTTATATATATTCAATTCAGAATACCTAACTGTAATTAGACGATCTTTCGTGGGCAGACCCCCAACTTGTGTGTTCGAGTCTGCCGCGTCACAGAAATTGAGTAATCTCACAGAAAACACTCTTTTCTCAGCGTCTACGCTTGCGTCTGTGTCTACTTTGGGGAGGTGAGCAATATGTTGCATGAATCTATCTACTCTCTTGTCTTGAGCTCCCGGCAAAGTGGGATTTGACAAATCCTATTAAAGATATAAACTTTATGCCAATCATTATTGCCGATAAAATGTGACGTCTATTTCAATGTCATCTTTGAAGATTCACTCCTTCGATTCATCACTAACACCCTCATCTCCTAAATATCCAACCCTCGCGGTGCTACGACGTGAAGTGGCACCGTCGCTAAACTAGTGAACGTGCTCGGTGCAAGGCAGCGAACCTTGAAATCGGGTAAAGAGTATAATCCAATCATTGGACTGGATCGGAATTGGAACCGCGACAAGTTAATCTGCAGTCAACGCCTTCAGCTAAATAATAAAACGGTTCTTATGGGGAGGTTTGTGTACGTTTTTAGGGTTCCGAACAAAAAACGGAACCCTTATAGGATCACTCAGATGTCTGTCTGTCCGTCTGTCACAGCCAGTTTTCTCCAGATCCACTGGACCGATTCTGTTGAAATTTGATAGGTACACATATGGATTTTTATGGACGTATTACGTAAATTATTAAATTTTTAGTATGGGGGTCACTTTTGGGGGTCAAACTAGAAAATAAAAATAAAAAAAGTTTTTTGAACAGTATCGTGTGACATATCAAATGAAAGGGCTTACTATGAGGGTTTTAATTATTTTTATTTTTTCATGATTTTAAAATAAATGGTTTTGAAGTTATTCAAGAAATTAGGCGAAAAATTACCATTCCTCCCTCCTTATCTCCGAAAATACTGAGCCAAAAATTTTGAAAAAATGGAGATAATAGATCTTTACCTAAAGATTACTGGAAAATCTATAAGAAGTCTATAGTGTAAAAATAACATGTTAAAAAACAAAAATCCGTTCGGAACCCTTTGCACGCCAGTCCGACTCGCACTTGGCCAGTTTTTTATTTTTTGAGTCGCATTTAATATGATTTGAAGTTGGCTTCGTTCTGATAAGACTAATCAGGAAACAACTCATAAAAAAAAAGAAGAAGAAGTTTTTCAGTAAAATATTTTAACATCTTAATACTGTACTCATCATCATCATCATCTGCCTAGCCTTTTCCCAACTACATTGGATTTAGCTGAATACCAGTATTTTACGAGGACCGGCTGCCTACCAGACCTCCACAACCCATTAACTGGGTAACACGGTACTTCATGGCAAGACTGGAGTCAGATTTACTGGCTTCTGACTATCCGTAACGACTGCCAAAGATCTACAAATGACAGCCGGGACCAACGGCTTAACGTGCTTTCCGAGGCACGGAGGAAACTCGCTATGTTAAGATGGTCACCCAACCACAGACCAACCTTGGCAAGCGTTGCTTCGTAATACTGTACTGTCATGAATTAATGTAATCGATGTCTACTCAGAAGATTTCAAACAATAAATAAATAAAAAAAAAGTTTTAATAAATAAATATAAAACTTATTTTAATAAGAACCGACAGTGCTGTTCGAGTTTCAATTGAATTAATTGGGTACAAGACTTAAGTAATGTCGAATCAGAATTTTAATCAGAATTAAACACACGTAAAATAGAACTGTCGTAGTTTTACTCGAGCCAAGTCGGTCAATCCTTCTCTAGAACGCATTGTCAAAAGGTTATTGAACTCGAAAACTTTGGCATTCGACGCCGCCATTTTTAATTTGGTTCTCGGAATCATTGGCTTTATTGTTCAAATTAAATTATCGGCCTGCAGGCTAAAATTGAACTAATCGAGTTATTTGCTACACAAAAACTATTGGATGGGTATAACGGACAATATAAATCGGATCCATCTTTTAAATTGCCTATTGCCAATTTTCAGTTGATTGTTACAAAAAGCTTCATCATTTTCAATTTTGCAAATTAGTTTTTAAGTTTTTTAAAGCAAGCTACATAATAAGTCACATTTTGTTTTAATAAAGTTCAGTCTTCCCTATAACTAGATTAAAGCGACAAGCATTGCTGATCTGTAGAAGCAATCGCGCTTACAAGATGTGCGTTGCGCAATAACGACAATGACAGTCCTGTTGACAATACTGCCCAAACCTTCGAGTTTTTTTTTAATTGAGATCTGTCTTGCTCTTGACTAGTCTAGGTCAGAGGTGACAGAGACAAAATCGGCGATGAAGGGAGCTTACCCAGAAGAAACCTATTCAATTCTTCTTCTCTTTCTTCACAGACGGACATTCATAATCTCACGCCTTTTCCCCATTGGTATTTCAATTACAAAGATATCAATACATTTAATACGATACGTAATTAGCTACTTAAAACGTTTTAAGTGGTGCTACATTAGCAGACAGATTGCTTTGATGCGCGCTTCAAAGAAGGTATGCGTATGCGCACGATTACGTGTTTATTAATAAGTGGGACTTTCTTCGAATTAAACGTCGCTGGTGCTAAATAGTAGATGTTGTGTTCTTTTTTTGAATGATGCTCATGCTCAAGATGTCTAAAGTTTTTTTTTTTTTACTATTATTAGGCACGCGCTTGACCACCATCTCACCTGATGGTAAGCGATGATGTGGTCGATTCTAAGTTATTCATAGAATAAATTAGAATGTTTTGTAAAAGATAAAATACCTACACGTTTTCGATAGATACTATGTGACCCCCTATTGAATGCCTAAATAGTATTCGACCAATGTGCGGAGTCATCTTATTGCCTAAAACCCATCCGTGTTCCTCCAAACGCCCGTTCCAGGGCCGCGGTGAATCTTTCGAACAAATTTCGCAACAAATATTAGGCACCCGACCTGGATTGTCAATTCCTGATGCTGTTGAAGCTGAGCTTTAATTTAGACATTTAATAAGGCGTTTAGTGACTTTTTCATACGAATGATTAACCCCGAGATGTTTATCAGGTAAAACATTCGCGCACTAAAAAACTCATTTCTACTTCACTAAATCATAAACCACGAGAACGTACAATGCTCTCCGCGTTTAGTATAATAACGCGTTTAGGATGCTGGTGGGGCTGTCCCGCTTCTGTAGTGCGTCGGGGATGTTCGCAGATGCGCATGTAGATTGTTTTTTACACAACAGTGCGTAAAAGGTGCGATTCCCTGGTGCGCAGGGTGTGGGGCAGCAGTCAGCACCAACATGGGCATGGTTTGTCGCAGCAGTGATCCACCATTATTTGTTGTGTTGTTAATTTGTTTTATCAGTGTTTACTAACATAGTCTTAAGTTTTTACTAACAGTTTGAGACGTGTTACGTCTATTTTATTCTATAAAAGTACCGTTTAGTAGACGCCAGTAGTAATCACTAGCCATCCAAATCTACCACACACTTTCAACCGAAGCCTCCAATCCAAATACGAAAACAGGGCGAAACCATAAACCGTAATAATTCCCCAGTGCCAAACTTTAAGATGGACATAAACCCGATCGGGTTCGGAGGCCTGATTAATATTGCATTCCTCGATCGATCCTACCACCCAGTACCCAGAACCGAACCTACCCAGATTACCGACGCAAAACCGATTATATAACCCTTCCTTACTCTAATATCCGACCGTATCAGATGGGATCTGCTTCGAAAATTGACATTCTGATAACGAAGTTTTGATTTTATTTCTTGGTGAGAGGGTTATGTGTGAGATTAAGCTTCGATCAATCAAGGTGCGTGATGGGATTTGAAATAAACATAGAGAGAATAACATTAGATTTGGTGGATTTGTCAATAAACTTTGGAACGTACAACTGCCGCGCTAGAGAGGGTCGGTGCGTGTTTTGCTGCAGAACTTGCTGCTCTTGTCGCTAGCGCGGAAGAACTAGCTTTACCTATTTTACTGACAGACCTTAACAATTCAAGTGCCTGAAACTGGCAGCGTACATAATTTCGAGGGTTTGTTGATTAAAAGGCCATTTAATCCATGACTACATTGTCTACATTTGGTTAGTGATTTTCCTAAAATAACGTCGAAATAACAAGAAGTTATTTAACACCACAGTCAGTTGTTGTGCAACACAGCTGTCCTGTATTTCCCGAAGGGGTTTCCCTACATTTCGCCAAATGTTTAGAACATGCAAAAGGCCCTCCTATTGCATGTTCTTTCAGCCATTAAACGAACACTCATTCAGACAGTGTACTGCTGAGAAATTCGTCATAGAAAACCCAATGGAAATGATTCCAGTAATTGGGTAGTTCTTTCAGGAATTATCGCAGTAGGTACCTATACATTAGCCCAGCGTCTAAAAAAGAAAGTGTCTGCTCTTTTCATTATCATGTCATGTTCAATACAAGAAACAGCAATACTCACACATTTCACTTCAAATCATTTACGAATTATTAAAAAAGCCTAATTTATAAAATCCATCTAATATGCAACACCACCTGGCATCAAATAAAAACTCGAACAGGAAATTATTACTTCCAATATTGGCAATTTTCTTGGAAAATTCTAATATGAAAACATGAGAAAATTACAGATTCGCACGTCGTAGGTACGTTGTACTGCAATTAATACGCAGTTTCCGTCGGCTCGACCATAAACCACTTAAGGTGAATGCTCCAGGGTAGCCCGCGAAATTCAAATATTTTTATGTTTTTTGCAATTTGCCGGTCAGTGTGAAGCTGTATGTGGACCAAATGCGATCTGCGACCGTAACGCGTATTTATCTAAAGAATTATAACCATTTTAATCATCAATATAGCCCTCTAAGTTCATGTAGTTCGAAAGAATGATTATTTCTGAAATATTCATTCTTTCCACCTTAACACTTTCATCTCTACCCGGAAGTGGTCTTAAATAGAATTGTGCTATCGTCACCTCTATTTTCCTTTACGGCTGTGTAACTGGGTTTATTGGCGTGGATACCTGTGGCAGTTATAGTGGGTTGGTGACGAATTGAACGCTTCTATAAAAGAAAGAAAGAAAACTCTCACGCAAAGGGCTCCGTAACGTTAACCGAATAAAAAAACACGTTTCTTGTATGGGAGCCCTCTTTAATCTTTGAATTAATTTTTAGTATTTAATGTTAAAGGGGAAATAGAAATTACACACAGAGAAATGAGATACAGCCCGCTGACAGACAGACGGAAGGATAGCGGAGGGTCAGTAATAGGGTTGAAGGCCGAAAAAAAATTACCGATATTTATTTTTTTGCGCTTTTCTAACAAAATATTTGAAATGAGACAGTCATTCGATTCTTGGATGTTGTTTAAGAGAATGGTTTTACGGTAAATATTTAGAAGATCGGCAAAATGCTTTCCAGATTGTTCATTGTCAAGCTTCATTAATCAGACTGCCAAACAACACACCAGTTGTGGCCACTATTGCATTAAGTTTATGATTATGGTGGTACCTACATCTTCAACAGTGAACAGAACAGTTGGTACTAGCCACTATAAGTAAACCTACTAGAATTTCAACATTCAAGTTTTCGCCTGAACAGTCGAATGAATTTAGAGAAAACTTGCCACGTGGGTAAACGCAGTTTGGTTTGGAAATTAGATATAACTAACTTTTAAACCTTCTCATGGGATAATTTTTGATCTCCACGAGGGCGAAGTCACTGTGCTAAATAAATTAAAGTAAAGATAAATAAATAAAGAAGTTAGACACGTTGTGCCTGGAGCAACAAGGCTGGAACTCAGCATATTGAAATTAGGGTATCTTTGTTAAAGAATTGGTAGCCAGAGTTGTGAGAGTACCTACTCAACTTTAAACCGTGTAACCGATCGGATTAATCACGGTTTTAACTGATTCAATGATAAATCAATTAGAGAAGAATTGTGTCCAGTGATTAAGTCAAGACCTTTTAAGGCAAGGGCAATTTTAATTATCGTTAAGCTTCCTAATACCCAAGAAATCCTATTATGGGCAGGTATTTTATTATCTCTTTTAACAAGCTGGTTTAGCTTTGATAGTACTTGCTATCTTTTACGTAAAGGCAAAATTATCCAACGGGAAGTTATATTATATCGGGATAAAAAAAACCCGGCCAATTGCAAGACGAAGTCGCACACGAATGGTACCATAAACCGAAAAAATCAAGTTTCTAATTTTAAATATCCAATTTAAACCATTTTATTTTTGTTATTATAAAACGGCAATAAGCATACGTCATACGTCATCACTCGTCTAATAAATCGAGTTCCAAACATCGAGATCCGAGAACGTACAAAGGTTTTCGACGTCGGAAAACGAAATTGCGGAACTAAAATGGAGCTGGGCAGGACACCTGGCAAGGCGCGGTGATGATAGGTGGAGTAAGGCAGTGACCGAGTGGCGTCCGAGGACTGGAAGAAGAAGTGTTGATCGGCCGGCGGCGAGATGGACGGATGACATTGTGCCATCGTAGGTAGAACCTGGATGTGGCTGGCACAGGAGCGTGGGGATTGGCACAAGAAAAGAAAAGTTAAGCTCAGCAGTGGGCGAAGTCGGGCTGAGAGCGATAATGATTAGATTCCACACTTCGAAAAGACTTCAGCTAACCATTGTCTACCTGTGTACCTTATTGCATCTAAAAACGTTCAGCTGTTGAGCCCAGATTACTCCCTACTTCCCTCCCTTGACACTCGGGTAAAAAAACCCATAATCAAAGCACATCATATCTGCTATTCTGCTTATCAAGAACATCAAGCCATATAGCGTGAAGCTCTATAAACCTATCAATAGCATCACTAACAACGCCGTATAAGACAAACAAGTGCCTCTTCAACTAATGAATAAATAATTAATCTATAATCATATAACAATTAACTATTATTGTCACACGACATTGGCAATGACTTTAGTTCTCGCATTCGAGTCACGAGAACCAATAAATTGTGATGAGGAAGGGAGACGTACAAATAAATCTAATAGTCTAGGATGTGTAGATACACATTAAATAATCATTAATATGGGTGTCTTGCCGTTAGGTGCGAGCACAGAGTAATAAATTACACAGAGTGTTAAGGTTCAATGAAGGAATCTCCGACTTACGCTTGTCGCAATATTTTTGGGGCTCTAGTTGTCCGGTATTGTTTGTGGCAATTATAAATCTGTTGCTGTTCTGGTAGACCAGGAATAGGATCGGGGACATCCTAGAGGGGTGGGTGTATCCTAGAGGAAATACAGTTATAATCTCAATGCGATAAAGTATACTAATATATAAAGCTGAAGAGTTTGTTTGTTTGCTTGAACGCGCTAATCTCTGGAACTACTGGTCCGATTTGAATTCTTTCAGAGTTAGATAGCCCATTTATCGAGGAAGGCTATAGGCTATATAACATCACGCTAAGACCAATAGGGGCGGAGCAGACGAAGTTGCGCGGGTCAACTAGTGGTATATATATATATACGATAAGTATATAGCAGATGATGATGATAAGTATTGCAAACGTAAAGAATAGATACATGTACTCTTTTTCATGTACTCCATATAAATTACAGAATACATATAAATGAGATAGGTATACAGATAAAACAAAAAAAACCTGTGCGAACTTTTACGACCAGCTCAGCTGATGATAATGGTAATTCGCATCAAGAAAAGTGCCTCCTTTATGTAAATACTAAACACAATGGTTTCGGAACAATACATCAATAGCTGATCTAACTCTATCGCAAATCAGTTTAGAAGCAGCTGTCTCTACTCTTTCGCATCACTGCCCCTCTCATATCCCTCCATTTCCTTCTACTCTGTGGCAGACAGAGCATCCATGCTTCGGCCGATGATTGATTACAGCGGATGCGATGGACGACGGACAGGGTTCAGGTAATATTGGAGGGCTGAGGGCTGAATGCTAGACTGATTAACGATCGGATCTTAGTGTAATCAAACTAGTAAACTTATTTATGATTGGGTGAGTGGATTCTGAGAAATTAATGTTGTGCTTAACTATATAATAAATACGATATATTAAAAGTTGACCAGAGGTCGCTCAAGACAGAGAGGTTATATAAGAAAAAGGGGAGGCCTTTTCCCAACAGTGGGACGCTAGTGAAGGTTAAAAAAAAACTATAATTGATTCCAAAATTAAATAGGTAGTGGAAGGAAAAATCTTCAAATTCACGATTGGATATTATCAGTGTAACTTTAAGTAGTAAAAATTAACACATCAATGTTCTCAACAGGATTCTACAGAGCAGACAATTCAGGATGAGTTTTTTATTAACATTACAAGAAAGATTTTTGACCTACATTTGTTGTGGTATCAATGCCGCCACAAGAAAAACCAACGGAGCAAATCTAAATCGCAACAAAAAGAAGCGCGACGCCATCTATCCAACTAGCAGCGAACTACTACTTCGAAATCCTGCATCGCGCAAGCAGAGATTACCGTGCGATTTGAACATGTACATCAGCCCGAATATCAACTATCGGGCAGTTGCCCGCCAGACACAACAATCGCCTGGTCGGAGGATCCTCTCTTTCAATGGAGTTTTGCGGGACTTTACTCTTTGATCCGCTAACTCTAAACATTTCTTAGCATGTAAGGCTCTTTCAATAAATCATGTTACTATTTCAATCAATTACATGCAACATGCTAATCTCCTAATTAAATCAACCAGTCTTTAAGAAATATAAATGGATATTAATAAAATTGGTGTTTTATTTCGTGTGGCTCCAATAAGATGGCGTCACAACACTGACTATAAAATAGTGTCGCGCAGTATATTGTATCGACCCTAATTTATACGACTTTTATGACTGTTCAAATCAAACGGTATCGACTAGTTGCTTCACAGGTTCTGTTTAATAGCTCTTATTGTAATAGAAATAGACAGGTTTTAACGTTTAAATTGAGCTATGTCAACATTATAATTGGTTCTTAATTTTCCCTTCTCAATAGGAACGAAGGTTGGGACTTTAGGATTCTTTTTGTGAGAGGGATAGGGCCATAATTCACCCGTAAAGTTGTTTTGTTAATCATTAGATATTGCATATGAAATGCCACATTGTCTGGAGTCCGCCATGTCAGCCTGGGTTCGAACTCAACCCAATTCTGAAATCAATAGACTACATTGCTGCATGATTACCCATTTTAGACAGAGATTATTAGTATTAAATATAAATAACATCGCTAAATGCGAGAATAACGATTGAAATTAAGGGTCAGTTATTAAGCAACAATATACCAAAATGACTAATATCAAAATCTTTGCCTATTAGTATTCAAAGGCAGCCAGGCAAGGCAGGTTATTAGGAAAAAGGTCGCTATTGAATGTCATGGATTTGACCTTGGACGCTTAAAGAAGACTAGATACTTATTAGCAGAAGACATAACTAGACCGTACTCATCATCAATAAATTGTATTTTAAGGCGACGACACACGACAGCGACCTTGAGGGAACAAAACGCGCACTCGTTTAACACCCACGCGACTTAAAATACAGTAGTTTTTTGTACTTACCTTATTATTCTAAGACTTTAAAAAAATTTCCGGATATCGAAATGTAGATAGTTAAATTGTCTTTGGGATATTGTAAATTTCATTAAAATACGCCCAGCGGTTTTGGTCCGATTTATCGTTTTTATGTCCGTGTTAGACATGACATTACAAATTAATTACAATATGTTGAACGAATAAAACTCAAAATTTTCATCTATCAAATTATTGGAAAAAGATAGTCCATTAACATTATTTCTTCAAAAATTTCGACTAGCCGTTTAGACGTGACGTTCATTTTAAAATCAGCTACTCTCAGGTATCTCCGCTTTAATTAAGACCTTATCTAGCAAGCTATGACCAACAGTAGACGTCTTTATGAGTATTCCCAGTAGTATAGTACACCCTTTCGGCATGGGCACGCTCAGCGCAATTTGTGTACCTGCTACTTATTACTTTTGCTTTCTTTGTCGCTGTGCGTTTGTGTCTGTGCTGAATAAATGCATGATTACCACCAGGTGGCAATCAGGAATAAAATTTCCAGTTGCGACTGGAAAGTTATTGCCCCAACTTCAAATCGCTGTACACTGCGGCGTTCATTGCCAACCCCTCTCATCGCTGTCCGTCATACGGCCGTGATGAGAGGATTGAAAGAAGAAAAGAAAGAAACAAAGAAAAAGCGTTTATTTGCGCCAAGCATGACGCATACCAAAAAAATAAAATAGAAATTAAATAAAACTTAATTATAAAAATTGGGAAGATATGATATATTGGGGTATGGTGGATTGGTGGTCAGACTTTATGACAGACGCCACCCGGTGGCAACTGGGAATTTTATTAAAGATTGCCACCATGTGTCAATCCATGTGGGCGACTGGGAATACTCGCGTCTTTCGGTTGATATGATGATGTTGAGAAACCGTATCTGAACCTACATTTTACATATCATTTACAAATTTAATGGTATTAAAATATTGGCATTTGCAAAATCTATTAATTCCTAAGATTAATGGGCAAATTGCGCACGCAATAATGTGCCTACATCTTGAGCATCACAAGCTTGACCACACAATCATTGATAGCCTATTCACAGCAAGTTACAATTAATTTTAGGTATACACCACAACAATAACAGTAATCATAGAGCATAGATACCATTAGACGCGTAACCAACAGACTCCAATATGGCCGTGCGATATACGGCAGTATGTGCACTTATGTCGTGTTCAGTCAAACAAAGACATTGGTAGGATGACTAGGAGATCATCATTATTACAGCTGAAAGGCGGCCATTGTCGGGCATCTCTCTCGTCGCCTCTTTGCTTCTAGCATCCAGCGTATTCCAGGAGCAGCAATCAGGTCATCGATTCAACCTTTGGAAGTATATATATAGGAACTTGCGTGTCAGAACTGTGTTCGCTACACCGGTACATGGTGGTCATCCCACCCGTACGCTCCAGACTTGTTGGGGATACTTTCATTGAGCCTACAGTTAAAGGAATGGAATTTTCTGCCGGAATCTGTATTTCCTGATGGCGACACTCCGCTTGGGTCACAATTAAATTGAACACTGGCAGCGAAGCTAAACAGGAAGTGAGCTGTCAAACTATACAAACAAGATGAAATAACAGTTTCACGCTAACTCTACCTAAGTTTACACGGAGACCGGCTTTTTTTCCCGTAGTTATACCAAACACTTTGTTCGACTGTACCTGTAATACCTAGTTAGTAGGTCCACAGTAGCATACGTTAGCATGGGAAGCTCATTACCGAGGGCAGTCGCATGCATAATTAATGGTGTCCATAAAACTGTGGCGTCCTATCGATTCCTAGTGTTTAGGAGTAGTTATCTATACACATACAGGCGTACACGTGTCTGTTTGTATGCCTAGGGAACGGTATTTCTCCTGTATCGTGGGTGCGTTAACAAACATCCATAGACTCACATATACAAGCAGCCAAACTCGGAACAACAATCTGTAAACCATACAAATACTGGTTCTGTGCGGGAATCGAACCCGCGACACGCTTTACAATTACTCAACAACTGCGCCAACCGTGCCGTCTATAACCGTCCGTCGTGATTATAGTTACAAAGCGAGACTTTAAGGGTTCCATTGGAAAAATTTGAGTCTGCCAGTGTCAGACCCTGATCTGATTGGCGGTACGACACAGTTGAAGTTTTATCATTCCAGGAGTAAACTCGTAAAATTTAATTGCCTCAGCGGTTATTTTGGTTGTGTCCACTGTTTATTCCGGATTTCAGGAGTTGCAGTCGTTGGGGATAGTTTGCGGGCTTGTTCCAGTCTAGGAGATGGACATGGATAAATCTTTGTCTAATTCAGCAAGGACTAGTGCCCGGAATTAAGGCAGTAAGCAATGGATATTTGTCTGTTTTTTTTTTGGCTAATTACTGCCCATTTGCCCAAAATGTAGATCTTTGAACATCATGGTTCATATTGATAAAGAGTTTTCACAATAACAAAAGAAACCACTATGTTAAACTTAATTATAATATAAAGTTTTCGTCCTTTATACCTTGGTACTTCTGAACTAAACGATAAATATTCATCGCTGCGTAGCAATTCATAGAATTATCGTGACTGATTAAAGTAGTAGATACCCATTCATTGTTTAATCGTGAAGTGCGTTGACAAGTTTCTTTATTGTCTTCCTTGCAACGATCAACAATTTAAAGGCTTCTACAGATCGGCGGAACGCGACTATGCGACAAAATTTTACCAAAAAAAAAAAATCCATGGTTAATCCTACCATACCACAAGTTTTGTAGTACAACTTCTATTGAATCGCGTCACGCCTGTTTGCAAGAGCCTTAACAAGTTTTTTGTCGTGATAACGTCTTCCAAAATGATGAACACCGGCTGCACGCACGAAAAAGTGTCACAGTCACGTTCCGTACGTTCTATTGGTGTTTTATGACGTTATCTCGTAAAATTATCGTCCGAAAACCGACTTTACAGACAAACATTTTTTTTTTTATATAACCAGGTTTACTTTCTGAGATTTAACTTTTTATGCTCATAAATAACGAACTGATCTTCTGCTATCAGAAACTTGTCTCTATAACTAACGATTGCATCGTATTTAGATAGTGGTCGATCATCTTATCATCTTTATCTTATTATCTACCCACGAGATGTTCGACAACATTCCCAGTTTATCTCCACAAGATCCAACTGGAACTGTGACCATGATTTTCTCACCGTACAACTTTATGGGGGTCTTTAATAGGGCCTTTTGACACCTCGGGTAATTGGTATCGTCGACAACAGTCATCTGTTGAGGAATGATTAACCTTGAGGCAATTTTGTTTTTTTTTTGTATTTTTGCTGCGTTTCCAATTTTCCTACTTTTTGAAATGGATTTTTGTTGAGGTGATTTTGTTTGCAACTTGAATTTCAACACCAAGTTCAAGATGTGGGCCTTCCAGGGTTGCGGAATGTGTTCAAAACAGTCACCGCGGCCCTGGAACGCAAAGGGCACTAGAAGGAACACGGATGGGTTTTAGTCAGTATGAGTCTGACACTCTCCTGCTCGGCCCGGAGCGGGAGGAGTCATTTGATGATTGCCCATCCAAGTACAAGCTGTGGTTTAAGGTGAATGCTCCAGGGTCATGTAGTTCGAAAGAATGATTATTTCTGAAATATTCATTCTTTCGAACTACATGAACTTAGAGGGCTATATTGATGATTAAAATGGTTATAATTCTTTAGATAAATACGCGTTACGGTCGCGGATCGCATTTGGTCCACATACAGCTTCACACTGACCGGCAAATTGCAAAAAACATAAAAATATTTGAATTTCGCGGGCTACCCTGGAGCATTCACCTTAAGAAGATAAGTTTTGAATATGAAAGGAAGTCTACTTCTATACCAAGGTAAAGGAATATCAAAGAGCCGATGGATTGATAGTGTAAGATGATATGACAAGTATGGAGATGAGGATTGAAATGGCGGCATACAGAGATGTATGGACGAAGACATTACAATTGCGACGAGCATACGATAAATGAGAGCGTTCCCGAAAATATACTCCACCAGTTGGCGCAACACAGGCGAGAGGTCAACTACATTGAAAAAGTGACTGACATTAACATTGAAAAATGTCAGAAAACAAGCGATTTGATTGGTGTTTGGAACAGACGCCTCAGTGCTGCCACCTGGCGCTTGACATTTCAGAAAACCCTCTGGCATAAACGGCAGGATAATGAACAGCGGGTCTAAAATGGCCACTTTAATAGAATCATTAGTATGATTCTAATAATGATTCTTTTAATCACACAATATTCTGTCAAATTTAATTTTCATCTTCATAGGTCATAGGTTCAAGGTTGATTGGGAAAATTTTACAGTAACGGGTAGCGTGATGTGATATCCGATTTTGCTAAAGTGGCCTTTTTAGACCCGCAGTTAATCTTAAACCAGCGAGTATTTAGGAAATTATAACGTGCCACAACCATATTTTATCTTCTGAAGAACCAAACAATTAATTACTGCAAAAAATATTGTCGCACAAAAACTTTGAACAATGGGCGACAATTAATGCTAATGAGTTCTTAAACAAATCTCCAAAAGAAATTACGGCTCATTTGTGAAATTAAACATTGAGATTCAGAAAATCGTCAAGTTCGGTTCGGCAGTTGCGAATTTCTGACAAGAAGTCTCACAATAATTTTAAGGGCTGTTTTATCAATATCTGAGGAATAAATTTGGGTGTTGATAGATTTTGTATAGAAAATATGTCAAATCACCGTATTAATTCTTCAAATTAAAGTTATCTGTCTATTGAAAAACTGGCCCTAAACTTAGCATAGGCTTCCAGCTCGAAAACAAATGAACCTCAATTTCAATCCCTCAATTTTCTGATGACCCTCAATCTATCGACAGCTCTAACAAGCTAAAAATTTCCTTCAGCAAAGAAAACCCTGAACTAATATTCATCCAGTGATATTGGATGTAAACCTTAGCTCTAAATCCTCAAGACCGGGCCATCGCAGCTGAAGCGGCGATCCACCCTGATCCAGGCTAAGTGGAGTGAAAACTTGAATTTTAACGGAGATTATATTTTAAGTGACGGCTAAAGTAAGGGATTCTGTATTTGATTTCATAGTTTAAACTATTAGAGAGGAATGGAGATGTTTGTGATGGTTCTTATGAGCTTTGGAGAAGAAAATAAAAAAACAAAAATGGCGTGAGCGCGGTGGGTCGCCGATGTTGTCGAAGTAGGAAAAATACCTGAAACCTGGATAAGAGACGCACCGTGAAGTATGACAGAAGAGGACTATATCCAGTCAATTATTCCAGGCTGATATGATAATAAGTACCATCTGCCTAGACTTCTCCCAACTATATTGGGGTCAGCTTCCATTCAAACCGGATTTAGCTGAATACCAGTATTTTACGCGGAGCGTCTGCCTACCAGACCTCCACAACCCAGTAACTGGGTAACACGGTACTTCATGGCAAGACTGGAGTCGAGATTAACTGGCTTCTGACTTCCGTAACGACTGCCAAAGATCTACAAATGACAGCCGGGACCAACGGCTTAACTTGCTTTCCGAGGCACGGAGGAAACTCGCTATGTTAAGATGGTCACCCATCCACAGACCAACCTTGGCAAGCGTAGCTTAACCTTGAAGATCGACCCGTGCGGCTGTTATTATCTAGCCATGAGCTACTCTGATATGATAATACAGTACATACATAACCAAATGACGAGAATTACTGGTGTCAAACGCAAATATTACTCCAATGAAACCTGCTTTAGGACTTACAAATCAGATAATGTGTGCTTACGAAACACTTGAACAGGATGGTATGGTAAACTTTAATTGGTAATTCAAACTTTTAAGTAGACGAAGACAACCTATAAAGTGATGCAGCAGAGTCAAAACATAAAAAGAAGTCATCACATCATTATAACAGCCGAAAGCCGTCCACAGCTGGACATAGGCCTCCGTCTGTTGGCGCCACAATAACCGGTCCTGCACGTCTCGCATCCATCGGCTACCCGCGACCCTCACCAGGTCATCGGTCCACCTTGTGGAAGGCCTTCCAACGCTACGTCTTCTGGTACGGCGGTGAAGTGCAGTAACAATTTTTAATCCAATACTAAACCATTGCATGGAACCTATGTGTTCAAAGCCCTAAACCCAAACGACACAAAATCTGACCCGTAAACAAAAGAAAAGTTAACAATAGCGTGGAATTTATAAACTGCTCTGCCAAGTACAGTAAGCAACAAATCTGCAACTATTCGCAATTCTAAACTGAGACTTATTCGATTACACTGTATCAAAACTTTTTAAGTTAATTATGTCTCCACCGGGAAAGTCTTGGTTGTAGCTTTCTCTTGGATATTTCGAATAAATGGAGGCAAAACATCTAATACCGATGATTTCCTAGTTTTCTGAGTTAGTGAAGTCAAAATCCTTTTTGAAATCTCGACCATAAGCTTGATTAATGCCCAAATTGTTTGAAGCAACCTGAACCATGACTGTTTTATTTGCATCGTGCAGTAAAATTAGCTCAGTCACTTTAAAATGTTCATCAAATATTCCTTTTCTCATCCTGGCAGTAAATTCCAGGACATAAACTTCAGGACTCTTGTATTCCACTTTCCTCAGGCTTTTACTTTGTAGGACAGTATTAAAGTTTACTGCAGAGTGTTAGTAAAAAATCCGTTCCATTAGTTGGAGACAAGGAGTCCTTGTGTGAAACATTGAGCTAGACAAGACGGATGCGGTTAGTTAAGACCCGTATTGCGTTGTAGGATGCCGCGTGGAAGAGGGCGCGTCCACAGGGCTTTATATCTGTGGCGTATGTTTTGATCTGCCTGTCCTGTTGAATGGCTGCGTTTCGTATGTATAAATAGTTTTCCTGAGGATTCACTGGAGTAAAGTAGCCCGTAACCGTCTCCAGAGTGCAATCTATCTCTGTATTAAAATCGCTTCGGTGATTTTGACGTGACAGTGATAAACAAACACAGACAAAACAAAATTAGGATTGTAAAGGGAGTAGCAATATCACTTGAAACAGGCACAAAAACCCCAATCTTCAGCAAGATCATTAACACAAAAAAACAAATCTCCTCACCTCTGGAAACTAGACTTTTATCTTGGCATCACCGCCAACTCTCGCTCCAGACTCCAGACCGACACCATTGCGCGCAAGCCCTAACTAAATAGTTGGGAGCAATTTGCATTTTGATACAATTGGTCCGGCCTGCGTTGTAACTTCGCAGCGTCAACTGTTTGGATGGGTCGTGTCGTGATTGTATACTAGGTTATTAGGAATTCATGTCACTTATCAACGTCTTTGAGTTTTGTTGGACAATTTGCGTTCGTGACTGTTTCTATGCGGATGCATTTGTGAGTAATGTGAGGAGGTTTTGCTGCATTTGCTTTAGAAAAACAGAGCTTAGCCTTGGAGAAAATAGCTTATGAGCTCATCTGCTTCGCATTTAATTGCATAGCCCAGGAAATTACAATATGACATGACATCACAGGCTCATCGATTGGGTCTGTGTTGTGTGTTCTAAATAGTATAAAGCAAAGAATTCTCTGTCTGGCTTTGTCTGTTTCTTCTTTGTGTTTGATACGATTGATTTTGATAAGATTTTCACTAATAGAAAGAGCAATAGGAGAGGAAGGTTTATATTATAATTCGCACCCGTGCGAAGCCGGGCTCGCTAGCCTGAAAGAAATGGAAACTTACCATATGCATCCTAACCGATATTGTTAACTAGGTACTGTCTTTAATTTTTTTATGGTAGGCATGACGAGTAGCTATAGCATGTTCAGCGGGCCTAAAAAGTCCACTTTAGCAGAATCACATCACGCTACCTGTCACTGTCAAATTTTCCCAATCAACCTTGAACCTAATACTTTAGCGATAAAGATGAAAATGAAGTTTGACAGATTGTTGCGTGATTAATATTATGTATGATTCTTTGAAAGTGTCCTTTTTAGACCACCTGAACTAACATCTTATCTATCTATCTATACTTCTATACTAATATATAAAGCTAAAGAGTTTGTTTGTTTGTATGTTTGTTTGTTTGTTTGTTTACTTGAACGCGCTAATCTCAGGAACTACTGGTCCGATTTGATAAATTCTTTCAGAGTTAGATAGCCCATTTATCGAGGAAGGCTATAGGTATAAATATATATATATATATATATATATATCGTCACGCTAAGACCAATAGGAGCGGAGCAGTAATGAATATTGTGACGCAAACGAAGTTGCGTGGGTCAACTAATTAGGAATAAAGACGTGCCATATCCTTTCAGAGATTAGACTGAAGTTTCGTGTACAGTAAACGACAGATTCATTTATCTTCATGTTTACTCTACGGAGTGACCATAAACTTTGAAATGTCTACAAACAGGCAAACAAGATTGTAAGTGTAACTTCTGTCCTTAGACCTACAGTAAATTGGCGAAATTGTCTGCTTCCTAATTGAGTTACCTAATAAAAAAATGAGCTTTGGAGATTTACTGCTCGTAAAAAAATTTCAACAGTCTAGATTTATGGTCGGAATTCTAGAAAAACATCCTTGTTTTGGTTTGGTGTCTGCCTGAGCAAAGTTTTATCTAACACTATTATTTTGGGTTCAGATTTTTTAAGCAATGTACGAAAGACTTAGGTATAAACTGAAGATCGGAGTGGAATCATCAGGGGTTATAGTCTATGAACCAAATTTAGATTAAGAAGAAGAAATTTTTTTAAGATGACACTAGAGTGGTCTGTTCTCTAGAGTAACGTTGTTGTCAAGTTCTTTGCGCAGAAGTTCGTTTAACGCTGGTCTAAAAGTTGTGTGACAAATACTCAAAGGACGCCATAGAGCAAATTTAATAAGTGAGCTACCTATCCACTTATATTAAATTCCCCCCAAATCCAAATTCGGTCCAACGAGTCATGTAAGGGCACACGTTACACAGAAATAGTGTCATAGGGTCGCCGTAATCGAAATCGGCAAGGAAGACTATATTTATTGAACTCGTTATTATAGTGTTTATCTTGTCAAAGAATTTCCTGTTCGAAGTTTACCATTCATAACTCAGTGGCTAGTGACTGTGTCATAAGCAGTTCCAGTATCATATTATTGTAATGGTTTTCCAATTTGAATTTTTTTTTTTCGATTATCATCTTCGTCATTATCACATCTGAAAGACTTCCACTGCAGCGCAATGGCGCGGTCGCCACTCCAGACCGTTCAGGCCCATCGGCTTTCCATTCTGCGAGCAACGAGCCCAGGCCCAACCAACCGCCACATAAAAATAGCAATTCTTTGGGCTATTTCGGTCCATGATTGAAAATGTCATGATGATTATGTTCTATAAAACAAGTTGCAGGCTGTTTTAGGTACAAATAATACAGACTCAAACGAAGCCGCAAAAAATAATTTATTTACATGTGAAACTGGTTAGATATGTGACACGTGATAGAATAGAATAGAATACTCTTTATTATGTACACTATAAGTTACAGAAAAGATAGATGAGAAACAATGGGCGGCCTTATCGCTAAGAGCGATCTTTTCAAGACAACCTTTGGATGGATTTTAATGTGAAAAAAAAACACGTGATACACGTATATCAATAGCTATTGAATAAAAGTAATACGGTGTATTATACCTATAAAAAAACTGTGACTGTATCTTTAGTATCCAATTTAAGTTTAAAATTCAATCAAAAAAGAAAAACACAAGAGTGCGACATACGAATAACGTTATAACCAAAAAAACCTAGACTAGTCTCGACCTCAAATAATTCAAATGCCATTCAGAATTCGTCATTACACACGCGTGCAGAATAACTTTACATAACTGGATTTAAAAGTGTTTATTATTATGAAATTATGAATGAACCGAGTCATCCGCTCTCGTCTCGAAATCAAACGACACATGCGTAGCAGATGCGGTGACTAGAGATTCATAATTTGTCTGATTTATTGTCAAAACTATTTTACACTTTTTCTCACTTTGTCTTAGACGTATTTAAATAGAAAGCTGGAGTAATGTGATGCTTAAACACAGCTGTTACGTTACGTTTTTGTCTTTTATTACAAATTATATTACAAGTGGTTACAAAATGGATAATCTCGTAATTTATATTGCGCACAGATGGTTCGGATCGCTCATTAGTGTACCGTGAATTAGTGTGTAATTGTTCTCGTGCAGAATTAAATATTTGTTCAATAGTTGTGAAATGTAACATGTGTTTATAGGGTTCCGAGCATCCGTAAGAAACAGAAACCATATAGGATCGCTCGGGTGTCTGTTTCATATCTGAGGGTTTTAATAAAATATATTTTATTAATAATTTTGAAATTATTCAAGAAAAAAGTCTAAAAATGTAATCATTCCCCAGATAATAGTTCTTTACCCACAGACTACAGCTTACAGGAAAACCTATAAGAAGTGTTTAGTGTTAAAATAACAAGTTACAAAAATCAAAAATTGGTTCGAAGCCCTTTGCACGCGAGTCCGACTCGCACTTGACCAGATTTTCTTGTAGGTTCAGTCACACGCATTTTTGTCACAAAATGGTAAGTGTTTGTTTGAACATTAGTGAATAGAATTCTGTGTGTAACTGTGTATTGTGTGTGTTCTTGGAAACAAAAGGGGCATAACTAATATGATTCATACTCCGACGATGACGTTTTAACCACCATGTGGGCAACAGGGCGTTACTAAATGCTTAATTAAATGACATGGAATAAATAATGGTTAGGTACACTTTAATAATTAATTGAGGAATTACAATCATATCTATTCCTTTAATAGTAATAAATACAATAGCAAAATAAATGGTTTATTTATGTAAAACATTTATTTTTAAAAGTTAAAACCACAATTGGTTTGTTTTTGCGTCACTGAAAGTAAACAATATTATCTATTAATTACCTACTTATAATAAAAATAATATTTATTAACTATAGGCAAGCCTACCTAAAAAATATAAAATCATTATTAAGGTAGTTTTTAGGGTTACGTACCCAAAGGGTAACCAACGGAACCCTATTAATAAACCTCCGCTGTCCGTTCGTCTGTCTGTCAGCTCGCTGTATCTCAAGAACCGTAACAGGACACTTGAAATTTTCACAGATTATGTATTTTTATTGCCGCAACAACAAATAATAAAAATTAAGGTTTATGGTACGGAACCCTTCGTGTGCGAGTCCGACTCGCACTTGGCCGGTTTTTAATAAGGTAGATACCTAAAAGAAATCATTGATTATAATTTGGTACTTAATAGAGATCTCGATAAAAATATTAACAAACAATAATCTTCATATTTGGCTCTCAATATTCCATTCTCAGAATAAAGTACACAGTTCACAAAAAAGGCCAGCATTTTAAATAATACCAGCTTCAAAAAATTTTCGTAATTACAGTGAAATAAAATGATAATAAAGAAAAATTAAATTCAATCGCATTCGCAGCTCAGTCGCAAACTGTCAGAAATGCCTCGATTTCCATACATTTTTAACCGACTTCAAAAAAAGGAGGAGGTTCTCAATTCAGTTTTTTTTTTATGTTTGTTACCTCATAACTCCGTCATTTATGAACCGATTTGAAAAATTTTTGTTTCATCTGAAAGGGTATACTTCTCGATTGGTCCCATTGTCACCATGTCAGAATTTGATGATGGGATCCCACGAAAATCGAGGGCAACCCTCAAATTTTATAGGCACATACAATGTTTTTCATAAACTTTCTAACGCAATTTAGATATTTGTGCCTGGTAATCATCCTCTCATGTTACTGAGCTGATGATGAAAGGTATCAAATTAGGATCTGATGATAAGATCCCATGAAAAATGTTTGTTCAGCGATACTTTAGCCAATTGTCAGCCGATTTCGATATTTTTTTTTTGTTTGAAAGAGTATTTTCCTGGACTGGTCCCGTTTCAATTTGGTGAAGATCTGACGAAGAACTTCGGAGGTAGGCAACGAAACTCTTCAATAAATGATAGCAAAGGGATCGGGATTACTGAAATCGCATGTTTTTTTAGTGTTTACACCAGTTCTTAACATAACATTGCGCCGATACGCTATTAAAGGGTACGCAGGTACCTAGGTACCACTAAAAAGGGAAAAATAAAAAACTTTTGTCAAAAAACGAAAAAATAACCAAAAATACCGACTTCAGAAATTAAGTTTTTTCTTTCTTCCGAAGTTATTTTGTACCTTGTAGTGTTTTGTTTTTGGAAGTCGGTTGTAAGTTTTGTAAAAAAGTTTTTTGTTTGGCAGATTGCGACTGACATGCGAATGTGAACGTTGCTTAAAAAAGAAAAGAATTGGCCAAAAATTATCCTAATTTTAAAAGCCCTTACTTAGAAAAAGGGCATTTTCAAGGAATATGGGTTTGTTTTCTTCGCTCCGCCCAGAGGCGAGAGAAGTCAATTGATGATTTCCCATTCAAAAAAATGGTCCCATGTATCTCTATACCAAAATTCAAACATACAAACATACTTTGGTATTTTATAACATTAATTAGGATGATGTCTTCTCTCCTTTATTTGTAAGACTGTTCCGAATGCAGCACCAGGTGGCAGCACTGAGGAGTCAGGTCCAGGCACCTGTCAAATCTGATGAAGAGGACCTGCCGCTAATTAGTGTTGACCATTTTACAGTAATAATCTTTAATAAAAACAAATATAATAATGGAAAAGGATCCGTTTGGAATTACATTTAAAAATATTAGCATTCCTTCTCAATTAAGAAAAGCCAGCCAGCAACTTTTCCTTATACAAAACTTGAAGTACAACCCAAACATATTATTCACAAAACGTCTAATAACTTTCTCCGATTTAAAAATAAACATTTCTTTTGCCTCCAGCATCTCGTTCCCATCAGCCGTTCAAATATTTGTTCAGGGGCCACGGCGGCCATTTTAACTTAGAACCAATTACGGCCTGGACTATAGTTTGGCTACTTTAATTAGAAAAGTGATCAAAACTGTGTTTAATTTTGAAATATTGTGTGGGTCAGTGAGCAAGCCAGTTTGGTTGGCAAATGCTCAGCTGGTGACATTTAATTTTAGCTGAGAATTAAAGAGCAGTAGGTAGTAAAGTATTTAAGTGGGCACGATTTTTATTATTAAACCACTTTCACATCAGGCTTTTTTTTCTTGTACTGAGGCCAAGCTGTGACGAACTTCCCTTTTTCACAACGGAGTCTTGTTGGCAACTTCATTTTTTCACAACGGAGTCTTGTTGGCCAAAAATGAAGTTGGGAGTGTTATTCGCGTCCTGTGTAGCTCCATCTCTCTCACAACGTAATCACGACGCCATAGACAATGCCCCAGATCCTATCATGGAAAGGTAGTCTACAAACAAATCCTTCAACATGAAAAAAAACTTCATAAAACATCAATATTCCCAAAAACAAGACTGAAAGAAGCAATCAATTCGAAAATTAAACGTAAACAAAATAAGAGCAAAAGCAAGCATAACCCAAAAACAGAGGCATATGTTTATTAATTACGTTAAAAGCCCGTATCGCTACATGAACCGCGTCTGTCTGTCTGTATAACTACAGTGCTGAGCTCGTAAACAACTGGGTGTGGATTGACGCGATTTTTCTTAAGTTGGTGTCAGGAAGGCAGGGTGTCTCTTCTCTTCTTCTGTTTCGGTAAGAATTACTAAGAATTTAACTGGTGAAGTTTTAAGTAAGAAAGTTTCACCTTTCGAGCTTCAAAGCTACAATTCCACTGTTTTTTTTTTACTTTTGATAAGGGATGATGTGGTCGAAGATGGAGCACGCTTGCCTAGAAGTAACCTATTCACTCTTGACTTAAAGACTTGTGGTCCGATGATGGAACGGGCTTGGCGGAATTAAAATATGCAATAATGTGCGAGGTACTGAGCTAGTCTAGGTAAATGAAGCGATTCTAGTGGTTCTTATCAAACACATTCCTCGTACATCTCTGCTGGAAACGCACCCTGAGACTTAGCCTCTTTAATTCGAGCAGGTAGCAGGACTGTCCATGTCCAGGGTGAGCAAGCTGTCCATTTAAGGATCGTTGAGGCTAGTCATTCTCATAACGATTATAACTACAAATATTGAACTGCACTGTTGAACATGGGCCGTCTGTTTACATCGACACAGCTTCAAATTGTATAAAAGTTAACCATCGATTCGAAGACAAAAAGCCAAAGAGCCTGCCGTTTAAGGGTCCTTTGCAGTACAACTACGGTATGTTTTGAGGAGGTCAGTAGGATTATGATGATTTAGGAAGTTGCAATTGCTATTTTAACATATCAAAATACATATCTGAATGTTGATCCTCCCACGATAAAGAAAACTTGACCTTTCACGGCACAAATAGTACAGACGAAATCTTTTCACCGAAAAAGCGAATGTTACTTACTTCCACGAGCGTTACTTAAACAAATTACATAACATATTGAATATATATCTTTGAAGACTTTGATATAATATGTTGGAGCTCTTGAAATGTACAGTCAACAAAGCTATTTGGTATGCAGGCAGCTAACTTGCAACTACTTTTAAACAATGTTGTGAGTGTGCTGAGTAGACAATTGTACACCACAGACATGAAATGTCATTTTCTTTCTTTTTTTAATTATAACAAAAAAAGATTTGTATTTTTGTATGTAACGAATAAACTTAAAAACTACTGGACCGATTTGAAAATTCTTTTAACAATGGATGGCTACATTATCAGCGAGTAACATAAGCTATATTTTATTCCCGTACTCCCACGGGAACGGGAACTACGCGGGTGAAACCGCGTGACGACCGCTGGTCCTACATAAATGCGAAAGTTTGTGAGGATGGATGGATGTTTTATGTTACTCTTTCACATCTGAAAGGATCTTCATGAAATTTGGCTAAGGTAGATTATAGTCTCGAATAACACATAGGATTTTTTTTCGACATTCACGCGGGCTGAGGCGCTGGCGACAGCTAGTTCGAAAATTATGAAATAAATATTGGCAGTGCAGTGGAAAAAATAATATTTTTGCCTGACATACTAAATAGCTTTGTTGACTGTACATATATATATATATAAATGTTGGTAAGTATATATCAAGGTGAGTAGGTAGCCTTGTTTGAATCACCAGTTGTATGTCCCAATACAAGCATGAATGAATTTCGATGGAAATGTCTTGTTTTTATTTGGGTAGCGCTGTCTTGTTCAGAAATCCTTGGTCGTCTTTAAGACAGACATGTTTTCGTAGAAATGTCAGAGTTCTCTTTGCAATGGGTTTATGGAGTTCGACTATGATTCAGAATATCTGATGTTTTTTACGTTCGTTTATGTAAATAGTTGAAGATTTTTGTTAGTTCTACTAGGCTTACCGTTTGTGAAAGAGTCACCGCGTCCCTGGAACGCAAAGGGCATTAGGAGGAACACGTATGGGTTTTAGTCAGTAAGAGTCTGACACTCCCTGCTGCTCCGTCCAGAGCGGAATCGCTTGGAAGATTTTTAACGCGTAGTGGTTTATGTCACACTATATTTCCGGGATAAAGTCAAGGACAGTTTAATTTTACTCTGAGTGAAAGAATTTTCGATACTGTATCAGTAGATAACTTCCGGATTATCCCTAACATGCAAACATATTAAACAAACAAACCTATTTGCTAAACAAGTTTTTTTTTTGGAGTTTAAATCGTCTTTAACTTCTCGATAAATTACTCAAGACTGAATTAAAATCCAAGACCTAGTACTGTGTACATACATTCAGTCAAAAAAGTATCGGGAATGGATGATTTGGTTCCAAATTCAATTTTTTGTTTTTTTGTAGTTGTTAGATTGGCACAACTGTTTTCCATTTTGGCGCGGAGTTTGAGTTGCATCTGTTATTTATATTAAATACAGTGCTGGTTTTAGTAATATCATATATAGTGTGTATTGCGAATTTCATAATGGACAAAAATATCGAACAAAGAGTTTGTCTTAAATTTTGCATCGCCAAGGAATTTCGTGTTCGGAGTCACTGAAAATGTTACAGAAGGCTTACGGTGAATCGACTTTATCAAAAACTCGTGCTTATGAGTGGTTCAAAGCGTTCAAAAGCGGTCGAGATGTGATGGAAGATTTGCCTCGCTCTGGTAGGCCGTCAACGTCTGCAACTGAAGTTAACATCGCAAAAGTGAAGGAAATAGTGACTGAAAATCCCCATTCAACTCTGAGAGAGATAGCCGCCGAACTTTCTGTATCTCACGAGTCGATCCGTACCATTTTAACTAATCATTTGGGTATGAAACATGTTGCTGCTCGGCTAGTCCCAAAAGATCTGAATTTTCTCCAAAAACTCAATCGCATGAAAGTCGCTGAGGACATGCTAGAACGAGTCAGTTCGGACCCAACATTCATGAAACGCATTGTTACTGGTGACGAGACGTGGGTTTACGAGTTTGACATGCAAACTAGTCAACAAGCTTCGGAGTGGCGCCTTCCAACTGAACCGAAACCGAAAAAACCACGCCAAAGTCGATCAAAAGTCAAAGTCATGTTGACTGTTTTCTTTGACTATCGCGGTGTTGTGCACTCTGAATTCTTACCGGAAGGTCTAACGGTAAATAAAGAATATTATTTGAGCGTTATGCGGCGTTTAAGAGAGCAAATTCGACGAAAAAGGCCAGATTTGTGGAAAGAAAATTCATGGATTTTGCACCACGACAATGCGCCTTCGCACAAGGCTATCATTGTGAACGAATTTTTAACCAAACACTCTACAAATACCATCCAGCAACCACCATATTCACCAGATATGGCTCCTGCTGACTTTTTTGTTTTTCCTAAACTCAAATTACCACTTCGTGGCACCCGTTTTCAATCGATAGAAGACATAAAGGAGAATTCGCGGCGAGAACTGAACTCAATTCCGGAAGCAGCGTTTAAAAAATGTTTTGATGAATGGATTAGTCGTTGGCGCAAGTGTATCGTTTCTAAAGGAGCATACTTTGAAGGTGATAAAATAAATTTGGATGAATAACAGACATTTTGTGTATTATTGATCTATTTCCGGTACTTTCTTGACAGAGTAGTAAAAATACCATTCATCAAATTGATTCACCTAACCATTTAACCGAAAAGCACATTGATAATAGGTCTTTACCTATGAAATTGCCGTTTTGTATGAAAAAATTTAAACGAATTTTTTTCATGTATTTTTTATTTGTATTAATCGAAGTAATCACCCATGCAATCATTGCATCTTTGCCAACGCAGTGGCAGTTTATTGATGCCCTTCTCAAAGAAATCAGCTGGACGGGAGGCAACAAATTCTTCAAAGGCATTTTGTACTGTCTCTCGGGTATTGAATTTTTTTCCCGCCAAGAAGTTATCCAAATTCTGGAAAAAGTAGTAGTCTGTAGGCGCAAGGTCTGGTGAGTAGGGCGGATGACGGAGAGCTTCCAACCCCAGTTCTTGCAACTTGGAGACCGTCTGCTGTGCAGTATGAGGTCGCGCGTTGTCGTGCAGTAGCAGCGGAGACGAGCGATTGACCAATGCTGGTTGGAGATGTGCCAGCTTCTCCATCATTGTGTTCAGTTCTTCACAGTACACATCTGCAGTAATGCTCACCCCGTTTGGTAAGAAGCTGTGATGAATCACACCGGCGCTAGACCACCAAACAGTGACCATCACTTTTCTAGGGGTAAGTTTTCGTTTAGGGCATTGTTTAGGTGCTGAACCAGGATCCAACCAACTTGCTGAGCGCTTGCGGTTATCAAACAGGATCCATTTTTCATCGCAGGTAACAATGCGGTTCAAAATTCCTTCATTTGTGTGTCTGTTGAGCAGTGCAAGGCACGTCTCGACGCGTACTTCGCGCTGGCGATCATTGAGTTCGTGGGGCACCCATTTGTCAAGCTTTTTTACCTTGCCAATTTGACGCAAATGGACCAATATTGTTTTGACGCTAACGTCGAAAGCTGCTGCTAATTCAGCCGTAGATTGTGTATCATCAGCTTCCACAATCGCCTTTAATTCGTCATTGTCGACCAAAGTCTTCGGACGACCGCGAGGTTCATTTTTCAGGTCGTTATTTCCAGAACGGAAGCGAGCAAACCAATAACAGGTGGTGCGTTGGTTTGTAGTGTTACGAGTAGCTCAGTAAACGTCGTTGATGTTGCGTGCCGCTTGTGCCGCGTTGCTGCCACGACAGTATTCATATTCCATAATTACTCGAATTTTTAACGTATCCATGATGACGAAAAAAATTTAAATGCGATGAAAATGTAACACTAATCAATAAACAAATGACTACTTTTGGAAAAAAAAACCATGTTTTTAAAATAAAATTAATTTGAAATTAGAATTCTTAGCCAAACAAAAATTATTTTGATTTGAAATGGCCAGTACTGCAGAACGGCAATTTCATAGGTAAAGACCTAATATTATACAACTCTGGGCTTAGGTAAGTCACTATTTACCTACTATTATTTACGTCCATTTAGGTAACAATCTGCATGTAAACTGAGGTATAAATTATCTTCAAAAACAAGTGAACGTCTACGTACAAACTTGTACTAGACTTGCATAACTTTGAAAATAAATATTGTGCCTAGTTATCTTCATAAGTAAAACAGAATACGTTAAGACTGCTAACCAAGTTTGTTGAACATATATAACTAGTTTATTGTATCACACTTTCGGTAACTTTAAATAACGGTTAGTGCGATTAAACGTTACTTGAGATCGCGGAGATATAACCTCGCGACGAAAAGTTGCATGATAATAATTATGTTTAGTTGTACTGTTTAGTTCTTTATCGTAAATCTTAAGAACATAAAATAGACTGTTAGCGAATAGAGATCATATTCACAGCATTTAAAAATTCAATGATAATTAGGTTTCATTTAACTGACTAACTTTAAATCTATATTTATTTATACTAATTTACAGTAACATATAAAGCTGAAGAATTTGTTTACTTGAACGCACTAATCTCAGGAACTACTGGTCCGATTTGAAATTCTTTCAGTGTTAGATAGCCCGTTTATCGAGGAAGGCTATAGGCTATATATCATCACTCTCAGATCAAAAGGAGCGGAGCAGTAATGAAAATTGTGACGCAGACGAAGCGGGTCAACTAGTAAAAAATATTTCTTTGAAATTTTACCAAAGGCTGACTTCAATCCCTGTCTAGTCGCCAGCACGAGTCGTGAGCACAGATGAATGCAGCTGGGTGATCTCGCCAGTGTACGGTGGGCGAACGAAACTTGCAAGCCGAATAGTCGACGAGGATTGACTGACGAACCAATAACGTGAAGCTAACCTTCCACGGGCATTTCATTACTTTTCTATTTCTGCACTGTTGGGGAAAACAACATAAGAAATGTTTCAACTTATTTCCTTTAACAAAAACGTCCAAAGACCATCCTTATAGCTGCAAAGGCTGCAAATGAATTCTCCAAGCCGTCATCTCCTTTACATTCCGTTCCGTATAACTGTCCCGCATCGAACAATGTCTGGTCAATAGTAAAAAAAACTGTGCAACAATGGGGAGGGTCGTCCGGCCTATTTTCACACGTACCCATCTACTGATCCCAAGTGACCTGATGCCGCCATGGTAGGTAGTTGTCTGTCGAGGATGGCGCTTGGCATTCTTTTGTTTATAACCGACTTCCAAAAAATGAGGAGGTTCTCAATTCAATTTTTTTTTATATATATATATGTACATCGATTATTCCCAGGTTTCTTATCCGATTTCTGTGATTCTTTTTTAATTATATACTTGCTATTTGGCCCGTTAAAAAATATTTCAGTTTGGTTCAGTAGTTTTTATTTTATGAGCTTTTTTGCTTAAGTATTTCAGTTTCTGCGTAGACGGTGACGTCGTCTAAGTATCACCACTAAAAAGTGAAAAATATTTTTTTTTTTTTAAATATATACAACTGGCTTCCAAACAAAACAACTTCAATTTCGGAAGCCGGGTACTAAATAACAAAGAAACAAAACAAAAAACACCGACTTCACAAATTGAAGTTATTTTCCTTTGTGGTGTTTTGTTTGGAAGTCGTTTGTATTTTTTATTGGTTCTAGTTGGTGGTATTGTAACCTATTACAATACCAACTTACCTAAAGACACCTTAGTGTCTTTGGGTAAGTTTTAATACGTTTGACTTATTATTTGGTATGTAAATCCCAAATATTTATAGCAGGTTACAACACAATATACATAACTGGTAAATATAAATATAGAAGTAACGCAATAATCGCTTGTCCAATACCGAGAAAACTGTATGAGTTAGTCTTAAGGTAGATTGTAACAATCTATACTAAAATAGCTGATGAAGAGCTTGTTTTTTTTTTTGCTTGAACGCGCTAATCTCACGAACTACTGGTCCGATTTGAAACATAATTTCAGTGTTAGATAGCCCATCTATCGAGGAAGGCTATAGGTTATACATCATCACGCTAAGATCAATAGGAGCGGCGCAGACGAAGTTGCGCGGGTCAACTAGTTTTGTGATAATTCTGTACTGGGCGATGTCTGGCTTAGTGACAAAGCACTGTAATCAATAAAAAAAAAATAAGAGAAACTATTAAGGACCCTGTCAAGCACAGTAAGTAAGGCAAGCATGCAGAATGGTCGATTGCATTATCTCTTGTCATCAAATGAGGCAGTGGTTTAACGCGAAATAAGAAATTAAAAAAAGTAGGTATATGTAAAATAACGCACGTTTGGAAAATTGCATTAAATGAAGTTTGATATCCTATAAGTTTTTTTCTTACTATTTAATTATTTATTACCTTAAAAATTTAAAGGTAAAAACTTGCCGAGTTGCCGCAATATATTAGATAGCTATGCGTTAAAAGTCATATTTTTATACCAAAGTTAACATGAAAAGGAAAGTGTTCATTCATAATAATAAACTTTACAGAAATTAAAGCAATAATTAATTATTTGTATAATAATTATTATATCTAAAAAAGAAAAGAAAAAGTGTATGCTAGGCATAATTTATGTTAAAACGGTATTAAACAGCAAGTCCGTTTACGAACGGTTGGCATTGTTAACTGTTAACTGTGGTTAATATATTCAAATGAATAACATAGTTACTGCTATTGTTTAGATATATAAACCCACATACCTGCTTTATATTGTCGTATAAAATAATGTTGGTGCAATTGACAACGTAATGTAAATTTCAGGGTAATAGAGACATAGGCATCGTAATAAAATATTGATAGAATTATTAATATTTTATTTTTCAAGGCAAATGTCTTTATTGCCAGTGATGAATAAAATTACAGAACAGTTCAAATAAAGATAACTTTTACACTTTAATTATCTGAACTAATATTATAAAGAGGTAGTTTTGTGAGTTTGTAAGGGGTAATTTCTGGACCTACTGAACCGATTTTTTAAATTTCTTATCAATAGAAAGCTACGTTCTTCTTGAGTGTCATAGCTTATATTATCCCGAAAATACCGCCCAACGAAGTGTTCACGGGTATTTAGGCCCCAGTTAAACCACATAGGTACTAAGGTAGTAAAACCAGAGTAGTAGTTAGTCGCTAACCCAAAGCATAATGGCGCTGGGTTAGCAACTCGCAGTCTTTGTCGAAATGAAATTATTGTTTTTTAATCTCGTATTTAGCGACTTACACTGCTCTGAGTTAAAAGATAATTACTCTGGTTGGTGCAAATGCGCCTTAAACTGTCAATGAGTTGGTCTATCGGAAAGATGACGTGCAACCCTGAGACTAACTATAGTAGGCGCCAGATAAATGTGCAATAACGGTCATTGACCCACATTGACTGTCATAATATCAAAAACAGAAATAAAGCTGTCCTGAATGGAATTCTATCGTGATCCTTTACGTTCTATTTATTTATTCATCTTTACTGCTCTGTAGTAGGTAATGAAAAACTCTTCATAATTTTTTGTTCGGCTATCTACTAAGCGATATTAGGGAAAGGTCAATACACTTTATTGCAAGTTACCTACACTCCTCACCTACACTACTATCTCTGCAACCTGCACGTCCCAAAGTATATTTTAACATTATTTCTATCACAACATCTAACCCACCATCTAACCATAGAGCGTAAAAAAATTCAACTGGCATTTTATAGAGAAAAAAAAACTCCCTTGGCGACAGCCAGTTACCAAGCGGCATCACGCCGCCCGCCGCCGGTCCCGGCTGCAAGTCCGACTGTGTCTCTTTTTTATTTCCATTGACGGAGCCCCCTTTTTGTCTAGCTCGCAGCACGGTCTGACAAATTTTATTATTGCTTTGTTACTTGCCTTGAGTCCTGGACATGTTGTAATAACTTTGGTGAAGTATGGATGTTGGTGACAGATGTGGTGATTGCTCGTCTTGCAACTCGTTCTGGATGTTTTTGGTGGTTGTTATGATGTATCGCCTAGAATGATTACCTACTATATTCCTCTAAGTTTACATGGACCAGGATTATTGCTTTCGCCAAATTTTTCGGTGATAGCAGTCGCAAAAACGCTAAACACAAACGGCTGGACTTGACTACTTTTTCAATTGAAGTCTCAGAAACTAATGTCTTTAAAAGACCTGATAATATCAAGCTTTGATTCAACCATTTTACGAAGCAATAACATAGGTACGAAGGTCTCCAATAACATTTAGCCCAATAGTCTCCCATCAACACTCAAATCGAACGAAGAATCGATCCGTGCCCCGACTTAATAGTTGAAGTGGAATTCGCGAGCTGTGTCCCGACTGTTAAAAAGACAATCGATACATTGCGTGTCTTGCTGAATAAAAGATAAGTGGAATTTTATGTTAGTTCTAGGAATGAGCAATGTATGACGTTCAGTTCTGGACATAGTGACATTACATCAGTGAAAACGATGATCAAAAAGTTCCTTAATAGGATTGACTGACATACACTACCGAAATAACGTGGCCAATGACAGAGCGGAAGAAGGATATAATATCATGTCATCAAACACAAACATTTTGAATTCTTTGAGTATTATTTTCGTTAATAGAATGTCATTTTGTCAAAGCCCTAAGGTCATTCATGTCATCGATCTCATTTTACTTGAACTTAGTGATAATGGCAGTACCACTTAGTAGATCAGATAGACGCAAGTTAGATACAATCCATTAAGCCCATTGGCAGAATGCAAAGCAACTTGTACAAATTAGTTATTGAGTAGAAATGACATGAGTGGACTCACTTGACCTGAGTGCTTGTTCGGTGCGCTGTCATAGCCAATTCGATATTATTTCCCATAGACACTAGCCAGGCAGAATAATCAAGTTTTCTTGGTTTGAAGAAGATTTTTAAACAGTTTTTGACAATTTATTCAAAGATACTCTTTACTGAGATAAGCGCAAAGCCATTATTACAAAATCACCATTTTCAATACTGTTTTACTCGATTCGAGCAAGTTCAAACGCGTGCCTATCAATAGTAAAAAAAAAAAAGATTCTAGCGGTCTACCAAGCACTAGATATTCCGAACCGTGACACGTGTTACGGATTAGTCAACTATCTATTCTATCGCGTTGAAAATTGGACAAACTAACAAGTGACTTATTATAAATTCATGAATTTCAGGATTCAGTGAGCCCTTTTTATCATATCGAACTTAAAATGTTATGTAAATTCACTAGTAACGTTTTAAGGCGCGTAACATGTTGACACACCTGCAGAAGATAAGCAATATTTGCATTGATAAAACATGAGTTTGATGTCTGTTTATCCAGTTTTGGTAACACGAATTCCAGAATTTGGTTACGTAAAAAATCTGACGACATCTGTGCTAGTATTTAGTGTAGTGGACTGTTCAATTTTGGCATATATACGAGGTACTTTCCTGCTAGTATTAATTATTATCAATGAGAAAGTTTAAGAGGTAGGATGGATTAGATGGATACTCTTTCACGTAAAAACTACTGGACGGATTGGAAGAAATTAGGCACACGTGTACTCTGGATTATTACCTAATACTTTGATCCTGGGAGTAAGTTCCTTTGCATTGGGAATATTGCCCTTCACGCGGACGGAACCGCTGGCAGAAGCTAGGCTAGTACTGTAGGAAAAGAGTAACCAGTCAGCAGTTTGTAAGCATGGCATGGACCAATGGTGTTTGAGCACCCAGCCTGATTCTTCTTCTGGCACAGACATGCTGCTTGATATAGCAATGGGCTCCCCGCTCATCTATACTAATATATAAAGCTGAAGAGTTTATTTGTTTGCTTGAACGCGCTAATCTCAAGAACTACTGGTCCGATTTGAAAAATTATTTCAGTGTTAGATAGCCCATTTATCGAGGAAGGCTATAGGCTATATATCACCACGCTAAGACTAATAGGAGTGGAGCAGTAATGAAAATTGTGACGCAGACGAAGTTGCGCGGGTCAACTAGTTATAATATAAAGCTGAAGAGTTTGATTGGTTGAACGCGCTAATCTCAGGAACTACCTACTGGTTTAAATTGAAAAAATATTTTAGTGATGGATAGCCCATTTACCGAGGAAGGCTATAAGGCTATACGACATCATGCTACGACCAATAGGAGCGGAGCATTAATGAAAAATGTGACGGAGACGAAATTGCGCGGGACAGCTAGTTGTAAAATAAAAATCAATGAATACGACACAAACAATCCATTTGTAGGTTACATCAGCTTTACTAGACTCTGATTTAGTCTCAATATACAAGGATACCTATAAAACGTACTGATACGGTTTTGGTTGCGATTAGGCTCCTCACAGGCCGTTAGTTTTGTTATGTTGGCTTTGCTTTCCAGTCCATCGCCATTTTATGTCTCTTACTTCGGTAGTGCCAACTGCCAACTGTGCGGATTTTTTCTTACTGCGGTGGATTTAAGGTTGACTGTGTTTTAATTTTATTTAAGATGGGTTTGCTCTTGACTTTAGTCTAGGTCAGAGGTGACACGGACAAAGTCGATGATAAATTATTTAAACCAAAATGGGCGAAGGGCTAAAAGGTCTTTAATACGAACTAAAGCCTAGGCTATCTGTCACCACAAAATATGTTCTAACCGCTCAACATTTCACAAACATAGTTATTTTAAATGCAAAGCGTGGTTTCAATTTATGCTGTGGCATTTGGTATCTGTGAATTGCGGTTTGGTACAAGTAGGTTCAGTAATTATTCTTAAGAATTTCTAGGATAATTACTTAGGCATTTCTAAGATTATCTAGGAGATAAAGATGTGAATGAGACCTGTTTAAGAGCCCGCCGAGATTCTACTTCTAGAATATTCTTAGACTTCTATTAGCCACCAGTAGTATAAAAATAACATGGTAACTTCTAGAGGGTGTATTTAGCGGCTATACGGTAAATTATAATAAAAAAAATCAAATTCAAGTTGGTAATGTAACCAAACTAGGCTGATCGGCACTTTCTGAACGTCAAAATTTACGTAAGTCAGTTAGGCAGTCCCCCAAAACACCCCCGTGTCCACTGCCTTGTGTTATAGCTGAAGAACTGAAGCAACATACTCCCCAGCATCCTCGGGAATACAAGAGTAAAGTAAGTACATATTTAGTCATCTGTGCCTTAGGTACCCCAATTACGTAAGATGAGGTTAGGTTTTTCAATTCCGATCTAGGCTTTAACAGGATTTAGTCCAGGCAAAACTGATATGGTCAACCTTAGACTTCCAGAAACAAGCGTATAGATTAATCAAAACCTTATCCTACTTACACATTGTTAAAGTTCTTGCACCAGGCAGAAATGACAGACCAGGCCTTAATGTCTTTTGTTTCTGTGTAAAGCTGGTCTTATAATTGTCTCCGTCACATTCCCTTTGGCCGTCGTAGTGTGAAGTTATATAGGCTATTATTATCCTTCCACGATAAATGAGCTACCAAAAACTAAAATATTTTTTCAATTCGAACCAGCAAGGCTATTCTGTAAGTAACCATTTCGATATCGAGCTTCACCTGAGTGAGATAGCTCACAAAGTGAACTTTATTGCACACAGCATAGAGGTCTTATGTTTATACTCACCTCGGATTCCGCTGTCGAGACACGTAAATGTTGTTACAGAATAGGGGTGCAGTACTTCCCGAGATTAGCGCGTTCAACAAAACAAACTCTTCAGCTTCACCTCTAGAATTATGTATTATATGTAGAAGTATAGATTCTGAATTCTTCTGATTTTGAGCGACCCTCCCCTTTCATTACATTAAAGGGATATTATATTTTGTATGGAACACATATTTGACAAGGTCAAAGTGAAACTCATATTATTAAAGCTTGATATTATAATGACCAATCTGAGGAGCTAATGACTAGATAATAACAGCCGCACGGGTCGATCTTCAAAGTTAAGCAGCGCTTGCTAAGGTTGGTCTGTGGATGGGTGACCATCTTAACATACCGAGTTTCCTCCGAGCCTCGGAAAGCACGTTAAGCCGTTGGTCCCGGCTGTCATTTGTAGATCTTTGGCAGTCGTTACGGATAGTCAGAAGCCAGTTAATCTGACTCCAGTCTTGCCATGAAGTACAGCGTTACCCAGTTAATTGGGTTGTGGAGGTCTGGTAGGCAGCCGCTCCGCGTTGAATACTGGTATTCAGCTAAATCCGGTTTGACTGGAAGCCGACCCCAATATAGTTGGGAAAAGGCTAGGCAGATGATGATTATAATGCCCAATCTGTTATATTAGAGTCGGCAATCACCAGTACGTTAGATATAACCACTTAAAAGAACATCTGGTTGAACTTGTTTTATTAATAGACAATTCATATTGATAATGTGTGAGTTTCTCGTTGGTAAATAAAATGGTGTGTACTCAGCGCAATTTTACCGTGCCGTTGGTATGTACCTATATTATTATTCTGTTTTTAGGACTAGGGCTGTCGGTCCGCCCGTTCGTCTGCCTGTATTATTAAGTAGACAGTTGAAATTTTCAGTGTGTATTTCTATTGCCGATATAACAACAAATAATAAAAGTTAATTAAATTGAAGAATAAAGGGGCTGCCGCATAAAAAAATATTTTTTTTTTTCGTTTGTAGTACGATTTTTTTTTTTTTGTCGATGGCCACTCGCAGTTTCAACCCTAGAGGGTTGTCAACTACTGAACCGGACTTGCTTTGAAACTCACTATGTGAGATGCCGACTTGCACTTGGCTGATTTTTTTTTAATTTTGATTTACTGAGTAGGTACAATATTCTATTAAATTCTAGAGTGGTGAAATTGCGTGGTTTTTTTTTACTATGATTTATAATGCTTCATAGAGTAGTTTTCGTGTCCGAAGTTGACCACTTTCCAGTATGAGAATGTGGAATGTTGACTTGGTATTCTACATATCTACCAATCTGTATTTTTAATGTAATGAGATGAGAAGCACTAAAGTTAGCATAGCTTAAACATCAAAGGAAAGTGCATACCTACTCAAATACCGCGAGCATCTCGTGTAGGTATCGGATTATTTCAAGCTATTGATGCAAGAATTAATTAATTATTAGGTAGGTATATTTAGGTGGGTAATTATTTTAGATTGAAGATTACGAGTATAGGTTGGTAAATCGGTAGACAGGGACCTACCTACCTGCTTATAAGTGAGCCTTGTAATGTAAAGTACCTAATCAAATAAAATGGCAGATTTGGAGTATGACAATGTATTTATTCAAACTATGTACCTACCTAGGGAGTTAGGGACAGCCAACAAAGTCGTTTGTTATGCGGGCAGCTAACTAGCACCTACTTTTAAATAATGTTGTGAGTGTGATGAGCAGGAAATAGGTGTATACCACACTCGTAAGTATGTCGTAAGCTTAAAAAAATATAGTGCGGTAGAAATAAATATTGGCAGTGCAGTGAAAAATATAAAATAAGTAGCTTTGTTGATTATACATAAGCGGACAAGCATTCTCTACCAGTCAACCTTTGGGTTAAAGAGACTGCACTGTGGTAGGCGTACAAAAAAATAATAGAAATAGCAGGTAATTAAAAAAATATGCTTGTTAATTATTACACGAGATCTTGCGGTATCTAGTTAGGTAGGTCGGCCTATGTAGTTACTTCTAGATATAATTATGTTCTAAACGAATCTACCCATAAAAGACTGCCTACACACCTTGCAATGACATTTGATTTTAATTTTAAACTTACGTAGGCAGTATAATCGAAGGCTCAGCGATTTATCGGGATTCGATTGGAAAGGTCTGAAGAGCTCTTTAGAGGGACACCTAGGTCAATAATGAAACCTGTCTAGACAGAATTAGTTCGACATCTATAAGTATCAATGTAATCTTGATCAAAAAAACCTCGTAGGTATCTAAAATACATAGGTATACCCATCTAGTATCTACTATGACACTTATTTAATATTTTCCATGGAGTTTCTTAACGTTTTTCTCGATAAGATCTTCTTTTTGGAACGTGCACCAGTCGCCCTGGAGATTGGTGAATATGTTTTGTTGAACAATGTTCTTGCTGCTCCTGTCGCTAGCGTGGCAGAACTTAGCTTCATTTATTTGACTGACAGACTGATATCAAGTGCCTGTAAATGGTCTATTTGAAATAGTTACCTAAAGAATTTTGATTTGATTTTGAGTTACTTTTTACGTTTTTGCTACTCCCATGGTTACGGAATTAGGTAGTCTAGTTCGAAAGAGGCACCGTGCCCTGGAACGAAAAGGGTATTAGGAGGAACACGGATGGGTTTTAGTCAGTAAGAGTCTGACACTCCCTTCTGCTCCGCCCAGAGCGGGAGAAGTCATTTGATGATTTCCCACCTTAGAATTTTCCCAAGCTTAAAAAAAACCTACTTAGGTTATTCTGTTGAAGTATAGCTAGACCGTTATGTCGCTCAACCTCATTTTACGAAGTCGGTACCTATAGATATACAAAATATCCTTAACAAATTCCTCAACAATAATCTCACATGTCTAGATATATTATAGATAGGTAGGCCTACCTATACGACGACGGTAGGTATTAAAAGAGGTACGTACTAAACCTTGGGTAGGTCTTCAATGTGAGGTCATGTGAGAATGAACAAGAAGGTAATGATTAAAGTTAAGCATAAAATCGTTAATAAATAGATTCCAAGTAGAATACCCACTCGGTTATTAAACCTATAATGAGGTAGGTAGAGATACTGATACCAAGGTACGTAGGTGACTTGACTGGGCAGGTATTACTGGGTAGGTAGATAGACACCTACGGCACCCATTCTATGAGTCAGATTTGTAGTAAAGGCCCTTCTTTACCAGTGAAGCAAATGAGTTCGTTAGGAAGAAGTTACTAATAAATAACACAACGTAATGGGTTCACGGCAATCTATGCGCCCGTGCCTGCAGCCGCTAGTATGTAGGTGTGCGGTGTCTCAGCTTTCTCCCAAAACGTGGGCGACGCCGCGCTCCCATTCATGACCCGTCTGTGTTTACACCACGACGCACACTATCCAGCGATGTTCACCGATACGGAAACAAAATAACGCGACACCAATCGATGGGAACGAACGAGATAACGATTGTTTACCTGCGATTACCGCACATTCAAGGTAACCAACCTAAAGAACTCAGCCGCACGTTAACGTTTACACGTTAATTCACCTACAGACTCACAAGTTAACTCTCTCATTGAAAACTCTGTTGACTAGTGTTGACATTGAAAACAGTTACGCAAGTCGATGCAACTTTAGTTCCAATTAAACTCTGCGTTACGTTTACAAGACCAAACTCTAGTTCACTGTGTTCACACAACAAAAAGCCGGGCGAGTGCCGCATTTAAGACGGTCCCCCTTACCTCTGTCGCTCGAACGTATCCTGCGAGGACTACACAAGACAGCCATAGGTATATCCTCAAATGCATCACAACAATGTGAACTGGAACGGTCGCTCCAGCAGTATTTCACTATCACACAATATTAAACACAGCACAAAACAATTTGCTGTTATGTTATTCCACTAACACCATACACACGGGACGAAACGGCGCGCGAAACGACATGCGGCGTCGGTTTGCGATTGTAGTAAACTGAGTAGCGCTTGGCACTCGGTTCAGTGCGTTGAGGGCGCGCGCCCCGCACGCGGCTACTTCGCAGCTAACTTCGGTCGTGTGAGCCGAGTTCGGTCGTCGCCCGATGGTCGATGGAGCTATATTTCGCGTCACGCACTCCTATTTATTACGTCGAAGAATAATGGCCCAGTCGTCGCGTTCACAAAAACAGGCCCTTAATTCTCCTTCCGTTCGATCAATGCAACGGGCCCTACAGCTTTGTCGTTTCTCTGACGCATTCCCACAATGAAACTTGTTCTAATTTTGGTCATGGGCAAGACAGAAATATTATTTGTTAGGGCGACGACCGTCTGTGTAACATTGAAGATACGTCAAAACAAACAAGTCGTGCGATAGCTATCTATATACGTCCAACAATACAATTTATTCCCTGCCAAGACAGAGATAACGTCCTTCGTAAAGAGAATTAAGTCCCTACTTTATATGTCCAGTACCGGCAAAATGAGTCATTGGCTGGAAGATTTTTATACAGAGAGTATTCAGCTGAAAGCGAAAGTGCTGTAAAGTTTCAGTGGCACGCTGTCTGCAGTCTGCAACTCGTTGAACTTAGAAAGAAACATCTACATCTAGCTGAAGCAGGCTGAGGTTAACGTAGTACTGGGAACATTCTGATTTAGCGCCATCTGTTGAGGCACAAACAATTTTTATTAGAAAGTTTAACAAATTAACCAGAAACAATACCCATTTATATTACCTAAGGTAAAATAATGAAACTAAAAATAAATATAAGATACATTGGATGTATGAAAGCTAAAAAAATGTTGAAACGGAGTGGTTTGACCCTGCACCAAAGGTTTACTTGAAACATTTTATTTTTATTTTTTACTATTTATAGGCACGCGTTTGACCACTCTCTCACCTGATGGTAAACGATGATTGTAGTCGAAGATGGAGCACACTTGCCTAGAAGTAACCTATTCATATGCACTCTTGACATGTTCGTCGTAGTACAAATACGTTTCCATAGATGGCTCTCCAATCTGATTTCCGGTTTTTTAGGGTTCCGTACCCAAAGGGTAACCAACGGAACTCTATTACTAAGCTTTCACTTTCCGTCCGTCCGTCTGTCTAACAGAGGGCTGTATCTGAAGAGCCGTAACAGGTAGACAGTTCAAATTTTCACAGATTGTGTATTTCTATTGCCGCTATAACAACCAATAATAAAAATTAAGGCCTTCGTGTGCGAGTCCGACTCGCACTTGGCCGGTTTTTAATTTAGGGTAAGAACCGATAAAAAAACGTTTAGCTGTGCACATGAATTCAGAATACTTTTTTTACCATGCTCGCTGACACACGCTTGTTTAAATTGTAAATTGTGACTCGGTTCTGTTACGGGATATTTCACTTTCACAAAATCTGATTCCAACTTTCACAATTCTTTGGGAATTTTCACTAAATCTTTCAAAGAGTTTTAAAAAAGTGGCCACCACACTTATGATTCTTATTAACATTTTTCTACACTTTTCGATTCATTAGCCGTTGTGTTACAATAATGTGCGGTTTAGCCGGCTAAACCGAGAGATAGTGAGATAGTGGTCAAACGCGTGCCTATCTATAGTAAAAAATATTATTAAATTGAGTTATAATTAGCCTTTCCTCGAAGCCAAGTTTAGCTGGCTACACCCATCTTTATTAGCCGTAAAATACTGAATACTACAAACGTGAATAGAAAGAATACTTTGCAGGGGATTTTTACGTTATGTAAAACATGTTTGCAGCATTTACGGTATCCAATTTTATTGAATTGATGTAGATAAAAAAAAATCGGCCAAGAACGAGTCGGACTCGCGCAGCGAGGGTTCCGTACTACAAAAAATGTTTTTTTTTTTTAATTTTCCTCTTCGAGGCCTCTATTCGTCAGAGAATTTTAACACAGCGGTGAATAAATATGCAGTTTTAGATCAGCGCCATCTCTTGACCGCTAGTGCAGCTAATGTAATTTTTGTTGATAATTTCTTAAAAAAAAAAGAATTTTTATTAATTTATTTAGGAATGGGCTGCCTCTTGACCACAATCAGGCCTGATGGGAAGCGATAGATGAGGTCTATGATGGAGTGAGCGAGCCCAGAAGATGCCTGTTCACTCTTGATTTGAAGGTTACATGTAGACGGGAACACAGACACTGGCAGAGAGTTCCATACTTTAGCTGTGCGCATAATAAATGTGGAAGAGAAGCGCTGGGGACGAAATGTGCAAATAGCGCTTTTTCATGATACCCCACATGCCGTAGTAGCCCCACTTTAAATATTTAAGAACCCCTTTCAGTCGCTGTTGCAAAAAATATACGCTTTTTTATTTCTTAATTGCAAAATAGTTGAACAAACGTCATCTAAAACTATTTCAAGTTAATAGCATTAGTGTTCTTGAGATATCAAGTTGAATGCAGACAGATTTAGTCACACCATAAGGGTTCCTTTTTTTCCAATTTTGGTATACGGAACCTCAAAAATAGCCGTCACGGGTGGCCCGGCAGATGAGAAACATTTAATATTAAAATTCATAACTAATAAAAATCTTATATAAATTAGCGGCGGCCCGCCAATAGACATTTCATATAAAAAATGGTGCTTTCTTAGAAAAGCAATATTATAGTGAACTGAAAAACCTTACTAAAGTTTTGTTTCCATTCACTCCTCCATTCCATTTGACGGTACCGTAAAACGGGGTCAATAAAAACGCAGGGGTGAATAGACACAAAACCAAAAATGTTTTTCTACAGAAAATAGCCAAACATTTTGGAAGAAAAAAGTTCTGAAATGTATTTTTTTTTTAAACTGTAGTATTTTTTTTTTTGAAATAGCAACACTGAATTGAAGTAAGGTTTGGCCAACATAATAAAAAAAGATCTTGAAGTTAGCTCCTTGAACGTAGGTTGAACGAGGTCCTATTTATTTTACTGTTTTCAATGTGAAAGAAAGTGTTTTGTGCTATCACAACTTGATAATATATTCGTTGGTTTCTTGTGACCTAGATTAATAAAAGGTAAGTGCAATTGTGATGGTAAATTTGGAAATATTTGTAAAATTGTAAACCAAGTCATTTTTATTTTTGATTGGGGTTAATAGACACGGGGAAGGGGCGAATAGATACGTAGTATGGGGTGAATAGATACGTATTATGGGTTCAATAGACATGTGAAAGGGTTCAATAGAAACGAGTAAGGGGTGATTAGAAAGATGTGTGTTAGGGCTGCTACCTATTGAAATAATTTTGTTTTTGTTAGAAAATTTTAGAATTGTTTGGAGTTTTATGATTTGAAGACGATATTGATGATCTAAAAGCATTGTTTAAAGATTTAGGTCTAGGTCCCTGTCATATTATTATGTACCTAGGTCAATGTTCGAGATAGTAGGTATTATTAAATTTCAAACTTCAAAATCATGATTATATTCCAATTTTACGTACCTACAGTGTTACTAATTAGGTGGGTCGGTGGGTGGTTAGGTGGGTGGGTGGGATATTAAATATATTCATCGCCTACATATTTTTTTTTTTGTTATAAACGATGCAACTGATTGATCTCGTATCTGATAAGAATAAATGATTAAAAAAATCTCATTTTTTACTTAAATGTTTCATTTGGTTAGGTACCTAACGTTTAATACTTAAATACCTTCTTTACATAGGTACTTACGTTACCAACTTAGATAGGTGTCTTTGGAAACTTAAGCTTTGGAATTTGCCAACCCTAGCATTTTTTTCTATTCACCTCATATTTCGTGTCTATTGAACCCATGTGCGGGTGCAATAGAAACGACATATATTTTTGCATTTTGTGCTGTAATTAAAGCATAAATATCAATTTATATGACTGAAAACTGTTAAAAAAGCTAAGAGACATAGTGTAAGCATAATATAATGTTTTCTTGACTATTCAAAACATATAAAAATTAATTCAAAGTTCAAAACTGTGTCTATTCACCCCGTTTTACGGTACCTATTGAATACAAATAAAACACAATGTTACAATGCCACCAACAATATAATTGCAGTTCAACATTCTATAATAACTAAACAAAATAAAAGCAAAAAGTTGACATTCTTAAAACATAATTAAGTTACAACTCTCTTCAAACTGTTTCCTGATTGCAGGTCATCATTTTTTTAAGCTTTGTGATCGACTTCAGCCATCTTTTCTTTGTGACGGCGGATGGCGTCCTCATGACGCTTGATCTGGTCCTGGTGGAAGGAGATCTCCTGGTCCAAGTGACTCTTCAGGTTCGAGAGCTGTTCCTTTTGCTGAAAATGAGAAAATAAATTGTTAGTGTCACATTCTGAGAAGTTTACAATAGGTCAGATTACGAGAACCCAGAATTGAAATAAAATTAAAGTAGGCACACCTATACTAATATAAAAAGCTAAAGTGTTTGTTTGCTTGAACGCACTAATCTCAGGAACTACTGGTCTGATTTGAAAAATTCTTTCAGTGTTAGATATCTATATATCATCACACTAAGACCAATAGGAGCGGAGCAGACGAAGTTGCGCGGGTCTTTTTTTTTTTTTTTTACTAATGATAGGCACGCGTTTGACCGCTATCTCACCTGATGGTAAGCGAGGATGTGGTCGAAGATGGAGCACGCTTGCCTAGAAATAACCTATTCACTCTTGATTTAAAGACTCCCAGGTTGTAGCTATCAGGAAACACAGACTCCGGCAGGGAATTCCACTCCTTAGCTGTACGCACTATGAATGTGTTCCCAAAACGTTTTGTGCGTATGGGTGGGATGTCCACCATGTACCGGTGGCGCATCGCCGTTCGTCTTGTGGTCCGATGATGGAACGGGCTTGGCGGAATTAAATTATGCAATTCCGTCGCACATTCCCCAAAATGCAACCGGTAAAAAACCGACAGGCTAGCAACTCGTCGTCGATGTTCAAGACTTAGGAGCTTCGACGCGACGAGCCTCTCATTGCCGATGATCCTCTTGGCTCGTTTCTCAATTGACTCAAGGGCATCAAGCTGGTATCTGGCAGATCCATCCCAAAGATGAGAGCAGTATTCCATACACGATCGAACTTGCGCTTGATAGAGTTTGAGCAGCTGTTCCGGCGCGAAGTACCGTCTCACCTTAGCCAGACTCCCCAACTTCTTTGCAGCCACTTGAGCTTTTGCCTCTATGTAAGGGCCAAAATTGAGAGTAGATGTTAATGTAACCCCAAGAAGTTCAAGATGGTCGGTTATCGGCACGGTTTCACCGCGGAAAGATGGAGCTGGGCGGAATTGGCTCCTTTTGGCGGAAAATAGACACGCTTGGGTCTTAGCAGCATTGAACTTGACCAGATTGGCATTGCCCCAATCAGAGACCGCCTGCAGGGACACGTTCAAGCGCTCAACCATTGCCTCCCGGAGAGACCGGATCTGCGACCCACCAGCTCGTGCGTCGGACACGTATCTTTCAGCAACAGTGCTGTCGTCTGCATACCCAAAGGTACCGGGTTTAAGCAGATCATTAATATGCAGCAAGAACAGTGTTGCCGAAAGCACCGACCCCTGAGGAACCCCGGCATTAATATCCAGCAGTCCAGACGAGCAGCCATCTATGACCACTCGGATAGACCGATCCCTCAGGAAATCTGCGATCCAATCACACAAACCGGCGGGCAGACCGAAGGAAGGAAGCTTACTAATAAGGCCATCGTGCCAGACCCTGTCGAAGGCCTTCGAGATGTCAAGGGAGACCGCCAGTGCCTCCCCGTGCTGCTCTATGGCCTCACTCCAGATGTGAATGGCATACGCTAGAAGATCCCCAGTTGACCGATTTCGGCGAAACCCGTATTGCCGGTCACTAAGGATATCATTCGCTTCTAGGTACGCCAGGAGCTTATGATTCAGCACGCGTTCCATAGTCTTACAGAGTATGGACGTTACCGAGATGGGTCTATAATTCGACGGGTCAGCTCGACTACCCTTCTTGGGCACGGGCTGCACGTTAGCTTGCTTCCAAGCCTTCGGCACTTTTCCAGTCTCAAACGAAAGGCGAAATAGGCGTGTCAAGATCGGAGACAACTCAGGCGCACAAGTCTTCAGAACAATTGCCGGTATCCCGTCGGGACCACTAGCTTTGTTCACGTCTAGGTTACGCAGTACCCTGCGGACGTCCTTCTGATGAATGCGAATGTTCGACATACTCGACTCGCATTCACCAGGAGAGGCGGAGGGCGTCGCGCCACCAGGATCCAGACGTGAAGATTCCGCAAACAAAGAAGCAAACAAGTTCGCTTTCTCCTCAGCGGAGTGGGCCAGCGTCCCGTCGGGTCTCAGCAGTGGTGGTAGTGAGGGCAGAAGTTCGATTCGACCGACTTAGCCAGGGACCAAAAAGCCTTACTACCTGCTGGGTATGAAGCAAGTTTGTTCCCTATTCGGCTAATGTGGTCAAATCGAGCCCTCCGCAACACCTTCTTGCAGGACTTAGCAGCCCTGTTGAAGGCTCTCTTCTTCTGACTCACGTCATTTGCTTTGCGCGTACGAGCGTCGACCCATGCTAGGTACGCCGCGTGCTTAAGCGCATCGGCGCGATTGCACTCGGCACCAAACCAAGGACGAGCTTCGCCAGATATTGCTATGTTAGAGAACGGAATGTAGTACTCCATTCCCCTCCGCAACACATCCGTCACGGCGTCCGCGCACGACGTAGCATCAGTGGAAGAAAAACAAGTAGGCTGCCAAGGGTAACATGCGAAGAAAGATCGCATGCCATCCCAATCTGCTGACTTGTATCGCCATACCCGCCGGGTGCCTCTTGGGCTAAGATCGGGCGGAGAGTAGACAGACACAGACTTCACCAGACAGTGGTCGGAACTACCCAGTGGTGATGAAATCGTCACCGAATAGCGGTCTGGATCTGTTGTCAGCAGAAGGTCCAAGCAATTGGCAGTGTGCGAATCAACATCCGGCACCCTCGTTGCCCCCTGGACCAGCTGGGTAAGATTTAACGCAAGCGCTAGCTTTCGCGTCTCTCGTCCAGCATGGTCTGTGCACTGGTATGGGAAGAGCCACTCCTGATGGTGGGCATTGAAGTCCCCCAGTAACACTAATTGGGCAGAAGGGTACCGCTGCTGAGCCGCATCCGCCGCCTCACTCAGGTGCTGTGTAGGTCCAGTTGTCTCCAAATCACCGCTGTGCGAACGGTAGACGCATGCGTAGACAATTTTGTCTAGACCTGTGTCCACCATAGCCCACAGCGTTGAGAACCTGGAGTCTTCAAGGTAGCGGAGACGCCGATAGCGACCTGAGATAGGGACCTTTTTGGCCTCGCACAGACTATTGTAAAATGTTTATAGACTTAGTAATACTGTTAGTTTTAATTAAATCTAAATCTGTCTGTTTTGTGCGAGTCCCCAATAAACATTTTTCTTTCTTTCTTTCTTTTCTTTCGATAGCAGATGTCGTGCGCGGGCGTATGCATGTACGCCCCGCGCGGGGTCTAAAGTGGTGCTCCAGGGTAAACCCAGGGTAAGACAGGTATGACACGTCCGACGGACATCCGATCTGCGTCTCCGACAGGAACAAGAGCGCTGGTTTCTCGGTCTCAAGATGGTGATGGACTGCGGCGAGATTTGAGTGCAGACCTCGTATATTAGAGAGGTGCACTTTATGCGAAAGGATGTGCTGCCGCTGTACAGCTTTTCTCTTTTTATTCCTGTTCATTAAAGTGATGGAGGTTGAGGAGAAGGAAGTGAAATGAGGTTCCAAGCTGCTAACCTTCAGGCACGCTCTGACAGGACGACATCTTTGGGGGACTAGTCTGGAGACTGTGGGGACGCCCGAGCCCCCCCGGGAATGTCCATCGGGCCCTTTCATCTGGTCGCCAACCAGCACGATGGTGCATTCCGGGATTTTTCGTCAGATGGCGGGGCAGCCTTTCATGTGTGGCTAGCACACTACTTGGGCCCCCAACTATCTGCGGTCGGCCAGCGGCGCACCGTGCCTCGGATCCCGCTACCCTCCAAGACTAGTCTCCCGATACGCCCATGCCAGGGCTAGCCTGGCTGGTCTGCCTGCATTGGAACAACTATTTCGACCCAACTCCTCTGAATTGGCTACACTGAGCATCGTACCGGAACACAGCTAAGCCGCTTGGCGGTACGTCTTTGCCCAGTGGGTGGTCACAAGCCATCGGCCGAAGCCTACCACCAGTTAGTGTCACCTGATTAGCACCACCCGGGGACCACGTGTAGAGTCTTACATTGGGTATTCTCCTACGGACGCGGGTGACTCGGCCCCCAAGAGGGTCATCTAGTATAATATAAAAATAGCCTATTACCACTACTAGCCAGGACGGTCAACCTGGCTGAATATTATTTAATATTATCGTGTGAGTCTGAACTCACATCATTTAGTCTTTGCCAATCAAATCAAATATGAGGACTACAGAACCAAAACCAAGGCAACAGTTATAGCCCAAAGAATTGTCATTGGACTTTACAAATTGTCTACAGGTCTGAGAGTGTAGCAATGGATGCCTAATGGTAATTGATGGCCCAAGGTGAGTAGTATCTTGCCTTACAAGGTGGACTAACCACATGCTGAAACAGTCAGAATCCACAGGCTGTGCAGTAAAAGACACGTTGCTGTTTTTTACAGTAGTGCGGAATAACAGCACGGTTAGCGCAGTGGTTGAGCGATTGGCTGCTACGACGCGTGTCGTAGGTTCGGTTCAATTAAAAAAAAAAAAGTTTCGATTCCCGCAGTTGTTCCGGGTCCGGCTGTTTGTGTATAACTCTGTATGTTTGTAAATGCATCTACGATACAGGAGTCAATTCCTAGTGGGGCAAAGTTTTTTATAAAATAAAATCGTACTGGGGCGCTGTGTCAAATATTTCAATTTTGCCAAAGATTTGGTTGATCACCAAGTGTAAAACTGTCAGTTCGATCAGAGATAAAGAGATTAAAATGTAACTGTCCAATGACATTAAAATATAGAAATCGCAAAAATCAACTTGAGCAGTATTGATTCGTGAGACAAAGTCAAACATTTATTTGCAAATAAATATGGTTTTAAAAAATTCTTGCAAATTTTGGTATAGGTACAATTAAATCATTTATATTTAAATTGAAGGAATTCTTGTATATTATAGAAGGGATTCTCAACTAACGACCTGTGTAAATCCCTTTTGAAACTAACCATTGGAAGTTCTTTAATTTGGGTAGGAATCTTATTATATATTTAAATACACATAGGATAGCAACTATATCATTTGTAAAGAATACAAGCCCGCCACACTATTCCCAACCGCTGCAACTCCTGAAAGCCAGAATCAACAGTGGTGACCACCAAAACAATGCCGAGGCAATGAAGCTCGACGAACAATGATGTAGTAACGATACAACTGCCTTGATAAAGGATAAGATTGTATACCTTCCTGTAGAAGTACTCGTCTTCCCTAGCAGCCTCCATTTTGCCGAATGCACCGCCAGCCTCGCGGATGGCACCACCGCCGCCGCCTCCTTTACCAGCTCCGGAACCGGGCTCACCGCTATACATTCTGAAATCAGTTATTTGGTGATTGAGTAAAAATTTTTGGCAGTTAAAGAAAAATTACCTCATGAAATGTCCTGAAGCAAAGTACTGTTTTATTTTGGATCTTAAAACAAATGACTGCATTATAAAAAGAAAATATAGAAGCCACCAAAGTTAGTAATGATCAAATTATGTATGTTGTAGCTGAAGAAATTAAAATGTAAGGGGCAAAATAACTTCTTGTCCAAAATTAAACTAACTGACCAGAATTTTCAGACTAATTTGGCCAAATAACCAATTAAATTAGCAAGATAAGAATGTTGAGTTAAAAACACTATTAAACCCAGAAGTTTCTCACAAACCAGTATAAAATTTATACTATCCCAGGGGGTAGCCCGCGAAATTCAAATATTTTTATGTTTTTTGCAATTCCGGTCAGTGTGAAGCTGTATGTGGACCAAATACGATCCGCGACCGTAACGCGTAAGAATTATAACCATTTTAATCATCAATATAGCCCTCTAAGTTCATGTAGCTCGACAGAATGATTATTTCTGAAATATTCAAATGGTTATAATTCTTTAGATAAATTCGCGTTACGGTCGCGGATCGTATTTGGTCCACATACAGCTTCACACTGACCGGCAAATTGCAAAAAAGATAAAAATATTTGAATTTCGCGGGCTACCCTGGAGCATCCACCTTAACATAGATCAGTGATTGAGCTAGATCGATCAGCTATACTCAACCTGTGGCCCGGGCCGCATGCCTGTCAAGCTTTTCCGTGTGGCCCTGTAGCCTCATCATCATCTTCCTAGCCTTTTCCCAACTATATTGGGGTCGGCTTCCAGTCAAACCGGATTCAGCTGAATACCAGTATTTTACGTGAAGCGGCCGCCTACCAGACCTCCACAACCCATTAAATGGATAACAACATGGTATTTCTTGGCAAGACTAGAGTCAGATTTACTGGCTTCTGACAATCCGTAACGACTGCCAAAGTTCTACAAATGACAGCCAGGACAAACAGCTTAACGTGCTTTACGTGGCACGGAGGAAACTCGGTATGTTAAGATGGTCACCCATCCACAGACCAACCTTTGCAAGACTTGCTTAACCTTGAAGATCGACCTGTGCGGCTGTTATTCTTTAGCCACGAGCTCCTCAGTGTGGCCCTGTGTTTGTATCTATACTGTACTGATTCACTCCTTGATGATGTACTGAGACTCTTCCTCACCCACTACCATTTTACTACATGTAAAATTTGGCTTAAAATTGTCCTATTGTCACAAATTGAAAAGTTCCAATTATGTAGATACTATGACAATACATGTAGAATTTTGTTTTACTGTATGTTATTACCGCCCATCATGACAATAGTAGAAGCGCAATGTGGCCAAGTGAAAAAAAGGTTGATAACAGCTGAGCTAGATTGTTGATCTCCAATCTGTTTGTATTCTGGCAACTGATTGTAACAAATGCATGAGTACTACTACTATTTTTAAACTTGACAATCATGTTTACAGCTATCAAATAGTGTGATGGATGAATGATGAAATTGTAGTGCAATCAATAAATCATAGGGAAAATAGTTTTCATGGAGCTTGGTTAAACTTTGGTACCTATAGTTACCAAATTTTCCTTAGAAGTAAGCAGAAAATTTGTGGTAATAATTTGACCTTGAGTTGACCTAGCACATTACACTTTCAATAGATTGCAAGGCCTGATTTAACGGGTCATATTAGCTTTGACATAGGGTTTACTGTATTTACTAATTCAAAAAGGGGTGTGAAGAAAGAGTTTGCTAGCGTCAATAAAAAACAGGAACCGTAAACCACAATGTTTTATATTTTTCAGATGATACTAGTGAAGATCAATAATACCATTACTAAGTAACAAATAAAAAAATGCGAATAAAAGGTGGCAGGTAGCTGACGATGGTGATCTGGCAAAAATGTTGCAATGGTCCGAGTAAAAGGGAGGCAAGTTACAAGCTATACAAACCACCACTGAGGCATAATTTAAGGACACTGATAAGAAGCTATTGCTTAGCTTGAAAACTACAATGCCAATATACAACAAACAATTGGTTACAATTTGCTGCTCAAAACAAGATAACAAAAAGCATTGTTTGAACAAAGAAACAAACTATGTTCTATACAACTATAAACTATGCACATAAGAGACTAAAAAGGTATAAAATTAGCTATGTATTGGTTTTTGCATGGCACACTGGATCAAGTAATTTTATAGTGACATACTGTTCTCATTGTCACAAATGACAACAATTTCCTATAAGATCTCTAATTAGACACTGCACTGAGAGAGGATTGTAGTAATAAACACTTTTACCTAGTTGATAAGAAAATTACAAATCACTAGGAAATAACTTGCACTTTGGCTTGGCTTGATGTATTGAAAACGTAAACACTGCGCAGAAAAAACAGGCTGACGGTTTATATACTCTGACACTGGCCTATGGGCCAAAGTACTGTGTCATACAGCCTATAAATAGAATTAAAAATAAGATGATTAACTACTGACGTTGGTGAAATTAATCATGATCAAAAGTGAAACCTGGCAGGGCCAGCGATGATTTAAATAGCAAGTATTGTAAAATAAGGGCAAACAAAAATGGTAACTTGAAGGAGGTTGCGTAACGTAACATGCCGGTAGAAATCCTCACCTCACGCTAATAATAGCCCGGGACAGAGTCGACCTCGTTCTAGGAATGAAACTCATGATTGAAAAGTGTAAATTGATTAAAAACCTATTAACTTGTGTCGGATTCTTCGAGCTATTGGAGTTTCCGGTTTTTGCAAAATATGACAGGTTACCTACCCTGCATACCAAAGATAATTTTATTTTTCGAGTGAGCATCCAGAGCAAATATTTGGCTTTTCAGACCATTCTTCTCATTTTTATTACTCTAATATTATTTAATATTGTTTTGGCACTGGGAACATGTAACATGTAGGATAGGGTGATTAAAACCATCTTTGGAAATCCCCACAAGATTCAAGACGAAATCAAATCACAAGTGTATGATTGTACGAATATGCTGTTTCCTCAATAATAATTATAAGATCTTTTAGATTTGAGTTTTAAACGGATATGATTTTCAATATGATTTTACCATAACTTTTATTCGGAATTATGGTAAAATCATAAGTAGGTATGGTGATTGTCATTCACACCGAATTTGTGCGATAACTGGGTCGGATGCGTTATTTTAACTAATTCCGAAGCTATATACATAGTTCTAAGCAGTCAGTTCCGAAACTACAGTATCTACAAAATAAATTTACTTATATCTAACCAATAAAAATACTTGAGAGGTTAGGGTAAGAAGAAAATATCGAAGGTGACGGTGACAGGTCAGCAATAAATCTATTATTATTGCGTCTAACAAAACTTAATAAAAACAGAAACATACATTAACACAAGATAACATTAACAACCTGAGACTACATTAAAATCAAGAAAAAGGGAAAACGACCACCTAAACGGACAGCAAAAGTTGTCAGAACTAACCTCAGCCAGTATGATAGCGCCTGCTTCTACAAATAAGTTTTCTTAGGAATCCATGATTTCAAAACACGCGAAAACCAACTAAATGTGTTATTTTCATTAATTAATATGGAAGTTACATTGGACGTATCCCATAAAAACTGTCAAAAAATTTTGTCGTGACATATTTAAAAGACAGTAAATATAAAATCAGCCAGTGTCTTGTCCGAAAAAAAGGTAAGGTCAAGACCGGAGGTTCAGATTTTTTTGTTAACTCGCACCTTGAAAACAAAAGCGGCGCTATACCGAAAACCATGTTTTCTACTATTATAATAACTTCATAATTTACTGGCTTGTTTTCAGTCATCATCATCCTCCTGCCCTTATCCCATGTTACTTGGGGTCGGCGCAACACGTTTTATTCTTCCATTCTGTTCTATCAGTCGTCACTCTCTCACTAACTCCCTTTTCTTTCATATCGCTCCTCACACAATCCATCCATCTTTTCTTTGGCCTTCCTCTGCCTCTCCATCCATCCACATTTATGTTCATAACTCTTCTAGTTATATGCGTTTCATCCCTCCTCTTCACATGACCATACCAAGACAAGCGATTCCCTTTTAACTTTTCCGTCACAAGCGCACATAACATAAATAAGATAGTCAAACTGATAAATGAAATTAATTGCATTCTTTTATTCCAGTTATTTGCTAAGATATTGACCAAAATGCAGCGTCAAAAACTTTAAATGGTCATGCTGAAAAATGAAAATTTTTGTAAGTATAACGCCACTTTTGTTTTCAAGGTGCGAACTAGTAAATTTTCTTGAACCCAATTTTATATAAAATTACTAGCTGACTCGGCAAACGTCGTTTTGCCAAAGAAAAAAAAATAGCCTAGGACCTATTCTAAGACCTGAAGAATATACACAGCAAATTTCATAAAAATCGGTCAAGCCGTTTCGGAGGAGTTCGATAGCAGACACTGTGACACGAGATTTTTATATATTAAATTAGACTTAAACTTCTTCTTCTTCTTCCACCTGGCGTTAATCCCAGCCATTGTCAGGGTCCGACTTCCTGCTGAGCTTCCTCCACTTTGCCCGATCTTGAACGTCCTTCTCAGTCAAGCCATTGGCTCTCATATCGGACTTGGCGACGTCTAGCCAGCGCTTGCGAGGGCGACCACGGGACCTAGTCCCAAGGACAGCCATATTCATGCATCTCCGACCAACGTACTCCATAGGGCGGCGCATGATGTGGCCATACCATCGCAGACGACACTCTTGCAGTTTTTCACCCACGTCACGGACACCAAGACTACCTCTGATGAAAGAGTTGCGTATGCGATCGGATCGCGTTACGCCGCTCATCCACCTCAGCATCTGCATCTCCGTGACGCGAAGCTCCTGGGTGTGTCTGCTTAGTGCTGGCCAACACTCGCCGCCGTACAGTAGGACAGGCCGTATGATGCATTTATATATCTGCCCCTTGAGCTTCGGAGGCATTTTACGGTCGCATACAACGCCCGTTACCTCGCGCCACTTCACCCAAGCCGCGCCTATACGTGCTTGGACATCGTCGACCACGGTGCCAGACTCGTGCAGCACGGATCCAAGGTACCTGAACGTATCGGACTTTGTGATCAGGTCCGAACCTATTCGGAGATTAGATTTAAACTAGGGTAGGCAAAACTTTCATCAGCGTGGGCCAGGAAAACGCAAATTTCGAGGCTGCAGTGAGACAGTTTAGGCTTGGCTTAACGGAAAAAAAAAATCAGACACAACAAAAAAAAAAAGAAAAATTGCCGTATTGTAACCGCGATCAAACTGTCCTACTGTTATTTAAAACTTTTACATTACAGTGACGTAGGCAGGCTGGAGTCTGGCTCGGCGTTTCGCGGACTGGTGTTGACCCGTAGGCCGTTAACTGCCTTAACTGATTTTACTAATCTATCTTAATCTAAACCTACACATTACAAACAAATATTCGGTTAAAAATGGGAAGGCGAATGAAATTCCGATAAGTATGTCTAGTAATTACTTACATACGTCGCACAGCACACAAACATATTTTTGTTAACTTCATTTTAAATTATTAATGAACCTTTGATTATTAAGTTACCTATATACGACAAACTCTTATCTATTACAATAATTAAACCGTGGTATTATTACCGATCAAATCAATTTCGATTTTCAACTAACTGAAAATACACAGTTCGAAAATCTGATTTTGAACCTTGGACAGTAAAATAAAGCAATAAAGACACTGCATACCAGTGCACGGCTGAAATAGAATATTTCTTGCTCTAGGTATGCGCCCATGTTTGAAACCCTGGCTTTTACTCTCAGCGAACAGATACCAAAAATATTTTAGACAACAAGACGAAAAATAGTTAAGAAACCTAACACATTTAGAATAGATATTGTTACATGGACCTAAAATGCATTGATATTTATTATAGCATAGATTAGGAGGAGAAAAAAAGCGGGAAAATTTAAACATTGAGAAATGAAAAATCTAAGAATAAATAATTACTTGTTAAATAAAATGGTATAAACATAAGTATACCATTTTTTGGAGCATACTAAACTTTTATTTACACTTGTAATCTATAATATTCGTGGTACTGTAAAACTTACGCTACGTCATGCTTTTTCGCCCACAAAACATGCTTCAATTTTTGCTCTGCAATAATCTTGTTCAGCTCAGCAGTTTCTCGCATGGCCCTCATAACTTGACGCTCTTCTTTTAGTGTCTCCATCTTCATTTGCTTTTCTGTTGCAGAATACCTAATAAAGAAAACAAGCATATTTAGTTGCCAGAAACATTATAGGTATTAGTAGAACAATTGATTTCTGTTTGATGCTAACTGTAGGTAGGTATACCTGCAATTATCATTGATAAATGGTAATTAAAACAAAGTAATAAATAAATTGCTTACTTAAAATATTCTTGTAGTTCCCTGTGAAACGGAGTAGTTATCTTATAAGCTTCATCATCATAGGGTATTTCTGTCATAGCTGCTACAGTTCTTCTGTTACTATTACTATATTCTGATGCATCAAAATCATTTGTTTCAGAGTTTTGCTCAGAAACTGATGATGCTGAAGATTCCAACTGGGTGGAGTTATTGGCCTTGTCTTGAGGCATTTCAACATCTATAGAGGCCGAGGTAGTATCAATAGCACTACAACTTGGTTGGTTCATTGGTTGATCTCTGTAATAAAAAAGTAATAGGTATCTACTTAATTTTTAAAAAAAGCTACTACTGTCAATCCGAAACAAATAAATAATTGTTGGGATTTGTAACAAATCATTTCTATGTGCATTTCTATTTATAAAAGTTAGTATTTAGTGTTTAGCGATTTAATTAAGGTAATGTTTAAATCTAATAATAATGTAACGCAACTCACTCATCTATACATTCAGCTTTAATCTCAATATTAGCTGTCATTGAAGATGATGTTGATGATTCATTAATGTTTGCATTTTCACCTCTTAGAACTCCATCTTTTACTAATTCAAGGATATTGCACACTTCTAAAGATAATCGGGAATAGTTATGAAGCTGAGGTCCGTTTAAAGCTATTTCTTCACGGGCTATTCTCTTCATATTTTGCCATTGCGTCTTCACTTTCTTTATAGAACTACCAGTAAACTTACAACCAAATTTTGCGGAAAGCGCTCGTAGTATTTCGTTCCATGCGATGTCTTTTTCTTCGGAATGGTTAGGCCCATTGTTGGTTTTAGTAACAACAACTTCTTTCCGTTCCTTAATTAACTCTAGTAGACACTGTTTTTCTTCAAGTGACCAATTAGGCGTCCTAAGTCGTCGGTTGTTATTTAGCTTTATAATCTTGCCCATTTTCTGAGAAGCGTCTCTAGGAACGTGATTGATCTTTTGCAACGATTTGTTGCAAACGATGCACTCGACGTCCAAAATTATTGGTTTCCACATTTGAAAACAAATGAATGGCGAAAAACGAGTGAAAGCTTTGACAAGCTATAGACAGACTGCTAATTATGCACTGTTTAAAATAAAAAAGCCTGATTTGAAATGAAGTTTGTAATGGACAATAATTTTTGAATCATAGAACTAGAGTGAAATAAATGAATAAAAATATTTTCAGTGAGGCAACGAGTTGTACAAGCCCAAGGACATATTGTTTAGTTTGTTTTCACTTATTTTCAGTTCAGATAAGCAACTGACTGGCCATTAAAAAAGCGCGAAAATAAATAAGGTTCTAACTGTGCCCTTTTTTTAATTTCGAGTCGACTTATTTAGTTTTGTAGTGAAAATTCATGTGGCGAGTGCAACCTTCATACGGCATCGAATTATGTTCTGTAATTGTTTGTATTCAACCTTATCTAAAAATAGGTGTGTTTAATTTAATGTTGCCTGTTTGGTTAACTTTTTCTTAACGTCAAAATGATTGATGTTTTAATTATGCATCATTTATTTTATACCTACTACCTAATGAAAATAAATCCTTTTGTGTATTTTGGAGCTGTTATTTTAAGAAATTTTGAAGGTATGTACGATGATTTTTTTATTTAGCAAAATAATATCGCCTTGTTTTTGTATTTCAGGTAGGTAGTTTATAGGTATACCTAGGTATAATCACGGTTCAGTTGAATCAATGAAAGTCGATAATGTCGAAAAAATCCCAACGTACTACGCCAATTTTCGAAAGTCTAAGTGACATGAGTTTTCCATGCCATGAGTACCATGCTACAATTGATGCAAGTGGGAAAATTGTATCGTTGCAACCGAAACGGAATAGACGCCCGAACCGCAGGTAATAAGGCCATTATGGAGCCGAGAAACTGAAATGACAAATGTGCACGAGTAGGTAACAAACAAGTATAGGCGTATATAGGGTGGGAGTCGGGTGGGCTGTGCCCACCCCAGAATCGTCTCAGGCCCACCCCAGGATGTTTGGGGACCGATTCCAAATTCTATGTTGGACACTATTAAATATAGATAAGTAGGTACCTACTCTAATTTCACACAAATCAATCAAATAAAATACCACTGAGAAACCTACAAACTTATTATAAATTCCATAACACAATATATCCTAGGTCGCAATAAATTGCACTGTGCTGCTCTTTTGGGGTGTTGTTTGCACAGATGCCAATAGTGGGCTCGTGACCCTCAAGTACAGGTCAAATTGACACCTTCTAAATATTGACAATTATTTGAGTGACATTATCTCTTGCATTCAAAGCCACAAAATCGCAGCGCGCAATCCCTCTCGCGTTATTCATTTTTCGACCTTTTAATTTTGTCACTTATGTTTTTGTTTTTTTATAATCAACCCAAATATTCAAGCACGTTGGCAGGGTGAAGAAGAGATTTTTTAAACTTGTGTAAAAGTGGCTCTTACCCTCCTCGGCTCGGTACAAAAATAAATTTAAGCTCGCTTCGCTCGCTCTTACATCCTTAGTTGTCGAACTCGTAGGTCAACGGCATTACTTTTATATCTGCAGGGATAGCAAAAAGAGGATCTTGCCCCTGGATCTAGGGTGAGGCAAACCGAGACGCGTGCCCAGGGCGGCAAGTTCATGGTGCGCCAAATTCAAATCAAATAAAAATCTTATTCGTTGTGGCTGTGGGGTGCTAAAATTTTCGGGGTCGCTACGCTCGCCCTTAACTTTTACACTCTCTTGGATCTCTATTTTTTTGCATAAAAGTGACTCTTAAGTAAACCATGGTAAGGTTTTCTTCCATATCTCCAAAACTAATGGTTTCCCATGTGTGGTCTAGAAAAAAAAAACCTTATCCTTATCATTAAGGGTATTTTTACATCCGATTTTTAACAGAATTAATCACAAAACGTGGAAGAGAGGGGAGTGCCACTATCACGTTTCTGCCCCGTTTCGGAAAAACCGTAGATCTAGGGCTGCCTTCCAGGCTGGGTTAAAAAAAATTCGAGCTCGCTTCGCTCGCTCTTGTATTCTTCAATGTTATAATTTAAATAGTATTTATGTCGAGAATATTACTTTTATGGCTGTATGGATAGTTAAAATAGTATCTTACCTGTACATGGCACATCCTATTCGATAAAATTTAGAGTTCTTTTTGCATTTTTAGTTTTAGAATTTTTGTTTATTTACAAATGATATTACTTTGTCGGCAAAGTAACGTCTATATCTGTAGTTCTAACCCATACACCCAGGTGGGATGCTAAATGCTCGAGCTCACTTTGCTCGCTCTAGCATTTTTCGGGTCAGCTAAGAAACATAATGTTTCTTTTAATCTTACCTATACGAGACAAGGTTCTAAAAAGTCGTGCTCGCTTCGGTCGTTCATAAATTTCCAATTTTCTTCAGGCTAAAGCTTTTCAGCAAAAGTCCGCAGCGCGGTTTTGCCCGCGAGAACTGCCTGGTAATTTTTGTAAAGGTGATCTCCTTTATAGGAATGCAATGGTAGGTATCCATAACCACCCATCGATAGTGAAGTAGTCCATAGTCAGATTTTCACGATTTATTTTATAATTTGAACCCTACTATTGCTGCGACTGCGACGGGCGTCTGACCTAAAATGGAATTGGTGAGTGTGTGTCTAGGCAGGGCTCCCCCTAGAAAAAAGTCCTAGATACGTCAATGCAAAAAAGCGACGTTTTTCAACGCACTTACCCGAAACAATTAATATAAGTAGTTTTAGTACCTATTGAACATAACATAATATTTAGTTAGTAACAATTTGTTACCATATTTTTGAAATAGCGTTGGGGTGCACAAGTGCCACCAGTGGGCACTTTTTCGCACTTGCACGATGTACACGCGGTGGGGTAGAAGCCAGTTTTTGAGTACCTACCTAATTACTGCTTCTTTCATTACTGCTCCGCTCCTATTGGTCTAAGCGTGATGATATATAGCCTATAGCCTTCCTCGATAAATGGGCTATCTAACACTGAAAGAATTTTTCAAATCGGACCAGTAAGTCCTGAGATTAGCGCGTTCAAGTAAACAAACAAACTCTTCAGCTTTATAGTATAGATAAATGGTAGATAATTTTGTTACTTATAAAAATAGTATACCCAATCGGAAATCCGCTTTCTGGTCCTTTATCGTAAACCCCTTGTCATACTTTATTTTGTTTCGCCCATCCACACACAGCGCCCTTCAACCCATTTGAAGCGTAAGTTTTCGCTCCATTTAGCACCTTCCAGCCGTTCATCAATAAAAATGTAACACATGGTTTCTAACGTGAGTGGTCACGGTCGCAGTTCAGCAGCTTTCCGCTAGATGGCGCTAGCAATAGAGATCTAATTCAAACTATTTGAGCTTTAATGATAATTAATCCATCGGGGCAAAAGTAGTGCTGGATTAACCCATAAGCAAATTAAGCAATTGCTTAGGGCATCAAGTCTGGGGGGTTAGACAGATAAACTACAGGAATCAGAGGTCGTAGGTACCTACTTGTTCTGGTCAAATGAGACGAAATTTCGCAAACCTTCCGAAAAGTCAGCAAGGTGTTAATTACAAGACCTAAAAATCACTCTTAGACTCGCGTGCATAGGGTTCCAAACTAATTTTGTTTTCGTAGCATGTTTTTTTAACACTAGAGATTTCTTGCAGTTCCTGTAATCTGTAGGTTATGAACTATTATTACCTGAAATATTTTAAAAATTTTAGGCTCCGTGGGTAATGGCCATTTTTGGTCTAAAAACTACCAGATGTAAAAGAAAGAATGAATAAAGATGTGCATTTTAATTATACCAGATAAAGAAAAGCTTACTCAAAAGGCAGAGAGCTAAAATGTTCGAGCTTGCTTTGCTTGCTCTTGATGCATGTGTTCTTATCATATCTTACCTTTTCTTTACCTAATGGATAGGGGGCACCACAGGCATGGATTGCTTAGGGCATCAAAAAGTCTTAATCTCGGCACTGGGCAAAAGATATTCGAATGAATTGTTTGTCTTGACATAGACTCATACCAAATGGACTAAGATCCCAGAGCAGCCAGACCTCTCTGTTTGTCAAATCAACAAAATGTGCGGTATATGTAGAGTAGTTAGCTTTAGTACCTATGTTCTTTACGTGATAACTTAGGCTGACCGCCGATTATCAGGTATCGGGTGCCAAAGCCACCCACAATCACTTATTTTTCAAGTCTGGGTACGGTACTGTATATTCTGTAACAACGTTTTCGTATCTCGACAGCGGAATCCGAGGTGAGTATCAAATTACGTCAGACGTAAAACCTTATGATGTGTGCAATAAAGCTCACTTTGTGAGGTTTGTCACTCAGGTGAAGCTCGATATCGAAGTGGTTACTTACAGAATAGACTAGGATTTCTATTTATGTTACAGTACGAGTGAGATCCATCACCAGGCTATCATTTGGGCAAAGTACATTTACTAGGTGCAGATAAGAAAACTAAAGTTTTACAGGATTTGGGAGGTTGCAAAACTACATTCTTTGCTACTGAAATACCTTTGATACATCACAAAGAAAAAAATTTGGTCATCGGCCCAAGCTAGCGGGTACCTATGCGTATGTTAACTGTACCTACATTACTACATACTATCACTATTCTATTCCACATAATTTGTTAATGAGAAAATAGGGGAGGTATGGCAGATCTCAGTCAAAAAAAGTTATCTGCAAATTGTCAGAGTCATCTATCGATTCACTTGACTGTGAGTGTAGATGTTGCTCGTTCCACACATCGTTTTCAATCTTACTCATAGATCAAGCGCTGAAGAATAATGGCGCCGGGGAATAAGACCGAAATGAATTACTTTTTAAAATGTTTATGAAGTGTCCGTTCCATCGTAATAGTCTATTCATCATCTGCCTAGCCTTTTCCCAACTATATTGGGGTCGGCTACTACCAGTCAAACCAGATTCAGCTGAATACCAGTGTTTTACGTGAAGCGGCTGCCTACCAGACCTCCATAACCCATTAACTGGGTAACACGGTACTTCTTGGCAAGACTGGAGTCAGATTTATTGGCTTCTGACAATCCGTAACGACTGCCAAAGATCTACAAATGACAGCCGGGACCAACGGCTTAACGTGCTTTCCGAGGCACGGAGGAAACTCGTTACGTTAAGATGGTCACCCATCCACAGACCAAACTCGGCAAGCGTTGCTTAACCTTGATGATTGACCCGTGCGACTGTTATTATTTAGCCACGAGCTCCTCCCATCGTAATAGTCTATTGTAATAATTAAAATGTAAATTATGAAAAAAATGCTAGGAATTACGGTAAAGGTTTCATACGTGTTGATTTATAGACCACTTTTTACAATGTCCTTTACATTGTAAAAAGTTGATGTTGAAATAAATTTAATATTTTCAACTTTAGAACTTTAATAGATTTTCAACTTTATCATTAAAGTACAAGGTTCAAGGTTGATTGGGAAAACTTGACAGTTTCGGGTAGCTTGATGTGCTGGCGTCTGTACCTACGTATAGCCTTTTAACTTTGACAACATTTAAGGAATATAATATGATGCTTGATGAAACCTTTATATAGGACCAGACTAGTGTAGACTATAGAAAGGAACCTACTTTTATGAAGTAGTTCGCGAGTTTCGTGATAATTTACTGAAAGTTCGTCAGTCACAAACATCCATGCGGTTTCATGATAAACTGAAACTGGGCACAGGCGCGGTCGCAGCCATAAAGTTTGGGGGAGGTCAGGTCGAAAAAATTTTGTACGAATACCTACTTAGATTTTTTCCTAACATAACACAGATGTTTATTGGTCAACTTAAGCTTAAGTTGGAGAAGTACGGATGCTAGAGCGAATGAAGCGAGATCAAAAATTTTAGTTTCTTAATTCAGAAATGTGAATTTTCTTGTTGTCTTACATCCATATACATGTTTTTATGACAATTTAAGCAAAACCAGCCAGGTAAGGATGCCAGGGCGAGCGAAGCGAGCACGACAATTTTTAGTTACATGACTCAGAAATGCAAATTTTCTTGTTATATTATCTTACATCCATTCACATGTTTTATGTCCATTTAAGCAAGAACCGATCAAGCAAAAGCGCTAGAACGAGCGAAGCGAGCCTGAAAAATTTTGGTTACGCTAATTTTCTTTTTATCTTACATCCATACACATGTTTTTGTGTCAACTCAAGTGAAGACCGGACAGCTAAGGATGCTAGGGTGAACGAAACAAGCTCGAAAAATATTAAGTTCCTTGACTCAGAAACACTAGATTTTCTTCTTATTGTAAATATTTCTTCATTGTATAGATGTTTTTTTGAACATTTAAGCGTTAACTGGACAGCTAAGGATGCTAGAGCGGGCGAAGTGTGTCCGAAAGAAAAAATAATTTAATTGTCGCGGATACGCTATATTTCCTTTTATCATGCAGACAGATGTTTCTTTGAAAAATATGGATGTTATAGCGATCAGTGTAGTGAGATCGAAAAGCAGCAATTTAGCATCCCGCCTCGGAATATGGGTGTAGATAGATAGGTTACATTGTTTATTTACAATCCAAACAATAATTGAAGTTGACTTTAACATAAAACTTGCATAATTGAGGAAGCAAAAGCGAGCTACAAATTTTCTCGGATAGGTTAAATCCTCTGTTTACTGTCAAAACAGACATAAAAGTAATGTGTTTTTTTTTTTTTAAGGATGGGAAATCATCAAATGACTCCTCCTGCTTTGGGTGAAGCAGGAGGGAGTGTCAGACTCTTACTGACTAAAACCCATCCGTGTTTCTCCTAGTGCCCTTTGCGTTCCAGGGTACGGTGCCTCTTTCGAACGAAGTCCGAAACCCCAGCAGGCACTGGCCCTAGCGGGCCCCGAAGTAATGTGTTTGATTTACGTACCTACAACTAAGAATGCAAGAGCGAGCGCAGCGGGCTCGATATTTTCAGTGCTCCACCCTTGTTAATTTTATTTTAAATGTTCGTGATTTGTCTAATTTCAGAATATTTTTTCTATTTTATGATTATGTTTTGGGAGGGGGGGGGGGGTCATGACACCCACGACCCCCCCCCCCTTCAGACTTACTGACTAAACCCATCCGTGTTCCTCCTAATGCCCTTTGCGCTCCAGGACCGCTTTGGTTCGTCTTAGATTACCAAAAAATATTGGACATGTTTTCGTTTTCTTTGCCAAATCACACAAAAAACACAACTGATAAAACGCATAAAAATTCAGAAGTGGGTGCTTGTGACGTCACGTTTTTTTTTTTACTTTTGTTATACACGCGTTTGATCGCTATCTCACCTGATGGTAAGCGATGATGTGGTCGAAGATGGAGCACGCTTGCCTAGAAATAACCTATTCACTCTTGACTTAAAGACTCAGGTTGTAGCTATCAGTAAACAAAGACTGGCAGGAAATTCCAGTCCTTAGCTTTAGGCACTATGAATGTGTTCCCAAAACCTTTTGTGCGAGTGGGTGGGATGTACACCATGTATCGGTGGCGCATCGCCGTTCGTCTTGTGGTCCGATGATAGTACGGGCTTGGCGAAATTAACATCTAGTTCCCAAGACGTGACATCTACGTCTCGTGAAATTTCAAAGTCAAGATCGACACGAACTGTAGGTCTGTATCTTCAATCCATCCCCAACTATGTTGGGGTTGGTTTCCAATCTACCCGGATTTAGTTGAATACCACTATTCCACATGAATTGTCTATTCTATCTAACCTCCACAAGCCAGTAGATAATTTGGCAAAATACCTTGGCAAGTTGAGTGTTCTAATTTCTGACTATCCGTAACGATTGCCAAATAGGTCCAAAATGACAGCCGGGAATTACAGGCGCACCTAATAAGTAGTTACACGAGAACACGCGCGGGGCACTTGGGTGCCCCAGAGAAATTGAGGATTTCTGGTTATTGGTGTAGATCTTAGAAAATCTTACTTTTGTTTTCTTGTAAATATTCTTCATTGAGCCATTTAATAAAAATAAAAAATATGATTTGTCCTTCAACAACCATCATATCTATATTTATACCAATACTAGTTAACCCGCGCAACTTCGTCTGCTTCACATTTTTCATTACAGCTCCGCTCCTATTGGTCTGAGCGTCATCATCATCATCATCATCTGCCTAACCTTGTCCCAACTACATTGGGGTCGGCTTCCAGTCAAACCGGATTCAGCTGAATACCAGTGTTTTACGTGGAGCGGCTGCCTACCAGACCTCCACAACCCATTAACTGGGTAACACGGTACTTCTTGGCAAGACTGGTGTCAGATTTATGGCTTCTGACAATCCGTAACGACTGCCAAAGATCTACAAATGACAGCCGGGACCAACGGCTTAACGTGCTTTCCGAGGCACGGAGGAAACTCGGTATATTAAGATGGTCACCCATCCACAGACCAACCTTGGCAAGCGTAGCTTAACCTTAAAGATTGACCCTGTTATTATTTAGCCACGAGCACCTATTGGTCTGAGCGTTATGATATATATATATATATATATATACATATATATATATATCCTTCCTCGATAAATGGGCTGTCTAACAATGGAATAATTTTTCAAATCAGACCAGTATTTCCTCGCGCTTTTAAGCAAACAACACAAAACGCAAAATTCCACAAAATGCAATATTTAGCCAATGAAAATGTATGAAACAGCTGATATTTTTCTCAAGATTTCGGAGTTTTCCCAAAGTAAAAGTTGCTTAAATAATCATAAACCAAACCACCCTGACAAATAACCCTGTATATTATGTAGTTCTAGATTATAAATAAAGAGGAAAGATTTGTATTTTTGTATGTAACGAATAAACTTAAAAACTACTGGACCGATTTAAAAAATTCTTTCAGCAATGGATAGCTACATTATCAGCGAGTCACATAGGCTATATTTTGTCCCCCTAATTCCACGGGAACGAGAACTACGCGGGTGAAACCGCGTGACCTCTGCTATTCTTATAATTTGCAACTTAGTGCACCCATGATTCCATAAAAGTGGGGCTGCCTTCAATTCGATACGTGTTTAAATATTTTTTTCTAAGCTGCCTATCTTTTTGCAAAATATAACGTGTAACGGTATATAAGCAATAATTCTTAAGGGGTCATTGTGCCTACTCATCATTCTATATATTATTTAATTTCTAAATTGCGTTTATTGCTCGTAGATACTGTAAACATTAGTAAAGCTTCATCGTATGCTCATATAGCATACTTATCAAAAATAACTAATTATCTATTATTCAGATGATGATGATGGTATCTAAAACATACAAGAAAACAGATCAGTTAAAAAAATAGGTACTTTTCTTTCATAGGCAGCATAAGTAACACAATTTTATTACTAAATCAAAACCAGTAATTTTCTATCAATATTTAATTAATCAAACGAGTTTTCATACGCTACGCGCGAAAGATAAATTCGTTCTTTTGCTTTAAAAGTCTACAATCGCCACTACGTCTGCAGCGAAAAAAAACAGCAGTAGGTACTTAACATATTAGTCAGGAAAATGCATTATTAAATAGTTCATTATTTTAATTAAGTAGTTAATTTTAATAAGTTAGGAAGCCTCGAGCTCTTCCCCGTGGTTAATCAAAGACAGTCGTCCGTAGAGGCTCAGCAGCGCAACACGTTTGCTCTCCATATTTTTAACCGCATCTAGAGTGCATCGTCGTTTTTTTTTTTCAATTAGGCCTAAGTGTTTACAGTTCTTCGGTTTAGTGCAGTTGGTTCTTTAGAAACTCAGTGGATATAATGTTATTTGTTTAGCAGCGGTTTTGCAGTAATTATTGTGAAACAATCAGCTTGCTTGGGTTTTCTTCCGGTAAGTTGTGTACCTATAAAGTTTTCTTATTCAAGATCTTTTACTGACATCAAATTTTTCATCATCATAATATCAGCCGAGAGACGTCCACTGCTGGACATAGGCCTGATATTTCAAATTTTTATGAGCTGCATTTTTTTTCCAATTTTATTGGGAAGTTAAAAGTTTGTCGTCAATTATTTTCGTTCAGATCCATAAAGCACATTTTTTAAACTAAATAAGTTGCCTTATTAATTTATTTGAGAGACTCACGCCTGCTTCTTCTAATAACAAAGCTATATGTTTTATACTTATTTATTATTAGTTTTATTTTTAATGTACTGAAACACTTGAGTAACATGTCCTAATGACCGTTTCATCTGAAACAATGTTTTGTATGCAGTCAAGGTAATTTGTTATCTTATCTGCGAAGGTATTTGGCCTAAAATCTAGAACACAGGAATAATACACCTTACTGTTTCTTAAGATGACTGTGCAGATAAAGCTTTCTTAATTTCTGTACTTTTTCAGTCACTTGTGACCGGAATGCTTGCATTAAGGACCCATTCTACATAGTCTTTGGTACAAGACAAAGCACTTTTTTATACATGGAAAATCATCAAATGACTCCTTCTGCTCTAGGCGAAGCAGAAGGGAGTGTCAGACTCTTACTGACTAAAACCCATCCGTGTTCCTCCTAGTGCCCTTTGCGTTCCAGAGCCGTGGTGACTCTTTTGACCAATTCCGCAAAAGGCAAAGCACTTAGGTAGCTAATTGTTGTAATATGCTTATTACTACTACAATATGCAACCAGTGGCTCTTGAAAATACCATTCAAATTAAGTAAATAAACCAGTCCAACTTCTACATTGGTTTTCTTCAGTACATCTTGACTACATTCCGTTAAAATAAGTCACGTTGCCGCCTTTTGGCCATGAGTTTAGAACCCGTCCTAAATTGTTGTGCAATAGTACCTCAAGTCTACAAGACGCCAACGACGCTAATGTTGCCATCCAAATGGGAATTTAATCGAGAAAATTAGTGACATACCGAATTCTTTAGGAATTAGGTAATAGTTGGTTAATTGGTTTTGGATGCAATTTGTTGATTGTCGATACCTTTTACTTTCGGGTGATCTCATTTGTCATGCTTTCGTCTAAAAAGTTTTCCATTGATTGATATTGATAATTCATTTTGACACCCATGACGAAACTCCTGAATAAAACCCTTGTAGCCTTTAGGCGAAAATTATGAAAATATACCTGTACATATATTTTAGCGATAAGGCAAACCATTGTGTTACCTATGTAGTGTTTTCTTCATCTATTTATTCTGTACTCTATATGGAGTACACAGTAAAGAGTATTGTATTCTATTCTATTATATATACATGAATCTGTGCCGAAGCGCCATTGATGCGTAAAAATGTTAGCTGACATTTTTCGTGACTTTAAATTAGGTAATTAAATTATTTACTCTAGTAAACTTGTTGTGGTAAAGGAATGCAATGCTAACGACCTACGGAAAATAGTAAATATCAACTTATGTTAAGTGGGTCACTACATAGATACATATATGATCTTTGACATTCATGGATTTCCATGAGTTGGTATTGGATTCACTGATAACAGCTATTTTAAAATCATTCCTTTGTTCTCTTGTCTTCCTGATGATTTAAGCCTTATACCCTTGTTATAAGGTATCGTCTGTCCTGAAACTTTCCTTTTTTCCTTCTTCAGGTTCCAACCTACCTCTGCACTTCTGCAGATTATTTTGATAAGTTCTAGCTGACCCGTGCAACTTCGTCAACGTCATATTTTTCATGAATGCTCCGCTCCTATTAGTTGTAGCGTGATAGACTCCTCGATAAATGGAACACTAAAAAATCCTCTGAAATATTTATTTTAATTCGAACCAGTAGTTTCTGAGATTAACGCGTTCTACCAAACAAACAAACACTCCAGCTTTATAATATTACTCGTATAATAGATTTTAGCTGACATTTCACTCTAGTCATTACGTGTGGGTATTAAAGCGAACAACTTCCGATCTTTTTTCATCAGCGTGAGTCGTAAGCTCTACGTCATTCGAGTCTGAAGTTCTAGACCCATTAACACGTGAGGTATTAGTCAGAAATTGCTTTTTTCCGATTATAAAAACAGTTAGATTTCAACATTTTTGATACCTACAATAAGGTGGATTCACAGATTCACAGCTTATTACTTGAAACCCATTTCACGATTATCTCGTAGGTTTTTACGGTGAGATGTTCGCTGAATAGTACTACCGCGATCCTGATAATTTACACATACTAAATTACCTCACCACTCGTCTAAATCTATTCACCGTCATTATCTACAACATTGTACTTATTTTCCTTCGCTATAGCTCAGTTGAAGTTATTCTCCAATATATTTTCATTGACCGTTTACTCTGCTCTAAATTTTCCTAACCACTCGTCAAATCGAATCAAAGTCGTCAACCGCAGCATGGCCTTCTAGTTCAACATCGACATCAAAGTATATAAATTCAGCTGTTAATTCATTCCCGTCAACATTGACGCGTAGAATGTGAGTGAGTACTGGTAGTAACTTGACACTTGCGTCGGTGGTAAAGTTACCGACCGTGGAAAGCGGCCACTCTCCCTAACGTTGGATTACTTGGGCTCACTTCCTGCATACCTACTGGCTTGTTTGCTTTGAGTATTGATGACTGGTATTTCTTCAATAAATGAAGTCATATTTGTGTGGTTTGGTAAATAATACCTGCAGTATAAAATTCACGACATTTGCTGATGCAAATGTCGTCAATCATCGTCTTAATGCTTTGGAGGAGCTCGTGGCTAGATAATAACAGCCGCACGGGTCGATCTTCAAGGTTAAGCAAAGCTTGCCATGGTTGGTCTGTGGATGGGTGAGCATCTTAACATAACGTGCTTTCCGTGCCTCGGAAAGCACGTTAAGCCATTGGTCCCAGCTGTCATTTGTAGATCTTTGGCAGTCGTTACGGATAGTCAGAAGTCAGTAAATCTGACTCCAGTCTTGCCATGAAGTACCGTGTTACCCAGTTAATGGGTTGTGGAGGTCTGATAGGCAGCCACTCCTCGTAAAATACTGGTATTCAGCTAAATCCGGCTTGACTGGAAGCCGACCCTTATATACTTGGGAAAAGGCTAGGCAGATGATGATCGTCTAAATGCTTTGCTTTTCACAGAGCCATAACGTGATGCCTACATAAAAAAATCCATTTTCTCAAAATCGTAATCACAAAATGACCAACTGAGGGTTTTAACGACTTCATTAAGTTTGTATTACACCTGTCTATCCTTTGTTAACACATCGTTTATGATAATTAATATGTCTGAGTATAGTATTTAGAAAGTATTTTAATGGTCATATTGTCTGCCTCATTGCATGAATCAGTATCATCTTCATTTGCTAATGCAAGTCCACTGATGTTTACCTAAAGCGAACTTTAATGCATGTTCAATAAAAGTTCTTTTAGGTCTTCCTCTAACATACTATGACTTGGGAGTTTGAATGACTTTTTCCTCAGGCTTACTTTGAATAGTTTGAATGCTGTTGTTGCTGTTGAAAAAAATGTCATCTCATTCGTAGGTACTTGAAGTCAGTAAAAAGCAAACCTCGAGTTTTTGTTACGTTTTTGTGTGGTTGTCTAGTTTGATTGAATTTGTCTTACCAATGACTTAATTAGTTCGGAATATTGTATTACATTTTAATTTATTAGCATTCCAATGAAGGAAGTTAAAAAGAATAATTAACATAACGAGCTTGTTATGCTAGTTGCGAAATCAATCAGCAGGACTTTGAGTATACGAGTACAAAATTATAATGAAGAACGTCCGATATAATTGGCAAAAAGCCCAGTTAATTTTTTTATAAATCAACATCATCATCATATCAGCCGAAAGACGTCCACAGCTGGACATAGGCCTCCCCCAAGCGTCGCTACAACGACCGGTCCTGCGCGTCTCGCATCCATCGGCTACCCGCGACCCTCACCAGGTCATCGGTCCACCTTGTGGGAGCCCTTCCAACGTTGCGTCTTCCGGTACGCGGTCACCACTCTAGAAATTTTCTGCTCCATCGACCATCTGTTCTGCGAGCAATGTGCTCTACCCACTGCCACTTCAGTTTGGCGATCCTTCGGGCTATGTCGGTAACCTTGGTTCTCTTACGGATATCATCATTCCTGATTCGATCACGCAAGGAAACTCCAAGTATTGCCCTCTCCATTGCCCTTTGAGTGACTTTGAGCCTTCTGATGAGGCCTATTGTGAGCGACTACGTTTCAGTTCCATAAGTCATCACTGGCAACACGCACTAATCATAGACTTTCGTCTTGAGACACTGTGGTATGTGGGACGAGAAGATACCACGCAACTTCCCGAACTCTGCCGGAGTCGGATTCGACGGTTGATCTCTTTCTCGAAGTTGGGCCTACCTAACTGGACCGTTTATCCTAGGTAGACGTACTCGTCTACAACTTAGAGTGTAGAGTTTCCGATCTTGATGGGAGTGGGTGCTACATGAGTATTTGCCATGATCTTGGTTTTGTCCATGTTCATTTTGAGACCTACTCTTTCGGAAGCTCTACTGAGATCATTGAGCATTGTACTGAGGTCCTCCATAGTCTCAGCCATGACGACTATATCGTCAGTAAATCGAAGGTGGCTGCTGTACTCGCCATTAACATTAATGCCCAACCTTCTCCAGTTCAAAACCTTGAAGACATCCCCCATTGCGGCCGTGAACAGTTTCGGAGAAATGACGTCTCCCAGCCTCACACCCTGCTGCAGGAGGATAGGTTTCGAGGTCTGATCCTTAAATCGAACTGAAATTGTGGCATTATTGCACAAACATTTCAGCACCTCGATGTACCGGTAGTCAATCTGGCACCGTTGGAGAGACTGCAGCACATCCCAGAGAGACAGCAATTTTATAAATGTACCAATCTTTATATCATGATGCTCAGACCTTTACAAAGCGAACGAAGGTGGCAGATGATAAGGATGAAAAAATGAAAAGGGAGTGACTGAGTTTTGTGACAGTGATTTAGAAGAAGATTATGCTTCCCGACACCAAATATAGGTATGTGGATAAGGAGGCAGAAGGGCAAGAGGTCAATGGCCAGATACATTCGCTTGTAAAGTCACGAGAGAAAGTGACTGAATAACAGGAGTTCCATGTTCAGCAGAAGACATTGAAGGGAAGGCACTCAAAGTCAAGGTACTTTGAGTGCCATACAAAAATACATTGACCGTTTAATTGCCTTTGGTCTAGTTTAAACGTTGCTAAGCGGATATGAGTATGATAAACGGAAATAATGTAGACACTTAAGACAGACAATCAATCATGAATGAAAACCATATCTGTTAATTTCGCTGATATTTTTTTTAACTTGTAATTTTACTATTTGGGCGAAACTTGTAACTAACTAAACAAGTTTGGCAATTTCTCGGAACCCATTGACGTTGTAGCTGAAATATTCGACGAAGAAGAAAAAAAGCTATTAAATAAATAACTAGTTTCGTCTCAAAGTGATACCTCTAGCTTTGGCCTTGCGTGTAACCACGACGGTCCTCGTCGAAATTGTCTAGGTTTATTGTCTCCGTTTCTTGGTATTGTATGTGTGGAAGATTTTCATAACATTCTTCATCGTTTTATTTCTTTTGTGCTTCCTCGATTTAGCTTTGCTTTTTATTATCCGTAGTTTTTTGTAGTTACAGTATTAAGAAATATTTTTGACAGATGGCAAAATAAATAACGCGCCAAAATGTTAACTTTTTGCAGCTTATTTTTTGTTGTCTTTGTTATCACATTTAATGCACCCGCGACCTAATGGGCACTGCTCATCAAATTTTCTCACAAAAACGTAACCATTATCCAATTTAAATTACTTACCCGCACTTTATTCAAGGCCTGTCATTATAGGCTGAACTAACAAGTCTATAATTTTACCAAAACTAATAGTAGACTAGTTTAATAATGGTAAAACAGTTAGTTTTTTCCCATATTTATAGATTTTTTTTTGTTGCTAAGACCTCGTCGCGTCGGTTTAGGTGATGAAACGGAGTCAATTTGTATCAATTTATATTAGGACTGGACGGGATATGGTTATTTCCTTTACGGGCCGTTTGATTCAATATTCCGGCGTGAAATATGGCTAGGTTCGACGATCGACGGGCTATACATTTTTCTATTTTTATTAGATACTAGTTTCTGCCAGCGGCTTCGCCCGCGTGGTCCCTAGGTAACATAGTCTTGGGATAAAAAGTATGTCCTTTCTCAGGCTCTAGACTATCTGTGTACCCAATTTCATTTTAATCGGTTCTGAAGTTTTGCCGTGAAAGCGCGACAGACAGAGTTACTTTCGCATTTATAATATTAGTAAGGATAAGGATTTGAAAGCGCAATAGTTAACGATATAATCGCATTTATTTTAATTTTATTCGTTAACATATTAAGACATCTTCACAAGACGTGGTTAGGGTTTCCACAAGGTGTGATTGTCGGTCCCTTGCACAACGAATGTCGTTTGTTTTCTTCTTTGTATAGGGTCTCATGTAAACGTTGTTATCAAACAAAAAGACAGAAACAAAGGTCCAACAGCTTTGTATCTTTATTTTCTTTATCTTTTTTGTTTTGCTGGCATGCCATTTGCTAAGTTCTGTTGTTTAATTAACAGCCAGTTTCTTCATCCACAACTAAAACTATCAGTAAAAGTATTAACTTTTACTTGACCATTACTGTTATAATAGCAAATGTGTTTCTAAATCCAAGTAATAGCTCCTCCAAGTCACAACTAACTTTTCTGTGGTTGGCGTCAGTTTATCTTGTAACATGATGCTGAGGTATGTAACTGTTTCCTTTGAGATTCTGTATCGGAACAGAAAATTAGCGTCGTCCCATAAAAAATGATATTCGCGAATATTAAAATTTTTACGTCTACGCGTTTAATAACTAACGATAAGGTCATCGTCTGATGAACTTCAACTTACACTGGACGAAGTTCGTGATAACATTTTAAACTAAAATAAAATGTAGCAATAACTGCAGTGAAAATGACATGAGCAGTAAAAGTTAGAGGCAAAAGTAAAAGTTAAAGCAAAAGTTAAAATTGTGAAGAAACAAATTTAACCGTTATTTTTACTTTATGACGTTACTTTGGCTGTTACTTTTGATGAAGAAACTGGCTTTAAGTGTTTAATTTTATTTTATTCGCTTGGTCTATCGATTATACAGTTATAGGTAGATAGAACACTAAAGAATCGTTGGTTGATTTTTTGAAAGATGATATTTCGACAGAAAAGACTAACTCAAACGTCATAAGATGACTGCAAATAGAGAGGTATGAAATAAGAGGACGTGCTTCGCCGTCCCCTAAATACGAATTCTGACGTTATTCTAATATTATATAACACTAAAGTATAAGGGCTGGATGGGGATGCTCTGGGGGGCTATAAAGGCCACGTTAGGAGAATCATAATATTAATCAATCTATCAAATTTAATTTTCATCTTTATCGCTAACGTTTTAGGTTCAAGGTTGGAGGAGTTCGTGGCTAAATAATAACAGCCGCACGGGTCGATCTTTAAGGTTAAGCAACGCTTGCCAAGGTTGGTCTGTGGATGGGTGACCATCTTAATATACCGAGTTCCCTCCGTGCCTCGGAAAGCACGTTAAGCCGTTGGTCCCGGCTGTCATTTGTAGATCTTTGGCAGTCGTTACGGATTGTCAGAAGCCAGTAAATCTGACTCCAGTCTTGCCAAGAAGTACCGTGTTACCCAGTTAATGGGTTGTGGAGGTCTGGTAGGCAGCCGCTCCACGTAAAACACTGGTATTCAGCTAAATCCGGTTTGACTGGAAACCAACCACAATACAGGGTAATTTAAAAAATACCCGAAACCTCATAATCTTGACTTCGTATCATGACGCTGAACAACATCTGTTCTACGACTTTTCAAAATTCGAAACATTTTTATTCCATAAAAAAAATATAACCATAGTTTAAATTTTGCATATTCTTTATAAGGCGGCCTACGAAAGGCCGACAGGCTGGCGGCGCGTGACTGAGTGCGCGCGCGCGCGCGTAGTATACGCGAAATAAACAGACTTCAAATAAATGAAAACAATTTGTTTTTGGCTACATTGTTTAGTTGAGGTCAAAGTCGTAGAACAAATGTTGTTCAGGGTCATGATACAAAGTCAGGGTTGAGAGGTTTTGGGTATTTTTTCAATTTCCCTGTATAGTTGGGAAAAGGCTAGGCAGATGAAAATTGGGTTCAAGGTTGATTGGGAAAATTTGACAGTGGCAGGTAGCGTGATTTGCTTTCTGATTCTGCTGAAGTGGGTTTTTTAGACCCGTTGAACAGTTCAAATTCATGAAAGATGAATAAAAAGTTAATACCATACCTAATTCTGAGAATAAGACAATCGACAGAAAATAAGCTAAACCATCGTGATCTGTTTAGAAAGTGGCCTGTTTGTTAAGCTTTGAACCGTTTGCGCACCCAGGTAGACCGCTTCAAACAGAACTTGACGAAATGAGGTTTCACAGACCCGTTACGCGATGGATACTCAAAGTGAGTGCAAACAGGGCCTGTTCAGAATATGAGCCACACGTAAGTGGATCAGACTGACTAAAAAGGTATCAGAGTATATATTAAACATCAAAACAAACCTGTAGAAGTCGGTTCAAAGCGTAATGTATTTTTGAAGATAAGATAACCTTTGAGTCGCCAGACTCAATTCTTGCAAAGGAAGCAGAATAAGAAGGTGCATTGTCTTTGGAAATAGGTATAAAAGAAGCACTGTGTAGGAAATTAGTTTAAACAGACCGCCACAATTACGTTATCTATTTCTGACTTAGATTAATTAGATGGTTAATTAATTACGAGTTCAAACACATTAAATCACAAAAGTTATTTGTATCAATTGATATTAGGACATGGTGTAAAAGTTTTGCTTTTGAAAAAGAGGCTTAACAATGCACAGCCCAGAAACATTCTAGAAATGTTTGTTTTTACAGTGTAGTGTAGTTTAGTGAAAACTTATAAGTACGTTCCGCAACAAATAGGAACACCAATCTCATCTGCCTAGCCTTTTCCCAACTGTATTGGGGTCGGCTTCCAGTCAAACCGGATTTAGTTGAATACCAGTATTTTACGCGGAGCGGCTGCCTACCAGACCTCCACAACCCAGTATCTGAGTAACACGGTACTTCATGGCAAGACTGGAGTTAGATTAACTGGCTTCTGACTATCCGTAACGACTGCCAAAGATCTACAAGTGACAGCCGGCACCAACGGCTTAACGTGCTTTCCGATGCACGGAGGAAACTCGTTATGTTACGATGGTCACCCATCCACAGACCAACTTTGGCAAGCGTTGTTTAACCTTGAAGATCGACCCGTGCGGCTGTTATTATCTAGCCACGAGCTCCTCAACAAATAGGAACACCAATACTTCAACATAATCATTATCATTTTATCTCTTTTTATTCATATGCTTACATAATCCACATTGTCATTATGTTGACCCACATTATTTACGTGTTAACGTGTGTGGTGGTACTGTACAAGAAGACGATCGGCGTAAATCTACCCCAAAAATCATTCATTGGTAGCCGTACTTATTGCCACACCCATTTATTCCATACGTAATCACACCAAAAATATATTCAACAAGCTTCTGCCAGCGGCTTCGCCCGCGTGGTCCTTAGGGAACATACTCCCTGGATAAAAAGTAGCCTAAGTCCTTTCTAAGGCTCTAGTCTATCTCTGTACCAAATTGCATTTAAATCGGTCCTGTAGTTTTGGCGTGAAAGCTCGACAGACAGACAGACAGAGTTACTTTCGCATTTATAATATTGGTAAGGATGTAAGGATGTTTTTGGGTCATAAAAACCTCGATTGACAAACGACTGTATAATTGTGTGCATCAATTAAAAATCAAATCAATGCACAGCTGTTGAAACAAAATGACAGCTCTGAAATCCGATACTACCCAATTACAAGCAAAGCATAAAACTTATTACCATTTGAAAAACTTAATTTGTTTTTTGTTTCAGTGCCAATGACGTAACACCAAGATGAAGGACACAGAACTAAAGCTGCCCACGCGCAATGTGCTGACCGGAGCAGTTGTGAACTGGGAAGATGATGAGATGGGCTTTGGAGATGGTCCCAGCAACCTGAGCCTGGCTTGGAAGGACCTGTCAGTTTATAGAAAGAAGAAAACGCAGACGAGCATATGGAGGTCTCCGGTTTATGAAGAGATCAGGGTTTTACATGGAGGTATGTATTTTAGCATTTACGCGTACGCACAATTTTAAGTTTTCCGAATTATATTAATTTATGGTTTTTGCATCCAGGTTTAGATTAAATAGTACCTACCTACTGTAAAAAAACTTGCCAAGTGCGAGTCGGACTTGCGTGCAAAGGGTTACGAACGATTTTTTTCCATGTTATTTTTACACTATAGACTTCTTATAGATTTTCCTGTAATCTTTATTTATTTATTTACCACAACAATTCTATCATTACAGGATATCCCAAAGCGATACTTTAACTAGTTTAAAAATTGTAACATAAATGGTATGCAGTTGTTCTTGCGAATTTATTCAATGAACAGTAAAAAATGTCAATCCTTTCAGCGACTTCATTAAAGTATACGTAAGGCGCGAGTAACTGGCGCTTTTTGAAGCAAGTTAGTCCTGCCGCGCGGCACAGCCAGCAGCTGCGGCCGTCTCCGCTTCAGCACGTAGTTATCGGGCACGCACAGATTCACCTCCTTTATGTAGAGATCTATCTCCATTTTTTTCAAAATTTTAGGCTGAGTAGTTTCGGAGATAGGAGGGTGGTAATTTTTCGCCTAATTTCTTGAATAACTTCAAAACCATTTATTTTAAAATTATAAAAAATATATAATTAAAGCCCTTACAGTAAGCCCTTTTATTTGATGTCACCAGATATTGTTCAAGAAACTTTTTAATTTTTTTTTAGTTTGACCCCCAAAAGTGACGTAACACGTCCGTGTTTGGGTACAAAAGTCCACATGTGTACCAAATTTCAACAAAATCGGTCTAGTGGATCCGGAGAAAACTGGTTGTGACAGACGGACAGACAGACACCCGAGTAATCCAATAAAGGTTCTGTTTTTTGTTCGGACCCTAAAAAACAACTTCAGACTTCTGTATTAGCCTTTTTGAAAGCTCAAAACATGAGTACTCAGAAGCGTACGGTCTTCGTAGTAGCAAGGAAGCTAAATTTGGCACGAAAGCTAGAGAAGCCGATATCCCTCTCTCGATCAACGCGGAAATGGTACTATGTATGTGCAAAAAGACCTTTACCCAAAGACAATCAAATTGTGGTCTATTTTAAATTTAGAACACCTGCTCTAAATTTTTGCTTTATGATGGTCATTACTCTTTTAAAATGCTCTTTTAAAATCTGCAGACCATAAATTATATTCGATGTGATGATGAACAGGTGGCTTCATAAATCTAATTAATATTAATAATAATCAAAATATAATAAATTATAATAGTCTGATAATGAACTGCAACACCTGGGACCTATATTTAAAAAAAATAACAATGCATATTCATCGCATTAATTTAACAGGGATATTTTTATTTAGGATTTATTTTTCTGCTGTAGAGAATAAATTAGTCTCGTTAAGAATACAAGCCGCACGGATCGATCATTAAGGTTAAGCAACGCTTGCCAAGGTTGGTCTGTGGATGGGTGACCATCTTAACATACCGAGTTTCCTCCGTGCCTCGGAAAGCACGTTAAGCCGTTGGTCCCGAGTGTCATTTAAGATCTTTGGCAGTCGTTAGAAGCCAGTAAATCTGACACGCAAGTCTGGCCAAGAACTGACGTATTACTCAGTTAATAGGTTGTGGAGGTCTGGTAGGAAGCCGCTCCACGTGAAATACTAGTATTCAGCTGAATCCGGTTTGACTGGGAGCCGACCCCAATATAGTTGGGTAAAAGGCTAGCCAGATGAGTCAATAAATTAGTCTATGATTTTATACAGCAAGGACATATTATTTCGACGCATAATTTGTTTTGTTTATTTTTCGGGAATTCCCAAAGTACTTAATATACGAGATACAATAATATACATATATTTGATTTCATGATTATAAGGGCACAATTCAAATACATATTAAAATAAAGAATATATAATAGGTGTAACAGACATGAATATAACGTATGCTACTTTAATTGAAATTATTTTATGCAAAACATATGATATACACATTTTTAAATAAAATCAAATATTTTTTTCACACTTTTTATTTTATTTATTGCGGACATACATACAGCCGTCATTACAGTAACTCAAGTGTAGACAGAATAATAATTACAAAAGAAATACCAAATTTAGTTTACAAATACAATTAAATTCAATTCATAATACAAAAAAAATACAATTATTTTATTCCAATCAAATAAGTTAATAATACAAAACAACACAATGCAATTAATGCCTTATACTTAAGCGAATATGCATTATTAATATTCTGGTGTAGGTGGACAATATGTATTAAAGAATTAATTAAACAACTTTTTATAAACTGAAACTCTATTACATAATATTCGCTTAAATCGAACAAATAGAAGCATTAAGAACAGGATTTCAAAATTTTAGCCAAGTGATCTCTTCAACCTTTCCAAGAATAATAGGAAGCCTAATGCAATACATAAATTATAGCAATTAAAGATTAATAAATAATTCATTTTTGTAACAATAGATACTTGACCTTAATAATAGACAAATATCAATCTTTAATGTTTCAAGTTTTATAAGAAGTATCACTTACCCTTTTTATAATTGAGTTGTCGTAGCGATATCGTAAAATTGGCCATTTCATGAAGTGCTTCGCCATTTATTCGCTATATCCGTATTTAAGAGGCCTATTATGTTTTGACTGTGTTTTTTGCGTAAAATGACCAACTTTGGCTTTCTTATTCTCAGAAACAAAAATATTTAGACAATTTTGGCTTATTGGGTTGTTGAGAATAGTTATTAGCATTAAACATAGCGGCCTCACTTTTCTTTTATCTATTTGTAAAAAGCCAAAATTCAGAAGTAAGTTTCCATTGAAAAGCGCGACGGCACTTATTTGAGCTCGTGGATTGAACTACAGGTACTAAAGAAATGAAATGAAAAATATATCATAATATTCCTTATATAGTGATTTCGTGCATAGCGGTCTCAGAAATTTGAAATAAGAATGGCATATACGTCAAAAAATCTCGTTAAAATCCTTCTTCTTCTTTCAATCTTGACGTTGAAATGCTTTTACACGAATTTAATTTTACAATTAAAATGTTTAAACCACAATGTTAATTAGTCATTCGAAAACATAGAACGGGTCATTAAATAAATTATTACATAGTCCGTCAATTAAGATGGTATCGTTTTAAAATATAGTTTCAAAATGGGATCTAATTGTTCGTATACTGGCCAATATTTGTTATACATGCAAATAAGCTTGTAGGTTTTATAAATAATTAATTATGCTCATGTACCGTATTAAACCGGATTCGTTGCTACCTGTTAGGAAAGGCCGCGGGTAGCACACCTTCCCGTGTCATCAAATGATTAAAACTACTGCGACGGTAGATAGAAAAACAAGCCAAATGCGAGTTGGACTCGCAAACGAAGGTTCCGCATCATAAATCGAAAAAAAAAATGTTTCCATATGTTTATTTAACAGTGTACGTACACAAATAGACAAGAAGAAGAAAACAGAAAAAATTTCTTTACTTACAAAAAAATAAAACCGACTTCCAAAAATAAAACGCTAAAAAGTTTAAAATAACTTTAATTTCGGAAGTCGGTGTCAAAAAACCAAAAAAATACCAAAAACACCGACTTCCGAACTTAGTTTTTTGTAAAAAAGTTTTTTATTTTTCACTTTTTAGTGGTATTTACGTATCCCTAAAAAGATTTTTTTTCAATATTTTTCGGTATTCCTTATAGTTTCGGATTTGGCCATGAAGGCACACTTGAAAAATTAACCTGTTTATAATAATATGTATGCATCTACACACTCTGTGATAATTTCAACATTTTCTACCGTCTACCTATTACGGTTCATAAAATACTGCCGCTCTGACAGATAGACTGACGAACAGCGGAGGCTTAATAATAGCGTTCCGCTAATTACCTCTCGGGTACTGAACCCTAAAAAAATAAAAATTACACGTAATATTTGTACCTGTAGATTCGCTTACTTTTCTTCATTACTAACTTCAACTTTCTTATCGTTAAAAGGTTTTATTATCATGACAGTAGGTACCTATATATCTTAAGGATGAGATAATGTAATTCATCACAGGCCTATTCTACATTTATCAAGCTCAATCTGCCTTTAGCCAATATCTCTATCTTAACTGTCACGGGGATGATCCTCTTTAGAAAGTATCGCATTCACAGCTCTACTATTAATAATAATAATAAATCCGCAAGGCAATTTTGTGGCGAACTGTTGGGCAGTAGCGACCCCACGGACCTGATCTCCCGTGAGAAGTCTTGTACCTCATTTCCGGCTTGCATTTATTGGCTAGCCGAAGTGAACACTGACGAGGAACAGAGCTCCCACCTCTTTCTTGCCTTAATCGGCCGGTCTGAGTGGAGATTCGCAAGAGCAAACGTGCTCGGGAGAAGGATGTATAATCCAGAAGATGCTGGTAGGGATCTTTACCGTACTTCCGGGATTGTCCTGATAGCCGTAACGTCGTATACCTCTCCACTCCTCTAGAACCTCAGGATATGTTGCCCCCTTGGCGCTACGTCACTTTGTGCTAGCGACCGTTTTCAGGGGGCCCATTTATTGAGTGTGCAAGTCACCCCCTGCCATTTTAAAGCTGTTTAATTGTCAGTGGTCAGGCAGGGGCCAATAGTTCTTCCATAGTAAACGATTATCAGTCCACTAAACCACCCAAATCCCATAGCGTATCATCTTTTGTTTCCATATTCTGCAATAGTCCTGCTCCAACCGGGGATTGTCCTTGGGTATATTTTCACAATGCATACAGGGATAATCTTTGGTTGGTGTCCCATTCCATTTGAAATGTCTAACGGGGCCTCTGCGAGTGGGCTTCAGCCCCTCGTATGCCTATCAAAGGACCTGGTCTCCAGCGACACGAAAAAAAATATATTTAATTCGGATAAAATCCATATATTGTTAGTAAAACATAATAACTTATTGCCTAGTGTTAGTAAGAATCAACCTCCGCACAAACTGCTGTACAATTAAAGAGCCAAAGCTCTCGGCTACAGTTTATATATTTCTGACTCAGCCATAGTGTTCAAAACATGCATATAAAGTATATTTCTGTGGTTCAACATTTTGATAAAGGTTTTCCTTTTCAGTAAATGGCATCGTGTCATCCGGTAACTTGGTCGCTTTAATGGGCTCTAGGTAAGTCCTTATTTTATAAAATTTATCTACGACCTTGTACTTCTATATAACGGGTAATAGAATAAACGCAATAACCTTTTAAGGGTTCATTGTTACTCATAATTATTATGAACAACTTTCACAATGGGATCAACATGGACATCGCGAAAAAAATGCCCCATACATTTATGTGTGCATAATTCGACATGACTGTAATGAAATGAATGATTTTAGGGTTCGTCTCATGTAAAAGTTGTTTTACTTATAAGTACAATGACCCCTAAAGAGGTATTGCGTATTTTTTTATTTTTTTATTTGTCATGGGTTTGCTCTTGTCTCTAGTCTATGTCAGAGATGACAAAGGCAAGCAGAGAGTTCCACTCCTTTGCTGTGCGCATTATAAAAGACGTTTGAAAACGCTTAGTGCGAATTGGTGGAATAGCCACAAGGTAGGGATGGTAAGATGCAGTGCGTCTGGATGTCCAATGGTAGAAGGGGGCCGGTGGGATGAGGGTATAATCTGTAACACGTTGTTATATCACACACGATCTAAAAATCCTTTTTCCAACAGTGGTGCCGGTAAGACCACGTTACTGGCCGCTATCAGTCGCCGTGACAAAAGCGCTATGACAGGCTACCTGATGCTGAATGGTAGGCTCGCTGGTGCTGACCTCATCTCCAGGATCTCTGGCTTCGTGCCGCAAGAAGACTTGGCTATTGAAGACCTAACTGTCGCTGAACATATGGAGTTTATGGTGAGTTTCATTTTAGCTGCAACTGCAAGACGTCTACTGCTTAGTATCTACACCTTTGATCGTTGCCGCGATGTTACCCTATTAACAACGTGACAACGATCAATATTATACTGTCCTTTATAATTAAAACCAACACTGTCTTTGAATCTTCAATCTGGTGTTGAGTCTATCCACGTAAAAACTTCTTTTCCATAACCATATCGCTTCGTCTTTCTTTTATCTTTTTGTCCAGAATTGGGAATTCTTCATCAATGTTAATATTATGTTACCATTCATAAATACTTGTTTTTGTATTTATTCCCTATCTTTTATTTGGTAAGATGTCATCAAATATACTCGTATTATGAGTATACTTTTACGTATACTATCCTTATCCTTACTAATATTATAAAGGCGAAAGTAACTCTGTCTGTCTGTCTGTCGCGCTTTCACGCCAAAACTACTGAACGGATTTAAATGATATTTATAACACAGATGTTCTAAAGCCCGAGAAAGGACATATGCTACTTTTTATCCCGGGTATATGTTCCCTAGGGATCACGCGGGTAAAGCCGCACAAGCTAGTGTTTAATATAATGTTACCATTTATAAATATTTGTTTTTATATTTATTCCCTATCTTTTATTTGGTAAGATGTCATCAAATATACTCGTATTACGAGAATATTATACTTGTATTACTTTTACGTATACCATATTTTATAATAACGTTTTCGGTCAATCGATTCGGTCATCTTTAAGATGAGAATGCGGAAGCATTTGTTGTCTCCATGATTTTGAAATGCGCCTAATTGAATTGTTAATTGAACCATTATATCAGTTTTATAACAAGACATTTAAAAAGCAACATTTTAAAAGAATTTCAGATGACACTAAACTCAGGAATGTCATAAATAAATGAATACTGATTTGTATTACTTTAAAACGAACTTAAAGTTTTAATAAAGTTTATTCTAAACCCTTATTTTCCACTTGCATATTTTCCAAGGCTGTTTTGATAAATGTACGCACATAAATTTCGACTGCTCCTCACCTTATTTGTATTTGAGTGATAAATATTACACGAAAAAGGAGGTTGATAAAATTTTAATTAATATTATTCATGGCATCATGTTACTGACAACGATCTTAGATGTTTATCTGATACGTTATCTACATCATAATAGTTTGACATTTCACGAACCCAAATTCAATCTAAATAATTTGTTTTGTTTGGGTAACAGAATAATATTGTAATCATTTAAGTTATAATGTCCTTGAATTCCAATGTCTTGTGTTGCTATGACATTTAGAACTTCATGAATTCCTTGCGTTTTTTTAGATACAAAGAGTTTGTTATCAATGCTAAACAATCTTGCTTTGACTTCCGTTGCATCGGTATAATCAAGATGTTGGCTGTTAAAGCGTACTTGTGTAGAAGATTCTCAATTATTTCCTATTTTATGGTCATGAGGTTCTTCATTAGATATCTTCATATGCTAGTCCAATTGGTTACTTAGGTTTGGCGTAACACGTTTTCTTCTTCTATTCTTCTCAGTCAATCGAATCACTACCATTCACTTCTTCTTCTTGCATTTCATTCCTCACACAATACATTTATCTGAACGATCACTGCTCATAAGCAATACGAGCTGGAACTTAGGCATCTTCTCTTAGTGAGGGCTGGCCCTTTTTAACCTAATTACTCTTGACTATCAGGGACACATACTCGTCTATAATATCAACTCCGTAGCTGTACGCAAAATAAAATAATCCCAAAATGTTTCATGCGTATGGGTTGATGTCCACAATGTACCGATGGCACGTCGCCGTACGTCCTTAATCATTAATCCAACAAACCCTATCTTTTGTTAAGGCCCGTATGATGATGGACAAGCGATCAACAAAGATAGTACGAGCGAGGCGTGTGCAGCTACTCCTTAGTGAACTTGGAGTCAACAATTGTAATAAAACTAAGCTGAAGGCTTTATCTGGTGGAGAGAGGAAAAGAGTCGCTTTGGCTGTACAGGTAAGTGACAAAAAATCGATATAATTACGTACCTAGTACATTGTATATAATAGGAATAGATGGAAAAGTATCCTTAAAGATGACTAAGAGTGTTGCATGAAAGAGCCTTGAACTGTAGAAAAGGTATTTTATTAAGACACGGTTAATAAACAATTTGACTATGCAGAAATAACAGACAACTGTAAAGACAATATAAATTCTTAGCAGCTAATACTGTGTATGAATCATCCACCCACTGCAATCCTACATGAGGAATTGTGATTATTCATCTTCTACTGCTCATTATCAAAATTAAAAAGATTCTCTTCCACAGCTCCTAAACGACCCTCCAATCCTGTTCTGTGATGAACCAACAACTGGCCTGGACAGTTGGGCTGCAGCTGCCGTAGTATCCCGTCTAAGAAAGCTGGCTATTGGAGGCAAGCTTGTTGTATGCTCGGTACACCAACCGGCTTCTGGGGTCTTTGAGCTGTTCCATCAAGTTGTGCTGTTGGCTAATGGGAGAATAGCTTTCCATGGCACCATTGAACAGGCTGACGAATTCTTTGGATCGTAAGTACAAACTTCTGCAGTATCTCTTCTAAAGTTAGCCATTGAAGACAAAACTGGTTGTGAGAATCTAACAACAGTTGCCTCTTTACATCCTGCTTCGCTTAACCTGTATCAATGTTTTCGCACCAAGCAGTCTAGTTGATTGTAAGTTTAATTTGCGTTTGAATTAAGTCAAGTGGTTTAATTATGTATTTTATGCACCAACCGGTTTTTATAGTCAAAGCATATTTAGTCAGTCTGTCTAGTCCGAATGTGTAACCAGGAAAAACTTTGGATTCTAAATGAATCATCATCATCTGCCTAGCCTTTTCCCAACTATATTGGGGTCGGCTTCCAGTCAAGCCGGATTTAGCTGAATACCAGTATTTTACGTGGAGCGGCTGTCTACCAGACCTCCACAACCCATTAACTGGGTAACACGGTATTTCATGGCAAGACTGGAGTCAGATTTACTGGCTTCTGACTATCCGTAACGACTGCCAAAGATCTACAAATGACAGCCGGGACCAACGGCTTAACGTGCTTTCCGCGGCATGGAGGAAACTCGGTATGTTAAGATGGTCACCCATCCACAGACCAACCTTGGCAAGCGTTGCTTAACCTTGAAGATCGACTCGTGCGGCTGTTATTATCTAGCCACGAGCTCCTCCTTGGATCCTAAATTAATAATTATCTTTATTTGTCTGTTATTGTTGAATTAATGATAATTGTTATTTTGACGTTTTATCATTAGCTCTGCAATCAAAATGATTGCCGTAGTTGAGAAACTTTGATGTACCTAACTAAATTATCATATTATGCTATTAAGTTTTTTATGGAATCGGCCCTTGAATGTATCATGTTCACTGGTAAACAAAAATGATGCGTCTTAAAGGTTGCCCTTAATTTGAATAAAAATATTTTGAAACATGTGGTCGACTTCTGACCTTACATGATTTTTCATAGCTGTAATAAACAACAACTGGTTTTTTTTTATATTTCTATGTGAATTTTAATGTTGATGAGAGCTTAGGGGCCGATCAAGCATTACTTAAGCACAAATGGGGTGAGGGGGGGGTCTTTATAGTAGATTATTTTTAATGATATGGGGAAGGGGGGGTTTAATAGTGCTTACGTCAGTATGATATGGGGGAAGGGGGGGGGTTAAATAGTGATTATGTCAGCATAAAATTTACTTACTTTTTTTTTGTTTGCAAATCTTAGTAGATTTTGATTTGACATAGTTATGGCTAGTTAGTTGGTTTTACTCTCACGCGATGTTTTCATAGCTAAGTAAAAAATAACAGAAATGGGAAAATAGGTAGGTAAGCATAGGAGGGAGGGGTAAGATCTTTGATTATTATGAAAATGACTAAAATTCTGCTTATACAATAATACTTGACCGGCCCCTTACCAATGATTTTCATCTGCCGGATTATTATTAAAAAATACAGTCGAATGTAAATGGAATGTATTTTTAGAAATCAATTTACATTATACATAACAATACTATTAGAAAAATAAAATATCAACTTTCATATTCAGTCGGGTCAAATAAATGTCGTTGGACGAATTTTAAATAATGGGATTTACCCAGGACATCACAATATGATGAAAAATATTAATACTATTTAGGTAAAGTCAGCAAAGCTATTCGGTGTTTGGGCAAAAATATTATTTTTTTCACAGCACTGCCAATGTTTATTTCTAATGTGTGCATTACCTATAATTTTTTAAGCTTATGGCATACGTACGAGTGTGTTGTACAATAATAGTCTACTCGGCACACTCACAACATTGTTTAAAAGTAGTTGCAAGTTAGCGACGTGGCCAAATAGATTTGTCGACTGTACATTGGCACAAGTTCTGTATTATTAGGGATCTAGTTGATATTTTCCTATTTCCAGCGACCACATTTGGCCAATTAATTTAAATAAGCGAACTTGTATCAACTGTTCAATCAAATATTTGTCAATCTCCTTTAAGAAACTGATAAGAATCCATTTTATATTTAAATAAGGGTTATCTGAGCAATCTTAACATTCTCGAGATTAAGTTAACAGATACATATTGATTAACCCATATTGAATTTGTAATTTGAAGACCATCACGATATGGGCTCGTGAGTTCTATATATTCATATAAACAACATATAAGTAAACTTGATATAGGTCGCCATACCGACTGTAATACAACGTTAAATAATAGGTATATTATAAGACTAGGTATGTTGTAGTTAGATTAAAACCATATAAAAAAATATTTGTGAAGGAATAACCACCGTACTTACCTGGGTCTAAAAACTGGGGCTGTATCTGTGATGTGTCAAAGCCAAGCCAAGCCGAGCCATGTATGAGCGACAGACAGAACGAATAATCTATCCCTTTTACAAGACGGAGTTGTGGTTCATTGGTACGTCATTATGATGGCTCCTGCTCTAAGCTAAGAGGTCGTCTTGAGATTACGGAAACCATAGGTACATTTGTAGAAGACGCACTTGCACGAAACACTGCCGCAAATCCTGGGATTCGCGAAACTGTCCTACTGCAACCGAAAAACTGCTGAATCACTAAAGCCAGAATAACTTAGAAAACCGCATAAAACTCAGATAGTTTAGCAGGCGCTTTACTTTGTGTAAATTATTTCATCACCACTGCTCTCAAAATGGTGAAGGAAAACATCGTGAGAAAACCGGCATGTCCTAGAACCAAAAATTCAAAGACATGTGACATCTACCAACCCGCACTGGGCCCGCGTGGTAGATTACGGCCCACTCCCTCTCACCGAGAGGCCTGTGTCCCAGCAATGGGAACATCGTAAGCTGATTAATCCATGCATGCAGATAGTTTAGATGACAATACAAAAACACGTGCAGATTAGCAAATATGAATAACACAATAAGGATGTCGAAAATGGCATAAATGAATAATAATAAATGTTTGTTGATATATAAATTAAACTTGAACATAACGCTTTCGTGTGTAGGTCCAGCAGTAACCCCATTAGAATTTCAATAATAAAATGTCACTATACATTTTCAACCAAAAAAAACCTGAGGTGCGGATAGCTCTTAAATTCATATCATTCTGAGCTTTTAAAAACCGGACTGTCGCGTGACTGAATTTATAAGACATTACCGATTTGCAACCGTGGAATAGTTTATTATCGCAGAAAGAACGCGCATTAATTTTCTATAAATAGATACTCGTGACTCGTGAGGAGCTCGTGGTGAAATAATAGCAGTCGCACTGGTCGATCTTTAAGGTTAAGCAACGGTTGCCAAGGTTAGTCTGTGGATGGGTGACCATCTTAACATATCGAGTTTTCTCCATACCTCGGAAAGTACGTTAAACCGTTGGTCCCGGCTGTCATTTGTAGATCTTTGGCAGTCGTTACGGATTGTCAGAGGCGAGTACATCTGACTCCAGTCTTGCCAAGAAGTACCATGCTACCCAGTTAATGGGTTGTGGAGGCTGGTAGGCAGCCGCTCCACGTAAAACACTGGTATTCAGCTGAATCCGGTTTGACTGGAAGCCGACCCCAATATAGTTGGGAAAAGGCTAGGCAGATGATGATGATGATGATGAGAGAAGTAGGAATCTCCAAATAACGACGTGAAATCCAAATTTAACAAAAACGAAATCGAATGTTCCGTAAAGTCACTAAGATCAGAAAAAGCCCAGCATCTGATGGAATTGTGAACAAAATGAATTTATTAGAGTCGGCACAAAAGCTCTGATTTTAACACTATTAAACTTAATATTATCAAGAAAAGAAATACCTTCACAGTGGACATGTTCAGATATCGTTCTGCTTTTAAAAAAATAAAGTAGGAGTGCATGCGGTATTATAATTACGTCACCTGTTTAAAAATAGCCGATGCTATTAAAAGGCTCAACCACTCCTCATGCACATCTCTTATCAAATTAAGAAATCAAACATTAAATGATAAAACATCTATTTGCGAATACTACAAAGTCAAGGCTCAACGAACTGCGTATCATAATTGATTGCTAATATATTCAGTAGTTTTAATCAACAAGATTAAACTAGATAATAGGCTACAACTAGATTTATCTTATCATCTCAGAAAATCTCTAGTTATTGCTCAGCGGACATGGCCATTTGGAAACTCAAACACCTGATAAACGATATATATACATATTTATACAACAAACGATCAAAAAGATATAGACAGATTTTTTTTTTCGAAATCAACACCATTTTAATTATGCACATACCTATGCCTAATTGCCTATACTAACATTATAAAGCTGAAGAGTTTGTTTGATTGTTTGTTTGGTTGAACGTGCTAATTTCAGGAACTACTGGTTCGAATTGAAAAATTCTTTCATAGTTCGACAGCCCATTTATCGAGGAATGAGTATAGCATCGTCATAATTTTTCATAACCTATAGCCTTTCTCGATAAATGGGCTATTTAATACTAAAAGATTTTTCAATTCGAACTAGGAGTTCCTGAGACTAGCGCGTTCAACCAAACACACAAACAGACCCTTTAGCGTTCTGTAGCATGAACTATTGGAACCACATCAAAACTGATTCATTATTCCACAGCCTCAGCTACAAGTGTCCTCTCGGCTTCAACGCGGCAGAGTACTACATATCCCTGCTGGGTGTCGAAGCTGACAAGGAGATGGAGAGCCGGGATCGCATCCGGAAGATCTGTGACGAATACTCACGGTCCGACATCGCTGCCGAGATTGACAGCAAAGTTGGGATGATCAAGGATGAAACTGAGTATTTTAATGGCGAAACTGATGAGAAGGTAGGTGAAATTAGTTTTATTACTTACATTAAATATTACAAACATCTTCATCATTACTATGTATATCACAATACATGAACTCATCTGCTAGGTCCAGACTATATCGGTAATTGAAATACATATATATTAATATACCGATCATTTGCGAAAATAGTAGATAAGTATGACTTTTAGTTTCTGATCTATCATTTTTTTTTGCAATGGTTGTTCCAGGTGTTTCTAAAATATTCACAAGATTGTTATCATTATTTGAAGATAAAGGTTGCTTTATCCATAAATTAAATGGATTTACCATTTAGGAGATACATCAAATTGGCAGATCATTTTACTCTATAATATAAACAAGATTTGATAAGCCAAACTAGTCGTAAAATCTTATCTGAAATAGGAGTTAAATCAAAGATAAAAAAGTTCTTGTTGTTCTCACGATCCTAACTTGTACTAATCTAAAGTTAAATCTCAGATTGTTAAGATATAAACTATTTAATAAATGCTAAATGAGTAACCAGTCTTCAAGATACTGACATCCGCCAAAACATTATTCATAAATTCTATAATAGCAATAGAATGTGTTTGTTAGACCAACAATATGCTAATACTTAAATAAATAATAAATTTATTGGTCTAATATTTATAACGTTCTCACGGCAATCGAAAACACGTCGATTATGTACATCAGTGTCGCACATTTAAATTTAGGTTTGATTTGTAAAACATTAACGTTTGTCGTTATAGTCCTGGCAAACTTATATTTATGACTTCATTAACTTTAATATCTTTTGTTTCAGGATCAATATTATGAGAGATATGTAACTCTGTAAGTATTTTATTGGATTTAGTTTTATTTTTAGCTTTTGGATTTTGCGAATTAGAATGAAAGATTTATTACATCATTCCGTACTGGCATACTTATTTCTTCATCTCCATCTTGGTTTAGAAAACTAGTAGCTTTCTATATGTAGAGTACGATTAATATTCTGCATCTTTTTCTGCATCTCGTTCAAAATATTTTAAAAGGTCCTCGTGATCGAAGTATTGGAAGATATTTGTCGACGATGTTACTTATAACTATTTTATTACAGAGTCAAAGTGAATTACTTCGTACAATTCTACTGGCTGATGTGGAGGAACTTACAAGCGCTAAAGCGAAACTACAGCATTTGGATCGCCGAGTTCCTACTTCTTATGGTAAGTTTCAAATTCATTACCTTTATGTACCTATGGTTCCATAGTTTTGAATTTTTGTTTATCTGAATCTTAAGAAAGTTGTACATCTTCCCGATTTTTTATGACTTCTGTCAGTTCTAAGGGTGCTTCCATACCAATCGACCTGTAGCAGTCGATGTATGTGGTAGCTTTTAGTATAGTGGAAACCATCAACGTCGACTGATTCATTCTACCTTTGGTTAGCTGCATCGATCGAGGATCAATTGGTTGGTGTGCTAGCACCCTGAACCCCTGCCTTCATTTTAAAGCTTAATCCTTTCTCCTTGTAGTTCGTGGGCCTGATAATCTCCGTCCCCTACAACGGCCATTTTGAACAGTTGGACCAGCGTGACATACAGAACGTGGAGGGTCTCCTGTACCTCACGATAGCGGAGACGATATTCCTGTTCATCTATGCTGTCTTCATCACGTTCCCTAGTGAGGTTCCCATATTGCTCAGAGAGACGGCCAGTGGATTGTATTCACCGTTACCGTACTATTTGTCGAAGATGATATTTTGGGTAAGTTTCTAATGTAACTTTATTTTTATTGGATTTTTTGTTCAACTGGAACTTTGTTGTTTTGAACTTGAATAACGATGCGAAAGAATTTTGTAAAGAAGTTTTATTATTCGGTCTAAAATCCTTGATGCTTTCTTGAGTTATCCAAGATTTTGTATGAAACTACCTTAGCTTAGTATATTAAATACATTCCGATATTATTATGATGTGACTCCGGTATAATAAATCCGGTATAAATAATAATATATAAAAAAAATGTATGTTATCAGTAAATTACCTAATGTACCTTTATGAGAGAAATAAACTATATGTTATGTTATGTTACTCATATGTTATTGATGGGCCGAATTAGAAAAACTACAAAAGTTTTTGAGGTGTGTGGTGGTGTTAAGCATTTAGTTTATCGAACCTAATGATCTTCTGTCTTCATTTGTATCTTTGATTTATTTGATCAATTCATTGCTTCATTTAACAGTTCCAATAAACTTATAGGTACCGGGTACCCAAAAGTATAATTTATTATTCAATTACTCTTTGAATACAGAAGCCATTAGGCACTATTTTAATGTTCTTATAATGAGCTAGAAAGTTTCTATTTTTAGAACGAGGCCCTTTCAATTGTGACACTGATGTTCGAGCGTGGGCAAACCAGTTTGTTTTATGGCTTACAACATTGAATCGCATCTAGTGGTTTTGGAATATTTTCTACTTTATCGTTTTCAAGTTTGTTATCACAGAAAGAGTTGTCAATTAAATTCATGGTTATTAAAATATTTTCGATTAGTAAGTTGAAAAATAGTGTTTTGCTAATAGTATTTTAATTTAACATAAAAAAATATAATATCTTAGGCTTATAAATTTACATTCGCGGTTATATCACCTTCGTTCATTAAAAGAAAGAAGACTTTACCAGTACATTAAAAAATAGTGTAATGTACATTAAAATGAAAACTATGGTGATGATAATACAGTCAAGATCTACCAGAAACGTTGAAAACAAATTCTTTACATAGACGATGTTTTTGTTTACATGTCAGTTCTATGACTATAAATAGATACTTCTTTATTCTTCGTCCTTCTCTCCTATATACCAACATGATGTAGATATATATATATATATATTCCTTCTCTTTCCAGATACCCCGTGCAGTGATAGAGCCGACACTCTTCACAACTCTCATCTTCCTGGTAGCTGGCCTTCACGGCGGGTTCATGGGCTGGCTCGGCTTCAACTTCGTCTGCATCCTGTGCGCCAACTATGCGAATGCTTATGGTAAGTCCAATATATATGTAAACATGCCCAGCTTTGCGTAGTTCCCAGTAGTTTACCTTGCCTATGTAGGTACTATTTGCAGTCGCCATATCGGCTTCTTGTGCTCTAATTTCAGCATCTATAGGTTCCAAATGATAAACACAAAACCAATGAATCTAACATTTTAGTAACTGCATTAAAATTCTAAATTCAAAATTATAACATTCCAGTTCTTTGGACTTATAATTGGCATTCCATTTTCAAAATTCCAGGCTCGTTCCTATCATCGACGTTCAACTCAATGGAGACTGCTGCACTGGTATCCGTACCATTCGACCTCATTGGCACTATGTTCTCTGGCCTTTACCTCAACTTAGCTAGCGTCTCACCTTACTTGTCCTGGCTTAGATACGTATCAGGGTTCTACTATGGCGTCGAGAGCATCTCCATTCTCCAATGGGATTCCATCGAGACTATTGAATGTGTAGCGATTGACGGTATGCCTTGTATAAGAACAGGACCCGAGGTTTTAAAGCGATTTGGTTACGCAGAAGAACATTTCTGGCGTAACTGCCTCTGTTTGTTCAGTATGTACTGCATAGCTCATTTCATCGCCTTCCTCATGGTTATCAAGAGGAGTAGGGGCACACCTGTATATTAGAAAGTAGATCAATTGTATATAGCTTTTAACACTAGCATCATTCCGTGTTGCTGCTTGGAATCTCGCCCGTGCCATATAGGTGAACAGGGTGATTTAGTTTAATAAGTTTAAAGTACTACTTGTTGCCTTATTGTTTTAGAGAATTTACATAATACAAAAATCTTATTGTTAAAACTCAACTTTTTTGCAACTGAAAAGTTCTTACGAATTGGCAATAAATTTAAAGATCTGATGAATTGGCTCAATAAATTTTATGAAGTTTTATAAGTTTGTTGTTTGCTTTCCTTACCTTCTATCCTGACCCAATGACCTGACTATTATGCATGAAAATAACTATTTATAAAGTAATAAAATAAAACAAATTCCTGCACGAATTGTATTTCATTTTATTTCTGATTGTCTTTCCATTGCATTGCACCTGCGACGAACTGCAGAAGCACTACCTACCTTATGGTCGACTGGTAGAAAATGCCTAAGACATTAAAGTCCCCCTTTGTCTGTACAAACGTGCACAGCGTTAGTTGCAATCCTGCATGTATGCACAAGTTAATACACCTTGCACTGTAAGCTTTATTATTTGACTGAATCCCGGCTTCACAAAAACTGCTTACTAATGATTAGTTGATTATTCTAAGATTCATTCATTCAACAGACCTTTGTTGTATTTTTTGTCAAATATAATTTTGTCATTACTGGTCATAGACGAATATAATGAATCTATAACTAAAGCTCAGTTAATTTCCGTTCTTGAACAAAAAACAATAATTTCATAAAAGCAAGCACTTTTTGTAAATCCAGTAGTTACTCGTATATAATAAGTTCTTTGAACTTAATTACACTGATTTGGTAAAAGGATTTTTATAATTCACAAAAAAATGCTAAGTCTATTTTAAAAACAGGGTTAGTTAGAAAGAATAATGATTATTTGTGGCTCGCGCAGAACACATCAATAAATAATATAATTTTTAATTACTAACAGTAGTAACTTGGTAATCAAAGGTAGTTCTAGTATGCCTTGCCACGCAAAAACAAATACAAATGGAACCTTAGAGAACTTTGGTTTTCCAGGCTCATTCCTATCAGCAACCTTCGACAAAATGGAGACCGCAGCTCTAATCTCAGTTCCCTACGACTTAATAGGGCTCATGTTTTCCGGAATCTACCTGAACCTAGCCACAGCACCTGCATACTTCTCCTGGCTGCGGTACATCTCAGGGTTCTACTATGGGACCGAATGTATTTCGGTATTGCAGTGGAATTTGATTGACACGATCAACTGTGCGGACGCAGAAGGCCTGCCATGTATCAGGACTGGCGCTGGAGTGCTGACCAGGTTTGGGTATGATGAGAGGAATTTTTGGAGGAATTGTGTGTGTTTGGTGATGATGTACTGTGTGGGGAATATTGTGGCTTTTGCTATGGTGGTGAAAAGGAGTCGGGGGACACCAGTTTACTGATTTTAAGGAATACTTTTAAGGATATTAAATGATACCGATGCCATTACGATAGTGTTTTGTTTTGTTGAAGTTTTTATATGGTGCCCAGTCATAAAGTACGATTTAAAACAGGATTTTTGTCCAAATTACTCGTGATTGACGCCGTATGGTGTCGGCCGGTGCCTTAGGGTGCCGTAAAAGAATAATACCATCCCATTATTTCCCTTGGGTGGAGTAAGAGGCGACTAAAGGACTCGCCAGAGAATGGGCAGCAGCGTTCTCTGCAAAACTCAACACCATACACTGCGATCGCCAACCCGCCTCCCAAGCGTGGCGAATATGGCAATCCCCACCATCTTGTGCAAAGCTTATGTCCAGTAGTGGACGTTTTTGACTGAAACGATAATGACTCGTGATTCATGAATAAGCATTAGAGATCTAAGTACCTATTGCTAAAGTAATGTATGAAAATATATCCTAATGTTTGATTGAAAACTAAAAAATAAAAGACTTGTTACGTTGATCCTGCTCCTTATGGGTTCATCAAAAACTTAGCGATCAATCGGAATGCTAAATCCATCTTTAATTAACATCCAGTAAGTGAGATGTCGATTATAACACGTCATAAGCATCCTTGAACAAAGTTCATTCACCATCAGAACAAGTTGCATAATATTACAACGTTCTGTGTACCAAAACTTTTTGGTACTGGACTTTTTATAGCTGGCCGTATAGCAAAGGTGCCTTTTATAACTGACCATAGATAATAGCTTCTCTATAGTCGTATATTTTTGATTATCGACAATGGTCAAGGTCAATGACAAGTTGACGACAGATTATACTGTTAGAAAGATGTACGATAGCCAGAGAGAATAATAACATCAATCATTTTGTTACCACCCAAGTGATGAAATGATTGGTTACCTATGCTAGAGCCGTGTATGATAAGACATTTAAATCAATTAACGCCTATAAACCTATTACAGAACATATATTACAAAAGACGCCTGCGCAGATACGCTGACACAAAAAATGGAGGGATTTGTTAAAATTAACGTAGAATAGAACTTTCTGAGACCTGAGGGCATAGCACGAATACTTTTGACGTGTAGGTACTAACGTAATGTAAAATTTTACCATAGCTCAATACTCGTTTCGCACATAATATTTATTTGAATTAGATACTATATATTCATATTTTTGAATGATATAAATTGTGTATGTCTCATAAAATTAAACCAAAATACTATGGGGTTGCAGTTTTTTTATACTCAAAATTCACTTACGTTTACGTTACTATACGTCAAAATATTCGTGCTAGGCCCTCTGTCCTTTCTGGTATACTATTAAGTAGGTTCCTACCTAACTTAAAATTAAATGAATTCATCTGCCTAGCCTTTTCCCAACTATATTGGGGTCGGCTTCCAGTCAAACCGGATTTTAGCTGAATACCAGTATTTTACGCGGAGCGGCTGCCTACCAGACCTCCACAACCCAGTAACTGGGTAACACGGTACTTCATGGCAAGACTGGAGTCAGATTTACTGGCTTCTGACTATCCGTAACAACTGCCAAAGATCTACAAATGACAGCCGGGACCAACGGCTTAACGTGCTTTCCGAGGCACGGAGGAATCTCGTTATGTTAAGATGGCCACCCATCTACAGACCAACCTTGGCAAGCGTTGCTTAACCTTGAAGATCGACCCGTGCGGCTGTTATTATCTAGCCACGAGCTCCTACCTCCTTAAAATTAAATGAATTATAAGCTCTTATTTATGCAATTTTGAATCCTATAACGTAAGCATACGGTCATAATTATCTACGTTCGTTTGACGGCAATATGGGGTAAGTAGTTTCCACGTTGCCCGCGCGCTATTATTTTGATTTCAGTTTTCACTTGATGATACTAATTGAGGTTGACGGATTGGCTAAGTTTTTCTGATTAAATAAGTTTCTAAGTTTCTCTCTAGATCGACTGGGTGTTCTCCCAGTCGATCTAGAAGTGCAGCGGCGTGCTGCAATGTACTACTACGCTAGAAAGATTACGGACCCAGAGTTCTTATCGCAACGCGGCCGTGCTAAGATCTCTAGATTACTAAAACCCCAGACTGATGTCTGGGAGGAACTTTTATCCGAGTGACAATGTAGGTGGGAAAATTCCATCAAAGGCCGTCACCTCCACCAATTTTTTCCATCTGTTCGTGAGCGGCTGGACAGGACATGGCTGGAGGTGGATCACTGTGTTGCCCAATTTCTCACAGGGTGCTTACTCTCGAATATAATTCCGATAGATCGACATTGGAATTGTCAGTCAAACGTCAGGGATTGGCTAGACTCAGTGAGTCCAGCCAATCCCTGACCATTAAATCAACCAACTGACGTTTGACCAATGTCGATCTATCGGAATTATATTCCAGAGTAAGCACCCTGGTCATGGCAATTTTAAGAGTAAATTATTTTCCTTTAAGGTGGATGCTCCAGCGTGGCCCGCGAAATTCAAATATTTTTATGTTTTTTGCAATTTGCCGGTCAGTGTGAAGCTGTATGTGGACCAAATGCGATCTGCGACCGTAACGCGTATTTATCTAAAGGATTATAACCATTTTAATCATCAATATAGCCCTCTAAGTTCATGTAGTTCGAAAGAATGATTATTTCTGAAATATTCATTCTTTCGAACTACATACAACTGGAAGCTTTTTTTTTAGACGGTTGTGGTGCCCAAATTATAATGTATTATGTAATTGGGCGACGAACTTGTAAACATCATAATTGTTTTTGTGTGTGAAAATGTAGTACCTATGCTTTATATATTTATTACAATGAACTAGTACCTCCTTTAATAATTTCAAATTGTTTATACGTGAGTTTATTTGTAAAAGGCAATCTCGGGAAGTCATCATTATCTGCCTAGCCTTTACTCAACTATATTGGGGTCGGCTTCCAGTCAAGCCCGATTTAACTGAATACCAGTATTTTACATGAAGCGGCTGCCTACCAGACCTCCACAACCCACTAACTGGGTAACACGGCAAGACTGGAGTCAGATTTTACTAGCTTCTGACCATAGATATATATTTCTGTGCTTCTGACTATCCGTAAAGGCTGCCTGAAAGATCTACAAATTACAGCCGTGACCAGCGGCTTTAGGTGCTTTCCGAGGCACGGAGGAAACTCGCTATGTTAAGATGGTCACCCATTCACAAACCAACCTTGGCAAGCTAGTCGACTTCAGCGAAAAAAGAATATTGAGATATATATGGGCGCCAAGTTCTGTAAATAATCTTGAAATATGGTAAATGAAGGTTTAAGATTCGACTTGGCCAGTTTTTACATAGGTAGGTACATGTTACCTTTTATTAGGCATAACTTATCATCTTTTTGTTATACTTACGCAAGGTACAGTTTTTAGGGTTCCGTACCCGAAGTGTAACCAACAGAACCCTATTACTAAGCCTCCGCTGTCCGTCTGTCCGACCGTCCGTCCGTCCGTCTGTCTGTCATCGAGCTGTATCTCAAGAACCGTAATAGGTAGAGAGCTGAAATTTTCACCGCTATAACAACAAATAATACAAATTAAGGTTTATGGTACGGAACCCTTCGTGTGCGAGTCCGACTCGCACTTGGCCGGTTTTTGTATCTTACTCCTCTAAAAAATTTATTTGTAGGTGAAAACTAGCCAAGTCACATCTTGTACCGTCATTTACCTTATTTTAGGATTACCCTCCCTCTACGGAGTTTAGGGAAGCTACGTGCTAAATTTCAGCCTTCTATGACCAGAGTTTCGGCTGTGTGTCACTCACTCACTCACTTAGTAACGGAAGAATTTTATTAAAAAAAAAACCACTTCCTAACTGTGAACAAGCTATATTTCAATAACTGAATACCGTATATCGTATCGCAGTCATCTTAGTCTCACGGGTATCAAGTTTCCATAAGCGTTAGAGTGCTTTTTGTCATTTTGCAATATTTATAACTCACAAATTCATGCCGGAAGTTGCATTTTATTATTAAAAAAATATATATATTCTTTTTGCAACTAAAATGCAAATTGATAATTTATTAATTTAAGCGACAAAAACCGTTTTATTGTGGCGCCAACGCCTAACAAGTATGTCATCAGACTTTCTTTACTTAACAAATACAATAAAACAAAACACGTTTTTCAACAATTTAATGTAAAAATAAACCTTATTCTAATAAGCATAGCCTTTCCTTTCCTCTCTCTTCAAGCCTATGTACCCGAGAACACACCAAAATAAAGTTAATAGAATGAAGCCTAGGGAATCTTGGAGAATGAAGTCTTGAACGTAACCATTTTCTAGAAGGACTGCTGCTCCATCTTTTACGCAGGCTAGAGTCTCGTTTGTAGGGCAATCTAGAAAAACAAAGATAGATATTAATTTAAGGCTGCTCTCTCGAAAAATGCTTAAAATAGCGTGCAGATGAAGCAGAGAAATTACATCTGAAAGAAATAGTTGGTAATTTGATTTAGCTAAAATTTATTTATCGGTATCACATAATAAAAAAAAAACTACCAAATCACCTCCAAATTGATGAGATGAAACCATTTTACTCCTGCATTTCAAAAGAGTGTAAAAAAAATATTAAAATATTTATTTTTTATTACAAAAAATTAAACATGCGGTTAGCGGAGTGTCGCGTAGAGGGGTAGCTCCGTTTATATGCACAAGGTCATTGGCATGAATACAAGCCTTAACATAAACAACAACACACAACATGTTACCTGCATCAGGTGATGGATGAAGGCTTTTGACCACAGGATGTGGTATTCCGCCGCTTTCGCGGACAAGTGCCACCGGAACGCACAAAAACTCAGTGCAACTAAGTGATACTAACATAGTTTTAAGTTTTATTTACTAAGACAGTGGTTTATTCTAAGTATCTGTACATAGATTAAGATATAATAATTATTCTATGGGTCTTTGTTACCTGAAAATAAATGGTTTATCTATACTAATATTTTATAGCTGAAGAGTTTGTTTGTTTGGTTTATTTATTTTAAACACTTTCAGCACAAAATTGTACAGAGGCGGACTTAATGCCATAGGCTAATCTAAGGAACTACTAGTTCGGTTTCAAAAATTCGTTTAGTGTTGGATAACCCATTTATCGACGAAGGATATACATACATATAACATCACGCTACGACCAATAGGAGCGGAGCATTTATAAAAAAATGTGACGCAGACGAAGTTGCGCGGGACAGCTAGATATTATTATAAAATGATGACGATGACTTACGACTTGAATATTTGAAATGTTTTTTTTTTTATTTTACCCGTTCCGTTACTAAGAGGATGCAAGCAACTTTAATAAAAATCTTTGAAAATGTTTCTAGAGAACAAACTCTATCAGCACAACTACCAACAAATCATCGGAAAGAATAAAATATTGAATTGTAAAAGTACGTATTAAAAAAATACTGTAATTTTTTTTAGTGTTGTGAAATCATTAATCGGAAGGGAATGTCAGACTCTAACTGACTAAAACCCATACGTGTTCCTCCTAATGCCTTAAATAAATGCGAGCACATTCGCAAGAGGTTGGTTTGGGGAGAGGAGGCAGTAGTGTCGTCACAGCGCTAAGTCTAGTCATTGTTTGTTTGCACAAACTTTTGAAGTATATTCGTGTATTTGTTTGTTCATTGAGTATATATATACAGTAGTGGTATTGTACATATATAGTAGTGGTATTGTAGTATTATACTATACTAGTTGACCCGCGCAACTTCGTCTGCGTCACAATTTTCATTACCGCTCCGCTCTTTTTGGTCTTAGCGTGATGTTATATAGCCTTCCTCGATAAATGAGCTATCTAACACTGAAATAATTTTTCAAATCGGACCAGTAGTTCCTGAAATTAACGCGTTCAAGTAAACAAACAAACAAACGAACTCTTCAGTTTTATATATTAGTATAGATTATATCTTTGTATTTATTAAATATCTTTTAATCGCGTTTCTTGCTCAAAGTTGTATCTACTACTAATCTCTGCATCACCCAAGGGTTGACTGGTAGAAAATGCCTAAGGCATGAAGTCCGCCTCTGTACATTTGTGTGCATGAAGTATTAAATAAATAAATAAATAAATGGCCTTTGCGTTCCAGGGCTGCGGTGAATCTTTCGAACAACTTCCGCTACCCTGACAGACATCTATATAGTTCTGGGAGAATGATGGAGGACACACAAAAACTTGTTAAAAACTGATTATTAATCACCTAAAATGTGTTTTGACTTTCGACCCATAAATCGCTATTTCTCCAATATTATAATCGTTTCAAAAGAACCATTTAGCACCTACTTGTGAATATGGAAAATAACAGATTAAAATCTAATAAGTGATAAAGTAGGCGTAAGATATAATTTATGGTCGTAAAATAATTTACGGCCGACCTTCCAAGCCACGCGGTAACTACTTCACTATAAAACCATAAAGCATATAAGTGCGAGCCGGACTCGCACACAGAGTTCCGTACCATAAACCGAGAAAAAAACACGTTACTTGTATGGGAGCCCCTTTAATTTTTATTATTTGTTGTTATAATGGCAACAGAACACACTGAAAATTGCAACTCTCTATTAGGGTTCAATAGATACCTATAGCCCCAGTGGGCTATATCTCATGAACCCTAATACAGAGTTGAAATTTCCGTCCTTCTGTCTGTCTGTCAGTACAGACAAACGGAAGGACGGTCAGACAGCGGAGGCTTAGTAATAGGGTCCCGTTGGTTAGCCTTCGGGTACGGAACCCTAAAAAATGATGGCCCAGAAGAATGATGAATAGCGGCCCTTAAGATGACCGAATAAAATGCTTTTGGTGTTATAAAAGGTTTCTTTGATATGTTATTATCAGAACTAGTATCTCACATCATTAATCTTCGAAGATACTGAGAAACGTTCTAATGGTTGGTACATAAAGTTGCTTAGATATGAATTCTAAACTTAATTTTATATAGTCTAAACCGCATAGCTTTGGAAAAATATTTAAAACATGTGAAGATCAATGCAGAGCCAATTAATTGATGGTTTTTAATAGCATTCGGTATCATAATAATGTATCAAAATATTTAATAGCGTTATGTATAAATAAAAATATTAGTGACTTCTGAGAAATATGGCTGGTTCTCAGAAACCACTGATATTTTTGAGGCAAATTAAAGAAATATCTAATCACAATCTAGACAAAGAACATTTGGATAAGACACAGGCAAATCCAAATATTCTTCCTTATATGAAGAGTAGTTGACCCGCGCAACTTCGGCTGCGTCACAATTTTTCAAATCGGACCAGTAGTTCCTGAGATTAGAGCGTTCAAGCAACGAAACAAACTCAAGAAATTTTAAGTTTTAAAAGGTAAGTTAAGGTAAGTTTGAGTTTAAAAGTTTGTGTAAGTTTGTTTGTTTATTTACTAGATCGCGCTAATCTCAAGAACTACTGGTCCGATTTGAAAAAAATATTTCAGTGTTAGATAGGCCATTTATCGAGGAAGGCTATAGGCTATATATCATCACGCTAAGACCAATAGGAGCGGAGCAGGAGCAGACGAAGTTGCGCGGGTCAACTAGTATTAGTATAGATTGCACGAATTTCCAATAGTAGTTAAGAGTTAGAAATGTGTCCTTGTTCTTCTATTAAGATAGTTGAGGCCCAATTTTAACCTATGTTTTAATGCCCGTGATATTTAAGATAATCTTAGAAAGTAAAGATCATAATATGAATTGCAAAAATCACATTTAAAGGAGTTCGATGTTTTTTGTAAATTTTTTTTTTAAATTTTGCGGCGTACGATCTAACATACCTACGTTAGTAAATGGGTATGGTGGTATTATTTGATGTGTAATTAAATTATTATTAAATAAGTAAAATGCTCTCATTATGGACTTGGTCTGAAATAAAGCATTATTATTATTATTATTAAACACAACAAAATTGTTCGCAACATGGTGCCCTAGAGTGTCACGTTCGCGAGATATTTCAAGCCGCCCTTTGGACCTGCTTAGAAAATCACCAACAATCTCGTGCATGAGGACCTTTACTTGCATCAAAAGTCTTACTTACCGATAGACTCAATCTGCCTCCAATAAATATTGCTGATGGCATCCATGGTATAGTAGAAGTGGGAGATGTACTTGACAGGATACATCCAGGGTGGCAGTGATGACAGGCGCAGGAATGCTCCTGACATGAGGAACAGTGGCAGGTCCACGCAGGGCATCATGTCGCCTATGATACCTGTGGAGGTGAAGAGGGCTGCCATGCCGAGACCTGGTGGAGATTAAGAAGAAGAATAAGAACAACGCATGGCAACCAAAACCTGAACCATCATTGTGAACAACTGTTATTGTGACACTAATCAAGCCATTCCTAAATAAAAAAAGCGGCCAAGTGCGAGTCTGACTCGGCCACTGAGGGTTCCGTACAAATTTGTAGCTACAAATTACTAAGTATAAATAAAGACTGATTTTTTTTAAGATTTAATTAAAAATGTATAGTTTTCATACTTTTCCCTATACATTTAGTATAAGACGGTATTACTGGCCAAATTTCATAGATCTAGGTTAACGGGAAATACCCTATATATTTTGATTCGTTTTTTGCGACATAAACGACCGTATCTTTTTTTACGTTAACTTAGAAATTTGATTTTTTCACAGCTGCGAGTGGCTATAGGCTTGAGTATATGGTACTTAACTTCAAATTGATATCTCCACGCGTCCCCGAGATAAACGGTCTTGACAGACAGACGGACGGACAACAAAGTATGATATACTAGCTTCTGCCAGCGGCTTCGCCTGCGTGATCTCTTGGGAACATACTCCTGGGATATTCCTTTGTATTATTTCAGACTATAATCTACTACTGTGCCAATTTTCATGAAGATCCTTTCAGGCGTTCTGACGTGAAAGAGTAACAAACATCCATCCAGCCTCAAAAACTTTCGCATTTATAATATTAGTTGGATAGTAGTAGAATCTTTGCATAACTCGACAAATTATACTGTAAAGACGATTTTATTTTACCTATGGTAAATAGTTGTTCAAATCAAAGTCAAATCATGATTAAAATTACCCCTGAATATATTTGTATTACTCCTATTATAAGTATGTACCACGAATATAAAGGATGCTACTATAATTTACAATCATGATCATCTTCCTAGCCCAGTTATGTTGGTTCAGTTTCCAGTCTAACAGGAAACATCAGTATTCTTCATGGAGTGACTGCTTCTTTGATCTTATCAACCTTGGTTACGTAAAACTCTAAAATAAAGTGCCATTTACACGATGCGAGTTTCTCGAATGTTTTGGGGCGAAAAGTCGTATACTATTGTCGTAGACGATAATCTTTAGACGATTATCGCATCCGCACGTTTACATCCAACCAAAAAAAAAAACTCGGCTACGAGTATGTCATACGATAATCGTAAGGTTATTATCGCCCTGAGTTTTGTTTACACGATGACACAAATTGCAATGCGATATTTGCCTACGATTTCTCGACTCGTCCAAACACGTTCTCGTATGACATTTTTTCAAGTTCATGCGAGTATCGTACAAATCAGTTGCAATCGATCAGTATGCGAGACTCGTCCTTCGAGGTCACATGTCGTAAACTCGAAGTACGATTTTCTTGCTTTCAATTTTGTTTAGATACATGGAGAAATCCAGTATTCAACAGCGAGGCGATTATCGCCCTTTCACCTACGATATCGTATATGACGCATGTAAACAATCACATTTTTTTCTTACTTATGAGAATCGTATGTTCGAGGTAAGAAACTCACATGGTGGACATAATTTTGTTTCACTGACTACAAAGACGATGGCCTAAGATTATGAATTACCAATGCAATAATTAAAAGAAAAGAAAGAAAAAATTACATTTCCCAGAAAATCTCAAATCACATAGGCAACTTTACTGAAGCGCCATTTACACGATGCGAGTTTCTTAACTCTAACATACGATTCTCGACGAGTAAGAAAAAAAATGCCATTTTTTAAACATCATATACGATATCGTACGTGGAAGGGCGATAATCGCCTCGCCTTTGAATACTGGATTTCTCCGTGTAAACAAAATTGAAAGCAAGAAAATTGGACTTCGAGTTCACGACACGTGACCTCGAAGGGCGATTTTCTCGAACATAATAATCTAATAATCGCCTTACGATTATCGTATGACATACTCGTATCCGAGTTTTTGTTTTTTGGTTCAATGTAAACGTGCGGATGCGATAATCGCCTCAAGATTATCGTATTCGACAATCGTATACGAGTTTTCACCCCAAAACGTTCGAGAAACTCGCATCGTGTAAATGACGCTTTAGAAATAATTCATCAGATAATGCCAGTTGTCATGTGTGATTAAAGCAGTAATTTATCATACATGTGTGTAGGTGAACAAATATAAACACTTTGCTTCTATCAAAGAAGGTACCCATACTATTTGCGTAGGTATCTACTACATGAGTAATGTTCCGTTGTAAGAGTCAATTAAGAGATCTGGGTCGTACTGTCACTGTAACATGCACACAAGTACTGATATCTACATACCTATAAGCTTCGAGTTAGGAACAACTTACACATCATCAACGGCCTAGCCTTTTCTCAACTATATTAAGGTCGGATCCCAGTCAAACCGGTTTCAGCTGAAGAATACCAGTATTTTACGTGGAGCGGCTGCCTACCAGACCTCTACAACCCATTAACTGGGTAATACGGCAGTTCTTGGCAAGACTTGTGTCAGATTTTCTGGCTTATGACAGTCCATAACGACTGCCAAAGATCTACAAATGACAGCCGGGACCAACGGCTTAACGTGCTTTCCGAGACACGGAGGAAACTCGGTATGTTAACATGGTCACCCATCCGCAGACCAAACTTGGCATGCGTTGCTTAACCTTAAAGATCGGTCCGTGTGGCTGTTATTATTTAGCAGATATTAAGACTTCAATAATAATGTAAATAGTGGATCAATTATCGCACTTGTAACATTCGCATAGCAGTCTCAAGTGTCAAAAACACCTCTAATTTCCTTACATTCTGACTTGCAACTGTGATGCGAATGCGAAAGTTACGGGAATAGCTCCTCTGATGTATTGGTAGGTATCATGTAGAATCAGGCCCGGACTGGCCATAGGGCAATTCGGGCAAATGCCCGATGAGCCGGTCAACCTGCTTTTGCTATTAAAAAAAAAAATGGTTCTCCTTTAGTAAATTTCGCCACAGGCCCCGCGCTTTCGGCAATTTTCCTCACTCTTGAGAGAGGAGGCTACTTCTAAAATGCCCGGGCCGGTTTCAGGTCCCAGTCCGGCCTTATATAGAATCGTCAAACAATTTACAACACCACATTCGTAATGCAATCATAAATAAGCGTGAGTGAGCTGGATTCAAGTCGAATGATTACCGCGTCCTTTAAAGACAACATTCTTCAGAATAACTCTAAGCTGGTCCAGATGGTACCAACGATACCATATGGTTGATCAACAGTAATTGTCTTCTTACCATAAGCAACAGCAGGTATTGCACTAAGGATCAGGAGGATGGTGAACTCCGTAGCGGTCATGATGTAGTGAGGAAGGTCTACTGCCAGCGTTGCAATGGACACCAACATGATCGGCCATATTATGCAGCGTGGAATCTGTGGGAGAAAATTCATTTTAGTTTTAATTGTATATCTTCAATTTCAGAATTTCAAGTTGTATTTTCAAATTCTAATCGAGCCTGAATAGCCTGGCAGTCTTTGCTATTAAAGTAAGGTATTCGCGACGTATAGCTGGCGCGGACGCTTACTTTTGTGTCAAACTACCCTCGGTTGTATTATGTTATAACTCTTTGTTCTATCTCTCTCCCGCTGCACTGAAAGGCTGTTTGCCGGTGAGACAGTTTGCAACCGACCGTCGCAAATGTGTCCAGTTTGACACCGCTCGTGGAAATCAACCGACTGATTTTTCACACCTGGATTTCACGCCCGCTGTGTGATTCTACCGATAATAGTCGTCGTCTGAGTTCTAGTAGTATCTGTGAAGACTTAAGTGTGCCTAGTGAACTAGTTCATCAAAATTGGGAGCTGAGTAGAAGTGCTGCCAAACAAGAGAGACGAGCTTGAGAAACCTACCTCTGAGGTTAGTCGTAGTATAACTTCAGTGCAGACTTTTGCCTACCGAACTGTCCTATCCTGGGGACAGAGCAGTCCCTGTGCTGTGTACTGCTGGTCGTTCAAACAACTCCTAACAAGCCATCCAACCGTCACAGAATACAAGACGGTCGTCGTGTTCTGGTCATATTGCTTTATCTTCTTATCATATCTGAAATTGTCTCTTGTCTCACGTTTTATCCTAAAAATTCCGCATTAGTCTTTGCGAAACAAGCACGACCTGTTTAAAATATAAAACAAACAGGATACTCACAAAACTCAGCAACCTGGAGACAAAGTAAGCCGAGCACATATACACCCCACTCTCTCTTTTGAACAGTGCGATCTCATACTCAAACGCGTACAGGGCGCTATAAGAAACCCCGAAGGACACCTCACTCGTGATCAGCCAGAGAAAGCCCCTGATCTCCTGGACTCCTCGCTGAGTGGTCCCTGAAGCCCCTACATAGGCTACCGCGAGGACCATTGAGGTTATTACCTGAGGAATAGTAAGAGGTAATGTTATGTCTTTGTAAAATAAACTAATCGTGGATTTTGAGCCGGTTCTTCTCGATAGGAAGTGATTAGTTGGAACCGTGCTACTAACTTCTGGCGTTTCACGCAGGAGTGTTCATATAAGAAGATACATGATAATCAATCTATAGCGTTCCCACTGCTACTCTCTGTGAGAGGAACCGAGACATTAAGAACATTAGTCCACCTCGTTTCCCCAGTAGGGGTTTACGGATTGTGATGGATAGATAATTGGGTATAATATTGGAGTTGTTTGTTGTTGTTGTTGTGTGTACCTGCTACTTATCACTTTTGTTTTCTTTGTCGCTGTGCGTTTGTGTCTGTGCTGAATAAATGTCTTTCTATTCTATTCTATTCTAAGGACAAGCCAGGCTTATCACGGAGTGCTCATTATTTTGAGTCCACTTTTATTAAAATGGCAGTTTTTTGTTAAATAGAAATATATTGAACTTGAAGGGAATATTAGAATATTGTTAAAGGTCGTTGCATGTTTTGGCATGAAAATTTCAAGATACATATTATAAAATCAAGTCGCGTCTGTCTGTATTTTGGAAATCTTGAACTTAATAGATTTTGATATAATAATAATGATTGTTCAAATGGTATATTCAGGAAGCTTTAGTTAATCCGGGTCACGACCATTATAATAATAATAAACTTTAGCTAATAGAAAATCTAGACACATTAGAAACTAAATCACACATTTGAACTTTGTCTTTAAGATAAACAACCAAATAAACGAGTTGTTGTTCAACAGGTGTTAACACCTGGCAATGGCAAGCTATGGCTGGCCAAAAGGATGTCAAAGAGGTTCGTCGGCCAACCAGGATATAAAAGACATCAACATTAAAAAAACCCGGCTAAGTGCGAGTCAGACTCACACACGAAGGATTCCGTACTATTCTGAGACCGAACTGGTGTGTTCGTTAATTTTCTTTTACTTTATAAAGGCAATTTTAGTTTTTTTTTAAATTGTGGCAATAGACATTTTGAAAATTTCAACTATAAAACTATCACGGTCCTTCAGATAAAGCCCTGATAGATGGGCCGAAAGCAAGGGCTTAAATCTTGAAATCCGTTGGTTATCCTTCAAGGACTGAGGGGCTAGCACGAATATTTTGCCGTAAGTACCTATAGTAACGTTACAGTAAATTAATTTTGAATATAAAAAAGTATAATCCCATACTATTTTGGTTTCATTTTATGCGACATACTTACACAATTTATTCAATAATATGGATAGGTACACCTAGTATCCAATTGTAGGTACGGTAAAATTTTATTGGTCATTAGACCTTACTGCCCACAGGATAAGAAAAAGAGAAAAATAATTGTATGTTACGTTACTATATGTCAAAAACATTCGTGCTGGGCCCTACTCTAAAAACAACATCATTAAAAAAGTAGATGGCCTAATTAATTATTACTGGCAGGTGACATTTCTACAATATCTAGATTTGGCAACACACGTGCGAAGCCATATGTAGCGACGATACGGTGGTGGCCATCAATTAATTAAGTGCAAATCTAAACTATATTTATGTATTTAAAAAGGTAAAATTGTGTTGTATTTTTGACAAATTTTATGTCTGTGTTTCCTGATAGCTACAACCTGAGAGTCTTTAAGTCAAGAGTGAATAGGTTACGTCTAGGCAGGCGTGCTACATCTTCGACCACATCATCGCTTACCAACAGGTGAGGTAGTGGTCAAACAAAAATTATAAAAAAAAATATATATATCTCTGGAAGTAACGATTAAATTACCTACGAATACCTTAGTATACCTATAAGCTTCAATAAGCTTCAATAAAGGTAGTTCTATAAGCTTCAATAGCCGTGCCTGATGTGTGTGTGTCTTCCGTGGTTTATCTCTGAGGGCCTTGCACTTTGACATTTTCATGAATTCCTTGCCGGGTACCGCATAGGTACAACAGGTGAAGAAAGCTACCAAAGCGTCAGCGGCACTCAACACCGAAATTTCAAAATCCCCTCGAAGCGCCCCGTCATCGGCGCTTGAGTATGGATTGACTTGAGCGCCACGTAGGCACACTGAAAGTGTTAACCCAGTAGGAATGCGATGGATGCGAAATCGCGATAAAACCCTTGTCATGAAAAATATTGGTACTTAACTTACCACTGATATAAACAATTGCAGAAGTTGGTTCTTAATTTCCCTCTTCAATGTCAAAGACAACCTCCATAACAGCAGATGTACTTGCTTGAACCAGTTCCTTTGTATCCTGGAAGAATGAGCAATTTGTAAAGAAGATTACATTATGTAGGAACGTAGTCTTAGACACATAGTTGAAAACATTATCAAGAAATATGATATGTTTTCAATCTGTTGAAACCTAAGTAGCATCGGTAGTTGGTATAAACTTGAGTAGCCTTCCCTGAGGGAGGTGGAATTCCTGGGGAGTATCATGGCTAAACCTTGGTCTCCTCATGGGTTACCCATGGTATCTTCTTGTGGTGGTCTTAAGCTGGGTCCTGACTGGTGTTGGGGGCGTAATGTAACGTGTGCGAACACGCGAGCGATGAGCCGCTCGTTGATCGTTTCGAGTGCTCCGCCCTATGTTGGTTTTTTAACCGACTTCAAAAAAAGGAGGAGGTTTGTTACCTCATAACTCCGTAATTTATGAACCGATTTGAAGAATTCTTATTTCATCTGAAAGGGTATACTTCCCGATTGATCCCATTGTCACCAAGTCAGAATCTGATGATAGAATCTCATGAAAATCGTGGGCAACCCTCAAATTTTATAGACACACAATGTTTTTCATAAATTTTGTAACGCCGTTCAGTTATTTGTGCCTGGTAATAATCATTTTATGTTGTTGAGCTAATGATGGAAGGTATAAATTAGGATCTGATGATGAGATCCCATGAAAAATGTTTGTTCAGCGATATTTTCGCCGAGTCGGTGTCAAAAAACGAAAAATAACCAAAAACACCGACTTCCGAAATTAAAATGCTTTTCTTTCTTCCGAAGTTATTTTATACCTTGTAGTGTTTTGTTTTTGGAAGTCGGTTGTATTTTTTGTAAAAAAGGTTTTTGGTCAATCCCTTTGCTTGTTACGCGGTACAGTCGATTCTTGGAGTTCGAAAGGAGCAAATTACACGGATTTTAGGACACAGCGTAACGTAACATGCTCCCTGCGAATGGTTAATGCAACACTGATCAGTAGGTAACCATCTTGACGAGTCTGTTGTTGGCTGTACCTTTTCATAATTCCATGAAAAGGTTACGCTTAACATCTTTTGAAAATCCCGGTTACTTTTGAAAATTTGATTATGCCCGTTCAAAAAGTAATAACAATTTAAGGTATTACTAAACTATTCTACCTCTAAATAACATTCATCGATTCATCACACAAGCACTCAAAAAGATGACATTATAATTAATAAAAATAATTATACACTTGGCAGACAGATTGGAGCTGCAAGCCTCAGGTCGTGAACTTAAGTCACCTTTGAGTACAAAATTAGGGCAGGCTCACACCGAGACGCGATGTGACGCAATGATGTTTGAAGAGGGTAGTAGTAGTCGTTTCGCGCTTGTCAAGGCATGGCAAAAATTCGAATCGAAAAGAAATCTGGTGTCGTTCTTATTATTAGGAATCGTTGCGATTGTGCGTTCGACTCGTTCCTTTTTTCGGCTCGAACGCGTGGTCGCGCCGGTTGAGGGCGCTTTTCGGTTTTGCTGGTGTTTGAAACCATAAAATGCGGCTCTATTATAGGTACAGAGCGACGCCGTGGAGTGTGTTTTCTTTTAATTCTCTTACTAATATATGGACCTTCTGTGTAGTAAATAAAGTTCTAAACTGATTAGCCATTTTGAGGAGCTGACGTGGTCGTTCATAACATACTGAGATTCCTCCGTGTCTCGGATAGAACGCTGGTCCTGGCTATCATATATTAGTTCTTTCCCCGGCAGCCATTTGTAGATCTTTCGCTATGGGTAGAAGTCGTTATGGGTAGTAGAAAGCCAGAAAAACTGGTACCAGTCTTGCCAATGGCCATCGTTTTACCCCAGTTACATGGTTCAGGAGGTCAGATACTCAGTTACTCCTCGTAAAGTACTTGGTTTTCGGTTAGCATGCAAGCCGACCCAAACATAATTCAGAAAAGGTTAAGCAGACCGGTTGTATGGTTTTTAGAGTTCCGAACATCCGTAAGAAACGGAACCCTTATAGAATCACTCGGGTGTCTGTCTGTCTGTCCGTCTGTCACAGCCAGTTTTCTCCGGATCTACTGGAACGATTTTGTTAAAATTTTGTATACCTATGTATGGACTTCTGTGACCCAAATGTGTTTGTCAGTTTTGGGGATCAAATTAGAAAATTAAAAAAAAATAGTTTTTTTAACTGTGTCGTGTGACATATCAAAAGAAAGGGCTTGCTGTAAGAGTTTTAATTATATTTTATTTTCATAATTTTCAAATAAACACTTATGAAGTTTTTCAAGAAATTTGATCAAAAATGCCCAACCACCCCTTATCTCCGAAACAACTAAGGCCAACATTTAAAAAAATGCAGAGTTTAATACCTAAAGATTATAGGAAAACCTATAAGAAGTCTGTAGAGTTAAAATAACAAGTTAAAAAATGAAATTGTTTCGGAACCCTTTGCACGCGAGTATGTCTCGCACTTGGCCAGTTTTTTTTTATGTGCGCAAGTCGTCGCGACTAGGTGTGTGCTGACCCTTATGCGGACGTGCTTGACCTTTTCTCTGCCTCACATGAGACGATCTCAATATTTAAAAAACATTTTCAAACATGTTTTGATTATAATAACAACAATAGCTGAGTCGTTTCTCTGTATAAATAATTTTCTATATTTAAATACGACATCTGCAAAAAATTAAATACATGCACATTTTAAATGAGATTTTAATTAAATACGATTATAAAATATCAGCACTATTTCTATTTGGATTGATTTAAGACTTTTTTGTAAGAATAGGATGTGCCTATCTAGTAAACGAGGCAATTGAAAATTATATATTTTTTATAGTCTGTCATTTGCATGGTAGATAGTACACTTGGCAAAAAGCTCTGATCTACCCGAACATACCTGCCTTTTGTCGTTTGTACCTATAACGAAAATCTATATTTTTGAAGCGAAGGAATGTAATGTGAATTTATATTATATTTCTCGAACACGTCAGCAAAGTGATGTCAGGAACATTCCTTCTTATATTGTATCCCGCAAGAGAATTTTATTTATTACTTAATAATGCTTAGTCTTCTGTTAATACGATGTCCACATAAAAGTTAGGTTTTAGTTTGACGCGCTCTGATATAAGTTGACAGAAACATACTCGTAACCATTTTATGAGCACATATCCAACTAAGGTGTAGAATATTACCTGCGCACTACGCACCTATCAGTTTTGCGCACAGTACATTTAATATATTATAGCAAATATCCCAACATATTCCACGACGAACCTAGTAAACGTACAAAAAAAAACAATAAACGTAGCATTTTATAGTTGTTGCCCAAATACTAGATTACCTATTACATACTTCCTACTCCTAAATTGTTCCAGGACTTAAAAGGATTAGAAAAAACCTATACAATTCAAGGTTTTTTTTATATTATGTTAGCTTAAGCAAATATCTTTTTATGTACCAAGCTTACGATCAGTCGATCTCTTGAGTCAATAGACCCGTTGAACTTTTAGAATCCCTCCTTTCTTCTGCTTTAGGCGGAGCAGGAGGGAGTGACAGACTCTTACTGACTAAAACCCATCCGTGTTCCTCCTAATGCCGCGATCCAGGGCAGCGGAGACTCTTTCGAATAAATTCCGCAACATGCCCGCTGGGCCATTTAAAGTGTTTAATAGTTTCCTAGAAAATCCAATCAACATCATTCAGAATTGTCAAAAACAACCATAATACGTAATTGCTTGGGGAATATTTCTAAGAAACGACTGAGAACAGATACAAGATTATAGTGCTTCCAACTTCTTGTAGATTAGACATACTCTGGTAATGATAGAAACACGCAAACAATTTAAATAGATCAATCGCAAATGTGGCAATACAACACATTACGTTACAAAAAAAAAAGTATTCTCACGAAGTCAAACATCCCATCTTCATTAAATTGCTCAAAGCATACTCACGATCTATTATAACAGTGAACCAAATCGGGTCGCACCGGACTAGTACCATCACAGTACTCCAACCGGTTCTGGGAAATTTCCACCAACCTCTGGACATTACCGTTGGTGGTGGACACGGCTCTGATGTAGAATTCGGCCGGATTGTAGTTAATTGGGCACCGCAGGCCTATGCTGGAAACGAGAAAATTATCAGTAGCTGGAGACTGTTTAAATCAATAATATTAAGCACCTTTAGCTATCAAACTGGTTCATTAGTTTAAAAAATATGAATTTTAATCGGACGGCGGCGCGCCTACGAGAAAAAAAATGTTTTATAAAACTGGCCTGTTTATGATATATATATAAAATAATGGAAATTTAAGTTTTAGAAATAGGAAACGAATAACTGATAGACAGTATAAAGATCTTAGGTAGTTTTGTATTTGAACGTTAGGTTTTTAAGTTATTCAGGGTCTACGCGGCTACGAAAAAATCTACGAAAAAAATCGCTTTATCAGTAAAATATCGATTTTCTGCGCAATTTGTCGCATTTATTATGTTTTATGATCCACACCCCGTTGATATTTAGTTGTGTAGAAGTAGGAACAACAGCTTAATTACTTTTATGTTCTAAATCTTGGTCATAAACGTTAGAGAAGAATGAATTTACGACCGGCAGCTCGCCGGGAGGTACAATTAGCATGTAAAATGCCAAAATAATGTATAATAGCCACCCTAAATGGTGTTTCTGATAGCCTTAAACGCTGTATGTAGTTATAAATTCAGTAGTTTTTAAAATATCGGTAAAATATGCATGCAATCAAATAAATAATTTATTTTATTACACATTCACACTTGGTGGCACAAAAAGCCATTACAACGGTATCTCTTAGTTTTGATAATTACACCAGACTATTTCGGTTGCAAAGCATCTAAAAATGAGCCAGTCATTGCCATAAATAAAACCAATAAATATTTTATTACATACACGGTGATAAACTTTATTGTGAAGAAACAAAAATGTCTAAATAAAACCGAAATCGAACTAATAATGACATAATGCTATGAAGATGAAATATAATGTTCTTGTCGGCCAACAAAATGTTGTTCGCTCCGGAACAAATCAGTGTTTAATTTATTTGATAGTTTTGGCCTTTAGGAAAAGGTAGTTGGTTTAAACAACCTTCCATATACGGACACCATGTTTTTTTAGATACTCGTATTAGAAATAATCACAGACGGTAAGAGTGGTTTTACCAATGGTTAAGTTGTGGCTGACCCAACCATCGTTTAACCTTTATAAAGGGTTTATAGATGCCTGTTGTTGTAAGATTTGTGTGTGCAATCCTAATATATAAAATTCTTCCGTTACTGAGTGAGGGAGTGACTGACTGACAGACAACGCCGAAACTGCTGGTCGTAGAAAGCTGTTATTTGGCATGTAGGTTCCTTGGGGAGTGAAGGGGAGAACTAAGAGAACTTCTGCCTAGCCTTTTCCCAACTATATTAGGGTCGGCTTCCAGTCAAACCGGATTCAGCTGAATACAGTGCTTCACGTGCTGCGGCTGCCTACCAGACCTCCACAACCCATTAACTGGGAACACGGTACTTCTTTGCAAGACTGGAGTAAGATTTACTGGCTTCTGATAATCCGTAACGACTGCCAAAGATCTACAAATAACAGCCGGGACCAACGGCTTAACATGCTTTCCGAGGCACGGAGGAAACTCGGTATATTAAGATGGTCACCCATCCACAGACCAACCTTGGCAAGCGTTGTAAAACCTTAAAGATCGACCCGTGCGGCTTTTATTTAGCCACGAGCTCCTCTTAGAGGACTAAGGGAGCACTAAGAGAGCATTTCCCGAAATTCCAACGGGAACGGGAAAATGGGATATGCACGTACGAAGTCGCGGGCAAATGGTAGTATAATAATATAACACATTTAGGAGCATATTTGGGCTACCGTGGAGGTGTAGTGCGGCCTGCATATTTGTGGAGAACAGAGTAGATGCCCTCTATGCTGTATTACGTAAAGCGAGTACCTCCTTTATGAGCGGTGTTCATGATTTCTCACATTGGATTATTGAGGGCCTTATAAATATGAAGCTAATTATTTCTTATATGGCTGTCAATATTCCTACTAACAATTGTGAATTTGAATTTTTATTTGATCGCCATTTGTAATTTAACATTTTTCTTTCATATTACCAATTATAAAGCGGAAGAGTTGGTTGAATGCGCTTATCTCAGGAATTAATGGTTCAAATTGAAAAAATATTTGGTGTTAAATAGCTCATTTATCGAGGCTATATATCATTACGCTCGGAGGAGCTCGTGGCTAGATAATAACAGCCGCACGGGTCGATCTTCAAGGTTAAGCAACGCTTGCCAAGGTTGGAATGTGGATGGGTGACCATCTTAACATAACGAGTTTCCTCCGTGTCTCGGAAGGCACGTTAAGCCGTTAGTCCCGGCTGTCATTTGTAGATCTTTGGCAGTCGTTACGGATAGTCAGAATCTGACTCCAGTCTTGCCATGAAGTACCGTGTTACCCAGTTAATGGGTCGTGGAGGTCTGATAGGCAGCCGCTCCACGTAAAATACAGGTATTCAGTTAAATCCAGCTTGACTGGAAGCCGACCCCAATATAGTTAGGAAAAGGCTAGGCAGATGCTATATATCATTACGCTACGAACAATAGAAGTGGAGCATTTATGAAAAATGTGACGCATACGAACGAAGTTGCGCGGGTGAGCTAGTCCCTTTATTAAAACAACACCAACCTCTCAAAAACATCCCTACACTCATCCTGCGAACCATGGAACAGCAGCCTCCCCTCAGCCATCACCAGCACCGAGCTGAACTCCTTGAACAGGTCACAGGACGGCTGGTGCACGGAGCAGATGACCACCCTGCCGGTGGCGGACAGCTTCTTCAGGACGCTCACAACTAGGAGAGCGTTGTAGCTGTCCAGGCCGGTGGTGGGCTCGTCGCAGATCAGGATTTGAGGGTCGGAGAGGAGCTGAGAAAGAAGATAAAGTTTAGGGTAAAATAATAATGTGTGCAGTTGATTGGGCCGAAACGAAAGGTTCCGGGGGATGGCTTCCCATGAGGTGAATCGATGACCTGGTGAATGCCACGGGAATTATCTGGATGCGAGACGCGCAGGAACGGTCGATTTGGTGACATTTTGGGGAGGCCTATGTCCAGCAGTAATCACCTTAAGGCTGAAATGATGATGATGATGTAACTGTGTCCAAAGGCCTTTCATTATAAGTGTTTTTCGAGTAGACAAGTACAGAAAACAGTTAAGGGGAATCCTATATTCAGGTTTAGGTACTTTTTAGTGTTCCGTAACCAAAGGGTAACCAACGGAACCCTATTACTAAGCCTCCGCTGTCCGTCCGTCCGTCCGTCAGCGGGCTGTATCTCAAGAACCGTAATAAGTAGAGAGATGAAATTTACAAAGATTGTGTATTTATTTTGCCGCTATTACAAAAAATAAAAAATGGGGTTTATGGTACGGAACCCTTCGTGTGCGAGTCTAACTCGCACTTGGCCGGTTTTTACAGAGTATTTGTCTTGAAATCACCTAAACTGTTTGTTATTCAATCGGTATTTTGTCGTCAAATCTTGCTAAATAAGCAATAAAGGTCACACACCTGCGGTCAATGCCTGCAGTAGGTATGTAGGGATAAATCTTTCGTTAATTACCGATTACTTAAAATATGTTTGAAAAATGTTTGCACTTCTATGTAGGTACATACAGGATGCCTAGCCTTGTTTATTTATTTATTTAAACTTCATGTACAACAGTGGTACATAGGCGGACTTAATGCAACGAGGCATTCTCTACCAGTCAACCGTTGGGCAACTATATTAGAGTCGGCTTCCAGTCAAAACGGATTCAGTGATTCATGGAGCAGCTGCCTATCTTGCCTCAAAATCTGGTCTTCTTGGCAAGACTGATGTCAGGTGATAACTGATACATTTGCAAGGGTGACCCAAAAGTGGGGCTGTTTTACAACGGTCAATTAGTAAAAATGTCTAAAAATACATCAACCATTTATTTATTGACCTGTTGGTCTAGTGGTTAGTGACCCTGACTGCTATGCCAGAGGTTGTGGGTTCGATTCCCACCCAGGACAAATGTTTGTGTGATGAGCATGATCATTTGTTCTGTGTCTGGGTGTAGTTTATCTATAATATGTATGTATTTAGAAATATATAAGTATGTTTATCAGTTGTCTAGTACCCATAACACAAGCTCTGCTTAGCTTGGGACTAGATGGCGTTGTGTGATAGTTGTGTGGAATATTATTATTATTATTATTATTTATCTATCTTACCGTGGTAGCCAAGGACAGCAACCTCTTCTCTCCTCCTGACAGTCCACCGACAGGCGTATTGATGTGAGGCTTCAACTTGAACTCCTCAACGAGACTGTCCAGAGTGGCCTGGTTCCGAGGGTCCCGACAGCTGCCTAGCTTCATTTCTGTCTGGAAAATTAAATGTTAATTTTACCTACTGATAAAAAATTACAAACAAATTGTTTATAAAAAAAGTCGGCCAACGCGAGAGTTTTGTGCCATTAACCGAAAAACTCATGTTTCTTCTAGCCTTTTGATTTATTTTTTTATATATATATTTTTTTTACAGCGGCAACAGAAATACAGACTCTATTAACATTTCAAATGTCTACCTGCTGAAATTCATAGGATACAGCCCGCTGAAAGACAGACGGACAGCAGAAGCTTAGTAATGGTCCTATTACCACCCTTCGTGTACGGATTCCTAGAAAGGGCAATCCTGCAGTTGTGTAGTGACCCGAAATAAGCCATTATATGATAATAATTATTAATTAAAAAAGCCCATCTTGAGCGCAAAGTCAACATTTGGAAGGACACGCTTGAAAACGGTGGTCTGAGACTAAATGTGGCGAAGACTGAGTACATGTCCTGTGGCGGCACGGATTCAAATAGGTTCATCCGAATAGGTTCGGACCTGATCAGAAAGTCCGATACGTTCAGGTACCTTGGATCCGTGCTGCACGAGTCTGGCAACGTGGACGACGATGTCCAAGCACGTATAGGCGCGGCTTGGGCGAAGTGGCGCGAGGTAACGGGCGTTGTATGCGACCGCAAAATGCCTCCTAAGCTCAAGGAGCAGATATATAAATGCATCATACGGCCTGTCCTACTGTACGGCGGTGAATGTTGGCCAGCACTAAGCAGACACACCCAGGAGCTTCGCGTCACGGAGATGAAGATGCTGAGGTGGATGAGTGGCGTAACGCGATCCGATCGCATACGCAACTCTTTCATCAGAGGTAGTCTTGGTGTCCGTGACATGGGGGAAAAACTGCAAGAGTGTCGTCTGCGATGGTATGGCCACATCATGCGCCGCCCTATGGAGTACGTTGGTCGGGGATGCATGAATATGGCTGTTCTTGGGGCTAGGTCCCGTGGTCGCCCTCGCAAGCGCTGGTTGGACGTCGTTAAGTCCGACATGAGAGCCAATGGCCTAACTGAGAAGGATGTTCAAGATCGGGCAAAGTGGAGGAAGCTAAGTAGGAAGGCGGACCCTGGCAATAGCCGGGATTAACGCCAGGTAGAAGAAGAAGAGGAGAATTATTAATTAAAGCAAGGTTGATTTTGTCAGTGCTGTGTATAGGTACTAAACTTTTCAAAACTTCAACTCTCTCAACAATGACGAATACAACTTATTTCCGTCTTATAAGTTCAAAGGAAAATTATATCATTACGTAATCAAATCGATGCATTTTTATTGCATTGTTTTATAACATATTGATTTCATAAAAATTAGAACGTTTTACAATAGAAGCAGGATATCGTTTGATTTACAATAGTAGATCGACGCATAAGGCGTGCATTCACACGAGGACGAATCGTCTTTTTACGGCGATCGATTTTTTGCCCGTGTTCACATGCATGACAATACGATACACGATACGTCGGAATAAATGACGGATACGTCTTAAATCACGTTTCGTCTTTTAAAAATCTAATTCGACAAAAAACGAATCGTGAAGATTTTGTGACGGATCCCTCCCCGCCCGCCTGGACCAACACGGTTCAGTGGTAGTTCATCCAAGAGACCACGACTGAACTCTAAATCACGAAACGAATGTGAACTTTTATTCGGATTTTTGACGAATCGTGAAAAAACACGATTGATGCAATGTGAATGACCAACCGTCATGACGTATTATTTTTTTGACGAATCGTCAATGACGGATCCCGTGTGGTTGCGGCCAAATTAGAATATTTCTTTGATTTACATAACGTGATAAAAGCTACGATTATCTAAACAGCGTTTTATCATAATAAAAGTATTGTTTTAATTTGTTCCGATGAATTCAAAGTATCTTGTCTTCGATGACATTTACAAAAAAATTACACAATCTTTTTAAGTGTGTTGTGTAAAAACATAATAAATAATAGATTAATGTTATTAGAGTTCGAAAGTCATCGGATACTTTTGGGTGGAGTACCTACCCAATTAATTAAATTGCATTTTATCTACGTTTTGAAACTAAACAGGTAGGTACCTAAATCGTAAGTATGTTTGTTTGCAGGAGGTGATATTTGGAAGTAATGAAAGGTTTAAATAAAATCTAGTAAATATACTTTCATTGTATTCTATCAATGCAGTGCAGTGTAGTAGCTTACTAGCTACTTCCCTATTGCTGTCAATAGACTACTTGTGATTCCAGAAAAGTGCACGTTTGCATACTTACCTATGTACTCCACAAGAAACATAGTTCATATATAAATTAGACGACAATAACAACAAACATTGAGTTAAGTTTTCCTAACACTAACCTACGAATGTCTCAAATGATCAAAATCATAATGAAATACCTACTTCCTAAACTGCCAAATCTTGACAATTCGTTACTAACCAAAAATCAGCACAATTTTCCCATAGAAAACCGCGCCAAAAATCTTGACATTCAAACCAGGAAGCCCATAGACAATATAAACGCAAACTGACCATAAACACCAAATGTTCCCTGACGCTCAGCCCATCCATAAACACTTCGTGTTGAGGGACGATCTCCACGGCTCCCGGGCATTCCTTGACATTTCGCGCCCACAAGGTCACCGACCCTTCCGAAGGTAGCGTGCATTTTCCTGCTAGGGATACTAAGAAAGTGGTTTTTCCGGCGCCGCTGAAAAGGAGACATTAGGAAAACTGAAAAATTATGAGAAGTAAGTATGTGAAAGTGTGTTAGAACTTTAAGCATAGTTAAGTATTTAATTTAACCTTTAGGTAATCAAAAATCATCAATATTTATCAAATTCTTCCGTTACTGAGTGATTGAGTGACTGAGTGGCTGACAACGCACAGCCGAAACTACTGGTCGTAGAAAGCTGATATTTAGCATTTTGGTTCCTTGGGTAGTAAGGGAGCACTAATAGGGGATTACCCGAAATTCGTATGGGAACGCGAAAAAAGGGATATTCGCGAACGAAGTCGCGGGCTAAAGCGAGTTTCCATAAAACTAAACTTTGATTCTCAAAATAACGAATCTTTGTTTCCATAACAGTTAGATTGCGCTATACATAAACGTAATATGAGACTTCTTAACCTAGAAAATTTTGCTTTAAATGTCAAAAGATGACTTGGATAGATTAAAAGGACTGATGCATCATAGATAAAACATTTTAACCTTTTTTAAAATTCTTATGAAATTCATCAGCTTTGGATAAGATCTCTTCTATTTTTTGTTGCTTGATTCTGTGGATAAAATTGGGTATTTATTGCAAAACTAATTTAGTTGAATATATACCTTGGTCCAATGATGGCAGCAAACTCGCCTCGTCGTATACATCCGGTAACTATAAAATCCATATTACAAAGTTAAAAAAACAACGCCTAACAAACAAAAAAGTTTATTAAAAGTGACTCCATTGTCTGTGTTATAGTTAACATCTAAATAATTTCTTCCAATTTTCCAAAGTCTGATCAAGACTTTGGAACTAGCACTTCGCCCGCGAGTTCGTCCGCGTTGCAGTTTTTTTTAAGGAGCCCTACTTTTTCCTAGTCTATACTTTTATACTAATATTATAAAGAGGAAAGATTTGTATTTTTGTATGTAACGAATAACTTAAAACTACTGGACCAATTTGAAAAATTCTTTCAGCAAAGGATAAATAAACTATCAGGGAGTAACATAGGCTATATTTTATCCCAGGACTCCCACGGAAACGGGAACTACGCGGGTGAAACCGCGTGACGTCTGCTAGTATTAATTAAATATAGCCTTTGTTGCTCAGGAATAATGTTGCATTCTAATGGTGAAAGAATTTTTGAAATTGGTCCAGTAGTTTTTGAGGTTAATTTGTTACAAAAATACAAATATTTCCTCTATAGAATATTAAGTGTAGATAAAATCTTTACAAACAAATAACCAATTTATGTTACAACTTAGATAGACTGAGTTCGTGCTTTATTTTTATAAAAATCGGTTAACATCATAACAATACTTATTTTTCTCTGTAACACTTGGCCGGCTGTGCCTTTAAATTGTCTCATTTAAATACATCATTTGATTTTGAATAAATTTTAATACTAGGACTTCAAGAACAATCGCGTCACGAAAAATTGATCATCCCAGCTCGATGCTAATTTACAAAATTCTTTCGTTACTGTTTGACTGACAGATAAAGCACGCCGAATCTTCTAATCGTAGAAAGCTGAAATTTGGCATGTAAGTTTCTTGGGGAGTGACGGGGAGCACCAAGGCACCACCTCAGCGTTGCCAGATTTTCTTTGAATGTTTTTGAGTAAAAAAAGCGAGATTCTTTCGTCGAAAGCGGGACAAAGTAAAAAAAATCGTATTTAATCAGAAGTTTTTATATATTTATCTTTGTATTTGAGTTTTAAACTACGTTTAAATTACAATAAATAGCTAAGACCCTTTGAAAATGAATTTTAATAAAAATGTGATATTTAAATCAGTTTTGGGTGTTAGGTAGTTGAGTCATTATTCTTTCGCAAGTAATCGTGCGTTCTCGCGGTAGATATTTATACTGTGGTCGAATTTTCTCCGAAAACAGGGTCCCGCGCGGGACATCCCGCCCGACACATAAAAACCGGGACGTCCCGCCAAAATCGGGACATCTGGCAACGCTGCACCACCTCCAAGAGGCCGCGAGTCGACGTTTTGTCACTAGTCGAATCGTCGCGATAATATGTCCGTGTGGAGGCGACCCCTTGAATATTTTTTTCCGATATTTCTACGAAAACGGGAAAAAACGGTATACGCTAGTACGAAGTTGCGGGCAAAAACTAGTTTAATTTGTAAATCTACGTACCATTATTGAGGATCACAGTTTTACTCTTGGTAGGTTTCCGTCTCCACCACGACTTCTCCTCGGGCGTCCAAACCTTGAGACCTTTGATTCTGATGACCACGTCATTCTCCTGTTCCTTATCGTACTGCAAATAACAAACAGATGTGGAGGTTTGTTTATATTTTAATTGCAGGTACACTTTCTTAAGATAAAAATGTACCTATGTAAGACGCCATTCTGACTTATATCTACAGTAAAACAAAAGACCGGCCAAGTGCGAGTTGGACTCGCACACGAAGGGTTCCGTACCATAAACCTTAATTTTTATTATGTGTTTTTATAGCGGCAATAGAAGTACACAATCTGTGAAAATTTCAGTTCTCTACCTATTATGGTTCTTGAGATACAGCCCGCTGACAGACAGACGGACGGACGGACGGACAGCGAAGGCTTAGTAATAGGTTGGTTACCCTTCGGGTACGGAATCCTAAAAATGAAAAAATATACTTAGACATTATGTGTGCGAAAATTGCGATATACACTAACTACAGAGTCATCATCATCTGCCTAGCCTTTTCCCAACTATATTGGGGTCGGCTTCCTAATACCAGTACTTTACGTGGAGCGGCTGCCTACCAGACCTCCACAACCCATTAACTGGGTAACACGGTACTTCATGCCAAGACTGGAGTCAGATTTACTGCCTTGTGACAATCCGTAACGACTGCCAAAGATCTACAAATGACAGGCGGGACCAATGGCTTAACTTGTTTTCCAAAGCCGGGAGAAAACTCGTTATGTTAAGGTGGTCATCCACAGACCAACCTTGGCAAGCGTACTCACACTAATTACAGAGTGAACCTATAAAAACAGAGCAATTCGATACAGTTTTCGGGTAGGTAAGCGAGTTAAAAAAATGCATTTCGTTGTTATTCCAAAATGTTGTGGTTCGTCGTTCATTTGGTTATTTAAATGAAAAAAAAAAACACTTACTGGATCCATAAAAGTGCAGTTTCTTTGAATAATTACAGGAGCTAAGTTTTAGGGAACTACTTATATCTATTCGGATACGTTTAGGTAACACTTCGTTGAAAATCGGAATCGTTAAATAACGAGAAAAAAACTGCAGCGAAATACTTGAACCATGATCTTAATTGCAGATTACAAAAGACATAAAAGCAAAATTAAACACTACGCATAAAATCACGAAAATATCACAACGACTAAATAAAACAATCACTTTTAAACGAAAGTACGTCGACATACCGAGCCCAACTCCATTTCACTCCGTAAAAACACTAATGCTCAACTAAAAATTACTAATTAACATCATTATAAAAAATATAACCACAAATCGTTACAACAATTAAGAAGAACACAGTCAAATGAGACAGACTGCCTCAGTAAATACAGAAATCATTCTTCAAACAGATACATTTGATAAAAATAAGACTTAAGAGTTTATTTGTGAAGACATGGCTGCATGCCCTCTAACAAAGACTTTTGCAATACATTTAATGGATGCTAATGTAATACGCATCAAGTAATTTCCAGTTTCGATAAAATAATAATATTGTACCTATAAGTTATTCAAAGGTCCTACTCTGTGCTGGCGTAAATGCATAAAATGTGTCATCTTGCTCTCTGGATCTGTGATTCATACATATAAGATGATATAGAATGTAGTGAAGCAATTTTATAGTATCAGTATTTATTAGGTACTTATTATGTTACTAAGTAGGTACAATATCTATATGTAACATCTTTCCCATTTCACTGTACCAATCGAAAACCAAATATTGCCAAATAGGGTATTTTACTAAAACAATCTAATTAGTCCGTCTGAAAGATTTTCAAAAAATATTCGACACGTATTTTTTCTTTTTTCACGTAAACAAATAATAAAGGAGATACAGCGGGTTGTTGCTGGTTGTTGGTTGCTGGGACACAGGCCTCCTCTCGGTGAGAAGGAGTGGGCCTTAATCCACCACGCGGGCCCAGTGCGGGTTGGTAGATGTCACATGTCTTTGAATTTTTGGTTCTAGGACATGCCGGTTACCTCACGATGTTTTCCTTCACCGTTTTGAGAGCAGCGGTGATGAAATAATTTACACAAAGTAAAGCGCCTGCCTGGGTTCGAACCTACAACCTACAACTCTTAGTCGCAGCCATTACCACCGGGCCACCACTGCAACATAGGGATGTGTTTGTTAAAAATCAATAGAATCGCCTGTAATGAGCCAGTAAATCTGATTCCAGTCTTGCCATGAAGTACCGTGTTACCCAGTTAATGGGTTGTGGAGGTCTGGTAGGCAGCCGCTCCGCGTAAAATACTGGTATTCAGCTAAATCCGGTTTGACTGGAAGTCAAACTCCGCGCAGAGCTTCCTTCCCATCCTTTAAAAAAGGGTGGCTTGGCAGACTGGTGCTCTATATTTTTATATTTATATAATTTGTTTTCCTACTCCTCCGCTGTACTTTTCTGATTAATTTCGTTGAGAGATCCAAGACAGTTGAATCGTTTCTCCGGGACTCGTCGGGCTTCATTGGCTCGACGTTTTTCTGGTGGTCACTACTGTTGATTCTGGCTTTCAGGTGTTGCAGTGGTTGGGAAAGTATGGCGGGCTTGTACCATAAAAAAAGACTGGTGCTCTACCTATTCTAATTGAAGGTCAGAAAAACTTCGAGTTTATGAAATACTGCTATAAATATAAATGGGCTGATAACGAAACTGATAGCTCATTAAAATTGTTGATGGATATGCAAGACCTTTAAGAAACAGAAAACGTAAGCAAAAAACATTAAGATTAAGAGAATACATAATACCAGACTCATCAAAATAGACTATAAAAGCTGCAAAAAACAGAGCACCTGTTAACAATTAATTAATCACGAAATAGTTAGAAGAGTTCGATTCGAGAACAAAAACATATATAATCTACTAAGCTAATTAATATAAAAAATTACAACTACCTAATATTCCATTGCCAACGACTGGGTAATTTATGGCATATAAACTACCCTCTACTAACTTCATTAATTTTCAGACAGCGCCAAGTCTAAATCTTGGTCTGAAAACATGAGCGGAGACACAACGGAGCGGAACGGTGGGCTACACTCTTACTGACTAAAACTTATCCGTGTTCCTCCTATTTGCGTTCCAGGGCCACGGTGACTCTTTGGAACAAATTCCGCAACTCTGGCAGGCACTGACCCTAGCGGGCCCCGTCTACTATGCTGACGTCTCCTCGAGGCGCGCGTGGAACACAACGCGTCGTCGACCCGGGTCTTTGCAATTCGGTTGGAACTTCACAAATCCGACAACAAGGTAAAATGAAATGGAGTGGTCGTTAATGAGGATTCCTATATTGTTATACAGACCGAAACTATAGAGAGTTCGAAAGGAGATGTTTCAAAATGGGCCAGGTGTATCTACATTACCTCATAAAAAAGATAAAAATCCGTAGATTTCGGGAAAAATACTTATAATTCATTTGAATGTTTACTGTTATGGTAGTTAATTGATGTTTATTAATTACTTTTATCTATTTTCAACATGGCGTCGCACCGATTTAGTTACAGATCATAGAAAAATAACTGTCAGCTGTTATAACAATGTCACTTTAGTCACTTTCGTCTCGATGCCGGAAAATAAATATGTCAGAAATAAATTTCAAAATGACAGCTTACCGCCATGACGGGTTTTTGTTGCGTGTTGCAATTTCAAGTGTAATTTCTTTTGTAACTGGTAAACCAGCAAACAAAGCCATTTTAAAGAAATTGGACAATTGAGTTGAATAAATTTCTCTATTTTTAAGTATAGTGTACAAGGACCTGGCCCAGGGTCCATACATTTTGTAACATCTCCTTTTCATATAGCAATGGTTCGAAAATACTACGAACCACTTAAAACTAGTATCTTTGCCAATGGATGAATTGATGCTGTCGGACAAACTGCTACGTCGTCGTCGAACTTTAAATTAACTAATTACATTTGATGCCCTTAATCTTTGCCCAAACAAGCCAGTGTAAGATTCATACATAATTCATTTTATAACAGAGTGACATTGCGACACATTGCTACTTATCATCATATTAAACCGGATGCTATTCACCTGACCCCAATTTAGGAAAAATATTCAAAATACAAGTGTATTTTACCACCTGTTTCGTGTCAACGAATATCGTCGTAATACTGGTAATTCAGATGCATCTGGTTCGACTGGAAGCTGACCCAAACGTAGTTTGGAATAGGCAAGGCAGATAAAGACTTATGAACGAAAACCTTAAGGTTTTTAAAAAGCAATCATGTAGATCATTGCTTTAAAACATATTTTTACAATTCCCACTACAATTAATGAAGGTTGGCCATATGTTATGCTATAGAGTGGCAAACTAGCAGGTGGACCACCTGGTAGCTAGTGATCAATGCCACCCATGGACATCATAATGTCTTGGGCTCCATAGGACCATCGCCAACCCTCTTTGAAAAGAATACCCTTATATTTTTAACCGACTTCGTCAAAAAGGAGGAGGATGTTTGGCTATATGTATTTTTTTTATGTACATATGTTCACCGATTTCTCCACCAATTGTGGACTAATCTTTAAAATTCTAAAAAAAGCCTATATGCCTGAGGTGGTTCCATTGTCACCAAGTCAGAATCTGATGACGGGATCCCATAAAAATCGAGAGAAACCCTAAAATTTATAGGCACATACAATGTTTTTTATAAACTTTTTGGAAGTCGGTAGTATTTTTGTAAAAAGTATTCTATTGTTTCAAGCTGTTCACGGAATGATCTCAGGGGACCGTTTCACAATTAATTATGGCAGTAACGAAAATATTTTAGTTAGTTAGGCGTTCAAACTACCATGTCTTATTTTTTGAAAAAGAAGAAACTCTCAGCTAAGTCACTGTAACTGAGATTTAAATTATAGTATGTGGTACTTTGGCGCATCACCTTAGAGCCCTTTCAATCGCATGCCATTGGTTTAGCTCTCGTCCAATTTCTTCCAATCACCCTGCGAGCACCGCCGCACCACCTATTCGAAGGGTGTCCCATGTTACTTTCGATTCCTGGTTTCCGCTCAACAGATCTCAACATGTCCGGTCCAGTGACACTTAAGTTTACTTATCCCGTAAGCCACGACGACAGCGACAAATCCTCAAAATTTCTAAAGATATACTTTTTGACATCATCATAACAGCCGAAACACGTCCACTGCTGAACATAAGCCTTCCCCAAAGGGGGTTTGCCATAATCGCCACGCTTGACAGGCGGGTTAGCGATCGCTGTGTATGGTGTTGCGTTTTACAGAGAACGCTGCTGCCCATTTTCTTTTGAGTCCCTTAGTCGCCGCCCACGGGAATTGATGGGATGGTATTAATTCTTGGTAAAGAATAATACCGTATGGTGCCGGCGCGGCGCCGGCCGACACCATACGGCTTTTTAACATCACTTAAATAAAAAAATACTAAGATTGGCTATTTTTACCTAGTAAATTAGTCTGACCTTAAAATAGCACAAAGGGTTTAAAAACCAGAAGATATGTTATGTAACAACAGTTTCCTACTCACAGTTGATTGATGGACGTAAAAAAATTTATGTTCTCAACCTCCACACCGTAGGTGGGTCACACTAACCGGACACGCGATGGTAATTACATGCTCGTCAACTGTTCGTGTTTCTATAACAATTTGGATGATGAGATTTGGGCTTTGCTCACATAACTTTAGAGGCTTACTTAAAGGGCTGTCAAACCCAGAGCACCGAAAATTGACAATTTTATCGTCGCAGAGATCTTCGTAATGGTAATACATTTCATGCGGAAAAAAAAGGTCAGTGTTTAGTTGTCTTTAAAGTAATGCATTTTACAAAGATGTTACATAAAAATGGTCGAGAACTTTGAAAAAAAGACGTACGTACACCAAATATAACGAACAGAACGAGACGTGCTGGAAACACTGAAAATTGGACAGCAGTTTTCGCTGTTTAAAACGAAGATATATGGTAATACTTCCTTCCTACACAGCTGTAGAGGACATCAAATTCTCGAACTTCGTTAGGAGCCCTGTCATTGATGCAATGACAGGGCTCCCAACCAGGGGGGGCTACTCTCTAAGCCCGAAATCCGTAGTTTCGGGCTGAGTTGCGGGCGTATTCTACTCCGTATCACCTAACCACAAGAATTAATGACAACAGGATTTGTCAGTTAATGTCAAATCGTGTTGTCATTCATTCTTAATTCGGATTTGGGACTAATCCTAAGTCCATAGGTGATACGAAGTAAAATACGCCTGCAACTAAGCCCGAAACTATGGACTTCGGGCTTAGAGAGTAGCCCCCCAGGTTGTAAAGTGTGTTTCGTAAAGTACGTCATGGCGTACTTTACGAAATGTTCTTGAAAATCAACCGACATCTTCACCCCTTAAGGTGGATGCTCCAGGGTAGCCCGCGAAATTCAAACATTTTTATGTTTTTTGCAATTTGCCGGTCAGTGTGAAGCTGTATGTGGACCAAATACGATTCGCGACCGTAACGCGTATTTATCTAAAGAATTATAACCATTTTAATCATCAAATGAAGCTCGACAGAATGATTATTTCATGAAATAATCATTGTCATCAATTGCAAAAAACATAAAAATATTTGAATTTCGCGGGCTACCCTGGCGCATTCACCTTAAATTAACATGTAGCATTGCTATGCTAGTAGGTACTCGTATATTGTTCCTGCCAGGGTTGCGGGATTTGTTCGAAAGAGTCACCGCAGCCCTGGACCGCAAAGGGCATTAGGACGAACACGGATGGGTTTTAGTCAGTAAGAGTCTGACACTCCCTTATGCTCCGTCCAGAGCGGTATAATTGCATGATTTTTAGAAGTAGCTCATACTTATGTCGGTAATATTATTAAGGCATTTTTGCCTCAGGCATACGAAGGTAACGTGAACTTGCAAGTACTCTACGTACTCTAGAATGACTACATATTTTTTGTGAGCTGTCCAAAGTTAACAGCTTATTAAAATGATTGTCTTGACATATTTATCATGTGTATGCATGATAAATATGTCAAGACCAAGTGCTGAGATATCACTTCATTGAGAAGTACTTACGAAGTTATTTTGATCTAAACTAATATTATAAAGATGAAGAGTTTCTTCGTTTGTTTGGTTGGGTGAACGCACTAATCTCTGGAACTGTTGTTTCGAATTGAAAAAATATTGTAGTGTTGGATAGCCCATTTATCGAGGACAGCTACAGGCTAGGATAGGCTAAATAAAATCACGCTGCGACCAACAGGAGTAGAGCATTAATGACAAATGTGACGCAATCGAAAATGCGCGGTTCAGCCAGTTTAAGAATAATTTCCCGACACATTTTATTATTTTAAGGCCGAGACCACTTAGGAGAAGCAAACTTAGGACGGTTTTTTGATAGGGCGTTAGATAAAAAAATATGGGCACCAAAATTTCGTAAATTGGTTTTTACTTGTTATATCATAAAAGTTGAATGATTTGGCAAAAAATTAAACGTCTTTTTTAGATAATTATTTCAAAATTAACAAACCAAAATCGTTTATTTATTTGTTCTAATACCTATTAATATGGTATTTAACATAGGAAATAACGATTTAAGTAGCAAATACGGTAAGGCTTACTCAAAAGTTAAATCTTATTTATGTTACGCTAATGACACAATATTGTAAAACTTTAAATTGCCTTAAATCGTTAAAATATGAGTCAATGAATTAGTCGTTGTGAAATAAAATGTCGTTAGAAATGTAACTATTGTGCTAAACTTGTTTATATCATTAAAGTACTTTTATTTTAATTGTCGAATCGATTTATTAAAAATCCAAGTTATTTTGATTATTTCTTCTAATGTCTGCCTTATTGCTTAGGATTCATCAAATGACTTCATCCGCTCTGGGCGGAGCGGATAAGTGCCAGATTCTCACTGACTAAAACCCATCCGTGTTCCTCCTAGTGCCTTTTGCGGTCTAGGGCCGCGGTGACTCTTACGAACAAATCCCGCTACTTGTCTGCCCCTGTCCCATAGTTACTTGAGGTCGGTATTGGACCACCTATCTTTGTGACAGCGACAGGACCATACTAGACAGAACTAGTTTTGAAATACTTTTCTTGTAAAAAAAATATTGGTCATCTTATCTATCTAAATACATTCAAAAACCAGTTAACTCTAGCAAGCCTACTGATTATTGAAAGGTAAATTCGCGTAGGCGCTACTGTCACAACGACTCGATTTCTTCCTTTCAACGCTGTCCTTCTCGAGTTTTTTGCCTTCCTTAATTGACCATAATCATCATATCAGCCGAAAGACGTCCACTGCTGGACAGATGCCTTCCCAAAGTGTCGCTACAACTACCGGCGGTCCTGCGCGTCTCGCATCCATCGGCTACTCGTGACCTCACCAGATCATCGGTCCACCTTGTGGGAGGCGTCCCAACGCTGTGTCTTCCGGTACGCGGTTGCCACTCTAGAACGTTTACTTTATTTTATTATTTTTCTTTAAGAATTGCCTACTTATGCTTAGGCGTAAATTGTCTTATAAAATTTTATGGTTTTATGATCCGCCTGTATTGTGTTACTCTGTTACTGAGCTTTGAAGGTCAATTAGGCAGTCACTTCACATAAAATACTAGTATTCAACTACTTCCGGTTAAACAGTAAGCTTTTTTAACGATGGAAAATCATCGGATGAATCCTCCCGCTCTAGGCGGGGCGGAAGGGAGTGTCAGACTCTTACTGACTAAAACCTAACCGTGTTCCTCCTAATGTATTTTGCGTTCCAGGACTCTCTGCTTGCGTCTGTGTTTCCAAAAGCTTACAACCCTAATCTCTTCAAAGTTAGAGTGAACAGGCTCCTTCTGGGTAGGCTCGCTCCATCGTAGACTTTGTCCGTCATCTCTGACATAGACTAGAGTCAAGAGCAAACCCATTACAAATAAAAAAAAAGGACCGCAGTAACTCTTTTGAACTTTCGCAAGTAGACTGAAAGCCTCCCGTAACAAAGGTGGGAAAAGCTCAGGCAGTTAAATTGAATTTGACCCAATCTCCTTTGAATAGCATTTTCTATTTAGAAATGAATCACAAATAACTTACCAAGTTCTAATCGCCATCATGAATCTGATAGAGACATCCCATCATTCATTTTTCAACATGATTGCTCACGCGCCCACGACACATAGGTACCTACTTATTTCTCAAGCAAGCCCGCCGGCGACACCTCGTTTGTCAATGCAGCTGTCCGTTAAAGTAATTGTTTTGAGGGCTTCTACGATTAATCATGAACTCCCATATATTTGGATAGGTTCTTTACTTCTTCTTTCGGAGTGGATGGTTAATTTCTTACATTGTTCGTAGTTTTTCCCGTGGTGGGTGTCGTAAGAGGCGACTTAAGGACTCGCCAGAGAACGGGCAGCAGCGTTCTCAGCACAGCTGCGATAGCCAACTCGCCTGCCAAGCGTGGCGATTATGGCAAATCCCCCCCCCCCCCATCTTGGTGGAGACCTATGTCCAGTAGTGGACGTCTTTCGGCTGATATGATGATAATGATGATTGTTTGGAGTTTCGGACTTAGAAGGTGGCTACGTTAATTGCAAAAGGGACTATGGTCAAGCCAATTTTGAAGAACTACAGATAGGAACATCATAAAAATATAGAGCGATGATCTGATGGGCAGTTGGTGATAGCTAGATAAGGGTAACTGAGGGAGGGAGTCTGAGGAACCAGCAGTGGATGGCTCGGTGAGTAGGTCATCATAGTCCAGTTCCAATATCTGGGTTAGATTTAGATTACCGGTTAAATTGGTTTTCGTTCTAAATGTCATCATTTCAGCAGAAATAATGTCAGACATTGGCCACGTCATCCGGAACGTACTCTAGAACATTTTAGCTATATTTTAAAATCCTCATCCCCAAATTACTAAAGTCGCATAGTCAAGTTTTCTCCATAGTTCTTAGACTCCTAAGACCGTTTTTGGCTTTTTGTCACAGTATCTGATTATACAGGGTTGAGGAGCTCGTGGCTAGATAATAACAGCCGCACGGGTCGATCTTCAAGGTTAAGCAAGGTTGGTCTGTGGATGGGTGACCATCTTAAAATAGCGAGTTTCCTCCGTGCCTCGTACGTTAAGGGAAAGCACGTTAAGCCGTTGGTCCCGGCTGTCATTTGTAGATCTTTGGCAGTCGTTACGTCTAATCAGAAGCCAGTTAAGAGCGCTTTCACAATTTTTCTTGAATTTGAGCGTTTGATTCGAGTTTTGATGTCTGATTATGCTTTAGATATAGCACAAAAAAAAAACAAAAATACGCCTAAGAAAGTTTGATAGTTGATCTTGGGAGTGTTCTAAATAAATATATCAATTTGTTCACGTACATCAGTAAATTTCTTGTCTCCGCAAAGGGTGTTACATAAAATTACGCTTTTGGGAATCTTTTGATGCTTTGGTACACCTAAGATATAATAATTTAATCAATTTTAAAAATGTCCATGATACAACTGTACCTTCTACTTTGGAATGATCAAATCAATTTGTTACGATTCATGCACTAATAAACCAAAAATAATTCTGTAAAACTTTGAATTATTGACAATTTTCCGTACGAAACTATATTTTTTATCTATGAAAGTATAATCCAAATTCATATAAAAATTATTTAATAATTAAGGAGGTATTGTTATAATGCATGAAAAAAAATTGGTCTACTTAAAAGTAAACTCATATTTTTAAGCAATTTTTGTATACAGCCCCACAATCACTATAAATTTCGGGAAACGCGGTTTGTAGCTTTAGTCCGGGGCAAGCGCTCGATTTTGTAATAGCGCCCTTAATCTGACTCCAGTCTTGCCATGGAGTACCATGTTTCCCAGTTACTGGGTTGTGGAGGTCTAGTAGGCAGCTGCTCCGCATAAAATACTGGTATTCAGCTAAATCCGGTTAGACTGGGAGCCGACCCCAATATAGTTGGGAAAAGACGAGGCAGATGATGATTTGATTATAGAGGGTTATTTGTAAAACACCAACAACCTTTTAGGCAGTGATAGTGCACATGATTATAAACAACTTTAACTTTGAGACCAACCCTGAAACCTCGAAAAAAATATCAGCTGTTTCATACAAAATGCAATATTTAGCCGATGAAAATGTATGAAACAGCTGATATTTTTTTCGAGTCTTAAAGTAAAAGTTGGTTTTAATCATGTGTACTTTCACCCCTTAACAGGTTGTTGGTGTTTTACAAAAAACCCTGTAGAACTAAATTAACTGAGCCACTCTGTCCTTAGCTATCACCCATTTTGGGACTATAATTATAAAAAATATAAAAATACCAAAAACACTATTGACAAAAAGGCCGCATACTCTACTTATCCCACGCATTCAGATAACTGTTATTTATCTAAGTTCCTCCAGATGCGTTATGTTAATCCAAATGTGTCCCAAAGGTATTCGGACAGGTTTTGGGTACGGGATTCGTCTGTTAGTTTGTCTTTTTGCTTTCGTTCATGTAGAGTTTTTTCTAAAAGCGTTACTTGTTTGGAATTATTTAGGGACGTCGATTTTAGTCTAAATTATCGACTGTTGAACATTTCTTATTGAAAGTTTGTTGTACGTACCTACTCTGTTTGTTTGATACGCAAGAGTTGACTATTTTGAAAGCTGTACTTTACCTCATAAGTATCGCGAAAACGCAAAAGAACAACTGCCCGATACATTTTATGTACGCATAACTCGACAAAATGTACTGAAAAGCTAATTTTTATTACGCGATGTCGGGGTTGGTTCCACAGTAAATGTTGTTCATTATGATGAGCATCTACGATGACCCTGTATGAGGTTTTGCGAGGTTTTGTTTTGTAACACGCTGTGAGGCTTTAAAAGCTTTTTTAAGCTATTTTTTCTTATAATTTATCTTTAGTTGTTTCGAATTACTCTCAACAAGCCCTTTCATTTGATACCCTTGTAGAAGTGCATAAAAAATAACTATTCCGCCATCTTGGATGTTCCGCCATATTGTATTTAGAATGACGTCACACAGCTTATCGTGTATTGTCATCCCAAATTAAACGTGTACACAAAATTACAGCTCAATCGGTTGAAGATATCTGCTTCAAAATTGAATAGCAAGATTCCACCCGAACAAACATACATAATGTATGTGTAACACACTGCTTTATACCGTCGGTGCATCATCATCTGCCTAGCCTTTTCCCAAATATATTGGGGTCGGCTTCCAGTCAAGCCGAATTTAGCTGAATACCAGTATTTTACGAGGAGCGGCTGCCTACCAGACCTCCACAAACCATTAACTGGGTAACACGGTACTTCATGGCAAGACTGGAGTCAGATTTTACTGTCTTCTGACTATCCGTAACGACTGCCAAAGATCTACAAATGACAGACGGGACCAATAGACCAAGAGCCCACTACGGCCAGACCTTCGTTATTTTATAAAAGCTGAAAGTTTTTCTGTGCATGCCCCCCTATACAGGTAAGACCGACCAGCGACTATAGAGTTTAAGTTGTGGTTACTTGGGCAGGTAAAAGGTAGTAATGGTATAAAATAGTCCTTTAAATTCGTTAAAGTATAAAGCTCAATTTTTTTTATTTTCTTCGGGATAAATTTAGAAATCTCGTCATCCATTGCCGGCCACTTATAACAGTTGCTGCCCCCTGCCAGACACCCTTAAACTTTAATAAATTATAATTATACTTTCGTTATAATATAAAAGCTAAATTTTATATATGCTATTTGGGGATCTATAAAAAAATGTTACTTCAATGGCCGGACAGTTTTAATGGTGTTAACATTTTCCAGACACATTGAAAGTCCGCTGTGCGAGTGCGAGTGCTTAGCCGATTGCGATCTTTTAAGATATCCAATAACAAAAATATACGTTCAAAGCCATTTTATATAAATTAAAAAAAAATATTTTAATATTATGAATTACAAAAAAGTTTTATTACATGTAAAAATGTTCAATTGTTTTTACAAAGAACAATGGTCATTTCAGACCCAGAGTCCGACAGAATTGAGACCTATCGTATTTTTTTTTCACCTAGAGTGGAGCAAGAAAAGGTTTTTTTTTCGATTTCGATGGCTAACGCATAAATATATGACCTTGAATATGTCTTCAGACGAAGACTCGAAAAGTAATTTCACATCCATTCCTATAAGTATGCCGGTCGTGTTTGAGCTTATTTGAATTGTCTCGATGGGTATTATGCATAGTTGATAACGAGGATCTGATGATGAGGAGCAGAGAGGTAAAAAACGGTAAAACGTGTTCTGCGCCATTTAAGACCCAGAGTCCGACAGAATTGAGACCTGTCGTATTTTTTCGTCATTTGAAATAGACTTGCTCCATTTCGAATTACGATATGTATTTTTTTATCGAGTTATTACTATTTGAGCTTGAGTAGACAGTATAGAATGGTAATTCTTTCTTAACTCTTACAAGTATGCTTGTGATAATTGCGCTCATTCCAATCGTACTGTTGGGTACCATTCACTGTAGTTGGTAACTCAAACGATCACCAACACGTGGTTATACTGGTAAGTATCAACTAAGTGATCCACTGTCCACCTTTCTGCTCTTCATCATCAGATCCTTGTTTCAAAAAACAATGAATCGCGCTCATCAGAAGGATTCAAATAAGCCCAAACACGATGCCTAAACTTGATCGAAACTATTCTGGTCTCCATCATCAGATCCTTGTTTTCAACAACAATTAATAATGTTTATCAAACGGATTAAAATGAGCCCAAACACAATGGTTATACTAGTATCAACTAAGAGATCTACTATCCACCTTTCTGGTCTGCGTCATCAGATCCTGGTTCCCAACAGCAATAAATAGTGCTCATCAGACAAATTCAAAGGAGTCCAAACACAATGGTTATGCTAGTATCAACTAAGAGATCCACTATCCACCTTTCCGGTCTCCGTCGTCAGATCCTTGTTCACAACAATATTGAATAGTGCTCATCGCTCACGGCGATATTCTCAGTGCGGATAGGTCTAACTCGCATCCGCTTGAACAGTTGTTACCTCACGCTCGCACCTACAGCGGACTTTCAATATTTCTGGCAAGATTTAAAAACCATAAAACTGTCCGGCTATTGAGGTAACATTATTTTATAGGTCCCCAAATAACATTTATAAAATTTAGCTTTTATACTATAACGAAAGTATAATTACAATTTTTTAAAATTTGGGGGTGTCTGGCAGGAGGTAGCAACTGTCATAAGTGGCCGGCAATGGATGACGAGATGTCTAAAGTTATCCCGAAGAAAATATAAAAAATTGAGCTATATACTTTAACGAATTTAAGGGACTATTTATACACCTTTAATACCTTTTACCTGCCCAAGTAACCACAACTTAAACTCTTATAGTCGCTGCCCGCTGGTCGGTCTTACCTGTATAGGGGGACATGCACAGAAAAATTTTTCAGCTTTTATAACATAACGAAGGTCTGGCCGTCGATCTACTATTATAGCTAGCTCTCAGTAAAGCTTCCGTCTGTTGATCAGAACGCACAAAGCAGTGGTGTGGGTGTGTGGTGGCGGACACGTTCCTCCTCACCGCTGACGGATACTGCGACAGTACAATCCAAAAACACAACAACTCTCAGCAGAACACAAACTAACGATTAGATCATCTGTTCGGGCTCTTAACCCTCGGTCACTTCGAGTATCGTTGGCAGCTTCGTTAGCCAACTGGTATGTTCGCTCAACAGTGTACCTTACCATTACATGACATGCTCAAAAAACCATGAAAGCCGGTCAAGCCGTTCTCGAGTTATACGTGTTCGAACAAACCTTACCTTTGTTTTATACGTTTTTCATACTATTATTAGTCTGGCACCGCATGCCGCGGCGATGGACGTTCCGATCCAGAGACCAAAGCATGAAATATGAGATTACTTCGTAGCAGAAAATATGATACAATAAAACGAAATCTTGTCCATCACTAAACATTTTATTTTACAGTAACAACTCTCACACTTTCATACAATAAGTAGATAATACAACTTATTACAATAACCGTATAGTACACTATCATATATTTATGACTTCAGAGCCGAATGGCACGAGTGACTCTATACAGCTTCTCAAGAGTCAAATACAGACTTAAACAAAATAAATTCGATCCTAGGCACTTTGATCAACCTCTTCTAACGTCGAGATATGGCGGCCTATTACAAAAATAATAACTAATTGTTATAGTACACAGAATTAGTTTGTAAAAAAGCTTAGTAGGAAGACAAATCCTAAAAGGATTGAACAGAAAAATAAAGATTTATTCTCATAACAAAAAATAATTCGGTAGTCAAGAACGAAATAACAGATTACATTGCATTTTAGATTAAAAATAACTTCGAAAAATAATTCCAAATTCAAATTTTCAATAATCTCTAAATTGATTTTTTATAACGTCAATCGAATAATGTGCATTTTAAAAATAGAGAGTTTAAAAATTTCGAATCAAACGTGATTGGTCCTTAGGTAAGGGAGCGTTTGTGTGACGCGTTGTGATTGGGCCATTTTACGAATGGCGGTCGGTGATTGGTCAGCACGAGCACGACTTGGACGATCCGTCCCGACTGTTCTCGCCGTTGGCAATCTTGTGGTCGAGCGCGAATTTGTCACCATCTCTGTTGTCATTGCTCTGGAGTAGTTTGTCGTTTAAAAGTATCTGGAAAGAAGAAAATGATATGGATTAATTGGTAAGAAGTACGCAGAGGCAGAACTCGTCATATTGGAGGTCTAAATGAAAATGAAATTCACTATATCCCATATAGACCGCCAGTCTTTTGTCAATCATTTCGGGCGGTAAGCCCTTCACACATTCCCAACCACTGCAACTTCTGAAAGCCAGAATTAACAGTGGCGACCACCAGAAATACGCCGAGCGATAACTTGTAAAATGTTTCAGAGAGTTGTGACATGAAGCTCTGTAAACGTCAGCAGGGATTCGCTGGGTGGGTTAAGCAGCGGCAGCCTCCCAAACACGTTGAAAACAAATTTAATGCCCCCACCCACCGATTCGCAGCAGTTATAACTCTCTGAAGCATTTTATAAGTTATCGCCCGATATGAACTTGATCATGGAAAACTGTTGGTGGTTTCCGGGCCAGAATATATAATAATAATAGAATGGAATGGAATATCACTGCAGCACTGCTGCACAGGCCTCTATAAACGGTTTTTCTAGAAAGGTCATAAGATTTTCAGGAATTAGCTACAGTTTCCAATGTTTTAGTAAGTACACGTAATTACAACAAATATCTACTACTTAATCAAAAAAAATCTAAGGGCCAATATTGTACTCTTTTCGCAACGTTCGCATTTGCAGCTCAGTCGCAATTTGACAAAAACACCTCAAACTTTCCTACATTTTGAATTTGAAAAATTATTAGAATTTGCCCTCAGGGCAAAAACCTACTAGAGAAAATTAGTCAAAGAAAATCTTCTTGAAACAATTAGGTACCGATTTGAAACACTTCATACTCGTAATATACCTACTGATGCAACTTATGGGTATTTTAACTGAAGTTTTTAATAAAATAATCAACCAGATCTGTTCAAGGCTGCAAATATCTTTCAAGAACTTTTTTAGACGAATCCAGTACAGCCATAATTTAGGTACATTCCAGATCATTCAGGCTTCAGCTTAATTATTTTTAAACAAGTTTTAAAAGACGGCCATGCATAATATATTAGCTTAATCCGTAGTTTGAAATATTTGGTCACCTATGTAACTGGTCTAATAGAAAGATTGCACAATGTTTCAACATAAGCTACAGGTTCAATGAAAAAGTTGTTCTTGACAACAAGCTTTAAAAGGCCTTTGAATGTTTTTGTTAAAGATCCATATATTATGTCAGCACTGATCACTTATTTACGGAAGACTTTAACAACAAAATAAATGGAATTCTTGTATGACACCTTTATCCCCACACAAGCCCACAGAAGCGTAAAACTGCTTTGACCATGATTTTTAAAAATTTACTTAATACGTTAACTACAAGTATTGAAGAATGGAACGACCTAAAACTCATTAGAAAAGGGTAAAGGTCCTGTATAGAGAATTGTGGAATTTCGTGATGTCTGCGCGTGGTGGAAATCATGGGAAGGATGAAAATATTATTAGTCTGAATAGGAAAATAATGAAAAAAGGAGGTAACCGTACTTATATAAGCACAACAATGTGCGGGCTATGAGAAACCTTAAGTAAAATTCATCCCAAGGTTTTAATTCAATAGGTAGACGAAAATAATAAAGTTGCTAAACATCATGAACATAAATCTTTTATAATGCGCACAGCAAAGAAGTGGAACTCTGCCTGCGTCTGTGTTTCCAAAAGCTTACAACCCTAATCTCTTCAAAGTTAGAGTGAACAGACTCCTTCTGGGTAGGCTCGCTCCATCGTAGACTTTGTCTCTGTCATCTCTGACCTAGACTAGAGTCAAGAGCAACCCATCACAATTAAAAAAACCCTTCAAACGTGGCGTGAGAATAGAAACGCCGTTTATCAAAGCAACAACCTTAGAACCTGATCAATCACAGACGCCGAAATTAGCCTTCAATTTGCCATTGTATACAGCAGTCAAAAAATAAATAAACAGACATCTGTAACGGCCACAACTAACATTAATTTTCCCGCCTACCATGGACGGAAGCGGCTCTATGGTATAAAAACAAGCGTGTTTGACTATGACTACAGATTATTGCACAACATTGAAAAACAACTGGCCAGACCTCTTAAATATGAATATTAATACAACGGTCCAAATTCTATAAGTTAATTAATAATAATCAAAATAACTTGAGTTGGGGTTTGGAATGTGGGATTAAAATTATTTTTTATCTATTCAAATTTGATTTAAAAAACCTATTTGCTGTTCATTCAGAATTATTACAAACTGAAGGTACATTCGATTATTGTGAAGAGTTTTCGTATGAAACCTTTGAGATCATCAGTTTAGATTTGTGCCGATGATTTTGATAATCCAATTATATTATGGACCCAGAAAAGCAATATTAAAAACATACTCTCGAAATTTCTATACCGCCTTGCCTTGATACCATTGACTTTTAGATCATTCAAGAGAACTTTTAAAAGCTTATTATAAGTAACCCAATTCAGACAATTCAAGCCTCGCTAGAACCGGAACTATTATATTCCCACCATTACTTAACAAAAAACAAAAACAAGATGTTATAAGACAGCATGTTGCACAACTTAACAAAATCGCTTCCTAGTGACATTAGCGTCGAAACTTTCCGTGAGGTTGGTATGCGGCAAGGTAACCATAAAGTTTTGAACTAACGTTTTAAAAATAACTCTCAAACGGGTTTATGGTAGAACGAATCTACGGAGGATTTATGGTATTTACATATTCATTTGTGTAGGCAACTAAAACGCTATCAATTATAATAACATTATTGTGACTGTCGTTTTAATTCCATGGTAATCCTTTCTGATATATGGTTGTTATTTCATTAGTATTTGCTTATTGATTTATTTCCATATTTATGGACAGCAAAATCATTGTAATAAATCTTTATTTATGTTGCCAAATGTTAGAATTGAATAGGGTAGAATAGAATCTTTATTATGTAGGTACACCATATAAGTTACAGGAAAGATAGATGAAGAAAACATTACATAGGCTAAATTTATTATTATTAATTTATTATTATTATTATTATAGGGTGACACAATGGGCGGCCTTATCGCTAAAAGCGATCTTTTCAAGACAACCTTTGGATGGATTGTATTGTAGAGAATGAAAAGACAGTACTATAGGTAGTCTCAGGTGTATGATTTATATAAATAAATATATAATAGATAAATATATACAATTAAGACAAGAAGACACATAGAATTTTGACACATGCAGCTCAATTCTGCATTGTGTAGACGTTGCAAAAGCTCATTCTAGGTTAGAAACACATAGATAAGCACCTAACACGAATCATACAAGAAGAATTCAACAGAAATAAACTATTCGGGAATGAAATAGTTCGCTTATTTTCACGAGTCTGCAGCTTCGAAGTCGCTTATCCTTGGCGCTCGGGATACCTTAAGGAATTATCTTAGGACCACCTCAGTTCTAAGAAAGTTCGTAGTAGGTGAATACTAAAAACACCATAAAACTGAAAATCTGGAATAAACGAAACGATCATTCCTCCACAGCTGTAATAATTTGGTTGAAACCAGGTTAACCATGTCCTGGATATTTTCTAAAGGATATTTTTCATGTAGGATCATTTTCGAGTTTCATTAGGGTGAAGCCACTAGCAAAGTAGTAGGAAAACAACTGTTGAATCTTACCTTATTAACTAGTGACCTGGCTGCCTCCTCGATGTTAATGTTTTCTTTGGCCGACGTCTCAAACCATCCCGCGAAGCCTTTCTCGCGACAGAACTCCTCCATTTTGGCTTGAGAGTTCACTATGCCTTCCTTTTGTTGGTCGCACTGAGGAAACGAAAGGAAAATAAATTATAGCAAAAATATTCAAGTTGAAGTGACTTCTCGTACATATGTATCATGAGTGGGTTGGGAGGTGAGCTAAGAAATAATTATTACTTTATTATTAAGTTCAGGGGTTTAAATTGAAAAACTAAGGAAAGATGGAAAATCTGTCTTTCCTGTTTTAGTCTGATAAATTTTCCCGAATATTCCCTATTCCTAGTTTTATGCAGCAAGCATAAAACAACCTGCTACTAAAAGACGTTATCAAATATACATTTTAAAGTTGAATACCACGATTAATTTCACCGTTTGGTTTTGCTTCTAATACATATCGTCAGTGAAGTTCTAACAATGCGTAAGTCATCTTTGGCGGGTTTTTACATTTGAATGCCATTTGATGAAAATAGTTCACGCGCTTACATTCCACCAATCGGAAAAGAGATAGCTGACCCGACTGATTTTAAATCATTTTTCCAAATATGTGTACTCAATGGTTGCTCACTAATATTTACACCTTTTTGCCCTCTCCTGTAAAGTAGGTTTTTTTGACTTACGCACTGTTAGAACTTCACTGACGATATGATGATCAGACAGATTAAATTATATATGTATCTTTATTTAATTCATTGGTCTGTACAAAATACGCATATCTACAATAATATCTCAACAACAAAAGCTTCCTAGAAAGGACTTTTACAAGAAACAAAATCTAGAAGTACCAATTACCTTATTCGCCAACAATATGCAGGGTATAGGCGACCCATCTGGCAGCTGTACTTTAGCGTCCAGATCGTTCTTCCACTTCACCACGGCGTCGAAGGTGGCCACCCTCGACACGTCGAACACTATGAACGCGCCCACCGCCTCCTTGTAGTATACACGGGTCATGTTGCCGAATCGCTCTTGACCTGATGAAGGGAACAACATCTTAGATAAGACAGCAAAGATTAGGACTATATTTTTATAGCTCAACATGCAAGTTTGTTTTTTATTTGAAATGGGTTTGCTCTTGTCTCTAGGTCAGAGGAGACAGAGCAGAAGTGAGCTTACACAGAAGGTGCCTGTTCACTTTAACTTTGCGTTCGGAAACACAGACGCAGGCAGAGAGTTCAACTCCTTTTTTGTGCGCATTATAAAAGACGTTTGGGAACGCTTAGTGCGTATCGGTAGAATAGCAACAAGGTAGGGATGGTAACTTGCAGTGCGTCTAACATCTCAAGTTGCATTACATTGCGGGCTATCAAGATGAATGGGATCAATCGCTATGTACTACTAACACATACTTGCATTCAAGTGGAAAAGCAGATCCCTATCTGATTTTACAAAGGATTTGATGATTATGTCACGATTTATGCAACACTGGGATTATCGTCCGCATGTCAAAAATATTTAAAGCTACCTTCGACTATAGTGGCTAGATTAAATAAAACTGAAGAAAACTAACCTCCCACACAATTCTCTTTAAAAACACTCCAACTAAAATACTATTACTTATATTATAAATATCAAGCTCATGTAGAAAAAACCCATGACAACAAAAGCAATTGTAAACGCGGCGTTGAAACCAGAAGATTCATCGTCCATCATTTTTGTTTGTATTATTTTATTTACTGTCGCAAAAATATAAAGTATATGATTTTAATTATCAACAGAACTATAATAAATGAATAAAAAACTTAATACTTTGAAAGCTCAATTGAAAGTCGAATAGCAAAATACGTAAATTGACATCTGAATTTTAATGAAAAGTTTGGTAATAATGAATTCAACCTTTTTGGTATTTGATGGGCCTTTTGCTTAAAGAAAAGAATTCAAAACCAACTTCTAAAAAGACGTAGACAGAGAATAGATATAGACATGCTCTTAGAATAATAATAATTGTTAAAGTAAGACGACGCATAAATGCAAAATGTCTATGTGTGAGCAAGACGCAGCATAGTTTTTCTATCTCTATTTGCGTATCGGTTTTTGTTGTCTGCCATCAGTAGTCATTGGTGGCAAACAAATTGTGCTGTCAGCGTATTTTCGTTGATAGAAGCTTATTTTGTGTGATTTACTGCTTTAGTGATATTCCAGAAGGTATTATTAAGTGTGTAGTGATGGTGAATTGCAGTATTTACGGCTGTAAAAGCCGTAGTGAACGAAATCAACCAAACATAACCTTTCATCGGTAAGTAGCATTTTTTATCTATTACAGCAAGTAAATCAAAGATTATTGTACTCAAGACTATTTTCTGTCAATAACAAGCAAAGTTTATTGATAATTAACGTCTAAAAAGACGATAAATCCTAACTTGTTTTTCATATTAGCCGGCCAAAGTGTGAGGCAATTTATGTTAGGTTGTTATCTATGTCACTTCCTGTCATTTGTAAATTGTCGGATAATAACTTGACGGGGATACCAGCACTTGATTATTTTTACCCCTAAACGTATTTTTCTTTTTAGGTTTCCGAATGATCCATTTTTTTTAAATAAATGGATTGACTGTACGGGCCGAGTTAACTGGCATCCAAGTCGTCACTCCCGTATTTGCTCACGACATTTCGAAGACAGTTGCTTTCGACAGAACTTAAATCGTACCTACTTAAATCCACGTGCGATACCCACACTTTTCATCCAGGTAAAGTAAATATATTACTTAATTTGTTATTAAGTAACTAAACATCAAAAAATTTAAATATACTAACTCATCTTCTTGATTACATTAGCAGTTAAGGCATTCAGTTCGCGCGCGAACACAATCAAATAGTAATAAATACATACGTTACCCCTTAAGAAGTTAAAAAAAAAACGTGTTATTAATTGATATGAATTATATTACTCGTAGTAGACGTACAACCAAAATAATAAGAACGAGATTACCCACACAATGGGGGTAAAAGTCTAAGTATGGCAATATTAAATGCACGAAGTTGTAATGATGTACTTATGTCGAACTATCGCTATCCCTTACCGTTATACGCTGAGGACTTGTCTATATCTATTCTCTGTCTACGTAAAAAGAGTTTGAACTTTTTCTATGGGAGCTATTGTTTTTTAACCGACTTCAAAAAAAGGAGGAGGTTCTCAATTCGGTAGTATTTTTTTTTTATGTTTGTTACCTCATAACTCCGTCATTTATGAAACGATTTGAAAAATTTTTCAAATCGTTTCATCTGAAAGGGTATACTTCTCGATTGGTCCCATTGTCACCATGTCAGAATCTGATGATGGGATCCCACGAAAATCGAGGGCAACCCTCGAATTTTATAGGCACATAGAATGTTTTTCATGAATTTTCTAACGCAATTCAGATATTTGTGACTGGTAATTATCATTTCATGTTGCTGAGCTGATGATGAAAGGTATAAATTAGGATCTGATGATGAGATCCCATGAAAAATGTTTGTTCAGCGATACTTTAGCCAATTGTCAGCCGATTTGGATGATTCTTTTTTAGTTTGAAAGAGTATTTTCCTGGACTGGTCCAATTCTGACTGGTTTCAATTTGGTGAAGATCTGACGAAGAACTTCGGAGGTAGGCAACGGAACTCTTCAATAAATGATAGCAAAGGGATCGGGATTACTGAAATCGCATATTTTTTTAGTGTTTACACCAGTTCTTAACATAACATTGCGCCGGTACGCTATTAATGGGTACGCAGATACCTAGGTACCACTATAAAGTGAATAATAAAAAACTTTTTTACAAAAAATACAACCGACTTCCAAAAACAAAACACGACAAGGTACAAAAGAACTTCGGAAGAAAGAAAAAACTTTAATTTCGGAAGTCGGTGTCAAAAAACGAAAAAATAACCAAAAACACCGACTTCCGAAATTAAAGGTTTTTTCTTTCTTCCGAAGTTTTTTGTACCTTGTAGTATTTAATTTTTGGAAGTCGGTTGTATTTTTTGTAAAAAAGTTTTTTCAATGTGCGATATGAGTAGAGGACACTTGAACAAACAAATCACATCAATATGGTGCCCTAAAGTGTCACGATTCCGAGATATTTTAAGGTAAAGTCGCTATTGGAGAACAATGAACATCATTAAAATTAAACTATGCCGCAATGGTTCTATGCCCTTTCGAAGATTATTATTGAAATTGAATTTGATTGACACCACGAACACGCAGAAGGGGACAACGTAGAAGTCAACATACTCTGAGATCGAGAAAACGCCATAATTTTGATCTTGTAAACAACAATGGACATTTATTAACCAAGGTCTTTCTGGTAATTGAAGGAAGTAACTCATTGGGTCTAGGTATATTCACTATGAGTACTTTGTAACGTTACTTCGTTATAAGTGGGACCTGGATCGAGATATCTGTGACCATATTTGAACCCAGGGATGTTATTTGTAAGTCAAATAAAACGAATCTAGCCCTAAACTACGCTTTCTAAGCTGGATTCGTGGATTTGCTGGGTCACATATGTAGAATGCATCAGGACAGATGGGCCAAAATCGTTATGCAGTGGGAGCCGAGGAAGGCCTAGGAAACGCTTGCGTGACGACTTAAAGGCGTTCATGATGGATTGGTCGGAGTAGGCAATGCACCAGGAAGAGTAGAAGGCTATGGGGGAGACCTTTGCCCAGCAGTAGGATAATATTCAAAATCCAACACTTCCTTTAAAATAAATATTTTGATGATAAGAAATTAAAATCAATCATAAACGACGCGTCGTTTTTAACGGGAAAAATGAAGTCGGAATTTACTGTCTGAATATACAGGGTGGAATATTTTTTGTAATGCCACCTGAAGTGAAAGTGCTCTTTCTTTACTATTGATAAGCACGCGTGTGACCACTATCTCACCTTATCTTAATACTGAAGATAGAAAATTTTACTCAATGAAAACAATCCTTTATTTGTGAAAAGAAAGTAAATTGCATTAAAAGATTTTTGAAAATTGGAGCCCGTTTCGAGCAGCTCATTAGTTAGTTTTACCATTTTTTGTAAATAATTAAAATAATTTATCAAGTTTTTTAGAGAGATTTTATCCTTATAGTTGACCCTAACGATTGATGCAATAAAAGTATAGGGTGTAATTTTTAAAGATTTTAGTCAGTTCTATTCCCGGGTGTGGCGGGCGAATTATGATTTAAAAAATCTTTGAATGCAGTTTTCTTTCTTTTCAAAAATAAAGGAATGTTCTCTTTGAGTAAATCCAATCAAAATATTTATTTGCTAGAATATGGTATATAAGGTGTTACAGTACATTTGTTTCAGCATATCCTGCCATAACATGGCGTACAAATATATTCACAGTCAGTGTTGTCAATTACTATAATTTGCAGATTACAAAAAAGTAAAATTTTCTATCTTCTATCTACAGTATTAAGGGTACTTTCACTTCAGGTGGCATAACAAAATTCCACCCTGTATACTTTCCTCTGAGTGAAAGTGAAATCCATTTAAAAGCTTTTTAACCGACTTCTTTTCACACCTACATAAGTGTCGATAGATATCTCTTTTATTTCGAAATCCAGACATTAATTTACTTGTCTATCGCATCGGCGAGATGGGCAAACGAAATTAGAACCATCGCGAACGTGGATGTGATTGACTCAAGATATGAGACTCCTATCAAAACCATTGGCGAAATCTGGTTGAAGAAAAACTCACCAGCAATATCCCATAGCTGCAAACGAATGATGGTATTCGCGTCCCAATTGAGTACTTTGAGAGCGAAGTCGACGCCGATGGTGGCTCTGTAGTGCTGGCTGAAGAACTGATGCACATATCGCTTGATGATGGACGTCTTCCCCGTGCCGAGTTCTCCGATGACCAGGATCTTGTACAAGTGCTCCCTACGCTCAGCGCTGGGGGAAGCGTGTGACTGCAAGAGAAAAAAAAAGAAGGAGGTTAAATACTTGTTGATAAAAAAAGTTATGTTGTCTCTGGTTGAGAGAAACGTCAAGAGGATCCTTTGGACATTGGCAGGCGGGTTTGTTGGTAAACAGCTGTGAAATTATCATGGGAACTTGCATTGAAAAAACAAGATGGCGGTATTCGTTCAATTTTAGCAACGCGCCACAATATCCTCGTACAGCTTTAACGTAGCTGGCAGCAGCATGACTGACAATTCGAAAAGGCAGAAGTAACGTGTTAGTATACTTCGCTAGTTAAATATTAACATACTTATAATTAATTATGATAAAATATATAACCCATGTGGTTCATGTAGGTTCATGGGGTTTGAGCTATTAACTCCAAAACAAATCCAGACTCCAAGTGGCTACTGAAAAAACCCTGAGTGCAAGTGTGATATATCCCATAATGTATTTGTCTTCATAACCCATGTGTTTTCCATGTTTTACCCCTTCATATACTACGAAAAGATATAATTATCTTTTTAATATCTTACAAAAATAAAATATGTCATATTAATAGCTTAGTTCTATAGTCAGGATGGTTGTGATGTGCATACAAGTCACAGTTGCGAATTGCAATTAACAAGCATTCATCAGTTCAATTGACTATCAATTAGCTAAGGTTAGTATATATTGACTATCAATTAGTTATATTAGCCACAGTCATCTACATCCATAATACTCTTAAAAAAAAAAAACAGGGGTTTACTCTCTAAGCCCGAAGTCCGTAGTTTCCGCCTTAGTTGCGGGCGTCCATATCACCTACAGACTTACGATTAGTCCCGAACCAGAAATAAGAATGAATGACAACACGATTTCACAGTAACTGTCAAATCGTGTTGTCATTGATTCTTGTGGACCTAACCACAAGAATCAATGACAACACGATTTCTATACGAAGTATCACCTGATACGGCGTAGAATACGCCCGCAACTAAGCCCGAAACTACGGACTTCGGGCTTAGAGAGTAGCCCCCTAGGAGACGAACAGGATCGGTCGATGTGGTCACTCTTGGGGAGGCCTATATCCAGCAGTGGACGTCTTTCTGCTGTAATTTTATTTTATTTTATTGTATGATCACCATCAACTCAATTATCGACATTAACCTTGGGTATTTTAAGTTGATTTGAGGTGACCATTTATATTAAAAAGGTTAATATTTTTCTTCCCAAAGATAAATAATTCTCGAATTTTGGATTCAAATATAGATATACGAACGACGAGTGTAGACACTAATATGATAATTTGATAAAGCTGAAGACGTTGTTTGCTTGTTTGAACGCGCTTATCTCTGGAACTACCAGTCGGATTTAGACAATTCTTTTTGGATATGATAGTCACATTTATGAGCAAGCTATAGGGTTATGCGTGAACGAGGTCGCGGGCAAACGCTAGTATAATTTTACTACGAGTAGTTGCCCCACGCAACTTCGTTTGCGTCACAATTTTAATTACTGCTCCGCTCCTGTTGATCTTAGCGTGATGATATATAGCCTATAGCCTTCCTCGACAAATGAGCTATCTAACACTGAAAGAATTTTTCAAATCGGACCAGTAGTTCCTGAGATTAGCGCGTTCAAGTAAACAAACAAACAAACATACAAACAAACTCTAGGAGAGACCCTCTAGGAGAGCTATCTACTGCGATTGAGACGATTAATACAGACCTGGCTCGAATAGGTGAATGGAGCACTGAGTTTGGGCTGAAAATCAATCCAGCAAAGACGCAAATGATTATTGTTGGTAGTTCCCGAACCGTTTCAAGGATTGATTGGTCGACACTTCCCCAGGTTTCTTTCAATAACACTACTGTTCCTATAACTCACACTGTGAAGAACTTGGGGATTTATATCGACAGCACTCTTTCCTGGACTAAACAACTGCAGGAGGTCAGTCGTAAACTGTTCGCTTCGGCGGGCTCTCTGAGACGCCTTCGTAATTTTCTTCCCATCACCACTAAAATTGCCTTAGCACAATCTCTTCTTCTCCCAATCTTGGACTATGCTGACGCCAGCTATCTTGATCTCACCCAAGTCCAATTGGACAAGCTTGAGCGACTTCAAAATCTCTGCATCAGGTTCATATTTGGCTTGCGCAAGTATGACCACGTTTCTGATTTTCGTACCAAGCTCAAATGGCTTCCTATTCGCCTTCGCCGGAATGCCCACATACTTTCTTTGCTTTATAATGTGCTCTTTAATCCTTATACTCCTTTTTATCTTAAAGAACGATTTCAGTTTCTCTGTGACACGCATTCTAGGTCTTTGAGATCATCGGAAAATCTTAAATTAAGTATTCGTATGCATTCCACAACCTTCTTTGACAAATCTTTCACTATTCAAGCAGCTCGTTTGTGGAATGCATTACCAATAGATGTGAGGCGCGCTCAAACGCTACCAACGTTTAAAAAATTGGTGAAGGAACATTACCTCTCACTATAACGTTTTGTCTCCTTTCCCTGTTATATATTTGATATTTATTAGTATATTACTTAATATTGTATGTATTTGTTTTATATTATTATGTATGTCTCTCTATTAATATTATTTATGATGTTTGTACACTGACCGCCCTAAATCTAACTTCTTTAGTTCAGTCCATCCAAAGGTTGTCTGTAAGAGATTGCCCTGTGCGATAAGACCGCCCATTGTACACTAGTTTTATAAGTGTTTTTACTGTGCTTGTTATGAGGTGTACAATAAAGTATATAATAATAATAATAATAATAAACTCTTCAGCTTTATATATTAGTATAGATATAGAGTATAGATGATGAACTAAAGGTGAGTTGCTTCTATTACATATTGATTACGTAAGATTGAATCAAGACAAAGGAGTTGATATTTTCTCAGAGGATGTTTGGAAATTCTCCGATGAGTTTCTATCAGAAAAGTAAAAATATATGAATTCATCGCATTTACAGCTTTCAACATTAAATAATACTTACCCTACAGAAAAACGAATAACTAGACGAAACGTAAATAATTCCTCGAATTCTATCAGAAGACGAATGTTTACTTGAATAAATACATGAATGCGTTTGTTTTCATGACGTCATAGTCTTGCAATGATACCAGCGTAGGTAGGGTGTCGTTCCTCGCTGATAAGGGAGAAACCTCGAGACTCCGATATTAATGTCGATTGAGAAATGATAACATATGAGTACCTACATAGTTTCTGATCGATCGAAATAAGGTGGGATGGGATGGAGAACTTGGAGGACTTGGAGAGTACGCATATATCCCGTTTATTACCATTCCCGTTGAAATATCGAGAACTCCTCACTTAATATTCCCCTGCTTGAGGAATCCCAAGGACCAACATGCCAACATCAGCTTTCTACGACCAGTAGTTTCGGCTGTGCGTTGTCTGTCAGTCACTCACGTCCTTCCGTTACTGACTGACACTCAATCAGTCAGTATCGGAAGAACTTCATACATATATGTATTAAGATTTCTAATTATTCTAACCTATCTAAATCTTAGGTGATAAAATGACATCATTCCTGTCGTACTAATTTATTCAAGACTAGAGTAAACAAGAAAACGATAAATTAAAATAATGGCATACAGAACTAGATTGACAAGTGCACTTAATATATTTCTATGGATATTAAGTCATCAAAAGGATTTTTGTTTCCTTTTCAAAAGTCTCAATACATTACCTACTGCCTCATAAAAGCTTATAAAACTATAAGTCTTGTAAGACGTTCAGGAAAGCTATCAACTGCCAAGTTATATCTGGGACCAGTAGCGTAGCAAAGAAGGGTGGGCGTGGTGTGGTAAGCAGACCTAGCCGAAGCGGGGAGTAAAATTAAACTTGCGGAATTGGTTCGAAAGAATCACTGCGGCTCTGGAACGCAAAGGGCATTAGGAGGAACGCGGATGGGTTTTAGTCAGTAAGAGTCTGACGATGGCCAGAGCGGAAGCGGCCATTTGATGATTTCCAATCCTTAAAAAAAAGGTAAGTAGGCGTAACACGAGAAGAAGTGGTTGTCTAATAGCGCATATCCTTTCAACATAAACGTATAGATGCATTATTGCATGGCTTCTCATTTGTTCTGCATAACTCATTAACTTTTTAAAGAAAAGTGCTTTGAGGTTAAGTCTAAAAAGTCAAGAATTCGAAAGCCTAAGGACTTCCGAATTTTGAAAGAGTTCCTTGAATAGTCAGAAAATTGAAGCTAATAACAAACAACTTGAAGACCTAAATTGAGTAACATACCCCAGCTGTTGTTATTATGTTCAAGAGTTTCAACTCCTTTTGAGTAAATCTAGGTCTCTGGAACGCTGTACAGTCGTTTGTAGTAAGATAACACGTTACATTTACCGGTAACAACAGCGTAAACAATTGAACACGGCATTGTTTTATTAGCAGTATTGATAATGAGAGAGAAACATGTCATGATTCATTGACACTATCTTTGAGGCCCATTTTATTATATTTATTGTAAAATGTGAACCCAGTTTTGATAAAAGAGAGCACATCTGTGGAGCTTTCCACTAGCAACCCACATAGTGTTCGTGTTCGTGTTCGTGATAGACGGAACCCTGGTGATGGTTATGGGTTACTTTTTTTAATTTTTACTTACGCGATCGCTGCCGCGGGTGAAACTAGATCTTAAAAAAGTACCCAAACGATTAGTAGGTTTTTACGGACAATATTTTTTTTATTCAAACTTTTCGAATACCTATTTGCATTTAGAATTTGATATTCGGTATTTAAAGTAATCAGACGTTTAGATTTTTTTAAACAATAAGCCTGCCAGTAACAGGGCAGTATTAGTTTTTCTATGCTAGAGTAGATTGTAGCTCGTTTATAAGGTGTGGCAACACTTCAGTTCGTTACTAATCCAGTGACCGGATCAGTGGATTAGTAAGTTAAGTTAGTTAGTAATACGATTATTTCGTATTTTGCTATGGAGCGCAACTTCAATACTCTATAGCCGTGACTTGACAGTCTCTAATTTAATGTAAGCCAAACCTAAAGACACTGGATAAAATTTTCAAAATGATTTGAGAATTAACTTATTGTTACTAACGTATACAATAAAATTATAATCGTTATGTCAAATTATTATTAATTTAATATTACTTATGTAAGATTTCGCAAAAGGTCATTTACTTAAATCTGTTTAATTTACAACCAAAGATAACGACATTTTAAAGTTAAAAATATAAACGGGTATAGGAAGTTATAAAAATATTTATGTCATGTTGTTCCACTGTCAGTTTTTTAACTACTTTAGTATGAATGACAAGGTCAAACATCAATTGGCAAAAAAACGTTTTAGGTGCTAAAAAGCAGTCGCGAAAGCGTCCGATGCAGAAAAATAACGAAGGCACCTCATCCAATTTCCTTCATTTATTTCGAAATTAATGATTGAGTAAACCCTTCGATAATTAAGTAAACCATAGAAAGTTCCTTGTTAAAAATATAAGCAATTTTCTTAAGGATCCCTATTTTTTTCTAGATAAATTATATACTAAAACCTTCTTCGAGAACCACTCTATCCATTGGTGAAAACAGCATGAACATCGGTTCAACAGATAGAAATATAAAAAAAACAGGTTCAGCAGTTTTAAAGTTTATCGCGAACAGACAGACGGACAGACGCGGCGGAGGACTTTGTTTTATAATAATATGTAGTGATGATAGTGTATTTAAATTAACCATCAAACTAGCCTGAATTTCAGGTAGGATTAATAGCCGCTTTAAAGTTTTCAGAGTAACCTAGAGATCGATGCTCTCACAGAAATCTAAATAGATTTTCTTTAAAGCATAAATACCATTACTAATAATAAGCGTATAAAAAACTCACGCTACTGCTGGCTTTCTGTTTGGGAGACATCTTCAGTCAGAAGTCCTCGATGAAAACGCAAGGCGTCAAGAAACACAAAAGTAAGTCCAATAAAGTAAATCACACGCACTATACGGAATATTCTCGATTTCGTTGGGTTTGTACCACATCTCACTATGTATTATGCTTTAAATGTCTTCACTCATCCTCCATTTAAAAAGAAAAACTTTAAAATATTCTATTAAACTCAACAATATTACTTTATTTATAAAATAAATATTTGTATGGGTGCACAAAATTGGGCGCGGCTTTAATTTGAATTTGGAGCGCTATAGACAATTTTTTATTTTTTAATCTGATCACGGACCTAATCGTTCAGCCTTCGAATGCAAACTATCGAGTCGGTCCGATGACCAGCTATTTATGAAGTCGCGTCGAGTGGAAAGATAGTGCTTATCGGCCACCTGATAACGACAAGTATTTGTCATTTGCACTCCTTGGCCAGTAACCGATTCAATATTTGTGTCGATTTGATAAATAAAGACGCTTTTTTAAAGTACTTTCCGGTTTTTTTCCCTTGACCGGGACAAGGACATTGGAACTTTTTGAAGGTTTAGCCTTTATAGGGGCTCAACCTTCAAAGAAAAACAGAGTTCAAAAATTCAAAAAGTAGGAATCCAATCTTAGTATATGTCTGCAACCACTGGTTCTCAATAATATCCTATTGTCACTTATATTTTTTATTATGTAAGTAGGTAGGTATCTTCTTAAGTTACCTATTAGATAAATGCCATTGCGTTACTTCTTTGATAGATTCTACTGATTGAAATAGAATACTGATTTTGTTTTATTGGCTGTTTTGAAAGGTTTTTTCTTTGTCTAAGTTTCAGATTAAAGACACCTTTTCTATTAATTTATCGATTAAAGAATCTTGTTGCTTATACCGGTAGTTTTAGATACATAGATTTAAAAAGTATCAATTTGATCGCATGTGCCTGACAAATTCCTGATCCTTTGTTTCATGCGCTTGTAAAATTCGTCAACGCAACGAAACGAATGTCGTTGAACTGTCAAAATGCAAGGCTTTGGCTGTTTGTTTCGTAATTATCTCTCCGAAACAGAGAGTTATACAGCTTTGTGAATTCTAGGCAGTCTTTTTTCTTGCAATACCTACTTCAGCATTTCACAGACTTTCAATATTTCTTTTTTTTACTATTGATAGGCACGCGCTTGACCACCATCTCACCTGATGGTAAGCGATGCATAAAGCGAATATAATCCATCTCTTAGCTTTTTTTAACTATACCTATTGGCATTAGCTGCCAGTCTCATGGGATGCAACTGAGTACCAGTACTTCGCAGACTTAGAGCAAGTTTTGTAGTAAAATTCTTTAGATTCATAGACAACAAATCCGATACTGTAACAGTCACATATTGTCAGCGTATGCACATTGCACAACCGTTGGAACCGCGACTCGGCCGCGGTAAGCCTAGCCCAGGGATCAGGTTACGTGCAGTCGTACACGCATCAGCGACGACCTCCGACAGACTGGCACTGGCATGCCACAGGGAATGGCATATCTAGATGGCAAGAGTTGACAGTTTGTGGCCTTACAACACATGTCTGTTTGAGGCCTTTGAGGTTTGAGTTTTGAGTGCAAAATATTTGAGCATAGACAAACTACAGAAACAAAGTACCTAGATTTTGTAAGAGGAGTTACTTTCAGTCCGTTCCAGATGTATCCTTCATCGATCCAATAACATTAAAATAGAAATGCTTGTATGGAATGTATAATTTTTAAGAGCTGTAATTAATTTATATGCTTGTACTAGCATAATAGCCGTATTGTCCAATGTTAATGCATTTATTGAAATCTTTTGTTACTTATTTTGTCGTATACTAATAAAGTTACACCACTATTAGTTTTAATGATCCAATTCCGTAAAAATAGATTCACCAAAATCCATTAGGAGAACTTAATGATTGTTCTTAGATTAATGCCGCGTACAAATGAGGTCATTTTATAATGTAAATAAAAAAAATGGCCGCATTCAGTAGGTACTTAACTAAAACAAAGTATTTAAACTGGTCGATGCTTAACTTTTGCTTATCTCCACAATTTGCTAGGAAAAATGTATAGGACACATTATAAAGGACGAATGAACGAGGTGCCTGCTTTAGAGGTTCAAAACTGTGACTAATGGTACAACAATAGGTACGCAAATTAACAAGTTTGCCTGAGCAAATTTTAGTGTGGAATCCAGGGTTGCGGAATATGTTCAAAAGAGTCACCGCGGCCCTGGAACGCATAGGGCGCTAGGAGGAACAAGGACGGGTTTTTGTCAATAAGACTGACAATCCATCCAGAGTCATTTGATGCTTTTCCATCCAAGCCCTAACAGCTTCAGCCAGTATTACCACGGTACAATATTAACATAATAGTTAATTATGTTAATATTGTACCATGGTACACAGAATTAAATATTCAAAGAACAGTAGCAAGGGACAAAGGGCCAGGTAAAATATCTATGAACATGAGCTGTACGTTCTTCATACAGCGTATATTCCAAGTTACTTTGAAGGAATCATCACCCACTTCAATCGACTTAGTCATCATAACAAGGAAAAACCCACGATTATGTAAATAAATAACAAGCTGCAAAATTTAATCGAGTCAAGTGCAGGAATTGACTAAGAAAATAGGGGTAAGCCTATCGTATCGTTCACACCATCTGCCTGTAAACACGTATCAATTTCATGAAGCCATACAAAAGCGCTAATTGAGCCATCAAATTTTCCAACCCATTAACTTATATTTTCACCTCATAAGGTTTCTCTATGACCCACTTCCTTTCACGTACTGGCAACTTCCTTTCTATTCTAGTAATGGCTGCCTAAAAAGTAAAACGTTCGTTATTTGAATAACGTATTTCTTTTTTTAGAAAATCATTTTGCATGGTCTACGGCAGACTGCTCATAGTGCATTGCTAAGATTTTTCTTTAGTAGGCTATGGAGAAAATGGCTAACAATGTTTGTATATGATTTCAATATTTTAACTTAATTTCTCCTATATTGTGATTGCAAATGTGCATAGACATTATGGTTGTAAATAATACCCCTAATATATTAATATGGCTATGATAATGTTGCACAAGAGACAGACCAGTCCGACGCCCGCAAATACCTAGGTGCCCTGTATCATTGTAATTCATATTATCCCTCGTTTCACTTCACTACGTACGACAAAGGACAGTAATGTAGATACAATATTTAACGTTATGATTATGTCATCAGGGTTGAAAAGCAGAGAAACACAACTACGATAATTTCCATATAGATTCTCAACGTACGTATTTCTCAACTGACAAATAATCATCATAATTATGCCTAGCTATTTCAGCCAGGTAATCCGGATTCAGCTGAATACCACTATATTACGTAAAGCGGCTGCCTACCAGACTTTACAACCCATTAACTGGGTAACACGGTAGTACTCCTTGGCAAGACTGGAGTAAGATTTACTGGCTTCTGACTATCCGTAACGACTGCCAACGATCTACAAATGACAGCCGGGACCAACGGCTTAACCTGCGTTACTGAATAGTGAAAAAGACTAACCAGCTTCTTAAAAATGTAAGAAATTGATAAATGACTTACTTCTAAATCGCAGTATTAGTTGTCAGTGACAAATCATTATTTTCACTATTTCGCAAGTTTTTCGATACTAAAAATTAGAAGGTAGTTTTTACAGAATAACACTGGCTTGGTAAGTTGAAAAACTTTTGTTCCCTACTTTAGAAATAAACCATAAGTTAAAGGAAATTATGGAGAAAGTTTTTCTTCGAACCGGAACCATACAGATTCTAATTTATACGATGGAGCAATAGCAACAGAATTATTCTTATTTATTTATTTCTAGCGTCTGCCAGCGGCTTTGCCCGCGTGGTCCATAGGGAACATACTCCCGGGATAAAAAGTAGCCCATGTCGTTTCTCAGGCTTTAGAGTAGACTATGTACCAAATTTAATTTAAATCGGTTCTGTAGTTTTGGCCTGAAAGCGCGACAGACAAAGTTGCTTTCGCATTTATTATATTAGTAAGCATTTATTTGTTTAAACTTTATGTACAATTGTGGTACATAGGCGGACTTAATGCAAAAAGGCATTCTCTACCGGTACCAGTATTAAGTCAGTCAGTATTTAAAGTTGAAATGAATTTTATATCCGGAAACGTTCTTACACAAATTAAGACTAAGTCCGAGAAAGCGTAGCGAAGTATGTGTTTGTCAAGAACCAATAGAATCGCTTCGTTTTCCTGAGGCTACACATCCTCGCACATCTTTGGTGTAAACGCAGCCGTATACACCGAGAGATACACGTGTTCGGGTAACAAGAGAGGGGTCTAGATTATAGGATGCTTATCTTTTAGCGTTAAGATAATGTAGTAAAGATTGTATTGATTACCGAAATTGTTTTTATCAAGATTCTTTATGACTGATCTCAGACAAAAAACAGCGGTTTATCTGCGAATTAAAACAATCCTAATATATATAAGAACCTCCTCCGTTTTTGGAAGTCGCTTAAAAATTCTTCCGTTATTGACTAATTGAATGACTGACAGACAACGCAAAGACGAAACTACCAGTCGTAGAAAGCTGAAATTTGGCATGAAGCTTCTCTGTACTCCGTAGGGGAACACTAAGAGAGGATTTCCCGAAATTCCCACGGGAACGGGAAAAACGATGTACAAAAAGTAGACCTAAAAATTATACAAAATTATTACGTTACTGACTGAGTGTCTGACACAACGCACAGCCGAAATTACCGGTCGTAGAAAGCTGAAATTTGGCATGTAGATGGCATGGGGAGTGTAGGAAAGCACTACGAGAGGATTTCCCGAAATTCCCACGGGAACGGGATATGCGCGTATGAAGTGTCGGGCAAAAACTAGTCATGGGTTACACCTAAAAGCGAGAGAGTAAACACAACATTTGGGCGCATTGATACACCGACCTCTTGAGTAGCTCTCGCTTTACCCTAGATGAATTAAATATAATGGGGTTACTTACATTTTTTTAATTATAAGATCAACTCTTAAAAAAGGTAAGTTTGCTGTTCAAGGTATTATTGTGGGAAAAAACTGTTTTTAGGGTTCCTGTGATAAAGGGTAACCAACGGAACCCTACTACTAAGCCTCCGCTATTCCTCCGTCCGTCTGTCTGTCAGCGGGCTGCATCTCATGAGTCATGGACAATACATAGACAGTTGATATTTTCGCAGTTTGTCTATTTCTATAACAACAAATAGTAAATTACAAAAAACAGTTTAAGTAATTACGGACTCACACTTTGCCGGTTTTTTTACACTTCGTTCGCGCGTGTTTAGTATAGCAATTTTTGTAAGGATCTCTTTTTTTTTAAATAAATTATAGCCTATATTACTTCCTGATAATTTAGCTTTCTATTGGTGAAAAAATGGTAAAAATTGGTCCAGTAGTTTGGGAGCCTATTCGGTACAAAGCAGCAAAAAAAATCCTCTTTATAATACCTACTAGCTGACCCGCGCGGCTTCGCTCCCGTCCATCAACCTACCCTACCTACCCTACCTACCCTACCTACCCTACCTACCCTACCTACCCTACCTACCCTACCTACCCTACCTACCCTACCTACCCTACCTACCCTACCTACCCTACCTACCCTACCTACCCTACCTACCCTACCTACCCTACCTACCCTACCTACCCTACCTACCCTACCTACCCTACCTACCCTACCTACCCTACCTACCCTACCTACCCTACCTACCCTACCTACCCTACCTACCCTACCTACCCTACCTACCCTACCTACCCTACCTACCCTACCTACCCTACCTACCCTACCTACCCTACCTACCCTACCTACCCTACCTACCCTACCTACCCTACCTACCCTACCTACCCTACCTACCCTACCTACCCTACCTACCCTACCTACCCTACCTACCCTACCTACCCTACCTACCCTACCTACCCTACCTACCCTACCTACCCTACCTACCCTACCTACCCTATCTCTCAAGTTGGATCGAACTGCACATGGTGTGCGAATTTTATTATAATCGGTTAAGTGGTTTAGGAGTCCATTGAGGACAAACATTGTGACACGAGATTTATATATATTAAGATTAGTATCTATAGATTTCAGGTTTGGTCTTATAATTCAATTGTTCAATTTCATGATTAGGAACCATAGGAACTCTCATTTTCGGAAATATCGCCAACGAATTTGGTCACCGTGTAAGTATAGTAATTAGGTAAGCGGCTCATTTTTAACATGATAAAAATTAACGATATATCTTATCAACAACTGACATTGCCGATCTATGGATGAAACAGGTCTTTATATGTCACAGCGTCACAGCTCTGAGATCGCATTCATAATACAAGGTACCTTTGAGTTATTATGTTAATTAAAATAAAAGTGTTTCTAAGAAATAACGGACCTTCACAATTATTTCTAAGGCTCATTGTAAAATGAGAATTATCGCAACATTATGGTGACAAAACGTGTCGCAGAATATGTTCGAAAGAGTCACCGCGGCCCAGGGAACGCAAAGGGCATTAGGAGGAATACGGATGGGTTTTAGTCAGTAAGTCTGACACTTCCTTCTGCTTCACCCAGGGCGGGAGGAGTCATTTGATAATTTCCCATACTTAAAAAAAAATATATACAAATCGTCAAACGTGCTATGATTGGTTGGTAATAAAGTATAAAAATATTTCTAACACAATTGTGTCTCATCGCCATTTTTAACCGAGTTAAAAAAAAATAGGAGGCTCTCAATCCACAGGTAACAAACTATACATTTTTGACTTCAAAACAAGTCAAGATGAATGGTAATTTATTCTAGGAAAAGAATATTATTTTGTCTCATCTTATATTAAATAATTAAGATAACAAAATAGATATCAATTCATTTTATCTTATAACTGCAATGAAAATGCACGATTTTTGAATTAATAAATGGATAAAATTTAATATAGAATAATTTAGAATAATTAAAATTAGCACTAAAGGTCACTAGTTAATATTCTTGTGAAATAAATGTTTTTAAGTAACTAGTAACTAACTTCTTACGCACATATCCCGGTTTGTCTCTTTCCCGTTGGCTGTGTGTTGTCTGTCAGTCACTCAGTTAGTCACTAACAAGCATCGGAAGAATTTTATATATTAGGTACGTTGATTGATTTATAAGTTACTAGCGACCAGTATTGCACGGATGCAAATTTTACACAAATAAAATCTTCTTTTAACGCTTTTGAGAACGTGCACAGCGTTGACTATGCCATCTAGTGTCGCTTATTCGAAACTTGAAGGGTCAGAATACTTGACAGTGACATTTCTGTGCTGCCACCTATAGTTTCTGCACGCTCTCTAGAAGTGAAGCACATATCAAAATCACGTGGCTTAGAATAAATATGCACGTAGAGAAAAAGAAAAGCAGACCGCGACTGTTTTATACTACTTAGAGATTGAGATAATGAATATCTAAATAACACATAGGTATTAGATAATTAAGGTTGTTTTGTTTTTAATTCTATTTCAATAAGACAAATCTAGACTATAAAGTATTAAATTACTAAGAAAAACATTCGGAAAACCGAATGTCAGCACTTTATTTAACATTTGAAAATAGTGACTAGGTAAAGTTGATATATATACCTACGTATTTTTAGGTTAATCTCTATGCTACAAGTAACTGGTTACACAGTTATTTTATAGGTATTATGTAAGATACCGGAAAGCAATTATGTTAATTCATTTAAATCTGAAGTTTAAAGGGTGTCTCAGCTGTCAATGTTAACGGTATAATATACAAATATGTCTTGGATTGGAGGTCCATAAGTACTAATACTAATCTATATCTTATACTAATATATAAAGCTGAAGAGTTGGTTTTTTTGTTTGCTTGAACGCGCTAATCTCAGGAACTACTGGTCGGATTTGAAAAATTCTTTCAGTGTTAGATAGCTCATTTATCGAGCGTGATTTTTTTTTAATTCAAAATCAACCGGTTTGATTCCTGGCCAGGAATATAGATTTTTCAAAAATCCAACATTGCAATGTTGGATTCTTTGAAAAATCTATGGTGGGGTCTAAAAAACCTTGTTTTTGTTAAACCACCCAGAAGTAGGAGCACCGCGAAGCTGCGTTGCAGCTGGGTTCGAACAGACTATAACTGCGTTAAGCCAAGATAATGCAGCACAGACTATGGGTGTCTGTGTTGCAGCCGCCTTTTATTTTTTTTTCATTGAATTATACAAACAAGTGCGGCAGCACTACATCATACCGCTGTGTTGCAGCTGGGTTTGGACAGACTATAACTGCTTTAAGCCATCCACAACATAATGCCGCACAAACTATGGGTGTCTTTGTTGCAGCTGCCTTTGTATTTATGCGACCCGGTTAAAGGAAACTTTTCTTTAGGCGATAATCATTATTAACGCGAGTAAAGCCGCGTGCGTAGGCAATGTTTTACAACTACGAACATTTATACGCTACAAGTAAATGTAAATGTACAAGTGCTGGGGAGTGCTGTACAAGGAGGAGCTCGTGGCTAGATAATAACAGCCGCACGGGTCTTCAAGGTTAAGCAACGCTTGCCAAGGTTGGTCTGTGGATGGGTGACCATCTTAACATACCGGGTTTCCTCCGTGCCTCGGAAAGCACGTTAAACCGTTGGTCCCGGCTGTCATTTGTAGATCTTTGGTGATCGTTACGGATAGTCAGAAGCCAGTAAATCTGACCCCAGTCTTGCCATGAAGTACCGTGTTATCCAGTTAATGGGTTGTGGAGGTCTGGTAGGCAGCCGCTCCTCGTAAAATACTGGTATTCAGCTAAATCTAGCTTGACTGGAAGCCGACCCCAAAATAGTTGGGAAAAGGCTAGGCAGATGATGAAGTAACTGTACAAGTAACTCTTAACTATCTTATCATTAAAATATTGAACGAACGATGAACGAGTTTGTGCAACGCCAAAACGATTAAGGAACTTGTTCTATAAACAAAAATGCAGTCAATTACTGCAAGGGTAACATTAAAGTAACTCAATGACACCACTACTAATGATATAATAGTGGTTCTTATTAGTATGTATGACACTATTTTGTTAACATTTCCACATTTATTTTCCACACGTTAAAACGTGGTATTGTCTAAGCTTTTTGTATAATGTGGGTATATCTAGGGCCTAGCACGAATATTTTATAGTAACGTTAACTTAAGTGAATTTTGAATGTGAAAACTACGATTCCATACTATTTTGGTTTAATTTTATGGGACATACACAATTTATATCATTCAAAAATAAATATAGATGAATATAGTACTTATCTAATTGAAATAAATATTATGTGCGAAACGTAGTAGTAGTAGTACCTTTTGTAGCTAATGGTAAAATTTTACGTTACGTTACAATACGTCAAAAATATTCGTGATAGGCCCTCCGACCGGTGTTACAGGCTGTAATGTACCATTCGTAGCGAGCATATTTTTTTTTTTTGGGCAAGCCCGCCACACTTTCTCAACCACTGCAACTCCTGAAAGCCAGAATCAACAGGTACCTACATACTTTTGATGCTTTTGTTTCAGACATTTTATCTTCATTCACACAGTCAGCCCTTCTTCTCTGACTTCTTATAGGCATCCACATTCATACTTATTAGCTAGCAAATAGACCTTATAAAATTCCAATTAATGTTGACACAAAATTAACTATTATCTTGGAAAAAAATGTGACCAAACAAGTTCTACGGCGACGTCATTGACTAGAAATCGATTATTTAGTCAAGAGTCAAGGTATCGAAATATCTTGCGTCACACAAAAGATAGTTTAACAGCGTCAGAATGTAATGCAATAGATTTAGTGAAGGGGAAATCGAAGGCGAAGTGAACCTTCCAGCAGACATGCTGAATCAAAGAGACGAAAAAAAAAGTTATGGTAACACGTGTTGACATGGTAACTTTGAGGTCAACCCAAGAAAAATGCTAACTGGTGACTAGGCAGCATGGTCTCACCTTAGCCTGTTCCGTCAGGAAAGCATTTATTAAAAAAAAACTTTGTGGTCAAATGCCAAAGTGACATTTGACCACAGTTATATTGTGAGTATAACACCACGGAAAACAGCAATACTGGCCGCAAATAAGGAGCTTCTTAATTTGAATCGTTGCACAAAACGTTGTTGTTGTTGTTGAGTTTTACACCATCACGCCTACTTGAATCTATACCCGATAAGCAGTTTTATAGTTAATATAAACTTATGAAGTATTATAATCATATTATAGTTAGCCTATGTCGCCAGTTAGCTGCGTATACGGAAGAAGTTAAAAAAGCTAGTCAAGGTTGAGCAATCCTTGGTAACGATGCTATCTGATAAAACTACACCTGCTGAGTTAAATATAGATAAGTTCTACTAATTTATATGTACATTTTACGATATGCATAGGTCAGTAACTTGATATTAAAGCAAAGTTTTGCTAAAATGTGATCTATTAATTAATTACGATTCCATAAATTAGGTACTGTATATTTTTAACCGACTTCCTAAAAAGGAGGAGGTTCTCAATTCGGTTGTTATTTTTTTAATCATCAAAATCGATCTCGTATAAGATCAGTAAGTAGTGCAACAAGATCTATAATAATAAATATTGCAATAAATATTGAATTAAATTTCGTAATATTCTAGTAGGTAGATATTGAGGCAATTGTTAGATATTTTAAATGTCAGACACTGCTTTGTATGTAAAAATAACAATATTATATCGTTTTCTAATGGATTGTCTCAATAAATTCTGTTTATTGTTGCATTCTGTGCATAAAAGTGTGTCGCTCAACAAATAAATAATCAATTTACATAAATAGAAGTGACTAGAGACTTACCGAAACGTTCGACTTAATATAAAACACATGAGTATCAAGTTATGTAGCCTCGTCAGAAACCCGTTTTTGACTAACATTAAATAGTTTTAATCGGTTTTGGTGGGTTACAAATAGTTGTGTAATCGATTTAAAAGAAAAACTAAAGTTAGAAATGTTGGTTTTCTAAAAATAAAAGGTTTAAAATTGATGTTAAGTGACTACGCGAGAACGTGAAGCTATAGGTTAAGTATTATTTATTTACGACGTCTAACTATACCGAGTAAGAGTTTCTACTGTTGCAACACAAAGAAAATGCGTGCACTTGTACAAACAAAACAAAACACCGCATGACGGTACTAAAGATACATTTGGTAAAGCGAAGCGCACACGAGCAAGCAGTTCGTACTCACGAAGGGCATCGCGCCGCGTGACGTCCGCTGTAAACTAGCGTGAAATGTAACGTACTGGGACAAACACGGCCGTCTCGGCGCTGAAGCCGCAGCACTCGCACACTGTGAGGTAGGAGTCGTCACCCGCCTCCTCGAAGGTCATGGCGCGCGCGCATCGCTCGGCGACCCTTCGGCCACTGAGCGCGCGCTCGCAACACTCACCGCAGCGTCGGTCCCGGAGCCGTCGGGCTCGATGAGGTCTCCGTATGCCGGCATCGCGTCCGCGTACCCCTCCTCTTCCGTGTCGGCGTCGCGCGACTGTGCCGGCGAGGGCGGCGCGGGCACGGCCAGCCGCTCGCGAGCCAGCGCCACCGCCTCTTCCAGCGACCCCACCTCGGTCGCTCCCCTCTCCGCGACGTCGTGCTCCTCCGACAGGCACGCCGACGCCTGCGCTACGAAAGCGATGCGCCGGCGCAGTGCACTCTCCGGGCTAGGGTCCTCCACAGGTTTCTCCATTTCCGGCTCGCTGTTCCGCTTCCAAGCGGCCTTGGAGAATGGGCGCGTCGCCACGGGATGCTCTACAGCAATAGGACTCACCGGCTCTACGGCAGGCGTCTCAGGGGTAGACAGCTCTGGGGTAGGCAGCTCAGGGGTAGACAGCTCTGGGTTAGGCAGCTCTGGGGTAGGAGGTTCCGACTCGGGGGGTGGTGTTAAGGGTTGCTCTATTGTTGATTCAGCGGTGGTAGGCTGCGAATCAGTTGTTTGTGCCTCCTGGGCTGGTTGCGATGACTCGCCAGCCTTCTTCTTGCCGAAGCTGCCCATGCGGCGCATGAAGCTGCCCTGCTCCTTCTTCTTCTTGTCGACGCTGGGCGAGCTGTCGGTGCTGCGCGACGCGTCGCTGGCCGTGTCGCGTTGTTTCTTATTTCGCTTACGCATCGTGCGTTCGTCGCGGCCGATCTCACCGTCTGAGGCGACGGATTTGGAGGAGCCTGTGCGCTTGATCAAGCCGATGTGGAAGGGCGAACCAGGCCGGAACGGCGTCCGCAGCGTGTGTAGCGTGCGGCGGAGGCGAGAGGGCGCCGGGCGCGGCGAGGGGGGCGGCAGGGGGGGCTCCTCGTCCCGCATGGTCACCGCGAGCGCGCCGCCTCGACTGCCGCGCCCGCCGCGGTCCAGCCCGAGCGCAGGCCAGGCGGCCTTGTTCCCGGTACCTACCTGCCACGGATCACTAACGAACCTCAACTAGCTACGACGTGATTGATTAACTTAATTAGAGCACTAATTGAAAATATCCCAAACACTTGAAACTTGTGGAGAGCGCTTGACAGGACGACTGTTGAACGAGTTACGAAATGAACTGTAGCGCGTGCACTGAATAGTAATCAAAATATGATAAGGAATTGAGTCATCTCACCCAGCGCATGTCGCAGGCCGTGAACCGCAGGTCCTTGCTCCACTCACTATCAAGTGAGATTAAGTTTTTATTTTTGAAGCGTCTTAAGGATTGGAAGTTGAAATGTATACTAAGTTAATATAATGAGTGCGAAATAAGACACCTAGAATAAGATCTATATCATAGTCCATTCATTTTCTGGTTTGTAGCCTAAGTCGAAGGTCGGTATCAGTATCTTTTCTTTCGTAATATTCAAATAACCAATCATCTACTTTAGTTACACGCACGCAATCTTATTTTAGAAGGCCAATTATAGTTATGTTAATTTCGATGTGATTTCCGCCTACGCATGTTAACTAATGAAGCCTACATGGCCCTGGCACAACCATAAACAAAATATATAGAAAAGGAGAAGAAAAATTCCAATGACCTACCTCAAATCTCCAAAACATCTCCTACACAGGCGTACAGACAGTCCACTCAAAAATTCACACATTCACGAATACATAATACTACAACCCAAACATTGCATCAAAGTCAATCAGATCACCACGAATTTGAGATACCACGAATCTCTAACTATTCCCAAAACCATCACCACATCGAATGACATTTCTCGCACATTTCAGCTCCCCAACTCCTAAAACCGCCGGAAAATTTCAAACGAAGTAACATTCAAGTACATCGTTACGTCAAACGATACCGCCGGATTCCATTCGGCACATAACAAGGTATTATTCCGTATCGGTTGAATGTCGCCGGTCTATCAAAGGTACTTTAGCCGCGTCTTGTGGGGCTTCTCTTCCGTTAAACGTGAGCCCCTAGAAATGCCTAGTTCTCTCTACACGGTTCAACAAGTCGGAGGGGTCACAAATGGTGGAGGCCTAGTGTACATTTCGAGGATTTTTTGGGGATTATATTAATGCTGGCGAGTACTTAGGCTGTTTAAATTGACACCCTTCAATTGCGTGGTAGATCTAGCATTACAAATGCGAAAAAAAATCGAGTATATTGTTATTGTCTTGTTCACCATCAGTCTTGGAGAGTACTTGTAAACGAATAAGATATTTCCAGATATTAAAATTTGCTCCATAGCTTACAATGATGGGCACTATCTTTAGTGTTCAGTGCCCTACGGGTTACCAACGGAACCCTATTATTAAGCCTAGTCAGCCTACGCTGTCCGTCCGTCTGTCAGCGGGCTGTTTCTCAAGGACCGTAAGAGGCAGACATTTGAAATTTACCCTTCGTGTCCGACTCGCACTTAGCCGATTTTCTTTTTCTTTCGCCGAATCACTTTTTTCCTGTACATGGTCAAATTGAAATTGAAAGATTATTAATTTATTTTCATTTCGTTTCATCATAACTAATCAGAATAATATCAGGTCTGCGGAGTTGCGCTAAGTAGTTTGTATATCATTTAGTTAGGTGAATCACATCATTAAAGTAACCGCTATTTATGTAGATAACTGTTATATTCTACTAATTGACCCGCGCAACGCGTCTGCTCTGCTCCTATTGTTCTTAACGCGATGATGTAAGCCTATAGCCTTCTTCAATAATTGGGCTATCTAACACTGAAATAATTTTTCAAATCGGGCCAGTAGTCCCTCAGATTAGCGCGTTCAAGCAAACAAACTCTTCATCATAACAGCCGAAAGACGTCCACTGCTGGATATACGCTTTAATATGGCTTTGCCATAATCGCCACGCTTGGCAGGTGGTTTGGCGATCGCAGTGCATGGTGTTGAGTTTTACAGAGAACGCTCAACAAACTCTTCAGCTTTATATACAAGAGTTACAAGAGTTTATTTGTTTACTTGAACGCGCTAATCTCAGGAACTACTGGTCCGATTTGAAAAAATATGTCAGTGTTAGATAACCTTACTATCGAGGAAAGCTATGGGCACGCTAAAACCAATAGGAGCGGAGCAGGAGCAGACGAATTTGCGCGGGTCAACTAGTATTAGTTTAGATTCTCCTATTTAACGTAATTTACGAGTTATAACTACAACATTACAAAAAGATCGTTGTTGTGTCTAGATATTTTTAGAATAAAAAGCTTAAAAAATATTCACTGAATCTAAGAATAGATTTTTAGGAAAAAATTACGCACAGTATATAAATTCGCCTATTTACTAAAATATAATATAATCTGATATACATTCAGTCAAAAAAGTATCGGGAATGGATGATTTGTTTATGGTTCCAAATTCAAATTTTTGTTTTTTTGTAGTTGTTAGATTGGCAAAACTGTTTTCCATTTTGGCGCGGAGTTTGAGTTGCATCTGTTATTTATATTAAATACAGTGCTGGTTTTAGTAATATCAAATATAGTGTGTATTGCGAATTTCATAATGGACAAAAATATCGAACAAAGAGTTTGTCTTAAATTTTGCATCGCCAATGGAATTTCGTGTTCGGAGTCACTGAAAATGTTACAGAAGGCTTACGGTGAATCGACTTTATCAAAAACTCGTGCTTATGAGTGGTTCAAAGCGTTCAAAAGGTCGAGATGTGATGGAAGATTTGCCTCGCTCTGGTAGGCCGTCAACGTCTGCAACTGAAGTTAACATCGCAAAAGTGAAGGAAATAGTGACTGAAAATCCCCATTCAACTCTGAGAGAGATAGCCGCCGAACTTTCTGTATCTCTAACTCTCTCTTCTGGATGAATAACAGACATTTTGTGTATTATTGATCTTTTCCCGGTACTTTCTTGACAGAGTAGTATGAGGAGCTCGTGGGTAAATAATAACAGCCGCACGGGTCGATCTTGAAGGTTAAGCAACGCTTGCCAAGGTTGGTCTGTGGATGGGTGACCATCTTAACATAACGAGATTCCTCCGTGCCTCGGAAAGCACGTTAAGCCGTTGGTCCCGGCTGTCATTTGTAGATCTTTGGCAGTCATTACGGATTGTCAGAAGCCAGTAAATCTGACTCCAGTCTTGCCAAGATGTACCGTGTTACCCAGTGAATGGGTTGTGGAGGTCTGGTAGGCAGTTGCTCCACGTAAAACACTGGTATTCAGCTGAATCCGGTTTGACTGGAAGCCAACCCCAATGTAGTTGGGAAAAAAGGCTAGGCAGATGATGAATATAATCTGATATATAATATATCAGGTAGATTTCATTGAAAAGCAAAATGATCATAAAATTACAAGAATTTATTTTTATTATTGGAATTCGTGACGTGTTTAATAAAATTACGCTTTACAAGATAATTTTAGTAGATATTAACGAGTTTATTATACAAGAGTCAAAGACTCAATGTAAACAATAAACATAATTTGTAATTATTTCGGAAACGTATTAAGATGGCGCCTAATTGGACAATCTTATTTATGATACCTATGTACAATTAAAGACAAGACTTAATTTATGAACTTTGGAATTTTTACTTATTACTAATATTATCTATCTTAATATATATAAATCTCGTGTCACAATGTTTGTCCTCAATGGACTCCTAAACCACTTAACCGATTATAATAAAATTCGCACACCATGTGCAGTTCGATCCAACTTGAGAGATAGGATAGTTTAAATCTCAAATTATAGTCGCAATTTTAATTTATTGCTAATTATTTGTCTGTTATTATTTGACAGCGGGTAGGGTAGGTAGGGTAGGTAGGGTAGGTAGGGTAGGTAGGGTAGGTAGGGTAGGTAGGGTAGGTAGGGTAGGTAGGGTAGGTAGGGTAGGTAGGGTAGGTAGGGTAGGTAGGGTAGGTAGGGTAGGTAGGGTAGGTAGGGTAGGTAGGGTAGGTAGGGTAGGTAGGGTAGGTAGGGTAGGTAGGGTAGGTAGGGTAGGTAGGGTAGGTAGGGTAGGTGGGGTAGGTGGGGTAGGTAGGGTAGGTAGGGTAGGTAGGGTAGGTAGGGTAGGTAGGGTAGCCAGTTGACGGGAGCGAAGCCGCGCGGGTCAGCTAGTACTAATATATAAAGCTGAAGAGTTTGTCAGTTTGCTTGTTTGTTTGTACGCGCTAATCTCAGGAACTGCTAGTCCGATTTAAAAAAATATTTCAGTGTTAGATAGCCTATTTATCGAGGAAGGCTATAGGCTATATATCATCACGCTAAGACCAAAAGGAGCGGAGCAGACGAAGTTGCGCGAGTCAACTAGTCATTTATAAAATTACTAGCTTCTGCCAGCGGCTTAGCCTGCGTGGTCGCTAGGGAACATACTCCCGGGATTAAAAGTAGCCTATGTACTTTCTCAGGCTCTAGACTATCTGTGTACCAAATTTCATTTAAATCGGTTCTGTAGTTTTGGCGTGAAAGCGCGACAGACAGACAGACAGAGGTACTTTCGTATTTATATTAAGTAAGGATTTATAAAACTATTTTTACCTTTAATCCCGATTTATCGCCTTAATTGAATATTTTTTTATAAGCAACTATCTTTTGCCAGCGACTCGCATATCCGGTTTTCGTCGCGATCCCGTAGGGATTTCGGGAAATCCTCTCTTATTGCTCCCCTGCTCTCCCCACGATCAGTAGTTTCGGTTGTGCAAAAGCTGACATCATCATCATCTGCCTAGCCTTTTTCCCAACTACATTGCGGTCGGCTCCAGTCAAACCAGATTTAGCTGAATACCAGTATTTTACGTGGAGCGGCTGCCTACCAGACCTCCACAACCCATTAACTGGGTAATACGGTACTTCATGGCAAGACTGGACTCAGATTTACTGGCTTCTGACTATCCGTAACGACTGCCAAAGATCTACAAATGACAGCCGGGACCAACGGCTTAACGTGCTTTCCGAGGCACGGAGGAAACTCGGTATGTTAAGATGGTCACCCATCCACAGAACATCCTTGGCAAGCGTTGCTTCACCTTGAAGATCGACCTTTGCGGCTATTATTATCTAGCCACGAGCTCCTAGCAAAAGTCAGCATTTTACAAAAATCCACGTTACTTTATTCTTGTTTTTATGTATTTTTCTTTGGTAGTAGTTTAATCAGTTTAATTGTCCAATACACCAAGTTTTTGTGCATAGCCAAACCTAGATTTGCAATGTGCAATGAATTGTTGCAATTTCGTGCATTTTTTACGGTGTGTGGCAAAATCGTTTTCGTACATTTAATTATTTGGTTTTCAATAGTATTTTATAACCTGAATGTCAAGTAAAAAATGTGAAAACGTGATATCAATTATCTTTTTATTGAAACGTTGAATCGACTAAACTTGACTAAAGAATCAGTCTTATCCATCACAATTATATATCTAATTCGGACGCCACATTGACTAAACCTAAAGATTAAGTTCTTCGCTTCTTTCTTCTAACTAATTACTACCTTAGTATTTATTTTTTAGAATAAAGCGTTGCCTCACACTATGAATATCTCCTGTAATGCGGGCTCGTTCACAAACATACTAAGTAACATACACATAAAGCCAGACCCGGAACAACTGTCGAAAGTCAAAGTCAAAAACGTTTATATCAATTAGCCCATTAAACGGCACTTTTGAACGTCATCATTACATTTAAAATAACATAGTGACTCTACTATCCATTTGGAAGGGTAGATTCTTATGGAGAAGAACGGACAAGAAACTCCATAGTTACTCTTTTCAAATCAATGTTTTACATATACTGTGGTATACAAAACTTCTGTTAATATATGTGAGGACCATGAACCTAGATATTTGTAGGTCATACAAATATTTGTTCCGTGCGGGAATCGAATCCGTGACACGCAGCCAGCAGCCTATCGCTCAACCACTGCGCCAACCGAGTCGTCGTTTTATTTATTGTGAAAAGGTTGTCATGATGGACTGAATGGAAAATTATCACGCTTTCAAACAAAAACTACCAAACAGATGTCGAAGATAATTCAGAGTTCATTAAAATAAGTCTGATCAGAAACTTAGTAGAATACCACGTTTTAAGTACCCATCAAGTTAACAAAGTGTAATTTAATTAACCGTTGGTACTATATCTTGATCTAATCCTATCAATTTGAGTTGAATTTGCTGTAATAAAATACACAGCGCCATTTTGCACAACTGCCTCCGTGGTCGAGTGGTTTAGGCGTTTGCCTTGTGACCCGGTGGTCGTGGGTTCGATTCCCACGGGAAGCATACTTTGCAAAGTTGTTTCCAGTTTGGTTAGGACATTGCAGGCTTGAATCACTTGATTTTCTGATAAAAAGATGATTCCGTGCTTCGGAAGGCACGTTTAAGCCGGTGGTCCCGGCCGCCAAATGGTGGTCGTCAAATAAACCATGTCAGAGGCTCTTGAGGCGGTTTAGAAACTCTGACACTAGGGTGTGTGGGGTCATTAGACCTTACTGCCCACACGATAAGAAGAAGAAACGCCATTTTAATCATCTTGCAAAGGCGGCCTACTTAATTTACCCGACATAAACTACCTCTAAGCGCGATTATTTAAAAAAAAAAGGTAAAATAAATAATGCATTAGAATTATGAAAACCCTGTTAACCGTTTAATTTCGCGCCGTCTTTGGAATACAAGGCTACGCTCGCTCCCGATATGATTTTTTTTATTATGTTCCAGGTACCCTCTGTGAGATAGTTTGGTAACACCAAGGCGTTGCTGGCCTTCCTTGGGGAGCTGGGGTGGATCGAATGACGCATTTGTCCCACCTGCGCATGTGTTGAATGGCATTGTCCCACCCGCACGCAAAATACGCGCTTAGTCGTGGAGTTCCGGAAACCAGCCCGATTTACATACATACATATTTATTATGTTTTTTTATTTTTTCGCATCCCTGCAGACCCGGTCCTTTGATAGGCGCACGAGGGGCCGAAGCCAACTCGCAGAGGCCCCGTTAGACATTTCAAATGAAATGGGACACCAACCGACGATTATCCCTGTATGCACTCTGAAAGTATACCCAAGGACAATCCCCGGTTGGAGCAGGACTATTGCACAATATGGATTATTATTATTTATATTATTTTCATATTTAATTATAACTAGCTCGCCCGTGACTTCGTCCACGCTGCAATATTCTTAAGGATCCCATTTTTTTTTTCTAGACAAATTATATACTAAAACCTTCCTGGAGAACCATTCTACGCATTGGTGAAAACAGCATGAAAATCGGTGCAGCAGTTTTTGAGTTTATGAGCAGCTCGTGGCTAGATAATAACAGCCGCACGGGTCGATCTTCAAGGTTAAGAAGCGCTTGCCAAGGTTGGTCTGTGTATGTGTGACCATCTTAATATACCGAGTTCTCTCCGTGCCTCGGAAAGCACATTAAGCCGTTGGTCCCGGCTGTCATTTGTAGATCTTTGGCAGTGGTTACAGATAGTTAGAGAGCCAAATCTGACTCCAGTCTTACCATGAAGTACCGTGTTATCCAGTTAATGGGTTGTGGAGGTCTGGTAGGCTGCCGCTCCTCGTAAAATACTGGTAATCAGCTAATTCCGGCTTGACTGGAAGTCGACCCCAATATAGTTGGGAAAAGGCTAGGCAGATGATGAGTTTTTGAGTTTAACGCGAACAGACAGACAGACGCGGCGGAGAACTTTGTTTTATAATGTGTAGTGATGTTCATAAATATATATTTTTTAATGAATGTGTAGTAGTCATTGAATAGATGAAGTGGGCTGCAGCTGTAAGACGATTAAAATATCACCGTTTAAAACCCTAGGGACTCCTAGACGCATAGCCAAACGAGTTACAGAAGGGTACCGATTTAGGCGTGAGCCAAGATGTCGAAACTCGCTCAATGATCGTACGATACAGGAAGTATCAATGATCGTCGTAACGATGTCTAATGTGCTGTTACTTCTGCCGTAGGACCCTATGATGAATGGGAATTTTATGTACTTAGGAAGAATGAAAAGAGATCCTAATAGAGATGGCAAGGCTAAGGTGTTGCCATTCGATCAAGTTGGCAGAACAAATTGACTGGTTGGTGAGAATAAAGGCCTTTTTGCGTAGGAAAAACTACAAGATGAAGAAGGTTCGAAATGGCATTTGTGCACTCTAGTTAAGCACCATAACAACTATTCTCAGTTCCAAAAGGCTAGGTATTCCCAAAATTGGTGCTTTTAAACTTGGCAGCTCAGTTCTAAAGTTCTCGTAAGTATATCCGTACATCGTCTTGAGTTAAACATCCTTTATTTAGTGTTGCATATTCCAAATTTATAAGTAAAATACGTATATTTGACAGTGACAGTTCTGTGTTGCCATGTAAAGTTCCTACACGTTCAACGCACATCAAGGATATCTTATGAGTTTAGAATATGCAACGCTAGATGGTACTGCAATGCAATTCAGTAAACATGTCGAAGTGAAAATTTAGGCGAAGTGAATGACAGGGTGAGCTGTCAAAGCATACAAATAACATGGAATGACAGCTCACTGGTCGATCACTACACCTGCGTGTACACGGTGAGATGTCGATTGAATCGTCTGTCTACTTCGTGCACGTTCCCCTAAACGGAGCGTGCAGGGACCATAGGTGGCAGCACAGAAGCGTCAACGTCAAGAATTGTTAACGTAAAAGTTTCGAATATGCGACACGTTCCCTATGGTTTGTACTAGGTAAACCCATTTTATTGACTAACAGGACAAGACTATCAGTACCCGTTCACGATATTATGGCGGGGTTTTATAAGGCCATAAAAACAATGAGGGCTACCGTTTTTGTACTCACCAGTTGGCGCCACTGTCGAGTAAAGTTCATAATCATAGCATTATATATAGTTGATATTACGCGCATGAACAAAGTTAAGAGGAAAATAAAAAAATAAAATAAAAACAAATAAGTAAATAAACTCGCGTCAATAGCCAACCGCAACAGTGGACATTTAAAACCTCACGCTACACTAGCGCCTCTAGCGGCGAATTCAAACGCGATTTCCCTCATTAAATCTACTTGCATCTTTTATAATCTATTCTTTCAATTATTACTAGAACTAGGTAATTCATCATCATCATATCAGACCAAAGACGTCCACTGCTGGACATAGGCCTCCACCAAAGGGGCCCGGGGTTGTCATAATCGCTTGGTGATCGCCAACCCTCTTGGGGTTGGCGATCACAGTGTATGGTGTTGAGTTGTACAGAGGAAGCTTTGTCGCCTCTTACGACACCCACGGGTAGTGATTGGATGGCATTATTCTTTTACGGCACCATACGGCACCGGCCGACACCATACAGCGAACAGAATTAATTGGTCCTTTTAATAACACCGACGTAATTTCTGGTAAAGCCATTTTCCCCTAGAATTTCGAATTAGGAAAGCCAAGGCACTCACATTTAGGTAATTGATTAGTCTACACTACACAATTAATCTAAAATTCAAGTAATTACGCAAGGAATCATAAAACAACGTAGGTGACTGAAAAAATATATGCGCAGAACAGCTAGAAATGCCTTGATAACCTCAGTGACGCAGTCACAGTAACTGCGGAGTCGCTTCAGCTTGGTTCGACTCCCGCGTATCAGGTTGAAGTATGATTTTGTTGCGTAGAAGGTAAACGTGAGGAAACATGTGCTTTACAATGATTTGGTACAGAGTAGGTACAGAAACGAAAACTTCCCTCCCGCTCCCGTCATGCCTTTCATGTTAGGTTCTTTTTAACTCTGCAGACCGAAATAAGGTTAGAATGGTAGAATTAATGAACCGATTTATTATCAGTAAGTGACAATATTTATCTAACAATCCTTACTTCCTTTCTAATCCTTACTAATATTATAAATGCGGAAGTAACTCTGTCTGTCTGTCTGTCTGTCTGCCTGTCCGTCGCGCTTTCACGCCAAAAATACTGAACCGATTTAAATTGAATTTGGTACAGAGGTAGTCTATAGCTTGAGAAAGGATATAGGCTACTTTTTATCCCGGGAATATGTTCCCTAGGGACCATGCCGGCGAAGCCGCTGGCAGAAGCTAGTTCAGTATATGTTGTTTAGTTTAAAACAAACTAAATACACTTAAAATAAAAATCCTAACTAATTATTAAAATTATTAATTGTTGCTTGAATATAGAATTCTCAAAATTAAATATTTCATGTACCTACTCGTATTTTCTGCCATCACACGTTTACCCAATTCTATGAACGGCCTAGCATCTGCCAGCCCGTTCATAGAATTGTATTTAACGCATTGGCTGGATGTCATTAAGGCTACTGATTAAACGGCTCCGATCAATAAAAAGGTACTCGTAAGGCTGCCAATTAGATGGCTGATAAGCCAGTTGGCTGCGACAAATACACAAACCTTTCCCATCTATTGCTCTTTCTATTTATCCAAAGACTTTCATGCAAAGTTCTGCTCAGATTTTCAGTAAATCTGAAGCAATAGACTGCTTTTGTTGGTGACAGGTGGCAAGCCAGATAAGAATGGTTTATCATGAACATCACTTATATCCGGGCCTTCCACAGACAGCGTATCCTATTGATGCATGTGGGAAAAAATATCAAATTGCAACCGAGGTAGTATAGGCAGGGCCGGTCTTAACCATCTAAGCGCCCCGGAGAGGCATGCATTTGGCGGCGTTTGGATATTTCAATATAATGAAAATAACTTATTTAGAAAACCTTTACAACCAACCCCGATAGCTTCACCCCCACCCATTAGTACTTTTATTTTACTCATCTGCCTAGCCTTTTTCCCAACTATATAAGGGTCGGCTTACAGTGAAACCGGATTTAGCTGAATACCAGTATTTTACGTGGAGCGGCTGCCTACCAGACCTCCGCAACCCATTAACTGGGTAACACGTTACTTCTTGGCAAGACTGGAGTCAGATTTACTGGCTTCTGACAATCCGTAACGACTGCCAAAGATCTACAAATGACAGCCAGGACCAACGGCTTAACGTGCTTTCCGAGGCACGGAGGAAACTCGGTATGCTCAGCTGGTCACCCATCCACAGACCAACCTCGGCAAGCGTCGCTTAACCTCAAATATCGACTCGTGCGGCTGTTATTATTTAGCCACGAGCTCCTCTTCTTACTAGTACTTTTATTGTACTATGTTGTTCAAAACACCGTTCCCTACAACTATGTGCCAAAATTCGCTTATGGTAAGCAGTAATTTAAGTTTAGAAAAACTGCGTTCGCCACTACGCAACAATATCTCGGGATATAATTCTTAAAGATTGTGCTTTTTAACCGACTTCTTCAAAAAGGAGGAGGTTTTATGTTCGGCTGTATGCATGTTTTGTTTTTTTTTTATGTATGATCACCGATTTCTCCGCCAATTGTGAACCGATTTTAAAAAATATTTTTTTATTCGAAAGCCTCCTGAGGTAGTCTTATTGTCCACCAAGTGAGAATTTCATTTCGCATGAAAATCAAGGGAAACCCTCAAATTTTATAGTTATATGTACATACAATGTTTTTCATAAACTTTCTAACGCAATTCAGATATTTGTGCCTGGTTATCATCATCTTATCTTACTGAGCTGATGATGGAACTGATGTAAGGTATAAGTTAAGATCTGATGATGGGATCCCACGAAAAATGTATGAATGAATGTAGGGCCCCTTGGTAAAATTTGCTACAGGCCCCGCGCGGGCTTAATCCGGCACTAAATTTAGAGGAAAAAATACATAAAACCAAAACACAACCGTGTGTAACAAATATTTGAACGAAAGTATTCTTTTTTGTTTTTCGTGAGCCCTGTTTGATTTTTGTGGAGGCTGACGATGTACCCTACTTTTCAGCACGAGTGCGAAAATAGTAAAAATGCACTGCACGTTCATGTTAGTGTGTTGTTGTTCTTCGTTAAAAGATCATTAATTATTCATTTGCACTGACAGAAAAGGATATTGCAGTGCAGGGTTATATGACGCAAACGATAAAACGTTATTGTGAAAGTTATTAACTTTTATCTTTCAGTGACCTTAATAAATTATATTAAGTACATGATCTACCGAACCCGACAATACTAGATAGGTACCTGTTACTAATTTAATATGTGTCGCATGAATTTTGCGCTATCCACCATAATAATAAACTATGTCATGTTCGTATTCTGCAATTAGTCTTGCACCAACCGGGGATAGTCCTTGGGTACCTATACCTACTTTCATATCTCATATAGGGATAATGGTCGGTTGTTGCCCGGTTCCATTTGGAATGTCTAACGGGGCCTGTGCGACTTGGCTTCGTCCCCTCGTACGCCTACCAAAGGACCTAGACCTTTGTCAAAAACCATGTCATATTCGTGCTTATAAAATCGTTTGTCCTGACTATAATTCAAAGCACTGTGACTGCAAAAACGACTAATTCTAGAAAGTTATAAAATATACTGAGGTAGGTATGGGAATACCTACCTCAGTATATTTTATATCGTAAGCATCCGCTAGACGGATTTTTGGAAATTTCAATTTTAAGTGGCGAAGTTTTTGGATTTGATGCGGTTTTTAACAACCGACGTGCGGGTATAAGTAAAAAACGACCAAGTGCGACTCGGACTCGCGCATGAGGGGTTCCGTACCATCGCCATTATTAAAATCCGCTATGCTGTTGAAATCGAGCAAAAAAACTGCAAAAAACACGTGTCTCGTATAGGCCCCCCTTTTTAATTTATAGTTATCTTAAATACAGCAATACAAACTCTGTGAGCATTCCAAGTGTCTGCCTGTGGTCATTATTAAGATCGATCAAATTACGCCCGAAAAACACGTTTCTTGTAATTATTATTTTTCTTTTTTAACGGACTTCTTCAAAAAAGGAGGAGGTTCTATGTTCGGCTGTATGTATCTTTATTTTTTTTTTATGTATGTTCACCGATTTATCCGCCAATTCTGGACCGATTTTAAAAATATTTTTTTTATTTGAAAGTCTATACTCCTGAGATGGTCCCATTGTCACCAAGTCAGAATCTGATGATGGAATCCCATGAAAATTGAGGGAATCCCTCAAATTTTATAGGCACATACAGTGTTTTTCATGAAATTTGTAATGCAGTTCAAATATTTGTGCCTGATAATCATCATCTCATGTTGCTGAGCTGATGATGGAAGGTATAAGCCAGATTCAGCGATATTTTCGCCAATATTAAATTTGGATGATTATTTTTTTGTTTGGATCAGTAATTAGAGTGAACAGGCCCCTTCTGGGTAGGCTCGCTCCATTGTAGACTTTGTCTCTGTCATCTCTGACATAGACTAGAGTCAAGAGCAAACCCATTACAAATAAAAAAAGGATTTTCCCGGACTGGTTCCATTTTAATTTGGTGAAGTCGCTGAAGATCTGCGAAGAACTTCAGAGGTAGGCAACGGAACTCTTCAATCAATGCAAATGGATCGGGATTTCTTAAATCGCATGACTGTTGAATGTTTACACCAGTTCATAACATAAAATCACGCCGGTGACGTGTTTGTGGTTTTATTTTTAGTAAAATCTTTTTTACAAAAATAAAACCGAATTCCGAAAACAAAACACTACAAAGTATAAAATAACTTTAATTTCGGAAGTCGTTGTCAAAAAAACAAAAAAACACCAGAAACACCGACTTCCGAAAAAGTTTTTTTATTTGTAATATCGGCAACAGAAACAGATACAAACTGTGTGCTTTCAAATGCACACCTATTATAGTTCATGAAATACAGCCCGCTGACGGACAGACGGACGCGGACGGACAGATGGACGAACGGATAGGGTTGGGAAAAAGGCGTGATTTTATATACGTATGTAAATTATACCCAATTGGTCGGTGTCAAACACCTGCATGTATCATGCATGATCGTAAAAAACCGGAAACTCGCTTCGACATTTTATCAAAGGTGACATGAAATCGGGCCAACATGTGCACATCACAACCAGTATTTTTTGTGAAAATTTTATTAAATCCATCTCAACTTGTAAGTCTAAACTAATATTATAAAGCGGAAAAATTTGTTTGAAATCAAAAAATCGAAACTACTAGATCGATTTGTTTCACCGTTAGAATCCTACATTATACCTTATGAACATAGGCTATAGAATGTTTTCAAAAAAGTTAGAGATCCGTATGAAAACTTCAATAATATGTAACCCAAGGTGTGAAAAAAATACTAAAAAAATCCTTATAACGCGTAGGTACGATGCGGAAACTATTGTCAATAGAGCAAAGTGATGTACTACAATTTTATAAAGGACATCAATATCTATAAAAAAAAAGTCCGCGAGGGTATATAATATATGCATATCTAACTAATATGGTTAAGTCAAAATGATCGCTTTTTGTTCAAATTATTCAATCAAAACCCGGGTAGAAAAACCCGGTTACATTATCTGACAGATTATGTTCACCCGTTAAACAAGACCTTAGTCACATATACGATAAGCGGAATTAGATAGCCAGGAATTCTTTTATCGATAATTAATTACAAAAGTAGGAACTACCTACGTCAGCTAAATACATGCTTAGACACAAACTAAACAGCGTTTAAAGAAGCCCTATGGCGTTTAGACGATTAATCGATCAATGAACTACGAAAGATAGAGTTCTGGAAGAGTAGTGTACCTGGGCGATAACAGCCAGACAGGTTGAACTTTAAGGTTAAGTAACACTTGCCGAGGTCAGTCTGCGGATGGGTGATCGTCTGGGGGGTCGCTTCTATTGGTACCGACGGACGGACGGACTGTCATTTGAAGAAGTTTATTACGGGTTTTCGAACCCGAAACCAGTCCTGCTAAGGGGGAATGTATCTGTTTGTTTTTTTGGAACAAGCCCGCCCCATCTCTTGAAAGCCAAAATCAACTGCATCTTACCATTCCTACCTTGTGGCTATTCCACCAATTCGCACTAAGCGTTTTCAAACGTCTTTTATAATGCGCACAGTAAAGGAGTGGAACTCTCTGCCTGCGTCTGTGTTTCCAAAAGCTTACAACCCTAATCTCTTCAAAGTTAGAGTGAACAGGCTCCTTCTGGGTAGGCTCACTCCATCGTAGATTTGTCTCTGTCATCTCTGACATAAACTAGAGTCAAGAGTAAACCCATTACAAACAAAAAAAAAACCAACATTGGCGACCACCAGAAAAACGCTGAGTCAATGAAGCTCGACGAGTCCCGGAGGCACGATACAATACTGTCTTGGATCCGGCAACGAAATTAATCAGAAAGTACAGCGGAAGAGTGGCGAAAACCATCATTTCCACTACCCTTCTTATCAAGCAGGTGTCATAACAGAGCTAGCCCAATGGGCACCAAGGGACATAAACAAATATCGGGTTATCGTGTTACCTCACCCACTGGGGTAATTGTGGTAGTCTATGGAAAATGCTGATATTTCAGCTGCATTCGGTAAGTCTAGGCCCTGACATGTAGTAAACAAAGGTTGGGTAGATTAATCAAAATATAAAAAACTGTACCGGGTAAGACTAGACTGGCGACATTGCCATACAGATACAACGTGGCAATGCTCATGCCGCCAGTCTTTTGGGCTCATTTCCAGTCGAATGCGATGCGGACGTATTTTTTGACGCCATATTAGTTAGGAGATTTATTTTCTATTTTAAGTATATTTAATTTGTAATTTAAATAAATTACATTTTAAATATAAAAATAAGTTATGAAACCACTTACTCTTAAAGTCCCGCTAAGTTCAGCGTCATATGCCTCTTCAGCATACATCATGGCAGATTTAAACGTCTTTCTTTTCTGGCCACTAAATCATCACCAAACTATCGATATTGATTTAGAAAGTCCCATGTCACATCACTATTCTAAAAATCTGTTTTTTTTTTACAGAACACTGAACGTAAATTATTTTTTATTTATAAGGTTGACGACCTTTAGTTGTTATTTATCTAAGTAACCGTTATTGGCATTGAAACGTCTTTATTTATGCCACATTATCTGTTTAAGCGGACATGAGGCGATACTATATCTAATATTATATTTTAGTAATACTGTGCCTATCCCGTACCGAGTATAACGCAAAACTAATCGGTGTTACATGTGTCTTAATCTAGCTATCGCATTTTTATCAGTAGATACTGTACGTATCGATAAGGCTTGCATATTTAGCATGACGCCAACTCCTGAATAGCAGCTATTAGTATTTTTTAACCTCCAAAGCAAAAAGACGGGATACTTAGGGTTTTCTGTTTGTACGTCTGTCTATGGCAGCGGAGCTCCCAAATGGATGCACTGATTTCAATATGGTTTTTTACTAGAAGTCTAGCACGATGGAGATGGTTCTTAGTTTTGTTTATAATAATAATAATATCTTTATGCATTCCCAAATTAGTACAATACATATACACAAAACAATTTCAGAAAACTTAGGCACTAAAAAAAACTATACATCTCTGGCCCCCACACTAGGATTCCCTGTGTCGTGGGGGTCCAGCCCTTCCGTACGATTAAAAAAAAATATATAAAAGAAATGCATTTGATGTGTATAGTTATTAAACTATTATTATTTTCATTGTAACACAACTAATAAGAAACAAGAATTAAAAGAAAAGCAAAAAATATACAAAAAGATAACAAAATAAAATAATACTTAAAAGAAAAATTGAAGTGCATGTCTCGGAGGGTGTGTTAGTGTGTGTTAATGTGTATGTGTGTGCTTGCGTTTTGTGTGTAGGTCTGGGTGTGTGTTTGTATACGAGTTTCTCTGTTGAAATCTTCAACTGTTTTCTAGTTTTCTTTGATATTGATGAAGATATCAAAGACATGGATCAATGGTTTTCTCATTTGCTTGTCTAATCTACATACCTACGTAAAAATATGTTATCTATTCATTCGATGGCATTGCAATCATTTAACCTTGACCTGCCAGTATATTCTGTGAAAATCTCTTGTCTTGTTGTAAGTGAGATGTAATCTTATGATGGGGATTGTCGGCCCACTTCACGTTCTTTTTTACGGTGAAATATTTACAGAATAGACTATTGCTGCTACCACCAGGACTTTCACGCTTCTTTCTTCTTTACGAGTAACGCTTTACGATTAGATTTTACGCTGTGCGATTAGCTTTAACGCTTTACCATTCTGCTTCATCTTTCTGACTGACAGACTCTTTGATTATCAATTCAAGTCTGTTAATGGGAGCCCACCCTAAAAATGGGTGTTGCTTCATAAATTAGGCAAATGGGTACTTTTAGTAAACACGGTACACATTTGTTAGACCATTGTTACAGGTAATTTAATTTCTTAATTTTAATTTACATTTAATTCTAAATTTTTATTTAATTTCAATTTAATTTAATTTTTGTTTTGTTGTTCATGTTTATTATTATTATTCTGATTAAATTGTCGAATTCAAATGCTTATTTCCTTTTTGTTATTTTATTCCTTATTATTTCTCTTGAACTTGACATGTTGGATAACTGTACGTACTTGTGTCCTATCCTAGGTAAAACGTTAGAGGCTTATACTGCAATCAAATTCGAAGGTTGGCTTCTAAGATACAGGTACATAAACCTAGTTTAGAAGTCAGGGTTTTCAATTTATTGTCCATTTTAGCCTTTTTAATGTTGTGTACAATTTTCGATGTAAATACTGAGAAATAAATATTAATTATCTCGATATTTTATTAAGCAAGCATCGTGCCCCGCTTATTCGGACTGAATTGATTTGATGCATTTAAAGTCCAGTGTTTAAAAAAAATTAAAAAAAACGTCTCTTTATTTCGAAAGGCAGTCATTGTACCGCCCCATGAGTCTATGAATTCTGTAACAATATTATTGACAACATTTCACGTTTTTAAGTTGCGTCGGTATATAATTTTGTTTGACGAGACACCTACTTTTTTAAAGTTTTTATTCATAAAATTCTCTCTTCTCAGTCTTTGAAATTCTCTCTATTCTAAACAGACGTAAGCGACAATTGACGTTAATCAGACGGTTGAAAGGTGGTACTTATACCTTTTTTACTTTTACGTCGGTCCGAAGAAGAAAAAAAAAATAGTTGCTCTTGACATTTTGACAAATTACCTAGTTATAAGTTATATTTTCAACGAGCTATGCCAATTTCCAGTTTTCCCATTTTTATACAGACGTGGTTCGTTCGTATGGAAATCGTAAAACTTCAATAAATCTTGTGTACACAAGATTTGAGGTTTCTTGTCTGTACTATTGTTTACGTTACACTTACAATTTATTACAAATCAATAAAAAAGGGTAGCGGTAAAACGCACCTGCTGCAGCCATCTCCCATTCCTCGTAGTCGACATATTGCCACTGTACTTCGGCTTCGTCTTAGACTCGAGCAGCTTCTCTTTTTGTAACAAATGCTCGTGAACTGTGCTCTTATTCAGATGCTTTATCATATTTTAATTTACATTTAAAACAATCACTTTACAACACGAACAAAATATTTCCCGCTAGCATTTCGATACGCTCACTCTAATGCACTAACGCGAAAAACTACGTCTGACGTAGCTTAGACAATCTTTTTTATCGATAATGCCAACACTGTCGTTTATGCTAACTGTGCGAAAAAAAAACAAATGTCAAATATTGGCGCGAAACGCAAACTTTATAATTTAAAAGCGAGCACGCACAAGTAACCTTATCTATCGAACGCAGTGAAATAAACTTCTTTAGTACATTGTCTGGCCTCTGAAGATAACTGAGAATACATTTTATGCCTATTTGCAACACAATATTAATTTTCAGTAAAAGATTGTTTACCGCGGTTAGCAACGTGGGTCAACGTGCAGTTAACAATAACAATGCCTGTTAGTGCTCGTTATAAATCATTCATTGAATTAAATCGCCTCTTACACTGGGTGGGCTAGTGACGAATTCTCAGATAGTATAATTAGACGTAAATTCGCGAGTGTATTAATAGTATACTTACCTACTTCATTCATTAATATAGTTTCACATTTTATCTATAAGTAGTTTCGTAGGTTACGGATACGATACGACATCATCATCTGCCTAGCCTTTTTTCCCAATTATATTGGGGTCGGCTTCCAGTCAAACCGGATTTAGCTGAATACCAGTATTTTACGCGGAGCGGCTGCCTACCAGACCTCCCCAACTGGGTAACACGGTACTTCATGGCAAGACTGGAGTCAGATTAACTGGCTTCTGACTAACAGATACGATACGACGAGAATTTTAAAATGTAGGTATTTTCCTGCGTAATGTTCCTAGTAGAAAATTCATAATGAAGACCTTCACTACAAATTTTCACCGATAAGTCTGCATCATCGGCCTTCACACTTTCTGACATATCGTTACATCCGCTTTTCACACAGATTTCACAAATCTTTTATCCGTTTTTCACACAGTTTTTCACAGAAATCATACATCCGCCACGGTATTACACTTATTTCGCTTAAGGGCCAATTTCACATTTCACCGTATGGGCTCAAATTATAGTAGGTACAGCAGTTGTAATTACACTAAAACATACCTAATCATTAGTTTTCTAAAACCAGACAAATCAAATAAAAAATCACTTAAAGGGTTAAGCGTAAAGGACTTTTTTTGAAAATAAGCACTTAATTGTTTGGAAAAGGATTTTGACAAGCAAGCAAAGCGGTAGCAGACTTGAGGCCCAGGTGTCAATAGTGTCAGAATGGTCTATCATTGATTTCATAATTATTGTTGATTTTGACAAGTTTGGTAATCTACGTAAAGCGTCATAATGACTTACCAATGGTCAACCACTGACACTCCATTGAAAGAAATGGCATAGAATGGTAATCTCGTACGTACGTAGTTTTTCGAAAATCATGTCTATTAACGGGTTCTATAATAATGACAATACGAAAATGTCTTTCTACCACGATTCTATTACGAGACCATTGACCGACCAGTTATCAACCATTATGAATTAGCAGATTACGAACTTTTAGCAAAGTGACAATGGGATCGTGTTGGAATTTACGTATTTATAAATAAAAAATAGCAAACTTGAGGCTCTGTTTGCGTGTCAAGAAGTCAAAAGTAAAGGAAGTGAAAGGTTCGGGTTTTATTCGTTTTCCGTGAAACCAATGGAACACCGTAAAACCTTGGTCTTAGCGTATACATGGGCTATCTAACACTGAAAGAATTTTACAAATCGGACCAATAGTTCCTGAGATTAGCGCGTTCAAGTAAACAAACAAACAAACTCTTCAGCTTTATATATTAGTATAGAAGTAGGTATAGATTGTATAAGCATATATAAGGTAAGTGATAGATGGAATTAGAGCCTACTACGAAACTAGGTGACACACTAACATATCACTTAATCCCACTGAAGACGCATCGCCTAGTTATTTTCCACATTTTCTTTGCATTGATAGTTTACTCGTAAATCTATAGTTGAGTGGGGTAAAATAACGGATTGACATAAACGAACTTTTATTTTACGCCAACTTTTTAGGTTTCCATAACCAACAGAACTCTATTACTAAGCCACCGCTGTGCATCCGTCCGTCCGTCTGTCTGTCAGCGGGTTGTATCTAAAGAACGTTGTAATTTTCACAGAGAGTGTATTTCTATTGCCGCTATAACAATAAATTATCTGCCTAGCCTTTTCCCAACTATATTGGGGTCGGCTTCCAGTCAAGCCAGATTGAGCTCAATAGTAGTATTTTACGAGGAGCGGTTGCCTACCAGACCTCCACAACCCATTAACTGGGTAACACGGTACTTTATGGCAAGACTGGAGTCAGATTAACTGGCTTCTGACTATCCGTAACGACTGCCAAAGATCTACAAATGACAGCCGGACGGAACCAACGGCTTAACGTGCTTTCCGAGGCACGGAGGAAACTCGGTAAGTTAAGATGGTCACCCATCCACAGACCAACCTTGGCGAGCCTTGCTTAACCTTGAAGATCGACCCCTACGGCTGTTATTATCTAGCCACCGAGCTCCTTTATAACAATAAATATTAAAAAATAAATTAAATTAAAAATTGAAGGGGTAAAACCAGTAAAACCGGCTAAGTGAGAGTCGGATTCTCACACGAAGGGTTCCGTACCATAAACCGAAAAAAGAAACATGTTTCTTGTATGAGAGCCTTTATCCTTTATTTTTAATGTAATTGTTAGGGTTCCGTACCTACCCAAAGGGTAACCAACGAAACCCTATTACGAAGCCTTCGCTGTCCGTCCGTCCATCCGTCTATCCGTCTGTCAGCGGGTTGTATCTCAAGAACCGTAATAGGTAGGCAGTTGACATTTTCACAGATTGTTTATTACTAATGCCTAAGAGCTGGTTATTAGTTTTTGACAAATTATCCTGTACACAGGTACAAGTATCCAGTGTATGTACACATGGTACATCTGCTAACAGTCACCCTAGGCTACGTGTCTATAAACGGATATAAGTTTCATTGTGAGTATCTAATTAATGAGTTGTAATGTTTATGTCGCCACCAATATCTCAAATGACCCGCGGAAACCTAACGATTGTCGTCGGCGCCGCTATGATAACAGCAATCACTAATTAATGACGAATAAAAAAATGTACTGATGAAGGGCAGAAATCTTAATGTGTGATTTGCAATTTTTTTTTTTTTTTTTCGGTGAAACCATTTTGTTCTTCGTAGACCGGCCGTAGCAAAGTCGTTGCCCGCTAAAAAGGAGTCTAAATTAATTTTGTCTTGTACCTAGTGAGAATCTAGATTGAGCTAAAAAGCAGCTTCGAAACTTCGAAACTTCGAACCTAGAAATATTTGATTCGATAGGTACAATATATTGTCGGGCTACGACAGTGCTACGAGGGCCTACGAAATAAAATGTTGTAAACACTTCTGTTGTTACTAAACTAAATTGCTATATTATAATTGATTATGTTGTTGGAATAACTATTTAGTAGTACAAGACTTAGATTGAGCCAAGAAACTATCTTTTTGAACTCAAAAAAGTGTTTTTTCGTAGTTCGACCGCGTAGACCTGCGTAGCACTACCGTAGCACGAAAAATAAAACAGTAGGATTTTAGGGTTCGTACTACAAAACGGTACTTTTATAATGTATGTAGTATACTCGTTTGTCTATCTTCACAACCATTTTTTTTTATTTCTATATGTCAAGTTTCTGTTGTTTTGAGAGCAATGGGTGAAACGTACCTTAGGTAATTAGTAGATCTCAAAAATATGGTCACACGTTAAAGGCGATGAAAGAAAGTACCTACGTACCTAGCTACTGTAGTGGCGTAGGTCAAGTCCCTCCCATATTTCTCAATTTTAGAATACACTAAATACTTAATTTTCAAATTGGCTGGCCTACAAAACACATTTTAATGCAAAGAATATTAAAAGATAGATAGGAGGTACCTACATAACAAAGAAAATATTAGTTCTAGATATTTATTAAATTCCATGAAATTATAGGTACCACAAGGACGGGACCCGTATACAAAGCCTGATGAATAAAAAAGCGAAATGATGGTCGCATTATTATCAACCTCGTAAAGTAGGTTAGGTATGCATTTTCTTTGCGAATAATAATTAGTTTGATTATGCATTTGCTTATTTTGTTAGTATGCTTGCTTGTAGAAACAAGAAAACGTCACGATAAAGCTGTGTTTATTTATCAATATTGCGCCTATGAATGACAAGATAAGTACAAAGTAACAGATAAGTAAATAGGTACATAAATAGCTACATTTTTAATTCCTACAGTGTACCAACTACCTACTGATTAAGAACAAGATAACAGCCGTACAACGTTTACCAACACTGTACAAGTATAGGAAACTTTATGGACATAAATATAACACAACGAGACATGTTTGAACATCCTTTTATGTTACTGTTTGAGTATGACACACTTCTGACGAAAGGTGCATTCGCTGCGCAACGCAAAAACAAAAGAAATTAATTACAGCGCCATCTATGAGCGCAATGTAGAACTACGACAACAAAAATAGACAAAATATACTTAATACTTTTTTATTGTGTACTTACCATGGTAGCAAATTGGAGCTTCTTGGTTGATCGGTATTTAGGGCAGTGTGGCTTGTGTTTTTTTAAAGGCACGGGAGGTTCTTGACGTAAACATCTGTCCGGTTCTCGGGAGGTGACTGCCGCGATGCGAGCGACTGCCGTGCACATGTTTTGCGCGTAGATAACGCTATGATTATGTCTATGTTTCTAACTACTGGTTTATGAGATCGCAGTGGTTCTTGGATTTGTATTACACTGCTACTGAGGTTTTTATCGCTGGCTTTGGTGTTAAGACCCCGGAAATCTCGAATTAATGAAATAAATAGGTAAACTTCAGCGTTTTACAGGTAGGTACTTAAATCATTTTCATTAACACTCAGCTAGATGTAGATACCTTACTATGATAGTGTGAATTTAAGGAAGGTAGTTAGTCAATGAATGTGCGAAATATTAGACATTTGATCACTCGCGAAAAGTTTAATTAAAATGCGGGAGAAAATCCTTGAAAAGCGGAAATGATGCTCAAATTCTGTCAGGCAGTATCAGACGGAGTAAGACAATATTCCAAACGAACACTGTATTTATACCAAGCCACGAAGAACCACTTCATTCAATACTTATGAAGAAATTACCTATCTACCGACTGCAGCAAAATAGAACCCGCAATATCAATCCTTATTTTCATCCACCTAAGGTTCAAGCGATATCTAAGTCAAATTCTGAAGATAATGGTGCCTAACAATGCAGGTTATTGTGGACACAAAGATTAATTTGGTCGCTACATGTCAAGTAGATTGAATGAGTTTCCGTAGTCAATTGTGTTTCAGATTGACTATGAATGAAATTAATGGGTTTAGTCTAGTTTTCTAGTAGGTTCCTTTGGGTTGGTAGTTAATTAGGAACCTACCTTCCTTTAGGTAGATAGGTACTGTGACACACAGGTATGAAGGTCGCATACCTACCTACTTTACAGCAGACAAGTTGACAGGAAACAATTCTGGCTGCCTTTTTGTCATGCCAATTTAGAATGGGATTTAAAATTACAGAAAAACATTATCACAGTTCCCTCTCGTATATAGGAGGGAAAACCTTCAAAGGGCGCCCAGCTTTTTGAGAAAAACACCAGCAGGGAAAAGATTATTAGCAAATTTAGTGCCAGTGTCCTCTTAAAAGGCCACCTCAAAACTAAGTATTTCTGCGCAACGCCTGTTAAGGCACTACCCTAGGGGACTATAAGGGAGTCTCCCCAAAGCCTCGCTGTGCGCGGAAGCACATTATAACTGTGCTACCGTCTTTCCAGGGGTCACTCGGTGAGCGAATAGAATACCTAACCAATTTGAGCGCCCGCATCCCCGGAGTCCCGCCTGCAATAAATGCAGGCGAGACATGTTAGGAGTCGAAAAGGACCCCGACACCTCCTCTGAGCGGTAACGACCCTCCCATGATCTCGCTCGGCGAGATTTGTTACACGTAGCTCCCAAAAGCTGTCGCTTCAAATAAATAATCGTTTTTTCACTACTATAGGCCAAAAAGAAGGACCCGAGCCTGGAGCTACGGTGTAACTACACTCAAAAATTTGTTGAGTTGCCGGATCCTAAGAGAACAAGGGCGCCTTCAAATAAGTCGCTAAGTGCCGCGCGGCAGCAGCGCGGCTGTCGCTCTGCTTTGTTAATCCATACAATCAATAAACGCAAAGTGCCGCGCGACTGCAGCGCGACAGCAGCGTACCTTTTGTAAAAAAGACACCAGTAGTGGCAGCACTTACGGTTCTGCTTTAATTTGCAATTCTGCATGCTTACGACGCTACACTAAGACATATAAATTGTTCTCATATTAGCTAAAATCTTATTAGCTAAAATTAGCTCATTCTTTCATTGTAGCTCAGCGTGTCGCATGACATGCATGTTAATGAAAGTCGGGCCGGACAATGGTGTGTTTATTAATGTAGATAGTCTTTAGTCGTGCAGTATTTATATTGCATATTTATTACTAGCTTTTGACCGCTACTTCGTACGCGCTTACCCCGTTTTTAAAAAAAATCCTCCCTTAGTGCTCCCCTACACTCCCCAAGGAACCTACATGCCAAATTTCAGCTGTGCGTCATCTGTCAGTCACTCATTCAGTAATTTTAATAGAAATAATAAATATATTTTTAACAGACTTCAAAAAAAGGAGGAGGTTCTCAATTCGGTTGTATTTTTTTTTAAATATATTTGTTACCTCATAACTCCGTCATTTATGAATAGATTTGAATTTTTTTTTGTTTCGTCTGAAATGGTATACTTCTCGATTGGTCCCATTGTCACCATGTCAGAATCTGTTGATGGATTCCCACGAAAATCGAGGACAACCCTCAAATTTTATAGGCACATACAATGTTTTTCATGAACTTTCTAACGCAATTCAGATATTTTTGCCTGGTAATCATCAACTCATGTTGCTGAGCTGATGATGAAAGGTATAAATTAGGATCTGATGGTGAGATCCCATGAAAAATGTTTGTTCAGGGATACTTTAGCCAATTGTCAGCCGATATGGATGATTCTTTTTTTGTTTGAAAGAGTATTTTCCCGGACTGGACCCGTTTCAATTTGGTGAAGATCTGACGAAGAACTTCGGAGGTAGGCAACGGAACTCTTCAATAAATGATAGCAAATGGACCGGGATTGCTGAAATCGCATGTTTTTTTAGTGTTTACACCAGTTCTTAACATAACATTGCGCTGGTACGCTGTTAATGGGTACGCAGGTACCTAGGTACCACTAAAAAGTGAAACATAAAAAACTTTTTTACAAAAAATACAACCGACTTCCAAAAACAAAACACTACAAGGTTCAAAATAACTTCGGAAGAAAGAAAAGAACTTTAATTTCGGAAGTCGGTGTCAAAAAACGAAAAAATAACCAAAAACACCGGTCGGTTGTATTTTTTGTAAAAAAGTTTTGTTGAATGCCTTTCGATTATGAAATAAGATGCGATTATTATATGAACTCGTAGACCCGCGCAACTTCGTCTGCTCCGCTCCTATTGGTCTTCACGTGATGATATATAGCCTATAGCCTCCCTCGATAAATGGGCTACTAATCTAAAACTGAAATAATTTTTCAACTCCGACCAGCAGTTCCTGAGATTAGCGCGTTAAAGCAAACAAACAAACTCTTCAACATTATATATTTTTAAATAAATAAATAATATATTATGCAGCGGGGATACGAGTGTCACTCAGATAAATAAAGGAAAATAAAATAAAACTTGGATAGTTTTTAAACATTTATTAAAAATCAAAAAGCAACTATTCTACATATATGTATTAAATCGTGATATGAATACAGTCTACACGCTATAGTAACAGAAACATGATTATGGCTGCGTTGCCGACTAAGATCAGCAACTACTTGACGAGTATAAGAAGAAAATATTATCTATCTTTAGGAGGAGCGTACCAGCAGTGGGTGGACCGTTCAAGTATTACGTAAGCACCAATAGGGGTGAGGGGTCTTTAGCATAATCAGCCTATAATGTTCCCACTGCTGGGACACAAGCCTCCTCTCGGTGAGAGGGAGTGGGCCATAATCCACCACGCGGGCCCAGTGCGGGTTGGTAGATGTCACATGTCTTCGAATTTTTGGTTCTACGACATGCTGGTTTCCTCACGATGTTTTCCTTCACCGTTTTGAGAGCAGTGGTGATGAAATAATTTACACAAAGTAAAGCGCCTGTCTGGGTTCGAACCTACGACCTACAACTCGTAAGTCGCAGCCATTACTACCGGGCCACCACTAGGGGGTCTTTACTATGCCTATTTTTGATGACATGGGGGACGGGGGGGGGGGGGGGGGTTAAATGGTGATTACATCAGCAATATTTACGTCCTTTTTTGTTGACATTATGGCTAGTTAGTAGTTTTTACTCTCACTCTATGTTTAGTAAGAAATAACAGAAGTGAGGGAAATAAGTCACGCTCGATTAAAAACTATACCATTGCTTACGTAAGCACAGGAGGGAGGGGTAAGAGCTTTGATTACTATCGCTGACAAGAGGAGGAGGGGGGTTAAAAATGACTAAAATTCTGCTGACGTAATATTTGCATGGCCCCTTACGATAATCAAGTAAGTCGTATACAAGGTGTCACAAAAATAAGGCGAACCTGAAAAGGTGTTATTTCATTAGAGGTACTCAACAACTTACATTTTTGTCAAATGTTCGTACGAGACCACCCCTGAAATCAAAAAAAAAAACCACAACCCCTTATGTTCGTTTTTCTTTGTATAAATCGACAAAATATACTGAACAGTTGGTTTTTGTTCATATATTTTAAAGTCCCATTAAAATAGACGGACAAATTTTAACATAGGGTTCAGTACGTCTAACTAAAGACATCAAAGTAAAAAAAAACTGATTACAGTGATTTCATTTTGACCTAAAATAATTTATTATTTTAATTTATACACTAGAATAAACACTTAGGGTAGGTACTTGCACTCACTCGCCTTTTTCTTATATTTTTCCATTGTCTTTATTTTGGTGTTCTGAATGATTTCTTAAATTTTGCCCATCTGTTTTAATCGTACTTTATATAAATGGGTGAAGCAGTTTTTAAAATATGACCACACCTTTCGTTCCACCCTGTATGGAATGGTTTTACAACAATAGTTCTAGGTTTAGGGTCTGAACTAAGAGTCTCTATGTTGAAAGATATATCGTATCTATAGATGGTGGCTATCATAGCCACCATCCTCATATTGTTTACAGACATAACACATTACAATACAATCATACAATGATCGAATAACACATTTTCAAATTACATCAATAAAAAAAAATCTCCAATTAGTTTACATAATGGTGAACATAATTTCATTTTTGTGACCAGTTTAGAATATTTTTAATCAAAATCAGAAAACTTACATTCTCTAATGTTTGAAGATTATAATAATTTCTTAAATATTTGTGTGATGTAGCAAATGAGTATGTATTGTGATTATAGCCTAGTAATCCTTATAATTATAATTGAAAACATAAAAATATAACTACCCTACTGAAAAACATACTTAGTTTTAGTTTAACACAAAAATGTCTTTGGGTAGATATAAATAACAGTTATGTTTTTAAATAAAATAAAAGGAACTTGGTGCGGGCACAGCCAGTTCTATAATCAACCTTATTCCATAGAGAATAACGTACTAACTTACAATTTTATAATTTAAAAGTAGTTACGACTAAACTATGTAATATTTTGTATTACTGGTGACGGCGGGTTTTGGTTTTGTGAAAATTGGTGATGAGTAATTTAATAAAACGCTGACTTATAGATTTTAACAACTGAGCATTAAATTTTCCTTAAATTTTTCGGGAATTAATACTATGTGATGGGTATTTTGTGCTAAAACTTCGAATCTCATATAATTTACATTCATTGCAACTTCTCTATCGCCTTCAGTTCTATAATTATAGTCATTTTTGAGTGACAATTTGAATAAAAAATGAATTAAACAGTAAATAAATGATTTAAAGTGAATTTTATTTTTTATAAACCATGGTTTATAATTTTCTAATTTAATTAATTTTGTGACATATTCATTTCTTACCTATTAATTCACTTATTTCTTCACTTATTAATTTTACAGTAATGCCTAAACAAAAAGAAAAAATAAACTAAAATAATTAAATAAATATTATCTATTCAATTTATATCAACCTACCTACCGTTATTGTCCCTTCTTCAATTTAAATTCGTCATTCCAAAAGGACATCAGGAAAGAATCCCTCCGTCTTCTTTCTTGCACATACCAAAGGAATATTTTTTAAACCGATTAATATTTGAACTCAAACTTGGGACAGAACAACTATTTTCTTAAAGACCCTCAGTCGTGTTTCATCAGTTGTCGGATTTCTATCAGTTGCCGTTTGCACTTGGTGCAGACCGGACGCTCTCAATCAACTTGGAAGTATATAGAGTTGTTACTACTCTTTCAACTTGAAGTAATTTATTTTAAAATAGGAGGAAAGCTCGTTTGTATTCGGAAATGTGATGCCGAGAGACATTAAGAAAAAAGTTGTACTGTATTTTATTTTGATAAGAAAAGATCTAAACCTTTTTTTAATTAATGTGGATAAGAGTAATTAATTATTATTCAATGAAATCCTTGACACTGGCCTAATACAAAAAAGTGCTAGAATACATTACGATTAAATGCGCAACTTTGGTTGGCAGTTACTACCTAAATACCGAGTATGAAAGCTTTACGTTACTGAGCCCCTCTTTAAGTTAAATATAAGTAATACTATCTAATACTACTTAACTCTAACTTACTTAGTCGTCTTAAACCATTTTATCTTTAAGGAAACGAAAATTTAGTTATCCTAGAATACTTATTAGATAGAAGTCTTTTCACTAAACCATTTTCTACGTTTTTTTTTTTTTATTTGAGATGGGTTTGCTGACTTTAGTCAGAGGTGACAGAGACAAAGTCTACGATAGAGTGAGCTTACCCAGAAGAAGCCTGCATTTGTATTGTTATTGTCGCTTTGTGGGTGTTTTATTAAGTATATGAAGGTTTAGCGCCAGCGTGCATTCTGCTTAAAATATAGGCCCACTGTCTATAGTCAGCATCTAGTTTGCGACAGCAGAAATCTTGCATTTTTTTGTTCTTTTTGAATTATCTCAATTTTTAGCAAATTTAATGGCTGCTTACGTTCATGACCTAATTAGGGATAGTGAAAAGCCTTCATTTAGTTTTTAATTAAAGAATTCGATATTATAAGTGTTCACTAAGCGAATTTTGGCGATCGGAACGTGTTTTCAGTGCGTTTAAGAGGGGACTCGGGTCGGTAACTCTTGAACCTTTCTCCATACAAACACATTCTGCTGTTTTCTTCGTGGATAATGCTGGTAGAGCAACGATTTTTTTTCCAAAAATCTAGATCAAATTAGTACGTGCCTCGTATCATTTTCTTTTTTCCAAAACTTAATTAGTTAAAGAATTATGACAATCCAAAAAACAGCCCGATTTTACAGCCATGCTAAGACGACTGTCAGACCAATTTAATAAGTTTTTTGTACAAAATAGAAAATAATAAGTCATCCTCTAAATTTTGATGTATTATTTTTAGATCATTCCAGTTTTGAAGAAGAAAACACGTCTTTTAGTTGGTCGTTTAGCAAGGTTTTTATAGGTAAAAATCAGCCTGAGCTGCAGTTGTCGTTAGAGTCCCCTCTTAATGTATACTAGAAATTTACGCACTAAAAAAATACATAAAAACATAGGACTAAAATTATCTTATTTAGTTTACTAATATCATAAAATCCTATTCAATATCTTATTCTAAAACCTTAACACTATTCAGCTGTTTCACAAACATGTACGCGATATGTTATTTACAAGGGAATCGCGTTTTTAAAACAAATAAAGGGAACTTAATATGCGAACATTTAATTATTTATTGTAAAATTTTATTTCATATTTTATTTGGAATCCTCACTAACTATTTCTATCCAACTTGCACGACGACACGCGTTTAATATTTACAATAAATCCGCGTTAAACTAAATTATAAATCTTATTTGGATAATTATTCTATGATCCAACTCTATTTATTATCCTTGAACCTTATTATTTTAATTTCTCGAAAAATGATAAAATTTACTTTTATTTATTTATTAATTCAACCATATTTTTTGATTAATAAAAAACTTTAAAACCGCCGATTTTTAATCATTAGATTTTGTCTGCTAAGAATAATGCAGTATGACATATTTATTACAAAGCTATCAAACCACATTTTTCATCCTCAGATGAAAATTTTTTAGCGAGCGTTATTAAGGTGCAGACCTACCGCTGCGCATGGAGAAGCTACGCACGTGTTTCGCTTTGCAAGAAAATGTATGTGATTGTGTCCACTTCAAGACTACAACCCACGGACACGCTATGCATAAATTGACGTCATTAGTACATGCGTAGCTTGCTCAAATATGGCGCTCACGTAGCTCAACACAGTCAATGCCATGCACGCTGGGCATGCGGTACACACTATATACGAATATTAACCCACGACTACGTCAAAACGGTATCAAAGCACAGTTTTAAGATACGCCTTGTGGAACGAAGCCGTGTGTTGTGCTACAGTGGAAACGTAGATCCACGTTGTCAAACAAATGAATCCTCGCATGCCCGTGCACAATATGCGTCGCGGTGGGTTGTCGCCTTAAAGCAGCCAATTTGGGCAACAAAAGTGGTATACACAGCCTCTACAATGGTTATTGTCAAGCTGTTGTAAAACGTGATACTAAACTTTACATGCGCGATGCAGCTTAAAGGTGACATCAGTTTTGTTTTAGTTCGTATGTCGCAGTGTAGATGGATCTGCCTCAACAACTGATAAACATGACATTTGTGTGTCAATTGGATCCGCTATTGTTTTCACGCGTTTAATTTGTACAAGTTTACGAAAAAAAAAACAGAACTAAAAGTATCTTATTTAGTTTACTAATATTATAAAATCTTATTCAATACTTACCTTATTCTAAAACCTTACAACTATTCGGCATTTTCACAAATCATGTACGCGTTTATTATTTACAAGGGAATCGCGTTTTTAAAACAAATAAAGGGAACTAAATAGGCGAATATTTAATTAATTAATCTAAAATCTTATTTCATATCTTATTCTAAATCCTCACTAACTATTTCGGTCCAACTTGCACGTTCACACGCGTTTAATATTTACAAGAAATCCGCGTTAAACTAAATAATATATATCTTATTTGGTTAATTATTCTATGATCTAATTCTATTTATTATCCTGGAACCTTACTATTTTAATTTCTCGAATCATCTCGATCTACCTTAAAATTACGAAATAGTCTTAAAAGAAAAAAATAAAATATTTAATTCCATCAAAAATTTTTGTTTAAAAAAATAGTTAATTCACAAACTCACTGATAGATAGATATTTTTTTTCTCGTTATTATATATTATATTATAACCGACGTCGGGTCAATTTTGTACTATTGATTAGTACAAAATTGACCCGACGTCGGTTAGCATGTTATTAAAAAGATGAAAAAGGTTTCCTGCTACTGAGAAATTTTGAAGTATTTTAGGGTCGATTTTTCAATATTAAAATTTTTACTTGCTAAGAAAAACGCAGATGATTTTTTTCAAAAGCACCTCACCTCACCTCTGAACCTCATTTTTCTTCCCAAGATGAAAATTTTCTGGAGATTGAAAAATCTTATCTTAGTGACATTTTTGTTGCTTGTACGACCAGTGGCCTTAGTGCGAGTTTTTTAACGTTCTCGATCGCGTTAGCGTAATCGTCAATATGTATTGAAACTGAATAAGCGCCGTCTGGTGACAATAACGGACAACCTATTATTTTCTATGCAATTTGACATAAGCGAACGTTTACGTTAACGCAATCGAGTGCGTTAAAAAAAACTACACTTAGCCCTCAGATCCCGTGATCAGATCACTGTCTGAATATGCTGCATCATAGATTACTGCTGATATAGAAAACTTTGCCAATAATCAGCTGATGCTGGTACTGATATTTGCAAAAAAAAAGTTCTAAATTCACGTGCTTAGGAACACCGAAGTACGTTGTTTGCCTGTAGCAATTTCTCGCTTGAGAACTCTCAGGCGAGCAATAGGGAATATGCATGCGATTTTTTTATTTACAAAATTAAATACTTATTAGCTCTAGTAAACAATCATGAAAGAAAAAACCTTCATCAGCGATGAAGTTATACAGCTTCAAAGATTACAATTAGAAAGAGAAGTCCGATGAAAACTTTGACGTCATCGTCCATGACGCCTATACAGCTGCCATAGAAAACAGCGTTTTCGCGAGAGGGACAGATATGTTTGTTTAAAATAATCATATCTCATTAGTTTTTCGACTAATTTTAATTCTATTTTCACTGTTAGAATTATATTTTTGTATATTTTTAGATAAATTGAATAGATGATAAATATGTTTTTCATGCATATTCCCTATTGCTACAGGCGAACTGTTTTTGTTGCAATATCAACCTTAATGCTCGAAATATCCTTAAATTGATATATGACCTTTCAACCTTAATGTTCATAAGGTCATATATCAATTTACCCGTTCATAGGTCTCTTTTGAATGCGTTTGTTGAAGCTTTAATTAAGTTTAATTTAAATTATATTAAGTCTTAGTTACTTATTTCGTATTTACGCTACTATGTTCCACCTTATCACGGCTAATTATTATTTATTACAACACTTGGCGCATTTTCGTATTTAAGAATAAACAAAAACTTAAACGTAAAAAACTAACCTACCTATTTTCTAAAATTAACCTACTTAAAAATAACTTAACATTATTTTTATTTCTATTCTAGCCAAAAAGATGTTATTCACGAGTTTAGATGTTCCAAGCTAGCGTAAGCAAGTGAGCTTATGTTGTTTTAATTCGAACCCTAACGCATAAAGCGTAAGGTTCTTATCAACTTACCAGTACCAAGAAATTCGGTTTTCGCTATAACGCTCACTGCCAAACGCCTTTCGTGAAATGGCCCTTAAAAATAACTATATTAAATATAAACTTTATTAAATCTAAGCCCTAATAATAAGTTATCCTAATAAACGCTGAACGTTTATATAACGCGGCTTCTATTTACATTTGCGCGTTTCCCGAAAGAAAATCATTTTGCACGATATTTTAATATTAGAAAGGAATAATTGATTCTCCTTTTGTAACAAACACAACGTGTTTATTAGTTTCTAGCTACTTCACATGGTGTTTACGTCTACGTTAATATTTATTATTAATTTGTTTTTAGACATTTATTAATCATTGTGAAAATGTATTAAATCCACGTACTTGTATATTTATTTCAGAATTTTCGAAAATGTGGTGTTATGTCTCTCAAGGAAAAGAGAGATTCTTCCGACCAGACGGGTGTTACGTCTAGAGGCAACTGTGAATGGTTGTTTTTGTTTGGCTTCTTGTAGGTAGGACTTTCCTATGGCAAGCTTAATACAATAAAAACCTACAGCCAGGACAAAAAGCTTACAAACCAAGCGATTACAAGCAAAACCCAATGGTCGTAGTCATACTGTTGCAAAAAGTGACGTCAGTTTTGTTGTGGTTCGTATGTCGCGGTGTAGATGTCGCTGTCTAGACAACTGACAAACACGACATTTGTGTATGGACACCAATGTTAGTTTGACACACGCTGGTCTAGTGTCAAAGTTCAAGTAGTTAGACCTTTCCCCTCTAGTTTCATAATATCGTGCAATTAAAACATAATTATAAACCCTATTTGCTACTTATATTGTAAATTAAATGACATCCATAATTACTAAATGATGATAAGAGAAGCACAAATGCTCTTTTAGGTCTTGTTCGAGCATTTCAGTATATGGTAACGACAAAATATCCAGATATGGTTGCAGATAACGAATAGCTAGGTCGTGTTTAACCACTATCTCACCTGATGGTAAGCGACGATGTGGTCGACGGTCACACTCGAACTTGCGACTTGTTAATTTTTATTCATTTAAACATTACGTATACATCTAATCTAATATATTATACAGTGTTTGTTATCGAACTCTTCCGAAACGGCTTGACCGATTTTTATGATCTTTTTTTGTGTATAATTGGTAGGTCTGAGAATTGGTCATAGGCTATTTTTTTTTTAGCAATACAACGTTTACCGGATCAGCTAGGTTAGTTTTATATATTTCACTACCAGTAGTCAAAGGACTTCTCTCCTAGTCAACCTGCGTAATAATAATAAATGAAAAAATAAAATAGGGCTGCAGCCGGCTTGGTAAAGAATCGATATTTATGTATTGACTGTACTTTGCCCATCTCTCGCACATTAATTTTGTCATTAATGTCTCTGGCCCCGCGTGACAATGATGTGAAATTTATGTGTCAGTCGTGTTTTTCTAATAAAAAATACTATTATTGTTCTCATTTTGACTCTTGGTATATTTAAATAGTTGGGAGGAATATTCTAATGTTTTTTCAGCTATGTGACCGGAATTTTTAACAGTTGAATTAACCAAGTTCTTGTTCGAGTTAGTTATTAGTTTTTGTGGATTGGTTTCGGTCATGGATACGTACGGCAATGCTTTCACTAACCTACTTAACAGCTATATCCTCTAATTCAAACCTACTCCGTTATCGTCATTTTTAGAACATTATCTAATCAGCGAGGTCTATAAAACCTCCACTTACACATTAATTTAATATACCACTATTTTTATTTTAACATTATACTAGAACTATTTTATTTCCTAGTTCTTAATTTAAATGTCGCAACACGTCGTCCATCTTTATCAATGTACAATACTGCCACCATCAGCAAACGCGGCGCATCTGATCATAACACTAAACGGGGAAAAACGAAATGAAATGTTGAAGTTCGCTGAAACTAAACTATCCGCTAGTATAATGAGCGTGGGAGCCCAAAAAATATAAAATCGAATTAGTAACATAATATTCATAATCTGGCACCTTTATGACCTGCGCAGGCTATCGGAAGAGACCGCAGGGAATATTTAATTTATCAACTGAATTTTATAGTTATCCAATCGAAATAAGATATATATATCAATACTCGGTGATCGGTCTCGGAGCATCGCAGCGCAGTTTTATCTGGAGCATCGCAGTATTGAAATACATACCTTATTTCGTTTGGATAACTATAAAATTCAGTTGATAAATTAAATGTCACAGTCTCTTCCGATAGCCTGCGCAGGTCATAAATTTGCCAGATTCTGAATATTATGTTACTCAATTTTGTGTCAAAGGGCAGAGGCGCCCCGTTTTCTTTGAACAACAAATTATTTTATAACCTACAAACTTTATACCTTAACATACTTGCGGTCTAACGGTCGACTGGACTGCTTTGTGTATTTTTTATTTTTTTATGAAGTCGGTTATTTACAAGGTAAGGAATATAGAAAGAAGTATTTACAGAACATAATATTAGAAAAAAAAATATATAATTATTATTCCTTTTTTACTTGAGTTGGATTTGCTCTTGACTCTAGTCTAGGTCGGAGGTGACAGAGACAAAGTCGACGATGGAATGAGCTTACCCAGAAGAAGTCTGTTCACTCTAAATTTGATTATGCTTTAAGTCATTTTTTGTAAAGATATGCTAGATATACTTTTTTCAAATTAAGCAAGGTTGCCAACCGCACTAAGCATTTTAATATAGGTTAGCAACACCAAAAACTAACGTAATTTTGACAAGACTTTTTTGTTTGTTGTTATTATTTAATATTTTACTGGATTTAATTTGGACAGTTGAATGTGCCGAATATTAATCAGTAAAAATGTATAAACATTAATTACAACAGAACATCGAATTGAAACAAAAAAAAAATACTTCACATAACTGCACATTGGCAATACAAAAATTACCGGATCTTACCAAATTCCCATTCTTCATTCATATACTTATATGACTGTATACTCATCACCAGTTGAAAAACCATTGTCGCTAAACCCAAATAAACATGACACAAAGTTAAAAAAAATACGGCCTCTAACCAATAACATAAAATAAACCTTATCTCTTTAGACAGGCAGATTAATATCGCGTGACCTGTTCAACATGTAGTGGGACACATTCTCGTACGTCAAGAATGTGATCATTGTAGCTGGCAACACTCGGATTATGTTCGGTTTGAGACCCTTGTAGAAGCCACGCCATCCTTCGTGCCTGGAAATTGTGAAAAAATATATCAGAATTTGTTGTAAATGTCTTGTAAAATGAATGGAACTTACCTTGAACACCGAATTACGTTCTTTTGTGTCACTTATCGGGTTTTTGAATTGATAGCGATTGTACTCGTATTGTATTTAATAATGCAGTCAGGTCAAGACAAATTTTTAGTGTAGATACTATATTATTTTCTCTTTGACAATTTGTTTAAATACTCTTAAATCAAACAAAGATATATTTAAATGAGGAAAATATTTGGGCATTCACCCAGGATAACAATTTTTTTGAGAAATATTTTTTCACTATTTTTGTCCAAGCCAAACATTTTAACGATTAAAATAAAAGCATTCGCAAAAAAGCGAATAAAATTCTGCGATTAAAATGGAAACTGACACTACAGGCTAAAACTTTTTGAAGAAATAACAAACTCAATGTCAATTTGCTATCATTTATTGATGAAACAAATTGAATAGACGAATTGAAACAATTGAATTTGTGTGAGTATATAAAAATATAATAATTGATTATTTTATATGTCTTACAAATTGCTATGTGGCCAGCCACCGAAAAAGACAATAATCATAACAGACAGGTTGCAACGCTAAAGATACGCTCGAGACAGGTAAACTGCTAACGAATACACATTTTTTTTTAATTATAATATTCCAGAAATGTGTGATCAAGGGTGATATTGAGTAGCTGATATACATTAAATAAAAAATAGCAAAACCAAAGTAATAAAAAGACATTTTTCAATATTTTAGACCGCAACATCGATTACAAAGTTCTTAAAACTTTACTTTTCAAGCTTTCTCATGCAGCTGGTGACATCAAATTTGTGAACTTGTAGTCAACTGTAACGAACGATAGTCGATTTTTTAAAAATATCTCTTTGTTTTGTTTTCCTATTTTTCCTTCAGGTATATCAGCTACTCGAGAACATCCTTAAAAATGAACACGTACTTCTGAAACATCCTGTATGGATTTGTTACTTTAAAAGCTCAAATAAAAGAAAATCTTGGCTTATTGCTTTAAGTATGTTTATAACACAAATAAGTTTGAGGAGAAAGAAAACATTTGATTTATTCGAATTCTTGTAATTACCTAAATCTACAAAAAAAATCTATCAACTTTATTTGAACCTTTACAATAACAGGTACATTTATGAAGAAAAAAAAACTAACAATATATTTGGAGCTATATGCAATAAAAACACATTAAAAAACTTTTTTTCATAGGTCATCCGATGTTAATAGATAACTTTGGAGCTAATGACATCACAGTATAAAATAAATTTAAAAAACGCATTTAGAAAGAAGGCTAATAAATTACAAATACTTATATAAAATTATATACACGGCAAAGAACGGACCAAAAAACTATTTTTTTTTGTTGTACAGTCAAACACGTAATGCTTTAGGCAGTACGGTCACCGCTGTCACATTGCGGCTGTCATTGTAACATACACGAACATATTTTGGGCTCATCAGACAATTTGCCTGGCTGCCTTGAGCATTACTTGCTTCATATAGGTACAGCTGGTGTCAAACTAAAATGGCATCATTGTAAAAGTAATCCGTACGTCTACCACGAGTTTAATCAATCTATACTCGCTAGCGACTAGTTAAAAATATTTATGATAACTTTAAAAAAACAAGTTTCTAATTTATTTCTTTAAGTTTTTAATTAACAAGCAAGCAAGTTGTTAGTAAAACTTCAGTTTACAACTAAAAAAATAAATTAGAAACTTGTTTTTTTTTTTAAGTTTTCATTCAGTTTTCTAACTACAGTCGCTAGCGAGTATAGATTGATAAAACTTATGGTATACGTACTGAACTCATATATGTACCGAGACAAAAGTGCCAAGTGTACTCCGCCCAATCCTGTCCCGTGTACATATCGTGCCCTTACAACCGTCTTATCATAAGCAATTTTTTTTTTTTAAAAAGAACCTTAAGCTCCCTCGTTTAAGACTTAAAATCCATTTTCAAAACGATGTCGCTTATGGTAAGGGCTTGAATACTCATTAAATTCCTTATCCTTGTCACAGCATCGAGTTTGACACAGCCTGCACAATAACTATAGCAGCCTTATCTCTTCACGAATCTCTAACGTTGAAACCGTACATTAAAACAACATCTAATGATTTCAGATTACTTATTTAATCACATTTTATTATTTGGTGTTTGTAGTTATCGTTCCACGTGTCAATAAAACCTTTTGATATCATCAATATATATATATTTTTTCGTTAACTGTAATATTTAAGTCGTCTAACCTTTACGTAATAGTCGTTACTAAGTGAATCTTGTATGAAATAAATAGAGTATTTAAAGTTACAATGTCCCTACTTATGATATAACTTGAAAGTGCGACTGCTGTGCGTGATTGTACTACACTTTGCTATGATGTAAAGGGGATGATCAAAATAATTTTTTGCCATTTATATCTTATATTGGAGATGAAATATTTTCGACTTACAACAAAGGCGGGTTTACATTTAATATTTAGATTTAAGACAGATTAGCTTCATACTTGCATATCGTCACAATATTCGTGAAAAAAATACATTTACTATTTTTTTTTTTTTTCTTTTTATTAATATTTATTGGCAAGCAGAAACGAAACTATCTTATATAATAAAGAACCTAACGTCGTCTCACCACACATGTAACGTTATATCAAAGAAAAACTTGTCTTTTTTACTTTTAAAATGTTAAATACTTCGGGAAGCGCGACAGTTTAAGTACATACCCTATTATCACAAAAAAATATAAATTAAAACTAAATTGTGCTACGCCTGGCAACACTCCTTGTCAAGGTATTGCCAGATTTAAAATTAAGTCAGTCACTATCTGATGGGAAAGAGTACGACTACTATTTACAAGAGATTACTATTGTTAGAAAAATAAATAAATAAAAACAAAAACACAACATATGTCGTGAGACAGATTTTACATTTTAATAAAATATTATTATAGTACAGTCAGTAACACAATCTGCATGCATCATCAACACTTGCTAACTTTACATTAATTATCATACGTTTCACTAATTGATGAGCACGTAACATGAATTCGTATCGCTGTCAGAATAAACTTTAAGTTTGTGTTACTGACTGCTAAACAAAGTAAAAAAAAACTCAAGTTTTAATTATAAATACCATACATAGGTTTACAATTCTCAAAACATTTTCACAGTCAATATACCTACTATTTTGAAATACATACATTACTTTTAAAAATTACGAAATTCGCTTTGAAACCGTGCCAACTACTGTCCCTTTAGCGGCAACTATGCCAAAAACAGCTAAAGTCATAACTATTTATAGTAAACCGTCTACTAGAATGCGGGGAAACTAGGACATCCATTTCGAACTGTCAAACTCACGCCAATGTTAGTTATGATACAATACAAACAAAAAAATGCATAATTATACAAACATAGTCTAAACAATAAATTATCCCGCTTAAAACTAAATGCTTACCTTAAACACTCCATAGACAATCGAAAAAAAAAAAACTAAACAAGATCAGCGGCATAATAAACCCTGCGAGCGAACTGTCAAAAACATAAACAGAAAAAAAAACATTTAAAAAGTAATGATAAATAGTGTTGTACGCGTTTTCCCATCAGATGTCGATAAGACTCAATCGTTATTGGTGAATTTCTCCCATATGAGCATAACTAGGCATATGTTAGGCGTTACATGTAGCAGGTACGGCGTTAGGCCCTTGTAGAAGCCTCTGATTCGTTCGTACCTCCATGTCTCGTTGATGCAGTGCCAGGCGCCGTCGTAGGAGCGGTGCTGGTCCTGCAGGCGCGCGCGCACCACCTGGTACGGGTACGTGGCGCCCGCGGCGATGAGCTTCGAGATGGCGGCGAACGTTAGGTACTCTACCGATGTCTGGAAGTTCACAGGGAAAACTTTGTGAGCATTTGGCCGTTTCAGGAGACATCATTTTAATATCTGCCAACATATTAAAATAGGGAACATGCAATATTTTCATCTTGCTTCCATTTTATAGAATTATATGTAAACTAGAGCATACATAAATTAAAAAAAAATAAAGCGCTTTAATTTCTTTTCAAAATTGCGGTTTTAAACTAACAGTTTGATATTTGGCCCGAAAAAGGAAGTTGAGTCACTCCTGTCTGACACTTGTCATGAACTGTCCTAACTCAAAGACATAAGGTTGCCTTCTCGTTGTCATAACAGCAGTGACGTCACTAAACGCTGTTTGTTATTTTTCAATACGTTCCGTTTCACTTTAATTAATTATTTTTGGTAGAAAATCGATGTTAACTAAAATAAAAACGTTGCAATGGCCTTTATTTATACTTTTTAATCATTTTATTACCAAAATTCTCATAAATTCTGTATTTGCATGTCATATTGTCATAACTATTATGTTAGTCAATGAATTGGTATTTCGGATTTTTTGTGTATAAATATTTTATTGTTAGAACATATTATTAATTTTGTACCCATTTTCCTCCTATAACACTTTGTGAAAACAATAAATGAGCAAATAGCTAAAAATGGTCTGTAGTAGGTTAGCTAAACCGCAAAGAAATATACCGATACTATAGTCACCGCCGCAAGTAACTGTTCTGTCTCCTCAAGTTATGTCATTAGTTTAGCTTTACTTGAGTGAAATTGATGTTTTAACAATTTTAAAAATAAATGTTCAGTAATCCTCGCAAATTTTACAATTTACACAGGAAACGACAATCAATTCATCCATTATAATACAATTGAAATCAGTAATGCACTTGTAAATTGTATAAGTGGGCTACAATACAAATGCAATGCAAATTCAAATGCAATGATGCGGTGGGTGCGTCACTTGGTTCCAAATCTAAAATAAAGACAGGAAGTCTACTCTGGATTATAATGTTCCTAATCTGGATTTATCTCAATATAATTACTTGAATATGAATTACAAAGACAAATACTTGGAACAGCTATTGAAAAAACTTTTAGGCAAAAACTTTTTACAAAAAAATATATCCGACTTCCAAACAAAACACTACAAAGTTTTGGTTATTTTATAATTTGTTGTGTTTTGTTTGGAAGTCGGTTATATTTTTTGTAATAAGTTTTTATTTTTAAATTTTAAGTTATACTTAGACGACGTCTTCGTCTACACAGAAATTGAAATAAGCAAAAATGCTCATAAAATAAAAAATACTGAACCAAACTGAATCAAATGGCAAGAATACCGTATCGAACTAAAAAGGAATCAAAGAAATCGGATCAGAAACCTCGGAGTAATCGGTGTACATATATTAAAAAAATACCCGCCGAATTGTGAACCTCCTCCTTTTTTGAAGTCGGTTACAAAAAATTGTTGAGTAGGCAGGAAGGTGGGCGTTAGACAACTACGTTTTGATTGATATTTCTTCTCAAGAGTATTAATAAATAAGTTTGAAGAAGAGGTAGTATGATTAAGATGTCCACTGGTTTCCTTTCTGTACGAATGATACTTAACTTATCATAAGACAATCCTCTTAAAAAAATAGATATTTATCATTATATTCTCATTTTATTTAAAGCACCTATCAAGCCTCCGCGAGTTGGCCTTGGCTTCGACCTCTCTGACGTCTATCAACTGCCTCAGATCTAAGGCCTCTTAGGGTGACCCCTGAGAGCACTATCCTCCACCCCAGAAATGTCATAAACGAAAAAACAACTAGTCTATGAATAAAAAGTCAGTAATCTACCCAAACGTTTAACAGAAACTCCCATCATTACACTGCCACGTGCACAAGCACAACAGTAAAATGAACACAATAGAACGAACTATTAAGTCCTATCTTCCACCACAATGCCACATTACCATTAGTATAGCTATACAGAACTATCATACTATCGGTCGACACTAAACGAGGACAATATCATGGCAATATATTGACATTGACCTTGAATGAGTACAACCGTGGCTTATTACGGGTAATTTTCCTTTACGATCGGTTTTGTTAAATGACAACCCTGTGTTAATGTGTATCTAGGTGTGATTTCTAGAAAGTCTGACGTGGAAAAATCTAAATCAGGTTAGTGTCAATTATGCAAAATCTTAATTCATCTGCCTAGCCTTTTCTCAACTACGAGGGGGCGTTTTTAAGTTCGCGGAATGGAGGGCAAGGAGTGAAAATAAAAATACTAAATTATTTTTATTTTTCAATATATTCACCTGCTACTCTAATACATTTTTCAGATCTTTCAATTAGCTTATTCATAAAAAAAATGTTTTGTCTTTGTCCGAAAAATAAGCTGAAACCGCGTCCTTCACTTCTTCATCAGTTGAATATTTCTTTCTACGAAGTTTTTTTTTCAGATTTGGAAAGAGGTAATAATCACTGGGAGCCAGGTCTGGGCTGTAGGGTGGATGGTCTAAAATATCGAAGCCCACCTTATGCAGGGCAGCCAACGCAACACGGCTCTTGTGAACAGGCGCGTTGTCGTGAAGAAGAAGGACACCTTTGGTCAATTTTCCCCTCCTTTTTTCTTTGATACTTTCTTTCAACCTCTCGAGGATAGAAGCATAGTATTCTCCGGTTATAGAAACGCCTTTATCTTTATAATCGGTCAACAGAATCCCTTCCGAATCCCAAAACACTGTTGCCATGATTTTCCCAGCCGATTGTGACACTTTAAACTTCTTGGGTGGTGGTGTACCTTTTTTGTGCCACTGCATAGAGTCTTGTTTTGACTCAGGCTCATAATGATGAACCCAAGTTTCATCTCCAGTAACAATTCGACTCAATAGTCCATCCTTATCTTCGTTACAGAGGTCCAAAAACGTGCGAGAACACTCCACGCGGCGTTGTTTCTGAGGCGGCGTGAGCATTCTTGGCACCCATCTTGCACTGACCTTTGTCATGCCAAGATGATCGTGTAGAATTTTGAAAATTGTTGTATCCGATACTCCAACCATTTCTGCAAGCTGTTTCTTCTTTAGTCTGGCATCTTCCAATATTATTTTTTCGACATTTTTAATGATTTCTGGAGTAGTCACCTCGATCGCCCGTCTGGGCCGCGAGTCGTCTTCAAGTGAGGTCCTGCCTTGTTTAAAAAGACAATGCCACTTGTAAACCATGGTTTTACCCGGGCAAGAGTCCCCGTAAACGGATTCCATCTCTTCCAGTATGTTTTGAACTGACTTTCCGTGCTTGGTAAGGAACTTTATTACGGCACGGTACTCGATTTTTTCCATAATGCAAACTTTCTTCCCGATTGAGTTGTTTGCTTGACGATAGTTCAAAGACTAATGACCCAATTAAGACAAAACCTGGTATTTATACTAATATTGAGTGGCTGAAGTCGTGGCCACCTCGATAATGACCTATTTTTATCATCTACCCTCCCATTCCGCGAACTTAAAAACGCACCCTCGTATATCGCGATCCAGTCCTGTCCCGTCAACCTGAATTCAGCTAAATACCAGTATTTTTGTGGTGCGACTGTCTATTGACCTTCACAAACCAGTAACTGGGTAACGCGGTACTTCTTAGCAGGACTGGGAGAACAAAATTTTAAGTACCTACATGATACTAATCCGTTTTAGATTTTTTATTAGTCAAAAGCGTCCTTCCTCGTCCTTTCTCGTCTTTCGTTAAGTATTTATTTTGGTAATTAAGAGGTTGTTCAGTTAGTCCTAGACTGTTGCTTCAAATTTTGGGAAAATGGCATTTATATTTTAACATAATATTTTAAAATATAAATGCCATGTTATGTATCATATTATGGGTCATTTGGCTCGTTTGAGCTAGCATTTCAACATGCTCAATGGGGATAAATAAAAGTGGACTGTATAATAAGTAGGCGTTGTGTATTGCCGTTTGAATTGACAACATCGCAAATGACCGCTGAAGCAGTTTTAATACAGCAATGAAATGTTCCACCAGCATGATATTGTATAGTGCAATTATGATTGCAGACATGCTAATAATGATGATGTTCAATTTCCATATGTTACCGTTTGTTTCTGATATAATTTTAGACGTCCACTACAAAATGGCTGCCTAAACATTGAATTGATGTCACATTTTCCCTAACTACATTAAAATGATGACCATTAAATGACAAGGTTGAATTAACTTGGCATTTACCACTGCAAAATTATTAAGCTATGAATAATAAAACTTATAGGCTTATTACTTCATAGGCATTAAGGCAGCTTATGTTTGTAATAATTCTGAACAATACCCACTAATTAGTTGTATAATTCTACACTAAAAAGGTATATAAAATTCTACACATGACCTGCATATGAAGGTTATTTTCATGAATAGATTTGATTTCGTTATGAGAAGTTATACCTTTCATGATTAGTTAAAATCACAGGGTATTAACTCAACACCATACACTGTGATCGCCAACCCGCCTGCCAAGCGTGGCGATTATGGCAAACCCCCATCTTGGGGGGGGGGAGGCGGTCTATGTCCAGTAGTGGACGTCTTTCGGCTGAAATGATGATGACAGGGTCAGGGACAGGGGGATAATGACGAAGAAAAGCTATCTCTTTGTTCACCTTTGTAGAGCACAACTGATTTCCTCACACCTTAACACATTATTTTAAGGTGGATGCTCCAGGGTAGCCCGCGAAATTGAATGAATATTTCAGAAATATTATTATTATTATATACTTTATTGTACACCTCATAACAAGCACAGTAAAAACGCTTATAAATAATCATTCTTTCGAACTACATGAACTTAGAGGGCTATATTGATGATTAAAATGGTTATTATTCTTTAGATAAATACGCGTTACGGTCGCGGATCGCATTTGGTCCACATACAGCTTCACACTGACCGGCAAATTGCAAAAAACATAAAAATATTTGAATTTCGCGTGCACCCTGGAGCATTCACCTTAAGTAGCTGGATGACTTTTCTTTACGTTTTATAAAAATTAAACCTAGCTAGATCGATATCCATACTAAATTTCATGAAAATCGTCGGAGCCTTTTCCGAGATTCAGACATAATACAAGAATTGCTGGTTTAAAGGTATTATTATTAGATATTACACTTACCAATTTGATATCAATCGGCAGGTTCCTGTACTGGTTGTACCTATTCTTCATCTCCTCGTACGTCATGAACTGCAGCGCGCCGTGAGACACCCCGAACATGCCGGGGACGAAACCCTGGAACGTACAACATTATACATTAACATCACTTCATTTTATCAACGGCCATGATCAATAAGATTCACCAGAACAGAACCATCGAGGCCAAAACAAAAGAATATCCGCAACAGTTGAAGACATTGCAAATGGCGTCGTAATTTACTTGGTTTGCCTAAAATTCTTTAAAACGCACCTCTATTCAAAATTATAGTTTAATACCATCTCCACACCCTTCTTATACCAGCATATTATGTTTTAGAAATAACATCAAGACTATGGAACACACCACTGTAGCAAAGGTGTCCACAATTCCTTTGACCAGAACAAAATCACGCATTAAAAAAGCTCCAGACTACAGATATCCTCACTGCACAGCCTAGATAACAATAACCAACCTGCTAGGTATCCAGAGTAATCCATTACACAGTATTACAAGCATAAACAATAAAATAAACCTTTTAAATTAACATTTATGGCGACTATAACTCCAGTCCAGTTGCAGTCGCCATAGTTGTTAGGGCGTAGAGTATCGATTTTGAGCCGCACCCTTCCCCTCCCGCGATTGCAATCTAGGTCGACTTATTTTAAACTGGGGGGATGGGGTTGTCAATGTTACCATATTGGAAAATTATGGTATTGATTACTTTTTTTACAGACATTTGGTTTAGTTTCGTTTGTAAGTTTTAGGATACCATTTTGCTAGGTTATTTTAAACAATTTCTGGGACCTAAAAGTCTCTGCAACGACTTGTATTGGTAAACATTCGATTCCTTTTTAGAGGGCAATAATTATTTGGCATTATTTTATATAATCTATGTCAAAGCGGAAACGGATCGTATCTGCAGAGCACGAGAACTAAAACGAAGTAGAGATCATTGCATCAAGGATGAACGCCGAAAGTTCGGGTAGAGATGTATATACCCGATTTTTGCAATAGAAACCAATTTGTATTGCAGCTTGTCGTATTTTACTTCAAATCATCATCGCCTTCCTTCCCTTGTCCCATGTTATTTAAAGCCAAAACGTTCTCTTCTGTCATTCGTATTTTATTTTAAATATTTTCAGTTATTCGAGAACATTTGTTTTGTTAAAATTGGTATGAACTGAGTTGAACTAACTTTTAAATTCGATCTTTCATAGGATGCCAAGGTAACATCAATCATATGCCATTTACATACTTAGTGCTCTTCAAAAAAACGACAGCATATTGTGTTGCATTGTACGCCATTCGACGTTGATGGAAATTGGTTTGTTCCTGTTTGAAGTTAATATGTATTGTATTCAGGGTATATGTTTATATTTGAAATTTATTTTGGTGTATGAATATTTGCTACATCTTTGTATTTTTACGGATGTATAATCGGCTGAAGTGGCAGTGGGCAGGGCACATTGCTCGCAGACCACATGGTCCCAATAGGGCCGTAAAGTTCTGGACGAACTGAACTGGCGACCGCGTACCGGAAGATACATAATTATCTTAAAAATATACAATGTTTTCAAATCACTCGTACTTAATACATCTATTTTCGTAACAATATTATTGCAATAACCTCGTGTATTTCTTGTTGCAATTCACGTAAATATTTGTGGACATTTTCAGCGCCTTATCAGTGACATCATAGTCATACATACATAACAGATAAGTTATGTGATTTATTTGTATCTAGATTACGGAGTTATTTTATAAAAAAAAAACGTTTTTCAGTAAACTACTGAGTATTTTCACAGAACAATAAAATTTTATGATTTGAAAAGCGAACCTATTTTTTATGAGGGAATCATATAAAATTGAGTAAGTATTTTTTATGCGAGTCGCGTGTGGTCTGCATTATATTTCTTTTTTAATCAATTTAAATTACATAGGCTAATTAAATTAATCTAAGCAAGCGATATTTATTCATAGTTAAAAAGAGTCTAGACATTGTATAGAACTAAAGAGCCTTGAATTGTGACTTCTGGGGGCGGTCAGATATAACCACAGAAATATAAAAAAACAGATATCTACGGATATAACATTTGGAATAAGGAGACGTCAGTCTTTAAATCTGAAACATAAGTTTTGAGACTTACTGTAAGGTAAGTGACGGAGTTTAATTCAAAGACGTGAAAAGATTTAACATAATACCTACATTATGGTTATTTAATTATAAGGAGTTTATGAGGAGCTCGTGGCTAAAGAATAACAGCCGCACAGATCGTTCTTCAAGGTTAAGCAACGCTTTCCAAGGTTGGTCTGTGGATGGGTGACCATCTTAACATACCGAGTTTCCTCCGTGCCTCGGAAAGCATGTTAAGCTGTTGGTCCCGGCTGTCATTTATAAAACTTTGGCAGTCGTTACGGATTGTCAGAAGCCAATAAATCTGACTCCAGTCTTGCCAAGAAATACCGTGTTACCCATTTAATGGGTTGTGGAGGTCTGGTAGGCAGCCGCTTCACGTAAAATACTGGTATTCAGCTGAATCCGGTTTGGCTGGAAGCCGACCCCAATGGGAAAAGGCTAGGCAGATGATAATGAGTTATTTATTTATAAAAACAAGTATTTTCCTCATTGGCCTCATCCCACAAGGTGGACCGATGACCTGGGTGAGGGTTGCGGGTAGCCGATGGACACAAGACGTACAGGACCGGTTGTTGTGGCGTCACTTGGGGGTGACCTATTCCCAGCAGTAGACGTCTTTCGGCTGATATGTTGGTGAAGATAATGATTTTCCAGGATTAACAAAGCTCAAACTACTGGGGTCTGGCTCAGCATGCCATGGCCTGAGATAGAATCATCGCGCTATTGTCTGTTGTCCTTACAGGTTACAGTATGATTTCGGAATTAGTTCGAAAAAGTCACCGCGGTCCTGAAACGCAAATTGCATTAGGAGGAACACGGATAGGTTTTGTCAGAAAGAGTCTGACACTCCCTTCCGCACCGCCCAGAACGGGAGGAGTCATTTGATGATTTCACGGCCTTAAAAAACCGGTTAAGTTATAAACGATTTGATGTAGTTCTCTTTCAGCTTACGCTTTATGTTTTCGCTATTCAGTTAGCTTCAGACAACAAAGGAGACATACAGGCTGCGTCAACCGGTCAAGTATTCAAGTGAAGGCTGTCGGGCTGTCGCAATCTAATTTTGTTCCGCTCTATGTCTAAGTTTAGTAAACGGAATTTCGTTGTGTCAGCACTCGAACTAAAATAGCTAACGACATTCAGACAGTTTTAAAATCGAAGATCGGACTATCCTAGGCACTATACAACCTGTAACAGAATATACGCAACACCTCTTAAGGGGTCATTGTACTCATCATTATCAACAACTTTCACTACGGGACCAACACTGAAATCGTGAAAAAAAAAAAATCGACTCCCCCGTACATTTCTGTGCGCACAACTCGACAAAATGAACAGCTGATTTTTTTTCGCGATTTCGCGGTTGGTCCCGTAGTAAAAGTTGTTGATAATGATGAGTACAATGACCCCTTAAGCAGTATTGCGTTTATTCTGTTACACGTTGTATAAGTTAAATTTATATTCTAAACTTTTCTTATGCTTTTCTTTTCCTTAACTTTTCTGCTGTTTGTTTGCTTCTTTTTTCTGTTGCTTTTTGCTCAGCTTTAAAATAATACATGTTGCTAAAAGAATCATCAATATAAATGTGGATGGAGGGAAATGGAGAGGGAGAGAGAGGTAAGCCAAAGAAAAGATGGATGGATTGTGTGAGGAGTGACTTTGTTTTTAGACTTTGTCTCTGTCACCTCTGACTTAGACTAGAGTCAAGAGCAAACTCATCTCAAATGAATAAAAAAGTGATATGTAAGAAAGAAAGTCACAGACAGTGTGACAGCTGACCTGCTGGCAGGACAGGATTGAGGGAAAAATCGTGGTGCGCCGACTCCAAGTAACATGAGATTAGGGTAGGAAAATGAAGATTTCTCTACAAGCTTGATCCCATGGCGTGCCGAACCAAATATTTATTTCTAGTTAAAAAGTATCCTATAGCGTTCGGATTATTTATTACTAGCTGATGCCTGCGGTTTCGCCCGCTCCCAGACGGCTTATTTTTTCCGACACCTTCAACAAATATCATTATACTAGTTGACCCGCGCAACTTCGTCTGCGTCACAATTTTCATTACTGCTCCGCTCCTATTGGTCTTAGCGATATGATATATAGCCTTCCTCGATAAATGGGCTATCTAACACTGAAAGAATTTTTCTAATCGGACCAGTAGTTCCTGAGATTTGCGCGTTCAAGCAAACAAACAAACAAACTCGTCAGCTTTATATAGGTATTTAGCTTTATTAGTACAGAATATAGATTTTAGTCAATGTATATAAAAATTGACAAATTATATACTCGAAAACCACTCTATCCATCGATGAAAACAGCATGAATCGGTGCAGTAGTTTTTGAGCTTATCGCGAACAGACAGACAGACAGATGCGGCGGAGGACATTGTTTTATAATAATTATGTAGTGATGATAGTGATTGGGTTTCTTAAAACCTTTTATATTCTCTAATGTATAGTTTGTAGTTACTAAATGTCTATGCACATAGATTTTACACAAATGAGTAGTGTACTCACATGTATGTAACTACTTACGCCAAACAAATATTTGAGAACTGAAGTTGGATTACTTTGGAAAAACCAGGTATTTGTGGATGTTTGTTTAAGACCAAGCGTCATCTGGACATTAGCTGATATTGCTGATAATAATATTATCAGCAATATCAGGACAAAGGACTTCATTGTTCTAAATTATTCGCATTGATGTTTATAAATTCAAGTGTTTTTGTTTGTCTGATGTTTGGTACAATGCCTAAAGATCTTAAGTAGGTAATATTTTTTGCGGATCCCTAACCACTGCCAGCTTGCTTACTATGGCGGAGCACTTTTTTAAAACTTTTTAAATTTATGCAAAAAAAAAAAAATTCGAAATAAATAGATAAGTACTAAAATATCCGCTGTTTCATACAAAATGCAATATTTAGCCAATGAAAATGTATGAAACAGGCGATATTTTTCTCGAGATTTCGGGGTTTTCCTAAAGTAAAAGTTGCTTATAATCATGTGTACTTTAACTGCCTAAGAGGTTGCTGGTGTTTTACAAATAACCCTGTATATTTGCTCAAAAGCTAGCTGGCAGACCTGAAAATCCTGAAATACATTACAGGCCGACTCAGTTTAAAAGCCAAAGCTACGTGTTTTTGTATCTATATCTATACTATTATAAAGCTGAAGAGTTTGTTTGTTTGCTTGAACGCTAATCTCAGGAACTACAGGACCGATTTGAAAAATTCTTTCAGTGTTAGATAGCCCATTTATCGAAAAAGGCTATATATCATCACGCTAAGACCAATAGGAGAGGAGCAGTAATGAAAATTGTGACGCAGACGAAGTTGCGCGGGTCAACTAGTCATACAATAAAAAGCTACGAGAAAAATTATACGTAGGTAACGAAAAAAAAACAATACCACTGACACAGCAAGTAATATTGAATAATCTAGTTATTGTATAACCTCCACAGATTTATAAAACCAATGACTCACTTATCTCAGCGGATTCCGACGTCACAATAATTGATCAATCGATTTTTATCTCCATTTGACATTCTGGAATGTTCATGTGCTTATTTTTAAACATAAACACGTGACTATGGATAATTTATTTTTTAGCATTTCAGCGAATTTTTTATTATTTGAGATAAGTTTGCTCTTGACTCTAGTCTAGGTCAGTCGTGACAGAGACAAAGTCTACAATGGAGCGAGCTTACCCAGAAGAAGCCTGTTCACTCTAACTTTGAAGAGATTATGGTTGAATGTGTTCGGAAACACAGACGCACGTAGAGTTCTACTCTTTAGCTGTGCGCATTATAAATAACGAAACGCTTAGTGCGAATAGTTGGAAAAGCAACAAGGTAGGGATGGTAAATTGGCAACTCGCAGTGTGTCTAGATGTCCGATGGTAGAAGGGGGACGGTGGGATGAGGAGGTCGTGGAGTTCTTGGACACACTCACCGACGTTAAGCTTATGTCGCTAAATATTAATATTGAAATGGTCTACCTACATAATGTAGGCCTTATGTCAACCAATAGTGATATTGTTGTTGTCTCCGCTTTCCGTCCGTCCGTCCGTCCATCCGTCTGATCTCGAGAACCGTAATAGGTAGAAAGTTAAAATGTTCATATTGTGTATTTCTATTGCCGCTATAACAACAAATAATAATAATTAAGGTTTATGGTACGGACCCCTTCGTGTGCGAGTCCGACTAGCTGGCTGGCATTTTTTCTTGTATGGGCTCATGCCATCCTAAATAATTATATTACATTATTTCTTTCGTTATACAGGGCAGAGCTAGTCACTATTCATGAACACAATACAACAGGAAATATTGATCTCATCTCATATAAACAAAACTACCCGTATTTAGCGATCATTTGTTCTGTGCATGACGAGAAGTTTTCTGTCATCAAATACTATGGTAGGTGTCAGATAAATGTGCAATGACGGTCATTGACCCACATATATACCGAAATAAAGACATACAGCTGTCCTGAATCGGCTTCTGTCGCCTTTACGTTCCTTAAAGTCACAAAAATCTAAGAAGTACGATTTGAAAGCAGGATACAACATTGCTTTACTAGTAAATATGAAAGAATCATAAAAACAAATCTCTTTTGCACTTAGTGGTAAAGCAATCTTCTATCCCTCTCTACACAGATGTCAAATCGGACTCCTTAGATTTTGGTGACTTGAGTAATGAGAAACGGTTCAAATTTATTGTTCGGATCGGGTATCTACGAAGGGAGATAAGGGAAAGGTCAATGTACTTTATTGCAAGTTTATCGGCACTTATTATAGCGCAAAATTCATTGAGACATTTAATTAATTTCTAACGAATGTGAACTAAGAACTTCAAGATAAGAGAATAGGCACACATCGGCTAAAACCGGGTTTAACAATATACAAGATAGCTGTTGCAACGACCACCGGAGTTTCGTCATTATTCACTTTAACATTTCGCGAAGGTTGGTTCAAATTTAGAATATCGGCACTTGTTTCCTGAACTAAAAAATTGTGACTGTACGTAGATATAAAAACCGGCCAAGCGCGTGTTGGACTGCCACACGCCTTCGTTCCGTACCAAAAACCGAAAAAAAAAACACGTTTTTTGTATGGGACCCCTTTAATTTTTATTATTTGTTGTTATAGCGGCAACAGAAATACACACTCAGTGAAAATGTTTTTATCTACCATTTCTGCTTAGAAGTCATTATCTTCATGGTTCAGTCCTTATGACATATTTTTTTTTTATTTATTCCATACAATATCTAACAGTTGTCATCTCGGTGTTCAATTACTTCCACATGTCGTCTTCCATACTTTTAGTCTATTAGGGTTCCGTACCAAAATGGTAAAAAAGGAACCCTTATGGTGAGACTAAGTCTGTTTGTCACAGCTGGCATATTTTGTATTTGGTCCGCTTCTTTTCTGATAGCCTTCATATTCAACAATTAATTCCTCACACACTCCAAGACAAATTCCGTTAATTAAACTGCCAATCAATCTTCATTCTTACACTAATCATAATAAAACGCATTATGCGACTCCCGCAGCTCATTAGTTAATATACTGAATTCATTACAAATGTTAAAGATATCGCAATCCAAATTCCATATCTGTGAACTGTGAACGGGTGTGAATAACAGCTGACCGGTTTAAGCTGGATTGAATGTTTGGTATTCAAAACAGACCCAATAATAATCATATTATCTACTCGATTCTACAATTAATTTTGCATTTTAGCATCGAGGAGATATCTTGAATCTTACTTTGGCATGTGTAGTTATAGTATTGGTGCATACATAAATAATATGTGAATATATAAAACAAATAGCAGTAAGTAACTATATCAAGTTGTGCATCGTTCCTAATTCACCGCGTCACCGCGGCCCTGGAACGCAAAGGGCATTAGGAGGTACACGGATGGGTTTTAGACAGTGAGAGTCTGACACTCCCTTCTGCTTCACCCAGAGGGGGAGTCATTTGCTAATTTCCCATCCTTAAAAAAAAGCCTGTTCAACTTTGATAACATACCTACACATAACACATGTCATATCGACCTTGTCAAAGCTTTCTACTTGTTCATTTTATGGGCCCTTGTAGCCTTGTGCGGGTACCAAGATATACCAAGGTCTAACGTTGGCCTAAATACATTAATAATATCCATAGCAAATGGCATGTTATGTATGACCTTTCTATATAGAATCATATTTCCCTTTATAGGAAAATTATTGAAAAGCGTGGCTCCTTTTTTGCGGTGTTTTCGTTTGACGTCCTATGATTGGAATTTTATTACAAAAGTGAGTATTTCTTTGTCTTTTCCTTAATACACACAGCTTTCTGACCTCACCTTCCATTAGTATCATCATCTGCCTAGCCTTTTCCCATCTATATTAGGGTCGGCTTCCAGTCAAACAGAATTCAGCTGAATATCTGTATTTTACGTGAAGCGGCTGCCTACCAGACCTCCACAACCCATTAAATGGGTAACACGGTATTTCTTGGCAAGACTCGAGTCAGATTTACTGGCTTCTGACAATACGTAGTGACAGCCAAAGTTTTACAAAAGACAGCCGCCGGGACCAACACGGTTCCGAGCTTTCTGGCCTCACCTTCCATTAGTTTCCGCAATAATATTATAAATCCGAAAGTAAGTTTGTTTGTTATTTTTGGAAGTCAAGAGTGAATAGGTTACTTCTAGGCAAGCGTGCTACATCTTCGACCACATCATCGCTTACCATCAGGGCCCCTAGTCTGCTAATTTTTATAAATTCGTCATTCCAACACGATGCCATTGTCATTTTGCTAAAAGTTCGTAATCTGCTAAATTCATAATGGTCCTTCACTGATCGTTCAGTATCATGTCAGTGGTCTCGTAATGAAATTATAGTGGAATGACAGTGTCGTATTGCCATTATTATAAAACCCGTTTGGAGAAATAATTTTCGAAAAACTGCTATTTTTGAACATTAATTTATGCCAGATTGCTATTGTATATAATTTTACATATTATTTATTAGTGTTCTATGAAATCTGAAGTAGTAACAAAGTCGTAAATAGCAAATACGTAATGAAACTCATTTATATTTTATCCGTTTTGCTGTCAAAGTCAAATGTGACATTAGTGACATTAGGTACTGTTTACTTTACTGACGTCGACGACTGTTTTTATTTGTTTTGAAGCGACCGGTGTTTTGCAAAGAGCTAATTGAATTTTAACGTGAGCGTCATTAAAAAATCAAATAATTAATAGATTTGTTTATTGCTCTTTTTTACTTCTCAATAACGACATCATGAGACTGTGCATCAATTGCGGAATAGCAACGGAACGCTGCAATACAATAGGAAGGTGAATATTGGAAATGAATCATTCTTCCTATTGTACAGGAATGGGTGGGTTAGTATCTGATATTTCTATATCGTAAACATTTAACATTTTTGTACGTAATATTTAATGTAATAAATGGTGTAATAGGTTCTGTTAAGATTTCTTTTAATGGTTTTATTTTTAAAAATAATACCAGAATGTGCAACAAATTCAAATTCAAAACATCACCAATCCAGACTAAATCTGTATGGTCAATTACAACCTATTCTCTCTCTCAGAGGGGAGGCCAGCGTCCCTTCAATAGAAATGTAATATGGCCACTTATGTTTACCAAAAATAGCCACTCAGATGTTTATTTCTAAATGCTAGTGCTAGACCTAATAGTCGAATGAAAATTGTTTGTTTCAGATAAATGAAAATGACTTCATCTTCCAAGCTTGCTCTTGATGAAAGTAGACCAGATGGAAATGAACAGACACTAGGACACCGATGAGTGTTATTCAATGTGGATGTTGTCTTCTGAAAAAAGTTTGTCCTCATCAACTTTTACAGTACAGAACTGGTACAGTGCAAGAGTGTAATATAATGGATTCTGCCGTGCTTGGTTAGTTTACTAGTTTTATTCACGGGTTATGAAAAACATTATTTAGTTTAGTTTTGTTAACGAGGGCATAGAGAGTGTTATTTTCATTATCTATCTATACTTATATATAAAGCTGAAGAGTTTGTTTGTTTGTTAACTTGAACGAGCTAATCTCAGGAACTACTGGTCTGATTTGAAAAATTTTTTCAGTGTTAGATAGCCCATTTATTGAGGTAGGCTGTAGGCTGTATATCATCACGCTAAGACCAACAGGAGCGGAGCAGTAATGAAAATTGTGACGCAGATGAAGTAGCAGGTCAACTAGTACTAATATTATAAAGCTGAAGAGTTAGTTTGTTTACTTGAACGCGCTAATCTCAGGAACTACTGGTCCGATTTTAAAAATTCTATAAGTGTTAGATAGCCCATTTATCAAGGAAGGCTATTGGCTATATTATCACGCTAAGACCAACAGGAGCGGAGCAGTAACGAAAATTGTGAGGCAAACGAAGTTGCGCAGGTCAATTAGTATTTAATATTAGTCAAGCTCTTAACATCAACATTTCTCATTTGCAGGATTTCATTAATTCAGTCATTTTCAAAATGGGCACACACATACACAATGTCTCTGTGTAATGGCTTTCTGTAATGTGGATAAATTATTTTCAGGTGGGTGCTTCAAGTGTGCTTCTTTTGATGGGTGCGAGCAAATAGAGCATCCCGGTATTTCCATTCAGGCCCCCTCACCATCTGGGGCATCTTCATCAGCTGTCAATGAGCGGAACAGTCAAGACATTCCTCATTTAGAAGAACCTACCTACACACATATTATGATAATCCTCATTAGGATTCTTCATTAAGAAGATGATTAAAACTATTTACTTACTGCTATGTTTTATTTTTATTTTAATATAATACTATTTCTTATTACTGTTATATAAGTTAGCACCCTATTAAATACAATATAAGCAAAAGCAAGCCAGAAGTGATGCACATGGCCCTTGTCTAAAAAATATAGTTTTCTGAAAACTTCAGCTTAAAGAAACTGAAAGCCTGAGCACTTTTATAAAAAATCATCGTTATAGGATGCAAGCACTGCAGCATAGCTTCAAGTGCATTCTAGACTATATAGTCTTAGATCTCTATAACGACGAATGTTTGATAATATTTAGTGTAGGAAACATAGCCACAAATATGCATTTTTCGTTTGAACGAGCTAATCTCTGGAATCAGTCAGATTTGAAAAAATATTTTTATATTGTTAGGCTATACGGGAACGGAAAAAATCGAGATATGCGCGTACAAAGTCGCGAGCTAAAGCTAGTAACTTATTTAAAAATAATAACCTAAAATATGGGCAAATATTATCTGATTTGGTCAGTGGGTCAAAATTGGGCTCGTGAAACCTTCCTAAATGCTCTAATTTATGGCGAAATCCAGCTCTGTAACGCCAGGCCCAAGTTTTTATGGAGTTACGGTTTCTCCTTTCGGCTCTCATTGAGTTTCTCGAAAACCACTGACACCTGGCGCTTGGCTACAGCAGCCGCACCAATGAAGGGCGAAGTTTGTCCAAAAAATATTGGATATAAAACGCCGGTAGAATGGCGCAGTGACTGGAAAAGCAATGACTACACAATTACGTTCTAATGGTAGGTCACTGATCGATGGAACTGTCAAAATTTTAGCAGATTACCGCATACGACTGTCATTATGTACGAGATTACCATTTTATGCCATTTCGTTCAGTGGAGTGTCAGTGATTGTTCATTGGAAAATCATAATGACACTATTATGTTAGTAGATTACCAAACTTGTCAAAATCAACAATTATGAGATCAGTGATCGACCATTCTGACACTATTGTAATAGCAGACTTGGGGCCCAGGTGAGATGGTGGTCAAGCGCGTGCCTATCAATAGTAAAAAAAAAACCTAGTAATGATTGTCTGATAAAAAGATGATTCCGTGCTTCGGAAGGCACGTTTAAGCCGGTGGTCCCGTCCGCCAAACGGCGGTCGTCAAATAAACCATGTCAGAGGCCCTTGAGGCGGTTTAGAAACTGACACTAGGGTGTGTGGGGTCGTTAGACCTTACTGCCCATACGATAAGAAGAAGAAGGATTTGGATGAAACAGAAAACGGGTAGTCCTGCAATAGGTCGTAGGATATCCACTATCCACTATACCTTTCATCTCAGGAGTGTTCCTGAGATGAAAGGTATAGTGGATAGAGAACTCTTGGGAGAATTCAAACTTTGACAGCAGCTAGTATACATAGACAAACAAGATAAGTTTTCTTTTTAAATTTTTCAATTGTTTCATTGGTCTTTTAATTGGCAGCCAAATCGCTGTCATATTTATAAAACTATAGACAGTCCTTCAAACGCCTGCACCTACCTTTTATCTAACCTTGGACAAGTACAAGGCAATATATTGAAAGCTTCACTTCGCCTGACAGAACACTCGATCAATAAGTTGATCGAGCTATTAAGTATCATCATCTATCTAATTTATACTAATAGCTCTATGACGTCACCTTCTCGGGTCCTTGAACCAATCTGTTGTTATACTTTTTTCCCTAGAAATACCTACTGGTTAAATGAAAAAGGTACGAAGGTATGCTGTTTTGTAGCTCATTGAGGTTGGATCCAAATGACCCAACTGACATTTTAGTTTGCTGATCGTTTTGTAATTACGTATTATCTTAGTAGCTTGGGTGTATGAACCACTCTATGCGTTATTGACAAGGAATCAACTAAAATGCAACCGCATTCGTAGCTAAGAAGTTTAAAACGGGTAGTTTTAACCCAACCTCAATCTCCGTGTGATATTCCCCCATTAGAAGGTCGTGATTCTGTCATTGGTTTTGGTTTAAAGTGCTTGTTTAATGATTTGTTGGTAACCTGCCTTTCCCGTACATATCTTACCTTTCCTATTTAAAAGGACAAAACTACAAGGTTTTAAATTTAAAGCTTCACTCGATCAATAGATTGACTTATCCATCAAGTATCATCTATCAAGTTTAACCTAATAGCTCTATGACGTCAAACCTTATGGGGTCCTTGAACCAATCTGTTATTCGACTTTTTTCCTTCGACATACAGGTAAAATGAAGAAGGTAACATGCTATGTTTGTGGGTTTCTCCATAAATGCTGAGAGGCATCAGTCATGAGTTAGTTACATTATTGTATTATTGCTATAGAAAGCTTCGAAGAATTAATATATATCATCACCGTTAAACTAGGCTAAAGAGTTTCAGATAAATCACTGATATTACCCGGACAGCTGCTATTCTTTAGTGGGATAGGTTCGGAATCCTGAATCCGAACATGTCTGCCACGTGTCAGATGAGGTGTGGGCTGCGACTACAAAAATAACTACTTTTTGGGTCCCTTTCAATCAATGCTAGGTGGGAGAGATGAACTTGACTCTTACCGCAAGGACTGGCCAGCAACGGCAAAGGACAGACGTGTCTGGAAAAGGAGGGGGGAGGCTTTTGCCTAGCAGTGTGACATATCGGGTTAATTATAATATAGAAAGAAAGCTTTAGTCTCTAAAGAGACTTCTAGTCCAAATCCTACGATTTAGACTGTAAATTCACAAATAAGAGACCCTAATTGCGAATTTATTTACATCCTTTTTCAACCTCTTCACAGACCGGGGCGCGAGAAGACCGGGGCAAAGAAGCGACGATTCGTTTTTGTAGATTTTTTCTACATTCTTCTGCATAGAACAATATCTATAAAAAATATAGTCTTTTCTCATTGTTTCGTCGAAACAATGAGAAAAGACTCTAAGAAATATGCTAGCTATTGCCACCTAAAGTTAATGTTGTGTGTCTGTTTGTCAAGCGTGACAATATATAATCATAACAGCATGCGTTTTGTTTATTGCTTCTGACGTCAATTGTTTCATAACACTATCATATAGGCCTCAACATCCTTCGCTCGGTTCGTTCCTGATGTTACTAGGTTTTTGTACTCTGTTTTTGCATAGACAACAAAAAAGGTTAATAGGTAGGTTAGGTATTATGTTGATTCATCATTTTATAGCAAAAAAAAAACGACGGTTATTTTTAGTAATTATATCGTAGGTACCGACATTATTATGTCATATCACCTATAGGCTTGTCAACTGAAAAAATCTAATAGTCCGTCAGTTAGATTATCAAAAAATATTTGACCCGTTCTTTTTCTTTAGTTACGTAAACCAAAATTGGCGAAGATACGACGGTTTTAAAATTTTGAATACGTCACGCCGTGTGTATAATTATTGGTGCGTTCTGACGTCACGAGCTCCCACTCCCGAGTTTTGATGCGTTTTATATTTGTCAATATTCATTGATTTACAAAAACAAAAAATACGTATCCATTATTTTTCAGTACTCTAACTGACGGACTAAATGGATTTGCAACCTATTGATGTTATTTATGTTATGTCGGTATGTTCAGCACTTAAAAATAGCATAGATGGATATTTAAATATGTTTGAGCTATCTCGGAAACAGCTGAAGAGATATTGATACCATTTCATCCTGCCATAAGATTGGATTGGAGAAATTATTTATTGTATTTATTTAAAAACGTGAGAAGATAGTAGCTAATCCATATATGAAGCAAAAACACTGTCAGAATTAATGATTTAAGTATTTAATCAGTTGCTATCATAACAGATTTGCTTTTTTACCGATCTATAAATCCATCATCCCTTCTTCCGATATTATTTATCTCTCAAACAAGTGACGTCACAAAATCATGAAACACAAACAACAGAATTAACTCATGAATATATTTGTATTTTCCATAAGGGTTCTGCGAACCGTTTAGCATATTTATGGCTATTTTAAATCATAATGACACTGTGAGCAGCTCATTATTGGTCAATAGGAAAACAGTCTTTATATAATCTATACAAATACATATAATAAAACTGAAGAGTTTGTTCAAACAAACAAACAAACTCTTCAAGAAATATAGCTTAAAGCATAGATGGAAACAATCTCAGGAACTACTGATTCGAAAAGAAAAAATATTTTAGGGTTTGAAGGGGATAGGTGTGGCTATATACCATCACGCTATGACCGAAAGTAGCGGAGCATTAATGAAAAGTGTGACGCAGACGAAGTTGCGCGGGTCAACTAGTGTCAAATAATATGGATCTAGAATTCTAGAGTGAGCTAACATTCGCAGCTGTTACAATCAGCACGTGATTTAAGTAGTTCATAGCGACCACCTCAAATCTTATCAGCCATTTGGTGAACCTGATTGTTCCGTAAATAACATCGAACCATTTTGCTCCGATATAAGAACGATTTTAGCTTGTGGATTAAACGTTAGTTTCCTACAATTTGATATGTTCAAATTGAGTTGGAAGAGTAAGGTGTAGGTCGAATTGTGGTTCAGATGGTGGCATAGATTATCAAGGGCGTCCGAAGCGTCTTTGATCGACGATATACCACCTGGACGATAAACCCCCATATCTGGGAAGCATGAAAGTCAGGAAAAAAAGCCGATACAAGCAGTGGGTGATTCCAGGTTCATATTGAAGATGATTATGGTTTCCCACTAAATAGAGTAGGTATTTTAGGATGGCTTATTTAAAGCCGTTGGAACACTAAACTTCATTAATTTTGGTACAAAACAAATAAAAGACTATCAGCAACATTATCAAACACTCGACATTATCATCACAAAATTAACGATGACGTCACGTCATGACGTGTCGAATAGATATTTTTAGAAGACAAGCTGCACCGACATCAACTTTTCCCAATATAGCTGGGAAAAGGCTATGCAGATGATGAAGCTGCACCGGCATCTCGAAAATTGAGAAAATGGGCAGGGTCCATTAATCCACGAGACTGAATGACAAGCCGCCAAGATAGAAGGTACCTAGGAAGGCTTAAGAAGCTGAAGATCCTGTGATCGCTAAAACTGGTGTGCAAAGTAGGAGAGAAGAGAGACTGAACTTTGAATAAAACTGAAGAAGAAAGCGAACATACATTATTTAAAGACATTAATAGTCCCAACTTTACTCTTTGTCTTATTTTCTTTGGCATTATTCATGTAACAGTTTACGAAATGTCTTTTTTATCAACATTTCATTCATTAGATATCATTTGGTAGGTTACCTTCAGCCTTAAGTTTTAAATTGAGTAATAAGTGGGCTGACCCTGTGATCGTTAAAACTGGTGTGCAAAGAAGGAGAAAATAGAGACTAAACTTTGGCTGAATAAGATTGAATTGAAGAAGAAAGAAAACGAACATACATTATTTAAAGACATTAAACAAGTGGAATATCTAATCCCAACTTTACTCCTTGTTTTATTTTCTTTAGCATTATTTTTAAAACAGTTTACGAAATGTCTTTTTATCATCATTTCATATAATTTGGTAGGCCGTAGGTATCTTATGCAATATTACCTTCAACCTTAAGGTGTATGTTGAGTAATAAGTGGGCTCGACTCAATATAAGGTTAATGATTTCTAGCTAATTGCTGCAATTAGCTGCAAAAATTTTACAAAAAAGTCTTTACTACCTATATGATATCGCTTTGAAGCGATTAAAATATGTCATTAAACGTCAGATTAAAAGTAATAGAGAAGTTATTCAAAGGTGATTAAAAAGAACAACCAATAAATCAGTTGTGAAGCCGGTCAGTGGACACCGACTTAATTACCTAATTGCCAAGACGCACACTCAAAAACCTATTTCCGGCTTTGTCCTGACAAAAGTCCTGGCAACCTTGCTCTCAATTCATACATAGTAGCAGTTGCTTCTGCTACTATTGTTGGGGTTTAGTCGGCAGGGTTATTCGAACCATTTTCTACAGATGTAATAGAACCCAACCCCATAAGGGTTTCCGCGTGTGATAAAAAAGGTCTAAAACCGAATTCATATAACGTCAATCCAAATTCAAATTAAGACAGGCCAAAAATATGTTACGGTCCAAAATCCGATCTCTACCGAAATAAAAGTAAGATTTGACTTTTCACAGCTGTAGGACAAGAACAAGGACAAAACAGGCTGAAAAAAAAAAATCGTAATATTTTTGCCTTACCCTGTATAGCCCGCGGATGCCTTCAGTCCTGTAGATCTTCATCAGGCCATCGATCATGCCCTTGTACCTCTTGTTGTCAGTGAGGCTCTCCTCGCTGTACTGGAGACAGAGACGGGTCTTCACCACCCAGATGGGGTTCGTCATGACGAGGGAGAGGACGCCGGCTTCTGCGGCGGCCAGCATGTGCAGGCCTGGGCCCAGGGGCGTCCGTGCGTTCCCGCCTTGGATCCATGTTTTTATTGCGTTATAACTGCGGAAAAAAATGAATTGTTATACATGACATAACAAGTCTATTTCCAAGAGGATATGAAGTACAGCGGCTTTATCTTCGATAGTTATAAATTATTAAATGACCCCAATAATGAGTAATAATGAGGCTGATGATAAGTTATAAAACGTTAGGCTGATGATGAGTTATAAAAGGTTAGGCTGATGATGAGTTATAAAAGGTTAGGCTGATGATGAGTTATAAAAGGTTAGGCTGATGATGAGTTATAAAAGGTTAGGCTGATGATGAGTTATAAAAGGTAAGGCTGATGATGAGTTATAAAAGGTTAGGCTGATGATGAGTTATAAAAGATTAGGCTGATGATGAGTTATAAAAGGTCAGTCTGATGATGAGTTATAAAAGGTTAGGCTGATGATAAGTTATAAAAGGTTAGGCTGATGATGAGTTATAAAAGGTTAGGCTGATGATGAGTTATAAAAGTTTAGGCTGATGATGACTTATAAATGATTCAGTCTCATTTATTTATTTATGGACACAACAAAATCGTAAAAGAAAATTATATACAGAGGGAAGAGCACAAAGGTACTACTTATTTCAATAGAAAGTTCTTCCAGGAGACCTGTGACAGAAGAATTCGATGACGTAAACGTAAGCAGTCTTCTTATCGTGTGGGCAGTAAGGTCTAACGACCCCACACACCCTAGTGTCAGAGTTTGTAAACCGCATCAAGGGCTTCTCACATGGTTTATTTGACGACCGCCATTTGGCGGCCGGGACCACAGGCTTATACGTGCCTTCCGAAGCACGGAATCATCGAACCTACGACCTCCGGGTCACAAGGCAAACGTCTAACCCACTCGACCACGGAGGCAATAAAGAGACAGCGAAGTCTCATGTAAAAGGGGCCGATTCTATTGCCATAAACCAAGGTGAAATCTAGATTCATGAGTAATTTCGAATTGAAACGCTATTAATACTGGATGCCCTGATTTACACATGATGGTACCTACATATTCTGGAGTACATTTGTACCGGCACGTGGTCTGGACATAAACTAAGTTTGATGAGCCGAGAAGTCTCAGAAATGAGACAATAATGTTTGCAAATGACGTAAGATGTATCGTGAATATGTCGGTGAGCCAAGAAAGTTATACATGGTACTTAATAGCATAGCAATACTTCTGGGCAACCGGTAACGTCCATTTTTTCAAAGAATTAGGGAACGTGCACCACGTACTGTGCTATCTAGCGTTGCAAATTCGAGATTTTCATTCGAGACTTCTATGATGCCCGTTCCCTATAACTATGACAGGTCATGTGTTTCCTATCAAATTCTTCCTCTTCTAGAAAGCAAACTGCGATGAATGTTACCGTTCATTTAAATTTAAATTAAACCATTCACTGCTGACACGTAGGTATGTTTGTTTTGGCAGATTTCACAAAATGACACGTGAGCAACGTAGACACCTTGTGTGTGTGTGTGTGTGTGTGTGTGTGTGTGTGTGTGTGTAATATTAAAACAACGGAAACTAAAGGTGACGCCTCAATAAGACCGCGAAATAAGGTGTCAAAAACATTCCCGAATGCAACCGATTAAGGAAAGAATAAAGTACAGATCGATTAAATGCAGTCAAAGGTCTGGGATATGACGAATTGCAACTAAGTGAGACTTGGAAGTGTGCCAACATACATTCCAAACGAAATTGCAATATATTGGGCGCATTCGTGCTCCTAAACGGGATTTTCTGCACCAATTTTGTTTAGAGGAGACTTATCAGACTCAAGCTTTCCTGATAAGGTCTTATCCACCTTCGAATCACAGCAGGAAGAATAGAGAACCAATCAGAATTATGTCCCGGAATCACCCACTGTTGGATAGTGCTGCCCTTTCTTCTGGCATGCTTCCAGATTCCGTGTGATCCTTGTACAGGTGTTTCCCGCGTCTGACGACATTGTCAACCCAACACGCTTTTAAATCAAAGACACAAGAGATCAAAGTATTCTGGTTACTTTCGTGCCCGCAACTTTATGTTAGGGCATTTTCCTACTCAAATCATTTTATGGCTGATGTTCGTTAATATAACTCAGTAATGACGTTATTTTGGGAACAATGCGCTCGAGCTTTTAATTCGTTGACGAAAGACGCAACAGACAGATTAAGCAAAGTTTCCTGTAGCAAATAAAGGTATTGTAGAATATAGGGTTCGTTTATTTGTTTAGGGTTTATTCAGGGGTGGGTCTCGTTTGCCCACCATCTCTGCAAACCTCATAAGCCTCATCTGATGAATGAGGATCTCTGAATGAGGTCGACTATTAAAGTGGGACAAAACGACACCAAATCCCGAAAAAAAGAAACTGCATAGACTTAGATACAGACGCCAGCACTTGCAAGGAACACGAAACTGTAAAATTTTCACAATAACTTTGAACTTAATGCTGTAGCGATAAAGTTGAAAATCAATTGAAGAATTTTGACAGATTGTTGTAGCTTGATGTGCTAGCAACTAAGTCTAGGCAGACATACAATACCATTTTTTTAATCACAGTTAAAAGTCAGTGTAGACTAATGTGGACGGTCAATTACACACTTGCTTGAAGAAAGTATTTCCAGTAATCAAACAGGTGTGATTTTGCTTAACATGAATATTATTGAACAAATTTCATAATATCAGGCAGCACGTCAGATTTTTATTTCTATATTAAACCAGATAATGACGTCACATCTCAATCAAAACACATGTTATTGATAAAAATCAATTGATTGCTCTGAAACCGGCGATACTCAGCGGAACAATCGATTCAAGAAAGACACGTGAGGCAGAAGTCACGTTTGGGTAGTTCACTTACACGCAGTGTGGGTTATGCATTCCGATAGCTGCAATATTTACCTTTAGTTGTCGTATTTAGCAAATTGTTTTTGCTCTTAGCACGTGATAATTGTCCAGGTGGTACGGACGGTGGGAAAAGCCGTTTCCATGCTTAATACCTTTCATAAAGATTGAATATTATCTAACACAATTGATATGTATGGCTTCTATTTAAAACAATATATTTTGAGCTATCGAAGATTGCTTGTTATGTTTATTAATTTATTGACAGGTTATGTAAGTACATAGGCGCTTAATCTATATCAATTTTACGTCACGCCTATCCGTATGGCAAAATTCATCTCCTCGAAAAAAAAACTTTATTTTTTAAGACTTTCATGGGTGGAAAATTACAGGAGATAAATTTTCTATGCCAGATGGACGGACGCGACGGGAAATTTACGTTTTCATTGTTAGCGCAACTGTTGTAAACAAAAAATTACAACTGTATGCTGTGAAGGGATATTTTCACGTCATGTGTTAAACATGTTCAACATAATGACTGTATTACGGTCATGCTGTCATTGCTGAGGAGTCTATTGCGTCACCTCTTCCCAGCTAATACACTAGGAAGAGGTGACGGGCGGGCGTTTTGGGGGACTGTCTTTAGGTAAATGTTGACGTTCAAAAAGTGCTGGCACTTAGCCTAATCTGAATAAATGACTTTTGATTTTGATTGTTTTTCTTCCCTCACTACTTTGATAAGTTCAATTTAAATTTAAAAGGAGATTATAATAGTTATGGAAAAATAATCACGGCCATAGACATTGCAAGGTTATCAAATTGATATTGAATTAAACATACATACAGACAAACAATTATATAATGAAAATGATACATAGTGATTATTTCGTTATCTCCGTTGCTAATTTCTTGATTACCAACTAGCAAAAACGTGTGCAGAAACGGATAATCGTGGAGTATGTTTCAATTATATTGACGAAAGACTTAGCGATCAAAATGTGCATGTCTGTATAGGTAATTAGGTATAGTTAATTTTGTACCGAGGTAGGTATTCATTTAGTTATTTTTGGTGTAAATGTAGCGACGTAAATTGTATGACGGTTTTCGATATTTTTCAAAAGTTGTGTAAACATTGATTTTTAAACAATGCTCTTTGTTGTATTGTCCTATATTATTTTGATAATACGAATAAATACAAGGGTTACATTAATAATTTCGATGACAATAACAATTTGTTAATTCTCCTTAATGTCCCAAGACACAAGTCAGTCAAAAGGGCAATGATTGCCAACCGACAAGTCTTACTTTTCGGAGTTCAGTCTGGCTAAATATTTTCATAGAGCGATCTTGAATGCAAGAAATTAATTCATCTAAATTATCTGGCGACCTCATTACTATGAGTTCTATGTATTTATTATGACGACGATTACTAGGTATTTTTGTGTCTACTTCTTTTTAGTGTTCCGAAGATCCGTAAAGAACGGCACCCTTATAGGATCACTCGGGCGTTTGTCTGTCTATCTCGCTGTCACGGCCAGTTTTCTCCGGATCTACTGGATCGATTCTGTTGAAATTTGGTATACATACGAACTCTTGTGACCCTGTGACCCAAACACGGACGCTTTATGTAAATCAATATTTTTTTAGTATGGGGGTCACTTATGGGAGTCAAACTTAAAATTTAAAAAAATGTTTTTCAAACTGAATCGTGTGACATATCAAATGAAAGGGCTTACTGTGAAGGTTTTCATTATATTCTTTTCGTAATTTTAAAATAAATAGTTTTAAATTTATTCAAGTTATTAGACCAAAAATTAACAATTCAAATTTTGAAAAAAAAAAAATTGTAGATAATAGTTCTACATATAATAACCTAATAACCTAAAGATTACAGGAAAACCTAGTAGAAGTCTCAGGTAGTGTTAAAACAACATGTTAAAAAAAATTGGTTTGTACTTTGGAACCCTTTGCACGCCAATCACGACACGCACTTGGCCATTTTTTGACTTTAAAATCTATTATAGGTACTTTATTTGTGTCACTACTCTTCATACAGAAACTACTTTCTAAAACGCAGTCATTGAGTTACGGGATAAACTTCCGATACCAAATGAACTTCGTACCCACTCATAAAATTGGAAATCTTGCCAATATCGAGCACGACGACAGCTCATGCAAACTACTGAAATTCTTAGACTTCAAAATAATTATGCATTGAGAATTCAATGGAGACATTAACACAGATTTATTACTAGCGTAGTAAAAGGTCGTAAGTGCCCTGTATTTTCTCTGTTCCTATGACTCATTTCATCGTGAGTAGAGTGTGATTTTAAATAAGCATTGACGTCTTTCAGTTCAAAATGTAACAGACACGTGCCAGCCAGGTAGTTTAGACGTATCAGATTTTTCTTGAAATTGCACTTCGCGAAATCAGTTTACTTTGTGACGTCACAAATGTGATAGAGTCCGGTGAAATGCATGCTATGTATATCATATATCAATCGCTCTCAAAAAGACATCCCTTATTGATTTTTAACCGACTTCCAAAAAAGGAGGAGGTTCTCAATTCGGCGAGTTTTTTTTTTTTTTTGTTTTAGGTATGTCTCAACAACGATTACTCACTCCGAGGTTTTTCATCCGATTTGTGTGATTCATTTTAGTTCGATGCATACTTGCATTTGGTCCCGTAAAGTTTTATTCAGTTTGGTTCAGTAGTTTTTATTTTATGACCATTTTTGCTTATTTCAATTTCTGCGTAGATGAGGACGCCGTCCAAATATCACCACATAAAAAATATAAGTAACTGACTTCTTTACTTTTTAAGTTAAGTTTTTTTTTTACTTTTATGAACCCTTTGTGTGTACTTTAACTCAAGTCAATATTATGTAGTTACCAACAGCTGGCCCGGCAAATATTTGCTATAGAACGTTTTCGCGCATTGGCCAAGAGCTTAGTCATGGCGCGTGGCACGTGGGTCGATATGTATGCACCATTATTACATAGAAGCTACGTAGAGCTAAGTGTATGTACCTATGTATATACCAGTAGGTTTGCCGGTAGATATAACAGCTGTCGCAAGGCACATAGCGACCACAGCCAGTCGTATGCATAGCTAGTAATATGCGAAAGTAGCTCAGCCTGTATGTTTCTTTGTTATATTTTCACGCCTATAACCGGATTGATGGAGATTTATTGTACCTTGGAGATTTTTTAAACAGAGAATAATATTATGTTCCCTTGGGACAATTTCCGACTTCACGCGGGTGAAGCCGAAATGCACAAGATTGGAAGTGTACCCGGAAGTAGGCGATAGACGCGCCCCCATAACTTGTAATGCGTTAGAAATCTAAGGCTCAATTCACACCGAGAAGGAAGCGAAGCGGCGAGTAGTTTTGGTGTCATATAATTTTAAACTTTATCTTCATTACTATAACACGTAGTATCGCTTGATCGCTTGAGAAACTTGAAAAGGTCGAGCGGCCGCCCGCGGCGCCGCGAGCATTCCGACGACTCCCGCGATAATATGTATTATAGTTATGAAGATAAAGTTTAAAATTATATGACACTGAAACTGCTCGCCGCTTCGCTGCCATCTCGGTGTGACTTGAGCCTAAGCACGAGAGCCAAATAACTTCATTAGATGCCGGATAACTGAAAAATGTTATCACGCTTCGTGTACGTCGCCACCGAAATGGACAGAAGATGATATAAAACGTATTGACCAATAGGATGACATTTTTTTCCGCAGTTCATCTAGGTCACGTAATAATACTATGATGCTATTGGTCTATAGTTTACGCCTTTTGTCCACTCTGCTGAGTTGTACAGATGGATTTAGACTGTGTCAGGAGATTGTAAAGGTATGTCAGTTATGTCAGATTCACATAAAGATAAGAAGTTCTTGATAAGAGAAATGTATTAGAAGCGTTTGCTTATTTCTGTAAATAAAGTGTAGCATTTGAATATGTTCCAATTTTAATATGATAATAGTTCAAATATGGTCTAATTTAGTCACCATCATCATATCAGCCGAAAGACATCCACTGTTGGATATAGGCCTATTATATAATTTATAAATACTAATTATTTAGTAGGTCCACACAACACCCAATTTAGTCTGAACAGACTTGAAAACTGAATAAAATTATCTGACACAGACTTCCAACAAAGTCTGTGCAGATATACAATACCATTTTTTATTCAGTTCAAACTCTGCATAGACAAAAGTTGGTGTTGTGTGGACAGTCCATTGAGTACATGTTTAATTATTCTAGGTGGTTTAAGCGGTAAAGAAAATTATTTATTGAATGATTTAATAGCCAATCGCTGGGATGAAGAAGTTGTGTAACAAACTCCACAGATGTAGATCTTAATTTAGACAAATAATAAAATACTCACAATAAAAAGTAGAAGCCCCATGCAGAGCCAGATCCCCATACATTTGGTGTGACTCCTCTGTATAGTCCTTTCACTCCCTCCTTCTTAACAATAGTGACGAACGCACTGCTGAGTCCATCGTACCTAGGAACTGTTGCGGTCCGGCCGTCGTTAACTGGAATAACACTGGAGTGTTAGCATTTGAAAAAAAAAATCCTCCTCCCTAATGGTGCAGGCAGATAAAAACTAAATAATATTAAGTTCTAATGTACTTTGTGAGAAAATTGTGGACCTATATATCTCTGATTATGAGTTTATGATTGTTGGAAACTGCTTTTTTTCTGATTTAATTCTATTATGACCGGTTTCCAAGGTATATCTGTTGTTTATCTGTCTGTTAACTTTATTTGTCGGGTGGCTAGTGGTTAACAGACAGATAAATCACTGATAAAGAACCTAAGAAACCAGACATGAATTTATCCAGCCTATTTAATCCTACTGCTGGGCTGAAATTTTTCCATTCCACAATATGCTTATGGTTGCTAGTGCAACCAGTATGAGTCACAATTGTTTCACCATCTGCAAATTTGTCTGTCATGGTAATTATCTGGCATTTAATGGAACCTGTTTAGCGGTTCTTTTCACCCTTTTCTCTTATGACATGGCAGAAGCTCTTGGCCCTTTTTGGTTAATAACCATAATTTTGGTTTAAGCTCTCATTAGGAAAATAAAAACTTTTTGACCCATTGAACCAACAAAAGGTTCTTTGCCAGGTCTTATGGGCTCATGGTAATATTGTTTGAAAATAAAACCATAAACATGATTCAAAATGATGAATATTTAAATACATTCCTTCAATAGCAAATTATGTCAGTGATGTTGCAAATATTTTGTATAGTTACAATGTTGTATTGGCATTTAAACATGAATTGCAAAAATCACGAAATATGCAAAATAAACATACAGTTTTATAGTTTTTATTTATAAAACACAGATTGAGAATTCATGACATGTAGGAAGAAAAAGAAATGTCACCATTAACTTGATAAATTTTAATTAGAAACCTTTTAATTGATAGAGAAAGTAGGCAAAGGCACACTTTCTACAGCTCTTCCTGGCCTTTCTCATCAGTACAATAGGGATGAATAAAAATTAAAATAAAGAATAGTGAGGTAATCTGAGGCTACCGTCACATGCCAACAACTTGAACAGGCAATTCAACATAGTGAAGGGAATAATAAAATTGTAGCAAACAAATAGTTATTAATTCACAAGGCATGAGGCAACAGACTCACTAACAACCTGCCTTAAGTTGCATCATTGAGGAAGTTATCAGTGCAATGTAAACAAAGCTGTCTTGTCTCCTCACTTTCACTATGATGAAGTTCAAGGTTGGAACTTACAAAGAGCTAATTATCCAGCACTAATTAATTCATTGATTATCTTTGACTGGACACGTATTAGACGAGTGTCAGAATGCCAATCGATAATATTTAACCTTATAAAAATCACGAGACCTCACATGGTAATTACGTGAAAAAAATTCGCAACACTCACCAGCAAATCTAATTTTAATTAAATCCAGCGGGTGCAGTATGAGTGTGGAGGTGACGCCACCTGATATACCAGCTACCAGGTGCTCGTACTTGATGTGGCTAAACAATGCCTTAGTAGACGACGGGTTGGGGTTCTTCATTGCAGACATGACGAATTTACTAGATCACAGATAAAACTTTTGATAGCATCTTGCGGGGACCCTGTTCTCACCTATGTATTACCGGCACACACTTTCCCAGAAATCTTTAACGAAACTGAATGTAATGCAATCTTCACTAAACATCGTTGCTCTCGTAATAATCCCACGAATTACGTGCGATAAAAAATGAACGATTTCCAGAGTAATTGAACATGCCGTTCCTTTCTTCGGAACGTCAGACTTGATATTTTTAAAATTACTATTATACTCCGGCCATTGATAGATATGACAAATTATGACACTGACGTGATTGTTTTCTTGCAAACTGCTTTGAACTGATTGAGTTATCAGGCAAAAAGGTTTGATAACATTTCTGGTGGTCTTATCACAAAATAAAGAGAGTTGGAAGCCGTCACACAGTAAGCAAAGCAACCGTAGAACGGAACGACAAAAATGACGTCAAAAGTAGAGGTGTCCGTTTTTGAAAACATAAAAAAAAGATTTAAGATAATTAAATTCTAAGTTTTATAATTTTATATTTAAAAAAATGGCATAATATAGCTTAGGTACTACACATGCATTGTAAAACAATGAATATATTTTTTTTTTTTATGTAGCAATTACATGAAATGTGTGCAAAACTTGCCAGTTAATGATAAGACTAGATTTGGTAGCGAAACTAAAATATTAAAGATAAAAATCGACATAAAGTGGAACATAATTATTATTAGCGTTATGTATCTCCAAATTAAATACGACCTAAAGCAAGATTTTAATTTAAAATGTAAAATTAGGATTTCCTCAAATCTATGAACACTAAATTAGGTTTTTTGAAAGTTTGTATTGGCAACATTCCACTTCACCCTTTTTTGACAACTTGCTTGGAACTATTGCCCATTTATTACGTAAATCTGCGAGCAAAAATTTACAATAAAAAGGATCAGAATAACAGCAAATATGTTGAAGGTGGCGACTACTTTGAGATTAGTCTCAAAACAGGGCAATCAGGTGCGTTGTTTGGCTACCGCCGCAGGTTACAAGGAAAAACTTGTGAACGTCCCACCGACAAAAGTCTCAGTGTTAGATAATGGAATCCGCGTTGCGTCCGAAGATTCCGGTGCTGCGACCGCTACCGTAGGGCTGTGGATTGACGCCGGATCCAGGTATGAAAACTCTAAAAACAATGGAGTTGCCCATTTCCTTGAACACATGGCGTTCAAAGGTACAAGCAAGAGGTCGCAAACCGACTTAGAACTTCTCGTAGAAAACATGGGCGCCCATCTGAACGCTTACACTTCTCGGGAGCAGACTGTATTCTACGCTAAATGCCTTGCTAACGACGTGCCCGCCGCCGTTGAGATCCTTGCTGACATCATTCAGAACTCATCGCTCGCAGAACCCGAAATCGAACGAGAACGAGGTGTGATTCTTCGCGAAATGCAAGATGTTGAAAGCAACCTACAAGAAGTAGTATTTGATCACCTACACGCCACTGCTTTCCAAGGTACACCCTTGGGCCAGACCATTCTTGGACCCACTAAGAACATTAAGAAGATCTCCAAGGCCGACCTTCAGAACTACATCAAGACTCACTACCAGCCTTCTCGCATTGTTCTTGCTGGAGCTGGTGGAGTTGACCATCAGAAGTTGGTAGACCTTGCCAAAAAGAACTTCAGTGGACTGAAAAACACTGTTTCAGATGTAGAGCTGGCTCCTTGCCGTTACACTGGTTCTGAGATCAGGGTGCGTGATGACTCTATGCCCCTCGCTCATGTTGCCATCGCTGTTGAAGGTGCAGGATGGACTGATGCTGACAACATTCCTCTGATGGTTGCTAACACACTTATTGGAGCTTGGGACCGCTCGCAGGGTGGTGGTGTGAATAACGCTTCCTTCCTGGCGCGTGCTGCATCTGCTGGCAACCTTTGCCACAGCTTCCAGTCCTTCAACACATGCTACAAGGACACTGGACTATGGGGAATCTACTTTGTAGCTGAACCTCTGCAGCTAGATGACATGGTATACAATCTTCAGAAGGAATGGATGAAGCTCTGCACCGCCGTAACTGAGGGAGATGTTGAGCGTGCAAAGAACCTCCTGAAGACTAACATGCTCCTCCAGCTTGATGGTACCACCCCTGTGTGTGAAGACATTGGCCGTCAAATGTTGTGTTATAACCGCCGCATCCCCATCCATGAGTTGGATGCTCGTATCGAAGCTGTCTCAGTACAGAATGTACGTGATGTCTGCTACAAGTACCTGTATGACCGCTGCCCTGTTGTTGCTGCCGTTGGTCCCACTGAAGGTCTGCCAGACTACACTAGGATCCGTGCTGGACAGTACTGGCTTAGGGTGTAAAAAGTTTTAGTTGTACATTAGAGAAACATTATTTAAATCAGTTAAGATCGGAAAAAGCATTAAACATTTTGCTCCCAAAGTCTGTCGTTTTATTGTAATAAAACACAATGTCTTGGTGAATACTGTTTATTATAGGACAGTAAGTAATAAATGTGTAAATAAACATGAGTGATTCTGTATTTCATATTTTTTTTATTTGGCCATAACATGATTTTAAATTATTTCTAGAGTATAACAATCAAGTAGGATAAATTAATTACAATTTGGAATAAATAATAGATCTTGTTGGCTATGCTAAACCTGCCCTGTCCAATAATACCTCATTGCACAACATTCAAGTACATACATGAAGTGTAGGTAATATTTCACAATATAAGCAAGTATTTCAATAGTGTGACACAGAAAATCTTCACATAAATACCAGTGTCACTATTGTAAATGTGTTTGTACTGGTACACTAAACACAACTAAATAGTAATAGTATCGGGTTTAGCCTCCAAAGCAACAGGAACTTCATCTTTCTCCACCACACTAGTCACACTAGGCTTCCTAATCACACTCTGCTTGGCTTTGCTGCCGTAAGGCTGCACTGGCTCACTGTGGCTGATGAGGCTGGCTGAAGATATGAAGACGGACACCTGTTCCGGAGTGGGGCAGGCTACGATGAGGGTATCTTCGTATGTGTAGCCAGTGTTTGTGAGCAGCTGCTCGATTTGGATGAAGTAGCCGACTACGTTGTTCTGTAATTGAGATAAAAGGGGTTTTAGTAGTTTTGTGGTATTTACATGAGTACAGGGAAGTTACGTTCAAATTTGTCGCAAAGTGCCGCGCGGCAGAAAAGCTGTTAACCCATACAAATAACGACCGCAGCGCAGCGCTCCTGCGCGGCACTACGACAAGTTTGAAGGCGCCCTTACCTACACTAATATTATGAAGAGGAAAGATTTGTTTGTTTGTTTGAATTGAATAGGCTTCGAAACTACTGGACCGATTTGAAAATTCTTTCACCATTACAATCCTACATTATCCTTGATAAACATAGGCTATTATAGAATATTTTCAAAAAAGTTAGGGAACTTCGATAAGTTAACCCAAGGTGTAAAAAAAATCCTTATCCTTATTACGCTGCGGAAACTATTGACAATAGAGCAAAGTGATGTACTACAGTTTAATAGAGGACATCAATATCCACAAAAAAGTCCGCGAGAGTATATATCCTATTATGGTTAAGTCCCAATAACCCCTTTCTGTTCAAATTATTCGATCAAAACCCGGGTAGAATGGAATAGTGGTGATTTTTGTATCATGATATAAATCGTTATCCATTTAAATGGTTTGATAATTATGTTTGGTCATGTAACGTAAATTATGCAAATCGGACCTTTCGTTTAAAAGTTACGACGGGTATAAAAATACTCTGAGTAAAAAAAAGTCGCAGTTTGAGTGAACTGCCCTAGGTTTAGTCTATTAATAAGTAATTTACACGTTACCTTTTATAGAGGGAGGACTTACAGGAGATAAAGTTTGTGGAGTACCTACTAAAAACATGCGAACGAAGTCGCGGGCGAAGTGCTAGTTGAAAATTAAAGGAACTGGTTTCAAGTTGGTCTATTGGAGGTGTTATACTAGAAAGGTTTAGGTATTTAAGTATAGGTAAACAATATTGATTTGTCTTTATATTTATAATCTTTTTTATTTAAGGTGAATGCTCCAGGGTAGCCCGCGAAATTCAAATATTTTTATGTTTTTTTGCAATTTGCCGGTCAGTGTGAAGCTGTATGTGGACCAAATGCGATCCGCGACCGTAACGCGTATTTATCTAAAGAATTATAACCATTTTAATCATCAATATAGCCCTCTAAGTTCATGTAGTTCGAAAGAATGATTATTTCTGAAATATTCATTCTACATGAACTTGCAAAAAACATAAAAATATTTGAATTTCGCGGGCTACCCTGGAGCGTCCACCTTAAAAACTCAGTTTGAGAATAAAATGCAACTAAAAACCATTGTAAATACAACAGTAACGATTACTAAATCAATTGAACCATTCGTTGAAGCACTAGTTTATTTATTTAATGTGTTTGCGTATCAAGTTAAGCTTTTACTTTCTAGTAAATACAGGTAATCTAATCTTAATGAATTTATGTAGATGATGAAAATAAAACTTGTTACACCTACCTACCCCCGAAATGAGGTCAATGACTGAAATCGAGATTCCAAATGGGTCACGTTGGATCGATCGTAATGTCAACAGCAAAAGCGCTCTTCGGCTTTATGGCATCAAATTTTAGTCGTTGCGAAAACTAAATTCGATATACTCGTACTTACATTTAAAAGTACTAGCTTTTGCTCTCGACTTCGTACGACGACATCCGTTCTTTTTTTCCGTTCCCGTAGGAATTTCAGGAAATCCTATGTTAGTGCTCCCCAAGGAACCTACATGCCGAATTTCGGCTTTGGACGACTAGTGGTTTCGGCTGTGCGTCGTGCGTCAGGTCACATAATATTAGGATTTCCTTTATGTAGTAAATGTATTTTGTAGAATAACGAAATACCTTTGTCTAGTATGTATAAAACTACAGGCTCTTAAACCGGTGTGCAAGAATAGGTGCCACATGTAGTACTCCTGTCTCCTAATGACGAATCCATTCTAAGGGAACTCTGCTCCAATACTCATAAATATCAAAAACTACAACCAGCCCTGCATGGAGTATTCTTCTAGTTTCTAAATTAATCCCTTGTAGGATAAAAGTCAATCAATCTACTATGTTAAGGTCGGTTTGCAATCTAACTGGATCCAGCTGAATACAAATATTTTATACTAGTTGACTCTCGCGACTTCGTCTGCTCCGCTCCTATTGGTCTTAGCGTGATGATATAGCCTATAGCCTTCCTCGATAAATGGGTTATCCAACACTGAAAGAATTTTTCAAATCGAACCAGTAGTTCCTAAGATTAGCGCGTTCAAGCAAACAAACAAATAAACTCTTCAGCTTTATATATTAGTATACTAGTTGACCCGCGCAACTTCGTTTGCGTCACAATTTTCATTACTGCTCCGCTCCTATTGGTCTTAGCGTGATGATATAGCCTATAAGCCTTCCTCGATAAATGGGCTATCCAATACTGAAAGAATTTTTCAAATCGAACCAGTAGTTCCTGAGATTAGCGCGTTCAAGCAAACAAACAAACTCTTCAGCTTTATATATTGGTACTAGTTGACCCGCGCAACTTCGTTTGCGTCACAATTTTCATTACAACCAATAGGAGCGGAGCAAACGAAGTTGCGCGGGTCAACTAGTCAAAAATCAGCCAGAGCTGTGACAGACCCCCTTTAAGTGTTAACTTAATATTTGAATGCCCCCCTACCCATAACAAACTATCTAAGATCAAAGCTACGTACCCGGATCGGCCTGAACAGAATGAACTCCGTCTCCTTGTTGGCCAAGTACAGCTGCATGGAGCGCTGCAGCGGCGCCAGGTGCGTGCGGATCCTCTTCTGCGCCTCTTTCACGGCCACCGCCATCTCTTCTGGAGTCGCCCACGGCTGGGACTTCAGCTGTTCTAATGGCGTGAAGGCTGTAGCCTGGAAAAGTTGAATTGAAAAGTAAATTCGCTTGCTTGGTATGTTATGTTGTCCAGACATCAATTTATACTGCAGCGGTATATCTAAAAGGATTGTGTTTAAACACCGCCCAAAAAAGTACCTATTTTACTACCAAAAAAGTTCTAAACGGTTACCAAAACGGATAAATGGTCACCAAATAATATTCGAGAAGTAGCGCTCGCCGGCCGCTGCTGCGGCACCGCTCGCTTCGCTCGCTCGGCTCGCGCGCGGTTGGTCACAATTCTAACCTAACCTAACCTATTTTATCCAGTTTGTAACCCCAAGCCTACATTTTATGGCAATCACAGTTGAGTTGGATAGAATTTGGTGACCATTGATCCATCAACCATTTGGTGACCATTGATCCATTTTTGGTGACCGTCTAAATTATACCCTATCTAAAATGCCACTATCCGACGTCTGGTCGATTTTGAACATTTGATGATATATCAAAGAGACAGAAAATATCTATCAATCTCTGTTTAAGAATTTCCAAAGCTATTCAACGTGTAGGAATTTCGCAAACACTGATAGATAGATATTTTTTCTCTTTATTACATCATCAAAAGTTCAAAATCGACCAGATGTCGGATAACGGCATTTTAGATATACCACGGCAGAATATTAGTTGGAAGTTTTTGCGTCACATTACTTCAGTTTTAGCAATAGTAATAGTAAAGAACTTTGGAGATTGCAAATTGCAATGCTTGCGTTCTTTTTTTTTTTATTTGTAATGGGTTTGCTCTTGACTCTAGTCTATGTCAGAGATGACAGAGACTTTTAACTGTAATGCCAAAGAATGGTAAAAAAACACACTTTTACAAGATAAAAAATATTTTTCAAAATTAGGATCCACCCCCAATAAAAGGGGCTCTCATTTAGGGGCTGTTACAGTACACCTAGCGGCGAGAAGTGAATGTAAAACACCCTGCCTTGTAGGCAAGGGTGTTTTCCTAAAATCCTCCATACTGATAATGTTATCCACGTGGCTAAACCTCAGTCTCCTTTTAAAACATTAACAAATAACTCACTCTCTCAATAAACGCAATCATGGGTCCAGCCAGAATCTCCGTAGCATCTTTGATGAACATTTCGCAGCAACTCTTCAGCTGCCTGTCAACCTCCTTCCTCGAATCCAAGAGGTGTTCCCTCACTAACGGAGTACCATCTAGCAGGAACTCTAACAACGCATTATTGCTGTTCAAAGAGAAAATCTGTCTCGGCTTCTGAATCAAACCATACGCTGCATTTTTCATATTACTAAAGTCTAGTGTTGTTTCTTTAACGATAAAATCGACTTGGAACGGAGCTATTTGCTCTCTTAAAATCAAAAGGTGCTTAATTTGGAATAATTCGCCATCAACACTAGTTGTGTTATTAGTAATTTGCTTGGCAGCACTGTCTACGCTTTGGACACATAGTGAAATCGCTTCTTGAGCTAATCCTTGGAAGACTTTCTTCTCAAGACAGCGGTAGAGTCTTGATAGGGCTGCGAGGGTTCGTCTGACGCCCGGGTACCACATGCCGTGCAGGTCGGCAGGGGAGGCCTGCGGTCTCCTCTGGGCCTCCACGTTGATGTTGGCGACTTCTTGCGACGTCGCGGAGATATCTGATACCATAGAGTTGCGAGAATCGCTCCGCTTGAGGGACTGCTCTTGGATTGACATTGCGATTTGCTGCGGAAGAGATAGAACTGTTATAAGTAAGTAAGAAATAAATATTATAAAATTGAAGCTGCGTCTTGCTTAGACTAACTGGTTCACTACTTTTTGTAACATAATGGATGAATCTTAATTTCGGGCTTCAATTTCAGTTGTAGTTCTGCTTCCCGTGCTCTCTCTCTAAATTTCTAATTTAATTTAGTACTAAACTAATGTGAACATTATTCTTTTTTTTTTGGACAAGTCCGCCACACTTTCCCAACCACTGCAACTCCTGAAAGCCAGAATCAACAGTGGCGACCACCAGAAAAACGCCGAGCCAATGAAACCCGACGAGTCCGAGGAGAAACGACTTGTGTCTTGGATCCAGACACGAAATTAATCAGAAAGTACAGCGGAGGAGCAGGAGAGATCAGAACATTAGTCATGCGGTCGTTCGCTAAGAGTGACTCGGAAGTGTTTATCTACAGTCGCGTCTGAAATGGCCTCTAAACCGGACATTATTAAGTGTATCCCAAAGCTTTTGGGCCAATGTCCAGTACAGGACATATTTGGCTCAAAGAATGAAAAAAGAATTAGAAACACGAGCCGCTCCTGCGCGTCTTGTAGCAGAGCGCGGGCACTGCCCTAGCGCTGTGGAAGTAATACTCCACTTGACTACCCACCTCCATCATCAGCAACTTGTGCGGGTAGGCCAGGTCGCCCTGCGCGGGCCGGTACAGCAGCACGTCGGCCCTCAGGTGCACGTGCGCGCGGAACACGAGCCGCTCCTGCGCGTCTTGTAGCAGAGCGCGCGCGCACTGCCCTAGCGCTGTGGAAGTAATACTCCACTTGACTACCCACCTCCATCATCAGCAACTTGTGCGGGTAGGCCAGGTCGCCCTGCGCGGGCCGGTACAGCAGCACGTCGGCCCTCAGGTGCACGTGCGCGCGGAACACGAGCCGCTCCTGCGCGTCTTGTAGCAGAGCGCGCGCGCACTGCCCTAGCGCTGTGGAAGTAATACTCCACTTGACTACCCACCTCCATCATCAGCAACTTGTGCGGGTAGGCCAGGTCGCCCTGCGCGGGCCGGTACAGCAGCACGTCGGCCCTCAGGTGCACGTGCGCGCGGAACACGAGCCGCTCCTGCGCGTCTTGTAGCAGAGCGCGCGCGCACTGCCCTAGCGCTGTGGAAGTAATACTCCACTTGACTACCCACCTCCATCATCAGCAACTTGTGCGGGTAGGCCAGGTCGCCCTGCGCGGGCCGGTACAGCAGCACGTCGGCCCTCAGGTGCACGTGCGCGCGGAACACGAGCCGCTCCTGCGCGTCTTGTAGCAGAGCGCGCGCGCACTGCCCTAGCGCTGTGGAAGTAATACTCCACTTGACTACCCACCTCCATCATCAGCAACTTGTGCGGGTAGGCCAGGTCGCCCTGCGCGGGCCGGTACAGCAGCACGTCGGCCCTCAGGTGCACGTGCGCGCGGAACACGAGCCGCTCCTGCGCGTCTTGTAGCAGAGCGCGCGCGCACTGCCCTAGCGCTGTGGAAGTAATACTCCACTTGACTACCCACCTCCATCATCAGCAACTTGTGCGGGTAGGCCAGGTCGCCCTGCGCGGGCCGGTACAGCAGCACGTCGGCCCTCAGGTGCACGTGCGCGCGGAACACGAGCCGCTCCTGCGCGTCTTGTAGCAGAGCGCGCGCGCACTGCCCTAGCGCTGTGGAAGTAATACTCCACTTGACTACCCACCTCCATCATCAGCAACTTGTGCGGGTAGGCCAGGTCGCCCTGCGCGGGCCGGTACAGCAGCACGTCGGCCCTCAGGTGCACGTGCGCGCGGAACACGAGCCGCTCCTGCGCGTCTTGTAGCAGAGCGCGCGCGCACTGCCCTAGCGCTGTGGAAGTAATACTCCACTTGACTACCCACCTCCATCATCAGCAACTTGTGCGGGTAGGCCAGGTCGCCCTGCGCGGGCCGGTACAGCAGCACGTCGGCCCTCAGGTGCACGTGCGCGCGGAACACGAGCCGCTCCTGCGCGTCTTGTAGCAGAGCGCGCGCGCACTGCCCTAGCGCTGTGGAAGTAATACTCCACTTGACTACCCACCTCCATCATCAGCAACTTGTGCGGGTAGGCCAGGTCGCCCTGCGCGGGCCGGTACAGCAGCACGTCGGCCCTCAGGTGCACGTGCGCGCGGAACACGAGCCGCTCCTGCGCGTCTTGTAGCAGAGCGCGCGCGCACTGCCCTAGCGCTGCCAGGCGGACCGCTGAAAAAGAGATTAGTATTTATACATGGAAGCTTTGTTTTTTTATGGGATATCATCAAATGTCTTCTCTCGCTCTGGGCGAAGCAGGAGGGAATGTCAGTCTTACTGGCTAAAACCTACGCATGTTCCTTCAAATGCCCGTGCGTGCCAGAGCTGCGGCAACCCTGGCGAGGCCAGTGCCCTAATGGCCCTGTCTATTTTGCTGATATCTTTTTCAGACGCACGTGGACACAACAACGCGCTTGGAACCCGGGCCTGGTTCTGATCGGACGGCGAGCCACCCAACGCTCGTCGTCCGTAAGTCCGCGCAGTAGGTTATCGAGAATCGCCCTGCGACTCGTCTTCTGCTGCGGCGGCTGGGGCATAAGGTTTGCATCTCCTACACGCGTCATGCCTCATCCATCGCTTGCATTAGTGCTTCGCAGAAGGAGATGACTGCGGGCCGGACGCGAGAAGTCGCCGCCATCAATCGCCGCTATGAGGACACGGCAGCCAAACGTCTAAAATACTCGAAGAAGTTCCACCAGCTGTCGAGGACGAGTTCTAGGTACTTCATCGTAGACGTGAACCCCTCCTACCGTTGCTTGGGATCCCAATAGTGGCGGTCCGAGGAGTGTAAAAACACATAGCCTCAAACTTATGTAGGGCCACCTCGGGACCCAATTGCCGATCCTCTCAATGGCTGTCGCAACCCTACGTGTCGTTAGGTCGGCCGTCCAAGGTTGCGACACCTAGCGTGTCTTAGCGCTGGAAAACTAAGCTGACGCCGCTAGGGAGGTCGGCGCTAGTAACCGATATCCCACAAGAGCGACCCCAGAACTGATCTCTGTTACACGACATGTCTCTTCCCGATAACCGGGGTAGATGTCGGCCTTGTCCGACAAATAGGCCTCGACCACACGACAGACGTATTTCGGCATCCGGTAATACGGAAGTGCCTCCCTGAGTCAACTTCAGGGCAGGGTATTAAAGGCATTGACCCCGGGACATCGCATCCCCTCGGCTCTCACGTGTATGATGGTGTCTACCGTCAAGCGCCCCTTGCGGAAACCGAACTGGTTCTCCGCCGGTCTGGTCACAACCCCACCAGGTGCCCGACGAAGACGGAGTCCGCAGGGCGCCCCGGCTACCTAATGAGGACCAGACTTTCTAACGAGGTGGGAACTGGACCCTCTCCAAGCATGCGCTTAGGAGACCCCTTAGTCGAGGCACGAGGCCTCCGAGGACCTAGGCTTTCCCAGGTCATCGGGTCGGTTAAGGGCGGCAGGTACAAGAAAAGGGTTAGACAGTCAGAAGGTTGATGGTGGGAGTAGGACGCCTTTATAAAGGTGGCTGGCAGATTGGATGCGAAAGGCGGATAATTGGAAAATATGCAAAAATTAACTTGAGTGGGGTCTACGTCCAGCCGTAATTGTGACATGTTGAACTGATTGAGGTGGTGGGTAGTGTCGGTATGAAAGTGGACCTGAAAGCCCTGGGTAATGAAGTTGTTTAAGAGAATGGCTCTTAATACGAAAAGAAGATTTTTCTGTAGCGGCATCAATGCCGCCACAAGAAAAAACAACGGAGAAAATCTACATCGCAACAAAAATAACCGCATCGAACTACGAGTATTACGCCGAAATCCTGCATCGCGGTATCAGAGTTTACCTTGCGATATGAACGAATATCAACTATCGGGCAGTTGCCGCACCGGACACAACAACCGTCCCGTTGGATCCTGCCATTTCAATGGAGGTTTGCGGGACTTTACTCTCTGTACCGCATACCCTCTATATTTCCTTGTTAAAAAATGGTTGAAGAATTTTAGAATTTACTCACGATCATTATTGACTTGTTCTTCAATAACTTCCACTCTTAAGATGACGCAGAGCTCCGCGAGAGTTTCCAGATGGTTTATGTGGATGATATGGGGTCGTAACGTTTCGTACAGCCCGGTGCATAATGATTGCAGGTACTCTCTGAAAACATATTTTAATATAGAGACAATGGTAATAGAAACAAAGCGGGCAGGACACTGCTCTTTGGACACTTTTTAAGGTTCCGAACCTCTGTATGGGGAAAACGGAACCCTTAGGGACTACTCACACTTATTCAGCTTATGCCCATAGAAAACAACGACTTTTTATGGAGACGCGTACGCGTCCGTTCAGCTTTCCGCATCTACTTTCACGGCAAACAAGTATAAAATGAAGACAAATGTGTTATTATTAACGCTTACAACCCTAATCTCTTCAAAGTTAGAGTGAACAGGCTCCTTCTGGGCAAGCTCGCTCCATCGTAGACTTTGTCTCTGTCATCTCTGACATAGACTAGAGTCAAGAGCAAACTCATCACAAATTAAAAATAAAATCATACATAAAATTCAGCGCTGTTACTACTAGTTTACTTACGACGATGTACGAGGCTGATAGAAGCAAAACTGTATAAGGGTGTCTAAAATCGTTCAGCGAAACACGAATGGAGCTGAATAAGTGTGAGTTGTCTCTTACACGTCAAAGCCGCCGACCCACCGACCTGTGTCGGCAACTTTATCTCAACGGGCTTGTTGGCGGCTTTACTCATTGTAAGTCGGCAAACTTTGTCGGCGGCTCGAGGTGAGGAACTAATAAATCAAGCACGTCACTAAAGCTTGAGTGTCGTCGGGCAACTTAGGCGTGCGTAACGCAATAACACATGCTAGCGGCATGTCGGCGAGCTGCACGCGCGGGCGCACGATGCCGACATGCCGCTGAGTAGTGTCGGCGGGTTTTAGCCTTAGAACCATACAATACTTACTCTAACGCCGGCGAGGGGTTGCTAAAGAAGTGGTTGTACAGCGCACACTCGTCTCTACAAGCGTGAGCTAAGAGCGAGCAGGCGGCGCGCGCGAGCGAGCAGTGGTCGCGCAACTGTCGCGCCACTGAACCATACCATACTTACTCTAACGCCGGCGAGGGGTTGCTAAAGAAGTGGTTGTACAGCGCACACTCGTCTCTACAAGCGTGAGCTAAGAGCGAGCAGGCGGCGCGCGCGAGCGAGCAGTGGTCGCGCAACTGTCGCGCCACTGAACCATACCATACTTACTCTAACGCCGGCGAGGGGTTGCTAAAGAAGTGGTTGTACAGCGCACACTCGTCTCTACAAGCGTGAGCTAAGAGCGAGCAGGCGGCGCGCGCGAGCGAGCAGTGGTCGCGCAACTGTCGCGCCACTGAAACATACCATACTTACTCTAACGCCGGCGAGGGGTTGCTAAAGAAGTGGTTGTACAGCGCACACTCGTCTCTACAAGCGTGAGCTAAGAGCGAGCAGGCGGCGCGCGCGAGCGAGCAGTGGTCGCGCAACTGTCGCGCCACTGAAACATACCATACTTACTCTAACGCCGGCGAGGGGTTGCTAAAGAAGTGGTTGTACAGCGCACACTCGTCTCTACAAGCGTGAGCTAAGAGCGAGCAGGCGGCGCGCGCGAGCGAGCAGTGGTCGCGCAACTGTCGCGCCACTGAACCATACCATACTTACTCTAACGCCGGCGAGGGGTTGCTAAAGAAGTGGTTGTACAGCGCACACTCGTCTCTACAAGCGTGAGCTAAGAGCGAGCAGGCGGCGCGCGCGAGCGAGCAGTGGTCGCGCAACTGTCGCGCCACTGAACCATACCATACTTACTCTAACGCCGGCGAGGGGTTGCTAAAGAAGTGGTTGTACAGCGCACACTCGTCTCTACAAGCGTGAGCTAAGAGCGAGCAGGCGGCGCGCGCGAGCGAGCAGTGGTCGCGCAACTGTCGCGCCACTGAACCATACCATACTTACTCTAACGCCGGCGAGGGGTTGCTAAAGAAGTGGTTGTACAGCGCATACTCGTCTCTACAAGCGTGAGCTAAGAGCGAGCAGGCGGCGCGCGCGAGCGAGCAGTGGTCGCGCAACTGTCGCGCCACTGAACCATACCATACTTACTCTAACGCCGGCGAGGGGTTGCTAAAGAAGTGGTTGTACAGCGCACACTCGTCTCTACAAGCGTGAGCTAAGAGCGAGCAGGCGGCGCGCGCGAGCGAGCAGTGGTCGCGCAACTGTCGCGCCACTGAACCATACCATACTTACTCTAACGCCGGCGAGGGGTTGCTAAAGAAGTGGTTGTACAGCGCACACTCGTCTCTACAAGCGTGAGCTAAGAGCGAGCAGGCGGCGCGCGCGAGCGAGCAGTGGTCGCGCAACTGTCGCGCCACTGAACCATACCATACTTACTCTAACGCCGGCGAGGGGTTGCTAAAGAAGTGGTTGTACAGCGCACACTCGTCTCTACAAGCGTGAGCTAAGAGCGAGCAGGCGGCGCGCGCGAGCGAGCAGTGGTCGCGCAACTGTCGCGCCACTGAACCATACCATACTTACTCTAACGCCGGCGAGGGGTTGCTAAAGAAGTGGTTGTACAGCGCACACTCGTCTCTACAAGCGTGAGCTAAGAGCGAGCAGGCGGCGCGCGCGAGCGAGCAGTGGTCGCGCAACTGTCGCGCCACTGAACCATACCATACTTACTCTAACGCCGGCGAGGGGTTGCTAAAGAAGTGGTTGTACAGCGCACACTCGTCTCTACAAGCGTGAGCTAAGAGCGAGCAGGCGGCGCGCGCGAGCGAGCAGTGGTCGCGCAACTGTCGCGCCACTGAACCATACCATACTTACTCTAACGCCGGCGAGGGGTTGCTAAAGAAGTGGTTGTACAGCGCACACTCGTCTCTACAAGCGTGAGCTAAGAGCGAGCAGGCGGCGCGCGCGAGCGAGCAGTGGTCGCGCAACTGTCGCGCCACTGAACCATACCATACTTACTCTAACGCCGGCGAGGGGTTGCTAAAGAAGTGGTTGTACAGCGCACACTCGTCTCTACAAGCGTGAGCTAAGAGCGAGCAGGCGGCGCGCGCGAGCGAGCAGTGGTCGCGCAACTGTCGCGCCACTGAACCATACCATACTTACTCTAACGCCGGCGAGGGGTTGCTAAAGAAGTGGTTGTACAGCGCACACTCGTCTCTACAAGCGTGAGCTAAGAGCGAGCAGGCGGCGCGCGCGAGCGAGCAGTGGTCGCGCAACTGTCGCGCCACTGAACCATACCATACTTACTCTAACGCCGGCGAGGGGTTGCTAAAGAAGTGGTTGTACAGCGCACACTCGTCTCTACAAGCGTGAGCTAAGAGCGAGCAGGCGGCGCGCGCGAGCGAGCAGTGGTCGCGCAACTGTCGCGCCACTGAACCATACCATACTTACTCTAACGCCGGCGAGGGGTTGCTAAAGAAGTGGTTGTACAGCGCACACTCGTCTCTACAAGCGTGAGCTAAGAGCGAGCAGGCGGCGCGCGCGAGCAAGCAGTGGTCGCGCAACTGTCGCGCCACTGAACCATACCATACTTACTCTAACGCCGGCGAGGGGTTGCTAAAGAAGTGGTTGTACAGCGCACACTCGTCTCTACAAGCGTGAGCTAAGAGCGAGCAGGCGGCGCGCGCGAGCGAGCAGTGGTCGCGCAACTGTCGCGCCACTGAACCATACCATACTTACTCTAACGCCGGCGAGGGGTTGCTAAAGAAGTGGTTGTACAGCGCACACTCGTCTCTACAAGCGTGAGCTAAGAGCGAGCAGGCGGCGCGCGCGAGCGAGCAGTGGTCGCGCAACTGTCGCGCCACTGAACCATACCATACTTACTCTAACGCCGGCGAGGGGTTGCTAAAGAAGTGGTTGTACAGCGCACACTCGTCTCTACAAGCGTGAGCTAAGAGCGAGCAGGCGGCGCGCGCGAGCGAGCAGTGGTCGCGCAACTGTCGCGCCACTGAACCATACCATACTTACTCTAACGCCGGCGAGGGGTTGCTAAAGAAGTGGTTGTACAGCGCACACTCGTCTCTACAAGCGTGAGCTAAGAGCGAGCAGGCGGCGCGCGCGAGCGAGCAGTGGTCGCGCAACTGTCGCGCCACTGAACCATACCATACTTACTCTAACGCCGGCGAGGGGTTGCTAAAGAAGTGGTTGTACAGCGCACACTCGTCTCTACAAGCGTGAGCTAAGAGCGAGCAGGCGGCGCGCGCGAGCGAGCAGTGGTCGCGCAACTGTCGCGCCACTGAACCATACCATACTTACTCTAACGCCGGCGAGGAGTTGCTAAAGAAGTGGTTGTACAGCGCACACTCGTCTCTACAAGCGTGAGCTAAGAGCGAGCAGGCGGCGCGCGCGAGCGAGCAGTGGTCGCGCAACTGTCGCGCCACTGAACCATACCATACTTACTCTAACGCCGGCGAGGGGTTGCTAAAGAAGTGGTTGTACAGCGCACACTCGTCTCTACAAGCGTGAGCTAAGAGCGAGCAGGCGGCGCGCGCGAGCAAGCAGTGGTCGCGCAACTGTCGCGCCACTGAACCATACCATACTTACTCTAACGCCGGCGAGGGGTTGCTAAAGAAGTGGTTGTACAGCGCACACTCGTCTCTACAAGCGTGAGCTAAGAGCGAGCAGGCGGCGCGCGCGAGCGAGCAGTGGTCGCGCAACTGTCGCGCCACTGAACCATACCATACTTACTCTAACGCCGGCGAGGGGTTGCTAAAGAAGTGGTTGTACAGCGCACACTCGTCTCTACAAGCGTGAGCTAAGAGCGAGCAGGCGGCGCGCGCGAGCGAGCAGTGGTCGCGCAACTGTCGCGCCACTGAACCATACCATACTTACTCTAACGCCGGCGAGGGGTTGCTAAAGAAGTGGTTGTACAGCGCACACTCGTCTCTACAAGCGTGAGCTAAGAGCGAGCAGGCGGCGCGCGCGAGCGAGCAGTGGTCGCGCAACTGTCGCGCCACTGAACCATACCATACTTACTCTAACGCCGGCGAGGGGTTGCTAAAGAAGTGGTTGTACAGCGCACACTCGTCTCTACAAGCGTGAGCTAAGAGCGAGCAGGCGGCGCGCGCGAGCGAGCAGTGGTCGCGCAACTGTCGCGCCACTGAACCATACCATACTTACTCTAACGCCGGCGAGGGGTTGCTAAAGAAGTGGTTGTACAGCGCACACTCGTCTCTACAAGCGTGAGCTAAGAGCGAGCAGGCTGCGCGCGCGAGCGAGCAGTGGTCGCGCAACTGTCGCGCCGCAGCCGCCTGCAGCGCCCCCCCGGTGGCGGCGCCGGCCACTCGCGAGCGACGCACGGCGTACTCGCGCTGTATGTCCGCTAGGAGGGAGGCGTAGCTGAGAAGAACAAAAAAACACAAACATAAACATTTTTCTTTTTTTTTTTTTCGACGATTAAAGTTATGTTAGATGATAGTAGATAAATATACTTGGAGAGTGGTAGAATTCAGTTCGTTTTCCTGCTCTTTTCAAATAAGTTTAACTGGATGAATTCCTTGAAGTCGGACAGTCCTCTTGGAATTTTCCTAGCCTCCATGTAGTCAGAGTAGGTCTGAGTGTCCAGTTTCGCCATCAGGATGTGCACCAAAATCGGGTCCCATGTTGTCGTGTCGATGCCCAAGTTACGCAACGCGTGCACGGTTTCGAGATTGGTGTCGTGTAGGCGCTTCAACTCGTAAGCGTTTTGTTGTTGAATCGTATGTTGACTCATCAAAACTTGCATTTGTTTGGTAAAGAGCATCTGCAAGTTATTGTACCTATGGTGGAGTATTTCCCAGCAGGAGTCGTAGTTGCTTTCGGAAACTGGCAGATGTTGCACAAGGCACTCAGCCTCTCCTTTTAGCTTCCCTTTCAGGTGTTGCATCTTCTGCCCCTTCGAGAGGGAAGGGTTGTTGTGAATAGCCGCGAGATATAGATCGAGGAATGTCGGCCATTGTGTGTAATTACCAGAGAACATCGGTATTTCGATCCTCGGCGCGCTGTCCCGTTGTTGGACAGCGTGGTTAAGTTTGCGGTTGAGGCCTCGCTTTGCGCTCTCGTACGTATCTTCATACTGCGAGAACTCAAGCTCGTAGTTTACGTCGCTACCGACGAGAATGTTATCGAGCTGCCAGTGCACTTCATCAATCGCCCTCCATCGAGATTCGAGGATCTTGAGCTTGTCTTCTATCTCCCATTTTTCAATAATGTCAGCGGTACACAAGTTGCTGGTGAAACGTTAGAAGGCTCTGAAGTTGGTTGCTTGTTGACTTTTGAGCTCGTCCGATCTTGACAGGACTCCAGTGTTCTTGTTCTCTTCTTCAAGGGGACTCGCGAGTTCCGCAGTGCTTGTAGGCCATGTTTGCAGCTTATGTTGTATGTTCGAATAGTCCGTCTTGACCCTGTCGTACACTTTTGTAGTATATGTCGGTCCAATCCATGGCGCCTTCTAGCACGCCATGATTAATTTCGAACTCATTCCAGTGCGCCTGGAGAGTATCCAGTCTGTCCCGGATGTATGTTGCGGTTTTAAGGTCAGGGCCATCTTTTCCGAAGTTGACACCAATTTTCCGGATGCCCTCTGCGATGATTCCCTGCCGCTTGAGAAGTTCTTGTTGTCTAGCGTCCATAATTGTTGCGCGGACATGTATGCGTGTTGTTGATGGACGTTAGTTCTGTTGACTTCACTGCTGATATGTTGTAGGTAATTCCCGCACCACCAAACGTTGATGTTTCCCGTGGCGATCGCAGGGTGCGAAGGAATCTCTCCGTACAATATTGTGCGCCTTCTCAATCTGACTGGGGCGATCCGCTTGTGGAAGACCAGTCAAACCGATTCGCTATCGTAAGTAGAAACACTTCGTACCTGCTCGACTTGCAGGACTGTTTGCTCCAGTAGTGGCGATCCGGCTCGAAGAACCAAAAATGTACGGGCATTAGCTCCGCACACTGACATGTATTCTGTAGTTGGACGAATCACTCGGGATGTTTACAGGAAAATAAACTCACTGTTTTGTGTCCGATAATGATTGACAATTTATTAGGTAAAACAATAAATTATATACTAACAAAAGTAGGTGACTTGTGGCGGGCGTAATAACCCAGTCAGCAAATAACCATAAATCGGTGAATTAGCATCTTATTGTTCCGGTAAAAACTAAAACAACAGATATCATGTGGCGATGCTCGTACACTAAGAAATTGAAATCTGGGGTATTCATCATTATCATCACCATCATCATGATCATCATATCAGCCTAAAGACGTCCAATGCTGGACATAGGCCTCGCCCAAGCGTCGCTACACGACCGGTCCTGCGCGTCTCGCATCCATCGGCAACCCGTGACCTTTACCAGGTCATCGGTTGGAGTGAAGGGTAGACACGGGCTGCCGGCACTAGGGGCCATTTTTCGGTGTTGAGTTTTATAGAGAATGCTGCTACCCATTCTCTGGCGAGTCCCTTAGTTGCCTCTTACGACACCCACGGGAAGTGATGGAATGGTATTCCTTTACAGCACCATACGGCACCGGCCGACACCATACGGCAGATTATTACTTTTTATTTGTTTCGTCCCACAACAGGGCGAAGCCCAATTTCTTCATTAAATTGATATTAAATGGAAATTACGCCTTTTTTACTTTTAAAAACTAAAACAAAATTCCACTTACTCGGCATTCTTGTCAGCCCTACCCTCAATCTCACTGATAACCATCTTCAACTTAGGGGCTGCCGCTTGAAACTTTCCAAAGTACACCGCATAGGCTGTGTCCATGGTTTCCTGATCACTCTGATCCTCGTCCTTGGGCGCTAGCATCTGTTCCGTAGCGTGGTTCAGTACGTGAGTGACGTAGGAGCGGATGAGCGAGATGGCACGATTCTGAAGGTGGCGGTACTTTACTAGGTAGGTGTGGGATTCTTTGAAGTTGCTCTGGAATGTTAAAATTGGGTTTGTATTAATCTGGCTCAGCAATTCTTCATCTAGGCATACAAAAGAAAACTGATGACATATACAGAGTTGATACGACAGAGGGGCATTAAATTAAACTACGTATACTATACGTGTTCAGTATTAATTCGATACGGTACAAAAACAAAAAGCGCCATAAATGAGAAAATATTTTTTTCAAACAAACTAAATAGCTTGCAAATCCGAATAAAACGCAACCACCCTTTGTAAAAAAATGACACTGACCTTAGATACCGCTAGGTAACAAAACAAAGCGGCAACGTCGCGCGCGCGCCGTAGCGCGGTGTGCGGTATATCGTGTGCTCGGTGGGGGCCGGGCCGGGGTGGCGGCCGGCGACTTAGGCCTCCGCTCGCACTGGCTTTTATGTTAGGTAACGTTTCGAAGTACGCGCACAAAAACAAACACACTTAATTTTTAAATTTTCGATGTGTCCTCCATTCACATTGATGCACAAATTATACCGACAGAGAATATTGTTATTTATTTTTCTAATTAGATCACTGTCCGTCGCTAAGCACTTTAATTTGTGAAATGCTAAAATAATCCTATTTTTTAACTCATCAATTGTATTTACCTCTGAGGCATACACTTCACCCTTAATGTACCCCCACAAAAAGAAATCCATGGGAGTGAGGTCCGGAGATACTAATTCTAAATAATAATAATCCCAAGTTACGTGTCCTATCACCATAAAAAACAGTCAATCACAAAAAAAACACTAATACTAAATAATAATAATCCCAAGTTACGTGTCCTCTCACAGTAAAAGAAAGAAATACTGTCTTATACTTATTTAGTGTCCTATTCCTATCACAATAACAAAATAAAATCACAATTGTTTGCGCGCGAATTCGACAAACCGTACGTTCCGAAAAGATAGCGTCGGCGCACTGATGACTGAGTGGGGCCTCCCACTTACCGATCGCAAAAAACAAGGATGCAACAAACTGACCTATTTCTGTTTCTTTCAAACGTGTGTCGCTTTCGTAGTGAAAGTGCAAGTTTGTGTGTATTGATTGCTTCCTTGTTTGCATTGCCAATTTTTACTGAATGAATGTCCTTCGACATGCGTCAGAGCGGCAACAACGCATCGTAGATTTATTGTTGTAAGGTGCATGACCTATGCTTAGACGATAATCAGTTGTTAGAAAAGATACATCGTGTTCAAACGGTGCAAAAACTTTAAAAATTATTTGCGACTAAACTACTGCTCGTATTTAATTTATTTTTGGCACAGAGCTTGAAAATGGTACCTAGTATAGGCAGTTTAAAGGAAAGCCCCTCTGTCGTATCAACGTTGTATATAAAGACTAGGAACATGAAATTATGCACAAGGTTTCTTTTGATTTTTGGAAATTTAACCTTTAAAGGGGTGAAAAGGGGGAAATTAGTTTCTATTAAATCTGTGCAGACAATGTCGTGCTCAAAGTGCTAGTGAGAATAGTTTCTGCCACTACTAGTTGCATTTAGATTAAGACTTATTACGAGGATTTATTACGAAGTTATTAGGCCGTGCGCTGCGTTAGGCGTGCGCACGGCACGGGCGCCCGCGTGGCGTGCTGTTTCATGTTATCTCATAGATCAGCGCTGCGTGCAGCGGCTCGCCCGTCGCACGCGGCGCGGGCGGCGGGACCCGCCCCACGGGCGGCTGATTGGCTGTCGCTCTTGTCTACGTCGTCTTTTGGCTAGGTAGTATATCAACAAATAATCCATGATATCGACTGTACACCCGCGCGATCAAAATTGTACTGGCGGCGCTGCGAGAGGCGGGAGACAAATTTCCAAACCGTCGCGGAGGCCCGCGACGGTTTGGAAATTTGTCCGCGACGGAGCACGGCGCGGGTCCCCGCGACGGACACCCGCGACGGACACCCGCGACGGACGCCCGCTTAACGCAGCGCACGGCCTTATAAATGATTTGTAGCGCTGTTGCAACATACAAAGTCTGGAGCAGGGGTGGATACAGAGAAAAAAAATCAGACTGATTTTTGCACTGGACCTGAATGCGAGCCAGCAGCAGGTTTGTTAAAGCTATAATTAAACTATGTATTTGTTTGGATGATTGTGTCAGTGTGGCACCTTATAATAATATATCAGAATAATGCAAAGCCTTTCCAAAGTAAGTCATTTTAAGACCTTTGCTCAGCCTACAAGACAACCTATTGGTATTTTGACTTACATTAGTTCTCATATACTCAAGACACTCATCGATCTTGGCGAGCACATTGAAGAATGTCTCGCTGTTGACCGACATGGTAGGGCTATTCAATCTTTGAGACAGATGCTCCACTTGCGTGAAGTAGTGCAACTTCTGCTTGATGTCATCACCTGGAAATTAGATTATTTTATGCTGCTTAATTAACATTCTATCAAGAATGCAAGAGGAGGGAGAGGGATCTCAGATTTCTACAGAGGCACATGATAGTCAGGCAGAAAAAACTGCAATTGAAAATCTAGGAAACTAGGGTTTCTATGACCAATTAGAGATCATTATTGTTGGATTTTGACATCAATGTTACATTTTTCTTACCTCTCAAACCTACTCCAAAATCATGTTAATATTGAACTGTTGACATGTTCAATTTATTACACACTTAACTACTTTCAGTAGTAAGTATGTAACACCAGTGCCCTTAGAGTAACACTGACTTCATGTACCAAATTGGGTGCACAGACTCAGCAAGACAGTGCCATATGTACCACTAAGAGCACATTGGGCTGTAAACCAGCTGCATAGGATTAGACTGGAATTTAACCAACATTGTATGGAAAAGGCTAGGTAGATCAATGAGGACAACCTTTTTTGTACTCACCAGTTGGCGCCACTGTTGAGTAAGGTTCTTAATCCTAGCATTAAAGTTGTTATTACGCACATGTGAACAAAGTTAGAAGGAATATAAAAAAATACTTATAAAAAATCAAAACAAATATGTCAATAAACTCGTGTCAATAACCAACAAATAGTGAAATTTGGCAGTTAAAACCTCACGCTACATTAGCGCCTCTAGCAGCAAATTCAATAATGATAGCCCTCATTGACTCAGTATGCTTCCAAAATGAATAGGTATTACACTTTACCTATACTGGACAATTTGTTTTGGTCAGCCAACAGCTGCTCACTCATAGTGTGCAATGCATTTGTTTTATTTGAGACAAAGTTGTACTGCTCTGAGAGTTTGTCTAGGTCAGACATGGTGGCACCAATCTGAAAGGTTTAATTACATAATGTGACTTATTTAATAGCAGGCAGCAGTGTCTTGTTATAGACAAATAATAGTTAAGGGTTTTAACTGGTTTTAAGGACGTGTGTTCTAAATATTGAAATAGTCATAACACAATTTAGTGTTTAAATATTAGTTAAAATAGCTTTTACCAGTATTTAGACAAACACCATACCTGATTCGTCAGCGCAACACACTCATTTCTCCTGTCATCCAGCTGCTTTTGGTAAACCTCATAGGGGGAATCATCAGACTTCAAGTTGCTGTCACACAAGGTCTCATACCACTCCAGAAAATCGTAAGTGGTATCCACTGGGGGTATGTTATTCTTTTCTGGCTCTTCATAGGCATTTTCAGATTTCTCCTGGAAATATTCATGGTTAGATGTCGTTAGTACACCAGATATGTTATACTAAGTTTGTAAGGCTATTTTATTTAGCACTTAACTGACCAGTATCGTTCTTAGGCGATAGGACGACTGGTTCGCTACACTAGCTACCAGTTTGCAGGTTTACTAACATATAAATATTCTGTTTCAATCTGTGATTAGCGGTTCTTAGGCATAAACTGTTTAATGTTCAAGAAGTTGAGAAATAAGGATTAAATGACAAAAATACAAACATCGTCCAAGTCGCCGGATACACCAAGTAAAAGAGACTCCAAATCCAGGATAGCTTCTCTCTGATCTGACGTTAGGGGTGCCAAAGGATTTTCTGAAGCCTCCCATAACAACAGCTTGCTTTGAATTTCTTTTAAACTCATATTATCCATAATTCTGATTGTTTTGTATATTTTTCAACTTGTATGACATTCCATGACAGCAAGTGACGTATACAATTTTTTTATGAAAAGCTCGTTCCAAAGGATATGAGCGATGGCAATAAAGTTTTTTGTGCAAAAGCTAAGGACAACAATATAATCTAAATGCTCATCACGATTTTTCATCACGATGATAAAACTGGAACGATTTGCTGTCAACTGACATCACAGGTTCCTTCGGAAATCCCATCTTCCTAGTTCATCGTGTTGGGCTGGCGCTGCGACTGCGGAAAACCTCAAGCGGCGTACTAGTAATCGTATCGGTAACTATATTTTTGAGCCATTTGGGGTTGAAAGAAACCTCCAACCGTGAGGCCCTCTCTTAGTCACGTTCGGAAACCAATATATTCAGCTAGCCTTTTTGGACTTGTTTATGGTAATTAAAATAAAATTATAAATTGAATACCACGCCATCTAGTATCGAGTAGCAAAGAAAAAAAAATTCTCAAGGTCAAGTTTCGCCACCATTCACAGTTCAATTTCCCTTTCTAGAAAAATGAAACGTTGATTCAATAACGACGAATCACTATGTTTCATACAAAAACAAAAAAAAACATTTTGCGAATAGTTGTCCGATTTAGTTTTATTCGTATTTTATTTGAGGATAGCGCCATCTATGTTCTTAAACTAAAAGTGTCTTTTCGTAGCTAATATTCTATAACAATAGATGGCTTAAACTAATATTCAGGGTTAATAAACTATTAAGCGGTTAAGCGCCCTCTATCCTCAGATTGGTATTACCTATGTTGTTTGCCAACAGATGGCGCTGTACTTGTTGGTTTTTGCGAAATAGCTGAGAAAGCGTGTAAACATAGTATCACCTGACCATCATACATATTTGGACTGCCCCAAAGCGGACGCGTGGTTGCTTGTTACTTTGTAAACAATGCTTTCTATGAACTTTTGGTCCGGTACTGTTACAGCCGGAAGTAGTTTTCGAGTCCCATATTCAATTGAGATGTTTATTTTTCTACTGTTAGTAGAATGGTTTCCTTGTAGGTTTTGCAGTAATTTTGAATCTGTTTTTAGTGCCTTCAACGCAATCGCACGTATTGAACTAGCTATTTATTCTAGTTCAATAAATCTATATATCTTCCCATTCAACCCTCTCTAATTTTTAGGGTAACCGACGGAACCCTATTACTAAGACTCTGCTGTCCGTCCGTCTGTCTGTCAGCGGGCCGTATCTCAAGAACCGTAGGTAGTAGGTAGACAGTTGAAATTTTCAGTTTTTATTTCTTTTGCCGCAATAACAATAAATAATAAAAAATTTAGTAATTTCATAATTAAACCCCGCTCCCATAAAACGAAGGTAGTTTTTGGTATATGGTACAGAAACCTTCGTATGTGAGTCCGACTCGCACTTGCCCGGTTTTCTGTGCTTGTTACAAGTAGATTAACATTATGTGGTTTTGGAATTATTCCTCCAGCAGACATAGCAATTTAAAAAAATGCAATGTTTATTCAAATTGATATTATTTAGGGTTAGGGGGTAAATGACAAATAATACAATGTTTTGAGTAGTTTTGCATTTATTGGGTATGAGGAACCTTTCTGGTCAACATAAGCTACAATGGACTTTTGTTTACAGTATATTTACAAGTTTCGGTATATAATATAGTTCATATTACCATATCTATATCTAGATTAATGCTTCTAGGAGTAAATTACTGTATATTCACAATAATTATGAAGACCTAACAAAAATCGTCTATACATATACAATGTAGTAGCGTTGTACAAAATACTACTCTATAGGTAAAATAGTCACACTTCAGTCGCTGGGACACGCCTTCCTAACTTTGGCTTTTAAACAAACATAGAGCCTGACTTTCACGTCTCATCCCACTAGTTACAGTCCATACAGTCAGTCACCAGCCACTTTGTTCGCTTGTTTAATGTTAAACAATCAAGCTATTTAAATACAGCGAATAATTTTAAATTATAACGTTTAGATATACCTCTTGCGATAACATCTGATGCCAACCTCTTAAGGCAGACTACGAAATCGGTTCTTTTAAATCACATTCTTTCGTTATATACATCGTTCCGACTCACAATCTATTACAACTTGTACTATATACAAACAATTTTTAATTATTTAAAAAAATACAATGTTAAATTACTATATAATATACCTCCATTATCATAGGGTTGGAATAAAAATAGTATATTTTTTTTTTCAGTTTCAGCGTGCAAAATTTACTAAAGCCAGCATCGGCCGAGGTCACAGTCTCGCAACGATTCTAATTCTAAACGACTGCTCAGTAGAACGTTACACATACAACGACTGCGGATAACATACATTCAAACTTTAATATTTAATCGTTAATATGTAATTAACAATACCAACTAAATGAAAACTGCACACAACTCATTCAGTGCATTGCTATCGACAGATCATTATTATCGGCCCTACAGGAACACTTGCAATTTAATGCAACGTAGACACATACAGAGAAACGTGATAAATAACTTAAATTACAATTAAAAAAATATATAGATAATAAATTAACACACAGTCCTTGTTCAATGCATAGGAATATTTAACTATTTCATTACATTTATTATATTAACACACGTCTTATAGTTATCTTAAATGGAATACATTACGTGGATACCTAAACGTTAAACCAAATAAAATATACACGACGTACATCAAAACACTAAAGACTCGTTGCTGAGATGCGTAGCAAAAGCATGGCAGTTAGCACGAAATTCTGCACCCTAAATATTAATAACAGAAAAATATAATATCTATGAATCCGAAGCATAATGTCTGGCGGTGCGTGCGAGCCGCCCGAGCCGCGCCGGGGCGGCGGCGCTCTAACTAGACACTTGTGTGATTTATACGAGGACAGGCGACTGCGCGCGCGCAGCGTCCCTCGGCGCTCGACCGGTGTACTTACACTCGTTCCTTGTTAACCTACGAATTAACATAGCACAGCCATAGTGACTCCGTGGTGCGGGGTCGCGCGCCGAGGGCTCGGCCGGGGACCTGTGGGCCGGCGGTGCCGGCGGGCGTGTTCAGCGGCGCCGCGCCGCCGCCCTACGACACAGGCGGCTGGGGGCCCTGCGGCGCCGCCGGCGGCTTCGTGCCGGCCGCGGCAGGGAGCTGCGCCAGCGTATCCTGACTGGCGTGCGCACGCAGGTATGTGTTCTCCACTTCGAGCTGGTTGATCCTCTCCATCAGTTCCGCAATGCGCTCTTTTAGTACTTCCACTTCCTCGCGCACCGCGAACATCAAGTGGCTCTTAACCAGATCCTGAAACAACATCAAAATAATAAGTCAGTAATGTGCCATTAACATTAGTAAATCTGCACAAGATTCTACCATTATGTATTTTAAAAACAAATAACAATTGTTTAAAATTTTCTTGAATTGTAAAATACAAATATATTGATTACAAAAGATTTGAGCAGGGACTATAAACTGATTATAACGCGCGATAGTATCGTTATCTAAAACCCAACGTAATGCGTTTTACGAAAACACGATGTTTGTGAAATAAATAACAAAATAAAAGTAAAAGATTTCCGACTTAAAACAAAACGTACTTTTGGATTTGGCACGACCACGTAACAAGTATCTTTTTGTCCTTTCTGTCTGATTTCGTACAGGCAGCCATCCCTAGGTTTTTGCACAACGTCGATCATGTTTAAACTGAGTGATAAATTTATTTTCAGGGTCACTGAATGTATGAGCGTTGCCGGCAACGACTGAAACTCGAATGGCGATAACGTGAACTCGCGAACGATTGCGACAAGTTGCTCTCTTGCGTCCTGGCAGGCGACTGATGGTCTGCGCGCGCGCTCGCCCTATTTAAAATGGCGGCGAACACGTCATCACGCCACGCGAGCCGACCGTGCACCCTGAACTCGACGACACAACCTACATTGATATCAACAAAGCCCTTATTTTCCAGATCTCATATTGACACACGCGCAAAATCAAGAAATTATGTCTTTAACTAGCGATCTGCACATAAAGAAAACTAATTTAAAGAATTTGATATTGATCAATTATAGAGAAACCACCAAAGTCGATAATATGCAATTAAGAAACTTATTAATTAATGGGAACAAAAATTTGGGCCGTAGCATGCGGATGTAAGTACAAACTTACGAAGTAATTGACGTACAGTCCGCTTTAAATTGGGGCAAATAAAAAGTCTTCCACGACAACCTCTAGCATGCACTTACAATGAGTTAAGATAGAAAAACATCAAACAAGTACCACGTCTATAATGGAATTGCTGAACTCAAAATATATCTTAGTAATAAAGAAATCAATAGAGCAAATATTTACTTTGGATTTAGCATGAAGACCAAACAAGAAGCTATTTACATGTGACTAGTACATGACACTCGTGAACTATTGTTTACTCGGACCAATTAAGCTTCATTGGAAAATTTTCGCCCTTAATAAAGAGCCTTCGCAACGGACGACAAAAATAAAAACATTTAACTGTGCCGGAATGTAACTAATTACACAAGTGGCGCTCTAATACAAGGTTGCATAACAGTTTGGAGAAACAAAAACAAAGAATCACAAATTCCAATGCTTGAATATTTTAATACAGACGACAACTTCATTATTACAATAGAGACAGGACAAGATATAACGGTACTTATGGAATTTATCCCAGATATGCACTGAGATTTTTATGGAAATAATTTGTTATGTAATGGACCCAAAGAATGCGGATAAAATGAATGAAATAGGTCGGCAACAAGCATTTTAATACAAATTAGAGCATGTTGCTATTCTGATTGAATACCAACATTATTGCAATGCAATGTGTATGACATAAATAAATGGTGGAGAATGTAAGAATCGTTTATTTATATAGCCGATCCTATGAATTGTACGCTAAAGAATTCACATTTTTCTTAGGAGACTTTCATCTACGCCTACAACCACCACGAGACGAAAACAATTTTAAGAGCAAACTTCGAGTCATCCTGAAGCTTGGTGAGTCAAGATATGCACTTAGACTCGATGAGAGGCTAAATGTGGAGTGAGTGGATTTCAGTAATGATATAATTAGAACAGGATATAAATAGAAGGCTTGATGAAATCTTGAGCATGGTTGCTCTTACGTGGGTGTCGCGACCTTCAATTAGAAGAATCTGTGCTGAAATTACACCGGTCTGCGCCGGATCTCGTTAGACAATATTGAGGCTCGCGTCTCTAACAGATTGATGGGGCGCCAATGTACTCATCACAACAATAAATATTGGCGTCCAATTGAGAACAAACCCAAGAGAAACTAGAAAATTTCGCGTGCAAATTAATACAAATTGAAAACAGTAATTAGACGTAGTTCGCCATTGTTGGCACCTTATTTGCGATGTAAAATAGCACTTATCATTGTTTACCTACATTTTCATGTAAGTAGGTGAATTAGATAAAGAAAGAGAACGTGAAAAGCAATAGTGGAAACTTAACAATTTTCAATAACAATATCAGGTGAATCTCAAGTTTTAAAAGAAATTTCATGAAGCAGCAGAGAGTGCAGTGAACTTTTTGCGCAGCCGCTCACCAAATACAGCGTCCGATGATATAACCAGTCCAAGGGCATACGTTAAAACCTGTCGCATTGTTTTTAATTATAACCGGCCGAGCCGGCAAATACGACGCCATGTAGTAGACACCTGGGACCATTCATCGTGATCCTATCTAGATTCAACAAATCTATCTCGGGTATAATTTATTTTATTCACATCATCAACAGGTTTAATAATGTGTTGTTTTGATCACTAGGTATAACGCACGGCCAATAAATTTTGACGAGTGTACATTTTTAAGACGTAGGTATTCTTATCAATATAAGTTAAAAATACGGTAATCCACTTATCAATATCATAACAAAGATATCGTTGAAATAGAATGATACCCAGCTATTAGCTGCACTTACGTAAATCTATTTTGTTATCAATCATCAACAGTGGATTATTAAAACAAAGAACGAAAACTAAAAAGCAAAGGTAAAAACAGTTTTGAAGTTGAACACGACTTGTAAACAGTTTGAGCAGACAGCGGGTTTGAATTTAATTGTATTAGTGACATCATCTATATTATAAAACATTAAGTTTGTACACATGTGTGCCGACAAGCACCAAAACAACATATAAACGAAGTTTCCATAGTAATGATCCTAGCAGTAGATACGGATGTATTTACAATAGATATTGAACAAATATGGTACATCAACTGTATTTGGATTTTAGTAAAGCGTTTGAGTGGGTGCAGCGCGAAGTTGATGTTTACTAAATATGTGATGGACGTGGCGCAGATCTATTGAAAAGCTGTTAGCAATGTGTAGCACAGTTTAGCTAGTCACATTGTTAAAACAGACGACAACCTTGTGTGACACCGGTACAGTGTAGAGGACGATATTGAAAGTGTAGATATTATATTCTCTGTAGTCAATTGTCTTATTGTTGATTTCAGCATTAATGTTGCTAACGATATGTTTATTACACCACATTCTTGATTATCAATCACAGTAGGTATGTTTAGTTGACATTCTGTGACATAACTTGTTAAAATGTTAATGTTAGCAGAGTAAACAGAGATAGCGTTTATATATTAAGTAATTAAATATTATAAGGACTTTATGAATACATCAGAATGCTGCAGAGAATTTCTAGTAGGTTTAAAATGAAAATTTCTTGACAGGAATACATATTTAATTTCCATAAATGCTGACTTGTGGGGACTGATCAATTCATCAATATTCATCAGCTTGTAAAACGGGTTATCGATCTTTCAAAGAACATTCGTAAAAGTGGTCACGCAGGCATGATTCCCCATACATGGTTCACTTCACTGTTTTGGTTTTCACCTAACTGTGATATGCTCACGTGAACTCATGTATGGTTTTCTGTACACTAAAGGTTTTACAATCTACATTTCGTTTGCAATTATTTTTTAAGTCTTTACCAACAGTGGCCAGCTTTAACGTATTTAAAGAAAAAATCGTTAAATAAGTATGACTTAATGTAACTGTGAATGTAAATATAAAATTATATTCGTAATTCCAACATTAACAGTATTATTATAAATTCTGCATTTAATAATACTTATACTATTTATAACAAACAATGGTGTCGTTGGGTTTAGAGTAAAATACAGCATGAAATGGCGCCACAAACTGTAGGAATCCAAAATCGCTAAAATATAACTGCGTATTAATTCAGCAAAGTTATGTCCAAAACATTTGTCCAAATATTCTTAAGATCGGATATTATTTTCATTATGAGGAACCTTATGTTAGGATGTATTTGCACAGTCCGAAACAATGGTCTATTAATATTCGTGACACAATTGAAATATAAATTTTATGGATGTGTAATGTTTACTACCGATATGTGTAACTGTATCGCCTTCTGTTTTTGTTTTGTTATTGATAGCAGCCTTTCTTTATTGCGTGCAATTTCCGATACAGCGTTAATTGCATGTAACTTTCTTTAGTTGAAACGTTTGGTGTTTCACTCGGATATTATTAGCTATTGCCGTCTTGCTACATCTAGTGATAAAGCTTTCGATAAATTATAAGGTCTAAGGTCGGATCTATCCTATAACTAGTACTGCGCCAATCCTTGACCTGCCTTGTGCATGCCAGACGCTCTTATCAATTTCCTTATAGATTTAATAAACTTTATAAAACAATCCAATAAATAAATGAATGTAAACACGTATTGACGTAGCTGTACGATATCACAGCGATAAAGTTAAAACAAATAAGTGAAAATTGTACAGTAGCGGTCAAACACTCCGTAATCAAGTCTGTGCGTTTGACCCGACGAGGTGATGTCATTGCAATACTCATCCCACCGTATATTGAAGAAAAATAAACATCATCATAATTATTTATAAAGGTAGCAACACAGATGAATAATAACATCGAACCGGAAAATATAAAGGACAAGAGTGTAAATAATATTGTGTTTTAAGAAGTTGTACAATATAAAATCTTTAATGTTATCGCTGAAATATAGAATTTAGCAAATGCACAAAATATGTAAAACAACAAGAACGAATTTAAATGTTTACTTTCGGATACAAAAATTTATGGAATCAACACGCAAGCTTACGGAATTACGGATTACAAACAGCAGATGTCTAAAAATTGGGGAATATTTTCAGCGAAAACATGTTTACCGTGTGTTTGCAATCTGTTTAGCGTTTATCTACTAACGTGTGTGTACGATTGTGGTAATCTATAGATTTACTATAACTCTGGTAGATTTCCAAAGATATTATATTTTTCCAATACTTAGATAATAATATTTTAGCATTGAAAATAAGATTAATATCGAAAAATAAATAACAGATAAGCGCGATGCAGATAATATGGGCAAGGTTAACGTTAGTATTACGTTTCTCGAAACAGTGATCCCGCGATTGGTATCTTTGAACGTTTTCTCAAGGAAAGTAATTCGTTTTTATTGGATATTGTTTAAGTAGTTTCGGAAATTCACGTTGAGGTATAAAATAAAATGTTTGTAATATTCATAGTAAAGTAGGTCTCTAACAAGGTTGAATTCGATTTTTGTGAATATAAAGACGTTTGATGAACTTGATGTGTTAAATAAAAATAAATAATAATAATATATTCAATATAAAAATTCATTCTTTCGAACTACATGAACTTGACATGAGCGTTACGGTCGCGGATCGCATTTGGTCCACATACAGCTTCACACTGACCGGCAAATTGCAAAAAACATAAAAATATTTGAATTTCGCGGGCTACCCTGGAGCATCCACCTTAAGTAAAATTGTTAAAGGGCTGTGGATTTTGTGAATATATAAATAAAGGACAATGGAGATCTACGAAATCAAAATTTGGATTGGTCACAAGCTTCTACACACTAGAGATCGCAGACAGATCACACCGTTGCGGACGCGACAACGGCTTCATTACAGGGAGCAGGTTTGTTCTCCAAGAAAACTTTTCTAGCGTTTCCTGGGTTCGTGATGCGATTCCGATCTGGCGCGTGCCCTCTCGGAGCCGCTCTTAGTTGCAAATTACTCGACGCTTGTTCACGTTATTGGCGGCACGCGACAGAATCGTGTGACCTCCTGACGTCTCCGGGTCTTTATCCAGTTGGTGGGCGTACACGAATCGGCCACATAATCAAGAGAGCACGTGTCTCCACTCCAGCTCCGCGCCAGTGCCGGCTTTCCTTCCGTGTCTATTCTCGGCCGGCCGAGTCCCGTCGGGTCACGTTTAGCTCATGCAAATCACGTATACAACGAGGGAATTAGCATACGATGGAGCTTGAAGCAAATAAAAATTTCCACACGCACCTCCGGACAAATAAACACCGTCTTCATAATACTTGCTAATGACATCTTGGAAACACGATAAAAACTAACGGGGCGCTGCGGCTGGTACTAACATCATACAGCACACGGAGATTGTGGCGTCAATCATCACGGAGAAACTTTAAAGAGTAGAATGGATGTAAACGGTTGACCAGAATCAAAGAAATTTATGTTTGAACAGATGCGTGAAACCGGGTCAGTGGTGTAAGCTATGGCTGCTACACATCAATATGACGGTACGCATAAACATATCTACCCGGATGACGTAACGTTAGGCGTAGATATTACGAAAACTGGCGAGAACCCGTGTACAACTGAATCCGAAATATATACGGGCTGCAGGTACATTCATCGTGCGCCATGTAAGATGGCGTTCTTCAAGGTGGACCGGTTTAAATACTGGTCGCGCTGCGTTTGCCTGATGCTTGAGATGTTAATATACTACTGTGTACATTAAAATTTATGCAAAATAAATTGTTTGCCTAGTTGCAATTTCAATTATAGTCATTCTGTTCTGTACATTTTACGACTACGTAGTAAAACAATTATGTAAAGACCAGATTATCAAATTCATTGCGACAGGAAAAAGTACGTGTTTTATTCGTCGAGTCCAGTCATATTGCGAAATGTTTTCGTACGGAAAGCTATTCAACAGCGATGATCAACAAAAAAAAAAACAGTATTACGTTATTTGCAACAATTGAGTAGACTTTTAATCTTTTGATAATCCAACTGGTGTGACGTGAACATGTGAGTTGAGATTAATGAAAACAATACGATAAAATGGTTCGTTCATGCTAAAAAAAGCGCGCGAGCAGAATAATAATTTAGCAACAAAATAACTAGCACAGTCAATGAAGTGATCAGCAGGGTAGATGCAATTAATTAGTTAACAATAGATTTAAACAAGATAACGACATATATGGAGCTAGGAGAACTGCACGAGCGTGTTGTGGGGAGTGATAAAAATACTATGATGCGATGGTAGTGAGCATTAGGGCTGGATTGGGGTCAATCGCTTGAGGCCATCTGCGTCGGCTAATTATAGCCGATGTGAGACGCGTCCAATAGTGCACGACGATGAATCTCAATTGCGATAGCAGATGTACTTGATGGAAGAAGTGAAATCTGTTGCAAATGCTGCGCCCGCCCAGATTACAAAATAAAAGTAAAGAAAGTAACAAGTGCAAAAATAAAACAAGAAACAGGACAGATGGATAATAAAATCGATGTTATTAGCGAGACCGAGATATACAATTGTCAAGACGCTTGACAATTATGTAAGTGGCTCAAAATGTAGGACGTAATATTTGGAAGATAGGAAACAAAGGTTGCATTGTCTCTTGACGAAAACGACTATGAAACAAATACTAATGTCTTGAGAATTTAATCATGTGCAAATGGAACACACGAGCTGACATGACCGTACTACGCGTGAATTTTGTTATATAGGGAGATTATGTTTGTCAATCAGTTCTGATATGTACAATTTTTTTTTTTTGTATTTTATTGGTAATATATTTTTCGTTTATTCGTTTACTTGTATTATTGCTTTGTATATTTCTTTTTTACGAAAAATATTCTATTTTGAATTTTATTTATTTGCTATACACCTACCAGTGTTTTTTTTTTACTATTAATAGGCACGCGCTTAACCACCACCGTGTGTTTCTTTTTAACTCAAAGGTTGACTGGTAGAGAATGCCTTGTTGCATTAAGTTCGCCTATGTACCACTATTGTACATGAAGTTTAAATAAATAAATAAAATACAATTTATAAATAGTGGTCTCATGGTATTATATGTTGCGGGGCAGAACGGGACCCGTTTCCTGGCCATTAAAAAAGGGAAGTCATTAGTGATTCAAATGGTGACTCCGATCTAATAACGGTGTTATGCAGTTCAACCATTGCTATTATAAACACGGATAAACTCTCGGGAGATTGCATCTTTACGCAACTGCTGCGAATCGTAATAGCTGCGATTCAGCGTATGACGCGAAAAATGATGATAATGTCGAAATTTCCTCAATGATGTACGCGAACGAGTGCGTTTCGTTTATCGGCGTTACGTAGAATGCTGCGCGATATCGGTCGACGCTACGACTGACCGATATTTCTCGGAAGTTTTCGTTCAAGGAAACCTCATAATTTATTATCTCAAATATTTTATTGACTTCATCACCCATAAAAAAAGATTGAAGTATTTGCAGTTCGCATTAATCGCACTATAAACTCGCCAACATATTTGAAACATTAGAATTGGAGTTCAATGACTTAGAAGTTATTGGGTGGCGGACGATATCAGTGGTTATGCTGTTATTTTTGTTTGGTACAGATAAAATATACGAAAGTTATCGCGCACTCGCAGTGTGGCCGTTCGCGCGAGGTGTTTATCTGAATGCGGCGATTTACAGCACAAAAGGGACGCGGCGCGGCGTCCACAAAGCCGGTTATAAAATGTTCCACGAATTACTAGGATTGAGAGCATGCGGAACCACCGCGGCCGACTGACACGCCACACTCTGGATGTCTTGGATTGCAACGCGATGTCTAATAAAAAGTAATGATCTCTAGTCGATGGTATTTTCGCGACAGATAGATTAAATACTCAGAAAGGCTCGATAATGTGAAGGAACTATGATTTAATTGTCGCGTTTATAGATCTTGGTTTTTTCTCATTAACCAATTAAAACGACAGCCTGCAGCATTTAAGGCCAGGTTTAAAAGATGTTGGTATGTTGAGTGAGGATTTAGTTTAGCTTCGGGATCCACCCATAGTGAAAGGTTCTAGTTTTGTGAAGGTGATTAACGTGCTCTTCAACACAATTTACTCGTAAAATGTTAATCCCAGGTAAGTAGCAAGGGCAAGTAGTTGATAGGCCCTTTCTGAAAATCCAGATTAGCTACAGACAAAACTTTAAGAATTACAAAAACCGGCCAAGTGCGAGTCGGACTCGCACACGAAGGGTTCCGTACCATAAACCTTATTTTTTATTATTTGTTGTTATAGCGGCAATAGAAATATAACATCTGTGAAAATTTCAGCTCTCTACTTATTAGGGTTCTTGAGATACCTACAGCCCGCTGACAGACAGATGGACGGACGGACGGACAGCGGAGGCTTAGTAATAAGGTTCCGTTGGTTACCCTTCGGGTACATCATGTGCCTAGCCTTTTCCAAACTATATTGTGGTCGGCTTTCAGTCAAACCGGATTCAGCTGAATACCAGTGTTTTACGTGAAGCGGCTGCCTACCAGACCTCCACATGTTACCCTTCAGGTACGGAACCCTAAAAAGGATTACATATTCACAAAGAGGTTCATATCCCTTAGAAAGAGTAACTAACAAATAACAGGATAGAATTCTGACGAAGAATTGGACTCTAAGAACAATAAAAGAAATAATGGAAACTTCAAACTTGAGGAGGAAACGAAGCGCTTAATCCCAACAGCATTAAAAAAGATTAAGGCAGTACAGTGAAGCGAATTCCTTAGCTTGCTCATTATAAATGCATTTAGCTCAAAAACTACACGTCTAAAAATGCGAACCTCCTCCACCGAAGTGAGTATATGACACTATTGTACGCCATTTCCTCTATAAAAGTCAATTATGATAATAGCGGTAAGAATAAAGGTAGATTTATTTAACCTAGTCACGTGACGGTATGGTCGATGTGTACAGGGTATTTGGTTGGAATCACGTTACTTTACAAGTGATTGTTGATATGTAGCATGTTTCATACATGAACAGCTGATAGTTTTCTCGAGATTTCGGGGTTTTCTCAAAGTAAAAGTTGCTTATAATCATGTGTACTTTCACTGCCTAAGAGGTTGCTGGTGTTTTACAATCAAACCCTGTATACTACTAAACTATCATCTGCCTAGGCTTTTCCCAACTATATTGGGGTCGGCTTCCAGTCAAACCGGATTCAGCTGAATACCAGTATTTTACGTGAAGCGGCTGCCTACCAGACCTCCACAAAACATTAAAATGGGTAACACGGTATTTTTTTGGCAAGACTGGAGTCAGATTTACTGGCTTCTGAAAATCCGTAACGACTGCCAAAGTTTCACAAATGACAGCCGGGACCAACGGCTTAACGTGCTTTTCGAGGCACGGAGGAAACTCGGTATGTTAAGATGGTCACCCATCCACAGACCAACCTTGGCAAGCGTTGCTTAACCTTGAAGATCAACCTGTTTTGTTTTTGGAAGTCAGTACCAAGAATCTGTATTTTTTTTAAGTTTGGACGCAAACGAAGTTGCGCGGGTCAACTAGTTTGTAATAATCTCATAAAAAAAATATCTTTATTTAAAGTAATTTGTACTACTCTGTCAAGAAAGTACCGGGAAAAGATCAATAATACACAAAATGTCTGTTATTCATCCAAATTTATTTTATCACCTTCAAAGTATGCTCCTTTAGAAACGATACACTTGCGCCAACGAATAATCCATTCATTAAAACATTTTTTAAACGCTGCTTCCGGAATTGAGTTCAGTTCTCGCCGCGAATTCTCCTTTATGTCTTCTATCGATTGAAAACGGGTGCCACGAAGTGGTAATTTGAGTTTAGGAAAAAGAAAAAAGTCAGCAGGAGCCATATCTGGTGAATATGGTGGTTGCTGGATGGTATTTGTTGAGTGTTTGGTTAAAAATTCGTTCACAATGATAGCCTTGTGCGAAGGCGCATTGTCGTGGTGCAAAATACAAGAATTTTCATCTTTCCGCGGTGAAACCGTGCCGATAACCGACCATCTTGAGCTTCTTGGGGTTACATTAATATCTACTCTCAATTTTGGCCCTTACATAGAGGCAAAAGCTCAAGTGGCTGCAAAGAAGTTGGGGATTCTGGCTAAGGTGAGACGGTACTTCACGCCGGAACAGCTGCTCAAACTCTATCAAGCGCAAGTTCGATCGTGTATGGAATACTGCTCTCATCTTTGGGATGGATCTGCCAGATACCAGCTTGATGCCCTTGAGTCAATTGAGAAACGAGCCAAGAGGATCATCAGCAATGAGAGGCTCGTCGCGTCGAAGCTCCAAAGTCTTGAACATCGACGACGAGTTGCTGGCCTGTCGGTTTTTTACCGGTTGCATTTTGGGGAATGTGCGACGGAATTGCATAATTTAATTCCGCCAAGCCCGTTCCATCATCGGACCACAAGACGAACGGCGATGCGCCATCGGTACATGGTGGACATCCCACCCATACGCACAAAACGTTTTGGGAACACATTCATAGTGCGTACAGCTAAGGAGTGGAATTCCCTGCCGGAGTCTGTGTTTCCTGATAGCTACAACCTGGGAGTCTTTAAATCAAGAGTGAATAGGTTATTTCTAGGCAAGCGTGCTCCATCTTCGACCACATCCTCGCTTACCATCAGGTGAGATAGTGGTCAAACGCGTGCCTATCAATAGTAAATAATAAAATAATAAATAAATTTCTTTCCACAAATCTGGCCATTTTCGTCGAATTTGCTCTCTTAACGCGTTAGACCTTCCGGTAAGAATTCAGAGTGCACAACACCGCGATAGTCAAAGAAAACAGTCAACATGACTTTGACTTTTGATCGACTTTGGCGTGGTTTTTTCGGTTTCGGTTCAGTTGGAAGGCGCCACTCCGAAGCTTGTTGACTAGTTTGCATGTCAAACTCGTAAACCCACGTCTCGTCACCAGTAACAATGCGTTTCATGAATGTTGGGTCCGAACTGACTCGTTCTAGCATGTCCTCAGCGACTTTCATGCGATTGAGTTTTTGGAGAAAATTCAGACCTTTGGGGACTAGCCGAGCAGCAACATGTTTCATACCCAAATGATTAGTTAAAATGGTACGGATCGACTCGTGAGATACAGAAAGTTCGGCGGCTATCTCTCTCAGAGTTGAATGGGGATTATCAGTCACTATTTCCTTCACTTTTGCGATGTTAACTTCAGTTGCAGACGTTGACGGCCTACCAGAGCGAGGCAAATCTTCCATCACATCTCGACCGCTTTTGAAGGCTTTGAACCACTCATAAGCACGAGTTTTTGATAAAGTCGATTCACCGTAAGTCTTCTGTAACATTTTCAGTGACTCCGAACACGAAATTCCATTGGCGATGCAAAATTTAAGACAAACTCTTTGTTCGATATTTTTGTCCATTATGAAATTCGCAATACACACTATATATGATATTACTAAAACCAGCACTGTATTTAATATAAATAACAGATGCAACTCAAACTCCGCGCCAAAATGAAAAACAGTTGTGCCAATCTAACAACTACAAAAAAACAAAAATTTGAATTTGGAACCATAAACAAATCATCCATTCCCGATACTTTTTTGACTGAATGTATCTACAAATTTGTACGGGGCCCTCGGCAGGCGAGTCAGACTTGCACTTGGCCGGTTTTTGTGTTGGTGCCGTCAATGTGGGTGGTCTTCATTAGTAATTAGCAGCTTACAACTTCCTGGTATGCCCATTCAATTTCTTTTTCTTCCAACTACGCAATAATTTCATCATAACTAGCCTAAATAGTGAGAACAACGCAGCACTTTACTGCTTCAGAGTAAACAGTGCAGTAATGGATACATTACTGCACTGTTTGCTTGGCCAACTAGATTTATACCAGCCAATCAGCGCTATTCTGAGCACACAACTGGCCAATCGCAGGCTAAAAGTATGACCAATAAGTTTTCAACTAGCCAAACGGCGCTATTTTTACTCCCGGGAACAATGGCAGAATACATGTACGACCATTGGCAAAAAAATAAATAATCGAATCTCAACCAGAACGTGTAGTGTTTTTATAGTTTTCTGTAGTGACTTCAAGTTCTTTTCGGTAGTTGAAGGAAAAGCAGATTATGAACCTCGCAAAAGTGACGAGTAAGTATAATTGCACTCGTGTTTTAGAGCTCCCGCTAAAGCTCGGGCTCCAAACTAACACTCGATGCAATTATAAGTCACAAGTCACTTTGTGCTCGATGCAACTATCTACTATTTCAAACATTAGGATAAGTACCTTGCAATTTGTATTGTATCAATTGTATTGTCTGTAAGGTCTTAGAAATTCTGACCGTCATTACTTCGAAATTAACTTTATTAGTTAAGTAAGGTATAAGATACTATTTTATTTGTAGTCAAATATTTGTACTTACTTGAGTAAGTATTCGTGAATGAGGAATGTGCGCGGCAAACGACTATTTCTGTTATTGTTTATGCGAAAACCACGCGCTAGTAGTACAAGTGCACAATGGGTTTTTAAATTGTTTTCCTTCAAAGCTTATCTGAGATCCGGAGTCTGTAAACTGTAAGTGCGGATGAAAGAACTCTATAAATCGTTAAGATTGACTGATTTTATAATTTCCACGTTATGAATCTACGGTAATGGGCCAATGAAATGAAAAATTATTTCCTTATGCAGCCGTAAAGTTTATAGAAGGAAACAACCGATAAATAGACGATAGCTAAAAACCTACGCGTGATTTGCGGTTATTGAACTTATTGTGTATTTTTGTGACTATGGCTTCATAGATAATTCGGTGTCGTCTGTCTATAGAGCCTGCCCAGTATATGCTAATAGGATAATAGAAGTACTCACCATAGCTTGCTCGATCTTGTTGTCGATGGCCACCGCGCTTGTGCCCGATGCGCTGTAACAAAAAGAGAAAATACAATAAGACAATGTTTCTAATATTGAGGACACAAAACCACAAACAAAATACATAGTTATTTCGTAAACTAAACAATTTACTTGAGTCATACGTATCGTACGATCCAATTGTTTACAATATACTCATATACCTAAATACTTTGCAAGGTAGGCAACTAGGCACTTCTGACCGCACGTGGTAATCATAATAAATTACATTCTAAACCATTAATGTTGTAATTTGCATTGGCAACAACAACAGTTATGTACATTTAGAATAATTAAATTTACCCACACATGATTCCTAATGCATTTAATTGCCTATAGATCTAGCAGATATTTGATAAACAAGGTTCCGTTCAAGTTTTCGGGATACGGAAACCCAATGCCATAATCACGTTTGTATAATTCATTCACGCACGGATGCGCACCGTCCTGGCAAATACAAGAATTTGCGCATACAGCGCATACGTTTACATTTCCCATTTAATTGCTAGTTTCCGCAAAATTATCGATTCGCTTTACGCACGCCTTTGTGTCTCTTTGTAACGAAAATTATCACGGAGATTTATCGTTTACGTAAACGACAACTTGATTATATTATCGGTGCATTGGAATGTGGACATTAATCGTATTATCGAAACGCTTTCACGTTTTAAAAACGCTGCAGCAAACATTGTGCGTACGTCACACTTCACAGTATAAATACTGCGGACGTTAGCTAGCATTGGTGCAACGGAGAGGTGTTGTAAGGGCGAGCGATCGCATTTGAAGATAATGTACATTCAATATGTAATTATTACTGTAATAAATAAGCAGTGGCCGGTAATTTTGAGAAAAGCTTCCGTTGGTTACACTTCGGATGATTACGCTAACGCTGAGTGCTATGTGGATAAATATTGCAAAAGCGTTGACCCGCCTGTTGAACTGATCGGTATTTGTAACAACAATAGGGAACAATGGAGGACTAAATTCTGGTGTGGCCTGTAGCCTATTTCCTCGGTTGTGGTTACAAACTTATGAGTACTTGCCGAAGGAGCATAAGGTGTTATAAACAATTTTGTTAGGTAGTTAGTACGTGTTGTGATAAAAATTAAGAAATACGTCTTCTCTCGCCAGATGTGGACACTTGACCCAGAAACCTCTATCGATCCGCTCAGACAGCCGGCCGCCGAGCAAGATTCGAGAAAAATAAGTTAATTTAAAGCGATGTAACGTTACAAGTCAGCGAAGCATCGAGGTCTAAAACCTCGCTCGTAGCAGACGTAGGTAACTGTAAATGCGAAATTGCATTTTGTACATAATTTTGTCATGACGGTGCAGTCATTAGTAGTAATTGTAGCGAGTGCAGCAAAACAATGGTGCACCACTGCAGCAACGTGTCACGAGCTCAGCACGCGGCGGCGGCCACGTGCAGCGCGAGAATGACGACACACTCTACTTAGCAACTGGTGAGATACCATTACTAGCCACGATTGCCGGACTTACCCATTATGATCCAATCTTGCTGGTGTAATCGTCCAGTAGCTAGTATGTAGCACGACGTACGGCTGCGTACTTGACTTTCTCCGACGGATTCCGTGTCGCGTCAACGAGGTGAACAACACAACGCTAAAGTTGAAGCCATTCGACCGTTGAGGACGGCGTCGCGGATCGATTTCGACCGGTTCGCCACTGAGCTCTCCGATATAAAACAACGGCCGTGGACCACATGACCACCACCGCAACAATGGACCGCCGGAACATTAACGTCTGCTGAGCCGACTGTCTAACTCTATGCGGTGCAAAGAGGCAATTATGTAAATACCAGCTGAATCCGAGATAGTCTTTGAAAGTCTTAAATCTAATATTTGGGTGTTGACGTTGGTTGTCACACAATAAAAACTTGCTTTCTCTAGGCGGAACTCTACAAAATCAAGTTTTGGTATTCCGTGAGTGATTACGCAAGTTGGGAGTTGACAAAATTGCAAACCACCAACGTAGAGGTGCATGAAAAAGTTGAAACATAAGACGACGAAACCCAAGAAGCGGAGAAAGTATTTTGTGAAGGTGACGACATTTCTCCGTCAAGACCACGGTTAAGCGATAATTATGAAATTAAACAGAGACCTGCTCATTTTGTTTATTCTTGTGATCAAAATTCATCCGGTCCCAAGCAAAAATCTGTTATTCTAATACTGCACGATGACTTTCACGTTAAATATAAAAAAAAAAATGTTGCCAAATATAACTCCAGTCGTGGGCTTCATATTTGTGTCAGTCAACGCTGCGAACCTGGCGACAAAGCATAGTTTGAAGCAAGTTGCAACAGTCACAAAGAAAAACAGAATTTCGAAACTAGAATAACACCTAAAATGTGCTGCTTATTTCATTATTATCGCACTCTTATCGCTAATGGAGAAACTGGATACACTGTAACAACACGAGTGTTGAAACAGAACATAAATGAAAATGTGTTTAAAAAGATGTTAAGTAAATAGGAGAAGCAAACAAAGAGATAAACGTTTTGTCACCACGCACGTGCGTGTTTGCGTAGATCACACTCAACTCCACTGCACTTCAAACACATCTCTCGAACAAAGACCTAAGAGGTTTTCAAGACTTTCATCCAAGAACAAAAGAGCCTTTAAGATTTTCGTTATAATGAGCAAAAACAATTTATTTATTTATTAAATACAACAATAATGCTTTATTTTTTTATTTCTGTTATGATCATGACGAAAATAACATAGCTGCCTTGTCCGTGGCTGCTTCAAGTTTTATGAACCAAACTGGTTTGATGGAAATCTTTTGTTAAGAAACACAAGATTCGTATATTATTATAAGAGTCAAAGAAGACAAACCACAAAGATTGAGTAAGAATTCGTTTAAATGAATTTACATCAGTTATCGATGGACGTTGTTGTAGAGAAAATATGTACATGCCAATTTATTCCTAGCTATTTTCAATAAGGTGACACCTGCATATGATCCAGATTAGCATGCCGGGACAATGTATTGGGCTTCTCGAAGTTGCACCTCAAGAATCTTCAGGAGCACATGTCTGATATCAAGTATTCACAAAATGAATTAGCAGACGTCAAAATACATTACAACGATAACAGTAGCATAATTGGTATATAGTGCGATGAATCATGATGCATCAAACAATTGCGCTGTGTAGTACTGTGTAAGCCAACAATACCAACTAGAAAACAAAGGTCACTGAAGAAATTATGCGAGTCGCATGAAAATTTAATGTATTAGTCATGGACACTTAAAGCGCACATTGTTTGTCCACTACCGGCATTCATCAGATAGCATTCAATTAGTTTAAACTCTTGACAATTTGAATCAGCTCCATTGATTCGAATTGCTTGGCTAACATTTGCGTTTATAAAGTGATCATCATTATTCAAGAGCGTGGTCAATTTACACAGAGATTTAAAACTACACAGAGCATTCGTAGTAACAGAGGATTATCAGCATTATCGGTGTGCAGTGTGGTCGTGTATTGTTATCGTGTAGCGAGGCGAGTGCGCACGCGCAAGGTCATTGAAGGGAAATCGTTGGAAGTCGTGTCGAAATGGCTGGCGCCAGCGGCTCAGGCGTTACATCTTGCAGCCCTGTTTCATAACACACTCGCAGTTCCTTACAATTAGCGCTAAGAAATGAGCGACTGTACGAATTCAATTGAACTAATTGTTAGGAGACGAAAGTACGATTTGTGGCTGATTATAGAGGAAGTGAAGTTTAAATGCTTTGCGAAATAAAGAGATTTTGAGACCTAGCCATAAACTTGAATCACGTGAAATAATACAGATGAAGTTAAGTTCACGTGTCACTCTAAGAACAATGGATGGTAGGAGGAGAACACTAAAACCAATTGGACACAAAGGGCATTAGTGGGACACTAGGGGCATAATGTGCTGGTAGTCAGTGTTTGTCACGCGAAACGGTCACGCAACGGTGCTTTCCTCAGGATTTCATAAAACAGCGCTGCTGTTATGAATGACTTAATTATGAACGGTATTAACCTAGCAATAATAATTTTAATCTAGAATTTAATTGTTAAAGCGTTATATTTCCAGCTCATAAAAAATAATTTGTAGTTCTAATACGAACTTGTAGAAATAAACGAAATAATGCAGTTTACGCGTGGCTGGTTATGGCCGTGAAAAGATATTAGTCATCGGAAGATCCTGGTGGCAACTAAAAATAAAATGTGAATGAGTTTAAACACGAAGGTTCAACGTCTGACGAGCGAATGTCAGCGGTGCAGAAGCAGGTTCAACGGACAAATTTCAAAAGACGCAAGGTTGAAAATTGCAATAAAGCGGACCTAGAACTTAAGAATAATAAGGTGTTTAGTACAACGGATCGATACAGTAGTAAAGCGATAGGGACACCTAGGATCAGTAGGCGGCGCTGACGTCAGGCGCAACGGTTTGTCTGGCTGCAGCCGGCCACGTTGCTGTGGAACCTTCACCGACTTACTGGCTCGGTAATTAACCGTGCAGTGTGAGAACCTTCACACCACCGTCACCCGACCGACCAACAGCCAGCGACGGGCCCGCAATGCGTCAGCTTATCAAAACGTAGCAGGCAAAATGATAAATTTAACGGTACTCACACGGGGTAGAAGTAGTCTATGTACTTCACGACGACCTCTCTAAGCAGATCTTGCTTGTTCATGATGGATGTGTAGCTTCCACTTATAAGTTTTGTTTGCATGATTTCCACTTCGCCTATCGATTTTATTCCGCGGGACCCTCAAGTCCCCGTCGTCGGGTTCAACGGAGCCGTTTTTGTTGTTTTGTGCGTTGGAAAACGTTGTGCGTGCTGAGGTAGCAATGGTAAAAAAAATGTTTGTTACGGCGCGCGGGCAACCGGATCGACGCGTTGCGGCAAACTGGGACCGGGCCGGTCGCAGCTAGGCGGGGCGGTGGGGGAGGGGATCGCAGCAAGTGGCGCGCGCACGACTCTACCTACTACGGGCTACGATGGCGCCTCGAAACACCAAGGCAACGCTTTTGCGACACACCCGTTGTACCTCAAAAACGAGAATAAATCTAACAGTCGCCGCACCTCACATTTAATGCTGAAGCTCATTCAAATTAATCCAACGCGTAGGTTCAAGGCTAACCAGATTTGGTCAGTGCTTTTTGCAGTTGTTTGAATTATAAATAGGTACAACAAAGAAAATAGACACTTGAGTGGTTCTATTTTAATTATATCTCGTAGCTTGAATTGATTTTATTTTTATTTGTATTCATATAGCTAATTAAACATCGACTCTTTCCAACAAAAAGCGAAACATGACAGACAGGCCTGGACAAAAGCTGCAGTTGGAATGAACGCATGAGCTAGTCACAAAACAAGGCTGTCTCAACAAGGCATTATCACAGAGACGGCTAGACGAGTGTCATCAAACAATTGCTACTGGCGCTTCCGTGTATTGTTCTGTAGAGTTCAAGTTTCACGCAATATAAGGACTAGGAAATTCTAGATGCAAAGATATTTTACAACAAAATAACATAAATAAAAATTATGAGCATAAAAACATCTAATAACGATGAAGGCAAAAACACAATAAAGATAAAAAGTTTAGTTCAGAAATAAATACCTATATGAAATCTGGAAACCAAAAAGTAAAGAAAGAAATAAAAATAGATAAACTCTTTTTGTTTCTTTGTGCTAAGCATGAGGTAAGACGGGTCTCTGGAATGATTCCCACAAAAACGGCTCGCCAGTAAATTTGATGCATCACAATGGGACGCTGACAAGTTTCCAATCCGCAGAATGCTAATTTGCATGAACCGAGAACCATAACAACCTGTAAGTACGACAAGTCACAAGTGGCTTGGCGAGGCTTCAAGGTGGATTGTTGTTATATTCTAACAATAAATTCATCTTCTCAACATAAATAAATCTACCGGTCTAAAATTTTGCAAGATTTATTTAACATTATGATTCACGTTACGAAATTCATAAATTATGAAACAATCATGTGTTAGACTATTTTCGTAACTGTTTGTAATCCATTAGATGGTTCGAATCTTGAATTCGTTTTGTGTGCAATATCTGCACAATACTACCTGTCATTTGCTGTTGCTAGATAATATGATATTATTGTTATTAACACAACAAGAGGAACTTATTATGAATGATAATGACATTTGACACGTGTACTGTGCATGATATTCATTAACCTTGGCTTCTGTTAATTGTTTCTTAATTAAAAAAAAACACTCTGTGGAACATTACCATTACCACCGCATGAATATTTACTGTTGGTCCATACTGCAACCACATGGCTTATCTTTCTATGCATCAGTTTTTTAATTATATCGTTTATGAGCAGTTGCGGCTGGACCATAATATTTAATTGAATATTTAAAATGTGAAGCATTGTAAAGATTCACATTCAAACAATTTGTAATATTTTATGTTATAAGTTTATGACAATGTTTTAGACCTCTTTCAGGTTATCAGCGCACCTTTTTTTTTTTTTTTTAAGGATGGGAAATCGTCAAATGACTCCTCCCGCTCTGGGTGAAGCAAGAGGGAGTGTCAGACTCTTACTGACTAAAACCCATCCGTGTTCCTCCTGGTGCCCTTTGCGTTCTAAGGCTACGGCACCTCTTTCGAACAGATTCCGCAGCCCCAGCAGGCACCTGCCCTAGCGGGCCCCGTCTTCCACGCTGACATCTCTTTGAGGCGCGCTGGAATCGCAGCGCGCCGCCGACCCGGGCCTAGTTCTGATCAGACGGCGAGCCACCCACTGCTCGCCGTCCGCAGGCCCGCGCCTACGGCGGCCGGGAATCGTCCTGCGACTCCCGACGCCTGGGGCGTCTTCTTCTGTTGCGGCGACTGGGACGTGAGGTTTCCCTCTCTCTCACACGTTCGGCCTCCTCCTTTGCTAGCATTACTGCTTCGCAGAAGGAGGTGATCGCTTCCCATGCCTCCTCGCTCCGGACCAAAGATTGAACCAAGGCCGGTCGCGAGAGGTCGCCGCCACCGATCGCCTCGACGAGGACCCGGCGGTGCTCCGCCCAAGCAGGGCAGACCTGCACCGTATGCTCCACCGTGTCCTCCGGGCGATCCTCGCAGTGATGGGTTATCAGCGCACCTACATTTGATATTCGGAACTACGCTTGAGATAAATGACCAAGGCTTCTGACAAAATAATCACAAAAATCTCTTTTGATTTAATCACAGCCTTTGATACCGACTAAAAAGTGATATAATAACTTCTAACCCTACCGTCCTCAATTAATTTGTCTGACACTAAATTTTTTGTCAAGTTTTCTTAGTTGTGGTTGTACCTCGAAAGCACTGACAGCAAAAACTACTGTCTATATAAAGCACAGCACAATAAAGAAAAACTCCCGGATGCTCTTCAAGTGAAGACGTTGGCAATCAATCAAAATCAAAGATCAAATAACATAGATAGTGAAGAAAGAATACATATAGATATCATAAGTATTATAAAGGATTACGTTATCGCAATTATGAACGATGTAATATACGAAAAGCTAGATATTAATATTAATAGTATTTCAATCAAGATGTACTAAGTAATAACATGGAAGAGGACAAACAGAAGCATAGATGCATTTTGCATAAATGTCAATCTGCATTAACATTTTGAAATCAATCACTTGTGACTGTGATAGACATCTGTAATCGTGATTCGATTTATTAATCACGCTATACTAGTCATCTTCAAGTGCCTTCTGACCTTTGTCTTCTACTCTGTGGAATATGAGAGCAGCGACCAAATCATTTGTGGACAAAAACTGATGTCTTAGTCCTTTTTTTAACCTTACTGCAATTATAAATGAGTTATCATTGTTGTGTTGACAGCAATATTTTCTAGCTGCGGTGTATAAGACCAAGACAAGAAACACTGTGTAGGCAGTTTTTCTCCGCTTTTTTTGTGAAGTTCAAGATGTTTACATCATCGTTGGCGTCATATAAAAAGAGCTTGTAACTACTCATACTTAGGTTTTTTTGAAGGAATATTCTACTGTCATCGAAGATAAGTACTATTCGGAATTGAGAGAAGTAAAAAATAAAGCTATTGCGTAAATGTACGTGTAGTGTTAAAGGTATATTAGGTTATACCAAACCGGATCGAATATAAAAGCTTTCTTAGTCACACTCATGACAATCTGAATGTAAAAAGAAATACTCTTAAGTGACTAGTTCCTGATTTCGCTCATAATTGACTCAACAGGATACAGAGCCGCATAAATTGAAATTTCCGGTAGTTTCAAATTAAAAGATAGAGCTCCAATCTAGATTCAACCAGTAAAATTCCCAGATTCACATGACTGCCTTTGTGAAATCTGAAAGTCTAGCGAACAAGTGCAATAATTGCTGATTAATTTTGATATTAGGTCCAAATAGCTTACATCAGATATCATAGCGTTCAAAGTATGCAATTGCTCATTCAAATTGAATTAATTCTCTGCAGATAGAACGTGTGCTCTTATCGAAGTAGACTATTACAACATAATCAAAATAAGTATTCGTTATTTATGATGAAATCAAGCAAGATTGCAATCTGCAGATCTTTTTATTATATTTAGAAATATTAATTACATTAAGTACAATTTGGTTATGATGAGGGATTGTATCTATGAGCTGATACACCCAAGGTTATATCGATTATAGAATGAGGCAAGTGTGGGACCTTTGCTCATTGTCCGAAAAAACTCCGAATACAATTTTAGAAGCACCAATTTAACTCAAGGTAACAAGAGGATAAAACATCAATATTGAGATATAGCTCTCAGATGATATGATAGTGTCATGAAGATTAGACAGGAAAAGACATGTGTGCAAACAAATAATAGAAACAATCACATAATCCGGAACAACAACGACAAGTGCGATAAGATATGTAGCCGATATAACAGACAACTACAAATTATCTTGTAAAAGGAAGAACTGGCGTTATACAAGTGCTTTGTGCGGTGTGTTTATTGAATCTTGAATTTAAATGAAATTGTTATAATGAATAAGACTTGAATACAAATTGATCACTTACGAGCACCACGTGTTCCTACGAGCGAAAGGCGATCGGGGTTGTTCTGTTTCGGTGGACGTTGACTTCGGTTGTGGTGTATCGACCGTCAAATTGAGCTTGAAGCCAGCAATAGACTTCCGTCGTTTGGCCGCGAGAGCCCGGGACGCGAGGTCGGAGTCATGCACCTGTTCAGGTGGGGAGGCGGCATGCGAGCATGTCTTCATATGCGCCTGCGCGGTTGCCACTTGCAGCAGCTTCGTAGAGAGGCTCCGGCGGCCTAAGGCCTCGCACGTTGCGCACCGTCCGTCCTCCATGAAGGTCCTCGTGCGTCCGACACGGCCACGGCGCGGACACTGAGCGTGTATTGTTTCCAACGGACGTGGTGGCTTAACTGATGTCATCCGACAGACGAGCGCTACACGCGCGACCGTTCACGTTCGCCGCACGAAAAATTCAAGAGTCTTTGTGAACGGACGCCGGAATCGGATCGATACTCGAGTGAAATAGGTTTAATGCGATAATAAGAACGCGATAAGGTGTACACGCGAATAAGTGTAATGACCTAGACGGTGTGGCATAGCACGGCTTCGGTGCGGCCTCGGCGGGCGGCCGTGCGCGGGCGGCTCGGCGCATGCGACTGCGGTCACCACTACAAAGCACCCCCGCCGCCGGCCGTAATCCGAACGTTAACGAAGATATCGATATTTGCGGTGAATAATACCACGATACACGAAGACGAACATCGTCGTATGATTTACATGCGTCTAACAGTCGCTCGTCGAGGTGTCATTCCGGCATTCCGCTGGACACCGTCCAGGTGATCAGTATAAATAATTGGGGGTCATGGGATGCTATCTCGCATAAATCGTGCAGAAGTTCCATAACTATAATCTAAATATAAATCTGACGAGGAATTTAGTAGATTTGACATATCCTAACTGCGCGGCTGTATAGGAAATAAACGCGGCTAGTTAGAATAAAGCAATTTGTTTGACCTGAGTGTCTATGCGATCTATACATAGTTTTTGCCTTAATTAAGGCAGAGCAATGAGTAATGTCACAGCTCTGGCAGTGTTTCATTAAAAATGGCGTGGGTTTGATAGCGGTTTTTATTAAGTCTCAATAGGCATTAGATAAGAAGGGTTGCAGTTCTTTCAGACGCATAGACAAGTGGGTGCTGGCCAAAAAAATCAATGCCAATAGTTGCAGGTGACCGATTTAATTGATCGGTCGAGATGAATCTTCTCGACCACTAGAGAGATGTGTTTGTCCCTATGAGTTGCGCTTGCAGATTTTAGAGCAAGTAATTCAGCACAAGGTTGTCTGTTGAGTTGTTCTGAAGCCGTTATTTCTGAACACTGACCGGGTTTTCAATTGCTTAAGAGAATTAATCATATGATACTTTGTCGGCGACATTAATTTGTTCATTTTGTTTCTGCTTCCACCTAATTTGTTATTCGACATTGAACGGTCCGATAAGAAGAAAAATAAATATTTCATGTGAGAAAATCAAAAGTTTTATTTTTCGTGCCGTGTCTCATATGTCGGACTGTATAATCAAAAATTCTTTCTGTACACTGCATTATACTCATTGGCATTACAACCTTCGATGGCGATCGATCGTGTCAATGTTATGCTTCCATGAAAATATAATAGCCCTTACTTATGGGTTGTCCGTATTGAACAGTCACGCTATGAGTCCATTTTTAATGTCGAAGCTGTCTGCGAGTTTTGCATTTAAAGTATTTATTGGAACGTCGATTGCTTAAATAGTAAATAATGCTCAGTAATCGTTTAAACAAAGTACAGACTAAAAAGCAATGCAATTTATTGTCGATTGTACAAATTATAGAAATTGCTAATTGAGTGGTAATCCGCGTGACAATTAATTCAGGAAGTGATTTAGAAAAATGTTTGTTACGTTTTATAATTATTTTAATTGGCTAAGACGTCAAAGGGCGTGACACGAGCAGTGCCAAGTGTTCGACACATTTTGACAAGCATCACTCTGAAGACAGAATTAAATATTGGCTGTCACACCTTCCCGACACGCGTATCGTTTTATATCCAGACCAATAGTCTCTCGGTGCATGTAAACAAGTCGTTATAACATTATAAGTACACCCAATTGTGAGGAATGTGGAGTTGTCGAGGAATGTATCCAATATGAATCTAGTAGAAATAATTTAGTCAGGTCCCTGAATTTGAACCGAACTGATGTAGGCATGTTCCACATAATTCCATCCCAACCAAATGGCGACGATGCGAAGGATTCGTTCAAATTCGTGGCCCACGTCTTGTTAAAGTATAACTATGTTTAGGATACGATGGGACTGACATACGCTATGTGTAAAAGCCCCTATATATAAATAAAAAGATTAAAAAAAAATACATTATGTGACAGTGTTTCATCATCAGGGGTGCTAAGTAAACATTGGCGATACTTTACTCGTACTTCACCTTCGTCCATGCCATGAATATAATCCTGTTTCATTTAAGAAATACGAAAATCTATTGATATTACGGAACCCAGTCTCGGAGGAGCGATGAACGGGAAACTCTGCACGGATAGTTTACGTCAAGGAAAAGGAAATGGGCAACGTTTTATCCCGACCGGATAAGTATTTCCCTCGAGATGTATGCCGAAATATTACGTTCCCGGTACATAAGTCCCTTATCTAATTCACAGTTATTTATTACTGAAAGTCTATTAAAATCAAAGAAAGAGCCATTGTTATAGCGCTTATCATCGCATCGTATCTTGAGGATTATGAAATAGATAAAACTGAAGCTTCTAAAAGGAGTCTCGATCAATATAACGTTATAAAACACAATAATATTTGCTTTGCATGTATGTAATGACAAACGGGTCACTAACGATAATGACACTGCATGATAAATGTCGACAGCTAAATTGTAGCATAATTAAAAGAGAAATAGTACACGTAATAGTAAATTATACAAAGTGCTAGTGACGCAAGCGTAGATCAAAAATATAATATAGAAGTAGATAATAATGATAATTATTATAAACAGAAACGCATCAGTGCTAGTACAAAGATCAAAGGTGGATTATAAAGTCCATTGTTACCCGATCTACCCTGTGATGACGTCAAAAGGCTCAACAAGATCTGAAGCAGAATGAAAATACTCAACAGAAGCCAACCATTTTTATTATCCTTATAAGGCATGACAGCCCCATCATAACCTGACCTAAGTTTAAACAACATTACAAACTACTTGCATGCAAGATTTAACATAATACAAAAAGTGGAGTTATCGACATAATGCCATAACGGCATCAGTTTCTGGACTTGCGAGGATTTCAAGGAAAGAACCCATATCACAGCTATTCTGGTCAGCCCTAAATAATAATATAATTAAAGGTCCTTACGTAAATGATTTCAACAAAATGATTATTTTGGTGCGTTGAAAAGGGTCACCAACTAACTTATCCGTACTTGAAGGAAACAGGCGCAATGACAAGGTACAGAATTAACTCCCAAAGCCGAGTATTTAAGAGGATAAGCTGGTGTAAAATTGTGTGCGCAACTCATCAACTTGGTCGGATTAACTGACAATAAAGCTCTCCGTAGTCGGAGCAAATAAAGAGATGGTCGTCTTAAGGCGTGGATCCTTTGAAGGTTGGCTTGGTTTGAATAGCATTTCCGTAATCATCCAATAGTGGAAGAAAAATAACATCTCTTAGTAGTCGTAAACATAAATTGGGGAAAATTAGTTACCTGGCCAAGTACTTCTGAGCTATGGCCATTAAAATCTCGCAGTATTAAATTTATCATGAGTAGATGGCGTGAAGTAGTACTCAAATAGATTCCACGTGGAGGTGCTTCAGTGTTTATACAATAAAGAACATGATTGTGAGCAAAACATTGCACATGGTGTTGGTGAAGCGAGTTAAATATTGACAGTGAAGATTTGGGTGCGTCCGTTCCACTTCTAGTATACTTACTAGAAGTGCTGTTTCTGCTGGGGTAGTCCCCAGCAGAAATATTTACAAACGCGTAACCACATATTGTATTATTTTCATATTGACAGCTTTTAAATTTGTGATTTGTGCATTCTTATCTTAAAGATCTTAAAATAAAAATATTTAGTTAAAATGTATTGGTGTGTGAAAACCGGGTCACTCCGATTAAGGTGGACTTGTAATACATGAAATACTATGAGAAGATAACCCGCAGTATATAGGTACTGTAGCACCGCGAGTACGATGTGGTATATAAAATGGAGGAAATATTAGAAGTGTTCAGGGTTGCGTATATTTTCAGTGTGAGTCCTTCGTCCGGAATCAATTTATCGAGTTTCATTCTAAAATCTTCGAACACAACGAATTTGCGAGTTTGGCAGATTCAAGCGATTGTACTGCAGACACTTTAAGTTTCTATAATAAAATTATTACTATCGGTCAAAAATATAACCCAACAAACACTCATCTAATCTTGATTTTATCGGAAAACTATAACATCAGCGTTGGATACATCATTGTTTACATATTTTTATGCATCTCCTTTTATGAAAGTTATGTTTTGTATATTAAAAACTTACTGAATTTTACAAACTTTTTGATGTTATAATAGGAGTAACACTGTAACCTATTATATTCGCTTAATGGCGTTTAAGTAATCTATTGCTACGAAAATTATGAATAAGTGTGAAGTAAGATTTCATAATAACAAATAGTTTTACTTTCAAGTAAGGTTTTCACCTTGAAAGTTACGTTGTAACCATATTTCATTGTTAATTGTTTAAATTAAAACTAAAATTTTAAGTAGGTTTCGAGTGAAACAGTAGTGCTGTTCTTAAATAACCTCACCACTTGAAACCTCACCAGTGAAAACTTTGCTGAAGTGAACATGAAGTGGTAATCTATGTAATCAAGATGTAATAACAGTTCCCTACAAGCTCACTCTGAGGGAGTGAGAGGTTAACAGAATATACTGGGGCTGAATGCTTCTCAGGCAGAAGTTAAATTATTAAAAGAGCACAGTCTTGGTACAGTCAATGAGCACACATTTTCATAGAGCAGAAACAACCTCCAGTATGACATGCATTAAGCAACCAGAAATGTGGGTTCTACATAAAAACTTTTCAATTGAAAACCTATTTTCAGAGGAAGAAAAGAAGTACAAAGGATGCTACCAGGTCAAAGTGCAGCCAGCAGTCATAGATACTACCGTTGTTTAACTTGCATCTTCCATCATATACGTTATGTTCTGGACTTGAATCGAGCAGTCTCATTCAATTATATTCATACCAGATCGCCTTCGATATTGATTTGCTTACTACAAAAAACTCTATAAATGACGAATGCATAAGTATATGTTGGCTTTCCTTTGTATTCAGATATTACGTCGCGCGTGAGAATCCAAGCAGCTGATGCGATGCGCTGACTTACGTTCTTCATTACTGGGTCTATGTTTTTAATTATTTTAAAGCTGATTATAATAACATTATGGAGGCATGTCCGACCTTGGAATCTAAATGTGTATTCATGAAGTTTAAGGTCAAATTAACAGCTCCAAGCATCAGTGTTACTTCAAAGTTACATTAATTAAGAGTTTATACACTCCGAATATTTATGCGAACGGTAACCAAAAATACGGTCAGTGTTTTTGTAATGAATTAAAAATGAAACGTTGAAATGATCAAAGCAATTGCGGTTCTATGGCCAATGTTCATTGACGTCAATTTGACGATTAATATCCTTAAATAAGTAATTACTCTAAAGAGACTTTTAATAGAGATATTTAAGCCAATCATATCATCAAACATCGTTGAAATTGAGCATCAATTTGCGGTGTCGGAAGATATCGTCTATAACACGATGGCAAAGATATAAAGCGGTCATAAAATATTCAATAGTATCGACGTTATGGTCGACCGCAGTGTACAGAAAACGGCCCGTTTACATCACGATAACACGTTCAAGTTAATCGTATGGTGTGAAAATGCTTTCACTTATCATGTCTACTTCGTCCTTATCGAAATCATTATCTGTTATTGCTAGCATGTTATCGGATGCTATAATTAATATGTATGTATCAAAAACATCTATTACAAATAGGTGTGCTTACGTGATATTCCAAAACAAAGTTCGGTTGATGGAACAAAGTCGAAAGTTACGCTTTGTCATTCACTGACCTGTCTAATACGATACTCATATGTCTGTGTAGATTCTGCTTGAGATCTCTTCGTGTGTACTGCTGTTGCTGCTGCAGTTGTTGTTGTTGCTGCTGCTGTTGTTGTGGGGAAGGGGGCGACGGCGCAAGGGCCGCGCCCCCCGGCGGTGCTCGTTGCCCAACGAGCACCTTCAACTCTGCCATCAACTTTTGCACCATACGGACACGTTTGGACTCAACCGCGCTACACACACTAGTGAAGACGTACACCTCAATCAATCGCAGCCAACTTGCCAAGAGCCATTGGCTCGGCCGTTGCATACACACGTGACGTCACTGCTGCACGTGATAATAAAGCATCGATATCGATACAAGCGTCGTTACAACGCGCGTGCGGGTTCCACACTGTCGGCCGGCGTACGACGCTTTGACCTCGCCGCCGCTTTTTATAAGTGCCCGATGAGCGCGCAAGGTGGTGTATGTGAGACGGAATAAACGTGTTTATATTTAGGCGGGATCTTCGGGACGCACGATACGCACGCTTTGATACGATTAGTTACCCTGCGTTTTTCACTTTCCATGAAGTCCGTACAAAAATTTAATTGGCATGAGAATCGAATGGAATTTTTGACGGCCAAGGCCACTAATCATGCTTTAGGCAGCTATGGGCGATACACTAAATACACTGCAATAAACAATGGCAAATGTAGGTCGGCAGTTGCAGCAGATCACAATAGCGGTGAGAGGAAACAGGGTCATACGAGCATTGTTCGGCTTAATTAAATGTTACGCTTCCGATATCAAATTAGTACAAGTACAAAGGAGATAACGTGACGGAATCAGGAAAATTTTATGCTAAGATCGTGTAAACAAACACGTTGAAGATATTCGAGGTATGTAACCGAGAAGAGAATCCTTGAATCGTAAATACGAAAAACAAGCGTTCCGTTCTGGTTTTTAAAATAATCGACTTTGAACATGAATTGTGAGTCGGGACGGTTCATGGAGAGGTAGAAATAGCACCACCTGACGCCGCCGGCGCAGGAAGTGTGGACGGCCGAACACACCACCACTATAATCAGAAACGAAGTGAAAACATGCACGTAGTTTTTACATGGCGAAATCTGGAGTTAAATAACTGAAACCTTTTATAAAACTACACTAAATTCTTAACTACATAAGTGCCCCTCATTATGTTTAGTTTATTTCTAATGACTTCAAATAAACACCCGGAATTTCAGAAAAGATAACTTGAAGTTACGTTTGTAGTTTTTATGCAATGCATCGAATGCAAGAATAAAAGAAAATGCAAAAGCTCGTAAACTGACGAACATTTTAATATTCCTTTGTTTTATTTGGGATGAGTATTAAAGGTCAAAAACGTATCTGTATTATTTCAATACGACTGCTCCGAATAGAGATCTGGTTTTCTGCAAGTCGGTCTTCCTGAGGCACTTTTAAGCAACCGTTAGCAGTTTACAGCTGTGTTTAAAAACAAATTTTATTTTCGGAGGATGACAGCCGCGTCTGCGTTGCCTGATTCGGAGAAAATAATGAGAGCGATTGAACTATACAATATTTTCGTAATAAACGGAGTGGTAGCGGCTTTGTGGGAATAAAGGCATAAGTAGATGAAGTGATAAGTGCGTTGTGTAATTACGACGCAGACAAGTAGAAGTATTAATAAATTAATAGAGAAGGAACGGTCGACGGGTTGCTCGTGTCCTGCGATAACAACTTTCTCTGAATGAGAGGGAGCGAGATTAGATTGAGATTATCCAAGCGTAATCATCAGCACGGCCTTATAGTTCCTACTCGTACACAATCGAGAACACTGAAGAGGAAGTGTTGCGAGTTCCTGGATTAATCATTAATTGTAACTTTCGTTATGTTGATCTCAGAATTACAGAAAAATATAGGGTTATCATTGCTCATAGGCGCGCGCAAGCTGTTTAAAGACAAGTGAACTTAATGCCCATATTATATTGGTTGCGGTTGGCGACATATTCCTTATATTCAATACTTGATGGCTATTTCAAGAGGCTCCGTTAAACTTCATCCTTATCGATACTTCGCTCGCTTCATAAAAATAACGGCTCGAACAAAACCAACATCTGATAGAGAAATTCAGGTAACCGTGATTTGTATAAGCTCCCTTTGTTTGAAGCCATTTTGTTCGCTGTGTGTAACATTTAATTTTATTTCTTAAAGCTTTTGTCCTTGATCGTTATGGTCCATAAAGTGTTGCACGGTTTGCGGAGGTTAAAAAGAGGGATATTATTTTTGGAAAAGTTTATACAAAAGAGTTCGGCTAAACAAAAAGAAATAAACTTTTAAAAAGGCGTTATTTTACAGGAAACAAACAGAACACAATTTGGTACAATTTAGTTGGAAAGAAACGCATTGTATCACTAGAAAGGACAACAAACTACAGTAACACGATGAAACACTTAAATGTGCTATCCCATCGTCATACGATTTAATAATCAATGGCAGGGAATGGGAATAACCACCTCATGACCGTATCCATGGCGCCCATCGCAAGGGTGATGACGTCACCTTTGATAGTACAACCGGAATTATGTAATAAAGGATAGGGTCCGAAACAATTAGACTCAATTTACTTTAAACAATCGCTGAAGATACCAGCGAACGTAGAAAAACAACACGCCCATTCATAAATAAAAACCTTAGGGCCGAGGACGCGGAAGCTTGACCTAGATTTAGAATTGGGTTTGTTGTTGTACAAAGCAATGCAGTACTTACAGATGGTGTTTCAGAGAGTCCTCCAGCGCACTGGATGATTAGTTTAATTCAGAAAAACACTTTTGGCCACTTTCGCGGGTCAATTTTGTGCGGAGCTGAGAGAAAGCGTGCTCTCTGTGCGATGGATCAGTACACACTGAATGTAGACCCCGAGTGTAGTAGTGGGTATGCGCGCGTCCCTATTCCCGACGTCCTTGCGTAAAAGGGGCGGCTTTGTAGGGTGGCGCCATGGTAGCACGTCAAGGCAACGCGTCAATCAATATGCGAGATGAGATCCCTGGCTAATCGTCCAAGTCACGCATAAAACGCGTGATTACTCAATCTCAAACGGAAGTTTACGGAAGTGCGAAAAAAATATTTTCGTTTTCTTCACTGATTAGAAATCGATGCAACGGTTTGTGCAATCGTAAAAGTAACTGCAACAAGTAAGTCATACGCAACAGGTTTACGTATGCACATCACAGCAGATGCAAACGGCCTTGCATAACTTCATCATGAAGATTTTTTCCGACCCTTCACCTTATAAACTTTCCATTCCCTTGATACTTGGACATAAACAAATAACGGAACCGGAGGTATGACGAAATGGTTTCATTACAATGGCAAATGTTGAAGAGAAAAACAAAAACGATTGCGTAAGGTGAATTGAAATCAATAATTTACGGTGTGTTAAAAGTGTAATGGTACTAATAAAATAACGGTGAGGGTATATCGAACAGATATGAAAACTGTGTTAGCGTCTGTTACGCAAGGCAACAGTTACGTACATGCAGTTGGTACGAACACGCACTATCTCCTATCATATCAAGACGCATCGTTGCGAGAACCGACAGCTGATCGACAGTGACCGCAGCGAACAAGAGTGCTGTGGCCTGTGGGTTACTAAAACATTGTTCTTGACAAATTACATTGATAATGTTGTCTACTCATTTATGCTTGCTGATATTTCTCATTGAGCTATTAAGTTTAAGTTAGTTGTGCGGAATTGACTCCTATTTTTGCCGTCTAAGAGTTATGAGCACGAACCAAGATTGGAAGTCACTCCAGTTACAGACAGAATATGACTTGTTCGTTAATCTAGTTCTGGTGGTTTCATATTGCCATTCAACTGTCACTAAGCCTGCGACACTCGGCTTACAACTGTGATGAAAAACATACATTGTAATACCCGTTTTGACAAATTGAAGACGAGAAACAGCTTTTTCTGATACATGAATTTAGAGATGAGCAGTGCTGTCTACGATATTAACCACCTTTTCAGCTTTCGTTCAGTCCATCCAAAGGCCTGTAAGAGATTTTCCCAGTGCGATAATAACCTACGCTTGTTTTTATAAATGTTTGCCCTGCGCTTTTATTATGAGGTCAACAATCTAATGTTATAAAGATGAAGATATAATAGCCTCAAAATGTTTTTTTCTAGACACAGCGACGTTGCATTCTTTAAAAACTGAATTCCAGTGGAAAGAAAGTCAAAATAATTTGAAAACTGGTGATGACAATTTCATCTGCATAAAACATTTTAAAACGTGAACATAATTATTCAAAGGTTGGGCTAACTGCAGCCGATGCGTTAATAGTAAATTAATGCATCTGGTGGTCGTAGGCAGAATATTGTTATACAATAGTCAATACACTGTTTTGGCACAGCTTCAAGCTGTCTTTCTACTGATTAACGACACACCTTAATACGCTGTAGTCTACAATGAAGCCTACACTGAATTTTACGAGCGTTAAAGTTAAAAGCGAAATGATTTTAATTTTCTATCCGAAGAACGAATGTTAATGAACTGCGAGAATTGCTCTGTTGATTTTGATCAAAACACTGGTTTACAGCTAAAAAAAGGAGAGGAATCGAATATAAATTGAGCTGAAAAAGTTAATGAGGCTACCGCTCTGGCAACAACACGATGTACACAATAAAAGGAGGAAAACAAAATTTGCATTCCATCTTAAAATGACGTCATTCCAGTATACCGGAACAAAATGAAGAGAAAAGGAACAAGGTAAGAAAGACAATTTTAGACGATGTAGAACAAAACTGACAAGTATCGATCGCCGAAAGCATCCCCAGTAGAGATTGATTGAGATAAAAATCAACAAACGTGATGTCGATATGATCTTTATTTGTTACGTAACCGACCATAAATGTACGTCCACATTTACAATGTTACATAATTATTAGTGAAATTCACATACTAATGTACTACTCTGTCAAGAAAGTACCGGGAAAAGATCAATAATACACAAAATGTCTGTTATTCATCCAAATTTATTTTATCACCTTCAAAGTATGCTCCTTTAGAAACGATACACTTGCGCCAACGAATAATCCATTCATCAAAACATTTTTTAAACGCTGCTTCCGGAATTGAGTTCAGTTCTCGCCGCGAATTCTCCTTTATGTCTTCTATCGATTGAAAACGGGTGCCACGAAGTGGTAATTTGAGTTTAGGAAAAAGAAAAAAGTCAGCAGGAGCCATATCTGGTGAATATGGTGGTTGTTGAGTGTTTGGTTAAAAATTCGTTCACAATGATAGCCTTGTGCGAAGGCGCATTGTCGTGGTGCAAAATCCAAGAATTTTCTTTCCACAAATCTGGCCTTTTTCGTCGAATTTGCTCTCTTAAACGCCGCATAACGCTCAAATAATATTCTTTATTTACCGTTAGACCTTCCGGCAAGAATTCAGAGTGCACAACACCGCGATAGTCAAAGAAAACAGTCAACATGACTTTGACTTTTGATCGACTTTGGCGTGGTTTTTTCGGTTTCGGTTCAGTTGGAAGGCGCCACTCCGAAGCTTGTTGACTAGTTTGCATGTCAAACTCGTAAACCCACGTCTCGTCACCAGTAACAATGCGTTTCATGAATGTTGGGTCCGAACTGACTCGTTCTAGCATGTCCTCAGCGACTTTCATGCGATTGAGTTTTTGGAGAAAATTCAGATCTTTTGGGACTAGCCGAGCAGCAACATGTTTCATACCCAAATGATTAGTTAAAATGGTACGGATCGACTCGTGAGATACAGAAAGTTCGGCGGCTATCTCTCTCAGAGTTGAATGGGGATTTTCAGTCACTATTTCCTTCACTTTTGCGATGTTAACTTCAGTTGCAGACGTTGACGGGCTACCAGAGCGAGGCAAATCTTCCATCACATCTCGACCGCTTTTGAACGCTTTGAACCACTCATAAGCACGAGTTTTTGATAAAGTCGATTCACCGTAAGCCTTCTGTAACATTTTCAGTGACTCCGAACACGAAATTCCATTGTCGATGCAAAATTTAAGACAAACTCTTTGTTCGATATTTTTGTCCTTTGTGAAATTCGCAATATACACTCTATATGATATTACTAAAACCAGCACTGTATTTCATATAAATAACAGATGCAACTCAAACTCCGCGCCAAAATGGAAAACAGTTGTGCCAATCTAACAACTACAAAAAAAACAAAAATTTGAATTTGGAACCATAAACAAATCATCCATTCCCGATACTTTTTTGACTGAATGTATTTCATAATAAATTTTACTTTGGCAGGATCAGAAGCAGGCAAATGCAAGTGATTTTTTTCTTAAAACTGCACTGTTGCTAGTGAAATCGAGGTAGATTAGTGTGCAACCATTAGTGTGAAATGAAATAAACAAGAGGAATTAGCGCCGGCCGATAGCCTGAGCTAATCTGACCGCAAGGGAGCGGGCGCCACCGAGACTTTCCCTTTTCTTCTTGTGAAAGTGATGATGCCAGCTGCAACAAAGCAACAGTTTGCATCTAAAATCAACCACCGATCAAATCATCCGCAGCGATGGTGAAAAGTTATACTCAGTCGTGTTCAGAGCTAGAAGGAGTGGCTCATAATAAAAACCAAGTATCTACCTGTACACGTGCAAACGTTTTCTGTTAAAGAAAACGAAATTTCATAGCAACCGCAGTCACGTGCAACTGTGCAAGGCGATGCACTCAATTATGTTGCTAGTAAATAGAACGTCAATCTGCTTTGATATGCAAAATGGAAACTCAGTATGTTAATTTCAACTGCATTTATAGAAAACAGTGGCCGAGTAACGCAGATTACCAAGACGACTATCGATATCAGTTAGCTTTAAAGAGCACGAGTTATCTTGTATCTGTATATCTTATGGGTGCTGCACTATCAGCCAAGGACCAAAACAGCAAAACACGAAAACAAAACAAAGCTTACTTTCTAAACGAAGACTTTCTCTTGACGAAGTTCGGCACGGCTAATGTCCGCCCTTTATTGCCAACAATTAGCTGCAGACACTAGCGCTGTTTATGGCAAAAAGAAAATTATGTGGAGCAATATACGCAGTTGCTAATGGTCCGATCGAGAAATTCCATAATTGCTCAGTGATAGTCAACAACCACCAATTTTGTTGTTGTTATTCAATTTAACTTGGTCGAAAACATAAACTTTAACGAGGCTTTATTGTTTTAAAGCGGTTTAGAGTTTTTAATGAATGCGAATATTCTTTTCTTAGAATATTCGTTAGTAGCAAGTGGCTCTGGCTATATTTGGAATAATTTATTTAAATTGAGCATCATTATCCTCAGGTAAATACTGAAATTATAAGTGGAACTCGAACGTATGTAGCCGAAAAAGTAGTTTTTTTTTGTCCATCGTGTCAAACCCTGTTTGCGATAAAAAACGTAAACATAGGTGTGGACAGAACATGACTCGGTTTATGTAAAACTCAAGGTTACTCAGAAAAATATTGAACCAAACAAAGTGTTATCAGTTGCTGATATAGACATCAATACAAACATTAAACTTGTTTGAAGATGTGAACTATTTTCGACTGCGCGTAAATTTTTCAATATTTTTGGTGTCAGGGTACCTAGTGTTGAGGCCGAACAGTTGCATTGCATGGTCGTTCGACTCTATAAACGGTCAATAAGAAAATAACATACGAGCATTAATGTTTTGTTGCTAACTGACAGTAAACAAGTGATTTTACCGACTTCTCATGCAGCCAAGGTTGAGGCACCCATTGTGTTGTATAATAGAACAAAAGTTTAATAATCCCCGCAGTATCCTAAACATTTTACTGTTCATTGAAAACGAACTGCTTTACAATGTTGATCGTTCTAAGTTATTTCGACTAACTCCTTGACCGATTCGTCGGATTGAACAGTTACTTAATCTAAAGCTTCGAATACAAGGGTCAAACATTAATCATAATCTGGCCTTGCAGCTTTAATTTTTGCACGTTGGTAATAATATATCAGCAGACTTATTCTGATAGATTAATTACTTTAGGTAGCCTAAGGTCTTTGCTGATTAGAATGTATAAATGCAAGTTCGAGCATTTAACAAATACATATTTTATTCTTGGGGACATGTTGCCTCATCGATTATGTTGCAAAGGTTTCATGTAGCACATAAATGGTCAATTCTTTCAATCGTGAAGCCTTTTAAAAGCGTCCCTATTCCGTCTATTACATAAGAATTCACAGACAAAGCGGGACGACGCAGCACTTAGGACAAATTTCCGTTTGCATACGACTCACCCAATGAAATTTTTGATGAAGCAGTAGACTGCGAACAGGGTCGCATCATTGAGGCCGAGGTCTGGCTTGATCCTGGGTAGTGCGACATGCGGCGAGGCGGCGTCGGCTGGCGGGCCGCGCACCTCTGGCGTGGCCGCGCTCATGGCGGGCGCGCCGCGCGGCCGCGTGCCCGACGCGTGCGGAGCGATCGTGACGGCCGGTCAGCTGGCTCAGCAGTGGGCCCGACGGCGGCCGCACCCGCCCCGCATAACACCACCGGCGCTCCCGGCACGCGGCACCGCTCGCACCGTCGCCGGAGCGCGCCAAAACCACCCGCGTGTTAGCCCGCGCGGCGCACGGCTGACAGGCCGACCGGTGGCGCTACCGACACTTATCGATCGCGACGCCGCGTCTGCGCTCTCAACCCTCCACAGACACTAGTACGGAGACTCGAAGCCGGTCTCACACGTCCAGCATAAGGAACGCCAAGTAGATCACGAGAAAGAACCAGGGACAAACGAGGTACATGCAAACTGACATCATTTGTTTGTTTGTATGCAAAATAAAGTTTATTCAGACGCAAAGTTCAGTGATGAGCTGGTCGTACAAAAGTTGTGGTTAGCACGTGCAGGTCGCGCGTGCGTCTGGCGGCGCGGCGGCACTCTGACTGGGCGCGCTCGCGCCGCGTGCTCACCGGCCGCACGATATCCGCTCACCACGCTATCTATACTCACTATACACAACTCACGCACAGCCTGCACACCTTGATTTACATACTGAACTGAGGTGTGACAATCATAACACTTCAAAAAGGAAGTGCCATAGATAATGTAAGTAATTAAAAAATACACAAACACTCTGAAAGTTCAACAATTTCAGGCAAAGAGAGAATAGCATTACGAAACACCTCGCCCAAAGGTCAATCCTATTAAGTCATTAGAAATATATGCGTTAAACCCGACGACCGCAAAAAAAAAGAATCCTTTCACAGTGATAAAAAGTTAAGATGATGATTCGCAAGAAACTTCAAAACTTTTTGGCACGCGGTGGATCGGCCGGCGAAAAGTTTTTCTGACTTTACAATGGTAGCAGCCGTGCTGACAGACTCCTAGTGTTACGAATAATAAACTAATACGAGTACCATTAATTTTGGAAGTGACACGGCCTTTAACTGGTTTTGTTAATAATTAAATGACAATACAATGTGCACTGAATTAATATGCTTCATAAAGTTATATTGCAATTCATTTAAATATGATCTGCTACTAAAGCTGGTACAAGCTCTGTACCAAATTATATGCCAAGAACAAAGACTAAAACATATTAAGATAGTAAATGCAAAGCGAGTATTATGACGAGCAAAACACTCGTAGTAACTGAACACCCTAAATAGTTGAACCACGGTCAACGTCCGCGTGACGGACCGGCGAATAGAGCGATCTGACAAGAGGACAAAAAAAAAACATCTCTCCCACCGTCCATCGAGAGTAGTTGTGCTAAATGACGTAAAAGAGTTTTTGCCATCGCTACAAGTGGTGCCCAGAATTCGTCTAATGAACTCCCGGTTCTATGTGACCCGCTCACCGCAACGTTCCATGAGCTGCGCGAACATCGACGACATATCGAATTTCTCGAGTACATCGACCCGAATATGACTATCTCTGGCGTAGAAGCTTCGCATAATCGTCCACTGCTGATGTATTTATTAGTAATTTTTTTGCAGCATTTGAACTCGAAAGAGGAAGAAACGATATATTATTCTTCGAACTGTAAAAATAAATTACGCTTCAAATTCTAATAAAGTAAGAGTGTATCCCTATCTCTAGTCAATCTTTTTGTCGAACGTGAGTCGTCCACAACAAGCCCGCTTCTGAGAAAATAATTCCCGACTTCCCGGCGTAGAGCTGTTTGATTTCCAAGAAACAATTTCAGTGAGATGCATCATGGAATCTTACTTTTGAACTACTAATAGTTGCCAAGTTTAAGAGTCATGTAATGATTAACAGTATCATCGATTGGGGCTTAATTCTGAGTAGCTTGTTAATACATTGGTGCAATAGAAACTTCGAAAAGGGTGAGGAACTAGCAATATACGTAGTTTTATATTTATTTTAATAATGCTGATGCATACTAGGTTTCACCCTGTTTGGCGAATGTCATATGTTATGCAGAATTTGGTATCGAAGTTTTCAGTTTTGAACAAGGAATTCCGAAGGACAAGGAAGTTGCTAACGATAATGAGGAAACTAGAGAACTGAAAGCTGTTGGAGCTGTACCGGACAAAAATGTTTGAACGCATTTATTGATAGCCACCATTGATGCAAAGTAAACAGAACAATAATAAACTTTGTCTATCACGACTGTTGATCAGCCAATATTGACATTAATTTTAAATTATGACGTTACTAATGGATAGAAATTGGTCAACGGATCATAAATGACAAAATTATATTGTTTAATCAATCGAGTTGGACAGGTCTTGGCAGTAGAACCGTAGATACAAGTACAAGTAGACAAACAATCGTAAATACTTGTTGGAAGTTAACTACCTAATTACTCTTTGGTGCGTAAATTATAGAGTGCAGACCCCGTTGCGATACGCAATTGGAAATATGTAAGACAACCCGATGAAGTGTTAATCATGTAAATCATTCCATCCTTCCACATAATTACGACAGAATACATTTGTTTATTAATAACATTCAATTTTGCTTTAGAAAATGAATAAATGTAAATTTTTAAGTGAAATCGATATTAGTTTCGATTGTAATATCAATGACACGATTTACGCGCAAGTACGCGGTGTAGATAATGAGCCTGGTTGCAAATAAAACAGTGGTTCCCGTGAAGTGTTTCGCCTGTAAATGCATACGTTGTAGTTGTTCGTGACACGAGAAAATTACAAAGTTGCATTCGCAGTCAGCGCTATGGTGTCTTTAACGTTCGCGTGCATCGTTCTATTGATGCAATATGACCCACTTGTCATTTCTATGAAATCGTTGCCTCTATAAACGTTACTGGGGTATTTTATCTCCAACTAGTTTGGAGGATTGGCTTCCTTATTTCTAATAGTACTGTAAAATAATCTAAGTAGCAGCAAGAAATTGACGTCGTTATGAAATGCAAGATAATGTAGGCAAAAACAGTGAATGACGAATAGTAACAAATTCATTTGTGAGCAGTTTCGATCAGCTAAATCTAATCTAAAGCCCAGCAGCGGCTGCCGTATTTACGCAAGTATTAGCGATTTCCCGCTATCGGCAAGCCGCGCACGCGCACAAACTGATCTATGGCGCAAGCTTCCATCATTATTCTCATTACGAACGTGCGAGCGTGTTCGCAATTGCGGCACACCCGTCTCGTGCCAAATGGTGACTTGACAATATTACTACAAGTAGTTTGATACGTAATTTGAAAAGGCTAAAGCCCTTTTATAGGTCGACAACGCACTGTGCACACCGTTTTCGTATAAATGTGGGCTGCTGCGAGAAACATTTGCTAAATCAGTTAAGTGAAAGCTCAGATGATGCAAGCGCCTGTGTGGCTGTATCATAGTTTAAAAAGAAACTTCCAGATCAAACTCTTGGCAAGTGTCAACTACATATTGCAAAAACAATTGGCATGAAAAATTATTTCAAATATTTCAATAGAAATTATTTTCTTGGGAAACGTAAGAGAATCTCAACACGTGTAAATATTTCGGAACGTGGAAAATATACCAAGTTACCTTTTTTACGCACTTACGCAAGTCATTTCAGTGCGGAAATGATCAATTTGTCTAGAAGAATTTCATCCTGGTTCTGATCCATTCTGGTTTTGATGTTTTCAATCATTCAGACGTCTAGCAGTTTTCATATTTTGGTTTAAGGCAGCTCTCTCGAAAAAGCTTAAAAATAGCGAACAGATGAAGCATCGTTGAGATGAAACCATTTTCTAACCAACTCCTTCATTTTTTAACAAATAACAAAAAAAATCTACTGCTTTGCATTACAAACGAAAAAAAATTAGTTTTGATACTTTTTAAAAATATGTACTATTTATATTATAAAAAATTAAAAACACGGGTAGCGGTGTGGCGCGTAGTGGTGTAGTTAGCTCCGTTTGTATGCACAAGGTCATTGGCATGTATACAAGCCTTAACGTGTGCATATAATAGAATTAAACGAGGTTGTTTCATTATTTCTTAATCAAGAAACGCATACCTGTCACCAAACATAACGAGATGCATGAACTACAGGAGCATGTTTGCACACGTGGTTGCGGCTAGGGCGTTTCATTTCCCTATTCCTGCTAATAAAGTTTTCGATTTTGCCGTAACAAACAAACGGTTATTAATCAACATTGGTACGATTTTAGATTTTAATGAAGTCGCTATATTCGTGGTCACGTGACACCGTCGGTGACTTGAGCTTGCTATGTGCTGAGCTGTACGCTGGGAAAGAATGCGATACATCGTTTGTCACCTTATCAGCCGACATCACATCGCACGGTGTCCGATTCCGATACAATAAACGTACACTATAGGTATTGCATAATTCAACTTCAATCGATTACAAATTGCGGTAGCGGGGGCAAAGAATTTTCGAAGTTCTGATGATTCTGTTTTTACAAGTTTCGATCTATGGTTTCCCGGAGAATCAGTATCGAAACCGTGTTGTCGTTTTTATCTATTGATCTCACTTTATCGCGTGTTATCGTTAATTGCTGGTGTTCGATTATGTAGTTCTTATGGTATGTCAACGGAAAGTCAACAAGACGATAGTAGTACCATAATAGAGACAATGAATATTAATTTGTCAAATTGTCGCAATTAATAAGATTAAATTACTTTAGAACGTGTCTTGTATTAATCTAAGCGGATAGAAGTTGCCCACACACAGTTTGAGATATCGCTGGGCTTCGTTAAGGTACAGAATCATGTAGCAATTAATCTGAGGGTCTCTAAATGCAAATATAGATAAGCTAACGCATGGGGCTTTGGTAAGAGATTTAACTAGCTGGAGACATATTTCTTAGTCGGAGAGTCCATATGGAAAGCAAGGTTAAAAGTAATATTAATTTCTCTATTACACCGTTTAAGAAAAGTTAAGCGAAACCTCACGCGATGCCAGAAGGATTCCGAGAAGCAATAATAGACAAGGAAAATGTTGCGTTACAATGACGAATCGAAATTTATTATGACCGCAAATATAAGGAAAATAGAGGCTGGATTGATATTAAAAAGGTTATGTATAGGGGTGAAAAGGTACAAAAGGTTACGTGTCACTGTCACTGTCACGTGTGTTTATGAATCCTTTCCGTGTTGGAAACATTCCGTTAACCTAATAAAGCAATTAAAACACTCATAGCTACGTTTACCCATTTCCCCATATATGTCGGTGTAAACAATATTAAATCATCGTTTTATTCTGACCAGATCAGTAGATAGACCGAATTGTAGCAGTAAAGGGTACCGACTGGAGTCAAAAGCTGCGGTTCGTATGTGGTAGGTACAGTAGGTACGGGGAGTGCCCGTGAGAACCGTGTACGACCGGTGGGCGAATTTCTCACGCCATGCTTATGTTTCGACTACAATTAATACAATGCGCCGAGACGACATTCCTAGTATAGCAACGATAACAATTCCACGAAATTCTTGAATATCAAAATAGCTTCAAATCGTTTAAAAATGTTCTACGTCCAACCTTGGAGAACTTAATTACTTACTGAAAGCGAGAAATTGATTCATCAAAAACCCCGCTCGAAACAGCTGCAGATCTCAAAGCGCAAATGAAACATTTCCGAGAATACATCAACGAAATAATTACATACTCTTTGTTAAATTTTAGCTCGCCATTTGCTTAGAGATATACCTGCACGTCAGGAATAAACGATCAGGTTGGTTAACAATTTATCATACAGTTGCACTCTTGCAATCGCCTCGAGACATTGCAGTCATTAGTTACAATTCGCAACAGTTGCTCTGCTATTTCGAGAAAATAAGTAACTTTGGCCTCCCGTCATAGAGTAACGTCGCCGAAGTGTCTAGTTATTTTTCTCAGAACAAAAGACTCACATTTAAAAGTGCCAAAGGGAAAATTCTCTCTTAAATTAAATAGAGCAAATTCAGTGACATCACATTTGGCAAGAATTGTGACTGCGTTAATTAGGGATAACCCGGGAGCGTAATTATCTCAGTGCTGATTACTTCGAAGAAGACACTTCGTTCAATTTCAAAGATATTGCAGTTGCATAGTGACTTGCACAATTTCAACTTAATCTTTCATTGATTATCCTCGCGAAACCTACGAGTAAGGCACTAATTATGTCTACCAAAGGTTCGTATCAAGAAATCTTAGTTGAATAATTATCTACAAATCCTAACTTAGCATGACGCTGACCCAAGTCTAAGTTAAGCACTAATAGAATTGAATCAACAAGATACAAGTTTCCGCAAACTTGTCCGCATCGCGTATCTGTCACGGTCGACGTCGCGCAACAACCGTGCGACAGTCGCACGACAAAAGCGACCTCTGTAATCTGACCAATTAGTATAAGCGTCACTTTGAAAACCAGCCTCACACAAACTGCTTTGATCAACGCTCGACGCGCAAAATGAGAACCATTTTCGTCGCTAAAATTATTCCATGTTATTTGTTTCGAACGGGTTATTAACATGTGAACAAAAAGATAAATCTGTGTGCTTCTAAGAATACAAAAGAGTGAAGAATGTGTGTCACTATCTATAACGACTGTAACTTTAAACCTAAGGCTAGAGGAAGCAGCAATTAAAATAAACGAGTCCATGTCTAACTAATAAACCTCAATTTTTTAAATCGGACGATATTCTGCGAATCTAACTACAGTTGTCGTGTAACAATAAATATGATGTCCAGACTGTAACATTTAATTAATTGAGCATTAAAGTTCAATATTCACTATAAACTGGTTTGTTGAAACATTATGTTCATGTCGGTCAATATAACTGGGTCTAATGGCTGCTTCTAACGATATAAAAATATAGTCGATTACCTTCACGACAGCAAACCAGAAAACGGCAGTAATTGTACATTAAATTATTATACCTGCAACAAAAAATAAAACATTGAAGAAACGACACTAAAGGCAAATATTAATAAACACTGTTGTGAACTTGTGATTATAATTTCCAATCAGTATGCTGGAATTATGCAATATGTACCAACGATTGCAATTCGAATGCATTGGTTGCTAAACAAATAAGAACACATGAAGCAGAAATAGAATAAAGTTATACTACTTGAAATAATGGTTTTGACGAAAGTGACTTTGTAACTTGATGTTTATTGCTAGTACACTAACGAATTCACACATCGTCACAGTAAGGATCTATCCTTTGGTACAAAGAGGACAGCACAAGAGTAATTGCTATAAGGAAAAGGCCGTAAAGCTCTCACAAAGTCTCGCCAACAAAGTTGCAGAACTTGCAGACTATTTCAGTAATGCAAAATGACGAATTTTCTGTAGCCAAGAGACGACAAAAGAATAAAACATGTCTTACGCACAAAGTAAAATTTCAAATGAAATATCGGCCATTTCCATCAAAGATGTTTTCTTGTAATCTTTGAAGACTAAATTAGAAACTATTTTACGGAGATACTAATTATAATAATGTACTGACAATGTCTCTGTTGTGGGATCCAAGTTTCCAAATTTATAGTCGAAAGTTGCCAATGACGTCATTTTGGTAGCATTTTCTGCATCCCTTTGTAACAACGTGTATAAATGACTGCTGAATCAACAAAGTTATCACTTCAGTGCACTTATACCAGCTCCGATGATAGTAGCATTCGTTGCGATTGGAAGCAACCGCCACAATTTCGACTAGTCAAACCTGTTTGCCAAATACAACCGGAAGACATCACAATTTCCAAGAAGCACATTTAACGTGTGGACAGAGATACGCATGAATAAAAATAATCATTCATCTGAATACTAACTGCAAGTAATAATGCTTTCATTTTGGATGACACTTTTTCATTTTTATTATCACGTTGCATTCAGAAGCCTAACCAGTCAGGAGCGAAAGGTGCAAATCAATCGCCAGGTACAATAAAGCAATTTAATATCAGAACAGAACAGAATCTGCAACTCATTCTCAAAAATTGAATTCATGACCTTCGCGCTTTTATAAGAGGTTTAAGAACTATGAATTTAATTAACTAAAGCGTTGTCTGTGGTGCATAAACAGCACAACAACTTTCATTTGAGAAATCAATGTCGTTCAGTCGACTTTTTATTGTTGCTTTAAATATTTTATCTCGAAATTTCTGGAGAAAAATACAGAGTTCGCAAGGTTGTTAGGTGAGAATTAGGATCAAGTACAGCAACTGGAGGTGAGCAGCAAAGTTTAACATTTTGCCTCAAGTGATTATATAAATTAACGTGTCTAAAGGTACCATCGTGAGGGGCACATCACGCCGCAAAGCGCACTTCACAGCAACAACCGGCAATTTGTGAGTTGCAAGCGTTTCATGCTCAAGCTGTAATTACTATTCAATTGAAAACTGTTTTTTATTTAGGTGCAGTTCAATCTGCATCAACGAAGATTCTCTGCCGAATTTCAATAAGACGTTTACTATAATGATGATTTATAAATCGCCCCTAAATGTCATCTAATTTTGGTGGCCACATGTAAACTTGAATTGTAATTCAGCTTGACACCCTTGCTAAAGCAGTGAGCCATTAGCATGAAATATTACTTGGACATTCAAAAAAAGAAAAAAAAGTATTCACTTTGAGAGTGCCAGACACAAAAAGTTCATTCAATTTATCCTTGCCTAAGCGAGCGGGGCAGGGTCATTTCAAAGCGCTTTCCTCCCTATTACATGTTAAAGAACAGATTGAAGGTAATTCAGCTTAGGACACTGGCATTTGCATTTTCAGAAGTGACTGCATGTGGATTGACTTTTAAGTTTTTGCTCGGAAGTTAACTACCAGACATAATGGAAGGGAAGTTCGTTCTCCGTATGCGACTGGACGTTACGCTCATGATTTCTTCTACAATTTGCTCCCTGACAGTTATTTATCGATTGCAACTATTAATTTCAGAGGCGTATAACATTGTTATTAAGGATATACGATAGAAATCGCATAGGAATGAATACCATGGTGGGAAGTAATAAAACAAAATTATGTCTGACTGACGATTGGAGAAACCGATGACCACGTGTTTCCTGCACGATCTGACACCTGAGCTTCCTGGTGCGTTTCTAAATCTTGCAACCTTGAATAACCTTACGGTTATTTGACGCGAGTGCTTTCTCAGGCTTAATTTAATGCGTCTAGAATGAAACTTAATTCATACATACCCAGCTCTAGATGTTTCAGTGTGTGGTTAAACCTCACCACAGTGGAACCACGTAAGAAACCCAGAACGTGTTCAATAATGGTTATGGCGTTGTCGAAACTCCGGAGTAAAATAATATTTAAAGGAAAGAACAAGAGGCGAAAGTTGTGAGTAATTTCAATCATTTTCGTGATGGATTCTGTTCTCCAAATAATGCTCGTGGCGAGGCATTATGTTAATAATTGGTTTCGGGGATCTCAAGGGCCGGAGCAGGCTTGGCTTTAGGAGCAAACGCGCATGCGTGCCGAATTGAAAAACAACCGGTTCTGTTACATGATATATGTAAAGTTATTTCAATATGTAAACACATACTAGTTAGCAAGGAATTATATCGGTTGTAAAGCAGCACAATGTAGAATAGGAAACATGAAACGAGGCCAATTAAATTATTCTTATATGAGCTCGTTATTTTCTTCGACGTTTGATGGTACAAGTAATCATTGGTATGAATTTGAGTACAAGAGAAAAAAAAACCCCAGTTGTTTACGCTCGTGAAATGCTGCAGGCGATTCGAGCGGTCTTTAAAGGAAAGCTGACATCATCGCCGAAGTTAGAAGCGACCGGCTATTGTTGTTATGCCGAGCACTCCACCGGCGAAAGGAGATGGTTTATCAGTAACTGTTGCGAATATTAAAAATATAAGTGTTAATACGAGTACGTATTAGAATAGCATTGTTCTTATTCAAAGTAGGACTGCGAAGTTCAATGCCACGGGCGTCAGATTACACGCAACAATTCACCGGTTCATTGATTTTATCGCGATCACATTTGCACGCATTGTGTTAAATGATCCATTGACAGGCCCATAAGCAGCAAATTGAATTGTCGAATAAACAAATAGATCTTATGTCCAAAATCTAATCTATTAGCATGCAAACGATATTTTTATCACTTGTGTCTAGACTTTTTGACATTTGGTACCAAAATAGGTTCTAAGGAAGTGTTAAATATTCTTAAAGCATTCTCTAAAAATATTACCACACAAAATCTGACATCACAGAGCTCACGGTCATCAAATTAGATAATGTTTAAATAAGCAAGAGAGAAACCGTCGCCGATTAAAACGAGGACATTCTAGTCAGGACTTAATTTGTATAGTAAACACATGGGTAGTCCCTCATTCATATGTAATCAAACGAACTGGTTTTTCTCGACAAGGAAAATTAATTGCTGAAGAGCCCTTTAGATTTAGAAACAAAGCACTTCCTGCATATGCATGACTATCATTGTTAGGTAATGTCTAGACTGCGAGGGAAGTTTGCTGAATCTGATTAATAAAGTAACGGGTAAAATGATTTTTAATTAAAGTTGGATGTTGAGAGTTCCTATTATGCCCGAGGGCCAGTTGAGGGTGGCTTTTAACATCAAGCTCTACTCTATATTCAAATTAAGGGTAATGAGCACGAAGCACCATGAGTTAAAAAATTGTAATAAACAAGTGAGGAACTGAGGAAGTGCTGCTAAATATAACAGTGACGGAAACAAAAGTAGTTAGCATATATTAAGAATTCAAGTTTATATTTAGAGACAATGTAATCGAAAAAACAATAAAGACAATGGGTTAATGTTGAAAGGAACTGTATTATGAGAATGTTGTTGAAAGAATTTGTAATTGTTGCCAAGTTTATGGTGATTCTATGGGTTTGGAAGATAGAACTTACTCTGACGAAAAAAACCAAGTGTTCGAGCAAACACTTTCAAATGCAAATTGAAATAGGAGTAACAAAAAATTGCTAATGTCTTCAAAGCCATGAATAATTCCTTAATTTATTTCACTCTTTATTTCACAGCGTCGATACAAGCCACGAGTAGGTACAGTCGTGTACAAAAAAGCCTGTAGGCCGTAATTTAAAACGCTTCCATCATACCGTGACGTGAACTTAAAGCCGAATCTTCACCATGAAAAATCTTATACAAAAACAGACCTGTTTATTCTGTTTCGTTCCACTGTTGTACGAGAGGCGAATAAAAAAAACTTTGCAAAAAAACTCGCAGGATGAAATTGCGCGTGTTGGTGAATGCGTGAACGATGAAATGCTTCGGCCAACGCGGTTTTTTCTTCGTTGATCGTAGGTCACTCGAAATGTAGAATTTTATCAATCTAATAAAAAGCAGAAACGGCAATGGAAATGTCCCAAGCGTTCTGAGCCAAGTACTGCAGTCTGGTGACTGCAGATTTCAAATTATTAGAAAATTGCATTACTATTACAATTTCGCTTAGTTTGATTCCGTTACCGATTCAGAGACCCGACTAGTACGGAGACAAAATTTGAACAAGGACCAGTATTTTACATTCGAGTGATTTCCCTGATCAATTTTGATAATAGTAGGGATGTAAATAGCCCATTGTCTGGGACATTAACGAAAATTTATACTGCCTACAAAATAGCTGTTCTGTGACATCAATTTCCGCTGTATAGGTTCATTGAATACCTACAGCTTCGTTTGCGATCAAACCGACGCCTACCGCTATTTGCTAGAGCTTTCATTAAGATTTTTGGGCCAGAACAATTGCAAGGTTAACTGTAATCTTAGATTTATCGATAAATACGTTAATTTGTTGCTAAGTGCGAGTACTCGTTCACCACTTTCAAACGGGCTACGCTTGAGTCAAAATAAAGAGTGATGTCATTATTTTTTGTGGGCACTTGGTAAATGTTAATGCGAGATGAATTGCTTTTTGTTCGTGCTCGACAGATGGTGCTTACAATGCTTCGTTTGCATTTAAATAAGTTATACATACCGCTATGTATATAATAACATGGTATACGTATTTATACAGTTGTGTACAATCTAGTTTTGCAACATGCTCCAACTGTTACGACCTCAAAATTAATCCGACAATATTGAATTTAGTTACTACAAATAGTAAATCGATAGCACATAGATAGCTCATGAAAGCTGAAAATAAAATAACATGACAGAACAGTCGGTTGTTAACTCTCAACTGAGCGAACATTTTATTTCAACTTGGAAGAGAAAGAACAATGTAAAAATATTCATATAAGTGCTATAATGCATAAACCACCAAGAATTATATTAAATACTTCTTTAATTTAAGCAGTCCACGTACCAAAAAAAAATCAAATCGCATATGAAAACCACAAAGTGTAAAATATACCTACCTGAACAAAACGATGACTTCATCAACATTTCAGTTAATGGCACCACGCACGACTGACGGGCCAAGTTTCAAAGTGCAAATAGTAGGTAAACATAGTCTTGACAATAACACACTCACACGTGAACAGTTTTCCAGTGTAACGTTTAGCTATTAATAGAACCCGAAGTCGATGATCGGTTTTGGCTCTTCGGCGATACCTAAAGCCGTAGAGGCCAAATAGATCGCAGCCGTGAAAAGTGCCGCTACAATGTTGATCAACACGACCAAAAGAGACTTATTGTCAAGCATTAAGGTTGGTATTACTGTGATAATGATGCTAACGAAGTAACTGGCAGGAAGACATCCGTCAATCAACACGGCAATCATTGACGCTCGCGCTCATTCCGGGAATGGGCTGATGCCACGTGTCTGAAAGAACTGCCCACTGACGTGAAAGATGTCAGGAAAGGTGACGTCGATGAAGCATCAATGAAACTGAAAACTTACCTACAACTACAAGTCCTACAGCGCGTTCAAATAAATAATGCATGAGTAACGATGAAGATATCGTTAAAATAAAAGAAGCGCCACACGATAGAAACACATCAATCATAGCAATTGCCATCGATAGCAATAAAACAGTCATAAAAATGGACGACAATAAAACAACCTGTGTGAGTCGGTCGTTATTTAAGGGAATCCATAAAAACTGTAGCACAACAAACTATAAAGACCACCGCAATGTCGGTGCAGTGTTGTCGGAAATCAACGCGGTGGTTGCGGACACTAAAAATAATATTACGTGTTTAGCGGGACTTGGATAGTTTCCCTAAACTATTTAATTTATTATATCTCTCGCAAAGTCTATAAAAGTGGTTGGAAATTGACTCTCCGTTTACGCCGCTGTCAACTCTTAAATAGGACTCCCTTCTAATGGTTTAAGTTTTACCGTTTATATTAGAATTACCTATAAAAGAATAAGAAAATGGGTAAAAACGTAAAGAGCACAGGCAACAAAAACTTAGTAATACCAATCTGCGAAAGTACCGCAAGTTTTCTAATAACTGTACAAGCTTTCAGTAAAAAAAAAGTATAACGGGTGAAGACCAAAACAGTTTTAACTTAGGCAGCAGATAGCACGTGGTATCTTGAACAATCTGAAGCTATGAAAAGACCTGTGACAGTTTTTGCGTAACTCGTCTGAGACAGTGTTCAGAAAACGTCAATGTTGAAATGAATAGAAGTGATTGATTGACTATGGGGCTGATATTTCCCTATTAACGACTACGTGAGTCAAGTTATTTGCATACTGAGCCGATTATATAACATCACGTTATAACTTGATCAAAAGTTAATTAAAAGAAACCAGATCAGCAACTGGTCTTTGATGGATTATGTGACAAGGAGATAAAAATCATTTTGATAGATTTTTTTTTTTTCTGGTTTGGTTGATAGCATCGTGAATAGAGACAGACGTATCTTCAATTTGTCATTCTGAGCCACGAAATCTTAAGCAGTCCCGTTTGTCCGTCACTCCAACCCATGTTTTGGCACGATGCTATCTCCAATGAGATGCTAATGTATTAGTTGGCACGCACGCCTGTCAAGATTTCAGCCTATCAGATTACTGTATTATTAACAGTGAGTAAGGGAGCGGGACTGTGGGGCACGTTCATTGTACCTACCATCGAGTTTTCTCGTCGGCCTCGTTGCCCTTGTTTTTCAGTACGGCCCTTTGGTAATGTATCCCTGACCTTGCATTCTTATATTTAGCGAGCGGAACGGTGAGGTTGACGAAAATATATTATTTCTTTGTAAATCAGATTTACATGCAAAATATGATACTCAAGTTTACGCAAACAACCGACACAAATTTTGTTGCCGAAATTGACTTTCACGAAGATTGAGGAGCGTAATCTTCACGGTTAAAACATGCTCAAGAAAATAGGACAAGTAGATAAGGTCGGAAACACTGAATAAGACCTTAATATTAACTAGAAGAAGCCACGCAAATAAGTCTGAATTTTGTATTCTACATGAAGGCTAAGTCATCCCAACAAGGTGGATATAATCGCGAGGGAATACTATGAAAACTTGTTCAGATGAGGCATTGTACGAAAATGTGTCCAGTGCCCGTGACCTAGGGTTTTGTTTGCTATGCAGTGTCCGCCAGAAACACCCAGACTGCTTGTCGCCGCCAGCACAAGAGCGAGATAGACACATATACTTAAACGAGGAGTGAAAAAGAGACAGATAACCGACCATGGCGTGGATATAAAAACTTGTGTGAGTTGAAGCGGGTGACGTAATGCGACTGAGCATAAAACGCAATTTTATGATGATCAATGTTAGAATTTTTCAGTAGCGTGTCATTAGATAAGCAAGTCAGACATAGGACATTAATTAATTTTAAAATAACTAATAAATTAATGTTGACAAACGGTCCCTACTATTTTAATAATCCGCCTTGAACAGCGATGATCAAAAATCTATAAAAACCTGTGCTAAATTAATATTGATGCCTTTACGATTATCACTTCAACATATAAATTTAACTTGTTTACTAATTGTTTTAAGTTGTGCACAACAATCCAAAAGCTGTTACAGATAAAGAAGTCACTGCCCTGATAGGCAGGATACAAATACTTTGTCGCCAAAACTAATGAATTTAATGTTATTTTAAACGTGTTGAGTTGTCCAAATGTAGGAAAAGTTTTTTTTTTTAGACACTGAAAATAATTCAAAAGATGAATGCTTTGAAAAGTCACTTTGAAATGTAATGTATGAAACTCAAATATTTCATGTCCAGAAATCAGTTTTCATCGGTGACTGTGACGGTGTTTCTGTGGCGAATGTGATTAATGAATGAAGAAAAGTTTGTCGTGACGTTTACAAATGAACTGACCGTGAAAGAAATATTATTGATAATGGCCTTTGCTTTGATTCCTAATTACTTTATTAATTCTGTTAGTAAATAGACGTGTGGACAAATAATTAGACCTCGCTAGCGGCTGTTCGTTCATAGCAAATTGATTTGTTGATTAACTGTTATCATATTTTCAATTGGCAATTATATTGTTTGTTATAGTAAAGGCAAAATTGAATCAGCTATAGAATTTATTTATTTTAATAAAACTTGATGCACTAGTGAAAACACTGTACAAAAGCGGACTTAATGCCATAGGCATTTTCTACCAGAGACAACATGGCAGGTCAACATCGGGCAACGTTGTTGAATCTAACTTTAATAGTTTTGGAAGGAGACAAAATATCACTACAATCTAACAAAGATGGAGAGTCAGAACTAACAGAAATACGTTGGGACTACTTTTTGAATACTCAGGAAGAGTTGACAACATATCAAGATTATTCTGATTCCATATTCACATAAATCAGTTTTGCTCCTCATATTTCAGGTAATTTTAGATAAAGAAGGAAGAAAACTTTTTAGAAATGTGATTCCTCCTTTTTGATTTACAACCTGAACATGGCTAGAGATAACACTTCGTGAACAAATCTGAAACTGGGCCTATTCATTAACATTGTTTGAAGAGCGGAATTCTGTAGAAACAAGATAAAACTGATTGAATCATTATTCATAAGCTACTGGGTGACGAAGCGTTAACAAAATATAGAATGGTGTGACCGTGTGAATCATAAGCGAAGTGATAATTTACCTAATATCCCTGTTTAACATGACAATTGGCAAAGCTTAAACAATAGCTGACTTGCGCAACTTCGTCTTCGTCATTTTTCGTTAAAGCTCCGCTCTTTTTTATTGTAGCTTCCTCGATAAATGATAATATGCATGAGATTTTATTTATTTGCATAATGAAATACTTATTAGCTCTAGTAAACCATTACGAAATTATATTTAAATACCTTACTCAGTGATGAAGTTATCGAGCTTCAAATATTACAATTAGAAAGAGAAGTCCGATATGAACAGTGACGTCAAAGTTCATGAGCCTATAAAGCTGCCATATAAAACAGCGTTTTCGCGAGAGGGACAGATATATTTGTTTAAAATAATTATATCTCGTTTGTTTTCGAGCAATTTTCATTCTATTTTCACTGTTAGTATTATATTTTTAGATAAACTGTATAGATAATATTTTTTCACGCATTTTCTCTATTTGAACCAGCAGTTCCTGAGACTAGCGCGTTCAAACAAACAAACAAACTCTTCAGCGTTATAATATTATTAGCATAGATATTCGGAACATTGACGTGGTAAGTGAAGTAAGACGTATTAGTCGGTGACGTTACAAGGAAGTGGTTTATATTACAATTTCACGTTAGATAGGAAAATCAAGTCGGCTAGATGACCAGGCACAACAGGAAAATAATTCAGTATAATAATTATAGAAAAAGAAGATAACGAAAATATACGGAAACTAAAGGATCGGTAAGCTCATAAAGGTTAAAGTATACCTACACCGCAAATGTAGGTATGGCTGAGATAGAAACTGACACTTATCAATTTTCGGGCGACACCAGACGTGAAAACCCGCAAGGATATTTCTAGACATTTTATCCTTAAGGGCAGGTAGACCGAGCGAAGTAGGTATCTAACATTTCCATACTTTACGCGAAGCTAGCCGTGCGCTCACGTCGACGGTGTGAAGCCATAGTAATTTATTATTAAAAAATTAAACTATTATGCAAAATTAAACCACAATTATTTTTCTATATGTTATTAACCTTTCTTAGGTATGGTTGTTGGAAGTATAACTTTCTTAAGCTTCAAGAAAAATAAGAAAAACCTAAAAAAATTGTTGAATTTAGACTCCTCTTCCGATTTTTTTTTGATCGAGTGAAGTTTTCGACATTATGTTTTGAACCAGAAATTGTCAAAGTACATAAAGTATACTTCAATATGTATTTTTTTTACTTTAAACAATCACTATTTTGTTTATTTATTATTGTTTCAAAGTGATGGAATATTGGGAAAATTGGGAATACCTGGCCTTAAACAATGGCAGTAAATACGAGTAAAATATGATCGCGCTGTTCTTTGAGATAAATAGCCTTACTGAAGTAATTGCAAATCACTTCGTAGCCAATATTCAAATATATGTTAACGACATAACCGTGGCGGGGAGACGCCTAAAAGAGTAGAATTTGAACAGGCTTGTGCAGTTTATTTGGCGCTATTCCAATTCCGGGTTTAAACTGAGCGGTTTGTGAAAAATATGGCTGCATGGTGGCTTCAAAGCAAATACCGAACGAATAGTGCCTATAGGACATAATATATTTAAGTACCTGTATGTCATTGCCGTGTCTCGACAATAGAACATAGCATCCGTCGTGTCAACAAGGCTACATCAAGATAATCCCTTTAATCTCTTAACCGTCGCGTGCGCAATGAAATCGTTTAAGTGCGTTATGTACGCCTTGCATGAGACGGCCCAGACTTCACGTCGGCCACTGAATGCTAATTGCGGTGTCATAAGAAACGCATATGTTGACGTTGAATTAGAATAAATAGAAAGTAGCTAAACGGTCAAATTGAAAGTAGCTTGCCATATAAGGGTGGCTGGTTTTGTCTTGTGTTATTTATTTTTATATTCAAGATCACATTTTCACCCACTACTTTATTAACCTTGAAATACAACAATTTCTACAGCGTTTTAGGCAACTGTAACTGTATGCATTAGACTTAGAGTCATCATCTATCTAGCCTTTTCCCAACTATATTGCAGTCGCATGCATTAGAGTAAGATACAAAAATAAAATTAGGCATGACGTAACTGTGCTTTTCGAAACAAATAAGATTAAATAGAGAAGACTAAATTGAATGTAACAAGGAAAATATAATCTGAACGACCATTCAATAAACCAGTCACACACGCATACACATAAAATTTATGACATGAAAAAAAAAACTATTAACTGGCATGGCACATATAGGTCAGTTGATCATTGCCTAACCGCATTGGCTGATCCGCGTAGCAAAGTAAGCCACGACCTCCTTGCACTAAACGTTTTTTACTGCACTCGGCTCAGGTATGAACATTTATCGTACCACTCGTATTTCTTTTCTATTTCGAGTGGGCAAAATTCCAGTCGGTTCTAGGAAGATCGGAGTATAACTTCTTATAAATATGTGTAAGCGGAAGTGCCATATGGTAACATTGTCGCACTTACAGGAGTTGGGGTGGTTTTCGACCGTTAAGGGAAAGATCATTGCAAGTAATTCTGATCATACCTTTGAAGAAGTGCTAGACGATATGGACGTAAAGTATGGTAATAAAGATAAAGAATTGTCAAATACATTTTGAAAGTATAAAAGTGAACGATGAGTTCAATTAGATGATGAACTTGTAGACGAAGGTGAGGCTTCACTCACACTTTGGTGAAAATTTAATAAATATAAATTTAATAATATATTTTTCTCGGTTGGTCAAAATTCAAAAACCAATTGACCGCAATACATTATATGTTATTTACATGTTATAGGTATTATGTAGGAAATAGTGGGACATGACATCACCGAAGGAGCGGTGTGGCGTACCATGTGATTCAGTAATGATGTAATTCAAATAGCCTGATCCAGGTTGTTGAAGTCTTATTCTAGATTGTAACCTAACAGTTGAATTCGTAAATATTTAAATATTTGAGTCAAGGAAGAAAAAATAAAGAACAAGCGAAAAAAGAACAAAGATGAACTATCACGGTTACTCCCAGTGCCAACCAAACCAGAACGAAAGCTGAGTATAAAAAATGCAGAAGCTGAAGCATGAGCAGAAGATGAAATTATTCATTTGATGTGCCTTGCAAGAGAAGGTCTAGGCCACACTGGATTTGCAAAGAAAAATAGATGACGGTTTATGGAAATTGTGTCGAATAAAGCTCGGATTAATTCTTGCGTTCACTGCAACGTTCAGTATTATCAAAATTGAGAACACGTTCGCAAATAGCCGTGTGAGGTCACTCGCGATCTTAATTACGTATCGTACGATTTTACTGTATAGAACCGGTTGAGAAGGAAGTGGTCGAGATTTGAGGACCTCCTTATGTTTTTATTTTATTTTTATATCGAACTGGCCACATTTATAAGAGTGAACAATGAGCTATGCCTAAATTTTGCGTCGTTTCAAAGAAGACTTAAACATTATTCATTTAAAACGGCGTTGTCTGAAGGACAATACGGGCAAAGTTGCTTTGAATTTGATTAATGTCGCACAACAAAAACAATTTACATTTGTATCTAATTAATTTTATTAATCATCATGACATGTCATGTATTTTTATTCCATATGGGTCCCATGGGTGTCACTAAAATATTTTGCAACCATCCAAAACAAGTAATGACGTTAACTTACGAAGTTCAATGACATCACAATTCGTGACATCATCCAATAAGTATTGAAAGTAGAAAATCTACATGCAGAATGGCAAATGCAAATTCAATAACACTGAAAATTTATACAATTTATATAACGTCTTTACGGATTCTAGGAATCCTGCTTTAGAAAATAAACTTCGATCTCAATATGGACGAAAGATCTCGTAATTTAAACCTGTAGACACACCGTATTGGTCAAGAACGAATGTAGGAGTAAAGGTGTGGAAGCCTTACAATAAAACTTACTTTCAACTAGGTTAAGACCGTTTAATCGGATCCGTATTCGCGTCCGATGATGTTAACCGTGAAGAAAGAAGTAAAATTGATCAAATGTATGCGAATACATAAGTTCCTCCAGAGAAAATTTATAAACAGAAAATTGCAAATTCAGATTTCAAGACAAAAATAAATAGAAACCGGTTTAAAAGAATGACACTCAGCCTACACAGACGGTTTTTAGAACACTTATATAAACCACCAGCGCTGGATTTTTATGGCATGCAAAAAAAAGTTTACGCGTGTGTAAATTTATCAGATGGAAGAGCGTCAGAAGCGAATTATTTCGCGTAGAATTCGGGTCGGTAGATACAACTGAAGAGGGGGAGGGTGGTTACAAAATTCTCAGCAGCTAATAGTTATCTCAGGAGTACGTAAATCATGAGCAGCGACCGTGTTACGCAACGCGGTAGCGACATAAACAACTAGATTTTTAACAAGCCACACTCCAACATGTGAGTCATTATCAACTGAAATCTGGACTGAAGTCAACAACATTATGTTACACTTATGTAAACTTTGCATAATATTCGCTGAACGCGACGTGATACTGATGCATACTCGCAAGATTTAGGGCATTACTTTATCTACGTAGATAGCGTGTCCAAAGAATTCAAAAATAAGGATTGCAGCATACGAAAACTTGCCAAACAACAAACGAAATAATAAGCGATGGACTGTGGTACTAATACAGAAGGGCACGAAGCAGTTATCGTCAATTACGCAAGCATTAGAAACATGGGCACAAGTAAACAAAACTGTTAGCAGCTTTTCCATAAGGGCTAACAAACAGAAACATCGGTGAGGTCGCGCTGTAATATATTGTCAGCATCCTTTTACGGCCCATAGATAAGTATCAAAACAAGTTGCAAAATGTCTATTTGGGCAAGCGATCAGTTGTGCAATAAATAAGATACTTAATCGAGATTCGATGAATTTGTGCGGACAATAGGCGTGGGCAAGCCAGCAACAGCTGACGTAATCGAATTTGGACAATTAGGTGCTATGGAGTAAACAACTCGTGGCCGAGATGTAGGTTATCGGTACGCGCTCAATATTGTGATAGCAATGGGGGACACACACATTAGCGATATAGTTGATAAATATGTTGATGGGCTGCTAAATATTTATCTTTCACAACCACGTGTGCAAGATCCGATAGCTTTAGGGTAATTATAGTAAAAATATAGACAGCTTTCAAGTTAAACATAAATAAAGCGTTAAGTAGGGTTAGGTGCTTTAGAAAGCTATCGCGATGTGTGTTGATTGACGTCAATGAGACACGTGCTGTTAGGTGACCTAAGACCCGTTTTCACAGCATATCCGCTTAGGTCCGCGCTTTAGACACTTCGATAAGATTGATTTGACTTTGGATCTTGGCCGAGAGACAACGGCTGCTTCTAGAAACGCTGATTGTGACCTTTAGCGTTACAATCGCGTTACTACGTAGCGGTGTGGTGAATTATAGTAAGCTTAGCTGTTGGCGGATTTATTATAATTAACTAGGAGAGTCTCGTCGTGACTAATTGTGAGAGCTGATAAATTGCTGCTTTGCGAAACTATGTTGGGTTGTGCCTTAATGAGTCAAGTCTACGTCTTGTTTCTTAGTGCAGTTCTTGATGAGTTGCACTTTTCTGGAGAATGTAGAACATGCGTTCGACCCGGAAACGTATCAACAGTGGCGGAGTGGCTGTTACCAAGCATTACTGCTAGACCAAGTAGGCCAACTGCATAATGCGCACTTTTAATTCATAACAAGCTGCACTCAACACCGCGTCTAAACACTTCAAGTAAAACTTTTACGTAACACGGTTTCAAAATACTACCGGCAGGACTTTTTCAATGATATTTATGTTATAAGAAACTGAATACAAATATAAAGAGTGACGTAAATGTTCTTGAAATATTGTGTTTCTGTTGTCATTATTCTCGGCAGGTGGTGCATATTTAAATTATGAGTGTTATTGTTTGAATTAAAATAGAACGCAACTTCAAGCGCACGCTTAATAATTATGAAACAGATGCCGAAATTGATCTAGATGTTCGGACTGCGAACCAATACAGAAATAGATATAATGCCAAAATAAAAACAAGAGATCCCAGGCACAAACTAACATACCCGACTATTCTCATTAATTATAATGTTACAAACTTCACACGTCTCTCAGGCCCTGAACAATTTAGTTCTCATAATAATAATTTAAAATTGACGCTAATCTTGTACATCATTACCGTTATCAGAGGCAGTGTGCAAATGTAAACACACACTGGATAAACACTGATAACTGGTTACACAAAGATGGCTGACATCGGGGATCTATTGAATACTAACCCTGTCTCGGTAGAGGTTATCTAGCATCAAAGAGATAACGATTCCACTGAGAACCACTAAATTGTTTTCAAACCAACAAAATACGACCTAGATTATATAGACGCAATATATTTCTTTTAATTGCGTTTATCTAATAGGTGTGTCGACAAATAAATGCGGTGAGGATTGAGGAAGCGATTGCAGTGAAGTTTTTTAGAGCGAGAAAGAAAGAAATTATTTCATCAATTTCGTTTTAGAATACTCAATTCGAAATCAATTTCAATTAAAAGCACTTTGTCCTTACAATGCAAGTACATATATTGAAAGCTTTAGACAAACAATAGCTGGGCCTTGCCCAAGTTAATTGCAGTACACTCCTTAAAACTAATGGGATGACGTCAGTGTCAAGGGGGATTCAAAGCACGAGTGTAAGAACAATAAAACTATTGATTGCTATCAAACGGTATCTTGGCTGGAGATCAGGCTTGCGGAGATAGTGCTGTGGTAATGAGGGACACCACGATAACATCACAATCGACCATTGTCGCGTGTCGTTCACATTATCCAATGTACGAAACTATAAAACATTCATAATTCTTTACAATACTGTATGAGTTGTTAGAATCTGTAGATATTTGATAAATTACCTTTTTGAAAAGCAATAAATCAGTGGGTATTTATGTCGTTGCTTATTTGTCACTGAGTATATTTCTTGTCAGGTAATTATTCTAAAAAAAATATAATGAAAATATTGGCAAATTGTTTACACATCGAACTCATCAAAACGTGACCAGCGAATAATATAGCAGTATCGACAGAAACTAATTAGATACAATAAATTATATAAATTTTTCAGACATCGCACATCTAATGCCAGTCAGAAATGACTGAAACGCCAGACTAGTTGATAAAAATTTAATTATGTGCCAAAACCTTATAGTGCGGCTTCAGGTGACCGTTGGCATAGCGCCCGGACATGGCGTAAACAATCTATTTCAGATCTGGGAGTTGATTCGGTATGTTATATTCTAACGGGCCACTTCCCTTCTACCTGATGGCCGTGGAGCTCTATATATGGGCGTCGACGGCCACGAAACTTTATCCCTACTATGTGTAAGTGATGTCACATTAAGTTTCAGTGATGACAACATTCACTGTTGACGTCACATTCAAGCTGCTAACCGCCTGATTCAGGCCTGACACCTCAAAAGAACAGGATCATCCATGACGTAACAATGGTGAATAAATTACTAAACATGTAAATATGAACTGTACTGTGATTTGTTTGCGGTTTTCAGACAAATCATACGATGGTGCGGTGAGTCGAGCACTAACAAAATATTTGCTTTGAGCCGTATGACTAATCGTTGGACATTAAGTAACCATTGCCGGGGTGGATGACCGTGTCTGTTTGTCGTTCGCTCAGAGGGCAGGTTCATTTGCTTAAAAAACAGCTTTCAGACAAAGGTGTGGACAAATTTGACATGAAACAATATGTTGGTAGGTTTTACAGAAAGTGGTACATTGGCCTGGTCGACTTTTCTTAGGTTTGGAGCAACGTGGACGGGACGTCTTCTGATTGATCACCATGTCTGACGTAGTTACTTACCTTCTTTTGGAAAAATATGTCACCCGTTTAGAAGACATTGCCTTACCTGAAACAGAAATATATGTCATGTTAGTATAATATGTCACTTAAAATTGACACTAATTACTGCAGGTGTGCGATTTAGATTTGATTTTATTTTAGTGTTGCTTTCATGTTTTCACAAAGTGCGCTTTGAGATGGAGCAGTTCTGAATGTAACCAGAACGACTCTATTTCAAACGTCAAACATATTTTAAGTAGGCTCAGCTATAGAAAATATACAATGGAAACGGTATTGAGAGGGAACAAGGTCAGTTAATAAAAGTTATAGTAAACAGATGGAGGGGATTTGTGAGGACACGTGTATGAGACAATCGGTTTGATTCACGTAGTAAACATGCTCGGTCGACGAGCCACCTGCCAGACGGTAAGTTATGTATGCTGATTTGTTTCATTCAGATATAATGCTGAGATGTTGATGAGAATTTATTAATGACTTTAAATTCGAGATGACACTAGATATTCTCAAGCTTTCTTGATAGTGATAAGTGAGCATGTTTATCTGAAGTAAATAATCCTGTGTACAACGCTATAGCAAACTAGTCTAGACAGCAGACAAAGGCGGTAGCTTATGAACAAACAAAAACTAGAAGACACAGCACATAAAGACAAATAAGACCTTGGACATAACAGCACGTCTAACAGATAGGTGTAAGTAACATTACAAAATCTCGCACATAATATCGACTCATGACATTGAACCTTGGTGGTCTTGCAACATAAAATAAGGCATACAAATATTTATTCAGTTTCACAAAGTTTTCCGTATGTATTGCATGGCAACATTACTATTATTGACGAAGGCACACTTGGTTGTATAACTGAACAGCGGCATGGCACATGCGCGATTAGAAATGCATAAATCACGTTGTGCCCCATGCGCAAGCGCTACACACGACACAGCAGTGTGATCTCTATTATGCACAGCCTTTACGAGTGCCATTAATTTACACTGACAACCATTTTGTTGAGTGGCGGTTACAAAAAACATTTTTACGACTTACCATTTCAAAATACAATACGTTCCATTTACTTTTGAATATTTTGGTTTTATTTTGGAGAATGTATTTTTGTCTCTGCAATTTACATTTAAAGATTTTGCTTGGGAATTTTGGTGACTTTTGAGTTACTGTTTTCGAATCAACCTAAACATATTATAATTATTCACAGTAAGAATCTTTAGAGTACCTATCACAGCAGAATTTATGTCACCTTATAGAACCAGCCTTGCTCAATTGACATGCAGATGATTTTAAATATGAAAATCAGATGCTGCGCAATAGACACACGAGCGTGGTCTTATATATGTATATTGCTTTTAGTTGTTCTTTATAATAATAGTGCACCAGTAGTCGCTGGTTACTATGTGGAGGTTATGTAAGTGGTTGCTGGTACATTATAAGTATTTAACCATTAGCTATAGGTAAAACCGTGGTTGTTACAATTCTATTATTGTTCGGCGTGCCTTTTGTGTTATCTGGAGCGTGAACCACTCGTAATCCGAACAATTTGACGTTTTGGAAAACCATGTTCAATTCTTATAATTATTAATAGTCACTTTTATTTATAGGATCGTGCCTGGAGACCATTGGAACATTATTGTTTTATATGGGCAATTTTAATAATAAGTAAATACCTAATAAAACCATACTGAAATAATTAAATGTTATTTAAGCGCTTAAATCTTCCTCAATACTACCATCTATTTATACATTCCAAATGTAGGTAAATCCATGTGTAAAACTCATGAAAAAACATTGTTCGTTATTCATTGTTAGCTAAAAATAATGTATTTGCCATTGCTATCTCATAAATGTGGAGAGAACAGAATAACTCTCAGCTGATTTACAAAACAGAGTATCACATCATCTTTGAGATAAACATGGTCGTTTAAGTTCTGCGTGACTTTCAATAGCTAGTTTTTACTCAGCCAATTATTTGGACGAGTAATAGAATATTTAGTATCTGTTGAATACATTTCACATTCTTTTAGACTAGTTTTTGAGATTTGGTCTGTGTGGAGGATGGTACGTATAGGGTTACCATATCTCAGGATTTGTCCTGAGATTTCAGGATTTTTGGACTCTTCTCAGGATTGCGGCTGGATTTTGCAAATCTCATGAAATCTCAGGATTTTTTTATTTTTCCATAAAATACAGCTTACATTTTAAAGATCTCTTTAATAAAAAGTTAAACAAAATAAAAATAATCTTCCTTTGGTAATAATTGCACAATTCAAATCAGTACCTACTTATTTATCCAAGTACTTAGGTACTTAATCAGTTTTATATGATACATTTTTAAGTAAGGTTTTTTCCTTAATTATGGATTTATGAAAAATTCTCAAACTGTAAAAAATCTCAGGATTTTTCAATGGAAATCAGGCTTTTTCTCCGGACTTTTGATTTTTTTATCTGGTAACCCTAGGTACGTATCAATCGCGGTGACTGACAATAGCGAATACTTAAGCATGAAAAAAATATTTTTCATCTATACAGTTTATCTAAATAATATAATAGTAACTGTGAAAATAGAATCAAAATTGCTCGAAAAACTAACGAGATATAATTATTTTAAACAAATATATCTGTCCCTCTCGCAAAAACGCTGTTATCTATGGCAGCTGTATAGACGTCGTGGACTTTGACGTCAAAGTCCATATCGGACTTCTCTTTCTAATTGTAATCGTTGAAACTTTATAACTTCATCACTGATGAAGGTATTTCAAAAAAAATATTTCATGATTGTTTACAAAAGCTAATAAGTACTTCATTTTGTAAAAACAAAAAAATCGCATGCATATTGAAGAAGTTGACCTTGCCCCTGATCTCCCCCCGACTTGTCGGATTGCCGTCCGATCGGTCTATAAGCGTGAAGGAAAAGAGGGTGCACCTGTGTATGCGCTCACACTTGCGCACTATCTCCTGCGTCCTTGGCTTTTTGGTTGAGATACGCCACCGTGATCGTTATTCGGTCAGGAAATTATAGTTGTATAATATTATATTATTATGGAAGTTGACATGTATCGCCGAGGACACAGGCGGGAGAATGTTTTTTTTTTTTACTATTGACAGGCATGCGTTTGACCACTATCTCACCTGTTGGTAAGCGATGATGGTGGGCGATGAGAAAAACCTAGTATTTATTCATAGATTTTGAGTGACTACTATGATAGGCTCCTGGGTAAGCTCACTCCATCTTAAACTTTGCCTGTTATCTCTCACCTAGACTAGAATCAAAATCAAACTCATCTCTAAAAAAGGCACCATTTAAATTTGCAATAAAGTAGATCATTGCTTTTTCATGAAACAATGAATAAAAAAAAAAATAATAATAATAGGTCTTTACCTATGAAATTGCCGTTTTGTATGAAAAAATTTAAACGATTTTTTTTTATGTATTTTTTATTTGTATTAATCGAAGTAATCACCCATGCAATCAATGCATCTTTGCCAACGCAGTGGCAGTTTATTGATGCTCTTCTTAAAGAAATCAGCTGGACGGGAGGCAACAAATTCTTCAAAGGCATTTTGTACTGCCTCTCGGGTATTGAATTTTTTTCCCGCCAAGAAGTTATCCAAATTCTGGAAAAAGTAGTAGTCAGTAGGCGCAAGGTCTGGTGAGTAGGGCGGATGACGGAGAGCTTCCAACCCCAGTTCTTGCAACTTGGAGACCGTCTGCTGTGCAGTATGAGGTCGCGCGTTGTCGTGCAGGAGCAGCGGAGACGAGCGATTGACCAATGCTGGTTGGAGATGTGCCAGCTTCTCCATCATTGTGTTCAGTTCTTCACAGTACACATCTGCAGTACTGCTCACCCCGTTTGGTAAGAAGCTGTGATGAATCACACCGGCGCTAGACCACCAAACAGTGACTATCACTTTTCTAGGGGTAAGTTTTCGTTTAGGGCATTGTTTAGGTGCTGAACCAGGATCCAACCAACTTGCTGAGCGCTTGCGGTTATCAAATAGAATCCATTTTTCATCGCAGGTAACAATGGTGTTCAAAATTCCTTCATTTGTGTGTCTGTTGAGCAGTGCAAGGCACGTCTCGACGCGTACTTCGCGCTGGCGATCATTGAGTTCGTGGGGCACCCATTTGTCAAGCTTTTTTACCTTGCCAATTTGACGCAAATGGACCAATATTGTTTTGACGCTAACGTCGAAAGCTGCTGCTAATTCAGCCGTAGATTGTGTATCATCAGCTTCCACAATCGCCTTTAATTCGTCATTGTCGACCAAAGTCTTCGGACGACCGCGAGGTTCATTTTTCAGGTCGAAATTTCCAGAACGGAAGCGAGCAAACCAATAACAGGTGGTGCGTTGGTTTGTAGTGTTAGCTCCGTAGACGTCGTTGATGTTGCGTGCCGCTTGTGCCGCGTTGCTGCCACGACGGTATTCATATTCCATAATTACTCGAATTTTTAACGTATCCATGATGACGAAAAAGTTTGAAATGCGATGAAAATGTAACACTAATCAATAAATAAATGACTACTTTTGAAAAAAAAAAAAACATGTTTTTAAAATACAACTAATTTGAAATTAGTATTCTTAGCCAAACAAAAATTATTTTGATTTGAAATGGCCAGTACTGCTGAACGGCAATTTCATAGGTAAAGACCTAAAAATAATAAAAATACATTGTGCCGATAGTCGTGACGGCCAATGGCATAATTGCCAAGAGCCTCGACCAACATCTCAAGAGGCTCTCGTTGGGCAGCTGGATCAAGGGCTTGATCCAGAAAGCTGTACTCCTGGACACGGCGCGTATAGTGAGGAGGTTCCTCTCTCAGGAGCCCTGACCACCGGTAGCTTGGACCCTGTTCCCGATACCGGTGGGCTACTATTTTTTATATTTTTAAATGTGTTTTTTTAATCTATTTTTCTAATGAAATATTTAAAAATGTAAAATTATATGTGTATAGAATGAATAAATGAAATAATAATAAAAAAAAAATAAAGGATGTCGATAGATGTCGATTCAGCACGGCGGCTGTTCCTGAAATTAAGAATATGAATAAATATAAGTGGGTGGTCAACGACCGCTATTGCAAATTTATCTAGTGTATACCATAACTGAAGATTTTTTTATTATTTGATAATGGGCCTGCTCTTGACCACAATCACGCCTGATGGAAAGCGATAGATGAGGTCTATGATGGAGCGAGCGTGCCCAGAAGATGCCTGTTCACTCTTGCTTTGAAGGCAGACGGTATTTTGTATGAAATGTACTCCGTGATTATGTTTTTTATTTCAGGCGTTGTCCGATTTATTTTTTCCTTGTCGAGAGGACCTAATTCCAGCAGCCCATATTGAGATATTAACGTGAGCATATTCGCTGTCCTATGGAGTCTTACCACCACTCAATCATTGTCACTTATTTCAGGATAGTACGCAGTAAGCCTGTGCCCGCCCTTCAAGTACGACCCATAAGATAGGTCTAAATGAAAGCGAGTAAAAGTCTTTTAGGAAAGTTTTATTTATTATTGCCTAATGAATTGAATTAAAGTGACAAAGATCTTGCGAGACTAACGATCAGTTTTTTTTAATTTTCGCACATTTTTTTTTGCGATTTCGCGTATTTCTGTTTAGAGACATTAGAACGTTCACGATTGAGACTGAAATAATAATGTGTGAATATATAATGAGTGTATATTTGTTTTGTTTGCGCGAAGATTTTTTGTAGGTACTTAGCAAAAAAACTATGGGTTAAGAAAACTTTCGGATGATTCGCGTGGGAGATGTTTCAAAAGACGAATAAAAAATCTGTGTGCTATATTAGCTAGGCACAAAAAATATTACACTACACTTTCATCATATAATATTTCCACAGTACTTAACGTCAACAGCTGTTTCCTGTTTCTTAAATTTTTCATTCGTATATTTATTTATTTTCTTTCATTGAAAAAAAAAAAAGACTTAGATATTCATAATATTCTTTTGCCGACATTGAATTATCATGATGGCTAGACGTTTTCCGCTTTTTAGATCTCGCTTACATTTCCACCTTACCCCAGCCTAACCCCTTAGGCAAGTCAGCCTAGCATTGTATGCATGGAGCACCGTTATGCGGCTGGCACCGTCCATCAGATATAAAACCTACTGACAGACGATAACGGTAACAGACAACGTTTCTTATGCGCGATACTACAGCCCACAGACATACGACGTTATTCAATGTTCTACATAATGTATCTTGACATAAGACAGGCCGCATTAAGGCGGTCTTATAAGCTAGTAAGGGTGAAGCCAGACGAGCGTAATTTTGTGAGTTGTGAGTCGCGTAAAATGAGTCGGCGGAATTCGGTTTCATACTAAAGTCCGACTCACTTTGCGTCGCCGGGTGGCACAAACAGGACTTTAGTATGAAACCGAATGCAGCGTAAATTCCGCAGACTAATTGTACGGCTGCGTTTCCCCCAGAGATGTGCGAGGATGCGTAGCGAGGGATTGTTTGTTAGGAACCAATAGAATCGCTTCTTTTACCTAGCGATTCTCTGGTGCAAACGCAGCCTAATGGTTCTATAAGTTCGCATGTCAATGTACTAGTTGGTTTTTGTGAAGGTGCCCATACATGGGCAGGTGATGTGACGAGTGATTGGAGCTGTGTGGGAGGTAAGATGAATTGGCACACATAATCTTTTCTTTATCTAACTTTGATTTGCAGATGTCTGCTGATCATGATTGATACATTGTGAACTTGTTATGGCAAAAACAAATTATGTTGCATTATTTATTTTGTAGCCAGTGGGATAAGTCAAGCAATACTAAGCGATGACAGAACTAAAATAGAACCAGGCTTTGTGTGTGTAAATACCGTTATTAAGTGCGAACATCAATACAGTCGTAAAATCAAGCATGCGAGGAATTCCGAATCAATATAACACGTTATTGTTCAAAGCAATAATGTGTAGGTTATTTTATAGCTATGATATAACTGAACATAATGACTGATTGAAAAAAAAAAAACTCCAGCAGCTGTTCCGCGCGAACAAGTTAATGTATTAATCAATACTCTTTTGTTTATCTGAATATTGAACTAGCCAGAGGTTACGAGGTCGTTGTGAAGATCTTATTGATATTGCCAAAAATCGACAAGCGTCTACCGCAGAACATGAGCGTCCCCCATTGATCGATCACACGAATGAAGCAGAAAAGTTTGACTTGTCCCCATTTGTTTATTTACTCGATGAACCCAACCCACCACCTGTGTGAAAGTACAGAAAGGGATGAAATACTTTTGATCGGAAAGCACGAAGAGGTTACACATGCTTTCGCATTCAACCATTACCCTCTTTACATTGACCGTGCATCGACAATAAATACAAATTACGAGATTAACTCACGCGCATGTTTAATTACTCGTTAGATCTATTTGCGGGCCGGGTCAATGTTAACCCACGGTTGATTGAAACAGTTAAATAACGCCGCGTCTACAGAGCTGTCAATCTCAATTTCTTAGCAGTACGCTTCACAATTAACCACACGTACTTTTCCAAACGGTAAATAGACGTTCGTTAAAGGAATATTAATTTTGTCTCAAGTTAAAACGTTTCTTAAGCTATTCTGAGAATATATTAATTGGAGCTGAGGTCTTGCAAGTGGCGAATAAATTACGAATTATCAGGAGGATCATAGTCATAAACATATTGTTGGGAAGTACGCGCTATGTATGTACGCGCAATGCCCATCTTCGGAGCCGATTTCCAAGAGGAGTGTGGTAGTGTTGCCAACTAAGAGACAATACGGGTTAACTTAATAAATAATTTTCTACTACATATTTCTACTTTAAGGTTGACACTGCTTTATGATGACAAGTATGACAGACCCTAATGCCGCTACCTAACATAACCGCGTTTTATGGTCATACTTCAACGTTAGAGTTATTAATTTTCCTTAGCGAGAATTTTCCGCAGTGACCACGATGACTGGGTGAAATTAACGCGTCATGTTTCTATCATTAGCCGCTTACCCTAGACATAAAAAAACATAGTCAATTATAATAAAATAGGTCTTTTGACCTCACTGCTTCAACTGTTGTGTACTAAACATCTTTAATTAGTGTTTAAAGCTCTGTATGTCATTACAAGAAATATAATTTATCAATCAGGTTGTAGATAACTTTTACTTGAAGAAAACAAGTAAACGAAAGGTTCCGGTTATCATGTGATAGGTGATGTTTTCAGACAAAACATTTTTATACAAACAAGTAGTCATAAAATATTATCTTGAATGAACAATAACAATACCTTCGAAAAGTGTAGATACATACGAAAGTGACATTAATAATTCATTAAAATCAATTATAAAATGGTTAGACGGAAATAACTTGAGAATTAATATAAGTAAAACTAAGGTAATGCATTTTAACCAACGCATGCCAGATAAGAGCAATCTGCATGTGCAATATAATAATGACACAGTGAACGACGTATTAAGTACTAAATTTCTAGGGCTAGAAATAGACAAAAAACTTAGCTGGAAACAACACATAGACACTTTGCAAAAAACTAAGCACATCCGCTTACGCTTTACATACTTTGTCATCTATTGTAAATCTAGACGCACTCTTGACTGCATATCATGGTTTAGTCGAATGCCACCTACGATACGGCGTTATTTTTTTTTTTGGGGTAACTCCACTGAAAGAGAAAGTGCATTCAAAGCACAGAAAAGATGCATACGGTCATTTTTAAAACTGCAACCCACTGATAGCTGCGTCCCATATTTTAAACAGAATAAAATATTAACTTTACCATGCTTGTATATTTTAGAAATGGCAGTGTTTGTAAAATTAAATCCTCATCGTTTTGAGCGCATAGCTGACGTATTTCCACGAAATAGGCGTGATAATAGTAGACTATGTCTCCCTAGTGCAAGAACGACTTTGATGCGCAAAAGTGTCTGCTACATGGCGCCAGTCATCTATAATAAATTACCGAGGAGTTGGAAAGAATTAAATTTGGCGTTATTTAAAAAAAAACTCCGAAACTTTTTAGTAGCCAAAGCGTATTACAGCGTAGCAGAATTCTTAATGGAGAAAGGAATCTCTTGACTACTATTATTTTTGACTAGAAATTAGACTAAGGTGACATTTAATTATATTGTAATGAATTTATAAACGTATATTGACATTGTTATCTTTATTATTATGTACTTAGAATCATTCATGTATTTTGTACTTTTGCATGCCTTCTGGTAAAATATGGCTGTTCCTAATTATGTTCTTATATCACCGTGTTGTACCCATATTTGCAAAATAAATATCTTATCTTATCTTATCTTATCTTATCTTATCTTAACATTAAAATAACACTCCGCCAAAGAAAAAAACATTTAGCTATTTACTTTTGTAAAATATTTGAGAATGGCATGTTACTTTGCAAATATTAAATTCTGATACTGTTACATTTAAAATTTAGGCATGATTGCAATAACTCCTATCAGTAACCGGCAAAAATTCCACAAAGTTGTACTGTTAAATGTATGAATGGAATTACCACAGGAAGATAAAAATAAAAGTGTACAAGTTTTTCCTTTCGGGTTAAAGGGGTCAACGCGTTTGGAAATATACAACGTCTGTGACGCACATTTAAGCAGTATTTATGTTTGGAAAAACTTGCAAAGTTCACCATTGACCTATGGTACTTTAAATGTTTTGGAAAGATAGGATATCAAAATTGTGGGTAGGTGGATCGGTTACTAGCTTTTCCCGCGAATTCGTATGCGCACATACCGTTTTTTCCGTTCCCGTAGTAATTTCGGGAAATCCTGTTAGTGCTCACTTACACACCCCAAGGAACCTAGGTACTTGCCAAATTTCAGCTTTCTACGACCAGTTGTTTCGGCTGTGCGTTTTCAGACGCTTGAAAGGCAATCCTCAATTATGCTTTTTTTTTTATAAATTTGAACTTTAAATCACTCTTCTGTAAAGTTTACTCAATGTCGCTTGGTAAGGATTGCATTTCAAGCGTCGATATGTTGGTCGATGCTCCAGGGTAGCCCGCGAAATTCAAATATATTTATGTTTTTTTGCAATTTGCCGGTCAGTGTGAAGCTGTATGTGGACCAAATGCGATCCGCGACCGTAACGCGTATTTATCTAAAGAATTATAACCATTTTAATAATCAATATAGCCCTCTAAGTTCATGTAGTTCGAAAGAATGAATATTTCAGAAATAATAATATTTCATAAAACATAAAAATATTTGAATTTCGCGGGCTACCCTGGAGCATTCACCTTAAAACAAAATTGTTCTTCAATTTACTCTGATTCCAACAAAAACTTAGCCCTACAATTTCCATGAAATCGCCTTGAAAATAAATATGATACTTAGCTACCCAATGTGGTACACATGGATCGTTTCTCGCAATCCGATGTTAGGCAAACATCGTCGCGGAATACTTGGCAAATCGGAGGGGAATCTTTGGCACAGACGGCAAAGTCACGCCCCCGTTTTGTACCTAACGGGTCTAAGATGGCACTCGCTAAATATTTAAATCATACACCATTGTATTTGAAAGTCAAGACCTTTAGCAATTGTTGGTTTAAGTTGACTTGGGGCAATTGTTGTTTAAATGTCTGGTTTCTAGGTCAGTTTTTTTTTTATGGATGTTGTCCTAATCCTACTTTAGAAATTAAATGCTCAGTTATGTAGCTAACCCGGAAAGTGGAAACAAGAAGAACACTAAAAATCACTTTCAACATTGGTGTCAATACCGATGATACTAATTCAAATTATTATCTAGTCACATGATATAAGTAAATAATCATTAAAATAAAGCAGGCCATCGACGAGTAACATTTTATCAGCTGTAACGTTTGCATAATCGTATCGGGGAGAATTGCCCTGCAAATCGGTGTCACTGTTACGTATTATCACGCAAGGTCGTTGGTGTACTACAAATACGACAGTAGAAAAATAATGTCTGTCTTTTTCATGTAGTAGTATGAAATTAATTCGATGATTTATTTAGTCTTCTGTCTAGATATGTTCTTGCTGAGCATTTTTATTACTGAGAAATTGAAGTTCTGGGACATCCATAAGTCAAGCGCACAGAAACTCCGTCTCTGGAAACGGACGACTTATTTCTTTGATTTTTTTGGAGCCACGAACAACTAGAGATTTGAACCAATGATATCTATGAACATTGATGTCCCTAAACATCTATGAAACTGTACGATAGAATTCATTTGAAAAAATATTTATATATTAACTCATCTATGGATGAGAATTAGTATGCAGTAACTTGCTATAACGTATGCACTATTCCAATCGTTGATCCTAACATGTTACTGCTTTGCGTTGCCTTAGGCACAGTTCTGCTTTCTCCATCATAAAAAGGAAAGGAGTTTTATAAGTTTCTAAACACCAAGAACCATGAAAGTAAACTTAAGAGTGGATGCCATTTTCGCCTTATTCATTTCCTTAGAGCCCTTTCTGCAAAGCAATCAGTTACAAAGAGCTGTTATATGACTTTGTGTTATGTAAGCGATAATTTGGCTCCCATATTAATGAATAAGATATATCTCGGAACCATCCGAGTGAGTGTTTACGAATGTTTCATTCGCCACGGTCGACCTTTGTGGGTGCTACACGAAGGCCGATCACCGATGAACCGGAAACGCTGGACAATATGGGTCAAGATTCAAGTGTGATGATTAATCATAAGACACAAGTATTTACCAAACATGTATTCGGATGTGTTGCACTAGCAATTCATTTCGAGCGTCAGGTTACTGATGAGTCAATTGGAGACGGATTTCCTTTTACCTTTTTGTAAGATAATCAAATCCATCCAATTAGGATGGATTTGTCTCTGTATCTAGTTGTGATTGTTGTGACACCTTACGTCATCAAAAAGCAAATTAAGCTTTAGTCTCTTCCTCGGAAAGCATAACGCTGCGGAAGATCACTCTAGACGTTTTTCATGCGATAATGAGGTGTATGGCACCAACGTTACGGTATCGTTGTGCGTGAGATCAAAGCTTCAGGATGCCAACAATTTGATAAGTGTTTTTTGACACATTAATCTCGTGAATTTTCTTTATTCTTTCGCTTCGTAGTCGAGACGTAAAGAATTTAGAATTAGATTTATGCAAAAGAAAGACAGGTCTTGTTCAAACAGCTGTGTTACTGTCAAATAAATGAAATTATCTTTCGAAACCAAGTAATGTATAGAAAGTGTCTCGAACAAAAAAAGTGACAAGTTAATCAGTTGGCAAATCGGTTGTATAACATGTGATCCACGTAATTCATGTTTGACGACAATCTCTGGCAAACACTGATGTCACCGGTTCGGATGACTGTTTGAACGAGATCCACTATTTCCGAAGATAACTGTGTTGGCACTAGTGCTTTATCGTTGACAATAGTTAGTCATGAATTAGGAAATGCGGTTACATTTCCGCTTACCATAAATGCTGATGTTAAATTGAGCGATTCGCATAAAGTATTGGATCTCATTTTATAGCGCATAAAATTTTCGATTGGCCGTCCATCATTCCACGGCGAAGCTCTATCATCGCGACGGTTATGCGAAGCAACAAAGTAAAACCTCACACAAGGCTTCCATGGTTCGAAAATAAACTTTCTGCAGGGGAATTTCGCCTCTGCTAGTATGGAGAAAGATGTTATTTCGTGTGCGTAATTGTATTGTTGTAGGTGACGTCATGTTGAGTCCTTGTACGGCTGGGTGCGCCGACGCATCCCGAGGCTGCGGTTACAACCACTCGGGATACGTTTCAATGTCATGTGAGATGACGTTAGTGCGTTGTTGCTAAGGGTACGGATGAAAGTACAGGCAGTACACAGTCTGACTAGTAAGTAGAAAACCGCAATGCAAGAATTTAAATAGAGATTAAGTTCATTAGCGTCGGAAACTTTTACCAGATCTTGTTCTAGCTACGGCACTTTTCGTGTATCGTGGCAGGTATCTGAATTCGCCATAGTATGTACATGAGTATTTCTATTGTACAATCCATGCATTTTAATTGCATACTTAAACGCTTTTCCCACATCTTTCTCCTCTTCTCTAAAAGCCTTGCCTTTTCCTGCCATACCTTTTTGAAAGTTTGAAGTTGCCACGCCTGCATTTGTGTTTTGCTTTAGTGTCTGCATGATTCACTAGTCACATAGCTAATGGAAAACTTTTGGATTTATTCAATCCTCAAATAATCTTATTTAGACATGAAATTAGAGCTGCGTTATTTGTAGATAATGTATTTGTCACATCTCCGGGTGAGATTTATCCGAAACGAGCGATTCATGCTCTATCGATTTATGATGTTGACGAATGATATTTGTCAGTATTTGCTTATAATTTGCACAAACCCTCAAAGATCACGATTCCTCTAACAATCTATGATCAAAGTACAATGGCTTACTTATCTCTGTTGTAAGCGCGATTATTAGAAAGGTAATATTGCCAAAGATAGCAGAATTTCGCCGCGTGGCTGGTGTGGCAGCTTGTACAAAATGATGAATTGCGAATGGCGAATCTATGAGGTCACTACATTTCTTTCGGACATCGAACTCTCTACCGGTTGGTTGTTGCTAGGTAGATTATAACGGTCATATCATAGTGCCTCTTTACGGGTACAAGACAGCAAATTACAAAAGTTGCGCAGCAATTAGGCCGTCGCTTTAACAAGTTCGCAATTATTGATAATAGAAAAGTTTCTGTTCCGTGTACAGCGTAAGGCTCAAAATTGAGCAGTGCTAGTTGCAGTAACGGCAAAGAGCTGTTTGACGGCAGCAAGAGTGATGGATGTGTACATGCTAGCAACGTCTCTTTGATTGACAAAAAGTTATTGAAATAATCGCTCTTATAACGATAATTCCTGATTTTCTGTGTCTATGACTTTGTCCTGAATTCTTTTACGCGAAGACATACGTAATTCTTGTACTATCATTATTTTTAATGAGGCGAAGATTTTTAATTTAACAGAATACGTGCCTTTTCGTTGCTACATAAAGTATTATTTTGCGTATTGAATTTTCAGCTCAGACGAATAAATCGTGGTTAATTAAAAAGCCTCCCTTTGAAATTGTTGACATATTCCCTCATGAATGAAATAATATACATACTCATTTGTGTAACATGGCACGATATTAAAATCTTGGATCAGGTTTTTAATTGGCAACCCTTGTGGGGCAATAGGGAGGCGAGTGGAGCGTGTAAATAGCTGTAGGGGGAATCAATGGGGACTCATACGAGTTGTATGCAGTGCCTGTGTATACTAGCATATTTATACTAGTGACGCAACGCATTTAAATGCAGCTAAGAGCACGTGTTTCGAACACGCTTACAAGGCAAAACCTTTGCTATTATTTCTGCATTTTTAATTGCATTACTTCATTTTATATGGTCTCGATGTTTTATTAATTGTTGCAGCAATGTGCTAGTGCACGTGACAATAAGAGGGCATGAATGATACTGCATTGTTGTGCATAAAACTACTGATTGCTCTCGTAACTACTGATTACTCTGAAAATTCCTAGAATCTCACGAACGAGCATTATGCAAATGTTGTTCTTTTATGTCTATGAGTATATGTGAGTGATTTACAGGATATTGAGCCTTAAGATTGTCATTTTTTATCCCAAGTCCTTCTGACCTTTGACTCATAAGTTTATGTTGTTCAGCCCACTTACGCCCTTGTTCAATTGAATGGGCCCTTGACACGCGAATATCACTTTAATGTACTTAAAACTCCATCTTTTCTTTTTAACGACGCATTTTTTATTATCTTGCTCAAAAAGTAAATAAAGCGTCTCAAATTTTATTCGTTTATTGTTTGTACTAAAATAAAAAGTGGGCTAATCTTGCTGCTACAAAGGAAAGATCAAAATGAGTTTCATATTTTGGGGAATATGCGTCAGCTGCATTACTTGGTTTTACACGAGAATGACATGCATTAAGGCTTGTATACATGCTAATGGCCTTGCATACAAACGGAAACGGAGCTAACTACACCTCTATGCGCCACTCCGCTACCCGTATTTTTATTTTTTTATTATAAAAATAATACATATTAAAATTATTTTCGTTTGTATTGCAAAGCAGTAGTTTTTTTTAGTCTTTTGTTTGGATTTGATTTATTATTATTTTTTTCTTATTATGTGATACCGATACATAAATTCTGGCTAAACCAAATTACGTACCATATCATGTTGTTACTACCTATTTTTTCAGATGTAATTTCTCAGTCAATGCCGACGAAAAACTGCTTCATCTGCACGCAATTTTTAAGCTTTTTCGAGAGAGCGGCCTTAACTACATCTATGGTGGAAACAGCCTTTATTTGCAACAATACTGTATGCTCGTTAGCTTTAGCTAAACAACGTGGTACAACCCTATTGCTATTACCAGGCACTTGCGCGTCGAACACTTTTTGCGGACGTACAAATGCGTGCAACCAGAGTACCAGCAACCAAGGGCACTTGGGGCGCGACCGCGCGCTACTAACACGGGCATAAGTATAATTGCTCACTTTTCTCGAGCTTAAACGCTTTCGCAAAGAATTCAACGCGAAGATTACTGTGAATTATTGTAACGATTTCACACACATTCGCGGGTACTTTATTGCGCATTCAAGATCCTCTTTTCTGTCAAATCTCGAGTCTTAAGTGGGATACTGAAGATGTATTCGTTCACAAGTTTTTGGGAGATATTGAGAGCACGTTTCTATTTTATTTAGCAAATTAAATTGAAGGCTCGAGCTCTTATCGAAAGAGGGCATCAATTTAATATTCATCAGTCATGCTGCGAAATAGGCTTGAACGAAGTTCTGATGTATCGCATCAATTTAGTTTATTGATTGGCATGTATTTCATACAGATAATAATTCTAGTTACACTCGTTTGGCTATCAGCAAACTTTTATTAGGCTTTGCAGTTAATCGGATCGAATAATTTAGAGTTCAAAGATACTAAAGATAGAAGTTAGATCAATACAGCGCAGGTCTACTGTGACTTAAGAACCTACAACATTTTTTGTCTAAACTTGTAAGATAAGTGCAGATGCTTTAAGACTAGACCAATATATAATGTAATTCGCCTACACAGTATTTAAGTGGACTTTGACTATTTCAATATTTATTTACCTTTTGAAGTGACTGCTAACACCTTTTTAAAATGTATAGTTTCAAGAGTCATTATGGCTGTCTCGGTTATTAATCTAACACTTACAGTAATATAAATAATACAAGTGTTTTTTTTGTATCTCTAGCGTGTCAAATAAGTGTAAATTGCTTGCTAAAACGATAAGATATTAATAATATCACATCAGGTTAAACATTTGAACATGTCAAAGTCTCAACTTGTATCACATAGTTAAAAACAAAACGTAATCCAAATTCATATAAAAACTACATAAAACACCAGTGTTCTTTTTTAAATTAACGCTACTCTAAAATATTCACATTATTCACACCTCTACCTCTACACCTACTCGATTTGTTTTTGTATTCCACCTACCCATTCATACCTACATATAATATAATCGAGATGGGTAAATAAACAACACTGACCTTCACATCTGCCAGTTTAAAACAGGTATCCCAATCAACATAATATTTATATTTTTGTAACCCAAACATAAAAACTATTTTTAGGATTGCCTCGTCTGATAGAGCTGCCTTTTCAAGCACATCAATTTATATAGCAAGTTTACCGTCACTAGAATACTTGTATCATAGCTTCTTAATTAAAACAGTACATAAAACATTTTTACGACTCTTTATACGGCTGTTTTTGTACAATGTTGCAGACTTGCAATTTTGTTGAGCATTCGGTTGCCTTGTAGCAGAGCCGTGTTCTGTACCCTTGCCGTGACATCCAAATGCTCAAGTCAATAACCTGCCAGCAAAAAATCTACAATAACTACACACTGAAAGCAACCGCGCTCTATTCTGGGAGCATGACGTAAGCCTCGCCGTGGTGCTCAGAAAATATGAGTTAAATTACAAGATGATCATCCCGTAGTTTTTGGATGAGGATGCCTTGGGAGGCAAGGTATGCACATTTATCGTGATTATTCAACGTCGCGTCGTTAGCACTTAATGACATGAAGGATATAAATGCTCGTACATATTTGGTTGGACATTAGGGCTGGCCAATTATTATTTCAAAAACCCCAAATGTTTCCTTGATTGTCTGAATGATTTGCATGTGCAAAGGTGATGTCTTTAACCTTGCAGAAGCTGTAACTTTAGTGACATTGGTTCATTTAATTTTGCATTGTTGACTTTTGATACAAAGTTGAACTTGTTAGAATAACTTTCAAACTAATACGGAAAATGTCATCTGTTAAACAAAGATCTAAAACTAATTATAATTATATACTTAATACATTAAATATTTGAGAATGAACTGGAAAGATCATGGCCACAAAATTGCTAAGCAGAAATGAGTACCGAAGGACCAATGTGGATTATCCCCCTGGGCCCCTTATCCGAAATTTACGTTTCTAGATCGAGTTGTTTTCAGAGAAATCACCATATATATAAATTCGTAAAAAAATATATAGTATAGATACATGTGAAATCTAGTGACTTTTTTGGTTAAAAACACGATATTTAACATTTTGATTGATAAAAAAAAAATCAGGACGTAAAGTCGATTTTGAAAGTATTTTAAGTTGTATGAGACTTGTGGGAACGCAATTTTTATGAAAATTTAACATTTCATTTACTAATCGGGTTTGACAGGGATATTATTGGATAGATTTATAATATGACACTTATTTTTTTTTATATTAAATAAATACGTGAAAAACGGCTCGCGCGCACCGCGCTAGTGTCCTGCCGGGAAAAGGTGCTGTCGGGAAAAGGGGCCCTTAAGGTATAGTTAAATTATTTTCGGAACTACTGCAGTACCTACAGGTGGCTCGTGCTAATTTTACTATCATAGATTACTACATTATTTTAACCTGTTAATGTGGCTGATATTGTATATATCATTTGTCGTTCTGTAAGTTTCTACCTCTTATAACATTTTTATTGTGTAGGTATTAAGTCAAAAACTTCATGGCTATTGATTTTTGTCTTGGTCCGACTAACTGACAAGTAGTATAGATATTATCATGTGACGCCAAAGACCCGCCCACAAACAGGCGGTGCTCTATATCAAGATTTGGCTCTTTACTTCCTACTATTTTGGCATTCGATCTAGACTTGGATTTTTCGGTATTGTTCTAGATATGATTCAACAATGGGACGATGTTGATCAGTAGATAGTTGAATAAGTACCTATTGGTGACTCGCATGTCAATTCAAATTTTTAAGTGCCTGACAAATAACTTACAGTAATTTGATTCTGCACAAGTTTGACTGACTCAATATTGATTAATTGCCTAACGTTGTCTAGATTATGCATTGAAGGTACAAGTTTGGGTTATTAAGATTCAGAGCAGAGAATCCAACAAGACGTGCCTCAGCCGACATTATGCTTCATCGATAGTATCTCATTTTGTCTTCTGTGAAACAGAATTCAAATGGCACATTCGTAATTTTACCTCCATCCAGTTCATAACTCTGCTGATGCCATCCTTGAAGCTAACGACTTACCTGTTGAAATATCTAAATGAGAAAGATTTGAAACCTGTCAAACATCCTCCTATCAATCTCTTTATGTTTGTTTAGGATTTTTTATTCACATTGCAGTTTTTTGCGAGTATTTTTCTCCACTTAAAAAGCTGTTGCCTCATTGATGATTTAAAAACAAATTGGTAGTATGATTTCATTACATCTGCTCTCATCAATTTCGTTCGGTAGAATTTAAAAATAGCCTCATTTTAAATCGACCGCAGTTGTTCAGGTATAAAGTAAGGCAATAACAAGGACCATCATTGTTTTATTTAGTCCTGACGTCATCCGTTGTCGACAGGAAAACATGTGTTTGACTTTGACATTGCACAGTTTAGAGCGATCATTAAACTTAATTTCCTCTTTGAATTATTTATACTCTTTTATTTACTGACATCGACAGCTCTCTGTACAATTCAGACTGAACAAAATTGTTTACTTAAGAAGAACATTCTGTTGATTTAAATGTTCGAAGACGCTGAAAAATTCCTTATCCTTTGAACAGGACACAAAAACTATCTAACAGTACAAAACAAACACAGCGAAATACAAAACAAACAGCACAAAAAGGTTTCTACCACCAACAAAAACAAAAAAAATACACTCAGCAGGCAAGCATGCACACATACTAGGAACGTTGTATGGCGTTCTAATAATATAACCAAAATTTGGAAACGACCTTGACCCACATAAAATTACAAAACAGAAACGAAACCAACACCTTTACGTGTGACCAATGGAATACAAGCTTTGAATTAAACTCTGTAACGCAAAATAACTGGAAACATTTTGATGTTACTACAGAAATAACGATTGTGTTTCGTTTTTTCTAATTCATAGCTTGTATTCCGTTGGTAACAAAAACAGCCATAGCCAGAGAAGCCAAACGTTCCGAGCGTGGAGCGCGTCTACCTGGAGTGCTGCTGCCTCTCGTTTGGCGGCGGGGAGGGCGCGCGAGATGAGGTCGTCGTCTGGTCCCGAGAGTCGTTCGCCGTCGCAGGGCTGCCAGCACCGCTGCCGCCCAGCGCCAGCGCCAACCCGTTGATGCTGCCGACACATGACCACGTCACCACAGCCCTATCGTCGAACGAGACCTAGCTGCTCCAACCTTCCCTCCGAAATTACTCGACGCAAAGACACAACATGTGACATATGATACTAAACTAAGGTTAGACAACATTCAGTGAAACCTTGGAGCAGATAAGCCAAAGCTAATTTCATACTAGGATCGATATTTACTATCACAGTGTTACTATTCTAAATTAGGTATAACACAATAATCTAGTTGTTGTTAACACAAAAGAACCTATTGATAATATCCCGCCAAGTTTAATATTAGAGTACTTTTGATGTCTCGATTACTCTATTATGTTTGAAAACTTTGTTAAAGGACTACGAACAGCCGAGCGAAGCAGAACATTCTCAGCGGGGTGAAGATACATAAGCAGTGATGTTTAGTTAGTGGCAAGGCAACGGGAGTGTCAGTCATAATAAAGGTATTTATTGGCAAGCAAGCATTCCGCACGCAATCTGTTATAGACATTGCCGGTGACAATATTATCATACAAATAAAACTCATTCATAGATGAAGATCCATCAATCAAGATAAAAAACAAACGTCAGATGCAATATTAGTTGGACGTTGCCCATCTGTTGCAATAGAAATTAATTAAAGTAACGTCATTGAGAGAACAAAGAGTTGTCTAGACGGTTAGCGACGAAACAATCAAATAAATCCATCGGGCTTTAATAGTATTTGGAGTGAATAATAGTATTGACGATTGTGTTGCCAATCATGGAGTCGAGGAAGATAAGCTTCAAGAGGAAACCGCCGAAGAATCACTCACGTAACAAGGAGTGGGCGAGAACAGGCAATTAGTAGAGCTGGTCGCGTCAACGCTGTGGATTTATGTCGCACGAAACGCATCTAGAGTATGAATGGACGAATGTGTAAGACTCAATCGTCAGACAAAGCAGCCGAGGCGTCGCCGTCGTCAAGGTTGCGCTTTGTTACAATAATACGAATTGAAATCACTTGCAGTTACACTAATCGCCTACCTATTTGAATAGAGTAAATTAAACCTGAGAAGGTTTTTAAAACGGGAAGTAGTTCACAATTCCAGTTGGCAACAAGCATGATTGACGTACAATATTTAAATGTGAAATAATTATTATGGACTACTATTGAGGTTCTTGAACGTTTTTTTATGTCATTTATGCAGAAAATAAGTAAAATTACGAGTCTTAGCATAAGATTTGCAGAACATTTAACACAATAATAAATTAATAAGTTACTGTGAAATGTAGAGAAGATAGAGGAAATATATTTTTAGAAAGACGATAATGATCGGTTCGCGTGATGGAACCAATGATGTTGGCAATTAAATAAACTTTCAAGACTATTGTGCGATACAAACAAATTCAGAGAAAAAGTGTTGAAAATACCGCATTAAATTGGAACTACAAAGAGAATGCGGCTAGATGTTATCGTGACTGGAACTTAATCAGTATTTCAATGAAAGCCGCCATAGGAGTTTATTTAATGCTAGCCAGTGATTTTAATCTTTCTCCAAACATAGTTAAAATAAAACTTTGCGCAATTTAAATTCTTACACTGGCAAATAAAAATTCAGTGAACAAAAGTCTTAAAGTGTTGCAAAGATTGGTGGTTTTCTTGGTGGCATTCGCTTCATTTTTTTTTTAAAGCTGTACTCTTGTTGGAGTGTTTAGATGCCATCAAAAAGTGTACCACATTGCGTTTGTGTTCCTGACTATTCTGTAATATTGTAACAAATCATATAAAAAGAAGGTGGAAACCTTTCCTTTACACAACTCGCCAGAATTCACAACAAATAACAAGGAAGTGAAAACAAAGTGTCAATTTAACTCATTATAAATGAAATTAAAACTAAAATTTATGTGAGTTCTCTGCACAAACAGACCAATTTATGCATTTCCGTTGACAGTGCGTTATAATAAAATTGTCTTGAACCACCTTCGCATTAACAGCGTATATTTCCGCAAATTGCAATTTTAACATGACCATAAAATGTGAAGGTCGGACATCATGGCCCCACCAGGTCAGATTTGGCGGAAGTTTGAATTTATCGCAAGTTGTTATTGTTAACATCAGCGAAAAACAGACGCCTTTGTATATGCAGGAGTATGCATTTCTCAGTGAGATTACTCATTAAGCAAATAAATATGAAAGTAGCTACTTGTGGAAGAGGTGGCAGTAAGATCGAGCTGAAAATTATGAAGCTAGTGTACGAGTATGGTGAATTCTGTCAACTGTATTATCAACCGTTCCGAACCGTGTTTGAATCATTGACCGATATTAATACTTGTTCCTACTACCATATATCTATGAACTGAACTGTTGTTGTGAATAATAAGTGATTTACATTGAATGTGCATGTCGGATTCACATCTAGTAGGTGTCAACTATATTTATGTTATTTTGTGGTTTTTTTTTTTTTGCGTGTGTGATTGTACATCAGTTTTGTGAATAACAATAAAAAAAAAACAAGTTGCACCAGACTTTATTGCTTCACATTTCAAATTTTCTCGCTACTGAAATTAAATTTTACATCATGTTTTCAGAGCACCAAGAAAGTCGCGTGAAAATGGCACAACTTCGTCGTCATTTCACATGAAAACTCTAGTGCACTAAATATGCAGATTGAAAACGGTTATGATGCAACAGTCTTCCAAGATTATGCAAAATGGTGAACATGTTCAACAGATGTTCATTCGAAGGGTTAATATAAGCTTGAGCATGAAAATTCTAGACAAGAACTTATTTCTGCCCACGTCTGTCGTATTTATACTTCCAAATGTCACTTTGAAGCAATGTGTACAAACAAATGTAAAGTGCATTCCAAATCTTGGAGGAGCTTGGAAATAGATTTGTTGAAACGAGTGTTTATTTGTACATACATTAAAAGTTAACCAATTTAATTCAGTGACATGTGCAAAATAAATATCCTGCTGTAAATAATATGATTATTTAACTGCTATCTGACGTCAATTAAGGTGGGACCAATTATATTGTTTGAACGTTACTTGTACAATGCATAACTTTTTACAATACTTTTTGGTTACCTATAAAACATCAAAGAGGTTTTCAAATCCTACAAATAACGTCTACTCGTATGTACAATTTAAAATCATGAGATATAATTTAAAATCATATTTTATTTATCCGAATATAACTGTTACTTATAAGTAAGAATATCTATTTAATCTGATTACACAATTTAAATTGTAAAGATGCATTTGATACTTCTTGATTGCAAGTTCTTGAGTTTGCAGTGTTTAGGTCGGCAGATATTTCGACAATTTGCCTTGAAATCATATAGTTTGCAATGTGTTAATATCTTGTTTGTTTGAGTTGTATAATTCAATCGAAAGCCTATTCAAAATCTGTCTCATTTTGCCTTGAGGTACGCCGCTGCAAGTACGGCTATGACAGTAATTTTTTTATATTAGTTCTATGGATCATACTAGCTATTCAAGTTAGAAACACGTGTATTGGGGACGGCTGTAGAAACCTTAAAGTACTTTTGTTGTCTTTGAAACAACTACTTTGTATCCCACCTATAGATCACAGTAATTACATGTCGCCAGTCAGTCGCTTGCAATGGGGTCTCTCGTTCAAAATAATAGAGGCCTAAATTATGTTTACTGTGGGTTCTTTGTCTTCGTTATCGTTCGGTGCATATGGACCTGAATGACTCATGCACGAAGTCATCTCTTATTCATGAAAATTCTACAAGTCTCATAAGTTTATTGACCAATGGAAGATACTGCATTGAATGTTTATGGATGTTCTGAGTAACGAAATGAGACTGTTCCAAGTTTCCTTCTGATGAATACCTGTCCCACAGTAACAAAAAGTTCTGTCAGTTAGTTGATAGTCTAAAGCAACTTTTTCCAAACCAAATATAATTTTTCAATGTTATATACCTATCAAAAACGCTACAAATAGTATTACATTTCTTGTGCGATTACAAATTTTATAGTAATATGACCACATGACGTGATTATGTTTCTATCGCATGGCTCAATGTTGTGCATGCATGCGACCTCGGCATTACCATGCATGCGAAGTGTAATGAGTCTGATAACGTTGATTTCTCGATATTTCAAGGACCAGAAGTTAAATGAAACAACAATAAAACTGCATTTCCTGTGCATTACATACTTGCATTGTACTCACGATAAGAATTCAGATACAGAGAAATGTGGTTATAAAATACTGTTACAATTTGGCTTGAGGCTTGTATAACCAAGGTTAACTTTCAGAATAGAAAAGTTTGCTTCCCAGCAGGGATTGAAATCAGAAATCAACTGACCACTACCAGAATGCCATAATAAAATTAAATTTTCAATTCATAGTATACCTAGCCTGTTAACAAAATAAATAATTATTTAAAGTGTAACAGCACACATAACGGCCTTAAAACCAGGACCTATCTAAAATTAAATAACTAGTTCCATACAATAGCTTCTAAAAACAGACGTATCAAATGTTATAGATACAAGTATAATATTTGTTCGTAGCGAGACATTGCATCATGTCGATGCATTTCACTATTTTGCTGGCGCCAAGGCCGGCTCTAAGGTTACAAATAACGATAGTATCGGAGCTTATAAGTCGTAACGAAGTACTTTTAGTTACTATGACATAATAGATTTTTTATATATTCTTAATTAAGTAGATATCGAATGTTATGGAATTAGAACGTGTTATATGTTATTTTTTTTGAAAAAACATTAAGTAACTTATAGTCTATCATGAATATACTTAAAACAAAAAATATTCAAAGAAAAATTACAGGAACAGGAAGTTCGAAAGGTTTTGCTTAAAGACATTATTTGTTCCCGGGGTTTTTTCAAAAGAACTGATATCTATACATATAATAAAATCGTAGACCAACCGTGTCTGTAAGTACATTGAATATTTTTGCATAAAAATTACACAGAAAAGTTAGGAAAAAGATACAAAACACAAATATGCTATTTTTGAAATTTTTGTCTGTTTATCTGTTTGTCTGTGCGTTTGAGGGAGCATCACGCATAAACCACAGATTGGGTTCCAAATCTAGGCACTTAAAAATATTAAGTGATAATCCGAGTAACATTTAGCGTTTATTTCATCAAAATCGACCCACAAAATCAAAAGATATTGAATTTTTAAGTTTAGCAAGAAACTTCCTAATGTATTCTGTTTCTCATGTAATCTGATTACAGCGCCATCTATTGAAAAAGATGAAATTCACGAACCCATGTATAAAACACCAAAATAAATTGTTGAGTTATGTGTGAAACTTTTAATAAATGCAAAATAAAATTGAAAATTTTTACACCATATCGGTATTTATCATAACAACCGATCCACAAATCAAAATATATTTAATTTTTAAGTTTAGTAGGAAACTTCCTAATGTATTGTGATTAGGCAATCCAATCTCCATCTATTGAGAAAAATAAAATGCATGAAAACATGAATATACCCCTAAAACACATTGTCGAGTTATTTGTAAAACTTGTATACGTAGCAAAATAAAAGTGAACATTTTAATACCTTAATGTTGTCATACGGGCTCCTTATTTAACGTCTTCCAATTTTACATTTTTAATTTTTACATTTTGTCAGTTTACTGACTTGGTCGATAGATGGCGTTGCACTGATAACGCGTTTTTCTGAATTGCGGTGTTAAGATTTTCTGCTGGAGAACGACCGTCACACGATTTCCGAATAGTCAAGTTTGTTGGGTTCTCAGATTCGGTCTCTAATAGGTCTTTGTTAGGGTCTAATTTACCAATATCGCTATTTTCTCTTAGTTGTCTTTAATTAGATTCGTTAAATGTAGTGATGGGTCGTTGAAGGTTTTTCCGTCAACGAAACGTTAACGTTGAATTGCGTTTGTCAACTAGTTGATTAACTAGTTAATTTCGTCAACGAGTTAACGTGTTACGAACGTCAACTTGCATAAACGATAAACGGCTTTAACGCTTTTATTAACGTATGCTGTTGTAATGTTAATTTACGAACAATTTGATGCAGTTTACCTAATGAAAGATTTATAAGAAATCTTTTCTTTACATATATTACGAGTACAACTAGCTTTCCCACTATCATCTTTCTCAAAATGAAGATGAAAGATACAATTTACGTACGTTGAAAATAACAAAACGTTGGGTTCATTTTCTCGTTTCGTCAAACGAGTTGAATTCATAAACGTCGTTGTCTCGTAACTCGTTGACGAATTCAACGAGTTGATTTGTACACGGTCAACGTTAATCCCGTTGAAGAGACATCAACGTTGATTCAACTAGTTCGTTGATTCAACGCCCATCACTAGTTAAATGTCCGTATAACCAGTATTTTTATAATAGGAACATATCATGATATAAAAGACTGTTCGTGGAGTTTCTTGCACGTTCTTTTTCATAAAGATCTACTTATGCTTTAAAACTCGCAAATAGCTTCATGTTTTTGACAGACTAATCTTAACAATTCAAAAGTGTGAATTGTTAAGATCAGTAAATACCTGTAAATAAATGGTTTGAATGTTGAATATCTCCCAGAGTAGGTACTCCCGAGATAAGAATGCTTATATGGTATTCCAGACTATAATCTACCTCTGTGCGAAATTTCATCCAGATCCGTTCAGCCGTATTGTCGTAATTGAGTAAGAAACAAAAATTAGAAGTAAGATAATTGGCTGGCATCGATCCGATCTAAGCGCACGCGAACGACGTCGCGGGCACAGCTAGTCTATCATATGTTCACATGTGTTAATAATTCCTAAACAGAGATGCTGGGTTATTCCCTACTGTAATGTTTAATTTTCGTTGTGTAATTCTTGCTTCACAGCATGTAATTCCCCAATCTGTGTACCTATGTATACTTTCATACAGCACCGAAAACAATCACGGGAATTCCCTATTTTAACCTCAATACTTTGAATGGTATCTTGTGAGGAGCTCGTGGCTAAATTACTACTCTGTCAAGAAAGTACCGGGAAAAGATCAATAATACACAAAATGTCTGTTATTCATCCAAATTTATTTTATCACCTTCAAAGTATGCTCCTTTAGAAACGATACACTTGTGTCAACGAATAATCCATTCATCAAAACATTTTTTAAACGCTGCTTCCGGAATCGAGTTCAGTTCTCGCCGCGAATTCTCCTTTATGTCTTCTATCGATTGAAAACGGGTGCCACACACACAGCTTGTTGACTAGTTTGCGTGTCAAACTCGTAAACCCACGTCTCGTCACCAGTAACAATGCGTTTCATGAATGTTGGGTCCGAACTGACTCGTTCTAGCATGTCCTCAGCGACTTTCATGCGATTGAGTTTTTGGAGAAAATTCAGATCTTTTGGGACTAGCCGAGCAGCAACATGTTTCATACCCAAATGATTAGTTTAAATGGTACGGATCGACTCGTGAGATACAGAAAGTTCGGCGGCTATCTCTCTCAGAGTTGAATGGGGATTTTCAGTCACTATTTCCTTCACTTTTGCGATGTTAACTTCAGTTGCAGACGTTGACGGCCTACCAGAGCGAGGCAAATCTTCCATCACATCTCGACCGCTTTTGAACGCTTTGAACCACTCATAAGCACGAGTTTTTGATAAAATCGATTCACCGTAAGCCTTCTGTAACATTTTCAGTGACTCCGAACACGAAATTCCATTGGCGATGCAAAATTTAAGACAAACTCTTTGTTCGATATTTTTGTCCATTATGAAATTCGCAATACACACTAATGATATTACTAAAACCAGCACTGTATTTAATATAAATAACAGATGCAACTCAAACTCCGCGCCAAAATGGAAAACAGTTGTGCCAATCTAACAACTACAAAAAAACAAAAATTTGAATTTGGAACCATAAACAAATCATCCATTCCCGATACTTTTTTGACTGAATGTATAACAGCCGCACGGGTCGATCTTGAAGGTTAATCAACGCTTACCAAGGTTGGTCTCTGGATGGGTGACCGTCTTAACATAACGAGTTTCCTCCGTACCTCGGAAAATACGTTAAGCCGTTGGTCCCGGCTGTCATTTGTAGATCTTTGGCAGTCGTTACGGATTGTCAGAAGCCAGTAAATTTGACTCCAGTCTTGCCAAGATGTACCGTGTTACCCAGTTAATGGGTTGTGGAGGTCTGGTAGGCAGCCGCGCCACGAAAAACACTGGTATTTAGTTGAATCCGGTTTGACTGGAAGCCGACCCCAATGTAGTTGGGAAAAGGCTAGGCAGAGAGACTTTAATTTGGTATCTAGAAGGTACAATTAATGATTCCAGAAGACATAGGTACATCATTAAAAAGAGAACAGTTTTCGTATCCCGGAAGATTAGCAAGAATAGAAGGTTACCGCAAACTTCTGAAACAAAGTATCGTGATTTTAGCTCTCCTAAGACAAACATTCGAAGCAATAACAGCCCACAGAAACTGTGTGAAGTTATAATCATAAATTACTGTCCTGCTACTAACTTAACGAGAATTACAGTAACGATTACGCCATTCACTTTTTCATCTTTATCTATAATTACTGGTTAAGCATTATGGCTTTCTGCATGCGCAATGTGACATAATTTACCTTAGATAGCGCTGGTAGTTGGTACTAGTGAGTCATCGAACAAACGACCAGGTAACATGTCGACACGCCAACCTGCTATAAACTCGAGTTTTTCTTTATTTCTTTCTTTCTTGAGAAACCATTACTGTTGAGTATAGAACCCTTAAATCGTGTGGGTGATAATATATGGCTCGCATTTATTCCTTGCTAGGTTAGTAGTCGTAAAACTCTAAGTGCTAATAATGCTTTTATTAATAGGACATGGTTTATTGTTAAAGTCAGGTATCAAAATAATAAATGTTTTATCGGAATACCGCGGAAGTTGATTAATTATAATGGTTTGTTTATTATTGCGAGCAGTGCGTATTTGTAATTAAATAATAATAAGGTAATACTTGTTATGCTGCGGTTTGCAAAAGGAAATAGGTCAAACGTATTCTAAATTGGTAAATGAGCTGCATTTTTTTAATGAATTGCTTTCTGCGCAACTGGAACAGGATTACAATATCACGAAGATTGTATGATTGCCTTGCAGTTACAATGCATTGGATTTGGACCTTAACTGCATTTTGTATCAGAATTAGAAAAGCATCTTTAACAGAGAAAGGTTGCAACAGAAATTCTACGTATCTAATTTCTGATAGAAATAAATTGTAAAACATTGTCAGTCAGAGAACAGCATCCAGCAGTTAACAATCAGAAACGAGAAAGACAAAGAAATCGTGGTCATGTGCTCATTTTCACATGCAAAAGAAAGACATGTTCTTTTATATTTTGCACATTTCTTATGCAATGAGTCGGGACAATGGTAAATAAGAAACGACGCAATAGTAACTGAAATAAGTAAACAACAACTCAAACTGTCGACACTATTTTCGCAGCAGTTTAAATAGAAAACACATACTGCGCAATCGTATTAATCCCGATATTAATAAAAACACAAATTCCTATGTAGCTTCGGAATTCACCGTGCCAACTGTTTGGCAAATCACCAAAACTGGTGATTCATCACATCCACCTCATGCCAGTTAGTTATCTTCGAAACCATGTAATTGATTAACGCTAATTGGAACGACCGGACCTGTTGCCAGTTAGTTTGTTGTTCTTCTAATGATATATTCTTGCAAACACTAAGGATATTATACGGAGATTATTACGACTGAAGTTTTACGATCGTGAAACAGTTAATTTATACGACAATTTCAACAGCAACACATTTAACAGCTTCTAATTAGTCTTTACTCGCTGGCCAGTCATTATGTGTCATTAAATAAAAAATTGGAGCAGTTTATAAACTCAGATGTTGGGCAACATTGAAATAGTTGTGAGAGCACGCTTTCATTTTTCAGGCAACCTGGGAAAAGGCAGGAATTCCAGTGTAAACGGTCAATGGTAGCTGTGGCACTAACAAAAAGATCAGAAACGTGAAATACCATCAACAAAGCGCACTAACATTACAAACATCGGTCAACTACTGAGCGCGGCGGCGTTCGGCCGGAGATAACCTTCGACAGGCGTCAAACGATGCGATTGTGTAATCGCCGTCGAAGCTGTTAAGCCAACAATGGTACCTTTCAGTGGAGCACGTTGTAAATCATACAAGCGGTCGTTTGTGGCGCGTGCGCCACTCGATACGACGCGATAACAACGAGACACAATCAGCCTCATAGGACTAATCCGCCACAAAACAAATTATACTTTAACTCAATAAACATAAAGTTCAATTCTTGTGATTAACGCTGAGGTGAGCTCATTGTGGACGCAATGGACCATGAATTGTGATAAATAGTGGAGAACAATTGTCCTTTATTTCGGAATCACGTTTGCTATAAGCCTTATTCTGAGAAAGAGTTACCATTTGAATAAATTACAAACAATAATAGGTACCTAGGTACTGTGGTTCGTGACCGCAAAACAGATAAAAGCTGCCGCAAACGAGCTCAGCGTTAGAATGAGAACATTATGATTAATTAACTTTAATATAGAAAATAATCTACTTTAACGACATGCATTAACCCAGAACGCAACAGCTGATAAGTTTCAATAGGTATAATAAAAACATGTTTACTTATGTTTTGTCAACTATACAATTTCCGCGTTTCACATAATTTTCCTTTATGAGCTTCATTTGCAATATAGTATTCCAATATTTTGCATCGTGAAACTTTATTTTTACTTGTACATTATTTATTTTGACAGAAGAGAAATTGTTTCAACAAATCTACCGCTGAGTTGTAATTCTTACCGTCAAAATACTCTTACACGCCTGTCGCTATGAAATAGCCTTAAAAAAGTGATTGCTGATATTTCAGATGTTTACAAACATTAAAATAACCAAGATACGATTGGTGAAGAACGTCACTACCGAAGTGCAAATAAATCTTTAACTGAAAATAATCTACGAACGATGAGCCTTCACGTAAAAAAAGAATTTCAAAAACCCTCGAATAAAAATAACGGGATGATATTTCCGTGATGCCAACGCAAAAACAGAAATATTTATATCAAAGATTATTGTAGACGACATAGCGTATTAAATGTCATAGAAAATTAAATTGAGCAAAAGCCACATGACATGTGTAATATATTTTGACACCAAATTGCTGAAAGTTGCGTCAACAGCTCAGAAGCAGTCTCGAACCCTGTCTGTCATTTCGTCTGTACGATTCTATTTCGTACAAGTTTCGCCGGTTTCTAAACGAAGCCCGAAGAGTTTATTTTGTTATCAGTTCGGTCCAAGTGGTGAATGAAACGTAACGGTTCTAAAACTGGTTCTAGTTTATAGGAGGCAGCTTCACTATCTCCGGCCACTAATCTTGAAACACGTGTCCTCTGAGAGTCGTTCGGTTCACCTTTTGAAGTGGCTGCATCCGGACACTTTGCAAATTCTTTGCCATTATTTACATTTGGGATAAGGTGTATTTTTAGTGGCGGCTCCGGGCTGGCGCCAAGCTTGCCTTGACCGTAGTACGGTGCAACAAACAACGGAAGGCTGGCCTTACACCCCGTCGCGACTGCTACATTGCATGGGTATGTTTAATGAGCAAGAGCAAGGTTTAGTGCATAGGAAAAATACCGCATGGTTGAACGACGTATTTTAAACATGCGTGTAACCATGTTTTCAAACCGTACATGTATCACGATTAATAACAATCCGATTCGATTTAAAATATCAAAAGAAAAATAGCTGTCGAAGTGCTTGAGTGTGAAACTAAACTATCAAATAGATCCTAACAGCTGAACGATCAAAACGATTTAGTTCATTCACTAAGTAAATGTTTACAAAAAGAGTAAAATTAGCATGTTTACTTTTTGCTCCAAAGAAGCAGAGGTAAGCTCTAAAATCTATTTCGATCCCGGGTTACGCCACGATTTATTAGCGGTGTAAAATCTAAAAGTGTGATTTCACAACGATGCGTTAGATCCATGCGGTGCTATGAATGGTTTATGTCCATTAGTTTTTATTGCCAACAAGACACGAGACGAATGTATAAAAGGTTTAATTAGTGCTCTCCGTGTTAATGACATTTACACAAGAAACCATCTCAAAGCGAATATAGTATAATTTATGAAACCCGTAACTTGTGATGAATTTATAAGTCCGGTTCTACTTTCATCATCTTGGATCGGTTTTGTTTTGCAATACGTTAGTATTGCAGCGAAAACGGGCAAAAAGAAAGGTTAGTATCCGAAGGTCGAGCCGTCGTTATTGACACGATAGTCTAGACTCCAGGCCATACATCGAAGCACACCCCGACGAACAAAACTTTACGATAGCTAAACAGATCGTTAATAACATGGTTTAACTGAAGCGTCTGACTGTGTGGGCTGTAATTGATCAATTTTTAAACTGTGTGTTGATGCAACAAAGTATAGTTTATTCAGTGCCTAATTATTTGCTAAACACAAGTGTTTTATAGCTGCAGTAAAAGCGAAAAGAAAAATGTATTCATTCATTGTTAGTGAAAACTGTGGAGCGGAATTACTATTAGGTTAAAGCGAACCAGGTCATAGCCTTGGTATAATTTGGAATAACCCACTGTACTGCAGCGTCGTGAGAAATTACCATCCTTAATCTTATGACAGCAGTGGTTTTCCACTCGGAAATGGCTCCAGATTTATAAAGCCACTCACAGGCGCTGAAATCGTCGTCGCATAAAACTTGCTACATTTAAGAGCGCAATTTGTCTCGACTCCAACACACATATATTGGCGTGAAAATATTATGGAAATATAACAGTCAATGTTTAAGAGGGTGTTAATATTGCAAACAGAGTTGATATATTTGATAAATGAAAACACACTGCTTGGACATTTGAATGACAGATTTGTGTTCAAGGTATTTCGAAGACAAACTATTTTGAATGTAGCGTTATTTAAAGATGTGACGCATTTAACAACTAGGTAATACAACAATATATAAAGTGGTTTAATTGAATCTCGTGGCGATCATAAAGATTGTCAGCCACCACCCACGGCTAACAAAATTAGACGAATGACGAATCCAATGTGTTACGAGACCGACGAGCACGAGACGTGTTCGATAAACGCAGTGGACAACAAATGATGAAAAAACCAGACGGGCAGAAAAATAGACGAACAATTTTAATTTGTAAACTGTGATGGTGTACGAGATATTTGTTTACAAAGCCATAACACCCATCTAACAGATTACAAACAAGCTGCAAATATTAAAAACAATAGTTGAGCCAAACGACTCGAAATCGCAGTTGTGTTAATGTTTAATGAGAATTCGGAAAACATACGACTTCAAAATGAAATCAAATACGCGTTCAGTAAAAAAGCTGTACAATAGAGAGAAACAAAGAAAGTACGTGGTTTAAATATAGTGGTGAGAGCAACCGGGCATGCTTGTGCAGTAACTTGACGCTAATGACATTAGTAAGTTGACACCTGATGAACAGTGAAGGTCGCGCGGTGAACCTTGAACAATCACGGAGGGTGGGGCAGAGCTCGCGAGGGTCACTACCCTCCACCGATGACGAATGACGGTGACTAGGGGTGAATTGTACAGGGGTGTCTCTGGATAATTTTGTGTATGACATGTTCAATAATTTGACTATTCCTGTTCTTTCTTCTTAATGCGACTAACGGTCAGGTGATCTGGTGGAAATTTTGTAGTTGTTGATCCAATTTGGAAATAACTCCATCAATTAACATGAATATTTCTGAGCTCTTAGCTTGCCATCTTTGTAGTCCAACTGCGTATTCAAATCTGTTTTATTTGGCATGTTTTGAATTCGAATATATAATTTAAAATCACAGTGTCCACCTACGGATCACGTTCATAAATAAACTAAAATACCAAATTTAATAACTAACATATTTTATGAATAACATCATTGTTTATTTGCAGCGCGAATAAAACATGAAGAACAGGGATAACAATAAAATGTTTATGGAGGATCTGCTTCGATGGGGTTGGTTGTAATTTGACGCCAAGGTCGCACGCTAAGGCCGTACATTGAACTTTCTAGTGCCTTCCGGGTGCCAAACAGATGATTGATGGGACGTTATGAGGTCCCATAGTAACCGAAGCTATTAGCGGTTCAACGACCAACATAATGATGTTGCAAATTAATGTTTGTATGCCGCCATGATTATGAGAAATTATCTTCGTGAAACATTTATGTATATGTGCGCATTTCTTTTGACTTTGACCCCTTAGTATTTTGAATCAAGTTCATTGACCCGCTGTTTTGTTTGTAGTTTGTATTTGGAAAGCATACTAACAGTATTTGAACTGTCAAAAGCCTGCAAGTAGATTTTTTAAAGTGGTAAATGAAAACTGGTAGTGGTTTTTAACAAGGATGTGCAGTACTTATAAAGGCAATTATCGTTATTGTAACCACAGAGAATCACAAGTATTTGTATTAACATGAATATTCTTCACAACTTCATGAAGTCGGCTTTAAAATTTCCCAAAAAGATAAGGCACATCCTGTGTGAATCATTGTCATTCGCGGAATCATGAATATTTTTAGTAAAGCAGAAACAGTTGTGATAACGAAATAAGGCAATAAGTTTATTTAAATTATTGTGCGTTTAAGTCCACAGTAGTTAATTTCAGAATCATGTAAATTTCATACAATAAGATTGAAGTGTCTTAATCGACAAAACCACTTAGGCAATGTAAGTGCTATCTCTTCAGTTTAATACGCAGTGCTTATGATTTCGCAGAAATCTATAAAAAGCTTCCTATGATTTTCAAAGACTTACAATATCATTTCAATTAGACACAATCTCACAATAATCACAATGAACAACAGCCCAATAACACAAAGTAAGCAGAGGAAACCTTAATCTCCCGTTTTATCAATCAGCTGACAGTTACTCTAAGGCGGTAAACAAAGTGCCATTCTATTATCGAATGCGATTTTCAAAATACCAAAATATTAGGGACTGATCACGTGACATTTCGATAGCGTCAGTCAATACCATATGTTTTTGACGTTTTGACAATCGCCGTACCACGCTACCACTGCCTGACAGAATGTCACTAATTGTCTTGAGCCTCGCGTCCAATGAACCCAATAGCCCTGTAAGTTGATGATCCTTGTGAGCTGACGATTGGTGTAAACCGATCGGACACAGGAATAGTTCCATATGCTTGTGTACACGTCAATCGACTCACTGGAGCGTTACTTTACATGATCGCGCCCCAAAATAACCGAGTGTTGTCAACGGTGCGTTAACAACGTGCGTGAGGGACTCGGCCACTCGAGCCGTTTTAATTATTTGTTGTTGTTGGGTCATTTTTGATTATTTTTATTACACAAAAATCAAAAGGAGTATTTAAGTATAGCAGGTGGCGTTATTACTATGTAGTCTTATAGAAAAATGACGACAGCTTATGTGTACGTTTTATTAAATTGAAATTTTTCAACTGATTTAAATCAAGAGTGACACATGTCAGCATGTCGAGCACATCATCCCTTTCCATTAAGTGAGATTGTGGTCAAACGCGAGCCTATCAATTTTAAGTTTTTGCAAGAAGCTGAGAGCTTTTGTAAAAAAAATATTTGTTTAAAATTAATCTTAGGGCCATGCCCTTTTATTTTCCCTATAATAATATTCTTAAAGTATGGAATAATCGTTAAAATTTTTGTCCCTGTCCCTAAAGTAGATCTTTCAGAAAGCCTGCATAAATATGTATAAGTACGAGATAACTTACGCCTCTCCGTTGGCGCCACAAATATTGAACTTAATACATATCTCAATATTTGCTGGCGCCGCACTCGTCATGTTTGTCCATCATTCACTCTCAAACGAGCATGGAAGAGGTTACACAAACCTCACTTAAATTCATATCTGATTTGCATACAAAAAATGCAATGTAATTAGCAAGACTGTTGATCCAACGTTTGTTATGAAATCTTAATTTGCGTTTCAACTGGCTATGGTTAGCCATGCCTGGCCTTGAGAGGATTGCGAATTCCATTCTTTCAATTAAAATATTTGCATGTTTCTGAGAAAGACGTTCTATTGGTACATATAGCAATTTGAAGTTAATGGCGCTCACAGATCTGTTAGCACATAACATACAGCGAGCAATGTTGTTTTATTGTTATGAGCGACAGTTAAACTTCACCTGTCCCCGCAGTGCAATGCGGAATCGGCATATAAATAAAACGTTTAGCGGCTGTCAAATTTAGCGGGCGCTTGCAAAACGTTGCCGCAACGGTTAAGTTGTTTAACATGCCACTAATACTGCTATGCGAAAATTAGCAAGTCAGCTCTTAACGATAATGTCGGAATTATGCTGCTATGAACTTGCTTTATAGATTTAAACTAAGGTTCAACTTAGGTAACTAAAGTTTAAGCTACTTTTAGCTTAATAATTTATTTTCCGAATAATACAATGTTTATCTTGTTTCTCACAAGGAATGCGGTTTGTTTAAAGGAGCTTACAAATTCGGCTGGTATCGGCACCCCAATCAGCTGGGCATTTGGTCGGTCGAAATAAACAAGCGATGACGTAAGATCCAGGTGAGTTGTTTGTGCCATAAACTATTAAATAAAATACGATCCCATTAATCCTCATGTCGGCGGATCGGTTAATCTAACACGCAGAGCGCGTGCAAATAGCCATCAAAACAAAAGATTAAAAAATTACCAAGCCCAACTTGTTTACCCCAAAGTTGACGTCACTGGTCAAAGAGCCCGATGAGATCATTTTGTTCGTTCACACTGACCTTAGGGTACCCTGTCCATAGGGTTGGAAAAACGAAATCGATTGTTACGTAAAATTTTCATTCGATGGTCTAATAGGTTGGTGACACGCTTGCTTAACTTACGTCAATACAGATGTCTGGGTGATAAAGCTTTGGATTGACCTTAGACCACATACCAAAGTGTCATCCTTAAATTTTTATTAATGTTTACAGTGCGCGCTTGAAAGTTAATGAGAATTGTATGAGTAATTGCAGTTATTTCAACTATTTGGGTATACGAAACAATTCGTGAATCTACTTATATTTTTCTTTCACTGTAATTAGTTGATCAGACTGGTCGACTGAATGAGGTTGACACAACTCATATAATACCGACATACTTACATCAAACATTGGGTTATATAATTTTAATTTAAGCTATTACACCCTGTAGGCAGCCACATGATGCGTCATCGTGCCGGATGTTTTTTCAGGTATGTAGGGCAGCATGAGACAGGTAATGACGGTGATATATAACTTTTATCTCATTTGACAGTAACTGTACGTGTTTGTAAAAGATTAGTTGAACGTAACATGATTTCAAGGAAGCTAGGTGATGTGAGAATGCCTTTTCCTTATTGCTGGGTTAGGCATCTATGTTTGTTGGGCACCATTAAGCAATTCACGTTAAAAATAACAACCTAACATTGTGGGATCCGCGAGCGAATTTGCCTTTAAAAAGTTGTCAGACATCCTCCGTACATTTGAAAGTAATTAAGATACTTGATCAAATAGACTCTTGTTCATCGTCAATTCGAAACAAAAAACATGTGATCCTACCATAGTTTTGTGAGCTATTTCCACCCGAGATAATCGTCGATCGAAATACCAGCACAGGAATTTATATCCTAGTCTGGAGCTCATAGTTTCCTCAATCAACTAAGCGAAGAAGAGTTTAATTAAATAGTTTCAGAGCAGAACTGTGCCGTTAACAGTGACTTCCTAATAGCTGTTCTGTCATACTAAATCAAAGTATTATTAGATGAGCATAAATAATAACGTTATTATTAACCGACGCGTGGTCTTTGGTAAGAATAGACCACCCTGTCTTGTAAGACCAAGGATTTTGGTTGATAAATTGGAATGTGTGGCAGAATCCGTTTAAATAATAAACACCATAGTGAAGAACATTAATATAATCCCGTCCCGACATTTATACGCGTTGTTTCCGAAGGAGACTCTCCAGTAGTTCTTGAGTAAAGGCTTAAAGGTTTAATAATTTTGCATCATTTGCAGGGATTTCCTTGTAATTTTCCGTCGGACAATATATCAAGGTATTATTAACTGAGCGTAAATAATAAGCTATTATCTTAAGCGGATGGAATAAGCCGATTATGACACACAGTTGAAAGGACACAGGCTAAGCTGCGCAACCAATGGTTAAGGTATTGTTCTACCGCAGTTCAGGCATTCGTGATCGACATTATGTGTCCAATACCGGTCGGTATTAAATCAAATCAACTGATCGTTCATCATGTGCAATTTTCGTACAAAGGATAGGTTTGTACGTCACAGTATCGTCATTAACAGAAGATTTATTTTCATGTTTCGCAACACAATGACCATAATTAGTTTGTACATGATTACTTGGACATAAATCTATCAAGTTAGAAGTAATTTTGCATTGTGTTGAAGTAACTAAGCTTGATATTGCGGTTTTAAATAAGGAGCTAAAAGATGAATCGTCCACTTAACTTTATGAATACATATTTCAGTTTTTGATGTGCAAATGTGCAATTAACAAGGTAATTTCCAAGTCAAATGGCTCAATTCTAATTGCAAAAGACAATGTCTTCGCTAATGGACAAACTGAAATGCTTACAAAATCTGTCACACTAACCAACATATACTCTTTCGTTTTCAGACACGATTCAGATTATGCAAAACATGAAATAGATTTTAGTTTTTGATCTCGTTACAGTACCCTAGCAGTCAAGTAATTTCTATGTTCTGTCAATTGACTTTATCGTAACGTAACAAATTATTCTTATCTGCAAATGACATTTGTTGCATAAAAGGAGCGGGGAAAAAAGAGAAAGGCAATTAGGTAATTTGAGATTCCGTAACTGGATAAACATTCAGTATATTTGGAAGTAAGAAATAAGCTAACGTTTCAAATAAATTACCTTAAACAGACTTGGGTACTTTCTCTGTTTGCTAAACTAAGCTAATGACTGGAGTTAAGCTAAGTAATGTATCGAACGAATCTAAATACTTTTCTAGAATGCAAGTAGGCTAATTAGTGTTTACGAACGAGGTCGCCTCGTCTCGATTGCAGACTAAGGACAACGTTTTGAGATAACTTTTCATATTTAGCAACACAGCGATATAGTAATGCTGCGACAACTTGTAAATAAAAAAAAAACCAGTCACGAGAGCACCATCATCATCATCATCATCTGCCTAGCCTTTTCCCAACTATATTGGGATCGTTCCAGTCAAACCGGATTCAGCTGAATACCAGTATTATACGCGGAGCGGCTTTCTACCAGACCTCCACAACCCATTAACTGGGTAACACGGTACTTCTTGGCAAGACTGGAGTCAGATTTACTGGCTTCTGACTATCCGTAACGACTGCCAAAGATCTACAAATGACAGCCGGGACCAATAGCTTAACGTGCTTTCCGAGGCACGGAGGAAACTCGGTATGTTAAGATGGTCACCCATCCACAGACCAACCTTGGCAAGCGTTGCTTAACCTTGAAGATCGACCCATGCGGCTGTTATTATCTAGCCAAACACGAGAGCACCATACCCAATTAAAACTCACTCGCTGAAATTTTCTGTTACACATCCGTGACGTAAAACAATACCAGCTGAAACTGTCTCAAAAACCTGCCTAGTTACGTTCACTACACAAATTTCCAACTATCCTAATTCCTACCCTATCCATCAATCGCGCGACCTGCTATAATTCATTCAGACGCGATGCAATTGACGTCCAGCTGTACAGTCAGCGATGTAAATCACGGCAAAGCCTGCGCGCCGGTGGACAGGAGCCTCCGTACCTCGTACTTAAATGCAATGCAATTTGTTATGTAAAGTGTTACTAGCTGTGTATTATGGAAAACTGGTATCATTATTATGGGCTTGCGTTCTGTTCACTGGGTTTCTGTGTAATTGTGAGTAAAAATTGGACCAGTAAGTTTTTTAAGGCTTACAGGGAAGTGATGAAAGATTAATGCATGATGTATGTGTTTTCGCGGGTAGCTAATGGATGCAAGAAGCACAGGACCGGTTGTTGTGGCGACACTTGGGGGAGGATTATGTCCAGCAGTAGACGTCTTTCGGCTGATTTGATGACGATGACGTGTATGCCAATGCGATTTCACTGTTTAAAGTCGCAATTACATCGTCAATATAAGATCGACTTCAATAAATTGAGTCTTGGACCGGTTCTTGGGAGGTAATAGCTATCATAAACATTTGATCACCTCCGCTTATAACACTGACCTAGACTTGAATGAAACACTGGAGATAATAATGAAACGAAAAAAAAAAAAAAAAACAAAGAGAAAACAAGATCGTCAGTCGTACCGATCCGAAGCGAATTCAATTTACTTTCACTATTCTCTCGGGAGTTGTATTCAAATCGTTTGTTTACACAATTTTATTGGTATAAACTTATTTTCCTTTCGCCTACATCGACCCGTGCCAAAGGTAAGCTTTCTAAATATTTAAATTAATGAAAGACTTGTAGGTATACATACACGGAGACGACATGAAAGAATTTACGACTATGCAGATGGGATCGAACGAAATTATTGGCGACTAGCTTTTGAATGCGACTTCGAACGCGCATATCCCGTTTTTTCCCGTCCCCGTAGGAAGTTCGGGAAATCCTCTCTTGGTGCTCCCCTTCACTCCCCAAGGAACCTACATTGTCTGTCAGTGACTCACTCACTCACTCAGTAACGGAAGAATTTTATATATTAGGATAACCGATAACTTAGTCGATGGTTACTTATAGGTTCCCGAGCAAGTTGCTTTTACAGTGATAACTTTGAAATGACAGCAACTCTCAAGTGACCTAACTAATGTAGTATTTAAATGTTAAGAAAGCCGTACCTACAGTTACTGTATTTATCGCGCCATAAACAAATATGGATACATTGCTTTATAAGTCATTTGCGATTTCACTTATATTTTTAATGAGATTATTATACGTTAATGATTACTTATTATGACTTAGATTATCATCTGCAGTGTAATCGTAATTTCTGGATAAAGTGAGGTGGAGCGAGAGGGTTAAGACGAAATGCGTGCGGCGAGACTTTGTATGTATAAAGTCATAATTTGAGGTTAGGCTCTCGACTGTTTTCTCCTCCAATATTGGACCGATATAAGAGATATTTCACAAACTGAATAAGAAAGATGTATACTGTGTCTCTATGTTTTTCTTTTTTTTTTGTTCAGCATTTCCTCTAAAGTAAATATAAGTAGAGTATAAGAGTAGTTAGACGCAAGTACGTAACTCCTAACCTGACAGATAACCCTGAGTTATTACGCAGGTTTCTAATCTCTTTGTCTACATTGAAAGCTCATAAAATCACGTAATGTTAATTACAATAAATATTTCCACATGTCTCATGATACCATGGCATTATCTAGTTTGGTTCTTTGTATTTTAATGAAACTTCTATAATAGGTAGATATTATTTATTGTCTTAATAACAAAAACAAAAATCCTTACTAATATTATAAATGCGAAAGTAACTCTGTCTATCTGTCGCGCTTTCACGCCAAAACTACTGAACGATTTGAATGATATTTGGTACACAGATAGTCTAGAGCCTGAAAAAGGACATTTATACTACTTTTTATCCTAGAAGTATGCTCCCTAGGGACCACGCGGTCGAAGCCGCTGGCAGAAGCTAGTAAAGACATAGTTGTCTTGAATCAACTTCTATCGTGAACCTTTACGTTATCTAGTAATGAAAAACGGTTAATTTATTGTTCGAGTATCTACGAATATATTAGGGAAATGTAAATGTAATTTATTGCAAGTTTATCTGGCGTCTACCACAGCACTTATTACTGACTTTGATTTTAGCTTATCGGTCTTATCACGCACCACCTTCGAATCTGGGGGACTACTCTCTAAGCCCGAAGTCAGTAGTTTTGGGCTTAGTTGCGGGCGTATTCCACTCCGTATTACCTAACCACTAAGAACTGACAACATGATTTGATAGTTACCGTCAAATCGTGTTGTCATTCATTCTTAGTTCGGGTTCGGGACTAATCGTAAGTCCGATACGGAGTAGAATACACTCCCGCAATTAAGCCCAAAACTACGGACTTCGAGCTTACAGAGTAGCCTCCTAGGTTCGCAAATTGAGTTAAGTAAAATATCTACTCTCCGAATTGATTAAAAAAAAATCGAAGTAGCTAACTAACTTGTATGAACTCACGATTTTTAACACAACTGACGTAAAACATATCCTCCATAACAAGAACTGTAGAGCTTCCGAAAACTTTCAGTAATATAACAAACCGGTTTCCAGAAATTGTTCCAATGACGTCGAGTGTTACAGAAACCATTTGTTTACACGTTTGTTAACGAAAATAGTCGGGAGGAAGAAAAACTTCATCGTAACACATTAACAGTTCCTAGAGATGTCGCAGGAAGTTCTTACATTATTTTGTTCCTTTTACGGTCAGGAGATATTTCAAAGAGATGCAAGAACATGTCTTTTATGTTGCATACTAGCTGTCAAAGAGTTGATCCTTTATTATTTTTAGAGTGATATAGTGTGTCACCTAAGTGGATATTTTGCCTTTTAAGTCGTTTCGTTTTAAGAATAACAAATCCAGGGACATTAATTTTCCATTTTATGTTGTGTTTGAATCAAGGGAACATAAAATCCGTTCTAAATTGGGGTTTTAATTTGTGTTTTGGTTGAACAGGAAACTTACATTGTAAGAAGGAAGATATATAAGTACCTATATTGTCCGAAACTTTAGAAAATGCATAAATAAGTATGATACAGTCGTATAATCAACATCAATCGCGTTAGGAATATCAAACCTCCATTTTGAAACCAATTCATCGATCAAACAGCAAATGTGGAAATGTACGATTTGTAAACACGTTGTTTTCAAGACACTGCATATTTACGACATCCACAACCATAAACTCTTCAGAACGATTTTGAAAATAGAAACTGCGTACACTCACGTCAAAAATGAGTAGCAGTCAGTTGTCAGTGCTTCAGATGCGCTCCACTTGCGCTACTCCGGTTTCACACGCATATTTATTTTAATCGGCCATTTATCTACGACATTACGCATTATTGTTACGACAGAAATGCAACTGTGTAACTCAACACGTAACGCACCGCATGTAACACAGTTGTGACTGACTGTACTGATTAGTTTGTTAAAACAGAAAATTGAGCGTTATGCCGATTCGCTTATTAACGGCTTTCTAATAGTTCTGAGAATTACAAGTTTTATGAAAATTGGATTTTAATAATAGTCGGTTTTAAGCTATTGTTGTGTGAGGAAAACTGGCAATTTAATCGGAATGCCCGAGCGATCAGATACATGCTCATTACATGTACCTTTTGTTTTGTAATAACAACTGATTAATTATAACCTGGATATTCAGGAAAACGCTTTTAAACAATAGTTATTATTACCTCAAAAATATTTTTATGTATTTATTATATAAATATAATAATAGCCTTATTATGATCGGATTAATTGCCTTATTATTCTGCTCGGATAAAGAACAAGTCAAACCTGTATTAGTGGCTGTACATCATCGAGAAATTACATCAAGGGGGCTAGAACATGGAGCTGTCAGAGAAACGTCCAATTTATTGTGCAAATTAACGAACTAATCGGAGTATCAGCTGAAGTGACCGTAAAGGCGTAAATATTAAAAACAGCGCGTTGCATCAGTTGACGTAACTTTACGCATGTATGTAATTACTGTTGCCTACGAACGTGTGACGGTACAGTAGGCAAATCCCAACTAGCACCAAAGCGTTAAAAAAACCTATATAAGACTCGTATATCAGTTCCATTTGAGTATAAAAGTGTTAACGCATACCTGTGCAACTGAGTTAGAGCATGCTCTAACTCACTTATAACCACGAAAGAGGCCCACAGTTTTACCGGTAAAAGTTATAGAAAGCCTATAGTACGGTGTCACAAAGATATTAAAGCTGCACAAGAGCGCTTATTCATCGTCAGCTACTACTTTAATCTGTATTATCGTTGTAAAATAGAGTTGGTAAACGCTACAGGTGCTATAAATCCTATAGTAAGGTGTCAAAAAGATCTTAAAGCTCCACAAGAGCGCTTATTCATCGTCAGCTACTACTTTAACCGGTATTACCGCGATAGTGAGCACTACAGGTGGTAAAAAGCGCACGTCAAGATAAAAAAGCCTATAACCTTACTAAAATTAAATCTGTTCGTAATGGAAGTGTTATGTCATCCATTATTCAACACAGCAGAATAATATTATGGAATATTATGTTATTTAAGTATGTGAAGTGAAAAATGACTGCCCTTATGATTTCACAGTAAATGTATACCATGTTTCTCATCTCAATTTTAACGCGCCTAGGATTTATTAAAGATTAAAAGAAAAATTATGATAATAAAATAGGTACCTCAAGCTAAACATTATTATTCATTCCTGCTTCCTGAGCAGTGTTATGTAAAATTAAGTGGCATTTATGGAATGCTTCAAATAATGTAAGAAATTTGGTTTATTGTAGTCAAATGTTGAATAACTCGAAATAATATTAATTGTTAGGTTACCAAAACAATGGCGAACTTTACAAAAGTGAGGTTAGTGTTAATAACGACCCATACTTGCGTTGTTTGACACCAATACCTTTAGAACGTCTGTAAAAGAGGACTGCCTAACACAATAAGCTTTAGTTAAACCCTTTATTACAGGTTAAACCTAGATAGAGGAGTTGTTTGACACCTTTAGTTTCTCGTGTTACTAAACTCTCGATAAACTCTATTTTATAGCTTATGACTGCAATAATAGTCAATATAGCACCTTAAGTGGTATAAAAGAGTTCATTGCAATAACTATACAACAATAAGTGTTAAGAGGTGTCGGCGAACACTTTTATAAAGACTTGGGTGTCACAAAAAGGTTAAAGCTATAACGTATTAAGTATACTTGCTGCTACTAGCGACATTATAACTCTCAAAGCTGTATTACATCATCCATTAACGCTATAGTGCTGCGATTGGGACTAAAACTTGTTTGTTAACTCCTCTATATCGTCTTTAGTAATAACTGAGATAATTATAACCTTGTTATATTACTTAAAGTCATAAAAAAGCCTGTAACCGACACCAAAATGTTAGTTGGGATTGCTCGTCCTTCGCTGCACAATTACTCTAAACATATATGAGTACAGGTTATGCCTGCAACTACGTCTGCGTGGACTTCAGATCGGGATAAATAGCACTATGGGTCGATCCAGGTTTAAAACTGTATTGGTACCAAATTTCATCCAAATGCGATGAGGAGTTTTTACATGAAACGGTAAGAACCTCCACCAATTCCTACAATTTTAATAGAAATAGGGTTCCTTTTTGTTGAAAACAGACGTTGCAATACAGTCTCTTTTCGAAATTTACATTCAGACGTTATAATAATATTTGGTGTGGAATACGTTGAAAGTCTCAAGTACGTCTCAAGGGTTGGAATAACAGAGTTAAAAAGAAACGAGTTCGAAGTACATTACAAACAGTATTTCAAAGTGTTTCGGAGTAAAAACTTTTAGAGCCTTTCAGCGAAATATTTAATAAAGCAGACTTCAATAAAACAAGCTAAGAAGTTACTAGAATGAATTACCAACTATTAGAAGCGATGCTAGAAACAAAACAATACGGGTTTTCCAAGAATATAAATAAATAGCAAATCCACATAAATTAACCATTGCCAATCATTGAACAAAGTATATTTATAATAAATTAAAATATTGTAATACATACGACTCGACAAAGTCTGTGGTAAATAAATAACAGAAACATCAAATCAATGAAAGTGTCGCATAAAATTAATCGATTCGCAACAAGCAAACTCACATTGGAACGACGTGTAATAAAACAACAATTGAAAACGTATACAATGCGCGATGTCACCCACTGTTGCCATACCCTTTCGACAAACATCGTAAACCAAATTGAATGACTTCATGTAGCAATGGATCATGAACCTTTGGCGCATTTCCTCTGGGAAATTCATACAAGGTTTCCTCCGCAATATTCGGAGAGTATTATTTATTCAGCATATTTGGAAAAACTGATATCACTGCAGTTTCTAGCAGATTGCGCCAAGTTGCAGGAAGATAAGGTTGGCGGAGATTCAAACACATTGTAGACTAAATTATTTCGAAATTATCTCCATTTTGACAAAATATTTTTATATTGTTAAGACACCAAAACAGATTGAAAATGGTAACTCGAGGTTGTATTTTTATAGGGAATAATGCAAAAGACGTTTCAGTAGCTTTCCTTAACATAGAAGCTAAAACACTTTCTAAGTACAGCATCCCATTATGAAAGCAAACCGAAGTTTAAAAGCAAAGACAGCCCTCTTCAACAACTTTATGGAGATGTCTACACAAGTTCACATGCTCCTCAATTTTCAAGTCATGGTTAAAACATGTTCCTTTTAAGCTTCATTAAAGAATAAGTATCCTGGATCGTTAGCAGACACGCTATTACACCAGACAACCTTGTAAGATAAAAGTTTCGTGGCAAGCAAAATGAGGTCGACATCGTGTAGCTATGAAGACAAAAACTTACATCTAAATTGTATCAGCTTTGTAATTTGCTACACGAGTGAGATCTATTTTAGAAGAGGTTACCAGAGAGGAAAATACAGATGGTGAAGGAAAAACAAAGATAGCTTCGCGCGAATGAAATAAACATCTTTTGAACCTTTGTTCTATAGCGCGAACCAGGAACAAATTAAATAAGTATAAAAAGATCTCAAGTGGAATTCAATCTGTGCTTAATGCATTGGTATTTATTCGCCTTCCTGGTAGTAGGCGTCATCAGGTTTCATGATGTCACCCGACTGATCCCTGATTCTGACGCCATAATTGAATGGTTACGTAGCCCATTTGGAGCTTTCCTTTACCTAATAAAGTCATGAATGATCAATTATGGAATATCCATTAGTCCTCCCCATTACTCCCCAAAGAGGACAAACGTTAAAAAATTATGTCATTGAAAATCAAATATTGCTACATCGTTGACATTTACTTGTTCTCCTTCCTTGTAGGCGTCATAAACTTTTATGATGTCATCTGACTGAATCCTTCTGACGTCATTCTTATTAGCAGGCTGCACGAAGCTTTCCTTTGGCTCACGAATGACTAACGCTACTGAAATAGCCCATATCAATACTTGGTCAGCAAACATTTGATGTTTGGATTGAAGATTGGAAATGAGCAACATTTGCAATTTCTGCGTATTATTGAGGCTTGGTTGCCGTTTCCACCACTTTGGACTTTCTCATAAAGTTGATTGTGTTATTGTCTTTTCTAAGGAATCCAGACGTTAATTCGGCTATCCTATACTAAAAGTATTCACACCTTGGTTTTAGTTTCTTCTTATAAGAAGACAACGTGATTAAATTTTAACAGTTTGTGAATCTCGCATTCTATCACACCCTAGCATTCTACATAAGCAACGGTAGTTTCAAAGGCAGCTTTTGAAAAGTATATTTTTTACCATCGGCTAGTTATACCGCATTGCGGCGTGTGTTTCCACGAAGCAGACGGCACGTGAGTAATTTTCCATCGTCCGCAGTCGATTAGACGAGATCAACGGCGGTAGTGAGTGCTGACAGTAATTGGAGAAAATTCACAATAATGACGATGTATATTTTTCCACGTTTCACATAATCATTGATTGTTGGATGTGGAATAGTTTCCGATATTGGGCTTACTAAGAATGACTGGATTTGCCGATGAGAGGCACTTGAAACTGGGCTGTATTACTCACCCTCAGTTCTCTGGATCAGTCAGGGTCACACGTTAACCTTGAACTACTTGAAGCTCTTGCTTTGACAAAGTAAAACGTTTAGCTTTTCCCTGAATATTTTTAGCTGGAAACTTCGGTGCTTGAGGCGAATGTTAATTTTTAAACGTCAGCTAAGAGACGCCCAACCAATTAAGAATGGCATTAGGCATAACGACGAAAATACATTTGGTACGATTAGATATGTGTCTAAAAAAAGACATCAGTTATGGAGATTAGCAAAAAATAAACATACGAAAACAAAGTTGTATAATTAAAACACACTGCCTAATATATTAAAATTCGCATTAATCCACGACTTCAATTCTAATTCGCCGTCTATGCGAAGAAGATGAATACAAATTGGAATATTAAGCAAAACCGCTTGTTTTGATGGAAAATGAAAAAAATGTAAACAGAACCGGCTTACGGTTATTATCATAATAACTCTATAAAATGGCGACTACGGTCCAAAAGTCAAAAACATGTTTATTTGTCTGGTTAAGGTGGTTAGAGATAACGATAGTGAAGGTTGAGATGAATACATGAATACATTGTCTAAACTTGGCACACAAATGTTATCATAACGTCTTTCAACTAGCACGACAATGATATAACTTAATCACGAATGTGTTAGTATTCAAAATCTTTTTGTTTTTTTTTTTTTATATGCTTATCGGAATATTTTTTTTTTTTTTTACTATTGATAGGCACGCGTTTGACCACTATCTCACCTGATGGTAAGCGAGGATGTGGTCGAAGATGGAGCACGCTTGCCTAGAAATAACCTATTCACTCTTGATTTAAAGACTCCCAGGTTGTAGCTATCAGGAAACACAGACTCCGGCAGGGAATTCCAGTCCTTAGCTGTACGCACTATGAATGTGTTCCCAAAACGTTTTGTGCGTATGGGTGGGATGTCCACCATATACCAAGTAAGTATGTAAGTAAATAATAAAACTTCGTAAGTATTAAGTTCCTACTTTATTTATTTACTAGTTGACCCGCGCAACTTCGTTTGCGTCACAATTTTCATAACTGCTCCGCTCCTATTGATCTTAGCGTGATGATATATAGCCTATAGCCTTCCTCGATAAATGGGCTATCTAACACTGAAATAATTTTTCAAATCGGACCAGTAGTTCCTGAGATTAGCGCGTTCAAGTAAACAAACAAACAAACATACAAACAAACTCTTCAGCTTTACATATTAGTATAGATAAGTAAGGGAGATAACATCTAGGAAATTATAAGTGGGCGTTACTTGGATTACTTCTAGCAACTTTTTTCATGAAAATTCAGAGTGACGCAGTAACTGAACTTTATTTTTATCATCACAAAAAAAGAAACAAGTCTAAGAATTATACAATGGCTGATGTTATTCCGATCGTAATCACATTTTTTGTTGTTCGTGCAAACAGCGATACAATTTACGCAGTCATTCGAAATCCGTTATGGGACTTAAATCTTGTTGTAAAAAACTTTTTTTTTACAGAGGATTCGATAAAATCGCCAGGTATTCGCACGTTGTTTACCACGCATTTCTATTTATATCTGTGACCACTCGTTTACGTTTTTTATCAACATTTGATGTTTTTTTAAGTAGCAGGGGAACCGGTTGGCGTGGCTTTTATAAACAAGCAAATAGTATTGCTATGGTAGCCATTTTATTTTAAGTTACAAAAGTGTGGTGGTATTGAAACCACAATTGATATTACTTGCCAATAATCAGATTGGGACCACATAATTATGGTAGTTATCGTAACCTATGCAATAACCGCACCCTACAATGAACGCCTATAAGCTTACAATCACTATAACCTTGCATTATTACATTACCCTTTCCTGAACCTAACTTGAATATAACATTGAAAATAATAGCACTTATTTATACAATACTAAACTGTATTAAAGCTAAATCCTTGAGAAGAGAGTTCCGCCAATTTGGTTAAAGCCATAATATTTGCGGACTTAAAAATGTACGCCATGAAAATACGTCACTGTTTTAAACCAATATCTACTTATGAAGAAAAAACATTGATAGTGTTTATATCTTTCAGCAGACAGTTAATAATATCGACTCTCACTTGAGTCAATAAATAATTAAATTATAGTTAATAATACTTTGTTATAGTGTCTGTCTCAAGGCTCTCTACATAGAGTCAAACTGAAGTTGCTGCCTGCCTGTCTGTGTCTTCGCCTACTTCTAACCACGCATCATATTTATATACGGTATAGTAGCCGGCACGAGGTGTGAGGAGCTCGTGGCTAGATAATAACAGCCGCACGGGTCGATCTTGAAGGTTAGGCAACGCTTGCCCAGGTTGGTCTGTGCATGGGTGACCATTTTAACACACCGAGTTTCCTCCGTGCCTCGGAAAGCACGTTAAGTCTATAGATCTTTGGCAGTCGTTACGGATAGTCAGAAACCAGTAAAAGCTGACTACAGTCTTGCCATGAAGTACCATGTTACCCAGTTAATGGGTTGTGGAGGTCTGGTAGGCAGCCGCTCCACGTAAAATGCTGGTATTCAGCTAAATCCGGCTTGACTGGAAGCCGACCTCAATACAGTTGGGAAAAGGCTAGGCAGATGATAGTAGCCGGCAAGAGTCGAAAGCACAGATGAATGCAACGGGGTGATCTCGCCAATTCGGTGGGCGGACGAAACTCGCAAGCCCAATAGTCGATAAGCATTGACTGACGAACCAATAACGTGAAGCGTCAGAGCTGTCGCCGTCAAACCGACCAATGGAGTGTGCTCACGACTGCGGATTCGTCAGCGTGAAATTCGGAACTCTGTAAAAACCCCTTCCAAAATAAAACTGTCCTTCTCCAAGGTATAATCTGTCTCTACCAAATTTCATCCAAATCCCTTGAGACGTGAAGAGGTTACAGACAGAAAGTATTACTTTCCTTTTTATAATATTAGTAAGTATGGATTCACTACTAGAAAGAGCGTTATTCGACACAAATTTTCTCTTACTCTTAATTCTTTATTGTACACCATAACAACTTATATTAATTTACAGTGATTTAAAACGTTCATGTACAAAGGCGAGCTTAACTCAAAATTGAGTTTTCTGTCAGCAAACCTTTGAGTGATAGAGTAATGGGTTAATGGGAGTAATGGGTTTGCTCTTGACTCTAGTCTATGTTAGAGATAACAGAGACAAAGTCTACGATGGAGCGAGCCTACCCAGAAGGAGCCTGTTCACTCTAACTTTGAAGAGATTAGGGTTGTAAGCTTTTGGAAACACAGACGCAGGCAGAGAGTTCCACTCCTTTGCAGTGCGCATTATAAAAGACGTTTGAAAACGCTTAGTGCGAGTTGGTGGAATAGTTACAAGTTAGGGATGGTAAGATGCAGTCCGTCTGGATGTCCGATGGTAGAAGGGGGCCGGTGGGATAAGGTCGTGGAATTCTTGGGCACACTCACAGAAGTACAATCTGTAGAAGACCGACAAGCAGGCAACCTTACGGCGATGAGCGAAGCTATGTAGCTTGGCATTCACCAGTTCCCTGGTTCAGTTTCCCGGTTTGTGTGTGTATAAATTGCCCCAGGTGAATCTAAGGAGGTTCGCTAGTTTAGTATGTATAAAAAACATTTAGGAACAATATAGCCAGTATTCTACAATAGAACATAACTCACATTACTCACTAAAAATAGCGCTAAGTGTAAAGCAGTTTCTGTCTGCAAACTTTATGAACATAAATAGACGAACAAAACAAATGTTTCTTGGTATTATCGCAGCTAAACTATATTATAAGCCTGTATTAGCAATAATAACTAATTTCCATACACATATTTATGAACTAGCTAGAGATCGAAGGTCGTTTTGCTATGTGGCGTGTGTACTGGTAGCCGTGTAGGTGTTATGAAAACGATTTAGAAAACGTGAGATTACCAGTCTAGAGACTAAAAATCTAAAGAATTATGAAAATACTAGCTGACCCACGCAACATCGTCTGTGTCACAATTTTCATTACTGCTCCGCTCCTATAAGTCTTAGCGTGATGATATATAGCCTATAGCCTTCCTCGATAAAAGGGCTATCTAACACTGAAAGATTTTTTCAAATCGGACCAGTAGTTCCTGAGATTTAAAGCAAACAAACTCTTCAACTTTATATATTAGTACAGATAGGTATATTAACTTCATCCGCGTGAAAGTGGCAAAATGTTATTCCAAGGGAAGATACTCGCGGGATAAAAAAACTTTGTCCATTTATATATTTATTTAGACTTCATGCACATATGTACAAAAGCGGACTTATACAGTCAACCAAGGGTGGTAAAGAGATGACATGACACGTGTCCACGTGTATTGTCCTTTGTTCTTCTTCAACTTCAAATCTGTTTACCAAAATTTAACTGCCTTCGTGGCGGAGTGGTTTAGGCGTCTACCTTATGACCTAGTGGTCGTGGGTTCGATTCCCACGGGAAGAGCATACTTTGTAAAGTTGTTTCCCAGTTTGACTAGGACATTGCATGCTCGAATCACCTGATTGTCTGATAAAAAAAACTATTTATGATACCTATGTTAACAAATTAATAAATGACTTATGACTTAAAAGGATGATTCCGTGCTTCGGAAGGCACGTGTAAGTCGGTGGTCCCGGCCGCCAAATGACGGTCGTCAAATAAACCCTGTCAGAGGCCCTTGAGGCGGTTTAGAAACTCTGATACTAGGGTGTGTGGGGTCGTTAGACCTTACTGCCCACACGACAAGAAGAAAAACCAACATTTGTTCAGTGCTTTAGGCGTGAAAATGTTGCAGACAAATAGACAGGTATATAACTTTTTAGAGATACTTTATCGTTAAATATTAGTATCGACGTAAAAGTATCTTCAAAACATCAGCAAATACATTTATTTGTTAAAACTAAAGATGAAAAGCATGAGTAGGCACTTAACAGCAATTTGTGGCCGAAAGGATTGGATTCGACATAAAAACAGACAGAATTGCTCCAGAAATATGTTTTACATGCGTGTGATAATAATAATTCAGATATTTTGTTAGAGTGGGCATCATTTAAATATATTAGACATAGTATCGCGACAAATTTTCTACTTTATGATGAGTCGTTACTGCTAGATTATTTTTTTTATGATTTGCCATAGTCTTATAATTGTTTAGTGCTGACAAAAACAATTCAGTAACTTTTAAATCTTTCAGCAGAACAATTAATAGAGGTAAATAATGTAGTATTTTATTGAATCCTGTTTAATTTCGCACTTAACGATCTTTAGTTTATTGCTTATCGTAGGTGTTAAACATGGGCGATCTTGACACGTTTCAATAAATTATTAATTTGAATTTGCTTACGCATAAACACAATATCAATTTGGTAAATGGTTACAACTTGGATAGTTTTGATTTATGATCTTCTTTAAGAGATTTAACAGTAACGACCACATTTTTTGCAGGCACGATACCTATAATGCAAAAATCAACTTATGCAAAAGAAAAAAAAAAAAACAATTTTTCAGTACATTTGAGCTCGCATAATTCGAGGATTTTATTTTCCCTTCAAAATAATTTTAACTCGATAAAAAAAAAATTAAGACCACCAATCCCAAATTGTATTAATAGATGTTTGTATGATTGATGTAGTCTGTGTTCTTGCTTTTGCATCTAGAAAACTATTAATGAAGTGGACTTCCTACCAGACAGTCATTACTTCATCGAGATAACATTACAAACAAACCGGTTAATCGACTTGAAAATCATGTCACTATATCAGAACGAATCTATTAAAATGTATTTTTAATTGCCTCCCACAATAAACACTTATTAATAAGTATTACATGTTTGTCTAGAGCTGGGGGCTACTCTCTAAGCCCGAAGTCCGTAGTTTCGGGCTTTGAGAGTAGCCCCCTGACAATAAAACTGGAAAGGTTAATAATAAACTACATAGTTAATTTAGCCGGACTTTCAGGAAACATTAATAAAAAAGGCCGGAAGACTTATCTTATCCAGTTTTGTGTAAATCTATGTTTTTAAACTTGTCAAAATAAAACTGTTTTAAGTTTGGCATAGTGAAAAAACAAAACTTTAATAGACAATTTTCAGTAAAAATCTTCACAAAATCAATTCATTTAGGTATTCAAACTAGGCTGGAAATCAGCACTTTTCAAACGTCAAAATTTACGTGAATACAGTCCCGCAAATCGCCCATCCCGTCACCACTTCCTATGTTTGAGCTGTTTTTTTTACTATTGATAGGCACGCGTTTGACCACTATCTCACCTGATGATAAGCGATGATGTGGTCGAAGATGGAAGCACGCTTGCCTGGAAGTAACCTATTCACTCTTGATTTAAAAACTCCCAGGTTGTAGTTATCAGGAAACACAGACTCCGGCAGGCTGCTGGGAAGAAGTGGAGCAACAAACTAAGCCACAAAAGCCGGACACCTACCAATTTGTCCCAAAACCCTGGCAACCCTAGTTTCTTCGGATGTCTTAATACAAGTAATAATAATAAGATGTAATAATTATCTAGGTTAGGCTGGGTTATCTTAGCTAAGTCTGTAGCCATAAACGTTGATTACGAACTGTTGTGTTAATTATGAACTGTGTACATTATGTAATTGGTTTGTTAGCAACTTTATTGTTTACATTGGTTGCAAGGTCATTTGAGCGAAATAATGATAAAATTGTTTTTGTTTACTGCCGAATGTTTCGGTACCAAACTACCTAGTATCAGTATGTTTAATTAAAATTAATAGGTATTTAATTGATCAATTTTATTTAGCAATATCAGCTCTGATGTGACCTTCTATAGCCGATAAAATAGCAGTTTATGTGATAACTTAATTGATAAAGACAGAAGCCAGTTGTTTTTTAAGGAGCTGAATTCGTTGCTGGAGTCAGTTTCCTGATAGCTATAACCTGCTGGTCTGAAACTCAATGGTGAAGAACAGTAACTTCTAGGCAAGTGTGCTCCATCTTCGACCCCATCATCGCTTTCCACTATGTAAGATTGTGGTCAATCGCGAACCAAACAAAAAAAAACTCCAATATTTTACCGCCATGGGTGAAACAAGAAAACAAAAATACGAGCATTTTATTATTCCTAAGCAAGGTCTCATTGAACTAGAGTTAATTGATTCAAATATTTAAAACAAACGGATACTCGTACAAGTAAACAATTCGTGTAAGGTCTCATTAAGGCACTTACTGTTTATTATCAAATTAGCAAGTATCTATAAAACGTTGTTACTACTGGACACTTGGATTACCGTGCCATAATATAATTTTGTAAATTTTTGGCTTGGTGTTTGGTTTCAAATTAAAAACGTTATTTTAACTATATTTTTCATTATGCTTTCAATCTTACCTATCATCTGCTTAACCATTTCCCAACTATATTGGGGTCGGCTTCCAGTCAAACCGGATTTAGCTGAATACCAGTATTTCACGCGGAGCGGCTGCCTACCAGACCTCCACAACCCATTAACTGGGTAACACGGTACTTCATGGCAAGACTGGAGTCAGATTTACTGGCTTCTGACAATCCGTAACGACTGCTAAAGATCTACAAATGACTGCCGGGACCAACGGCTTAACGTGCTTTCCGAGGCACGGAGGAAACTCGGTATGATAAGATGGTCACCCATCCACAGACCAACCTTGGCAAGCGTTGCTTAACCTTGAAGATCGACCCGTGCGGCTGTTATTGTCTAGCCACGAGCTCCTCGCTTTCAATCTTACCTATGTAGGATTGTAATTTTACAAACGAATGTCATGTTGTGTTCTAAACTACTACTGCCCTCTGTTAGCGTTACCGTGAATTGTTTTACACAGCGCTATAGCGCCATCTAGTAGCCACCACTGTAGTTACTTGGTGAAGCTTGGATGACTGTGCAACAGAAAACTGAATTTATCGCGCTGAGTTTACAGAGATGGCGCTGCTCTCAACATTTTAGTGTACAGTCACAGCGTATTTTTTTTTTTTTCAATGTTTTGAGTCTTTCACTTGTAAAATAATGTATAATGCGAGTCGAAATGTTATCGATCGGTAACATAAAGAATGAAGCATTTATCAACATTTACAATTAACTGAAACCTGTCAGTTAGGCCGCATTTAATTATAAGGAAGGTGTCTTTAGATTTCACGAATCCAACACAATAATAGTACCTAGTTTTCGAGTTTTTTTATAAGTAAGAGAAGGATTTTTCCAATCCAATAAATAGCGGTAAAATCTTCCTTCGAAATATACAAGAAATACTAATATTATTAGAAGTTGAATATGTTTAAGAATTATATTCTAAAATAAAAAAAAATAATTATTACTGTAACAAAAACTAATACAAATAAAGAAATTATAATAGCAAAGAGAGAGCCGCCCGAACAGGGACTTGAACCCTGGACCCTTGGATTAAAAGTCCAATGCTCTACCGACTGAGCTATCCGGGCTCGTGTCAGTATCGCCGTAAAACATGTTCAGCTATGTATGGCTTTATTGAATCCACAAAAACACAATACGACAAAAGAAGTTTTAGTCGCAACTTCATTTTTTTTTTTAATATGACCGTCCAAAAACTTAACTTTATACGATAGAGCCTAATGTCACGTTTTATTACATTGAAGTGACGCAATACTTATATACGTACGTACTTTTTAATCTTATAAATTCTCAACATAATAAATTCAAGATTATTATAGAAAATAATAACTTAGAATTGAATGCTCCATTGCCTACTGGACCACCTCGTGGCTTACTGAAGTAATAGCTAAATAGTAGTGCTACTCGACGCTAGATGGCGCTATGTGTTGCAAATTCAAACGTTATGTTAGTGACTGTGTTCATTAGATTAGAATTTGCGTGATCATCTAATTAGGTAACGTAGATAAATGTGAAATGCTCCACAGATAAGGTTATTAGTAAAATAAGAAAATGATGGTAAGTCAAGTAGAATGGATGAGAAAAATAATATTAATAAAATCAAAAACAAATTGTGGTAGCCTTGCCAACAAACCATGTAGGACTTCAAACCCTGAGGACGATCTGCTCACGGTGGCTTCTCTTGGCGGGGCACAGGATAACGAGATAGCACTAAAAAGGCTAGAAATGTTTCGTAACGCCATCCATATTTTTTCCTGCACAACGCAAAAAGGCCAACGAACCCGATAGACAGGCACCTTGCAACGCCAGGTATTGCATTGTCGGTGTTGAAAAAATTTACAAAAACAAAGGTCGATCTATTGAATGGCGTTATGACACAAAAACTGCGAATATTCTCGCTGTGTAGAAACCCTAATTTATTGGAAACAAAAGGTTCATAATGAGTAAATTGCATAAAAATAAAACCTGTGAATTTGTTAGTCCAATTAATGTAGTCCATATAAAATTAACATTATTCTGATATGAAGGCAAACCAAACCGATCGTTTAAAACGGTTATTTTGAATCCTTCGGAGTCATCACAGGTTTTATTTTTTGTCTATAAACTATTATCTATCACAAATTAAAAACTACACAAAACGTTCACCGCAAAAAATCCTATTAAAACCGATTCCGTGAATCATTAACGCGTCAAACCCGTAGTTTCCTAAAACCATCAAAACCAACTAGTTTGCGGACGGTTTACGATAATCTCATTTACAATTTAGCGAAACATGGCTGTGATATGTTATATTTTGAATGCGTTACAAAGACTTGCAAATCGACTAAAGTCACGTCCGTGCTGGGCAAATTGTATAATCCTTTCCTAGTAAAATCTCTTTACCTGACAAAGTAGACGGAGAAAAAACAAGATCGAATATTTAGCAATATATTGTATAATATTTTTGAGTCACCAGAAATTCGTTTTGGTATGTGTACAGACATAAATATTGTATTATGATGGATGACTTACAAAAAGATTGTATTCAGTCTGTGAGACTTCTTGGGATATTCGTGAGGCTCTTTCATTATATATTAATAATAAAGAACTCGGAAACTTTTCTGAACAACAGAGGCCTTTCTATGATCTAATATTTATCGTTGGCGTATTTCAGAATTTTTCTTATGTGATCTCTTACAATACTCAACAAAAATTGGATTGGGGTCGAACTTATATGAACATCAGATCTGAGTCAGACATCTAAAAGCTTATGGGCCGTTATAAAAAATGTAACAAGTCATGACATGACATACTTTTTGCCCAATAGACAGGAAAGAGACCTTAGTAGGACCGATGACGCTATACTATTTCAATTGACACAAAAAGCGCCTTACTGATGGATCGCACAAAATCATTATGACATCATCATCATTACGGAAGTAACTGAACTCCCAAAAGAATCAGTCACCTTCGGACATTAACACAGTACTCTATAACAAATATCTATAAAGATTGCTCGCTTGACTAGACAGAGATAAATCCAAAATTGAACAAAAAATAAGCCAGCAATCAGTTCTAACGTGAGATTTCAACCAGAAAGACAAAACTGACCCTTCTGGGTGTCTAAATTGAACAAATTTTAATATGTTTCGGATCTGTATCAAACGCGTTGATATTTAAAAATAATTACTTAATCAATTAACCTCTTTTCAATTCTACGTTGCTTTAATTAAATTAATATATTGAATGATAATAGTGTCAATGTTTTCTGCGATACGTCAGCGGGCGTCATTTATCAACGGATGACTCACGGTCTCGGTGTGCGCCGCAGACTGTCATAGTACCTGCAACAAACGGAAAGTTGGTCAGTTGTGATTAGTGCGTTTTAGCATAGTGCTGTGGTCGATGTGCCGGCTGTCGGCAACTCGGCACGGGCCGCGCTATTGTTCGGCACGGCGAATTTGATCTGTGTAGGAAATTGTGTGTTCAGGTTCCATTAGGCGCACGTAAAACAGAAGTGTGTACACAGTTCGCCTATAGAGCAGAATCAGTATTGGAGATCATCGATTTATATTATGGAAACGTTGCATAAGTCATCATCTGCCTAGCCTTTTCCCAACTATATTAGGGTCGGCTTCCAGTCAAACCGGATTCAGCTGAATACCAGTATTTTACGTGAAGCGGCTGCCTACCAGACCTCCACAACCCATTAAATGGGTAACACGGTATTTCTTGGCAAGACTGGAGTCAGATTTACTAGCTTCTGACAATCTTACGACTGCCAAAGTTCTACAAATGACAGCCGGGACCAACAGCTTAACGTGCTTTCCGAGGCACGGAGGAAACTCGGTATGTTAAGATGGTCACCCATCCACAGACCAACCTTGGCAAGCGTTGCTTAACCTTGAAGATCGATCTGTGCGGCTGTTATTCTTTAGCCACGAGCTCCTCAAGGAAACGTTGCATAAGTAGCAGGTGGTAAATGAAGGGCTAAGGAAAAATACTTAGCGTCCGATGACAATCGCACCAGACTGCTTGGTTGAGTCAATGGCGCAAGTGTCATCTGTAGGTCAAACGAAAGTTAGTTCTGTCAAGACAAGGTAGTACCATGTAACATTTAAATGATGAACCGGAATAGATTTCATTTTGTCGAAACATAAAACGCCTAAGTGAAAGAAACAAATCACTTGCTATCAATTTACACGAAACTAATGACAGAAATTGATCAAATCAAGCTATCAGCGATAAGACAGATTGACACTGCAGCGCTGTGATACATGAAATGAACGCTGAAGTTTTTATCAGAAGCTCAAGGGAGTAATTAGCAGGTTTCATATAAATAAGCATCTGTTAGCACAAAATACCAATAATGATAAGAAAATGTTGAGCTTTATTAATATTCCAGAGACCCGAGGTTGTAAAACCGGATACGAGATGTCTAGAATGCTGTTTTTTACGCATCTGTATGCGACCGTTGTAAGTAAACAGCCAATTAACATTGGCCAGTTAAATACTTTATATGTGTACATGCAATAAAATAAGTAGGGATTTGTGAACATAACAATATTAAGTTGAACATTAGCATTAGCATGATACAAAGACCAGTCAATGCTGTGATACAATGTTACAGGTTAGTCTTTGGTTGGTATTCTATTTACTTTACTCCTATCAACTAAAGTATCTGTAGGTAGTCTAGAAATGCAGAAGCTGATACTTCCAGTTGCAATTTACCCCTGGCTGAGGAAAACAGTTTCGAAAGTATTGTTTTGGTCTCGATGACTGTTACGAGTTATCTGAGGTGACGCACATTTAATAGATACAACTTCATATAAGAACGGCAGAGAGTATAGGAGTACCAGCCAGTAACATTATATCTAGCAGTCCTTCATCTGATTCTAAAATATTCCTCATCTTTTCTTTCAACAATAGGGAACATGCAATATTTCCATCTTTGCTTTATTTTTAAAGAACTCCATCTAGAATAGAACACCACATAAATAAAAAATGAAAACGCTTTAATTTATTGCCAAAATTTCGTTTTTAAACCGACAGTGTAAAGGTTCGCGCGAAAACGGACGATGACGTCACTCGTGTCTATCACTAGTCAAGAACTGTCCCAACTCAAAGACAAGATTGCCTTTTCGTTGGCATAACAGCAGATACGTCACTAAACGCTGATTGTTGTTTTTAAATACGTTCCGTTACACGTTACTTTAATTCATTATTTTTGTTAAAAATCGATATTAACCAAAATAAACATTTTGTAATGTCCTTTATTTTATACTTTTTTATTATTTTACTGACAACATTCTCATAAATTCTGTATTTGCATCTTCCCTATTCAACCGCAGTGTACAATGGTTTGCAACATTTAATTCTCATGAAGTATTTGAACGGACAAAATGCCGCCGGACGCTTTGTCCGTTTGATGCAAGCTGACCTGACTCAGCAAGTCAGCACCCACTGGCGACCGTCAACCTTTAAATCGCAGTATAAGAGCTAAAACTGTTAAACGCAATATAAAACTATTTGAATACTTGTGTTTTTTGGATTCGTCTAGTTTTTGGTCTTATTCAATCATATAATAATTTTAAACCTAAAGCTTTCTAAACTTTCGATCGCAAGTTGATGTTTGATTGCAGATTGCTACGGGTTAACAGTTATATTGAGGAAAGCTAGATCGTACCTGAAGAGACAGAATAGGGGCAACATGTTGGCAATAACATTAAGCTTGATGCGATGAAAACAGCTCGCAAGAGGTTCGCTCCAAATTGAGTGAAAATCAACCTAACTGGAGTAGAAATTTGCTACATTATACCTTTTTAAATTGTATTTGAAATAGACAGGAAAAGATCAGAAATCTCAAGTCAGGCCACAGCTGTTTACACTGACTTTAATTAACCAAAATAAAAGCAGGAATCACTAACAGAAAAATTCTTCAAAGAAGAAACTACACCCAAGATAATAACATTAAGCTTGATGCGATGAAAACAGCTCGCAAGAGGTTCGCTCCAAATTGAGTGAAAATCAACCTAACTGGAGTAGAAATTTGCTACATTATACCTTTTTAAATTGTATTTGAAATGGACAGGAAAAGATCAGAAATCTCAAGTCAGGCCACAGCTGTTTACACTGACTTTAATTAACCAAAATAAAAGCAGGAATCACTAACAGAAAAATTCTTCAAAGAAGAAACTACACCCAAGATCTTAATAAATAAGGAAATAAAAAGTGAACTTCCTGGGAAGGATAGTTTTTTTTAACATTACCATTGATAGACACGCGTTTGACCACTACCTCACCTGTTGGTAAGCGATGATGTGGTCGAAGATGTAACACGCCTGCCTAGAAGTAATCTATTCACTACTGACTTAAAGACTCTCAGGTTGTAGCTATCAGGAAAAACAGACTCAAACTCAGATGCTAGAGAAAGAAAAGCAAAAGCGAAACGAAGGTATTATCTAGATTTATTGCCAATTCTCAGGATATCCTCTCAGTCAGACCTATCAATGCCTATAAATAGTTTATCAGAAATTGAAGGCTTTATATCAATTGGATCCGTTTTTACACGGACCTTGGCAAATAGAGCAAAACTTTTTAGATTTACTCGGCAAGTACTGATTGCTCTTCAAGGTTTCTTTTCAAAGAAGTCTATCCAACTAGATTTTTTAGATGTAGGCGACTACATATGGGATCGTGAGTAAAAAAAAATGAACTATCACGAATTTGAAAATAACAAGGGCATTGTCAGTCACAGTAAAACCAGACACAAGGTAGATACTGCTGTCCGTCCTTATGACAGTAATAAATGAATACTACCGCCACTTGTATTCATAGTTAATTATTTTAATATCTAAACGGAACACATGTAACATTTCACCATTCTATGTAAACATTACAATGTCGTTAAATTAATGGATATAAACAACGACGTAGTGAATTAATCAGAATAATCAGACGTGTGTCATGTTGATGACATTTTCTCTTTACTTTTCAATTTCAATCAGTGACTCACTGACTCGCTACATGCTTTTTGACCATATGGTAGCCGGTTTCATCTCCTTACCATTTAAGAGAATTGCTTAATCGAAAACATGTTTATCTTACGCTGCTGAAACCTTATGTGAAAGAACGCTCGAATCTTCTCGAAAAGAACTCTAACGATTTAATACACGCTATGAAATAATGAAAATGTATCCTTACTTCAAATAACATCCAGGAATGCGGGACTAAGATAAAAGGAATAGTTAACTACCAATAACACTCGTTAATATACTCAAGGAATGTTCCAACACATTAAAATCTTTAATGAACGCATGGTTATTTCGTGATAAACTAATGAAGATTCCGTTAGTAATCAAGCATCGATGGTTATGTATGTAGTAAAAATACTCACTTATTCTTTTAACAAACAGCTCAACACAGATGCAATTTATATGACGTTTAAGTTGCATAAACACAGATAAATGTTCGCAGCCTCTCGCTGACAGCGCTCAAAGTGAATGAACCGTGCTCTAGTGATATCAATAGTACATTATCACCAGCGGTGCCAGTAATATTGTTAGTTACAATAACTATAATAAAATTAGATTCGCCCACGCCCAGCGACGCGCCTAGGCTAGACTGAAAGGCAGGCACTCAGCGCCATTTCTACAATTAATATGTCTATCAGTCAGGCAGGCAAGAATAATCAATATGCTTTTAGATGCTTAAACATTTGTCTAGGATGAAATTTCGGACGTTGGTAAACTAGCCGGCTTGGGGTAACGCCGCACAATTTGTATTGGCAGCGGGGTTTAGTCTAGTGTTACTATTAACATAGATAAAAGGATCTGAGCAACTAAATAATTTCTGTTTTAGGTTAAACCTACCCCCCGTTCCCAATTTAAAGTGCTATTAGGAAAGCTTTCAACTTTGTGCCCTAGTTTAGTTATAGGATGTCGAGTTTCCATTTGTGTGGAAAATCTACTTTAGATGGATACAGCTTTCTACTTTAATATAATTTTCTAATTCAGTACAAGATTAACGCAACCTTTCAACCGGACATCTTAACAAAATACTGTCAATTTTGATTCTATTCAATATGTTAATGAAATGTTCAAAACAAGTCTGTATTAAAGAAAACTGGTTTTATAGATCATATTTTTTACCAACCAGATGAAGGTGTCCTAAAACACCAAATACAATGAGTTTCCGACATTACATCGACACTTAAATTAAATGGCTATTTGCGCCCGTTTCAAATTGGAAAAACAGTTCTGCTGAAGTTGGACTTCCATTAAAGTACTTCAACTTTGCAAGAAGCGATGTAGGAAGTAGTCATTTGATAGAGGCACTTATCTTTAGAACCGTATCACCTCTTTAATCCATAAACAACATAATTATACGTTAAGGGACCGCCAAGTACTCCAAGAACTTCCACATGACCAACGGCTGACCACTTGGAACAGGTTTCATATCACCCACGATCGGCCTTGGGTATTATATTGACCTTCCGACCAATTACATAATTTGTGGACGACTGGCGATAAAACGTAGATTTTTTATTATGCTTTAGGAATGTTAATTCGGAGGTACGTGCTGATGAAATCATCGATTGTCTATTACAACATTATGGACAAAAAGACTCCGGACCAAAATGTTTCTCACGGAATTAATGCACTCTTATCTATCCAAATATCGCGATGCATATCAACGAATTTTAGTGCTTTAACGTCATTGAATTTATTAGGTTTGTTTATCTGTAGCATAATGTCACTGTTTCCAAATGAGACTTCAAATAAAACTTCACGACTGAACAAATATTTTTCATGCCACTCGTAAGTTCTCAGTGTGCACTAGAAGCTTCAAAAGCCCTTACGATCTTGAGGAGCTCACCGTGTTTACTTCCACAGATTCAATTGAAAAATGCATCGTGTCCGTAATAATTGTTATATAACTGGATCACTACATGTTGAGGTTAATGGGCATCAAGGTCGCAACTGATCTGAACGCTTATTGAGATCTCATAGCGCTACTTAATCTTTTTAAATCTTTCGACAGCTAGTTCGTTGAAAACGTTCACTCATTGGAAATTTATTTGTCTGACCGTTTCTATTAATCTTTGTACATCTCTCCTTTTGCCTTATAAATTATTCGTGCGTTATCCTTCATTTACCACTCAGGTCCAAAATATTTCAGATGATTCAATATGATAAAAGAGCCAAGTCGATTTCTCCCTTCATGCTTCCAGAGGGTGTCAGTTTATTCTCATTTGAACTAGTCATTTGGAGTAATACCATGATTCAACGGATAAGCGTGGCTGTTTATATTACGCTCATCACTGAAGAATTTCCAAAACAAATCAATGTGCCAGTTCATAAAGTCAAATACGTAGTTGCCAAACCGTCTAATATAAAATTCTAATTTCAGGGAAGCAATTTTTGCAACAACGTGCGATCGGAACGAACCATCACGGATTGTCACGCAAGTCTGCGAGTATACAGTTTAGGCAACACCGTTTATGCACAGTTGATTAAACGCCAATCGTTTACGAAACAGTTCCTAGAAAACGCCAAAATATAGTGCATGATGTGCGCCTCGTGTGGAATGTAAGCATTTATCATTATGTATGTAGGTTATAGGTATCGTGAAACTATTTTTGATATTAGGAAAAACGATTATTGCTTTTGTATTTGAATGAGATAGATGAAACGCTTCATCTTTACTAATCACTTTCTGAATTGATTCTCAACAAGAACCAATGGCTTTCTTTTACATCGTTTCTATCACATTAATAATATCAGAGGAATGCATTATGTGCTCTATAGTCTAGTCTAGTAATAAAAAATCTTTATTTATAGGCAAATGATAGTTTACAAGAAAATTCAATGGCTTACAATATAATGCCGCGTGGGTGGACATTCTTGACGGTTCTTTCAAGTATTTTAACAAAGTGCACTTTTCAGTATAGATCAATCGTAAAGTGTAGTGCATTTATTTTAAAGCTTTAAAAATTTTGATAAGAACGTTCAATAATCATGATTGGTGTTAAATGAGCGTAAGTATTTCAGTTCTATGTGTGGGAATGTGGTTAATAGAGTAATACAAGGAAATAAATAATTTAGTGATGATTAAGTTGTGAAGATAATCGCTGCACGGTACGGGAGTATTTCAAATATTTACTACTGGAGTTCTGTAGCTTTTTGCACAACAAACTGTAGAATTCTAGTCTTGAGTACTCTAAGACTGGTTTGATGATGCTTGTGCTGCATATATTTGTACAGCCTTGGCTTCACATGTTGGCCGGTTATCGCCAATGAACAACGTGCATCGCTCTGTTACTAATAACTTTGACAGAACTCGTATGTCTGGGTGGAGCAATGGACGAACTTTCATAGAAGTTGGGCCGCATAGGTCTCCAGTGTGTGGCAGGCCGTACATCCAACTATTTTACAACATAGAAACCCACTCTGAGTGACAGACGGCGCAGTGTTTGAAAGTCTGCTTCTTGTAATTACAACTACACAACCTGTAGTATAGTCAAGAATGTTTTTATAAGTTCCAACGGTAATCGATTGTGGTGAATTAATGGCGCTAGCGCTAATAAATCAACGCATTAGTAAATTGAAGTGAATTCTTGATATGACTCACATCCGAATTTCAACTCGGTAAATGCATCTATCTAGCAATAGATTATCACCTACGTTTTAACGAAGATAATTTTATTATATTTAGGAACAACGAAAAAAGACCGATAAGCTTTGAAATTTCGCAAAATTAAACGCTAAGCTATAGAAATTTTGACAAGTTTGAATGACATGACATGTTCGCAAAGAATTCTTTCGCATTGAATCTAAACAAGACGATTGTACATGAAAACTCGAAAGGGGGACATCGTACCAATTTACGTGCCAAATGACAAGCGTCCAATTAAAGCTTCAGCTGGCGTCTAATGTACTTTTGATATGCTCCACACTCAACTAGAATTTCTACCCTCTAAATTTTAGCAAAAAGTTTATGATCTAGAAAATATGTAGAAACTGACAAACTGCAGTGCTGGTAAACGACATTAAACAAACAATGTTTTAAAAGCAAGAAATATAAGTGACTATTAATAACAGTGTCAGAAAATCAGTGAACTCTATGTAAGCATCAATTTGAATCTCAAAACAACACGATGGCGTAATACTAGCAAAAGTTTTCGCCAAAAGCCAGACAAAACAATGTCACAAAAAATTAATGAACCTAGAAAAAGAGTACTAAAGGAAAAAAAGCAATAGGTAAAGTTCAGGAATGAACATAAAGCTGTAATGTTGAGCATTGATGCGCTAGCGCCGCTTTCAGACGCCACTGACACAGTGAGCGCCATAGGATAAAACGAACGAGTATCACTGCCAAGTTTTTTCAGCCGGCACGCAACTGGACGTGGGAAATGGCCACACGTCACTGGAGGCGGTGCCCGTCATGTATTTTTTCGTATATTCCCACAATTCGCACCGACTATCTTACACTGTTTACTGACGTCTGCTTCCGCTCATTTCACCCGATATTACACTACATCATAATTTTTATTAGGTATGACTGTTTGTTACATTGAGTAAATATTATTATTATTATTACATTGCATCAAAATTATTATTTTAATACATACATTTAGTTTTAAAGTATGTTTATATTCGCATGAAAATAGTACGTTTAGTTATGATAGTTAGTTTGTAGATATCCCAGATGAAACAGTATTCCCATCGCTATTAAGATTTCTATGTGAACTGCGTTTGTAAGCTCGTGTTCAAATCGGTTCTTTGATAAAAAGATTCAGTGGCATATACATAATAATATAATAATAATAATATTTAGATGGCACACTTACGTCACATGCCAAAAGTGAGAGAAGTAAAGCTCTCAGGCTGAAGAATTGTGCGTACATATTTAACATGTCATCACTGCAAGATATTAATAGATCATCTTGACAAGCACTTGTTCACTAATTAAAACTAAAAGAGAGGAATGCGAAAATGTTTTTGATGAACATGAAATTGAGGAAGAACCTAAATTTCGTTCCGATGTTTGATTTACCTAGTTGTAAACGTGAATTGCGTCGTAAAATAATAACAAGGAAGGAACGATAAAACGAACCGTGCAAAAATTTGCTCGTGTGCCAAATGGGTCACTTGTCTGTCAAGAAATAACGAGAAAATAGCTAACAGGTAAGCTTTCTCTAAGAATTCTGAATCGCCAACACTAAATTACATTATAAAAATGGCCATGTGAAGTTACAACCAAGGACATTGATCCGATGCCCTTGGGTGTAACCTAAATATGAAAAGATCCAAACGAGAGCGAGAAAATATTAATAAGCTGCGACAAGAAACAAAACATTTCTAATTGTTACATTGCTTACGATCACGGTAACAGGCAATTAGCCTCCTTGTAAGATATTTATTGCATTTTATATGGTAAAAAGCAAGTGACGGATCATTTAACGTACCTAACGACCGACGTGGTACTGTTACGGTGTCTGGGCGGTGTCTAGCTTGTGGTCGCTTTCTCACTTCAACGATCGTGAAAAGAAAGGTGCAAACTGCTAAAGCTTGGACAAGGTTTCCCACACCTATCTTTCCAATATAAACTACAATCTATTGTGTTAACAAGCTATCATTCATACTGGCCAGCTTAATTATTACTTCGAGTTCACTGAACTTTTCAGAGAAAGTAGCTGCGGCTGACATGTCATTATTTGTTTTAGCATTATGAACATACCGAGACTGCAAGTCGTATTTGTATTGCAACGTAAACACTTTAGTTCAGATTTTTATTTCAGTCAACATTGATTTGCTTGCTAGGTTACGGATATGAATACATGCAAAACTTATGAGGAAAAAGCTTTGGAAATATATTTGGTTCGAGTAACTACTTGAAGTCCTTAAAACTATTGTTAGCAAACTGAAAACTTATACGAACTTGAGTTAGCACAAGTCATTTCCTTGTTTTCATGATAAAGCTTGTTAGTACGCAGTTAAGAGCTTTAAAACAACACTTATAATCAGAATTAACTGTTTACCTTGTTGTTAATGAAGCAAATTGAAACGTGAATTGGAACATTAATTAGGAATTCAATTTTAACTACAGAAATTGTTATTAAAAGTCAAAAGATAAATGGAGGCACGGATGATAAAATGTGGGCAGACGTAAATGTTTTATTGCTGTTCATATTTAACAGTTAAACCGTAAAAAGAAATTAAAGAAGCTCTTTTAAAGAAATCACTTCAATTGAAGATAATAACAAGGGCTTATATGGGAGAGGCAAAAGTAATTTCGAAACGACGATTAAAAGAGCTGCCGAACCGATTATCCCTAGATTGGATTCAAATGAAGTAAGACCTCTCAAGAGAACGCGAAATCAATGATCAAATAACGGTACATTTGATTAGATAATTGCGCAAAACTTCGATGATGTAACAATAGGATTGAACGTAATATTACTTACGGCACATGTGTGTACTGTTCTCAAATGACGCCTAAACAAAGCCTTCTCCGCAAGTCTCTCATTACTTATACTCATTACTGGCTGCTAGTGGAAGAAAGCAGACACCGGGTAGACTGTACACAATGGTCGAACCAGAACTGGGTTAATTGAAGACAACAGCGCCCATCGCCGCCGGCTGACGGCAAGATCCGATCTCTGTACGCCTCTAAATTAATACTGTAATAAACTATTCATTCGGAATTATGAACAGAACCGGTGAGTGTAATATCGTTGTCGACTTGCCGCTGCAAATCAGTGCACAGCCTTCAAGCAGTAACCACTTCGGGAGTCTTTCTAATAAGAGAAAATTCACGTCAAGCATTGATTGAAAAACAACAAACAGCAGCACAAAATTAACTTGAAGAAATTTAATTTATTTGTGAGCTTTTCCTAGGAAACTTAGAAACTAATTTGAAATTAGTGAGACTGTGCAAACTATTCGCGTTCAGTCTGGAAGTACGAGTAAATCCTGAATATAGGTCGAGTTACTTTCTCCGGTAACCGAAGCGGCGTAGGTAGGTATCTGCAGTGCGACACCAACCTTTTACATTGATTTTCGAGACGTCTGGACTAGAAATCTGATGGAAAATGACAATTCTGTATTCAAATTGCACTAACCTAGCTAAATAAATGAAATAGGTCTTTGCGTCTCTGAAGTTAAAAATGCCGAAGCAACATGACACGGCTATGTTTTTTGTGGATTGAACGAACAACAGCTTATGTATAGCGACTTAAGTTACGAATTGCATCCATTCAAACTGATGGAAGTGTCAATACAAGTTCAATTTTAATGCAAAGCATCACTTGCTGAACAATACACAAGTGTAGGCATGAACACAATAAGCTAACGTAATGTGAGGTAAACGGTATACCGCTTCCTGGCCAGTGGATACGAGAAGAATACTAAATGTGGCCTCAAAGTATGGACTTTCGTGCTAACCAAAGCACAATGGCTCTTATGAGAAACCTTGAAAATACATATCAAGACTACAATGCACCAGTAATTTGCATGATTAAGATTCATCTTTGCGCAATCGCATTGCCGTATTGCCTGAATTGCAAATGAAGTTTCAAATTATTCTTTTTCTTTTCGAAGAAGGCGAACAGGAGACGGAGAGTAGTGTAACATTTCAAACTCTAAGAAAAAAAACCAGCACGTGGAGATTTTAGTCGGCCAAAATGAATACTAGAGCATTTGCCGACTGTCATATTTGTGCCCACACACGAAAACTAGATCAAAAGTTCATTGACTCTGAGAGTGAAATCCATTCATCATTATTAACCATTACTAGAGCAGTAGTGCTGACAATGACAGACAAGTAACAGACATTCATGACGTCACGCATACGAAAGCCAATAAGGGCAAGTGTTTTTATTTTTTATATGGATACGGCGTCCAAGTGTTATAGTGAACTACACAAGAGTTCATTCATAGTGATAATGAGGGCGTGAGCAGCAGGAAGGCACTGTGGCCAACCGTTCCGGGAAGCGGCGGCAGACGATGCGCAGACGCCGATGACGTCACAGCGTGATCAGCCAATTGGGGCAGCGGGCCTATCAGCCTTAGTTAACTTCATTTGTTATTTAAAAGATATTTACTATAGCGAAACTTTCGACACTTCATTAATTTTCATTTAAATTTAATACTTTTTTAAACCATTGTGACGGTTGAGAATTTAATGTAGCTTTGAAATAAACACTACGACAGCGGGACGTGACGTCTTTGTTAAGTCGGAAAATACAATTTAAAGCTGTGTGGTTACAAAGAGGCGGAGGCAATAAAGCAAACCAGCACATATACCAAGTCGAGGAAAATTTCGCGTGGCTTAAAATGCTAATGTACAACCGACTAGTGTACCTACATACACAACGTCCACAAAGAAAACAATGCGTTTGGCAAAGCCAGTGCCCTTCCATATTCGCGTCTAAACTATGCTTTGTGAAACTGAAAGTTCAGCACAGTTGACAAAATAAGTTTCGTAAAAACAGAATAATTAAAGAGGAAAACGCTGATGTCTATATTTAACGAAAAAGGAATGTTAGGAATGTAAATTACGTATAAAAAGCTGCCTAGAACAAAATGCCACCGTCCATAGCAGCGTTACAAGCGAATATAAAGCTGTTGGCCTTGACAGAAAAAAACCTTAAGCCCATGCCATAACACGGCTGTAGCATGCCATTGAAACGAGGGACGCCAAGGTCGTGGAGTCAATGTACAGCACAGGACGCCACCTGTCTCCGGCAACTAATACAAATATACACAATAATTATGGCTAAGGCGAAGACACTGCACGACATGTGAAACAACCTCCTCAAACGGCTTTTCAACTGTTTGAACTCGTTGATAATTCAAATCGCGAAGGCTTGAATGGCGACGAGAATTAAGATTCAACACGTTCACTTTTCGAAGTGCCACAACGCACAATGATATCTGATGGATCGATTGTAACATTAAAATATGAAGCAAGGAGTATTTATTGAAAAAGACACATGCAAACGGGTAGGTAAACGGGTCCACGCGTTTAGCCCACGCTCCGTTGCCGTTTGATCATCCTATTTAAAAGCACGTGACAGCTTTCGTATTAATAGAATTGAAAAATGTATATTCTTTCCTCCCTTCAACACTGGGATTGAGTTATTGAACCATAAACTATATCTTTACATGATTTGCGGATGAAAGCAGATTAATCAAATCACTACTCAGTGAACAGCTTAGCGGAGTCATATTCCTCGTGCATTAATTAAAATATCCAGAGCAATATGAGTTCCAGGGTTCCATTCGTGGGTAGGTATAAAATAAATTGAAAACGCAGCTAGCAACACGTATATAAAGTTAGTCATGGTATGAGTCGCAGTCGCAGCCGAGATGTGATTTACAACAATATTTCCGTAGGCGTAGCGAGCGAATTGTATCTGTTTCCAGAAATGGAAGCTGACTGTTCCAGAACTTTCTTTGTTAGCTTTAAGTAAGGAGGTCGACGCACCGAGACTAAATATGAGACTAAAGTAAGTGCGTACAGTTCTAAGATCTAACTAGGTGAGTTTAGCATGGTGCCTTTGTAATCTAAGTAGTGTTGCAAACAAAACATTAATATTAAGCGGCCTTTTGTGCTACACCAAGATACGGATCTGAACATTTTTGTGGGTGGGCTTCATGATTTAAATATTGTAATTATGAAGAGTGGTGTTACATTTGCAAAGAGTGTTATTCGAGCACTCTTAGATGCAAATGTTAAAAACATTCTTAATTAGCTTCCATTATATTTTTAAAGCTGTTGAAATTTCGTGACAACCAAGAAAGATTCAGTTCATGATTAGCAGTAGGGACACAAAACGAAATACATAATCAAGTTTTGTTCATTCAACCCTTTGTTACCGAAGCATACCAAAATAGCGGATGTTTTATTCTCGTTTGATTCCACAATGATATCAGAGATGACGCGCGAACCGCAGAATACTTCAAAACTGTTATCTCTTGGAGTTACGTAACGACATTTTCTTTAAATTCGCACTGTTTATACGGACGCGGACTGGCATTCGTCCAATGGTTCTTTTTAATCGGTTTAATTCATTGAGCCAGTGCTTTATTGCCGAATGAGTGCGAATAGACAGGGACGACCTCCTCAAGGTCAATGGATAGTGAGAGAAACAGGTTCGTTATAACTTGTTTGGCTGTCATATAGAGACCACTTTCTTGAAAATTCTTTCGTCGTGGTCGTAAAAACTACGGGTGAGCTGAACTGGAAACGCGAACTAATAAAGTATCAGTTAATTACTTCCCAGGCGTAAATGGTAACTAAGAGAATTGGTTACTATAGCACTGGGAGATGGGGAATGCCCGGAGAAATCTCTCATTGATGCAGTTTTAAAAACTGTTAACCACATTAATACCATGTAGTAGCCCGGTCAATTTAGACATCCGAGGGTACAATTATTCGCGCCCAACTCATAATTGGTAGGATTGTTCAAAAACACTATCGTAAATGAAATCTAAAAAGTCCTCATCAATCCGACACCTGGAAAAAAAACTCGGGTTCAAAGGTCACAAACGCGATTTTCAGCAAAACGGTAAATTTGACTATAAATTAGTTCAGACAAAATTGTAGCCCAGATAATTATTTATAAAAAATTACTTGATACTTTTTCGCGCTAAATACACAAACTCAAAGGTGGCGTGAAACGCGTATTATTACGATTACAACTTTTTCCAAACTACAACTTTTTTTGAATCGTTATATCTCAGAAGCGGTGGCTCTTTGGAAAAAAGTATTGAGATATTTTTTATAGATAACTATCTGATCTACAATTTTGTCTCAACTAATTTTATGGTATAACTTAGCGTTTTGCTAAAAATTGCGAAAAACCTGTTTATGTTACCTTTAACCTTGAGCATTTTGTTTAAAGGTATCGGACCGATGAGGACTTTTTAGATTACATTTACGAAAGTGTTTTGAATTATCCTACCAATTTTGAGCTGGGTGCGAATTAATGTACCTACACTTCTATTTTTTGATCCAATTTGACCGGACTTGTAGTCCGTAGCACTTATACACGTTAAAACACTATTCACGATCATGATCAAGGAAGTGAAGTCATTAGATTGTCTAAATATTCTTGGAAAAAGATAAGTTAACAAATCTAATTTGCATTCGAATGTAAAAGCTAGCAATAATGTAGAAGTTATAGTCAATAGGAAATGCGATAATAGGTGTAAATCGGCGGTATCTGCGCTAACACCATAAACAAGCTGCATTATGGTTGTAGTTACCAAGATGCTTGATAGTTAGCGCGAGACCAGTAATTTCTTTCAGCAGACCGGTAAAAGGCTGAGAAAATGTCGAAAGTTTTGTTCGAATCGAAAATTAGCTGAAAACCTGTTTGGTAGACTAGAGAGAACAAAAACTAAAATAGTATTTCAGAAACATTTACGCTAATTACACAACGGGTTTCACAAGTTTTTATTATCTTTCTCGCTAAACTAGAAATTTACCCGTTACATTCAAACTTTTGTATGGACTACTGAAACTATAAACAATAACTTGTACGTTATTAGCAAATTAAACTAGCACGCTCAGATTTGTCAATTGTCGTTTTCTTGCCTTATGAGCTTTTTAGGGTTCCGTACGTCGGAATAAAAATACGAAATCCTTATAGTTTCATTCGTGTATCTGAGTGCTTGTCTTTCAGTTTATCACAACGAATTGGGTCCGAATCTAATCGATCGATTCAGTTGAACGGTACACATGAAATTCTGTGATCCAAACGCGGACGTGTACATATATATATTTTACTATTGGTAGGCACGCGTTTGACTACTATCTCACCAGATGGTAAGCGATGATGTGGTCGAAGATGGAGCACGCTTGCCTATAAGTAACTTTTTCACTCTTGACTTAAAGACTCCCAGGTTGTAGCTATCAGGAAACACAGACTCCGGCAGGGAATTCCACTCCTTAGCTGTACGCAATATGAATGTGTTCCCAAAACGTTTTGTGCGTGTAGGTGGGATGTACACCATGTTACGGTAGCGCATCGCCGTTCGTCTTATAGCCCAAAGTTGGAACGGGCTTGGCGGAACTAAATTATGCAATTCCGTCGCACATTCCCCAACATGCAATCGGTAGAAAACCGACAGGCTAGCAACTCGTCGTCGATGCTCAAGACTTTGGAACTTCGTCGCGACGAACCTCTGATTGCCGATGATCCTCTTGGCTCGTTTCTCAATTGACTCAAGAGCATCAAGCTGGTATCTGGCAGATCCGTCCCAAAGATGAGAGCAGTATTCCATACACGAACTTGCGCTTGATAGAGTTTGAGCAGTTGTTCCGGTGTGAAGTACCGTCTCACCTTTGCTAGGATCACCAACTTCTTGGCAACCACTTGAGCTTTTGCCTCTATGAAAGGGTCAAAATTGAGGGTAGACGTTAATGTAACCCCAAGAAGTTCAAGTTGGTCGGTTATTGACACGATTGCACCTCGGAAAGATGGAGCTTGGTAGAATTTGCTCCTTTTGGCGGGAAATAGAGACGGGTCTTAGCAGTATTGAACTTCACCAGATTGGCATCGCCCCATAAAAGACAGCCTGTAAAGACAAGTTCAAGCGCTTAATCATAGCCTCCCGGAGAGACCGGATCTGCGACCCACCAGCTCGTGCGTCGGACACGTATCTCTCAGCAACAGTGCTGTTGTCTGGATACCCAAAGCTCTGCTTAAACCCGGGGTACCCCCCCGGGTTTAAGCAGATCATTAATATGCAGCAAGAACAGTGTTGCCGAAAGCACCGACCCCTGAGGAACCCCGGCATTAATATCCATCAGTCCAAACGAACAGCCATCTATGACCACTCGATCCCTCAGGAAATTTGCGATCCAATCACACAAACCGAAGCTTACTAATAAAGCTATCGTGCCAGACCCTGTCGAAGGTCTTCGAGATGTCAAGGGAGACCGCTAGTGCCTCTCCGTGCTTTTCTATGGCCTCACTCCAGATGTGAATGGCATACGCTAGGAGATTGACTAATTTCGGCGGAACCCGTATTGTCGGTCACTAAAGATATCATGCGCTTCTAGGTACGCCAGGAGCTTATGATTCAGTACACGTTCCATAGTCTTACAGAGTATGGACGTTACCGAGATGGGTCTATAATTCGACGGGTCAGCTCGACTAGCCTTCCTAGCCACGGGCTGCATGTTAGCTTGCTTTCAAGCAAGCACTTTTAGTCAACGTCAAGTTCGGAGACAACTCAAACGCACAAGTCTTCAGAACTATTGCGCGGTATCCCGTCGGGGCTACTAGCCTTGTTCACGTCTAGGTTACGCAGTACCCTATGGACGTCATTCTGATGGATGCGAATGTTCGACATACTCGAATCGCATCCATCAGGAGAAGCAGGGGGCCTCGCGCCACCAGGATCCAGACGTGAAGATTCCGCAAACAAGTTCGCTTTCTCCTCAGCGTCCCGTCGGGTCTCAGCAGTGATGGTAACGAGGGGCGGCGGAAGTTCGATTCGACCGACTTAGCCAGGGACCAAAAAATGTAGTATGGAGTCAGATTTGAAGGGACAAATCTATACTAATATGATAAAGCTATTAGAGTTTGTTTGGTTGAACGAGCTAATCTCTGGAACTGCCACTCGGATTTGGAAAATTATTTTTGTATATGATAGCTATATATATGGGAACGGGGAAAAACGGGATAGGCGCGTACGAAGTCGCAGGCAAAAGCTATTAAGAACATGAAACAAGTTTTTTCAAATTATATATCGTGCTTAATATGAAATGAAAGTGCTTAATGTTTTATCCTACTATATCTGTCTAGCCTTTGTCGTACAGTACCCTTTGCGCGCGAATCAGACTTTGTTGACTTGTCCGGTTTTTCATTTAAGCAACATGTTTCCATAGCTCCAGCACTTTTAAATACAAAGTCTGTAAAAAATATGTTAAAAATAAAAAAACTTTTAGACGTACGTTGAGTAGGCTATTGCTAAGTTAAAATAGACACTAGTGTTAGCGCTAATGAAACAAGACGCTTCAAGGGCTTCATTCTCGAATTGTGAGCATTAACATCTCCGCTTCAAGCTCATACAGAATGAGTGTCGACGTAAATACGCCAACAATAAACTTACATAAAAAATGTGAGGGTATATTTCTCAGTGTGTTTTTCAGGAAGATATTAAAATCGTGTGTAGGTGGCAAGAGTAGCATTAATTACCTAGATGTTGGTTTTCGTCAAATCAATTACTTACTCTTATAGGTTTAGTATGTCGAAGAAGGATGAAATTAGTGTAGCAATCATAAAAAGTTAAGATGCAGAACTCGATCGAAAGCAAGCAATCTAAGGGCGAGGCCAAGCGAACGCAATTTTGTGAGTTGTGAGTCGCGTAAAATGAGTGGGCGGAATTTACGCTGCATTCGGTTTCATACTAAAGCCCTGTTTGTGACACACGGCGACGCAAAATGAGTTGGACTTTAGTATGAAACCGAATTCCGCTGACTCATTTTACGCGACTCTCAACTCACAAGATTACGTTCGTTTGGCCTCACCCTAAAAGTAAGCGATGCAATATTTTCACTAGTGCTTTTCAATAAAATTCTGACAACACTAACTCTATCGTTGAGTCCAAAACCAATATATCCCCAATTTTATTTATCTTACAACTGCGCAGTTGTCTCATATTGAGCGACGCGCGCGCAGCCCTCAGTGCGGACAAGGTTGCGCGTGCGCCTAATTAAACACGATTCTGTTGAATAAATCAAACATCACACTCGAGATTTTTACGCAGATATTACAAATGTTCATACTTTTATATGTAGCGAAACAAATAGTGGCATTACGTTCGATATTATCTAAAAACGACACGTAGTAAGTTTGTTATTTATGCTGCTCAACGCCTATAGTCATAAATCAATGGCTCGCAATGAAATCTTGGTCTACACTTTGTTTGTGTCACTAGAAAGACAAACTACTAGTCAACCGGATTGATAGTAAGAGCGAAATGGCTACTGGTAAGATATTCTCTTCGTCACTCAACTGCGTCGGAACAAATTAATAGTTTCAAACCCAGAACACGAGTTCAGCCGCACGTAAAAGCTAATTGGAAATGCTATTCAAACGTTGATTGCCTCACAAAGTTGGAAACTAAGTAAATGTTCACGAAACCGCGATTATAACTTAACTTTTTTCTACACTAGCGAATTAAAAGCGGTTCGTGCCCACAAACTACATATCTACATCAATGTAGCCTGACATGATGAACGGCAATATTAAACTTAGACGTTGAATATTTTAAAAACTATTTATTTTCTAATTCAACTTTTAACAAGTTTTAGTTAGTTTCTTTCTAGGTTTATTTTCGTAACTTGAAACAAAGCCCCATAGTTTACTTTAACGGAAAATTTCGTCCACAACAAACAGAATCCGGAGGAAGTTCTAGTCTCAGGCAGATGAGACAAAGGAGTGTTTAACTAACAATTAAAGTAATCAATTTTCTATATCTAGTGTTAATGACGAAACGATAAGTAATCTAAGCTACGCAGTTGCGCCGAATGACTCACAGCTGGTAGGCAGAACTAGGCGGTCAGTTAAACGAAGATCGATCTTACGATAACTGTAGTTAAATTGCTATTATTTACCACTACAATTACGTTTTTGACATTACATAACATTTAGGCGAAACCAAAACGCTAAAAAGAGAAAGTTTCAGTCTTGGTAAATAATTATTATGGGATATAAAATCGAAAGTATAACAAATTGCTTAATGGTTTCAAACTTTAGTTTCTGCAATCAATCACTTCAATAGTGGCTTAATCAATCTTTTCTTCAGATAATGGGGCAGCTGTGCTCACTATTTGTCCGTAAACTTAGGCCCACTCAACACGTTGCGACAATATAACCAGTTACAAGACTTACAAGCAAAGATCAATCTGTTTGCAATGCAAATTTTGCAAGTACTTAGGAGCGTAAGTCAATGCACTCAAATGTTACAATGATTACTAAATAGAATTAAAACAAAAAACACCTTTTGAAGTATAAAGTATAAATTCCATTGTATAGTTTAACTTATTCGCATGCACATAATAACATTTTTAACACGGCAATTTAAATTCAGAAAAATACTCAGAATCGCAAGCGTCGTCCGTATTTAAGCTCATTTTAGAATCTCTAAAATGAAATCCAATTTCATGGAAGCGAGGCGCACTTTATTTTTGGGATTCACTTAAGTAGGTGCAATCCAGTGCAATTGAACCAAGCGATTCGTATCTTGCCTTTCAGCCTCGCAGCTTCGTCTGTATTTCATTTCGCCAGCACGTTGAATCCTAAACAAGTCGAGACGGTTGGACCGCCCAGCACTAAATCATCTAAAGGCATATGGCGAGAGACTGCGTCAAGTTATTTATTACATTTCTCAGCAAGACCCACAGAGTCGCGAATTTAATATCACAGTGATCAAACGCATTTACGACAACACTAAAACGCTAAGTGCATTTCCTTTACTTGTATGGCGTTTGTTGTAAGATTTCAAACAGCGTTTAAGAAGGTATAGCGAAGTAAAGTTCAAAGTACATTGACGTGGTGCTCGGTGTACGGTGGGGTACAGTATTTTTAGGTAGCATTGTTAGCAGGGCTCGTGAAATTTGATATTTCTTACAGATTAGATATTGTAGACATAAATATTCTGAGTTTGTTTCATATTATTGTATTGCCTGTAACTCCGAAATATATTCTAGCTGATTGACCTGTGTGCAGACCGTATGTTTTTGTGCGAGACGGAAAGAATTGGAAATGTTCATGAAATTTTCCACCACCAACCAATCATTTGAATGAAATCAGTAAACATCTTAATTATTGGTTGCGTACATGATACATGCTGATTATATAAATTCAATGTCAAAGCTTACAGCCCAACGCCAATCAAAAGGAGAAAATATAGTTCGTTCAGTCATTGTGTACTCAGCATTGAGTTTGGAAAATGACAACTTAACAGACTGATGCATGACAAGTGACAGATGTCAGGGTTGCCAACGCTGTCAAAATTCGGCGATTCACGTTTTTTATCATATTGTTATTTAATCTGAACTGTCTGAATGATAAAGAAGCATTGATTAATATTTTTACGTGCTTCGGCCATCTTGGCTTAGATGACCACAAAAAAAAAAACAATTTAAGTATAAAGCTTATTAAATTGTAAACTTTATATACTTTCACACTACCTACGTGTTCATACGTGTCGTGAAATAGAAAACTACACTCAATAAAAATGTTCATAATTAAAATGAAAGTTTTAATAGACTGCAGCAAGATAAAACTCTAGTTAAACTAGATTGAAAGCTGATCATAACTGAATCATAACTTAAGTGTTAATTTTATTTCCATTGAGAATGTGAAAGAGATAGCAGATGAAGTTGATGGAACAAAAACTACTACGCAGAACTGAAAGGGTTTTTTAATCAGTGTTGTTAATGATCGAACGTACGCCGGCAGTGCGCCCACTGACCTCAACGCGGACGAGATAATGGCTATTTTAAGCGTCGCGATAATATCAGCATACGTCGAATGTTTTAACAGATACGACATTGGAGGAACGCCGGAAGCCTTTAGGCAGGACCTCTTACAACTAACGTACTTGATAGACTTCCGTTAACTTACATATTTGACAATACAACTTTTAAGACCAACGATCAAGCCTTTTCGTTTCCTCAATTTGTAAGAGACACTGAGCAAGAAAACCGAGAAAAAAAACGTTACAAACTGTAGCGCGTATTAAATATTCTTGGCAAATATCCCAAAAGAATAGAATACTTGGTACTCGGAAATGTATGAAGTTGTACTCGTAATTCGTGACGTGGGGTGTTATTAACATTCATAACATGTCGTAAAGTGAAAACATTACATCGCCATAAAGAGCAAAAAGCAATGCATTGATCGAATATCATTCCGTAAATCGAAAACAGTGATATAAAGCCGAGATGCATGCAGCTATCAAATCAGCATGTGAATTGTCTATAGTCAGAGGTAGCGACTATCACCTTCCGAATTGATGGGACTACTTTACATACCCAAGTGGGAGTTAAGATCCATTATGCATGTTTGTTTTCAATCTTGAAATGTTTATTTTGCTTAATTACTTCCAGCGAATTTCAATCGCTCGAAAGTAAAGGTATGTGTTTAGTAATCCTGAGTCATAACTCTAAACAGAGAACGCCCTAATATAAGAGAATTGTTTACATTCTGAGTGCGTAGACGGGAACGAAGTATTTACTACAAGCATTTATCTCATAAAAATCCAATAAATGCCCTGCTATAGGCTCCGCTTCCAGGCATCGATTCTCATCTTGAACTAAAGGAATTCGCCTCAAACGGGGACACGATTATATCGACATTTCTCATCAACCTCAAGAGATATAATCAAGGTTGCTTTCTTATATATAAAATGTAGTCAGTCGTTATAAAATTATACAGCACACTGTAGCAAATGAAAATTACGAGCAGCAATATATCAGTTGGTCTTGCACTTATTGGGACAATGATCTTTAAACAGCTGGTGTATTTATGAAACAGTGCTCGATTGACTGGGAGGCCTCGACCTCAGATGCCGCGTTCATGCTCACTAAAAGGATTACCCGTCAAACGGAACATCGAGAAAACAGTCTGCGGAATTGGGCTAATCCTCTTTGGGCTGCGGTGTCGACGCTACCTCGAGCAGCCGCTCGAAGCACACCTGATTGAACGACCATAAACTTTGATACAAGAGCATAAAGCATAATGTACAAAGACATGTAATATTAAGTGTCAAATCAATAACTCCTCCACGCGACAGCAGCAGAAAGTTAGGAAGAGATTAGAAGGCGAGCGAATACCGACTTAAACTGAACGTGATAAGATCATTATTCGAATTACACGATTTTCGCGAGACAAGACGGTGAAAGCCTGTCTGCCCTTGCGATCTCTAGCTTCACAAGAACATAATTGCACACGTTCAGTAAAACGATTCAATGAATCAGTGACATTAAAAGTCAACGAGAACTTAATCAATGTTTTTTCTATGAGAATATCGCAAATTAAGAGTTATCGCGTTATAGAACCTGATACTCTTGAAATTGAGGTAATTAAAGTAGTAAAAAAGAAAATGACTGCTGCAACTGTTTGATAAGAGGAATTTCAGCGATTTTGCATCGGATATAATAATTAGCGGCGACGGATGCAATTACCCACCGCAGTGGCTGCATTCCGAATGTGCGTCATCTTGCGTTCGCAGAGTACTCAACTTTATTCGTGTTAGAAAGTGGCAATTTTGGATGAGCGGAGGGGAGGGGCGGGTCGTCGACCGAAAATGTTCATAAGCCTGTCCTTTAATAGTGTAGCATGTAACACTGATTAGCATTGTAAATGTTACAGCATCACCACCTACAAAATAAATCGCAGCTCAACTAAGCATAAGTGATGAAGAACAAATTAACTTGATGATAAAACCAAGAGCAGACTGATCTGCTTCTGGAGTTTTTTTTTACTATAGATATGCACGCGTACCTCATGATGCCTGATTGTAAGCGATGATGTGGTGGAAGATGGAGCACGCTTGCCTAGAAGTAACCTATTCACTCTTGACTTAAAGACACCCAGGTTGTAGCTATCAGGAAACACAGACTGTTGTCTTAGTACGCCCGTCATGGCTCACGCACAATGTTCCAACACCAGGACTAAGTTCGGAAATAAATCCTCGACAGATAGATAGAATCTAAGAGCGTGTAAGGTATGCTTAGATTTTTAAGCGCAACAGAAGTAAATTGGCAAATTGCTTACTAATGCAGCAATTGAGAACATAAATAAATCTCGCAATAAGAACTACTTAATAACATGATAAATGACTCGTCAATTTGAAATCACTGCGAGTTACAAATCGGAACGGGAAATTACAGTTCTTTGAGCCATCAGTAGACAAAAGTGTATTGGCAAGAGCGAATAGTCCAAATACTATTCCAAGAATTCACACTACTAAAAATATTTTTTTGCTAACTGTACTTTTTTGATTCTGAACGATGAGTGATGAATGACCCAGACTCCATTTGAGAGCAAATGGAGCATTGACAAAAAAAGCTGAAGCTTCATTCGTTTTCGTTTATTTTAGTCGCATCACCAGAGTTTTTGGGATTGACAGACATAGTTATGTATCTCGATACTTATTTGTTTACAATGTACATTCGAAGGGTAGTTTTAATGGTTTAAGAACATTCCTCCACCCTTTCAGTCGTATGATGTACACATATGGCTACAAGTGCGAAGCATAAAGCGAAGGATTTCCGATCAATCTCTCCCTCCAAATGAATATGGACCTTGATGTGTTTGCCTTTAAGCAGTAAATTCTCTGTCAAACTACCCATTGACTTTCAGCGCCGCTTTGAAAGTTGCCATTACATCGAAGTGTTCATTGTTATGCTTGTTTTCAGCAGTTTTATATCGTATTTATTAGTTAGTATCTTATTTGAACTAAGGAAGGCTACCTTGGTAGATTTCACACTGAGATAGCTGTTTACTTACAGTGTTTACAAACCAGTTATGGTAGGCGTCAGATAAACTTGCAATAAAGTACATTGACTTTCCCTAATATCCCTACGTAGATACCCGAACAATAAATTATGAACCGTTTTCATTACTATAGAACTTACAAGATCACGACAGAAGTCGATTCAGGACAGCTTTGACTTTATTTCTGTTTTGGATATTATGGGCGAATTTCACCAAAGAAACTGATCGCGATCAGTTTCGTTGACAAACCACGTTTACGAGCTTTCAGTGTCGTATTTTCTGTGTGATATTGACAGCTCTTGAACGCGGTTCAGATGTATTGATTGCGATCAGTTTGAATAGGTGAAAATGGTAATAAGAAAGTCAATAAATGTATGTGGGTCAATGACCGTTATAGCACATTATCTAGCGCCTACCATACACATGTGAAGAAAAATAACGACAAAGTTGTAAATGCATGGCGTTGCTTGTTGAATATAATAAGTGAACAGGACACATGTATTTGTTTTTTCATATTTATTTATTCACACGTGTTAGTATATAATTCGCTTTGGTGTGAGTGGGTTAGATTAGACTGCTTTATGTACACAATTGCGGAGTGACGCCTATACGTCATTCAGCTGGGCTGGGATGTACCTACCAAATAAGTTAATGAGTATGAGTAATTTATTCTATTCCAATGTTTGCAGTACAAGTAATTACGTATTCGTGAATATATAGTTGATGAATTGTCATCAAATTATGATTCAATATCTATTAGTATGCTGATCAGCTTTAATTAGTTTATTATGATTACCTATTCCATGTTTTCCTAAGTTTTCCTTTTCCTCGGTTTACACGTTCCATTGCGGGGTTTGATTTGTTTGAGTAGGTAGGTAGAAATCTACAGCGGAAATAATAAACTGAGCTACACCAAGACACTATTTGTTCTTTGTTTTATTAGCTAATGAATCAACTTACTTTTATTCGAGTTTTATTCATGCAATTATTAAGTAAGTAAACGCGATTAATTAAGTATCTTCGGATATGAAATTATCACAGGAGAGGAAATATCAACTGCGACAATATTGATATTATTCGAACGAGTGTATTTACCTACCAATATCCTCAATTATTATATTGGGAAATAGCAATAAAATTTTGCTGAAGTTATTTTCCTAGAACACCAACATAAAATTTAATAGTTCAGCAGCAGAATAAAATTTAAAATCTACGCTCATACAAGTCACTTTGATATGACGAGTTGGAAGCTGCAAAAAGCTTCAGAGAATTGCTGGCGTATGCCGAAATATAGGTCAAGTAACTGCCTTGAACACTGTCTAGAAAAAAAAAACATATTTTACACTGGGATTACAAATATAAACTAGACATCGAGACGCCTTGTGCTTAATTACATTAGCTTCTATTTATGAAAAAGTCAAAATGACCGCCAATGAGACAACGAAAGCTGACCAACACACGCAGGTAGGGTTGCCAACCGTAGTCGAATATACTTTAAAATCTATATAGCAACTAATTGACCCGCACAACTGCGTCTGCGTCACAATTTTCATTACTGCTCCGCTCCTATTGGTCTTAGCGTGATGATATACATAAAGCCGAGGAAGACAATATCGAGGAAGGCAATAGCCTTCCTCGATAAATGGGCTATATAACACTGAAACAATGTTTCAAATCGGACCAGTAGATCCTGAGATTAGCGCGTTCAAGCAAACAAACTCTTCAGTTTTATATATTAGTATAGATTCGAGTACGCTAAAATACTCTATTAATTTGAATAAATTCCTGTCATTTCACTGAGAGGGTTTTTGCTTTTTCGGTCAAAATTGGGAGGCAAAAACTTCATTGAAATAGAAGTCTAGCAAGGCTACAATTATTTTCAAAACAACAAATATACGTATGTATCACCAAACAAACTATTTTAAAAATAACAATAAAGTTTACACCTTTAGTAAGTATCTGCCCTTCATGTACGATCTCCAAATCAACTATTGGTACTGTTTCCTTTAAAAAATTTGGTAACCCTACACGCAGGTGAACATTTAACGATCAGCAAGCTTCAACAGACATCAACGTCAATGATGGTACATATGACCGTATCGCATTCTCTTGCCGCGATGAAAATTCCAGACATCGATATTTTTAGTACGATCGTAGATATCTCGGCTCACGTGAGAAACAACTATTAAATTAATTTCAAACCAGGAATGGAAGTGAATTATCTGGGTGCCGCATTCATTAGACAGAATCAGAAGAAGCACTTATCGTAATTGAAATCTTAATCTGTTAAACGATGTGCATTTTACCGATTTATCAAGTAATATGCAAGTGGACAATTGGCGCGTCGCTTCTTGCATAAAATCCGGATCAACTACGTTTGATCAGAATTTGATCAAGTCCAAACTTGTAAGTACAGTCAGCCCATTGAAATTCGTACAAAAAACTTTGTTGACGTCATCAACAACATGTTTTGTGCTAACTTACATAATATTTGAATACATTTTGCAACAGTTCCAAACATGTTTGTGTAAGACAAATAACTATAACTTTAACCGAAATATGGTTAGAAATGTCGCTGTTGGCTGAAATGGTTTAGTAGCGGAATTAGAGCGTGCATTTATGTACGGAATTGTGATTACAATAAAAGTTTTCCATCCATTTTTTACAAAATCGATATCAAAAGGGACACGAGACAATAAACTGAGTAAAGAGCAAAGAAATTTACGTGGTACGAGCTGGTGCCGTACCGTGACCTTGGTACGCTCGTTTGCGAAATGAACCTGAAACTAATCGATGGGCGGGTCTTAGTACATAAACATAGGGCTCACTGTACCGCGATACACTAATTGAAGTTCACAACTAATCAATATGGCGTTTAAATCCGAATTGTTTTGGTGTTATCAACATAGGTTATTTGAATAGTAACACCATCTAAAATTTGAGCTTACGGATCGATAATCTTAATTAATTAAAACATAGAACTGTCTAATGGAAAGTTTCTCATAAATAGAAAGACTGGATATAATATTCCAATGAAAATAAAGGGCAAGATGAATAGAGACTTCAGCTGCAAAGCTATCATAAATATAGATTGACAGAATTTATACAAATATTATAAAGCTGAAGAGTTTGTTTGTTTTTTTGTTAGGTAAAACGCGCTAATTTAGGAACTACTTACTGGTTTGAATTGAAAACTTGTTTAAGTGTTGTATAGCCCATTTATCGAGGAAGGCTATTAGGCTATACAGCATCACGCTACGACCAATAGGAGAAAAAAAAAGTCGGCCAAGTGCGAATCGGACTCGCGCATGAAGGATTCCGTACCATCGTATTTTTATATAGTCGCAACAGAAATACACACACTGTGAAAATTTCAATTGTCTAGCCATTACAGTTCAACAGATATAGCCCGATGATAGACAGACCGATGGACGTATGGTCGGACGGACGGACAGCGGAGGCTTAGTAATAGGGTTCCGTACCCAAAGGGAAAAAGAAATGTGAAGCAAACGAAGTTGCGCGAGTCAGCTAGTAATTTATATTCTTACAGACTGATACATTATGGTATAATGTATCCATTTCCATACAGTAAAGCGATTAAATAAATCATGGCTGCTTGACACAATGCCATCCATCAAGTCTCCGAAGTTCACCTTACCGGAGTCAATTGTTTAGCGTTTCCATTACGCATATTAAAATCATAATTACCACTAATTAGGCTATAAATCTTTGCTTTACTATCTACCTAGTACGGTCAAGGACAAAAATACATGCCTTGCTCACTGCGATTTATTTCCAGGAATATTTTATATTTTTGGTTAATTCATGTCACTTTCCAGGCTGATTAGACAGCATTATTTTTTTACAATCAAGGCAGTTAAGCAGAAGGGCTTTAGAAGTTCGCGATATGTAAAACTTTGCCCTTGTCTGTACCACACCCACTAAAGACGGAAAACCATGTCAAATGCGAATTTAAAATGTCCATTTTGTATGCACGAGGCTAGCGACATCCGCGCTGCATCCGACAGCGACGCACTTTATGCTAATCTTCATTCATTGCAAATAAGCACGGATCATGTCTAAACTGAGATTAACAAGGTGCGCCAGTCATGAAACATCGAGTACTATCACGGGCGAGCTAATCGATTGCTCATTGATTACTATTGTTGAAACAACGAAGCTTCTATAAATAAAATCAGCAGAATTATGAGATTGAAAAGACTCTCATACGAGGGGTTCCGTACCATAAATAAAAAGCACGTTTCTTGTAACCCTCTTTAATTTTAAAATTATTTTTTTGTTGTTTTTTGTTACAGCGGCATTAGAATACACACTTTGTGAAAATTTCAACTGTCTACCTATGTATTACGGTTCTTGAGATACAGCCCGCTGACAGACAGACGGACAGTGGGGGCTTAGTAATAGGGTTCCGTTGGTTATCCTTCGCGTACGGAACCCTAATAAAAAAACCAAGTACCTAATTCAATAAAGATCCTTGATATTTTTTGCGAATATACTTTTTTGTTGCAAATCGAATCTTGGCAAACAATTAACCACTTGTAGGTAAGATTCAACACGAGCCGTTTAAAACCATACGTTCTCGGCTGTCGGTTGACGTAAATTATGACATGTGTCAACCTAACTTGTCATTGGCTGTGCCACTTCTCGATTACAAACAAACGTACCGTACGTGCCACACGTTTGCCTTAATTATATTTTATCTATGAGGATGAATCGACGCAGCCTCACCGTAACGGTAAATGGGTACAGTAGGTATCAGAGTTAAAAATAGAACGAATGCTTACTTTCCGTTACGGACATAACAAAAAAAAAAAATAGTCGAACTGTCAAATCATCAAGGAAAGTAAATTGTTGATTTTCCTGTTAGGTGCTCGAGCACGAACGTTTTTAGTTTATAGATTACATATCTGAAGGCGTGTGTCGCGATGGTATTGAGGACTTATGAGAGCATGACCTGCTTTATGGTTTCTTGCCATTTAGAGATTTCGATTTTATCTATTGAATAGAAAAAAAAAACCCAAGTCATCTGCCTAGCCTTTTCCCAACTATATTGGGGTCGGCTGCCTACCAGACCTCCACAACCCAGTAACTGGGTAACACGGTACTTCTTGGCAAGACTGGAGTCAGATTTACTGGCTTCTGACAAACCGTAACGACTGCCAAAGATCTACAAATGACAGCCGGGACCAACGGCTTAACGTGTTTTCCGAGGCACGGAGGAAACTCGGTCATGTTAAGATGGTCACCCATCCATAGACCAACCTTGGCAAGCGTTGCTTAACCTTAAAGATCGCCCCTTACGGCTGTTATTATTTAGCCACGAGCTCCTCAAGAAAGAAAAAAAAAAAACCAAGTGGGACCTCCCGAAAAAACGCTGGGTTGACGACATCGCTCAAGAGGTAGGAATAACATGGTCGGACGGGCCGGACCGTAGACTGAGAAGACTACCAGGGTATCAGATTTTGTTCGAAAGAGTCACCGCGGCCCTGGACCGCAAACGGCATTAGGAGAAACACGGATGGGTTTCTCTCAAGCAGCAGTGCTTACTTTTTAACCGACTTCTTCAAAAAGGAGGAGGTTCTATGTTCGGCTGTATGTATGTTTTTTTTTTTTTTATGTATGTTCACAGATTTCTCCGCCAATTGTGGACCGATTATAAAAATTCTTTTTTATTTGAAAGCCTATACATCTGAGGTGGTCCCATTGTCACCAAGTCAAAATCCCCTAAAATTTTATAGGCACTAAGTTTTTCATAAATTTTCTATCGCACTTCAGATATTTGTACTTGGTAATCATCATCTCATGTTGCTGAGTTGATGAGGGAAGGTATAAGTCAGGATCTGATGACGGGATCCCATGAAAAATGTTTATTCAGCGATATTTTCGCCAATTGTTCATCGATTTGGATGTTTTTTTTTATATTTGGAACCAGTATTTTCCCGAATTGGTCCCATCTAAATTTGTTGAAGATCTGATGAAGGACTTCGGAGGTAGGCAACGGAACTCTTGAATAAATGATGGCAAATGGATCGGGATTTCTGAAAACGCATGTCTGTTGTGGTTACACCAAACATAACATCACGCTGTTTGTGGTTTCACTTTTCAGTGGTACGCAGGTACCAGTAAAAAGTGAAATATAAAAAACGAGTTTACAATAAAATACAACCGACTTCCAAAAACAAAACACTACAAAGTATAAAATAACGTAAATTTCGGAAGTCGGTGTTTTTGGTTATTTCGTTTTTTGACACCGACTTCCGAAATTTACGTTTTAATGGTAGGTACTTAATATTATGAATATCAGAAGCCAGTAAATCTGACGCCAGGCTTGCCATGAAGTACCGTATTAGCTAGTTAATGGGTTGTGGAGGTCTGGTAGGCAGCCGCTCCACGTAAAATATTGATGTTCAGCTAAATCCGGCTTGACTGGAAGCCGACCCCAATGTAGATGGGGAAAGGCTACGCTGACTTAATATTATGATAATGGTCAAGATATTGCAGTAATGTTTTTGGAACTTACGACTGGAGTCTCCGAATCTGAGTATTGTTGATGAAATAATATTGTTTCTATTTAGTACAAAGCCTATCTCACAATTCAAAACGTGCACTTGAAGGATCGAATTGAAACTAAGTTTATTGTTTCAACGAGAGCTGGTACTTCGAGTTTTTTTTTCTCCTTAAGCAATAGTTGGGAAAGAATTTAGATTACAACGAACTCCATGTTTATTAAGTAATTAAATAAAAAAATATAAAGCAAGTATTAAGAACTAATTACTTAATTAAGTGCCAGACTAGCACTGCCGGTTGTTGGAATTTACTTTATCTTACAATTTAAAATGTACATACCTAGGCATTTATTGCTAAAGAGATGATACAATAAACATAACACAATACCAACCAATAAGTAGGTAAGTGCATGATCGATTACGAAAGACCAGACAGAAAAATAGGAAGTAATACCTATTAAGTAATCTTCGATATTGAAGGCATCTGTTTGATCTTGTTATGCAATATTGATCCAGCATCTGTCTAGACGACATGAGGTCTGAAGATTTCAATTATTGATAGATTTGTTACACGGCGCGCTCGGCATACAGCGCGATTCATTCGCCAAAATATACATCAATAGCGAAACTTACTTTCTATTTACAAAAAGTAATATCGTGTCAGTTTTTAGGCTTGACCGGCGCGCGAGCTGGGGATCGGACGGTGCCAATGAACTTGGCGGGAAAGCAAATGCAGCCTCGCGCCACTGGGTCACACAGGTACTGTCGCGGAACGAACGCAACCCGAACACCTTCGCATACACCATAAATTCATAACGGCCCCGTATCAAACGACTACCACGTAATTTAGCCGCCCAGCACACAATTTATTGCTTGAATTTTCATTGGGCGCACCGCTACATACAACCAATAAAGCGTTGCTTTTGAATTGCAAATGCCTTCACCAAATGCAATGGCTAAGTAGATATATTCCCACGTCTATTAGATCCAAATGCGAAGCTAGAGGCAATGCTGCGGGTTAGAACGAGTCAAATACCTCGCGTGATAATTTGAGCTCGGTCAAACTGATTTTAAGCGCAAATAAATAGTTTATGGCAATTGTAACGCAATAAATTCTGTAAGGATGATACTTACATTCATTAAGACTGGCAATGTGCCATTCTGAGGACGTTTCCGGCAAGCGCCGGCAGCCGCCGATTCGTTCTGGCGACGCCTGAATTACAATTGCAAGCGGACGCGGTTCTGCCATGTGTCATTAAAACACCAGAAAAAGTTCACATTTGTAGCAAATAATGTTTAGGGAGGCGCAAATTGGACAGTTTTATAGTGCAACGAAAGTTTAGTTAGCAGCGATGTCGGAGAAACATCTATCCATGTGGGTCAACAAACCGAGAAGCTTTTATCAAATGCAATATACATTTCTGTATCGATAGCGAAATGGCACCGCACGCGGCGTGCTAACCTTATCTAAACTCAACGCTTCCCACTTTACTATAAAGCCTTAGTATATATCGCACTTGTTATTTCTTAAACAAATCCTGAACAGAATCTGCGAATTGTATAAACAAACTACGACACATTTAACTTTGAAGCTAGCTTTTATAATATTTTTCCAACAAAGCTTCGCATGATGGGAGTCTTTAAAACCTGATACTTCAAGAGAATGATTATTGCGAGTTAAAAGTTAGTGAATTAAACAACTGCCTTCTAAGGAGGCTGGTACAACACTATGCTATGACAGTGAATTCTTAGTAAACTGACGTTCAGAGTTCAGCGGGTCGAATGCTCAAACAGCGCCTGCGCCTCAAGTCTGCTATTACAATAGTGTCAGAATGGTCTATCACTGATTTCATAATTGTTGATTTTGACAAGTTTGGTAATCTACTAATATAAAAGCGTCATTATGACTTTCCAATGGTCAACCACTGACACTCCATTGAAAGAAATAATCTCGTACATAATGACATGACAGACGTATGCGGTAATCTGCTAAAATTTTGACAGTTCCATCGATCAGTGACCTACCATTAGAACGTAATTGTGCGTGCAATCATTGCTTTTCCAGTCATTGCGCCCTGATCTCTTGAAGGACCTTAAGCCTTCAGTTTTAATTTAACGCGTAATATCTTAAGTGCCGCGTCCACTGTCAAGTTTATAACATTTCGAAAACAAAGAACGATAAACGGTTTATAATTAGAAATATTGTGCTGGTGCAGAGGTCAACACGCATCGCCTCGCCATTTCCAATGGCTCGGTTATATTTTATAATAGTCACACATTTTATCAGATTATTGAACCTAACATATGTATGCGCCGGTCATATTGCACGACGTATCACACAAATGTTACTATCGGATGAATTTATAATGCATCCCTATCCTATCAAGATATTTTATGTTTTGTGTGGCGCCTGCATTATGTCATGAGCTTATCGAAACATTATCTTCGTTGATTTACTAAGCTAAGACTAGTTAGATATGCTCGCTCCTCAGTAACAAAGGATCCCGATATAATCAATTATCTATCAGCAAACAATCAAAGATATCGATTTATTGGAATTTTAACACCACCTTGATAAGTTTGATCGCAATTTTCGCGCTTGTCTGTCACAGTTGACAGATATTAAATTATGTAAAAGAATCGCGTCATTTAAACTCGTTAAATAAATAGGTTTTTGTGTTATTGAATCAATGTACGTAAGTACTTTGTTAGTTTGCAGAGTTTTTAACGCTATAACACTTGAATGTTTGATTTATTAAACGATATCGTCTGGTAATTGTTTGTTTAATTATTTTGTTCAGTCTGAGGTCACAGCGCTAATAAGCTGCCGTGGAAACATTCGAGGAATGCACGTGAGATCCACCAGTCCATCGGCCTCTTGACTGGCTTAATTATTTGCACGAAACTATACAAACTGTGGCATCCATTATGCTAAGCGGATCACTATCATAATTATGCACGAGAACAAGCAAATTCGTTAAAATAATTCGAACAATGCACGGTTGCACAAAGACCAAAATCGATCGCAAAAGTGAAAGCGACTTTAAAATTTATAGCCGTTGTATAGTACAAGCTTAATTGCAATAAATCACTATCTTATCGATATTTGGAATTGTTAATAGTTTTCATATCAGGGGTACGGTTCGTTGTGTTGCTATATTATCTCTGTTTATTATCAGTCAACAAACTTTATTGGAGTGTGATTATTGAGGACCATAAGTTTGATACAGTTTTTATATTGCACTCTATTACTTAACCTAACAATTGTTTTACTTTAAATTTTAAGCCGTGTGCAGTACACGACACACGTGTAAAAGTTTGTGAATATTCACACACAATAAGTCTTCAGTTTAAAGCTTCTATTACTAAAAATGTTGAACAAATTAATTCCACCTCGTGTGTAACGTCCCTAAAATAAACAAAACCTTATTTACAACGCTAGACTACTGGCTATGAGTATAAAGATATGATACTGCGCAGTATAGACACTTTATCGTGGCCGAGTAGTTCCTCAATGCTGTGCAAAAATCTTTATTTTTTGTGGCGTTTGTGAGATGAAAAAGAATCAGACGGTGTGCACGCGGCGTTCGGCGGGTTTTTTCAAGCCCTGGACGTCCTTGCGAGGCGCGCCATCGTCACGCACCGCCGACCTACAGCTGTTTGTTTGACAACAAACTACGCGATATGGAACATGTTATCAAAGCATATTCAATGGTAACACTTCACACGTCCGCCGTGACGTAGCAGATGAGGCGTCAACCTATCTATCTACCCTATAATGCACCAATGGAAAAATTATAGGGATCGGGTACTCCACAAAATTTGTTATCGCACATGGTTAACGCATACGAGTGTGTAAGACGTTTCTAGTCGTGAAATTGATTTAGCGAAATGATGACGCATTCACGCCATTTCATCTACGCAACTTCGATATTGCAATGTTAAGATCAACTACCGGATTAAGTAAACAATATCAAAACCGTTTAATTTAATCTACAGTCACGCGCCGGGTATTTAAAAATATTAGCTCAATCATCATGGCATAAAGCGTGTAATACCAATAAAATTCGAGAACCCATAAAATCGCCAAACTCGTTTCGGCACCATATAAATTTTAAACTTGTAAAACACGCCCACATAATTTTACAAATGGCCGTTTTATTTGACAATGTACAGCGCGCAGATCGCAGCCAAGAAGGCATTTTGTGCATCCACTTTCACCAATATAAGCACGCCAATAGATTGTACCGCGAGGTAGAAAACGTATGCGCGGATAAATTCTCTCCAATTGTCAATTGCGAATATTCTATCCAGTCGCTGACGCGAAGAAATCTGGAGTTCTGGAGCTAGCTTACAGGCATCAATAAGGCAGATGTTCCATTTTCACTCAAATAATCGCTATCAGAAACAGTCACACCAGTAAGTAGGTAATGTACCCGAGATAAGTGTGTTACATTATTAAGTGGGTTAGAAATCTACTTGGCTTGCACGTAACATTTAATTAATTGATCTTTGTTCTGGTCTCTGTTTAATACGTGTTCATTAGTGTTCATGCAACATTCTACTAAAGTAAATGTGAACAATTTTGAAACACGGCGTTATTTCTATAGTACAGGACAGTTTTACAAGTGTTTACGAGATGATAAATGGCCTGTAAAACGAATAAATGGTCATTGGAACTTCTTAAAGACCTACCTCGGAGTTTGTATTGGTTAAATATGCCAATTATGAATAATGAAATCCATTAAAATAGGGTCAATAGTTCTCGCGATTAGACGGCTTGTACATTGAGATAATAAATACTACGACCTGATTTAACAATGGAATTACTACGCCCTATTACGTTTTGTATTAATCAATTGCAGAAAGGCAATTTCGTGTCCAACTGTACTCTAAGATGAGCTAGGATCCATCACAAACTGTCCAACTGAACAAGATAAACTAAAATCGAAGAGCGTTCCTCCTCCATTCGTCACTCCTGTTGACTTCAGTACGATTCTACTTTTCTGTCTTATAAAACCGTAAAAGTGATTGATTTTCAGTTCTTGGTGCTGCCGACACGACAACGATTCCGTGAATGGACAGGAGTTCAAAAACAGTACGTTTAGACAATGGGCCATTGAAAAACTCGAGGAATCTTTACAAGCAATAAAATAACGGGAGCTGACATAAGTGCTATTTTTAAGTACTATGCCCACTGGCAAAACAACAATGTGTTCAAGACGCTCTATGAAATCGTAACAACTTTTAATTGTAATGTCTTCTGCTCTCCTGCAGATCTTAGTCATTAAGTGAGTACTTAGTTGAACTATTTTAAGCACAAATGGTAGTGCATGTGAGTCGATCAGAAGCGAATGGAAGGTTCGGATTTCACGGCCTTCGGTCCTCTACTCGATTACCAGCGACGCCAGTGACGTCGGTGCGCTGGCGCCTATACCAACTTCTTTGCGGCTTCGTGTCATGAATACATGAGGAAGTCTTTAGTGTTGTGAATAAATTCGCGGTTTACTCAGGGTTACTCAAGGAATGCGGTTTAAGTTACCGAGTGAGTTTCGAGTCCAGCCAATGATGATTTGTAAGTGACTCCAATCACACAGCAAAAATGTGATGAGAGCATAGTGGAGAAAATTAACCAAGGATCCGCGAAAGGATCGCGAGAAATCTAGTGCAAAAACAAGGAATAGGTACGTATCGTCGAGCCAGACGAAAAAGAACGCACAACGGTCGCTTTTTTAGCCAGGCAGTAGATCGGGTGCGTTGCGCGTGAGTCACCGGCATACCGGCGCGCACCATGCACCGAACGTGTCAACCACCTATTTATGTCGCTGGTCGCAGGACGAAGCGCAAATAAACAGCATCAAAGGGACGTTGGATTCCGCTCGGCGACGGTGCGAGCACCAACCTAAAGGAACGAAAACAACCACCATTGTCTACGGATGAGTTATTTTCGCAAATAGATACGGATTCGCCACTTGCTGTATACAACTTCTGTCGCTATCCACGGATGCTAAGTTAAGATTCTAACAGCTTTTAGCGTTTAGAAATAAGCTACCTCATATTTAGATCTCTGTTGCTGAATGTTATTTGAAATTTAAATTAGTCGACTCATGTGATTTTGATCAGCACAATGATTTCATAAATCTGAATCATTCTGAACTTTTGTTGATGTTGATGCTTGATAAACCCTTTCAATTTTTTTGAATGTTGTTGCTCTTTGTTTTATAGCATAAATTACAATAAATGTAAAACAATACCATAATTAATAAAATTGCTGGTTTTTTTTGAGTTAAAATGGTCTCACTAATTTAGTTTATTTTTTATTACCTACCTTGATTAAAAAAAATAAGAGAAAAATGTAAGTAGGTAAGTCCAGTATGTTACTTTAAAAATCTACCTTGACATTGGCAAAATCATCAAATGTTCGTTGATGGAGCCATAACCTTAAAAATTGAATTGAATAGAGTTACATACATCACCACTGCTGTTTGTGTTCTAATCATCATCATCATCTGCCTAGCCTTTTCCCAACTACATTGGGGTAGGCTCCCAGTCAAACCGGATTCAGCTGAATACCAGTATTTTACGTGGAGCGGCTGCCTACCAGACCTCCACAACCCATTAACTGGATAATACGGCAGTTCTTGGCAAGACTGGTGTCAGATTTACCGGCTTCTGAATTCCGTAATGACTGCCAAAGATAAGATCTACAAATGACAACCGGTACCAACAGCTTAACGTGCTTTTAGAGGCACGGAGGATACTCGGTAAGTATGTTAAGATGGTCACCCACCCACAGACCAACCTTTGCAAGTGTTGCTTAACCTTAAAGATCGATCCATGCGGTTCGTATTCTTTAGCCACAAGCTCCTCATCTCATTTGTGTTCTAATGGTACTGATAAATAATGGCATTCCTTCCAGGTAATGGCTGAATTACTTACAAACTGGTATCAAAGCATTATAAGTCAAAAATCCTGCTTAAGATTTTAAATTAGTGTACCAAGGGCAGAATTTAATTACCAACTACACAGATTTCAATGAAAATTAAAGATTTCATAATTACTGAATTGAGTTTGTATTACCTAACTGCAGTCACTTCCTTTTTAAATGCAGGAAAAGCTCTTTTTTCAGTCCGTTCAAGTATGAATTTAAATTCAAAACATTGAACAATCACTTTCCTTTTAAATTAGTTACTAACAAGCTATTTTGAAATGCCAGTTAAACAGGAAAAGGATGTTCCTAAGATAGGTAGTTAAGTCAGCTGTTCTGTCAAAATTCAAATGTTGCCAAAACTAAAAGAGCATTAGGCATCACAACAAAATAACCCACTGAAAATCTTAAGTGTAGAAAACCATATCATTTTCTTAAATTTGCTACTCAAGAAGTAAGATAGTTCTCATTACTTTTGGTTTACTAGTCATATACTGCAATTAGTAAGCAATCTTATCTGTTACAGGCTCTTCAAGTCACACAGCCAATAATTCCTGTAATTTAACCAAAAATTACAGGAAGAACTAGCTTTAACTGATGACTTCGTAGGCGCATATCCCGTTTTTCCCATTCCCATAAGAATTTCGGGAAAACCTTTTTAAGTGTTCCCCTGCCTAAGAAACCTACATGCCAAATTTCAGCTTTCTACAGCCAGTAGTTTCGGCTGTGTACTGTCCTGTCAGTCACTCAATCAGTAATGGAAGAATGTTATATATTAGAATAATGCATACCTGCTTTTCCATCTACTTTGGACATTGGCTTTGCTTGCCACATACAAAAAATAGAATAGAGTAGAACAATTAGTACAAGTACATAGGTACTGTTTGTATCGGTAAGGTAAAGGACCCTTTGAGGATAATTCAATCTGAACACATTAGGTAAGAACATTACACAGGAAATGTGTATAATTAGCCGCAAAGGAAAATAATTCATTATGGAATGTAAACTGACCTTTCATCCTCGGGTTGTGAAGCGGTCGGCGCCTCGTCCTTGCCATCGCCGGTGTCCCCTGCCTGCAGCGTGTCTGCGGACACGTCTGGAGCACCACTATCACACGCATTCACATTTACACTGCTCATCACCGAGCCACTGATCGCATGAGACACCGCACTCACGGGGCTACCGAAGCCCTGACTTTCATGGCCCGGCTGCGCCGTGTTCGCCACGTACGCGGTCGAACTCACCGGCATCGACACCACTGGCGAGTTGGTCCCCGACACGGTCGCCTCCACGGGCGCTACACTACTCTGAGACATCACCGGCACCACGTTCCCGTACCCCAGACCCATGCTGGTCTGCGACTGCACCACGTTCGGGTGGACTCCGCCGCCCATACCGACCGGCATGTTCGGCTGCATCGACATCGGAATGTTCTGGTGCGCCATGGTCACCTGCGCCACCGGCTGGTTGGGCACATACTGCACGCCGCCCATCTGGCCCTGTCCGCCCACCTGCTGCGGGAGCAGGTTCTGCTGCCCCATGTGCTGCGCGACCGGCATCTGCTGACCGACGTTCGTTGGCTGCATGAATATAGGATCTGAGGCGGGTATCTGCATACTAGGCTGATTCCCGTCTAGAGTCATCTGCATATTCTGCGGGGCAGCAGTCATCATTTGAATATTTCCTTGTGGCACATTCCCTTGCTGAGGAGCAATAGTGTGCACTGTAGTTGGCTGCTGCTGACCAGTAAGACTCTGGAGATTTGCAGGCAACGTTGAGCCCTGTGGTTGAGAAGGCATCGGTTGAAGGTTTGAAGGCAATGTTGCACCTTGCTGTGATGTAACAATAGAAGTGAGCACCTCTTGTGGCAAAGTCTGGCCCTGCTGGCTCATCTGTGATTGCTGTGTGTGGTATTGAGGAACATTATGTTGAGGTTGAACCATCTGCTGTTGAGAAGATGGCATAGTAGCAGTAATCATGGACTGAGCGTTGGACTGCTGATTGACTTGATTATATTGCTGCTGCACTCCCGACATGCCTTGTTGCTGCATTTGAGGATGCATGCCTGGCACAACTGACTGCTGGGGCTGGGATGGCATCTGATGCATCTGAGGTTGCATCTGCGGCATCTGTTGATTAGCGCCAGTAAGTTGAGTAGGCATTTGCATCTGCTGAATATGATTAGGCAACTGTTGATTTTGCAAAGCTTGTATCTGAGCTTGGCTTGGCAAATGCTGAAGCTGTGCCTGTTGAGCTCCCATTGCCTGTTGTCCTTGCATATGGTGAGTCTGGCCCATATTGGGCATTTGAGCTTGCTGCATATGCATTTGAGGATTTGGTTGGCCTGGTATTTGCTGCATCTGCATCTGTTGCATCTGAGGTTGCTGAGGGGCTACTTGAGTAATCTGTCCCTGATTGGGCATAGCCTGCAGCTGAGGCATTTGTTGCTGCATTTGTGGCATGTTGGGCATTTGCGCTTGAGGCATGTGTTGACCCATTTGCTGCATTTGCTGGTTTGGCATTTGTTGCATTTGCTGCGGCATCTGTTGGTGCATAGGGATCTGTTGCATTGCCATACCCTGAGATTGAGCAATGACTTGCTGAAGCTGGTGTTGAGGGAAGCTTTGCGGGATCTGCTGCACTTGCTGTTGTTGTGTCTGCTGCGGGTGGTTCTGTGCTGCATTCTGCATAGTAATGTGTGTCATGCTTTGAGGGTGCTGCTGTCCAACCTGCTGTTGGTTAGGCTGCAGGTTTGGATTTGGCATTTGTTGTGGTATTTCTAAAGGTGGAGACTGCACTGATACTGACTGAGATACAGGCTGCATCTGCTGTTGCACTGCATTGAGTGGTTGAGTCAATGACTGGCCCGGAGATGCCATTGGAAATTGTTTTTGAAGAGTTTGTTCTAGTTGCTGCACAGTTGGGGCGTTACCTTGCATATCTTTAGGCCCTTTGTTTGTCAGATCATTAGACATTTCATCATGTTGACTATCGTTGATCACCACACCACTATCAGGAGCCTGCAGAGTATTAGTCTCCGTCACATCAAGGTTATTGTTTAACGTTATAGGAGCATTCTGCTGAGTGGTGTGATCCAGATAATCCATACACATCCATCTACCTCTACGAAAAGGTTCAGTGCTTTCAATTTTCACAACTTTAAACCGTTCATTCCTAACATGTTCTTGTATTTCTTTCATACCTTCTTGGGGTTTAGCATTTCCTATGAGATTAATAATGCTGCCAGTTCCGGCGTTAGTAACGCTGACATGCATGTCAGACACTTCAGTATTATTACTATTTGGCACTGCTCCTCCTATCTGGTTGGTAGCGTTGTCCTGGCCGACGATCGCGAGCCCGTACTGCGAGCTGGTAGGGATGACGGGGGCGCAACCTAATGATGCACTCGACGCGTTGTAAAACACATCATCTTTCGAAAACGTGTCCTCGGAATAACTAGGCGTTTCATTCTCAATGTCAGTCACTCTCGATATGTCGTCGGTGTGAGATTCATCAAGATCGTCAGCAGAGTCTTCGCCAGCATCAGTGCTCACTCGAGAGCCGACCGTCACACTGGTGATCTGAAATGAAGATATTTTCCTTGGGTTATGGGCGGCTTGCAGACTTGTCGGGTGAGTCACCCCCTTCTCCGACTCGTTCAGTCGAAGAGATTCACTCGTCGTACGGTGAACAACGTTGTTATACTTGTTTTTCTCACTAGTTTTATGTGACTTTTGAATCAGATTGTCAGCCATTATGCCGTCCGAACCGAATGACTATCTAAAGAAAATTTCACTGTTTATTGGCTTCAGAGACATTTGATAGACCTTTCAATCACAATAATACATGAAATATAAAATCATTGTACACTCACAATTTCACAAACACAGTAATTTAACTATTAAAGTTCTTAAAATTCATTAGTAAACACACACAGTTGCGAACATCTTTCAGACGGCAGCAACATGGCGGCCATTTATGCGCAATGCATTATGGTTGACAATTTGCAGTAGACTATAGAGATTCTAGAGTTATTCGGCTTAGTTTATATCTATGGCCGATAGATGGCAGAAGGAACGATCAAAATAAAGGCATAAAAATTCCAAATTAAATGTTAAACTTATTACGAATTATATATTATAGTAATTTTGTCTAAATCAAAAATATAATTTTAGTTTATTTCAAGACTTTCTGTAAATAAAACCAAATTCTATGCGTTCTATGTGTTGGTATGAAACGTACATACATAATTCGTGAATCGAAACACAACTGGCAAATTGATTTGGTTTTATTTTTAGATTTTTGTAAAACATTCCAAAGCTGTCTAAAACATTTCAAAGAAACCTTATGAATAGAGACTACTGCTATAATGTCTACATATTGGGGTTAATCTAGCTATCATCTACGTTTACAGTTTTCACAATTTCAATATTATAAGACGTATACTTACGTATAGCCGACGGAGATAGTATAAAATAAGTAACATCACTAACATAATCAACAAAACGCGCAATTTTTTCTTCGAATAGAGTGAACATTATTACAATTTGCATCAGTACTGCTATTCCACAACAGATGGCGCTAGAAGACATCTAAACATTTAGTCAAAATCTTGGTAGATGGCGTAAAATAAACGTTCAGACAGAACAGAAGAAACAGTTTTTTGTTGTTTTTTCTGAAACAAAAAACCTGTTTTTTCTGTTCCGTACGTTCAGAGACCATTACAAATCAAACCTATTTGAAAACAATTCGTGTTCCGAAAGAAACAAGTTTTTTTCACCTTGCTTTTGTTTTTGGTATTGTAAAACAATTATGTATATACCTAGGTATAAATTAAATGGGACACAATATAGGGCAAAATGACGTCAACGGGCTATCAATCAGTTGTGTACAAATTTAAAATTCTGTGATGGTCAAATCCTCAATCATTCGGCATGCATAGTCAAACAGTGTAATGCGGTAGCAGGAGTCACACACTAGGTCAAACAAAACTACAACTTTATCGAAAATAATAGATACCTATTGGTAAAAAACATTCCTACCTAGGAATCGAACCAGTTCACGCCTATAGGCATAGATGTCGATTGAGTCAGGATTAGGGCTGCCATCACATAATTTGCCGACCTCGGACAAAAACTAAGTTGACGTGGCAACTTATCATAATAAACAGAAATTATACGATATAAGAGCAAGCGGAGCGAGCTCAATTTTTTTTGGCCTAGTTAGCTGATATGCGGCTTACAATAGACTAGTTCCACCATACATTGCAAATTTTTTTAGTCCGTCAGTTAGAGCACCTATAGCAAAATAATTACCACATATTGTTTGCTTTTATAAGTAAATCAATGAATATTGACAAAGATAAAACGCATCAAAACTCGGGCGTCAGAACGCACTAAAAATTATACCAAGCGTGACGTATTGAGAATTTTAAAAGCGTCGTATCCGTTTACGTAAGAAAATAAAAAAATAAACTCTTTTTCTTTGTTTTTCTTTCAAATATTTTTTGATAATCTAACTGACGGACTACAAGATTTTTTCAGTGGACAAGCCTAGATAGGTAGGTACGAATTAATTTTTAACTAAGATTTGTTTTAATTTATTTCGACATTATCTTTCAATCAATCGAGCTTCCCGGGACACTTAGGAAACCCCGCCCGGACGATCCCCGGACGCCCTCCAAACTGGGACAAATCCGGGGAAACCCGGACGGATGGCAGCCCTAGTCAGGATGAAAGATGATGGCTTCCTTTCGCTGTGCATTTGCTTTTCAGGATTGGGTCCCAAATCACTTAACTCGTACCATACAAAAGCTGGTCTAACAAAGCCGGCTATGATTTAGATTAATTCAAGAATCAATCATACAGAGTACTTACCTACGCATGTTAGGTAACTAGTATGACCTTCATAAAGGTCAAATGGGCAGAAAGTAATTTGACATTTAATTTAGTACTTCAACTACTGGCTAATATTTAGTGATAGGTAGACTAGTTAGGTACCTACCTAAGAACTTAGCTACCTTATTAGATTCCTAGAGCTCAGATCCTTAAATTTCTCGATAGAAATCCTTTTCATTTTCAATGTTTGCAAATCCCGCTCTACAACCGAGGCAACGGATTTTTAAAGGTTTTTTAATATATCGGAAATAAATGCAATAACATCGCAATTGAAATCATTAAGCGCTAGCGCTAATTAAAAAAAAATCGTAGTAAGACCGTGCATAATATTATTTTTTAATAATATAGAAAATCAAATCAAAGTTTACTTACTCACAAATGGCGAGCAGCTGCAAGTTCGCGCTAATTCGCGATGTGTGCCTTCGTGTCGGGAACTAAAGGAGCGAGCGCCCCGACCCCAGCCATTACCCACAAGGTCTTCGAATCGCCAGCCGATTTAGCCAACATCCCCACCAATCGCCGTGACACTTCTTAAACGAAGGTAATTTGCTATTATTTGTAAATTGGTGTGCCGAGCGACGTCCGCCGAGAGCTGACCGCGTCGCAGTCGCTCGGGAGCACGGGACCCTCCCTGGCTCTCCGGTGCCTCCGATCACACGCATGCAAACCACATAGTAAAACTCAGTCAAGAACCCTTATGTAAATAATCGTCACACCACCGACAGCCTTTGCTACCGAATCGAGCGCCAGTCGATAAGATATAGCCTACGAACAAACATCCTTTCGTTATGAACATGTGAATGTGAGTGATTCGAAGATGGCGAAGTCTGTTGAAGTGAATAAAAACAGTGAAGACGATTCCACCATGGACGGGGACAGTGACGAAGAGCTAGGGTGCATCGGGCGGCTGATGGTCAGGCTGCGGATCAATCCGAACCTGATCATGCTGAAAGTGACTCTGTTTGTAATGTACGGAGCCACTGCATCTCTCTTGCCGTATTTGACGATACACATGCAGAGTATAGGACTGACTGTGCCAGAAATTTCATTTGTGTATTTAGCGTTGCCGTTTACCACATTTTTAAGTCCACCCATTACCGGTAAGTTTGAATGTTTAATAATAACGTGCCTGTACTTACAGTATTTTTAGGAAATTTTAATGGTTCTAGGATTTCTGGTGGATCGTTTTGGGGAGTACAAGCCAGTCGTGATCACTGCTTTGATTCTGAATGCAGCATTTCATCACTCGTTATTGCTGATACCTCATCAAGAGACTCCAGGGATGATGCCATCAGCTTACGTCATGCGTCACCCGATCACAAATAGCGTAGAGGTACATACACTTGTTTCGAAATCGACCCCTTAAGACCTTGTTACGTACTAACAGAGTATACACCTAAGAATTTGAGCAAATCGTTCTCATCCGGCCCCAGAGCGAATTAACTATGTAGTAGTGTCTTGTGATCCTGTTTGTTTGAATTAGTTAAGGGAATTAAGCTAAATTTATGCACGTTGGACTTTACCCTTGAATGCTCTAATGGTTCATCCGTTTGTAACCTATAATTTTGGTTTATCCAGAGATGCCGTGGAAAAATTTAACTCTTTAGGACGGCCATTGTTTGGTTGCACAATCTAGAATAGAGCGAACATCGTTTGTGACTGATCGATATATATAACAATTTATTTTTGTAGATTTGGTGGAGTCCTTGTCCTAGCAGGGAATGTCCTGGCGAGGATGAGACGGTAGATTTCGTACTGGACCGTTGCGTAGATCATTGCCTGTTATCCAAGCCTACAGAGAGCCCATCCAGTGACCCAGCTGATGACAAAGATGATTTGGATTTCCACATTAGTCATAAAGTCCGACTACCAAACTTAAAGTCAAATACTAGGTAAGTTTTTAATTTATGACCTATTTTCATATCAATTTTGTAAATAACCTGTAGGTAAGGGTCATTTGCGTAGTCACAAAGAATAGCAATCTAAATAATAACTAAGAATTGAATAAAGATAAATGCGCAGCAGTAATCATGTAAATGCTGCTATTACTCACATTAAATAACAGTGATAACAATGTGCTACAGTTCCAAACAAACATTACGGTACTTTCTTGGTAACTCTCGGCTCTGTGTATCAAGTTTATTGTTAAGCCTCCAAGCAAGTTTCCTTAGAAGAGGGAATTACGAAGGCTTTGTAAGGCAAACGAAAGTGAAATACGTTTTTCATTATATATCATTTTTTTGTTGTAAGCGATACTTCAGCAGCCTCACTGAATTTAGATGATAAGTATAGTGTATTTTATTCTAATCTACCTGCATCTGGATCTGTTGACGAACGAAATGCAGATATAGCAAGTAGTTACAGTAAACAATTATTTGATTTCTACAGTTTCTTAAATGGTACCGATGACGAAGATTACAATGATGCAGCTTATTTTCTGATTGAAGTCCACGATGACTTAGAAGAACCAAAAGAACAACTTGGCATTGAAATGGAGAGGGTAAGTGCAATATCTCCTTCTTGTCGAGTCGATTACTTTTAATAGTTTAGGGTCAGTAAGTGGCTGCGCCAGTAGCAGAACAATAAATAAACGACTAAATCAAATTCTAAATACCATTGCAGAAGTGAATTATTTCTAAACTAAATTTCAAATCATTTTTACAGGACGAAGACGATCAGATAACAGATTTCAGATCAAGGTTTGGGGAAAAACTGTTAATAGCACAAGGCATAAACATAACAGCACTTGATAAAGAGGACCTCCGTTGCGGCGGCCTCGTCATGTTACATAATATGACTAAGCTCTCCAAGCAACGTCTCGAGATACTGTCTGCAGATTGCATGGTACAAAAATGTGATTTCAGGTAATGTGGCAACAGGCATTTCTACTAATACCACTATTTGATTATAATATTATTTGTAAACCGACTACTTAATATTTATCTAAAGGTACACAAACGGCTATCTAAAGGTAAATTATCATTGGAATATTACAGGAGAGGCGGCCCCGATACCTGTCCACCGGATTATAAGGAGAGCGACGATAAAACATTTTATATTTACTTCTTCTTGAGATTTATGGGGACTATCATGTTGTCTGCCGGAGTCACAATCATGGATCCTATCGCTTTAACGATGATCCAAAAATACGGTGGTGACTTCGGCAGAGAAAGGCTGTTTTCTAGTATCGGCATGGCCATATTCTCCCCCATAACAGGCATGTTAATAGATATGAGGAGTAAACAAGTTGGTACGTATATTGTTGGCATCTTGTAATTGTTATCGTTAATGTCAATAGCGTGTTACTAAATGTTTACATCGGTTTGTTGATTACAGGATACACCGACTATTCAGCTGCGTTTTATACGTACGATGTGCTGCTTTTGATATCGGCCGTAACCGTCGCTGTCATGCCTCTAGGAGCCAAACTGCCTGCCGATAATTTACTACGAGATTTGGTTAACATTATCAAAATGCCGCATATAATAGTTTTCATATTCTTCCTGTTTGCCTTAGGAAACTTTTGGGGATTTATCGAATCTTATCTGTTTATTTATTTGAAGGAATTGGGAGCTCCAAATTTCCTATTAGGTGAGTATGATAGATGAATGCTTCTTGCCTGTGTTGCAATGTCGAGCTTATCAGTGCAAGCAATTTTAGTAATGATCATAATATTGAGTGCCTCGTGTGTCTAGGAATAACCGTGACCGTGGGCACGCTGAGCAGTATCCCGTTCCTCTACGGCGCGGATGCCATCACTGCGCGCATCGGCCACGTGAATGTCATCATCGTCGCCTTCTTCTCCCACGCTGCGAGACTAGTCGGCTACTCGTTTATCGAGTGAGTATCTCTAGTCTTTTCCGTGTTATTTCACTTGTTTCATCTGCACAGTCTACACGTGAATTATATGTTTATGTGTGTTTAATTTATGCCTTGTACCGTCTGATTATCCTGTAAAGCTTCAGCCCGATAACGTTGCTGCAATCGTTGTTAGATAGTTCATTACAATTTGTATAATACGCTACTTGTAAATATTAGAGTAATGCTTGATAAACTATGAATATCTTATATTTTGTCGCAAACAATTTACGTGGTCATAGAAACTGATGTGAAATGACACAACAATGCCTGAACGATGTGTTAAGATAAATATATGAAACAACTATTTATTGTCTTAAACACAATGCTGCTAATATAGAGCATCTGATAAGTGCAACCCTGGCACTGACATATTTAGATACTTTGTATGAGTACAGGCTATAAATGCACAGCTTGACTTCACTGAGACTATGTAAAAATGTACACAGGAACGGTATCGATAGCAAATTAAAGGTCTAATGTTTATTTAAAAGCTGAAATGATATCAAAATATATATACAACTAGATGCCCGCGGCTTCATCCTCGTGGATATCGGTTATCGCGACCAAAAGTAATAATTAAATTATGTCCACCAAAAGCAATCAACCCATGGGGACACCTCCAGCAAATATCATTATATTTTAACCAATGTATACAAAAACTTGACAATTTATTTACTGAAACCTTCCTCGAGAACCGTTCTATAGGTACATTGGTGAAAACAGTATGAAACTCGGTGCAGTCGTTTTTGAGTTTATGGCGAACAGATAGATAGACAGACAGACAGACAGACGCGGCGGAGGACTTTGTTTTAAAATATGTAGTGATGATGCGAGTAAACCTGATAATGATGAAAGGTCAGAATGACATACGCGGAAATATCTTGAAGCCGCATATTCGTTCGAGGGAAAAATTACGGTAATGATCAGGTACAACTGATTCTTATCCCATCCCACACACAATGATGACCTGTTTCCTTTGATCCATGACATCCTTCCAATCATGAAAAAAAAAAATGCAACGTCACTTTGTTATAAAATGACGCACTAGGTATTGTTGTTCCACTGTGCCGGGCAAAGGCCTTTCTAAGTGAAGGAAAGATTATTTAACACTGTGCTTGATTATAATTACAGCCTATATTCAGGTCAAGTTCAGGCTTCCTCATTAAGATTTTCTTTGCAATCAATAAAAATGATGACAGAATAATAAAATTAATGAGAGATGATCGGTTGTTAATTATATTGTAAACTAGCTCTTGCCCGCGAATTCGTACGTGCATATCTCGTTTTTTCCTATGCCCGTTGGATTTTCGGGAAACCCTCTCTTAGTGCTCCCCTACACTCCCCAAGGAACTTGTGTGGCTTTCAGCTTCCTACGACCAGTACTTTCGGCTGAGCGTCGTCTGTCAATCACATATACAGGGTTATTTGTAAAACACCAGCAACCTCTTAGGCAGTGAAAGTATACATGATTATAAGCAACTTTTACTTTGGGTAAACTCCGATTTCTCGAAAAAAAATATCAGCTGTTTCATACAAAATGCAATATTTAGCCAATGAAAATGTATGGAACAGCTGATATTTTTCTCGAGCTTTCGGAGTTTTCCTAAAGTAAAAGTCTCTTATAATCATGTGTACTTTCACTGCCTAAGAGGTTGCTGGTGTTTTACAAATAACCCTGTATAGGGTGACTGGTAATTTGTGACCGATACTTTAACACGTGATTGTACTTATGATAACAAACAACCTTTACTCATCATCATCTTCCTGCCATTATCCCATGTTACTTGGGGTCGGCGCAACACGTTTTATTCTTCCATTCTGTTCTATCAGTCGTCACTCTATCACTAACTCCCTTTTCTTTCATATCGCTCCTCACACAATCCATTCATCTTTTCTTTGGCTTTTCTCTCCCTCTCCATCCATCCACATTTATGTTCATAACTCTTCTAGTTATATGCGTTTCATCCCTCCTCTTCACATGACCATACCAAGACAAGCGATTCCCTTTTAACTTTTCCGTCACTGGCGCCACTTTTAAAGTGCCTCTAATGTACTCATTTCTCACTTTATCCACTCTCGTTACTCCACACATCCATCTCAACATTCTCATCTCCGCTACATGCAATCTATTTTCATCCGTCTTTTTCGCAGCCCAACATTCTGATCCATACATTACGACAGGTCTTATCACGGACTTATATATTTTCCCTTTTAATTTGAGGGGCATCCGAGGGTCACAAGTTGTTCCAGCAAAATTACAAATAACTTTTAATATGGTACCAAAAAAAAATTATATAGAAATGAAATCGCGAAAAAGAAATAGGCAGTACAGTACATTTTGACCAGTTAGTAGGCGAACATAAATGTACTGAACAGCAGATTAATCGCGATTTCAGGTTTGGTCCTATAGTAAAAGTTATTTGTCATCATGAGTACAATCACGTGTTTAAGTATGGGTCTCTAATTACCAGTCACCATATATATCAGTCAGTTACGGAAGAATTTCATATATGTATTAGGATTAAATGGGAATGCCTACTATGCCACTTGCCTTCTAGGCAAGCGTGCACCATCTTCGACCACATCATCGCTTACCATCAGGTGAGATGGTGGTCAAGCGCGTGCCTATTAATAGTAAAAAAAAAAAACAAAAAAAGTAAGTCAATGACATCCTTTTCTTTTATATCAGTCTTCATACAATCCATCCATCTTTTTTGGCTTTCCACCCTCAAATATGCAAATTAAATTTATCAAGAATTGTATGAGAAGAATTTTATTAGGTGCCTCCTTAGTAATTACGGAATAGAAAATGTACAAGTACTTTCTAGTTAGTCGAGTCACGAGATATGTCCTTAGGCATTAAAACTCCATTTTCAAGATTAACGTATTTACGACGGCATTGCCAAGTTTATGAGCACAATGATGTCGTGTGGGAGGGCTCTAATGCAAACAATTACCTGATATAGTACCTACTGTAGCTACTCAGTCTGCGAACAATGGATTGAATAGATAATGGAAACTTATGAACAGAACGAAAATGGATTCGATATTGAAGGAATATTGATAAAATAGAAATTGAGTAAAATTTTAGCAGTTTTGAAGTTTCTACATACCCTCTTGGGAAAATTGAAACTTGTTAGCACCTTAGTGCTCTTCTATCTGTATTTCTTCTTTTCTGTTTTAAGCGTTTTGTGTATTTATAAATAAAATAACTTATCAGTGTAAGGTGCTGTTGGCCTTGAAAGAGAATGGCGGATATTGATTCTGGCAGAGAAGTGGTAAACCACTGCACCGGTTTCCCACAACAAGCCAATCAATTTTTAAAGTTTTATTTGTAATTGGCTTGCATATCATCATCATTCTTCTATCCAATGTATCTGGGGTCGGCGCAGCATATTTTGCTCTTTCAACAATCACCTGCATCTCTATTTGCTACCATCTCAGTGGTCACCTCTTCACCAGACATTTCATCTTCCACTGATTGCTTTACGTGTAAAGTTCTCATTTTAGTTATTAAAGCATCAATCATACGGCCGATAGCTTTTATTGAACGTATGTTTTCTTCCAGGAACTCTTGGTGGTGTTTCCCGTTCGAAGCTATGGAATCCTTATCAGTGCACCTGATGTGGGTTGCAGCAGCTACTTACTGCGCAATGCTGGCTCCTAAGAGTCTACTGGCTACGTTGATTGGAGTGCTTGGAATGGCTCACTTCAGTCTTGGTTAGTTAATTTCACGACTTAATGATGATCGTAAAGGCTTAGATTATAAAGTGCACATCAACTTGAAAATGTTAATCGCATTATTATATGGGCATTCGCTAAGACTTATTAAATGGAGTGTTTATATATCAGCAATCAAAAAGACTGTTTGAAGCATTATTTTGAGTTCTCAAGAGGTGTAAAAGCTATCTCTAAGGACGTGATGTGATGTTTCTTTGTAAAACTTAAAGTTATAAATGTGTTTTGAAAATATTCAATCCAATATTGATTTTTAACACAAAGTGAAATAACACTAAGCTGAATAATTTAAAAGAAAACATAAAATTGTTTGAAGGAAATAAGATAAACGTTCGTCTTCTCATCCTTGCACAAATATAGAGAAATCTAAGCCACACAAAGAATTACAAATTTCGCTACGATTCGAATTCAGATAACAATATTAACGTCATACGAAAACAATCGTTTAAGCCTGCGGCTGTACTTCTGGAAGTAGATATGCGTTTAATATATTACCATATACTATTTGTAGAATTTAATTGAATGAGCAAAGCAATGATCATGGCTACCGTAGATGTAAAGGTGTTCTGTGCAAAAATGAGGTTCAAGCACTATATCTTATCAATCGTTTAGTCACGTCAATGACGAGACAAGTAGGTATATTTATTTCATACTAGCACTTCATCCGCAACTTAGTTCGCGCGGATTTAGTTGGTACTCTACGAACGTCATCTCCCCTCTACCCTCTTAAAGGGTAATGTGTAAATTATTTATTAATAGACCAAGCGTAGGGCAGTTCGCTCAAACTGCAACATTTTTCTTACTTAAAGTAATTTAATACTCGTCGTATCTTTATAACGAAAGGACCGATTTGAATAAATTAAAGTGTAATTTACTTATACATAACCAACCTTAATTTCAAAACAATTTTAATAGTTAAGGATTGATACCTTGATACGTAAATCACCACTATTCCATTTTATCTGGGTATTGATTGAACAATTTGGGCAAAAAGCGGTCATTGTGACTTAACCATAATACGAGTAGTTACGAGATATATATTCTTCTGTTCATTCTTAGGTCTTCTATAAAACTGTAATACATCAATATGCTCTATTGTCAATAGCTTCCGCAGCACACGCGATATAAGATTTTTTTTTGGTATTTTATTAAAATATTAATAGTTTCAGAGACTATTCAATTCAAACAAATCTTTCTTCTTTATAATATTAGTGTAGACGACAAGAACGACATTACTCTTTGTTATAACAGACCTATTTCTTTATTCCTGTGCTGTTTCCTTATTTTTATATTAATTTGTCTATCCCACCCGTTCAGGTAGAGGCAGTGGCAGCTTCGGTGGTGGTCTCCTCATCGCGACCCTGGGTACCAGAGAAGCATTCCGTTATATGGGTCTCATAGCCTTCCTCGGTGGAGTCCTGTATGGCTTACTGCATTACTTCTGGCTCAAAAACATCAATATGACTGGGATGCAGAATGCTTGTGAACCTGAGGCAAATGAAACTTTAGGTAAATGTAATGAAATGAGATATATATCATCATCCGCCTAGCCTTTTCCCAACTATATTGGGGTCGGATTCCAGTCAAACCGGATTTAGCTGAATACCAGTATTTTACGCGGAGCGGCTGCCTACCAGACCTCCACAACCCATTAACTAGGTAACACTGTACTTTATGGTAAGACTGGAGTCAGATTAACTGGCTTCTGACTATCCGTAACGACTGCCAAAGATCTACAAATGACAGCCGGGACCAACGGCTTAACGTGCTATCCGAGGCACGGAGGAAACTCGGTATGTTAAGATGGTCACCCATCCACAGACCAACCTTGGCAAGCGTTGCTTAACCTTGAAGATCGACCCGTGCGGCTGTTATTATCTAGCCACGAGCTCCTCAAAAAAATCTGAAATGAGATATATAATTTTAGTAAATTTTAGTAAATCTATATCTTGCTGAGCATCAGTTACTATTTTCTCAAAAGCGTTTCCTAATCTAACAATTCTCCAGATATTTATATTTCTCAAAAATTATTAATTAATTGCGAGCATCGGTTAAAAAGCGTTCAATCTACGGTTTCCAAGTTTTGACAATAAAAAATAAACAAAAATTACTATAGATCAGAAAAATATCTCATATTTTCCATTATCTGCTTATAGAGAGTGGAGAAGCTGACAAGCTGAATGCGGAGCCGTTGACCAAAGACGCAGAAACTATGATATCTCTGGAGCGGCTGCACATGATCACGCGGTTCAATCCACTGGGTTCTCTACACTCTTTGCCAAGAGGTTCACGGTCAAGGGTGAGTCCTTATATCTTAATTGCTTTAAATAAAGCAGGTTGTCTGAATGAGTTTTGTCTCTAGTTCACTGAAGAAGCCAAACCTGTAGTAGGTCCAACATAAATTAAAATGCATGACTTAAATTCCACAAATAACTACTAGTGTGACCCATGTTAGCACTAAGTAGTCAGCAGTCAAAATCTCAAACTTAATATCCAAAATTTTGCAATCCAATCATATTTCCTGGTTAAACATTAGTACCACAAGTAGCTTTGATAAAATAATGAAGCGTACTTTTCAATCATCTTTCTTTTTCCAGTTCTCCCAAGGAGATATCAACGAGCACTGTCGCAGCCGCAGCGGCAGCAATAGCCAGAGACGGGGCAGCAACTACGAAGGCTCTGCGTCCAAGGTCGACATGCTCCGGTCCGCCATAGAGATCAGCCATCATCATGGACGAGGACACATCTCGAATAACAGCCTTAACAGTAATAGGACTTCTAATCATTACAAGGTGAGCAGTATCTAAATTAATGCATTTGTAGATTCTTTCAGTACATTCAAAGGTTTTATTATCAGTGTATGATGATTGTGTTCTACCGCTTTTCTCCTCTCAAACCTCTTTTTCGTATGCAATATCTGGCCATGTTAATGAAAGGTTAAAAATTTGTGTTTTAGTTTGATTGATCCCTAGAATTATTTCTTTCAAGCCAAAAACAAGTCCTTTGTATTATCTCATGTTTAAAAATAGAAACAAAGGACAACTACCTCATTCTTCTGCAATTGCTAACAAATATTTTACTAACAGTTTTTCAATGTTCGTAATTTGTGAAGGCTATAAATGTATTGGCATTATTTAAATAGCTGATACAATAGCAAATAGTGTGAAACCTTGCGTATGATCTCTGTTATTCCTTTATTTGCTCTCTCTATCTTCTGTGACGTAGCATTTAAAATTTACAACCCTGATTAATACCACAAGCTTAAGATAGGAAAAAAGTACAGAAAATATAGATATTCACAGTTATAAATCAGTAAGTAAGTACTAGGTAGTAAATCATCTTCAGAACTTTTATCTAATTGTTTTCTCACATGAGTTTACGGAAAATTTTGACTACTTTTTCGCATGACAAATGAGACGGACATAAATTAGTTTCACTGCAGAGTCTTTAACTTTCCTTTAATAAACAGTCAAGATGATCATTTCCAGGCTCGTTGGTTTACGATTTACGCTTAGTTAGTTAGTAAGGTTCTATAGATAGCAGCAACAATTATATTTTCAACCTTCTTCCATTCTCTTCACGTTTTCTTTTATATTTCAGCAAGCACAAAGCGCACCGAAGCTGGTTCTGTTGGGACTAGGACAAAGGAATAACATATCCCAGCCGGCTCTCTCTGAATACGACCCGAGGCGTCGCGATTCTATCCCTGAAGAGGCTGAGGAGGACCGCCTGGCTGTACCAGCTAAACCTCCAACCAAGACCAAAAGTGATAATCTCCCACCACCACCGAGCTATGATGAAGCTACCGGAGAGCACAGGAAAAGTTGGCATTCGGATGACAGCACACCAACTTAAGACCAACCAAGAGTTAGTCAAACATTGCCAAGAACGTAAAAGTTTACAATTTTACCAAGATTGTACAAGATCGACTTTTAAGATCGATAAAAAGTTTTCGTCTTATCGAGAATCATGTTAAAGAATGTAGTGTCCCAGAGCGTAGCCAAGATTTCTTAGATATTATAATATTGCTGAATTTTAGTTATATACTACGTGTTTGGAGTAATAGTACCTTACTGGATTAAAATGTTTCAGTAGAATAACGTGGGATGATGCATTTTTTTTCATCTTAGCTATGCCTAAAGATATGCTCTTTAGGTGTATAGAGTTTTTAACTTAAGACATCGGGAGAAAGAGCGAGAGGTTCGTCGCCATCGAATCGTATAATTTTAATCGCATTATTATTTTAGTAATAAAAGTATGCAACTTTTGTAAAGGCTTTAATTTATTTAAGTTGTAGATAATGGATATATAAATTTCTGTTAATATTTCGTAAAATATTCGTTTTATTCTTAATGTAAAAGAAATAATCCACTTTGATGAAAACTATTGTATGATTATGTACACATGATTCCGATATAATGAATTCCAAATTCTTATTATTCTAATATGAATGTACTTGAAGGTGCAATAGTTTATGTTTTAAAGTAAACAAATATTTTACTTTAAAATATTTAAATACTTCAATGGAGTTTCAGAAATTATTTCATAACTTAGTTGTGTCCATTTTCATAAGCTTTTAAGCTATGTGATAATGATAAGGTCATGAAAATGGACACTAAAAGAACTCTTTAAAGAGTAATAAATGCATGACTTCTTATCACGAAATCGAACTTAACATATAGTTTTATAAGCATCTTAGAAACTAAATAAAATATTTTGCACGAAGCATGGGTTTTTCAAATGTCTCCTAAATTGAACTGGACTTCGAAGACAAGATATTAATTTTGTGAGGAGCTATTTCAGTTAGTATTTTAGCCTCTCAAAGCTTCCCAATGGTCCTCAACCCTCGCAAGTAACAATATCTTCGTGTCCTCTTTTTTCTATACTTTAAACATCTGAAGTGATTTTCTCTTGTCTTATGCATTAGTTGGAAGCTTCCTGGCAATCTCGCTGGTTCGTTCTGATGAGGAAAGCCCGACTGATTTTGTTCTTGTCCAGTATTGAATACGCTTTCTCCATCACTGACACCGGTGGATTCCTCTCCCTCGTAAGAATCCAAGCGTTTACTGAAAACATAGAATTCGTTTGTTACTTAGGTAAGTCGCTTAAGTTCTAATCTGTAACTTCTCAGGAGAGCCTAAAGGATTAAAATTTTCAGTTTGAACACTGCAAAAGAAAAAATCGTTCATGTTTGAAAAGAAGAAATCATACTGATGAATGAGGGTTGCGCTGAAGGTTAAACATTTAAAATAACTCATAATGTGAATTCACGTTCTTCAATTTCTTAATATCCTCACTGAAAAGGCTAAATTGATTTTGAGAAGTTAAAACCAACCTGTATGGAACAGGCCGAACTCGTAACAGCTCCACACGACGGAGTACGTGTCGTAATCGGTCTCAATGACCCAGTAGGGAGCCTCAATGTTGACCGGGAGGGACGGGAAGGATACCGCCAGCTTCGCCTCGTCCGATTTGCTCACTTGAGTCGCCTGACCTTGGATCTCTGATTGAGTTCCTGACCTAGAAACAACAATATAAAAAATATTTTAAATATAAGAAGCAATGAAAGAAGTAGATGAGTGACATTATACAATATGCTATTAAAATCGAGGCAGTCGTTTTATGGGAGCTTACTTTAACCATGCAAAGTTAAGGGCCTGACTATATAGTACGAGTTTGATGATAGTGAAATACTCGTTACTACACAAAAACGGTTTCGATGAGCTACGTTGGAACTTAACGCAGGAGATGATAATTTTTATTATAGAGAATTATTGACCATAACAGCTAAGTTTGACAAAGACAAGTATGTGTGCCACGACATACATATCCGTACCTACAGATACGTACTATAACTGCAGGGCTATTGTCGCTATACAAAGTACAGAACACTGAAATCTGGGACAAGAAACAGACACGGATTCGAGGTCTAGTCGTAGGGCATTGAGGGCATTAGTTTTGAGGTTAGCAAGATCTTTATAGTGCAGATTGTGTGGATATGGGACCATGTAAGTGTGTGTGTCGGATGAGATCTCTGAAAAAATAAGAGGAAATGATTGTAATAATAATTGACATGTGGAATTATTAGTGGTAAAATTGGTTAATCAATAAAAGCCATCCATATTGCCATATTGGTTAATCTAATAACTATTATATTTTTTTTGGGTACTAAGAAGTTCTTGTTTTGTACGATTAGGTGCTGCTATAGGTTAAATCACGTAACTTGTTTGGCTCAGGTACAATTTACGAACACAAGGCCGAACTAAGGCCGCTGTATTAGTAAATTGGGAGTTAATAACTATTTTCACGACAGACGTTGGGCAGGTAAATTATCAAGCTACATAAAATGTTCTAAAGTAATGGTTCTCAAATACTACCTTTAACAATTTACTTTTTCATTTCATAGCATGTTCAATTAAAACTGTAAAGTTACGAGAGAAGGGAAGAAAAAACAGATAAATGAGAAGATTTACTAGTACATATTACTTGTCATAGTGTCTGCTATAGTAAACCGTCCGGTTTACTATGACAATAGAGAAATGGTAGGAGATAACTATGAGAAACAAAAAGAAAGTAAGGAAATACAAATTAATCCTAATAATGATGATTAAGATTAAAGTCTAGCTTTGCCAGCGGCTACGCCCGCGTGATCCCTAGGGATAATACTCCCGGGATAAAAATAAGCCTATGTGTTATTCCAGAGCCAGACTATAATCTACCTATGAAGATCCTTTGAGGCGTTCTGATGTGAAAGAGTAACAAACATCCATCCATCTTCACAAAATTATGCTATGAAATGCTTGTTCAACCACAAATAAATAGAAATAACGATAGGAGGACGAACGATATTCAATTCGATATTCAATTCGATATTCAATTCGATATTCAATTCGATATTCAATTCGATATTCAATTCGATATTCAATTCGATATTCAATTCGATATTCAATTCGATATTCAATTCGATATTCAATTCGATATTCAATTCGATATTCAATTCGATATTCAATTCGATATTCAATTCGATATTCAATTCGATATTCAATTCGATATTCAATTCGATATTCAATTCGATATTCAATTCGATATTCAATTCGATATTCAATTCGATATTCAATTCGATATTCAATTCGATATTCAATTCGATATTCAATTCGATATTCAATTCGATATTCAATTCGATATTCAATTCGATATTCAATTCGATATTCAATTCGATATTCAATTCGATATTCAATTCGTTATCAATTCGATATTCAATTCGATATTCAATTCGATATTCAATTCGATATTCAAATCGATATTCGATAGGACGATGATTCAAGTTCTCTAGCTCAAGAGTCTTTAGCTCAAGGTCTATCTGTCACCAAGTTTGGCATCAACAACAGACTGGCCCAACATAACATAGTGCATGGCCATTAAAGGCATAAAATACCGTAATTTTTGAGTTTCGAAGAAAGCGTTGTAGCGAAACTAGAGTTCAAAAGAGAAAGGTAACTATTTTGGAAGCAAACCAACGGTAAACAATGATCAGACCGTTAGTTTTTGGAATAAGTTAAAGACACAATGAAGTAGGGAAGTATAATCACTTGCCTAATTACAGAAAATGAAACAAAAATTAAAGACGGAAGAGGGAGTTTACCGTTTTGAATTAAATAGATTTGATGAATATCAATTAAAACGGATGTAAGCCCAATTAACTTTAACGTTGACTTGTTAAACGTTTAGGTAGTTCGAAAGAGTTTTGGGTTACATCTCACTAATATTATAAATGTGAAAGGCAGTATGTTTAATTAATTACATCAGAAGGCTGATCGGATTTCGAAGATATTTGAAACGAAAAGGTAGACCTAGCATCCATAGCGGGCATTTATGGCTTTCGTGGGTAATACGGTCGCCACAAGTGCCCCCCGCTTTTGGGGCAGGCCTATGTCTAGCAGTGGACGTCTTTCGGCTGTTATGATGACGGTCGCAAAAAAATACAGAGAAAATAGTACGTAAAATATAGTAATCCCATTTCGCTCATGGTAATTGACAATGACTATTATATAGGATTCCTTTGTTGTGGTCATGACCGGTTCGTTACGGCCTTGAGTTGGGCAAAGTACAATTAAATTTTTGTTCGAAAAAAAATCGCCTGTAACGTACCAGTGACATGTATCCATGTGTAGATATTAACTATTTACCTATAGATACGCCATCTCCCTTCAAGCAACGCTTGCCAAGGTTGGTCTGTGGATGGGTGACCATCTTGACATACCGAGTTTCCTCCGTGCCTCGGAAAGCACGTTAAGCCGTTGGTCCCGGCTGTCATTTGTAGATCTTTGGCAGTCGTTACGGATTGTCAGAAGCCAGTAAATCTGACTCCAGTCTTGCCAAGAAGTACCGTGTTACCCAGTTAATGGGTTGTGGAGGTCTGGTAGGCAGCCGCTCCACGTAAAACACTGGTATTCAGCTGAATCCGGTTTGACTGGAAGCCGACCCCAATGTAGTTGGGAAAAGGCTAGGCAGATGATGATGACGCCATCTCCCTTCAGGAAAGTTCAGGCATACGCGAAGTGGTGGTTCATCTCTATTTTTTTTATTTAATGTCGGCTGAGATAGGAGGCTTTCTCAGGTCTTTTTATGTTATTATTGTTGGTTATTCATTTATTGTGTTGTTTGTCTTGAGCGAGTCCATTTTTAGCGTTCGGTACCCAAAGGGTAACCTACGGAACCCTATTAAGAGTGCGGGCGGAGTGACTTTGTATGTAAAAAGTCATAATTCGAGGCTTGGCTCTGGCCGGTTTCCTCCTCCATTATTGGACCGATTTAAAATATATTTTATAAACTGAATAAGAAGGATATAATAATATACTGTGTCCCTATGTTTTCCTTTTTGATGATATATTAACCGTATAAGCACTAGAACCCTCAAATAATGCTCAAACTTGTGCGATAAATCGCTGTCAACATAACCTTAGTGTACAAATTTGGAAACAATTAATGAAAAAAGAAAAACGTCAGTTTATAACTTATCTTTTAAATCTGACAAATATTAAAGGAGTAATCAGGCGAGAGTCAAACCTCGAATTATGACTTTTTAAATACAAAGTCTATCCGCCCGCATTTCCTCTTACAACCTCCGCTGTCCGTCCGTCCGTCCGTCTGTCTGTCAGCGGCCTGTATCACAAGAACCGAAATAGGTAGACAGTTGAAATTTTCACAGATTTTGTATTTCTATAGCCGCTTTAACAACAAACATAAAAATTAAATTAAATTAAAAATAAAGGGGGCTCCCGTACAAGAAACGTGTTTTTTCGGTTTGTGGTATGGAACCCCACGTGTGCCATTCCGACTCGCACTTGACCGGTTTTTTATTAATTTATTTATTTTCCCTCTTACATCTATCATGACAGGTTTCACCCAATACGATAAATGCGCCTATCCTAACTTATGCTAACATCTATAACTAATTATAAAAAATGCATTCTTTGTGAATTCACCCAGAGTACAACAAAATACTTAGGTCCGTGAGCGTGCGAAGTGCACGCGTCAGCGGCGCCTCCCTTAGAAGGTTGGTCCGACTGCGCGGCTCCACCAGCAGGCGCGGTCGAGAACACACAGGCTCACCTGCCCTAAAATAATGGGATTGTGCAACTTCTCTCTCAATATTTTGAATATGAGGTGAGTGCCAAATCCCTCCTAACCCTCAACTCGTTGTATCCCACCATACCTAAAATAAATAAGGTGGGATACATCAACGGATAGAATGGATAGACACCATAATATCTCATATATAAATATCTAATAAATTTATTTTGTACTCTCTCCAGCATGAGATTATATTTAGCTTCATGCGGAGACCAGATGACTGCGTTACATTCTAGCTGGCTCCTAACTAGTGCGTTATACAGTGCTATGACAGCTTTCATGTTCGCGAACCCTCGGACCGTACGAAGCATGAAACCTAAATTTCTAAAGGCCTTTCTGCAGCAACGCATCACGTGATCACGAAAAATCAAGCTGGTGTTAAAACTTACCCCCAAGTCCTTGACTTCTGTGATCCGTACCATAGGCAACCCGTCGATATGGTAACTACCTACGATGGGATTGTGTGCACGAGAAAAAGTGATTGTCACACTCATGTTACATGTTCTCCATACTTACAGTACATTAATCTGTTTGTTGACGACGCCGACGACTCCATTCTCCCTCAGGCTGTAGTCGGCTGTGATGCACTTGCCTCCAAACTCGAACAGGAAGAAATATTTTTCTGCCTCGAACCATTTGCCCAAGTACTGAAAAATTGAGAATAGGGCGGTTCAAAAGAGTTCAAAGACAAAGAAATAAGTTTTAAGAGGTCAATGTGGGCCTGCTAGGCTGCTAGTGCCAGCCAGGGTTGAGGAATTTGTTCAAAAGAGTCACCGCATCCCTGGAACGCAAAGAACATTAGGAGGAACACGGATGTTTATTAGTCTGTAAGAGTCTGAAACTCCCTACCGTTCTGCCCAGGAGTTATTTGTTAGATGTGTTTTTTTTTTAAGTGGAGTCAATGCTCAGTATAATTAGCGTAGGTATTAGGTGTATACATTCAGTCAAAAAAGAATAGAATAGAATAGAATAGAATACTCTTTATTATGTACACCATAGAAGTTACAGAAAAGATAGATGAAGAAAACATTACATAGGGTGACACAATGGGCGGCCTTATCGCTAAAAGCGATCTTTTCAAGACAACCTTTGGATGGATTTCAACGATAACGGAAATACAGTACTGCAGGTAGTCTTAGGTGTACGAATTATATAAATAAATACATAATAGATAAATATATACAATTATAATTATGTTACAAATAAATAAAAAGCATAGGAATCGAGTGAAAAGATCAAACAGAAAGGTAGTGATTTTTGACCATTGTTTTGAAAATGGACAAAGATTGAGCACGTCTTACTGACACGGGCAAAGCATTCCATAACCGCACCGCTTGAACCGTAAAAGATTTGTCGTAGAAGCTGGTGGAGCTGATGGATGATTTGTTTATGGTTCCAAATTCAAATTTTTGTTTTTTTGTAGTTGTTAGATTGGCACAACTGTTTTCCATTTTGGCGCGGAGTTTGAGTTGCATCTGTTATTTATATTAAATACAGTGCTGGTTTTAATAATATCATATATAGTGTGTATTGCGAATTTCATAATGGACAAAAATATCGAACAAAGAGTTTGTCTTAAATTTTGCATCGCCAATGGAATTTCGTGTTCGGAGTCACTGAAAATGTTACAGAAGGCTTACGGTGAATCGACTTTATCAAAAACTCGTGCTTATGAGTGGTTCAAAGCGTTCAAAAGCGGTCGAGATGTGATGGAAGATTTGCCTCGCTCTGGTAGGCCGTCAACGTCTGCAACTGAAGTTAACATCGCAAAAGTGAAGGAAATAGTGACTGAAAATCCCCATTCAACTCTGAGAGAGATAGCCGCCGAACTTTCTGTATCTCACGAGTCAATCCGTACCATTTTAACTAATCATTTGGGTATGAAACATGTTGCTGCTCGGCTAGTCCCAAAATATCTGAATTTTCTCCAAAAACTCAATCGCATGAAAGTCGCTGAGGACATGCTAGAACGAGTCAGTTCGGACCCAACATTCATGAAACGCATTGTTACTGGTGACGAGACGTGGGTTTACGAGTTTGACATGCAAACTAGTCATCAAGCTTCGGAGTGGCGCCTTCCAACTGAACCGAAACCGAAAAAACCACGCCAAAGTCGATCAAAAGTCAAAGTCATGTTTACTGTTTTCTTTGACTATCGCGGTGTTGTGCACTCTGAATTCTTACCGGAAGGTCTAACGGTAAATAAAGAATATTATTTGAGCGTTATGCGGCGTTTAAGAGAGCAAATTCGACGAAAAGGGCCAGATTTGTGGAAAGAAAATTCTTGGATTTTGCACCACGACAATGCGCCTTCGCACAAGGCTATCATTGTGAACGAATTTTTAACCAAACACTTAACAAATACCATCCAGCAACCACCATATTCACCAGATATGGCTCCTGCTGACTTTTTTCTTTTTCCTAAACTCAAATTACCACTTCGTGGCACCCGTTTTCAATCGATAGAAGACATAAAGGAGAATTCGCGGCGAGAACTGAACTCAATTCCGGAAGCAGCGTTTAAAAAATGTTTTGATGAATGGATTATTCGTTGGCGCAAGTGTATCGTTTCTAAAGGAGCATACTTTGAAGGTGATAAAATAAATTTGGATGAATAACAGACATTTTGTGTATTATTGATCTTTTCCCGGTACTTTCTTGACAGAGTAGTATATATTAAAATGGTCAAATATATTCAGGAATCTTAATTATTTTGAAGTCTTGTCTGCATTCTGTTTTAATGTGTTTCTGGCTGGGTCTACTGACGTTTTGAGTGAGAAAAGTTTTGAAGTTGCCTGAGGAGCTGGTTGAAAGTATTACTTTTCAATAGTAGTTTTTTTACTAAGTATTTTTTTCGAGATTTGTATTAACATGTCGATGAGTTCATCAGATTCAGTTTTGGACATTTTCTTTGGCTTTCCTTGTAATCGTAACGAAAAGCACAGTATTTACTTCGGGTGAAAAACTTATTTAATCCCTCGAACTATTGGCGCGAGACTTACTCGAGATGCATCGAAGTTTTCCATAACCTTCATGTCAGGACAGGATCCTGGCATGATGATCTGTGCTCTGCATATCCTGAGGGACAGGAACCCGCACAGGAATACTGCTATCGCTCTTATTACTGACATCTGGAATTATTAAAGGACTAGTTTTAATTGTGTGTTCTAACTTCTATGTATTTTTTTAAGGATCCCTATTTTTTTCTAGTAATTAATATAGCCTATGTTACTCAGGGATAATGTAGCATTCTAATGGTGAAAGAATTTTTGATATCGGTCCAGAAGCTTTTGAGTTTATTCGTTACAAACATGTAAATATTTCCTTTTTTTATAATATTATTACTAGCGGACATCACGCGATTTCACCCGCGTCGTCCCCGTTCCCGTGGAAGTACGGGGATAAAATATAGCCTGTGTTACTCGCTGATAATGTAACTATCTATTGCTGCAAGAATTTTTCAAATTGGTACAGTATGTTTTAAGTTTATTCGTTACATACAAAAATACAAATCTTTCCTCATTAGAATATTGGTATAGAATAAGAGTAGATTATCGTAACAAATATGCACTTTAAATCAATAGCGACCTTCTAAAAACTATTAGAATTCAAAAGTCACTCATCACACCTTACTTTACTGTCTTAATATTTGACGTAGGTATACACCAGTATCATTGTTTGCGTTGACCACTCCAATGCTTTTTGTTTGCATACTATACAATATACAATAGCTAAACAATACATTTGGTAATTACAAAGATTCAAAATACCTATTAACATTCATTATTTTATCAATGGTCACTGACATTAGGTAGGGGAGACCGGGGATGGTTGACTATAGGGGCAGGTAGACTAAGCAATAATAACTCGCCACTATCGCGTGTTTTTCATCAACCAATCACGAGCGACGATGCCTCTCCAGGCCCCACTAACTTGTGCAAAGTGAGCCACTCCAGTCGCACGGCGTTCGTGAGTGGGATCACATGTTGTGTTTTTGGTCCCGGTAAGTAATTTTTTTCGTTCGTACTTTTTTGTTATTGTGCCTATGGATCTGTTAGAAACATTATTGTTGTTGTGCAAAAAGTAAATATGATAGTTTTATTCTAAGTATATTACACAGTATTGCTTCCATGTTAGTGCTAGAGTTTGCACGTGATACGCCGGTAAAATTCAAAATGGCGTCAGGGGTTGGTTGACAAATTTTGTTCGGGGTAGGTAGACTACCTAGTCAACCAACAATTTTGTTAGGAGATATACCTACTTAAAAACTTGACTGATTGATTGTTATATTTTCAATAAGTTAATTTAATAAAAATAAGTTTTCTGTTGTAATAGTTTATAATATTAAATACTCACAAATTTATGTATGTTGATAATATTTTCATAAAAGCAATTTGTTGATCTTTGATTAGCGATTTATTAAAATAATTAAAGTTATAATTAAGGTTGAAACACAAAGTACAAAAATTAATCTTACTTATTATTAAGTTTTATTCTATAGTTTAAAAAGAGACTGTTTACCTTTATTAAAGTTCTTTATTAACCGAGAATGAACCAAAAATTTAAGTTTGTTTATAATTAAATAAAAAGTTTCTATCATTTAATACATTTTAATGTTTTATTTTGTACTATAATCTTCTTTATTTACACTAATTACTGCCTAGGTCAACCTACCCCATGTTTATGGCCAACTTACCCCGAACATGGGGTAGGTTGACCAAGCGTCAGGGGTTTAGAAAATTGACTAAATAAGTATTATAATGATAAATATACAGGTTATAGATTACTATTTTAGGTGCCTGAATATTTCTTCTATCTGTATCAACTGTTGCTTTTGTTATATTAAGTTGAACATCAGAGTTAGACGAGCTTGAGTCAAAAGTTAGTCAACCATCCCCGGTCTCCCCTACCTACTTATCAAAAATAAGTATTCAATTGATAATACTCAAAATAACTGTTCTATTTGAAACGCTTAACATATTATGTAAATCAGTAGAAAAAATAGTAAGTCTGTAGTATTTTTTTTTTTAAGTTTTAATTGAGTAAGTATGTACCTACCATGGTGGTATGGTGACTATTGGTGACGTGCACAGCGCCGACTAATTAGTTAGTCAAGATTGCACGACACCGTTTTTGTTTGTGTTGTAGAACGTTTTCATTATTTTTTTTTACTTTTTTGCGTGTATTTGTTTGTTCTCTTTATTTATTGCTATTAACACAAACCTATCTATCACGTATTATACATTCATCGTTAACTACACACTAACATGAATCTATTTAAGTACCTGTATATTTAACATCGTAAAACTGATTCACATCCGTAAAGTCAACGTAAGGTACAGTTGAAAACCAGCGTCAGACAACTCCTAGTTGTCTGGCATTTTGCTGAACTGAACCTATTTGGCGCCGCCGCGGGGCTCACAATGTAATTGTTTTAGAATTAAGGTCCTTTTTTATTTGTGCCTACATTGTGTGTGCCAAATAAACTTGTTTCCCTTCTTTCTTACCTAATTTCTTTACAGAACAATACACGATCTGTGGCTGCTGGCAGATTCAGTGTGTCCAGTCACCAATTACTTTGTTGACAGAACTCTAAAAAACTGGCCAAGTGCGAAATAGACTCGCACACGAAGGGTTTCGTAACCTAAACCTCATTTTTTTTTTACAGAGGCATCAGAAATACACAATCTGTGAAAATTTCATCTCTCTACTTATTACGGTTCTTGAGATACAGTCCGCTGACAGACAAACGGACGGACGGACAGCTGAGGCTTAGTAATAGGGTTCCGTTGGTTACCCTTCGGGTACGGAACCCTAAAAAACGAATAGCATAACTACTAAATAGTCTGCCGGCAGACAAAAGGAGTGAAAATAATAAAAATTGATTTAAAAATAAATTGAGAAAATACTATTCGTCAGAATGAGTGTAAATGTCGAGACTCACCGACCCCATTGTCAAACCATTACTACGGTTTTGTGGGGCTAAGTATATTAATTATGTTAGCCATATGTGAAGATAAATAAATAAATAATAATAATAATTAAAAAATACAGAACAAATGACTATCAGAAAAATAGGTCCGATGTAAGGGACGCCTCAAGTGCACACAAAACATTCTAATGTATGCGACAAGCAGGGTCATCGGCCCACAATACGAATTTCACACTAATTAACAACGTATAGAAATGTAAATGATCTTCGTGACAAGAAAATGTTTGACGACCGCTCCATTGTTTTCTTTGTTCAATATTGAAAGAGAAACTGGCCAGGTGCGAGGAAATGCGATACGTTGTTTTAAGAAGCAAATAATAATTTTAAAACATTGTAAAAGATAATTATAGCCTAATTATCTTTTACAATGTAAATTATTATTTGCTATATATTATTTACGACTTGTACCTGTACAGTTTTTAGTCTTTTGTCTCTAATATAAATTCACGAAAAATAAGGTCAAGAGCGAAGAAAAAGTGATGAAATGCTTCGTTTACCTGTGAATATAAATTAGAAAAAATATATAGGAAGTTGTTTGAGTAACATGATAAAAAAAACGGTCTAGTGCGAGTCGGACTCGCCCTCCGAGGGTTCCGTACAAATTTGTAGGCACTTATTAGTTTAAATAAAGACTATATTTTTATTTTATTTATTTATTTATGTACACACAATATTCTTAAAAAACGACAATTTTAAACAGTGAGAAGAGCACAAAGGTACTGCTTATTTCATAAGAAATTTCTTCCAGCAGACCTGCGACAGGAGAGTGGGATAAGATACGTAGACACAGTGTGTAAAGAGACAAAGAAGGAAACTCAAAATAGACTAAGCTAACTTAAACATGATTTATGATTTAATTGCAAATGTATAGTTTTCAGACTTTTTCCTATACTTGTAGTGATTAATTTCCCATAGTTCTAGGTTAACGGGAAATACATTTTGATTCCCTTGAAAGTGTCGAAATATACGTTTTGTGCGGCATAAACAGCGGAATCTTTTTTTTTTACGACACAACAACTTAGAATTTTGTTTTTATCACAGCTTCAAGGGACTGTGGTCCTAAGTTTATTATTTTAATGTCAACTCGATACCTTCACGCGTTCCCGAGATAAAGGGTCTTGACAAAGTGATCATAAAAGGGTTCCGTTTTTCCTTTTGAGGTACGGAACCCTTAAAATGAATTAATGATAGGGCAAAAAAGGCACAAAATAAATTGCTTAAATTAATGTTTTGCTTTTTACAAATGTACTTAAATCATGAAAAAACTCGTTTGAATATTTAAATCTAACATACTTCCGTGTTGTAAAATATTTTACTTTGATTTTTTGCTGTTTGGAAATAGCACCATTAAACAATATATTGTGCAATAATAATTGTAGGTAGAGATACATTTTATTTAATTATGCCTCTACGTAACCTGTGCTATAGAGATTTTTATCCTTCATGGAAAATTTAAATTTATTTTTGCATCTCATCATGAAGTTAATTTAAATATTTATATATTTGCCATTTAAATGTGTATCTACAGGAACCTATCTCTAAATAGTAATTGATTACCTTGCTTCAATAAATAAATTAAATTGATTGCTAAATCGATTGGATTCTATAGAATCCAATCGATTTAATTCAGACTAGATATCGTGAATAAATCTGTCTGTTATTTTAGCCGAAATCAAACACATTATATCAAGCAGCAGTTCTTAAGATGTAAGTATAGCCTTTTTGGGGTTCCGCGATCGAAGGGTAACCAACGGGATCCTATTACGAAGCCTCCCCTGTCCGTCCATGCATCCGTCTGTCTAAACGTAATAGGTAGATAGTTGAAAGTTTAACTGAGTGTGGGTTTCTGTTACCGCTATAACAGCAAACTACCCTAATAGAAAAGTGTTTTTTTGGCGTTTTTACTCGATGTTAATAATGGCAATAGCTTGATATGCTTATTGTTTGTATTGCTATATTCGCAACAAAATAAAAATATTCTTTAAAATTAAAGCGGGCGATTGTAACGGCATAATAGTAGATTATAAAAATGGCGATGGGACGGAACCCTTCATGCGCGAGTCTGACTCGCACTTAGCCGGTTTTTACAAAACAATTGGTAAAATTTGTTTTTGAAGTTCGTATTGATATGTGCCTAATTCTTATAACTGAATAAAAAACCGCGACAAAAAGTCATACATGTTTGAGTATATATTATACGTGCGAATAAATAAAAATAAAATAAAAGGAAAAAAAAAGCTTTTTTTAGTGCTCTAAAAAGTTTGATTAATTAAATACTTATAGGTAGGTACTTACGCATACCTCGCGACAATTTTTTATGATCAATTTTAAAGGCAAATTTTATTTTCTTATTTTTAAAGCATTAAAATAAAAGCTCTTTTACCATACCCATATTGTAGAAATGCATTAAAAATAACTATTCCGCCATCTTGGATGGTCCGCCATATTGGATTCAGAATGACGTCACAAAGCTTATCGTGTATTTTCATCTAAACTAAACGTCACCCGAACAAACATACATACATACATGCGTTGCAAGTTCAATAAAAGCTTTTCAAAATAGCTTATGTCCTTCTCCAAGGTTTAATTTATCAATGTGCCTAATTTCATCAAAATCGGTTTAAGTGGTTTAGTCGTGAAGAGGTAACAGACAGACTGAGTTACTTTTCCCTTTATAATCAAACTAGATTTTGCCCGCGACTTCGTACGCGCATATCCCGTTTTTTCCCGTTCTCGTAGGAATTTCAGGAAATCCTCTCATAGTTCTCCCCTACACTCCCCAAGGAACCTACACGCCAAATTTCAGCTTCCTACGGCCAGTAGTTTCGGCTGTGCATTGTCTGTCAGTCACTCAATCAGTCAGTAATGGAAGAGTGTCAAAGTGTTTGTTATCGAACTCCTCCGCAATGGCTTGACCGATTTTTATGAAATTTTTTGTGTATATCTGGCAGGTCTGAAAATAGGTAGTAGGCTATTTTTTATTGGGTAAACAACGCTTGTTGAGTCATTATTATATTATTTTATATTTAACATTTTAATCATTTACAGTGATATTGGTCGTTAGTCCAGAGACCTTTATCGTAAGTACCTATTGATTCTATAGGTCACTTGAGTCAGTCAGTCAGTGGGGCGATTCAAATCGAAGTCAAATCAATTGTATGTAAAAATCAAGATTTCAATGTTTTTCAATGTTTGGTTGTATCTTAAACAAAATAAGTCTTCGAACTTTGTTAAATGTTATAATTTCATCAGTAAACATTGGCTTCAGTGCCTGCCAACACTGGACTAAATAGCCGCGGCAGAACAAGACTTTGGACTAACGTGGAAAGTCACCGATAGTGACCCACTGACGACCCAGAAGAGACATCTCTGGAGAAGAACGATTAGGAGAGCCGACCCCAATTAGAAATGGGACAAGGCCTGAAGAAGAAGGAGAAATTATGTCAATCCTCTCTTCCGAACACAAGGAAAACAATAAAGTTGACAAACAATATTTTATTGAATGCCGTTCAATAAAAGCAGTAGGTCAATAATGTCCTTAGTAAGTGTGTTAGCAGCGGGGTTTACCGTACGGAGTAACGGTAGACGGCGCCCGCGCATGTTCGTGGACAGGTCATGAGCGAAAGCGTTTTACGTTCCGCTAATGATGTGACGTTGAAAATATGGTGTGTGTATTGTTAGTTAATTGAGGGTGCCTAATTGGACAGTGCCGAGACGCCATTGTTTTTGTTGTGCTAGAAAACACTTTATTTATTTTAAACACTTTCAGCACAAAAATGTACAGAGGCGGACTTAATGGCATAGGCATTCTCTACCAGTCAACCTTTGATAATGCAGAGAATAGTCGTAGGTGCAATCAAGAAAATTTAAAGCGATTGATAAATATTCATATACTATAATGAACAATATACAAATATAAACCATACATACAATACTAATACTTTGTGGCTGTGAAAGTCACAAATCGTAGTACATGGTAGTATCTAAGCACTTGTAATTTACCAAGTAAACATATAAACTTATACATCACTAGTATCAGAAGGCAGACTTTGTATAGATCTTTTTCCAAGAGTTTCTGGATGTTGAAGAATGAGAATCCAGTGCGAAGAAATACCAGAAAAGACTGAAGCGGACCAAAGAAAAGTCAGATGGACTGTGGCAGAGATAATTTTGAAGACATAGAAGAGATAGATGGCTGATGAAGGAGACTAGAATATATATATGGTCAGGAGAGAATAGCTTACAGATTATCGTGGCTCGCTATATCCCATAACTTAGCCCTTAAGAAAGTGCACTTGCATCGACTTGTCGAAAGCAAAGTGAGATGCACTCAATTTGAGAGCCGTTCGTATGCTGCGATCGAATTGAGCACACCATTATCATCGCTCTTCAGAATGCAAGTACGGATATTATTGTACCATGACATAAAGATGAAAGTTTTGCTCTCTCGAAGATCTTTGAAGACGACAATTTAAGTTATAAGTTGAGACTATGAAGGAAATGAAACCGGAGCGAATTACAGAAAGACACAATGATGAGGCATCAAGAAAGAGACATATTAATGTTACCTACTAAATTTCGAAATTCAATCAAGATTAATTTCAACAAAAATCGTAATTTTGATGGAGTTTTTGCCTTTATGATACAAAATTTTTACGGATTAAGAATCAAAGTTCAACTTTAAAAATTAATGTAGTCTACATTGGCGCAAGGTCAGTATATGGTATGAAAAAGAAAATGTTCAAACAATGGCTACATAATAAACAGCCTATTTCGTTCCCACTGCCGGAACACAGGCCTCTTTTCTGTGGGTGGCTAGCATAGCAACAGTATGTACTGTAGTATATAGTATAAATAAAAATACTTGTATAAAAATCTCCTGAAAAGATAAATGACTCGTAGTTACAAGCAAACAATTATAGTGCTTACTGAGGTTTCTAATCGTTTAAATAAATAAATAAAAAACACGCCTAGTTGGCCTACTAAGTTATTCTAACAAGGAGAGTTGTAAAGTACCTACCTAATCTTATTCTTCGTTCAATAATAGATGTTGGTTGACGTTTCCAGAAGATACAATTAAATAACACTACAAATTAAAAAATAAGTCGGTATTCAAAACCAAAATAATCAAAAACACCGACTACTTACTTATTAAATGGTCCCATTTAAATTTGGTGAAGATCGATTGGTCCGAGAAAATACTCTTCCAAACAAAAAAAAAACGAATCATCCAAATCGACACAACTGGCGAAAATATCGCTATAAATAACAAAAAATTTTCATGGGATTCCATCATCAGATCCTGACTTATATCTTCCATCATCAGCTCAGCAACATGAGATGATGATGGTACAGACACAAATATCCGAATTGCGTTGGAAATTTTATGAAAAACATTGTTGAGGGTTTCCCTCGATTTTCATGGGATCCAATCATCATATTCTGACTTGGTGACAATGGGACCTACCTCAGGAGTATAGGCTTTCGAATAAAAAAATATTGTTTAAAATCGGTCCAGAATTGGCGGAGAAATCGCTGAACATACATTAAAAAAAAAGCGTTCCAGACGTGCGTTCCAGGGCCGCGGTGAATCCATCGAACCATTTCCGCAACCCTGCATAGTTTGCCTCTATCTTTGTATTTCAGTCTACCTTTTAGTTCAATTTTAATCTATTAGCAATTTTATTTACGAGTGTGACTGACTCATACAAACTTGGCAATGAACTATGATATTTCTGTGAAACATTACGTATGATGCTAAAAAATTGATGGATTTCTTTCCGCATGAGTAAAATTATTTGTTTTTAGTAAAATACAAAGGATTTCTTTACTTCAAATGACAGTTAAGCAACGCTTGCCGAGGTTGATTGTGGATGGAGGATCATCTTTACCATATCGAGACTCCTCCGTGTCTCGGAAAGCACATTAAGCCGTTAACCCCAACTGTCATTTGTAGATCTTTGGCAGTCGTTACGAAAATGCCAGAAAATCTGAAACTAGTGTCCTTAGTAAACGTCAATTTGTATTGAAACTGGATAAGCGCCGTTTGGTGACAATAACGGATAACCCTTTTTTATACCTTTAGACATAAGCGAACGCTTAAAAAAAAAACTTGTGCAAACAAATGCTGGCAAATCTACTGCATAACGAGAGAAAAACGATCTCTCTTTTCCACTCTTCGTAGAGTAAATCTTGGTTGCGTGCCGCAATGGAACAATAAATATTACCCGGGCTAGTTATCCTAAATATTGTACAATGATTTCATTTTCGCGAGAACGAAACGTAAGATTAAATTTGTAATTTAAGGAAGCATCGAAATAAAATGATTGAATGTAAAATGTTTTACATTAAATATTTTTTTATTTTAGCTTTTAATTTAATCATATCCTTTGTAGCCCAGTAGAAATCGACGCTAAAAAGGCTAAATTCGGAAAGCTGGATGTAGTTCTGATTTTTAGTATATTGTATGGACCAGTTGGAATAGTGTGTATCCAAATTTGCAACTTCGAAAATCGCGCAACTGCGCACCACGCGATAATCTGCGGAATTTTGGGACTTTTGCACTTTTAGCTGTAGTCAAAAACTATGCATTTCCGACCAATGAACATTCAGTAATCATATAAAAACACCTTTATTTCCAACAATTTAAGCCAACCGCAGCTCTTTGAACTTTATGAAGAACAAGATATAGTATAGCCCTGTGTACAAAGATGCTATTTTTTTTCTCGAAACAATTACAGGCTCCTTCTGGGTAAGCTCATTCTATCGTAGACTTTCACCCGTATTTACTAACAATACTTATCTCAGTAAAGTAGCAACGCTATGCGAAGCAAGGCATTTCTCACTGCGTTGCATATGGCAAGCCTTTCAATTCATAAACAATATTCAAACGACCCTTGACTAAGCAAACGCACAGCGTTGAATAGAGCTCTGTGATTGGTCCGTTTGTGTTGCGTAGTTCACTTCGCTGCATGACGTTCCTTTCTAGGTCTTCATTTATCAGTGGTAAGAGTATAAAAAGAACCACATTTGGAAACCCTGTAGCGTCGTCTAAATTCATTCCAACTGGAATCAAATCAAAAGGATTTTGGAAATCCCGTATCATTTTTCTGGTATTTATTGAGCTTCTCTCATTGATATAATTATCAAATTCTTCTTCACTACTGGACACACACACATTTTAATAGCGTCCTTTTACCATTGTAAAAGGACGCTCGCGCGCACTGTGAGACCTTATAGTAAAGTTTGTGAATACTGGTGTAAGTCTCTGTCATCTCTGACCTAGACTAGAGTCAAGAGTAAACCCATCACAAACAAAAAAAAAATGAAAATTTTACTTATTACATATTTTGCTTTGTTCGAAGCAAAATATTAGCAAATCGCTCATCGCTATAAGGTTCATAGAGCTGCGGTTTTGCTTAGATTGTTGCAAATTTAAATGTCTTTATGATTATCGAATGTTATTGGTCGAAAATGCATAGTTTTTGACTTTTAGAGCTAAAAAAGTCAAAAAAGTTTATCGCGTGATGCGCAGCGAGTAAAAGTTTTTTGAATTTGCAAACTTGGATTTACACTATAGCTGGTCCATACAATATACCAAAAAATCAGAACTACATCCAGATTTGCGAATCTAATATTAATTTCCACTGGGCTATTGAAGATGTAAACAAAACCAGTAGGTACAGTGGTTTAAAGTCCAAATGTGAAAGTGATGTACAAACAAACAGATATAATTAGTTTTGTCATTTTAGAGAACGAACATACTAAAATTTTTGAGGTTTAATATCTTGTTCGTCCCTCGGCTTAGCGCTCGTGAAACTATAGCCTGAACACTGTAGAAAATCTTGGTCAGTGCGTCGTATATTTTGTAAACATCTCCTTTATAGAAATGCACACTTGAGTAATTTTCGAGTGGCTGTGACCACAACCTTTTTTGAGGGCTGAATCCGCGCCTGATTCGGTTTGACTAGAAGCCGACCCAAATCTAGTAGGAAAAAAGTAAGATAGAATATGCGTGATAGTGATGCGGATGAATTTAACACAACAAAATTGTAAGTAAGTATTCAAAAGTACTTTTATAGATAAATTAACAAAAAAAAGTGAATGAAACTAACAACAAATTAAAATAAAGCAAAAAGAATTAGGTAATCCTCCCTCAACGCTTTCAGCCGGTGACATGCCTCAGATTATTCTCTAGCAAGTATTCAAAATATTACGTCCTAGCTTTTGCCTGAGAATTCTTACGCGCACGGCGCATAACCCGTTTTTACCCGTTCCCGTAAGAATTTAAGGAAATCCTCTTTTAGTGTTCCCCACACTCCCCAAGGGAACTACATGGCAAATTTCAGCTTTCCAGTAGATTTGGCTGTGTGTTGCTCACTCATCAGTAATAGATAGTTTCTGTATTGGGATATATTGATGACACTGAACAACCCTTTTGCAGATACATATATTTTTAAATCATTCTGAATTATCTTATAGATTTATCGCAATAGGGTACCGTAATCTTTTACGACTTAGGCAGTGCGGTTATGGAATGCCTTGCCGGTGTAAGTAAGGCGTGCTCAATCTTTGTCTACTTTTTTAAAAATATTCTCTGCTATTGTTTCATAATTATTATTGTTTATTTGCATTTATCTATTATATAATTATTGTATATATAAATATTACAGTTCAGTACTATCACTCCTCTCTTTAAAATCCATCCAAAGGTTGTCTTTGAAAGATCGCTCTTAGCGATAAGGCCGCCCATTCCATCTGCTACTTATATGGAGTACATAATACTTAAAGAGTATTATTTTCTATTCTATTCTACTCGTACATTTATTTAAATGTAAAATGCTTAGTTGATTACTAAATCGGTAATCGGCCTGTCTGGATTTGGTGTGTTGTCCTATCGCTGTCATTACTTGCGGTACAATACAGGGCAATCAACTCGTCTCGTCTGCAATGGCTGTGTGTAAACAAATAACATAACCATTGTAGACGACCCGTGACCAGGTAACCCGGGTGACGGAATCAGGAATCCGACAACCAACTGAAAAATATCTAAAATCAAAAACATTGCCAGACATGGGGATCGTACCGTTTTATCATCAAATAACTCCTCCCGCTTTGAGCGGAGCGAAAGAGTGTGTCAGACTCTTACTGACTAAAATTTATCCGTGTTCCTCCTAATGCTCTTTGCGTTCCAGGGCTGCGGTAACTCTTTCGAAATAATTCCATAACCCTGGCAGCCGATCGGACGGCAAGCCACTCAACGCTTGCCGTCCGCAGACCCACGCTTACGGTGGCCTGGAAACGCCTTGCGACTCCCGGCGCCCGCTCCTTTTGTTCAAAGATAGGGATCGCACCTACCCGGACTATATGCTCGATAGTTGCACTGTCTGACTAGGTATACTGAATCAACAAAGCAGTGTCAATAAACCAAAAAAAAAAAAAACAAAACATTTTGGGATCACATTCATAGTGCGTACAGCTAAGGAGTGGAATTCCCTGCCCAGAGTCTGTGTTTCCAGATAGCTACAACTTGGGAGTCTTTAAGACAAGAGTGAATAGGTTACTTTTAGGACAACGTGCTCCATCTTCGAACACATCATCGCTTACCATCAGGTGAGATAGTGGTCAAACGTATGCTTATTTATAGTAAAAAAAAAAAAGATATTACTTAGTTATTTTAAAATGAAAACTTTAATTACACGTGAAGTTATCTACTGCTTGGAAGTAAAAGCCTATTGAAAGCAAACAATGGAAAGAGGATTTCCCTACTTTCACTGCACTACAGAATTATTTAATATGCCTTAGTAACAACACACACGAACAAATGACACACCATACAATGGATATCATGGAGATCAGAGATTCTTCATCAATCTATCTATCTATTATATACATGTAATCAAATAGTAAAGCTTAAGTTGTATGTTTCCAATTGGCGAGAAAACTACTGAACCGATTTTGTTCAAATTTTGCATAAACAATCCTAACAGGTAATAGGGTATAATTTACCAAATTTACCAAGCCAGATGACGTCACGCGAGTCTTCAACTCGCTGTATTCTCTTTATTTTTTGTTTACGTGAAAAAAGAAAAAGTACGTGCCTAATATTTTTTGAAAATCTATCAGACGGACTAATTAGTTTCTTTTAGTAAAATACCCCATTCATCCCACCCGTACGCACGATTCGTTTACCGAACTGTTAAGGCTTGTATATTTGCCAATGACCTTGTGCATACAAACGGAGCCAACTACCACCACCACTCCGCTACCCGTGTCTTTATTTTTTTATAATAAAACAAATTCGTATTTATAAAAGTAACAAAACCAAATTATTTTCGTTTGTATTGCACAGACTGCTGTGCATTTTTTTTTCGTCTTTTGTTAAAAAATAAAGTAGTAAAATGGTTTCATCTCAACGATTTGGAGGTGATTTGGTGATTTTTTTCCTAATATGTGATACCGATACATAAATTCTGGCTAAACCAAGTTACGTGCAAGATCATGTAGATTACGTACCTATTTTTTTCAGATGTAATTTCTCAGTAAATGCCGACGAAAAACTGCTTTAACTGCACGCTATTTTAAGCTTTTTCGAGAGAGCGCTCTTAAGAAGTGGACTTCCATGCCGGAGTCTCCGTTTCCTGATAGCTACAACCTGGGGGCCTCTAATCAAGAGTGAATAGGTTACTTCTAGACAAGCGTGCTGTATCGTTGACCACCAGGCCCGGACTGGCCATAGGGCAATTCGGGCAAATGCCCGATAGGCCGGATGCCCGGTATATCGGTGTGGCCGATTAGCGGTCGACTTTCTTTTGCTATTTAAAAAAAAGGGCTCCCCTAAGTAAATTTGGCCACAGGCCCCGCGCTTTCCGCACTGAGTAGTTTTCTTCACTCTTGAGAAGCCTCAAAAACCGCCTCAAAAATGCCCGGGCCGGTCTTGGGTCCCAGTTCGGCCCTGTCAACCATTCTGTCGTTTTCATTCAGGTGAGATTGTGGTCAAACGCAAGTACATCAATCCTTAAAAAAAAATTCGTGGGCTATCCTACAATATTTTTAAAGTGCAGTTCCTAATCACTTTAGCAATAGAATTCATTTAAAATACTAAATTGTTTGTACTCATTCATGTTATTAATTTAAATAGGTACAGTTAGGTAATAACATTTTCAAGGCAGATTTAATTACCTATCCTTAAAGAAAAAACTAATGAATGAGAGTTTTTTTTTATAAAAAAAGAATATAAAAAGATGCCTTCTGAATGTCAAAGTCTATTGTAACAAAAATATCATTAAGAGTAATTATCTATTACAATGGGCCTGAAAACCTCTTAATATTTTTGATGTTATAACCTCTAATGGTCAAGTTATGTATTCATCTCTAGGCTTGGCTCATTTCCTGTCAACGTAATTGATTTAACCAATAATTAACTAACGTACTTAATTAAAATCTTCTAGTTTAAAAAAGAATAGTTAGTAAGAAGTCAAGGAGATGCTTCGCTAAGATATTTTTGTATGCCGTTCTTCTTCTTCTTCTTCTACCTGGCGTTAATCCCGGCTATTGCCAGGGTCCGCCTTCCTACTTAGCTTCCTCCACTTTGCCCGATCTTGAACATCCTTCTCAGTTAGGCCATTGGCTCTCATGTCGGACTTAACGACGTCCAACCAGCGCTTGCGAGGGCGACCACGGGACCTAGCCCCAAGAACAGCCATATTCATGCATCCCCGACCAACGTACTCCATAGGGCGGCGCATGATGTGGCCATACCATCGCAGACGACACTCTTGCAGTTTTTCCCCCACGTCACGGACACCAAGACTACCTCTGATGAAAGCATATTTTTGTATGCCGTTATACATCTTATTTGAAGTAATTCCGTGATACAAAATTTTGACCGCGCACTAGCTCCTGACGTTTTATAAGTGCCCATGTATGTACCGAGTATCCGTGTAATCTTTTCTTACAATACGTCCTATAGTTAATGTGCTAATCCCATTCTTGGCGAGAGCGGCCAAGAGTCCATAGCACAGGGTATCCTAGTTTGGATTCCCGTATCCCACAAACCTTTGTACCACTAAAATATATTGTACTTTGTGGGAGAAAATATTAAATCTTATCTTGTGTACGCCTATCTACACTTTTGGTATGTTTGTAACGAATAAACTCAAAAGGTACTGGACCGATTTTGAAAATTTTTCACCAATATAAATATAAATTATTAGGAAGTAATATAAGCTATAATTTATTTTCGAAAAAAATAGAGATCCCTACGAAAATTGCAATTCAAAGCCCCCGCGAACGAAGTCGCGGGCGAAGGAAGTGCTAGTGTAAAATATGATACTTAGGTAAGAACAACGGAAGTGTTAACTGGAATCGCAGAAATACTAGTTGAAAGCATTGATCAGATGTAGCAAATAATTATTCCCATATTTTGATTGATTTTTGCAATGTATTGAAGCAGAAAAGTACAAGTTTGGAAGTAACATCGATTTATAGAATGATGGAGAATTGTATAGGGAGTAAAAAAACATTCATACTTCTACATACCTACACTCATCATCTGCCTAGCCTTTACCCAACTATATTGGGGTTGGCTTCCAGTCAAACCAAGATTTAGCTGAATACCAGGATTTTACGCGGAGCGGCTGCCTACCAGACCTCCAAACCCATTAACTGGGTAACACGGTACTTCATGGCAAGACTGGAGTCAGATTAACTGGTTTCTGACTATCCGTAACAACTGCCAAAGATCTACAAATGACAGCCGGGACCAACGGCTTAACGTGCTTTCCGAGGCATGGAGGAAACTCGGTATGTTAAGATGTTCACCCATCCACAGACCAACCTTGGCAAGCGTTGCTTAACCTTGAAGATCGGCCCGAGCGGATGTTATTATCTAGCCACGAGCTCCTACACTACATACCTACACTGATAACTGAAAAAAAAAAACCTGGAAAAACTGGTGGTGATTTATGTAGAAGGTAGGTACTTGATCTGCGACCAATCTCATTCTGAATCCACTCTGCGACCTAACCTAACCTAACATCCTGTGGATGGGACACGCCTGATGACCATTAGGTCTAATATGAACCATAAAATTTCAATAATTCGGAGAAATATAGGTATTTAAGTTTTTCGCGTAATCACAAGATTCCTCAGCAGCAGCAGCTTAGAGGCGGATACTCATCGCATGCTTCGCAATGTGTGGAGTTGTGGACGTTCGTATTTGTGGTGAGCATAGAAATATAAAAAACAGGTGGTCAGACATGGCTACCCAGGCAAATTTACTTTAGCTCCAAATTCTACGAAACGTGCGATACCGTATTTGTCAAAATTACTGTATCTAGTAATTTAGATGAGGCGAAATAATTTCAAGGTAAATGTAATTTTTTTTAATTTTTTTTCTGCGATCGCCAACCGCCTTGCCAAGCGTGGCGATTATGGCAAACCCCCACTTTGGAGGAGGCCTATATCCAGCAGTGGACGTCTTTCGGCAGTTATGATGATGTAATTTTTTGGCACGTCGCGAAAACAAATCTCGCTCTAACTCTGTATACGATTGGATTTAATTTTATTAATTCATCTTTGTAAAACAAACAAAATAAAATGCGCAAGTGTTTGTAACATTTACATATATTTTTTTTTGTTTTGATATATTATATCAACAGCAGCTTGTGATACAACCTTTGTTTTCTATGAATTTTAAGTTTTAGAAAAAAAAAACATCATGACCATCGCAGTAAATATCTAACTATCACACACAAATGATAAGGAACTTATGTTTATGAGGTACGTACGAGTTTGTGTTATAATTTCGGTGTACAATAAAGTATTTATGTATAATAATTACGAGTACATCTATCTATATAGTTCTGTTTTCAGTTCGCATGCTCATTTTTCACGTATGCTGTAACATTTTATAACAACACTCGTCTTTTAATACAAAACCAAGGTCCTATCGGTTCGTGTGAACGAGTAACTAAATAGTGTCATTCTAGATTATTATAATTTTGGTTGTCCCAGACCATCTTTCACGGTTACCTTCGCCTTACATCGGACTAGGTATTAGTAGTACTACTATGATAAAGGTATTGTCCTTTTTTAGGGTTCCGTACCCTAAGGCTAACCAAAGGAACCCTATTACTAAGCCTCACTGTCCATCCACTCTTCTATTCGTTCGTCCGCCTGTCTGTCATCGAACTGTATGTACCCCAAGAACGGTAATCGATAGACAGTTGAAATTTTCATAGAGAATGTATTTCTATCTCCACTTTTAAATCAAATAATAAAAAAAATACTAAATTATAGGGTAGTCCAATAGAAGAAACTTGTTTCTTTCGGTTTATGATGGTACGGTACGGAACCCTTCGTGTGGGAGTCCGATTCACACTTGGCCATATTTTTTGACAGAGAAGTATCCACAACACTTTCAAGAAATGGAATATTATGACTAAAAAGTTAAAAATATATGGCTCGTCGGTTTACTGAACTATATCTATTCTATATCTATTCGATTCCCGATGGGTTAACAAAGTGAGAGTTGACTTTCCCGTAAGAAATTTTACAACATATAACTATCAAAGTACCGGTGATATTTTTTATATATGTGCAAAAACTATACCTGTGTGTAGTTTTACAAGTATGTATGATGGGTGGATTATGAACTCATTAATGCGTACATATTAGAATATATCAGATAGACTGTAAATAAAGTTGCATAAAATCAAATCAGAAGTTAAATAATTTCGGTGGCTTTGCTTTCATGGTCAAGATAGTGTAATTGACTATGGATGTCGATGATATAAAATTCTCAACAGAACCTTGGCCGTCATGCAAATAAATCCTTACCTTGACTTTTTATTTATCACAACAAATAGTCTGATGTTACACAATCACAACACACGTCCGTTCACTTTGACCGTTGCATGCCATCTGAGACGCTTCAACTGTTTACATGCGTGTGCGCAGATTTAGTACGTTAATGTTATGTTTGAGGATCAATTAATCATAGCGGACTACTCATTGTCGAATATAATTTTTCACTACCGGTTTTTCAAACGTTTTCCGATTGTAGCAGGAAGAAAAACTTTGACGTATTTGGAGCTGGTTTACGTTTGATGATCGTGTGATGGACGTATGAATGTTGAGGTGGATGTGACTCATTTCTCACTTTATCCTTTCTCGTAATCTCGTTACTTCATAGTAAGGAGAATGGATACAGTGAGAAAGGAGTGCATTATAGGTAGTTTAAAAGTGGCGTCAGTGATGGAAAAGTTGAAAGGGAACCGCTTGTCATGTAAAGAGGAGGCATGAAACGCATGTTACTTTAAATAGTTATGAATATAAATGTGGATGGATGGAGAGGAAGAGGGAGGAAAATAAAAGATGGATGGACTGTGTGAGGAGTGATATGAAAGAAATGGGAGTTAGTGACAGAATGGAAATAAAAACGACCCCAGTAACACGGGATAAGGGCAGGAAGATGTTGATGTTGATTTAGTTAAAACTAAAGATAAAGAATCGGTTGCTGTGTTTAATTGACCCAAAGCAGTTGAAATTATGGCGAACATTTAATGGCTTTTATTACCAAAGTTAATGCAGCGAATATGTATGTATTTATCTGCCTCGGGATATATAGGACCGAAGACCCCAACATAGTTGTAAAAAGGCTATGCAGATGATGATGAAGTTCTTAGTGAACTGAGAAAACCATCATATAGAGAGTATTGTCGCACACGCTATTCATGTAGCTGATTAAGATTGAAGGAGAAATAAAGTTTAGCTAAGACGACTTTCTATTTCTATTAAAATATGAAAAGGTAATCATGTTTTTGCTACAAGGTCGGTTATATACTTTGAATTGTATGACAGGCAGGTTGTTTGTAAGATTTATCTTTGTTGACCGATGACCCATAAGCCTGAATTAAGTACTTTGTTAGATTTGTACTATTCAGTAAAAAGTTACTTACTCGGTTGCATATTCAAAACTCCGTCTCACGTAGAATAGGTTTTCTTTTGCCCATTCATACAGAGATGGAACTTACTATGATACAAAGAAGCTTGAGAAGAGGGGTGAAAGGTTAAAACAATTTTCACCTCGTATAGAAAATTAGCAAGGCTCTCTTATTACATTCAGCTTGTCTGTTTTTATTTTTCATATTTTATTGAAAGCCTGGGAGGTGCAAGTACAACCTCTCTCGGTGCCCATGGAAGCAGAAATTCACTTGCTGAGTTGCTTGTAAATATTTATGTTGAAAAATTTAGAATTGTAGATCCTCAGCAAATTGTCAAACAAGGGTAAAACGTAAGTATTAGTAGCAAGAATATTAGAATGAATCGGAAGTAAATTAAAGTTACAAACAAGATTCAGGTAAATTAACAATGCTTAAAAACCTCTAAAACCTCTCCTGAGAGAAATTTAAAAAGTTAAGGAGAAATACTAATGAGTCCAATACAAGTGAGGAATTTTGTTAGTGTTACACTCAAGAATAAAGTAATGAGATGGATCTAAGTAAGTAAAAAGAAAACGATAAAGTTTTTCCTGAAGTGTTACAGAACGTTGATTCAGATAATACGAGTATTTTATACAAATATGGAGATGTAAATTTGAGAGCAGCGAAGTACAAACTGGCGGACTGTGAAATACTTTATTTCCAAAATAGTAATGTTTGTGATGACATAAGTTTTAATGTATATACAAGCTAGATTCTAGGAAATTGATATATAATTGTATATCGATTGTGTAGTAGCACTGATAAAAGTCTAACTTTGTGTTAGTGCAACAAAAACTGAAGAAGAAGCGCAATCATAACTTATGATTATTTAGAGGAGAATTCTTAAAAAAACTTTCTTCGTCGTGTTATCTATGTTGAAGTAAATCGAAATATACGGTAAATTTTATCAGTAAGAAAAAAATACCAAGTTAAAGCCAAGGTGTAGCTAGACCAGTTACTCACCAGCGCCCTCTTTTAGATAATTGTGTAACTGTTGAGTAGGTACGTCAGCGATAAGTTTAGGTAAGTACATACAATGTTAGTTCATGGCGTCGCTTAGAGGTGGCGCTCAATTAGCCATTGTTTTCCTTCTTTTTTTTGAAAAATGTATAATAACAATTTGAACAATAATTAGGTCAAATCATACAAAATTTAATAAAAATATTCTAGGTTAAATTCAACTGATTTTATTTTTGATATGTTGTTGGATTCGAAACCACGTCACTATTGAAAAAAGTGGCCGAAAATTTGGGCTTACACTTCGACTGGGAGCGTGGCGTCTCCTGTAATCCGGCTTCTCGGAGGTCGGGCACGGAGGATGGTTTGAGGTCGGGGGTCCTGGTGCTGAGTGGCCCATGTTGACTGGACGTCCACACTAAGCCCGGTGTTGATATGGATCCCCCGGAGGAGTCTGGGGGATGCAGGTTAACTAAGGAGGGGCGAACCGGGCCAGGGGGGAAACCCAGCAGCCAAAAGTCCCCGCATCGGGCAGTAGTGGGATAGCGGCCGGGAGTGGGCGCTCAGTATCAGCCTGACCAATAGAATCAGACCCGTTCCTTTTGCCATTTCGTACGGCAATTGTTTTAAAAAGAGAACATATTTGTTAAGAGTTCATTTTATAGTATTTTTTATAGATGAGTATATTATTTAATAGTATACGTGCTTTGAATTGACAAAATAATATCTAATCATGTTTTAGAAGAAGCGCAAATTGCTAATATATTTATACTAGTCGACCCAAGCAACTTCGTCTGCTCCGCTCCTATTGGTCTTAGCGTGATGTTATATAGCCTCCTCGATAAATGGGCTTTCTAACACTGAAAGAATGTTTCAAATCGGACCAGTAGGTCCTGAGATTAGAAATTCGCGTTCAAGCAAACAAACAAACTTTTCAGCTATATATGTTAGTAAGATAAGATAAGATTTTTAATTATTTTGATGATGCTGTATATTTCACGTGCGCGAGCATTATCATTATAATTATTATTGATTGAATGTAATTTTGCTACTGTATATTAGAATATCGTTTACTTATTTGACTATGGCGATACACCATGCACAATTGAATACTCATCGTCACAGAAGTGACGGATTTTGTTTGTAAATCTCTCTCCAGGTTGCTTGGAAGTAATAAATAAATATTTTTATTCAGTAATTTTTTCATAGATATTACGGTTATACTCGTACAATGTGTTTCTTTTGGTATCAAATAGCCTTACGTGAAATATGACAATTTCGCATTTTTTTAGTTTAAATATGAATGAAACTTAGATACATACATAGAAAGACGTATTATCTTCAAATCTATGTATTTTTGGAACACTTGTCCTAAGATTTTTTGCCTTTACATAATAGGTACAGAATATAACCTAAAAGTTATGGGATATCAAAAGGAACACGTTGTAGGTATATTATTCCCTTTCTGTTTCTTAAGACAGTTTTAGTTAGTTTTAGTTCGTATTGTATATTAGTCTGGCTTACCTTTCAGATAATACAGCCATGAAGTTCTCTTTGTATGTTACAGAGCAGGTTCAGGAAAATGAAACCACAAAGTTTACTTACTATTTTATTTCAGAGCTGACTTCGCTTATTACAATGACTATCAAGTTAAAACTAAGCAATGCTGCAAAGCAAGCATCGCTGCGTGTCGCGTAGGTACTGATTACTTATTTGGTAAAGTAGCCCTATTTGAGACACCACTGAAGGCTCCTACTAATCATCACACAGTTAACGAACCCCAAGACTGTATTGAAGATCATTTTAAATAGATAAAATATCAGACGAACGTTATTGTTTAGTGTCCGATATGTCAGCAATTATAAAAATTTGCTATATCAATCGTTTTAGGAATGCAAATATCTATCGAACAAGTTGCAGCTTAATTTGCATTTCTAAATAACTCACGATCACAGCAACTTCTACAGTAAAGAGTATCTCTTATATTGCTTGCTGACATGTCCCCTTAAGTTTAATCTACAGCCTTGGAAGGTCCCCTCAAACTTTTCCTTATTTCTCCTATGGGGCTACAGGAATATCACTCTTTTCCTTGACTTCCTTAGTTTCTGCTATTACAGGTACAATCTCTGGTTCTATTTTCTCAACCTTTTCTTCTTTCTTCTCAGATTCGGACATGATCAGTTCTGGCACTTGCATAGGTTTGGCTTCTTCGGCAGGCACTGGAACAGCTGATCTTACTTCTGGCTCGGCAGCCTTGACTTCCGGGTCGACTCGCTTCTGTTGAATAACGAAAAGGTGGTGTTTGTAATTATTTAAGTGTAAAGCAAATAATGTTTTCAGTTAAACATTATAGCAAAACTCTTTAAGAGGAAATGCGTGCGGCGAGACTTTGTATGTATAAAGTCATAATTCCAGGTTTGGCTCTCGAGTGTTTTCTCCTCCAATATTGGACCTGAACTGAATAAGAAGGACGTATACTGTGTTTTTATGATTTCTTTTTTTGATTAATAGTTGCCAAATTTGTACACTAGGGCTCTGTTGACAGCGTTTTATTGGACAATTTTGAGAATTTTGTGAGAGTTCTAGTGCTTATAAGGTTAATAAATCATCAAAAAGGTAAACATAGGGACACAGTATATATCCTTCTTATTATCTTAAATCGGTCCAATTTTGGAGGAGAAAACAGTCGAGAGCCAAACCTCGAATTATGACTTTTTACATACAAAGTCTCGCCCGTCAGCATTTCCTCTTAATAGTTACTCTTTTATTTCAGTGGGAATCGACTATCGTATACATGCGATTCACATTAAGTTTCACTTTTTTTTTTTCATACTGTATCTGGATATCTAGATACTTATGTAGTAAATACAGAAGCTTTTGTGGTACAGGTACATAATACTATCGTCAATTGAAACCCGTTCATTAGGAATCAATTTTCATTCATCGGCTTCATCTAGATTAAATTATGTTATGTTCATCATCATCATCATTCGCCTAGCCTTTTCCCAACTATATTGGGGTCGGCTTCCAGTCAAACCGGATTTAGCTGAATACCAGTATTTTACGCGGAGCGGCTGCCTACCAGTCCTCCACAACCCAGTAACTGGGTAACACGGTACTTCATGGCAAGACTGGAGTCAGATTTACTGGCTTCTGACTATCCGTAACGACTACCAAAGATCTACAAATGACAGCCGGGACCAACGGCTTAACGTGCTTTCCGAGGCACGGAGGAAACTCGCTATGTTAAGATGGTCACCCATCCACAGACCAACCTTGGCAAGCGTTGCTTAACCTTGAAGACGACCCGTGCGGCTGTCATTATTTAGCCACGAGCTCCTCTTAAATTATGTTATGTTAAACACACAAAAAGTCAGGAAAACAGTACTCCAGTAACAATGTCTCTTCTTATTATCCCTTTCCTTACCTCAACAGGCTGTTCAACCTCCTTTGCCTTCTCAACGGGTACCTCCGCGGGTACAGGGACATCAGCACTCTTGGCATCAAGTTCACTGGCAGCCGCAGGTTCAGGCAGCACTGTGCAGTCAGCTTGGTTGGTCTTCAGGAAGAAAGTCCTGGAGATCTTGTATCTGTCGAGGACGGCGTATGCGTTCTGCATCACGGCGAGAGATGGGAGTCTGTCACGGGATAGCAGCCAAGTGTTTTCTGGGGAGATATTTTTTAATTAATACATATAGCGAGTTCTGTTGGTGTGGTTTTAGTCATGATTGGTCACTAAATCTCTCTTACTAATGAGAAATAAAACAGTATGAGCTCGACGTATTAGTATGATGTGGTAGAGAGGTCTCACACGCAATATTTTTAAATATTTTCTACTCCTAGAAAGGACTTGATTTCGTTTCGGCGCCTATTATGCTAAATCTAGATGAGTCTTAGTTCGCCTCAAAAAGTGTTAATGCATGCTGATCAATGAACTTACGTGTATGCACGGGTCCAATACCGCTGCAAGACCACATAACGGCATAGCTGTCGTAATCAGTGTCCAGTATGCTGTACTCGAAGTCGTAAGGCAGAGGAGCAGAGGAGTACTTCACCATGACGCGGCCCTCTCCTTCCCTGCCCACCTTCTGCAGGTGACCTTCCATTATCCGCTTGAAGCCGGTCCTAGTGGAACAGATAACTTTAATGATGAGGCACTTCAAGCATATAAAAATTTTGGAGCTTTGTAGTCTCACTCTCTACTGACGGTCAGCTACTTCTCACGGCCAGCATTGGGTGCGTGAGGGTGTGGTCGAAATTAATCACAACTTGTTTTAAGTGAGAGATACTAAACGAATCCATAAATGAAAAGGTAATAATAATTTTTAATGTAGCCAAAAAACAACAAACAATCAAGTTTCGTTTCCTTCAGAGAGATCACTTCTAACCTTCGAGCCTCTTTGTTGTTGTAAAATGTACATTTTTATGTATTAGATATAATATGTAGGTATTGACAGGCGTTCGTCACGCGTTCCTGCGTACGCGCCGCCTGATATGAGGGAGGGGCTCCCACGCCCAGATCATTCTCCACCCACATTTCAATGCATTCGTCATTATCAATTGATGTTTTGACGAGAATGTCGAGCTCGCTTTCATGCGCTCTGTGAGTGTGTATTAGGTAAAGCATTATTTCCTGACAGCTTTGATACAACAAAATTCCTGACAACATTTTATTATAAGTATTATTAAATTATTAACATACCTCAGAGACACCACTAATATAATTTCTTGAACTTAGACTTTTACTGGTGAAGCAATGGAGTTTCATTTTAAATAAATTTTCGAGTTACTCCGGCCTGCTGCCGATTGTCATATTTTCCACACTCGTGTGCGTTCTTCTGGTATGTTGTGTTGACAAACCAGAAGAAGTAGATAACTCACGAAGAGTAATCTTGTTAATGACGAGGACCTTACCAGCAATCTCTTGGCTATGCTCGTTGCCAATTAGCATCATTGCCAATATGCATTGAATAGGAAAGAAAGAAGAAGTTTAGTCTACTCACAAGGAGTTAGTGATCTCGTTGGTAACGAGGATCCTGCCTTCAGGAGTAGCGGTGTAGTGCGTGGTGACGCAACGGGTGCCCAGCTCGGTGACCGTGAAGTACCTCTCCGCCTCGTACCATGTGCCCAAGAAACGGTTCATATTGAAGTTCGCCATAGCCTGCAGGAACAGATGGATTGATAAAAAGAAGCAAGCAACAATGAAGTCTGTTAAAAACGAGCAATCACAAAGAAACAGGGTGGGTTGGTCAAAATATATATAGCACTAATCGCGAAAGATTTCTAAGGGAGGATTCATTTGCAAAATTGAAGAGAATATAGAAAACCATTTGGTATTTATTTTAAACGTACTGTAAATCTTTTGTGACATACATACAATGAAATTTGTAAACATGGATATAATTAAAAATGGTAAACATAATTTATTTTTTGTTTTTGTATTTTCATATGTTTATAGTTAGTTTTATTTGGTATAATAAATTCTTAATTTTACAAAAAAAGAAAGATATATATATCTGAAGTATGCTAATCCTCCTCAAATCGTTGGTTCCCTATTATAAGACGATTTTAATACCCCCTGAGTTTAGAACGCTACAAATTTATAAAAACAGAACTATATAGCGTTCTTCGTAAAACACTGGTATTCAGCTGAATCCGGTTTGACTGGAAGCCGACCCCAATTTAGTTGGGTAAAGGCTAGGCAGATGATGATAGCGTTCTTAACTCAGTAATTATTAAACTGTAACTTATTTTATAATAGTGAGCCAACGAAACGGAACCCAAACCCAATATTTTTCTTCCAATCAATACGCAACTATAAGTCTGCGTGAGATAAATGAAAAGGAAAGTCCATAAGTAAGGTGGATCCTTCGGTCGATGCCCGGCCAGGCGACTAGTCGACAACCAGTTACGAGTTGACCACGGTCAGTGACGGCTGTTACATACGCCAAGGTCAAGGTCATGGGGATTTTTTGTGCGACTACCGAAGATTTTGCTATAGATGTAGCTGATAAATTGGAGGTATAACAAAGTGTAAGGTTCGTTTTGTGGGGTGTTAAGGGTTTATTGGTGAGGCTGTACTTATTAAAATTGATGTCTCAAAAAATAGTAGATAACTGCAGAAGTGAAGGATGGTGATAAAGAAATGACATATTTTGTGGTAATAGAGGCTTTAGAACTAACATTGAAAGTCACAATAAAATGTTGTTTCAGTTTCAGGGATGTGAATAGAAGATTTTTAACATAAAAGTGTTGTCAATAAAATAGGATACCTAAACGAGTGCTTAGAATAGATATTGATATGGAAATAAGAGGGTCAATTGGAACAATACATGGACGACGTATACTTTCATTGCCAAGAAAACATTTCAAACAGTAGATGGATAACGTTCAACCACTTCTAACATTGGATTTTTTGTGGTTACAGGACTTCAGTAACTTTTATTTTGGGGTTCAGAAAGCTAATTCAAAATTAATAAGAGCACTCGAACACAAAAGAAGCTAACGCGAAACAAAGCCCAAATTTCTCTGTATTCCATCTGCAACTACAATTCTAAATGAAGATAGCATACAAAAAAACAAAGAAAAACAAACAACTTACTTGAAAGTCAGGACACCACCCGAGCGAAGGGATCTGCGCCGACGCAGTCGCAACAAAAGCCAACAACAGTAGCCGCCACATCTTGAAGCTGAAGAACGATGACCAGGAGCCAAGGGGTTGAAGGGAGACTAGATGAGCTCCGGGAGCCGATACGGGAATGGCGTCAGACGTCCCGAACAACGCTTATAAACCCTCGCAGCTCAGCCCGAACCGGTCTGAAACTTGAAAACGCATCTAATGGGACACCTTATCTAGTAAGCACTAGGGCAGTGGCTCTCAAGGTGGAGATACCCTTTAAAGTGTGGTGTTACTCAAGGTGTTACTTATAGGCTTGAGAAAAGATCTTCCCCAAGATCTTTAAGTCAAGAGTGGATAGGTTACTTCTAGGCAAGCGTGCTCCATCTTCGACCACATCATCGCTTACCAACAGGTGAGATAGTGGTCAAACGCTTGCCTATCAATAGTAAAAAAAAGATCTACAAACATACTATCTTCAAATTGAACAAAGCAATTGTTTCATATTATTTTATCTTTCTTTTAACACGACCGTAAAACTTTGGCAAACAATTGTTTGTGTTTTCACTATAATGCTGGCCTGCAGAAAACAATAGTTCAATCTACTTTTTCTTTGCCTACCTATCCGTGAGTTGTATTGTTGTCATTCGGCTGACATGCTTCTACGTATTTTTTCAGTTTAGGATTCCCATTCATACTGAAGTGATCTCTACAATGCCACTGAAGAGAATCTGAATTTTTCAGCTGATATTTTTAGTCCTTCTACTTTTTTCGTGTCGATTGTTTCTAATTGAATTTTGTCTGACAAATATTGAGCAATCTGTACAACTCTTTCATTGGCCTCATTTAAATTTTGGATTGTGTAGGTGGTTTTTGGTCCTTAATACAATTTCTCAATTAACGAATTTTGAAACAGCTGGTTGACACTTCCCGTGACCCAAGAGCTGGCTTTTACTTTGGTCAGAGATTAAGCTTTGCCATTCTAGTAGCAATACCGCCAGTCTCTTGGGCACGTTACCAGCTGCCAGTGTTGAGGACGAATTTTTTGATGCTATATTTTAGTTGGTTTTTAGTTTAGTGTATTAGTTAATGTTAGTTATTAAATTTTTTTCTCAAGGGTGCAAACTTTGAGAGCTACAAGTCAAGGTTGATTTATGACGGCCGCTGCCGTAATGAATTTCGCAGCGATCCTTGTTAGGTAAGGTGCGTGTGCGCAAGTGTGCGTTAATGGGGTTGCTTTGTTTGCGTTGTGCGCCTGCACCGGATGTCTTCTTTGCAATTCTAGCATTAAGTGAGGAGTAAATAAATATTGGCTAGTACTGAGGGGAGAAATGTTTGGCTAGTTTGAAAGGTTTCATGAATTGAGATGGTCAGGTTCATTGCTTTATACGTGACCAGCTTTTAGGAATACTCTTAGCGCTCCCCAACTTTCCCCAAGGAATCTGAACATGCTAAATTTCAGTTTACTACGACCATTAGTTTCGGCTGTGCGTTGTCTGTCAGTCACTCAGTTACCAGTAATATATTAGGAGTGTTTCCAGGTTTTATCTGTTTGTTTAATGCTCTGTTAAAGACAGATATAAACAATAAGGAGTATATCTATCCAGCTATCAAACTACTCAGCTGTCCAGGCACCTACTTTTTCTTTTATATTTATTTTTCCGCCAGACAGGATTACACTTCTATATATATTTTTGCAAAGCCAAACTTATATCACACCAACAATCCCACATCACGCTATCATCAAATACAGTTACTAACATCCACCACTAGTCCTGCTTACCTCCACTAACCGCAGAAACAAAGAATGTTCCCAGGACCGAGCAAAAAGATACTGGCCATCTGCCCCCTAACCGGTCCCAAGTCCCGAGACCAACTTTTTATTTTCTATCTTTTCTATCTATTTTTGTACCGAGACCTGTAGGACTAAATTGCTTGCCTAGCTAGTTCTTTTAGGGTTCCTTTCGCGGGAAAGGTGGTGGCGGTGAAACCCTTTTTGTGATGAAGTTATGTTGATAAGTTCGGGTTGATATTTTTGTCTAGAGGCACAATGCTCTTAAACATGGGTTTCTAGATTTGAACGTTGGTATCACATAGAGTACCGTAATCGTAATTAAAAAGCATTCAAATTCAAGTTGCAATAAAGTCGCTCGGCGAGATATAATGCCCAAATTTTGATAAAATGTAGGGAAATTAGAAGAGTATTGGATAGTTTGCGATAATAATTACCGCTCTATATGGATATTGCCTTAATTATCAACTCCTATTTATTTTTTTTTTTTTTTTTTGGGACAAGCCCGTCACACATTCCCAACCACTGCAACTCCTGAAAGCCAGAATCAACAGTGGCGACCACCAGAAAAACGCCGAGCCAATGAAACCCGACGAGTCCCGGAGAAGCGATTCAACTGTCTTGGATCCTGCAACGAAATTAATCAGAAAAGTACAGCGGAGGAGTAGGAAAAAAAATATATATAATTTCCACTTCCCTCCGTATCAAGCAGGAGACAGAATAGAACTAGGCCAATAGGCACCAAGGGACAAATACAACTGGGTTGTATTTGCCCAGTTGTTCCCAGTTGCCAAGCACCACGGATTATATCTTACCACTTAAACTAATGGGTCCTAAATTGTGAGCTACTTTTGATTCCAGTAATAGGTATGGCAAAATCGCTTGAACGCACGGAAATTTGTTCTGGTTTCAACAAGGTCCGTATAGTAAACTACCTGTAACCTTAATACTATCTAACATAATATTGCGTTCAGTTTGCCAAAGACTACACTCCCATAAGATGTGATGTGCGGATTGTTCGTATTCATGGTCAGCTGTAGAACATTGACATAAAGGCGAGGCCACAAGCTTAAAGGAAAATAATTTACTCTTAAAATTGCCATGACCTGTGAGAAATTGGGCAACACAGTGATCCACCTCCAGCCATGTCCTGTCCAGCCGCTCACGAACAGATGGAAAAAACTGGTGGAGGTGACGGCCTTTGATGGAATTTTCCCACCTACATTGCCACTCGGATAAAAGTTCCTCCCAGACATCAGTCTGGGGTTTTAGTAATCTAGAGATCTTAGCACGGCCGCGTTGCGGTAAGAACTCTGGGTCCGTAATTTTTCTAGCGTAGTAGTACATTGCAGCACGCCGCTGCACTTCTAGATCGACTGGGAGAACACCCGCCAGCACTGGTAAGGCTTCAGTACTAACCGTCCTATACGCCTTGCATAAGAATATCAAAGCCAAACGCTGGCTTTGAAGCAATTTACGTCGTACCGCACCTATGGTGGCCCTATCGGCCCAGACAGGTGCCCCGTAGCACATACAACCCAAGTAGGTAGCCCCATAAATAGTTTTTAAGGTTTGAAAAGATAGACCCCAAGTAGCTTTGGATATTCTCGTCAAGGCGTAGAAGTTCTTTTTTGCTTTCTCACCTACTGTTTTTATATGATCAATAAATGAAAAGTTATTTTCTAATAGCATACCGAGATAGCACACGGATTCTTTTCTTTTAACGGGTACGTTATTGAATTTAATACTAGGCCAGGATTTAAGGTTTCCTTTTAAAATAAGTTGATAGGTTTTATGCGGTGCAAAGGTCAGACGGTTTCGATCGCCCCACTGACACATCAACTCCTATTAGGATTCTTTAACTGTACATAAGAAATCGACATCATCATTATCATATCAGCCGAAAGACGACCATTTCTGGACATAGCCTTCCTCCTAAGTGTCGCCTCAACAATGGTCCTGTGCTTCTTGCATCCATCGGCTATCCGCTACCCTCACCAAGTCATCGGTCCAACGCCGCGTTTTACTGGAGGACGCTATTGAAATAAATAAAGTAAGAATCCCTAAAAAGTGTTCAACACTTTAAATTTCGACAGAACCCTCAACTAAGAGAAGAATTTAAGCAAAGTTTTTATAATTTACTTGTGTATACTAATAATGGTTATGTCTGTTTAAAGAGGCTTCGCTATGTATAAAGAATTATAAATAGTCATTACAGAACAGGAATGTTTGACTTATTTGTTCATCAGCGAATAAAATTACTTTCTGCACGAAAGTACGTTGCCTTCGTTACATTGTAGCATTGCATTGGCGTCATTTTAGATACTGTTTTTATTTTATGTATAATATTTTGGGCTTTTACTTTTAGACCTTTCAGTCTATCCAAAGGTTTTCTGATAGATACTCGTATAGCTGTCAGCGGTATGACCGCCACTATGTACTTTTTTAAGGATGGTTAAAATCAAATGACTCCATCCGCTCAGGGCGGGGCTGAAGGGCGTGTCAGACTCTTACTGACCCTTCCGTGTTCCTCCTAATGAATAAAAATAAGTTTTTTTTTTTGTAACAGAGTTTTTCTATTTAAAGAAAACACACAACAAAGATTTTTACTTGATAAAGTTAAATAAAAAAAAAATATATCAGCTTATGCTAGTGATTGCAAACTTTTTTTTATGTGCGTACGAGAATCATGTAGCCATGTCCGGAGGTATGAGGAAAGTACCACACAGATTGGAGTGAACCTGTCCAGACGGTGCAAGCATTTGATGACAGTTATCGTGTAGCTCGAACTTAGAACTTTAATAAGGAGTTCAACTATAAGAAAGGAACAGTGCCATTCGTCTGATTCGGTGGTTCATTGATTGAGGGAGACGGGGCTACGGGGGAATCATGATAGTTTTAAGACGTCATAGATAAAAACAGCCGCACGGGTCGATCTTCAAGATTAAGCAACGCTTGCCAAGGTTGGTCTGTGGATGGGTGGCCATCTTAAACCGAGTTTCCTCCGTGCCTCGGAAAGCACGTCAAGCTGTTGGTCCCGGCTGTCATATGTCATATGTCATGTAGATCTTTGGTAGTCGTTACGGATAGTCAGAAGCCAGTAAATCTGACTCCAGTCTTGCCATGCCATGAAGTACTGTGTTACCCAGTTTATGGGTTGTGGAGGTCTGGTAGGCAGCCGCTCCTCGTAAATTACTGGTATTCAGCTAAATCCGGTTTGACTGGAAGCCGACCCCAATATAGTTGGGAAAAGGCTAGGGAGATGATGCAATAAATAGAACGATAACGGGGCAATACGGAACTCCGACAATCCGTAACGACTGCCAAAAATCTATAAAGGACAGTCGGGACCATCCGCTTAACGTGCTGTCCGAGGCACGGAGGGATCTCGATATGAAGATGGTCACACATCCACAGACCGACCTCAGCTAGCGTTGCTTAACCTTGATGATCGACCCGTGCGGCTGTTATTATTTAGCCACGAGCTCCTCCTTGCCTATAAAATACCAGTAAAAGTATAAAACACAAGGATCCAGTTATTTCTCAAACACATAACGTAGGCACTACTTAGGTACTTGTTACATGAATAAATAATGCGTATAACTTGCAGAAGTGCAAAATTAATGTATTTTGTACTCAAAGTATGTAAATTTTACTATCCATTTCAAGTTATTATTATAGGAGTCGTAAACTTTATGAGAAGTATAAATATTTCTGCGTGTATTGTACTGAATATGAATTCAAGCATTGCTATTTTTAGTTACGATACTAATTAAGAAGAATTAAAAAAGAAAAGATCGACCATATTTTCTTTATGGGCCGAAAATTTAGCGGCGTTCGCGTACCGGAAGACGCAACCTTGGAAGGCCCCATAAGGTGGACCGTTGACTTGGTGAGGGGCGCGGGATGCGAGACGCACAGGACTGGTTGTTGCAGCGACGCTTGGGGGAGGCCTATGTCCAGCAGTGGACGTCTTTCGGCTGATATGATGACGGTGATGAGAAACAAATCATAATTGAGGTACCGAGCTGACAAAACGAGCATCTAATACCTAGACATAAATAAAAGAAAAGAGCTCACAAGAGAACGTCTATGTCCAGTATTGTAAAAAATATAGTCTGATAACGCTAGGTGCCCATCAAGCAGTAGGTAGGTACTCGAAGATAATGAGTAATGCGATACACTTTTTTTTTGTTCTGTGCGAAGCGGAAGGGATTTTCAAACCTTTACTGACTAAAACCTACCCGTGTGCCCTAAAAAGTCCTTTGCGTTCCAGCGCCGTGGTAACTTTTTTGAATAATTCCGTTACTCTGGAATGCGATAAACTTGGTAATCCAATCCTTTCTAGATTGCTATCAGTAAAATGCTTTGTGGAAAGTTTGATGCATCATGATCTTGTTTCAGATGATATTGCTACTTGAATTTGAACACGCACACAATTTGGACTGAAGTTGGCATCCTGGATATTGGTTCTCTAAAGTGGGAACTAATCCATCTAAAGCTGCTGAGAAGCCATCGGTAACCTTGTTTTGTTGAACATTTGTATCGATTTGTATTCATTTATGGTGGATCGGTCAGAAAATGGAGCGGAAAGAGAGACGTGGAAGCCGATTTCCCCAGCTTTGAGACAGTAAATATAGGGTGTGAATATTTTTTCACAACTATGACAATAATATCAGCTCGTCGTGTCAAAGCTCCAAAGACTTGAGCATCGACGCCGAGTTGCTGGCCTGTCGGATTTTTACCGGTTGTATTTTGGGGAGTGTGCGATGGAATTGCATAATTTAATTCCGCGAAGCCCGTTCCATCATCGGACCACAAGACGTACGGCGATGCGCAACCGGTACACGGTGGATATCCCACCCACATGCACTAAACGTTTTGGGAACACATTAATTGTGCGTACCTACAGCTAAGGAGTGGAATTCCCTGCCAGAGTCTGTGTTTCCTGATAGCTACAACCTGGGAGTCTTTAATTCAAGAGTGAATAGGTTACTTCTAGGCAAGCGTGCTCCATCTTCGCATCGCTTACCATCAGATGAGATAGTGGTCAAACATGTGCCAACATGTGCCTATCAATAGTAAAAAAAGAAAAAATAATAATATTGTGTGTACAACTCACCTGTCCAGCGTTAGGTCACAACTTGCAATGCTTCTCCACCTCGATGTAACGTACGGCTTCCTCGCGAGTCGCGCGTGACTTCACGTAATACAATTTGTTTGGACCAATAGAATGCTTTCTTTTAAATTTCTTCATGTTATCCAGTTTAGGTGGCTGCTCCTTATGAGTGTTTTTACCTTGATTTTATTACTATTTCATAATCTTTATTAAATTGAGGGCAAATTTGTAGATTTAGTTATGTACTGACTGCTGGTACGGTGGCACTGGGTTGTGGGTTGCACTGTCGTAATCTATAGAATGTGACTGCCTATATATATCCTCCAATATAATCATAACCTACCTCAATAGATCCTTGACTCCTTCTTGATTCTAGACAAGGGACATTCTGACAGCGGCAGCGTGGTGAGGGCGATTATTCTCATATTATATATACTAGTCTATGGCGATTATCAAAACGTCAAAAATGCATGGTATCGACAAACGCTGTCAAAATGTCACGTGATCAGCTCCTTTTATTTCGGGTTTACGACAAAAGCATTTGCTAGTAGAATGGCATTTTATCTAGACAAAGTGGTCAACACAATTTCTTCCTATGACAATCAACGGAACGTTTTTTCGTCATCATCATCTTCATATCAGCCGAAAGACGTCCACAGCTGGATATAGGCCTCTCCCAATTGTCACCACAACAACCGGTCCTGTGCGCCTCGCATCCTTTGACTACCCGTGACCCTCACCAGGGCATCGGCCCACCTTGAGAGAGGCCTTCCAACATTCGTCGTTCCAACAGCGTCATACCGGTACGTAATTTTTTCGTTCTGGTGCATAAAACAAAGTCAAACATTTTTAGGTGGCATTGTCATCATCGTCACAATAGTACTGCCATCCTAAATTCCAACTGCTAATTTCTCAAATTTTTATTATTGACATGATGAGGAAATTGGGGCTATTGTGTAGTTCATAGTGATCACTAACGGTCAACCTTTGAACTAAAAGGTAATTTTCTTACGCTATTAAGGCTCATTTTCTCGTACCAATAATGGCCAATCGCGCGTTATTTAGTCGTGATTGCTTGAATGGGTTTTTAAGAACCAATCGCAGTACTTGACTTGCTAACAATCTTCGACGGGTTTATATTTGTTTTCCAAAAACCTTTGGTAACTGCTTTGTGCCTAAAGGTATGGTTTTAGCAGATTTGTTTAATTCTGTCGTGTGGTGTCGGTCGGTGCCGTAAATCATCCCGTCACTAACCGTGGGTGTCGTAAGAGGCGACTAAGGGACTCACCAGAGAATGGGCAGCAGCGTGCTCTGTAAAACGCAACACTACACTGCGATCATCAACCCACCTGCCAAGCGTGGCGATTATGGCAAACCTGCCTTTTGGGGGAGGCCTATGTCCAGCAGTGGACGTCTTTCGGCTTTCATGATAATGATGTTTAATTTTTACCTAACTAGCTATCCCGAGACTTCGTTCGCGCGTATCCGTTTTTCCCGTTTCTGTAAGAATTTCGGGAAAATTCTTTTAGTGCTCCCCTACACTCCCCAAGGCACATACCTAAATGCCAAGTCTCAGCTTTCTACGACCAGTAGGCTGTGCATTGTATGTTAGTAACTCAGTCAGTATCAGAAGAATTTTATATATTAAGATTTAATTGATGATTTATCTATACTTAATATATAAAGCTGAAGAGTTTGTTTGTTTGTTTACTTGAACGCGTTAATCTCAGGAACTACTGGTTCGATTTGAAAAATTCTTTCAGTGTTAAATAGCCCATCCATGGAGGAAAGCTATAGGCTATATATCATTACGCTAAGACTAAAAGGAGCGGAGCAGTAATGAAAATTGTGACGCAAACGAAGTTGCGTGGGTCAACTAGTATACACTATATACTTTGTGGCCGCTTCTGTAGAACACCAGATACATTCATACTACGTATAGAACTCTAGATTACCATAGACTCATAGCTGTTATTCACGCCATCTATAGATTTGCTAAAGCACTAGGTTGTCTAGACTTGGCACTAAACTGTGTCTACTAAATCGATAACGTATTGTGTAAACAAGTATCTATTCGTAAACATGAGATCTAGGGCGCTAATAGCTGTTAATAGTGTTTTGAGGATAGGTCACATTCATCATTTCATGCCGTTTAACTTTATATTTATTAAGCCTATAATTGTCTGTTTATTTCCGTTCGATTTTAAGTCCTGAGCTATATTTGTCTTAAAAGCAAATTCGTATTTGTATAATTTATTGTAGCTAGAGTTTTCTTTGAGACTTACCATGAACGATAGTGTTAATATCTGGCAGTAGATGATTTACATTTCTTTATTTGTTATTCTTATAGTTATCAGCTTTTTAGCATTGAGATAGATAAGACATACTTTATTGTACACCAAAAAGCGTCTCGTGAAATATCTTTGTGTTTTGTTTTACCTAATTATGCTTTCCAGCACTGATATTGTTGATATCATCAGCATACCTCATCTGGTAAATACCCTCGTGCGTACAGCTAATGAGCGGAATTCCATGACCATGTTTCCTGATAGCAAAAACGGGAGGTTTTAAAGTCAGGAGTGAAAGTTTACATCCAAATAAGCGTGTTCCATAGTCAACCGCATCGTCACTTTCATCAGGTGAGATAGTCTTCTAAGGCGAGCCTATCAATAATGAACCTTAATGGATACCGAATAAAGAACTCATCATTACATGTTCCTCCAAGCTCAAGGTAATGAATATATTTGAAGGACTATGGAAATAATTGGAGGCAGTATCATTACTTTCGTTTTATTTGTTGTCAGTTTGTAACATCAGTTTATGTTTCCCATAAGTTTCGGACCATCGGGCCTTGTAAACATTATTTTGTAATTGTTTTCAATAATTTCGTAATCTTTATTGTTCATTATCGGATGCTGAGTATCGGATTTATTTTTATTGTATCCTTGTCAATATCAGTCAATTGGAATGAAATAAACAACAGTGGAGTGTGTAACTAAAATATTCTCGTTATTTAATTTACTACGGTAAGAACACATTTTTACATAATGTTATTTTCTAAACAATATCTACATAAAATTGTACAAGTATGTGAAACTTATCAAATACTTTTTAATTTACAATTAACAGAGAAAAATCAATATTCAAGTTCAACAAGATTAAGTTAAGCTTTATTTACTATTAGAACTTACAACTAGTTACTATTTACATTTTTGTATACTTAACAACGTCATGTTTTTACAAATTAATATTTCGAATCGGTTTTTTGATGTTTCTTAGATATAATAATTAAATTGATTTTTTTTTTACGGTTATTCGATTATTTTATAAGGAAGCTAAAAGTATTATTGCTCGATTCGTGAAGATCCACAATGTCTTTTATATTTTTAAAATGTAATAATTTTTTATATAATTTTTGGCTTGAAGAGAAGTTGACCACAGATTATGCGACCACAGAATTTCTAGTAATATATCTAAGAAACACTAAAATTACGTATTAAGTAAGTTACCTACTTGCATTGATATTTAATATTTTAAGGCAATTCCGACTTTCGCCGACATAATATCACAACGATCCTATACTACAAGTGGTTCCAAAGAAAATATTTATAAAAATACAATTTGTTCAAGTTACGTATAGGTTAGGCAGCGGTTTTTGTGGACGATTTTTTTGTCATGCATCGTTGACTTAATTCTAATTTTTATTTACAGAGTATTGGGACACGCGGACATACTGACGCAGTGAGGGCTACCATGTTTGTACTTACCAGTTGGCGCCACTATCGAGTAAGGTTCTTGGTCATAGCATTCAAGTTGTTATTACGCATGTGAACAAAGTTAAAAGGAAAATAAAAATCAAAACAAATAAGTAAATAAACTCGCGTCATGAGCCCACCAACAGTGAAATTTGGCATTTAAAACCTCACGCTACAATAGCGCCTCTAGCGGCGAATTCAAACACCATAGCCCTCATTCTAGAACCAAAAAAACCTGTCTACAGGATATGTTTAAAAAAAAGAATAATAAGAAAACACTTATTCATTCAGAAGATGTAAGTACGTATGCTTACAACAGATCCGAGTGTCTCAATACTAATGATTTTAAAATGGAAAACGCAATGGAAGACTGCGTTCTCAACGTGCCTACTTAAGACAAAACAGACAATTATCACATAGAATATACCTAAACGATTCCTTGAAATCACAATCCTTAAAATTAAATTGTTCCCCAATTAATAATTACGTCAATATCGACGTCGAATATAACACGAAAAAACGATAAAAATCAGGTATAATAGGTAACGTTCGAAACAGACATTAAAGCAACTCGACAATTTCATAGTTTACTCTATGTTTTGAACAACTCGTTGGTAACTTTAGTTTTATTGAAGTAAACATAAACAACAATAATTGCATTGACAAGTATCCGCATGAATGACATTATAAAATATTAGTGGAATTCCAAATAATAACAGTACGTATTAACGGATTTTACAAAATGAGTATTACGGAAAATATTCGCCAATTGAGTACACTATCAAACGGGCTTATTGGAATACAACTTTATATGAATCGAGGCGCTCAATACAATGTATTGATGAATAAAAACTTTTGGCATCATACTGACGAAACATTCGACCGCTAATTTTGTATACTTTGTATAATAGAAGCCTTAATTAAGTTGAACATCCAGCCTTCACTACAATAATAGCTTTAATATAACTGGCCACAGTAACGTGTTCGATAAAAAGCGACATCGAAAATAAGTTTCGAAGATTTTTAATAAAGCTAAAGTACTAGTTGATAAAAATATTCATTTGAAAATAATGCCTGGTAAGCTTCGTATTAACACTAAAGTAAATTAATCCAAAAATAAGAAGACATTCAAGCTTCATAAAGTTCGCAACGGAATTACAGAAGTGGTTACAGAAAATTGAACGTTAGTAACTACAGATGAGATTATTAAATTGGTACCTACATACTTTAAGTTTAACAAAATCATTTCAGGTCCCTTTAATTTCTCTTAATTGTACACCAAAACGTTTTCATTGCTTTACAAATCTTTGGTGCTTATCCACATTGCAAAAATCGGCACGAACGAATGGAAGGATGTGCATACTATAAATTATATTATTACGAACACATTTTTTTTCTAGAAGTTACATAAAATGATAAAACCTAATATTGAGATTGTAAATGTCGTAAAAAGCTGCGAAATATCAAGTCAGATTGTTTGGAGCAAAGTGGGGATCAGTGACCCTGAAAATACAGTAAACGGAGTTTTGATTGATAATATTTAAAGTTATGCTATTGCGGTAGTAAATAATTTGCTACAAGCACCAAAGTATTGATGTTATAAAATTGGTACCAATCATACTGGAATAAACTTACAACTGTGATAATTCTATGTTCCAACTCTGACTAGATCTATTGACTGTATACTTGTAAGTAAGTATATAGTCAATACGAACCCATGTTAACGCCACAGTAGATTCATCAAGATACTGATTTAAATTAGGAGGTAGTTTATGTGACGTTATCTCTTTAGTTCTTACACATACTTCGCAACTTTTCTTTGACAAACATGTCTATTTTCTATGCTTAAGGAATTAATGTGTCGGTGGCTTTTAATAATATTTACCCTAATGAAATACATCTTTCAAATAAATACTATCTTGGAAGGTGTTGGTCCCGGATTATAATTTTTAAACAAATTATAACAATTTGGACCCATTCGGCAAACATGTGATTTTCTTTTAAATTAGTCATCTACATCACACCCGCAGTCACCTTCTGCGAATGCCTCACTATGAGTATCGCTCTGCGATATCACATGTCTTACAACAACTAAACACTTAACATTATATCCTTCTAAACACATATCACAATTGAACTCTCACAATGAGAGAAGAAGTTTTTAAAGTCCAAAGATACGAGAACGCCCGCGTCACGTGAGCGGGCGTCATTCGTGTAGGTTTTTGCTGAGAAGCAAACTGTTGTGTGGTCCTGACAAGTGCCGGATGAGTTCTGGTAACGCCTCGAACGTGAGCTGACAGAAACAGCAGTTGAACCGGCCGGGCGTGTTCGTTCGTCCATCGTTCTCACTCGACGATATCACATTGCGATGTACCGAACATAAATGTTTCAGCAGGTGAGCCTTCTGTTTGAACATAGCGACGCACAATCGACAAGCGAACGGTTTCTCTCCGGTGTGCACTCGTAAGTGAGTCTTGAGATTCCACGACATACCGAACTGCTTGCCGCAATACTCACAGCGGTACTCTCGGACTGGTGCTTGTTTACTTGAACCCTGGTCGTGTTCCGTGGCGGGTGTGTCATCCCCACCCATTTGCGGTTGACACAGCCACGGACCCCACGACCCTGCACTTGGAGGTCGGTATTTGAGAACATCCTCATGCGTCGCTGTGGGGGGAGTGACACTCCGTTCAGGTAAGTACGGCGGCGCAGACGTGCTCAGCGGGTGTTGTAGTACTCCAAGCCGAGCGCTAGCGACCGCGGCTGCACTACCGGGTCCTTGTGTATACCGCAGATGTGCCATTTCTTCTAAATAACTGGGGGGGAATGATACAAACGGAGGATTCTGTGAAGGTGAATTGTGGAAACCGGGTCTTCTCTTTCGATGTGGCGTGACAACGTAGTTTTCGGGAGAGGTCTGCACAAGTGATATGAGGTCTTGGTCAGGTGGTTTAAGATGCGCGTAATCCTCTAATTTGACAGTTCGTAAATCTAGTTCTGGTGGTTCTAGGTAATGTGATTTCCTTTTAGCTCTTTCTATTCCTCGACCTAACCGATCACTTAGCAATTGTCTTCTGTAGTGCGTTTCCTGTGGCTGATCCTCCTGGCTCGACGATGTTGATCTTCTTCGCGCGATGTTCTGGAATAAACAGAAAAAGAATATTAGTATCTATGTAATAATAGTCCACTACATGGATAAGGTGTGAATATTTTTTAATTATATTCATATTTACCTTTGCGGCAACTGTTTCCACATCAACATCTTGTGAGTCCTCATGTTCTTGTTCACTGCCTGTGTTTTCTGAATTCCTTGCTAGAGATAAGTTGACCGGGTTTGAAGAGCTTCTTCGACGTGCCACAAGTCGTCCACATTCCTTACTTCTGTTTTCTCCGTCCTGTTCCTCGTCCTCTCTTTCATCGTTACTACTAGTTGACATATTTTCTTTCTTTATACTCATGTTTTCGTCGCCTTTGTCTTTGCTGTATCCGGCTCCAGGAGTGACGAGCTCACTCTCTGAATGTGAAGATCCTGAAGGTGCATCGTGTTTACTGCTCTCATTGCTGTTGATATCTGTTTTCAATGATTTAGATTTTAGTCGCTCGCAAGATCTGTTCCGTTCTTCTGCTTGTTGTCGTTCTTTTGTTGATTTCCATACGTCTGATTTGATTTCCAATAATTCAAACAACTCTTGCATATCATCTATTTCACCAGACTGGAAAAGAAAAATACTATGTTTTAATATCCTTGTTAAATTAATTACATGCAAATGTTTAGTCAGAGCCAGACGCCTTAGTTGGAAACTAATTAATGTTATGATAATATAGTAGTGTGTAGTGAATAAATAAAACAGGTTGGATGCTAACCTCTATGTAGGCTTGGCCGCTGTACAAGAATACAAGGAGATGCCTCATGAGAGTGCTGCTGATGCCCGACATGTGGATCGTGACCGGACTGTCGACCGATGGCGTATCATCCAGTATTTTCCTAGAAAACAAACAATAAGTGAGCTTAACATTTCTAAGAAATTTAAATAAAATATTATATGTGCTAGTTGGGAATTATAATTTTATTCATATGTCCTGGTCTAAAGTCCAGATAAGACAGTATGTATCTATATCTTCCGTGTATTTTTATTGTCTTACACCTACAAGATACCGGTTTCTTCAGTGTGTTCTTGGATTGGCTTACCAATTAACCTTATTAAATAATTAAGATTAGATTACAGTGATGGTCTATTCGAGAACTATTGTGTAGTGCTCTAGCTAGTAGTGAAAATTAACAGTACATTACGTAATATATTTTGAAAGCCCTTTAGATTACATCAACAACTCGATACACTTCATTTTGATGAGTGATATACATTCTAATATAACTTTCTTTCTAGACTTTATTGATATCAAATCTTTAAATTTCATACCTGATGAGTGGGCTAGCGGCGGCCATGACGATCCTGTGCGCGGCCAGTGGCACAGCGTCGTCGCAGACCAGAACCAGGTCTGAGTAGCGGGCGCCACGCCACGCTGCCCCCACCTCGTTCAGGATGCAGGCGTGGTGCTTGCCGTACGTCAGAGTCAGCAGGCCCTCGCCCATCATTCCAGCACTGAAACAGAAAGAAAGATCATAAGTATTCGAAAATTCAAACTTCGCACACTGCCAGGGTCAAACGCACGGTCATGCAGAAATATTGAGAGGTAAAACCAAAATACAACCGTGTTCTCTTGGTGCTAACACGACTCAGGGTGGTAGGTTGAAGATTTCAACTGTGTAATGAAAATATTACAGGACGGTAAATTAAAGATAGCTCGGATTGGATACTATCGTTATTATAAAATATTATAACGATAATTTTAAAACTATTCTAGACATCTGGCTAGACTTAAACTTCCTGTAACGATTATCATTTGCATAAGGTAGTAAAAGTGAAGAGAAAGTTACGGGCAGGTAGAACCACAACATAAACAGCCAATAAGACTATTCAACTGTCACGTTGGTGGGAGAGTTTATAGTAATAACTTTAAAAATAAACCCATCGATGTCATTGAAGGAGCTAAACAATAATAAAACTCGTGTTAAAATCATAAAACCTATCTTGACGATCATCGCACTCCCCAGTTTTTACAATTGTGTGAAATTCGAGGCGTAACAAATACCTATTGTACTTGACTAATGTGTGAAGACTTGAAATCATTACATCTAAGTTTTTGTTGTCAGTTATAAGGAAGTGCAGCTATTATAATCCAAACTTGATTGCAGTAAAAACGTGGCAATTAACAGAATCGATTTATAAAATTATCAATTTCGTCTGCCGTTGTGTTTCTATGAATAATGTTATCTAATTGGAAGATGAGTTCAATTATTGTTTCGTGATCAGACGCGTGTAGCACGTAAATAAGTGAAATCATACCGAAACTGAGGCTCGTCATGACGTGCTCGGTTCATTAGCCTTGTTCTATGCCAGACTGAAAACTACTAGTTTAAAAGAAGACAAGGCTGCAACCAGCGGACTGTTACGATAGCAAATGATTCAATATCAATGCTCGCGAAATTGAAATCGATATCTACGTTAAAATTCAATGTTCTCATAGATCATTTAGATACAAGTACAACACAATAGCTTTTAACTAAACAATTCTAGTTTCCCAACCAAATTAAAAAGGTTAAAAGGTGAGAAGAATTTAAATGAACGTGAACAGCTGACGTGTTCTTGGACTGCCAAAAGTAGCAACAGAAGTCCTAGTCGCAGGTGTTAGAAAGCCTGTTGCAATAGGACCTTGGCCCGATAAAGCAACGTGCTATTAGCGTTGCGATAGAAGCGCAAGATCGTTTAAAAGACGATCAACAGGCGCTTCTTTTGCATTGTGTCGGAGTTTAGCAAGAGTGGGGTCACAAGCGGTGGAACAGAACTCATTGTTGTCGGCAACTGCTGCTCTATTGTTGCACTGTTTCGCTCAAAAGTCATATTTAATTGCGGTGGTATATAAAAGTGCAACGAGGGACAAGTAAAGCGTGTGCGCACACTACGGAATGTTCTCGCACAAGACGATCTTGATCGTTCGCCATGTCACGACTTCGTAATGATTTCGTTTTCAATTGTTTGCTTCTATACTAAACATTCCATTTCCATGCGATGCTACAGAATCTACCTAAATATGGCAACCATCTGAGCCAATAATCAATACTTACGAACGTCACAACACTCGACACGTGGTATGATTTTTGTTCAAATATTTGGGATTTTACGGCCTAATAATATATTCGTAGCACATTATTTGTCTGTATATGCAGAACCTTATTAACATATTCATAATTTACTTTTCCGGGCGTTAATTAAGAATTGGATAAAATTACTTAGAAAAAAGTCGACAAAGAGCGAATATTGCCTTGAGCGCGGGAAACGAGCAATCATTGAAACGAGAATTACGAGTAAATGCTTTGTATCTGTAGGTAAACGGCCACAAAAAAACAGATATGTATGTATAATGCTGAAGACCGAGATGCTAAATTTCCTTGGGCAATGAATGTGAACTGAGTCTATTTTAAGGAGTCATTAATTGAAGGCCACGTAATTAAAGCCAAATGTAATGACTTACATGATCAAGAAGGATTTGAAAAAAAATAGTTGGAATATTTCGCTTGGATATCGTGCCTTGAAAATCGTAATGAATGTGGAACTAATCGAAGGTTGGAACACTGTAGTAAAAGTAACAAGCATTGAAGATTGAAGATGGTTAGATATCTGGTTATCGTGTTATTCTTAGATTGACAGAAGCAACTAATTCTATAAGTTTATGACTGAATAAAAAAATAACTGTTCATTAAAAATTCGTTAGTGGTTAGTTTTATTTTAAAAATACATTCTTTTCCGGTGTTTAATTTTAAACAAAACTAAATAACTCCGTTTGCCACGAAACAAAACCGGTTGAACTTTAATTTAAATAAAGGAGAAAGAGCAAAATGGTCTATGAGCGGCCAACAACGAAATAGGTATTAAATGAAAGTACTATTACTAAGGACTAACTTTTACTATGAACGTAACATTGCAGCTCATTTAGAAAAAAAAATACATATAGGTAAAATACTTAGATAATAAGTGCAAGAAAATGTGCAAACCCATTTTATAAAATACTTATTAACATTAGTTTATGTCTTCAAAAGTATTTCAAAACGTTGTCAGCATACCGTTTACAAGACTCAGCTCAACAATGGGTTTACTACATGGACTACCTGAGTTCGAACGGCCCAATCAGCTTCGAGTGCAAACAAAAGAGCCGAGGTGTGGGGTGCGTGTGCGTCACTCGGCGCAGTCCTTCGCTTACCCTTGTGACGTTGTGTACTGTGCGCTCATCTACGGATTCTTTTTCAAACGTTTTGACCCTGGCTACCCTCTGGACTGTGTTTCTTCCTAACCTGATAACCTGGCTATTAACTCTGAACTTCTGTACGTTTGTGCTTGTGTACTTGGACTCTGGACTTGTGTACGCCAACGGAACATTATTGAAAAATGGCAGAAAATCGACCTATATGTGTTTTGTGCAATCGATCAGTGGTTAATAGAAGAAGGTTAGAAATAACCCATGCTCTTTTTGAGGAAAATGCTGCCAATGCTCAATATATTATTGAAGCTATAGCTCCATAGCAAGTAAGTATTTTTAGACTATTTTTTGGTTGTTTTTACCCGTATGTACGCACCCTATAGCGGTGATGGCCTCATAATATTGTGTCACGATGTGCATATGCGACACATCGTTGGGTGAAGTGTGGGCTCTTTATTGAAAGTCCACGTTACAGTTTTGATTGTATTTTTATGTACGTCCTTTTAGTGAATTATGTTATTTCCTTAAGCGTATGGTTCTTTTCTAACAATACTTAAGTTATAGTCAAAACAGATCTTCTCTCTCTTTTACACACATGGTGCATATGGAAACAGAGCCAACGTTATCTAGCTTCGAAATATAATAGAGGCCAACCACTCATTAACAATGCGTATGAGCATGACTCATTCGTCACGTTGAAAAAGAGCTCGGCATGTTCTACTATACAACACATGATTTAACTGAAACTGCTGTGAGTTTTAAATACTATGTTATAAACTATTTTCCTTTTCAGGTTGAATACAACGGCCGAGAATACGTTTGTCGACCCTGTTGGCAACGAGCTCAACGGGCTGTGCAGCCAAACAATAACCCTGCCCCGCACGAATGTGTTCTTCAAGTGGAAGAATATTCACGAGTGCCTAGCACCTCGGCAAACTGTATGTTTGACAGATGCCGTAGTGTTTCACGTCGTCGAATGCCTGAGAATGTAAGGATTACTCTTATGTTACATTCTAACTTATTCATACCAGACAGTGCCAGAATATGTGATGCACATTTAACATCAAATGATTGGGAAGAGCTCATTGATAGTCCAAATCTCAGACATGATTTTAACAGCTCTCATTTTGTGCAAATACTAGAGCTTTTTAAAAAAGCTGTTTTAAATTAAAATATTCTGGACTTTGAAGATATTGCAAATATCGATCCTAATGAGATTCATATTCGATTGGGCGTTAGCAGAGATCAATTCAATACAATCTTGGAACAAACGCCTTCTTTGTCTGAGTCAAACGCCAAAACAAAACTAGCCATTTATTTAATGAAGTTGCGAACTGGTGATAGCAACGAGAGATTAGCCACGCTCTTTAACATAAGTAGAAGGACTCTAGAAAGGCATTTAAAAACCGCGCGTGATGCTATATCTCTGGATTTTAAGCCACGACACCTGGGACTCGACCATTTAAATAGAAGAATGGTCGCTGACCGTAATCTTATTGTACCAAACGCGTTATTTGGAAATCCCGAGTCTTCTCCAGAAGAAAGGAAGGCAGTAACAATCATGGATGGAACATATATTTATATACAGAAGAGCTCCAACTTTTCGTTCCAGCGACAGACCTACAGTCTACACAAATACGAAAATCTATTAAAACCGTTCTTAATGGTGTGTTCCGATGGGCATATAATTGATGTTTGCGGGCCCTATGCTGCTACCGACTCAGATGCCAGTATTTTGGAAAGAATTATAAATGACGAAGAAGGCACATTTCACTGGTTTTACCGGGCTGGCGACATATTCATTTTAGATCGTGGGTTTAGAGACGTCTGTGGCGATTTGGAGCGATGCAACTACAGTGCCTATATGCCAGAAACCAAAGACCGCGGTGCAGACCAGCTTACTACTGAACAGGCCAATAGAACTAGGCTGGTAACTCTATGCCGCTGGGTAGTGGAAGTTATAAATGGCAGGTTCAAGCGAGATTTCAAATTGTTTAGGCAAGAATATTTTAATCGCGCCTTAAGTCACATGTTTGAGGACTTTCAAAACGCAGCGGCACTCATCAATGCGTTCCAAACACCAATACAAGATAGTATTCATGCATCATCGTTCGTAAATATAATTAATGAACGTTTTGAAATACCGAACCTCTTAGCGGACTATATTATCCGTCATAACATAAATAGACAGAGGGCATCATTTGAAAGACTCAGCAGCGACCAACCTATTTTTGAAGACTTTCCGGTTTTTTCTGAAGAAGACCTAATTCTGTTTGCACTTGGCACATACCAAATCAAGTTGGCTCGCAGCTACTACGCTGAACACTTAATTGAAGGCTTATACAATATCGAAGTATACCGGGAGCGACAAATAAGTCAGCTCAGAGATTTTATTGAAGAAGAAGATATTTGGTTATTACGTGTGCGAATACAATCTAGACATGTAAGGTCCAGAATATATTATTCTTATATTGTAATTAACCGACAAAGACAAAATAGAGAAGCAATTGCTCATTATTATTGCAGTTGTTTGAGTGGAAGGCGCACAATCGGTTGTTGCGCACACGTTATGTGTGTAGTGTGGTATCTGGCATGGGCTAGACATCAAGACGAGGATATTTTATTACCGGCATCAGAACTCAGTGCTATTATTGTACATTAAAATTAAATGTATGAATGTGGACGAGGCAAAAGGAGTATGTAAGGATCGTAGCAAGTGGCGTTCTGTGGTTTCTGCCTACCCCCATGGGAAAAGGGCGTGAGTTGATGTATGTAAATGTATGTAAAATAAATGTATTGAAGTAAACAAGTCATTTTATTTTATTTCCTTATTTTTAAGACTAAATCTTAGTAATTAATACGCTAAATCACAGGCTTACATATCTAAAATAAAAATGTATTTAGTTCCATTAATAATGACACTACAGATATAAAACTTCTTGAACCCGTTATTGTAGGGTGATATTAAACCAAAAAAAAATAAAATGTTCCTGGCCGCTGATAGACCAAGTGCCGTACGATTTTGCCCATTCTCCTTTACATGTTTCTATCAAGTGTTGACGCTCTATCAGCTGTCTTCAGTACCTGATCTAAATCAATTCATAAATTACTAAAATGCATTAAATTATTATTGAACGGACTTGAATGAAGCTGACAAAACTCTGCAATAATTCCATATATATTACCTACAATCACGTTAATATTTTCCTACCCATAAAACATGTCATGTCTCTTTTCGACATGGGCGTACGTCGTACGTCCTTGGGTGGCCGTGGGCGGGACTAAAGGCAATACTAAAGTGACTATCGAAATCGTATATGTACTAAAATGGATACATAGTGCTATTTTCAGGACTGGAGCCAGCGGTGCGCGTCTGGCTCACCCGCCATTGTCCGTGCGTAGCCGGTCGAAACGATGCAGTTCCCATGTTTTGCATCAAATTAGCGATATCTAGGGTTGCCTGCTGAAGCCAGTTCAAGGCTTTTTAAATGGCCGTTGATGTTCCTTTGTCAGGTCTATCTGAATTCGCAATACAGCATTTTCATTTTCAAAGAGTCATTGACTTAAACTTTATCTTGTGTTACATCTATATCAACAGTTTCTAGAATTGGGTTAATATGCTCATGAAGGTTAATTTTCAATTCAAAGTTCATTGAATTCATTTACTATTGAAAAGTTTTTCTATATCTAATCTATTTCAGGGTTGATTACAAGATTGTATCGATGACTCAAAGAGGCTGTCAATAGCCACAACATAATTAGTTTTCGCTTCATTGCATCAAAGGTAAAATTACTTGACCGGACATGTGACTGTTTGCTAGTATGTAGGTAAAATCTTTACTCAAAGAAAAATAACAGCCTGTCCTGATGTACGTATATAGTAGTCTATATAGTTGAGATGTTAAATTTATTGTGAGTTGATTTGAATATTAATATGGTCATACTAGTAAGCACTGTCTAGTGTTTTGTGGGTATTATACGGATTCGTATTTTGGTTATGATGTGTTATTCAATAGACATGAAGGTAACACTGCATTGTAAATTGTTTGTTATTCAAATATTCGTTAAAATTTTGTCTCTTCGTATATTAATGTCTTTTATTTTTAGAATGTTTAATGTTTATTTTCAGGTTTCTTTCGTATTTTATGATTGCCAACCCTAATAACAGCAGGTTGTAAGATTCAGTATAATATCTGTATGCTACTGCCACTTCCTCAGATTGTGATCTTTTATCTAAAGAAGTTTCCACAAGCAAAAGATTCTTAGGTTGTTACTTTTGTTTTTCAAGTATTCATGGCAGCAAACCAAGGTTTATTTCGTAGTTCTGATTTTTTTTTACAGACGATTTAGACACCTTTATTGTGATTGCATAGCGCCTCTTAGTTTGATCAAAATGACGTCCGACTTATTAAAAAACTAAGAGTCCTTTTAAACACCCCAATATTATGTTTTGGGATTCTTAGTTTAATGCCCTCTAACTTCAACATTGGCCACTGCAACCATTTCCCTTTCCATCCACTTTTCTCTAGATCACGCTAGATGGCGCAGTCAGTAACTTTGTAATCAGCTAACAGATGGCACCACATATCTCGTATAGGTTTACGCAACGAAACTTTATCTATACGTGAATGAAAGATAAAGTTAGCGTTTTTTTTTATGTTTGCATGGCCTTTTACAAGCGACCTTCGTTGAACAAACACTCACTTTCACCAAGACTTTTCAGTAAACAATATTCCGGATACTTAATAATAAGCACAATCTCTTTACCTGTTACTTACTCATTTGGGAGCAAACGAAGGTAATTCGGTTGAGCAATATAGTTCAAAACATTGTATTTAATTGTGTCTCTTTTGAACATAAACAGTGCTTAAATAAAAATAAAAACACGGTTATAAAATTAAATAGTAGTGTGTCTACGATGTAGGAATAGAATGTTGATAGTTATCTCTATCGGGCCTTTATCTTTCGCAAGTTCTAAAAGTTAGTGAAATAGGTCAGTGGGTTAGGCTAGGTTAGTAACCAGTAATTATCTTGCGCTGTCGCTGTTTCGATTGTAATTTCTATAAATATATCGTATTTGAAGTATCTCAATGTTTTGAGTTACATTTAAAACATTCGACATTAGGGCTAATCTAAAACAATTAAATATAGGAATTTTAACACGAACGGGACAAGAGAGATACTGAAAGAAATTAGAAGTTCACATGGTTGATGTTGCTGAAGAACTTCAAGATAATACGGCTGAAAAAAAGAAGTACTGAATAAATAAACCACGAAAGCCACACACGAACTAAAAAAAAAACAATTGAAAAAACAACAGCTGTCCCAATCAGGAAGTACAACACAACAGTTGTTTACAATACCAACAACATCTATAAAAATATCTCAATCAGTCCAAGAATCAAGGTTTGGTTCATAAAGAAACGCCCGGCTGACTTACATAACTATAACTACCTACACTAATTAACCATGTACCGACCTAGAATGGACGTCCACATTACGATCTTACTCGATCAGTACCGATTCTAGATTGTTGTACTCTTAATAGTTTTTATGACAGTCATGTCACTGTAAAAGGAGGAATAGAACGACATAATTGTAACTCAATATGTACTTATAAATAATTAGTAACTAGTTCGATTTACAAAAGTATATAACGGCGTGTTTCTGTAGCAAGAACGGTTTTTAGAACGTATTAGGGAATTGATTGGTTCATTCGATCGATTTGTAGCTGTAAATTTTAGTGCTGATAAGTCTTACAATGTTGCACCTATTTCTAATCTAACAACATCGAACGAAAATGGAACGCGATGCAATGTTTTACGACGATCATTTTTTGTATGATTGTATGTGCAAGCCTGAAATGCATTTAGAATGTACGCAAATTGCAGTTAATGAAAGGGTACAAGGACATTGAAAAGTCCAAAATTTACTAGTTTGTGCTTCAAACACAAACGCAATAACAACAGTTTATTCCGTAAGTTTCTTTACAGATCTTATAGTAATACATAATAAAGGGAATGAGTAGAAGATACTATAAATAGAATACCTATCGCAGGAAAGAAAGAACGCAGGAAGCAATAATCAATTGACATTGCTAAGAAATCGCTGAAACGAATCCGAATCCTGATAATGAAAGCGTTAGAAAATTCGGAAGTCAATTAATTGACCATTACAATCGAGGCTGTTAACGGTTAACGTTTACGAAACATTGTTGCAAGCCTAGAAATTGTACAAGACAACCACTATTGGCCTACTGGAGCGTATGATTGAAAAAAGTTCCAACTTTCGCTGTCTATTGGCAAATAATTGAAAGTTACGACAATGTCTTTGTCAAATCAACTGATTTATGAACTGAGCTGATCTGCAAAGCATAATTTTGTAATTGCAATGTTAATCTGGCACTACAGCTGTTGAAGATATTGATTGTTTTTTTTAAGGAACGTTATAGGAAAAACAGTTTCTGTTTCAAGAAGTTTGTTTTAGTTAACTTTGGAATGACTCAGCTATGTTATTTAATGTGAATCTGTAGTGTAAATTTTATTATTATCACCAAATTCTAAATGTTGTTTAGGGAAGACCCGATCTCGATATTGACATTGCAAGTTAGAGTGTTTGCCGCCGATGAAATGAACGGAAAAATATGCGGATTGACATCATAACAATAATATTTTCCCGCTCGATTATTGACAGACAACTTTTCTATATAAACATATTGTCTTGGAACACCGGGTGTTTCCCTACGTGCGGTTCAGGAAAAGTATTTCGTGCTCTTTCCTCATGAGGAAAAGTTGAATACCTTTGTGCGGTTAGAGGACATTCGCTATATTATGACTACGCTTTAGTTAACCGAGTCTTTTAACAGGAACATTGAAAATTACCTTCGACAGAAAAAGTCTCAGACAAGTCGAAGTATGTGAATTAGTATCACATCAAGTGACACATACATAAGTACCATTTAAAAAAAAAAAAACTAAATAATAATAATTTTATGTGTTCAAAACTTACTCTATCATACAACATTTTGGTTAATAAAACGTTACAAGGGCTTTTCAACAGATGTGTCATCATCATCTGTTTCAATATAAAACTATTATTTTCTTTAAAATATAAATGATGATGAATATGGAAACGTTTAAAAAATATTTATATTACAATATTTATATTAGAACTTGTGTTCTCCAAGGACCAGTCTTGAGTAACGTAACGATTTGGGCGTTAAAGCCAAGTTGTCACACAAAATGGAATCATGCTAACATTTTTCGAGTAAATATAAAAGCGAAACTAATGCGGCCTTATTAAAATAAAAAACAAAAATATTTACCTAACATTTTGCCCAGCAATGAATGGAAGCGTGGTAGATACACACAAATTATGCAACAGCTAATTCCAAAATGACGCATGTAACCGCAACACCAACTTACAATGTTGTCTTAAACAATGTCCACACAGTCACCAAACAATCAAAAATAAACTCAAAGCAATTGAAAACAAATATCAAAACCGTGTTAGTAGAAACACTATTCATAGTCGCTATTAACACTTCATTGTTTCCAACTGATTGATATAATTTCACAATCTGTGATCTTTATGAAGTTCAAGTAATAAGTAAATGGCTGTGACCAAGACATGCCAACGTCAGAGGTGTCGTCACAGCGGAGGTCACTCGCATTACCGTTCTTGCAAGAGATGACTCTCATAGAAATGTCATCGTAAGTAGTTGTCAATGAAATATTGTTATGCTAAACAATCATGAAGATGCCGTGGAAATAGTTGGACAAATTAGTGACTGAAAAACACTTGAGGATTTCCGATGCGATGAGTCGATGATATATTCGGTCTCAATGGTAGGAGTCATTGAAAAAGCAGAATTCAAAGTATATGCTAATGCATATTTTAATGCTAATGAAGACATTATCAGAGAATGAATAATAACCATCAAGTTATTGGTAAAACGCATTTTCGTTAGAAAACAAAGCAGCCAATCTGTACGTTGAAAATGTGACTAACAAATTACCCGATGGTGTATCCAGGTTAAATCTCAGCATGCTCTGATACGTTCCGATTGACACCGGATCGGTGCTATTTGGCTGGCTTGGTCACAATCGCAGATTATCTCATGAGCTGCATTTACATGCTCGTGAACGGTTTTCTGCTCTATTTACATAACTGAAATGATCGGCTAAATTAAATTGTCTGTATCCATTATATCGCCACTTCTAACCCGTTGAAATTCTGCGACAATCTCCGAGGCACTCACTTCACGCTGATCGCTTACGAAATGCAAAGATATCAATTAAACACGCTATGCGGCATCAGAATGATATAACGAATGCTGGCATTTGAATATTTTAATAATAAGGAAGAGTTCTAAGCTACGAGTTTGGGAAGTCGTAATAATAATGCCGGTAGTACACGGCTTCAATGACAAACGTATGTACAAAGGTACTTAGCAACAGGCCAGACCCCTTTACAAGCTTCTAACAGGCGGGCGAAGTATGACAGAAAGCGATAGTGATGTAAGTCGATAGTCGTCAAACAGGAAACCGCGGGGCGCGCGTGGCCAGCGATACGCCGCGCGCTTTGTGCTGCTGGCCTTCGGACGAAATGTTCGCTGCCAGCACCGACTGCACCACATACATTATGTAACCGTATCCACAACAAATGCCAGTTCATTCATGCCGACCACTCGCTCAGCATTCTAAGCCCCATCGATGCACTGGTGCGTCGGTGACAATGAGTATGAGAACGGTGGGGCCGTTCTCACACTCATTGTCACCGAACATCTTGTAACTCTTACGAAAACAAACTAAGGAATTCACGTCTCAATCGATAAGCTTATCGCAGATAATTTCCTTTTGCGTTGTAAAAACAAGGAACTATCCAAATTAGTTATTTTAATCAGTGTCGACTTGAGTCAAATGAGATCATTGCCATTACGATAATTTGTGTGATAAAATTGGCTTTACGTTTTACAATATGCTTTAAATATTTTGATGGTTTCATTCACCAGTCAAGTATTTTATAATGATCTTCGTTTTTGTGTTTGTCAATGTGCTTAGGCGTACGTATGCAGATAACCATGAGTTATTTTTGTGTTGGTCGGCGGCTAAACTTTAGCTTTATGATGATGTCTCTCGGACGACTGTGGGTGTGATTTGGAATGTCAGCGGTCAGCACACTGATCAATAATCAAACATAACATTGCCGTCGTTGGCAACTGACAAACGTATTTATTTATAAATGCCATCGTACCCTTGTGCGAGAGAGTCTTGGGCCGAAAGCGCAAATCAGTTTTACCTTCGATGATGCTAAAATAGCTGCGCGGTTACACTCTCACCTTGCGTTTGATTGACGATCGATCCCTTGTGCCAGATACTTGTTAACTGTTACTGCAAACAACTCTAATGTACATACTCGCTTATTACAAATGTAACATCGTTTCGGAATGCGATTGCGAAACTTTGACACCCGTCGAGTCAGATGAAGATTTCCTCTGTTCCCTGGTAATGGCGTCGCGCAGCAGTGATCAACGAACGCCTTTGGCGTATTTCTACATTTTCGCAACTGTTTTGGTTCGGAAACAAATCGAGTTCGTGTTCGACATTTTGCGATCACTGCGGCAGTTAGATGACTATTTATAAAGAACGTGTCTAAGAAAAGGTCGGATTTGATTGTCGGCAGTCATTTGAATATCTCTGGTGTTATTACAGCAAATTATGATGAATTAAATCGTCTATATAGAGGCGTTCTCACGCCGCGAAATTAGTTGACCTTCGCATCTGTGGGCGCTTTGTAGCAAACCGAACATAAGTTTGTATGAATACAACTATTATTAAATCGATAGAACTTATCTAAAAAGTTACATTCAATTGTTTGAAGTGTTTGCGCGATTGATCTTCACAATTCACAAGCAATTATATTTGAAAGCGCACAGCTAACGAAACATAAAGACGTCTTCTTTGTTTGATTAATATCTATTAGCACCAATCTCTTCCGTTTACTCGGCTCTTCTCTACGAGCGGTCCGAGGTAAACCAGACTCGTCCAAGGTCCGTTTTGAAATAGGATGGCACTTGACCTTCAGGATGAAAGTCAACAGTATTGCGCAACGTATCGATGCGCGCCTCAGAACTCTATGCTAATAACCGAGCTCGAGACACATATTGGAACCTGATCATGACCCACATCCATGTTCAAGGATTTCACATATTTGGAATTCGATGATTTCAAAACTGACAGAATTTTAAGGTGTGTTTTGTTAGCGTGCCGCAGATGCATAAATGGATGAATGGAATAATTTTATGGCCTTTGAGAATAAAAATTAAAATGAAAAAGTAAGTTATTTTCTTCGGTTTTTCCATGCCTATAATGACGCAAACGAAGACCACACAATAGATCGGGAGTGTCGAGTGATTCATTTAATTAATCATTGCGTTGTTAGAAGTTCCTTCTGTTGTTCACGTGTTCAAAGAATTACATGCCAATCTTTAGAATGTTGTAAGGTTGTAGGACCGGACTAGATTTTTCACCACTCCTTTCTACACATTCAACTGATTAACTCACACATGAGTTGCACGTGTAGTTTGTGTTTGTTTGGGCTTGTGTCGGTGTGCGTGCGCGCATATGTGTTGGAGTACACACACGGAGGCGCGCGCGTGTGTTGGTGGAGCGTGCGTAGATCCGCGGGCACGCCGCACGCTGCACGGGGGGGAAGGGGGTAGCGCCGGCGAGCGGCCGCGGTTTTGTAACAGCGTTTTATTTCAAGGTCACTCGAGCAGTTTTTAGAAAGTTACTTCACTCAAGTCTTAGGTAAAAACTCACATTTGCATCGTTCACAACACTGAACCTAAAGTCACAACAACTTTGATTGTATTATAAAATAATTTATGGTAATGTTAAATTTTTTTAATTGAAAATTTCCTGTTCCAGCTTGAGTAGTTATGGTTAATAACGAATACCGGTCTGTATACGTACTGTATGTTCCCAAGAAGTTCTTGTTGTTATTGATTGTTTTGCATAATAATTAATAAATTGCTCTTTATATAGACTATTAAAGCAGTTATGAATTTTAATCTGATATGAATAGTTTTCTATCATTCTATTCCAGTCCAACCGTCCTAATTTATGCAGACAACTAAACACGATTGAAAAGAGGTAAGTTAATTGAGCAGTGACGTAATTTCCGAATGAAGTGTAAATAACAGCAAGGTAAATCAGATAGAAGTGTCCGAATGCACAAAAACGAATAAAAACTTCACGTTTTTCTTAAAAATAACATCCGAACATTTCTTATTTCGCCACATCGTCGCTCACTTCCATATATGAGCCGTGATCTTCTCTGTAGTCGAAATGATGAAATTTAGTCGACTGCCATTTCGTTAAGTTGCATAACCGAGAACGCTAAATTTTGCTGCCAGAGAAAGTATGCGAAAGGTTTTACGTAATACGACCACGTAACTGCTGTAGCGACTCAGTTTTGATTTCCTTGCTTTTATGTCCATCACGGTTACGTGAATATTTTTCGGGGTAATTTTGAGAAGCCCCGGTTTAGCTAATGTTGTAATCTTAAGCCTCATTTTGTTTTGCATTATTTTCTTTAATCGTCTCATCATTTTTCAATTTTGCTTGCTGTGCAGTTTGCATGTCAACTCTGTTTATAGTTTTGAAGTCGTTGCTATGTACACCAAATCTTATCCGACTCCTAGCATCTATGAGGAGCAAGTCTCAAGAATTTATTCGTCATTCATACAGACATTTCCTTTTATGTCTGTCATCATGCATATTTATGGAATTTTATCTTTTTATAATTGAAGATCTTTATTCAATTCTTATATCTTGTATGTGTCCTTATACGGATTATTGTTTGATTGGTACGATGCAGGATAGTAATTTTTAACATTCATTATAATTACAATACATAACCAACAATGAAGTATTTTAAAGGTTTTTTCCTTTTTTACTATTTCATATAAATCACGTATTTTCACAGATTCTTTGAACACGGACGTAAGTGTTAAACAAAGTTGGGAAAAACACTTATGAAAACCAATGATGACGTTATTCGTTTGTGTCGAAAAAAGTCTTTTCTAATAATGAATCAGTAATGAAAAGAATCTACAAATTATGAATCATCAATCTTATAAGAATTGCCGGCAAACGGATTACCCTGATACAGATAAAAGGGGACAAGAATAATAAAACTTTTCCTAATTAATCTTCTATTACAACATTTGTCTCGATTGATCATGACGATGACACTCAACTAAGAACCCTATAAAAGTTCCCGACATATTGCGCACACGCCGAATGATTAACCCTTAAACGTCAAGAAGTTTGTAAGAGAAGATTAAGCACGGAACGCAACTGAGAACCACAATACAATCTCTGTCCTAATTTCAGAGTTATCAGTGAAGTCAAATATCAACGGAACGGAACGCATGCTACCGCTGAAGATAAGCAAAACCTCGGATTTGTGACTTGAATTATTGCAGTTTTGTACTGCTCGATTTGTTTACTTCGATTCTGATAAATTGGTTGATGAATTGTGATTGATTGATGTCAATCAATGGAGACGTGAAGATACGTCAAGGGAACAAGTTCTACCAGGGTTGAGAAATTTGTTCGAAAGGGTCACCGCGGTCTTGGAACACGGATGTCTCAGTAAGAGTTTAACACTCCTTTTTGCTCCGCCCCGAGTAGGAGGAGCTAATTGATGATTTCCCACCCTTAAAAAAAGGGAACAAGTTAGATCAGCTTTTCAAAATATATATCACAAACATTTACATGTCTTTTAAAAATTTGTTTCCCAGAATACACAAGAAAGGAGATAAGACGATCTAAAAAGAATTTAATTTTTTGTTACATTTGCATCAACCAAGTGTAACGGTTGCTCAAGTGGGAAAATGTGCCGTAATTTTACTGAGATAACCATCGTCTTTCGCAAGCAGTGCAAACATTGAACACGTTTGGAAAATGGAGCGATGGAAACGAAAATAATTTTTTTTTTAATTCGTACTCCAGTTTTCGTGAGCTACACAAAAGTTAACATGTCGATACTAATACATTTGAAACAGTTAATGCAGAAAAGGTTTTCAGGAATTAGAACAAGAAAAAAAGTGAAAGAAACGAGAATTCGCAAATCTTAAAAAATCAAGCTAAATTGTACTCAAATGTGAGGTACCTATAATGAACTTGTTTTGGAAAATGCTCATCCAATTGATATGATTGTTGTCACTGAAACAAATAATAAACTATAACTTGTACACGTTCCGTTGGGCTGTTATTAGGTGAATAAACTATGTAAATATGTAGTCGTTAAAGTGGTCCCTATTATCTATAATGGTACAGGAAAACAAAAGGAGGAAACTATATTAATATAAAGTTACTATTTGCACTTTATGTGGAATAGTGGCACAAGCGACAATACTTAGAGAATAGTTGGCTGATTACTAACAGGGTTACTGTGTTTAGCTAATGATGGTCTAAATGTTATACTTATATATTGTTTGTTTTGTTTTACCTTATGGTGTTTCTATTAGTATGTGGTTCAGTTGAAACTCGTGTATAATTGCTATTGAACTTCTTAAATACCTACCTAATTTACTGCCTTTGCAGTATACTAGGTAGGTATTTGATATTGATAAATGGTTTGCAACCGAAAAAGTTATTAAAGCAAATACTCAAACTGATGGCTGAATTATTTAATGAAATGAAATTGAATACCTAAGAGTTGAAATCCAATTTAAGCTTAGGTGCTAGGAGCAAGATCCTACTAATGTTATAAATAAATGCGAGAGTTTTTGAGGGTGGATGGATGTCTGTTACTCATTCACTTCAGAACGGCTCGGCTCGGCTCGGCTAGTCTAGAATAACACATATGATACTTTTTATCCCAGGAGTAGGTTCTCTGGCAGAAACTAGTGATATATAAGTTAGATTAGGTGGAACTGCTAAGAGCTTCAAAGATCCTGGCAGTCTTTAAGTCAAGAGTGAATAGGTTACTTCTAGGCAAGCGTGCTCCATCTTCGACTACATCATCGCTTACCATCAGGTGAGATAGTGGTCAAACGCGTGCCTATAAATAGTAACAAAAAATGGATACACACTTTTTGGACTTATACTACTACTGAGATACTGTTTTTTTTATTCGCAACAAGAATTTCAAAGCATTGTAAAATATTCAGTACAAATATAGGTACGGCTTTTTACGGTGAGGACAATGAAGCAATAAAAGTAAAGTTTATAGCAAGGATACGTTACGTTAATAATATTTTGTACACAAATATAATAGGTTGTAAAAAGGAAGACGGATTCAATTATGTAAGTTATTGACACCTTGAATGGTTTCCATCACCATGCAATTTTTCAGGTAAAGAGGGAGAATAGTAGATAACAATGGGCTTGGTTTTTTTAACTGGAATTTGTAGGTCAGGACCAGATTCTCCTTTAATATAGACTGTTGCAAAGTCCAAGATCTAGGATCTGCAGAAGTTAAGAGACCTTTGTACAATGAGTCACATGAAGAAATGCGCATCAATAAAATTCAATGAGAAGAAAAACAAAATATATAAGTAATACTAGGAACAATGCTCATAAAGGATCTAAATTCAACGATGATCTATTAGCGGAGTCTTTCGCTAAAATTGTGGTTGGAACAATTGAATCATACGTTGACAAAGTAGAAACGCTGACTCATAAAAATGTACCTAATATTCCGAACACATATGTCGCTATTATGTTTTACTTTCTACACGCGGACAGTACATTTAAGTTATGGCAGCACATTAAACATTATTCAACCTTCTACGTCCAGTCTAATCAGACGAATAAATTTAAATATTCATAGACAAGTGATAAACGTTCCGCGAATCTTGTAACCGAAAAAAAAAACTGTTGACTGGCATAGGAAATCCAAAGTTATTCATGTATTTTGTTTTTTTTTTTGGATAAACGTGATAATAGAATGTATGATGGAATTTTTCAGAATAATAAGTTGGCTACGAAATATTAGATGGAATAGCAACAGAGCGTCTTATTGAAGACGGAATTGGAAACAACGCCCTGTATGAGACACATACAAGAACATTAACTTGCGAGGATAAATGAATGGAGAGATAAGAAATAATGAAAGCTATTACGCAACTTTCATTACGATAGTCAATGGCTCTTATCAAAATTTCAGTCATAATAGTAACTGACCTACCCGTACGCTCGCATTTTGCTAAAAATACATGTGTTGGGCGTGAAACGTGTGCTTTCGTTCACGATACTTCAGTTTTATTACTCTTTACTCTAGGGTTTGTTTGTGTGCGCGCGCGTGCGCCTAGTGGTGGGGTTTGAGGGAAATTTTGCGACAGTGTGAGTGCACTCACACGCACGCAGCACGCCCTACTCCGGATGTGAGCGCAGATTTGTGCGCCTGTGAATGTGCTAGACTAAATTGATAGGTCTATGCGTTATCTATGAAACACTATTATTCATTGTGTAGCGGTGTGCCAGCAACATGGCCGTGTGTGGGTTATTGTTTGGAAGCCTTGAGGTCTTTAAGTTATTTTACAACTTGCCACTAATCGAATTGCCTATAAAATTGTGAACAATCAGAGTTTATGCGTAGATGAGAATTTTTATTGCCAACTGTGACAAGCGACCATAATTAATTTATTGACGTGGTCAAGGTTCTTAAGGTTATTATTAAAGTGATGCATTGGGTGTATTGGTGGGACCATAAAATAGTCAGTGTAATGCATATGTCGAGGTGCATCGTATAATACGAAATAATGAAACGAAGAACCTTGTGTACGAAGTACTAGCGAAGATCGCGCTAGCAAGGGTCTGTCGAAAGCGTTAGACTATAAATATTAAATATTCAACGCAAGGGTAACTGCGTAATAAAACTAATAGACCAAAACACTCTGGCCTTTAAGACTCGTAATGACATTATATTATGAAAATATAAATCCAACACCTTTTCAATTTTATTGACCCGTCGGCCTTAAGAAAGTATGTTTTCGATTTGGTACGAAAGCGGAAGCCGTTTAAAACCGCGCCCATAGACATCAATGATGATATTGAAGATTCTGAAGGCAAACTAGTACAAGGACATCCGAGAGTTATAAAGGATGAACCCTAATTGAGTCGGGGGTTCGTTCGTGTGCGTAAACGTTTGAAAATCGAACGCGGCTCAGGCGCGCGTGTGAGCATTGCGTGTGCGCAGACTAGCCGATAACAATAAACTATTTCCGAAGTGACCCAGTTCCAACGTCCTTCGGTAATTTGTACCGTGAACGGGAACAAGAAAGGGCTGGGAGTCATTTGACAACGACCATTCCGAATTTTATTGTCCTACACAATACATCTCTTTGAGCTACCGTATTCGCCGCTGGTTATTATGCTTACTTTTATAATGATTTCAAATAGCGTCATTTATGTAGCCTTGACTAAAATGTTTCAATTTTCAAAGTAAGTAAAAGCAACGATATGTTTCAAGTCTACCTACGAGTACATTACAATTTAAAATGTCGATGGTAAATTTTAAAACCACGGAATTGATGCTGCGATGAATGTCTGGTCGAATTGGTACATGTTATCTGTGCTAATAGAAGAACACGGACAGTGACCGTCACATTCGAATAGTAAGGATACATTAAAATTCGATTAAATAATGATTAAAAACAAACCCAAACGAAAAGATGTTAATGAGCCTCTATATAACTACTGTCCAAATGTTACGAGTGTTTCACAACCGCCACACACTACTGACAAACATATCGAGCCCTCTGATAACGCTTTTTAATTCAGTTCAATGTCAAATGGTACGCAGAACTATGAAGAAATTACATGAAACGATAAAGAAGTTGACATATTTGTGTTTGGATGGAAAACCACTTCGGTTCCGAACTGCCGAATATATTTGTAGTTCTGAGAATATGTTTATGTCGACTTTGCAAGGAGTAAATGCCGATTGCGAAATAGCATCGAGCAGCTTGGCTCTCGCATTTGGGATTTTAGAAATGTTTGCGTTTCTACGTTGTAAACCTAGTTTCTTGGAACGTTAAATACGTGCACAAAGCCTGCTTACAAACGATGCGTTTTACTAATTATGACTCCATTGAAAATTCATATTTCGCGCAACCAGTTTTGCCAGTTAAGTTTTTGCCAGTTAACGTCTGCTATTATTAAGAACGTTTACGTTGCCTTATTTTCTATACTTCCTACGCCTTGTATTATTCAAGACAATTACAGATGGTAATATTAATTAGATTCAAGATTTTTCCTATTGCTATGCAACGTTTGAATAATAGTCGTGATAAATTCATAGTACCAGCGTTATATTTCCAGGAAATAGGAGTTACAATCGAATCATAGCGTGACCTAATTACATCAGTTACATTTGTGGTTATATTACAATTATTAATAACGAATAGATTATTACTGAACAAACAGAGACCCTTCAACGTGTTCATAATTAGTTTATGCAAACTGCAGACGGAAAAAGATCTAGTTTTAAACCACGTGTAATGATAACCGTGTGGACTGTTCCACTCGGAAGTTACAATTGATTGGTAAAATAAATATTATCGTGTAATTAATGTCGTGTTTGACAATGCGAAACTAATTATTTGATTGTGTACCATTTAGTATACAAACACAATTGTAGCTAATCGGACGCAGTACAAGTACCTGCGCCTATTAGCGCAAACAGCAAACATTTAATATTCTTACAACTTCAAAGAATCTCTATTAGCGATAAGAAAACATATGAGTTTGCAGTTTGTTAAGATTCTTGTCTAACTGGAGAAACTAATTAGAATCAATCTTGTAAGGAACACACCACAAACAGAATTATGCCAGACAATCAGACAACAGTCTTATTAGCTAGGTCAGAATGTCTTCTTGGAATTGGAACCCAAAGTACAGTAGATAGCAATTATGGTTAAGTTTATCGAAATTTAAAGGTTACAGAAATCAAAAACCTTATCAAACTGTTAACAGTGGGTCTTATCGAAGTGACCATCGTGTTAATCAGACAATACGAAGGCCAATAGACATGTTTTAAAATATTACAGCTACAGTTTGTAAAGGTTTCATAACACATTTGAATACCAAGGTTTGTTGTTTATTAAAATATTTATAAGACGAAATTTTTGGATGTTAAACTCGTCATAGTTTATTGAATATGTATATTGAATTTGTATCATCAACATAGAAAAGTTCAAGGAGCAATTATCATAATATCGATATGTATTAAAAATAAAGCGAGAGAAGTCATCTGCAAGATACATTTGTGATATATTAGAACTTATTACCTACGGTTTACATGACTATTAACAAGCTAAAAATTTATTCATGAGTGTATTTGAGAACACATAGTTTTTCTTTCATGTTTCAGCCATTACACAAAGTTGAGAATTTCTTGAGTAAAGCTCATTAGCTGTTAGTTAACGATATTAAATGTCTTATGGTTTTCCACTAATTTTACCAGGAGTTCAAAACAATGGGCTCCTTTTCTTATTTTAGAACAATATATTGATACGAAAAAGCCAACGGTATTCAGTCTATTTCAGTTTCATTCCGGAACACTATAAATACGCGTGATATTCGTTAAGTCAAATAGAAAAACGGCATTGGGCGATCATTCGTACTCGCCCTTTAATTGTTTACTCGTGCCAACTGCCGACACTTCTGCTTCATTGACACAATTCTCTCTCTCAGCACCAGTATCAATTCTCATTGCGTAATTTTCGTTTACAACGCGATTGTCTTCATCAATTTTGGAGTAAATGTCAAGAATAGTCGCGGTAGAATTTTGCTTGCTTTTAACCTCAGATTATTTATTTAAGTTTGTTTTTTTATTGATTTTGTTTGGATTTTCTTTAAAATATTTAGAGCAACAATTCTTGTTGTGAAAACCTTAGCTTTCGCTTCTTCTTCACCCCATCCTGAAGTGTTTTGTATTAGATCGTTGTTTTTCTCGCAATGTGCGGTTTTCATGGCTTTAGCTTCCTTTACAGTCTTAGTAAACAACAAACAGCCAATATTGACATGTTCAAAAAACTTGTTATCATGTTGGGTACGGTCATCCATTTATCACAACATAATATTTTAAAACTGCGCAGTGGCAGGCTGTCTACGAAACTATCTGTAAGCTACAAGAACCTTTCGTTTCCTTTGTAGTTTTTGTTATTGAGTAAATATTGAAAACTATTATTGTAGATACATCACGTATTGAACTTATAGGTTTTATTGTGTATTTCGAACGGGATAAAGTAGAATATATAAACTTAACATTATATGCGTCACATTATTGTAGGCATAATTTTTATTTTGGAGCACGATGAGTAAGTATATGTTTTGTTATTTATACAACCAAATCTTTTTATCATTTCTATATCAAATATGAATAACATCATGTTTAAAGCTGCTGCTATGAAAACAAAATTTCCAGGAACCAATATATTTATTAATCAAAATAGGTAGTTGATTGAGGAAGTGATCGTTGGTTGATCATGATCACGCACGAATCTTACAATCAAAACAATATTAGTCAATACCACTCATTATCAACAAGATTACTTCGAAGCCTTGGACAGGTAATTAATGAATGATAACAACGATTAATAGAAAATAACACAAATCATTCAATGAGATTAGCTTTTCGTTGCGCAAGGTTGAGATGAAACAGACCATATTAAAAAATTACAGTTTTATAAAGAAAATTCGCTTAGAGTAGCAAAGTTGGACGGATATATTGCTGGGATCGTAATATTGACAACAATCATCAATTCCCATGAAAATATTCGGTAATAACGTGTTAAAAGCAATGAATCGACTTTTACTATTGCGAAACGAGTATTTATCAGTTCCGAAATCGATTTAATGCTCGAGCAATCAGAAGTGAAATTCGCGGTTAAACAGGTAATTAATTGGCGTTCATTAACGTGTTTCAGTAAACGATGAGAGTTTCCAAAATTATTGTTTGGAAACTGATTTGTTTATTTTTTCATTAATTTGATTTAGTTCAGCTGATGATGAAAATGATTAGATGTTGTGATATGGTAATCTGAAAGTTTAATTTCAGCTCAAGTGTCATATTTTTTGTTTCCACTGTTGAATACAGATTTATGTTAGTGATGATGAACTTATTGAGAATTTAAATAATTATCTTGATAGTTATTCGTAAAACTGGGAGTGATCGCATTCTACTATTTATTAACGACTCGGTGTGTCGAATGCGCGCGAAACCAACCGTGGAAAAGCGGCGCGGGCGCAGTTCATACGCTGAGCTCAGTCAGTCGATTTCGCAAACCACCATCTAATGTGAACCTATTAACCTCTTCGCCGAGCGAGGCTCAGGCGAAGGCGAGAGGCGGATGAAGCGGCGAATAGTGCGTTCATTAGAGCCAAGGTTGTGCCGACCGTCCCACCGGACCGCCGATGTGACTACCTACCCGCCGCCCACACCTACATGCGCATCCCCACATACCTACTAAATTTAAGGTAAACAAACAAAACAACCTTACCTTGCCAACTGTAGTGCACTTCTATTAGCAATCTCATTGTAGAAATTAAAAAGAATGTTACTATCGAACATATTAACACTTTATCACAGCCATATTTTTCACAAAATAAATTTCATAAACAAAAACAATCCGAAGCACCAGCGATCACAGGATATCACAACGCCGGAACCCAGGCACGTCCGTGCGCGAGCGACGTCAAATCAAACTGGCCGGTCAAAATGACGAAAGTGAAAACATCGCACGCACAGAAAAAAAGGTTGGCGCGGTACAGTCCTTGCAGGCCACCTCTCGCGCGGGCTCTAGTGACACACTAACTGCGAAGCGCGCGCATCGCACGTCGCCTATATAATGAAGCGCTCAGAGGCTCGAACTTCAAACGCCACCGGACGGCACAAAAAGAAGATGCTTCGCAACGGTAGCTAGGAAAGATTGAACACAAAGAATACGACACGTGGGCGCGTGTGCGTTCACGTGCGAATGTCGGTGTGCGCGAGAGATAGGCGGCCGCAGGAAACTCCGTTCTCTTCCACTAGGAAAGACCTTGGATATGAATCGGCACGTTGCAATGTGTACCGCCATCGCCTACGCCGCTGTTACCTACTTGACGGTACCGACAGATTAAACGATGCTTCCATATAAGATGTTTATATTCTATCTAGCGATGGGATGCAGAACTAAACAAGCAGCAGGTCGAAAATAAATATTGGAGTAGTTATAAGTTAATGAGCGTAGCAGATAGCTTTATTGTTATACCAAGCACTGGACGCCTGGACAAACACTATAATTACAACCGATGATGACGATGATGCAATGAAAGTTGATAATGCTATTAGCAATTTGACACGTATTTAGCGTGGGTGGTCACTGGGAAAAGAAAACCGTGGCGCAATTACAGTAGGTGAAGACGTTTAAGATAATACAGTTAAGTAGGTCGGTAGAGAGTTCGCAAATGGTTTTAGTGAAACACATTTGTTTTGGGCAAATATAGCTGTTTCTGAGTGAAAGAAAGAAATGTTTTTAGAATTTATGTTCCGTTCAGAAACATCGAATTTCAATGGAATCTTTGATTTTAGAAAAACGCACAAATCGGGGTTCAAACGAGGAAACCTTATGGAAGTTATAGATAGCAGCTTACGTTCAACTCTAATCCATATTTCAATGTGTTAAACTAAATATTTCATGAGAAAAACCTTATTTACATAATTTTGACCTTAGAAAACAATGACAGATATTTTTAGGTCAAAATCTAAATGGTCCTTCCGTAGTTAAGTTTCAGAAATACGGACGTCCCCGCGACATTTACATATAAAATGTTTGATCTTTGAATAATACTGTGTGAAATAAAGGTTACATGTGCAACAAAAACAGTGGTTTTGTTTTTATTATCATTTTTTACGAATCATTAACATATCGATGAATATGTAGATTTTTATATGGATCACCCAGAGCCGACCAGATGGCTGTGCCTATACTTTACAATGTGCTAATGCGACTATATACCACTCGTTCCGTTCTCGTAACAGCTTTCCACTTTCATTTCCTCACTATCATTGTCTAAACAGATTGGATAACACAGTGAATTTCTTCAAAAGACACAAATTACGTAAAGTCGTCATCAGCTACTGTGAGAATTGCTTTAATTGCTCCTTGTGTTTGACTCTCAATTTAATTTTTGTTATTGAGACTTTATTTTCGTAACAAAGTAAGAGGCTCCCACATCGGCCGGGTCGTGTATAATTCTATTGTTTATCTCGCTGAGAACATTTACTACATATTTATTGCCATTGAATTAATTAAACACGGAAACATGATATCATGCAAAAGTGATATTTTATAAATGAATCTATTGATAAATTAATAGTGAACTGTCGTTGTGCAGAACTATTCATTTATCATAGTATTTGTAACAGGCCTTTTCATATGCGTTGCAAAACAATGGTCTGTTCACGGTTTTACGAAATATCTAGTTCAACTAAAACACAGTCATTAGTGTAAAATATCAACAATTGAATAGTTTCTTTGATAAAAATACGTTCACACTCGTATTTGGCAAATATTTGATATCTTATTAATTCATGGACCGTTTTATGTTCACATTCGTCAGCTCATGCTTTAACAGAGAGATAAAACACCAAAAATTCACACGCCATATATGCAAAGTCTACTTTAGTGATACGGTCTGCAAAGTCTATTATCATATTTCGTCACCAACCATCTTTATGATTCACAGTAAAAGAACTCGGAAACATGCTGTAATTACTGTACCGTTTCCTGATAATAAACTTACACATGCAAAAAAGGCAGTTTGATAAATCTTTCTACGACCTTAAAACGTTCATCGAACATGAAAACAGAAAGCGTTGCTTATTCGGCCGTGCATACATCACATCCTCGAATTTCAACTCATAATTTCGGCTTGTGAAATCGGGATGAAATCATCCGATGTACAGCGGCCTTACTTTCGCGTCGCCATTTCTCCGGGTGAAAGTTTAACTATATTCATTGTACTTTTGTCACTGGCTAATCACGATGTTTATCATAAATCTTAATCCTGACATTTAGCGGCACGCCTACTAATGTTCACATTTCAAAATGAAAGCGTTTAAGCAGTTATTGCACGCGTGAATTGCATAACTTGTTTCTTATCACGATGTATTGATAGATTAACAGATCTTTTAGAAAGGATTATGAATATTCGCGTCGAAGAAAGATGGTTTATGTAAGTGAAAGACAGCCTACTGAGTATCATGTTCTGCTTCTACAGCACACTAGCTTAGTTATTTGAGAACTACATTTGTTATGTGTCCTTTTCGCTTACCACGTGTGTCAGTAACAGTTTTCTAAAGTGTGTGAAATTGTGATTCTAAAATAGAAAAGCATTTTTTCTACAAGTTGTTGTATTCTCTAAACGATACAAAGATTTCGAATCGCTAGCATAGCAACTAAACTAATTCCGTGAAATGAATTTCGTCAGTTACGAACGATTATAACATCTATATCGTGTCGTTTTATTATTTCGATTTGGCTTGGTTATTATGATGTGGCGGCTGGTCGCGTGAAAGTGTTTCGGTCACAGTGATCCTCTGCATCCGCGTGTACCATTGGATCCGTCACGATCGGCCGTGCTTGCCATTTATTAATATTAAACGAAAATTCGTTATCCAACTGGCCTTGGACCGTGTTCCTTTCAGTTCTCCTTAATGATGACAGTTGCTCGAAACGTGCTGTTTGTAATAGCTCCAACTCAATGACTCAGTTGTGGTCACGGAGAGTACAAGATTTTCCTCTGCTACATGTGCTCGCCACGCTTTTCACATTTTCATCACCAGCCAAGCCACCGAGTGTTGAAACGTCCATTACTTCACAAATCAAATTTCTAGCAGCGATAACTTTCGAAAGAAAATTCGACATGCCGGAGGTTTTGTAATAGTTATTGAAAGCGCGGCTCGTCGAGCGAGGCTCGGCGCAGACGTCGAAAGTGAGACCGAGAGGTTGCGCAGGCGCGTTACGAAGTTTTTATTGTCGGCCGCGCGCGAAATCACTTGAAAGTTGTATTGTCCTTGGATATTTCACTTCTTTATTTGTAGCGTTTCCGACACCCGAGCCGAAGTTCAGTCGTCGGTGACGCCAATTGTGCGCTTTGAGTGTGTTGGTGACACCAGTCCCCTTCACTAATATCTCCGACACGTTTAGAACTGAATGCGCGGGATGGAGCATTATTGGCTTTCAACCTTTAATTACAGCTTTTTTCTATAGAATGTCACTTTCTAATTCACACAATGATATCCTAGCAACTAGTATACGTCGATGATGCTTACCAGGGGACAATGTTAGAAGATAATCCAGTGTTGCCGGGGCAATCCAGGGTATGTGTGTTGTGGAGCGCGCGCGTCGGCTTCCCGGCGCTTGCGCCACTTCCCCGCTTGCGACACGCTTCCTGCGGGAGAGTGCGAGGCCGCGCGCGAGTTCCGCGCGCAACAACTTGCACAACGCTTATCGGCGACCCGGTTTCTACTTTCGCCGCGGGAATCACTGAAACTGAATCCTGTGATGCACTGGTAGTATCACTGTAATCCGGGTAGAGTCACAGTCGCGGGCGGTGTCGGGAGCGCGGTGAGATCGGCGCGACGGCGCTGCGGGCCGCGGGCGCCGGGCGAGTGGCGCGCGCGCTGCGGCGCCGCTCTCGGTTGCACCACACTGGAAAGTAAAAGTGAGCGGCGCGGGGCGCGGCGGCACATTTCTCCCACTTTCGCTGCCGTGATTCATTCCTCGTGCGGCGTCAAGGTCGCTTCCCGCAACTCCCGCGGCGCTCCTCCCGGCGCGCGGCCACCACGTCCCGCCGCGTCGCTGGAGCCGCCGCTCAGCGCTCAGCGTGACGTAGGCTGCAGCCACCAGCGCCAAACACGTTTCCACTGCGATTTGAAAGTACATGCAGCTACCGTGAGAGGTACTTGAAGCGTGCGTTAAATGTTATGATGTAAATTGTATTTTTGCGCATTACAACATCGTGTTTTGTGCCATAACATGCTATGTGATAAGATTAAGAGTGGAGGAATGGGAGAGAGAGATACCAAAACTAGGCTAATTTGACGGAGGCCCTCCATCTTGTATAACCATGTCAAGCGTACATGATGATGACTTTAACATATATAATGCTATTTATATCCAATTTAATGTATAGATGAATGGAAAACTTACGAAGCGATAGATCAATAGACATACTACAAACATGTTTTATTCTATTCTATTCTACGCAGTTTTCACACAAACACGTTATTATTCGGAAGTGCGCACAAACAAACACACACACATAGCTATAGCACTAGCTATTACCAGTTTACGACTTCTTACGAGCTTCCATACAAACGAAGATATTATATGTATGTACCGACGGTACCTACTTTACTTTGAGTTACTCGACATAAGGAAAAATTATGGTTTTCAACTACTATTATTACCTATTGGTCAGCACAAGTCGAACTAGTTCATTGAGAGAAGAGTATGATATCCTTTGTTGTAGTCGAAAACCTAATGAAAGAACTTACGTACAGCTAAACAGTGGAATTCCCTACCGGAGTCTGTGTTTCCGGATAGCTACAACCTGGGAGTCTTTAAGACAAGAGAGAATAGGTTACTTCTAGGCAAGCGTGCTCCATCTTCGACCACATCATCGCTTACCATCAGGTGAGATGGTGGTCAAGCGCGTGCCTATTAATAGTAAAAAAAAAAACTTTTCTATTCATTCATCATCTAGAGTTTTAGACTATCTATGGTAGGCGCCAGATTAACTTGCAATAGAGTACATTGACCTATCCTTAATATCCCTTCGTAGATTCACGACACGACAGAAGTCGATTCAGGACAGTTTCATGTCTTTACTAGCTTTTGCTCGCGACTTCGTACGCGCATATCCCGTTTTTTCCCGTTCCCGTAAGAATTTCGGGAAATCCTCTCTCAGTGCTCCCCTACTACCAAGGAACCTACATGCCAAATTTCAGCTTCCTACGGCCAGGAGTTTCGGCTGTGCATTGTCTGTCAGTCACTGAATCAGTCAGTAATGGAAGAATTTTATATATTAGGAAAACTAAAAACACTTCTAAATCATCTGCCTAGCCTTTTCCCAATTATATTGGGGTCGGCTTCTAGTCAAACCGGATTTTGCTGAACACCAGTATTTTCCGAGGAGCGGCTGCCTACCAGACCTCCACAACCCATTAACTGGGTAACACGGTACTTCATGGCAAGACTGGAGTCAGATTTACTGGCTTCTGACTATCTGTAACGACTGCCAAAGATCTACAAATGACGGCCGGGACCAACGGCTTAACATGCTTTCTGAGGCACGGAGGAAACTCGGTATGTTAAGATGGTCACCTATTCACAGACCAACCTTGGCAAGCGTTGCTTAACCTTGAAAATCGACCCGTGCGGCTGTTATTATCTAGCCACGAGCTCCTCAACTAACAACACTTCTAAATAAAGTACATAAATACGACTACATATTGACTTTCTAAGCCCAAAAGTTAATGAGTGACAGTTTCCCAAACCGAGTGAAGTTGGTTAATCGGTTGAAACATGTGCCGCCAACGATATTTGTATATGCAGCAGTGTTGGTAAATAAGTAGGTAGCGCACTTTCATTGGCAGTAAGTAGATAAGTACTGTAATGAGAGAAAATGTACGCACTTGTGTTTTTTATTGTTCCGTGTTTGTATAGGATCTGCTTTTTGGTGTGTACGTTACTTTCTTTTTGTTGTCATGGTAATTGGAGAGTTTTTGCCTGTTTCATTTTGATTTGAGTGGGCAAGTTTTTTAGGGTTTTTTTTACCCAAAGGGTAAACAATCAAGAACCGTAAATGGTAGACAATCGAAATTTTCACAGAGTTTGTATTTCTTTTGACGCTACAACAGCAAATATAAAAATTAAATTAAATTTAAAAATAAAGGGGGCTCACATACAAGAAACGGACTTTTTTTTTATTTGTAATGGGTTTGCTCTTGGCTCTAGTCTATGTCAGAGATGACAGAGACAAAGTCTACGAAGTCAAAGTTTCCGTTTTATGGTCGGTTTTCATATGGGACACTTTTTTCTCCATATTATGGGAGCCTATTGTACATAAATACATACCCATGGGAAAGATCTCTTATAACAGAACCGTCTTTTATAAGCTACTGGTGTATTTTATCATCTCTGTACTAGCTAACACACAGCAGTAGTTCTTGAGATTAGCACGTTCTATCAAACACACAAACTCTTCAGTTTTAAATATTAGCATATTATCTCTAGAGTATGTTCAGTATGGTATGTTCAGAATACAAATATTCTGAACGTACTACTCTGGAGTATCTTTCCCATCTCAACTTACAGCATGATTTACCTTACATAGTGGGATTTCGGATTTCGGCTTCAGCCGTATGGTATCAGCCGGTGCCGTATGGTGCCGTAAAAGAATAATACCACCCCATCACTTCGTCGTAAGAGGCGACTAAGGGACTCACCAGAGAATGGGTAGCAGCGTTCTCTGTAAAAGGCAACACCATACACTGCGATCGCCAAACCGCCTGCCAAGCGTGGCGATTATGGCAAGCTTCCCCTCTGGGGAGGCCTATGTCCAGCAGTGGACGTCTTTCAGCTGTTATGATGATGATAAGTGGGCGTTTTGGGGAAGTTATATAAAACTGCCGTTCCATAAGTGCTGACTCTCAGCGTAATATGAATAACTGACTTTTGATTAGAGATAAGAGATAACATTCTCATAAGATTTAAATACTGGTTATAACTTTCTTTTTGATATTCCCTAGAGATTTCTTTACATTATACCATAAAACGTATGGCATATCAATTTACATAGTCGAAGTATGTACTTATCAAGTGAAAATTAAACAAGCTTGCATAATATAACGAACTGTTGTTGGCTTGTAAGTCAGCCGTGTACGCTTTGTAACTTGACACGTATAGTCGCAAGTTATAAGCGATTTTCTTTTACGATGAAGTTTTGCGGTATTATAACAATGGTGTTAAATTAATGTGTCTGGAAATTTAAATTTGAACGTGGTTTAAGTGTAAGAATTGGCCTTCTGGGGGCCATTCCATCCGGACTCCCTATTTACTCTTGACTTAAAGACTCCCAGATTTTAGCTATCAGGAAACACAGACTCCGGCAGGGAATTCGTAAATTATATTATTACTTCAGGCATGTTGATTGGGAAAATTATTTTGAGCAAAATAACAGCTTACAACCCTTCAAAGTTAGAGTAAACAGGCTCCTTTTAGGTAAGCTCGCTCCATCGTAGACTTTGTCTCTGTCATCTCTGACATAGACTAGAGTCAAGAGCAAATCCATCAATAATAATAATAAAAAAATTATAATAGACTTGGTAAACAAGCAACAAAAATTATTGATAAAGCACATGATCCAATTTTTTATGGGGGAGACCGATTAGAAAATTAAATCAGTCGGAAGTCATATGAATTTCATGAATGAGAGACTACCTTCTTCATGCATTTTCAGCTTCAGCCATGCGGTTATTTTTATTCCCTATTGTCATGACAAAAACGTAGTCACCTTTCATTGTTCTCGGAAATCTATGACTAGACCATGAACAAAGCATTATTTTTTCTTGAACTACTTCCAAAAGTGAAATGGGAGATAGAATGCTAATTTGACAGTTTTTAATTTTACATAGGAAGTGACAAAATTATACAGTGAAAATCATTGTGGATAGTGAGATCTTTTAAATGTAATTTATTTTTGAAGGGCACCTTAATCATTGCTGGAACAATTTTCACGTGGTTTGTACAAAAGAATACCGCATACCAAAGTTAGTTCAGGAGCTCGTGGCTAGATAATAACAGCCGCACGGGTCGATCTTCAAGGTTTAAGCAACGCTTGCCAAGGTTGGTCTGTGGATGGGTGACCATCTTATCATTGCGAGTTTCCTCCGTGTCTCGGAAATCACGTTAAGCCGTTGGTCTCGGCTGTCATTTGTAGATCTTTGGCAGTCGTTTCGTATAGTCAGAAGCCAGTAAATCTGACTCCAGTCTTGCCATGAAGTACCGTGTTACCCAGTTAACGGGTTGTGGAGTGGAGTGAACGGAACTAAAACAACTGGTATTCAGCTGAATCCGGTTTGACTGGAAGCCGACCCCAATATAGCTGGGAAAAGGCTAGGCAGATGATGATGTATAAAAGAACGCATACCAAAAATTATACAATTTCAGGATAAGGTCGTCCGCACGGCACAGGAAACAGACGGAGTCTGACGACAGCTACGGGGAGTACTAAGAGAGGGTTTCCAGAAATTCCTACGGGATCATGGAAAAAACGGATATGCGTGTACGAAGTCGCGGGAAATAGCTAACCATAAGGGGGTTCCGTAGGTACAAATTTGTAGGTACAAATTACTTTCAATAAAAACTGTATTTTTTATGATTTAATTACAATTGTGTAGTTTTTAGACTTTCCCTATACTTTAGTGTAAGACGATATTACTTGCCAAATATCATAGTTCTAGGTCAATGGGTCCTACCCTATTTATTCATTTTGATTTCCTTAAGAGTGACGAAATATACGTTTTTTGCGGTATATACGACCGTATCTTTTTTAGGGTTAACTTAGAAGTTTGTTTTTTCCCAATTTCAAGAGACTGTACATTTGAGAACTTAAATGGTTTTAATTTCAACTCGACATCTGCACGCGTTCTCGAGATAAAGAGTCTTGACAGACAGACAGATAGACAACAAAGTGATCCTTTAAGGGTTCCTTCCTTTTTGGGTTATAAGGGTTTTTACCTTTCGAGGTACGGAACCCTGAAACAATTGCAGCGTTTATCATAAGGCCAATGATGGTCACTACTGCCCAATGTTTACGAGCTCAAATGGTAATGAGTACAAAAAAGTGTCTGCAATGTGCGATATTTATAACAGCATGTTTCTTTAAAAGCAATAATTTGGCGCTTGCAATCAAATAATGATTTAGTGTTGAAGTGCAGTGTGTTCAAGTGTGACGCGTCTCGCTACATAAAACTTGTCTGTCTGTCGACACGAACTTATTTATTTACCTTATGCTTGCATATTTATGTGATAATTTAGTTTTTAGCAATGTTCGTATGTTTGCTTGGGATTAGGGATCACCACTAGCAATTACAGGCTGTAGTTGTAATTTTTATTTGGTGGCTGTTAAAGGTACTTTGTCGTAGGTTAAAGGTAGTTGCTATTGTTTATATCGAAAAACTATAGACGCAATGAAAAAATATTTCTTCTTTGAAACAATTTTGAAAAAACATATCCTTTGAAACAATTCTGAAACAAAATTTCATTTCAAACACTTTTGGATAAATATTTCTTTTGAAACAACTTTCTCATGTTACAAAGTCGTTTTTAATACATGAACGGAGAGATTTTCAGTGTCATTTTTTAAATAAGAGGCAGATTCCATCAAAACGGCTAAATAAGAATATCGAAACACCACCTAAATAGATCTGCGTTTGGTAGAAACCACAGCCAACGACTTGATGACTGACCGCTTATATAATAATTCTTCAGGTTGATAGAGTAAAACCACTTATGGGATTGGTTTTAAGAGCAGGTATGTAGAATATAATAAAACAATAATAACAATAACAATAATGGATCAAGGGCTTAATCTAGAAAGCAGTTCTCCAATTTCTTCAGTCCCCTCTCGCGAGTCCTGACCACCGGTAGCTTGGACCCTAATCCCGACACCGGTGGGCTACTATTTTTTATATTTTTAAATTCTTTTTGTATTTTATAAAAATATTAGAAAATGAAAATTTTATGTACCTATATGAATAATAAATGGAATAATAACAAAAAAAAAAAGAGAATAATTCTACATAGGTACCTGCTTTTAAAACAAATCCCAGCCACTCGAAAGCCTAACCCCGAAATAATAAGCATAACAATATTTACGATAGCACTATATATCTTTGAAACTGAACAATAACATAGTACTTTTGTTTTTACAACTTGGAATTCTGCCCACTAGGTGCACTACGCAATACAAACGAACGTCGAACGTAGTGAATCGAAGAACATTTGTAAATACTAAGCGTTAGGAAAGGTTAGTAATATTTATTTCATGTTTTAGTGTGTTTTTCCATCAAGAACAACTGCCCTCAATTTTGGTTGATGGAAGAGGGGTATGGTGGTTACCACTTACCATTAGGCGTACTGTTTTCCCTGGACACACTAAAGGTTGATCTAGATATATCTGGGTCGGGCTCGAGACGTGGCCAGAGGGTCAATTCTACTCATTTTTAGGTTTCCGTACCCAAACGGTGGCCAATATTGAGTCCATTCCTTTTTCTAGTTTACATAAATGATTTGCCCCAATAACTCGTATTTCAAAATCACCCAAAGATGGTGTTATTCGCGGATGACACATCATTGATATTTAAAATAGAGCGACGGTCACAAAATCTTGACGTCGTCAATAACTCTATTCTCCAGGTCCAAAATTGGTTTACGGAAAACAACTTGGTATTAAATGAAAAAAACCAAATGTATTAGATTTACTTTACCAAATGTTAGAAGTAGCGAATGTGACATCATATTGAATGAAGAAAAACTGGAGTTTATTAATCACACGGTTTTCCTGGGAATCACTTTGGACGAGAAATTACAATGGGGACCTCATATACTCGTAACATCTCTAGCGGGGTGTGTAAGCTCAGCCGCTTATGCTGTTAGGAAGATAAGACAGCTAACAGACGTAGAAACTGCACGTTTGGTCTATTTTAGCTACTTCCACAGCATTATGTCGTACGGTATTTTGCTGTGGGGTCGGGTTGCTGACATTTAATCCATATTTATTTTACAAAAGAGAGCTGTCAGAGCCCTTCATAATCTGCGTCGCCGCGATTCTCTCAGGGAACTTTTTAAAAAGATTAATATTATGACAGTCCTTGCCAATTCATATATGAAAATATTATGTGTGTACGGAAAAATCGTCACCTTTTTAGTAACATTAGTGATGGACATAATATTTATACTAGAAATAAAGATAAATTACATCAACCATTTTATAGATTAGCTAAAATACACACATATTTCATGGGGTACTGTGTTAAATGTTACAATAAACCTTGTGACATATTGGAACTAAATGAAATAAAATTTAAAACTTACATTAAAAGCACACTTTGTAAACAAGCATATTACAAATTAGAAGATTACATTCAGCATAAGAATGCTTGAAAACATGCTGGTCCTGCTCCATAGGACAATCAATGGTCGAGACAAGATCAAACTGGTTGGTTTATGTATTTACTTTATAGTTGTACCTACTGTTTCATTTTTAGGTTTTTATGTTTCTGTTCACTCACACTCTGATAGTTAATGGTTCCAAAATTTGAATAAAATTTAAGCTTAATGATACGGAGCCCTTCGTGTGTGTTTTTAAGCACCTTTTGCATTCGCATCTCGGTACGAAATCTATCAAAAATGCCTCAATTCCCAGTTTTTTGACAGATTGTGACTTACGTTCGCATTCACATAATATGCGAGTGCTTGAAAATATGTAGAATTATTGGCTCAGGCTGCAGTCTGTACGGAGCTCAAAAAATATAAGTGAGAACCTTTTACATGAACTCATTCGACGTGTCAAATAACGTTATGGCGGAGCATGGCGCGGACACCCGGATCAACCTTTACTGACATTATATCAGTGCGATTGACAAACGCTATAAAACTATAAAATGTCATGTGATAAATCCCTTATATTTTCGAATTTCGATAATGCTTTCGTCGATATAGTGGCACTTTGTTTGCTGCTCAGAGCACGTACGTATAGGTTACTATACGTACGTTACGTACGTTACGTTAGTAACGTAAAATTTAACCATAGCTACAATACTCGTTACGCACATAATATTTATTTGAATTAGATACTATATCCATATTATTGAATGATATAAATTGTGTTTATGATTATTAAACCAAAATATTATGGGATTGTAGTTTTTCACGTTCAAAATTCACTTGCGTTATTATACGACAAAATATTCGTTCTAGACCCTCAGATGGCATGTCGGTAGCGCATGTCAATCAATAAGGCTACTAGACCGAATTCAAAGCTACGATATTCGAAGACGTAGGTAAAAAGTCTTCGATGTGGGAAAACGAGTAATAGAATAGAAATACTCTTTATTATGTTTGTTTGTGTCGTTGTGGAGTTGGAGACGGGACATGGTGCGGCGTGATGCTGACAGTTGGAGAATGGCAGTGACTGAGTGGCGTCTAAGGACTGGTTGATGAAATGTTAGTCGTCGGGCAGCGAGATGGGCAGACGACATCGTTTCTATCGCAGGGGGGCTAAAAAGTCCACTTTAGCAGAATCATAATATTAATCACGCAAATTCATTTTCATCGTTATCGCTAACGAATTAGGTTCAAGGTTGATTGGGACAGTGACAGGTAGCGTGATTTGCTTTCTGATTCGCTATAGTGGCCTTTTGAGACCTGCATGTGGAACTTGGATGAGGGTGGCGCAGGAACTACCCCATTGGCACAGGAAAACAGAGATCTATGCTCAGCAGTGGGCAAGGTCGGGCGATGATAATGTCAAACCCTTACAATAAGGAAAATCTTCATCAATCCTAATCCTAATACATAAAATTCTTCCGTTACTTAGTGACTGAGTGACTGAGTGACTGAGTGACTGAGTGACTGGCAGACAAAACGCACAACCGTAAATACTGGTAGTAGAAAGCTGAAATGGCATATAGGTGAGTGTAGGGGAGCATTAAGGAAGGATTTTCCGAAATTCCCAATATGGCCGTCAACTGCTGAGCGGATATGGCAATAATGCAGATTTATCAATTACTGATTGACCCGCGCAACTTCGTCTGCGTCACAATTTTTATTACTGCTCTGCTATTCTTAGTGTGATGATAAATCCCTCCTTCCCTAGCCTAGCCTAGTCCTTTAGTTTCCTAGTCTAGCCGTCCTCGATAATTGAACTATCTTGCACTGAAATAATTATTCAAATCGCACCAGTAGTTCCTGAGATTAGCGCGTTCAAGCAAACAAACAAACTCTTCAGCTTTACATTTTATTTATTTAACAATTCATGAACAAAAGCATGGAGTATAGATTTCAAAATTTTAACCACAATGTCCTTATATATAAATATATAGGTTAGAATTTATCCTTAACCAATACTCGGGATTTCGTGGAAATCCCTATCTAATACAAAACCAAAATTGAATATCGTGGGGAAGTACCAATCGCATTTTCCAAGATTTAAGGGGGAAAAGAGCTTTAACATTCTTCTTCCCTGAAAATACGTAGTACGTGCACTGAATAATGGGAGTTTTTTCTCAAAAACCCAAAATGGGGAATTACCTATCGCCCCGAGACAATCAGCAAAAAACAGGATACAATAAATTTGCACCGAAATTAATAGGGGAATCTAAATTTTCAACATTTACCTCTTTATTTTAGAAGCGGATATGTATTTGATACTGAATTCAGCGAAAAAGATTACAAATGTTATTGCTACCCATTCAAATAGTGACAAATCATCTCCTGTAATCTAATAATAACTTATTTACTTAACGAAGCAATTGCAGAATTTGTTCGAAAGAGTCACCGCGGCCCTAGAACGCCAAGGACATTAGGAGGAACACGGATAGGTTTTGGTCATAAAGAGACTTACACTCCCTTCGGCTCCGCTCAGAGCGGAAGGAGTCATTTGACGATATTCCGTCCAAAAAAAAATAGGACCAATAAAACGCCAATTTTTTAAGATTTTTAAGATTATGTAGCAATTTAGATGTCTCGACGACTCAAGACAAACACATTTGGCAAATAATAACGAAAAGAAACGACCCCAAATACAAAGATTGGGTAATCCCTATCCTTAGAAAAAGGAATCTTAGCAGGCGGTGTTCTGTAGATTCTGTCTATCTTTATGGGACGAAGGCGTCAGTTTATGAATGATGTTATCGACATTACAGTTTTGAAGTTCATTAAAAGTAAATGTAGCGAAACCAAAACTTTTCTCATCAACTTTCTGTCCTGTATTCTAAGTTATTTGGGTTTAACACAGAATGGATGGAAAAAATGTGCTTTCGTCTTAAATTTTGCCTATCACTTGCTCCCTTTTCTTTCATAAAATTCCTTTTTATAGCCTTCACAAAATAACCGTCACTCACCCAAGTACTAACGATTTTTAAAAAGAGGTTCCTTCAACTAAAGTATCTTAGAAGCAATGACTCAGACGCAAAAACTGTGCGTGAGAAAATTAACACAAACGGCTGTACACAACTCTTCCGCCCTCGGAGGCCACACGAAAACTATAGCCTAAGTAAGATCCGCATTGATATTATGGAAAACTAGCTTCACCAGCGGCTTCGACCGTGTGAATGCCGAATTTATCCGAAGGGAACTTCTTTTTTTAGGGTTCCGAACATCCGTAATAAACGGAACACTTATAGGATTACTCGGGTGTCTGTCTGTCTGTCCGTCTGTCACAGCCGATTTTGTTTGTCTGTCAAAATTTGGATCACCTACAAACTTATGTTTCCCGAACACGGACGCTTTACGAAAATAAATAAATTTTGAATATGACCCCACTTTTTGGGGACAAATTTGAAAATGAAAAATAAGCAGTTTTTCAAACTGTACAAACATATCAAATGAAAGGGCTTATTGTGAGGGTTTTAAATATATATATTCTTATAATTTCAAAATAAATAGTTCACTCTAAAAGTCGAGACTCACAAAGTAACTTATGTTATTGTATCATGGTGTGAAGTATTTAGGTTTATTTTTGTATGCTCTGGCAGAACGTAGTTAGACACACGAATTACGTTCGACTATGGGATATTTTGCACTAATTTTGAGCTCTAAAATTAGTTCTGCGTCAGTAGGTATTTGTATTTCGTCAACTTCAAGGAAAAGTTTTAGGTTATCCCGTTTGACATTTCAGCTGCTAAGTTTGAAACTTAGAAAATTAATTAGCTTCACATTCAGATTTTCAATGAAACTTTCTGGGCTCTTTATTTTAAACCGAAATATTTATTTTTTTTACAAAGTTTTTTATTTTTCAATTTAGTGCTATCTCCCAAAAATCCCAACCAATCTATCACCGAAGTTCTTTACAAAATTTCAATGGAACATTTCGGAATAAACCTTTTTTGAATAAAATTTATTAAACTATATTGACAGGGTTATAATGCCCGAACATACATAAAAAATATATAAACATGGAAATTGTTAACCTCCTCCCTTTTTGAAGTCGGTTAATAAGTACAGTCTGTGACCAACATTATCTGACCCACTTGACTATTATTCGCTAATAGTCAAGTGGGTTAGATAATGTTGATCACAGACTGTACAATAAGTATTGCCTCGAATCGAGCTTCTCTCAACCACAACACGTTTTGCTGGGTACTGTAAAGTTTCCTGCGATGCTTTCGCTTTTCTACGCAAACGGGAAATGAAAAGAAAGACAGTAGAAACACAGTAAATGGCTGCTTTCTCCATGGCGTTTTAAAGTCTGATTGGAGAAAATCTTAGCTGCCTGCCGATAAAATTTATGTGATTTGAGTTGGATGTTGAATGAAAAACAAGCGTAATTTTATCAGGGGTTTTAAATAAAGATCCATGTAGTCACTAGGTACTATTGTTTGGTAGATTTAAGGTAATGTTTTTATAAGTAACTATCTTTTTACCTCGAATTCGTACGCGCATATCCCGGTTTTAGGTTCCGTACCGAAAGAGTAACCAACGGAACCCTATTTCTAAGCCTCCACAGCTGTCCGTCGGTATCTCAAGAACCGTAATAAAATATCACAACAAATATAATGTATAATATAACAACAAATAATAATAATAATAAAGGTTTATGATACGGATCCCTAGGTGATGATGATGATGTTATAAAATTGCCAAAAATAAAAATGCTGACAATTTTTTAGAGCAGGTGCATAAAAATACCAAAATATTCCAAAAATGAAAGTATACACGTCAGCCAACGTTGATTAGTGCAATTTGCTAGTGTGATGTGAGTGATTAGTAAAAGTACTTTCGATGAGGCAAGTGCTAACCCATCGATGTGGGTTGCTATAGGTGATTTTAATTATTACTCGCTTACGTTTAAAAATGTGGATGGAAACTTCATTTTCCGATCTCCTAACGGGTCACTCCCGTGTACCAAACGGGAGTGTTACCAACCGGGAGTGACCCCTCATAACGGCGTGTTTAGTGGTGGGCTAATCAAAAAATCTGGCTTCAATAAATTCTTTCTGACTTTGAAGGGTCGAGCCCCAATGTAAGTCAACATGGTTAGCCCTATTTTCTTGACCATTTGATCTGATTTAAACCCATGCATGGCTGCTACTGCTTGAAAAGTGTGAGACGAAAATCTTTGAATCTAAACAGTCTAACCATTTGATCTTTTCATATGTGGTAGATTTTCGTTTGGTGCATCCAAAGGTAGTATTTGAAGGTAGAAGGAAACAAAAACATTTATTTAGCAACATTCTTCAGGAATTATTTAAAAACATACTAAGTGTGTGTCACATGGCTGCCGCAACCGCCCGTTGTACAGTGGTCCTGTGCTTATGAGATGTACATACAAGAAAGTATAATAAACTAGCGGAGGCCACGCGGTTTCAACCGCGTAGTACCCGTTCCCAAGGGAGTACGGGGTTGAATTATGGCCTATGTTACTTGCTGATAATGTAGCTATCCATTGCTGAAAGAATTTTTCAAATCGGTTTAGTATTTTTTAAGTTTATTCGTTACATACAAAAATACAAATCTTTCCTCTTCATAATATTAGTATGGATATAAAAGCATAGATAAACAAATGTACTTAATCTCAAAGAGTAGACTTGTTAATTCCATCTCCGCAAACCCACAAATCAAGTACCCAATTAAATGTTGCAACTAAACAGAAAGTTCAACCGACTCATGTCAAAGACCAGAGCCAATAAATTCCGTTCACTTTCTACGTGACTCGGCCAAGTAAGCAATGTTAGCATTTCAACCAACATTCATTAAACAAATCGATTGTTCGCCAAACAATATTTGGTCGGCTGCCAGCAGGGCTATTCTGTAAGTAACTATTTCGATATCGAGCTTCACCTGAGTGACAAAGCTCACTCATCATCATCTGCCTAGCCTTTTACCAACTACATTGGGGTCGGCTTCCAGTCAAGCCGGATTTAGCTGAATAACACTAGTATTTTACGTGAAGCGGCTGCCTACTAGACCTCCACAACCCATTAACTGGGTAACACGGTACTTCATGGCAATACTGGAGTCAGATTTACTGGTTTCTGACAATCCGTAACGACTGCTAAACATATGCAAATGACAGCTGGGACCAACGGCTTAACGTGCTTTCCGGAGCATGGAGAAAACTCGTACTCGAAAACCCTTGACCAGTACTGCTTAACCTTGAAGATCGACCCGTGCGACTGTTATTATCTAGCCAGGAGCTCGTCCAGTGGCTAAGTGACCTTTATTAAAAACAATATAAGTCTTATAAACAGCAACCAAGACCAACACCATAACGATTTTCAAGGGTTGGAGGAGTCTCGAAACGTAAGGAATGGTCATCCATCCACAGAACACCTTTGGGATGGCTCAGCCTCGGTGGAACGCAGAGCTAAGAGGCTCATCGCCGCAAGGTTGCCTACTTGACGGTCTTCTACAGATTGTACTCCAGTGAGTGTGCCCAAAACCTCATCCCACCGGCCTCCTTCTTCCATCGGGCATCCAGACGCACTGCAACTTACCACCCCTACCTTGTAGCTATTCCACCAATTCGCACTAAGCGTTTCCAAACGTCTTTTATAATGCGCACAGCAAAAGAGACTTCTCCTTCTGGGTAAGCTCGCTCCATCGTATACTTTGCCTTTGTCATCTCTGACCTAGACTACAATCAAGAGCAAACCCAGCACAAATAAAAAAAAAAGACACCCAACCTCGGCTAGCTTGAAGATCGACCCGATCAGCTGTTATACGATTTTGATACCTCACCTCGGATTCTACTGTCGAGGCACGAAAGTATTACAGAATAGCAATACTGGCCCTCATGTTATTTTGTTGTCACTGCGACGCTTGCCGATGATTGATACTTCATTGTTACTTGCATTTGGTAACATTTTATATGGGTCACAGAATGTTTAGGTTTTGAATGGTAGTTTTGTTTTATTGCAATGTCAATCATGTTGCTTTTAGCACGTGCGAGTAGATAGTTTTTATTTGCATTGCCTTTTTGGGTAGAGCAACTTTGTCGTGTTTCTTTTTTGCCACTGAAGAAGCTACTGCTTGAAGGTCAAAATAAGAGCGGATTAGAAATAAATTATGAAACAAATGACAATTAAAATGGGTAGCAATATCTCATTGCTTGTATTTGTTTTTCTGCCAGTCCTTGTATAATATTCGGTGACAGTACTCATGAATTTAAACAACCATATTATGCCTTAAATAAAACGCTTTTTTTTTTCAATTATGTTTTGAAGTTCAGCTTCTAGTGATGGGAGTCGATCTCACCATGTCTCTTTTACGGCCACCCACGCTATTGTCTCCGAACACGATATACGATTGACAGGAGTTTGTATCGAACTGTATCTTGAACTACACGTTTGAGTTCCGGGTGACAATGTGACATACATAGTTAGCGCTGCAGACCTTACTTGGTCCTATGCGTGACAGATCACCAGTACCTCCAATAAATTATCGATATTCCATGCAAAACTATCATTGTACTCTCAGGTGACACAGCGCTAAATGTGTAAAGTTATTTAAAAATATTCTCTCAATAGCGTGTCCAATTTAAATGACACAATTTAATTATATTATCCAATAAAGGATCTATAATTAACTGGTTTTCACTATCTATCGCTGAATTGAGATGAAGCTGCATGCCATTTAGGAGCTGTCAACGATTATTTCTTTTCGCTGTCAAAGTGACATTTCCCGACGTTTTTGACAGGACAACTGTCAGATGTAACTGATCCTTTGCGATAAGATCCTGTGTTAATTTTACTAGTTTTAATTTAAATGTAGATATTAATAAATTGCTGGTTTTTTATATTCAGTTGTAAGCTTCTGTGTTGTATAGATGGTGTTTGAGTTTAATTTGTTTTCATTCATAGATAACAATGCTAGCGGAGTTTCTGAGATTGATTCATACAATACAAGTAATGCAATAGAACATGATAATTGAAATTTTCACAGATTGTGTATTTCTGTTGCCGTTTTAACAAAAAAATAAACTAAATTTAAAATTACAAGGGGTTTTCGATGTTTGTTTCCCTTACAAGTTTGTTTTCGATGGGTTTTTTTTTCGGTGTATGCTACTGATCCCTTCGTGTGAGAGTCCGACTCGCACTTGGCCAGTTTTTTTTATTATCAAAACATTGTAAATTATCCTTTAGATTAGTAAGGTGAAAAGGACAACATCAAGTTGTTGACCTTGAATTTAATAACGCCACCATATTCGTAAATTGCTTACCAAATATGGTTTCATTTTCATATTCATAACACCGATAACATTATTTTTTCCGCGACTACTTTTCCTGTGAGCGATAACGGCCTATCACGCGGTTGTGAATAATAATTGGAAACTGTTACCACCAATCACGGCTCCCTTTTTATCTGAAGCACCTCCCCTATAAAGCTTATCGCTGTAAAGTGCTGAAAACAGGTTTCGTCTAAAAGGAAAAATGCTACAAGCAATGACTTGCTATTTTCTGGCATTTTCAGGAGTAAACATCACACGAGTCGATCTAAAAGGTTAAGCAACTCTTGCCGAGGTCAGTATCTGGATAGGTGACCGTTCATTACATACCAGAACTCGTCCGTGTCTCGGAAAGCACGCTATACCGTAGGTCCCAGTTATCATTTGTAGAACTATGACAGTTATTACGGATTGTCGGAAGCCAAAAATTTACACTAGTCTTGCCAAGGGGTACCTTGTTAGGTACCCAGTTCCTGAGTTCTAGAGGTCAGATAGGTCCATAGCCAGTCCATATAAAATACTGGAACTAACCTGAAATCGGTTAGACTGTAACTGTCTGTTGAAGATAGATTTATAAAAACTGGCCAAGTGTGAGTCGGACTCGCACACGAAGGGTTCCGTACCATAAACCTTAATTTTTATTATTTATTGCTATAGCGGCAATAGAAATACACAATCTGTGAAAATTTCAGCTATCTATCTATTACGGTTCTTGAGATACAGCCCGCTGACAGACAGACGGACGGACGGACGGACGGGCGGACAGCCGAAGCTTAGTAATAAATAGGGTTCCGTTGGTTACCCTTTGGGTACGGAACTCTAAAAAAAGATAGAATTAATAAAATACGAAATTTTAACGATCGATCCCAGCTAAGTAAGGATACTTAGCTGGGATATTTTCTCAGTCAAATGAAAACTAATTTTACTAGTCATTTCTTAATATTTTTTTTGGAATCAGTGCAGTTAATCATTAAATGTCAAACTGTCAAACATTCATCTTGATGTGATGAAAATATCAGTCGTTATCTCAGTGCGTCTTCTCTCCTTGCCATATCTTCTTTTGCACAATCGTCTTATCTTAGACCTGCCTCTTCTCTTGTATCATGTATTGACACTTTCATACATTCCTTTCTCTTACATAAATATTATCTTAGCGTCCCTTCGCGACGCCTCTTTGTCTGTTAATATGCTTGTTACCTATTTACGTGTTTTATTATCTAAGACATTTTCTGTCTACGATTTAGTTCGCGCGAGTTGCTCGCAGAACAGCACCTAAAAACCGGCCAAGTGCGAGTCGGACACGCACAGGAAGGGTTCCGTACTATAAACCTTATTTTTTATTATTTGTTATTTTAGCGGGACAATTAGTGAAAATTTCAACTGTCTACCTAATACGGTTCTTGAGATACAGCCCGCTGACAGACAGACGGACGGACAGCGGAGGCTTAGTAATAGGGTTCCCTTGATTACGGAACCCTAAAAAGGCCACTTTAGTAGAATCATAATTATTATAAATCGTACAACCTGTCAAATTCCACTTTCATCTTTATCGCTAAAGCATTAGGTTCAAAGTTGATTGGGAAAATTTGACAGTGACGGGTAGCGTGATGTGCTTTCTGATTCTGCTTAAGTGGCTTTTTTAGACCCGCTGATCTTCGTCTCTTATACATTTTGTGCCCAGGAGATGGCCATGTTTAGACTTGCCAAGGCGTACCGTGTAACCCAGTAAATGGATGTCGGATATTCAGCTGAATCCGGTTTTCTGAAAGCCAACCTCAATATGATTGGGAAAAGGCTAGGCAGATGATGAGTTGGCCACGTTTATAGCGGCATCAGTGGCATTCATGACGTCCTCAATGGTGCAGGTGGAAGTGCCCTTGGGCACTCCAACAAGTGGGCTATTTTTATAGAATTCCATATAGAACAGATAGTCAATAAGATCGAAAGATTCTGTAGTGGCGACCGCATACTGGAATACTGCAAGACTCAGTGTTGGAAGGGCGCCCGCGAGAGGGAAGACCTATATCCAGCAGTGGAAGTATTTGGCTGAAATTATGAGTTCAACTAGTCACTCTTTGTTCTGCAATTAGGTAGAGCAAAGCAGGCCATTAGGGATAGGGATTACCCTATCTCTGTATTTGGGGTCGTTTATTATCGTTATTATTTGCCAAATGTATTTGTCTTAAGTCGTCGAGACATCTAAATTGCTACATAATCTTAAAAATCAAAAAAGAATTGCCGTTTTATTGGTCCTAGTTTTTTTTTTAGATTGGAAATCCTTAAATGACTCTTTCCGTTCTAAGCGGGGCCGAAGAGAGTCAGACTCTTACTGACTAAAACCCACCTGTGTTCTTCCTAATGCCCTTTGCGTTCTAGGGCCGCAGTGGCCCTTTCGAACAATTTCTGCAACAGATCTATTTAACCTACACCTTGAAAGTCATCAGCTGGGACTATGAGTAACGGCCAATTGACTGATGATTATTAATGAGTCCTTAACTAGTTTTAATAGACTTAATTGAAACCTCTTTCACAGGAGAAACGTGTGACATTGGCTGGTTAGTTTTCCATTCTCGTCCATGATGCGTCCACGTTATATTTTCAGGAATCTCGAAAGTAAGAACTTTTCTCAAATATAAAAAAGTACAAAATCGGTCTAGCCGTTTTCAAGAGATGAGCTTACCAACGTACAACATTTTTATTGAAATTAATACATATTGGTCACTACGGTTACGGCTATTGCTGCAGCAGTTAAAAAACTCACGACGTATCACTAAGTGGGAGAGGGGGGGGGGGGATTATAAAAATTGGCTAAAAACCTCACGTGATTAAAGGATGGTCGCTTTTAGATACACATAAAGTTACTCGAAACTTTATGTGTATCTAAAAAATGTGAAGTCTGTGGGTTATTTGTGACGTGATAACGTCTCATAAATCGATAAACACCGGCTGCACACACGAGAAAGTGTCACGGTACGTTCCGCACGTTTAATGACGTTATCACGTAAAATTATCGTCTGTAAACCGACTTTACTGACAACCAATTTTTTTCATTGTTTTTTAAATGTTTTCTTGGCTCTATTTCTATACTTAACAGTTATTTCGTATTCGGTTTGGCTACTCCATGTGACAGTGACCTTTGATAACCTCATCCAAAAATACTTCTTAGAACACCTATTGCTAACCACAAATTTACATAAAGTCTGCCACTACTTTCTCATTCCAACACTCCAACCCAAAAGTTTGACACACTTCCTAAAACATTACATACAAAACTAGCATCTGTACTTAAACAATACGATCTGAAATAGCGTGTACATTTTCAGCGTATCCCTCATTCGTTCGATCACACAAAGGAACACTTGTGCAATTTATTGTTATTATTGAAGAAAACAAATAATTGTGTATATAATGCTCAGCGGGTCGACATTGAAAGTAGGCGTTGAGTTACGTAACACTAGAAACGGCAGGCACAAGGTAAGTATAGAATATCAGTCGGCGCACGTGGTCGGGTGATGTACCCACGTAGAGGTTGATAAGGTACCTGAAGGTTTCTATAAAGTCGTGTTATGTTGGAAAAGGTGATTAAAGAGTTGTTTTCTTTTTATTGAAAACTTTTTGTCAAAAATGCTTAAATTGGTGCTTGAACTTGAATAACAAAACAAAGTTGCCGCTCTCTATAAATTTAAATAAAAGAAAGAAAAGCAAACACGGTGGTATTTTTGATGGCAAGCGCCAAATATATTATTTGTAAAACTAGCTGACCCGCACAACTTCGTCTGCAAAAAATTGCTTTAGAGATAATCCAAATTCAACTCTCTTCCTAACGTTCTAAAAATCTAGTTTATAGAGATTCTTTAATTTTAAGAACAACACTACCAATTTAACGAGACCAAAAAAACAGTTACCTACTTAGATTCAACGAGGAAAACTAATTAGCAGTCGTGACCTCGCGGGGTCAATAGCCTTCCCAATATTAATTGCATATACAGAGTTGTGTTATCATTATTGACCATAGATAGACTTGTTCTAAATAAAAATTTAGAGGGCTAATTCTACTATTTTTTTTATTTTTAAGTATAAAATAGAATACGAAACATTTATTCGACACACAGACACAGACACAGTATAAAAAAGAGAGACAAAAATATAAAATAAAAAAAATATAATGAAAAAAAAAAAACAATTAGGTACAGTAAAATTAGAAGTACTCGAAACATTCACAATCGCAATCTTCCAAAAACTTCGTTAATTTCCGTAGAGAAATTAGTGAAATTGTCGAAAATGTGGATTTTTAACAGATTTTGACAGCGATAAAAATGCGAACGATGCTTAAAGATAATTAGTAATGGTCGTCCGCTATAAAGCTTTTCTTTGGTAGTTAAGAGGAAATGCTGGCGGCGAGACTTTGTTTGTAAAAAGTCATAATTCGAGGTTTGGCTCTCGAGTGTTTTTTCCTCCAAAATTGGACCGATATAAGAGACATTTCGCAAACTGAATAAGAAGGATGTATACCGTGACTCTATGTTTTCCTTTTTTTATTAGTTGCCAAATTTGTACACTAAGGCTTTGTTGACAGCGATTTATCGGACAATTTTGAGCATTTTGTGAGAGTTCTAGTGCTTATACGGTTAGTAAAGCATCGAAAAGGAAAACATCGGTACACAGTATATATCTCTTTTATTCAGTTTGTGAAATATCTCTTAAATCGGTCCAATATTGGAAGAGAAAACAGTCGAGAGCCAAACCTCGAATTATGACTTTATACATACAAAGTCTCGCCGCCAGCATTTCCTCTTAACTGAGAAAATGAAGAATTTGTGACTTACACTTACTAATCGGTATCGCTGCAGGTAACATAGTAACCATACTTACCTATTAGGTAATCGTGTTCCTATCTCCACTCAATTTAAACAAAGCCGCGTTTTGTAATCAATCTCAAAAGCGGTGTTTCCTCGCATTTCTACGTAAAATGGAGCAGCGAGTTTAATGTGATAACCCCGTCGTTTATCAAGAGATTCTCTCTCTTTCAAATGCATGTGGCCTAATTTCAGACGATTATAATTGGCGCGGATAAGCTCCGATGTTGTTTTGTTAATTAGTTTGTCGGTTCGTGGTCGTTTGTGTGGTCTTTGTGCCTGTTTGAATACCTTGGGCTATAGACAGCTTGACATTTTTAATCTATGACATCTAAAGGAAAACTGTACAAAATAGTGCAAGTATTTAATGTGTGTATGAGTTGACAACAAACTCAAGTATTTTGGTCTTTTGAAAACGTGTTATCACGGACAGAATTATACTTTTTCTCTAAAGAATATCTTCTCACCATGCCTAGGGCCGTCTCCACTAGCGAGATAATCGCGGCGGGATTACGTTTTTTAACTCGTCGAATCCCAGCGATAATATCGCCGTGGAGACATGTTCATAGAGTTGTCATAGAAATACGTGGCACAACGCTAATATCGCTGCGATTCTCACGCTCGTGGAGACGGTCACTTGGTCCTGCGAAGTAAACTTCGGAGCGTAGACAGCATACTCGGAGCTAAGACAGCGTAATCAGAATAGCCGTTGGCCGTGTAGACACATCGTAGGCAGCGATGGCGTAGCATATAGGTCGCGAAGGTGCTGCGTAGCAGCCTAGACGCAGCGTAGTCGCGTAGCAGCCTAGACGCAGCGTAGTCGCGTAGCAGCCTAGACGCAGCATAGTCGCGTAGCAGCCTAGACGCAGCGTAGTCGCGTAGCAGCCTAGACGCAGCGTAGCCGCATAGCAGCCTAGACGCAGCGTAGCCGCGTAGCAGCCTAGACGCAGCGTAGCCACGTAGCAGCCTAGACGCAGCGTAGCCGCGTAGCAGTCTAGACGCAGCGTAGCCGCGTAGCAGCCTAGACGAGCGTAGCCGCGTAGCAGCCTAGACGCAGCGTAGCCGCGTAGCAGCCTAGACGCAGCGTAGCCGCGTAGCAGCCTAGACGCAGCGTAGCCGCGTAGCAGCCTAGACGCAGCGTAGCCACGTAGCAGCCTAGACGCAGCGTAGCCGCGTAGCAGCCTAGGCGCATCGTAGCAGCTCAGACACAGCTGAGACGTGTAGAAGTCGTCTTGACGTCATTATTGGCTACCATTTGTTTAGTTATTAACTGTCATCTCAATTCAAAGTGGAGGATTTTGTTTCATTGTTAATTATTGACTGCCAAAGTTTTATGGTAATGCATTTATTATCCGGGTGGTAACACCTTATTATTATTTTTTTTTGTATTTAGCGAGGTAAAGTGCAGCAGTATTTCACCCTTAGTACCTTAGATATGCCAAAACTGTTGTCAGAGCTCAGGTATTACTCGCTCCATATTAAACCAGAAATTGGTTTGTTATGGATACATTTTAGTCAAGGATATTTTAATATTACGAGTATTAAGTAAAATTGTTAATTAAGATAATATAGTAAGTAGGTACCTACTCTTTATCACAGCCTTGAAAATATTACAGTTTTTAATTAAGTATATTGAAAACAGATATATGTACAAACAAAATATATAGACACAATAAATAGAAAATTACTCTTATTACGAAATTGATGGAGGTACATTTTGAGAGAAGAAAAAAAGTGTTGAAAAAAATATAAATTTATAAGCTATTTGAATAAATGATATTCCATTATCAATTTATCAGAAAATTATAATTTTGTACAGCAACGCCAACGTCAACTCTCATAGACTACGAATGGAACTTAGTCCCCAAACAGTTTACTCAGAAGCCTTAGATCGAAAAACAAACACTCCAAGAAAATATCTAAAAATAATCACGTAACCAAAAGTAAATAGCGTTACATACGCGATAATACCTACTGAGAAGCACTCGACGATAACATAGCTAAAAGAAAATGTGTCACAACCTTGATTTGTACGATATTATGTTACAGTACTGATAACCCCGTCGGGAATCGAATCGGCTATCATTCAGATTCGGCTGTTACGCAAGCGGAAACCGTATTATGTGTTCGGAGCTGATATTATTGTGTTTTGTGAGTATTTTTGGTAATATTTTTCATATCTATATACTAATAAATATAAAGCTGAAGAGTTTGTTTGTTTGCTTGAGCGCGCTAATCTCAGGAACTATTGAACGGAAGGCTATAGGCTATATATCATCACGCTAAGACCAATAGGATCGGAGCAGTAATGAAAAATGTGACGCACTCTTAGTTGCGCGGGTCAACTAGTAGGTAATATTTTGAGAAATAGCTTTTTTTTACGGAAAGACTAAAAGTTATAAAATTTTATCTTTCGTCATTATATCAGCATTTTCTGCACCAAAAAAGAGAGTGGTAGGTTTTTAGTGTTCTGTTCGTCCGTATAATAAAAACCGGCAAAGTGGGTGTCAGGCCACTCGCAGTGTAGGGTTCCGTAGTTGCAACTATCACTAGTAACTAGTAAAGCCTATCTAAGAATATCTTAATGCGGTTCACAGAATACATCTACTTACTAAGTTTCCACAGTATAGTTCTTATAGTTTCGGAAAAAAGTGGCTGTGACATACGGACGGATAGACAGACAGACAGACATGACGAATCCATAAGAGTTCCATTTTTGTCATTTGGCTACGGAACCCTAAAAAAACCAACCCATACCAAATTCCAACTTTCTAGTGCTAAGCGTCTCTGAGCTAAACCGCGGACGGACAGACAGACAAACAGACGGACATAGCGAAACTATAAGGGTTCCTTGTTGACTACGGAACTTTAAAAACCGGAACCTTATCTATAGGATCACTCGTGCTATCGTGTCTCACTGACCGTCTATCTCAACCAATTTGGTACGAATGCAGTTGATTAATTTGATTTTTCTTCACGGTATTTCATACAAAAATTCTCATCTTGGGGACGGATCTGCCAGATACCAGCTTGATGCCCTTGAGTCTATTGAGAAACGAGCGAAGAGGATCATCGGCAATGATAGGCTCGTCACGACGAGGCTCCAAAGTCTTAGAGTACCGGTTGCATTTTGGGGAATGTGCGACGGAATTGTATAATTTAATTGATTAATTCCGCCAAGCCCGTTCCATCATCGGTATTTCATACAAACATTCATTCAAAAATTCTCATCTTTGGGATGGATCTGCCAGATACCAGTTTGATGCCCTTGAGTCAATTGAGAAACGAACCAAAGAGGATTATCGGCAATGATAGGCTCACCACGACGAGGCTCCAAAGTCTTAGATTACCGGTTGCATTTTGGGGATTAATTCCGCCAAGCCCGTTCCATCATCGGTCCACAAAACGAACGGCGATGCGCCACCGGTACATGGTGGACATCCCACCCACATGCACAAAACGTTTTCGGAACACATTCATAGTGCGTACAGCTAAGGAGTGGAATTTCCTGCCAGAGTCTGTGTTTCCTGATAGCTACAACCTGGGAGTCTTTAAGTCAAGAGTGAATAAGTTACTTCTAGGCAGGCGTGCTGCATCTTCGAACATATCATCGCCTACCAACAGGTAAGGTAGTGGTCAAACGCGTGCCTATAAATACTAAAAAAAAACAAACTTGCAAGTAATTCATGCAGCACATAAAACTCACAATTCCCTACTCCTTGTATATGGTCACGGGTGTTAATTGACTTTGTTGTAAATGATAGGTACTATTATTCACTACTAGCTGACCCACGCAACTTCGTCTGCGTCACATTTTTCATTACTGCTCCGACTACTGGTCCGATTTAAAAAATTCGTTCAGTGTTAGATAGCCTATTTATCGAGGAAGGCTATAAGCTATATCATCACGCTAAGACCACTAGGAGCGGAGCAGTAACGAAAATTGTGACGCAGACGAAGTTGCGCGGGTCAACTAGTATTAGTATAGAAGATTTACCATTGGCCACGTGACCGAGTCAATTAAACGGTTTATGGCTGTGCCGACCTCGTGAACAGCGGTTGGACATGTCCTACCGCTGTTCACGAGGTCGGAACCTATTGAACATGTCCTATTGAACATGTCCTTTCTGAACATGTTCAGAAAAGTTTGAGTTGGGGATAGGTTTCATTCGGGTAGTTATGACTCATTCCGCTCTGGACGGCGCGCAAGGGAGTGTCCGAATCTAACTGACTAAAACCCATCCGCGTTCTTCCTAAATGCCCTTTGCGTTTGGCAGTGAATGAGTACTTTTTTTTTTGTTTTCGGGGGGAAACCTTCAAAAGGCGCCTGGGCTTTGGGGTAAAGACCAGAGAGTGTGTGATTTTTACCTCACTAAAACCACCCCGGTGATCACCATCAGCACATAGAAGGGGCCCCGTTACTTCTTAAAAGACCACTCTGGAAACTCCTCTGTTCAACGCCTATTAGGGCACATCCCGGCGGTAACCTTCCCAAGGAGGGTTATTTTAACACTTGTCGCCTCTCCTTTCTTTTAGATAAATTGATTATTTTAATAAACTTTCAACATTTTAGGTAACTTAAGTATTTTAATTAATTTTCCATAATTTTCTACACTGGTAATTTTCAGCATTAGGCATTTCCATCTCTTCTTTATTAGCAAACCTTCGACCATCTTTCTAATAAATGGTTTCTCGGAATGTATTCTGTAGCTTTTATGAAATAATAGTCACTTCACAGATAAGTCATTGGATGTCGTAATGTTCTTTGTGTTGGTGCTACTATTTATCTTGTCTATTCGTCCCCGGTTTTCGGCCTCGGCGCGAGATAAACTTGAACTGTTACTGAATTCGGATAATTTGTTTAGTAGGTCAGAATCCGGATCTGATATTGTGGGAAATTATTTGTTTGAATAGGACGCATAAGACGTCGGCGACTGTTTCAATTCAGAGCACTAATTACACAATCTCTGAAATACAGGTGTGAAATAATGAAAATTCTAAAACCTCAAAATCTGCGAAGGTTCACACACAGCGTTGCCGCATTGTCGTGTCGCACGGTTTTTTGGAAACTTCAATCATTTGTGTATGTGTATTTTTGGCGTTTTATCATCATCATATCAGCCGAAACGCTGTCCAATGCTGGACATAGGCCTACCCGAAGTATCGCCAGCCCACAACCAGCCGGGTGCGTCTCGCATCCATCGGCTCCCTGCGACCCTCACAGGGTGCATTTTTGAACTACTTTTTGGCGTTTAAACTTGTCTAAGCTTGCCTTTGTACTGAGGCATACCTGAAAGAATCCGAAGAGAACGATTTCTTGCGATTCCTCCAGGTCAAATGTCATCATCTGCCTAGTCTTTTCCCAACTATTTTGGGAAAAACATGAATTTCTTTTACTATGGGATCAATCGCGAAAAAAATTTCGTTGTTCATTACGTTTTGTCGAGTTATGAAAAGACATAGCTGACCCGCGCAACTTCGTCTGTGTCAAATTTTTCATGAATGCTCCGCTCTCGTAGCGTGATGTTTTACAGCGGATAATGTTAATAATTAGGCTTCCTCCATAAATGGGCTATCCAACACTAAAAGATTTTTTCAATTCAAACCAGTAGTTCCTGAGATTAGCGCGTTTAACCAAACAAACTCTTCAGCTTTATAATATTTGTGTAGATTAATGTATTCGTACAGGGGCGGTTGATTTTTAAATTCTGATACACATGGTATAATCGATGTACATGCAGCTGTGCACCGCGATAGATTTCAATTGAACGTTCGTTCTTTGATCGTGTGTTGCCCTATTTATCTACTCGGATTGAGATCGGATGCAGCACAGTAAGACAGAAGTGGACTAGACCATTTAACTGTGTTAATAGTGCAACGAAGTTGAACCTAACATATTTAGGTAATTGAGACAAACGTTATTATGTTTGCCGTCTGTTATTTGTAAGACATGCGTCCTAGAACCACCAACGATATGTGACATCTACCAAAGGCACTGGACTTGCGTGGATTACCTCTCATAAAGAAGCCATTTATGCTTCTGCTATTCTTAGGTACTGTGAACTCCGTGAAGCGTTTTTCCTGTGCTTATTATGGTGTACAATAAAGTTTAGTATATAATAAACTAGTTGACCTGCGCAACTTCGTCTGCTTCGCTCCTATTGGTCTTAGCGTGATGATATTTAACCTTCCTCGATAAATGGGCTATCTAACACTGATTTTTTTCAAATCGGACCAAGTAGTTCCTGAGCGCGTTCAAGATAACAAACAAACAAACTCTTCAGCTTTATATATTAAGCATAGATAAATAAGCTCCTTGGCTGCACGTTGGCAGACTAGTCGTTGGAACTTTGGAAGCGTCCAGCAAAAATATTAATAGTACCTATAGTAAAAATATACTTTGTTTTGATACGTCAGTCATGTAGTAGCTCGCTTCTAAGGCAGATGCCGTAAATAAGTGATAGTTGAATCCCAAACGGAGTTTCATACAGTAAAATCCTTAAGTATTATCACGGGCAGCGTCCTAGATAAAATATTTAATTAGCAATGTTTCAGAAATGAAAGTATTTTTATTTATTTGCAATGGGTTGGCTCTTGACTCTAGTCTATGTCAGAGATGACAGAGACAAAGTCTACGATGGAGCGAGCATACCCAGAAGGAGCCTGTTCACTCTAACTTTGAAGAGATTAGGGTTGTAAGCTTTTGAAAACACAGACGCAGGCAGAGAGTTCCACTCCTTTGCTGTATTCATGATTACCAGTTCTAAGGATCACATCGCAAAAAAAAAAACATGGTTACTGTTCCCACATTTTTTCGTGTTAACGTAGTGAACACTAAACAATGTATTAAAATATCCGTTTTGTGAGCGATAAGATGCATTTATGCGAAGTGTTAATTTTAAACCGTAGATGGGACATTCATGACCTACCTAAATTGAAATATGCTATCTCAATTCCGCTTTACATAAATTAATAGCCTTATACATCGGTGAATTCTATAGTCTTTTACCTTCATCGTACAGTAATTAATATTAAACATTAAGGTAGGTATTTTACGTATTATTTTTAAAACGATAAAACGTTTTGGTCATATATTTATCGCCATTTAGTTACTAAACCGGCATATCATATAATCAATTAGTTTCTAATTTACAGCTAAAATAGTGACGAGTGAACTATGATAAAATTAGTCAAACTCCGATAAGATTTTGTTTTGTATTGATTTTATAAAGTAGACATAATAGATTTAATAGAAGAACTTGATAAGGGCCGCGGCTTAGCAATTGGTATTACATATTCGATGTAGATAATTATAATTATTATTTGCCGGACGTGTAGAGATAAGCTCGACCTAATTTTCACTGTGAAATAAACTGTCACTGGACTGTTTTAAAATATAGGAGAAATATTTATTTATTTATCTTTTTTTTTTGTAAGAGTCGGTTAAGAAAGTTAACAAAAAAAAACCGACCAAGTGCGAGTCGGACTATAAATCTTTATTTTTATTAGTTGTTTTAGCGGCAATAGAAATACACAATCTGTGACAATTACAACTCTCTACCTATTACGGTTATTGAGATACAGCCCGCTGACAGACAAACGGACGGACGGACGGACGGACGGACGGACGGACAGCGGAGGCTTAGTAATGGGTTCCGTTGGTTACCCTTCGGGCACGGACCCTAAAAATATATATCCAAGAACATTTATTTCTTTTTCATGGTAAGTACCTATACACCCTCGGACGTGCCAACCTGTTCAGCAGTGCGATTCTGTAAACATGTTCAAGTGAAGCGTTGGGTGAAGCGATCACAAACGACAGCTCACTTCACCCAAGCATTCACTTCGACATGTTTACAGAATCGACCGGCTGGTGTTCAGGAATGTTTAATCAACAAATATACAGACTTCAACATCTATATGTAATTTCACTAGCTTTTGCCAGAAGTACTTTCGCATTTTATAATATGAGTATTGTTGTAAGATCACTGTAATTTCACAAGAAAAAGTCACTAAAGACGTGAATAAAAAACTGCTATCAACCAATATGTCTCAACAGAATCGAAAACTAATCGATTATTCACTTCAGCCAGTATGCGTAAACCAGAATATAGAAAACAGCCGTTACGGGACGCCCGGCTGATATGCAAATTCATACAAAAATCTTAGAAATTAGTTCCAAAGTTACAGTCGGCGTAGTGGGAGCATCAGAACATGACGTCATGTCGTGTCCGTCACGGCATACGACTTATTTCATAATGGGTATAATTTAGACGGTCACCAAAAATAATATTTTTAAGACTCTAAGCCTAGGCACCAAAATGGATCAATGGTCACCAAATTCTATCCAACTCAACTGTGATTGCCATAAAATGTAGGCTTGGGGTTACAAACTGGATAAAATAGGTTAGGTTAGGTTAGAATTGTGACCAACCGCGCGCGAGCCGAGCGAGCGAAGCGAGCGGTGCCGCGGTAGCGGCCAGCGAGCGCTACTTCTCGAATATTATTTGGTGACCATTTATCTGTTTTGGTAACCGTTTAGAACTTTTTTGGTAGTAAAGTAGGTACTTTTTTGGGCGGTGTTTAAACACAAGCCTTTCATAATTCATGCACACAAATGTACAGAGTCGGATTTAATGCCATAGGCGACTTGGTTTTGCTTCCAAAGGCGCGCTTATAGATGTTTCACATCAACAACGGTACACAAAACACAATAAAAAAACACATAGTTTAACAATTCTCCGACAAGGATAGTTTAACATAATCATGTAAACTTATCTCAACTTACAGGATATGTTATATCAAAATGTGAATAAAATGCACATTGTAGGAAAGTTCCACGATTTAAAAGTGTTGAGAGGAAACCATTATCGAGTTTGTACATAATCCTGACTCACGTGGTGTTTGACAACGTGACCTAACACGGGGTAACACTTATATATAATACATGGCAAAAGTTTTTGTGATCCATAAAAGTCAATTTTATTGGTTTTGGGAATGAGCTCGGTATTTAAATCTTTGGTTGTCACGGGTTCGCGAATCGCGAATGTTCTTCGCGGTTGTTGCTTTTTTGGAGGCCTGTACCCACAGGGTAATAACAGAACTCTTTTATTTAAGCCTTCGCTGTCCGTCCGTTTGTCTGTCAATGGGCTGTATCTCAAGAATCGTAATAGGTAGACAAATTTGGAGTCTAAAATAGAGTGTGCTTTTCTATTGCCGCTATAACAACAAAATAATAATTTAAAATTAAGTTAAAAATTAAATGGGGATACCATAAAAGAAACATGTTTTATTTTGGTAGACTCGCACTTGGCTGGTTTTGTTCTTTTTTGGTAGAACAATGAAGGGATTTTAACTCCCACGTTTTTCTAAAATTCTAAGCTAATTTAGCCATTTTTAAACGTTGAATTGACTTCATGTAACTGTCCAGTCGTAATTAAAATGCCCTTCTGATCTACGAAGCAGCTTCAAAGACAGTCTGTCATTGTTGCCAAGGGTCCATTCATGCACCCATAAATATAATAGCCCATAGACGTTTTATGGAGCCTTAAGAAAGAGCTGTTACGCATGGTCATGGAGCCTGTTGATAGATCTGTTGAGGTTTACCATCAAGGCGTTAAGTCAGTTCGACTCTGCGTTGCTGAATGCAAAATCAAATCAAAGCTTTTATTTAAAACTAGCTTCTGCCAGCGGCTTCGCTCGCATGATCTCTAGAGAACATACTGCCAGGATAAAAAGCCTATGTGCTATTCCAGACTAATCTATCTCTGTTACAAATTTGATCCAGATCCGTTGAGCCGTTCTGGCGAGATTGAGTAACAAACATCCATCCATATTAGAGAGAGAAACCATTTAAAGGCATTTTTGAATATTCAAGGACGGTCAGTCAAAAACATGAAGCTGCACGTTCCAAAGCGTATTAGATGTCTATGGAGCAGCTAGTCTTTTCTGTAAGTAACCATTTCCATATCGAGCTTCACTGGAGTGACAAAACTCATAAATTGAACTTTATTCCACACAACATAAAGGCCTTATGTTTGAACTCACCTCGGATTCTGCTGTCGAGACACGAAAATATTGTTACAGAATAGCACTACAGATGCAAGAAAGTCCATGGACATTCTATTAAATCACTATAATCATTAAACATTGAAATTACTTATGCAATCAATTATATAATAGGTAAAAAAGAATTTGAATCTATACTTACAATGCAATTATAAGCCGCAAGAGAACCATGTAGGTTAAAGTCTGAGGTGGACTTTTGAAGAAAGAGCCACACAGATTTGAGTGGACATGTCCAGACAGTGCCAGTATTTGTGAGTCATCGTGCAGCTCAACTCACCCCTTTTAGAAGCTCAACGTTCCGAAGAACAAACGAGTTTGTATTCGCAGTACGTACGGTTAAATCTAGTCCAATGAAGCTGTTACTGTTGTGGCCAACTTACTGAGCCTGTTAAACACTGAAACGAAATGAAGAAGACATTGTATTGACCAACGATTCGAAGATTCGATCCGATATCTTCTTTAAATCCATTTTTAACTAGTCGTACAGCGTATTACATAGTTCGTTCCTTTTTTAAATGTTGTTAGTTCGATTTTTAAATAATTTTGAAAAATTATGAGGCATATTGTTTATTTTCTGCTGAACCTACATTGTAGCTGCAGAAAAGCCTTGACCTCAAGTAATATATGTGATTTTCACATAACGCTGATATATTCCTATTTGTGTTTACACACAAGGCTTGCCTACTTATTGAAATGTTGTGTGATTTAGTTGGACCTTCTATATATTTAGCTTGTATAATGAAATGACGGAAATCGTTCTTGTAATCTAATCCGGTCATTTCTTTCCTAGAACTTTTTAGAAACAAAGAATTTCCGATAATCCTGCTACGTTTTTTAGAAATATAAACATGCATACGTATTACTCCTCTCAATTAATTACTACACGCCATAAAAAAGCAGTAATTCTACATAACTGAACAAGTATTTTTCTTTAAAGATATATCAGTATAGAATTTTCTTGAATCCTTTTATTGATTAGCAATAGGTAGTCTTCTTTTTTGAGTAATAATAATCAGTTAAGAAAATTGTTTGTTTGTCCAGAGGTAGATTAACTGACGGAAAGCTACACTAAAGCTACATCTATACCTAAGTGAGTATCTTTTTTAAGGATCGGAAATCATCAGACTCGTACTGACTAAAACCCATTCGCGTTCCTCCTAATGCCCTTTGCGTTCCAGGGCCGCGCGGCCGCGGACACTTGAACAAATTCCGCAACCCTGGTGGTGTAGGTATGAGTACTATATTTATCCTGAAAAAATGCGTGGTTTCGGATCACAGGAGCACAGCAGCGATTCTGCGTGAAAATAATAATGCCATCTAACCTATTTTGGCCACAACGATCGCAATCCATCTTAAGGGCAGCAGCGTTCTTTGTAAAACTCAACACCATACACTGCGATCGCCAACCCGCCTGCCAAGCGTGGCGATTGTGGCAAACCCCTATCTTGGGGGAAGCCTATGCCCAGCAGTGGACGTCTTTCTGCTGATATTATGGTATTATGATGATCGCAATCCTTGGCTCTTCCTAGTTTTGCATAAAAGGCACAACTAACATAAGACAACTCATCTTTCAAAGCTTACTACCATCTACATCGATAGCAAAAGTGCCCAAAGCGAACCGGTACTTCGAAGCAAAGCGAACACCGACACGATAGTCTGTTAATTAGTGTTTTTGCGCACTAATAGCTATAATATGTACGTTTTTTTTGTATATATATATATGTTTGTTTGTATGTATGTATGTTCGCAAAGCAGGAAACGAGACGAGACGCTATCGCGAATTTCGTTCTCACTGATGCACTACGGTTATTGAGTGTTGGCAGCTGGCTCGAAAAAAATGCATTTTGATAAGTCTATTCATATCTTATTATATTAACTAACGTTATAAAGCTGAAGAATTTGTTTGTTTGTTTTACTACTACTGTTTCGAATTGAAAAAATATAGTATTGCATAGCCCATTTATCGAGGAAGTCTATAGGCTATATAAAATTATAGTACGACCAATAGGAGCGGGGCATTAATTAAAAATATAACGCAGACAAAGTTGCACGGCTCAACTAGTTGGCTATAGGTACCTGGGAGTTTTTAATTCAAGACTCCGTAGGTTACTTTTAGACAAGCGGGCTCCATTGTCGACCAACTCTTCCTGGTCAAACGTAAGTCTATCAATATATTATAAAAGTCGTTACTGAGTAACTGACAGACAACGCACATATCCGAAAGTAATGGTCGCAGAAAATGCCATGAAGATTCTTACTGCAACGTGAAATAACGGGATATGCGCGAACGAAGTTAGTTTCCATCAGGCCGTCAAAATGGTGTGGCATATTTTCTTGCATTGGTGCTCTTATCAATTTTCTGTATGGTATTGTTGTGAATATGAAAATTATTTTGTATTCAATTTAATTTAACCAGTATTATTTACTTTGAAGGTACGAGGTAAAATAACACATTTGAAGTACCTATTTATAATTTCACAGCTTAATATCTACTCCTACATGGTAATTTTCCGTCATAAAATGATTAAGAATATTTATTTTTATAAGAGAAATGTGGTTTTGGTTTTCCTTTTATGTTTTGCGGTACTTTGTTATTAAAATATTTGTTTTCACATTGCTTATATTAATAGGTATGTTTAAGGAAATTGAATCGATTGAAGTACATAATGTTTCATATGGTTATGAAAGTTATAAATTGCGCAGTTAATTTGTTGCCAACCTATCCCTTTACTGTTAATTACGTATTTGAAAACAAATGTGAATGTTTACAACAAAAGGATTGACAATGAAATTAAAAGCATGCAGCAAAATAATAAATAAAAAGCATGTAGTGTACTCAGTTAGAATTGGCGTAATTATACATTGTATAACAATAGCGATGCACATACTGCAATGCGTCTACTACTATAGATAAACTAATTTATCAACGGCCAATTCAATTCGCGCGTTCCCCGCGCGCATACTCAAGGTCGAACTGCTGATCTCACCGACCATTTTTTCTACACCAGTGCTACATGACCATTTTACGATGTGCCGACATTCTATGGGATTTGTTAGGGAAGAGGAAAATGCAATGACGTTTTCGCATAGCCGGGTTATCTATCGTTTACAAACTCGCGCGCCACCCATTGTAACCAATCCGACCATCTTTGAATATTTCATACATTTGTAGCACTTTTTTATTGTTTATGTATTTTTTTGAGCGGTTTTTTGTCGGCGTCACATTTGGGCGCCTGAGGAGGCGTTTTGAGGACGATTCATGGTCGACTTTGTTGTTACACCAGACATGTGCTAGATTAGTAGTTACCTACCTACTTTACTTTGTTATGTTATCTAGTGGCAGCAGTTTAGAGTTTTATTTGGGAACCGATCACTTTTCCGATTATTTTTTTATCGAATTTAATTTTACCAAAAACTATTGACCGACGACGTCTTATTTGCCATATGCATTATTTGACATATTTTTAGATCATCGAAGTATCATGTGTCATTGGTATTATTTTACCGGACTACATTTCACCGATTTACATTATAACATTTTGCTATTGGCCGAAGCCTCTTTTGAACTTTTTTCATTTGCCAAATGATTTTTTTTTTATTATAGATATGCACGCGTTTGACCACTATCTCACCTGATGGTAAGCGATGATGTGGTTGAAGATTGAGCACGCTTATGATTTATTTGCCATATTTTCACTACACCGAAAGTTTCAAGTTTAAATTAAAATAGTGTCATTAAAAGTCAATAAGTTGTGCTACAAAATTTAGTGACAGAAACGAATCGCTGCACAACAATCTTCACGCAGTCTTGTCTGCCCTACCCCTAGAGTGTAATTAAAGCTTGCACAGGCGCGGAGGGGTGGGGCCGCCCAAACCCTGCAGCACCGGAGTCGTGACAGAAACAATATACCTGGCAGGTAGTGGCCCATCCTAACTTTGCCTGGGTTGAACAATCAATATTATACCTTAAAATGTGACCATTCCTAAATTATTATTTTGCTAACAAAATTTTCGTTTTTAGTACAATCAACTTACAGTTAAGAGTCGGCTTCCCCTGCGGGGGCGGGCCGTTAGGTCAAATGTTTATTTGCAATAATGACGGTACTTTTTAAAGGATAATAATTTTTCAAATGAATGAGATGACCCTCTAAATATACACGAACGGTCTGTTTATAGTTAGGTTCACTTTATATATATCAGTTAAGTATAGGATATTAAGATTACTGAAGAAAAACGCGTCAAAGCTGCTGATAAAGTAAAGTTTATAATGTTTTTTTTTGGTATTTATCTTCTGGCACATCCCGGTCAGCCTTGGCCTATTTTTCAGTTTTTGTCTATGTTCTACCTACCATGTCTGTAAAGTTGAATAAATCAGTTTTTTTTTTAATGGAAACAGTTGATTCTTCCTGAAGAAGTATGTTGTGCTAGGCATTATTTTTCTGTTGTGTACTGATGATTATTATGATTGCAGTTGATAGAAGTACCGGAGATGCAGCGACGGGAGGCCTCCCACAAGGTGGACCGGTGACCTGGTGAGGGTCGCGGGTAGCTGATGGATGCGAGACGCGCAGGAACGGTTGTTGTGGTAACACTTGGGGGAAGCCTATGTTTAGCAGTGGACGTCTTTCAGCTGATATAAAGGATGACAAAGTTGAATAAATCAGTTATTTTCTTTTTGAAAAGAGCTGATTCTTCCTGAAAAAGTATTTTTGCTGGTCATTATTTTGCTGTTATGATCATCATCATCTGCCTAGCCTTTTCCCAACTAAATTGGGATTGGCTACCTGTCAAGCCGGATGTAGCTGATTACCAGTATTTTACGAGGAGCGGCTGCCTTTCAGACCTCCACAACCCATTAACTGGGTAACACGGTACTTCATGGCAAGACTGGAATCAGATTTACTGGCTTCTGACTATCCGTATCGACTGCCAAAGATTTACAAATGACAGCCGGGACCAACGGCTTAACGTACTTTCCGAGGCACGGAGGAAACTCAGTACCTTTTTGGCCTCGCACAGACTAAAATGTTTATAGACTTAGTAATACTGTTAGTTTTAATTAAATCTAAATCTGTCTGTTTTGTGCGAGTCCCAAATAAACATTTTATCTTTCTTTTTTTTCTTTCTTTCTTTATGTTAAGATTTTCACCCATCCACAGACCTACCTTGGCAAGCGTTGCTTGACCTTGAAGATCGACCTGTGCGGCTATTATTTAGAACAGTTACGTACTCACACAAACATGAAAACTGATTGAAGCTTCAAAACAAAACGTAGGTAAGCATGGTTTAAAAGATAAGGAATCTGAATACATTTTATTTTGACGCCGAATTATCTAATGCGGAAATGAAAACTAGATAGCATAAAATAATATTATGTAAATTTATGCTGAAAAGTATAGTATATAAGTACCTAAGTATTTGTTGAATGGTAAACAAAGCAGACAAAGGGCCTAGGGCCTAGTGCCTAGGGCCTAGGGCCTAGGGCCTATAAGTGCCTAGGGCCTAGGGCCTATAAGTGCCTAGGGCCTAGGTTCTAGTGTCTAGGATCTAGGGCCTAGAGCAGAAGGGATTCGTGTGGTTGTGGTGGGGTTATCATTTTATTGCATTAATCTGATTGATATATTTTTGAATTCTTACCTACCAGTCTACCTACTCGTATATTGTATATGTATAGGAAAAAGTTACGATTTCTAAACAAAACATTTTAATCAGGCTATTTGAGTTCAATGAGTACATAAAAATAATACTCATTGTTGGTGTACAATAGGTCAGTCGTTTGATAAAATAAAAACCTATTTTAAGTCATTTTGTTGTAGCCTAAATCCATTATCCTTGTTTCAAAATAGCCATTCCTTCATTTCTGCAGATAAACTATCCAGGTAGGATATTTCCTACTGAATTGACATATATTTTTAGGGTTCCGTACCCGAAAGGTAACCAACGGAACCCTATTATTAAGCCTCCGCTATTCATCCGTCTGTCTGTCAGCGGGCTGTATATCAAGAACCGTAAAAGGTTCTTGAGATACAGCTGTTTCACAGAGTAAGTATGTATTTCTATTGCTGCTATAACAACAAATAATTAAAATTTAGAACTCAAGAAACGTGTCTTTTTTTCGGTTTATGATACGGAACCCTTACTGTGGGAGTTCGACTCGCACTTGGCCGGTTTTAAATAAAGTGAAATCCTACACTGAAGTCATTTATTTGGTGCTGCTCAAATCAGTTTGCCTTGTTTTAGGATTTCCTTCCCAAGCGGAGAAATTCCCCCTATAAAAAAAAAGTATTTTTTTTTTTCAGTTAAAACGGTTTTAGGTAAATTCAAATAAGTGTCTACGATTAATCACTTATTTGGTTTGTTGTTACCTAAATCCTACAAAATTACCTCTAGTATATACGCCGTATGGTGTCGGCCGGTGCCATATGGTGCCGTAAAAGAATAATACAATCCCATCACTTCCCGTGGGTGTCGTAAGAGGCGACTAAGGGACTCACCAGAGAATGGGTAGCAGGGTTCTCTTTAAAACGCTTAAAACGCAACACCATACACTGCGATCGCCAACCCGCCTACCAAGCGTGGCGATTATGGCAAACCCCCCTCCACTTCTGGGGGAGGCCTGTGTCCAGCAGTGGACGTCTTTCGGCTGATATGATGATGATGATATTTATATTGGCCTCTTCCAAGTTTTAATAATAATAATAAATCATTTAATGTCAGAACTAGTCCATTTTTAAAAGCAAGAATAAATTAAAAGATAACTATTAAAAATATTATACAAAACAAAAATTATACATTACACAAGTCAATAACATTATAAATTACAATTTTACAAAGCAAAAAGATTACACACACACACACACACACACACTATTGTCATCTCAGTTTATATTTAGGTCTGACATCGATCTTTCCTACGCGCTCTGTACCTTGTTTTAATATTTCCTTCCCCATTTCAACAGAAAAACTAAGTACCTAAGCATTATTTTATCTATCATTCAAAAATTTTCCACGTTGGAATCATACCACCATACCACGTTATAATATCAGTAGAAAATTTGAAAATTTTCAACAAAATCTAGATTATCAGCAAAAATAATCTTGATAAAAGACTTTCAGATATTAATAAAATATCTTAGTAAATTAAAAATATTGTAGAGATTATTGTGCCTTATCGAACAGCCGAACTCTTCGATATCGCGTTCCATTCTTCCATTGTCTTATCTTTCGAATAAAAGTGAAACGTGTACGTACTGTTTGTACTTTCACAATACTCTGGAACGTATCTTATCGTACGATACGGTATAGTAAACATCGTAGTAGTGATAAAGAGCACAACAGGTGTTTTGTTTTTGTTTTAAGATGTTTTGTAAGTAGACAAATCAATATTTTTGGAAACAAAATACGGTGATCCCAGCTAAAATAGGGTGTCAAAAAATTCGTCCACATCGCTGGCCACTGGAAGTGAGCCCAAAAGACTGGCGGCATTGCCACGTTGTATGGCAATGCTTATCCTCTGTCTGAGGTAAAAGCCAGCCTTTGGGTCACGCGAAGTGTCAACTTAGCGTTTAGAAAGATTTTTAAATTAGGCATGAGCACTCGGACCCCACGGCCCAAGAGTTTCAACCCCAAACGGTTCAAAAATATATTTGCTTATTTTTTTAGGTTATTATATTTTTGGAGACTAATAATTTTTTGGAATTTATAAGAAACTAGCACCCGCGCTGCCTTTTCCTTAAGGCTCTCTAATATACAAACATACAAACATACTTTAAATCTTTCCTCATTAAAATATAAGTGTAGATTTAGATGAGTGTGGGAGCCTGAGGATGTACGTCGCAGCCGTGGTCGGCCTATGAAGAGGTGGCGGAATTACCTAGACGCCTACTGCTAGGGTTGGTTCGAGGTGACTCGGGACAAAAATATCTGGAAGGACTTTAGGGAGGCTTTTGCCCTGCAGTGGAACGGTATAGGCTGAAGAAAAAAAGACGAATGTTTTCCACATTCGTCTGTAATTGTCGTGAGTACAGTTTTGAGGATGAATGTGGAAAGCCATGGGGAAGGCCAAAAGCAATTCTTGGATCATCTGAAAGACGACATGACTAGAAAGGAGGAGATCACTGAGATTTAAACTAAAATAAAATAAAAGTTTGGAAGAAAAGACGTGTTTTGCCAGTGAAACAGCCAAATAAATTTATTATTTATTTATTTAAAATAATGTAAATAACACCTTTACAGGTACATATCGCCAATCCGATGTTACCACAAATGCGATTTGAAAAACAACAAAAAAAAATTAAATAGGATTTTATGTTATCAAAATATTATAATCTTCTTTTTTTCCGTTGTTACCTCACTGCTGAGGACCGCGACCACATACGATGCGTCTCCAAGCCATGCGTTTTTCTGTAGTGTGATCACTCTGCACATGCTGTTTCCAACAGATCTTCTTTATTGTCTTTGTCCATCTCAAGCGTTTTCAAAATATTTAGCTAGGTTTAAATACATATATTGCGTATGACCTAAAAACTGGTGCGATATGAATTCGCAGCGCCACAAAATATTATACACGTATAACATTCCATATTTAAAACCAATTTAATTGGTTCCAAATGTACTCGTACCTGTTTTTGTTTTTAGAACATAAAGATAGATTACAGCTATGTTCAAGCTTTTATCAAGGTCAACACCATTTGATTAAGCAAATTTGAATCATTCGAGGTACTAATTAGTTGGTATTTGAGATACCCAGCTTCCTCAAACTTTGTCCTCTTTCGATAATTTTGTCTCTGGTGTTGTTTTGAGTAGCACCAAGTTGAAATCGTTTCGCTGATGGTGGTTTTGGACTACCTTCATTCCGAATATGAAATGGAGAAGAAGACATTATATATTTACTTCAAGAGAATGTTCATTAGTTAGTGGTATCGTGATGGTTGACAAGACAGAATGGACGGAATGGAATGGGGAGCACGAGAATTTTATTGTAACCCGGGTCCCCAACTCGTGGTAACGGTAGAAACTGTGGGATTTTAGTCAGTAGGAGTCCGACATAACGCTCCGTTTTCCCCAGACGGAGTGTATACATGAGGATTTCCCCTCAAAAAACGGAAAAAGTGGTAGAAAAAAATCGTGATTTGCCGAACTCTAGTAACATAGTATACGGGGAGGAAGATTATGATGATAGTCAGTAGTGTAGAATTCTCCAGTCTACGATGGTGTCCCATCTAGCTGATCAAAGATTACAGGGCACGTGTGCCCCTTCAGGCAAAATTAAGTAATTTAAATATTCGGAATCAGTGAGGAGCTGGTGGCTAGATAAAAACAGGCGCACGGGTCGATCTTCAAGGTTAAGCAACGCTTGCCAAGGTTGGTCTGTGAATGGGTGACCATTTTAACATAGCGTGTTTCCTCCGTGCCTCGGAAAGCACGTTAAACCGTTGGTCCCGGCTGTCATTTGTAGATCTTTGGCAGTCGTTACAGAAGCGAATCTAACTCCAGTCTTGCCATGAAGTACCGTGTTACCCAGTTAATGGGTTGTGGAGGTCTGGTAGGCAGCCGCTCCGTAAAATACTGGTATTCAGCTATATCCGGTTTGACTGGAAGCCGACCCCAATATAGTTGGGAAAAGGCTAGGCAGATGATGATGAAATATTCGGAATCAGGGAAACAAGGTGCAAACTCCTATGTTTGTATTTTACAATATTTTTAATTTATTCTTCGAGTTTCCTTGCCCGAGTTATTTTACCCAAAGCTCTGGTTTTGCCGAACAAATATTCATGATATCCGATTTTTTATATTATTCTGCGTTTTATATTATAGATGAGATGCGCCCTTGCGGCAGTATCCGCCTGCCATGGTTTTCCTATTATAGCTATTTCTGTTTTGAACGTAAGCCGCCATCTTTAATCTTTAACCGACTTCCAAAAAAGGAGGTACACCGATTACTCCGAGGTTTCTGATCTGAATTGTTTTTTTTATTACTTGCTGTTTGTTCCCGTTACAATTGAATTCAGTTTGGTTCAGTAGTTTTTATTTTATGTGCATTTTTGCTTATTTCAATTCCTGCGTAGATGAAAAAGTGAAAAATAAAAAACTTTTTACAAAAAAATATGACCGAATTAAAAAAAAACCCCAGAGTATAAAATAAACCTAATATAAAAAACAAAGATACAAAACCAAGAACACCGACTCGGTTATATTTTCACGAGTGTATACATCATACTTATCCCTTATTCCAACCTACATTCTCAAAGAAAACTATGACACGGTTCACATACATTTCATTCAGCATATTCCTCGTACTATCCCTTGTAAACAAACCTGGCCTATTTGTTGGTATGTAGACCAAACTCGAACATCTGCGTAGGGTTAAACAAAACAAATGTTCCGCGATTAGACAATGAAAGCGGTTGTGTGTTAATTATTATTAATCTCTGTGTTATTTAGGGCACGGGAATTACGAGATATTATGTTGTGTGATGGATTATAAGGATAGTAATTTTTCGTCAATGAAGCTGCTAAAAACATAATATCGTGAGGAAACCTGGATTTATGGTTAACTAGCTTCTGCCAGCGGCTTCGCCCGCATGGTCCTTAGGGAACATACTCCCGGGATAAAAAGTAGCCTATGTCCTTTCTCAGGCTCTAGACTATCTGTATACCAAATTTCATTTAGATCGGCTCAGTAGTTTTTGCGTGAAACACAGAGTTACCTTCGCATTTGTAATGTTAGTAAGGACTAGCGACCAGGGCTTCGCACGGGTGCAAGTTATATTCGTCACTAGGAATATTAGGTACAAAATCCGTAAGTTTATAATAATAAATCGCGTTACATTGTAAATTCTCTCTTTAACTTTCTTCTTTTTAAGACACGTGTATATTGTAATATAGAATTTGACTGGGACTTAAGTACTTGAAGGAAGTGATTTCTGCGTAGAAGATGAGGTCGCGTCGTCCAAGTAGGTACTAAAAATGGTAAAATAAAAAAACTTTTCACAAAAAAATACAACCGTTTTCCAAATACAAAACTACAAAGTTTAAAATAAAATTTTAATTTCAGAAGTCGGTGTCAAAAAACGAAGGAACAAATGCAAAAACAGCGACTTCCGAAATTAAAGATATTTTAACCGATTTTTATAAAGAAGTTTTTTGTAATCCAAATATTGGACCCGGTAAAAAAGTTTACAATAAGTATATTATTTTTTTTACTATTGATAGGCACGCGTTCGACCACTATCTCACCTGATGGTAAGCGATGATGTGGTCGAAGATGGAGCACGCTTGCTTAGAAATAACCTATTCACTCTTGATTTACAGATTCCCAGACAATAGATATAATCAAGATTTATTGCATTCTTATGTTGTTTGCAATAATCCAGTGACATATCATAATCATTCCTTGTTTCTTTCTGTCCGTGAAAACCGGATCAAATTCGGAAAAAATTGCAAGGTCGAAGCGAAGAAACAGGTGGAGGCCCGGAGCGACTTTGTTTTATATTCCTTAGATTAGCTTTTCTCGCGGCTTCGATCATGTTGTCTATCCACGGGAAGCTTACATTTTCCAAAAAAAAAAAAGTATCCTATGACACTCAGCATATTTTGTCATCAGCTGTAGTTATGCAAAATTCCTGAAAAGATCTTTCATAATTTATAACTTTTTTCAATTGGATTATTAAAAAAATTAGGGTCTTTAGACCTTACTGCCCCCACAATAATAAATAATAAATCAATGAAATTTAAGTCAATGTTACTAACCCTTAGTTGATAAGTTATTGTTTTACTAACGATTGGACCATTGTTGTCAAGTTAATTAAATAACTTATTATTATTAATAATAAAGACAACAACAGCCGCACGGGTCAATCATCAAGGTTAAGCAACGCTTGCCGAGGTTGGTCTGTGGATGGGTGACCATCTTAACGTAACGAATTTCCTCCATGCCTCGGAAAGCACGTTAAGCCGTTGGTCCCGGCTGTCATTTGTAGATCTTTTGCAGTCGTTACGGATTGTCAAAAGCCAGTAAATCTGACTCCAGTCTTGCCAAGAGGTACCGTGTTACCCAGTTAATGGGTTATGGAGGTCTGGTAGGCAGCCGCTTCACGTAAAACACTGGTATTCAGCTCAATTATTAATAAGAAAGAAAGTAAAGAAAAGATTAAAAAAATACCTATTGTGGATTATTTTTTATGGACTGCATGGAAAATTTATTACACAACAAATTGAAAGTCATTGTACTCGTGTACATAATAAGTAGGTACTGTGTGAGACCGTCCCACATTTTCTTAGCAATTAATTTTACTGTACAAGCTCGAACAGGACAATTGGATGCTTGTAAAAATAATTAATAATCTTGTACTGACAGATCACTTACGTTCTACATAACGTGTCCCTGCTAGCGACGTAGACAACGCGACTGTAGCGATAGCAAAAAAATATAGGTACGGGAAAATAGGCAGGATTTTTTACGCTTTAATTTTTTGTGGCCTTTCCCCAAAACAAATAACGTACGTGAGAGAAATCATGAAAATAGATGGACAGGAAGGATGTAGAATAATTAAAATAGACGTAAGTATAAAAAACTTACCTAAGTATTTTTTTGTAAATACCTACATATATTGGCACTCAGCAAAACTACCTGTTTCTCGTCGTACATTGTTCCAACTTGTTTTTAACATGTAATTTACCTAAATTGGGGTAGGAAAACAAATAATATTTCCTCGAAAACTCTATTAAAACCATGAGTAAACACTCATTAAATTAAATTGATAAAACTATGTGGGTGGCAAGTGCATAATTGTCTGAGAGGACAAAATTTCAGAAAAGCTAAAAATAACAATAAGTAAAGGAAAACACAGAATAAGGAAAATTTGAATACGTGTATATAAAAGGTATAAATATTAGTTATTTCATTAGCAACGATAGTAAATGTACCTAATTGTGAAGAAGTAACAAACAGGAAATCCTGGTTTTAAACCGAGATCTGTAGATTTAATTGCTTTTCATGTTAATTAATTTTAACTCTTATAGACTTCATTATTCACCAATTAAAATCTACACAAATAAACCTGTATTAGTACAGCGGTATGATAATACCTGTTAATTTTGCACAAATACTTGAAATAATATTATTTACTTAATGTAAAATTTTCCTTAATAATCCAAGTAAGTAAATATGCAACTAAAGAATTATTTAGTTGCGAATTTTATTACAAAAGCACACAGCGTCACCTTTTTCCCGCGCATGTATCACCCCCGAATCTCTCCGATCCATACCGAATTTTCCCGAAGATGGTATGCCATAATTTCCTTATCTCACGATTTCTTTACCAACGCTACCGTTACCGCGCTCAGGAACACTGTGCGCACTTTGTTTATAGTAACAAACTGTTGAATATTTATTTTGTTATGTCGAGTTTGATCGCACACTCTGGTGGGAACAGCCGACCAGGCCACCGTAGATGTCGGATACAAACAATATTGTAAACACTATTGATTATTGATACAACAAAACATTTCACACGTCAGAGTGGACCGACTTCCTAATATAAACGAATAGGGTGAGATAATTTTGGATAGCGAACATCTTTGTTAGTCTGGTCATGGTCGTAGTTCCCATATCGTCACATACTTTGAAGCACCTCCTATATTGCTTCCGGACTTGTTTTTAATTAAAGTTAACAGAGAGATCGGTATATGGTCCAGCCGATCCGATGTATTTATTCAATTATTATTATAAATACTTTATTGTACACCAAATTAAATATATGAAGAAAACTTTAAACTAAAACAAATACAATTGGCGGCCTTATCGCATTCCGCGATCTCTTCCAGGCAACCTGGAATGGATAGGGATAGCCTGGACAAGAAATGGGGTTGCACTTGGTGCAAATATAAAGTTTAAGTAAAAATTCTTATAGAAAGAAGCAATACAAACTACTAAAATAGATACACAAATACATACATATTAAATGTACACATTAAAAGAAAATAAGTGTCAGTTAAAAAATTGATAAAAACTAAAAAAAAAAACAAGTTTCATCTTGTTTGTATAAGTAGTTAACATAACAAGCAAGCAAGTTGCAAGTAAAACTTCAGTTAACAACTAAAGAAATAAATTAGAAACGTGTTTTTTTTAAGTTTTCATACAATCATATTTTTAACTACAGTCGCTAGCGAGTATATATTGATAAAACTCATGGTAGACGTACAGCGCAAGTACCAACGTTTGTCATTTTACAAAACTATTCCTTTGTTTGGTGTACCAATAATACTACTCCAATAAAATCGCTAATTTAGTATGACGTAAATTTCCACAATAGAACTACCACAATGTCATTTGAACAGTACCTAATTTCAGGTACATATTTATTACAGACGATTCGCAGCTATAAACGCAATCGTGACTAAGAGAACATTTCCATAGAGTGTGAAGTAATCTCCGATATTTGTTTATGATGAAAACCCACAAACTTGCCAAAAATTGACCAATATTACTAACAAGAAAGCGCAAATCTATGCCAGGGTTTACCAACACTATGCCGTCGCCCAAGGCGATACCAAATGATTAATATAAAGCATTTTTTACTAACAAATGATATCTAACTATTGTGGTTAGATAATATGACCTCAGTTTGTTGATGCATGACTTCCTAAGGTACCTACCAACTTTTAGTTCCCACATAATGTACAATGTCACAAAAAACCAGCTATTTCAACAACATGTGGTCACCACCCAAGGTTGCGACTTTGCTCCGATAGACCACTATGTAGGATAATGAAATCATCACTATTAAACGAAATGTTATGTTTATTAGATGTGCATCTTGGGAACTGAGGAATTCCCATTGGAGTTTCTCGTTTGGGAAAATAAACAAAATGTATCACGTTTGGTTGCAAATGTGGCGCCCTTTATTCTGCTGAAGGTGATTCAAATGACTCCTTCAGCAGAAGGGAGCGTCAAACTCTTGCTTTACTCTAGACTAAAACCTATTCGTGTTCCTCCTAACGTCCTTTGCGTTCAAGGGCCGCGGTGACTGTTTCGAACAAATTCTCAAATCACACGACTGTGTCAGGGCATAATTATTTAATGAAGAACGTAATTCCATCGATAAAGACCCACTGTCTCCAACGATAAGAAAACGTACTCCAGAAGAAGGAAGGTATACATTTCCAAAAGTTTCACAATGTTCTCAATTACATCAACATTGTCGATCGGGAGGTTGGGTCAGATTTTAGCCAAAGCTGTTAAGGTGGATGCTCCAGGGTAGCCCGCGAAATTCAAATATTTTTATGTTTTTTGCAATTTGCCGGTCAGTGTGAAGCTGTATGTGCGACCGTAAGGCGTATTTATCTAAAGAATTATAACCATTTTAATCATCAATATAGCCCTCTAAGTTCATGTAGTTCGAAAGAATGATTATTTCTGAAATATTCATTCTTTCATGTTAATTAGTGTATATAGTTAGTTAAGTATTTACAATGAGTTAAAAATTCAATAAATAAACAGTTGTAGTTCTTTGACAACTACTTTGAAAGGGTCATTCAGTGGTTTCAGTAGTGGTCAATCAAGATTTGAACGAGGCCAATGATAGAGCTGTACTCGTTGCTCAATACTGGTTGGAAAAACTTTAGTATGAGTCAATCAACACGAAAAGAAGTGGTGGTCATCATCACACTAATCACAATACTTAAGAAGGGTAATTTTTATGTTACTTATCTTGACATACATAGTATAAAACAAAGAAGCTTCCCGCAGTCTGTCCCTCTGTACAATTGGATCTTTTAATCTCCGCCTCGGATATTAATGTGGTTTTCACTATCATTTAAAGGATTTCTATCGAAAGGTTTATATGCATAAATATAGATTTAATTATAATATAAAAATATAGATTTTAATTAATATATAAATAGCGTATAAAAGCCGTTTTTTACCAAGTGTCCAAAAAAGCGATTTTCGGGTCCACATCAGTAAACATTAACCGTGGGACACCTGGTTGCTAGTATCGTTATAAATTAAAGTAAGAAATACCAAATAAGATGTATTTAGTCTCAGTTACTATGAAACACGCACGGTACACCAAAACAAAAATTAAAAAAAAATATATGCTAAAATTAAAATGTAAGTACGCCTCGCGGATGCGTTTATAAGGTGTTTATCGCCCTATATCCATAGCCCTTAGGTAACAGGGTGAACTATGTTGCAGGCAAAGCCGTAGGTATAATAGCTTAATCTGTCGTAACCATTAGAAACATTCTTCTCCAATATTCTTCACGTAAAATGACGTAAGTGCATCGAGTAGTACGGCAGATGGTTCGTTTATTTATTTTTACTCGTTGCGTATATTGCCATGCCCTATTTTTGTACGAAAATAATCAATTTCTTAGAATATGATGTGGACTCGAGAGTGTTACGATTTCGTCATACTTGCACGTTTAAGTTCTCACTATTATTTTAATAACTTTTTCCTAAGAATGGGTTCGCAAGAAAAATAAATATCTATCATATCTTATGAAAGTGTTAGGTATTTTTTTATATTGATTTATTAATTTGCTCTTCGTCAGCTTTAAAACACTTGTATGATAGTGGTGGTTTTGCTAAAATTAATTAATAACCGTTACTTACTAACACCGCATAAAAATAATTCAATACCAACAATGCAGCGTGTATTAGGCGCATATTATTATAACATAATTACGTCAATACATCGACATTCGCAACGTACTTACATGCGTTGTTCATTTTATGTTTTTAAGCTAAAAATTTCAATTCAACAAAGTGATATTTCTTCTATCACCGATATCGACCTAAAAGCCAAAAGTCTATAATTAGGCTAAATGTCAAAAACATTTGACATGTGCTGCAAAGCTGTCACGTGAAGGCCAATTTTCGTACTCTAGGCGACAACATACGCCAGCGACCTTGAGGGAACAAAACGCGCACTCGATACAAACACGCGCACTCGTTTCACACCCGCGCGGCCCAAAATTCAATAGTTTTTTGTACTTTCCTTATTATTCCACTGCTTTAAAAAAATAGAGGTTCACTAAAATGTAGATAATTAAATTATCTTTGTGTTGGTGCAAATTTCATTAAAATACGCCCTGCGGTTTTGGTCCGATTGTCGTTTTTTGTGTCCGGGTTAGATATTACTTTACAAATTAATTACACTAAGTTGAACGAATAAAAGTTATAATTTTTATATGTCAAATTATTGCCGAATGGAGTCGGCCGGTGCCGTATGGTGCCGTAAAAGAATAATACCATCCCATCACTTCCCGTGGGTGTCGTAAGAGGCGACTAAGAGACTCGCCAGAGAATGGGCAGCAGCGTTCTCTGTGAAACTCAACACCATGCACTGCGATCGCCAACCCGCCTGCCAAGCGTGGCGATTATGACAAACCCCCCCATCTTGGAGGAGGCCTTTGTCCAGCAGTAGGCGTCTTTCGGCTGATATGATAATGATGATGATAATCGCATTATTAAGCAAGTAGTCTTATGTAACATATCTTTTTTTTTTTTCAAAAAATTAGGACTTGCCGTTTAGACGTGATTTTCACTCTCTCTCGTAAGTGCCTTAAAAGGCGTTCAAATTCTAGCCGCTATATAATCTCAGCGACCATCAATTTCAAAAACTTGTGAAAATGTATGGAAATTATAGATGTATCGGACAGTTTGCGACTGCAATACAACGTACAAGTCTGATCCTACATGGAATAATACGGCCACCTTTGGGATGGCTCACCTAAGTACCAGCTTACCGCGCTTGACTCGGTGGAATGCAGAGCTAAGAGGTTCATTGGCAAAACACAACCAGCGAAATTGAATAAACTTTTCTGTAATACGTGTGATAAAAATAATGTAAAATTTACTTACTTTAAATTTTTTTTTTGTACAAAATCATGCACTCCGATCACAAGACGAAGCGAACTAAATTACTATTAACACCATCTGTTGTTTGTAACTCGCACTACTTTCAACGGGCCATCGCTCCCGTACAGCCATCTCCCCAATCTCTTAGGGGCTGAAAGTAAACTCGAAAAATATCAGCTGTTTCATACAGTTTCATCGGCTAAATATTGCATTTTGCATGAAAGAGCTGATATTTTTTGCAAGTTTTCAGGGTTGGTATGAAAGTAAAAGTTGTTTATAATCGTGTTCTTTCACTCCCTAAGAGGTTGTTAGTGTTTTAAAAATAACCCTGTATATAATTATTCCGTTACTGGTGACTGACGAGTGACTGATAAACAACGTACAGCCGAAACTACTGGTCGCAGAAAGTTGAAATTTGGCATGTAGGATCCATGGGGAGTGAAGGGAAGCACTTAGAGATGATTTCCCGAAATTCCTATGGGAACCGGAAAAATCGGCATATTCGCGTTATAATACTTTGACAGAATATCACTTTGTTAAGAGTCCATGGTCACTTTCAATATGAAAGGTCTTTTTATAGTTTAAGCAAGAACTGAAAGTCGTGAAAGTGCGAATTATTTCATATCAGTATTTCTATCAGTTATCTTACATCGGCCGGGGTGCGAACTCGGTGTTACATATTAGTTATTATTAATAACAGGCTAAAAGCTTTGAGTTATAGTTTCAGAGATAAGATAAACTTTTGAGAAAGTGGTCTTTTAATAGTATTGAAAAGGCCATACTTGTGACTGCGTAGTATATTGCCTTGGTTTTATTGCCGATTCGAAATGTAATAATAATAAAATTGGTTTAAAACCTTAGGAGGTTCTCGTTCTTGATTCAGGAAGCAGTAGGTATACGGCTCGTATTGTTAGGAGGTTCCTTTCTCTGGAGCTCTGACCTCCAGTAGCTTGGGCCCTGTTCCCGATACCGGTGGGCTACTATTTTTGCGTGTCTTTAAGAAATATTAAAAAAATTATAACTACATATCTATTATAAAACAAAGTCTTCCACCACGTCTGTCTGTCTGTTCGCGATAAACTCAAAAATTACTGAACCGATTTTCATGTTGTTTTCAATGAATAGAGTGGAAATCGAGGAAGGTTTAAGAATAAAATTTGTTTAGAAATAAATTAGGAATCCTTAAGAAAATTGCATCGCGGACGAAGTCGAATTAAAAAATGAAAATGTTTTTGAGGAATACTAGTATTACTAAATAACTCATTCTAATTTTAGGTTTTCCGAGCGCTGCATTTGCAATTTTGCACATACCTATTCACCTGAATTGAAAACAAAGTGATTACAAAGCCAATTAAAATATTGGCATTATTTTAGTCATTTGTTTTTCTCAATACATTTCCTTCAGGAGAATAACGAAGCTGTAATTAGTATTGGCATTCCTACTGTTATCATACCGACGGATATCCCTGCTATTGTCACGGTCGAGGTCGAATAAAACCCGTTCCAATGTTTATTACTACTTGCATTGCCCTTCCGTGGTAAAACCGTTTAATTTCCCCTTTTCAGGGACCAAGCGAATTAAATTAGTGGTTTGATTCATGACATCAATATTAAAAATAAGCTGCTTTTAACTGCTTCTGTGGTCGAGTAGTTTAGGCGTTTGCTTTGTGGGGTTCAATTCCCACGGGAAGCATACTTTGCAAAGCTAGTTTCCAGTTTGGCTGGTATATTGCAGGCTTGAATCACATGATTGTTTGATAAAAAGATGATTCCGTGCTTCAGAAGGCACATTTAAACCGGTGGTCCTGGCCGCCATAGTGGCGTTCGTCAAATAAAGCATGTCAGAGGCCCTTGAGGCGATTCAGCAACTCTGACACTAGCGTGTCCACACGATAAGAAGACGAAAAATAAGCTAAATTTTTTTGAAGTGAAAGCTTCTCTTGCGGCGCTGTGAACTTTTTGTAATGGGTAAAAAAAATTAAACTCGCGTCAGGACACGTGACCCTGATCGAAAATTCGTAAGACGGAGGGAGAGAATCACGTACCTATTCAAGTTTTCTCTTCTGCCGGCACTCACGGAGTGCAAACGTTGTATTTTTTATGACATGGGTTAGCCCTTGACTCTAGTCTAGGTCACACATGATGCAGACAAAGTCGACGATGGAGCAAGCTACATTAGTTGAAATAAATCTAACACTAGAGAAGAAGAAAATTTAAGAAAAGATAGGCTAAACGTGGATGAAATGTATGAAGAATGATATCAAAGAAAGTGATAACTTGTTGTTTGATAAGACAGAACAGGATAAGTGAAGAAAGACAGCGTCATGAAGTGACATGAAACAAGAATACTTAAGAATTTTGTTTTGATGAAGTAGTTGATGTAACAAAAATAAAATTCTCTTAAAACACTTTAAAACATTCCATTATAATCCTAATTTATAAAAAATCTTCCCTTACTGACTGAGTGGCTGACAGACAACGCACAGCTAAAACTACTGGTCGCAGAAAGCTGAAATTTGGCATAGAGCACTAAGAGAGGATTTCCCAAATTTCCTACAGGAAAAAACGGGATATGCGCGTATGAAGTCACGGGCTAAAGCTAGTGACCCTATTAATACTTTCCCACTGTAGGTCAAAGGCCTCCATTCCCACCTTCTAGTTTATCCAGTCTTCTGTAATTTTTGTCAGTTCTTGAGGAGTGGGCTCATCAAGAGAGGATTTCCCGAAATTCCTACGGTAACGGGAAAAACGTCGCTGTCGTGTAAGGAGTACTGCTCGTCACGACGAGGCTCCAAAGTCTTGAACATCGACGACGAGTTGCTAGCCTGTCGGTTTTCTACCGGTTGCATTTTGGGAAATGTGCGACGGAATTGCATAATTTAATCCCACCAAGCCCGTTCCATCATCGGACCACAAGACGAACGGCGATGCGCCACCGGTACATGGTGGACATCCCACCTACACGCACAAAACGTTTTGGGAGCACATTCATAGTGCGTACAGCCAAGAAGTGGAATTCCCTACCGGAGTCAGGGTTTGCTGATAGCTACAACTTGGGAGTCTTTAAGTCAAGAGTGAATAGGTTACTTCTAGGCAGGCGTGCTACATCTTCGATCACATCATCGCTTACCAACAGGTGAGATAGTGGTCAAAGGTGTGTCTATCAATAGTAAAAAAAAACGGGATATGGGCGTATAAAGACGCGGGAAAAAACTAGTTATAAAGTTTAGAAATAAAAAGCTCACACGTGACGAGGGGACTGTGTAGAGATCGCACACAAGGTTTTTCCTCTTTTCCGAACGCACAAATAGGTAGAAACAGTAATAATTATAATTATTTCAATAAACACTTATTTTTAGCTATGACCAGTTAACAAAACAAAATTAATTTGATAATTATTAATTAATTTTCCTTGAAATACGCCAAAGTGTGTATAATTTTACCAAATAAGTATGTAGAGGTGGATTGTGATAAGCATAAAAAACAATTGAATTTTTATTGTGGTTTAGGTCTCAATATTGACCGGATCTGAATGTGGGTAGGGTAGTGAGATAATCTGAACGTGACAAATAGGTACCTATGTACTCTGTATTGTATTTTAGGTGTTTCATAAAGGCACTTTTGTTTGAAGTCAAACAAAAGTGCTGCTTTTATGAAACTTTTTGGGTATGTATTCTGTAGATATTTTATACCTATTGGCCATTCAATATCAGGTGGAAATTATTGTGAAGATTTTTTTCAACGTATAGGTATGGTCTCATTCCTGGAATCTTTTCTTTTGTCGCCTGAGCCGAGCGTGCAAGCGAGAGCGCGGAACAAGCGATAGAGAGGCACGATCGGCACACATACGTTTTCTTATGACGTTAACACGTATAATTATCGTCCGTAAACCGACTTTACAGACAACCATTTTTTTTTAAATATTTTTAAATTTATCTTAGACTGAAAGTTGTCCATTTTTAACTGACTTCCAAAAAAGTGTAATAATGGTACGTTTGAACCATGTTGCGGGCAGCATAAATACCTATTAGCCGCCCGCCACATGCGGATTACGGGCCGTGCTTTGGAGTTTGGACAGCCCTGATCGGCATAATAGTATTTATAGGGCATAACAGTAGTCTCAAGGAAAGGTCTCATCGGAAACCCCCTTGACACTGAAACTTTTATAATAAATTCTTAATCCATGCGTTATTGTAACGGGAAAAAGATATTAATAGTTGAATTACGTCAACACGAGCGACATGCTCTTGCTAACGAGCAGCACTGATCAATTTCCCACATCTTTACTTCCCGCTTCCCTGAGAAGTTGTGTTCAGCGTTTCTGTTATTCTTCTCACTTCACCATAGAAAACTTGACAGTTTAATTTATGATGATATTTTGTGGTTATTTTGTTATTCAATTAGCTACCTATGTAACAAGTTCAGAGTAAAAACGATTGTTGTCCAAACAACAATTGTTCTATTCCAAAATGAAAAAATAAAATAATAAGTAGGCTTATTGTATTGTTTTGTAAAATAAATAATCTAGCAAGGGTTTCAATTTCGGAATATATTTCCGTATGTCTAAGAATGAAAATTCATACAATCAATATTAATCCGACTAACGAATTAATTTCTTAAAACCGGCGCTGTGGCTCTGTCTCGCACACGAGTCCCAGCATTATGCTGAGCGATGGCCGTTTTGCGCGAATATGACGCATGTCTTCCCAATTTGTATAATTTAGTTTTATTTAATTTCTAATTTATTTTTTTGCGCTTTTTCTTTCTTTTTTCTTTCAATGTCCTGTAGGCGGACAGACCGTCGATGGACCAGTACCCCTATTCTGTAACAACATTTTCGTGTCTCGACAGCGGAATCCGAGGTGAGTATCAAATTACGTCAAACGTAAGACCTTTATGCTGTGTGCAATAAAGCTTACTTTGTGAGGTTTGTCACTCAGGTGAAGCTCGATATCGAAATGGTTACTTACAGAATAGACTAGCTGATATGTCTTAGAGTGGAGGCCGCAAATGAGCAAACGTAGTGTGGGCCGCCCTGCGGCGCGATGGACCAATGATTTGAAGAAGGTGGCTGGCAGCGGATGGATGCGGCCTGCTCAAGACCGGGATGGACGGCGCTCTTTGGGAAAGGCTTATGTCCAGTAGTGGACGGCAATTGACTGATTATATTTGTTATAAGCTGACATTAATCGACGAACTCGACAGCCTTGCGAGTGCGACAGAAACAAGTGCGAGTGCTTGCTCGGTCCTTCGTAAACTACTCGTACATCTACAGCTTTTTATCAAGTGAGATCAAGGGTAAGGACGAGGAGCTCGTGGCTAGATCGATCTTCGATCTTCAAGGTTAAGCAACGCTTGCCAAGGTTGGTCTGTGGATGGGTGATCATCTTTACATACCGAGTTTCCTCCATGCCTCGGAAAGCACGTTAAGCCGTTGGTCCCAGCTGTCATTTGTAGATCTTTGGCAGTTAATTGTTACGGATAGTCAGAAGTTTTGCCATGAAGTACCGTGTTACCCAGTTACTGGGTTTTGGAGGTCTGGTAGTCAGCCGCTCCGCGTAAAATACTGGTATTCAGCTAAATCCAGTTTAACTGGAAGCCGACCCCAACATAGTTGGGAAAAGTTTAGGCAGATGATGATGATGATGATGGTCAAGGGTAAGGACGAGCTCATTATAAAATAAAGTTTTCGACAATACCATTGCGGTGAGAGTCGATTTTTTTTTTGTTAGCCTGTACTGTCCCACTGCTGGGCAAAGATCTCCCAAGTCTAAGTCCTTCCAAGTATTCTTTTCCTGCGCCACCTCGTGCGAGCCCTCACGGTACTGGGCCGACCTCGGCGGCGCCGTTCATCTTCGGGCTCTTGAGTGGACTTTTCCCAGCGGTCACAGTTCATGCTGCTCACGTGAGCTACCCAGTTGCAAGCAGCCTTCTTACCTACGTCCGTTATTCTCGTTTTGGAACTTACCGTATAAAAAGACAGGAAAAAATTCGACACACCACGCGGCGTCGATCCATCTTATCAATATAATTTTTCAAGAAGCCACGAAAGAAAGATACATAAAATCAAATTCAAAAACAGAACCTAATTCAAATTCCAACATATTTTCTCAGCAAACGAAGCCATCGGCTACACAATCTACGTGAAATGAGGTAAGGTTGGCCAACCTAACGAAATTGTCGGCGCTTGCGCAAGCCTGTGGGTAGTGGCTGATACCACCCGCTGGGCAAGTAACCGTTTACACTCAGGAGTTAGATGGGCCACGGTTCGAGTACTGAACAGTTGTGAATAAGGAGTTTGTTGATGGCATTTTGTGAGGTTAATCAATCAAGATACGATGAATTGATGGACTAAAGTGGGTGAAAGACGTACGAGCAAGTACGCATATTGTTTTTAAGTACGCGTACTTGCTAGTACGTCTATCACCCACTTAAGCCAAAGACTTTGGTGGTATTATTTTGAACTATGGAACGCGTCGCCATGAGGAAAATTTTAATGTGAATGTCTTGGACTAGGTTTGTGAAAGACGAAAGATGTAATGAATGGATTGTGTCAAAGATGATTATACGAAAGTAAAGTATGTATGTACTAAAGGGGACACTGTTGATGATCTATACTAATATTATAAAGCTGAATAGTTTGATGGTTTGTTTGGTTGAACGCGCTAATCTCAGGCACTACGGTTCGAATTGAAAAATTCTGTTAATGTTGAATAGCCCATTTATCGAGGAAGGCTATAGGCTATATAACATCACGCTACGACCAATAGGAGCGGTGCATTCATGAAGAATGTGACGCACACATGTGGAGGAAGAAGACATGGAGGAAGATGATGATGATCAATGTTATGAAGGCTAAATTTGTCATAATAGAAAACATTGTATGTTTAAGAAAGGATTTTTTTCAAAGAGCAAAGAACATAATTTTATCATGCTCTTATATCAACTGCATATGATCAATCACTATGCAAAATTTAATGTATTCCGCTTGTTTGAATATTTCACATGTTATTAAAAAAGTGGTAAACCTTGCATCATTCGGTAACTTTTTCTAACCAAGTTTTATACAGTGCGAACAATGACGTCATAGAATAAGGAAATACAACATTACTATTAGTCATACTATTAAGAAAAAGGTTACTGTCGAAATTACGGCAATTGGAAAAATGCTCCAGTTTTAATTATTTTATCATTGGCATGTTTATTTTCCGGTGAATGTAACCGGTAAAAGTGTTTTTTCGAGGTCTGTGCGACGCGGTCGAAAGTTCATTGAACTTCTTATTGTTAGTTCGTTTTGTGGATATTTTTAGATGGATTTTTATTCGCTTTTACAAGGATGATGACAAGACAGGCAACGTCTAGCCACGATTGGCCCGGCAGCAAAGCGTTCTTCAACGAATTTTTTAATTTCACTGAAGTTTTGATCTCTGTTAACTGAAGGTTCCCGCACAGTTTGGTTATCATTCCATATTTCCTAGTCATTCTTCTCCAGAAACAACAGCATCACATCGTAACTTATCAACCGACAACTCACAAATTGACGTAAAAGAAAAACGTATTGCGTACACTGTCGACCACTTATTCATTCAGCGAGAATATTTTCCATACAAATTACAATGAAACGACAAATCCCACACAATGCTTCTAAGAATAACCATCATTAAAATAAAGATTGTGTACAATTATTTTAGTCATCGTTCATTCATAAGAGTTTAAGGTGGATGCGCCAGGGTAGCCCGCGAAATTCAAATTTTCTTACGTTTTTTGCAATTTGCAAGTCAGTATTTGGTTTTATGTTGATTAAAGTGTGATTCGCGGGCGTAAGAATTATGTATTTCAGAATTATAACCATTTAAGTCAACAATAATACTCCATAGGGCCAGGTAACCCGAAAGAATGACTATTTCATGAAATCTTGACATTTTAGGATTACACCGACTTATGGAGTTATTTTATTGATTTTAATGATTATAATTCTGAAAGTACATAGTTCTTACGCCCGCGAATCACACTTTATTCAAAACATAACCTAATACTAACTTGCAAATTGCAAAAAACGTAAGAAAATTTGAATTTCGCGGGCTACCCTGGTGCAACCACCTTAAGAGAGATTCTGGAGCATCTGACTGGTAAAGTAAACAAGCTGTAATTGGGTGACTCAGAAGTTAACGAAGAAACGTGGTCCATTTCGCGAATAGGTACTCGTACATCGTGTGAGTCAGTGTTAAGATGTGAAATATCTAAGCGTACGGAACATGTCGTGAGGAAAGTTTTTAGTATGAAAATGGAGTTTTTAAGAGTAGAAGAAAATCAAAGAATCGATTTCGGATTGGGTCACTATTGACATGGCGGCGGCAAATAATGATGTATGCAATAACTTGTAACCTGAAGTTAGAGCAAGAGGTTGATGATGTTTAATATTATTATTATGCATCCAGAGTGTTTAAAAATTGCGGAATTTGTTTGAAAGGAGAAACACGGATAAATTTTAGTCAGTAAAAATCTGACACTCCCTTCTGCTCCGCCCAGCGGGAGGAGTCATTTCATGATTTCCAGCGGGAGGGCCCAGCTATATTTATATAAAAAAACCTAAGATATTGCAAGTTCAGTTTTCTGAAAGAGACAATTAGTATTTCATTACGTCACCTGTTATGTTTTCAGTTTTTTGAGCTCACGCACGTGACGTTGGTTTCTTATTGAGAATTACTTTGTATTGTAACACCCACCTGAAATTAGGTAGCTTATTATTTGTGGTGACTACGTAAATATTTGGTTTCATTTCTACGAAATCGATAAGTCTTACCAAATGATCAGTTTCTGAGTATTACATTTTTTTACCATTCCATCGTGGTTTCCATTCACCAACATTACTTTAGAAAAGTGTTTTTTGATCTCGATGTTATTACTAATCTCTGTTTTATGATCAAAGCAAATATCTAAATCCGTATTTATAGTAGCAACCATCTACCAAAGCGTGTTTTTGATGATCTTTCTTTCAGTACCTACCTTACAGTCATTCAGTAGGAATCTCCTACTAACATATTGTTTATCAATATTGTTATGTAAAGTTACACCCCATTATATATGTATGTTATCTGTGATTGCGCCCACCTTACTTTAATTTAATTACTTCTGATTGATCTTGATCTTAAGCAAGTCCTCACGCGTCTAGTTGAATAATTTCAATTGTATCTTTAATTAAAATTGTACTATTATCAGTCATCACAATTTACACAATGATTTTGAAGTCATTCTGTAAAATTTTAGAATGAGGTCATCTGTGGTTATTTTCCTCGGTGAATCCATTTTCTGCCATGGCTTTTAAACCTCGACGGGACCGTTACCGATGCATACAATTTTCCTTAACCTGTTTGTCCGACACTAGGTCAAAGGTTGTGCTGATAAATGCTTCAGGTTTCTGCCTAATGGTTTTCTGGTCAATTTCTTGGAAAAATGACTTGGAAGTTTCGCTATTCTTTTCTCTTCACATTCTTCCTTCAAAAACAATCACAAAAATCATAACAAAATTGCGTTTCATATTCCCGTTCTACTGGATGATGTAATAAAAACAGGTGGATGTAGGTATAGAATTCGAGATTAATTGCTCAAAGATCGCAGCAATAAAATCACGACATGATTAAAAGCATTTTTATCATCGTGTGCAGCTACAGAATATATTAATACTAAGTACCGTGGTTCCGCAATACTTACAAGTAGGTATGAAAGATTGCAATCTGAGACAATATGAATTGTAACGATATTCAACAAGACTAGTCTGTTAAATGTAAACTTATTATTAATTGTTGCAAATGTAACGGATAACTAGGGCCTCATTAACAGGTTGTTCTATTTGTACCACAAATAAATCTAACTCACTTGTGTCAGCACGGGAGGTGCAGACGAGCAACTTTCTCACCACTTTTCTGTTGCTTTTATTTGATCTCAAATCATCAACTACGTACCTTTAGGCAATTGCTATTTAAATGAACAAGATTTAATTGATGATTCCACTTTATTTATCTACAAAGTGAACGCATTTAAATAGTTAATTAATGATGGAGTAAAATCAATTAATTTCGCTTTTTAAAACATAAATAAATATGACTTATTAAATAGTAGCAATTAACAGCACTGCTTAATTAATCAAATAATTGAATGGCATTACGCTCAACAACGGTTTATGATATTTTATAATTTGTGATAAAATATTCAATGTTAAAGTAAATATTTATATGTAGCTTGTTGTTGTTAGTTACAGCTGGACTAGTCTTGAATGCATTGTTTTATTGAGGTACTTTTTTGTTTTAGCTTAGAGCAGAATAATCTTATTTTGATGATCATAATTTTGTGATTGATGCGATGTTATTTGCTGCAAATCTATCGATCCCCCGATCCATAGGTACTCCTGTTTTACGGAATATGACTGAAACCCTCTTTCACGAAAGAAGTTTATGTTCTGGTAGTGAAAAGGTTAATGTCAGTTGTTTTTTTTGCTAGACAACATTGGGCAAAGGGCTTCTCCTTTCTCCTGCGATACTTCTGTACCTTATCTATATTATCGTATATTTGTTTTTTTTTTATAATTTGTGATTTTATTTTGAGTGTCTCTCAAATACCCTTTTGTGATTGGTTGATACGATAAATTGGGCTACCAAGTGGCCCGTCTATAGACCCTCCCCGGTGTCAAACCAGCTAACTCGTTCGAGTGGAAGTATTCGAACTATCTTTTATTGGGCAACCAGTGGGTTTGGGCCGGAGCAAGGCGCGTAGGCGTCGATTTTATGACCCAAAGGTACTTGTCGGATAAATTGGGTAAAAAAGAATTTAGCAGACAAATGGAGCAGCAACGTGAGCACAGATTTGAGTAGTGTGAAAAAAGTTGATGATACGAAAAAAAAATTGTTCGTCTTTTTTGTATTAATCAGATATTTTCTGTTTTATTTTCTCGTATAATGAGGTATTTTACTAAAAAAATCTAATTAGTCCGTCTGATAGATTTTCAAAAAATGTAAAAATGTACCAAATTTACCAAGCCAGATGACGACACGCGTGTCTTCAACTCGCTGTTTCTTCTTAATTTTTTGTTTACGTGAAAAAAGAAAAAAATACATGTCGAATATTTTTTGAAAATCTATCAGACGGACTAATTAGATTTTTTTAGTAAAATACTCTATTGTTTGTGAATGTCAAAACATTGTAGTGGTGATAGGAATAGTTTCAGATAAGAAGCTTAAAATCCAGAGCTGTAACCTACCACCAGATGTTGAGATTGAAAACGAAACGGCTTTAATATAGCTACCAAAATCAATATTAATGTACTGATTTTGGTAGATTATAGCTTCAGCTATATTTTCAATTTAGGATCAAAGACATTCATATGGTATCAATCCGTTAAAATTCCACATTTCCTCAAGTTTACAGAATGTGTTTACACCATCACCCCTTTACTACCGGAATACCAAACAAACTGCTGGATGCCATCCGGACTTGGTCGATATCCCGACTAGTCGTACTCAGCGCTTCTCCTCCACATAAAAATTATCATGCACAGCTAAAGTATGGAACTCTCTGCCAGCGTCTGTGTTTCCTTCCACATATAACCCGTCTGCCTTCAAGTAAAAGTGAACAGTGAATAATGTTATGTTATTGTGTGTCTCGGAATAAACTGTTTTTCATTCTTTCTTTCTTCTTTCTAACAGGCATGTTCTGGGCACACTCGTTCCATTATAGACCTCATCCATCACTTTCCATCAGGCGTGATTGAGGTCAAGAGCACGCCCATTCCTCAATAAAAAAATGGTTTCTTGAAAAATGCACCCTGTATAATAGTCTCTTCTCTTATCGTGTGAGCAGTAAGGTCTAACGACCCCACACACCCTTAGTGTTAGAGTTTCTACACCGCCTCAAGGGCCTCTGACATGCTTTATTTGACGACCGCGATTTGGCGGCCGAACCCCGGGCTTATACGTGCCTTCCGAAGCACGGAATCATCTTTGATCCGACAATCAGGTGATTCAAGCCTGCAATGTCCTAGCCAAACTGTAAATAACTTTACAAAGTATGCTTCCTGTGGGAATCAAATCCACGACCACCGGGTCACAAAGCAAGCGCCTAAGCCACTCGACCACGGAGGCAGTTAAGTAGTAGGTATAATAGTGAAGTCCACACATAATATATGTGTACATAGAGACAGATTGTTGATATCAAACATAACGTAAGTGGTGCTATAAAGTAAGTTATTCGCAACAGTAACCTGTTACTTTATACCTCAAAAGATTACAATCGTGTGCAAGTACATAATAATATGTAGCGACAAAGTGCAAGCTTGCAATGCAAACTGTGAGATATTTCTTTAGTACTTCTCGTACACGTAGGTAACTTTAGACTCAATCGTAGGTACTATGCCAGTTACTGTTGATATCATGCAAATTCCTGTAAGTATACAGCTGATGAAAATGGTTAACACCTTAAAATTGACTGTGTTTTAAGGCCTTTCATATCATTGACCTACTGTTAGTATTTAGATGCGTATGTTACAATGAAAGAACCGAACGAACGAATCCGGATATTGTGTATACTATTCAGCCATTATATATAATTTCTAATCAATTTAATTAAATTACCCTGCCATTTTACACAATATCTTAGATGGATAAAGTAATTGTAACAAGAATAGGTGTAGATTATAGGTATTTTTTTTTTTTGGTCAGTGGAAACGAGACAGGGCAGAAAATGCCTTCTCTGTACGTTTGCGTGTGAGTAGTATCTTGGCCCATGCGGCCTCTAGAGTAATCTCCAGATGCCGTATGGGCTACGCCAGCATTGGTCCAGTGCGGCGAAGAAAATACGTACGCATTTTGTACCATTAATTTAATGTTTTAGGTGTCCACATTCATCATTATCATCTGCCTAGCCTTTTCCCAACTATATTGGGGTCTGCTTCCAGTCAAGCCGGATTTAGCTGAATACCAGTATTTTAGAGCGGCTGCCTACCAGACCTCCACAACCCATTAACTGGGTAACACGGTACTTCATGGCAAGACTGGAGTAAGATTTTATTGGCTTCTGACTATCCGTAACGACTGCCAAAGATTTCAAATAACATCCGGGACCAACGGCTTAACCTGCTTTCCAAGGCACGGAGGAAACTCGGTATGTTAAGATGGTCACCCATCCACAGGCCAGCCTTGGCAAGCGTTGCTTAAGCTAGAAGATCGACCCGTGCGGCTGTTATTGTCTAGCCACGAGCTCCTCAATCCTTAATCTTGTCCTCCTCAATGTTGTCCACATTACACGTAATAAAAGTTAGATAATTTCACTGGAAAAATAATTATTTGAAATAGTACTCACCTTGAATATTACTCACCCAGCTGTAAAAGTGACAAGTTATTCAGAGCAATGCTATATTTAGCGACGAACCAACTACACAGGTGCTAGTACTTTCCCAAAAATATACAGCCAATATTGATCCCCAATGATAAATGTGAATAATTAGACACGTTCTTGTACAGAAACGAACCGTGACCTAGAGAGTATGGAAATGTAAATTACACGGTAGGACAGAATAACAGACATCTTTTTACCTGACTGCGCCAGAAGGAGGTTTTCGAGAGTATGTAAGTATAATTGTTTGGCATGTTCTGCGGCTCAAACGGTTCGATAGATTTTAGCTTGAGAGTTGTCTTGGAGCTTGTGAAAATTAAAATGGCCGATTTTTGGCGCCTTAATAAGCCTTCAAAATTTTGTTTTATGTTAGTTTGTTGGCTTACAAAACGACCTCTTCAAAGTTTAATGAATTAACTACATTTTTTTGACATAATCATGTCACATGTTCTTACGAAGAAAAAGAAATCGGCCAAGTGCGAATCGGACTCTCACACAAAGGATTCCGTATCGTACACCAAAAAAAAAACAGGTTTCTTGTACGGGTGCTTTGTTAAATCTCAAATCTGTCAAAAATATGGCAATGGAGTTTTTTTCGACTGACATATGAAAGCAAACATCGCATAAAAATAGTAGAATTGGCACCCAGTACATTGCAAATTGAGAGTGTAGACTTTCTCTTGTTAAATCAATACTCACCGCATCTGCGGCGTCTTGCTAATGAATTAGGGCGGATTTCATCAATAAAACTGACCGCGATCAGTATATAAACCAAACTTACGAGCTGACAGTGTCATTATTTTCTGTGGAATATTGACACTGACAGCTCTTGAACGCAGTTTAGATGCAGTGATCGCGTTCAGTTTCATTGGCTAAATCCGCTCTAAGGGCCATTTTCACCAATTCAAACTGTTCGCGATCTACTGATTGCGATCATCTGAACTGCGATCAAGAGCTGCCAGTGTGAATATTCCACAGAAAATACGACACTCATCATCTGCCTGGTCTTTTCCCAACTATATTGGGGTCGGCTTCCAGTCAAACCAGATTTAGCTGAATACCAGTATTTTACATAAAGTGGCTGCCTACCAGACCTCCACAACCCATTAACAGGATAACACGGCACTTCTTGGCAAGACTGGAGTGGGCGGATTTACTGGCTTCTGACTATCCGTAACGACTGCCAAAGATCTACTAATGACATGTGCTTTCCGAGGCACGCGGTATGTTAAGATGGTCACCCATCCACAGACCAACCCCGGCAAGCGTTGCTTGACCTTAAAGATCGACCCGTGCGGCTGTTATAAGTTAGCTACGAACTCCTCACAGAAAATACTACTCTGTCAAGAAAGTACCGGGAAAAGATCAATAATACACAAAATGTCTGTTATTCATCCAAATTTATTTTATCACCTTCAAAGTATGCTCCTTTAGAAACGATACACTTGCGCCAACGAATAATCTATTCATCAAAACATTTTTTAAACGCTGCTTCCGGAATTGAGTTCAGTTCTCGCCGCGAATTCTCCTTTATGTTTTCTATCGATTGAAAACGGGTGCCACGAAGTGGTAATTTGAGTTTAGGAAAAAGAAAAAAGTCAGCAGGAGCCATATCTGGTGAATATGGTGGTTGCTGGATGGTATTTGTTGAGTGTTTGGTTAAAAATTCGTTCACAATGATAGCCTTGTGCGAAGGCGCATTGTCGTGGTGCAAAATCCAAGAATTTTCTTTCCACAAATCTTGCCTTTTTCGTCAAATTTGCTCTCTTAAACGTCGCATAACGCTCAAATAATATTCTTTATTTATCGTTAGACCTTCCGGTAAGAATTCAGAGTGCACAACACCGCGATAGTCAAAGAAAACAGTCAACATGACTTTGACTTTTGATCGACTTTGGCATGGTTTTTTCGGTTTCGGTTCAGTTGGAAGGCGCTACTCCGAAGCTTGTTGACTAGTTTGCATGTCAAACTCGTAAACCCACGTCTCGTCACCAGTACCAAAGCGTTTCATGAATGTTGGGTCCGAACTGACTCGTTCTAGCATGCCCTCAGCGACTTTCATGCGATTGAGTTTTTGGAGAAAATTCAGATCTTTTGGGACTAGCCGAGCAGCAACATGTTTCATACCCAAATGATTAGTTAAAATGGTACGGATCGACTCGTGAGATATAGAAAGTTCGGCGGCTATCTCTCTCAGAGTTGAATGGGGATTTTCAGTCACTATTTCCTTCACTTTTGCGATGTTAACTTCAGTTGCAGACGTTGACGGCCTACCAGAGCGAGGCAAATCTTCCATCACATCTCGACCGCTTTTGAACGCTTTGAACCACTCATAAGCACGAGTTTTTGATAAAGTCGATTCACCGTAAGCCTTCTGTAACATTTTCAGTGACTCCGAACACGAAATTCCATTGGCGATGCAAAATTTAAGACAAACTCTTTGTTCGATATTTTTGTCCATTATGAAATTCGCAATACACACTATATATGATATTACTAAAACCATCTGTTATTTAATATAAATAACAGATGCATCTCAAACTCCGCGCCAAAATGGAAAACAGTTGTGCCAATCTAACAACTACAAAAAAACAAAAATTTGAATTTGGAACCATAAACAAATCATCCATTCCCGATACTTGTTTGACTGAATGACTGAATGTATGACACTGACAGCTCGTAAACATGGTTTGTCAACGAAACTAATCGTGATCAGAAGATCACGATCAGCAGATCGCGGTCAGTTTCGTTGGTGAAATTCACCCTTTGTCTCTACTTCTTAAAAAACAAATAGCTACATTAGTAGGTATCTATTAAAATAATGATTTAACACTAATAACAATTAAATAAGACGTAATTCATTGTGCCTTAAAGCGACTCGTATCCAAGTAATGATTGGAATGACCTTTATTTCTTTTGTCACTACAACGCATGCTAGGGCTGCCATCTCGTTAGTTTGGAATGAGGATGTGTATCTGTCTAATATTAAAGTTTTTATTAATTAATAGCTTTCCGCCGCGACTTTGTACGCCTACTAATATCCCATTTGTCTGCGGTATATATAAACAAGTTTCAAATGATACGGTCCCTTATATTTGGAAGAAAGTGACTGTGATAGACGGTCAGACAGTCAGATAAACGAGTACGGATGTGATGTTCGGAATTAAAAAAAAACCGGCCAAGTGCGAGTCGGACACACGAAGGGTTCCTTACCATAAGCCTTATTGTAATTTTATTTGTTGCTACAGCGGCAATAGAAATACACAATCTGGGAAAATACAACAATCTACCTATTACGGTTCTTGAGAAACAGCCTGCTGATAGACAGACAGACGTATGGACGGACAGACAGCGGAGGCTTAGTAATAGGGTTCCGTTGGTTACCCCTTGGGTACGGAACTCTAAAAAGGAAACCATTAATAGCACTTATTCTATTCACTCTGACTTTAAGAAGAATAGGTTGCAAATTTAAGACTAGTCAGATATAAGAAGATTAAAACACACACAGCCCTAAGTATATCTAACTCAACAGAAAGTGTATATCAGTGTTTTTTGCTCCACGAATTGAGTCATATCCTGCCACGAAGTTGTAAAAGAGGCACTCGGTCACCTTTGGAAAATGTTCTATACTAAGAATACATAGATATGTATACATACCTAAGTACGTACTGACTAATATTATACTCGTACTTATTAGGAAAATTATGTGACTATGGATAACATTTCACCGGATGAAAGGCAGATTATCGTCTTTTTAAAAGTAACTTGCTGGCAAAGTCTCATAATAACTTTCATCGAATTTTCAATCGAAAAAATGGATTTAGGGACGACGGCACGCTAAAAGTGACACTCACCGACCCAAAATCCCCCCGGGTTGTGGGTCCAAGAACTCCAAGACTTCATCCCACCGGGCTCCTTCTACCAGCGAACATCTAGACGCACTGCAAGTTACCATCCCTACCTTGTTGCTATTCCACCAATTTCCAAACGTTTTTTATAATGCGCACAGCAAAGGAGTGGAGCTCTCTGCCTGCGATTCTATTCCCGAACGCATACAATCCTAATCTCTTCAAAGTTAGAGTGAACAATATTCTTCTGGGTAAGCTCACTCCATCGTTGACGTTGTCTCTGACCTAGAAAAAAACAGTTTCTACTAGAATAAAAGTACAGTAAGTACTTCATTATACAACGGACAACGGTTTCTGTATATCCTAACCTAATGTCCTAATCTTTCAGTTGTGTCTTTTTACTGATTCCCACGAAAATGATTATGCAAAAAGACAATTTCCAAATCAGTGAATAATTTCATAAATTATTCTGCAACATAACTAACAAAATTGCGTAGGTTTCGTACGATCTACAACCGCTATTCACTTGAAAAGTTGAAATGAGATAATAAATAAAAAAAACAGATTTTATTGCTAGAAAAAAAAAAAAAAATTATCACCCTGAACGCAACCATTTTACACTACCACATGATTCTTGTTACACAATCTTCAATCCTATTTTTTGGATGACAAAGTTAACAATCGTGTGTATTGGCTTTTGTACCTTAAACCCAGTACACATAAACTTTTTGTGTACCTAAAACGAAATGAGTCATGTCACCTAGACTTCTGTAAGTAAAGCAATCTCAAAAAGCACTCTCGTTTTAAACAGGATTAAACAACTATGAAATATAATGAAAAGTTGCGTCATGTAGAAAGGGTCTTATCCTTGCGTAATTTTTTATAATTAACCAATGATTTGCAATCAAAGATTTAATTGCAATGCTTCCCTCTATTAATGTCTATTTGTAATTGATTAAATTGTATCTATTACTTGTTGAACGAAGTTTGAATTTGAAGTTGCGCGCGCGTCGGTTCAAGAGAAAATCGAGGTTCTGTTTTTTTGCTTTTTTACTTTATATTGAACCTATGATGATGTGTAATTGGTTTTATATCGTTTAGGTAAAGATATTTTATTTAGCCACAAGGGAGAAAAGTATCTTATTATTTACTTACATTAAATACTTCTTATCTGTTTATCACAAACAATTTATGGCGAAATCTTTTTAAATCACTTAATTTCTATGAATAAATAATTATAGCAATGAATTGTATTGAAATGAAAACGAATTTTACATAGAATACTAGCTTTCGCCCACGACTTCGTGCGCGCATATCCCGTTTTTTCCCGTTCTCGTTGGAATTTCGGGAATTTCTTAGTGTACCCCTACGGAATGTATGGAAGCTACATGCCAAATTTCAGCCTTCTACGTCCAGTAGTTTCGGCTGTGCATTGATAGATCGACTGAACTACCAACGCAAAGCCGAAACTACTGACTATACGCAGAAACTGACTGACCAGTCAGTTTCTGCTTTTATATATTTAATAGAATAAAACAGAATTGCTTTGATCCTCTGGAAGTTTATATAGTTTAAACTACGCAACAGATTTTAATGCGATTCTCATCAATATGCCGAGTGGTTCAAGAGGGTATATATATACCTATGTACAATTGGTCCCAAAATTCCGGAAACATGAATAATGGGATATGCGCGTATGAAGTTGCGGGAAAAAGATAGTAGATTATAAGATTATAAGGTTAACTGGTCAAACATTGTTATTTTCGAAAAATGATTTTATTACTTTTTAAAGTCGGTCACAGTCACAAGAGAGTGGTAACATTTTTAATTGCTTACTCATAATCGGAACGACTTTTGGTTTATATACGTTGTGAATGTAAATAATAGTGAAAATAAAACGGTTTTAACCTATAGAAGACCTACAGGTACCAAATTACAAATAGTTACCTAAGTCTAAATTTTCATGTACTTACCTATGTTTTTTTAGGGTTTACCCCTTTGGGTACGGAACCAACAGAACACTATTACTAACACTCCGCTGTCCATCCGTCCGTCTGTCTGTCAGCGGGCTGTTTCTCATCAGTAATACAAGAAATGTGTTTTTTCCGGTTTGGTTGGTGTGAGTCCGACTCGCACTTATTTTTGCAATGTTCAGCCCCTTCTATGACGTGACAAAGTCATCGCGATTCCGTTGTGAGAAGAAGGCCGAGCTATACGCAACGAATAGCACTATCCCTTTCTCACATCGAAATTATAATGTAATTTTAATGACATAGTGAAAGCCGAATAATGATGCCATTGACATGTCATAGTGAAGCCCTTGAGCAGAATTCAATTCGGCTTTATATAGCGTTCTCTTTTACTCATAGCTGTGTTGTGTGTGTGCGGTCTCTTTCTTAATCTATCTCTTCACTCCTTGATTACTATTAGTCGCTACAAAACAGCCGGTCTATTCTGTTGACATTGTCAACATCACACTTATTTAAAAAAACGAAGAAGAAGGCTCAAAGTCATATCTACCGACATAGCCCGAAGGATCGCCAGACTAAAGTGGCAGTGGGCAGGGCACATTGCTCGCAGTACAGATGGTCGATGGTGCCGGGAAAGTCCTGGAGTGGCGATCGCGTACCGGAAGACGCAGCGTTGGAAGGCCACAAGGTGGACCGATGACCTGGTGAAGATCGAGGGTAGCCGATGGAAACGAGACGCGCAGGTCCGGTCGTTGTGGCGACGCTTGGGGGAGGCCTATGTCCAGCAGTAGACGTGTTTCGGCTGATATGATGTCAACATCACTGTATAGGTACACTTAGCTGGAGTGAATGACAAGTCAGCTGTCAATCCAGCTTGTTTGAATTGGTTTGACAGTTTACTTGTTCTTTACTTCGCCCAAGTTTTCACTTCGACATGTTTACAGAATCGACCGGCTGTATGCACGAACCCGTAGGGAAGAACTAGCTTATAACCCAGACATTGAACAAAAAATGTAGATATGTTACGATTAAATTCTTTCTCATTTTTTGTAACAATATGAGGCAATAGGTCTCGATGACTTCATCCTCGATGTAGCCATAATTCTAGTTTAGTTTTCACGCTTAATTTAGTAAAACTGATATTGTTTCATTGGTTAAGAAGCAGTAATTAAAAAAAATGTTATTTATATGTTAGACTGACAGCTAACCCGCGCGGCTTCGCTCCCGTCAACTGGCTACTCTACCTACCCTACCTACCCACCCTACCCTACCTACTTACCCTTTTTTTTTGTATTTAACCCTTCCCTGTATTCTGGCAAAACTAACAAAAAAAGAATTATTTAAATCGACCCCGCCGTTCTCGAGTTTTAGCGAGACTAACGAACATCAATTTGACAAGTCAGATTTGAGTGCCTACAGGAAATAAGTATTTCACCAAGTAGGTAGTGAAAAGATTTTACGGATAGCTAACTGGAGATCTGCTACGTATGGCATTTTTTAGGGTTCCGTACACAAAGGGTGACTATCGGACCCCTAGTGCTAAGCGTCCGCAGTCCATCCGTCCGTCTGTCAGGGGGCTGTATCTCAAGAACCGTAAAAGGTAGACAGTATGTATTCCTTTATACTATCGCTTTTACAAAAAAGAAAAATAATAATAATTTAAAATTAAAGGGGGCTCCCATACATTACCGAGTTTTGTTCGCTTGAGGGTACGGAACCCTTCGTGTGAGAGTCACTTTGTCGGTTTTCTCTTTCTTTTCTTTCAAATTAGGGGCAGATTGATTCTTCAGCAAGGTTGGTATTGTGGGGCGAACAGCTCTTTGTGTACTGGATCTACCTCATTAACCATCATCACTACTGTAATCTCCATAATGAGCCGTACTACTACCTACCAATCATTGATCTTCACGCATCCCACGGTTAGTAAGGACGAATCTCAATTTAAGGCTGCTGTCTCGAATAAAGTTTAAAATACGTGCAGATAAAGCAGCTTTTCGTCGGCACTGACAGAGAAATTACATGTGAAAAAAATTGTTCGTAATCTACATGATATGATTCGCAATTTCATTTAGTCAGAATTTGTCTATCGGTATAATTTAGACGTGCACATAATAAGAAAAAAAAAACACCAAATCACCACCAAATTTATTTTTTAAATCCAATTCATTTTATTATACCTTCATTTTATATCAAAAGAGTATAAAAAATATTTACAGCTTTGCAATACAAACGAAAATAATTTGGGTTTGTTATTTTTTTAAAACATGTATTATTTTTATTACAAAAAAATAAAAATGCGGGTAGCGGAGTGGCGCGTAGAGGCTTAGTTAGCTCCGTTTATATGCACAAGGTCACTGGCAATACAAGCCTTAAGATGGTCTATCATTACACTCACAAGTCCTCATGGCGGTACCAACACTTAGAGATTACACCGTGACTGTCCGTAAGTATTTATCAGATATTTACATATTACAATTATATACGACCGATCGTTTCCTATAGCTTTAATGATCGGTAACTACTAACTTTAGATCACGTGTCGATTAACATAGGTACCTGTGTACCTTTTATGTGTTTTATTACATAGTTTCTTGGCCATGAATGAGCAATGGATTTGAATTGAACTGGGGGGCTAAAAAGGCAGAAAGCACATCACGCTAACTGTCACTGTCAAATTTTCCCAATCAACCTTGAACCTAATGCGTTAGCGATAATGGTGAAAATGGAATTTGACTGATTGTTGTGGGGTTAATATTCATCTGCCTAGCCTTTTCCCAACTATATTGGGGTTGGCTTCCAGTCAAACCGGATTTAGCTGAATACCAGTATTTTACGCGGAGCGGCTGCCTACCAGACCTCCACAACCCAGTAACTGGGTAACACGGTGCTTCATGGCAAGACTGGAGTCAGATTTACTAGCTTCTGACTATCCGTAACGACTGCCAAAGATCTACAAATGACAGCCGGGACCAACGGCTTAACGTGCTTTCCGAGGCACGGAGGAAACTCTATATGTTAAGATGGTCACTCATCCACAGACCAACCTTGGTAAGCGTTGCTTAACCTTGAAGATCGACCCGTGCGGCTGTTATTATTTTGCCACGAGCTCCTCTGTTTTGGGGTTAATATTGTGATTCTAAAATGATTCTGTTAAAGCAGTCTTTTTAGACCCGCTGGACCCGAGTGTCAATCCTATTAATTTTTAAATTTCGTTCGCATTCGCATGTCAATAACATCTGTCAAAAATGTATGGAAATTGAGGCTTTTTTCACAAATTGCGAATGCGAATTTGCTTAAGGGTGCCTGTCCATTACAGCGGAGCGACGCAGCGGAGCGGAAAAATGTCAGTCAAAATGTTAGTGAGTCACGTCGTGCGGAGATTTTATGCAATTCTAAATAATTTATAAAATTTCTCCGTTTCTCCGCTTCGCTGTAATAGAAAGGCACCCTGAAAAGTAAGTAGAATTGGCCCTCAGGTATAGAACTTATATGCAGGGTCGTTTGTAAAACACTAATTACCTCTCAGGCAGTGAAAGTACACATGATTATAAGCAACTTTTACTTTGACACCAACCCTGAAAACTCGAAAAAAATATCAGCTGTTTCATACAAAATGCAATATTTAGCCGATAAAAATATTATTACGTGTACTTTGATTCCCTAAGAGACTAATTATTAGTGTTTTAAAAATAACCGTATATTGACGTGTCTATTTCCGACAAGAATTAGTTTCTTATTTATTTAACTTATTTAATACTATTTTCTGTAGGCGACTTCATCCGTTTCATTACTGAAAATTATCACAAAACGTATCCCATGCCCTAATTTAGAACCAATTCTAACTAAGAATTTTATCTCGAGAAATTGGTAGTGCAAATCACATACCTACGTCTTTTTTTTTTTTTTTTTAGGATGGGAAATCATCAAATGACTTCTCCCGCTCTGGGTACAGCAGGAGGGAGTGTCAGACTCTTACTGACTAAAACCCATACGTGTTTCTCCTAGTGCCCTTTGCGTTCCAGGGTACGGTGCCTCTTTCGAACGAAGTCCGCAGCCCCAGCAGGCACTGGCCCTAGTGGGCCCCGTCTTCTGTGCTGACATGTCCTTCAGGCGCGTTGGGATCGCAGCGCGCCGCCGACCCGGGCCTGGTTCTGATCAGACGGCGAGCCACCCAATGCTCGCCGTCCGCAGTCCCACGCCTACGGTGGCCGAGAATCGTCCTGCGACTCCCGACGCCCGGGGCGTCTTCTTCTGTTTCGGCGGCTGGGGCGTGAGGTTTCCCTCTCTCTCACGCGTTCGGCTTCCTCCTTTGTTAGCATTACTGCTTCGGAGAAGGAGGTGACCGCTTCCCATGTCTCGTCGCTCCGGACCATGGCTTGAACCAGGGCCGGACGCGAGAGATCCCCGCCGCCGATCGCCTCGACGAGGACACGGCGGTGCTCCGCCCAAGCAGGGCAAACCTCCACCGTATGCTCCACCGTGTCCTCCGGACGATCCTCGCAGTGTTGACACCCGGGTGTATCCTCCCGCCGTATCCGAAAAAGGTACCTCCCGAAACAACCGTGTCCGGTGAGTACCTGCGTCAAACGGAAGGTAAGGACGCCGTGGCGCCGCTCTAGCCACTCCTCAAAGAGGGGACTTATCGCCGCAATTGTGGCGTGCCCAGCGCTGGGTTGCGACAGTCGTTGTCTCCATACTGCCATGAGATCCTGCCGGAGTTCCGTCCGCCGTGCTGCAATTTGCCGCGGCAGAGGAGTCTCGCCCCGGCGTAGCGCCTCCACGCGCCATTCGTAAATGAGCGCGAGGGCTCTCGCCTCTAGATCCCATGGCGGCAGTCCGGCAAGGAGGCTCGCTGCTTCGCCAGAGACCGTGCGGTATCCCCGGGCCAGCCGGATGGCCATGACCCTCTGGGACGCGTTGAGGTAACGGGCAGGTCGCTTCCTCAAAGTAGGCGCCCACACCGGCGCCCCATAAAGGGCCATGGACCGCACGACCCCCGCGTAAAGCCTTCGGCAGGAGGCGTTTGGACCCCCTAGATTGGGTAGAAGTCGCTTGAAGGCAGCCCCGGCTCGCCCCAGTCTGGGAGCCAAACGTCGGAAATGCTCGACAAAGTTCCACCGGCTGTCAAGGACGAGACCCAGGTACGTCATTGTCGATCCGACACCGATGTGAACCCCTCCTACTGTTATTTGGGATCCCGATGGCAACCTGTTCCGAGAACCATGAAAGCACATGGCTTCGGACTTGTGTAGGGCCACCTCGAGACCCAGCTGCCGGATCCTCTCAATGACTATCGCAACCCCGCGTGTCATAGCGTCGGCCGCCGCTTGGTGCGATCTCCCTTGCGCCAGTACCAGCGTGTCGTCAGCGTAGCAGACCACGCTGACGCCACTAGGGAGGTCGGCGCGCAGCACCCAGTCGTAGCCGATGTCCCACAGAGGCGGCCCCAGAACGGAACCCTGTGGAACACCGCACGACATCTCTCGCCGGTTACACTCTCCCAGGTGACCGGGGTAGATGACGGCTCTGAAATCACATACGTCTAGCATTAAGTTTAGCGCAGTAAAATCAGCCTTTAATTGCCCCATCACGCCATAAGAAACAATAATGGCTGGACGGGGATGTATTTAAAACGGGGCCAAACTTAAATAAAGAGTCCTACCCTGACCGGTTACGAACACCCTCCTCCACTCTCCAATCTCTTGAAAAATAAATTAAAATAGCCTTTATTTACTAAAATAATAAAATTGCCTGGAAGAGATCGCGGAACGCGATAAGGCCGTCGATTGTATATTGTTTTAGTTTAAGGTATTCTTTGTTTTTGTTTTGGTGTACAATAAAGCATATATATTTAAATATAAATAAATAAAATAAAATACAAATTATACTTCTTTAAACAAAAATTTGCTCTAACTGCATCTATACATATTTTTCCTATAAATTTATTTAGGGTAGTGGACTAAAAAAACGTCTATTAAGTCCGACAGATAGATTTCCAAAAAATATCCGACACGAATTTTTCTTTTTTCAGACGATATAGTGTGTTGAAAACTTGCGTGACGTCACATGTCGCTAAAAGCGTACTGAAATCAAATTATATGTCAAATCTATCCGACGGACTAATTACATCTTTTTAGTCCGCTACCCTATTCAACCCCGAACGATGCTCATCAGTCACCGTTTTGACAGCAATTTATTTTTTTATTCTAGTTTAATAAGAGCAGATAAAAATCGTGAGCGAGTTCACGATTTTTCCAAAAATAGTTGGCATCACAACTTCGCATCACATGTCGGATGACGCGAGGCGATGGAACGTGGAGTCTTCCCGCACTGACACTAACACTGTAGTTTCACTATGATGTCATGTCCCCGCGGTAATTTATTCGACTGGTCGTAAATTCAGGCGGTCTTGTACAGGGGTTGATGTAACGAAACCATAGCGCCATTCAGGAATTGCGGCTGACCTAACAACGCCATCTGTCGAGGGCGGTCCTAGTTTTTCGCAGCAAGTTCCTCGGAAAATTATATGGAAATTCTTGTTAAAATTGGATTGTAAATACGTTAGAAGACTACCAAAATCGGTAGATTTTGAATTTGGACTATTTGTTAGTGTGTAAAATGAAATAAGTACGTGAAAGTGTTTTGTTTCAGTAGAGGGCAACTTTCGTTGTATAGATACCGATTTAGACCAAAAAGAAGGATAAAATGTAAGTGTAAAAAAATCATGAAAAATAAATATAACGTTTATTTATTTTACCAAGTATTTTTATCATGATAAACCAAGATTTTTGATGATATTTCAAGTTCAACCAATTTTCTGAAAGCTTTGGATTGATTGATGTTGAAAATATTTTATAGATTTTATATTTTTTAGTTTATTCCTGTACTCTCCACAAGAATAAACAAAAAAAATATAAAACGTTAGCAGTGTTAAAAAACTTACGGTAAAAATTTAATTCAATTAGGAACTTACCTGGTATTTCAAGTGTATCTTCAAAATCTGGGCGTGAACCATTGATTGTATCACAAAACATATCTTTCCTAGGGCTTGTTTTCAAGATTTGTGCATTTCCAAGAGATGAGAATATTTAACTGTCATCTATAAATATAGTCACGATTCAAAGTATTTAGTGACAAACACAGATTTTATTGACTCTCCATTAAATCCTTTGTTTAGCCTTCAAGGGATCTTGTGCGTGAAGATAGAAGTACTCGCAGGTACTTATTGACTCAGTCACTCAGAGAATACTTCGAAAACTATGACCATTTTATGTAGAGGTCATGCTGTGATGCAGCCTGTGTACATGCTGGCAGGAAATAATCCATTCGGTTTTTAAAGGCTCACGCTAAGTTTTGAATTTGATAGAAAAGAAAATTATTCGTTTTAAAAACCATCAGATTACAATAATTAAATTAGGGTTCACCTCGGAATGAAAGATAATAAGCTGGAAACTCATATTCACCTTCATTTTGGAGTTTGTTAAATTTTACGCTTTTCAATTTTGGCTTATAGGTGTTAACATCATTGCGGTTATAGAAACCGAGATAATCGCGAAAAACACATTTTTGTGACCTTTGACCTACAATAACTTACGATGCAGACACGAGATTTTATGAGACTTTTGACACAGCGTTTAGAACGCCATAATGAAGGTGTTTACGAGTCAGCTTATAATATCTCATTCCGAGATTTATCCATAATGTATGCTAATTTGACGGGACTACAAGCAAATAAAAGAAATACTTATATAAATAAAATTTCATCTGTGTGACCTAGTGTTAAACTTAGGTATAATAAACACGAAAGTTGAGAACTCAATTAATTAGTCAGTGATGTCTAGATTGTGTGTTATTGCCACATTTAAAAATCTTTCAAAACACACCAATGAGAGACCACAAAAACAATTTTGTAAATAAATTGGGGTAGTCTAGGAGTCTGTGTACCAACATAAAGTCACTTTGTTCAATATTATGTTGCATTAGACTTATTTTGATAAATTTTATCCAGTCATTAAAATGCGTCCTACACTTTTGATCCTAATTTAGTTTATTTCCATCACATAGATAATTATAATCCTAACGACAATATAATAACTTATGCCTTCTCCATTTAGCTCTGCCACTTTTGACATTGAGATTTTAAACGCTCTAAGATTTGATCGGATGTAAAAACCTGATCCTTTTGGTATCCTAATGATAGCTTGAAAATGCACCTTTGCCTGTTAGAAATAATTTGAATTTAATACCTAATGATCAAATTTTCTTAAGGAAAATGTTACGCTTATAACCCTAATCCCTACAAAGTTAGAGTGAACAGGCTCCTTCTGAGTAAGCTCGCTCCATCGAAGACTTTGTCTCTATTATCTCTGACCTAGACTAGAGTCAAGAGCAAACTCATTACAAACAAAAAAAACTGTTAACAAAAATTTTCGGATCGATTCGGTGGAAATATTTACGGCGGCTTATGTACCATGCGCGCCTCTCTGCATAATGAGGGTTATCGCGTTCGAATTCGCCGCTAAAGGCGCTAGTGTAGTTTGAGGTTTTAAATACTAAATTTCACTGTATTGGGTATTTACTTATTTGCTTTGATTATTATTTTATTTTACTTTTAAATTTGTTCACATGCTATTATTAAAAACCTCACTCGACAGTGGCGGCAACGGGAGAGTACAAAATCGGTAGCCCTCATTGACGGCGCTCGCTGGGGCCAGTGCCTGCCAGGGTTACCGAATCGTTCGAAAGAGTTGCCGCGGCCCTGAAATGTACAGAACATTTAGAGAATAAGTATAACCAAATAAAAGTTAAAAAAATGGGGTATAAACTATTTTTTTCCAAAAAATATGTAACCGGAATTTAAATAAAGACAGAGTGTAAGAGGCTGACACTCCCTTCATCTCCACCCAGAGCATAAGGAGACAAAAAAGTACCTACCCCTTTTGGGCAATAGATGCATTCATGAGGGGTGTTGTGCTTTTGATATCTCCTCTTTCTCATTTTCATTTTGGTGCAATTACCTACCTATCAGAGAAGCACATGTTTATTAACGAATTAATAAAATCGTGATGTACGTCAATCCGAAATGCATAAAAATAAACAAATTAATTGAATTGATACAACTTTTACTGAATATGAAACAACTTTTACAGAGCACTAAGCGCTTATCGGTGTAATTTATGTTTTCATTAATTTTACTTTTAAATATTTCTGTCATATTGATCAATTAGTTGCTCTTGTGGTCAATTCAAGGGCGGTCGAACATACATACTTTCATGGTAAAGGGTTTATTTTGGTGATCAATGGGCGGTAAGACTTTTACTGAATTTATAGATATAGGTTTATAGAACGATTATAGAAATTAGCAAAAAGAACCACCGAATGGCTCCCATTAAATACCAAAAGTCATTGCGGTAGGCCAAAGCGGCGGGACGAGTTCGGCTTCTTCCGAAAGGACTGCCCCGAGATAAAAAATGACAGAGTCAACCGTCTCCGTGGTCGAGTGGTTTAGGCGTTTGCCTTGAGACTTGTCGGTCATGGGTTCGAATCCCACAGGAAAAGCATACTTTTAAAGTTGTTTTCCAGTTTGGCTAGGACATTGCAGGCTTGAATCATCTGATTGCCTGATAAAAAGATGATTCCGTGCTTCTGAAGGCACGTATAAGCCGGTGGTCCCGGCCGCCAAATGGCAGCTGTCAAATAAACCATGACAGAGGCCCTTGATATGGTCTAGAAATTCTGACACCAGGGTGTGTGGGGCCTTACTGCCCACACGATAAGAAGAAGACAGAGTTGTGTGGAAAGGAGAGAGGAAGGCCTTTGCCCAACAGTGGGACCAAATAGGTTAGATAGATAGATTTATGGAAATGCAAGTTTTTGGTTTGAGACCAGAGAAAAACTCACAGGCAGAACAGACCAAGAATTCACAATGTGTTTTCAAATACTTTCAGAAATAATTTTTTGCTAAATTTAAGAAGAGGGTAGATCGAAGTGGTTCAGTAAAGGAAAGTTGAGAGGATTTGGAGGAGGCCTTTGGGACAGCAAAGGTAGAATAATAAAAAAACAGGCGTTTTTGGCATTTGACACGGAGAGCTACGTACCATCATCATCTGTCTAGCCTTTTCCCAACTATGTTAAAATGGCTAAATAATAACAGCCGCACGGGTCGATCTTAAAGGTTAAGCAACGCTTGCCAAGGTTGATCTGTGGATGGGTGACCATCTTGACATACCGAGTTTCCTCCGTGCCTCGGAAAGCACGTTAAGCCGTTGGTCCCGGCTGTCATTTGTAGATCTTTGGCAGTCGTTACGGATTGTCAGAAGCCAGTAAATCTGACTCCAGTCTTGCCAAGAAGTACCGTGTTACCCAGTTAATGAGTTGTGGAGGTCTGGTAGGCAGCCGCTCCACGTAAAACGCTGGTATTCAGCTGAATCCGGTTTGACTGGAAGCCGACCCCAATAAAGTTGGGAAAAAGGCTAGGCAGATGGTGGCAGATGATGATTACACATTCTTTACCGTCTACAATACATAGCCCCATATCAAACCTTACATAATAATAACGTCTAATAGTTTTTGCATTGTGTCGGGCATGATAACTCTAAGTTTAATGTATTCATCATCTGCTTCAAGATATTTGTCAGACATTGATTTACTATGCAAGACGGGCTAGTCAATCATATTGTAAACATCTATCTATCTTAATCAGATATTCACATTACCACTACTTGTCTATGGATACATAGTTGTATTTGTTGTTGATATTGCATTCAAGGTTAAGTAACGCTTGCCAAGGTTGGTCTGTGGATGGGTGACCATCTTAACATACCGAGTTTCCTCCGTGCCTCGAAAAGCACGTTAAGCCGTTGGTCCCGGCTGTCATTTGTAGATCATTGGCAGTCGTTACGGATTGTCAAAAGCCAGTAAATCTGACTCCAGTCTTGCCATGCAGTACCGTGTTACCCAGTCAATAGGTTGTGGAGGTCTGGTAGGCAGCCGCTCCTCGTAAAATACTGGTATTTAGCTGAATCCGGCTTGACTGGAAGCCGACCCCAATATAGTTGGGAAAAGCAGATGCAGATGATGATTGCATTATATCTAGCCATTAGAAAAATATTTGTCAGTGATTATTGTTTGAACATGGATAACTAACACAAAAAAAATATTATGACGGAGGTTAGTAGTTTGTCTACCAAAAGACTTACTAGTGGTCATGTGCCTTTTCCATGACCTATGACACTGTTGACAAAATAATCCGCTTTTTTTAAATTTGAGATGGGTTGCCTTTTGACTCTACTCTAAGTACGTGTCAGAGACAAAGTCAACGATGGAATGAGCTTACCCAGAAGAAGCCTGTTCACTCTAACTTTGAAGAAAGGTACATGATTTGATATACCTTCCGAAAGACGTTCACAGGTGGATTATCCTCTTTAATGGCATAGCTATGTAGACAAAAATGCTGGAATTATTTGGTGCTAAAACTGCCACTTATGTGATATTCCACACCGCTTAGAAGAAGCCTCTTTTCAGGATTAGTTTTGAATCCTGTCCCTTGTAGTGCGTATGTGGACATCTTAACATTTTATCTATTTATGGAAATCTAGCTTTTTCTCGCGACTTTGTACGCTCATTTCCCGGTCCCGTAAGAATCAAAAGTCAAAAACGTTTATTTTAATTAGGCCATTAAACGGCACTTTTGAACGTCATCATTACATTTAAAATAACATAGTGACTCTACTGTCCATTCGGAAGGGTAGATTCTTAAGGAGAAGAACGGACAAGAAACTCCATAGTTACTCTTTTGTAATATGCTTGTTTACAAAGAATATTTCAGGATATTATCTCTTATAGCACTTCCCTACTCTCCCCAAGGAACCTACATGCAAAATTTCAGCTTTCTAAGATCAGTAGTTTCGGCTGTGCGTTCTTTGTCAGTAACAGAATATTTTTATATCTTAGGATAACATTTGCAAACCAAAATATGGCAGCCATCGAATCGGTAGATAAATTTACTGTAAGCAAAATATTTTAAAATAAAACTTTACGGATTAATTAATTATGTATGTTTCAGAAAATAACCCTTCTTTAAACTTCTACAAACAGAAAAAAACTGAGAAGTTCGTCCACTCGAAAGAAAACATTCCAGGCAAGACCTACCTCTGTAATCCTATGCCATACCTACACATAGTACACAGAATGGCTTTTAAAATAAACATTAACATCTTAAACAAAATATAGACGTCGAATGCAGCCGCAAAGCAGTTTCCTCCGCAGGTATAATTATATTCATGGAAAATGTTTATGTAATGATCAGGTATTTTACTATTGTTGATCGTAACGCATTGAACTTTAATCTCCGCTGAATAAGTGCTTTGAGGAAGGTTTACATTTCAATATTATACTACTAGGTTCTGCGTTTTTTATATTAATCCCGCAAAGATTCATTTGAAAAAGTAATTCCATCCCATATACCTAAGGTTCAATAAAAGCCGTTCTACAATTAATCAAATTTGGTTCAGCAGTTTAAAATAATAATGATAATAATTATATTTTATTACATCAAAAATTACTTAATTCTCATTTATAGAGCGTAATCATTAAAGGCTTTTTAACAGACTTCAAAAAAAGGAGGTTCTTTTTAACATTTTGTAGATAATTTTAGATACACACCATATTTCTTTCCGTATAATCTCCTAAACTAGTTGTATGTGCCTGAGACTTAAGAGTCAGTGATCCTCCGTGATAACAAAGCTATTAAAGTCTTAATAAAAAAATAATCCTAATCCTTTTTTCTTGAGTAAGTGACTGACAGATAACGCACAGCCGGAATTTCGTTACTGGTCGTAGAGGAGCATTAAGAGAGGATTTCCCGAAATTCAAACGGGAACGGGAAAAAACGGGATATTCTTCGTACGAGGCGAGGCGGTCTCTATCGTCTCTGACATAGACTAGAGTCAAGAGCAAACCCATTACAAATAAAAAAAAAATAACGAGGTCGCGGGCTAAAACCTACTATGTTTTATTTTTTTTGTTTGTTTGATGGTAAAACCTCATCTTGACTACCTAGTAGAGGTGTGGGGCACTGCAGCTAAAACAAATTTAAGGCAAATCGAAACATGTCAAAATAAAATAATTAAGCTACTATTCCATTACCATTACTTAACTCCCACAGAAAAGATTTACAAAGAAACGAAATTGATGACACTGTCGCAAATATATAAATATAACACATGTATACTAGTTCGTAAGTTATTGAACAAAGATATACACTCTAAGATAACGCTTACAAAAATAGGACAAACACAAAAACGCATTACTAGACGAAAAAACAACATCTGCCTAAGACGACCACGAACTAACTACGGAAGAAAAAACATACTATATGAGGGAGTAGAGTTATATAACAAATTGCCTAATGACATAAAAGAGATCCAATCCTACGCGTTATACAAAAAAACCTTAAAACACCACATCTTGAAAGATTTTTCACGGTTTTAATTAATTTGAATAAAAAAAAAAAAAAAAAAAAAAAAAAAAATAAAGATAGGTAATATAAATTTCCATAAATTAAATTATTTTACTCTTTTCACATTAAATTCACCCTAAGCAACGATAAGCATTCACTTTAATAAGTTAAGGTCCAGCATTAAATAAATATTAAAATCACAACAAGTAAAAATTATATTTGTCTCAGTAGATACTGTAATGTATACAAATCATAAGTAAGGGGTTTGTTTCTTGAAGGCAATGAGCTATTGCTATTGCTTTCAAGAAACGATACGTAATTACTTCACTTACACATTAAAAATGTACTTTTTTGTCTGGTTACCTACAACATTCATAAGTATTGTGCGTAGATGTATCTACTAATTTGTTTGAGTACCTACATTTCTCAGGTCAACGTATTTAGTATATAAGAATAACTTGTATTTCTCATATTAAGTGAATTGTATTCTTTTTGAGAAATAAATGTCTTAAACCGTATGTATATGTATGAAGCTGTCATTACAAGGTTTCACAATTATATGGTGTAATAGAAAAAAAAATCTAATAGTACTGATGATTACAATAATGAAATTATTTTTTAAGTTATTTAAATGAAGTTTAGGGATGAAAATGTAACAAACAAACAGACAAACAGTGTTACTTATAAGTTGGTGGTAATTAGTTTGGATATTATTATAGATGGGCTTGCAAACAAATCGCAGGTGTTTGATAAAAGATGGTACATAAATTAAAATGGAACTGGGTTGGCTACATCTGCAGGATGTAGAAAGAGGTATGGGCTTTCGGTAAATCGGTAAACAGCTTGCTATGACACTTTTTAACCGACTTCAAAAAAAGGAGGAGTTTTTTAGTTCGGTTGTATTTTTTTTTATGTCAGTTACCTCATAACTCTGTCATTTATGAATTGATTTGAAAAATTCTTGTTCTATGTGAAAGAAAAAAATACTACAAAGTATTTTTTAATTTCGGAAGTCGCTGTTTATGATTTACTAAATTAAAGTTATTTTATTTAGGTACTTGTACTGTTTTTTTTATTTGGAAGTCGAATGTATTTTTTTGTAAAAAAGTTTTGTTTCTTAATAAAGAAATGACATTCTATCACCGCTAACTATTGTCGAAAAGTGAAAATGTGATTGAGGGAGTGATTGCCATGTGCTACCCATATGTCAGATGGTCACTCCTAAACGACTGTTACAGATTTACAAATGACAGGTCCCGGCTGTCATTTGTCAACGGCTTGACATGCTTTCGAGACACGAAAGTATCTTGGTAATGAGTAACGTAGGCAAGCGTTGCTTACCCTGGAAGATTGACCCGCACGGCTACTATTAGTTAGTCTCGAGAACCGGCCAAGTGCAAGTCGGATTCGCACACGATGAGTTCCACACCAAACCTTATTTTTTTTTTTTTCGTCCGTCTACCTGTTACGGTTCTTGAGATACAGACGGACGGACGAACAGGGAAGCTCCAGTCTTGCCATGAAGTACCGTGTTACCCAGTTAATGGGTTGTGGAGGTCTGGTAGGCAGCCGCTCTTCGTAAAATTCTGGTATTCAGCTAAATCCGGCTTGACTGGAAGCTGACCCCAATATAATTGGGAAAAGGCTAGGCAGAAGATAACATACGGGACGGTAGAGAAATAATCGTTTTTTTTTCAGTGCGTCTGACAACCATGGTTTACCTAGTATTTGACTACTGAAAGACTAAAGTAACAAGACATCTAAATCGTGCCTCAACTTACCTTTGGCTTCTCGTGATCTCAATCTCATTGACTAAATTATACATAAATCGTGTATAATTCCCTCTGCCATGTAAATGCACCATAAAAGTGCAATCATCGACCGTACATAAGTATATAATACTAAGTATATAACAGTAATACTGGCTGTGACTCAGCTAGCGATACTATGGTAATAATAACTTATATTACCGACAAATATACTCCCGGTTTGTGGAAAATCATTTACGTTAGAAAATTCCCAGTATGCATGGAAGAACCGATAGCGTGTTGATTAATTAATTAATAAAATATATTTTGTCCTATAAGTTGTTTTTGTACGTTAGAGGATAATTTTACAATCTGACCTTTTCCGGTTGGTAATGAATTTCGGATCATTCATCCTTTATTTCATGATAACGTCCTTATTTAGCTTGGGTCTGCATTCGGCTGCGCTTGAAATGTTGTTTTTTGCCTGTACATCTAATTTAGAGTTGGTCCTTTAATGGAATTGGTTTTTATTCATTCACCCACTGAAAGAGTTTAAAAGATTTCGAAATAAGACAGTACAATAACAACAGCTGGATAGTTAGATATCACGTTGAAATGCCGTTCATTGAAGTGCAGAAAATTCGAACTCAGTATTAAATTATGCCGGCATGTCCGCCATACGGTGTCGGCCGGTACCGTACGGTGCCGTAAAAGAACTTTTATAATACCATCTCATCACTTCCCGTGGGTGTCGTAAGAGGCGACTAAGGGACTCGCCAGAGAAAGGGCAACAGCGTTCTCTTTAAACACATCACCAAACACTGCGATCGTCAACCCGCCTGCCAAGCGTGGCGATTATGGCAAACCTCCCCATCTTAAGAAAGGCCTATGTCCAGCAGTAGACGCCTTTTGGCTGATTTGATGATGATGATGATTAAATTACGGTAGATACTTCTATGAGAACCAAGAGAACCTAGGTTACCTACGTAGCATGAGGGATCGCCAAGCTGAAGTGGCAGTGGGCAGGGCAAATTGCTCGCAGAACAGATTGCCCTGCCCACTGGGGCCGAAAAGTTCTGGAGTGGCAGCGGAAGCAGCGGACGGGCTCCCACACAGGAACAGCGGGTCTAAAAAGGCTACTTTAGCAGAATTATAATATTACCAAACAACAATCGGTCAAATAACATCTTCATCTTTATCGCTAACGCATCAGGTTCATGTGCGTTTTGATTCTGGCAAAGTGGCCTTTTAAGACCCAACATTTTCGTGTCTCAACAGCGGAATCCGAGGAGATCATATTCGTATAAATATAAGACCTTTATGTTATGTGTTATAAAGCTCACTTTGTGAGTTTTTCTCTCAGGTGAAGTTCGATATCAAAATAGTTAAATACAGAATAGACTATAGTAGGTGAGAGTTGCGGGAATCCGATGGATGCGAGACGCACAGGACCCGTTGTTGTGGCGATACTTGGGTAGACCTACGAGTATGTCCAGCAGTGGACATCTTTTGGCAGATATGATGATGATATTCTGAACATCGTGATTTTTTTTCTATATGTTTATCCTGAAATCCAAGTCAAGATTCAGTCAGTGCAAGTCAACGTCGTTATCTGGTGATAATGTCTTGAAAAAAAAATACACTACAAAGTATAAATTAACTTTAATTTCGGAAGTCGGTTTTTTTACTGGTTTCTTCGTATTTTATCACCTATACTTTGTAGTTTTTTTTTTATTTGGAAGTCGGTTGTATTTTCTTGTAAAAGAGTTTTTTATTTTTCACTTTTTAGTGGTACCTACCCCACATCTGACAACACCACTGGAAAGTATATCGTTTCACATAAAACAGATTTTTTTAAATCGGTTCATAAATGACGGAGTTATGAGGTAACAAACATAATAAAACCGAATTGAGAGTCTCCTCCTTTTTTTAAAGTCGGTTAAAAAAGCCGTTACTCATATTCTACGAAAGTTAGAAAAGAAGTTACTCATTTTGAGAATTACCGTATTCGACCACCGCACTTGCGGTTTTTATAGTTTTCGCTTTTTCCGCTAAACTGACGTGTTTTCAATATTATTTAATGCATTAACAATTGTCATTATTTAAGAAAGGCTTTTTTCTGTTCTGATAGCCTAGAAAAACCGGCCAAGTGCGAGTCAGAGTCTCAAATGAAGGGTCCCGTGCTATGAAAAAAAACACGATTATTGTTCTTGGGAGCCCCTTTATTTATTTATTTAATTTTATTATTTGTTGTTATAGCGGTAATATAAATTACACACTCAGTGAAAATGTCAACTGTCTAGGAGGTTTAGTAATAGGGTTTCGTTGGTTACCCTTTGGGTACGGAACCCTAAAAATTGACGTGCTATCAACAATAACGATTGTTGAGGAGCTCGTGGCTAAATAATAACAGCCGCACGGGTCGACCTTGAAGGTTAAGCAACGCTTGCCAAGGTTAGTCTGTGGATGGGTGACCATCTTAACATACCGAGTTTCCTTCGTGTCTCGGAAAGCACGTTAAGCCGTTGGTTCCGGCTGTCATTTGTAGATCTTTGGCAGTCGTTACGGATTGTCAGAAGCCAGTAAATCTGACTCCAGTCTTGCCAAGATGTACCATGTTACCCAATTAATGGGTTGTGGAGGTCTGGTAGGCAGCCGCTCCACGTAAAACACTGGAAATCAGCTGAATCCGGTTTGACTGGAAGCCGACTCCAATATAGTTGGGAAAAGGCTAGGCAGATGATGATCAACGATAACGATTGTAGAATGGTCTAAAATGTATGGGATTGAAATGCGCTATTGAAATGTTGTGAGGTCAATCCCCTGATGTGCTGGACTTTTTACAGCTGTTATTTGACCTTCGAAATTTAGTGTAGATTTTGGACAATAGCCAGGGTTGCGGATTTCTTTCGAATGAGTTACCGCGGCCTTCGAACGCAAAGGGCGTTAGGAGAAACACGGATGGGTTTTAGTCAGTAAGAGTCTGACACTCCCTTCCGCTCCGCCCAGAGCGGAAGGAGTCATTTGATGATTTCCCATCCTTAAAAAAAAGGTATTGGACAAGACGACGTAATTGCTTTAATAATTCAGGCATCTACTTATAGTACAGTATGTAAAATGGTACATATAGGTATTGCAATAAAACGTGAGATCTAATGTTTATTTCACAATATTTCTTAAAATTCACAGCTTCTCTTGTTTCAATGTATACTTTCTAACACGTCCTCTCCTTTTCGTATCGTTACATGACTTGAATATATTTTGAAACGTCACACTCGTAGCTTTAATTTATGGACACAAACCTTTCTGAAGGTGTGGGAAAGTCCTTGTATGATTGTTTGTTATGGTATGCTGTATTAGGCTAACTAGATGATAAATGTTTCGTAGATTCTGATTTAGTAGGTAGACTGGGAGAATTTTCCACTAAAGCTTGTATTTCTAAAGAGAATGTAAAAAGAGTTTAGCTTCTGAAAAGGCGAATGAAAGTGAAAAAAAAAAACGATATCTATACTAATATATAAAGCTGAAGAGTTTGTTTGTTTACTTGAACGCGCTAATCTCAGGAACTACTGGTCTGAATTCTTTCAGTGTTAGACATAGATAGCCCAATTATCGATGAAGGCTATAGGCTATATATTATCATCTCGCTAAGACCAATAGGAGCGGAGCAGTAATGAAAATTGTGACGCAGACGAAGTTGCGCGGGTCTACTAGTACTAATATATAAAGCTGAAGAGTTTATTTGCTTGAACGCGCTAATCTCAGGAACTACTGGTCCGATTTGAAAAATTCTTTCAGTGTTAGATAGCCCGTTTATCGAGGAAGGCTATAGGGTATATCATCACGCTAAGACCAATAGGAGCGGAGCAGACGAAGTTGCGCGGGTCAACTAGTATCTTAATATTTTTTTACAAGTCATTGTCTGTGAAGAAGTATGCAACATGCTTTAGACATGTGTCAATGAATTCAGTAATGCAGAATCTACTGTTGGTCAGAGCGATTTCTTCCAAGCTGCGTCTACAATACCGTGCTGGTTACCAGTTCATTTAACAGTTCAGTTATATCTTTAAAATCATCAAACTTACACTAAAAAACCGGTCAAGTGCGATTCGGACTCCAAGGGATTTTAAACTGTAAAATGTTATTTTAACACTTATAGGTTTTCCTGTTATCTATAGGTAAATAACTATTATAATCTGCACTTTTTTTTTCAAAATACAGACACTCGTGTGATCTTATAAGTAAAGGTTCTGTTTCGTACGTATGTTCGGAACCCTAAAACCGGCCAAGTGCGAGTCGGACTCACACACGAAGATTTCCGTACCATATCTTAATTTTTATTATTTGTTGTTATAGCGGCGATAGAAATACATAATCTGTGAAAATTTCAACTGTCCACTTACTAAGGTTCTTGAGATACAGCCCGCTGACAGACAGACGAACGGACGAACAGCGGAGGCTTAGTAATAGGGTTCCGTTGTTTACCCTTCGGGTACGGAACCCTGAAAAGGAGTCTGTGTCAAAATCATCGCAAAATTCAATCGTTAAGACATTTTTTATATCTATGGTGATCAGGACACGTTTCATCCGTGATAGATCACCATCTCATCAAATTTTTCCCTCCATCATCATCACGACACGAAAGGTTAAGGTTGTACCCTTCATGACGTGACGTAACTCCGTTAATTTTCATCGTGATCATCGACAAATCAGTTCTGCTACCAATCACTTGTAACCTTTGGGCTTGATTGTAATTGCTAACTGAATCATGTGAAGGGATTCTGATATCGTTCACGTTTTCCTTGTTACTTCCTTTCGTCATAATATTATAATGTTGTAACTAATAAGTTATACAGGGTTATTTGAAGAAACACACTAATAACACAAAGGTTGACTGGTAGAGAATGCCTTGTTGCATTAAGTCCGCCCATGTTCCACTATTGTACATAAACACATTAAAAAAAATTGACGGAGTTATGAGGTAACAAACATAAAAAAAAAATACAACCGAATTGAGAACTTACCTCTTTTTTTTAAGTCGGTTAATAAATAAATCTTCGGAAGTGAAAGTACACATGATTATAAACAACTGTTACTTTGAGACTAACCCTGAAAACTCGAAAAAAATATCAGGTGTTTCATACATTTACATCGGCTAAATATTGCACTTTGGATGAGCGAGCTGATATTTTTTTTTCGAGTTTTCAGGTTTGGTCTCAAAGTAAAAGTTGCTTTTAATCATGTGTACGTTCATTCCTTAATAGGTTATTAATGCTTTACGACTAACCCTGAATATAAATCGTCAAATGTAGCGTAGGATGGAAAAAGCAGCTAAGACGCGCAAGGTAGAAAACCGACCTGTACATCAAAACCAAAAGTCATTTATTCATACTTGGATAAAAATCTGTACTTTTTGAATATCAAAAACGTACATGAAGACAGTCCCCCAAATCGCCTCGCACGGCACCCGACACCATTTCCTAGTGTTTTAACTGGGAAGAAGCTCTACTTAGAAAATGCCTTAGTAGCAGTTTGAATAAACCTATGCTTACAAGGCAAGCCAATTTAAGAATTTACATTACCAGTACTGGCAACCATGTATATCTAAATCTGATATGCAAGAAGACCAGAAAAGACTTTCATTAGACAGTCGAATTAAGGACTTTATAAAGCGGCCCAGCACTCTTTGCAAGTAGAGTATTTTTGTAGATTCCTCTCGAGCCTACTAGCTACACCTCTGCTAGATTGGATTATTTCAGCATAAGCTTTTCTCAGCAGTCGGGTAAAAACATTCATGGTCTAACATTTCCATAGTTCGAATTGTGAAAAATATACTGAGAAAATGAATAAAATAAGCGGTAGGTAATATAACTATGACAGTCACTGCGATAGGCAAGCATCCTGTTAATCATACTTCAGTACATAATATTATTCATTCACTAAGCGCCGTCAAAACCGCGAGGCGAGGATGATGACGACGCGACGACTGCTTGTGCTGCCATAAGAGGTATAGTTACGTCAACTGATTGCACTGAATACGAGCCGACTTACATAAAATTAAATTTCCAGAAATGATGTAAGTCAAAAACTCCAGGACACCTAAGGTTCAGGCCTAACATTTCCAGAACCAGGCCCGGGTCGACGGCGCGCTGTGTTCCACGCGCGCCTCAAAGAACTGTCAGCCAGCATAGAAGCCAGGGCCCGCTAGGGCCAGTGCCTGCCGGGGTTGTGGAATTTGTTCGAAAGAGTCACTACGGCCCTGGAACGCAAAGGAGGAACACGGATGGGTTTTAGTCAGTAAGAGTCTGACACTGCCTTCTGCGTCATCTAGAGCGGGAGGAGTCATTTGATGATTTCCCATCCTTAAAAAAAGGACACCTGAGGTTGGTATCAGGTGGCGGAGGAAAAGAGTTCCTGGAAGGATTCAGGGAAGGCATTTCCCTGCTGTGTGACAGTCGAAACAAAAATTGATGACCACGACCACTGCTTGTACTGGTCATAGGTGGAAGAGTTACGTCGATTACTTGGAGTGCAGCGGCACTGAATATGAACTGGCTTATATAAAATGCATATTTAAGTATTCATTGCTAGAAATTATGTTCGTCAGTAACTATTGCGATAACCAGTGCAATAAAGGTTCATTCAAAGTATTGCGGTAAAAGAATTCCTGGAAGGACTTGGGGAAGGCATTCGGTGTAAACAACAAGTAGCACATCAGCAAAATTGTATCGACGTGTTTAAGAATGGAAGTACTAACAAGAATATTGCAGGCTATATTTTGTTGAGACCTTTCCGATCTTTTCTAATTTTGCTAGTTTTCAGAGGCTTATGAAAAAAAAGATTAGCATGTTGTCACGGGATACATTGAAGATTATATATTATCTTTTTGACTCACAGGAGCACAGTGATGATCTTGACTCTACCAAGAAACAGATGGCAGAGCAAGGCCACCAGAGAGCCAAGGCAATCAATTATAATTTCTACTCGTTCACTATTGATAGCATTATGCTTATGTAGTATGATCTATGAACCCAGTAGGTGTACATTATAGTCTGCACGTGGCTTAGAGTGGTCGCACTTAACGCAAGTACTAACTATATTAATCATCAGTCAGTAAGGAATTTTGTGGATCTATGAGAATTACTTGCAAAGAAAACAAGACAAGAGTTTGAGCAAGATAGAGAAGAACTGTTCATATAATCCAAATATACAACATTATTCCGATACGGACTCATTGAGTGACTAACAGACAACGCTCAGCCGAAACTACTTAACTGGTCGTAGAAAGCTGAAATATTGTATGTAGGTTTCTTGGGGAATGTAGGGGAGCACTGAGAAAAGATTTCCCGAAATTCCTACGGGAATGACGTCGCAGGCAAAAGCTAGTTAGAAATAAGTTGTTGAAGAACAGTTTTGATGAAGGAGTAACCTAACAACTTGTATTAATGTATGGAAAAACTTCAATCAAGGTCAAGCTAGAATGGCTTTTAATATTTTTGTTTTAGTTTCTGTTCCTCTTCACACAGTGAGGGCACGTACGTAGATATTGTAGTTAAAAGAGTTCTAGCAATCGCTGGCGTGATGATATACAGCTGGTGGTAGATTAACCGGAGATAGCCTCATAGCCAAGAATGGAAAACCATAGCCTGTGTCCCAGCTGCAGGGACCATTTAAGTTAATCCTTACTAATCCTTACTAATATCCTGACTAATATTATAAATGCGAAAGTAACTCTGTCTGTCCGTCTGTCACGCCAAAACTACTGAACCGATTTAAATGAAATTTGGTACACAGATAGTCATGAGCCTGAGAAAGGACATAGTCAAATTTAATATAGTCAACGGAAGCTTTTTCGGGTTATTTACAAAACAAAATGCAATATTTAGCCAATGAAAATATATGAATCAGTTGATTTGTTTTTTCTGACTTTTCAGGGGTGGTATCAAAGTAAAAGTTGTTTATAATCTTTGTGTGTACATACTTTCACTTCCTAAGATGTTGTTAATGTTTTACAAATAACCCTGTATATTATTCTTAACCAGAGAATGGGTAGCAGCGTTCTCTGTAACTGCGATCGCCAACCCGCCTGCCAAGCGTGGCGATTATGGCAATCCCTCCCCCATTTGGGGGAAGCCTAAGTCGCAGTGGACGTCTTTCGACTGATAAAATAGTTATTCTTAAACGTCTTTTTTAAATTGTAAAATTGGCATGGAAACAGCCAACCTCCCCACTTTTAATTTTAATTACCATCTGAAAAATAAAAACATAAAACGGCACAGTACAATAGAAAAACAACAATAAAATGAACAATAGTAGATTAAGCGATAGTCAATAGATTATCCAATTATATTTACGAGCAAACCCATTAAGTGTACAACACCTTCCTAGTAATTAAGTGCTCACAAGATCACTCCCACAAGCTTGAGTGCTGAGGCAGCTCTGTTAATGATCTATTTTGAAAGTATGGTGGTTATATGTGCGAAGTAATTAGACGGAGACAGCGGTTTTGTAATGAGTGGTTTTAAGAATGATGGAGAAGATAATGACGAAAATAGTAAAATAATTATTGCAAGGGAAGTTGAGGAACATGTTGATATCAGTGATGATGTTCTTGAAAAGCAATCGACCGACGCTGCAGTGAAAAATAATGTGAAAGAAAGAGAAAAACGTATGTATTGTGAGTCCCGTCAGCTCCTGCAAAATTTAAAGATAAAATAATAGACTAAAGGTAAAACAATAGACTGCGTCCTACATGTGGGACGGCCGGGACCTGACGGGATTCATAGCAATTGTAGCTTACTTTATTCAGTAAGGATAGTAATGGAAGACTGGAGATGGATGTGTGGAGTAACAAGAGTGGATAAAGTGAGAAATGAGTACATTAGAGGCACTTTAAAAGTGGCGCCAGTGACGGAAAAGTTAAAAGGGAATCGCGAAGGGATGAAACGCATATAACTAGAAGAGTTATGAACATAAATGTGGATGGATGGAGAGGGAGAGGAAGGCCAAAGAAAAGATGGATGGATTGTGTGAGGAGCGATATGAAAGAAAAGGGAGTTAGTGATAGAGTGACGACTGATAGAGCAGAATGGAAGAATAAAACGTGTTGCGCCGACCCCAAATAACATGGGATAAGGTCAGGAAGATGATGAGATGATGATAGTAATGGAAGACTTTACTGGAGAAATTAGCCAATGGAACTTTTTACGTAAACAAGTCAACGTATAGGTCAAATTGCAACAATTGAAACCAGAGACTTACCGTATCCGGGATGATAAAACTGATCGTGTACTTAAAGGCAGTGCAATTGGTCCTTTCAAATGGAGTAGAATAGTTGGGTTACGGAAAAATAAAAGTTAAAGAAGGCAAAAACATGGTTCTTTCATTAATGTGCATACTTGCAGTCAAGATCATTACTTTATACACTCTGGGGACTAGTTTGAGATATTTTTATATCAAATGAACAGCGTTCTCTGAATAATACCTTCTAGTCGTGTTGTCGCCCGTTTTAATTGGGTACATTCATTGTCGTTTCTACTCACAAGTCCTATATTTAATTGTTGTTCAGAATTCTTAATCATCCGTCATGTCTATGAGCTACAATAATTAAATTTTAATGCTCCTATGCTTCATGTTAATTATGGAAATGATGCAAATATAATTGGCCATTTGTGTATATAGTGAAATATATGTATCCATGCATCGATATGAAATGCCCATGCAGTAATGTCAATTTATTTTGAGTGAGTTCAACAGTCAAGCAATTTTAAATCGTAATCCAGTGAGAAAAAGTTGCAAATTTAATGCCCTTAAAGACTCATGAGTTTAAGAGTAGAGACGTTTGCTCTGTAAAGTTGAACTCTATTTTGATTACCATAAGGTTCAATATTGTACTAAAACCCGAATGCACTTCTGTTTATATACCTTTCACGCTTCCATCCCCTGTAATAACATCTCGTGCGCGTTTTAATGTAAGTAAAGGGCTCATAGTTATTTAGAAACACATAAAGCTTTAGTTTTATTTTATAATCACGATTTTCTACCGACTGATGGTTTAAGTGGCATACGGAATTGCACGTAACGAAATGCCCGAAATTATGTATTTGAAAGTTGCCATGGTCAGTCCAGCCATATACCTAATGTGGTCTTATTGGCGTTGGGTTTCTCTATTTTCCTATTGATATATTTTAATCTAGTCTAAATTGGGATTGGTCCTATTCTCATGGCCGTTTGCTGTTGTGGTTCAATCTTCGCTTTTCCATCTTCACCTGGGTCTTCCACGTCATTACTTTCATTGCCCAAAAGTGGAACGGTATGGGCTCATACAGTAAGAACAATTAACAGGTTCTAAGATTTAGATATATGGATTGATAACTTAGGTTGGTTATGTACACTTTAAATTATGCAAATCGAACCTTTCGTTTAAAATTTACGACAGGTATAAAAATTCTCCGAGTAAAAAAGTGTTGCGATTTGAGCGAACTGCCCTACGTTGAGTCTATTAATAAGTAATTTACACGATATCCTTTATTGAGGGAGGTACTTATAGGAGATGAATATCGTGGAGTACTTACTAAACCCGCGCGAACGAGGTCGCGGGCCAAGTGCTAGTGACCAATAAATAGGTTCTAAGATTTAGAAATTAAGATGCCCAGAGCTCTTCTCCCACCAAAGAAACTTGGTAATCACAGTCCAATAATTTTTCGCGATGACCTCTTACCTTGCACCATTACTTCATAAGTTCCATCATCCTCCATCTCTCTCACACAAACCGTACCTCTTATAATTCGCGCCAATCACTTACATGCTCTCGTTAGAAGGCTGACGATGACGCATCGCTGACCACATCTCCGCGAGTCCGCATCATCTGCCTGATCAGGAAGAAAGGATTAAACCTGACGTCTTTGTGTTGTTAAGACGGAAACCACTGTTTGACGCGAAATTAGGTTGTTACGAGATTTCAGTGTCAGGTCTTAGAAAAGTTTGTAAAGATGATAATGTTGGTTAAGGCGATGTTTTGGGAGGTAATCTACAGGATATTTGGATCACTCGTATCTTGATAGCATGACGTCATTGGTTTTTGAAAGGATTAGCAAACGATTGAGTTAGTTTTTCAGTAAAAAAATATTTAACGCATAATTGTTTGAAAACAAAATGAAAGAAGCATTTGTTTAATTCATAGGTTAATTGTTAGGTGGTTGCATAAAAAGCCATTTCCTTAACGTGACACAAATGTCACACCGCCAAAATATTACATATAATTAGCTGTCCCTTCCTGGATTAGTGCTATATCTGAAAACCTAACACCACAACCTAAACTGGTATCGGAGTTTCAAGTGTTTCGCAGGAAACTGTTGAATACGGTCCTAAAAGTTCATCTACCTGCTCTCTCATTCAATCAGCTAAATTGAACGTCAAACATTAGACATGCGCTACCGAAATGGCTCGTGGTCAATCCCAAAGAAGACTTTCGCCAACTGTTATCGCTAGTAGATAATTACACTAGAACTTCAGCTCCTGCTTACAAAACCCAAACGAGAGAAAGTAAGGGAACTACCATATTTTCTATCCATGCCAATGACGTCACATCTAATATTTATGTATGTTTGCATAAACGACCAGCTCTGTATAAGGCGTCCATTTCAAAGGACTGACATGTGACAAATGACGGCTCGAAGACAGTAGTGAACGCTGACATATTGGACATAGACGTACAGTCAGACGGACAAGTTGAATGGGTTTGGATTACAAAGGGGAGAGCAGACTGGGCAATGTGACTTTCGGAAAGTTTTCGTTGTTAAATATTTATCTATGTGGAATATTTTTCCACCTATAATGACTGTCTTTTCTTCATTTAAAACGTACAAATTCAAATCGCAATATATTCTTAAACTCAAAGCATATATAATTTAAAAAAAACCATTTACAGGCACTTTTGAATTGTCAAGGTTGGTCAGTTAAAAATATATATTTTTTTTATTAATGATGGGTTTGCTCTTGACTCTAGTCTATGTCAAAAATGATAGAGACAAAGAATAAATAAAAATATGAAGCTATTTGCTCGTTCCAAATCGTAGATCTCTATGGAGAAGAACGTGCAAGAAACTCTACGGACACTCTCAGCGATGAGAATCAATGTTACGTACTTGTCAAAATATATTGAAATTAGACATGTATTGTCAATTTTTGACGTTCCTAAACATACAAGAATTTACTCTTATTAATACTAATATTATAAAGCTGAAGGGTTTGTTAGTGTGGTTGAACGCGCTAATCTCTTGAACTACTGGTTCGAATAATTTACTGTTGGATAGCTCATTTATCGAGGAAGGCTTAATGCGAGCATTAATGAAAAATTTAACGCAGACAAAGTTGCGCGGGTCGGCTAGTGTTTTTATAAAACCGTTGGAATTTAAACTTTTGTAGTTTAATTGTACTCTAGCGTGATCTACGCTGCCTGTTGATTTGAATTATCTTACAATTTATAACTTGGACTGCATAATTTAATCTAAAAAATTAATAAATAAATTCTGGCACTAATTGACTCTAATAGTTTGTTTATTTACATACCGATTACAACCGTGTAGTTTAAATGAGAATTCTTGGAAAACATGACTGAGTTTAAAATCCAATTTATAGAAATTGACTGCACAAATAAATACGCTATTCCTGGAACTTAAATCCATTCCTAATATAATCTTAGCTTTGTTCTACTATAGGTAGAACAAAGCTAAGATAGGTAGCTAAGGTAGGTTATATTTATTTAATATTTTATATGTATTTTTTTTTTCTTATATATTTGCCAAATAGCTTGTTTATGTGAGAGTATTTTCGGTAAAGGCGTCAAGCTCGTGCTGCCATCTTTCACATTTCATTTATTTTATACTATCTGCCGACCGCGGTTCCGCCGACGTGAATGACAAAAATTATCCCAACGATCCATATTGCCGAGATAAAATATCCTATGTGTTATTCTAGGCTATAATCTACCTTTGTGTCAAATTTCATCAAGATCCGTTCAGCCGATCTGACGTGATTGAGTAACAAACTTCGATACATCCAAACTTTGGCATTTAAATAAAAAAAAAACCGGCCAAGTACGAGTCGGACTCGCACACAAAGGGTGCCGTACCATAAACCTTAGTTTTTATTATTTGTTGTTATAGCGGCAATAGATATACACAATCTGTGAAAATTTCAACTGTCTACCTATTACGGTTCTTGAGATACAGCCCGCTGACAGACAGACGGACAAACGGACGGACAGCGGAGGCTTAGTAATAGGGTTCCGTTGGATAACCTTTGGCTACGGAACCCTAAAAAGTGAGTATAAGTATTTAGATTATAGATATAGATAGTATCTATATATTTATGACATTATTTTTGCGCCACGTAGCCACTACCTGGGCCCAAACGATCTAGGGAGTTATTCATTAATTCGAAAAGAAGAAGATTTTTGCAATGTTTTCACATTATTTAGCCATTTTTGACTTACTTCAGTAGTGAATTTTTTGCCGGATTCTTTATAACTGACGTTTTATAAGTTCCCGTGTATAGGACTATATGAAATAGAATAGTTAGAATTTGAGTCTTTTATTTTAGTTGAAATTATCCTTTTAAATTAAAACCTTCGTCCAGTATGCATCCAAGCGCAAGGCCCGGACTCCACCAAAGCGGAGATGTGCGGAGATGTCCGAAACGGAGACGAGAAGAGAGACGATATGTGTGAATAAGGAAATTCTCTTGGTTGTTTAAAACACTTCTCGCTCCGCTCGCCTCGTCTCCGCTTTGGTGGAGTCCGCGCCTTACAGGCTGATGTAAGGAAAAACCTCCTGACAGCTGACGGATGGTACGTGCGGCATTGACAGACATTTTTATACCTTAATCTTGTGTATCTAAGACTTAGGTTTAATTTTCATACTGACCCGAAAGTTAATCTGTTTAAAATGCGGCATTAACTTGCCCTTTTTATGTAACATTATGAATCATTAAGATTTTAGATTATTCTTTTGAAATAGTTGGTAATATTAAGGTTGTTTTAACTAGATATATTACCGAGTAAATAAAAATAATTTTAGGTATTATTTTATGTATTTGAAACGTGTAGTTTTATATCAAGAGCAAACTAGTACCTAAATAAATGGGGAAAACATAAATAATACAGAAAATGTGAATTAAAGTCGTTGGCTAGAATGTTCTGGTAATAATTGGTGGAAGGTGACAGCATTCGAGATACAGGTTAATCCTAGTATGAACGCCAAAGCACAAAGTGTACATTTTATTTAAATGTACACATTAAGTGTACATTGAAAATTAAATGTACTTAATGTGTACGTTGAAAATATGTAAGAAGATTCTCTGCCCCAAATATTTATCGAAATAAAGATTTTTTTTTAACAATTCGTTGGCAAGACCAATCATTTTTGGTCCAGACACAAAATGTCACATCGGCTAAGATCTCAAAGCCGATGACGACTATTCTGCCAATGTCCAAAGTGGAACAATAATGCTGTTCCACTTTGGACATTGGCAGAATAGTCGACATCGGCTTTGCCGGCCATATATAAAAAAATTGAATAGAATAATGCTGTCAATGTCAACGAAAGCCGCTTTGGACAGAAATATGGAGACGAACTTAGTCCACATAATATTTAAATTCTATTAAATAATACACTAAGCTAATTCAATCGAACAAGGAAGTATCATCAATTAGGTACTTACTTGTACAACGTAATAAACTGTTTCTTAGTCGCTCTTTATTGTGCGGGAAAATATTACCCACCATCATCTCATTAACATGGAAATATCGTATGTATAGAATTTATGTTAACGTGTGAAACTCATACTAATTATTATATCTTCGTTGTATGCAAATAAGCAATTACTGAAGATACTTTTATACTCATTAAGGTAAGTTAAAAAGTAGTATATAGATAGATACACTTTTAAACAAATGTATTTGTGTATTTTTCAATAGAATGCTTAACAAAATACCAATTTAAATAACTATAGGTTCCAAAAACAGAATAAAAGAGTTTCATGTTATAGACGGAGCTCTATGCTGAACTATATAGTATTACTAGTTGAACCACGCAACTTCGTCTGATCCACCCCTATTGGTCTTAGCGTGATGATATATAGCCTTCCTCGATAAATGGGCTATCTAACACTGAATAATTTTTCAAATCGGACCAGTCGTTCCTGAGATTAGCGCGTTCAAGCAAACAAACAAAAAAATAAACTTTTCAGCTTTATATATTAGTATAGATAGATAACAAAAATACCATGCGGTATTCCAAATAGCAAAATTGCCGATGTAGTTCAAAAAGCTGCAAGATTGCAGTGCCATGTATAATCATTTTCTCGCGTCCGGCCCTGGTTCAAGCCATGGTTCGGAGCGAGGAGACATGAGAAGCGGTCACCTCCTTCTGCGAAGCAGTTATGCTAGCAAAGGAGGAAGCCGAACGCGTGAGAGAGAGGGAAACTTCACGCCTCAGCCGCCGCAACAGAAGAAGACGCCCCGGGCGTCGGGAGTCGCAGGACGATTCTTGGCCACCGTAGGCGTAGGTTTGCGGACGGCGAGCATTGGGTGGCTTGCCGTCTGATCAGAACCAGGCCCGGGTCGGCTGCGAGCTGCGATTCCATCGCGCCTCAAGGAGATGTCAGCACGGAAGACGGAGCCTACTAGGGCCAATGCCTGCTGGGGCTGCAGACTTCGTTCGAAAGAGGCACTATACCCTGGAACGCAAAGGGCACTAGGAGGAATACGGATGGGTTTTAGTCAGTAAGAGTCTGACACTCCCTCCTGCTGTACCCAGAGCAGGAGGAGTCATTTGATGATTTCACATCCTAAAAAAAAAAATAGGAAATCATTTATGTCGTCTAAGCTGCGGACTGCTATCGCGAGAGTCCACTCTTGCTCAGTCCATAGCCTGACATTGCTAAATCGGGTTATGGCATACCGAAGAGAAGAAGGCCCGCCTGCTTCTCTTTCCCCCCTCTTCTTCGCGTCCCGGCGCCTCAAATAATTATCTCAAGTTTTGGCTACATGAAGCACAGCACTGAGTTAAATGGAAGAATTATGGGGAGGCCTTTACCAAAGAGTGGGACAGTTAAGGCGGATAAAAAATTGGTTGTCTGTAAAGTCGGCTCACGACGATAATTTTACGTGATCATAGGAAAACAATTGAGAACAAGTGCGGAACGTGACCGTGACACTTTTTCGTGCGAGCAGACGGTGTTCATCAATTTATAAGACGTTATCACGTCAAAAATATTCTGTTTTATTATAGGTTATTTAATACTTAGGCCTCCTCTTCAAAAGAGGGCGTGGCCTCTGTCACGTGACTTCGATCTTATTTATTTTTCAAGTCACCTTATAACAGTCACTAATGACAAACTAATTGTAAACACAGTAATTAAGATTTCTTTGGAAATGATCATATGATGGAACGTGACCTAAAAGAGATAATAGAAAAAGCAATAAAGATTACGATAGAAAATATATTTAATTGCGAAGATCATAATACTAAAGAGGTTAATTTAATATAGAATCTGATGGAATTAAGACAACATTGGTGATGAATTGATGATGCAAACGCAATACGCATACATAGAGGCGACATGGAAATAGGCTGTTACATTTTGAGAGTATTAATATTTTTTGTTATGACCATGTTTGTAAGTCTAAGTGAATATGATATAAAGATTTTACCTTTCTAAAAGATAGACTGTTTTGTTTTTGTACTAAGTAATCTTTAGAAGTACTAAACCGATTAGGAAAATTCTTTAATGATTAGGTACATTACTGCTATAGGGTACTTTTATCCAAGAAAAATATAATAATATGTTTTATGAGGTGTAGAATACAGGAGTAAAGTCGTAGGAAAAAAGAAAGAAGAAGGAAAATATTTATTTAGCTCATACATGAAACACGCACGGTACACAGAAATAACAATAAGTGGTAGCAAACCCAAAAACTAAGTGCCTCGCGGTTGCACTAAAAAGGTCCATTTCAAAGGATATGACAGACATACCGATGCTGTCTGCCGCTGGATTTCTATAAACCTTGATAATATCCACATTCATGAGCCCTTTTTTCTGTTTTGTGAAAAACAGCAATTACGCAATAATACTGAAAACGCATTACGCTTGAATCATAGAAACGATTACAAAACTTTCGCTTTTACTTAAAGTTTACCTTTCAAGAAATAAAACATTCCACAATGAAGGCGACGGAAACAAAAGAAACGCAATTAAAAATAATGTTTAACACCATCTTTGTCCCTACAGTCGGCAAAACTACCAAAAACATTTAAATACCACGAATAAAAATCGTTGTTTTTAGAAAGCGAGAGCGCTATCTAAGAGCTTCCGACTACAAAAATGGTGTGCCATAAAAGTTTTAAGAACAAAAATAAAGGAGCAAAGTAGCAAAATCATAAAACTTTACAACAAAGGAGAACTCTCACTTTCACATTTCTACAAAAAAAGCTCCATTTTTGTAATTATGCAACAAAAGTCCTTTGAAAACAAAAGTTATTGTTTTGTCGAGCGTCTACCCTTGCTACCTTTTCTGGTCATCAACTTTAGTTTTATTATTACTTAAGTATTGTAAAAATAAAGGCCAACTCTAATGACCGTAATCACCATCAATTTAACTTGGATCAAGTGTTTTATTATGCCTACTACTGTCTACAATGTACAGATTGCGCGAATGAGAAATTAGAACATTAAATCACAGGTATGAGTGTAGGCAGGCCAAAGAGGCACTTCCCTCTGTAAATGGCCGTTTCACAAAACATGCCCTAAGACTGACTAAACAACAGTTGCGTTCAGTCACAGCCGTAACAACTGGCCATGGGTCTTTTAATAAACACCTCTATGCTATAGGAGTCACTGACAGCCCGCTATGCAGAGCCTGCATGGAGGAGATTGAGACAGCAGCACACCTGCTTCTAAGCTGCCCGGTAGTTGCGGATTACAGGGCAAAGTACTTCGGAAACCCAGGTACCCTCTGCGAGATAGTTAGTAACACCAAGGCGTTGCTGGCCTTCCTTGGGGAGCTGGGGTGGATCGAATGACGCATTTGTCCCACCTGCACGCAAAATACGCGCTTAGTCGTGGAGTTGCGGAAACCAGCCCGATTTACATACATACATACATACATCACAGGTATCAGTAATTTGGCATTTTCAAGGGTGGCAATGGTGATGTAGGTTACACATATTTGGTTGCCGGAGAATAACATAATTTGGTACCCCGGTTTAACTACTTCTAAGACTCAATTTCGGCCTTTTAAAAGAGGAAAAAAACCGGCCAAGTGCGAGTCGGATTCGCTCACGATGGGTTCCGTACCATAAACCTTCATTTTTATTAAACTAAAAACATTTAAATTAAACTCTCTACCTTTTACGGTTCTTGAGATACAGCCCGCTGACAGACAGACGGACGGACGGACGGACGGACGGACAGCGGGGGCTTAGTAATAGGGTTCCGTTGGTATCCTTTCGGGTACGGAACCCTAAAAAATGGAGAGGAGGGACTAAGATATGGCAGGGTTGCGGATTGTTGGAAAGAGTCACCGCGGCCTTGGAACGCAAAGGGCATTAGGAGGAACACGAATGGATTTTAGACAGTAAGAGTCTGACACTGTTCTTCTCCGCTCAGAACGGGAGGAGTCTTCTTCTTCTTCTTATCGTGTGGGCAGCAAGGTCTTACGACTTCACAAACCCTAGTGTCAGAGTTTCTAAACCGCCTCGAGAGCCTCTAATAAGGTTTAGGTTCAGGGTTTACGGGAGGAGTCATTTGATAATTTCCAATCAGAACAAAAAGGACTGTGGTGATATTATTTTGCAAATGATTGTAATGAACTATTGCTATTGCAAAAGGTTATTTTGCGCTTATTACAAAGCTAATACAAACTCTCATCAAGGCCTCTACTATTAATCAAAATCCTATTTGTTGCTTATTCATATCCTCTGCCTTACTGATTGATTTATTATTAACAATACGGAGACACACACGTATTTGGTCAAACAAGACGATTTCACCGATGTAAAATATTGCTATTATGAAAGTTATACAGCAAAGAAAGACAAGTGATAGCAAATCATTAAGTAATATCAAATACGTGAAAGAGAACGTTGAAAACATGACGTCAGAAGGCAAAAACTGAGCTCAAAATGCGTGTAACACTACCGGGATGGCATAAAAAATACTAATAATTATGAAACGAATGAAAAAACTTCTACAGAATACATTCTTTATGCAACGTTTTTGATCATCTTCGCTAGATTGAAATCAAAAGTGAACTGTGACGTCACTGGTGCAATAACTTTTAGTTTCAGACCTCCTTCGGCACCCGTCAAAGATCCCTACAACGAACCAGCACAAACAAACCATTGTTCAAACATTACGACATAATTCTGCCATTGTCGTCGGCTTTCGAAAAAAAATTGGATCATGCGACAAAAACTGGGACAAACGAGCGTTTACGATTTTATTAGTGCAAAAACAATTCTGGGTAGTTGCGTCGTTTATGATCTGTTTTTGCCTTTTTCGACGAAAGTCGAGACAGATACCGGCAAAGTCAAAGCCGTCACTATGCCTTTTCGTATGCAAATAAGTTGCAATGAACTCATGTCCGAAAAGACCGTGAAACGCGCGTGTTCAATGTCAACGCGAAATTTTGCCTCGTTTTTGTTAGAATTTCGGATTGACCGCTTTTTTTCGCCGAACAAATAAGTGATTATATACGAATTTTTAGGAACAATGGAGTTTCTTTAGTTGACACACAAAGGATCATCAAATTGTGGGCAAATGTTTTGGTCCTTTTTTCCAAGTTCTTCGAACCTTGACTGGTTCTATTGACAGAATTTTTACTGTCGATCTCGTTTTGTTTCTGGGTCAGACTTTTTTCTCATTCCCATTATGTTGTTTTTTTTTACAAACACCATCGTAGGCTGTGACTAAATGTAACTCAAATAAATATGCTAATGTTATCTTAAGGAAATCTCTTGAATTTTTGTAGTCCTAAGTTGGTGTTGTAATAAATAATTAACATGCCATGGTATGTATTAGACATGTTTATTCCAAGGCTAGAACGGACGTAATAGCAACAGTGTAACAAGTTTTTCTTTAGCTATAAAACTGTCGAAAGTATTGTGGTAGTACATAAATAAGATACTGGTTGGTTTGATCGACAGGTGTCAATAAAAGAGACTGATATGAACGATATGTTCGATGCATTTACCATTGCTGATATTGATAGTGCACATAAGTTAAAAAGAAATCATAACTTATGATATAAATTGCACATGAAACACGCAAGATTAAGTAAAACATTTTCATTGCTAAGGTAACCAAATTCATCATTCCAAATTGAGTCATCATTAAAAACGAATGCAAGCCAGTGTTCCTTTCTAAACCCACTTCCAAACCAAAAGTTACGCTTCGAAGGACTAAAATCCAAAATCTGTTAGCGGAACTAATTCTCATCAAGCAGCTCACGACCTTTTGGTACGTGAAAAAGATAATTGAACAATGGGATCTATACTCATTTATGCTCCGTTCACTTTTGCATCGCTTTTTTCGTGTATACAGACGTCCTCGATCGCATCCGCCTTGCTTCTATTACTAGTCTTATGTACACAGCTAGTAACTATAGTATGTATATAAGTTGTGTACCTGCAGCTAATTTTATTGACTTGAGAATACAGGTTGAATTAAATGACGACCAAATGGCTTTGAGGAAAGAAAAGTAAAACTTGAATGCTAGGTTATTATTAGTGTATGATGCAGTATTGGTTAAATAATGAGATTTTTTTTTTAATAATCCGTGAAGGATTTATGTTAAGACATATTATAGTTTGCGTGGAAATGTAAGCTCAGCAAATGCATAGGAAGTAGAGCCAGTATGAGTAAGAGTGACTCTAGAAGTGGAAGGAAGAAAATAAAAAGAGCAGAACGACAAAAAAAAAATGAAAGATATACAGCAAGAAAGATGATAGAGCTGAAATTGAGGTGACTACTGAGATAACGGCTAATAGGTATGTAATTATGAAGGAAGACCACATGTTGCGTCTGCTTTATGGGGGCAAGAACACGAAAATGTTCTTTTAAAAACACTTCTACAAGTAAATAGCATATCCTTGGTAGTTGTCTGTATACGACTACACTTGGGTAAGAACAACATCTACAGGTAAGGTTAATGTAAAAGAATGTCTGTCAATAGTGTTTGTATTCAAATGTACAGAAATAGTTCGTCTTTGTGAGACAGTGACAACGACCGCAAGTAATTGTACAACTTAACTCCATGTAATGGGTTTTGTAAATTGTTAATTTTTAAGTCTACTGATTTTTATTTTTGTATTAGATTTCCAGCAAGCTTCTGTCAGCGGCTTTGCCCCATGAAAGTAGAATACATTCAGTCAAAAACGTATCGGGAATGGATGATTTGTTTATGGTTCCAAATTCAAATTTTTGTTTTTTTGTAGTTAGATTAGTTAGTAGTATGTTAGATTGGCACAACTGTTTTCCATTTTGGCGCGGAGTTTGAGTTGCATCTGTTATTTATATTAAATACAGTGCTGGTTTTAGTAATATCATATATAGTGTGTATTGCGAATTTCATAATGGACAAAAATTCGCCAATGGAATTTCGTGTTCGGAGTCACTGAAAATGTTACAGAAGGCTTACGGTGAATCGACTTTATCAAAAACTCGTGCTTATGAGTGGTTCAAAGCGTTCAAAAGCGGTCGAGATGTGATGGAAGATTTGCCTCGCTCTGGTAGGCCGTCAACGTCTGCAACTGAAGTTAACATCGCAAAAGTGAAGGAAATAGTGACTGAAAATCCCCATTCAACTCTGAGAGAGATAGCCGCCGAACTTTCTGTATCTCACGAGTCGATCCGTACCATTTTAACTAATCATTTGGGTATGAAACATGTTGCTGCTCGGCTAGTCCCAAAAGATCTGAATTTTCTCCAAAAACTCAATCGCATGAAAGTCGCTGAGGACATGCTAGAACGAGTCAGTTCGGACCCAACATTCATGAAACGCATTGTTACTGGTGACGAGACGTGGGTTTACGAGTTTGACATGCAAACTAGTCAACAAGCTTCGGAGTGGCGCCTTCCAACTGAACCGAAACCGAAAAAAACTACGCCAAAGTCGATCAAAAGTCAAAGTCATGTTGACTGTTTTCTTTGACTATCGCGGTGTTGTGCACTCTGAATTCTTATCGGAAGGTCTAACGGTAAATAAAGAATATTATTTGAGCGTTATGCGGCGTTTAAGAGAGCAAACTCGACGAAAAAAGCCAGATTTAAGGAAAGAAAATTCTTGGATTTTGCACCACGACAATGCGCCTTCGCACAAGGCTATCATTGTGAACGAATTTTTAACCAAACACTCAACAAATACCATCCAGCAACCACCATATTCACCAGATATGGCTCCTGCTGACTTTTTCTTTTTCCTAAACTCAAATTACCACTTCGTGGCACCCGTTTTCAATCGATAGAAGACATAAAGGAGAATTCGCGGCGAGAACTGAACTCAATTCCGGAAGCAGCGTTTAAAAAATGTTTTGATGAATGGATTATTCGTTGGCGCAAGTGTATCGTTTCTAAAGGAGCATACTTTGAAGGTGATAAAATAAATTTGGATGAATAACAGACATTTTGTGTATTATTGATCTTTTCCCGGTACTTTCTTGACAGAGTAGTATAATCGCAAGAGAATATACTCTTGGGTTGGAACGGGCTTCCATTCCGGGAGTGTATTTGTAGCGGCGTAAATGTCACCGCTAGAAAACACTAACGAAGCAAAATACCGCAAAAAAGACACGCAGCGCCATCTATCTCGCCAGAGACGAACTACTTAACAGGATATCGTTCAGTAGTTCGTCTTTTTTTTCCGTGCGATTTGAACATAATTATACAACAATCTAAATATTAAACTGGGGGACCTACGCTCTTAGCCCGAAGTCCATAGTTTTGGGCTTATTTATGTACGTATTCTACTCCGTACACCTGATTGTAGGTACCTTATTTGTGTTTCATTTGGTGCCTCATATTAATTTATATGTGATTTTCGTTTTTATAGGAAAGCTATAACAGCTGACATAATTACGAATCTTTCAACGATTTCCTTCGGAATTATCTTGTAAAACTTTTAGGGTTCCGTACCCGAAGGGTAACCAACGGAACCCTATTACTAAGCCTCCGCTGTCCGTCCGCCCGTCCGTTCGTCCGTCCATCCATCTGTCTGTCAGCGGGCTATATCTCAAGAACCATAATAGTTAGAGAGCTGAAATTTTCACAGATTGTGTATTTCTATTGCCGCTATAACAACAAATAATAAAAATTAAGGTTTATGGTTCGAAACCCTTAGTGTGCGAGTACGACTCGCACTTGGCCAGTTTTATTGTAATTTGCTGTATTTATTTATTTATTTATTTAACACTTTACGCACACAGATGTACAGAGGCGGACTTAATGCCTGAGGCATTTTCTACCAGTCAACGAGTCGATGAATCTCTACTCTTGTCTTACGCTTGTCCACGCTCGCTTAGTTTGTCGGTATGTCACAAAGCTCCACAATCTATGGGATCGGATGCTAGCGAAAGTGTCCGGTGCGTTTTCTTTTTGATCTATGATCGATTGGAGTGCTTTGATTAATAAGGTTAGGTAAATAAACTTTTGGCATGATCAATAGTTTTGAAATCTCATGAAGTCTCTCATGTTCAGTGAATTTGGCACTTAATATTATTATATTTTATGGAAATTCGAAACACTACATTTCAAAAGCTGTAAGATCTCCCTAGCTTCTGAAAAGAAAGAGGGTTGAGTCAGCAAGTGGAATATCATCAATTGGAATTTTGATTGCGGTAGCATCGCAAACGCGATTGCCAAACATCAAATAGGAAAATAAAAATTAACAAATGGTACCGATATTTCACGTGATCAATCCCTTGTAGTGGGGTATTTTACTAAAAAAATCTATTTAGTACGTCTGATAGATTTAAAAAAAATATTGTACACGTATTTTTTATTTTTCAAGTAAACAAATAATAAGGAGTATACAGCGAGTTGAAGACACGCGTGACGTCATATGGCTTGGTATAAAAATGTACCAAATTTACCAAGCCTAATGACGTCACGCGTGTCTTCAACTCGCTGTAGATGGACTAATTAGATTTTTTTAGTAAAATTCCCTATTTGGAATTTCGACAACCGCATTCGCAGATTGAATAGCACTTCGTTTGTATGCCACAATGTATTTCAATTACTTAGTTTGTTTAAATGACTATCTTGAAGTGCGTGCTTACGTTATAATTCCGTTAGGTGCAACAGGCCCTGAAACCGTCCTAAATACACCAGGATCTGACAATAACAACCAAATTCAATAGTGGTTAAGCCAATCGGTACCATGCCAAGAAACAAGTTAATCTAAACGGTAGCTTAGCTCCCCCGGCAGGCCGTGATGGAAAAGGCCGCGACAATCCATAAATATTTATTAACAACCGAAACTAATTATTTGTCATAGCTCCGAGGAACAATAACAATATATTTAATCTTTAATCAGTCCACCACCCACACTTTGGTCGCATTAATCTTAATCACATACTTTCTGGTCCAGACCACAATGCCCTGCGGTACTAAGGTTTGTTTTCTATGTCAATTGGAATTTACTAAAGCTTTTGATACAGTAAACCTTCAAAGAAAATTGAACTTTATTCATTTTCTGTCAGAGTTGAGATTAGAAAATGTATGTGTAGTACATAATAAAAAATCAAGAGTAGATTATGGTTAAAACTACGTGACATTCGCGGTTACACGTACAGCGGCGTAACACTTCAAATACTATCGTTATTCCTTTGTGTAATTTACTAAAAGTGAAACGTGTTATTTATATAAACTATACCATTTAAAATTAAACTCTATGACTGCCACATAAGTCTTGAAATCGCAGGAAATGTGCGTAAAGCTTTAGACTTTTAGCACGCCTATGCAAATGTGTGCACTGCCTCGCGGTAGGACCTTGGTAGGGACGTGGAACAGTATCATCAGTGTTCTATTGCTACACAAATATACACTTTAATAGCAAACGAAAGAAGGCTAGTTTTCTTTGTGCAGAATTGGATGGTTGTGTCCTTTTATTCATGGGATTAGTTGTCGAAGTTAGAGCCTTGACTGAAATGGGACGTCACCGTTACCACATAGGGCCTAAGTGCAGAAAGAAGGAGTGGTGTCGTAACGATATGCTAAGACTAGTGTTGCTAGGCAACCATTGTTTTAAACAAATGTTTTAAGAATGCTGTAGACCTTGGAAAGAACGAAATAGTTTGGGCCTACTTAGTTTCTCTATGGAACGGTTGGCATTTTAGAATTAGAGTTCTGTTAGGACATAGTTCATTAGGTTTATTTAGAATTGCTGTAGGTTTCGTTTGCGTCAGTTCCAATTATTGTTTCCTATTTTGAAAATACAGATTCACATTAGCAAAAGACAGAATTGTATGGGTACGGGAGACAAAAATAAAAAGTGTATGTTGCCACAGAAGTGACAGTAGCTGTCCAGGCCCAGCTGTGGGGCAAAATAGGCATAGATAGATAGAAAAATAGATTTTACTAGGCTTTAAATAATGAAATTATTAGTTAAATTACTAATCGCTCTTGTTTTTTTTTTATTGCCAGCTGCTATTGAATACACACATAAACATACATATCGACAAACTTCACAGCATTTTACCCCGTTTTTAAATATTATTATCGGTAAAGTATGTTCAATAAAATCCTCCGTAATTTAATATAAAAACCAAACCATGGCAAATTGTGATAATTAATTTAACAAGCCATAATTATTCAGGGTGTTGATGGGACTGCTTCGCATCTGTAGCGCATCAGGGATGTTTGCGAAAATGCGTGTTGATTGCTTTTATGCATTAATGCGTAAAAGATGTGCGTCCTTGGTGTGCAGGGTGCGAGCCAGTTCCAACAGCATCCTGGGTATGATTGCTGACAGGCTAGACTGCAGTACTGTTAATCATTGCTCCAGTATCTCAGCTGGGATGCTGAAGCGGTGATAGTTATGTTGTGTGTGTTCGTATAGTTGTTGTTGTATTGTGTCACTAACATAGTTGTATGTTTATTTATTGTACCTACTAACACTATGAGTCATTGTTGCTCGTAATAAATAATTTGATTGATTGATTGATAATAACATTCAATTTCATCATGAAAATGAAAAACAGTCACTTTACCAGATATTTAAGACAACCATTTTAAACGACAATAAAAATCAAACTAAAATTTAAAATAGAAAAAAAAATCCCTTCGTTTAGTTTAGTTTAATAAATTTCATGTACACCACATGTTGATTACTGCCTGTAATTTTAAAGGTTATTCAAACTAACACAGTAATTAAACTGTAATTATAAACCTTCGATATATATTTCGAAAGACAGCTTAATTATTTTCTATCGTTGTAATTATAGGTACAACATTTTGCTAATAAACTTCAGCGATTTTGCTAAGCTTACGAGTATATGATCATGTAGGGTTTGTTCAACATGCAATTAAGTTTGAATGGCTCGGTGTTGCGAAACATGGACGCCTTGACGGAAATATTATAGGTTAGATTGTGAGTAGGTAGCGCTAAATATTATTTTTGGTCCTTTTAGTCCGAAATGGAATGAAGAAACTAAATATAATTACAGTACTTCATATCAAGCACATAACGATTTATTTTTTCATCACGTTTAAAATATTTCCAGTACGTCTGTCGTCTTGTATTTTATGTCAATTCTGTGTTGTCCTAAATGATGCTTGAATTTCCAGGATTCATTTCATACCTGTTCTATTTCTGTTCGTTTCATGCATGACACTAAAACCACACGAAGGTCATAGTGCTGTTCGGTCCCAATCTTACCGTGAAAAATGAGTACGAAGAACGTTAATGATGAGTGAGCTGTAAATTCGCTCATAAGGTGGAATGACAGTTCCCTTCAAGTTCATACATGTGACTCGTTTATTATCACGTCAGTTTTCTCACGAAGGGTGAGGTGAGTTAATTTCAAAGTTATTTGTAACAAGGCTTTTTGCCACCAATCGCTTGTTTCATTCTCAAACATCATACATCTATACCTTAATAACTTCACACATACATACGTCATACTTTAAACCTAATAACATGATCCTACTCTCAGGCTTCATCATTGTAACGACACTACGAGTTAGCGTTCACGGGTGATCAGGTAATTGTGAACGCTGCTGGTACTATGTTAGTAATTATTGCTCGAGTTGGACCTCTGATTGCTGTTGATGTATTAAGTGGAGTGGATGTGACAAGCTTGGGAGATTATTTTATGTTAGTTATCAGTTATCTCTAACATACATAGTCATACTTTAGCCATAAAAACATGAATCTACTGCCAAATATCATCATTGTTATGACACTACGAGTTAGCGTTCACGGGTGATCAGGTAATTGTGAACGCTGCTGGTACTATGTTAGTAATTATTGCTCGAGTTGGAACTCTGATTGCTGTTGATGTATTAAGTGGAATTAATGTGACAAGCCTGGGAGATTACTTTATGCTTGTAATCTGTGGATATCTTTGGTGCCTCTTTTTTACTGCGACAATAACCTAACCTAACCACTGATTTAACTTGAGGCGCTTATTTCTGTAGTCTTTTGTTTTGATGTGTCTGAAATATTTTTGTTATGGCAATTGAACCCGTGATGAAGAAATAAAATAAAATCCTGTATTTTTAACAGCGTGTATTTTAAATGTTTTTAGGGAGTGTAATTTGAATGGAATTGAACACACATTGGAACTTTATTATGATCCAAAAAAGTTTAGAAGCAAAGTATCAGTCCTTATTGTTTAACGCAGAAAAATGAAAAATTTATTTCTCTTTCACATTTTTAATTTATTTATAGAGAAAACATACCAAAATATATCATATTGAGATCATTTCATTGAAATTCAGTGGTAGGTAGTTGATTTGGACAGGCATTAGAGCCTGTCCAAATCAACTACCTACCACTGAATTTTCAACAAAAAACCTAACTTAAATGTTTTTGCGGTTACAGTAATTGCAATAATACAAAATTAATACCTACCTACTTTTGTAAAACAGTATTAATATAATTGGTTACCAAGTGAACCGAGTCAAAAACAACAAGATAAGCCATTTCCTTTATAGATAGGTATTACTATTTTTAACACGTATGAATTATTTGGTTCCACTTTCCTTCTTTTAGTCATGGAACAATTATTAAACATTGATTGGGTCATTGACTCCTGTATAAAATAAGACAAGGCAAACCTTGTAGCCTTTGTCTTATTTTTCATGGAAAATTTGTTTTAAGATAGATTTTAATCGACTGCAAAAAAGGGGTATAATGTTCACGGAACTCCGAGATTTATAATTTTTAGAATATTTTGGACCTTCTAAGAGCGTTTCCACGATTCATCTGATCCGAAATCAACAATTATCAGTCTGAAGTAGCCGTGAGTACAACTATTTTGTAGCAGAGATTGCAGTAGATCCTAAATCCATCTGCCTGAATCCAATTAATTTACAATTCGAATAAAACTTGAATCCAACTTCTGATCTTTTGCATTGCGGAACTGCAGATATGTATGTATTTGGGTACATTGTTGTTGAGCACATACGAACTACAAAAAAATCTAAGTTTATCGTGCGACTCAACATATGCAACAACAGCAACCATCAGGCAGTTGCCTACCAGACACGATAACTAACTGCTCGGAGGATGTTCCGTTTTCAATAGTGTATGCGGAATTGTCAACCCTGTTCCACATACCTCTGTAACATTATTTTCATGATCCTTTAAAGATCATTCACAACTGTAACATGGCCTAATATTGACACACAAGTCTTCACAACTCTAACAAGGCCTATATCTACGTGTCTTATCAATATAATAGTTGAACCGCGCAATTTCGTCAGCGTCACAAATTCATTACTGCTCCGCTCCTATTGGTCTTAGTGTGATGATGTATAGCCTATAGCCTTCCTCGATAAATAGGCTATCTAATACGGAAATAATGTTTCAAATCGGACCAGTAGTTCCTGAGATTAGCGCGTTCAAGCAAACAAAAATATTTTTTTTTTTTTGTTTTAATTTGGAAGTAGGTCGCATTTGTTGTATGTCTACAGAGAAAAAGACATCGCAAACTGAAATAATCCATTGCATAATATGGGAAAACTCTTCAGCTTTATATATTACTATAGATTCCTAACTCCTTGTAAAGTATTATATCAGCGGGCTGTCCTCCAACTGCAACCTTACGCGACCGATCGTATAACTGTTCACGACTATCCGCACATTTCTACTTATTGCATTTTACACTGTTCCCACATAGCATTAACCTACTGTGTGTGTGATTAGAATTGGGTTGATCTTATTAACAAGTAACGGAACGATAGGAATGCTGGTCTAAAAATAAACGGACTGGTAATAGAATGAATCAACAGACTGTGGGGATAACGGACTGGCTGGCTGTAGGGAAAATGAGGTCCTTGCTTGCGCGATGATGGTTCATGCGAATTGTAGTTGTAAACAAACGTGATGATTAGGTGTCTATTCTAATACATTCGTTACTAAGTAAGTGACTGACAGACAACGAACACCCGAATACTGGTCGTAGAAAGCTGATATTGTGGTGGACACCCACGCGCACAAAACCGTTTTGGGAACACATTCATAATGCGTACAGCTAAGGAGTGGAATTCCCTACCGGAGTCTGTGTTTCCCGTCAAGAGTGAGTAGGTTACTTCTAGGCAAGCGTGCTCCATCTTCGACCACATCATCGCGTACCATCAGGTGAGATGGTGGTCAAGCGCGTGCCTGTACAAAGTTTAAAAAAAAAATGCAAGGTTCCTTGGGTAAGAGAGCACTAAGAGAGGATTTTCCGAAATTCCTACGGAAACCCGAAAAACGGGATATGCGCATAGAAAGTCGCAGGCAAAAGCTAGTGCCATATAATATAGAAAAAAAAAAAAAAAATATTGAGTACAAACTGAAGGATACACAAAAATAAAATAAAAACAATTATTAGTTCCATTTTTAAAAAGTCAAAATGAAAATAACTCGCGGCTGCGCAAAATACGTTCAGTTTTTAACATTCAGCAGTATCTTTTAATGGTCTTAGGTAAGTTAATAGCATCATCGTAACTTGGTAAAAGATTTAATTTCCTAGCCATTACAGGATTCAAATTCACATTACATCTGCAGCTAGTTGACCCGCGCAGCTCCGCGACACATTTTTGATCAATGCTCCGCTCCAATTGGTCGTAGTGTGATGTTATATCTATACTAATATATAAAGCTGAAGAGTTTGTTTGTTTGTTTACTTGAACGCGCTAATCTCAGGAATTCCTAGTCCGATTTGAAAAATTATTTCAGTGTTAGATAGCCCATTTATCGAGAAAGGCTATAGGCTATATATCATCACGCTAAGACCAATAGGAGCGGAGCAGTAATGAAAATTGTGACGCAGACGAAGTTGTGCGGGTCAACTAGTAACTTATGTGGCCAGGCTATCCAAAACTAAGATTTTTTTTTCAATTCGAACAAGCAGTTCCTGAGATTAGGCGTTCAACGAAACAAACAAAATCTTCAGCTTTCAGTAAAAGTTTATCAACATACTTGCATCATTTTGTACCTCAGGACCACTGAAAACAGACTCTCATCCTTCCCTAGAAAATCTCAGTGGGGTAAGTGGCCTTTAAGAAAAATGTGATCTTAAGGTCCTTCCGCTATGATGGTCCATGCAAATAGTGGACATAAAGCAAGTCATTGGATCGTCGAGAATGGCTTTTATTTACCGTAGCTGTCCTTGGAGGGCTTCCGTTGACGCGACTGTGATCATAATGAGCTACACCATATAATGTAGCATTTAAAATGCGGATAACAGCTGTTAAATCGTTTGACATCCTGTCCAGGATAGATTTTCTTGGTTGCCCACGTAAGCTAGTTTCATATTTGTACCTAATAATATTGTCCCACAATTTCTGTTTTTTTTCTATCTTCGTGTGGCTGGCACGAGAGTATGTTAAACTAGCTGACCCGCGCAACTTCGTATGCGTCACAATTTTCATTACTACTCCGCTCCTATTGGTCTTAGCGTGATGATATATAGCCTTCCTCGATAAATGGGCTATCTAACACTGAAAGATTTTTTCAAATCGGAGCAGCAGTTCCTGAGATTAGCGCGTTCAAGCAAACAAACAAACTCTTCAGCTTTATATATTAGTATAAGATATTTGAAAGGCCAAAATTATTGACACTTCTACAGTATCATTGTTGGCAGCGCATGGGTGACGTGGGTTATGTTGGCTGCATGTTTTTGGGCACAGAGGGCAGGATAGGAGGTGAAGCGTAGTTTGTGACTCGGCTCAAGATACTCGTAGCTACATTTTGCAGTTCAGGGAATTCCAGTGGAGCACGGACGGTTAGACTTTGCGGAAAGACGCTTTTTTTTACTATTTGTAGGCACGCGTTTAACCACAGCTATCTCACCTATTGGTAAGCGATGATGTGGTCGAAGATGTAGTACGCCTGCCTAGAAGTAACCTACTCACTCTTGACTTAAAGACTCCCAGGTTGTAGCTATCAGGAAACGCAGACTCCGGCAGGGATTTCCTCTCCTTAGCTGTACGCACTATGAATGTGTTCCCAAAAAGTATTGTGCACGTGGGTGGGATGTCCACCATGTAGGTACCGGTGGCGCATTCCATGGAACGGGCTTGGCGGAATTAAATTATGCAATTCCGTCGCACGTTCCCCAAAATACAACCGCAACGCAAATGCTTACTTGTGAAAAGATAGTTAGATCCTGAGAGGCGTGAGCACCAGCTCCAGTTCAGAACATGACCCTCATGCTAGAGTGCCCCAAGTTACGATACCCATGTACTTTTGAAGACATAATGCCACTAACGCTGCTATATACGTGATTACCTAATGTTTTCTTAATGTATATTTTCTGTAACTTGCATAGTGTCTATTCAATTGTAATTCATAGGTATATTCATTTTGTGGAATTTGTTCGAAATAGTCACCGCGGCCCTGGAACGCAAGGGCATTAGGAAGAACACGGATGGGTTTTAGTCAGTAAGAGTCTGACACTCCCTGTCGTTCCGCCCAGAGCGGAAGGAGTCATTTGATGATTTCCAACCTTAAAAAAAGGTAATTACATTCAATCCATAACGAGCACAGCCATAGAAAAACTTGCAATGTCCGTTACAGACTGTAGGTATGGAATGGAATGTTATGTTAATTTGAGAATGAGTATCTCTGGTGAATCAGCTGATTATCATTCTGTGCGGAGTGTATCTGCTCAGCGAAATGGGTTACTACAATGTTAGTAGCCTATTGGGGTTTTAAACTGACTTTGCCAGCCCTGATTCATGGCACTGTACCTTGAATTCTTAAAGAGAAATATTTTTTACAAATTGATGCCATTTTTAGTAAACTGACGATCTTTGTAATTTGTCCGAAAGTTCAACAGTCAGTCTTTTGTATTAAATACTTTATGCACACAAAACAACAGAGGTGAACTATATGCCTCAAGCATTTTCTACCAACCAACTTTTGGTTATACTAATAGTTAACCAATCAGTAACTGTATGTACAAACGTAGTGCGGTACGATGGATCGGTGATTTGAAGAAGGTAGGCTGGCAGTGGATGGCTGCAGACCGCTAATTTTTTTTTTAAGGATGGGAAATCATCAAATGACTCCTTCCGCTCTGGGCGGAGTGGAAGGGAGTGTCAGACTCTTACTGACTAAAACCCATCCGTGCTCCTCCCAATGCCCTTTGCGTTCCAGGGCTGCGGCGTCTCTTTCAAACAGGTTCCGCACCTCGGCAGGCACTGGCCCTAGCCCCGTCTCCCATGCTGACAGCTCCTTGAGGCGCGCGTGGAACACAGCGCGCCGGGCTACCCGCGACCCACACCAGCTAGTCTATTCTGTAAGTAACCATTTCGATATCGAGCTTCACTTGAGCGACAAAGCTCATTAAGTGAACTTTATTCCACACAACATAAAGGTCTTATGTTATACTCACCTTGGATTCAGCTATCGAGATACGAAAATTTTGTTACAGGTCATCGGGCATCGGTCTACCTAGTGGGACGCCTTCCAACGTTGCGTCTTCCGGTACGCAGTCGCCACTCCAGAACTAAATTGTTTTGTTTTCTTATAGGATAGATATGGAAAACAAATCGTATCAACTAAAAATATATAGTAATAGTGTGAGAAAATTCGCTCGCACTACAAAGCAACATTGTTTTGCATTCATTAGGTAATTACTTATAGGTAGGTATACAAGGATTAAGATCACGCTCGCTGTATCAAACGACCTTAAACAGAACAAGCGTCACGCCTCTGATCCCCGAGGCAGAGGTGTACGGACATACACTCACAGCCTTAAGGTAGTGATGACGTTATAGGTAGACGCTGTTTGATATGAGGCGAGCTAATCAGGCTTACTTATTTATTGTACACCTAACAATAAGCACAGAACAAACATTTATAAAACAAGGGTACAATAGGCGGTCTTATCGCACAAAGCAATCTCTAACAGACACCTTATGGATGGACTGAAACGAAAGGAAATAGAATTAGGGCAGTCAGTGTAAGCCATCATAAATAATATTAAGTAGACACTAAAATACATAACTGCAATGTGAATACTGAAAAAATACTCTAAGTTTGACGTCCGTCTAATACAACGCACCATTAAATTGAAATTGGTTTAGACACACTTGTGGCTCAAAAAAGACTTTTGTTTTTGCTAAAACTATGAAAATGTTATTTTTTATTCCAGAAAATACTTTGAATAAATATCTTTTGACACTAGAGCAGCAGGCACAGCAGCAGCTGGCTACTAGAAAATATTAAACGTTAAAACTTAATTGCATTGCTACAAAAAAAGTGCATTAAACTAATTGAATTGTGAGCAGTACAAACGATCTATGCACGATTACAATTCACTTAAACATTCCCTTTGTTATCAAATTAGATAAGGCTAACAAAAAACCTGAATCACTTATCATACTGACTGACCAACATACACACACAGCTATTAGAACAAAGTATAGTAAAAGAACAAAACAAAACAATACAGATCAAGACATGAATGATTCATCTAATATCATGCCAGACTAAAGAGTGTTTGATTCACACAAAGAACTGCACGTAACATAAACAAAAAACCAGACAACACCTTCAGAGGCCCGTAAATACTTCCCGAGTGTAAAACTGACGAATGAAATAGAATACAATAGATATCTACTATAGTATTAGATCTTTCTACTATAGTAGAGGTTATAAGAGTTAAAGAAGGCTACAGAAATAATAAATTGGACTGTAAGAAAGATGATATGTCTGGTAAGAGTAGAAAGCGAATGACTATTGAGTTAACGACTAATAGGAAAATTAAACAATATGTTGCGGCGACACCAACTAAATTGAGAATTACTGGGGAAATTTTTACCATGAGTTAACATAAAGTACTGTTCATACATATGAAATTGGAAAATTACCATAGTAAAGAAACGACTAATAATATTAATTGTTTGACTTGGTAAGTAATCATAAAAAAAAAATGTGTTAGTGCGGCCAAAATTAGCATTAATAAAACGTTTATGGAAATTAGATTTTACGAACAAAGATATTTTGCTAGTAGCTGCCAATAAAAGCAAAAGAATAAATATTTAATTAGGACACACTGATTATTCTACTTGTAAATAACAACACTACAGACTTGTAGATGAGAGTATTGTCTTGTACATTAGTTGAATGAATATGAATAATTTTCATCCTCCACTTTTTCTTGGCAATTAAAAAGACCGCTTCGTTTCAACATTTCAGTGCAGTTAACATTATTGCATTTGCTGCAATCAGCAATTATCTTACTAAAGGTTTTCGAGTATATCTTATCGAGTTTTTGGTCTTTTGTAGCGAAGTTCGTTTACTTTGGTTGATTTATCATATGATAATTATGACGTAGCTCACTACACGGGAATGTCTATCATTGGCAGATTATAACTGCGGAGCAAACAAAACTTTTTGTAGGACAAAAAATATTCTGATTGATTTGTTGTTGTTACAAATATATTACGTTCAAGTTCTAAGAATATCAGTTGATGTTGTAAGAATTTAGTCGGTTGTATTACGATTTTGTCGTATAGTGAGTAAGTCCTAAATGAGCTTAATTGGCTGAAGACTGTAATGAATGAACAAATCTACTGCCGACGTATTGCCCAACCGAATTTAGTGTAGCAATGTAAAACAATAATACCTTCTGACTGATTTCAAATTCATAAGCAATCTTGAGATGAAGAAAGTACAATTTTATTATGGGTTCAGCTCTAAAAATCGAATTTGCTTCTTAAATTCGAAGGTAGTGGTGAAGCCAGTATAATATGAAAAGGATCATAATATAGGAAACAATTGACGGTGATGAAATTCTTGAAGTTGTTTCATTAGAAACCCACAAGAAAAGACACGTTAGCTACATAATTGGCTCAACCAGTAAATCTCTCTCAACAAACGACAGTAACGATAAAATCTCAATTGAAAAACTCCATTGTATTAACATTACACCTATACGCCAGAAAAGAACAGGTAATTTTCATGATATGTCTATTTAAAGCTTGACCTCGCGCCGAGGAAATGAAAATTCACAAATTACACAACGTGAGTTGTCAATTTGACAAGGTCTTCTTTTGTTCTATGGAAACCTCATCAAACTGTGTATAAAGACAAGTGTCACATTGATAGAATTCAGAAAATGTATCCAAAAACTACACTGACTAGAACACAAAAGATTTTCTCAGCACATTCATGCCTCCATTACCTGATGTGGTAAAAAATATAGCCTTACTCGAGAATAAAAAATACTTCCACAGTTATTATCCGAGCATTAGTAGCACGAATATTATGTTCTAGTAGATAAATACGAAACGAAAATACTAAGATTATTAGACACGTAAAAGATTTAAAAAGAGGAAACTTGAAACTAGATCGTTACGCTATAATTATATGTTTTAAAAGAATGAATTGTTTTACCTTATAAGGACATATTGATTAATTAATCCTTTAAAGAGAAAACACGATTATACCGAACACGTGCAACTGATTTTTTGTTCCTTGGATTCTAACGTTTTTATAAACGATGTAAAGGAAATGACTGTGTTTGAGATAGCTTCGCAAGATAAAGTGGTATTAACTAGCAAACAAAGAAATTAAAATAATGTTGAAGATCGTTAGAGTAGATACAAATTACTCAAAATTATATGTTCGTCTAAAAATCCTTACAACACCAGCAAAAACCGAGAGAAAAAATTTGGAAAACTCAAGACAAAGAAAATTGCTGTCCGTTTCAAACAAAATTTACATTAAATTGTTACCGACGATCATGACCAGAAATTGTAAGATGTGGAAACAAAATTACAAAGCGTAAAATTACACACGAATGGAAAACACTCCCAGAGCGAGTGCATAAACCTTTTGCATTTAAAAATATAATTACAAAAGATCCCAAAAATGTTGATGGTGATTAATTCAATGTGAAATAATCAGAAGTAGGTACGAATGTACTTAAGATTGTGAATGCACCGGAGCCCGACGCGATGATATCAACAAAATATCCTGCATGCTAAATTAATATGAGGCTACCTACCTGCCGAAATTTTCTCGCCTACGCTATAAGACTTAAGGTGGACGCTACTATGAAAGCGAAGATAGAGCGAGGAGACCTTGAAATACAATTTGACATGATAGTATAGCTTGGCGGTATAGCTTGGCAGTATAACTTGGCGGTATTGTCCCAACTAAATGTGTTTGTCAATCATAAAATGTGAATGTGATTGTGTTACGCTCTAACGGCTAAATCAAAACCGTCGAACCGATTTTGATTAATTTTGGAACAAAGATAGATGGAACTCTGAAGACGATTTTATACTACTCTTACGCTAGCAAACCCGCGTGTGAAAGCTAGCAAGCTATCTATGAAAGGATATAGGAAAGAGAAAAGCAAAGACTGATATTTGACACTCTTGCCTAGCATTTCATGCAAGTGTGTCAAATAAAAGTAAAATTTTGTATCAATGGTTTTTATAATGTGGTAATTCAACCACATGTTTTGATCCAAATGGGAATACTAAGGAAAAATTAAAATAAGTTTTAGTTAGTTAAATTAGCTGGAAAAAATAAATTCACATTTATTTTCTAGTTCTTGGACTTTGCTTTAACGCTATAAATTAATTACCTACAGCTGACCACATTTGGATTGAAGCTAAGAGTAATATCTATAAATAATGTATTTGAATAAAATTGTCGCATAATTCAATTACGAATTACTTTGTATCTGATTATAAAGACACGCGTAACGATGGTTCTGATGATAATATATTTTCCGAAGTAAAAAAATGTTCAAGAGAATTACAAATATATTAGAAGTGCAACAAATCAAAATGAAACGACCGATAAAAATATAGATTATAATATTTTTAACACTACAGCTGGTTCTAATAAAGCTGAACTTTATGATATTGTGGCTCTCGTTAACACAAGTAGGCAATATGCTTTTATTTCCCTGACCATGAAATATCTAAGTAAACTTCACGCCCATTTCAATAAAACTATAATTATACAAGTCACATGTTAGGACCGTGAGACAATTTGTTTTATAGTTACATCATCGCTTGTACTATACCCCACAACAATACTGAGAGGTGTGGGCTGTAGCAATTGTCCAGCCAACATTCAAGCTGGTTGTTAAACCAACAAGGTTCCAACTAGTTTACGAATGTATTTGAGTTAGGACCATGTGGCAACAAGACGTGGCAATGTCATAGGATAGTTTTTGCGGTCGCCTACACATTGGCCCATCAGAAGAATTTGACTTAGCTACCAAGGTCGCATGCATTGTCTTTTTTGCTTAAACGAGATGTATTTTACCTATCCTATTGACCCTGAGTTGCGTAGGAAGATTATAACTAGAATTATGTTAAGTGGTTTGCGGTGACAGTCTGGTGGTTAGATGAGGCAGAAAAACTAGATTGAATACAGATGGTGTGGATATCATGCTTATATTTTCCGAGAGATTCTCTGTTTTTTATCGTGTTCCGTGCGATGTAGTTTTCATTTTAGTACTTATTTTGTACCAGTAGTTGCATTCGTTCATTTTGCCAAAGAAATATGAGAATTTTGCATCAGTGTCTTTATCCTTTATACTCGTAATGGAACTTCCTAATTTCCAATGAAACTTCTGAAGTTTTTTTTTAACAAATGATGATGGTACTTTAGTCAATTCCTAACAATACCTGCCGGTCGATTCTGTAAACAAGTCGAAGTGAAGTTATGACGAAGTGAGCTTTCATTCCTTCTTGATTACATGGATTGACAGCTTACTTGATCACTTCACCCTAAGCCTTCACTTCGACATGTTTACAGAATCGTACTGCAGTAGTCTTTACTACAGCAACGACTGGTCATTTGTGGGAACTACAACCATAAATCTCATGTATTCCTGTTTTTTTGCAAGGTGTTTATCATTTTTTGTCAGGTTCTACATACTTCTACATGCACTTGTCTTAATAAAATTAAGTTCGTGATGAGAATGCCTGCAAGTGGCGCCGGCTGTCTTATTATCATAATGTACTAGTGCGATATGGCTTATGTTGCAGTCATATTGGGAAAGTAGAGATTTATCGAAATAGATATCAATATACGTAACATAATCAGCCTATATTGTTCCCACTGCTGGGACACAGGCCTCCTCTCTTTCGAGCGGGAGTGGGCTATAATCCACCACGCGGGCCAAGTGCGTGTTGATAGATGTCACATGTCTTTGAATTTTTGGTTCTAGGACGTGCCGGTTTCCTCACAATGTTTTCCTTTACCATTCCCTCACAATTTACACAAAGTATAGCGCCAACCTGGGTTCGAACCTACGACCTACATCTCGTAAGTCACCGCCATTACCACCGGGCCACCAATGCAATCATGATAACAATATGCAGAAGAAATATTGTTGATAAATTGATTTAGACGATTTTTTAATGAATGTAGAATTGGAAGATGGTCCTTGTGAAACGGGCAAAAAACCATGTACGGAAAAGGCTGCATTAAATTTTGCGTAAAACCAAGAATCATTGGGTAAACAACGTTTAGCTTTGCGAAAAAGTGAAAATGGAGAAAGTCCAGCCGTTACAATCAGTGCAGAACCTATATGAATGTTCTGGTGTCCAGCGGATATGTGGGACTGAACGGACCACTTGAAGTAGGTTTATACTAATGAATCCATAAACAATTTTGCTGTCATTTATAAACCTATCAATTATTTTATCATCTGCTGATGATTGGAGAAATTGTCTAGGCAAGCAAAATTCAATGCTTGGCGCTGGAAAAAGCTAAACTATACTAATTTCATAAAACTGAAGAGTTTGGTTGAACGCGATAATCTCAGGAAGGTTAGATAAGAAAAGTACCTTAAGTATTGGATAGCCCATTGATCGAGAAAGGCATAATAAAGGAAGGCAATATCATTACACTACGATCAATAGGAGTGGAGTAAAGTTCATTTGCAGATGAAGTTGCACGGGAAATATAAGTAAACAGAAAAATCATATAACTGTCGTTTTTCTCCATCTAACTGCGACACTCGCATATCGCGTAAAGTTACCATTTGAACCAATAATCCTTATAACACTTAATTTAATCAATTATCTCTGCCAACTGTATACTCGGTCCGTTAGCGTTAGTGGCTTTATTATCACGTTACATATTTATTTTTATGTTCTCTCGGGACCTGAGGTGAATAAATATCTATTAATAATGACAGCTTACCAGCTTATTAGCGCAGTGGTTTATCACTCAGGATAGGATAGGTACTTTATTTCTAATGCTGGTTTTATATTCCTGACGCCGAGCTGCATTTTTGTGTTCAGGTAGATCGTGTTGCTGACGTTTTTTCCTGTTCCTTTCTTATAAGATAGGACTTGTATGTACAAGATCTCAGAGCCAGGTCGACGAGTCGAAGAGTCGGCTGAAGCTAGCAAATTTATCTCGCCCATTTTGTTACTTACATAATAAGTAATATCTGGAGGTTCTGATATGTTTGTCTATATATTGGCAAAGTATTGAAAAAATTTAGAATTAAATAAGAGTTCTGTCGTTTTTGGTTTAACAATCCAAGTGACTACAAAGAGAATACAAAATATTTTTGTAGATGTCTTTAATTGAAAATCCAAATTGATACAGAAATACCACGATATAAAGAAAATAATAGGTGGTGAATTCGGTTTGACTAGAAGCCGTCCCCAATATAGTTAGGAAATGGCTAGGCAGATGACGAATAGGTGAAGTGATAGTGCAAGGCAAGGCAAGTCCTTTAGATGTTGTCCTTGCTTAATTACTCTATTCTGTTAAAGGAACGGCGACGGTTAAGGCGAAAACATTTCTACTAAGGTCAGGGTTTCTCTAATATTACAAAGAAGTAAACGAAGAAAACGTCATTAACAACTTTAATAAGAAACTATTCAACAAACTGTCAATCGTTCAACACACGAAAATTAAGCAATCGGCATGTTTCTATACATTTTTGTAAGTATTTCCTTGAAACATCGATTGCTATTTAATTTTATATTTACATGTTCTTCGTTCAAATGTCACAGCAGTTCAATGTCGGCGACAGTGGCAATGGAAATTGACAATGTTAAAATTAACTTATGTTGTAGGTATGTTTAAAGTTAACAATATTTCAACTTTGTACAGTATTGGCCACCGTAGGCGCGGACCTGTGCATCCAAATGCTCGCCGTCTGATCAGAACCAGGCGCGGGTCGACGGCGCGCTGTGTTCCACGTGCGCCTCAAAGAGCTGCCAGCCAGCATAAAAGACGGGACACGCTAGGGCCAGTGCCTGCCGGGGTTGTAGAATTTGTTCGAAAGAGTCACCGCGGCGCTGGAACGCATAGGAACGCATACTGACCAAAACCCATCCGTGTTCCATAGGAGGAACACGAATAAGTTTTAGTCAGTAAGAGTCTGACACTCCTTTCCGCTTAACCCAGATCGGGAGGAGTCATTTGATGATTTCCCATCCTTAAAAAAAAAGTATGCTGTAGTTAACAAGGCTTAGAATGGGTTTTTTAAGGCTCATAGCACGTGGTGTTATTTTGTTTCCTCGTGTGACCGAAATTGACCGACAGCCGGGATAACCCTGTCTTAGACCACGTTTTCAACCAACCAGGGAACCTATTATGACATCTTAAATTCATAACGATAACGATGTGGGAGGGAGACGGAGTTATACAAGACGCATTAACACTATCTCCTTATTGTGATTGCGTATTGTGGGCTATTGAGGTATAATCTACTCAATCGTTCAATTGTGGACCGCAATGGAATTAAACTGGTATAGGAGTAGATCGCAGTTGGAAAAGAGGCCTTAATATGTGCCACTCTCTACGAGGTAGGTAACTACCCTTTGGGCTACTAATTTCTGTACATCATGGGATACCAACATGTATAGACTTGTTGGTATTTCTTGATGAGTCCCCGTTTCTAATGACTCAAACCGGTTAATTTGTTACATCGGTAGGAATGAGCATTTAATTTTCTACCTTCATGATTCTGTCTATCTTCGTTAACAATTACGCCAAGTAGATAATTTACATTGTTGCGGATCTGCTCATCCTGCATAATACATAGCAAGCAACGGATGTCTGTGATAGTTACAAAGCTACTTGGGTACTTGTAAATAATAGGTTATTACTAGGTACTTACTTAATTTTGTACTTTCACAGCCGTTATTAAAATGTAGATGGATGGATGGACATAGAGATCGAGGCCAAAGGAGAGAGAAAGGATTTTGTGAGGAATATGGAAAAATGAGAGGGAATGACAGAATCATGGGTGACAAAAATAAGGAATGGTCATGGATGAAAGAAGAAATCGTGTTGCTCCGATCCCAAGTAAGAAAGAAAGGGAAGGAAGATTACTGATAGCTGCTAATCTATACTATCAATTCTAATATTATAAAGCTGATTGGTTGTTTTTTGTTTGGTTGAACACGCTAATCTCAAGAACTACTGGTTCGAATTGAAAAGATATTTCAGTGTCGAATAGCTCATTTATCGAGGAAGGCTACATAATATTCTGCCACGACCAATAGAAGGAGCATTCATGAAAAATATGACGCAGACGAAGTTGCGCGAGTTTTATAAAAAGTTCAGCTTTTTAGAGAGGCTGTCAATCATACCTAAATACTTGGGCATCAACGGCCGCGTAATGAACCCTCTCAAAAATAGATAAACTTGTTGATAGCAAAAAGCCATTGCAAAGTTGAGTAAAGCAAAAAGCGCCCCCACAACGAACTACAAACACCCAATCAGAATCGGCACAAAGACAAGAATACTTATTAATAAACAATCTATTGTATGTTACCGCAAACTGCTCAAACGTCAGACGCATCTAGGAGTTACACAAAAGGTTGTAAATCTCCCGACCTTCCTCTCCATTCCGCGGTGCGCGGACGCACTTGCGACGTGCGTGTACAGTCGGACGGAATATGTCGATGTTTATATTTATATTTTTTTGTAAAGTTTTCTTGGACTGGCATGTTTTCATAGTCCGTACCTAATGAGGACTTTGTGGCTTACTCCTCCTGAATTTTAATTGCTTCTGTACTGACTTTATGCATTGTTTCCCCTTTTTTTATCAATCTTTTTTTTTTTATTTGTAATGGGTTTGCTCTTGACTCTAGTCTATGTTAGAGATGACAGAGACAAAGTCTACGATGGAGCGAGCCTATCCAGAAGGAGCCTGTTCACTCTAACTTTGAAGAGATTAGGGTTGTAATTAGGGGTTAGGGTTGTGGGTTGTAATTTATTTGTCACTAGCTTTTGCCCGCAACTTAGCACGTGCATATCCCATTCCCGTAGGAATTTTAGGAGGAACCCACATGCCAAATTTCGGCTTTTTACGACCAGTAGTTTTGGCTGTGCGTTGTCTATCAATCACTCATCAGTAACAGTAGAATTTAATATATTAAGATTAGGCTGAAAATCAGTTTCGAACGTTAAAAAAAAATACAGAAAACAGTCCTATAAAATACACGTTCGTTCCAAGTGTTTTTAGTTAGGATCTATAAATGCTCCACAATTTGCACCGATGATATTTGCATACAAAACCAAAGAGTAGGTATGGTCTGTGTATTTTTAATTTTCTTAATAGTTGTAAGAGGTTCTTTTGTTCTGGTGAATTTATTACTGGGCTTTTGTTATTTATTTAGTTGGGTATAATATTTTTTGTATGTAAAGCCGACCTTTTCACAATCGTCGGAGATCTTACTTCTTCATTCTTCGCGCGGTCCAAGCTTGACTTCGCACATTCTTTACTGGCACATATCATTCATATGATGATGGGATTAGTGGTAAAATGTCTATTACGAAAGTTGCAAACCTGTCACCTCACACGTTATATGGATACAGAATATTATACTCATTATGAAAGTTGATGTTTCGGGACCCAATGCGGTTACTTTCACCCAGTTCTCATGTGGTATGAGGCAGATGTGGCCTGTGCAGCCATACCGGCGACGCGGTATGTCCAAAAGGAGATGGCAAGACGAACAGTCACTGGACTCCTGCCTTAAAGATTGGACTCAGATTGCTCAAGATAGATTGATGAGGAAAGAAGGAAGACAGGTCTTTGCCTTGCAGTGACATACTATAATGCGCACTCAATATAACAACACGTTCCGGGTGTTGATGGGGCTGTCGCGCTTAGCACGTCGGGAATGTTTGCCGACGCGAACGTTGATAGTTTTTCGCTCATTATGCGCTAGAGATGCAAATCTCTGTTACACCGTGTTTGCGCCAGCCCCAACACTATCCTTAGAACGTTGGTTGATAGGTGGGATTCTCCGATCTTGGGGCGGTGGATACGACTGCACGCAGTCAAGTAGATCTTCCCCAGGATCGGCGTGCCTCACAAAAGTTAAGTACAATAAATATTACTGACACAAGATTATAAGTTACTAACAAAAAATATAGATGAGATTCTGAAATAAATGTTCATATTATATATTATACTAATAATAAATAAATATGAGAGATGAATCTCCGCCATGACAGTTAGTAGGTACGAGTATTTATGAAAATCTATGAGTAACAAAAAAGGGAGACGAAGAGAAAATGTGTTTATTCTACTTTACTTAACAGACATAATTAAAATTAATAGAAAATAATTATAATTATTATATAAAAATACAGTTTTCTGAATAAAACTACAAAAAAAAAAACTTTTTTTTTCTCGTCAGAGATGATCTGTTTTCTTAAGGAACCAGACACGTGTAAAGGCAAAACTATGTCTAATTAAGCAAATGTCCTTTTTTAGACTAAAATGTAGTATATCTGATTTTAATTGCATATTAAAAAGATCATCATAATCATATTAAAGCTGCAGACTATACGGAAGTGAGTCAACCATACAAAGAAATACATTTTTCAATGACCTTTCCGACAAATAACTATATTATTACCTTATTAAGAAATAGAGAAGTAATTTAGAGATGTTATTTATGAATACATGAATATATTATTTTTGGAGATTTATGCGGTTATATTGTGCTCAAAAATTTGTATGGTTATTTTTAAATGACCATGGAAAAAAAAATTAAAAAGGGGAAAAAAGAATATTCACTACTCTTGGTAGACAGATTGGTGACAATAGCAAAGGTGTACCTACTTACATTTATAATGTTCCGAAAGGTTCAGAATAGACCAGGAACCGGATTATGCAACATTGGAAGCCCCGATGACCCGATGAGGGCTGTGGATGAGAGAAGCACAGAGCCTGTCGATGTGACGATGTTCTCGGCTAAAATGATGATATCGTGTGAGAAAAATAGTACTCGTAGGTACTATTAACCTTTATACCTTTGAAGTCCTCATCTGATATTGCTTTTGAAGAAATAGTTCTTGTGCACTACACTACAAAATCGTGTTGCTTTTGAACATTCGGACATCATGCACAATACATTTTTGGACACCAAAAAAGAGGCATAGACTTGTTGTTTGTTCGAAGTTTTTTTTTAAGGCTAGGAAATCATCAAATGACTGCTTCCGCTCTGGGCGGAGCGGAAGTGAGTGTCAGACTCTTACTGACTAATACGCTTCCGTGTTTCTCCTAATGCCCTTTGCGTTGCAGGACCGTGGTGACTCTTTGAAACCAATTCCGTAACCCTGGCAGGCACTGGCCCTAGCGGGCCCCGTCTACAAAAGAAAAGCATAGACTTGCAGTTTGTTCGAGCTAGGAACGGAAAATCTGAGCATTCATTCATCCAACTTAATCAATAAGTAAAATTGATCGATGACTTAATACAAAACATGATAGACACAGAATGATAATTTGATGTATCATCAACTTATCATTCTGTGTCGGTCGACAGCCCGTAATTGTAACTCTACTTACCCTCCAAAGAATCATAAGTCGACATTATGTAGGCATGTATGTAAATAAGATAGCTCACATGCATGTTTAATTATACTATAAGCATACATACATAATACATACAGAAAGGATCAAAGGAATGGTCTCTTGTTAAAACATGAATTTTTAGAGCTGAATATGAAATTAGCCAAATTATGAATATGGAGCATACAATATTTTATCTTTGAGAAACTGAATATTATTTATTAAAACTTAAAGCAACATTAAGGTACAAAGACAGACCTCATGCCTTAGGGATCATCTACAGTGTAAATCGGTGGTGGTAGAGAGATAACATGGCGCGAAAAAAAGTATTTACATTTTAAGGGCGAATATCACCAAGGAATGATCGCGATCACTATTGTAGTCTTTGGCGATCACGAACCACGTTTATGAGCTGTCAGTATCGTTATTTTCTGTGGAATATTGACACTGACAGCTCTTGAACGCAGTTCAGATGCACTGATCGCGATCAGTTTGAGTTGGTGAAAATGGCCCTTAATAAACTTGTGCTTTACCTTTTCTAGTAAGTCGAATACCTATCCATATGAAATTTCAGGAATGGGTAAAAACCTATGTAGAGAAAAAACAGAGGTGACGTTTTTATGAAGTAAACAGAAGTTAGGTGGAAATCTGTAGTTTAGTATGCGCTGAGAAAAAATATCTTAGGGTGTTGCTACACCATTCGATCGATCGTTGGTCAATGTTATAGATCAACGTTGATCGATTGGTTTGGTAGCTTTGGTTGATCAAAGAAATAAGTAGAAACTATCGATCGACATGGATTAATTCATTCTACTATCGATCGATGGGTGGAACACCCTTATGGACATAAGAGGAAGAGAAGGCCAAAGAAACGTTGGATGGACTGAGTGAAAGAAAATTTGTCTAAGAAAGGTGCAATAGGGAAGATGCAAATACAGAATTTATGAGAATGTGGTCAGTAAATGATAAAAAAAGTATAAAATAACGTTTTTGTTTTGGTTAATATCGATTTTTAACAAAAACAATGAATTAAAGTAAAGTGAAACGGAACGTATTTAAAAACAACAATCAGCGTTTAGTGACGTATCTGCTGTTATGCCAACGAAAAGGCAACCTTATGTCTTTGAGTTTGGACAGTTCTTGACCAGTGATAGACACGAATGACGTCATCGTCCGTTTTCGCGCGAACCTTTAAACTAAAAATAAAAATGTGTTTATTAACTTAAAATCTTTACAATTAAGTTGCCGGGGCTTCCCAGGAAGTAATCCGAAGATATGTTGGGAAAAACCTCGCTCTCCCTCGATTTACAGATCGTTAACAAGTTACACATTTTATATAAAAACCAATAAAGAAACGAAAAGTGAATAGTTATATTGGAAGTGTAGTGCGTGTAAGTGTGTGTTTATGGGCGAGTTTATGTGTGTGTGTGTGTGTGTGGGTGTGAATGTGTGTGAGTGAGTGAGTGATGATGTGTGAGTGAGTGAGTGAGTGTGTAAGGATGTGTGTGTGTGGGTGAGTGTGTGTATGTGTGAGGGAGAGTGTGGGGGTGTGTGTATGTGAGGGTGTGAGGGTGTGTGTGAGCATATGCATGAGAATGGGTCTCATACATACCAACTAATTTATTTAAAAAACTGTCGGTTTAAAAACGCAATTTTGGCAATAAATTAAAGCGTTTTCATTTCTTATTTATGTGGTGGTCTATTCTAGATGGAGTTCTTTAAAATTAAATCAAAAATGGAAATATTGCATGTTCCCTATTGCTGAGATGATGACTAGAACAGAGAAATTTGGAAAAAGAAAACATGTTTCGCCTAATGACTATGATAAAAATTTTGCTCCCAAATCTTTTATGATAGAATATAGACTCTAAATATTGGTAAATACATTTCAAAATTGTAACCGTCATTAGGCATCTATTGTGAGTCAATCTCGGGAGCTCTACATCTTTCATTAAATTATTTACTGTATTTGTAACGTTTGCAGCCTGTCTGTTTGTAAAACTTGCATTCAAATGAAATTGGTCATGTCCTTCTTAGTCGGCAGTTCTTGAATTAGGTAATCTGCTACTATTTACTTAATCAGCTATTGTGTCCTTTAAATTTTATTGCGGGCAAATTGCGACAGATTGACAGGGCTGTTCTTATTCAAAATTCTTGAAGTAGTTTGCAAAAGGAGTGTTGATCCAATTGGCCTAAGTGACGAAGAATGGTATAGTTCTTTGAGTTGATTGGTACCTGTTTCACAAGACCGAGGTAACGACCACGAAGGGACAATATTGGGGCGTAACTCAGGAAAACTCAACTGATCTGACAAAACAAGATGATGGAAGAGCCAACTCCCATGTGTTATGTAGTTTAAAGGACCAAAGCCGCTGATCCTATTCTCGTAAGGAACTAAAAACTCAAGGTACAATTAGATAAAACCAGACATAGTTAATAATACAAATCAATCTCGACTGACATACTATTAATTCCTTCGTTGTGTATATGTGTGCTACATATTTTCCCCATACCCATAACAACAAAATTTGTATGTAAACAGTTGATGGCATCACTAACATACCACTAGTACCTACAGTAAATGTACTACGGACGTACGTCTAGCCTCAACAGTCTTTACTGCCATACTGCGCACATAAAGTACTGTCACAAAGAAAATATATTTAGTAATTCTTTCCTCGTCTGTACCAACGCATCAGACGTCGACTTCACACGAAGGCGGCCTTGTGGATATGGAGCGATGTAATGGCCCGTAATTGTATGAATGCTGGTATGTCGCAACTCGCAATCAATCGTATTTGAGTACAGTGGGGTGGTATATTGTTTGTTTACGCTGTCAATGAATGGGAGGGTGGGAGTCGGACTCTGTAGTGTCTTTTAACGTGTGAGAATGGAAGAATGAAATAGGTCGACACTTGGACGTTTTGATTTTTTTTTGAGCTCGGTAGTATATTGGGTAGATACTTATCTGATGGAAAAAGGATTGTGTGCTGAAAAACTTTGGTTTTCTTTTCAGAAAAGGGCAAAGAACCATTGTGGCATAGCCCCGTCGCGCCATACTGTTTTTTTTTAAAGTTGCGGCACACAATATCAAATGCATATAATTTTATGTAGAGAACCTTTTAACAAACAAAAAATGTAAGGAACATGGTGCCCTAAAGTGTTAACTTGCCGAAATATTTTGAGCAAAATTCACCATTGTTAGTACAATAAAAATCATTAAAAATCAAAACGGCGACGGGGGTGGAGCTCTCTCGTCGCTATTTTGATTTTCTTTGCAAGATAAAATTCACGGAACACAATTTCTTTACATAACAAAAACGCACTCCATCTAAAAGCCAACTGACATTGACCATTGTCTTTGTTTACCCCATAAGTCACATAACCATGGTTATTACTTACTATAAAACTACACTTAAATAACTCACCGAGTATACCTACTTCTAACGCATAGTTTTTCCCTATAGATACTGCAAGCAAAGGATAGAAATTTATAGCATAATTATTGAATAGTACAAATAATTGATTTGAACAGTAAATAATTTACTCACTGTTATAGATGTTAGAAAATAGTTTATTTACTTTATCGTACAAGTTATTTACCTTCACAATGCACGTTTTTTTATCGAAAGGCTTATATGTATTGGTCGTTACATAGCTAAGGTAATGTGAGATAACTTGCAATATGTTTTTTGTTTGTATAAGCTTTTGAAATGATGTGGTGTTAAAGGAAATGATAGGCGGAGTGAGGCGGTAAACAAGTGGTGTCCGAGGACTGGAAAAGTATTTTCAGTTGCCCAGGCGGCGAGATGGGAGGCCGACAGAGCTGAAAGTTGAAGAGTGAAATTTGTTATTTCTTAATTCTTTATTGTAAACCAAAAGCAACTTATCTTATATCTTATACTAAAATATAAAGCTGAAGAGTTTGTTTGTTTGGTATGATTGGTACAATTTGAAAAATTATTTCAGTGTTAGATGGCCTGTTTATCCAGAAAGGCTATAGGCTATATATCATTACGCTAAGACCAATAGGAGCGGAGCAGTAATGAAAATTGTAATGCAGACGAAGTTGCACGAGTCAACTAGTATACATATATAAATGTATAATATATATTGCGCATAGCCAAAGTGTGGAACTCTCTGCCAGCGTCTGTGTTCCCTACTTTTATTCCCCTTCAAAGCAAAATTGAACAGGCACCTTATCCATCGCTTTCCATTAGGCATGATTGAGGTCAAAAGCAAGACCATTCGTAAAAAAAAATGAGGCACTGCTGGCACAGGTACGTGGGGAATAGCGCAGGAAATGGCGATGGCGTGGGGAAAGGGATGCATAGCTGTGGGCGCGGTCAGGATGATGATGATGATGATGATGAAGAAAAGGAAATCGTCATTTCCACCCATAGAAGTAATTATCATAGACCGTCTAGATTGCCTATGACTGTATAAACGTAACTTTGTTCCTAATGGCCTAGCTCTGTTCTCTCTCCTGCTTGTTATAGAGGCAGGTGGAAATTTTAATTTTCTTAAGCCCTCTCCTGCTGTTCTTTTCTGATTCATTTATTACAGAGAAAACAATTTCAATCGTTACAAAATAATTATAAATATTTTCGGAACTCCATTGACTCGGCGTTTCTGGTGATTCTTGGCATAACCCTCGGTATGCCAGCTGGCAAAATGGTACGCGGTATGCCTGTTAGGTCTGTCAGTCCCGAATTTAAAGTGACTATCTTTCGTACTAGTTGTGGTAACTGGTGTATCTAAACATACTTTCATTTGTACTAGGGATATAGTAGGGGAAAAATGAAGAAAACAAATCCACCATATCAACTAAATAAATAAAAAAATCATAATAAAAGGTTATGCTTTTAACAAGAAACAGGCCTTTTTTACACTTATGTGAAAACAAAGGAAATCTCAACTAAACATTAGAAAATAGGAGGCACAAGACAAAGACTATATATAGACAATGCTATAATAATCAGACCTCTGAATTTGACACTGGCGCTCGGGATTTTTTGTGTTTTTCCACCATCTCAGCTGACTCCAGACTAAAGTAGTGGCTATAAGGCATCGGTTGGTTGATAATGTTCAGCTACTGAAAGTGGTGACGCAGAAACATCCTATATTAATTAAATACAACGGTTTAAGTTGAAGGGTGGGTGGGTCTGACAGACCCTACCAGGCAAGCCCAGGGTTAAGAGTGCAGTGGTTGATAATGGTGGCGGGCAAGCCACGTTATGTTTTTTTTTTGTCAGCCTTTGTTGTCCCACAGCTGAGCAAAAGCTTCCCCCATATTTTTCCAGCCAACTTTATAACTACACTTACAACTATACTTTTAACTACACCTACTTATTATACCTACCTATTTACTTTATAACTTACTGGTGCATTCTCCGGCCAATCCGTCAGAAATTAGTCCAAATCGGTAAGTCAGTCAGTCGGTCAGTCTTGCTTCGGTTGCGACGTCCGTCTTCAGGCACCCATAGTGTGGCGATCTTGGCCCATTTGAAGGATGTGCCTTCCCTCTATGAAGTAGAATGCATAAGGTAGTCAGTGAGTTGGGTGGGAGGTCTGATTGCCGAAGTTCTTATATCTTCAATCGTAGACGGCTGCCCATACTTTTAGTTACTTTATTTGATACTTATAGCTATAAAACTAGAGTCAATAGATCTCTAATTTGACTTAAATCTAAATGGAATCTAACTACAGTCGCAATATCTATATAATATCAATTCAATCCAATTTAGTTTAGTTTAAGCCCAATTTAAATAATAAGAATCTATAAAGGTGCGGTAGGTATCAATGGCTTCAAACGGTTTCTCAATCGCAAAGGATAATTTTATTGATATGCAATGCAAAGTGACAGAATGAAGGCTAAATATAACTGAGACAGATCTCAGAAATTTATCGATCGAAAGGTTTAGTGGAAATTAATAAGGCAAAGACTGGAGTGAACATTGATAAAATATATTATGTCATAGAGATGCAAAGGAGAAACACCTCAAAACCAATAGAGATAAAGACGTGAAGACAGTAAAAGATCATGAAAAATTATGAAACAAAGTCTACAAGTATGATGTGTAAACTGCAATACAATTAGGTAGTCTCGTCAATGACGATACAACCAAGGTATGTGAAGATCTGCGCAACGTAGTAAATCTCGAAGTACTTACTGCCATGTAAATAGAGGTACAATATTGTCAATAATATTTACTTGTGAAAAACATTACCCACACGCAACGTAACGACAATTTTGTTGAATAACAACACGAGATGCGAAGCCGACCGACGGCATTGACACTTCAAAATATATCAGAAAAGCCAATAAAATTATTATAATACAAGACAATAATATACATCATAATTCTAGACGATTTAACAAAATAATAACTATTACGCTTAATGAAGATTAGAGAGAAACCCTTGACATTTTAGAAAAGAAGCATCTCGACCTCGGTTCGTACTTAAACAATATTTACCTTCTAAGAGAACATCACACTGCAGGCAATTAACTATAATGCGGGGAAGTGTAGTATGTACAATATATGCTGCGATTTCCTCTAAATAGCGGAGTACATAATATAGTTGGTTTATACAGAGTGGTCGGCCTTGAGGTTAGCTGACATGCCATGCCCTTTCTTCCACCTTGCTGCCTATGTCTTCTGAACGGTGATTGCATACATGATACGTTATTAATATGCTGCGATACCCCGACTGTCCAAGGTTACGTCTATGCAGTCCTGATATATTTTAGCGAGCAAAAAATGGACCGGTCACCTCTACCACTTTGTCTATAGAGTTCATTTTCGCTTGTGCTGCTTGTAAGTTTGCATTGTAAGTGAGTACGTGATTAGAGTTAGTTGCAAGCGCCACCTGTCGCCCAAAAATGGCAAGTGCAGTTTTGGTTTGTCGATCGTATCGAAGTGATCTAGTGTTTCCGTTTTGCATTCGCGTTAGTTTTAATATCCTGTTTAATGTTTTATTCATGGGACAGCAATTTATACGGTTTAATTGTAAAGTGGATACGTTCGCGCCGCGTTCGAGTGTCTCTGATATTGTTCACTAGTTCAATTAGAACTGTTCGGTTTGTTGGATGGAAATTCTTCATTTGGGCATTATGAAACTTAACATGCCCCAAACCTGATAAAAAAATTGGTTGTCCGTAAAGTCGGTTTACGGACAATAATTTTTACGTCGTAAGGTCATAAGAAAACAATTGAATTCTTAACAAACAAGCCGAACGCTTAGGCCGATGGTGCCTCACACGCTCGGCTCAGGCGGAACGTGACACTTTTTCGTGCGTGCAGCCGGCGTTCATCGATTTATAAGACGTTATCTCGTCAAAACTTTTAAATATTGAGGATATTTCTTACGTTTTACATACAAACATAAGAAGTATATCTATTGAATATTTTTAGCATAGTTTTCATGGAGAATATTATTTCACCTGTTAGAAGCCAACTGATAGAAATGAAAATATCGACTAATCAATCTTAAGACAACCGTCGAAAGCACTAGGTGATGGATAACTAAAACCGTGAAAACCAAACACAAGTCCACCTCCAACTTATTACTCATATAAATTAAATATTTGCTATATTCAAAGTAATACATTAAGAAGATACTGATGAACAAGTCAATCACACACAGTCTAGCTAATTATGACTCCCTTGAAATTGTTAGACCAGCACATTAATGCCTAGGCACAATAGACCTCTGTTGTACACAAAGGAAGACCTTGCAATGCGTTAATAATGCGTCTAAAATTAGGCGGTCTATGCTGAATGGAATACGTAATTTTTCCTTTGTGAGAATTTCTCATACCGTACTTGGTAAGGTTCTTAGTTGAAAATTGTTTAACATTGTGTCCAGATGTTGGAGACATAGAACGGGTTATGTGCCTTTTTCTTACGAAGTTGTCTTCATAGATTTCTTTCGTTAAATAAACTTTATTACTACTTTTACGATCTTTATTTCTGATATTCCGTTCTTGATAGGAGTTGACAGTCACAGTGTCTGATTAAAAGTCGGTGTCCCCGATAATTTAATTCGAACGATAAGTGGTCATCTTTGTAAAGATCTGCGTCATGAGAATTAATTAAGGAAAAATCAAAACATGCACAACTGCCAAATTAAAGACGAAGAAATTAGAAAAAGATGTTCTGGAAATGAAGAAATGGCCAAAATTGACATTGAAAAAGACTACATTTTTGTTTGTCTACAACATAGTAATCGGACTTCAAAAGAATTTTATATCAATAAATATAAGGTTCAGCATACGTTATGCATGTCGACGCACTGAATCTAATTAATTGCCTCAAGGCTGCGGCTTTGTCTCCAACTATTTGTAACCATCGGGCTTATGGTGGTAACATGCCATAGGAGGAAGCGGAAGATGAGAAGCAGGAAAGTACCATGAGTAATGAGGATAATGGGGAATAAAACGTATGTGTATACGTATAAAAATCCAAAGTATACCTCGCTATATTTGGAATGCACTACATAAAAGTGCATCCCAAATGGGATGCGAGACTGGTTGTTGTGGCGACGCTTAAGGGAGGCCTATGTCCAGAAGTGGACGTCTTTTGGCTAATATGATGACGATGACATAAAAGTGAAGAGACAAGAGATCAAATTTCATGTTGTACTTATTTGAATTTACTAAAGTTCATTTAAGAATTAAAAATAAGAAGGCAACAAGACAATTAGAAAGGTAATTGGCAGGAAATTCAATTTTGATCCTTACATGATTCTAACACTAGTTGTCCCGCGCAACTTCGTCTGCTCTGCTCCTATTGGTCTTAGCGTGAAGACATATAGCATATAGCCATATTCCTCGCTAAATGGGCTATCTAAAACTGAAAGAATTTTTCAAATCGTACCAGTAGTTCCTGAGATTAGCGCGTTCAAGTAAAAAAACAAACAAATAAACTCTTCGGCTTTATATATTAGTATAGTTAATGAAGATCCTTTTGCTATGAAACCACGGTCTATGTCAGTCGTGTTTTTAAACAAGATTTTAAGTTTGCAGGTTTTATTAACAGATCATCATAAGGGACTTAGTGTATGCCACATGTCAGGCCTTTTCAATAAGCGCAGTGACTATAGTAACCTAGCTACTTACCGTTTGCGTTTTGCTTCCGACCACTATTTTATTGCTGCAAAAATTAATTGTTTCCGTTATAATTACAAGTTATGGACAGTTTTATTAATGTTAAATTTATTCATTCTACATTTTAAGAATACCAGATAGACAATGCTAATAGTGTAGGTACACTGGTTTATTTCAATTGAATACCAAGCTGAGAATTCCTGCTTGCTCTAGTTATAAGTATTGTGCTTATGTTGACATTATTATTATGTAATATTGGTGTTATGTTTCTTGAATAGCCTTTGATACAAAGGGAGCAATCCCACGCTTTTCTTGAAGGTGTTTTAAAAACCGATTAATGAGAATATTGTAGAGGAGGAGTTTCTTACCTTGCTTCATCATAACAGCCGAAATACTGCTGGACATAGGCCTCACCCAAAGAGGGGGTGATTTTCCATAATCGCCACGCATGGCAGGCTGGTTGGCGATCGCAGTGCAAGATGTTGAGTTTTACAGAGAACGCTGATGACCATTCTCTGGCGAGTCCCTTAGTCGCCTCTTACGACACCCACGGGAAGTGATGGGATGATATTATTCTTACGGCACTGGCCGACACCCATACGGCGGTATACCTTACCTTGCTTACTTAACATTATTAACGGCGATTTAAATTTTTCTTGACATATTAGTTACATGGTTCTTCAGAGCATATACGAGTACGACCATTAGTTCTAAAACCTATTGTAATATCTATGCAGTATACAATTAAGGGGTGAATACAATGGTGATAATCATTTTATTTACAAACAAACAAAAGCAAAATTTTTACAGTATGTATTTTTATTATTCTAGCACAGGTATTAATCTAGGCAGTACTTAAAAGGAGACCCCTGTGTAAGATATATTGTAGAAGTCGTAGTTACTGAATAAATTATTATTATTATTTTCAGTTTGTCTAGACAGTATGGCATCATAAAACTCGCCCTCTCATGACTTGCACCAATTGACAATGTTTACATTAATGGCTTTTAGCATCATTTGCATACCGAGTTTGCGCTTCGATATACATTGTTTGTACTACAATATGTTAGTCTTGTTTGACACAAGGGCCAAGTAAAGCTCAAACGTTCGGAGTGGTTTCGTGGTCTAGAATAATAAGGCACCTCTTCATAGCCCGTTACTTTGACCACGTCAGGACTTCGCTTTGTCTCTTCTTGTAAGGACATAGGACGCTAGAAAAAGTGTGTTAAGTCTTAAATCACCATCATGGTTCTCTTGCCCTTATTTCAATATATTCTTGTGTGCTATTAGTAATTTCCCTTTCCAGCTGTATAATCTTTGGACAGTTAAAGGGTTCGTCATTTACTTGGTTTTCCCTCTTACTCTTGGACTTTGAGGATTTTTTTTTTTTTGGGGACATTTATAGTGCGTACAGCTAAGGAGTGGAATTCCCTGCCGGAGTCTGTGTTTCCTGATAGCTACAACCTGGGAGTCTTTAAATCAAGAGTGAATAGGTTATTTCTAGGCAAGCGTGCTCCATCTTCGACCACATCCTCGCTTACCATCAGGTGAGATAGTGGTCAAACGCGTGCCTGTCAATAGTAAAAAAAAAAAAAAATGTCTAAGTTCGAAGAGCATTGGCGGTTCGATGCAATAGGCTTGTCCGTAGGTTTGCTCGGTGCATATGTGAAGTGAAAATAACGCTTTTTAAAGTGTATTGTCAGACATTTTACACGTGCAGCCTCTGGACACGTTGTACGCAGAAAGCCATCAATGCTCTTCGAGTCCAATACAACAATGCGTTCAGGATGCTGATGAGATGCCATGCTTCTGCAGTGCGTCGGGAATGTTTGCTGATGCACACACTGATGGCTTCGCAGCGATCAGACGTAAGCGTGCTGCGTCGCTGCTGCAGAGGATCTGAGGCAGCTCGAAAAGTCTCCTGAATGTTATTGCGTGCAAATTTGATTGCCCGCTGGTACATTTTATATCCAACTTGCATGTTAACTAACATAGTTATTAAGGTTCATGTACTAACAAATAATGGATTTTCCGAAATAAAATGTTTATTATTATTATTGTTTAAGTCATCGTAAATAATACTTACACCAAATAATATGAAAATGATTACATAAGACTTCCTTATCTGGAAAGTCGGACTTTGGCAATTTATTCGCAAACAAATGATGAAAAGGTTGATGAAATTCCGGTAATATATTGCAAGTATTAAGGAGAGAAAGGTGGGTTGCCTTTGTGGTGGCCTACCTTTCTTTTAATTTTATTTATTTACTATATTTTTTTATTTACTAATTATTTTTCAGCGGTCAGAGAAAAAAACAAATGACATGTGTAAGTGGGGAATCAACTACCTCCGTGGTCGAGTGGTTTAGGCGTTTGCCTTGTGACCCGGTGGTCTCCATTTTGGCTAGGACATTGCAGACTTGAATCACCTGATTGATAAAAAGATCGCCACGTCCCGGCCGCCAAATAAACCACCATGTCAACCATGTCAGAGGCTCTTGAGGCGGTTTAGAAACTCTGACACTAGGGTGTGTGGTGTCGTTAGATCTTACCGCCCACACGATAAGAAGAAGTGGGGAATAAAAATTATACAATCGCGAGACTCGGAACAGCCATACGGGTCGATGGGAGGTAACGATTGCCGTTGTCGGATCTTAGATGGGTGACTATCTATTACTAAACGAGACGACTCTAAACCTTGGAAAATTTGTGGATCCATCCGCCCCTTTTGTGGCTCGAAGACGTTTGAATGTCGTCCGATAGAAATCCAGAAGTCTCACCGAGGAGAACCGAACTCGGGTTTTGGAGCTCGCATAAACAGAAAAAAAACCGTCCTAGTTGGACGCACACACGAAAGGTTCCGTACCATAAACCTACATTTTTTTTATTTTTTGTTACAGCGGCAATAGAAATACCACCACAATCTGTGAAAATTTCAACTGTCTACCTATTATGGTTCTTGAAATACAGCCTGCTGACAGACAGACGGACAGACGGACGGGAGGACAGCGGAAGCTTAGTAATAGGGTTTAGTTGGTTACCCTTTGGGTACGGAACCCTTTTTTTTTTTTTAAGGATGGTAAATCATCAAATGACTCCTTCCGCTCTGGGCGAGGCGGAAGGGAGTGTCAGACTCTTACTGACTAAAACCCATCCGTGCTCCTCCCAATGCCCTTTGCGTTCCAGGGCTGTGGCGTCTCTTTCGAACGACTTCCGCACCCCGGCAGGCACTGGCCCTAGCGGGCCCCGTCTCCCATGCTGACATCTCCTTGAGGCGCGCGTGGAACACAGCGCGCCGCCGACCCGGGCCTGGTTCTGATCGGACGGCGAGCCACCCAATGCTCGCCGTCCGCAGGCCCACGCCTACGGTGGCCGGAAATCGCCTTGCGATTCCCGACGCCTGGGGCGTCTTCTTCTGTTGCGGCGGCTGGGTCGTGAGGTTTCCCTCTCTCTCACACGTTCGGCATCCTCCTTCGCTAGCATTACTGTTTCGCAGAAGGAGGTGACCGCTTCCCATGCCTCTTCGCTCTGGACTATAGATTGTACTAGGGCCGGTCGCGAGAGGTCGCCGCCGCCGATCGCCTCAACAAGGACCGGGCGGCTCTCCGCCCAAGCAGGGCAGACCTCCACCGTATGCTCCACCGTGTCCTCCGGGCGATCCTCGCAGTGTGGGTACGGAACCCTAAGAAACCTTTTTGTAAAGTTCTGGTTTTCAGCTCAATTTGGTGGGAATGGAAGATAATTGGGAAAGGGCGAGGCAGATGAGGACCACTATACTTTTAGAGATGCGTTTCATCTTCGTTGCATCGAAGGATCCTTGAGCAAAGAATTTGTTTTACCTTCTGTAGTACTGTTTCTTATGAAGCGTAGTTTATTATATTGTTATTAAACTTTTTGTTTCAATTGTAGAAATGACTTGTTTTTGCCTACTGTTGGTTAATAGACATTGAAAATAAATTGCTCTTGCAGTGTTTTTGTTAGGAACCGTCATAGTTAGATAAAAATTAAAGGTAAGCTATTTTAGTTGGGACCTAGACACTATTAAGTGGCGATTTTAATTGGGATTCTAGACTTTTTCTTTCAATTTCCAATTATTTTAAACGATTTTCTACCTTGGTTGTGTTTGTGCTTTCAGACACGCGAGAGTTTTCAACTTACGAGTAAATTGTTTGAATGGTTCAATGGAAAATCACTTAGAAATTAACTGATAATGTGAGACTAATAAGGCTTAAGGGGTCAATTGCTTCTATCTATGATTAAAGATTAACATTATCTCAAAAAACGTACTTATTCCATGATTCTACTCAGTCCTTCGGCTTCTCTAAATCGCAGTTTGAGAGAAGTCGATGGATCGAGTTGGTTAAAGAGCGGAGGACCTAATATTGTGGTGCGAACACTAGGTCCTCTACCTTCCAAACACAGTCTGTCCCAGCTCCCTTTTTCGGGTTTCGTACCCAAAGGGTATCCAACGGAACCCTATTACTAAGCCTCCGCTGTCCGGCCGTCCGCCCGCCCGTCTGTCTGTCAGCGGGCTGTATCTCAAGAACCATAAAAGGTAGACAGTTGAAATTTTTACAGATTGTGTATAAAAAATAATATTACAAATAACAAATAATATTTGTTGTTATAGCGACAATAAATATTGTCGCTATAACAACAAATATTATTTGTTATTTATGGTACGGAACCCTTCGTGTGCGAGTCCGACTCGCACTTGGCCGGTTTTATGGTATTCAAAATGCAATAAATGGCGAGATACCTATGCTTTCGAGAAGAAATGAAAATTGTCTATTTGTCAGTAACATTATTCTAAAAAAAAAACAGCCGACTTCCAAAAACAAAACACTACAAAGTATAAAAAAACTTTAGTTTCGGAACTCGATGGTTTTTGGTTACTTTTTCGTTTTTTGACACCGACTTCCGAAATTTAAAAAATCAAAATTGGTTGACAATTGGCGAAAATATCGCTGAAATAACATTTTTATGGGATTCCATCATCAGATCCTAACTTATACCTTGCATAATCAATATGAGATGATGATTACCCGGCACAAATATCTGAATTGCGTTAGAATTTAGAAAGTAGATGAAAAAAAACATTGTATGTGCCTCTAATATTTGAGGGTCTTCCTCGATTTGCATGGGATCCCATCATCAGATTCAGACATGGTGACAATGGGACCATCTCAGGAGTATAGGCTTTTGAATAAAATCATTTTTTGAAATCAGTCCAGAATTGATGAATCGTGGACCGATGGGGGGGGGGGGAGGCCTAAGCTATGTCCTTTCGTCTGATATAGTGATGATTATGATGGTGAATGTGATGATTATGTCATGGGACATTTCAACGTACTGTATCGATTTTTTTTACGTGACATAGGACGAAATACTTGTCCACTATGATTTGGTTATCCAACTGACGGACTAAAAATTTTTTTTTTGTAGAAATTCCGCCAAATTGAAAGTAGGTACTAAAATTGTTAAATCATTTGAAGTAATTTACGAAACCTTACGACAGAAATCAAAATACACCCTTCACTGTTTCTAAGTAAACACGTTCGTGACAAATAATTAAGTTTATTAGGTATTAAGTTTCCATAATTCAAGTACGTAATAGTTCTAGCCACTGTATTGTGGGCTCTAAACATTTTATTGCTGAACTAGCACAATTTAGTATTGTTTTGATAAGGGTATCATTTTATTCCGGTTATTTGTAATCACGGTATATACGGGATCCCGCGTACTGAGCGGTGTGAAAGGGTTATTACACTACACGGTGTTCAGGGCCCTGTAGGAAGAGCGGGCATGGCCCCCGACTAGGAAGCCGCTTCTTACACTAGTCGGTCGTTTCGGCCCTAACTCGCTTACCTACTGTTATTACACAACCCTAAATTAGGACCCTGAAACCTGAATACCTTGTAGTGTAATACCCCTTTTAGGCGCTCCTTTGTGATCAAAAACAAAAATCTGCACATACATTTTAGTACACTTCAAAAATTCAAATATCTAGAAACATTTACCTTCTTTAACAAATTATATAAAGACTGATGTCACTTTATATAACACTATTATATTAAGTGACATCCGTCGTTCTGATTTGGTTACGGGATGCCAAATAGCTGGTAGTAGAAAAAGCCTTGATCCACACTAGGGAGCGGAATTAATTTTATGGCGACCCAAGGATCCCGGTATTTCAAAATCTCGGTGTACCAGCTTTGGACGATCTAGTTCTAATACGTAGAACCACTTAATATTATGCTAATAAAGGATATTAAGTCTGAAACAATCGCATACTATTATCAATTATTATTACCTACATTTTATATCAATTACGGGTAACCGTCATAATATTATCAGCATTTATTTAAGGCGATCGTGTTATCATAAATCATAGTTACTTACTGAATGGTTAATTATATAAAGGGTTAGGTATAGAAAAAGGCTTGGGTTGGTATTTTCTGTTGTTAGATTAGTGTATGTACATTGTATTTCGTTTTTTTGCAAAAAGCTTTTCGTAAAAAGACTCAGTATCTGCCTAGCCTTTTCCCAACTACATTGAGGTCGGCTTCCAGTCATACCGGATTTAGCTGAATACCAGAATTTAAAGACTAATCGATGGTTAGTGTCTTATAGGGATGAAAATTTCGACTTGGCTTCAGCCCCTCGTATGCTTTCCAAAGGTACCTCAGGGCCCAAAGAAATATCCAAATAGTTCAAATAATCCAAGAAAATAATTTCAAGAGGTTACTTCTAGGCAAGCGTGCTCCATCTTCGACCACATCATCACTTATCATCAGTGAGATGGTGGTCAAGCGCGTGCCTACCAATAGTAAAAAAAAAAAAATTGTTGGCTCAAGAAGTGGCCTTTTCCACTTAAGTTGCTGACGTAAATTTGTTCCGTGAATCGACATTATATTGGTTATATTATTGACAACGAGGAATATTTTATAAATCACTTTTTTTATATTCACTTTTCCTAGACTCTTTGTTATTGGGTATTTTCACTCTCAGTCACATGAGTGAGTGTGAAAATACCAACGAACAAACGCAGTCACATTTTCAAATTTATAATATTAGTAAGGATGTACTTACCAATAGTAGGCAGGCATTGAATTGATGCTAAATGAGGATTTACTCGAGCGTCGTGGGGACTATACTAGACTAGATTGTATATTTTAGATGATAAAAAGAATAAAAGGTTCTGCAATGTTGAAGCTTCCACAGATTTTCAAAAATGTAAAAAAAGTCAGTTATATGGACAAACTCGAGCGTGTCAGATATTGATAGTTTAGATGCACCAATATGTCTCTGATACCAAAGGTATGTTCACTTCTGCTGACTTACGTGGTGGGGATGGCTATTTCCAGAAGGGTAAAAAATAGAAAAAAAAAACTCGTCAGATATTCAGAGGGGATGTATATATTATAAATTTGAAAATGAGTTTGCTTCTTCTAATTTACTGAACCAATTTTCATGTACTGCGTGAATAAAGGTCTCCCCTACAGCTTTCCTCTCTTCCCGGTGTCTTAACTTTCCGGCTTATCTTCGGCAGCGTTTTCTAGGTCTAAGTTCGATGACAACGTCTTTTATCTGATTCCTACTGCATCCTATCACTATCATCATCATCATTTCAGCCGAAAGACGTCCACAGCAGGACATAGGCCTCCTCCAAGTAAGTCGCCACAACAACCGGTTTTGTGCATCTCGCGTCCATCGGCTACCCGCGACCTTCACCAGATCATCGGGGTCATTGATGGTCCACCATGTGGGAGGTCTTCCAACAATGCGTCTTCCGGTACACGGTCGCCACTTCAGAACTTTTCAGCCCCATCGACCATCTGTTCTGCGAGCAATGTGGGCACTGCCAATTTAGTGTGGGGATCCTTCGGGCAATGCCAATAACCTTGGTCCTCTTACATCCCATGGCTTCATGTATAAATCTAGTACTCAACTGCGTAAGGTTCGTCTGGTTTTTAAAAAAACGTTACCCTGCACTAGGTTTTTCGAATGTATCGTGGGTGCGTTTACAAACATACAAAGTTACATATGGTGTACATAATAAAGAGTATTCTATTCTATTCTATACTTAAACAGACTCGGAACAACTATCTGTAGGCCCTACAAATATTTGTTCCGTGCGGGAATCGAATCCACGACACGCGGCACAGCAGCCAATCGCTGTCCGCCAACCATGTCTTCAAAATTGGGGAAAGGCTAGGCAGATATCTTATTTAAGCTTCACAAAACCGTAAAATGTTCCATTAACTGTAATAATATTAAAGATTTTACAACTCATTAATATGTAGAATGCAATAAACGGCGATAATTAACGAGTTAACACTTGAGGCCTATAATAAACTTGTCCAATCAGATGCTTGATTTCTATTCAATGGCGAATAAATTGCTCTAGTCGATGTTATTGTCACTATTGTATTGGCATATCTCGGTGTTGTGTTGACATATTGTGTCTAGTTAGCTTAGTTGTAACAGCGGGCTACTCTCTAAGCCCAAAGTCCGAATTTAGAATGAATGACAACACTATTTCACAGTAACTGTCAAATCGTGTTATCATAACTCTTAGTGGTTAGGTGATAAGGAGTAGAATACGCCCGCAACTAAGCCCGAAACTACGGACTTCGGGCTTAACCCAACTGCTGTAAGGCCTAAAGGGAGGGTGATGTTTTGATCTTCTCTTTTTTAATCGCGTTTCTGTTTTTTTTTCACAGTTTGCACCTACTAGTATTATTCTCTGCATCACCCAAAGGTTGACTGGTAGAAAATTCCTCAGGCATTAAGTCCGCCTCTGTACATCTGTGTGCGTAAAGTGTTTAAAAAAAAAGTTCTATAAGGTGAGCTTTGGTAGAAACAGATAACTTTGGGATATTAGATACATTCTGAAAATTTTAAAAAGACAAGTAGTTTAAGAATGGCTTTTGGTAACATTTACCTATAAACATTAACAAGAACACTGATGTGATACCAGTCTTGCCAAGAAATACCGTGTTACCCATTTAATGGGTTCTGAAGGTCTGGTAGGCAGCCGCTCCACTTAAAATACTGGTATTCACCTAAATCCGGTTTGACTGAAAGCCGACCCCAATGTAGTTGGGAAAAGGCTGGGCAGATAATGATGAGGATAGAATGTTCCGGTTTTCTTGTTGATGTTTAATGTTTCAAAAAAGACTTATAACTGAGGTATATTTTAACAATCAATGTTGCTAGATTTGGTAGAACAGAAAGTATTTCTTTTGAGCTTACATCTGAGAAGCTCTAAAAAAAGCTGCAGGTTTAAAAAGGCCACTAGTAGAATAAGCAAGCACATCAAGCTACCTGAAACTGTAAAATTTTCCCAGTCAATCTTGAACCTAATGCTTTAGAGAAAAAGATGAAAATGAAATTTGACAAATTGTTGTATGATTATTATATTGATCCTAATATGATTTTACTAAAGGGGCTTTTCTAGAATCCCTGTTCTTTCAATCGACATCAACCACCTAACCGAACCGTACACCTAAGACTACTTGCAGTACTGTATTTCCGTTATCTTTGAAATCCATCCAAAGGTTGTCTTGAAAAGATCGCTTTTAGCGATAAGGCCGCCCATTGTGTCACCCTATGTAATGTTTTCTTCATCTATCTTTTCTGTAACTTATATGGTGTACATAATAATGAGTATTCTATTCTATTCTATAATATCTCAGGGCCAATTCTACAAGTTTTTAAGCTGTGTTCGCATTTGCATCTCAGTCACATCATCATCATCATCTGCCTAGCCTTTTCCCACTATATTGGGGTCGGCTTCCGACAATCCGTAACGACTGTCAAAGATCTACAAATGACAGCCGGGACCAACGGCCTATCGTACTTTCCGAGGCACGGAGGAAACTCGGTATGTTAAGATGGTCACCCATCCACTGACCAACCTTGGCCAGCGTTGCTTAACCTTTAAGATCGACCCGTGTGGCTGTTATTATTTAGCCACGAGCTCCTCGTCTCAGTCACAATCTATCAAAAATGTCGGGAAATGAAGGCCTTTGACAGTTTGCCATTGAGATTCATCAAATGCGAACGTTGTAAAAATTAGAAACGGCATTTACATCGAAAGAAAACGAACGTGGCCTGCCAATTTATTCCACTACTGCACTGTCTCTAACACAAACAAAACATAACTTAAACTCTTTATATAAAGAATCCTTTGTTATATAAAAACAATAGGAATTAATTTATTTTATTGGCGTTCGTTATGTAAATGATAAGGCACATTCTAAATCATCGCTCGCCAACTATTAGCATGCAGACAATTTGTTCAATGGCTACTAACGAACGACACGGAAAACATAAAATCTAGTGCTTTCATAGTTCCCTGTCTCAAGGCATGAGCGACGGCGACTTATAGAACTTTTCTAGTAATTATTTCACTACAAACTGGCCTATGTTTGGCACATTATTACACTGGTCCTTCGCACAAGTTTTTTTTCTAGTTAATTTCTGTAGACTGTTATCACCAAAGCTATGCAAATCCCTTAAGCGTAAAGCCTCGTATCCACTAGGCAACATTTGTCGCGCAACACGTGACGCTCAACATGATCAGCTAGGTTGCACAACAACGCGCGACGTTGCCAGCAGGCGCGCAACATTGATAATATTACTGAACAAAAGTTCCTCGCTGCCGTTCAACATGATGAGCAATCTGTTGTGCATCATGTCGCGCGTCAAATGTTGCCTAGTGGATACGAGGCTTTAGGAATCAAACTCTCTCTGCACACTTTTTGCGACGCGTGAGCGCCACGCATCCGCTCCCAAATAGTTCGCGCTCACATCTCTCATCCTTAACTCTCACTTTTTTAGTTGTTCGCACCCTTAAGAGGGTGAACTTCGTTTTATACGGCACACCTGTTCGAAAAGTCATGTTTCTGGACGAAGCCTTTTAGGTTGTGATGTCTGTAAATATAAACTGAATGAATTTAAGTATGCTTTCGGAAAAACCTGTGGTCACGGATTGGTGTCCGAAGCTGCGAACTCGTTCGATCTGCTGGTTTATTCAGCCAATTTCTCACCGTGAGTATGAAGTGAACTGTCATTCCATTTTGTTTGTACGCTTTATTATAGCTCACTTCATGTTCAGTTCACATAAGTTTACATGGTAAAATTTTTCCAGAATCACAATGCTGGTGGATTTTCTTAGGAATCAGAAGGAAAAGACACATAATCGTGACCGCTGGACACAATGGAACCTTTGCCCAGCAGTGGGAATGTACGGGCTAGTAATAATTATTTATATCGTTTATTTATAAAACAGGGCACATTTACAATAAAATATTATACAACATTTTTTTACAGAACACAGTTGCTGATTTGCCTGAACTAGGTTGAAACCTGTATTTCAGGCTAGATAGTGCATCAATAATAAAATAACAATTAATCAATAACCTAAATTAAAAACTTAAAATTAAGGGACACATCACATTATATTTACACACAAAAAGAAGGTCTTCTGTCTCTACGTACGAGGTGCTTAATAAATATTGCACAATTGTCTTTTTACAGCTATAGTAATTTAAGTTATAGATACTTAGTTCCTTATTTAGTCTATTGTATAGAAATGGACCTAAAAATTTGAAAAATCTTTTTACAAGCACATTTTGAAAATGAAGTAGACTCGCAGACAATATCATTCCGTCTCTTATTAGTTTTTTCGGTGTTGTAAGTGAGCTGTTTTAATACCAGTTGCATAATGAAAAGCTGGCAAACAGTCAGTACGTTGCAGGATTAAGTTTACTATTAGGCAAGTAAACTTGTCCTCTCTATTTATCTCTAACTTGCACCACAAAAACAATAGTTGTTGCGTACCTATCGCGTTTAATTGAACGCGAGTGTGAACGCTGACGGTGTGAATGCTGACGGTGTGAATAGCGCCCTGTCCGATAGTATCGCGACTCAATGGATAATTAGCGACCGGCGCATTCGTTCGACAGCGGTGTAAGGAAACTAAGCTGTTGAAAGGGCTTTTCGTTCGCTTTGAATTGTAGGAAGTTAGGTGTTCGATTTAGGTATGTAGGTAGGTGTTGAGGTATTTGTGTTGTTTCTAAAGTGTGAAATGGGAAGATCATTATTATATTGATTTGTTTTCTGTGAGAAAACGTGACGGCAGGTGATAACATAACTCATGCTTAGTGTGATTCAATAAGGAATCTTCCCACTCTTCCCTTCTCCTTCTCTTTCGCTCTTCCTTTGTTTAATCCACCGGATAATGCATGCTTTTCTGGTAAACTTAGACATACTGTTTTTTTTATTTGAGTGTCAGTACTTTAAAACTCCTCCCTTAAGTTAAGGGGGGAGTTATTGAAGAAAATTGACTATAGGGGAAATGGTAAATTATCTTCAATAACTTAAAAAATATATAGTTTACACTTACCGGACACGGGTGCCTTTTTAATTATCGGTCGGTCACAATGGGCTTCATCAGAAGACTCAAAGTCACTCAAAGGGCATTGGACAGGACAATGCTTAGAGTTTCCTTGCGTGATCGAATCAGGAATGATGATATCCACAAGAGAATCAAGGTTACCGACATAGCCCGAAGGATAGACAAACTAAAGTGGCAGTGGGCAGGGCACATTGCTCGCAGAACAGATGGTCGATGGAGCCGAAAAGTTCTGGAGTGGCGACCGCGTACCGGAAGACGCAACGTTGGCGCGGCCTCCCACAAGGTGGACCGATAACCTGGTGAAGGTCGCGAGTAGCCGATGAATGCGAGACGCGCAGGACCGAACGTTGCGGCGCAGGCCTATTTCCAACAGTGACGTCTGTCGGCTGATACGATGATGATGATGATGACCGGACACGGGTCATCAGTGTCATCCCTAATATAGCCATTAGGGATGCTTCGTATTTCCTCCACACTTTATATCGGGCGAATGGTTTGACGATAGATAGTCAGCCCTTTTGTGGCTCAATCGAGATCATTCCACAGTGACATCAGCAGTCTGTAAATCTCTAACCGTATAAGTTTAGGTGAAGTGAAGACAAGAAATTAACTGTCAATCAGTACAAAAGACACATACAAGAGGAGGCTGGCACTTTTCCCATTTACATCGATGTCGACGAATTTCCCTGTCCACCTTTTGCGTGCATAGCATAGCATAAGCATAATAAGCCTATAATGTTCCCACAGCTGGGACACAGGCCTCCTCTCGGTGAGAGGGAGTGGGCTGTAAACCACCACGCGGGCCAAGTGCGGGTTGGTAGATGTCACATGTCTTCGAATTTTTGGTTCTAGGACATGCCGGTTTCCTCACGATGTTTTCCTTCACCGTTTTGAGAGCAGTGGTGATGAAATAATTTATACAAAGTAAAGCGCCTGTCTGGGTTCGAACCTACGACCTACAACTCGTAAGTCGCAGCCACTGCTCTTACAAATGATGTACTTTTACATAATTTATAGTTATTTAGAGGTATGCGGTACAGAGAATAAAGACCCGCAAATCTCCATCGAATAGGCCGTTGTTGTGCCTGGCGGGCTACTGCCCGATAGTTGATATTCGAGCTGATGTCTCGTATATGTTTAAATCGCACGGTGAACTCTGCTAGCGCGAAGCAGTCTGTCGATTCGTGTGTATTATTAAAACGTTATTTGTACAATGTGATAATTATGCTTTCTCTTCATTTTCTGTGACCAAACATTTGGAACTGCTAGGAATGACAGTCTTTCACAAGAACAAAGTTATTAATGGAAGCGGTGCCTCTAAAGTACCTTAGAAAATCCTCTTCAGAAAACATACGAGCCGAACAATAACAGATTAACATAAACACTTGAATACCCCATTGTTAGTGTAAGCGAACAAGCAATTAAGCGACTATAAGCCCATATCAATTAATCAAATCGGAGCCCACGTACTATCAGCGTGGCGTTATCCTACAACCGTTTGAGTAGGACGGCCATGTTTCTTGTAAAAATAGGGACAAAGTAACATTAGTCGACGATAAGAAATGTCATTTTTTTAATCCTTGCGCATTATGTTTTTACTGTTTTTTTGTATAAAACTGTTTTTTACTCTTAATTTTAAATGTGAATATGGATCTTGGATGGTCTGGAGTAAAGATTAATAATTATTATTGCTTTGTCTTTAGAAAAATCAAGTGATATTATGGTACGTCTCGTCGAATCCGTGGGTCTAAAAAGGCCATTTTGGCGGAATCAGAAAGCACATCACGCTGCCCGTCAAATTTTTCCAATTGATATTATGATTCAGCTAAAGTGGCCTTTTTAGACCCCCGGTAATTTTTGAAACTTGATAATCGTTTTCGCTGATGTACCTAATGTATCTTTATCTAAGCTATTTTCTGGGATTCGAAATTCGGAAAAATAATTGAATACTGAGTCTTGCCTACAAAAAGGTTTAAAGTTTTTCTACAACATACCTGTAAGGTGTTGTTTATGGTTTTGAAATTGTAGTATTTTTCGAAAAATATTGTTGAACTAGTTGACCCGCGCAACTTCGTCTGCTCCGCTCCTATTGGTCTTAGCCTATAACCTTCCTCAATAAATGGGCTATCTAACACTGAAAAAAATTTTCAAATCGGACCAGTAGTTCCTCAGATTAGCGCGTTAAAGCAAACAACAATCTCTTCAGCTTTATATATTAGTATAGATGTACTCGTATAAGCTCTTTTCGACCTGAAAAAAAAACAAGTAAAGTTTGGTAAAACTCGACGCATTTACAGAGTGGTCCATCAAACTTTGGCTTCCATATGAATTTAACCATTTACTCAACAGTCAATCCTACTTAATATTTTCAAATGACTGTCCTCTTTTAATTTTCTTCTTATTTTTAAGAAAATTACAGCCAACAAAAAATATATCCTAAACTTAATAGAAAATCATATCCCCCCATCAAAGGACAAGTGCAAACCCAGCGTAGTTACATTGTTTTTGTAATAACAATAATTAATTAGTGCCGCGGTAGGTATTTAGGTGGGCACAGATGTTTGCTCACTCTGTAATTGTCCTCCCACAAGCCGCATTGATGTCGACGCCGGCCCTGGCTTTAATTGATAGTACAGAACTTCTGGAAAAAAGTACAGGCAAGATCTAGCTGACTTTGAAATTGATTAGAAGCCTGCTTTAATGCGCGTATCCCGTTTTTTACCGTTCCGATTTCTCTTAGTGCTCCACTCCTCAAGGAACCTAAATGTCTACGACCAGTAGTAGTAGTTAGTAATTTTGGCTGTGCGTTGTCTGTCAGTCACTTATTAGTAACGGAAGAATTTTATATAGTATTAGGATGAGTGACATCTCGCAAGTCAACCTATGAGGTCTTCTGCCGGACTTGCCTTCATTTTTAGGAGCCTCTGTCCTACTGCAGGGCAAAGGCCTGCCTTCCTTTCTCCCATATCTTCCAATCTTCTGCAATTTTTGGTCAGTCCTGAGACGGAGTTCAACTCAATCCGCCATCTCCTCATCATCCAAGAAAGAGATTGCGTTGGCGGTCTTAACGAAAATTGAAGCCTCCAGTCAGGACTACACAGCATGCAGCTGATGCAAACTTACCACCGTTTGTGGATAATGGTTGCTTATAAAGACTGCTAACACCTAAAAGTGCTGCAGGTGAAAATTAAATCCATGTTCGACCTGAAATAGGCCGAAGCTAAAGACCAACCATTGTGACAATCCTTCAGATTCCCACCGGAACTGTAATGCTATTCTGTGAACAAAAGTCATCGTGAACACGTTGGTCAAGACACCATGGACTAAAGTGCCAATATGTGCTTCGTCACAGGTGAATGTCAGCTCACTTCATCAATATTTTCACCGTGACTTCCTTGTGATATTAACAGAATAAATCGACGAATGGCTACGATGCATCGGGCTGAAACGATAAGGCGGATAAAAATAACAAAAAATTTCAGATAAATAGATTATACAGATCACCTGGAAGGTGATTGGCGATAAAAGTGGACTTCATTTTACGAGTCTAATAGAAAAAAAAAAGTACTTACCATTTTTGCACGAACTGGTCATTCGTACCCACTGTTAATGATATTTATTTGTTAATGTCTATTGATCCGGTTTCAATTATAACCATCTGCTCTCTTCATCTGTGGAGTAAGAATACTAATATACTCATTTATCTACCTATTTATTTCACTTACTTTGAATACTCAATATCTAAATGAGAGTTTTATACCATCATCATCATCAAGATATATTTATTTATTTATTTTATTTTCTTTTACAGTTTTAGGAAAACTTACAGCTAAACAATTTCACACATAAGAGAGTAACAAAAAAAAGGCCAATTAAAAGTTTTCACAGATAGAAGAGAGAAAAAAAATCTTCCGTTACTATTTGAGTGTCTGACAGATAACGCCACAGCCAAAACTACTGCTCGTAGAAAGCTGAGATTTGTCATGTAGGTTCCTTGGGGAGTCTAGCGAACCACTAAGAGAGGATTTCCCGTAATTCCTATAGGTAAACGGGATAAGCGCGTACGAAGACGCGGGCAAAGGCTAGTTTAGGTTAGATATACAGCTTGTTTGTCGTTTTTTTTTTTTTAAGTACAATAAACACAATGCTCAATAAGAGGTAATGACAATCATAAAATAAAATAAGCCTTTATTGCTGTTCTAAAAATTTACAATGCACACATTTTTCTTATTAATAGTAATATCTATATCTGTTTCACTTGTTAAGAAATGAGTATCGACCTGATCGACTACACGATCGGTTTCACTTCACAGCTTGTCATCCGACAAAGGCCTCCTCTAAAGTTTTCCATTTCTGCCTGTCTCTTGCTGTTCTCGTCCACTCTGGACCCGCTACCTTTTTGAGGTCATCTTCACATATTTTTGTTTGACGCCCGTTACTTCTTTTCCCATTCCTGGGATACCACTATGATATAATTTTTGTCCATTTTAAATTCGTATCTCTAAGCATATGCCCAGTATTGACTGGGCATATGCTTAGAGATACGAATTTACTATTTAGAACGTGTTATGATTGTCATTGGACAATCATAACACGTTACAAATCTGTCAATTGAATTAAATTCAATTGTCAAATTCAACGAAAAGCCTATTCTCAAAAACGAACGCATTTATACAATTTTACATTTGAATCACGCACGAGGAAAATATGTACATGTTCAAGGTCCAATGAAATTTGTCATTCAAAGGACTGCGCAGACGTTGGAGCGACTCACGCGCAAGTAAAATAGGCACCGACGCGCACCGAGAATTTTCCTCAGAGGCACACCGAGTACTATTTTGATTTTTTAAACGGGCTATTATTTTCTTTTGTCTGTGTTATCTATATCTCTTATTTATAAAAATGAATCCCTATAATCTATACAACTTGTAACAAATTGAACGCAATACCTCTTAAGGCTTGTATATATGCCAATGACCTTGTGCATACAAACGGGGCTTCTTACTTCACCTCTTCACGCCACTCCGCTACCCATGTTTTTATTTTTTATAATAAAACAAATACATATTTTTAAAAAGTAACAAAACCAAGTTATTGTCGTTTGTATTGCACAGCAGTAGATATTTTTTTAGTCTTTTGTTCATAAATGAAGGAGTAAAATGGTTTGATCTCAACGATTTGGAGTTTTTTTTTCCTATTATGTAAAACCGATACATAAATTCTGGCTAAACCAAGTTACGTTGAATATGATGTAGATTACTACGAGTACCTACCTATTTTTTTAGATGTAATTTCTCAGTAAATGCCAACGAAAAACTGCTTCATCTGCACGCTATTTTTAAGATTTTTCAAGAGAGCACCCTTAAGGCGTTATTGTACTCATTATTATGAACAGCTTTTACTACGGGACAAACCCCGAAATCGCGAAAAAATAAACGACTGCCCCATATATGATTTATGTGCGCACAACTAGGTAAAATGTACTAAACAACTGGTTTTTTTTTTCGCGATTTCGGGGTTTGTCCCGTAGTAAAAGCTGTTCATAATAATGAGTACAATAACCCCTTAACGTGTATTGCGTTTATTCTGTTACACATTGTATATCAAAATGAATCCCTATTTCCTACCTCGGTCACGGCATCACGCGTGAACGGCTGGGCCGATTTTACCTAATTATTTTTTTGTTGTATTTGTTACTGTCAGGAAAAGGTCCTTATGAAAGAAAAAAATAAAAAAGTTGCAGTTGACGGGAGCGAAGCCGCGGGGTACAGTTAGTTCTTTAAAAATAATGTTTTAGCAGGTTAAGAAGTTGATTAAGTTTAAATAAAAACACGGATAATTTAAAAGCGTTTTTAGTACAAAAAAAACACCAACACAATAGATGATCAAAAGAGAATGCCATTGAAAGCAGCAACAAGCCGTAAGAATTAAATCAGAAAGTTTGTTACTTAGCAAGGACGTTGGCCAAGAACAATCTCATCACACCTTCACTTATAATTGGCCACCAAAATTAAAGCGTAACATAACACTGACAGCCAAATTTAAAACAAGTTCAAGTCGGACTCGTCCACCGAGGGTTCCGTACAAAGTAGGTACATATTACTTTATATAAGAACAATTTTTTTATTATAACTTAATAACAAATGTAAAATTTTCCGATTTTTCCCATTACTTGTAATATAAGACGGTATTACTTGCCCAAATTTCATAGTTCTTCAACGGAAAATACCCTACACATTTTGATTCCCTTGAGAGTGTCCAAATATACGTTTTTCGCAGCATAAACGGCCGTATCTTTTTTACGTTAGCTTAGAAGTTTGATCTTTCCACAGCTTCAAGGGACTGTAGACCTGAGTATAATGGTATTAATTTAAACTCGATACCTCCACGCGTTCCCAAGATAAAGGTTCTTGAAAGACAGGTGGACGCACGGACAACAAAATAATCCTATATGGGTTCCGTTTTTTTCCTTTTGTGGTATGGAACCCTAAAAAAGAAACATTCTCTCATCTAACCTCCAAAAAAGATTCACGATCTTCATTCGAGACTTATAATTACTCGTATCTTCCGGCAGGTTTATTCTGACACCGGTACGTCTCAGACCTCACAAGGAAGACGCTCAACACGTACTCTACCGAAAATTACTAGCGTCAGATTTGCGTCGTGAATTTTTAGAGCCGCTTCCGTGTTCCTTGTGCTTGGCCAACGTGCGTTGCTCAGGGTCAATCGAGATTGTTTATTGCGAACGCTTTCAGAATCGGACGTACTTTGCGGATGTTACTTTGATGTTTGAAGCCATTTTACTATTTTAATTGTCAAAATTGAAGATAAAATTACATTTAAGAAAAGAGTGGAGAATTTCACCAATAAACTGAACGCGATAAGCCAGTTTTTGATGTTAGGGGTTGATTTCTTGATGTATGGCTCGGCAATAAAATAGTGAAGCGGTAAGGCAACAAAATGAACCGCAACGCCATTTATCCCGCGGTCCCGTTATTTACGCAGTGGGCTACTAACGACATCCTGCATCGGGGTATCAGTAGTTTTCCGTGCGATTTGAACATGTACAACAGTCCGAATATCAACTATCGGGCAGTTGCCCACCGGACACAATAACCATCCGGTTGGAGGTCCTCCCTTTTCAATGGAGGTTTGCGGGGCTTTCATTTCTGTTCTGCATCATTCTATATCTTCACATACGATTTCACAGGATAATTATTACAGATGTAGTTACATTTAATGCACGTTCAAGAACTCAGGAGCTGTCAGTAGTGTCAGTATCGTCATTATTGTTGAGTGTTCAAAATGACAGTTCTTGAAATAGGTTACACATAATGGGTTGATCTCAATTCAAATGATATGTTGAGTTCTGCTTCAATAGTGAAAATCGCCCTTAGTAATTTGTTTTGTTTTGATAGATAATATTTAAACATAAACTGAAAGCAATAAATTAAAGAAAAAATTCCTTTACCGTTTCTAAATAAGAATCTACCTACACGTTTAAATAAACGTCTACGCAAATACTGTCATTTCTCAGTTATACTGTCATGAATGACAAGAAAGCCAATTCTCGTAATATAAAAAAGAAATAGGTAGTTTTGACAGTTTGCGAATGCAAACGATCAAAAAGTGTGGCAATTTGCCCCTCTGAAGAACCAAGAATGATCTTGGTTCTTCAGATCTAACCTTCCGAATCCTTCAGATGTATATGAATACAGGACGATTTTTTAAAGTGTATGTGAAAGGAAATCTCGTCTGACTAAACCAACCTGCCTAAACCGTAACTGATTTTTTTTTAATTCAGTGATTCAGGTGTGGATTGTCGGGTTCAATGTTGTTGGGAACTAACTAACTGCATCATAGATTTTTGTAAAAATTAAATCAGAAAGTATTTTGTTAAAAAAACCGGCCAAGTGGGAGTCGGACTCGCACACGAAGGGTTCCGTCCATAAACCCTTATTTTTATTGTGTTCACGTTACAGTTACATAGTTCACAGTTCACAGATTTGATTGTTATTACACACTATCGGTTATTGTAATAATATAGGAAGTGGGTTTTTTTTTCAAAGTCAAACAGTTCGATTCCTGGCTAGGAATACCGACTTTTCAAAAATATAATGATACAGTTTTCGTTTTCTTCAAAATCGGGGTCGAGGCTTCTATTTGTTTTATTAAGATATTCCAGAGTTTCAGATTTAGATTTCCATCCACGCACTATTTATTTTACCCTGTATAATCTGAATACGTTTAAAACTAGCCTACGTTCAACCTCGTCAGCTTAGCCGTATCCAGATCAACGTGAAACAATGTAAAGAACAATTTCTTTACTATTCATCCGTATTTAACCACGAAGGTTAAACTGAACTCAAATGACGTAATCTTTACAAATAAACTGTTCGAAAGTGAAACCGAACTAATTGTGCTATTTTTAACGTTTGTAGTCGAGTTAAATGGTTTTTAATTGAAATTGTAATTTTCCGTGAAATGGGGAAAACTACTTTTTATATGACTAGTTAATTGAGGTAAATTTTTGAGCTAATTTGATATTTTTTGTATTAGCTTACAATCGCGTTTGCATGTACCAAGAGAAAAAAAATCGACACAGAATATCGGAAAAGTCAACAATACCTAACACTATTTTGTTTCAATCATCATCATCTGCCTAGCCTTTTCCCAACTATATTGGGGTCGGCTTCCAGTCAAGCCAGATTTAGCTGAATACCAGTATTTTACGTGGAGCGGTTGCCTACCAGACCTCCACAACCCATTAACTGGGTAACACGGTACTTCATGGCAAGACTGGAGTCAGATTTACTGGCTTCTGACAATCCGTAACTATTTTGTTTCAATGTTTTACTTAAAATCGATTAGGGGCCCTACCCGGGGTTGCAGAATTTGTTCGAAAGAGTCACCGCGGCCCAGGGACGCAAAAGGCATCAGGTGGAACACGGATGGGTTTTAGTCAGTAAGAGTCTGACACTACCGCTCTGCCCAGATCAGAAAGAATCATTTGATGATTTCCCACCCGTAAAAAAATGGGCCCTATTCTTGTATATTAAAACCTTCATAGTTTCGGTGTGAGAATCATTTGAGGATTTCCCACCCGTAAAAAAATGGGCCCTATTCTTGTATATTAAAACCTTCATAGTTTCGGTGTGAGAATCATTTGAGGATTTCCCACCCGTAAAAAAATGGGCCCTATTCTTGTATATTAAAACCTTCATAGTTTCGGTGTGGGAGAGAGAACATTCTATGCACGACACGTAGCACCATCTCTTTTTCACAACGCCGGGCCCTGGTACCAGCAAGGAAATAAAAACAAAGCTTTTAAGTTTATGTTTTTTCCCCCTGTAAACCAGAAACGTGTGAAATTATTCTTACATTTAAAATAGAAACAATGTTTTGTATTTTATAGTGATTTATTTAAAAATATGAAATATAAACAGTCTATCCCCTTTGTTCGTGAAATCTATAAACGTTCCATATATTTATCAATCTCACTTGTCATTTTTTCTATCACCTCTATGCACGTGACATTATACATGGTGACTTTTATTTTGTGACCCAATTTTTAACTTACTAAATTGAAAAAAATAAAACCGACTTCCACAAACAAAACACTACGAAGTATAAAAAAACTTTAATTTCGGAAGTCGGTGTTTTTGGTATTTTGATTAAAAAAAATACATACAGCCGAACATAGAAACTCCTCCTTTTTGAAGAAGTCGGTTAAAAAAAAACTTACCAATGTTTTAATGATTCATAAAATTTACTTTTAGTTTTGGGTAAAATAAAAGCAACCCCAACCATCAAAGAAAGTAAAAATTATGTGTTGTCGTTTTTAGGGTTCCGAACACATCCGCATAGTACGGAACCCTTACCTATAGGATCACTCGGGAGTCTGTCTGTCTCCCTGTCTGTTTGTCTGTCAGTCCGTCTGTCACAGCCAGTTTTCTGTGGATCTACTGGACCGATTCAGTTGAAATCTGGTGGACTTCGATGACCCAAACACTGAAGTGTTACGTAAATACATACATTCTGAGTATGGGGGTCACATTAGGGAGTAAACCAACAAAAAAAAAGTGTATCGTGTGACATATCAAATAAAAGAACTTACTGTGAGGGTTTTAAATATATTTTTGTCCTATTTTTTTTTACTACTTTTGAAGTTATGTTTACGCGAGTCCGACTCATACTTGGCCAGCTTTTTCCTTCATACCTTTACCTATTTTATTCATAGTTATTCTCGTTTTATCGTATTCTATTTGAATTTATGGTATAATATTCTGAAATTATGTCAAAAAAGTAAAATCAGAATTTAGACCTTAATTTATAATCTGTAGAAAAACATCGTAGACCGTATAATATGTACATTATTTGTGTTATATCTAAGACTTAGGTATCTGTTGTCAGAGTTTCAAATACTTACATAGGTTTCAAAGATAGGGGTCTATCTGCCAGGGTTGTGGAATTTGTACAAAAGAGTCACCGCGGCCCTGGGACGCAAAGGGCATTAGGAGGAACACGGGTGGGTTTTATCCTCTCTTTCGCTCCACCAAGAACAAAAGAAGTCATTTGAGGACATTTAATTTACTGAAATTATATTAGCCTATGACATTGGGGTGCATGGGGTCTGTTACCATCTTAAGACCCAAGCCAACCTCACCTGCTAGCGGTACACCCTGCTGTCCAACGGACGAGGCTCTGGCGAACCTGGTTTCCCTCTCGTAGGGTTGTGGGGGTCAGACGGCTGGTCGCCCCACGTAAAACCAACTTCAGCCAAATATTAAAATGGACAAGAAGTTGAAAACGAGTACTCGGGCTAGGGCGTCGCCGCATAACCTCGCGCAGGCACATCGCCCTAAACCTGCGATAAGTGGGCTAGGGCTACCGTGTCGAGTACGGGCACGGCTAAAGAGGATAGTACCCAAGAAGAAGTTCCGCTTTGCCACCTGGAACATTGGCTCCCTAACCGGACGTTGCCGAGAACTCGCGGACGTACTTGCGAAGCGTCGGGTCCAGTGCGCCTTCCTTCAGGAGACGCGCTGGAAGGGAAATAAGTCACGTGACATCGGGCAGGGGTACCGGCTAGTGTACACCGGATCACCAACGGGCAGGGGCGGAGTGGCCGTGGTGCTGTCTAAGGACCTTCAGGATGGACTCCTTGAAGTAGACCGATGCAGCGACCGGTTGATGCGAGTTAGGGTGCTGATCGAAGGGTCGGTAACGAACCTAATCAGCGCCTATGCTCCTCAAACTGGTTGCTGTGAGTCTGAAAAGGAGGCCTTCTGGGATGAGTTCGAGGACGTACTACGCGCTATTCCGAATTCCGAAGGTGTTTTGGTTGGGGGGGATCTCAACGGTCACGTAGGTCAGTTTGCTGGAGAGTACGGACGTGTTCACGGTGGTTTTGGATATGGCCAGCTAAATGCAGAGGGAGTCAGTATACTCAGCACCTGCGCTTTGTCTGACCTAGCCATCGCGAACACGTTCTTTCAGAAGAAGCCCCAGCATCTTATTACGTACCGTAGTGGTGCCTACTCAACCCAAATAGATTACCTGCTGGTGCGACGGTGCCACATTGGCAAGGTTACCAACTGCAAAGTCATCCCAGGTGAAAGCCTAACGGCTCAACACCGCCTCCTTGTCCTGGACTTTGCGGTTGTACCGAAAAAGAAAGTGACCGAAAAACGCAAACCCCGCACAAAGTGGTGGTTGCTTGATGGTCCTAGGCAGTCGGACTTCATCACGGAGGTCGAGCATCTCGAGATCAGTGCTCCGCATGAGTCCGCTCAAGAGATCTGGAGTAGGATCCATTCAGCAATCACCGATGCGGGTAAGCGCGTCCTTGGCACTTCTCGTGGTGGCCGCACCATAGAAAAGGAGACGTGGTGGTGGGATGACGGGGTGCAGGCGACTCGGAAGAAGAAGGTTTTATTTAAACAGTGGCAAGGGTCCAACTCTCCGGATAACAGAGAAGCATATGGAGCGGCTAAGCGCGCTTGCAAAAAAGCTGTAGCCAGAGCCCGCAGCAAAAGTCTGGCGCCCTTGTACGACAAGCTGGAAACTGCGGAGGGATAAAAGCTTATTTTTAAGCTGGCGCGTGCCCGGGAGAAAGCTACACGGGACATTAGCAAATGTCTCTGTGTAAGGGACGCCCAGGGTAAGCTGCTCTACGATGCCCCCTCTGTTAAGGAGAGATGGTGTACATACTTCGCGGAGCTGTCTAACAAACAGCATCCCCATAACCTTCCTCCCGAACCGCCTCCTAACCTTGGACTTATTTCCCCTATTTCCCCCGACGAAACCCGCATTGCTCTTCGCCACATGAAGAACCGGAAAGCGGTTGGGCCTGACAATGTGCCAATTGAAGTGTGGAAGGCGATGGGCCCACATGGCGTGGACCTTCTGACGGATCTTTTTAACCGCATCCTGATCACCAAGGAAATGCCGAACCAGTGGCGATTTAGCCTGATTATCCCTGTATACAAAGGCAAAGGTAGCGTACAGGATTGTAGTAGCTACCGCGGTATCAAGATCATGTGCCACACCATGAAGCTCTTCGAGCGCATCATTGACACACGGCTCCGTAGCGAGTGTACTGTCTCTGAGTGTCAATATGGCTTCCGGGCGGGTAACAGCACCATGGACGCAGTATTCGCCTTACGGAATCTGGCTGAGGCTTACAGAGAGAGAAGGAGAGCTTTGCATATGGCCTTTTTAGACCTGCAGAAGGCCTTCGACTGTATACCTCGGCAGTCCATCTGGTGGGCACTGCGCTTCAAAGGCGTTCCCGAGGCCTATATTGACATTATCAGAGACATGTACCGCGATTCCGTGTCCTCTGTCCAGACCGCTGTTGGCGAATCGAATGGCTTCCCAATATCTGTTGGCGTTCACCAAGGCTCGGTTCTTAGCCCGTTCTTGTTTAACGTAGTGCTCGATGTAGTTACGGCAAACATCCAAGATAAGCCCCCATGGCTAATGATGTATGCCGATGACATCGCCCTCGTTAATCAGAACAAAGCCCATCTTGAGCGCAAAGTCAACATTTGGAAGGACACGCTTGAAAACGGTGGTCTGAGACTAAATGTGGCGAAGACTGAGTACATGTCCTGTGGCGGCACGGATTCAAATAGGTTCATCCGAATAGGTTCGGACCTGATCAGAAAGTCCGATACGTTCAGGTACCTTGGATCCGTGCTGCACGAGTCTGGCAACGTGGACGACGATGTCCAAGCACGTATAGGCGCGGCTTGGGCGAAGTGGCGCGAGGTAACGGGCGTTGTATGCGACCGCAAAATGCCTCCGAAGCTCAAGGGGCAGATATATAAATGCATCATACGGCCTGTCCTACTGTACGGCGGTGAATGTTGGCCAGCACTAAGCAGACACACCCAGGAGCTTCGCGTCACGGAGATGAAGATGCTGAGGTGGATGAGTGGCGTAACGCGATCCGATCGCATACGCAACTCTTTCATCAGAGGTAGTCTTGGTGTCCGTGACGTGGGGGAAAAACTGCAAGAGTGTCGTCTGCGATGGTATGGCCACATCATGCGCCGCCCTATGGAGTAAGTTGGTCGGGGATGCATGAATATGGCTGTTCTTGGGGCTAGGTCCCGTGGTCGCCCTCGCAAGCGCTGGTTGGACGTCGTTAAGTCCGACATGAGACCCAATGGCCTAACTGAGAAGGATGTTCAAGATCGGGCAAAGTGGAGGAAGCTAAGTAGGAAGGCGGACCCTGGCAATAGCCGGGATTAACGCCAGGTAAAAGAAGAAGAAGAAGATATTAGCCTATGACAGTCTATTAGCCAATAAATATATTTATTATTTATTAATTTAATCGAGGAGCTCGTGGCTAGATAATAACAGCCGCACGGGTCGATTTTCAAGGTTAAGCAACGCTTGCCAAGGTTGGTCTGTGGATGGGTGACCATCTTAACATACCGAGTTTCCTCCGTGCCTCGAAAAGCACGTTAAGTCGTTGGTCCCAGCTGTCATTTGTAGATCTTTGGCAGTCTTGCCATGAAATACCGTGTTACCCCCAGTTAATGGATTGTGGAAGTCTGGTAGGCAGCCGTTCCACGTAAAATATTGGTATTCAGCTAAATCCAGCTTGACTGGAAGCCGACCCCAATATAGTTGGGAAAAGGCTAGGCAGGTGATGTTTTATTAATTTAAATAGTTATCTGTTGATAAGCTTTCCAAAAATTGAATGTAGGTCTTGTAGATATTGTTAAAACTTTATGTAAAGACTTAACTATCTGTCTGACAGTTTAATAGTCATCAATATAATCATATTAGTCAATTTCCATCCACTGCTGAACGTAACTCTTGCTGACTAAAACCCATCCTTGTTCCTCAGTGACTTTTACCAACAAATTTCACAACTGGCAGTGCATGCTGATTCTACGAGCAATATCGGTGAGTTTACTTGTAAAAAGTTCGTGTTAATAAATTAGTATTCAATACGCTGACGGTACAGTGATAGAGCTGCTTAACATGTACTTACATGCAATATACTGTTGCTATGTGAAGTTTTAGTAGCTCTGATAACCTTGAAAGTCTCGGGTACCTCAATTGTGCTGATCTGTAGAACGATACAGTTTAACTTTTACTGAGGAGCTCGTGGCTAAATAATTACAGCCGCACGGGTCGATCTTTAAGGTTAAGCGACGCTTGCCGAGGTTGGTCTGTGGATGGGTGACCATCTGAGCATACCGAGTTTCCTCCGTGCCTCGGAAAGCACGTTAAGCCGTTGGTCCCGGCTGTCATTTGTAGATCTTTGGCAGTCGTTACGGATTGTCAGAAGCCAGTAAATCTGACTCCAGTCTTGCCAAGAAGTACCGTGTTACCCAGTTAATGGGTTGTGGAGGTCTGGTAGGCAGCCGCTCCACGTAAAATACTGGTATTTAGCTGAATCCGGTTTGACTGGAAGCCGACCCTAATATAGTTGGGAAAAAGGCTAGGCAGATGATGACAGTTTCACTTTTACTAAAAAAAACTAGATGAGCAGAAACTGTGGATCTTGAAATATCACTGTGAAGAACAAATAATTATGTCACTGGATTATTGCAAACATGTACGTTTATAATAGGTAGGTATATCACATTTTGTATTGTTAAGGATTTTAAACACTTTTTTCTCGATAAGTCATGGATATACTGCCGACATAGCCCGAAGGATCATCAAACTAAAGTGGTAGTGGGCAGGACACATTGCTCGCAGAACAGATGGTCGATGAGGCCGAAAAGTTCTGGAGTGGCGACCGCGTTTCAGAAGTCACAACGTTGGAAGGCCTCCCACAAGGTGGACCGACGACCTGGTGAAGGTCGCGGGTAGCCGATGGATGCGAGACGCGCAAGACCGGTCGTTGTGGTCGTCTTTCGGCTGATATAATGGTGATGATGATGATATTGTAAACTATCGATTAGGATCATTGTAACCAATATATTTATATAAAGAGTTAATAATCTAATTAAGATTTCTTTCAATTTTATATTGTTTGCAATAATTGGGTGACAATAATAATGGAAAGTAAGCTAAGAATTTTCTCCAATATGTGTCTTTATAAAAGGCCTCAAACTCTCGTAACGGCAGATCCTTTTCACGACAACAATCTCAAATGTTAACAAATAATATTCTCATAGTTTATTTATCCACTTAGCAAATCTACCATTATCCCGGCATAGCGTAGTGACAAAATTTCACAACCATCGTGTAGATAGAGGGTTACCACACTATGGGACCATGCCCGGCCATGGGTTTGCGAAATTACGCCCTGAGGTCAGTGGGTACGATGCACAGAATAAGCAATTTTCCTTTGTATTATTTTATCTATGCTAATAAGCTTTTAAGCCTTTATTAAATTTTATTAAGGTAGATGTGTGAAAAGATTTGGTTGGGATTGTTAAATGAGTTGTGAATTTTGTTGGAGATTATATTACTCGTATTTGTTAAGGCTTTCTCTGTCAGTCAAGCATTGTGTTAAAATGGGCCATACCACTCTTTATATATTTTTTTGTGTTCTGTTCTGTTTTGATAAAACTATTATTTAAAGAAGAAAAAATAACTGCAGGAAGTAAAAATAATAATTACATGTGCTTTGATTGAGCCGTGAATTAATAAGCTACTTCTTATACATTTTTTCTATACTGCTACAAAAAAAGGTTTTAAATTGTAGTAAGTAATTTAATTAAGTCTTATTCTAATTTTGTAATATAAATCAAATCGTGAGAAGTTTTGGAATGGAAATGGAACACTGTCATAAATATTCTATTTTTAAATATTTTATGAAGCCTTAAATTAATTTGCTTACGAAGATTTTATAAACATAAAGTACTTTTTTTATTCTGTCTGTTTGTTATTTTTTATTTATTTATCAGCAGCTGAAGTAAATTCAAATTAACAAAATTATTTTACAGTTGAATACTATCTATTTCAAGTTAATATTATTCCTCTTCTAATAGACTCAAAATGTGTGCGTTGTAATCTTATTAGTAATACCACAGGTGGATGCTGTATGTAGCGAACACCTGGTTAAACCAGGCTGGTAAGAAACCAGCTTAGACTATGACATTTACGGGTGGTCGGTACTCCATACAGTGTTTAGACCACACAGAAAACTCATTAAAAAGGTGTGCTTAGAACAATTTTTTTAATTAATTCATAAAATATTTTTGAGACATACTTTGTAGCTGGCAAAACCGAATCTACATAATTTTAATTAAACAGCAATTAAAATTGTTACTTTGTATTTTTTTTTTTCAGGCAGATAAACCAAGCGCAGCCAACCAGGTGTGTAATGGCAAAGATATATTATTTTTAAAAACATAAATATTGACAGTTCCGGTCCACGCAACGCCATAACTTTTTAGACACGCGGGAATAACCGCCGACATTGTTTTAATAGCGTACGTAAATGGGAATGTAAAAATAGTTTATTGATTGGACATAGCATAAAGGCCTGTAATTGGCGCGAAGATTAGGTTAGGTTAGGGGTGTGAAATTAAAACACCTTCATTTATTTACTTATGGTTAAATCTCATGATATAGAGGCAAGTTCTCTGCCCTTAGCCTTCCAAACTATGGACTACTTTTCAAAATTTGATTTTATCGTTGTATGGGCTGGCTTTTGACCACAAACAATTTCCCTAATGAAAAAACGTTTGTGACACTCGCATTTCTGATCTCCTGACTTTTGAACGATGCACACCACACGGTACTAGAGCTATTAGCAAATCCGTATTTATTTATTTATGAGGCTCACCAATATTTGTTAACACCAAGAATATTACAGGGCTATTAACAAATCCGTATTTATTTATTTGGCTCAGCAACATTTTTTATCACCAAAAATATTACAAAAATACTTATAAAAAAAATGTGTATGATTCTAATAGCGGTAAAGATTGTCAAAAATTCTAAATTGCAAAAAGGATTGATCAAGTGACCTTGACTTTGACAATCATTTTCAATGATAGAATATCACTATATCTAACTCTACAGCATTCAGTCTTTTCCTACATATGCATAGTACACACATTCTAACAGAAACACAGCTAGGAAATTATAATAAACCGTATGTAAATGCAACTAACATAATTAATTGATATATTACATACATAACATATTTATGTATCTAATATGGCTCGTAAACATATTCGTAGTTACGCCCATGGGTAAATTTATTAACAATGTTGAATGCATGTAATTTATTTCGCATGCCAGTTCGTTAGATAGTTGATTGGGTACCTCGGGTACCTCGAAGGTTGAGAGGCGAACTTTGACTTCTTTGAGGATGCTCATGTAGGTCGGTGTTTAAGCGTGGGTAGTGCAGATCCCTGTATTTATTGTGCTTGTGATTTTAATAGCGGTTTTTTTCAAGATTTATATTTTGATATTTGAGAGGATTACTTATGATGACTTCTTGTGTCTTTCTTTTTGTCGTGCAATAGCCGACCCAAAACGCTCTCATTTGATTGCGTACTCAAGATGGCCGCAGCATAACTTGAAAACTGCAAAGTAATTAATAGCTGACATAACCAACACTCAGTGTTTGCTGCTTCTCATTAGAAAGAAATAATGAAAGAAAAACTGTTTTAGTCGCGTGAACTTGACGCATACACAATTGTTGTATTAGACCAAGTTTCACTTGCTGGAGTCTCCCACCCGTTAACTTTACATTTGACAACCAACAAAAATGCTAGGTAGGTACTGATGCCGAAGTAAACATGGGAATCTACTGGATTACTATTTACATCACGCTCAATTCACTTAAGCTTTAACACCGATATTTCGTTGTACATAGTATATTAATCAGTTTAATTCGGATAAAAATCAATCCATACAATTACAAATTACAAAAAACATTCAGAGAATTAAATTAGATTAATATACTTATTAAACTATAGTCCGCCCATACGCACATACGTAGTACCACCCTGATTTTTTCCCGATCAAGGGGGCTACTCTCTGCTGACGGACGTAAGGACGTATTTTACTCCGTATCACCTACGGACTTACGATAAGTCCCGAACAGGAACTAAGAATGAATGACAACACGATTTGACAGTACCTATCAAATAGTGTTGTCATTAATTCTCAGTGGTTAGGTGATACGGAGCAGAATACGCCCAAAACTAAGTCCGAGACAACGGACTTCGGGCTTAGAGAGTAGCCCCCCAGGTGTGACGGAGCGACTAATTAAAGATTGGAAAAACAGATAGATGAGAGTATTTTTATTTTTTTAACATTTATAGGCACGCGTTTGACCACTATCTGAAATGTTGGTAAGCGATGATGCGGTTGAAGATGTAGCACGAGAGGATCAAATTGGCTTCCGGTCTAATCGAATGCAGCTTAATATCAGTATGTTCCACGAGAAGAAGAGGTCCTGTGGACCGGTGGGGTAATCTAAGCCCGGAGTCTGAAGTTTTGGGCTTAGTTGCGGGCTTATTCTACTCCGTATTACTTAACTACTGAGAATGAACGACGACACGATTTGACAGTGCCTGTCAAATCATGTTGTCATTCATTCTTAGTTCGGGTTCGAGTCTAATCGTAAGTCCGTGGGTAATACGGAGTAGAATACGCCCGCAGCTAAGCCTGAAACTACGGACTTCGGGCTTAGAGAGTAACTTCCATGATTATCGAGATTCTGATTATCCTAACGACTGCCAAAGATTTTGAGCCGGCTACGGCTTAATGGTCTTTCTCCATGTTCACCCATTCACGGACGAACCTTGGCAAGTTACTTAACCTCGAATATCAAACCGTGTGCCTGTTATTATTTAGCCACGAGCAAATTGCAGATTATAAATAACACAATGTCAAATATTCCCCACTAGCTGGAGTACCAAGTTGGGGTTTCACGTGGTGTCTCAAAACACTGTTTTAGTAGGTAATTTTAAATGATGCTGCTTTTGTAAACAACTTTGAATTCTTCTAAAATGATGTCAGTATTAAACGTGTGGGTGATACAATATAAAGTATTATGTGCACGTTAGACATTTAATTATAGTCAATTTAATGATAATAAAGTATGAACAAGATTCAATTAAATCGCCGCATTGTAAAGTTTAGTTCAGATAGACAACAGATGTTCTGTATACAACTTTGCGCAAATATAAAACAGTAACTGACCCGTGCAGCCTGTGCCCATTTCGCGGTATTTTTCGGGTTAATATAACTCATGACATTCACAAATAACCTGGCTTTCTTTTGGTAAAATAATTTTCAAAATCGGTTCTATAGATCCAGAGATTACCCCTACAACCTCACAAACATTACTTCTTTATAATATTGGTATAGATATACTAGCTTCCACGAGCGGCTTCGTGAAAAAAAATATCCCAAGGGAACAACTTTTGGGATGAAAAGTCCTATCCAATGTCCTATTCTCTCGGTCAACGCCGGCTGGCGCTGAAAACCAGCGCTGTGGCCCTGTCTCGCACACGAGTCCCAGTATTATGCTGAGCGATGGCCGCATTGCGCCGATATGATGTACATCTTCCAAACTTGCATAACCCGATCATTATTTTATTCGTTTTTTTATAGTATGCGTCATGCTTGGCGCAAAAACTCATTTTCTTTCTTTCTATTCCAAATTCGTTCCATTCCTAATTTATATTATTAATCAGAAAATTGGATGAATAAAAATTACAATAAAATCTAGCTAATAAAATTACTTGAATAGTGGAGTTCATGAAAGAAATTTTAATTTAGTAGTCACAGGCGTACAGTTATTAACTAGATACAATTTACAAGTGAAATATTACAGTATTTATTTCATGTATTCACCTTGATGCAAACCAATATTTATGATTTATTTTTAATAACATACTTACTTAGTGTTATTTATTGAATCCAGATAACATTCCGATAAAAATAAATCAAAATATTTGAAGGTGTGACCGTGTGTGTCAGCGACTTTTTGTGTTTAGATAGTGGCTGGTCTGAACGGGTCTTTATAAATTTTTATTTATCCATTAAATAGAAACAATAAAGAACAATTATAAAATAAGTAGTAAAGTGATAAAATTCATCTTTATTTATATAAAATTAATATGTCAATTTAATATGATAAATAACACGTTTTATTCTCAGGAAACGAGCTTTGTAGAAATTAATAAAGTCGTTTGATAGAATTTGTAATTAACATCTTCCTGCATCGGTGTTAATTATGGATTCTCATAAAATTTATATGTATAAATATAAAATAATAAATCTCCAACATATAATTATTGTATCGTAATAATTGATATTGACTCAAGCGTTGATTGCTAATGCGAAATTCTCAATTATTTCATTGATTTCTATATTATAATATATGTACTATAAAAACATAAAGTCTAGTGAATCGACATCACTGAAAAAAACACACTTTCCCCTTAAAAGCTAAGAAATGGTGCAAAACATATTTGATATTTTAGTGGCATCAAAAAGCGTACTTAGTTTTTATTTTACTGTAGTCGTACAATACTACTCTGCTTTTACTGAAATCAACATAACACAACAATGGAACCGCGAATTTATTTTGAATGGCCCTCTCCACAAAAGGGTTTCAATTCGTCAGTTTCATTTACTTCTTCGCTCGAGTAAATAGAAATAGATTTTTTTTAAATAGTTTCCCATAACCGTCTCGGGGATTCCACCTATCTCTGTACTAAAACTTTTTAACAAAAAAATAAAACCGACTTCCAAAAAAAAATAACTTTAATTTCGGAAGGCGGTGTTTTTGGATTTTTCGTTTTTGAACACCGACTTCCGAAATTATTTAAGTTTTTTTTTATTTTTTACTTTTTAGTGGTACGCAGATATCACTAAAAAGTGAAACCACAAACACAGCGTGCCGGCGTGATGTTATGTTATGAACTGGTGTAAACAATCAACAGACATGCGATTTCAGAAATCCCGACCCATTTGCTATCATTTATTGAAGAGTTCCGTTGCCTACCTCCAAATTTCTTCATCAGATCTTCACCAAATTTAAATAGGACCAGTCCGAGAAATTACTCTTCCAAACAAAAAAAGAATCATCCAAATCGGTTAACAATTGGCGAAAATATCGCTGAACAAACATTTTTCATGGGATACCATCATCAGCTCAGCAACATGAGATGATGATTACCAGACACAAATATCTGAAATGCGTTAGAATGTTTATGAAAAACAGTGTATGTGCTTATAAAGTTTGAGGGTTTCCATCGATTTTCATGGGATCCCATCATCAGATTCTAACTTGGTGACAATGGGACCACCTCAGGAGTATAGGCTTTCGAATAAAAAAATAATTTTTGAAATCGGTCCAAAATTGGCGGAGAAATCGGTGAACATACATAAAAAAAAAACATACATACACCCGAACATAGAACCTCCTCCTTTTTGAAGAAGTCGGTTAAAAATGTATTCAGTCATTTTGGCGAGGAAGCGTTACCAACATACAAAATACCTCACTTTCGTATTATAGCCATAAGGATGAGGATAGCTCGTGGCTAAATAATAACAGCCGCACGGGTCGATCTTCAAGGTTAAGCCACGCTGTCAGGTTAGAATTGGGGGTTCTGAAGCACCTGTTCTCGCTGCGCTCGAACCGCGTTTCAGAGACCCCGATTCTGTACACTTGATCTAGAACCCCCAATTCTATAGACGTGATATAGAACCCCCAATTCTATAGCCATTATTCATGACCCTAAATTCTATTTCGAAAAATAAGCAATGAAATCATCTTACTCTATATCACTGACCTCGCTTTTGATGAATTTGCGTTCAATTTATGACTTGCAACGAGAATTAAATATATTTTCTTCCCTTCATAGCGTTCAAATAAAATCATTGAGGAAATGTATAGCATGTTGTATCCAAAGATCTTCAGAAATCTCCCAATCTTCTATACCTAACACCTTCACATGAGAAACGTGCTGCTTTATCATTAATACTATTTCCGCAATAGCCAAGGTTGGTCTGTGGATGGGTGACCATCTTAACATACCAAGTTTCCTCTGTGGCTCGAAAGCACGTTAAGCCGTTGTCCCGGCTGTCATTTGAAGAACTTGGGCAGTCGTTACGGATTGTCAGAAGCCAGTAAATCTGACTTGTCAAGAAGTACCGTGTTACCCTGGTAATGGGTTGTGTGTGGAGGTCTGGAAGGTAGCCACTCCACGTAAAATACTGGTATTCAGCTAAATCCCGTTTGATAGGAAGCCGACCCCAATATAATTGCGAAAAAGGCTAGGCAGCAAATGATAACGAGGATAGAATGTTCCGGAATAGGTAAATACGTTTTTTCAAAAAAAAAAACGATAGTATTGCTAGCTTATTTTTACTATGATTTCTATGTTACATTTTTAATATGATAATGCAATATAAAACAGTAGCCGTTATTATATTATGTCATAGTAACCTATTAGCATTTTAATAGAAAAAGTCACGAGGATTTCCGTTGAAGTAATATGCATGCTTTGACATTGAAATTAATTTAGGTATTTCCCAGACTGTTATATTTTACTATTTCACCTTGAATTTAGATTATTCAGATACGTAATAACGTATTGGAAAAGGAAAAGGCTGGTTACCGGTTAGACTTTCACACGGATCTATTGAAGGTGAAAAGAGGCTTAAACCTACTTATACAAAGATGCAAATCATTTGATGAAAAGTCACCAATATTAAAAACAAAGATAAGTTAACGTGTTTTCATATTAAAATTGTTCTATTTGCACAAAAATAACTGTGGCATTATTGCGTTGCGTCTATCTGTGGGAGTTTTAACTCTCTGCTGCTTTTTAGGGTTCCGTACCTAACGGATCCCTATTACTAAGCTTACGCTGTCCGTCCGGCCGTCCGTTCGTCCGTCTGTCTGTCAACGGGCTATATCTCAAGAACCGCAATAGTTAGACGGTTGACATTTTCACAGATTGTGTATTTCTATTGACGCTATAACAAATAATCTATTTATTTAGCAATATATAAATCTGATGAGTTAGTTTGTTTGTTTGCTTGAACGCGCTAATCTCAGGAACCACTGGTCCGATTTGAAAAAATATTTCAGTGTTAGATAGCCCATTTATCGAGGAAGGCTATAGGCTATATATCATCACGCTAAGACCGATAGGAACGGAGCAGTAATGAAAATTGTGACGCAGACGAAATTGCGTGGGTCAACTAGTAAAAAATAAGGTTTATGGTACCCTTCGTGTGCGAGTTCGACTCGCGCTTCGCCGGTTTTTAAGCTAACTTTACCACTCGTATCTTACCATATACATCTTATTAATAAAAATAAAAAAAGAAAGGCGTCAGATAAATTATCTCTCTACATAAAGTAGGTATGTATAGGAATCAAAACGCTTATGCACAGTCATGCACATGACTTCTAAAATCATAAATCGACCGCGACCTCTAATGTCTTTGGACATTTAACCTTGAAACAAGATCACCAAAAATATGCGTAGGTATTGAAAGAGGAAAAAGTCCGAAGAAATATTTATGTTAGCTCTTTCCTAGAATTTGTATTAAGGGTTCAGAATATCTTCCTTTTATTTGTATGTGTCATGATTTGTTTGATTCACTGCTTTTTCAATCTCGTTTCCATGTCTGTCAAAGTGACATTTGAGTTTCGAAGAAATTACGTCATGACGCAATATGGCCGGCTGTGTTTTGTTTTTAAAAAACAGTAACTGTAGTTTGCATTGTAGAAGGTTTGAATTTCGAATTGTCGATTTAAAACGGTCAGTATTTTTTTTTTAATATCTCTCTTCGAACAGAGCTTGTTTTGATATCTTTTATTTAAAACGGTTGCTTGTATATTTAATTTTAAGCCTCATAGCTTAAAAATGTTATCTTCTAACGTACCTACTTCTCGTTTCTTGAATTTTAATTATTTGAGTAATGGTTTTTTTTTATTTGACTAATTTTCCTTACAAAAAATATTACCTCCACTCTTGAAGTCTCGATAAATCATTAGGCCCACGTAACCAAGCTTTCGTTGAAGAGGCCGTGGGCTTCCGAATTACGACTTTCACTTAGCTTGCAACTTCCTCAGGCGATTTATGATAATTAATGAAAATATCTAATGACCCATTCACGCACCGCGGCGAATTCATTTGCTGCTATTTAATTTTATGAATAATAGAAGAAATTGACAGGTCAAGTGAATCATTACAAGCAAATGTAAGTTATTTCTAAACCTTCTTTTATTAAGTCCAACCACTCTACTAGTAATTGTATACAGCGATTATCTTCTGATGCAAATGGTCAACCGATTAGAGAAAAACATCATCACATTAATTCAGAAATGTCCTGGCCGAAATCTCAAAGAAAAAACGTTGGTAAAAAAATATTATTTTCATATATGGGAAAGATAAAACAAAAGTATCTTGAATCATTTATAAACCAGCATCGCTTATTGCCTTTTTCCTAAATTCAATCGATTCCAAAGAATCAATGAACTCCATTAAAAATAGGACCCATTACAAAACCCAAGCTTTCTAAGATCCTTAACAAAGGCCAAAAACAACATTAAGACCATTTAATCCCGGACCGGAATTCCCAAAAACTTTTTTGACCGAACAAAAAAGCCGAAATTACCAAAAAGGGTGCCCAAGAATCCTGATTAGGTACTTCCGGCGGTTATTTAAGACCTAAAAATAAGAAGTAAAGGTCACAAAGACCGATATGAGTCAGTTTAAGGTGACTTGGGACAAAATTGGCGAGATGAGACGTGATTGGAAGATTAAAAGAGCATTTTGTCCGCATTTTGTCCGTCATGTGTCAGCAAAAACGCGATAAACTGCTCCAGATGACACGGAAATTGTGATGTGACTTATTTTTATGAGGAAAGAAAGAAATAAATTGTAATTTTTTTTTGTGTGCGGAAGATTTTTTGGTTTGTCCTCTCTTTGAAGGTGATGCAAAATTTCTTTAATTTGTCAAATTAATTTAATTTATCATTTTTAATGGTTCTCACCAGAGAATGGGCAGCAGCGTTCTCCGTAAAACGCAACACCATACACTGCGATCGCCAACCCGCCTGCCAAGCCCGGCAATTATGGTAATCTACATACCTAGTCTCAACTCACATTACATTACTTACATATCTAAACGACTTGTCAAGTTTATTTTATTCTGTTAGTTTTTTTAAGATCTTTTCGCTTAAAATTTCTAAAGGTATTTAAGGTTTAGTGCCATTTTTCGCTTGGATACTCACAATTTCAAGTTTATTGTCAACGCAAATTCGGGGTGATCCGTCACACAGGGTATCCCTAGTATGGACTCGAGTCTCTCACAAAGGATATAATTATATGTTTCACCTTGTTTGTTCTTTAACTTATTTTTGTAAACATTATATGTATACCGATGTGAACCTTTGTGAAGAGTGAAATAAAGATATTTGTATTTGTAATTGTAATCCCTCCTTTGGGGAAGGCCTATGTCCTTCCTGTGGCCTGTTATGATGATGATGATGAATGGTTCATACCAAAGATTGTTGACTTCTATCAAATCCACACGGATTCATGATTATATTATGTGTGGTCTTCTATTTAACTTTGACTTATGACGTGCCAATACCATCATGGATCCGTTATGAGCTCTCTCTTAACGGATCCTCTCACCTCTCAACGAGTCTCAATAGATGGAGCTATGAAAGACGATTAACATTATTTATTTTTCACAACAGGTTCATGTTGTCACAATGACACGTCATGGCAAGTAGGCAGAAGGGAGGCTTGTGTTGGCATGGTGGTGGTAATAAAGAGTATTATATTCAATTCTATTCTTGTGTTCTATCATTGGGAACTTTAAATGCTAATTTTACCACTAAAGTTTGAAATCTGCCTTGTCAAACTGAAATAGTGTAGAAAATATCCTTTTAGGTTTCCGTACTCAAAGGGTAACCAACGGAACCCTATTACTAAGCCCCCGCTGTCCGTCCGTCCGTCTGTCTGTCAGTGGGCTGTATATTAAGAACCGTAATAGGTAGACAGTTGAAATTTTTACAGATTGTTTATGTCTATTGCCGCTATAACAACATCTCATCTGCCTAGCCTTTTTCCCAACTATATTGGGGTCGGCTATAACAACAAATAATAAAAATTAAGGTTAATGGTACGGAACCCTTCGTGTGCGAGTCCAACTCGCACTTGGCCGGTTTTTGTTTGTTTTAACATTTTTTTTGTGACAGCCCGTTTACTTTACCTTCTGTGCCTTTAAGTTCTATAACCATTCACGTTGAGGCCTTAAATCTGCCTAGATGTTAATTTAACATAAACATAATATTATATTTACGACATCCATATTTATCAGGTCAAGATTTAAGATCTTTACAGCATCCATAATTAGATATTTACCAGAACTAATCTTTTGACTTCTTTAATAGATTAAGTTCATCCTTTGATTTAATAGAATAATTATTAAGTCATCCAATTAAAGTCTTTTTATTAGTTATCTTACTCGTATATGATACAGGAGATTGAAATCTTTTGTTAACAAAGTAAAGTGGATCTTAATTCGTTGCAGTTACAGTTTAATTTTGTCGCATGTTTTTTTAGTGTAAAGTTCTGAATTACTTCAAGCAATTTATGTTATAATAATATTTATTATCTCGCAGTCAACAGGTCAAGATTCGACACAATTATTTAAGTTCGGCGATGTACTTGTATTATCATAATTTATCAGGATTCAGCTTATTGCAAGTTTTAGTGCCATAGGTCATGTCTTCCGAAATTATACGTGTTGGGTCTCTCGTGTTTGTTTATATTATTACAAGTATATATATATCATTTTGATAAACATGATAATATATTGTTTTTCCGTGGCGTGACTGCTATGCGTGAGGTCCTTGGTGTTATCTTCTATTGTTCTAAATAAAGTGTAATTATATCAACGACAGTGACTGCCGAAATGTTGAAGATGTAAGGGATTGATCACGCGAAATTTCGATTGTGCGTGTAAAACAGGTTTTAGTTAGGTATTGATAGGCACGCGTTTGACCACTATCTCATCTAATGGTAAGCGATGATGTGGTCGAAGATGGAGCACGCTTGCCTAGAAGTAACCTTTTCACTCTTGACTTAAAGACTCCCAGGTTGTAGCTATCAGGAAACACAGAGTCCGGCAGGGAATTCCAGTCCTTAGCTGTACGCACAATGAATGTTTTCCTAAAATGTCTTGTGCGTGTGGGTGGGATGGCTTTTTGATTAAATTGAATTCTCAATCGTTATCGCTGAAATAATGTGTTGGGTCTCAGGTCTGATGCGGAATTTGCTCGAAAGAGTCACCGTGGCCGCGGAACGCAAAGGACATTAGGAGGAACACGGATGGGTTTGGCGGGAGCCTTAGTGCGAGTGGGCCTATATAGGTTCAGTTTTATGTACTACACTTATTATCAAGAAATTATGTACAAACAAAACCAAAATTAATCACTGGGCATCAAAAAATAATCCAAATCGCAGTCAATGGCCAAAGTGCCCAGAACACTGGCAGCATTGCCGCGTTGAATGGCAATGCTGATTCTTTGGCCGAAGAAAAGTCCAGCTATCTGGTCACGTGAACATTGAACAAGTTGTTTGCTGATGTCCCGAAAAACTCGATGCGCACTCGGACCCTATGAGCACTTGATAGACTAGATACTAAAACAGAATTTCCTTGGATTAATTATAAAGCGCTTGTCTAGTCTCTCGTAGTAGACATTATCTGTTATCGATTTTGTTTTACTTTCTCAGCTCCCACGCCAATACAAGTCAATTATTTTCACACATTCGAATAAAACGATAGTAGTAATCATGAATTTATACCGACCATTATATAAAAATCGACACGAGAACTTTTCAACGGTAATGAGAAACCTATAGGAGACTTTCACTCGATCAGTTATCAATTATATCGGTGGGCGATGTAACATTATGTCATCGTGTGTGGATGGCTTATTGATAATGATTCGTGGTTTTAACATATGGGCATTTTTTGTGATTTCTCTGAAGGTGTGAATGGTTCATCATCATATCAGCCGAAAGACGTCCACCGCTGGACACAGGCCTTCCCCAAGTGTCGCTACAATAAGTGGTCTTGTGCGTAGCGCATCCAACGGCTACCCGCGACCGTCACCAGGTCATGGGTCCACGCTGCGTCTCTCGATGCGCGGTCGCCATTCCAGAAATTTTCGGGCCCATCTGTTTTGCGAGCAATGTGCCCTACCCACTGCCACTTCAGTTTGGTGATCCTTCGGGCTATATCGGGAATCTTGGTTCTCTTGCGGATATCATCATACCCTGAATGTGTGTGTTCAGTGTGAATGTTTGTTTTGGTTACGCGGGATATCAAAAATTAAAAATATCTTGGATATATGGTAGAATACATATGTTTTATTATAAATTGTTCATGTATAGTGTTGCTTAGAGCACGGGATATACTCGCATAATTATCTAACTATGTATGTCTGAAGCGAAACAAAATGTAGGCTCTCAAGTATGAGAAGCGATAAAAAACTTTGCGAATTTCAGTGAAGCATTTACAAAATAGTGATCAACATGAACCTTAGAAATTCAGCCATTCTTCAAATAGATTTTTAATTATTTATGGGAATATTTGTTTGATAACAGAAACTCCGAACATAATTGTGTTGTCTCATGATAATTTATTAACGACTAGCTTTTGCTCGCGACTTCGTATCGCATATCCCGTTTTTTCACGTTCCCGTGGGAATTTCGGGTAATTCTAAAAAAATCTTAGTGTTTCTCTACACTCCTGAAGGAACCTGCTTGCCAACTTTCTACAACCGAGTAGTTTCGGCTATGTGTTGTCTGTCAGTCAGCCACTCAGCCACTCAGTCACTCAGTAACGGAAGAATTTTATATAATACTAGCGACCCGCCCCGGCTTCGCACGGGTGCATATTATATACTAAAACCTTCCTCGAGAATCACTTTATCTATTAAAAAAAACCCGCATCAAAATCCGTTGTTTTAAAGATCTAAGTATACATAAGGGACAGACAGACAGCGGAATTGTTTAGCTAGTTCAGCGATTTTGTTTTATACTATGTAGTGATTAATTAATTAAAGGATTTCTTCCATAAAACAAGGTAATTTGTAGGCCAGCGCTTAAATAGTTATTTAATTAAATAAAGGACAAAGGATTATTAGCGACAAGTTTGTTAATTTGTTCATCAATATCTATTAACGGGACCGTTATAGCCTAGACTAGTTTAAAGCACTAATTCAAGTCCTAACATGGCAGGCAATAAACTTCGGGTAACTTGATAGCCACCTATCATCGTTATCAAGGCAGCTTAGCTCCATTTACACCCCAGTAATAAATGTACCACTACTAACATTAAACTTTTGGATAAGAACTCGAGTGTGTATGTATCTGTTTAAAAATGTCTTCATATCGAGGTGTACAAAACTCAATTAGAGCATTATCTTGTTCTAATGGAAAACTGCCTGTTCTAAGATAACTTAAAAGATGTATGTGTGAGTTACGAAGAAAGAAGGGTTGGAAGTTACGAAGTAAATTATGCCATTCATCACCATTCCGTAAAAATGATCATAATCATGGGTTGTAAATGATAAGAGTTTGATATGAAAAAATGACAACAGAGAACTAGTAATTGCAGTGCTATTCTGTTAAAATCTCATCGTGAGAACTTAGCTTGTGAAATGAGCACGGAAGTTTGCTGTCAATCACTGCATCACTCACCAGTAGCTCACTTATGTTTTGTTTTCTCGGTAACTTTATTAACAGAACTAGTTGACCCGCGTAACTTCGTCTGCGTCACAATTTTCAATACTGCTCCGCTCCTATTGGTCTCAGCGTGATGATATATAGCCTATAGCCTTCCTCGATAAATGGGCTATCTAACACTGAAATAATTTTTCAAATCGGACCTGTAGTTCCTGAGATTAGCGCGTTAAACAAACAAACTCTTCAGCTTTATATATTAGTATAAGATAGGTCAGTAGATTATTCAAACATAAGAGATTGTTACTAACAAAGTTCAGACAAAAAACTGTTCAAAAAGGTCTGAATCTCAATATCGACAAAAGATTAAATTGAACATCAACAAATTCCCACAATACTTGCAACCAAAACAATTACTTTATCCAATAGACATTTTACATCAAAACAAAAATGATAACAACATCGATTACCAAAGACCAGAATCAGATAATCCATGGCTCTAGCCTGGCAATCTTCGTTGCTTCGCAATTCGCCCCCAGCCATTTGTGTATTGGCTAGGCTGGCCTAACAGGTGTGCAGTTGTAGTTTATCTCACCCACTACTTCAACCACGATGATATATATCCTATTTGGGAGGCAAAGGATTGCTGTTTGTGTCGTAAATATTCAGTGGAAGTTGGTTAACGGAATTTATAATTATATTTGGTAGGACAATTAGTGGTACCATTCATTATGTCTGGTCCATTTAGTCTTGCTAATTTCTAGCTTCTAGTATTATCTCTCTCATATCTTCGTCAATTTTGAAATTTCGATTTTGGGGCTATAAATTGTCTTAAGGTGAATGTTACGGGTTGCTCATTGCCATTTTCCCGCGAGATGGCGCTGAAGTCAACATTTTCAGTTTTATTTTTTTTCGAGTGTAATTGGAACAATATTAAGTCGCAGAAATAATGGTGCGACAATCGGATATTCCACTTTATCGAAATTAGTCAAAATACGGCATAAAAACCCTTCTGATTCGTTTCTGATTTATTTTTTAATTTTAATAAATATTATATTCGCCATACTTCAAATCATACTTTCAATCATGTCTATGTGTGTGTAAACGGTACTATAAGCGAGTTAGATATTATTTTCGTGAAGTATGGCGAATCAGAACGGTTTTTATGCCGTATTTTGACTAATTTCGATAAAGTGGAATATCCGATTGTCGCACCATTATTTCTGCGACTTAATATTGTTCCAATTACACTCGAAACAAAATAAAACTGAAAATGTTGACTTCAGCGCCAACTCGCGGGAAAATGGCAATGAGCAACCCGTAACATTCACCTTAAGTGCAAAATGGATTGACATGAAATATCACGTGACCAATAAATAAAAATGACAATTTGAAAATCGTTACCCATTAGAATAATACCTTTTCTTAGCATCTAGTTGGAATTGTGTTGACATCTTCCGTCATTGAAAAAAGGCTTTAAAATGTATAAGTAATAAAACTCCTTTCTCATTTTATTCATGGATTTGTCCTGTCTATGTCCTTAGTAGCATCTCAATACTCCCATGTTCGTATGTATGTAAACAGATAAATCAATCAGAGTCCTATCCAATAAGGCAATTACAACAAGTAAGCCCGTTTGTCATAAATAACATAAAAGTCTATAAGATAGTTCTACGTGTGAATATATTTGTAATCTAATAGATTTTCTTGCCAGCCTGACCTCTGTGCCCTCTTTAACCTTTCAAATATGTACAGGATGGTGCACATCTGCTACATTTGTTTCGATTATGTCCTTAGCTTCAGTAGTATCTACATTTTAAATGTTATGTATCAAAGGTCTCGTAATATTAAATATTTTCCTCTCATTTTCATACACGACAGCCACTTATAGCTGCTATAAGTTCATTGGGAGCTGGCAGCCTTGTGGGACGAAAGTGCGTTGTGAACCGTCGCCGGAATGCTAGCGGGGCTACTTTCATCACCAACCTTGAGGCAGCCACAATCGCCCGAATCTCATGGAAATATCCGATCCTTGATATACGCCCTTTTGGCTCCGTGCAGGCTATTTCCGTGGCGGTTTAGAAATATAGGATTTGAATGGATTTGTGGACAATTTTGAGAGTAGGTGCAGCTTGTGTATAAATGTAGACAACATTGGTTTGATCATTTTGGAAGTATTTCAAGGATTGAATAATCGTAGAAGTAGGTACGTGATTTTTGTACTGTGTTGTCTATTTCCGTGACAGTTTAGGAAAATCTATTTTTTTAAGTATATATTAAGAAGAAAAAATAACAACTTCAACAATGAAAGTGTGGTTAATAATAAACCAAGCAGCCTGTAAAAAACCCTTGTTGAATTGTGGAGAATCTTTAGTCATCCAACTAGTAGACATCAGTCATTAATTACTGTGGTACTTGCAATATTAATATAAATAATTGTCCGGATTTCGTTACACGGTACTAGAAATTTGAATGTGAGGGCACATTTCAAGGCAACATCTACGGCTTAAATATGCGGAAATAGGCTCGGCATTTAAGTGAACCTTATTTATTGCCTCCACTTCAATAAATCATTCATAAAAATCATATCGGAATGCTAATCTAATATCAAAGATGTTGTAGTACAAGCATTTAATGACATTTGTATGCTCATATTTAACCTTAAACTTAACAGCATGTAATTGCGTCAATTACCAGTGTATTGATTGTACTTAATAACATATTTATTGAATAAAAAATATTTCGCTTGAGGCGCAGCCGCAGAATAAACAAACGAGAAGACAATTGATTACGTAGCGGCAACGCCTCCAACGCGTGCGAAACCGAAAAAATGGTCCACACCAAGCGTGAAGAAGATACAGACAAAGATAGCAATATACCGGAAAGTAATGCAAACGATAAAGACAGCAAGCGTTCCGAAGTGGAAGCAAGATATGATGATGTGAAATCAACAAGAGCAAAAGAGATAGCTGTTCAAGAGAAAGATAGGTAGGAGAGTGAAATTGCCGTGGCAACTTTCGCTGAGCTCGTTTCGGTTACGTCACGGCAGCGCCAGCGCAACTTACGCAACCGTTGTGAAGAGATTATGACTGTATGACACTGATTTGAATGATCGTTGGAAGTAATCAATTTCATTGGGATTCGCTTCCGGTGTCGATTGCGAGATATTAGTGTCTTTATCACTGATAACATCTTAATTAAGTCATCATGGACTGAATACAAAGGACTTTTTTGAATAAAAATCTTAAAGGTCACGCGAAAATATTGTGAGTTGACGCAACAGATGCAATGTATTAGAAATTAGAAAGCGTGCTCTGAATGCACGATGACTCAAATTTAGCATAATAAAATTCACATTAAATGCCTATAATAAAAATAATATGTTCCAAATTATTGCAGCTGTATTTTCGAGTTAGTTCCACTAAAATTGCATAGGAACGAGATTAGTAACTACACGAATTTAACTGTGACGGTTAAAATGTTGAGATGGTTAGTAAAACGTTACTAAATGCGATTACACAAACCCTTATGACAAAGTTACCCGCCTTGTTATGCTTATTTTCCTATTTGCCTAATCGTCTTTTGATGATGTTCGTCATTGTGACACTATCGTGCTCAGTGTTATACAATTTGCTGCAATTACATGGTCTTCACTTTCACTATTATATTTTCCAACATAGTAAACCTTGTCATCAAGTCTTTCATTACTGACCCACAATTTGGTTTCCTCAAAAACTTTCCTTTCTTTACAATTCTCCAGTAGCGGTATTAGCTGTTGTAATCAGTCAATTCTTCATTCTCATGTGTAATTAGAACAAGGCGGGAATGATGTCCTAGATCTTAAATGATACATTATACGCATCTCTTCTCGCTCTAATGCCGAAGCACAATACGCTACTGTCACACATTTGTAGTATACTTTACACTATACACGTGTACTTGTGTTATCCTATACAGTCCGTCTATGTGTGCATTATGTTCTGTGATAAGTTCCATATATAATAATACCGTTATATATGTAATGAACTCGAAATTAAGCAAAACAGAATTCCTTTGCCCTAATATACCTAATTCATTATATATGCAAATGTCTTTCACGCATACGTCTATCGAGACACGAATTGCGTTAGTGTTAGTAACTCAATGTGTACATTCTATATTCATATTTGCATCAGTGTGCGAAAAATTTTCGCTAGTGTTTGTATGTTTTACGTTGTTACAGCATGTTTTAGGTTTGTGTTAGTATTTTATGTAAGTGTGAGAGTAGTTTAGCGTTCACAATGAAAGTACTCGGCGGTTGCACGGATTTGGGTCACAGCTCCAACTTTGATTATAAAGATTACGACCACCGTGTGAATCATCGCACATCTTCTAGGTCCATGCTGTTCTTGCGTATTTATATTTAGCATTTGTATTTTTAGCTCAATAAATATATTCTGTTTATTTTGATGTTTCGTTTTTATTTACGTTGATTGAGGTTTGATGAAGTTTTTGTTTGCAATCATGCATTAACTACTTTGATTGAACTACTTTTAAATTTTTAGCTGCACTTATGTAATGCAATCTCTTCTGCTCACTTCTCATACAGTTTATAAAGATTATTTCTTTCTTTTTCAATTTTAATATCAAGATCTTAAGACCATTAAGTAGCTAGCTAGACTAATGTTAACTAAAATAAAAAAGGCAATATGGGCCATATCGATACGAGATCCCCTTTCACATATTGCTAGCATTAGTCGAAGTTTCGTCACAGCCGAGGTGCACAGACTTTCCTTTCAACTTGTTCATTTTCATAACTTCTACGTTATCTACACGCGGTTTATTAGAGGATTTTAATGCAATTCTATGTGGTAAGCTTGTAAAGGCTCCGCAAATAGGGGCCCATCTGTGTTTAGTTGGCAAATTATCGCTGGATGCAAGTATTTGCGGTGAGAAAGGACATGTTTTGCAAATCATGCTGCTTGGTTCATCTCGTTATGAAATTTCGAAATTATCGTGACATTTTAATTATGAATATTACGATGAGCAATGGATTAAATGTTATTCAGCTTGAGAACATTAAATTTATTTGAACGATTCTGCTTCTCGTTAAATCGATTATGATTTCGAGCCATTCTTCGTCTTTTCAACCGAAAGTCTTGGAGCATTTGGAAATACATGTAACAAAAAACAGTAGAAAAAATAGACATCCAAATGGACTTTTTACGATCTAGGTAGTCTTGAGTTTGAAATCGTTTCTAAGAACTTTAGATCCAAGTGATAGTTTGTTCCTTTGTCCGCTACTCAGTCTTTTTATTTGGATAGTTTAAATACCCATTCGTTGTTAAAAAAAAATTAAACCCGAAGACGTTGAGAAAGTAATTAACTAAAGTTCCATCTCATTGAATACAGTTTCCGCAAACATGCTAGATTGGATATTACTTAAGCTTATTCATTAAAATAGTTACTCGATTTGCGACATTTAAAGGCAAACAGGCGTAACGCAACAATTTTCGAACTATTTATTTCTATTAAAATATGTTGTTGTGTTATCGCAGTAGGTAGTACGCTTATCTTTGGGATCGTTAAAAGCTGCTAACAACACCTTAAGTTTGTTATAGTACTTAGTAACCAGGAAAAGGCAAAATTAAACACTTCTTAGAACGACTTTCTGGTAAAAAATGCCGAAGAAATATTCTACAAAGTATACTTATTTGCGCAAACGTACAAACATGGTGGACAAATATAGTAGAATGTGCGAAGGTTGACGGTCTTTCAGGGTCGAATTGATAAGGGACATGTGACCTTTGCTTTAACATTAGACTTATTAGTTCTTTGGAATATTTGCGACGCTCCTTGAAGACGTCTTTAGATAAATAGAAAAATAACAGGAATGTGCTAAGATCTATAATAATCAAGAATGAGCTAAGACCACATCTTACCTTAGCAATATATAGCTATATTGTGGTCTTGACTGATATACGGTTTTTGGAAGTACTACTAAAAGGCTGGGGCACAGGAAAAGAGAGGCCTATGCTCAGGACCCTGCAGTAGGCGTAATCGGACTGCAAGATAATGGTAGTGGTGATGATGAATGCTACGAATAATGATGAAATGCTATTTAATATATTTTTTTTTAAATAGTAGAACAGAAAACTCGATGTTGCCGACAAAACTTTCAGGAAAAGTAAAAATGTAAAAAAAGATCACCTTATTACGATAAGCACTTAAACATTAATAGGTAGGTGAATTCGCTTTTCTTCTTTTTTCAAGCGAATATAAAAAAGAAACTCGTGTAAGGCACTATTGATAAATACACGAGCTCTCGCTCGCTACCAGCGCCATCTCTTATTTAGCTACTGAACTAACCAAATTAGAGTACATAATAATGTATCGCAAGCTGTCAAGAGTCCCTTATATTTAATTACCTACATTCAACATGTGCTTCAGTAGTCGTAAAAGCATCTAGCTCAGAAACACGCCCGTTTTAGTCTCATGATATATTTTTAGAAATGAATCACCAGTGACATAGTAAACGATCGCCAAACGAAATTCCGTGATAAAACTGGGAACAAAGGCCACTCACACCTAAGTTAGAAGTTTTAAACCTATTCCAATAAAATGTAGAAAAAAAACCTTCGAATCATGACCTCGAATTTATAAAATGTCAGTATCACACAATCAGGGTACCAGAAGGTCCTTTTTGTTGCCTCCGCCTACCTGGCTCCATTGTGTTCCGGGGAAAGTTATGTGAAAGACAGACGAACAAAAAATTCTGATTTCTCCTGTCTCTTTCTATTTTTTCTATAAACGACCCTTAAGAATTCCGATTTAGATCAGACCAGTAGTTTTTGTGAGCACGTTCGTAAGGCAATAATGGAAGCAAAAAAAAAATGTATCGCGTTTTTTTTTCAAATTGCAGGTTACGTGTGTCTACGGATAAATAGGTATTGTACGTGTTCATTGTCTGATTGTTCGGCTCTATAAATCCAGTGAACGAAGCGAAGAAATTGAACAAACCTGTGTGTATTTTAGTCTTTTGAAATTTAAGAACGTAATTGGTCCTTGGGTACACACATGCGGAGAAAAAGACTAGAGGATGTTCGATGCATATGCATTTGTACAAGAAGCATATGGTAACCGTTATATGGTTAATAGATTATAGTAATATATTTCTATCTGCTTCTTGGCGTCAAAGTACATTCAGCTTCTTCCTTAGAAGGTAAAGTGGGAAGAATGAAGAGTAATTATAAAACCTATTATTATGCATGCCTATTTACCGTCTAGCTATATTTAAAACGGCTACAGGTGCACTTCACCTTTGCATAGAAAAATAACTAGACAATAATCTCTATGTGTCAAACGTTGGAATGTAATTTCCTTAAATTATGATAACTTACTTTGAAAACTGAATGCTGTGTAGTTGTGTGTTGTCAGAACGTCTATATTTATTGGAACGAAGTCTATGATGAACCTCCTAGATAGTACTGTGACGATAGCTCTATCTTCTAATCAAGGGCAATATATTTAACTCCATATATATAGACGTTTACTGCCTTTAGTGGTATTTGTCTACTGATAAAATGTCGATTGAATAACGGGCAAAGAGGAAGAAGTCAATATTTATCAAATAAAGTTATGGTACTATAAAAAAAAGAACTTTTACATAGAAATAGTTGATATTATATATTAGACTAGCTGACCTGCGCGGCTTCGCTCCCGTCAGGTAGGTAGGTACCCTATCTACCTAACTACTTACAGTTTTTAAATATTTCAATTATATGCTATTCCGGACAAAGACTAATCCAAAAACACAAACATCATGAAAATCGGTCTAGCCGTTCTTGAGTTATAATAAGTGTTCGAACAAACCCGACTTTGTTTTATCTATTATAAGATTATAACATAGTATTTACTAGCTTTTAACCACGACTTCGAATGCACATATCCTGTTATTTCCTGATCCCGTAAAAATTTTTCGAAATCCTCTCTTAGTACTCCCGTACGTAGTATAGGGAAGCAACATGCCAAATTTCAGCTTACTACGATCAGTAGTTTCGGCTGTGCGTTGTCTGTCAGTCACTCACTCACTCGTAACGGAAGGATTTTATATAGATTCATAACTGTTTACTTTTAACCTCTGTTGTCCCACTGCAGGGCAAAATCATCCCTTTCTTTTTTCCATTCTCTGAATTTTCGGTCTTATGTGTCCTATCTTTAGGTATCGAATTCGTCTCACCATTTGCCACGTAGATTGGAAATGACGATCTTATATATAAATACGTAAACATAATGACGGTCAAATTAAATCAAAACATAACCAAACACTTAATTAACACTAATCCAACTCCAAACCTAGATCTTAAAGAGAAAGCATCAACAAACTAAAGAACAAAGGAGCAAAACAATTTTCACTCGTGTCATTCCAAGCATGACAGTTTAAATGGAGAAAAACTATTGATCATCAGTCATTGAGTCGAAAGTGGCGAAGTGGCGCATGCACAATGACACCGACTCTCACTCTATCACCAATTAACTGGAGTCAATGGATCGCACACGATAGTGCAGAAAAAACCGGCCAAGATCGAACGGGGGAGAAAATTTTAGTGGTCTCGTTTTAATTAGTTTTATTGAGGGATTTTTTTCTTAAGTATGGAAAATTATCAAATGACTTCTTCCACTCTGGGAGGAGCAGAAGGGAGTGTCAGACTCTTTTGCAGACTCGGTTTCGGGCACGTAAAAGTCAGAAATTATTTCAAGGGAACGTTTTCTTTTTTAGAATGGGAAATCATGATATGACTCCTCCCGCTTTGGGTGGAGCAAACGGGAGTGTCAGACTCTTACTGACTAAAATCCATCCGAGTTCCTCCTAATACCCTTTGCGTTCCAGGACCGCGGTGACTCTTTCGAATAAGAAATATAGTTCGATTACTAGAAAAGGATCTTCATCATCAAGGACTGAGAGTGTTATAATGCGACATTATGGGCACAGTGACATATACATACATACCGAATGGTTTGACATGAAATCGTCTCATTTTAGGTAACAGATTTTGGACTGGCATTAAATCCTACTTAAAATCAAAAACTTTACTGGTGGTGAAAGATAATTTTGATCAAAACGAACACTGTAATCTATTAAATCAAAAAATTGTGTTATTTTCGTTCCTATCAAAAAGCATAATGGCGCAACACGAATTACAAACAAAACACACAACGCTTCAATCGACCCATTCAATTATGGACTCCTAAAAACTGAAAGAAAGTGATGTTACGCCAGAGTATCATTGCAAGGGAAAAAAACTCAAGCATCATTGTTTTCTAACCCCATCTCTTTCTAACGTAGAGAAAAGAGTGTCGCTGTCTCGTTTTGAAGAAAGTGCGCGCGCGCATCCAGCTGAACGGATTTACGTCACACATAGTATATGGAAGAATTTAGTCAGTTAGTCATATTTCTTGTGATCATTGCATTTGATGGACTGAGTGATGAAAATATGAATTTGGTTTTTCATGTCTTGAGAATAACAACTTAGAATACGATCATTAATATCAAAAGAATTTACATTTTTATTGTTTTACCCGAGTTTGAATCATCGATAAAGAGAAATATGATATTAGTTACTACAAAGAACATATTTAAACCACAAAAATAAAAATAGGAAGGAAACCAATTGGAACTCAAACTTTTCTAAAAACAATGCTCAATTGAAATATATCGCTAAATACATGTGTATTAGAAAAGTACGGTTCTGATTAAGATAATTATGTCTATTTGAATGATTCTACTTTGCCCCACTAGCCGCACCTTTATTCCAAACAACACCCTTTAACTGTTTTCATTTAAATAATTAAGTTGCAACTCATATTTTTACGTATACTGTATCGATAGTGAGAGTGAAAGATGACGTCGAATCGTGAGTGGATATTCTGCTGGAAAGAGGAGGCAATATAAACAGTAGTGTAAGTGAAAGGGACAGGAGACAGAATATGAGATGAAGTGTGGGAATGCGTGCAGGTAACGATGCAATATGCTTTCAAGTAAATGTTGGGAATCGTTGTGGTTCAATTTTGTAAATATTAAATATAGATAAACTAAACTTACTAGAAGTAACTTTACCTGAAAAGAAGGCAAGACTTGTTGTTTTGCATTATTTATTAATATGGTTTATTCTTTCCTTTTATAATTAATATCAATGGAACAAACACGAATTTTTTTTCTCTGTGACGAAAGTTTTATTTAAATAATATGTTAAGTCTTTATAATATAAACACTATCAGTAGACAGAATATATTTTACTTATTAATGAAAGTTACATTTAAAGTCTGTATTGTCACAGTGACAATTCTACAAAATTTTAAGCAACGTTTCGCATTTGCATCTCAGTCGTAATCTGTCAAAAATGTATGGAAGTTGAGGTTTGCCAACTTAACCAATATAATTGTATAAGTAAAAAAAGTGATTCTATTGGTTTTAATACATCCGTCGCTTCGCATCCTCGCACATGTTTTCTTTTTTATTTGTTATGGGTTTGCTCTTGACTCTAGTCTAGGGCAGAGATGACAGAGACAAAGTATACATCTTGTGGAAAAGCAATATAAAGCTATCAGTCAATAGCACTGTTAAGAAAAAGATTTAAAGAAACCCGAAACATTTTTAACATGCAGTTACGAGTTTGTATGATGCATTGATGCATTTTAGCACCAGTTATAAAGTTACGTAAACGTGATTTTAAGATAAGCAAAAATACTGTAAACGCTAATCATGATCAAGGTTAGCTCAGCAATGAATCATTGTTTACTTAGTTTATAATTTAAACACAAAATCTAATTTTAGTGACATCTGAGGTTATTTTTAATTTAGGTCTTTAAATATTATTCAATCTTTTAATTTTAATTCACATTGCTTTTTATTGATTTCAGAATGTTAGTAGTCTTTTGTGGATGGAGAGGAAGAGAGTGGCCAAAAAATACACATGTATAAATGTGTATCGACTGTGTAAGGAATGAAATTAATAGAAAGGTAGTACGGAAGATGAAAAAGTCTTACGCTGACCTCATGTATTACTTTCACTGTGCGTACAGCTAAGGAGCAGAATTCCCTGCCGAAGTCTTTCCTGATTGCTACAACCTGCGGGTCTCTAATTTAAAAAAAAACCAGGTTAGTCACCAACATTATCACTTACCATCAGGTGAGATTGTTGAAATGACAAGGGTTCAAGATGATGACGATCTTAACAGAGTCTAAAGTTAGCCAACATAAAAGACATACAACTGAGCAGCGACGATTCCCCTCTCCGAAGCAACAAAAAATGTTGAAGAAAGTAAAAGCGTTCTCATGTTTAGAATTGTTTTTATAAACGATTGAAAAAGTATGCTTTTGTATAATAACAACAATGGTTTAGACAATACCTTGCGCAACACGTGTGGCTTAAAATATACAGGTCGGATCGAACGAATTTTTGGATTTTTAGCAAAAATTATATATGATTTATACGAATTGTATTGTGTTTATCTATAAGAAGCTTCGGTTCACGGATTAATAAATATGGAATTTTGTTGGTTCTGAATAGCTTTGGGGATTGTGTTTGGATTTTGCATCTCCGTTTTAGAGCACAGTACACCCACATCTTTATTTTTCTCTCTAAAAAATCTTGTTAACTTTCTGATAAGCGGTTGTCATGTCTCCTCAAAAACTTAAACTAACATCTCACTTAAAAACACCGACCGAATGGTGGTTTCCAAAAAATAAGTCTTTTAGTAGAAAGCTACAATCTAACTGTTGATTTTTAAGTCTATCAAGGTTCATCTGATCAAATAGCTCAAATACTGCATGAAAAGATGAACAATCAATGAAATTCCTTTTATAAAAAACAAGTTCTTACGCTTCGCGTTCGTCTCAAGCAAACACAAAAATAAATATTCCAAAAAATAATTTGCGAACATAATCTAAAATAAAGAAACTTTTGTTCACATAGCAATCAATTTTAATACATAAATAAGTTTTTGTGGATGGGCATGTAAAGAAAAAGGCTGTTTTCCAAGGTCAGGAGAGTGATCTTCGATCGCTCTTTATTGCAATTATGGAGACAGTCCGTTGAACCAATGTCCTTTAAATATTTTACTTTTTATTGTATGAACGGTCGGAACGTTAAACTAGGGCGTTGTACCTGAGAATGGTTTTTTATTTATTTTTTCTTTCTGTGCTGTGTGTAAGATAAATGAGTTTGTACCTAAGAGAGTTGCTAAAACAATCACCGCTTCAAGAATAACCATAACTACGTCATCATGAGTCCGACTTTGGCATCTACCATTAGGACTCCCTTTTGTCAAGTCTGAAGAGTAACTTAATTCACTGCATTTTTTCTTCGGAAAAGTCGAAGAGTACAATCATATTAATTTCAGAACTTTGATAGCTAACAAGATTTTTTTTGATAATTTTCGTGAACATGCACCAGAGAACAGATCCAGACTAATGGTTCGCAGGAAGAACACCGACAAATGGTCTTTTAGAGCACAGAAAGTGGGCCCCAAGTGATACCAAGAAGTTTACAATGAAATAGCCGGCCAAGTCGGACTCGCCTAGCTACAACTTACTATAAATAAAGATTTTATTTTTAGTGATTTAATTATTCCCTATTCTTGTAGTATAAGACGGTATGACTTGCCAAATTTCATTGTACTAGATCAACGGGAAATACCCTATCTATACATTTTGTTTCCCTAGACTAAGAAGTTAGATTTTATCACAGCTACTCGGGTCTATGGCCCGTTGGACCCCTTGGCCCAAAGACCCGAGTAGGTATATGGTTTTAATTTCAATTCGATACTTCCACGCGTTTCTGAGATAAACGGTCTTGACAGACGGACAACAAAGTCATCCTATAAAGGTTCCGTTTTTTCCTTTTGGGGTAAGGAACCCTAAAAAGAGCAATCCGGAGAACGAAGGAGCACCAGGTTTAGCCGAGTAATACAAAGGGTGGTAGAGAAAATGTTGTATCACTGTTCGAAAATGAATATGCCTTGATTTCTGAGCTGCATTAGAGTGTGTTATTGTATTGCTTTGGTTGTGAAAGCTTTAACAAATGTGTTGCTTTGACAGATTGAAGAGAAATCCAATCCTATCCTAAATGAGCGCGATTAAACAATTATAAATATAATAATAAAAAAAAATATAATATAATATAATATTCCACACAACTATCACACAACGCCATCTAGTCCCAAGCTAAGCAGAGCTTGTGTTATGGGTACTAGACAACTGATAAACATACTTATATATTTCTAAATCTATGCAAATAAAAGGTTTGGATATCAAAACGTGAGATTTCTTTTCTTTTAATATTCATGTTTCTAATTGGAAATTGATACGTTCGAATTTAGAAGGGTGATATTATAAAAGTAGATTATTGTTTTTGGATTAATAATTTTATATAAATAGGCAATTTGACTAACCTTTCAACAAATTTGACAAATTCTTGGCAAGAATAATGTCAGATTTTCTGGCTTGTGTCTATTTGTCAAATATTTATAAGTGACAGCCTGGACCATCGGCATAACGAGCTTCCTGAAGTCCGAAGGAGTCTCCGTATGTAGGTAATGACTAATGGGTGACCCATCCACTGACCGACCCCGGCTAGCATTGCTTATCCTTTAAGATCGACCCGTTCGGCTGTTATAATAGATTATGAGGATAAAATACCTTGTGTCTATTTATAATTTACTATAATGCAACATTGGGTCAAAAGACCTATTTTCTAAGCTAGCTGCGTACCACACAATTTGTACATTTTAGTTATACAATGTTGCATGTCTTTGACTAATAGCGTATTTTAGTTGTATGTACCATTTAAATGCAAATGGCAGTTATTAGGCCTAGTTTTGTCCAGATAGGTGGTCAAAGTTAGCCACAAACGGGTTTGATTTTACGTTCAGACAAACTTACATAGACAAATCTCGGATTTGAAATTATAATGATCGTATTGAAAGTCCTCGACTACCCAATATAACTACCCATACATCTTTACATCAATCAACTCATGTAAAGATTGGCGTAAGCTGAATACATAATCGCAATGACGCACGAAAAATTGGATTCCTGTGACTCTTATAAGGTTATTTCATTAGGCTTATTTCATATTTCTAATTAGAATCTAGCATAAAGTAGAAAGATAAATCCATTCACCGCTTCCAGCATAAGGTCTAAAAAATGGTTTAAAAAGGTGATTGTAGCACAATGATTATCCTATAGCTATATATTACAGCTTAAAACAACCTCACAAGAAACCAACGAAACATACTGAAAAATAATTAGGTACGAGTACAACTGCACAACGCAGTTTCTACACGAAACACACATGTCATTCTAAGACGCACACACACAGATACATCTTCTAACGCTTCACGCAACACAAACTCACAGTGATTCACTACGATGTGTCTGTGGGCGCAAGTAGTGATGAGCGTACGTTTGTGTGCGTTTTAGGACAGTGGGCCTTTATGCTCTACAGGATATAGGTCAGCATGTCTTCCCCTCATTTGTAAATAGAGCGAAGGGTACTGTTAATAGTTACTGTTAGATTATTTGCTCGGCATGTTATTTTTTTAACTGTCTGCGCAATCGTCACGGTCTTTCCTTTGAGGTCGTTTTCTTTACTTTGCCTTTCGTGTTTCGGACACGTGCAGATATAAAAAATGGTTTGATAAGATTCGAATATCAGGATGTGTGAAATGAATGGATGAATGTATTTGGGTAAGTCTTGTAGGCTTAGTTTTGATTTGATAATCAAGCTGTTCTCTAAGCTATTCCATTGTATTTGTTTTTGTGTGTTTTGTGTGTATAATTAAAAATAAGAAGGCCAGCCTTAAGAGTTAATTATTCCAATTTCCGAAATTGGGAATACCTGGGTATTCCCAATTTTCCCAATATTCCATCACTTTGACACAATAATAAACAAACAAATAATGATTGTTTATAGCCAAAAAAAATATAAATTGAAGTTTACTTTATGTACTTTGACAATTTCTGGTTCAAAACATAATGTCAAAAACTTCACTCGATCAAAAAAAAATCGGAAGAGGAGTCTAAATTCAACTATTTTTTAAGTTTTTCTTATTTTTCTTGAAGTTTATGAAAGTTATACTTCCAAAAACCATATCTAAGAAAGATTAATAACATATAGAAGAATAATTTGTGTTTTAATTTTGCATAATAGTTTTATTTTTTAAATAATAAATTACTATGGCTTCACGCCGTCAACGTGAGCGCACGGCTCGCTTCGCGTAAAGTATGGAAATGTTAGATACCTACTTCGCTCGGTCTACCTGCCCTTAACTCTGCCTCGATGGTCTAATGTCCGTAATCTTTATCGTTGAGCATGAGGACCTCTAAATGAAGCAACTGCAAATCAATCTGCCTATCTGCTATTGTGTTACGTAGTTGCTGGGTTATGTCGGTCAGCCTCCACCACCCTGTAACTGGTCTCAGCAACACTATTTATCAGTTTTTTGGGTTTGTGCCTATATGAGACAACTGGCAAAGATCTACAAATGATAGCCTAGAATAATGGCGGAATGCATTACATTCTTTACCTTGGAAAGCTGGATGATCATATTGATCTACACGCCCGTTCAATAATAGTCTATCATTGAACAAGCCCGCACTGCATAACACTGCCATACAATAAATAGGAAGACATTCCTAGACACAGATATCCAGTTGTCAGCCGTTATGTTACAAGTGTTGGATTAATTGAGGAAAATGCAATCAAATGATTTAGCGCTCGTAAGGGCAGGGTTAGCTGCTTCGAGATCAAGATTTATTACTAGACGCGACGTTTAATCTCGCCGTGGTCAATCGTCATGTGGTTTTGTAGTGGGTAAAGTGGTCGGCACATGTGGTCGGTTGCAGACTCACACAGTGCAATGTGGTGCAATTACTTCGATTTAATCATCATCATCATCTGCCTAGCCTTTTTCCCAACTACATTGGGGTCGGCTTCCAATCAAACCGGATTCAGCTGAATATCAGTGTTTTACGAGGAGCGGCTGCTTACCAGATCTCTACAACCCATCTCATCATCTGCCTAGCCTTTTCCCAACTATATTGGGGTCGGCTTCCAGTCAAACCAGATTTAGCTGAATACCAGTGTTTTACGTGGAGCGGCTGCCTACCAGACCTCCACAACCCAGTAACTGGGTAACACGGTACTTCATGGCAAGACTGAAGTCAGATTTACTGGCTTCTGACCACCCGTAACGACTGCTAAAGATCTACAAATGACAGCCGGGACCAACGGCTTAACGTGCTTTCCGAGGCACGGAGGAAACTCGTTATGTTAAGATGGTCACCCATCCACAGACCAACCTTGGCAAGCGTTGCTTAACCTTGAAGATCGACCCGTGCGGCTGTTATTATTTAGCCACGAGCTCCTCACCAGATCTCTACAACCCATTAACTGGGTAACACGATACTTCTTGGCTAGACTGGAGTCAGATTTACTGGCTTCTGACAATCCCTAACGACAGCCAAAGATCTACAAATGACAGCCGGGACCAACGGCTTAACTAACGTGCTTTCCGAGGCACGGAGGAAACTCGGTATATTAAGATGGTCACCCATCCACAGACCAACCTTGGCAAGCGTTGCTTAACCTTAAAGATCGACCCATGCGGCTGTTATTATTTAGCCACGAGCTCCTCAATTACTTCGATTTAATGTTAACCACCAAAGACTGCTTACAGCGTATTCGAAGACTCAGCGTAGGAAGGCCTCCCACAAGGTGGACCGATGACCTGGTGAATGCCGTTGAAATCTGCTGGATGCAAGTCGTTTGGGACCGGTCGTTGTGGCAATGCTTGGGATTTATGTTCAGAAGTTGACATATTATAAATGAATGCTTGCCATAAGCAGAAACCGTCCTATGGCAACGGCCTTGATGTACGTGAAGGTCATGGTTTCGAACCACCGTAGACTTTGTGTAATTTATTTCATTACCACTGCTCTCAAAATGGCGGCAAGAAAAACAACGTAACAAAACGGCATGAACCAGAACCAAAAATGAATTGGGTCGTCCACCAACCCTTACTGGACCGTGTCGGGTTTTAGCGCTCATGGAGAGGAAGCATGTGTCGAAGCATTGGTTCGGAAACCTTAAAGCCTACTTCTGCTTATCGTGAATCATGACACTTGTTTGGAATTTAGGCCAAACTGTGGTACAAACTCGATCTGTTTTCAGTTGTGAGTTTTGTGAGAGTATCATCCAGTACAAATAATGAGTCAAATAACATGCAAATGTGAAACCAAACCATTCCAATTCCATAAAACTTTTATAGCAACATTTTTTTACACCAAAAACGAGTACCTACAGTTTGTCCGTCTGTCGCAGTAACCTTGCTCGCCCTATCTCTAATTAACTTAGGTCTTTGCCCGTGATAAACAGACTGACTTTCAAACGTACCCATTCGTAAGAAATGATTCTCAATTTACTTTTTACAAACATAAATTTTCGTTGTTTTTTTGGTTGACTGTTTAAGCAATTTTACCTTTTGCGTTTTTGTTTGTAGAGAACATTACTGTGGTCAGGTGAAACTGTTTATGTATGGAATGTTTGGCAATATTGTTTGGTGGAATAATTTTCGCCTTTTTGGTCACATGATTGAAAACCTTGGATCTCTCCATCAGCAGCCTGCTGTATGTAACAAAATGCATTTTGTGGTGACGTTTTAAATTTGAGTCTACCAAAACGGTGTTACCTGCTTTAGTCCTTAAAATCAAAATACTTTCTAACGAAATACTTTCAACTGTAGCAATATTGGTGGGAGTAAATGACATCTTCTCGTGACCACCTGCTCTGGTATCGATTACGATACTTAAATTCCGCAATAAAGCAAGAATTCTCAAGAAATCTCTTTGAATACCTTTGAACACGCAACTTCATTCAAGCAAACTGTGATTTAACACATTTTACAATTTAAATCGCAATTATAACATTCGAACTGCCTCGTTGGTCCAGTGGTTTGGTCCTATTACTAAGCAAAATGAGGTCCTGGTTTGACTCCCGGGTTGCGTAAAGGGGTATTGGGACTATCAGCCCAGAGCATAAATTAGTGCCCAGTGAAAATACATATAGGCCTTCCACCTATCTAACAGTCAACCTTTGGGTTAATAAGACTACACTGTCGTAGGTGTATAACAAAAAATAAGAATTTGAAATCTATCAAGAAACACGGGCTGTGTATTCCACTCCTTAGCTGTACGCACTATGAAAGTATTTTCAAAAATGAGACAAGGGTTCTTAAATAAAGAACGAAGAAGTTGTACACTTCTGTCTAACCCTTCGGAGAATAATGGCGTGATGCTATATGTATAACACTCGAACCTCGAACATATTTCGATAGAGAATCGACGCGTGCGCAAAGCTCGACCCCATTCGACTGCGGCCGAAGTTACGTCATATTGGTTAGCGAATTAGGACAACTATGTACTAGGAATGTAGGACACAGAAGGACCATATCATACAATGGATGATATTGAGCTTTGTAAGTGTTTCAATAGGTCAACAGGAACTGAAGTTCTGCATTAGGGTTACGGTCAAAGAAATCTTTATCAAAAGGGAACAGGTTTTTGCAATTCATAGGCAATGAGTAGTCTCCGAGATGATAATGTAGTATTGAGACCAAATTCAGCACTAGAACTATAGTTTTTGACATGGTCTGATAAAATAAGCCATGCACATTACACCTTCAAGTTAGGTGAAGTGACGAATTTCTTTGGGAGGCTGGTAGCAACTGAATTAGAGTTGCCGACAATGGGAGATAAATGGTATGCAATTGGAGAGGACTATGTCCAGCTGCCCGCACTGTGCCTGCGTGGTGGATTATAGCTCACTCCCGCTCGAAAGAGAGGAAGCCTGTGTCCCAGCAGGAACAATATAGGCTGATTATGTATGTTATGTATGCTGTGGACTGCTGTGGGCAGATGACGACGGCCTGTTAAAGGAGACAATCGGTTTTTTAGTTTATTCCTCTCGTTTTGTGTAGTTTCACTATGTGTATGGAGCTAATTTCAACATACCTACTTTGTTTTTATTCAGTTGTACTTGATGACTAGTTGACCCGCGCAACTTCGTCTGCGTCACAATTTTCATTACTGCTCCGCTCCTTCGTTTTAGCGTGATGATATATAGCCTATACCCTTCCTCGATAAATGGGCTATATAACACTGAATTTTTTTTTCAAATTGGACCAGTAGTTTATGAGATTAGCGCCTTCAAGCTAACAAACAAACAAACTCTTTAGCTTTATATATTAGTATAGATATAAGATAAGATTTTGACGTGTTTTCGTTGCTTGAAAGTGGGTGTACTGTTACTTCCTATTTGGTGGTAGGTACTGTCGCTAAGTGACGTCAGCTTCGGCAATTTTGCGCTGAGTGATTAGAAATGTTTGGCGAATAATCTTCAGATAACTGTCTACATTCTCGTAGCTTTATGGAACTATGTGTAAGATTAGTAAACCAATGTTTTCATTACAACACTGGTCAAGTAACTTGAATATTTAATCTTAAATTCATTATTTTTTATTAAATGAGAATAGTTTTAGGGCTCCCACGACCGAATGAAAAAACGGACCCTGATCTGTGTCGATCACAGCCTGCTTGCTTTGAATGTACTAGACCGATTCAGTTGAAATATAGTTTAATATATGGCTAAGGTCTGTGATTTTTGAAAAACCTGTTTAATAAAATGTGTTTGGAATCCTTTACTCGCGAGATCGACTTGCATTTTGCCGATTTTTAGGTATTATTTATATAGAGTGTCTGCGTCTTAGTTATGCGACTCTTGAAAGATTCCGACACCATTCCGGATACTCGATTTTTTTACTCACACATCTCAAAAGGATAAAAGATAAAGAAGCCATTTTTTGTCGCACTAAGATCGTGAGATTAACTGAACAGTTTATGGATGATGATGATGACCGAAATTTCCCCAAGATCAAATGAGTAAGGTCTAATTCTGGGAAAGCTACCTTTGATAAATCGTAATGTCGGCTTTTAACCGATTCCTTTTAAACGTTTTCCGAGAAGAGAATGTTTCTGATTCAATAAATAAATCGTTAGGCTTTTCCTTGAATGCGTCATATCCAACAGGAGGGACAGGAGTCACACTTTTTTCAAGTATTGGTTGCCATTTTATTAATTTGAAGGATTATACATTGCGTAATTTATTAGAAAGAGTCACCGTGGCTCTGGAAAGCAAAGGGCATTAGAAAGAATACGGATGGGTTTTATTGAGCAAGAGTCTGACAGTCCTTTCTGTTCTCTGCCCAGAGCGAGAAGAGTCATTTGATGAATTCACATCCAAAAAAAGAACCTATTTAAAAAAAAAGGTTTTATTAAAATGCTCTAAAAAGAAGAAAATAAAATATTCCTATAAAATTGATCATAAAAGCTTGCCGCGTGGTTTGCGTAACGAGTATATATTTAATTAATCGCTAAAATATTACATACTTTCATTTTTTATTGTTTAGTTATCACTGGCTAGGTTTCTGAGTCTGTTCTATTTAGCCAACTTGTATGTTGTGCCATATTGGATTTAGAATGAAGTCACATTATTTTTCAAGTTACTCTCAACAAGTCCTTTCATTTGATACCCATTTTGTAGAAATGCATTACAAATAACTATTCCGCCATCTTGGATGGTCCGCCATATTGGATTTAGAATAACTTCACACAGTTTATCATGTATTGTCATCTAACCTAAACGTGTATACAAAATTTCAGCTCAATCGGTTGAAGATATCTGTTTCAAAATTGAGTAGCAAGAGTCTACCCGAACAAACATACATAAATACATACATACAGTGCAAGTTCAAAAGCTTTTTAGAAAGGGTTTTACATATACTATACTATTATACTCCCTGTGAATAAGGCACATCTTCAAGCAACGAACTTATATAGCAACTTTAAAAAAAGAGTTTGTATGAAAGTGGTACATGATTACGACACATTTCCGATAATTCTGTAAAGTTATATTTAATAGACTAGCGTGCAATGCACCCTTTTCGAAAAGACGTGTACAAATAATTTAGAAGTTATAACGTGCAGTTTAATTTGTTATCCAATTATGAGAACAAAACGCACGGATTATTTCGCCACTCATTCACAAATTATGAAGACAAAGATATCGAGTAGTTGTTTAGGTTTACAATAATCTACTGTTTATGCATAATCACGAAATCTTACATTCTTACATCGGACCGCCCACCACGGAAATATACGACCCACTTGAAATTGGTCATAAATACATTTACCTTATTCGAGAAATACAGTGGTGCTATTCTATAAAAATCACACCGTGTAATATAAAGTCATCATCATCATCATTTCAACCGAAAGACGCCCACTACTGGACATAGGCCTCTCCCAAGATGGGAGGGTTGGCAGGCGGGTTGCCGATCGCGTCACAGTGTATAGTGTTGAGTTTTGCAGAGAACGCTGCTGCTCATAGTCAATTCTTACGATACCCACGGGAAGTGATGGATTGGTATTATTCTTTTACGGCACATACGGCACCGGCCGAAACCATACGGTACATAAAGTGAAGCGATGATAAACTGAGCTGTGACATTCGTTCATATCCAAAAATTAATCGTACCAATAGACCATCCAGAGCGGACTGCGTTTCTCATCTTTTGCAGTTATTGGTCGTGAGGCAGAAAATTAATAAATATCTTAACGAAAGTTTTACTGCCACTAACTCGAAAATAACTCAATATGGAAATATGGTTGTCGGGGTCGAAATCGTTGCAAATCAGTTCTAGTGTCACCCATTCCGAGGCACCACTCAATTTTCAGTCAGCCTGTATATGCTGTGTACTCGTGCATATTATGAAGAATACAACTTTTTAAATCGCTGTGTCTCAGAAATGGTGAGATGAAATGATGTTTGGTGTTCCAATGCTAGCAAATTAAGTACTCGACTAAAATATTACCTCTTTCCGCGACAGCCGGTTAGATTCACGCCAGATTCAGCAGAGTGTAACGGAAAAGTGTAGTCATATTTTGCAAACTGCTTAAGTTCATGTAGACGAACAGCTTCCTTCAAAGAAGCCGTAGTCAAGTCCAAAAATAATAGTATTCCATACAAAGTAATAATTAGCTAATCAATATTAAAATGGCAGGACAGGTGCCATATTTAAAAAAAAGTGCTTTGGCTTCCTGAACAGAGTTATTTGTCAACATGTGCCGAAGCAGTTTTCAAAATATGACTATACCTTTCTTTTACACCCTGTATATATAATTCCATTCACTCCACAAGCGAGACTTCTCAACAAAATCCTTTAAAGGACTTGAAAGGCAACCGATCATCAGATTTTACCCAATAAGTGCATACTTGTGTATGTCGCATTTAATGCTAATTAGATCGGGAAGATAGCTGAAGATTTATAGCCGCAGGTAAGTCGTGATTGACACTGCCCTGTAGGTGTAATGTTCATTGCTTTGTAGCGAGTAAACTGGTGACATTAAACCTAGTTTTGGTTAAATAGGGCTGGTAGACGTTAATTACTTAGCAGATTACTTATTTTATAATGTATTGTTTTTGCTCCACTCCTTTCTGTTCAAAGTTTCTTCATGTCGATGGCATGAGTAACTGAGATTTGTTTGGATCAAAATTTGGCCACTTCTAAGACATTGTTTTTGGTCGCTGTGGCAAGGATAGAAGATGGAGAGTAGTTTGCTACTCGGTTCCACATTCACACACTGCAGTTGACCCGTCAAAGCGAGGTTGGAGTTACACTTTCCTTCTTTCGGTTTTGGGACTTCCAATGGACCACGGAAGATTAGACCCTGCGTAAAGATGATCACTTGGCTAAAACTTCAAAGGACCAGTCTTTATAAAAGGGATCTGCAAGGTTATGAGCCTGTTTCTTGTTTTTTTTTTGTGATACAACTTTGTTGGGTTATTAAAGGTTCTGCTTAGCAGAAGAATTTGAGTTTTTAGAGGTATGCGGAACAGAGAGTAAAGTCCCGCGTACCTTATTTGAAAAGGAGGATCCTCCAACCAGGCGGCTGTTGTGCCTGGCGGGCTACTGCCCGGTAGTTGATATTCGGGCTGATGTATATGTTCAAATCGCACGGTAAACTCTGCTTGCGCGATGCAGGATTTCAACGTTGTAGTTCGCTGCTAGTCGGATAGATGGCGTCGCGGTGCTTTTTGTTGCGATGTAGATTTGCTTCGTAGGTTTTTCTTGTGGCGGCCTTGATGCCGCTACATCACTCCCCTCCGGAGACCGGAGGTCGATAGTGGATGAGTCGTCCATGCATCTTGAGATGCTTGCCAAGCCAGTTGAAGGTTGATTCCAGTGAGTCGGAATCGGAAGTCGCAGAGTTCTCGGTGAGTCGGAACTATATGCGATGCCCCAGTGAGTCGGGGTGATGAGATATCCCAGTGAGTCGGGATGATGCTGCAGGCTCCAGTGAGTCGGAACCGGATGTCGCAGAGTTCACGGTGAGTCGGAACTATATGCGATGCCCCAGTGAGTCGGGGTGATGGGATCCCAGTGAGTCGGGATGATGCTGCAGGCTCCAGTGAGTCGGAGTGGTGCTGTTGCTGGCTCCAGTGAGTCGGAACCGGTAGTCGCAGAGTTCACAGTGAGTCGGAACTGTATGCGATGCCCCAGTGAGTCGGGGTGATGATAGAGGCTGAGGATGCTGAACAGGAATGCGCGGCTGCTGCATGCTGGTGGTCAGGATATCCGTAGAAGCCGTGGGTACTGGCTGGCTGTATGACTCGCTGCTCGAGAGCTTGAGGTCACGATGAGGAGAAGTGATGATGACGTCACGCTGAAGTAGTTGCACGAAGGCTGCGCTGACGTTCAATGTCGAGGGTCACCAGTTTAGAAGGTATGCGGAACAGAGAGTAAAGTCCCACACACCTCAACTGAAAAGGAGGATCCTCCGACCAGGCGGCTGTTGTGCCTGGCGGGCTACTGCCCAATAGTTGATATTCGGGCTGATGTATATGTTCAAATCGCACGGTAAACTCTGCTTGCGCGATGCAGGATTTCAACGTTGTAGTTCGCTGCTAATCGGATAGATGACGTCGCGGTGCTTTTTGTTGCGATGTAGATTTGCTTCGTAGGTTTTTCTTGTGGCGGTCTTGATGCCGCTACAGTTCCATTCAGTCCTGGGTTTGGATGTTTGGTGTGTCTTTGTTGGAATTGTATCAGAATAATGACGATAGCCTTGCTGTCTGCTGTCTGTTTTATAATATTATTATAATCTGTAACCTCATAATCGCTCTAGATAATCATTAACCGTACTGTCGCCTCGTTGCAGGTATTCACTGCAAAAGGCTACATCGGACATTTTATCACATAATGCCCGATGTAGATTTAACTTTTATCTATCTTGGAATCTTGTCACTCATCTAATAACGCCTATGTTCTGGTTTTGGACACATACATAGGTTTGGTAGTGATCAGTGAAAACTGAGACGCTTTCGAGCCTCGACGATCAGATTAAGCCGTTAGCCGCAACCAGAAGCCCGAAACTAATCGCAATATTATGTTAGATAGTATTTAGGTTACATCTGGAGTAGCTTAGTATTTGGATCTTGTAGAAACCAGAACAAATTTCCGTGCGTTCAAGCGATTTTGCCATACCTATTACTGGAAGCAAAGTAGCTCACAATTAAGGACCCATTAGTTTTAATGTAAATATATAATCTGTGGTGCTTGGCAACCGGGCTTAAGCCATTTGTATATGGCCCTTAGTGCCTGGTCTAGCTCTATTCTGACTCCTGCTTGATAAGGAGGGAAATTAAATATATTTTTTCCTACTCCTCCGCTGCACTTTTCTAATTAATTTCGTTGCTATATCCAAGACAGACTCGTTGGGCTTCATTGACTCGGCGTCTGGTGATTTCCACTGATGATTCTAGCTTTCAGGAGTTGCAGTGGTTGGGAATGTGTGGCGGGCTTGTCCAAAAAAAACCAGAAGCCCGAAATCTGACAATCATTTTTGCCAACGGGTATCACGTTACCCAGTAGCTGGCTTGTGAAGGTTAGATGAACAACATCTCAATAAATAAAATACTATGCGGTTAGTCTGAAAGCCGACCCTAACATGCTAACGATGATGATCTTTCCACCTATGACAAGCTTCCTCTGATTATCTTGTAACAAGGCTGACATAATTGATATTTAAATTAATTACCAAAGCCCTGGCAGCCCTACATTTAGCGTGCTCTATCTCTACGCTAGATAGGCTTGGTCCCATTGTTCTAAACGTGCCTACAGCGTTATGCATTAGATTGTCTACACATCGCAGACTATTGTACCTGAGATGTTAGGATAATACTGAATTATGTGAACTAAACAACAATGAATGCTTGCTTTGACGAATTTGATTGTATTTTGGGTTTAATGGGATAGGCCTGTTTAACGGGATTTGGGCCTGGTTTCCGATAGACGCGTAATAACTTTTCGATTTGCTATTGTGCATCAAAACAACTTTGAAATAACCGTTTGAGGTTTTTTCCAGGAAACCTGGCAGTGGTTGAGATTAATCCCAGTAAAGATGGGTTCCAGTGTTAAGTTTTAAAATAATACGTCACGACTAAAAATTAATAAAAATACGTACTTTCAGCTGAAAGACTCTGCAGCTGGAAACAAGTCTTCTTACGGTCAAAAAACGTAACTGTATATTCATTAATCCCATTTATTTTGGAGTTTTTTACACTTAATAACCGTCCAGTACGTCTACCATGAGTTTTATCAATCTATACTCTCTAGCGACTGTAGTAAAAAAAAATATATGAAAACTTAAACAAAAACAAGTTTCTAATTTATTTATTTAGTTCTAAGTGTAACTTGGTTGCTTGCAAATAAATTAGAAACTTGCTTTTTTCAAAGTTTTCATACAATTTTTTAACTGTCGCTGGCGAGTACCTACAGATTAATAAAACTCATGGTAGACGTACACTCCTTTTTGTATTTACCGGGTTTACCGGGGCTACTAAAAATGCGCCATCTTAAGTACCAATTCTATTCAAGCATCTTCAGGTGAGATAGTGGTCAAACGCTTGCCTATCAATAGTAAAAAAAAACTTTTGCATTCGCATCTCAGTCGCAAATTGTCAAAAATGTTTGAAAATTAAGCCGTTTTTCACAGTTTAGAATACGAACGTTTTTAAAAATTTGTAGAATTGACTCTCTTATCTGTCACCAACATTTTCAAACCAGTGCTTTGGCTCAAAGGAACAGAACAGTTTTAACCATAATAAATTATTTAATATTTCACCCTATCAGTTTCAGGCTTTCTTTCAGTGATCTTTTTTTAAACGACTTCAGAATAAGGAGGAGGTTCTCAATTCAGTTGTATTTTTTTTTATGTTTGTTACCTCATAACTCCGTCATTTATGAACCGATTTGAAAAAATCTTATGTATGTGAAAGAATATACTTACCGATTAGTTCATTAAAATCGGTTTAGCAGTTTGGCTTTTGAATTAAAATAGCTGGAATTCGATAACTTATATGAAATATTTGGTTTGTCGTCCAAGTAAACAAAATTACATATTTTGTTTTCCTGCGACTATAACCATTAAAAAGTAAAAAAAAAAATATATAATAAACCAACCGACCACCAAATAAAAAAAAAACGCTCAAAAGTCTACAAAAACTTTAATTTTGGAAGTCGGTGCTAAAATAAGAAGAAACCAGCAAAACCACCGATTTCCGAAATAAAAGTCTATATTTTATACTTTGTAGTATTTATTTTTTATTTGGAAGTCGGTTGATTTATTTTTGTAAGAAAACTTTCTTACAAAAAAAATACTCCACGCACTCCATTGCATGCATCGAGTCCAAGACATCGTCAATTGATATTCGCGCCTGAATTGGCGTTCGAGTGTTTACTCTTCCTTATTACGCCCGTATTAATATGCAAACAGTTTTATAAATATGGTCGTCGAACATAACCAGAGACAGGTTGTTATTTATAAATTATCACCTTCTAACATCGCAGGCACTAATCATAGAAGATACACATCTATGGTTTTCAATAGGTCCTTAGTACTTGCTTAGAATTATAAGTATCTACCACTGCAGACATGTTTTTCTTATTGAAGACCAAAATAGAAGGCAAGAAAAGTCGAATGAATTTAAATGATGTTTTTTTTTTTATTTCAATATGCGTAAACTGAAAGTAAAACAGTAATATTATTTTTGAAAGCGTGATAGAATTTAAATGCTTCTTAAAGGTCAATTTTCTCGTACTTAAAAAGTGATCAAACTCAAGCCGCAATGTTCGAATTTGCGTTTCAGTAGCAATCTGTAAAGAATGAATTGAAATTGGGGCTTTAAACATCTATCCTTTTAAGGAGGGACGAAAAAAAAAATTAAAAAAAGAAAAATAAAAAAAATGAAAAAGAAAAAAGAAAGAAAGGAAAAGAAGAAAATAAAATAGTCTCTCTGAAATTTTACTTTTTTTCATTTCTTTAGAATGTTAAAACACTAAACTTAACTTTTTTTTTTATTTACTTTTGATTGTTTTCTCGTAACTTTGTGCAAATACTTCGTAACTATGCTTAAGGGAAAAGAAATGGAAAAATTGTATAATAAAGAGGAAACCGTTGCTACATTTTGATTTAGCTCACGATTCCTACAAGAGTTTTTTATCCGGAAAATGCAACCAACCAACATACCGATGTAGTCAGCGATTTGAACGTACGTTCAACATTTTCAGTACGTGCATTACAAATCTTCATCTCAGATTTTATATCACGTTGTAAATTACGGAAAATTAACTGTCTTGTCACCTTAAGGTTGAATATCACTGGCAAGACAGAAAACGACAAGACGGCCAATTCTACTATTTTTAAGAAACGTTTGCAAATTAAGACTGAGATATTCGCATCTCAGTCTCAATTTCCTTAGAAAAACCCTTAATCTTAATATATAAAACAAAGTCGGGTTTGTTCGAACACTTATAACTCGAGAACGGCTGGACCAGTTTTCATGGTTTTTGTATTTTAGGATTAGTCTTCGTCCGGAATAGCATAATAAGTATTACAACATTTAAAAAAAAAATACGGAGGCAGGGTATTAGGTAGGTAGGTAGGTAGGCAGGGTAGGGTAGGGTAGGGTAGGGTAGGTAGGTAGGTAGGTAGGTAGGGTAGGTAGGTAGGTAGGTAGGTAGGTAGGGTAGGTAGGTAGGGTAGGTAGGTAGGGTAGGTAGGTAGGGTAGGTAGGTAGGTAGGTAGGTAGGGTAGGTAGGTAGGTAGGTAGGTAGGTAGGTAGGTAGGGTAGGTAGGTAGGGTAGGTAGGTAGGTGGGTAGGGTAGGTAGGTAGGGTAGGTAGGTAGGGTAGGTAGGTAGGGTAGGTAGGTAGGGTAGGTAGGTAGGGTAGGTAGGTAGGGTAGGTAGGTAGGGTAGGTAGGTAGGTAGTTAGGGAGGTAAGGAGATAGGTAGGTAGGTAGTTAGGGAGGTAAGGAGATAGGTAGGTAGGGCAGCCAGTTGACGGGAGCGAAGCCGCGCGGGTCAGCTAGTTTCCTTATATTTATGACAAATTGCGACTGACATGCGAATGCGAACGTTGTTTAAAAATGACTAATGTCTGTTTTTTAATCCCGGCGACTAAATTGACAAGTGCAAATGTTAAAACTGACTTAAATTCTATTGAAATCTATGTCAGTTTGCCTTTTGCACTTGTCAATTTAGTCTCCGATATTAAAAAAAAACAGACTATACAATTAGCATTCTGTTATATTTGTCTACGTGACAGTTGAGTATTTAAATTCTAGAATCATCCTCGTATTTTTAAGGAGCTTTCCCATTCGCACCGCAGTCGGAAACTGTCAGTCAAAAACTCCGATATTTTTTCTTCAGTTTGACCAGTTTTTATCTTGATCGAAGTTGTGATGATGTTGCGATTTGAATTTGAAATATTCAACAAGAATTTGCCTTCCAATAGAAGCTTTAATTTACTGGAAACTGTTACCAAAAGAGGCAATTATGACGTCTCGGATAGTATAAATCTGAGACGTATCGTACAATCTTCTCACCATAAAAAGTCTCTCATTTCCGTCAATTTTGACACAACACACCAATGGCGCCGCATTACGTACTCACGAGGTTCCAACAAGGTGTTGATCAGAGATAGCCGTATACAGACCTCGTTGGAGATTGCGCGTACACGAACAGCATACGAAGGGAGTTAGTTACTTTCTATTTTTTTGTAGCTATGGTATTTTTGGGTATTAAATATGGAGTGTCTTCTAAATACAGTTCAGAGAGGGATGGTGAAGCAAGATGATAAAAGCAGTGTGCTTGCAAAACTATGGAATTCGGGAAGGAATATCCAAATAATAACGTGGAATTTCAAACGGGAGGTAAAAATTTAACTTTTCGGGAAATATAGGCGTGATATAATTTTAATATGTCCAAAAATCCATGCAAGCCCGAAGCTTTATTACCAACCAACCACGTTCGTATTGCACAAACTCCCATCATTATACTACCAAGCCTATCTCGTACCTATTCATAAAATCTTCTAATAACAGTAGGTACCTGTTCATCTTGTGATAATGCAAGTACTCCGCTCTAGGTCATCACCCTTTCCAAGTAATCTTGCAAGTGACATTTAAGCACTGATTAGCATACAGCAGACTGCGTGGAAAAGCTAGCCTTATTATGTTAGCCTTTATACCTAGGTATTTGTAATATAAATAATAGTTACACAGCCTCTCACAGAACCTGATTTTAAGTAACTGGATCTTTTTAAATGATGCCTACTAAGTTGCGGTCGCAAGCGCGACTGCGCAGCGCGGGGTCGTTTTCTTTCGTTCGATTTCGTCGGATGGGAAATCCTCAAAAACTTTCCAACCAAATGTCTCTTACCGACTATAAACCACCCCTGTTCCTCCTAGTGCTCTTTGAGTTCCATGGCTGCAGTCACTCCTTCGTAAAATTCCACAACCAGGCACTGGCCTTGGCGGTCCTGATTACCAGGTTGGGCAAAATTCGTTTAAGTTTTTCTCTAAGAAAGCCCGGAGTTCGAGAGTGGTTGTGACACTCCCGTGACTCGGAAAGCACATTAAGCCGTTGGTCCAGGATGAATGGTCATGACCATTCACCAGATCCCTCTTCGGTCGTTGCGGTTCTATTTGACTTCGAGAGTGATGTGACAAGGAGTGCTCTGTGAATCTGTGTTCGCGTACACACTTGTTCTCCTTGATATGCATATCTATCCCGGATGGCTAGTTTCCGTTGAGATTGACTGCCATGGTCGCAAAAGGTCAAAAGGATCAATATTTGCACATTCATCAAAGTGAGCTGATGAGACACATTTTCAGTATTCGATTACTTCTATTCGTAAACACATTTAGAAAGAAAAAGAGTTTATTTGCACCAAGCGTGACGTATACCAAAAATAAATAAAAGTAAACAAAATTACAATTTTATAAAAGTTGGGAAGATATGCGTCACATTCGCGCAAAACCGCCATCGCTCAGTATAATGCTGGGACTCATGTGCGAGACAGAGCCACAGCGCTGGTTTTCAGCTACAACCGGCAATGACAATTTGACATTTAAACCAGTAAAACGATTTGTCATCAATAAACTGGTCATTTCCTTTTATTTTTTCCAAAACACTATAAAAGCCATGTCCTTTTAAAGCCATGAGAACGTCATTGCCATATTCGTGTGTCCTTTCATCCTTCGGCTTATTATGCATCTGGAAAAAAAGAAAAACAAAATGCATTAGGTAATATAGATGGTCCTCCCACGCAAGTTATGGTCATATTTTTCCACTGCAATTATTTTAGGTAGATTTTAATGCTTCCAGCTGTAATTTTTGATAGAAATCCTGTGAATTATACAAGGCCTCAAGTCTCTATTACGCTGGGTAAAAAGCTGTCATTTTATTTGTGATGGGTTTGCTCTTGACTTAAGTCTAGTCTATGTCAGAGATGACAGAGATGACAGAGACAAAGTCTACGATGGAGCGAGCTTACCCAGATGGAGCCTGTTTACTCGAACTTTGAAGAGATTAGGGTTGTAAGCGTTCGGAACACAGGCAATCCTTTGCTGAGCACATTATAAAAGACGTTTGGAAACGCGTTAGTGCGAATTGGTTGAATAGCAATAAGGTAGGGATGGTAAGTTGCAGTGCGTCTGTATGTTCGATGGTAGAAGGGGGCCGGTGGGATAAAGTCACGCAGTTTACAGTATAATTAGCCCTAATTTTACGGCATTCATAGTGTCATAGTGACACTTTATCAGCAATTTCTATCAAGGATTACTCTAAAGTCCAAAATTTATGGGTTCGACAAGTTCTACAGAAAAATCAATAGGTAAATTAAATTTGCCGTCCATCGTTACCGCTACTAGAAATTCAGTTCGTTTACTTTAGAGCATCCATTTTGCCGGAAAAACTGTAAGTGATAAAAGTGGATAAACTAATTGGTGTCTAAGTCCAAAAGTCAATTCCTAGAAGTTAATTAAAACTAAGATTTTATCTTAACCAATTAATAATTTTAATTTTTGCGTAAGAAAAGCACAAATTCGGTTTACATTTCGGTTTACCTTGGCATATTATTTTATAAACATTCATTATTCGAAATATATTCCGTGTAGTATTTAAATTATTCAGTAAGTCTAGCACAGTTAGATTTAATTAATCAAGTAGTATCATGTATAATAAATCAGTTTTCCATCATTAGCACACAGACCTCTTGATTTTAACTGTTGATCTGTGAATGGATTATTTAAATGAACCATTAACTAGGAACAGTTAAATGGAACTAACTCTATTTATATATATTTATAGTATATCATTGTTGTACACCTCATAACAAGCACTAAGCCTCAAGTCTGCTATTACAATAGTGTCAGAATGGTCTATCATTGATTTCATAATTGTTGATTTTGACAAGTTTGGTAATCCACTAAAATAAAAACGTCATTATGACTTTCCAATGGTCAACCACTGACACTCCATTGAAAGAAATGGCATAGAATGATAATCTCGTACACGATGACAAATTAATAATTAATATATAAAAATATAAATAAATGTCTTTCTACCACGATTCTATTACGAGACCATTGACCGACCAGTGATCGACCATTATGAATTAGCAGATTACGAACTTTTAGCAAAATGACAATGGGATCGTGTTGGATTGACGAATTTTTAAAAATAGCAGACTTGGGGCCCAGGACACACGTTAATGTCGATGGCGCGTTGTGTTCTAGCCGCGCTTCAAAGAGATGCCAGCTTCGTAGACGTGGCCCGCCAGGGCTAGTGCTTGCCAGGATTGCGGAGCTTGTTCGAAAGTGTCACCGCGGCCCTGAAACGCATTAAGGCAATAGGAGGAACACGGATGGGTTTTAGTCAGTAAGAGCTTCATACTCCTTCTGCTTCGCCCAGAGCAGGAGGAGTTATTTGATGATTACCACAGTGTATAAACTGACTAGTCCTTTTATCTATAGGTACACAACCAAGGCTGTTCCTTGGATTTATACCTATAGGTAAAGGGCTACATATTCACAGTACGTATGCAAGCTTATTTTAAGACATGTGACCACCCCTAATCTGCACGAGGCCGTATGGTGGATTACAGATGGTCCATTCTCTCACACAGAGGGGATGCTTGTCCCTGAGGAAACTTTTTAGACTAATTATTCTGTGACTAATGCACGCATAGCAGTGTTAGATATGAGGGAGAAAAGGGCTTGTATGACTTTTAGAATGAATTCTGAATTGAAATTTTTAAATGACTTCATACAAAAAGAAGGCTGAAACTCCAACATATCCGTTTTTGACTAAGGATTGTTCTAATAGTAGACAATTTATATAATTCAAGTAACTAATTAAGTTTGCGTGAGACAAATGATAAGCGCTCCTACTCATTTGAAAGTTAACCACACCTGGCAAGACTCGATACCTCTCTCAATACACCCGAACATATTACCATCGACAATTTTATCATCACCGACCCACCATTTACCAGGCCCTATAAATCAATTATTATTTCAACGAAAGAACATTGCAAATCATTATTTATACCCTGTCCGCAAAAAATTAAAACATAATTGCCGAGAGCTAAACTGGCTTGACATAACGCACGCAAACTTAGGAAGCGATAAATATGCCCTTAATTGCATCAAGATTAATTTTATTCAACGTTTAATTAGAGACAAAATATGCTGTAAGCAGATTATATATTAGTTGGGTATATTATGTGCATATTTGCTATGTAAATAGGAGTGACCTTTCAAGAGTTAGGTGCATCTTTAGGCGCATCTGCGCCTGGGCAGCTATTTATAGATCTAACTTGCTTAGACGCGTGTGCACCTGTATGGGTGACAATTAGTTTGGTCCGTGGGTTTGTCTGTGGAAAATTAATGGAAAATAGATTTGTAAAAGGTTATAGAAAAGTGTCATTTTATTTTACGAATGCGAAAGCCGTCGCCTTGGGAAGCCGACACAGATTTATATTATTTTCTAATTTTAATTAATATTTCGTTTATTTATTCTTATTAACATACAAATTATATTTTTAAATATATCTCTAAAAAACCATACAAAATTACATTTAAAAAAAAAAAAAAAGTAGTAACCTGCCGGTGTCGGGAGCAGGGTCCATGCTACCGGTGGTTAGGGCTCCAGAGATAGGAACCTCCTCACAATACGAGCCGTATCGAGGAGTACTGCCTTCTGTATCAGGCCCTTTACCCAACCGCGTAACGCCAGCTTCGACAGCTTTTGGCCATCAGGCCATAAGCCGTAACGGCTATCGGCACAATTATTAATATATTTATTAAGTCATTCACTGAGCGCATAATAAGTACCTACCGACTTCGTAATGTTTGACAGGTTTTTTTCAGTTAAGTGCCTCTTTTGAAAGAAACATGGTGGATATCCCACGCATATGATGCATAGAAATTTTTGGAAATACTTTCATTGTGCATATAGCAAAGGATTGAAATTCCCTGCCGGAGTCTGTATTTTCTGTGAGCTGTGACCTAGGAGTTTTAAGGCAAGAGTATATTAGAGGTCCATTATCGACCACATCGTCGTTTTCCACTAGGTGAGATTCTGGTCAAACGCGAGGCAAGATCGCTACGCATTCCCAACCACTGCAACTCGTTAAAGCCAGTATTAACAGAGGCGACCACCAGAAAATCGCGCAGTCCAGAGTAGGAAAACATATAAACTCCACTTCATTTCTTATCAAGCAGGCGACTCCTTATCAAGAAGGAGGCTGCCACTAGCCAAACATTATACTATTACCATCATTGCAAAAAAAAAACACAGAATTATACTATTACCATCTATTGCGACAACTTCTAAAAAAAACAATTAATGGCACCTTGTAATAAGTGAATAAAATAGATTTATAAGCTTTCACAATTTCACAGGCTTTCTTATTTTCTCTCAACTCTATCTATTACTCTAAAACACGCACAGAATACATTCAAATTGCAAAGAAACCCACAAATTGACAGACAGACACGCGAACACACATGCACATACAAACGTCAAAGACATTATGTCACTCAGAATTTATTCTGTTTGTCTTGTGTCGCTATTCCAATTAAATTTATGTATAATTATTGCTAATTCATTTTTCAGTTGCTGGTACGTTAATAACGATAGGTAAGTTTTGTTTTAAAATTCATTATTACAAGCTTGTAGATTGGTTTATACAGTGACCTGAAAAAAACGTTGAGTCAGCTGTCTTTTTAAGATAGTAGTGGCCATAATATGACGTTTAATCTTTTACCTTGTTCAGTATCTTTTTAGTAATTAGGTATGGTGGATAATTTATCTGGATAATTATGTTTATGTCTTCATTGCAACATTTTTCCTGATTGTTTTAAAATTGCATACTTCTTACTTAGAAGAAGTGTTTTGAATTTAGAACTCGTCTAAGACAAGGAATACAGGCACGTTTCAAAGATCTTATAAAAAGTAAAGAAAAAAATCTTGAGGTTGACCTCAATGCAACTATTATTAATTATACGAGTACCTATATAAAATAACATATGTGACAATACTCATATTGTTTTTTTGTAGCTCTGTGTATATTAAGAAAAAACACAGAGGTTACGACTATTTGCAGAAATAACAAAAAAAAAAACAATTTTATTCTAAACAATGAAACGAAATGTCAACTATAAACTATATCATTACAGTAGGTATAGTCATACAAAGCTCATTATATCCAAAACATTGTAATATTTCTATAAAATTTTCTATTTATTCAATTTCCTGCGCATACGCAGGTCTACTTCTAACTTAGTTGACAGCTGTCTCCACTGATCAAAGGTAACTAAGTATGATATTACAAAAATAATTCTCGCTTCCATAAATAGCAAATGGTCTAGTTAAGGTTGTCAGTTGTCCATGGAAAGCAGAACTTAGGGTTTTTGGATGCACGCTCGGAGAAATTAGACGGTGTCCAGGTTTTGCTGAGAATAACATTATAAAGAAGAGTGACTCATTAAACTTAAACTTTACTTGTTGTTTTTTTGTAAGTTTTGAAAGTCATCTCAACTTTCGAAACTTATTTTTATATAAGATTAAAAATCATGGATTTACAATAATCAGATATTTGAATTTTGTTGAAATGAGGAGCTCGTGGCTAGATAATAACAGCCGCACGGGTCGATCTTCAAGGTTGGTCTGTGGATGGGTGACCATCTTAACATACCGAGTTTCCTCCGTTCTTCGGAAAGCACGTTAAGCCGTTGGTCCCGACTGTCATTTGTAGATCTTTGGCGGCCATTACGGATAGTCAGAAGCCAGTAAAAATCTGACTCCAGTCTTGCCATGAAGTACCGTGTTACCCAGTTAATGGGTTGTGGAGGTCTGATAGGCAGCCGCTTCTCGTAAAATACTAGTATTCGGCTAAATCCGGCTTGACTGGAAGGCGACCCCAATATAGTTGGGAAAAGGCTAGGCAGATGATGAAATACTTGAATTTTCTGTTCTAAAACCATTGGCGTAATCAGCAGCTTACTTTTTTGAAAAACAAAAATATCTTGGGGTTAAAAGGCCAGTTTGGGAGAATCATACTGGAATCATAATATTAATTACACAATAATATGTCAAATTTAATTTTCATCTTCATTGTTAACGCATTAGGTTCAAAGTTGATTGGGATTTGACAGTTATAGGTAGCGTGATTTACTTTCTGATTTGGCCTTTTTAGATTCGCAGTTTAAATCTAGTTTTTTTGTTTGATTAAGACCAAAAGTTGACCTGCAATGGATGCTCTACGTTTTATCATCGAAAACGACTCAAAACATTCAATAAAAAATAAAAATATGTATATTAGTCATCATCTGCCTAGCCTTTTCCCAACTACATTGGGGTCGGCTTCCATTCAAACCGGATTTAGCTGATGTGATTTGAGCTGTGTTCTACGTGGAGCGGCTGCCTACCAGACCTCCACAACCCATTAACTGAGTAACACGGTACTTCTTGGCAAGACTAGAGTCAGATTTACTGGCTTCTGACTATCCGTAACGACTGCCAAACATCTATAAATGACAGCCGGGACCAACGGCTTAACGTGCTTTCCGAGGCATGGAGGAAACTCGATATGTTAAGATGGTCACCCATCCACAGACCAACCTTGGCAAGCGTTGCTTAACCTTCAAGATTGACCTGTGCTGCTGTTATTATTTAGCCACGAGCTCCTCCAAAAATATGTATATTAGTAAAAAATAATAATTCAAAAACACAAACTAATGTAAAGTTTTCTTACAACCCTAGATCTAGTAATAAGATTGTCTACTAAATAAGAACTGTAATCATTTCAATATACGTTGATATGTTATTATTAGACATCAAATAGAGTATGAAGTGTCTACTTACCTTATTAATGATGATGATCCAAACTTAATGAAAGCACGGAAAGTAATTTTTAAACTGATAGCGCCATAGTAGATAGGAAATGGCCAATGATGACTGATGATTTAAACAAGGTCATGATACAATGAACCAAGACAAACCTATTCTGCAGTACAGCCTATAATCATCATATCTGTCGGAAGACGTCTACTGCTGGACATAGGCCTCCCCTAAGTGTCACCACAACAACCGGTCTTGTGCGTCTCGCATCTAACCATAATCACAGCTCAATTTATTTTGACAATTCATCAATTGCCTTCGAAATAAGTTAGTAATTTAGTATGTATATACAATGTCAAGCAAACGTATTTTAGACTTGTTCCGCTTTCGCATCCATTAGCATTAACATTTAGCATATAAAAAAGGGAAGGGTTCTCCGTAATCTGCTTTGATATTGATAGTGTTTATTTTAGGGTTCCGTACCTCGAATGAGGTAGACCTGAGAGTGGCGGTTAACAGGCTGAAGGCTCGCGCCTCAAAGAGCTGTCAGCATAAAAGACGGGGCCCGCTAGGGCCAGTGCCTGCTGGGGCTGCGGACTTCGTTCGAAAGAGGCACTGTACCCTAGAACGCAAAGGGCACTAGGAGGAACACGGATGGGTTTTAGTCAGTAAAAGTCTGGCACTCTCTCCTGCTGTAAACAGAGTGGGAGGAGTCATTTGAAGATTTCGCATCCTTAAAAAAAAGTGTTCCGTACCTCAAAAGAAAAAAACGGAACCCATAGAGGATCAATTTGTCGCCCGTCCGTCCATCCGTCTGTCCGTCTGTCTGTCTGTAAAGACCCTTTATCTTGGGGCCGCGTGGAGGTATCGAGTTGAAATTAAAAACAGGTCCAGGGTTCCTTGAAGCTGTAAAAAAATCAAATTTCTAAGTTAACGTAAAAAAGATAAGTCGTTTATGCCGCAAATACGTATATTTCGACATTACGAAACTGAAATATACGTATTTACTGTTGACCTATAACTATAAAATTTAGCAAGTAATACCGTCGTATACTACAAGTATGGGGAAAATCTGAAGATAATATATTAGTAATTAAATATCAGTGACATAAATCTAACTTTTGAATATACCTACTTTAATCATTTAGTTAAAATGTTGCATTAAAAGGTTTGTAAGAGTTCAGTGTCTTCATTTCAATTAAATAACTTGTTAACTTTTACATAGTAACTTCCCTTTAAATCATTCAATTTAATCCATAATTGAATTTGAAAGTTGAGTAAAGTCTTTAAAATAACTAAGTACAAGAAGGTAAAGTTGGTTATCAATATTTTTCATTGCTTCATAAACTTTTTATTATTATTTTTATCAACTAGCACATCGCCCGCGACTTCGTTCGCTCGGGTTTAGTAGGTACTCTACGAACTTCATATCCTGTACCTTCCTCTTTATAAGGTCATGTTTAAATTACTTATTAATCGACTCAACGTAGGGCACTTTGCTCTAACCGCAACATTTTTCTTACTTAGAGCATTTTATACCCGTCATATAAAAAATAAATGTGTAATGTTAGTTTTAAGATTAGTTTAATTAAGTTTTTTTTTCTCATATACAACTTATCCTTAAAGCATGCGGAGTTTACCTATAAGTGATTGTTACACTATTGTACTCTACTCTATTGCTAGTTACCTTTAGAATAATACCAGTGTAAACAATTGTTGGTGAACCAATAAAATAAATAAAAAAATAAATAAATATCTTTTAAACGAATGATCCGATTTGAATAATTAAAAGTGTAATTTACATGCACATGTCATCCTTTATCATCAAATCCTTTAAATGGATAAGGATGAATGTCATAATACCAAAATAACCACCATTCAATTCCGCCCGGGTTTTGATCCAAAAGCGGTTATTGCGATTTAAATATAATAGATAGACATGTACCTTCGCGCAGTTTTTTATGGGTAATAAAGAGTACTTTAGTTATGTAGTACATTATTTTTATGTATCATCAATAGTTTTCTCAGCGCACGCGAAATAATGAATTTTATAGGCTTTCTACTTTGGGTTACATTATTGCAATTTTCTTAAGGATCATCAGATGATCCTATGTTCATCAGGGATAATGTAGGATTCGAATGGTTGAAAGAAATTTTCAAATCATTCCAGCAGTTCAAACAAACAAACAAATCTTTCCTCTTTATAATATTAGTGTAGATAGGAGGTAACTTAGTATCGTCGTGTTATGTAACATAATAAAGTTAGAATTAATTTGAAATGGCATGCAATTTTAAATGTAGGCAGCGGGATACTTATCAGACCTTATGATTATTTTAATTAGAAGAGACATTTATAGCGATTATAATTTCATAATAAGTTATTAAAATAATTAAGAAAGGCACCTCCTAATTATATATTTTTAATCGGTTTCAGATGCTGTGTGATCCTGACTGCAGTAAGGTATTTCACTAAAAAAATCTAATTAATCCGTCTGATAGATTTTCAAAAAATGTACGACACGCGTTACGTCATGTGTCTTGGTAAAACTGTATCCTCTTTATTTTTTGTTTACGTGAAAAAAGAAAAAATACGTGTCCAATATTTTTTGAAAATCTATCAGACGGACTAATTAGATTTCTCCAGTAAAATACGCTATTCAAGCTTATGCAGTAAGCAAAATTACCTTTGCCCGTATATCTTATAATATTAAAATAATCTATACTATATACTATATATCGATACTAATATTTAAAGCAGAAGAGTTTGTTTGTGTGTTTGTTTGTTTACTTGAACGCGCTAATCTCAGGAACTACTGGTCCGATTTGAAAAATTATTCAGTGTCAGATAGCCCATTTATCGGACCAATGGGAGTGGAGCAGTAATGAAAATTGTGACGCAGACGAGGTTGCGCGGGTCAATTATACATCTCGCATGGCAAATAACTTAAAAAAAAAAACTAAAAAAATACTTCTGAAGCATTTAGTATTGATAACCTTTTATTGCAACTCATTTATGATGTGTCTGTGATTTAAACAAAAAAAAAAGAGAAAAACAGAAGAAGCGACTTTTAAATAAATGCCATCCAAAATCTTTAAACTTTATTTAAATGTTTGAGTGGGTGTGAAAAAACAAACTATGTGTCATGGCTGTGTAGGTGTTGTCAATGCCACACTCGTTTGCTATGGCACGCTATTTTCTTTTATTTTTATACCGATCGCAAAAAATATAGGTAACTGTTAGTAGCTTACCTTCCACAGCATCTAAGTGATGTCACGGGTCCACATGTCATCCGTTTCAATTAAAGGATTTGTTTTAATAAATACTTAACTAACAATAAACACTACAAATAAAAATAACAACTCCTAACAAAGTTAAATCTCAAATAAAGCGTCAAAAAATTCATGCTCATCGCTGTCGACTCGACCTAAGCCCAAAAGACTGAGATTTAAATAAAACTATTGTTTAAAATTGTATGGAAATTGAAGTGTTTTTACAGATTGCGACAAATATTGTTAAAATTTTATTGATTTTTTTTTTTTTTTATAGCGGCAATAGAAATACACAATCTGTGAAAACTTCCACTGTCTACCTATTACGGTACTTGAGAAACAGCTCGCTGACAGACAGACGGACGGACGGACAGCAAAGGCTTAGTTAGGGTTCGTTGGTTACCCTTTGGTTACGGAACCCTGCGGAAAGAGTAGTTAGAGGGAGAGAGCATGAAGTGAACTGTCATTCCATTATGTTTGTATGAATTGACAACTTATTTCACGTTCTATTTACCCAAGCTTATACCAGAAACGAGTGAGAAGTTCACAGAATCGCAATGCCGGCTAAATTCAAGCTCACTGTACCGATGTTATCATCTGTATATATATCTATACTAATATATAAAGCTGAAGAGTTTGTTTACTTGTAGTAAGATATTTGTGCGTGACTGAGAGTGAGGGAGTGAGTGACTACTTAAAATCGTTTAATTTATTTCCAAAAGAGAGTACTGCAAAGTACTAGAGTTTGTATGAAACATCGCGAGGAAGAAACGCTCTGCAAAAGCTACTGTTGCATAGGTAAGTCGGTAACATCCTCCAAGTGCGTAAATAAGAGCAATTTACGATTACTAATTCGTTTATCAAGTCAATTACGATAATATTCGCTGACATTACATTGATGTGTTTATCTGTATGCTCTCCTCCATTAAGCTAATTATAAAAGCTACATTATATTCTGTCCAACACACATAATTTAAAGAATTTAAATAAACATTCTGAAACAAATTGAAACACGCAATTTAGCCAATCGAAATGATAAAATAATGCTTTTAATTTCCTTCTGCTACATTTTCGCGAAAAAAAGGACAGCATAAATAATTATAACTTTGTATGTACAGTCGAGTCGTTTATATCTTCATCAGTTTTCAAATTCTTTCCTTTATCAAGTCAGGATACTTAATGGCGTTTGTAGCTAACTACTAAATATGATATGAATCCTATATGAATTATTAAAGTCAATAAATATATTAACTTTAATTTAAACTACAATTAGACTGGCCATTTAGAAAACAAATAAAATCTTTTTAATTGTCAGTGTCATATTTCTTTAATTAGCAACTGACTGTTATTCTGTGACACTGACATTATGACAGTACCTATTGAGTTAGTAAAACAGATTTGATCACGCTAAGGAAAATTGACCTTAAGCTGACCAACCTATTTTTAACCGACTTCTTCAAAAAGGAGGAGGTTCCATGTTTGGCTGTATGTATTTTTTTTTATGTATGTTCACCGATTTCTCCGCCAATTGTGGATCGATTTTAAAAATATTTTTTTTATTCGAAAGCCTATACTCCTGAGGTGGCCCGCATTGTCACCAAGTCAGAAACTGATCATGGGATCCCATGAAAATCGAGGAAAACCCTCAAATTTTACAAGCACATACAATGTTTTTCATAAACTTTCTAACGCAATTCAGAAATGTGTGCTTGGTAATCATCTTCTCATGTTACTGAGCTTATTTTAGAGAGCTTAAAAAGCGAAAAATATATTTTTTTTTTATTTTTTTTACAAAAAAAATAAAACCGACTTCCAAAAACAAAACACTACAAAGTAAAAATAACTTTAATTTCGGAAGTCGGTGTTCAAAAACGAAATAACCAAAAACACCGACTTCCAACATAAAGTTATTTTTTACTTTGTAGTGTTTTGTTTTTGAAAGTCGGTTTTTACCATGACTGTACGGTACGTTTATACATTATGTGCGCGAATTTTAATTGAGAGTTCCCAGTGCTGTTTTATTTTCGTGTAGAAAAAGTTGTTCGCACTGAGTGTAGGTTCGGTGTCCTGCCAAGGCCGCATTTCTCGGCCGGAGGAAATAGCCCAGGATCATTTCTCCGCTTAAAAAATAAAAAAGTTGAGCTCTTTGAGTAAATGTCAAACTGTACCTACCTCTGTTAGTGTTGGGTACACTGCCGTGGTCTAGATTTTGTTTTTGTGGTCGAGCAGATTTTTGTGGTCATTTTTAAATACAGTGTTATATAAATTGTAAAGATTGACGTGCTGATCGTCTAGTTTATTTAGTAAATGAATTATGTTCAGGCTAACAATAGACTCAAAACGTCAAAGTAAAAAACTTTATGCACAATGTGAAACATTGCGCATTTCTTCTTTAAAATATACTATAATTATGTACTTTTAGTACATTTTAAAGAAGAAACAGAATTTATTTATTCACGAAATCCACAGCTCTTTAACTATTTTACTTAAAATAGATAAACCCGTTTTACAGCCAATGAAAGGCAAGAAATGTCATCATAATCTAGTGCTTCCCAGGATTTCGGTTTGTTCGTTACCGCGGTCCTGAAACGCAAACGGCATCAGAAGAAACACGGAGCGGGAGAAGTTATTTGATGATTTCCCTTTAAAAAACTAGCCAAGTGCGAGTCGGACTCGCGAGCAAAGGGTTTCGAAAGATTTTATTTAACATGTTATTTTAACAAAAAAAAAAATAAAAAACAAAAAAAAAATATAGAGGTTTTCTTGTAATCAGTGGTTTCGGAAATAAGGGGGAATGGTTATTTTTCATCTAATTTCTTTAATAACTTCAAAACCATTAATTTCAATTTAATTAAAAAAATATAAGTAAAACCCTCAGTAAGCCCTTTCATTTGATATGTCACTCGATATTGTTCAAAAACTTTTTTTGTATTTTCCAGTTTGACCCCCAAAAGCGACCCCCATACTAAAAAAATAATAATGTACGTAACACATCCGTATTTGGGTCACAGAAGTCGATATGTGTACCTAATTTCAACAGAATCGGTCTAGCGGATCCGGAAAAAAACTTGCTGTGACAGACGGACAGACAAACAGACACCTGAGTGATCCTTTAAGGGTTCCGTTTTTTGTCCGGAACCCTGAAAATAAGATCCCATAGCATTGTTTAAATAAATCTATAAGTTTTGACCACAAATTGATAACCTATAGAAATGATGACCGTTGTATTAGACACCTTTTTGTGGTCGTGTGTGGCCTATTGTTTCGTGTACCCAGCACTACTCTCAGGGAACCGGGTTCGATACCTATCTACGATTCACGTTAACCCAGCTATCATTAAAACCGATATGAATGCTGTAGAGATTTTATTCGTATTTTGTTGTTTCTCGATGAAAGAGAGAATTTATTTTAGTCATTTTTTTACATTCATATAGTGTTGAAACTTCGTGTGAGGTGTTTTATAAAAAAAGTCAACTGTAAACGGTGCGAATTTAAATGATTCGCCTGGGGACATTTTAGTGGTCGTTTTTGCCGTGTGGGAACTTATAGACCCAAGTCAGGCTACTGATAATTCTTCATCATATTCCTGCAACATTGTATTGTTGATTGACTTCCCTTATCATTTACTTTTAACTTAAGGTTGAACCAATTTCAATTAAATAAAACTTGACGCACAACAGATTAACAATAATGTTACCATTAAAAACAAAAGCAACTCTGTCTTTCACAATGATCATCACTCAATTCTGCTACAAGGATTACAGAACAACACAACTTAAGATCTCACACGCAACATTTCAGAGCACCCTTTTATATTTTTTTTAAGGATGGGTAATCGTCAAATGAATAAGAAATGGCTAAATAATAACAGCCGCACGGGTCGATCTTTAAGGTTAAGCAACGCTTGCCAAGGTTGGTCTGTGGATGGGTGACCATTTTAACATAACGAGTTTCCTCCGTGCCTCGGAAAGCACGTTAAGCCGTTGGTCCCGGCTGTCATTTGTAGATCTTCGGCAGTCGTTACGGGTTGTCAGAAGCCAGTAAATCTGACTCCAGTCTTGCCAAGAAGTACCGTGTTACCCAGTTAATGGGTTGTGGAGGTCTGGTAGGCAGCTGCTCCACATAAAACACTGGTATTCAGCTGAATCCGGTTTGACTGGAAGCCGACCCCAATATAGTTGGGAAAAGGCTAGGCAGATGATGATGGGTAATCGTCAAATGACTCTTTCCACTCTGGGCGGAGCAGAAGGGAGTGCCAACTAAAACCCATCCGTGGGCCTCCTAATGCCCTTTGCGTTTCAGGGGAGCTACTCCCTAAGCCCAAAGTCCGTAGTTTCGGGCGTAGTTGTGGGCGTATTCTACTCCGCATCACCAAACCACTAAGAATTAACGATAACACGATTTGACAGTAACTGTTAAATCGTGTTGTTATTCGTTCTCGGTTCAGGTGCGGGACTAATCGTAAGTCTGTAGGTGATACGAAGGTGATACGCCCGCTACTAAGCCTGAAACAATTGACTTCGGGCTTAGAGAGTAGCCCCCCAGGGCCGCGGTGTCTTTCGAACAAATTCCGCAAACCTGTCAGGCACTGGCCCTAGCGGACTTTAGAGCACCCTTTAAACTTAAATTAAGAACACGTTTTAATAAATACGAATATTTTATTTACAGCCAGCTACCGTAGAACGCTATTCAAATGGCTAATAGAGTTTTAAATAAAGAACGGGTCTAGTGATAACAGGTACCTAAGGATGTCGCGGACAGGTGTTCCTGACCATATTGGTCTGTTGCAGGACACCTAGGACCCGTAATTAGTGTCCGAGCTGTTGTTTTAATCTTGTAATGCTTAGCCGCTTGTTAAAAGGATGTTGGGGTGGGGACGAGGGATGAGCGGAAGCGATTTGTCTATTGCGGAATTTGTGTTTTAAGACTGTATCTCTAGACCCTCTCTTTTTTTTTCACGTGTATATTACGTTCCTCAGTCGCCTGCCATTTGAATTTTACTACTAAAACTTTTTATTTCAATATCCAATCTTCAATATATATCGCTGTTACCCCGGTGCCTGCTGTAGTGAAAAACTTATCATTTCATCCTCTTTCTAACTTATACTTAATAACATTTTTTTTTGGTTCTGCTCATAATATAATACGAAGTTACTGCGTTAATATTTTTGTAATAAAATCTAAGTAAGACTAAAAAAGACTAAAATTTAAGAGGAGCTCGTGGCTAAAGAATAACAGCCGCACAGGTCGATCTTCAAGGTTAAGCAAGGCTTGCCAAGGTTTGTCTGTGGATGGGTGACAATCTTAGCATACCGAGTTTCCTCCGTGTCTCGGAAAGCGCGTTAAACTGCTGGTCCCGGCTGTCATTTGTAGATCTTTGGCAGTCGTTACGGATAGTCAGACGCCAGCAAATCTGACACTAGTCTTGCCAAGGAGTACTATGTTACCCAGATAATGGGTTGTGGAGGTGTGGTAGGCAGCCATTCTACGTAAAATACTGGTATTCAGCTGAATCCGGTTTTTCTGGAAGCAGACACCAATATAGTTGAGGAAAGGCAAGGCAGATGAAGAATATCTAAGTTATACTAAACCAAACAAGTTATTTTTCCTTACCAGGCTACTATAAACTCGCTCCTCGCTTCGCTAACCTCATGCAACCTAGCCTTAACCTGTCAATGAAGGTTGTCAATCGTGCTTCGATGTCACCGGATGTGATGCGCCGACCATCTGCAGTTCCGGTCAGCTAGGCTCTTCAAATAAAATTGATATGACTACAACACGAGATGGTTAAGGGTTCTGTAGTTATGAAATAGTAATCAAATATGTTTGATGTAGTTTTTACTATGAATGTTAGCTATGCAAATTTGTGGCTAAATAATAACAGCCACACGGGTCGATTTCAAGGTTAAGCAACGCTTACCGAGGTTGGTATGTGGATGGGTGACCATCTGAACATACTGAGACTCCTCCGTGCCTCGGAAAACACGTTAATCTGTTGTTGTTGTTGTGTGTAGATACAAACATTTAAGAAATAGGTAAGAACAAGGAAACAAAATATAATATAAATAGGTACATAGGTGATGGTTATTTCTACAGAAATGTTTACATAGGGCCATAAGCTCTCTTCTTAACAGTATCTTGGCTGTTAAGGAGAGGGCTTATGGCTTCTTACAATAATGAGTATACCCGGGTAAAACCATGATCTACATTATGAACTTCCAAGCTCATAATCAGACCATTTAAAATACAGCAACGCAAAATACAAATAGCCCGAGCTGTTTTGAATTATAAATCCGAGAGCACACCACGCAGTTAATGCCAGTCTAATTTATGTAGGTACCGACACTTCTCTCCACCTCTTTTTACTCTTGAATATTCCACTTTATTCATTCAACGTGTCCCAACTATCTGAGCATGTCCTTTCACATTTCGATATCAGGTCTACCTTTCAGACTAAACGCGTCGTTATCTGAACACTCCTTATGTGGTTTCGCACATTTTATAGTGTGTTCACGACTTTAGCATAATTGTTTTGCTTTTATATCAACTTTCTGATGTATCCATGTCTTTATGTTCATTTTTTATGGCTACTGCACTAGTGGTTTGGTTTCTACGTGGAGTTTATTAAAATATTGTCAATTCGCTTAAATAGGGTTTGTTTTATGTCAGAGTTCTTCATGCTCTGGTAAGAATTTTAGCTGTTCCTTTCTCATCAGTAGGTTTTTGAAAATTAGCTTTGGGGATGTATGCTTCTGTTTCATCATCACAAAAAACAACCTCTTCCAATTTGTCAGTACAATGACTGCGAAATTTGTTACTTCTTAACATTGTAGTAGTCATGAAGACAATCCATAAATGTTCTGACACGATAATAAAGCCGAACCTTACCCTACAATTTGTCAAAAGCCAAACCAGCCGGCGATCCGGCAAAGGCATCAAGTTCACATGCTCAATACTCCCCAACACCTGTGCTCCCAAGTTTATCAAGACCATTTACGGATCTCCAATGATGTGTAATTTATTGAGCGCATCATCGCATGAGCAATGAACTCCGGCCTCTTAACTAGTGTTTGCTTAGAACACCTTTGTTGACCACGTGGTCGCCACCACCTTTGGACCAGTGTATATTACCTCCGCCATATAAGGCGCGGACAGGCGTAGGAAAAGAAAAATTATCATGTGTATGAAAAACTTTAGTTTTATTACATTCAGTTTTGTTGTTCCCGTTCGTGTATTGATCTATTAGCTGCGTTTTTAGTTTTTGCTTGCTTCTTCGATATTATTTCTGTTTTTTGTTTTTCTTTTGGAGCAACAGATGCTTTCTACCTTTTGTATTTAAGCATGTAAGTAGCGTTGTTAACTTCAGCTTGCTCGGTCATAACTTTGCCGATATAGTAAGCTGTCGTTATTTTAACATTATTCCAGCTCCTAAAGTACACAAGGTTTGGTTATAACCAAGTTACTACTTACTCTGGTCTTGTAGCCGCAACATAGTAAGATCAATATATAACTGACATACATTTAAATAATAATCTCCTTTTGACTTTTGCCGACAAAATATTTAATGTAGGTAAGTAGTGACACTATCGATTCATCTTTGTATAATGAATACTGATATATGTGTGTATCAATTAAAAACAGTTTCAGATCTTTAACATCCAGTTAAATGGTTACTTTACTAAAATAAAAACATTGTCTCTTATTCTATATATTCAGACCTATTTAGTCGCTGTAAAATCTCCTTTAATTTTTTTACAAACTAAAGGATTTGACAGCTATGTTGAAAATAAAATGTTAGTGTTCCACGAAATACTTTATAATATTAATTCAAATTCAAATTTCAAAATTTTATTTCAGACCAAGAGATTCAAATAGTGTAAATATGAACTTAGCCTATGTTAGTAAAATCAATCTATCTATAAATATCTATATATTTATTATATAGCTGAAGAGTTTGTTTGTTTACTTGAACGCGCTAATCTTAGAAAGTACTAGTCCGATTTGAAAAATTCTTTCAGTGTTAGATAGGCCAATCGAGGAAGCCTATTTGACATCACGCTAAGACCAATAGGAGCGGAGTAGTAATGAAATTGTGACGCAGACAAAGTTGCGCGGGACAACTAGTTAAAAATAACAACAACTAGTTAAACTTTAAAACATGTTGATACCAGCTCCAAAAAAGGGCTATTCCTTTTCTTGGGGCTGGCATCAACATATTTACTGAAAAACGAAGAAATGGGTTGAATACTGCGATGAAAAGACAATAGAAAAAAACGCAATAACTGAAAAGGGGTATAGGACCATAAAAAAAAATAGAAACTGTTCTGTACATTTTGTCCAGCTATGTTGTTGTCTTAGTAAATGTTGTTCATAATTGAGCACAATGACCCATTTTAGGAATTGCGTTTATTCTGTAACACGTTGTAGAAGAATAAGATAATGTCTTTTTATGATTATTTATAGAGAACGATGAGATTGTTGTTATCGGTCCACCTCCCACAAGGTGGACCGATGACCTTTTTTTTTTTTTTAAGGATGGGAAATCATCAAATGACTCCTCCCGCTTTGGGTGAAGCAGAAAGGAGTGTCAGACTCTTACTGACTAAAACCCATCCGCGTTCCTCCCAGTGCCCTTTGCGTTCCAGGGTACGGTGCCTCTTTCGAACGAAGTCCGCAGCCCCAGCAGGCACTGGCCCCGTCTTTTACGCTGACAGCTCTTTGAGGCACGCGTGAAACACAGCGCGCCGTCCACCCGGGCCTGGTTCTGATCAGACGGCGAGCCACCCAACGCTCGCCGTCCGCAGGCTCGCACTTACGGTGGCCGAATATCGCCCTGCGACTCCCGACGCCCGGGGCGTCTTCTTCTGTTGCCATACCCATCCACCCATATTCTGTAACAACATTTTCGTGTCTCGACAGCGGAATCCGAGGTGAGTATCGAATTACGTCAAACGTAAGACCTTATGTTGTACAATAAAGCTCACTTTGTGAGTTTTGTCACTCAGGTGAAGCTCGATATCAAAATAGTTACTTACAAAGACTAGCTGGTGTGGGTCGCGGGTAGCCGATGGATGCAAGACACACAGAGCCGGTTGTTGTGGTTACTCTTGCGGGGGGCTAATATCCAGCAGTGGACGTCTTTCGGCTGATATGATGATTTAATGTAAATGTCAATGTGACGAATTTGTTGAATTGGAAAAATTTTGTAGATGAGTTCGTGGCTAGATAATAACAGCCGCACGGGTCGATCTTCAAGGTTAAGCAACGCTTGCCAAGGTTGGTCTGTGGATGGGTGACCATCTTAACTTACAGAGTTTCCTCCGTGCCTCGGAAAGCACGTTAAGCCGTTGGTCCCGGCTGTCATTTGTAGATCTTTGGCAGTCGTTACGGATTGTCAGAAGCCAGTAAATCTGACTCCAGTCTTGCCAAGAAGTACCGTGTTACCCAGTTAATGGGTTGTGGAGGTCTGGTAGGCAGCCGCTCCACGTAAAACACTGGTATTCAGCTGAATCCGGTTTAACTGGAAGCCGACCCCAATATAGTTGGGAAAAGGCTAGGCAGATGATGATGACTTTATAGAGCATGATGAATTGATGAGATTGGTATTCATTAAACATATCAAATTAATTCATTCTTATAAAAGGGCAATTAAAGGCACTGCATTTCATGAATGTGTGAAATTTCACCCCGTTACAACACTCCGCCCTGCGGGTAACACGCAACAAAATAAATGACGCACACTTGGTGCAGTTGATGCAATGGCTTCTAAAGTACACGTGTAGGTTCTATTCCCACATGAAGCAAATATTTAATTACCCTACGGATATATTATTACTAGTTGACCCGCGCAACTTCGTCTGCGTCACAATTTTCATTACTGCTCCGCTCCTATTGGTCATAGCGTGATGATATATAAGCCTATAACTTTTCTCGATAAATGGACTATCTAACACTGAAATAATTTTTCAAATCGGACCAGTAGTTCCTGAGATTAGCGCGTTCAAGTAAATAAACAAACAAAACTCTCCAGCTTTATATATTAGTATAGATTTATGTCCTCTGAGACGAATAAATAATTTGACTGTAATATTAAAATACCACTTTATGATGGTTTTACGTTGTTAGGGATTCTAGGCGACGAACAATTTATTGGAACTGGGCATCTAGCTTCTTAAGCTTCAAAAATGTCCATGTAATATCCTATTATGTACAATTCTTGCGTTGAGTACTGACTGACTTAGGTAGGGACTGACAGAACTACGGTTCGTAGAAAGCTGAAACTTGATATTTAGGTTTCTTGGGGACTGTTGGGTAGCACTAAGTGAGGATTTCCCGAAATTCTTACAAGAACAGGCAAACACGGGTTATGTGCGTACGAAGTTGTGGGCATGTTATCAGTTTTGGCTGTGCTCACACGTCACTCATTAGTAATGGAAGAATTTTATATATATTGAAAGATATAAAAGTAAAAAATAAAATAAACCAAACTTACAACAAACTATAATACCTATAACATCAAATACAAATCAATTCTTTCTAGATAATTCTCTCAGATTTGCGAGGTACCTACGCATTTACGATACAGGAGATTTCTTTAGTCAAGGCCAATGTAATTTAAAAAGTTATTGTGAAAGGTAAGGCGACTAAAAATATACCTACGGGATAATACCACTTGCGTCATCCGAAGTAAGGAGAAACCTAGACCTATATTTAAAACTCAAAGATCCGTTTTGCTGACACTGAATTGCACTATTGGATTTTTGATTGTCACCGTTGAGCGAGCGTTAAAATTTTAATACCGTAAAACGGGGTAAATAGAATCGGTGGGGGTGAATAGAATCAAAACTTTGGATGGGTTTTTTCACTTTATTCAAATTCTGCTTGCAGCATTTAAGAACTCCAATTTTTATTATTAATATTAACTAATAATGTGGAATTCAAGTGAAAAATACCATTTGAAGTTTTGTTGCCGTAAAAGAATAATATCATCCCATCACTTCCCGTAGGTGTCGTGAGAGGCGACTAAGGGACTCGCCAGAGAATAGGCAGCAGCGTTCTCTGCAAAACTCAACACCATACACACGCGATCGCCAACCCGAGCGTGGCGATTATGGCAAACCCCTCCCCCCATCTTTGGGGAGGCCTATGTCCAGAAGTGGACGTCTTTTGGCTGATAAAGTCAAAGTCAAAGTCGAAGTGCGTTTATATTTGGACATTCATTTAATTAGGGTTCCGAACGTCCGTATTTTTATATCAGGAATAGTCTAATATTAATAAAAATGGCCAGGAATCAATAAAAAATTATCTAAAAAAATATTTGCACAATAAATAATATATTATTAAAACGCAATTGACAACTCAACACCAATGCAGCTCACGAATTAACACAGAAATATCATCAGAAGTGAAACGTGGTGTGAATTTTAAATATTTTTTACTAGGTAACAGGTGTCTCCATACTTTTCCCATGAAATGGAAAATAAAAATAAAATAATAGAGGTACAGACAGGTGGGCGATACGAGATGTGGTGTAATTAAGGGCGTATAGAAGAGATCTTGGCAATCTGGTTTTCAGGGATGATAAGGTTGTGAATGTAGGAGGATTGGAAGGTGGTATTTTGTGATATTGACAACGATTGCCAAGGTTGGTCTGTGGATGGGTGACTATCTTAGCATACCGAGACTCCTAGGTGCCTCGGAAAGCACGTTGCGTTGAACTGTTCGTCCCGGCTGTCATTTTTGGAACTTTGAAATTCGGCGGGCCTTGTCAGAAGCCATAAAATCTGACACCTGTCACTGTCACCAGTCTTACCCGGACGAATATAAATAGCCACTCAAGAAAAACGCTGGAAATATAAAGGGAAATTTCAATTAGCTCATTTTATTCTGAAACTAAAACGACGTAAAACTGGTGGATGCCAAGCTACCTAGCTTGGCTCATCGCCGTAAGGTTGCCTGCTTGTCGGTCTTCTACAGATTGTACTTCGGTGAGTGTGCCCAAGAACTCCACGACCTCATACCACCGGCCCCCTTCTACCATCGGACATCCAGACGCACTGCATCTTACCATCCCTACCTTGTGGCTATTCCACCAATTCGCACTAAGCGTTTTCAAACGTCTTTTATAATGTGCACAGCAAAGGAGTGGAACTCTCTGCCTGCGTCTGTGTTTCCAAAAGCTTACAACCCTAATCTCTTCAAAGTTAGAGTGAACAGGCTTCTTTTGGGTAGGCTCGCTCCATCGTAGACTTTGTCTCTGTCATCTCTGACATAGACTAGAGTCAAGAGCAAACCCATTACAAATTAAAAAAAAACTCAAAAACTTTTAAATGATAATGTATTGAATGATCATACTAGATTTTGCCTGCGGCATCACTTGCGTTATACTAGCCTATAACTGTCTTCAGGGTTCCATCTATCACTGCATCAAATTTCATTATAATCGGGTCATAAATTAAGGCGTGAAAGAGGAGCTCGTGGCTAAAGAATAATAGCCGCACAGGTCGATCTTCAAGGTTAAACAACGCTTGACAAGGTTGGTCTGTGGATGGGCGACCATCTTAATAACGAGTTTCCTCCGTGCCTCGGAAAGCACGTTAAGCTGTTGGTCCCGTCTGTCATTTGTATAACTTTGGCAGCCGTTACGGATTGTCAGAAGCCAGTAAATCTGACTCCAGTCTTGCCAAGGAATACCGTGTTACCCATTTAATGGGTTGTGGAGGTCTGGTAGGCAGCCGCTTCACGTAAAATACTGGTATTCAGCTGAATCCGTTTTGACTGGAAGCCGTCCCCAATATAGTTGGGAAAAGGCTAGGCACATGAAATTAAGGCGTGAAAGAACAACCAAGCCAGGACACTTAGGAAACTCAATAGTAGACATGTTTCGTACATCTCTACCCACATAACGGTACCAACAGGATGCGATGAAATAGTCAATGCCTATGAAAAAAAGTAAAAAGTATAAATGCAAGCTTATTGGATGCTTACCGATAGCCATTTATTGGACTTGCATTTATCTTGTGCGGTTAGTTTATTAATAATATCTAGATAGAGATAGACATAGACACCAGTATTTTTTGACCCTTAAAAATGGCGCTGTTCGCTGAGGCAAACGTCAAAAAGCGGTCAAACGATACTAAAAAATATAGTTCCGATTTTCACCGCTACCAAGATACGCTGGTCGGCATAATTATTTATGTAAGCGCTAACTTGAGATGAAAAAGTATGCGCTTCGTAAAATTGTCTTTTGATTCTTTTTTGTTATTAAAAGAATTTATTGAAAATTATTAGCAGTTTGAACGTTGATCGATTATGGGTTATTGAAAATAAATTGGTATAATATGCAACGAATACAATAATTATGAACATTAATAAAAATGGAATCATTATGTTACTTTGCTGACATTGACATAGCAAATCTATGAATAAAATCATGTTAATTTTTATGAGCGAAATTAATTATGCCTGTGGTTACTTCTTTTTAAAAATTGCAAGGTTTTAGGAAATATTTTACTTCTTATGTTTTATTGCGCAATCGACCTCTAGGATAAAATAAAACGACATCGTTTTTTACCTTATTTGGTCTCAGTTTTTAGAAACGAACCATAAATTAATCAGTTTATTATGTTATAAGTCGTAATATATCTACATAATCTTCGAGATATGGAATGTAAAGCAGTTGCCCGCGACTTCGTACGCGCATATCCCGGTTTTGCCGTTTCCGGAGAGAATTTCCTCTACACTCCCCAAGGAACTTACATGCCTAATTTCAGCGATTTTTCTACGAGCAGTTGTTTCGGCTGTGCATTGTTTGTCAGTTAGTTAATCTGTCAGTTACGGAAGAATTTTATATCTATATATACTCTATACCATAATACTGTAATACTATAATACTATAACACTATAATACTATAATACTATAATACTATAATACTATAATACTATAATACTATAATACTACAATACTATAATACTATAATACTATAATACTATAATACTATAATACTATAGTACTATAATACTATAATTACTATAATTTACTATAATAATATATAAAGCTGTAGAATTTGTTTGTTTGTTTACTTGAACGCGCTAATCTCAGGAAGTACTGGTCCGATTTGAAAAATTCTTTCAGTGTTAGATAGGCCACTTATCGAGGAAGGCTATATATCACGCTAAGACCAATGGGAGTGGAGCAGTAATGAAAATTGTGACGCAGACGAAGTTGCGCGGGTCAACTAGTACTAATATATAAAGCTAAAGAGTTTGTTTGTTTGTTTGCTTGAACGCGCTAATCTCAGGAACTACTGGTCCGATTTGAAAAAAATATTTCAGTGTTAGATAGCCCATTTATTGAGGAAGGCTATATATCACGCTAAGACCAATGGGAGTGGAGCAGTAATGAAAATTATGACGCAGACGAGGTTGCGCGGGTCAATTAGTATTAGGATAAATCGTAATATATGTGCATAATCTTTGAGAAATAGAATGACAAGCTGTTGCCCGCGACATCGGATGCGCATATCCTGTTTTTTTTAATCCTCTCTTAGCTTCCCCTTCACTCCTCAAGGAACCTTCATGCCTTTCATTTATCTACGAATAGTACTTTTGGCTGTGATTGTTTGTCAATCACTCAATCAGTTAGTAACGGAAGAACAGCCATTTAATCTGTCCAATGACTACTACATCATCTGCCTAGCCTTTACGTGGAGCGGCTGCTTACCAGACCTCCACAACCCATTAACTGGGTACATATTGGCAAGACTAGAGTCAGATTTACTGGCTTCTGACAATCCGTAATGACTGCCAAAGATCTACAAATGACAGCCGGGACCAACGGCTTAACGTGCTTTCCGAGGCACGGAGGAAACTCGTTATGTTAAGATGGTCACCCATCCACAGACCAACCTTGGCAAGCGTTGCTTAACCATCAAGATCGACCCGTGCGGCTGTTATTATTTAGCCACAAGCTCATCCAATGACTACTACATATCCATTAAAAAAAAAAGATATTTATGAACATGTAAATTATTTAAAAATGAAAATATTATTCAGTATCATGACGCATGACGTACGAGTACTTTGAAGCATCCAAGAGCGAGCGCAGTCCGAGCTTTGTGATTCAAAGACAGTGCGGAATAGTATAGGGATATTATTTGGGTACGTAAACATTATTAACAAGGTGATGTATTATTCTAATCCATTATTTATTTGTATTGTTGGTACCAAGTGTTTTAATGTTTTTTTTTTTTTAATAATTGCGCTTATAGGTAGTTTATGTCGGGTACATTTAGTAGGCCGCCTTTGTAAGACGACTAAAATTTCCCGTGTATATTGATGTGTATTATTCATGATATCTAATGTGAGTGATTTGAGAAAGTTTGTCAATCTGCCTAGCTTTTTCCTAAAAACGGCAGGGCAGCTACCAATCTAACCAAATGCAGCTGACTGAATACCAGTAATTCACATAGAGTTGCTCTATCTGACCTCCACACACAATACTCCTTAGCAAGAATAGTGTCAGATTTCTTGGCTTCTTTTCTAAAACGACTGTCAAATATCTACAAATAACACCCTGCTTTCCTAGGTACGGAGGAATCTCGGTATTTTAAGATGGTCACATCGATGATCCAGTAGATTTGGAGAAAATTGGATGTGACAGACAAAGACATATCGACAGACAGCCAGCCAGATAGACAGACACCCGAGATATTATAGTTTTTAATACATAGAATATACTGTGCCTACAGACAAGAAGTATTGAAATCACCAATGGATTCAAAGGTTCTAACACCATGGGTATATGGTTCTGTTTCTAGCAAGAATTTTCTGTAGCTGCAGTACGCACATTTATTCCACTGCTGAGCATTGACCTCTCTTTTCTTGTGCCAATCCCCACGTTACTGTGCCAGCCTTATCCAGGTTCTGCCTGCGATGCCAGCATGTCGTCCGCCCATCTCGCCGCAGGCCGACCAACACTTTTCCAGTCATCAGACGCCACTCGGTCACTGCCTGTCCCGTCCCATTTTAATTCGTCGGCAAAATTTCAGCTCCCAGAACAGATTATACACATACAGATTATTATTATTGCTTTAGTATTTCGTTTGTATATTTATCTTGTTGATTTGTATATTTATTATATATTTATATTGTGTGTATGGTTTATACTTGTATATTGTTCATTATTGTATTTAAATAATTATCAATCGCTTTAAATTTTCATTATTGCACCTATGACTATTCTCTGCATTACCCAAAGGTTGACTGGTAGAGAATGCCTATGGCATTCGCCTCTGTATGTTTGTGTGCTGGAAGTGTTTTAAATAAATAAATTATAGAGGGACATTTCATACTAAAAACGAAGCAGTTCAACAGAACGATAAACTCCTGTCCGTATGTAAATCCGACAACTGTACCTCGTTCCCATGTACCGTTGTCCCATATTACGATATTCGAACCCCAATTTACATTTATAATTTTTAATCCATTTCAACAAACGTCGTTAAAACCGTGCTGATAAATTCTGAGATATGTACGTATCGATAAGGCTGCTTACAACAGAAATTGCCGTCGGTCCAGCAAAAGGAGAAATGAAGAAACCCAATTAAAGTCGAGTAACGCCATCATATCCGTTCAAAAGCTTTAATGGCCACTTGCGTGACAAACTCTAGTTTTTGCGCTAGCTTTTGCTTGTGGTCTAAGTTAGGAGAGTTTGAGTGGTTGTTGCAGCTTTTATAGGTTATATTTTGTAGCATTTTAGCACTGTGTTTTGTAGCATGTAGCACTTTTCTTTGGGAATGGCAATGTGGTAAAAGCACCTCTCTGTGGAGGTTTTCAACTACAGAAATCATACCTGTCAGCACCTAGGATGAAAGAATAACCACAAATCAAAGAAGAAAAGCTCCAAGGCCGTTTAAATTTTCATCTTTTCGAAAGCTCCGAGTTTAATTTTGGCTTCAATAAAAGCAACATTGCTGACCACTGTCATTGTATTTTATAAGAAAATCTAATAGTATTAAAAAGTTCACAGCGAAAGTGGAGCTTTAAAGCTTCACCATCTTCATCATTCATCTTCCTGCAACTGTCTCATCTTGCTTTTGGTCGGCGCAAGTGAGGGGACTCGGGTCGGTAACTCTTGGGCCTTTCTCCATACAAACGCATTCCGCTGTTTCTTCGTGGATAATACTGCTAGAGCAACGATTATTTTCCAAAAAAAGTACTTACTTTTTTCCAAAACATAATTACTTAAAAAATTATGACAATCAAAAACCCGAAAAAACAGCCCGTTTTTACCGCCATGTTCTGACAACTGTCAAAGATAAGTTTCAGCTAATGAAAATATAGTAGAATCATAAATAGAGTTTTCCTCTGAATTTTGTTTTTTTTTTTTTGGTTAGATCATTCCAGTTTTGAAGAAGAAAACAGTGGAATACAAAACGTCGTTTGGTCAAGGTTTTTATAGATAAGATCAGTCTGAACTGCTGTTGTCGCTTTCGCATTTTACTTGGTATAGCGCAGCGTGACAACATCGGCAATTGTTTTTTTCAAATACCTGTTATACCGCCCAGAGTCCCCTCTTAAACTTAAATTTATCGGAACAAAACTCGCAAAACCAGATCCCATCCCTTGCACCACACCCCATTTCAGTTTCCGCCGCATCCCAGCGCGGGTACCGTTATAATACCGGCTAGGCAGGGCCAGTCCCCGTACTGTTCTGATAATTGCAGTTAATTCTGCACTATTGCCAGCTATCCCATCCTTTATTGGTCATACGATGGAGCCAGATGCAACGTTTGTATTTTTTTTCATCGGATTCTCGATCAGCTTTTTGAATGGTTCGGTATTTTGATTCTTCGATAAAAGTTAAGTTTTTCTGTAGTTATGGCTGGTAGCTTTAGATGTTTTTTAATTCATTTTAGTAATTTTATAGTTGCAATTTTTATTGAAATCAAGATCCGAATTTGTTCACTTCTTAAAATTAAACGTTAGTTAGTGGAGCAGTAAAATAGCAGGATGTGAGAGGCTCTACACCAGGTTAAGTAGATCTTTTTTAAGGATGGGAATTCATCAAATGAATTCCCATCCGCTCCGGGCAGAGCGGATATACTGAATAAAACCCATCCGTGTGCAGTGTGACCGGTCAATTGTGGCGACGCTTGGGGAGGCCTTTGTCCTTGCAGTGGACGTCTTTTGTCTGATATTATGTGTTCTTCCTAATGCCCTTTGCGTTCCAGGGCCATGGTGACTCTTACAAATAAATTCCGCAACTCTGGATTAGAGTAGACCTACGCAGAGAATTGGGTAGATACGTTTTCAAAAAGAAAGAGGGGGAAAGTCACTTTTGATCTGAGTATCTGAAGTATTCTTTTTCATTTCCGAATCATGTTAACTACGTTTTTTTTATTAGCCTACAATGTCCCAATACTGGGCCTCCCCCATATCCTTCCAAACACTTTTTTACGTTATTTAAATAAAGTGAAAATGGGGAGGCGCCAAGAGTGACCCATCGTCGGCCACATCATCTCCTTCCATCAAGTAACATTATGATCAAACGTGAGCCTTTCAATAGAAAAATAAACTGGCCAAGTGCAAGTCGGACTCGCACACGAAGGGTTCCATATCATAAACCTTAATTTTTAATATTTGTTGTTATAGCGGCAATAAAAATACACAATCTGTGAAAATTTCAACTCTCTACCTATTACGGTTCTTGAAATACAGCCCGCTGACAGACAGACGGACGAATGGACGGACGGACAGCGTAGGCTTAGTAATAGGGTTCCGTTGGTTACCCTTTGGATACGGAACCCTCAAAAATGCTTTCATCTGAAACCATAAATCATCCAAAGTAATTACAACAAAACTTACCACAATATCACCAATTAGCACTTCCCCAAAACATTTATCATCAATAAAATTCGAACAAGCCCGCCAAAGAACAAACCAATCAGCGAAATAATTCGCGATATCGCCCCACAGATACAAAAATACAGCTACGTTGATAAAGTCGGCACATTATTCATCGGTACATGCATTACGGCGGCCACAGGACACAGGTGTTTCCAACCGTGGGAAGCCTTGATCTTGAACCTCGATTGATAGCCGTTCTCCGTTTTTTTATTAAAAACTAGTTGAGCATACTGACTTCGTACGGTATTTTAGTAAGCTGTGACAGTTTTGAGTAGTTGAGTCGGAGAAATTTTATTTTAGGTATTCTTGACGGTTTTAAGTTGGTAATTGGTGTTCGAAAAGTCAACGATTGAAAGTCGAATACAGTAATTTTGGTGTCGTTAAATGTCATGTGATTGGGATTCATTACGATATATGAAATCTGCACAAATATGAAGGGTACAGGCGAAAAACAAGAAATGTTACATAAATTTTATTTGACTTTTATTTTTGTAATGGCCTAAACAATTACCATGGCTTCCTTGTACCTAAAGATTAACAACAGTGGGGTAACCCATTACCTTTCGTCATATTATAAAGTAGAAATATTTGTATTTTTGTATGTTTGTACCGAATAGGCTTCGAAACTACTGGACCGATTGTACCCATTTTTTTAAATATAGAAAGTAAAATTATCGGGAAGTAACATAGTCTAGAAATTATTTTCGAAAAAAAATAGGAATCCCTACGAAAATTACAATACTAAATCCGCGGGAACGAAGTCGCCAGCGAAGTGCTAGTAATTAATAAAGGGTTACAAATAGGGTCCTGAAAAATGGCCATCATGTTGCGACAGTCTTTTCACCAATCATCATCATCATCATCATCTGCCTAGCCTTTTCCCAACTATATTAGGGTCGGCTTCCAGTCAAACCGGATTCAACTGAATACCAGTATTTTACGTAGAGCGGCTGCCTACCAGACCTCCACAACCCATTAACTGGGTAACACGGTATTTCTTGGCAAGACTGGAATCAAATTTAGTGGCTTCTGACGATCCGTAACGACTGCCAAAGTTATACAAATGACAGCCGGAACCAACAGCTTAACGTGCTTTCCGAGGCACGGAAAACTCGGTATATTAGGATGGTCACCCATCCACAGACCAACCTTGGCAAGCTTTGCTCAAACTTGAAGATCGACCCGTGCGGCTGTTATTTTTTAGCCACGAGCTCCTCAAGTCACAGTCTTTTCACCAATGCTTCTATCAAAATCAGCACAGTCCGTTAGAAGATTCGCACAAACAGACAGACAGACTAACTTACTATTAAAGAAACTCACTATTCCTCTTATAGCGGCTTTCATCTGGGCTTTTAAGTGACATTATTTATTGTAATTGCTCGCCTATGCTTGGGTTTAGTATAAGCACCAAAGATAACGTACGTTTAAATTGGATTCAAGTAATTATCTCTTATGTGTAGGTAATTGCGATTCAATAGATCCATTACGCTTAACTTGAATTAGGTATTATGTTTAAAATAGTTTTTTAAATGAAGTATTTGTCTTCGACACCTTTTATGCTTAAGCAATTAAAGTTAGTTCGCCATGTGCTCGGGAGATTATAATTAGATTATTTAAGTTTAATTGTGTTTATAAATAAGTGGGCTATTAATGTAATTAGGTGGTTGGAGTTAAGTTTTCATTAATTAAATTATGGTAGTCTTCATCGAAGTGTCACTAAACTATTGTATTTTTAATTGTTTTTCTTCAATCAATAATTAATCTATTGTTAATTGGATATTATTGTAGTTATTATTGTTGGAAAGATCTGTTGTAATTTGTTTGTTTTCTGGGGTGTTCTAGTAGTTCGGATATTATTTGGTTTTTAAACCAATCCTCAACGGCGATGATTTAGAATTTTTACATAAGATTATTTGATGCCTTTCATTCCGGGAGCCGGGAATCAACCCAGTAGGCCATCCAATGGGTTAATTCCCGACTCACACGGGTAGAGCCGCTGGTACAAGTTAGTATTCAATGTTTTCGATTGCAATGTTTTCAATTATATCTTTACCTATCTACTATATTTATAACATCACTGTCGTTTGAAAAACCTACACGATTTTATATTTCCATTCCATTTATAAATAACATAGAAAAATCCTTGGCTTCAGCTAAAATTAATATGGAAACACTAACTACACAATAATTAATTACTTTACCTCGCTTATTTCTAACAGGAAGAGATTTGCTGTTTTTATAATTAACATCGTACTTTTTAACCGACTTAGGAAATGCCAGCCAGTGATACTTGAGCTCTGTATTCTAAGATATTCGTGCATTTTTTTATAACACTAGAAATAAAAAGACTATAGAAACATGTTTGATACTACTAATTATTAAAATATGTTTAATAAATGAAATTAAATCTGATGGTTTAAAAAAAATCTTCAATAAAAGGCGCTCGTCATATCTGGGGGGCCACTCTCTAAGCACGAAGTCCGTAGTGTCGGGCTTAGTTGCGGGCATATTCTACTCCGTTTCTCCTACGGTCTTACGATCCCGAACCTGAACTAAGAATGAATGACAACACGGCTTGACTGTAACTGTCAAATCGTGTTGTCATTAATTTTTAGTGGTTAGGTGATGCGTAGTAGAAAACGCCCGCAACTAAGCCCGAAACTTACGGATTTCGGGCTTAGAGAGTAGCCCCCTAAATAGTATAAAACATACTTCTTTGATACAGCTTTCACCACTAGAAAGAGTGATAAACAAGGGAATTTTGTGTACCTAAATGAATTCTATTCATCCCAATCATCTAGTGCATCACATATTCCCAAAATAATGCTAAGATAGTTTTTACCTACCAAGAAGGTTAGTGATAAAACCATTTTATATCATAAAATCTAAACCATTAATAGCTAAAGGAATGTAAATACTCACAGAGGTCAAAACAAGATGGTCGTGCAGTATTAGAGAATGATGAATGGCTGGTTTGACCTCCCGATAATTCGCCGATGTATTATGTATTTCTTGTGTATGCGAGCATTTATTAGTGTTGCTCGAGGATCTATCATCTTCCTGCTAATTTCAACTAAATGGCAATTTAAAGTGGAATCATTTGACTCTTCAAATGATTGGTCTAATCAGTAGAGCGTGGCTAGGTTTTCAAATTTCGAATTCTTATACTTTTTTAGGGTTTCGTAGCCAACGGGTAACCAACGGAACCCTATTACTAAGCCTCCGTTCGTCCATCCGTCCGTCCGAACGGAGGACGAAGAACTTTAATTTTGGAAGTCGATACTTCCGAAATTAAAGTTCTTTTCTTTCTTTTTCAAATCGGTTCATAAATGACGGAGTTATGAGGTAACAAACATAAAAAAAATACAAGTGAATTGAGAACCTCCTCCTTTTTTGAAGTTGGTTAAAAAGATTCAGATTATATCTAGCTTTATACAAGAATTGCTCGTTTAAAGGTATTAGATAGATAAATATGACTCAATAAAATAAATTGCGCAAATTAAGTAAATTAAGATAAATTCAAGAAAATGATAATAGAAATATTTTTCTGTTTTGAAAACGTATTTTTTCTTTCAATTAATCACACTCATATATCAACCTACCGACCTAAAAGTTACAAATGACCTTGCAATTCTTTACCTATTTGTTAAAACTTTGCAATAAATTGCTCTGCTGCATCGAGTGAAGACAGCTACATTATTATGCATTTTATCATAAAAGAAAGAAAATGTTTCTCACCAGAAAACCCGGTTTGACAAAATCCTAAAAACATGCTTCGAAAATCAATAACCTGCTGTGTATTCTCAACTTAATAACCCAGTATATGACTCACTGTTGCGAAAATTTCTTATAGCCAATTATCTTGCAAATTATGCTTAACTGTCAATACGACTAATAACCAGATAAATAGCAACATTAACAATTTTAACATTATTACAAAATATTTATGTGTCAATATATTGTGTGGTGAGCATTGAATAATATCTGCGTTCACGAGCCTATTAAAAACTGGTTCTATTGTTGTAAAAACGTATACGTTTTAAAATATATGATAAATGTCTCAATTTCAACAGATATTTATTTAACAATTTAAGTTTTACAATGTGTTGATAGCCAAAAATATTGCGGTGCTTAATCTTCTTAGCATAATTTTCTTTCCTTTTTTTCATATTTCACGTTTTTCGCAATATCATGTTACTTACACTTAAACGTAAAAGTGGAAACACTTCCAAACGTGCTTGGCAACAAACTTCGTGACACGAAAGTCTGTCTTCAACCCAACAAAAAGTAAAAATCGCTAAATGGCGTGTACAGCGTTCTGGTTTTTGTCAGTCCCGACCTACCTCACCCGAGTCAACATTGATGCACGTGTAAGGGCATTTTCCATTCCGACTCTCGAAACCGAACAAAAACTTAATAAAGAAGTAATCATCTTTAAACACTTAATACTACAATTAATGTGATTACATGACCTTGCAGCTCGATTTCTATCATAGTAACAAAGACCTGCATTAATGACATGCAAATGTACACACAATTATTTCATTGGCTTCCGTACATTGAAAGTTATAACACGAGAAAAGGGCAATTAGGGTAATTATGTATAACAATGGGTATTTGCGTATCATCTAATGACGACTGCGCAATATACTAAGGCCTCATCCAGAGAAGCCAAACGAGCGGTAACTGGAGCGGGTGAAGTCGCGGTGGTGCGCTTGACCAGTCGGTCGATTCAGAAAAGGTATACACCGTGAAAGTTTTGGTAAAGTGAGCTGTCATTTCGTATGTCGCTAAGGATTCACTTCACCAAAGCTTTTATGGTGCAATACTTTACAAAATAGTACGATTAAAGACAAGTTCTCGTACAAATTCAAATCACATTATCATAGCAGCGACAATCACTATCAAAAACTTGTCAATATGCAGGGAAATTAGAGATGTTTTAGACAGTTTGTCTCCGTGAAGCAAATGCGAACGAACGCACCTTAGAATTTGCGAGAAATGTTCCTCAGGTGGATATACAACATCGTGAGTTTTTGTAGCCTGCAGTAGATGCCACACAAACTTGGTCCCTTTTTTAGTAAGTATGGGAAATCGTTACTTGGTCTTGGTTTAGAATAAAGCAATAAATGATCGTTCGCTAGTGTAGATGTGCAATCCATCCGGTTTAAGGCTGCCTTTTCATCGAAGCGGAGCGAGGCAGCGGAGCGGAGGAATGGAGCCAATAGAATTGTACAAAATGACTGTCACTGACATTTTATGCTCCGCGGCCATGGACAAGCAGCCTAAAACCACCACCCACCACAGCCTAAACACCCAGAAAATTGGATGTTTTGCTAAGCACAGGGTAGATTGCCCATCTATATTCGCTAGCTAGACCGCTCCATCACGTCAGGCACTCACCTTCTGCAAGCTTTTCCGAATTCAAACTATGTACAGAACGCGTTACTCATATATTGCACACTCAAATGCAACTAGCGTCCGGTCTTAACAGTCACTGCGGAGGTCTATCTAGAGGATCGGGCGGGCACATCTGTTCCTACGCACTCACGCACAGCGGGGTGCTCGGATATGTCTACCCCGTGTCCGATCCATTGGTTTTGGGCACAGGCAGCAGGTAGGCATCAGGCAAGTATATATCTGCGCCTGTTCTTACCATACAGTAGTTTCGCCAACATGCACAACTGTCAAACAGATCTGTTGGGAAAATCCGGGCGTGTATGGCGCGTTTAACAATGACGATTTAAATATAGACGCGTTATGCACCAACATCTCAGCTCTAAAAATCATTTGAGATTGTGGGTAACGCATTTTTTATATCAATGGCAGTTAACGGTATCATGCGTTTGATACTTCGCTCCCGCTTCAGCAACCGCGAAAGGTCCTCACCCTGGTCGAAGCTTTACAGAGGAGAGAAGACGGTTTGTCCGGTTATGGTCATTTGCATATTTATCATAGTAAAAAATAAGCAAAATAGGAATAATAGTTTATTGTTGGCTAATCGTATGACAATAGAAAGGACAGTGATGTAAAATTATACCTACAAGGAAACTTACATCATGTATTTTTGGTCGAAAATCTTAATCTTAATGTTTCATCTTTTTTCTGTGTTTTTTAATCTTACCATTTTGAGACAGTAATTGTATTGAGTGGTGGTATTGATGTTGTGGTTTTAGGTCACTGCTTTAGGTTGCCGCTGTAACAAGAAATAATAAAAGTGAAACAAAAATAAATACATTTTTTTTCGACTTGGCACGGAACCCTTCATGTGCAAGTACGACTTGCACCTTGGCCGGTATTTTTTTGTTTTATGGTACGGAACACTTCGTGTGTTAGCCCGACTCGCACCTGGCCGGTTTTTCTCAGTTCAAAGTAACCCGTTTCATAGCATGGGTTTTTTGTATTGTTTCCACACTCAAACACATTCCTACTCGTATAAAAATAATATAAGTTTTTTTAGATTTTAGTTCAAAATTGTCATAAAATGACAGTGTTACGGAAAAACAAAACTCATAGACAAAAATTTCCCACAGAAGTAAACTGCACCTGTCACAAAAATGATCGCAGAGTGACAGTTCTGTCACAAAATTGTGTGACATATTAAATGTGTGCATACTCAAACATTAATAATTATTGCCCATGTATTTATTTGTTACATTATACGTACATCAAAAGTAAGAACTAACATGCGGACACTTGCGGTTGACACAATTTAAATGAAGCATCATTAACATCAATACCTATTATTAATGCAACAAACAGAGTAAGTAGTACATAATTGCAAAAATTAATTGCACAGCTAAAATAAAACAATGCTTACCAATCAACAATGCAGAAGATTGATTGCAAGACTTAGTTATCAATTAATATTACCCGAGTGATAAATAATGCAAATCGTCTAACTAAGCTTTCCTAAGTCTTAAGGCTCCAACAGACAGGCAGGTATGCCACATAGATTTTCAAACAATTTTTAAAGTTCCGTACCCAAAGGGCAATGGAACCCTATTAGTAAGCCTCTGCTGTCCGTCCACTCTTCCGTCCATCCGTCAGTCCGTCTATCAGCGGGCTATATCTCGTTAACCGTAATAGGAAGACTGTTGAAATTTTCACAGACTGTGTATTTTTGTAGCCGCTATAACAAAAAATAATAAAAATACAATGGTATGGAACTCTTCATCGCGCGAATCCGACTCACATATGGCCGTGTTTTATTTAAACAACTCGTTAAGTTACTGTAGACAAACTCAATTTATCTCGTTAACTTTGCGATATTTTTTATCAAAGAAAACTCGGAGTAAGATAACGACAAATATTTTTCACAGAAATAGTTTTATCTGAAGAGCAATTTCTATGAAAAATGTCTGACGCACAGTTGTCACGTGGCACCTGTCGGCGAGATCCTTAAGTGTCAATCAATTGTTTTGAAACTATAATAAAAACTATATAGCGATTGACACCTCCGAGTTTTTTTCCGTAATCGTATAATCGCTTTCATTTATTTCCAGTCATAGAAAAAACGAATTGTAATCTCACGCGAGAATTTGTATGAAATAAGTGACATTGTAATATTATAATCGTAGTGGAATATCATGACTACAATCTTCGATTGAGTAGAATAACTACGTAAGTGAAAAGTACGTGCGTACTTTGCCGGTGAAGCGTGTCCCAAGGTGTTCTTATGTCATAATGACGGGACGAGACTATTACTATTTTAACGGCCTAAAATCCTGCCATGCACTTGCTGTCCAGAAAAACCTAGTGGAAAGCTATCCTTCCTTTAGTCCAAGTTACTCCAAGTAAGGGGAATCACTAAGGGGCATTTTAATTCTCCCCCTCCCCTTGTTTAGCGATAGTAATCAAAGCTCTTACCCCTCCCTCATATGCTTACGTAAGCATTGGTATAGTTTCACTCGCGCGGGACCTATTTTCCCTACTTCTGGTATTTCTTAATTAACTATGAAACATCGCGTGAGAGAAGAACCAACTAACTAGCCATAATTAGGTTCGACAAATCAAAATCTACTAAGATTTTCAAACAAAAAATTTAAGTAAATATTGGTGACGTAAACATCATTTAAACCCCCCCCGTCACCATGTCATCAAAAATAAACATAGTGAAACCCTCGACCCCCCATTGGTGCTTACGTAATACGTGAACAGCCTCCAAGAAGTTTAGTTGGGTACGTTACTACAGTCAGCAATGAGAAAATTAGTGAATAATATTGAATAGGCATTATCATATGCCAAACCTTTTCCAAACGTCTTTTATAATGTGCACAGCAAAGGAGTGGAACTCCTGCCTGCGTCTGCGTTTCCAAAAGCTTACAACCCTAATCTCTTCAAAGTTAGAGTGAACAGGCTCCTTCTGGGTAAGCTCGCTCCATCGTAGACTTTGCCTCTATCATCTCTGACATAGACTAGAGTCAAGAGCAAACCCATAGGCTACCAGTCAAACTGGATTCAGCTGAATGCCTGTATTTTATGATGTGGACAAGGCGACCTGAACCAAATGAACGGACTTATCCTTCGAGTTAGTTCGTCTGGAACTACAAGTTACCTACATATTTTTCTTTTATTTGTTCTTTTTTTGTTATCCAATACTTTCTCACTGCTGGAACCTAGATCTTCCAGGATTTTTTATTGGCCTCTATAGATATAGAAAAAATCTTATGTAAGTTAAATCCTCACTTTTTCCTTTTTCGACTTCTTTAGAAAAAGTTAGGGACTCAAAGACTGCACAAAAACTGCATAAATGCTTAAAAAGTCCTACCCAACAACCAAGATTGCGGAATTTGTTCGAAAGAGTCACCGCGGCCCTAGAACGCAAAGGGAACAACTGATAGGAAGAACACGTATGGGTTTTAGTCAGTAAAAGTCTGACACTCCGTTCTGCTCCACCCAGAGCGGGAGGACTTACTCGAAGATTAAAAAAACCTAAAAAAACACTATACTAACACAAACTTTAGTTAAGAAACGTAGATTAGCGGCTCTAATCACAAATGCCTCTCGGAAGGTCAGCAGTTACCAGCAGTTACCTCAAGACCTTGGCGCAGAGCGGTTTTCACATCATTCGCACATAACCATAGCTTATGACGAACCGTTTATTATTAAATATACGTGTGCCACTAGTACATGTTAGACTATGGCATTATGGTTTTAAATAAATGAATCTTTCTTGGAATTTGAAAACTGATTTTTGGAGAAAATTGTAGATTTCTGACGACAAAAGAAACGTGTTTCATATTAAAACAATACGGATATTTAAGTTCCTATACATCCATATAATCCTGTGTGGAGCTCGTGGCTAAATAATAACAGCCGCGCGGGTCGATCTTTAAGGTTAAGCAACGCTGGCCAAGGTTGGTCTGTGGATGGGTGACCATCTTAATATACCGTGCCTCGGAAAGCACGTTAAGCCGTTGGTCCCGGCTGTCATTTGAAGATCTTTGGCAGTCGTTACGGATTGTCAGAAGCCAGTAAATCTGACTCCAGTCTTGCCATGAAGTACCGTGTTTTAACGGGTTGTGGATGTCTGGTAGGCAGCCGCTCCTTGTAAAATACTGGTATTCAGCTAAATCCGGCTTGACTGGAAGCCGACCCCAATATAGTTGGGAAAAGGCTAGGCAGATGATGACATCCATTTAATCCTGTCTATCATCACCATCTTCCTATCATTCTTGCTATCTTGTATTATTAATATCCGGAAATGTAAGCGCTTTTATCAGTAAGTTACATTCTATTGAAATCCATGTCACGTTGGGACTAGTAGGATACACAGAACCTATCTTACTAATTTTACAAAGAGGTCATTTTAAAGATTGAAGGAAGGTAATCTCTGGAAGTAGGCAGGCACTGATGGGGTTACTGAACTTCTGACACTTTCTTTTTCTTTTTTATTTGTGACGGTTTTGCTCTTGACTCTAGTCTTGTCTCTTCTGACACTGATAGAAACCATCACTAACAATTAGTGCCATTAGGTTGACGTCGAAAAATGCAAGGTTTCTGTGTAAAAGCCACGGTAAAGCAAAAATTTATCACAGGCATTACATAAACATACTTGGTGAATTTAGAACAATTTGCAATGAATCAGTGCTTCGACGTTTAGGGAGAATTTCGTATCTTCGTAAGTTTCTCTCCATATTAGGACAAAAACCACAATCGTAACTCTTACATCAGCCAATATTTGTAGTCTTTTGTGAGAAAGAAGTTTTACATAATCATGTGTCAACAATAGTGCCTCGTCATTTTGCCATAACCTTACAAGTACATAAGTACCTTTATTCCATAATTATTTTATAAATTGTACAAGTTTATTTCAGATGTTCTTAATTCTAGAATGTATAAAGAGCCCTTAAAAACGTATCTATTCAAACATCTTACTTTAGGTTGAGTTTGCATAACATAATAGTCTGACGTTTTTGTGCAGGTGGTGTGAAATAGTACATTGCTATCCTAGGGATGAAAGCAACTGATTTATTCCTAGACGGCGTTTGGCGCCCGAGAGTAGCGACGGTGCCAATAATTCGAGGGACTAAATAAGTCTTTCACCCGAGGTAAATACAGTGCTTTTTATTACGAATCCAAGCAAAGTAAAAATAAAAACACGAATCAGCTAAAGAAAAAATCCACATCTGAATCTGTCTGAATCTGATGAATTCGTCGACCTGTTAATAAAAATCTCTCGAAAAAACAAATGAAGATCGGGCTGCCGCTTTTCCGTCTATTTTTTTTTTCTGTGACCGGCCAGCCATCATTTTACATTATCATCATTGAAGAAATGGTATATATTTTACCTAAATCTTTGTTATTTTAAAGAAATAGTTGAAAGTAAATTATAATAAAGGCATTTAAATATAATCTTAAGCTAATAATCACGTTTACGTTATTTCAATTTGACATCGCGTTGCAATTGACTAGCTGGATAGAAACTGCTGGGACATGGTTCAATCCGTCAGAGTCATCAGGGGTTATCGCACGATCTCCTACGAGGCGTCTTGCGTACTGGCCGGATCTCCGCCCTTGGACCTGGAGGCAAAAGTCCTCGAGTCACAGCACCGGTGACGTGAGGACACGCGGGCGCGCGGCGAGCGACTGATGCAGCGGCACATTAAGCTCAGGCATAAGTCGCAGCTGTGCGAGGTTCTGGTGGCGGAATGGCGGGACAGGCTCTCACGCCTTTCCGCCGGCCTCGTCACTATCGAGGCCATCCGCCCAGTGTTCGACCTGTGGCTCGAGAGAAGGCATGGCTCCTTGACATTTCGTGTGACGCAGGTCCTCTCGGGGCATGGCTGCTTCGGGAGGTTCTTGTGTCGCATAGACAGGGAGCCGGACGTTTGGTGTCACCACTGCGTCGACTGTCGGGAGGACACAGCGTGGCTTACGCTGGCAGAGTGTGCCGCTTAGGAGGAGCCACGCCGTGCCCTCATCTCTGTGGTAGGCAGTAATCTCTCACTGTCGAACATAGTTCGTGCTATGGTCGACGGCGAGGAGTCCTGGGACGCAGTGGTCTCCTTCTGCGAAGCAGTTATCGCGCAGAAGGAGGCTGCGGAAAGGGAGAGGGAGATCTCGACCTCTCTCCCAGACCGCAGCAGGCGCACCGGGCGTCGGAGGACGCCTAAGCTGCCCTCTTCCGCCCCCTCTAACTGGGTCCAGGGGCGGCGGACTTGGGGATGTCCGTCGCCCCCCATTCATTCGGACCCGAGGTGGCGGCGCGTGGTGTTCCCATGCGCCCCTCTTTGATGTCGTAGGGGGAGTCAATCACCTCACTCCCCCCGCTGACCCGAGGTGGCCCGCAGAGGTAGGCATCGCATTATTTCTCGCGATCTCCGGTTGGTGAGAGATGGAGCACCGGGGTGGTAGTAGTCAGTAAGAGTCTGATAGACCCCTCCACCCACCCCAGGGTGGAGGACATCCATGAGGATAGCCACCGTAACAAAAAATAAAAAAATGTTCAACAGAAATGTTCAACGAGTTTTTTTTTATAAGTTGACGGCTGTCAGTTGCAAAACGATTCTCCCTAGGGCTGGAATAATTAGAACCAGGCAACTTCAGACCTACTTTCCGAGTATGAGATATGAAAATTTATTTTTTGCACGACTGTTACATAGTCTGTGACACATCTCTCGTCACAACATTCCGTGACCAACCTACTGACCGTTACTTAAGGCGATAGTAACAAGACAAGTTTATAAAGTGATAGTTTACATAAATCTTAAGAATTAGCGGTCAAGGTCGAAATACTACTCGTACAAGGTGTTAATGTGTCATAAATGTTAAGAAAAATAGTAGATTCCCTTGAACGAGAAACGAAACATGTTTATGATAATTAGGACCATCAAAAATTGATGTATTTGAATATTATACGAGTAAGTTGTAATAGTATTAGTTGCTGTTTTGTAATACATTCATATAATGTGACTGATACTAATCACTGCTGTGATAGTTATCAATGATAGATTAGACGTAAGTACTGTTAATTCTGCCCTGTTTTTTTTTCTCAACGGATATAAAGCCGAGTATCCACTGGCCAACATTTGACGCAATACACGTGCCGCTCAATATGTTCGACAACGTTCTACAACAGCGCTAGCGTGCGTGCAACTTGAAAAAGTTACTAAGTAAAATTTGCTCGTTGGCGTTAAACATGATAAGCAACATGTAATGTATCATGTCGCGCGTCAAACGTTGCCTAGTCGATTTGCGGCTTTATCCCACTGCTGCTGCTGGGTAAAAGTCTATGGCCTTTAACTTCCCATCGTTTAGCCTACTCAATTAATCACGCCAGCTTTTAAAGGCCGCCCTCTTTGGCGACGTCCTCCGCAAAAATCATCATCTGCCTAGCCTTTTCCCAACCATATTAGGGTCGGCCTCCAGTCAAACAGGATTCAGCCAAATACCAGTGTTTTACGTGGAGCGGCCGCCCACCAGACCTCCACAACCCATTAATTGGGTAACACGGTACTTCTTGGCAAGACTGGAGTCAGATTTACTGACTTCTGACAATCCGTAATGATTGCCAAAGATCTACAAATGACAGCCGGGATCAACGGCTTAACGTGCTTTTCGAGGCACGGAGGAAACTGGGTTTGTTAAGATCAAGTCACCCTTCCATAGACCAACCTTGGCAAGCGTTGCTTAACCTTAAAGATCAACCCGCGCGGCTGTTATTATTTAGCCACGAGCTCCTCTACAAAATTTTTCCAATTTAACAAATTCGTCACATTGACATTTACATTAAATCATCATATCAGCCGAAAGACGTCCACTGCTGGATATTAGCCTCCCGCAAGAGTTACCACAACAACCGGTCCTGTGCGTCTCGCATCCATCGGCTACCCGCGACCCACACCAGCTAGTCTATTCTGTAAGTAACTCACTAACGACACGCACTGATCATAGTGATATTTTCGTTTTGAGATACAGTCGTATGTGAGACGAGAAGAATACATGCAACTTTTTAAACTATCTGTTAGGCCTTATTTAGCCGTTAGACTCTTCAGTTTTTATTAAATTAACGACACTCCAGTTACGTTTTGCATCTTTAACTAAAGCTGTGGTAACTAGGTAGGTACGAGTATTAATTGCTAGCTATGATTAAAGATAACACTTCAAGTAATAAACCGATTAGCTGTTTATTGCAAGTACCTTTTAAAAGAACAAAATGAGATAAAATTGCATCGTTGTTTATTAATATACAATCCTTGTTTATTTTGCTTCAAAAGGATTTTAACGATAAGCAATTTATTTATTCTAGGTATCCGTAATTCTATAAGAAAATTATAAACTAGCGGACGTCACGCGGTTTCACCCGCGTAGTTCCCGTTCCCGTGGGAGTACGGGGCGAAAATATAGCCTATGTTACTCGCTGATAATGTAGCTATCCATTGCTAAAAGCTTTTTCAAATTGATCCAGAAGTTTTTAGGGTTCCGTACCCAAAGGGTAACCAACGGAACCCTATTACTAAACCTCCGCTGTCCGTCGTAATACACAAATCAAAAAAAAGTTTGCGATCGCTTTGAAAAATCGAAACCTTTTTTGTTACGGTAGATTACAATATGATTTCTTCTTATTTTTAGATTTTTTATTTGAAAATATAGAATTAAAATATAAAACAATAACACAGTTCAATTGTTTTTACATCTAAAAAGGCTGTCAGCCTTAGCTTACGCTCATTCAGATATTATTGGAATCACTAATTAACAGTGTGTGAGTTAACAGAAAAATACAAACACAAAAAGAAACAGAACATCTATAAAGTTAATAAATACATAAAGCAACCAGTTTGATTTTGTCCACAACGTTGACTGTCCTATGGAGCAGGACCAGCATGCTTCCAGGCATTCTTATCCTGAATGTAATCTTCTAATTTGTAATAAGCTTGTTTACAAAGTGTGCTTTTGATATACGCTTTAAATTGTCTTTCATTTAGTTCTAATATGTCACAAGGTATTTTATTGTAACATTTAACACAGTACCCCATGAAAGATGTGTGTACTTTAGCTAATCTATAAAATGGTTGATCTAATTTATCTTTATTTCTAGTATTAAAATTATGTCTATCACTAATTTTACTAAAAATATGGCGATTTTTCCGTACATACATGATACAAAGTTGATACGACAGAGGGACTTTCCTTTAAACTGCATTTACTACGTACTATTTTCAAGCTCTGTACCAAAAATTAATTAAATAAGAGCAGTAGTTTAGGCACAAATGACTTAAAGTTTTTAAACAGCTGATTATGTCTAAGCATAGGTCATGCATCTTACAACGATAAATCTACGATGCGTTGTTGCCGCTCTGACGCATGTCGAAGGACATTCACAAAAAATTGGCAATGCGAACAAGGAAGCAATAAATACACACACACTTGCACTTTCACTACGATAGCGACAAACATAGCGCGACTGAGAGAAACAAAAATAGGTCAGTTTGTAGCATCCTAGTTTTTGGCGATCGGTAAGTGAGGCCTCTAAAAACTTGTTTTTTCAGTGCGCTGACGCTGTCCTTTCGGAACGTACGATTTGTCAAATTCGCGCGCTAACAATAATTTTGTTTTTGTTTTGTTATTGTGATAGGACACTAAATAAGTTTAAGACAGTATTTCTTATTTTTATTGTGACAGGACACGTAACTTGGGATTATTATTATTTAATGCTCTGTAAGGCAAACTACATCAAACTTGGTTTTCTCTAAAAACATTTCTATCTCAAGTAATTTGAAGAACAACCTTGAATGTTCTGATTAAATAACTTTAAAGTGAATTGCTCTCCCCTAGGTTTCTTACAATGAGCTAAATTGCTAGAAGATACCTTGTCAAGAATTTGGAAGAGAATACTCTATCTGACTGTTAGTGGCCTCCAAGAATGTTGACATTATAGGTGGGTCCTCCTTCGTACAACACAAAGAATCACAATAATTAGTCCTTATATTGTTAGTACAACTACACAATACAGGCTCGTCACTTAACCTTATATTTGTTATATTAGCTATAACCTCGTTAATACTATATGTTATCAACATAGCAATCATATGCCTATATTTACCAGACAGGGATAAAGCTCCCTGAGTTATCTTAAAAACACTAACAAACTTATTAATGTCAAAATACAATAATTTGTCACTATGACAACATGTCAACAAGTGAATAGTAATATTCAGCTTTAAAATGTTATTATTTTGTTCATCTGAAAAAGTATCAGAGTAAAGAAAAGCACACAACATCAGCTTTTCTAAATTTGACCCTGCAGTGGTCGCCCAAATGTTTGGACTGCTACCCAAAAGCGCTATATTAGATTGCTGGCAGCCCGTGACCCAACAATCAATGCTACTAAAATAAAAGCTGAAGTTCGGGGCGCCTCTGGGCTTGAAGTTAGCACTCAGACCATTCTTGCACCAGGCTGTATTACGAGCACGGAGGTCTTGGCGAGCGCCTCTGAATTCCCGGCAACGTCACCGACGGAGATTGCAGTGGGCTAGGCCTCGGCAAAATGAAAAAGATGAAAACGAAAACATTTGGTGTTGACGAATCGCGAATCAGTACTCATCCAGATAACCGAGGTGACCGTGTCTGGAGAAGACCAGGTGACCGTGAAAGGCAAAAAACGGCCACTGAAACAGTTCAGCAAGGCGGAAAATCGGTGTCCTTTTGGGGTGGTATTATGATTGGAGCTAGAACGCCTTTGATCCCGTGTCGGGCCTTCATGACAGCAGACATGTATAAAGCAGTTGCTATTGAAGGAATGTCAGACCATTCCGAGTAAACCATGTGCACCAATTTGTAATGGTCTTAAACCCAATAGAGCACGCGTAGGATGCTTTTAAACGAGCTATTTGGAACCGTTAGTCACGTCCCCAGATAGTGCCAGAGCTTAGGGAAGCCGCTATTCAAGAATGGGAAAGGTTTCCCCAGAAATTCTAGATAACTGGTTCTTCAGCATACCCAGGAGGATTTCCGCACGTGTTCGAGCCAGGGGAGGAGTTATACTAAATGGGATATAAACCGTTTATTAATAAATTGTTGTTTAAGTTTGGTTAACATTCTGATTAATCACAAATATTTTGTTAGTAAAAAATTGTTTATTTTTTTAATTTTAAACAGGTATTTCTATTTAAAGAAAACACACAACAAATAATTTTTCTTGATAAAGATAAATTTAAAAATATATATCAGCTTATGCTAGTGATCACAAACTTTTTTTGATGTGTAGGTAGACAGTTTAAATTTTTACAGATTGTGTATTTATATTGCCGTTAAAACAAAAAATGATAAAAATTAAAGTTCGAGTTCGTGTGCGAGTGCGATTCGCACTTGGCCGGGTTTTTTAAGATAAAGTACCTCTGTCTGTGTGTCTATATTGACTCTGCCTCCTCCCGCTCTGGGTAGAGCGGAAGGGAGTGTCAGACTCTTACTGACTAAAACCCATCCATGTTCCTTTCGCAACACGCCTTAACTGCAACTGACAGCCTAATAAATTTTGATGATTTTTTTCATGAAGGCTTTAAACAACAACATACACACTACAACCCTAGAATATTATTTCAAGCGAGCAAAGCCTGCTGGCAGAAGCTAGTATACTATCTTTATCCATACTAATATAATAAAATAAAAATGGAAAACTTACCTTGTATGTCTGTTGTTTGTGAAAATTTTACGCCAAAACGGCTGAACAGATTTGAATTAAACTTGGCACAAGGGTCGACCATACTTTTATCCCGGTAGTGAAATGTTCAATTGGGAATAATATAACGCTTTTCACGCTAGCGAAGTCACGGACAGAGTCTAGTTCTAAGTAAATAAATAAAATAAAATTCTAATAATATTTATCTAAAGATTTTCCTTACTGTTGAAGTTTTAATCTAAAGTCATGATCGGTCATAAATTAAAGCCTGACTAAAAGATGACGTCTTTCTAATGATATGTGTTTCCTTATGATAAAGTCATTGAAATTCTGCTCAAAGAATGTCCTTGCGATTTATGAGATCGAGTTTGCTAAGCAGTGCATCATTCTAATGCGCAATATTTTTAAATAAAGCAACAGCAAAATATACGTCTACCTTATTAAATAGATAAATAATAATAAATCCATCCGACAGGATTCCGTTCACGGTGGCCAATAGCAACAAAAATCAGCTGTAGGAAATATAGTGCACAATTGGGTGCACAAAGGTATAGTTTCTGTTCCTTTACCGTCGTAGTTTGATGTGACGGCAATTCGACTCGATCGGGGAGATATCTGTGACTTTAGTGCGAGAGACTTAATGTTCTCGATGGGCGCGTCTCATATCATATAAAGTTATTTGGTATATTTTGGTTTCAATAACGTTCACAAGATATAATAAACGTGAGAAAGACCAACTGTTGATATAATTTCTTTACATATAACATTTATAGACTCTAAAACTTATTTTGCAAAACTTTATTGGATATAATATTTATTTAATCGAAAATCATTTGGTTACCGTTTAACATAAATAAATATTATCTTAAAAATTAAAGGCTTGTGTTTAAACACCGCCCAAAAAAGTACCTATTTTACTACCAATAAAGTTCTAAACGGTTACCAAAACGGATAAATGGTCACCAAATAATATTCGAGAAGTAGCGCTCGCCGGCCGCTGCCGCGGCACCGCTCGCTTCGCTCGCTCGGCTCGCGCGCGGTTGGTCACAATTCTAACCTAACCTAACCTATTTTATCCAGTTTGTAACCCCAAGCCTACATTTTATGGCAATCACAGTTGAGTTGGATAGAATTTGGTGACCGTTGATCCATTTTGGTGCCTAGGCTTAGAGTCTTAAAAATATTATTTTTGGTGACCGTCTAAATTATACCCAAAATTAAATATGTTTTGCTACAAAAGTAAGTGACAGAATCGAATCGCTGCAAAACCGACTCCACGTAGTCTCTTGGCTGCCTTACCCCTAGAGTGTAATTTAAGCCCGCGTGGGCGCGAAGAGACGAGACGGCCCGCGTGCTAAAGAGCATGTGGTTTTAACGCCCGCCCGCCGCCGCGACTGAGGCCGAAGCTGCGGTGGTGAGCTATGAAACCATCTGCGACGATAAGCTGCCAGTTGTATGCGCGCTTGCATGCTACATGTTGCACGCTTGCTGCATGCATGATTGGCAGGTGGTAAACAGTTATGTAATAGGTATGTTTACTCATGCAACTAATAATTATATTTGTTAAGTTATTGGCAATTTAACTTTGTGTTTTTAACCGGAAAGATACCAATGGATTCAAAATGACTTACTTGATCATATTAAATATAAAAGTGGATAATCTGCCGGAAACGTTTTGATCATAATTATTAGACTAAATAGGTTTTATGTTTTTTGAGCGGTATATCTAACGATTTTATATTCAATTAATGTTATGCTTATAAAAATTAGTTATTTTAAAATTATATCAATCGTTTTTAGTTAATATAGTAACTGATTATTATATCAAACAATATTTGAGATTTTGTAATTATATCATATCTTACCCGTTCTCGATCGCGTTAGCGTAAACGCCAATTTGTATTGAAACTAATTAGCGCCGTCTGGTGACAATAGCGGAAAACCTTTTTTTTTTAAAACAATTTGACATATGCGAACGTTTACGTTGACGCGATCGAGTGTGTTAAAAAACTCGCACTAATCTCTTAGGTGCTGGATCATCGGATTTACGTGCTTTTCGAGGCACGGGGGTTTAACTCCACCGACTTCAAAACTTCGGGTAACTGGGGTTGGGAAATAGCTAGGATGATTAAAGCAGGAAGTTAGTTACCTGTGATATAAGATATAGTAAAAATTTCTACGTGTCCCTGATTGCCCTTAGCAACGACAACACAAACCTTGCATCTCTCATCTATCTGCCACCAACCTCGATGCCTCAAGAGCCTACGCGAGCAATTTGTGTCAGCTGAACAATAGATCCGAATGACAGACAACATTAACTGAATATGTATGATGATGCTTGTTATGAGGTCCCAATTAATTGCCAGTTAGGTGTCTATTAGCTATGGCGGTAATCCACATGTCATTTTCACACCTAGTTGAATCTGCAGGGTTGGCAAAAATGATTTACTAGAGATGTGATTCAAGAGGTTGTCGAAACAGAATTTCCTAGACTTGCTTTGGTGACGTAAATGATCTTAAGGGAACCCTAAAGACCACATATTCATGCATCCTAGATGTAAGTGTTCTTGTAGAATGTGAACATCCCACACACACGAACTAAACCTTTTGGGAACACATTAATTTTGCTTACAGCTAAGGAGTGGATTTCCCTGCCGGAGTCTGTGTTTCCGTATAGATACAATCTCGGAGCAGTTAAGTCAAGAGTAAATGTTCCTTCTAGGCAAGCGTGTTACATCTTCGACCACATTATCGCTTACCATCAGGTGAGATAGTGGACAAACGCGTGCCTGAATACTTTGATGATTAACAAGCTCCTGCCCTTAGGTAAGTGATATACTATACATTCAAAAAAGATATGATGGAGCTATGATTCTTCTTAATGAGATCACTCTCTACATAGATCCCGGAAGTTCAAGAACACGTAATATGTTTCTTGGTAATCAATTTTCTTCGCTAAGTCACCAACAATGATTAAGTTATGCAAATTGACTTGTCACCTATGTATTAAAAGGTATTGTGTCGGATTTAAAAATAGGAATCGTGACTTATTTCTGGCTTATCGCTGTCAGTGCCGCCTACGCTTTACGTAACGGCTATGAAACTAGCTTCTCCTTTGGTTTCGCTTGCTCTTCTCAGCGTGTCAATGTTAGTCTTTACTCCCCTATTCTGAAACACTATGTGGGGAGAATGGTCAGGTCAGCTTATTCCTTACTTTATCGTTCTCAGCACATTCTGCCTAAGACACATTTTTTATTGTTTGTTTCTTATCTTTATTTGTTTACTACTAACACTAGTTATGAGATATTTTACTAACAAAATGGACTATATTGTTGTGCAAATTGACTAAATAAATAAAATTAAATAAATGTTTATTATTATATTGGTGTTTAAATGCGTTTCTCTAACTGGCATATTTTAGAGCTAATTTGCAACAATTTCACCTCACTTACTTGGGAATCAATTTGGTAAGCATTGGTGAAAAGACTTGAGGAGCTCGTGGCTAATAATAACAGCCGCACGGGTGATCTTGAAGGTTAAGCAATGCTTGCCAAGGTTGGTCTGTGGATGGGTGACCATCTTAACATAACGAGTTTCCTCCATGCCGGAAAGCACGTTAAGCCGTTGGTCCCGGCTGTCATTTGTAGATCATTGGCAGTCGTTACGGTTTGTCAGAAGCGAGTAAATCTGACTCCAGTCTTGCCAAGATGTACCGTGTTACCCAGTTAATGGGTTGTGGAGGTCTGGTAGGCAGTCGCTCCACGTAAAACACTGGTATTCAGCAGAATCCGGTTTGACTGGAAGCCGACCCAATGTAGTTGAGAAAAGGCTAGGCAGATGATGAACTTGAGTATCAAATTGTTTTTTTTTGTTCCTAAGTTTGTCTGGTAGCAAATTAAAAATCCATTTTGCAAGCTTTTCTTGTCATCTAATTATGTTTTAACGAGATACTAACATAACTTTGGAAACAGTGCGATGTAGACCATGAAGCGGTCTGATTATGTAGCCTAAAGATACTTATCTTATATATAAATCTTTAATAGAACAAGATAGCATTAACAATTGATATTACATTTGGTACTTTCTAGTTAGGTAATAATCAAATAATAATAAATATAATTAGAGCCTCGACCAATACCTCAGCAGGCTCTCGTTGGGCAGCTGGATCAAGGGCTTGATTAAAAAAGCGGTACTTCTTTCTGGACACGGCTCGCATTGTCAGGAGGTTCCTCTCTCTGAGAGCCCTGACCGCCGGTGTAGCTTGGACCCTGTTCCTGATACCGGTGGACTACTATTTTTATATTTTTAAATGTTTTTTTTTAATTTTATTTTAATTTATATAAATATTTAAAAATGTACTTATGAGGAAAGAAGATGAATAGGTAAACGAGATAATATAATTACTTTTACGCACACCTACTATCTTGGCTCAGTATTTAGCTTCGGCAATGCCATTGGCTGACGCAGTCATTAAAGAAGTCCTCACATATACTGTTTCAGGGTGACTGCTCATGTTAAAGAATACCAAAATACCTTTTCCCAACTACATTGGGGTCGGCTTCCAGTCAAACCGGATTCAGCTGAATACCAGTGTTTTACGTGGAGCGGCTGCCTACCAGACCTCCACAACCCATTAACTGGGTAACACGGTACATCTTGGCAAGACTGGAGTCAGATGTACTGGCTTCTGACAATCCGTAACGACTGCCAAAGATCTACAAATGACAGCCGGGACCAACGGCTTAACGTGTTTTCCGAGGCACGGAGGAAACTCGTTATGTTAAGATGGTCACCCATCCACAGACCAACCTTGGCAAGCGTTGCTTAACCTTCAAGATCGACCCGTGCGGCTGTTATTATTTAGCCACGAGCTCCCTCTAAACAATTCTCTGATATTTAGCAATAAAATGTTTAATATCAGTTTTCGTATCTTCAAATGCTTTGTCCCAAAACCTTCTTAGAAATTAGCGGAGACTCGTTCTTTCATTTCAAATGATCACATAAATTTTGTTTACGATGTTCAAAAGAATGATAAGAATGTCATTTCTTTATCTTGAAGGCTTGATTTATTTCAATTACTCCAATAAAGAAAATATTTTTGTTAGTACTGAAATTAAAAGAAAGACACGACAGAAAAATCACGGTAATATTATACGAAGCGCTGATGAACTTTACGAGGGTCAGAAAAATATTGCCTTATAAAGAGATGAGTAAAAATAAAAAAGACAAAAAAAAATAAGTTTGACACAAGCAATATTAATGTGTTTTTTTTTTTGGACGTGTTAACGAAAAGGTGGTTATGTCGACCGCGCTTTTCATTTGACAATTTTACCTAACTTATTCCACTATTTACGTTGTCGAGCAGACGAATTTATGGCGTTGAATTAGGAATTGTCTAAAAAACTCTACTGGTTGCATAAGTCACGCAATGTGGTGCAGATCATAAAAGAGATAAAAATTCGGTATTATATATATTAAATGGAAGGAAATGAGGAGTTTCCGACAGATTGTGACTGAGAAACAAATGTTAACGTAGCTGAAAATTTCTAGAATTGACCCTGTGATTAAGAAACAAATTCGAATTAGCCTATTGACCAAGCCTGTCAGTGATAGAATATCACCTTGTCTAAAGCCTTAGAATACCCAGATACATTGAAAATTGTTTGTTGTCAGTAATTTTCAGCTTTTTTTCGATAATCGTTATTGCTAATGAAATGGCACCTTTTAGAGCTCCGAAGTTTAATGAATAGGAACAATTCAAATAAGCTTGAATTTGACCACAACACAATCCCACTCCATGTGCCTGATATTTGACTTATTGAGGCAACAGATCTCAACTTAACAAGAATGTTACCTGACTTAAATATCCCCAGATTGTAGCTACCAGGAAATACAGACTCCGGTAGGGAATTCCAGACCTTACCCAGCACAATGAAAGTATTTTTAAAACGTTTATTTAGTCGTTCAATTATCTACGAATTAGCATAATTTAGCCTAGCCAGCCCTACAACACAATGTAGGAGGCAAGGATAATACCCACCACATAATGGAGTCACATTAACTTTACCATTGTCGGATTTATGAGTTAATCAGTCACGAACGCGAGGCGGCCCTTAAGCGTATACGAGAAAAAACATATAACGATTATAGCAATCTCTGCTATAATAATTGATTGCTATAATTGTTGAGCTTTAAAATTTTTATGTTTTGTTATTTGAATTACGTTTATTTATTGATGCTGTAAATTATATTTTTGCACTCAGAAAGATGGCTGTTTTGATTTAAGTTGATACGTTTTCATCTTATGTCCTATTGATTATACTTCGCAAATGGTGGTTGAGTCCTTGGTTTTATTATTACGACTTAAGTGACACTTGGTTTTTCTTGTAAGATGTTTTCAATGGCAGCCCGAAGTTCAAAAGTTTGAGGTGCGATACCCTTTTAACATGGAAAGTTGAAAACACTTCTCTTCAAAGTTGGATTATCGTCTCATTCGACCTTGAGCTAAAAGCGACGGGTGTTTTTGTGCCAAATTTGTCTGTAATGTTCATAAACCTAAGATGGTACCCTTTTTTAAGTATGGGAAATCATCAAATGACTCCTCCCGCTCTGGGCGGAGCAGAAGGGAGTGTCAGACTTTTACTGACTAAAACCCATCCGTGTTCCTCCTAATGCCTTTTACGTTCCAGGACCGCGGTGTCTCTTTAGAACAAATTCCGCAACTCTGGCAGGCACTGACCCCAGCGGGCTCCGTCTATTTTGTTGACATCTCTTTGAATTTGTATTACTCTTAGTTTAATTACTCTTGTTTTAGAGTCGGCTGATACAAGAAGTGAGATTCCTCATCTTCATTCATATTATCCACTGGCATAGCTCTTAGTACCTATACCAAGGTTAAAACGTCGATTTTGTCGCAACAAAGGTTATGATCCCTAGCTAAGGTAGGTACGAAAAAGGTGAAAGATGGCATAATACCAATGATCCCATCGTTGACACTGATTAAGTCACACCACTCATTGACAGGTTTAAAGATCTTGTCAAATAATTAAGAAACAATGACTGTTATTACTAATAAATAAAATATTGAAGGCTATACCAAAACTATGCATTAGAATAAGTTAGAAATATTCTCTGTAAAATATGAGGAATTCATATAACATTTGCATACATAATACATGATTATGAATAAATCAATTTGCGGTGTTCTCTTATGATGGCAGGTTAATAAATGTCATTTTACCTATAAAGCTACCGTCAAGGATGAGGTTAATCAAAACAAAGATGGATATGTAGGCAGATTTTACTCACGTTATAATCTGGGTTTTGATGTTTACTTTCAATTTCAGTTTCATTATTCATTAAGACATTGCTTCATTCTTTTTCACCGTTTTGAATATTTTCTTGAGTTGCTTTGATATAAGTATTACTAATAGGATTCTCTGTTAATAAGATCCTGATCAATTTGCCATTTATTGTAAAGCCGATTTTATTTTTTTTTCATAATTTTAGGCGACGGCATAATAAGCGACCTTGAGGGAATAAAACGCGTACTCGTTTAACACCCGTTTATTCAGTAGGTAGTTTTTTGTACTGACTTTATTATTGTAAGACTTTAAAAAATAACCATATGACAAAATGTAGATACTCGTAGTTAAATTGTCTTTGAGATAGTGTAAATTTAATTAAAATACGCCCGGCGGTTTTGGTCCGATTTTCGTTTTTATGTCCGTGTTAGGCATAACTTTACAAATTAAACGAATACAACAAAAATTTTTTATATATCAAAAAATTAAGAAAATAGTCTAATGTAACATAATATGTTTTTCCAAAAAATTACGTCTAGCCGTTTAGAAGTGATTCTCATTTCAAAATAAAATCCCCTTATATCACCGCCTTAAGGATGGTGTTAGTAGAATCAATGCCTATGTTCATCAATAACAAGACACACCTCGAGTGCCTCCTATAACCCTGAACACACGACACCGCCAGGTAATTAGTCTATTGCACGGTGTAAAACACAAAAATATGTCATTACGCTTACAGAGAGGTCAGTCATTTTACAATTACCACTAATATCTGCCTTAGTAACTTTTATATTCGACTGTCAGTTCAGAATATAGTTTAAATCTATCTATACTAATATATAAAGCTGAAGAGTTTGTTTGTTTACTTGAACGCGCTAATTTCAGGAACTACTCCGATTTGAAAAATTATTTCAGTATTAGATAGGCTATATGCTATATATCATCACGCTAAGACCAATAGAAGCGAAGCAGTAATGAAATTTGTGACGCAGACGAAGTTGCGCGGGTAAACTAGTTCAAAATAAAATTATCACACGATACAAACAAACGAACAACGAACCGGGTTTCGAAATTCCTTCCACAAATCCTAAATATAGGTACAAAATCAACAGACAGCCGTTTCTCTGCCCTAGAAAAGGTCCAATTAATTAAGGAAGGAATCCCAAAGTTGGCCAAACAAACATTCAAATTACGCGAACCAATATATGTATTTGATTCTTATCGTACAAAATTATGGCATCCAACTTTTATATCGACGCTATTACGAAAAGAATGCGCTTAGGTACCCAAGGCTTAGGTTCGTTCTTAGAAGTGCTAACAAAAAGTTAGGTAAATTCACCGAACAGTTTTTTATCGGCTAAAAAGTCGTTCATCACTGCCGAAGGTCATCGGCTAGACGTACACAAAGAATTCTTGTCTGCCTGTATGTTTTTACTTGAGTTTTTTTTCGGCAATGTCATACATGAAGCGGAGTCACGCAAAGGTCGTGTGTGTATTTGGGTAAAGAATAATTTCATATTAGGAGATGCGAAAAAAAGTAGATTTCAAACTGAGTCGGGTCGTGATTTGTCTAATTTTGGTGCCCGAGACTGTTGCATACAATATTATATTAAATTCGTGAGTTTTATGTTTTATTTTGTTTTGGATTGCAGCTATTATGTTGTATGTCATTGATATGAGACTACCGACAAAGTTAAAGGTCTTACAAAAAGTTTGTTAAGTTAACAACTTCAGTCATTAAATTGATAAAAATAACAGACTTCGTAACGATTTCCTGTGTTATATTGGACAAATATAAATTTAAACAAATGTATTCCGCTCTTGATATAAACTGCTCAGTTACTATAAAGCTACTGAACGATTTTGAAAAAAAAAATACCTGTTGGGTATAACAAGAAGATACGACATTGCGGATGTCACATATCTTCTAGGTTCATCATCCACGTAGTAAAGTTTTCGATAAGAAATTTAAAATTTACGTTATTTTAAATCTCCTTTCAGGCATCACCTTTAATCACATTCACTAATTTCTGTCATCAAAAGTGAATGGTAAAAAACGAAGCAATTACAATTTCTCCAGCAGTTACAGTAGTTTATATGTGTCCTCTATTAGAAAGAGAATAAACAGTGAATACCACAAAGATGACCAAGAAATCAGTAACGTTAATTGTCCTTGCATTTAATATATCACATTACTAAGTGCAAGGCAGTCGCATGTCTTCAATAACTAATGATTTTCATTTTAACCTTACTGGGCGAGTTGTTATTTCACATTACAACGCATTTTTCTTAGTAACATCACTAGTAACTGTTTCACGAATCATAACATAATTATTGAAGCCTGTCTGTGTGTTGATGATGACTGACAACTGATTGCAACTGAGGGGATAGTTGTTTGTGCAGATACAAATGGCTATAAAAAGGAAAGGAAAGACAAAGAAACTATGGATAAACTGTGTTAAAGATGAAATAGCTAGGAAGGGTGCGAGTTGACTAGCTACTGATATGACGACTGATAGGCAAGAAAAAGACAAGGATAAGGGTTTTGATGATGAAGAAAATTTTGAATCTCTGATGATAAGCTAATAACTAATATGATGCTATACCAACTGCGTTTAAAAAATGTTTTCTTTATTTTATAACATGCAATTTATTTTATAGTTCCACGTTGAATCTTATAAGTGTTTAAAAGTAAACAAATGCACTACAACCAAAAAATAAATTGCATAACAACGTCAGTGAAACCAACCACTTTCAACGGCGCTTAACAAGACCCAAAAATAAAATAAAATAAATAAACTTTCAATTAAACAAATTAAACTCCGCAAACAAAGTCACGAGTCGAAGCTAAAGCAAATATTTGTAAAATGTCAACTAAACATAATAGGACCATTCTCTTTTCCTTGCGGAACTCCATCGCATCGTCGCTCAAGCCTTACATTCTGACACACCTAAGCTTTTTATGGTCCCATCAATTATCGACCAAGGTTACCTACTACTTCTGCCTACGAGCAATCCTTATACTTTCGTTTTTTAATCCGCGTTTGATTGATATTAACTGTTTTATGATCTACGGGAGGTAATATAAAAGGAGGAGTTGAATTTTTACATGATTTGATCACTGATATTTTTTGGTCTTTGTTTGCATTTTTTTAACCATCGTTAATTCACGTCTAGTATCTCATTAGGGGGAGCAAGAAAGCGATAGTTTTGAACTCAGTCCACTAAAATTGTTGTTCAAGACCATCTACGAGAATTTGGCTAGAATATTCTTCAGTGCATAGACGGTTGATCAAAGAGTTTGAGTGTTGACTAAGGTAAAAAGGTAAAATTTCAGTTTAGGAAAAAAGTTACTTCGTAGTTTTTTGCTAGAAATCATTTCTTGCATGCTTCGAATTTAACAATGAATTGAAGAATATTGTCGACTAACTTTATGCTTTCAAGAAAGATTTTTAATAAATACCTCACCCTGCTTTAGACTGAATTTGTGTTTTTTTAATCTTCAAGAAGCATTTTCACTAACAAATAGCTCTTCAGAAGTGTGAGTAGGTAAATTCTCAATATGCTGAAAGAGCTCCCTTGTATCATAATTTCCTTATCAGGCGGGAAGCCCCTGTAAGTAAATAGCTGTGAACTGCAAATATTTGAATACATTTTGCATTTTGCAAATATTTTCGTCCTGATGGCATAAATTTCGTCATAAATGCAAAACATAAACATTCCAAATTGCATTTTCAATGTGTAACACATTGTTATAGACTGTAGGCTAGTTTTAAAATTATGTGTGACCTTAATTGCTCTGCTGCCCTTAGGCTTTGCAACGGACGTCTTCAGATTTTCAACTTCAACTTCATAATTATTTATTTATTTATTTAAACTTCATGTACTATACAATAGTGGTACGTAGGCGGACTTAATGCAACAAGGCATTCTCTACCAGTCAACCTTTGGGTTAAAAAGAAACACACTGTGGTAGGTGTACAGCAAATAAATAAAATTCAAAATAGAATATTTTTCGTAAAAGAGAAATATACAAAGAAATAAAATACAAAATACAAGTTAATGAATAAACGAAATATATATTACCAATAAAATACACATATATTGCTAAAATAATAAACTAATTAATATGATGATTTATAATTATTATCTTTCTGATTAAGAGAACTCATAATAATAATGACGAAGACCAAACTAAGAATCAGGCTTTCAAGTAGTGTTTTCGGATTTTACGTTTAAAGGAAAATTTACATTCAGCCTTCTTGATGTCAAGGGGTAGCATATTCCAGAGTTTAATGGTAGTAATGGCGTAAGAATTAGACAAAATCCCGGTGCGGTGAGGAGGAATGTGTAGAATGAAATTTTTGGATGCTCGGAGGTTAAGTCTATGAGAACTGCCCAATACTTTAAAATATTGTTTAAGATAATCAGGAGCCCAAGGATCATTCATAATAGTAAAGAGCATGCAGAGGGATCTGAGGGATCTCCTATGACGGATAGGCAGCCATTATGAAGGTACAACAATACCCAATTAGACCATTATCATAAAATGGAAACTGTAAAATTCATACTTTAAGGGTATGAAATGGGGAAAAATATTAGACGAAATTGCGGCCCCGCGGATGAACGGCTATTCGGCTATAAGCATGACGGTTTGGCAGTTGACCAAACGATGTAAGTCCAAAACGAAGTACATACCATATAAGAAGCTGATAGCAGAGATGGCCCTCATACAATCCCAACAAAGTCCAAAACCTACCATTACGCAAAATTACGTGAAAATATCAAGTCCAGATAGTTTTTATCTTAATTCTAGTTTCGCAATTCGTCATTGACGAGAAGAAGTTGGTGTTTTTTATATATATAATGATCATTATCTTTTGCTGACCTTACTTAAATAACACAATTCTGTATCGTAGCTTTAAAACTTTTCTCACGCGTTCCAAGATTGAATCTGATGTTTGAAGTAATGAGCGCAATCATTTTTGTAATTATTCGTTTATGTCTCGAGGCTATGTTGTATGTATTAGTTCCCACCGGTTTGTGAATGGATCTACATTAAGTATCAGGTATACTTTTTGCTTCTTAATCCACTTAGTCATCTTCAAGTAGATAAACTTCCATTCTTCAGGGTCCGGGGCTTGAATCGGACACCCAAAGCCGTACGGGCTTGGAGACGAAAAATAGTTCCTATAGAAAGATTGTAATGAAGTATGTTTTGTTCAAACTAGTTCAAAGACTAATCAAGATCTAGCAGGTTCAGGTCCACTACTGTTCATACATAAACAATTATTCCGAACGGCTCTGAGACGATACCGTCATACCGCAGCCTATAACGTCATGTCATTATCATTTCAGCTAACAACGCATAGAACATGCAAATTGACCGCTTGTGTCCATCCAAAACTATATGGATAGCTTTATGGTTTTAATCTTATTAAAGTGCCTTTTTTTAAGCATGGATAATTAATAAATGACTCCTTTCCCTCTAGACGGAGTGGAAGGGAGTGTCGGACTCGTACTGACTAAACCCTTTCGTGTTCCTACTAATGCCCTTGCGTTCCAGGACCGCGGTGGCTCTTTCGAACAGATTCCGCAACCCTGGTATACTAAGGTGTCTAAAAATTCATTTGTAAAGACTTGATAAAAGCCCATATTCCAAAGCCTAATGTTCACATAACTATCTTATACAATTATCGTGCAAATACAGTTTTTTCTAGGAAGTAGGCTTAACATTACTCACCATCAAAAAAACCTTAAATTGAAAAGGTTCCCATACAAAATGTAAGCAAAATATGAGTTCACACTTCCTACATGTCATTTCGCAATCATTCGTTCTTGAGTGCATAAAAGCATGTAATAGAAAACTGACAGTCGGTAACTACTGGTATATAAGTACTTATGTACGTAGATACATAAGACTCTACATATGAAGGGTGACGACAGATAAACAGACATTCAGATGCTATCTCAAACATACAACGCCGTCAATCACGATTATTGAACATACTAAAATACGCGTGTGAAAACACTGCACCAACCTAACTTGGTCTACCATCACTCCAAACATATAGGTCAGGAGGACTCTTTCCCCACTGGTGTTAGAAGTAACCTAGTGTAATTTGAGCCGTTCTGACGAAGTAGTTTCAAGTGTTCAGGGGTCGTGAGATCTTGGTATTTAGATTCAGTAGTTAGCCTTGTGTTTATTTGATAAAAAAGTAGGTGGGAACATTTCCTTGTTGGTTCTTCTGTGGTGTTGGTGTAGGCAGTTAATTCGTGGGTTCGTTATTTGAAGCTGGTTAATTAATATGATGGTGTTTTCAAGAACACTAACTTGTGTTTTTGTCTTTTCTCGCATACGTGGGAAAATTGTAAAGGTTGCCTCTTCCGCTTGTTGATGCCGTGAGAGTAAATATTGACTCTACGTAGCTTAAAATCCAAGGTTAAAATAAATAAGTCAATTAAGATTTTAAGGATCTTTATCTCTAAACACGAATATTCGTTGCTTTAATGTAGATCATGTAAGTGGGTATCATTCTGGTATTTTCCTACTTAATAAAATACCTTGCTTCTCAAAAAACGGGCCACGTGCGAGTCGGACTCTCACTTGACTCCGAAAATCGAGCCGTGCGGCTGTTATAATTTAGCCAAAAGCGCCTCAAGTACAGAAAGTTCTTTAAAAGCTAGTTCTAAGGCTAACTGTCCACTGGAGTGGAGTGGAGAGGAGCGGAGAAATATCACACAATGGAATTGCATAAAACCTCCGCTCCGCATCAGTCACTGAGATTTTGTAAAATTCTCCGTTTCTCCGCTGCGCTACCTCGCTCCGCGTCTTTGTACAGGCAGCCTATGGGTACCTGTCTTTTTGCGCGGAGCGAGGCAGCGGAGTGGAGAAATATTAACCAATCATGTAAGTCAAAATGTCATTGACTCACGTAGTGCGGAGATTTTATGCAATTTCATTGGTTAAAATTTATCCATTTCTCCGCTCTACTGCCTCGCTACGCTGTAATGGACAGGCACTCTTTGGGTAGGCACCCTCCTGAAACAGAAAGCCATTTCTAAATGGGATACCAACTTATTTTTTAAACGACAATAAAACGGAGGAGGTTCTCTAGTCGTCGCGTATATTTTTTATTCTGGCCAATTCTCGCGTGACAATCGAGATCAGCAGATTGAAGAATGCTGCTGGCTAACCTGCAAAGTGAATCAAAGAGAAATCATGAGCATCATTTATTAAAAATACCAAATTATAAAACAACTGCTTTTTTAATTTTCTTCAGAATATAGGAACTAAAGTCGCTGTGAGCGCCATCTATCAGTTTCTGGAGAAATACTTTTCGTTTCCATAACCGAACATTTTCTATTTAATTTAACCATTTACTAAACAATAATTATTATCTATTTTATAGCATTAAAAACAACTAATGTTTGGTAAATTGTTTTTATATTTATTTATTTTTGTAAAAAATAAATATAAGCAGAAACTCTTAACACTGCCATCTATCAACAGTGGTTTGAACTAATAACGACGTCGGTGACCCAGCTCGCTTGCTGTGGAAGAGCTTACAAACGTTTTCGGTAGGTGGCAGTTTAATCAGTATTTAAGATTAGGACAAATTCATGAGTTTGTTTTTCTAACGAAAATTATTTAATGCTACAGTTTGATAGATTTTCAGGCCTAAGGTTACAGTAGACTTTGATAAACACTCCTTTTCAGATACCTATTAAAATATATAGTAATCATAGGTCATAGTAGGTATCATAGTTTATTTTTGGATGGGCGCCTAATACATGATCAAGTTGATGATTTCCCATCCTAAAAAAAATACAAACACCCGGTCAAGTGCGAGTCCGTACCATAAACCTAAAATTTTATTTATTGTTATAGCGGCAATAGTAATACACAATCTGTGAAAAATTTCAACTCTCTACCTATTACGGTTCTTGAGATACAGGCCGCTGACAGACAGACGGACGGACGGACAGCGGAGGCTTAATAATAGGGTTCCGTTGGTTACCCTTTGGGTAAGGAACCTAAAAATGAAGAGGGTTGGAGACAACAAGTGGATATTATGATTCAATAGCTACCTAAAGTACCTAGTATGTGTCACAACTACTAATCATTAAATATAGCAAAAAAGTACTTACGGAGTCAGATAATTGGCAAGTTTCATGTAATTACTATTGTTTAATTCTAACAAATTAGTGTAAAGATTTAATATAAAGCTTACAAAGTAAATAATAGTAAAATCCACCTCATAGTGTGTTACTCACGTACTTACTAGAACAAAATAAATCCGCGGATCGCTACGTTTACGCTCCAAGTGACGAATGCGAAGCGTTTCTTTTAAAAATGAATTTGATATACCTTATTTTTTATTGCTATCGACTACGTTCACGTGTATTGCAATCATACTACTAATTATCTATGTATATATTATATTTTAACTTGAGTTTTATGCTAACTATACTTAATTGGCAAAATGGACCACACAGGCAGCGGGTTTTCGTATTTTGTCGTAACTGTCCAATACTTTTTCGAAGCTCGACCACTAACAAACCTGGAACATCAATACAAGAATGATTAAAAGAAATACTCCTTCCGCTTTGGGCCGAGTGGAAGGAATGTCAGACTCTTACTTGTTCCAGGGCCTCGGAAACTCTTTGGAAGAATTCCGCAGCCTTTTTTTTTAAATATGGGAAATCATCAAATGACTCTTCCCGCTCTGGGTGAAGCAGGAGGGAGTCTCTCTCTCACACGTTCGGCCTCCTCCTTTGCTAACATCACTGCTTCGCAGAAGGAGGTGACCACTTCCCATGCCTCCTCGCTGACCATAGATTGAACCAGGACCGGTCGCGAGAGGTCTCCGCCGCCGATCGCCTCGACGAGGACCCGGCGGTGCTCCACCCAAGCAGGAATTCCGTAACCCTGGCAGACACTAATATTTCTGCATCATCCAGACGAGCATGCTTAACTCTGTTTATTTGGTCTGAACTGAGTTTACAAAGAACACAGTTCAGCATGAAGATCCGCTATCTCTTGTATTACACGCCAAACCTCTTCTACAGTTTAAGCCCCGGTACGCCAACGGTAGTTTCATAACCTGGGATAATAAACTAAAAGCCTTTGAATTTCCAGCTCACAAAGAAAGCTTATTACATTAAAATTTCTTTATGGGAAGCGTGGTGGGCAATATCGCGCGTCACTTCGTTTAGTTGCTAATCTTAGAGCGGCCATGTTGGAGTTTTATTTCTGAAAGAAATGGATTTTTGGTGACAGTAAAATTTGAAATGTGTGTACCTATGTGCTTTTGAAAGATGTTTGAAAAAAGTTCAGAATTAACTGAGGTGATTGTGACTAATGCAGGAAATCAGCTCGAGTTTGCCAGAAATTAACGTCTTGGATGAAGCTGGCTCACGAAAAGAGATGGCTATGCATTAGATTCAGCATTGTTCGAAGTCGGGATGTGGATGATAAGAATGTTCTTGAATACTGGCTGTTTTTTTCTTATCGCGAATGACACTGGTTAAAAATGGTTTGGATTGTTGTTGATATTTCTAGAGACTTTACTAAGAAGTTAAGTTACAGTTAAATTCCAGACAAGCCTTGTTCAGGTTTAATTTGTGAAAGAAATGGTTTCTTCGATGGGTGTTGGGGAGAGATGAATTTTTGGTAAAAATAAAATTGAGTATATGTGATTTGACTTTTAGAAAGTTTATTTCAAAGTTGGAATTACTAGGTTTTGCCACATATTAAGATTTTGGTTTTTGTCTTTGTTTTTTCTGTGTTAGACTTCATTCAAAAACTTGGCACATGAAATGAGAGGCCTATGCTCAGGAGTGGGCGAAGTCGAGCTTTGGATAATAAGATAAGATAAGATAAGATAAGATAAGATAAGATAAGATCATTTATTTGTCCAAAACATGAGTATACACACACATGGCATGCAAGATGTTACAATTAATTTACATAATATATCAGTCATGTTTTGCCTTAACGGCGTACAAATGTAAGTAGGTAGGTTATACTTATTACATCTACATGAAATCATTACAAATTTGTCCACTATTATAAACATTAAACAGTTCAAAATACAACAGAACAGCGCCATTAACTCATCATAGTTAGCGAAATTAAAACTAATTCAAGCAGTAATAATTCAATTCAATAAATTTAATTCAAAGTCGATCAAATGTCAAAGTAATAATTAATTAAATTAATAAGTAATCAAAGTAATAATTCAATTTAATTAATTTAATTCTAGTCAATTAAATGTCAAAGTAAATAAAAATACAGAAGTTAGATTAAATTATCATTCAAAAATTCGTCAGTGCTGTAGTAGGCTTTTTCTAAAAGAATGTTCTTTAACCTACTTCTTAATTTTTCCGTTGTGTATTGCCTCCAACATTTTGGCAACTTATTATATAGAATTGGAGCCATACAGAATATACTTTTTCGCAATAGGGCTGACTTGGATCTAGGAATGCAAAGTTTGCTGTTGTCGCGTCTATTTCGGATCACTCTATCTGATAATAGGGGGAACAGGTGTGGATTCGATTTGACAAACATAATGGTTTCCAAAATGTATATGGATGGAAGAGTTAATATTTTATATCTTTTGAAAAATGGTTTGCAGCTATCAGTGACATGAAGTTTAAACATGGTTCTAAGACACCTTTTTTGGGTTTTAAAAATAACATTCCTATTTGTTGAATTGCCCCAAAATATTACTCCGTATCTTAAGTTAGAGGATATTAAGCCATGATAAGCAGTTAACAGCGCATCAACAGTTAACATTGGAACTAATTTGTACAGTGCGTATGTGGATTTACTTATTTTTTTGCTTAAGGCTTCCGTATGTGCTTTCCAATTTAATCTGCTGTCAATAATTACTCCAAGGAATTTGGTTGTGTCAACTTTGTCTATTTTATTATCACGATAGTGTACATTAACATTTGGAATGGTTGATCTTTGGGCAAAATGCATAATATTAGTTTTTCCAAGATTAATCATAAGATTGTTATTTTCTAACCATTTTATCATTGATTCTATAGAATTGTTAATGTCAGTTTCGTATGCGTCTTTATTTTTACAAGCAATTGTAATGGTACTGTCGTCAGCAAATAGAGTCATTGGGTGGTCGATGCTTTTGGGTAGGTCATTAATATATAGAATAAAAAACAGTGGGCCCACGACAGTGCCTTGCGGTACGCCAAATTTAACAAGACGCTCGGTTGATTTATGAATTACTTCATTTTTATTGCTTTTATTTATTGCTGAAATTTCTGTAAATTGCCTTCTGTTACTTAAATATGATTGAACAAGTCTTGAGACATTTCCCCTGATGCCATATGCTTCTAATTTCTCAATGAGTATGTCGTGACGTACATGGTCGAATGCTTGCGTCATGTCACAGAATATCGTACATACGGGTGTATTAGCATCTACATTTGGCATGACATTATGTAAAAAATCATATATTGCCAAGTTTATTGTTTTACCATTTCTGAATCCTTTTTGTTCATTCGCGAGTATATTTTCTTTTTCGAGATAACTATACAACTGTTTATATAAATACTTTTCAAATATTTTCGACATTATACTAATAAGGGATATAGGCCTATAGAATTGCATTAACTCTTTATTTTCTTTTTTGAATATTGGTTTAACAGTCGATATTTTGAGTGCATCGGGAAAAGTACCAGTCTCTATACAGAGATTAATTACATAGCTGAGAGGCATTGATATTTCTTCTGCTACTGATTTTATAACTTTTGTTGATAGACCATCGTTACCAACACTATCTGTATTTTTTAGTGCATTTATTATTTTATATACATCAATTGGCAGACACGGAGCCAGAAAAAAGGAATCTTTACTTTTTTGTATCAATGACGTAACTTTATTTCCAGATCGCGTTAAAGGATTAATTTTGTCAACGAAATAATTATTGAAAGCCTCTGCAATATCTTTTGGGTCAGTGATACTGTCATTATTTAAACGAATTTTCTCAATACAGTTTTTCGGGATGTTAAATTTTGAGTTGTTTATTATTTCCCAAGTAGCTTTGGACTTATTATTCGAAGTATTTATTGTGTAGTTGTTTTGTGCTCTCTGAGTGAGTTTTGAAATTCTTTTAAATAGTTTAGAATAATTATTGAGCTTTTTTTTATTAATCTGGTTGGGTTTAAGTCTGTATTGCCATAAAAGCTGTCTTTTCTTTCTGCTACATATTTTAATACCACGTGACACCCATTTCGGTTTCCTCGTAGTATTTATTCTAATATTCTTTACAGGAAAGCATAAGTCATAAAATAATTTAATTATGTCAATAAAAGATTCATAAGCTAAATTAGGATCATTAATTTTGTAAATGTCAGAAAACGATAAACAATTAATGCAACTTTTAAATTTTATTATATTTTCATTGCAGTAGTCACGTCTTTTTACCTGCCAGTATTTAATGTTAGTTTGTTTTTGTACTGGGAATATTATAAACTGTGCTGTGTGGTCCGATAGAGCGAGTTCCAAGACTTCAACCCTACATGGCTTGCGTAAATTATGAGCAACATTGTCTATGCAGGTTTTACTTTTAAGGCGTGTCGGTTGGTTCACAGCTAAAATTAAATTATAGTTGAGTAAAAGGCACTCAAATTCAATAGTTTGAAGGTTCCTTTTTAAAATGTCGATATTAAAATCCCCTGCAATGATAATATTATTACAGCGCTTTTTAGTTAGTTCTTTTAAGAGAGTTTGTAATTTATCCATACATACATTTATGTTATTTAACTTGGGAACTCTATACACACAAGCTATGACAGTCTTAAGATTAGGTAACTCTATCGCGCAGCACTCGAAAACCCCGGGTTCTGATATTTTGGCTATCTTTTTTAGTTCGATGAAATGGTGTACATTCTTTACTAAGATGCATGCTCCACCTCTCTTGATGTCTTTTCTGCAGTATGACGCTGCCAGTTGATAATTTGGCATAGATAGGTGAGATTCGTATCCTGCCATAATGAAATGTTCGGTTATGCACAGTATATCCACATTCAAACCTTTTTCTGATAGCTCTTCTAAACACACCGTGATCATGTCAGATTTGTTTATTAACCCGGCAATATTCTGATGCATAACACAGACATTATTTGTCACGAAAAAAATTTGTTAACTTCTCTTTATTTACTTCCATAGTGTTTACCGTGTCATAGTATGTAATGTCAAAAAAAATTTCGTTATTTGGGGCAGCAAATTGTGGAGTTAAGTCAGAAGAAATCATGTCTGCGTTAGATCGATTTATATGAAGTAAAAGAGCATTCAGGTCATGAAACATTGTCCGCATGCCAGTGTTATTGAGCTTTCCGCTACGTATATAGAACATTGTGTGATCATATGAAAGGTTCTTGTTCGAGTCGAGAAAATAAGCATGTTCATGAGTCAGGATATCACGGCACAATAAACTATTAAAATATTCTATCCTCCCATTAAATATATTCGTATAACTGCCGCATTTGTATGTCGGTGCGCAGATTATAATATTTGTGTGTTTAATTTTATTTATCGATGCCCGTATACTAAATATCAGATTATGGTAGTCATTTGAGTTGACGTCTTCTTCTCCTATTAATAAGATGCAGAAATCGTTCATTGTAAATGATTGTACTTTGGTTTCGATGTTTTTCATCATTTGGTCCATCGTACGGTGTGGCATTAGGTAGTGACATACCTCTGACTTGAGTTGCAGAGTAGTGTTTGAGACCGAAAGTATTTTATTAACATTATTATTGCTAAGAATACATATCTTACGAGTTTTTTCCGTATTCTGCCCGGGTCTTGGTTCTTGTGTAGATGTTACTGGTTTTAATGGGCGAGTTTTTGTCAAGAAAATTTGGTCCTGATGTTTTTTATTCTCAGCACTGTCTGTGACATTTTGTGGCCGGATTTTAGTGATCCTCTTTGATGGTACGGTGTATTCTTGTCGTAATGTTTCGGTTTGTGTTTGCTTTACCTTCATAGTTTTATTTGACGTCTTCATTGGAGATGCAACTTTATGCTTAACCGGGCTACTCGTTATCTTCTTATACAAGCTATTCTTCTTTAATAATTCATCATTAGTTTGACGAAGTTTACAGTTTTCTGATAATAGAACCTCAATTTCATTATGAGCACTTTGTAACTGTGTCTCTAGGTCTAGTAGCTTATTATTGAGAATTTTTATTTGTTCGTCTTCCTCGTTTGACAGATCGGGCAAACTATTTGTTGTACTCTCTAACGTTTGTGAGATTACGTCATTATCGTCGTCGCTCGCAACGGATCGTGTTCGATTCCGACGAAACGTTATATTTTCTAAACAGTTCATGATTATATTATTAGAAGTTCTCTTTGTATTGCTTTGTTGAGGTTTATTGTATTGTATGAAGTATAAACCACCAGAAACATTCACAAAAAGACTTCTCGAAACCCAGATTTGAACTAGAGACACGTCAAGTCAATACTCGAAGTCGCGCCTTAAACCGCGGCGCCAACTGGTATCTTAAGAACTCTTTTTAAATTGTTGATCTTATTTAGTCGTGAATTTATTACTAAACGTTAGAGTGCGGTAGGTTGAAATATAAACCAATAACAAATCGACCGTTTTTTCTCTCTAAGGTCACTATAAAAATCACTTTTTAATTATTTTTTATTGTTTATATAAACATGGAAGGGGCTTATGCACTACACTGTTAGGCCACATTATGGTAAAAAGTTAATAGCCACAATCTTATTCTTATTACAATAGACTTTACTTTCGATTGCAATGTTTTTACTTTTTGAAGTAGTTTAATTAAGCACTTTCTTTGAAGTTCCGACGAGATAACACTGTCACTTAGTATTTGGGCTATTATGATGATATTTCACTGTTTGTTTTTTGATAAACTGTGTATTTACTATTTTTAAGCAATTAAATTACGTGGAGTCGATGTTGATCGTGGCACTGATAATGATAAAGCATTTGGATTGAAGCTGGTTTTTGCTTAAAACATCTGACCCGAAACTGGTTAGTAGTGATTATGGTTTGAGTTTTTACAGATATCTCTAGTCAGTTTACTAAAAAGTCAAGTCGCAATGAAAACTCTCAAATAAAAAAGTTACCGCATATCGATCGCATTTTTTTTTTGGGAATACCGTTAGTATTTATCGTCTTCTTTTTCACACTATTCGTTCAGTGAAACCAAATTCGTTTTTGATGAAATAAAGTCTCAAAATAACATCGATTTAGATGTTTTTATTTGCGAAACATTTCATACTTTTGCCATTCCATCTAAATAAACATACCTAAGAACTGAATTGAGTGGGTAGGTACTTTCGACATGATTTCTTTGCTACATTCGCTTTGACGAGTAAAAAAAATAAATTACTTTTTGGTGTGTTGTAAGTAAACATTTTCAAACGTTTCGGGTGTGTCTTTGAAAGGAGCGATTTTTACAATTAGGTAACTTAAAACGTGATTTCTGAAGTAATTGAAAAGGGCTGAAGGTAAAGGCATCATATTTTGTTCAATATACAGACCGTTTTATGGTTTTTGCAATTTGCCGGTCGGTTGACCGGCAAATTGCAAAAACCATAAAAATATTTGAATTTCGCGGGTTACCCTGGCGCAACCACCTTAAATAGGTATTAGAGTTTAAAATTTGATATTAAAACCTACCGAACATGGTGCACTAAAGACTTTTCGAAATATACAGAAACTATTTCAAATAAAATACAATATAAACGAAATTAAGGTTAAGAAAACTATCTCTACAGATTATTGCCGTAATGTTACACCTAATACTGAATTTCTTTTAGGAGCTTGTGGCTAGATAATAAAAGCCGCACGGGCCGATCTTTAAGGTTAAGCAACGCTTGACAAGGTTGACAAGGACTTTTCAGTATTGATATTTCCCAACATGTTTATATTTCAGTAACACTGAATGGAATGAACCCGGTAAATATTAAGACCATATAATTGGCATAAAGCTAGATAAATAAGTAAGTATAAGTAATAATGATCATGCTGAGAGGAGCTCTTGGCTAAATAATAACAGCCGCACGGGTCGACCTTGAAGGTTAAGCAACGTTTGCCAAGGTTGGTATGTGGATGGGATACCATCTTAACATACCGAGTTTCCTCCGTGCCTCGGAAAGCACGTTAAGCCGTTAGTCCCGGCTGTCATTTGTAGATCTTTGGCAGTCGTTACGGATAGTCAGAAGCCAGTAAATCTGACTCCAGTCTTGCCATGAAGTACCGTGTTACCCAGTTAATGGGTTGTGGAGGTCTGGTAGGCAGCCGCTCCTTGTAAAACACTGGTATTCAGCTAAATCTGGCTTGACTGGAAGCCGACCCCAATATAGTTGGGAAAAGGCTAGGCAGATGATGATGGCTGACTTTCTTTTTACCCGACTGCGCCAGAAAGAGGGTTATTTAGAAGTTCTTCATTACTAAGCATCATAATCGCTTGCTCCCTTGCTGAACCATCGTTACCCCGCCGACTCCGCAGCCCCAATCTTGAGGTAACACTAAATTTGTCAAAGAATCCGTGAAAACATTTATGGTTCCTTTTGATGTTAGTCACCAGTATTTGTTTGTTTGTTCGTTCCCATCTATCGAAACGTAAGACCTTGTCAAAGGGACTTAATTTTAATAGGTTTCAAATATTTTTTAATACCATACAAATTGGAATATTTTTTTCTGATATTTGTTTGTTTCTTCGTGAAGGGCGACTGACGACAATTTGTTTGAGTAGATTTAAAATCTATAAACACAAAAATCAGGGTGATTTAACGAAGTATTTATAACTTTGATGTTTTTACGACTCGTTTGTTTTTTTTTCAAAATGGCGCCTGGCAAATGTCTGGGGGTGTTTTTAGAGGGCTTATGTTTTGTAATCTGTATTCAATGGTTTGTTAGTGGGTTTCTTGGAATACTTAAGCAGTTTGTTTTCATTTACAAGTGATTCTATGTCTTGTGAAAAGCTTTTTTTCAAAAGATAAGTTAATTAACAACTTTCAAAACTGCTTTCTGTAACCGCAGAATCTGCCTCTACGCTGGGTATTTAATATATCTATAGAAAACACAAAATATGTTTTGAAGAAATAACCTCCTCCTTTTGGAAGTCGGTTAAAAATAATCCGCGCACCGGTGACGCATTGTCACACCGCTCCTGTCTGTGGGAGCCATTCTACTGAGCATTTTCATTAACAGAAACCGCTTGTCAAAAACTTTCTTTGTTTGACTTCATTACCCGTCAAGTTTTATAGTAACGACACGACAGTGTTGCTGAAGCACGTAGTGACGTCACCAAGATAATGCCGTGTGCCGTGTGGCGCCACAAACCGCAAAGTTTTCGGAGCATCCTGTGTTGAACGCGTGGAAACTTTAAAAGCCTCGGTTTTATTGCAAAAACCACAATTGGGTATTTTTCTAGATATAAAAATAATAATTAGTCTAGTAGCATTTAGTCCGTTTTTTACACTTTCAAAAAATATTGGACACAAATTTTTTGACATTTCAAATTCATTTCAAAGCGCAACAGACTTCAAGAGTGGGGGCAGGTTTTCAACGTACTGATTCTTAATTTTTTGTTAACGTGCAAAGATAAAAAATACGTGTCCAATATTTTGTGCAAAATCTATCTGGTGGACTCATTAGATTTTTCAGGGAAGTACACAAGAGAGATGTAGATAGGTAAGAACTTTTTCAGCTATTACTAAAATCTTTCTAAATGCCTATTTGCTTCACTTCGGAACAAACCCGCCTCATTATTCCCAACCACTGCAACTCCTGAAAGCCAGAATCAACAGTGGCGACCGCCAGAAAAACCTCAAAGAATCTAGACGAGTTCCGGAAACACGATTCAACTGTTTTAGATACTTATCGCTATAAAATCAATCACAATAAAACAAAATGCAGTGAATCAAGCAGTTTTATTTGACTTTAATGTGTTTTTGGATAACATGTAGTCTGTGCGTTGTATCAACTTTCGTACAATTTGCGCCATGTAGGTATTTTGAACTGGAAGTGTCTGTCATAGGAAGGTAGTGTTGCGTATGTAGTGACGTCACCGAGGTAATGCCGTGTTGCGCCACAAACCGCAACGCTTTCATAGTGGTTTGTGTCGAACGCGGGACGCAATTCAATTTTCCGTGTGTCGGAAACTTTAAAAGCCTGTGTTTTATCGCAAACAACGCAATTATTTTATGTAGCTGAAGAGTGAAGGCACTATTTTGTATTGAATTTTATGTTCTAACCGTTTTGTTTCTTTGTCAGCTCTTAGTTACTCTTGAGTGTCATTTACTGAACGTATGTTTGTTTCGTAACAACTTTAGAATAATCACAATAAAATCTTTTCAGAAAAAAAATATTTTTTTCGCCATTATCGATGGCCACCTTGTTCTACCTGTTGTTTTGTAGTTTCGGAAAAGGACGTAGCGCAGTATCATCTATTCTAATATATAAAACTGAAGAGTTTGTTTGTTTGTTTTTTTACTTGAACGCGCTAATCTCAGGAACTATTGGTCCGATTTGAAAAATCTTTCAGTGTTAGATAGCCCATTTATCGAGGAAGGCTATAGGCTATATATCATCACGCTAAGACCAATAGGAGTGGAGCAGTAATGAAAGTCCCGCGCAACTTCTTCTGCGTCACAGTTTTCATTACTGCTCCGCTCCTATTAGTCTAAGCGTGATGTTATAATAGCCTAAAGCCTTCCTCGATAAATGGGCTATCTAACACTGAAATAATTTTTCAAATCAGACCAATAGTTCCTGAGATTAGCGCGTTCAAGTAAACAAACAAACAAACTCTTCAGCTTTATAGATTAGTATAGATTTGTCTTAAGATTGGAATTCGTGTTAATCTTTTTTCATCGTAACCCGTACTGTGCCCGTAACGTACCAAAACTTTGAAAGAGACTTAACTAAAGAGGTCAGCTTTCACAGTGCCTACCAGTTTTTTAAGGATGGCTAGTTATTTTTTTATTAATATTAGGAAATCATCAAATGGCTCCTTACGTTCTGGCCGGAGCGGAATCAGACTTCTTCTTCTTCTTCTTCTTCTTCCACCTGGCGTTAATCCCGGCTATTGCCAGGGTCTGCCTTCCAACTTAGCTTCCTCCACTTTGCCCGATCTTGAACATCCTTCTCAGTCAGGCCATGGCTCTCATGTTGGACTTGACGACGTCCAGCCAGCGCTTGCGAGGGCGATCACGGGACCTAGCCCCAAGAACAGCCATATTCATGCATCTCCGACCAACGTACTCCATAGGGCGGCGCATGATGTGGCCATACCATCGCAGACGACACATCGGAGCGAAATCAGACTCTTACTGACTAATGCCCGTCTGTGTTCTACCTAATGCCCTTTGCGTTCCAGGGCCGCGGTGACAACAGTGTCTACCTAGGTTTGGTTCTATTCTTGGAGGATTCATTAGCAATTTGATACGTTTGGTTTGTTAAAAATCTTTCTTCTACTAACAGAAGTTTTGAGTCTCATCTGATTTTTATTAACCGTTTATGGATTTCAGACCGACTAAATGAAAACTGATATTAGAGAACCGAATTTAGCTATCTCTAACATATTTTGTTAAAATGTTTACACTATTTTACATACGAAATTTGGGCACATTTTGGTATTTGATCATAAAATATGAAACTCACTGAATTTGCGTGTTACACAAACGGGTTCCAGCATAGCTGATATTTGCACTTTGCAACATTATTGCTTGTTTTTGTCGATGTGGCGTTTGAACGATCATAATTTGTATGTACGGCAACACACATTTCATAGACTACCTATATCAGAAGATTATTACTAGATAAACTTGAATTAGGTCTGATTTTTAATTATCTGATCATTTTAAAGTGAAGAATAAAATTAAAGCTATTTTACATATTTTCTAAATAAATGCTTTATTAAATCCTCGAATAAAAAAGTCTCAACTATTGAACTGTCGACGACGGAGTGAGATTACCCAGAAGAAACTTGTTCACCCTAACTTTGAGAAACTAGGGTTGAAGGCGTTCTAAAACATAATTCGAGATGACTTCATTTCATCGTCACACGACTCATTATTGTCGAGCACACCCTAGTGTCAGAGTTTCTAAACCGCCTCAACCGAGTATTATTTTAACCGTCGTAACTTTTAAACGAAAGGTCCGATTTGCATAATTTAAATTATACATTCAGTCAAAAAAGTATCGGGAATGGATGATTTGTTTATGGTTCCAAATTCAATTTTTTGTTTTTTTTGTAGTTGTTAGATTGGCACAACTGTTTTCCATTTTGGCGCGGAGTTTGAGTTGCATCTGTTATTTATATTAAATACAGTGCTGGTTGTAGTAATATCATATATAGTGTGTATTGCGAATTTCATAATGGACAAAAATATCGAACAAAGAGTTTGTCTTAAATTTTGCATCGCCAATGGAATTTCGTGTTCGGAGTCACTGAAAATGTTACAGAAGGCTTACGGTGAATCGACTTTATCAAAAACTCGTGCTTATGAGTGGTTCAAAGCGTTCAAAAGCGGTCGAGATGTGATGGAAGATTTGCCTCGCTCTGGTAGGCCGTCAACGTCTGCAACTGAAGTTAACATCGCAAAAGTGAAGGAAATAGTGACTGAAAATCCCCATTCAACTCTGAGAGAGATAGCCGCCGAACTTTCTGTATCTCACGAGTCGATCCGTACCATTTTAACTAATTATTTGGGTATGAAACATGTTGCTGCTCGGCTAGTCCCAAAAGATCTGAATTTTGTCTAAAAACTCAATCGCATGAAAGTCGCTGAGGACATGCTAGAACGAGTCAGTTCGGACCCAACATTCATGAAACGCATTGTTACTGGTGACGAGACGTGGGTTTACGAGTTTGACATGCAAACTAGTCAACAAGCTGTGTGTGTGGCACCCGTTTTCAATCGATAGAAGACATAAAGGAGAATTCGCGGCGAGAACTCAACTCAATTCCGGAAGCAGCGTTTAAAAAATGTTTTGATGAATGGATTATTCGTTGGCGCAAGTGTATCGTTTCTAAAGGAGCATACTTTGAAGGCGATAAAATAAATTTGGATGAATAACAGACATTTTGTGTAATATTGATCTTTTCCCGGTACTTTCTTGACAGAGTAGTACATGTATACATAACCAACCTAAATTACCAAACCATTTAAAAGGATAAGGATTAATATTATGATACCAAAATCACTACTATTCCATTCCACCCAGGTCTTGATTGAATAATTTTAAGAAAAAACGTTTATTGTGACTGGCTACATAATAGTTAGATATATGGACTTTTTTGTGGATATTGATGTCTTCTATAAAACTGTAGTACATCACTTTGCTCTATTGTTAATAGTTTCCGAAGCGTACCTACGCGATATAAGGTTTTTATTTTGGTATTTTTTTCACACCTTGGGTTCCATATTATTGAAGTTTTCATACGGATCCCTAACTTTTTTGAAAATATTCTATAGCCTATGTTCATCAGGGATAATGTAGGATTTTAATGGTGAATTTTTCAAATCGTTCCAGTAGTTTCGGAGCCTATTCAATTCAAACAAACAAACATACAAATCTTTCCTCTTTAAAATATTAGTGTAGATAGATGACCATATAGTTTTTTGTTCCAAAAATCAAATATAAAGGTACAGTGGAAAATTCTACTAATTTATAAGCAAGATGTGGACTGGAAATGCTGGCGGCGAGACTTTTTATGTAAAAAGTCATAATTCGAGGTTTGGCTCTCGAGTGTTTTCTCTTCCAATATTAGAATGATTTAAAAGATATTTCACAAACTGAATAAAAAGGATATATACTATGTCACTATGTTTTCCTTTTTGATGATTTATTAAGCGTATAAGCACTAGAACTCTCACAAAATGCTCAAAATTGTCCGATAAATCGCTGTAAAAAGAGCCCTAGTGTACAAATTTGGCAACTATTAATAAAAAAAAAAACATAGAAACACAGTACCTATACATCCATTTTATTCAGTTTGTGAAATAACTCTTAAATCAGTCTAATATTGGAGGGGAAAACAGCCAGACCTCGAATTATTACTTTTTACATAAAAAGTCTCGCCGCCAGCATTTCCTCTTAAGGTGGAAGCGCCAGGGTAGCCCGCGAAATTCAAATATTTTATGTTTTTTTTTGCAATTTGCCGGTCAGTGTGAAGTGTTTGTTGAACAAAATACAATTCGCGACCGTAACGCGTATTTGTCTAAAGAATTATAACCATTTTAATCATCAATATAGCCCTCTAAGTTCATGAAGCCCTATTGAATGACTTTTTCATGAAATAACCATTCAAATGGCAAAAAAACATAAAATATTTGAATTTCGCGGGCTACCCTGGCGCTTCCACCTTAAGAATGTAGAATTGGCCCTCAGATCACTGTTATATTTTGTCTATCTGTTCATTGTAGATTAGTGGCAGAGGTGAGTAAAAAAGAGATACTGTAACCAGTATGATCCCTTTGTGACCACTTAGTTCATGACAATAAGAAAGTTTATATTTTTTTCGATACAAATTAAAACCGTATTCTCCACGGAAATCAAGGCACTACAATTCCACGACATGAAAAGTTTTTCTTCTGTAATATTTGTCATTTTGCGTAGATATTTAGCTAGGTTAAGAAAATATCCTGCTTAAAACTTTTTACTCTAGTATTTTTTGCTAAAGATAAAGATCTTCTTATCGTGTGGACAGTAAGGTCTAACGACCCCACACTGCCTAGGTTAATTTGACAACCGCCATTTGGCGGCCGGGACCACCGACTTATACATGCCTACCGAAGCACGGAATCAACTTTTTATCAGACAATCAGGTGATTAAAGCCTGCAATGTCCTAGCCAAACTGGAAACAACTTTACAAAGAATGCTTCCCGTGGGAATCGAACCCACGACCACCGGGTCAGAAGGCAAACGCCTGAACCACTCGACCACTGAGGCAGTTTAAAGATAGAGATTATAAATAAATTGTAAAAAGTGACCAAAAACATTTTTTACATTTATTTTAAAATCTTTTGCAGGAGCGAAACGAGTTGACAGAATTTTAGAATCAACAACTAAAGGAATATAATCAAAGACAAATCAACATGCTCCATTTACATAACGCATTGGATTGTGTAAAAAGAGCATAAATAAAAAAAATACCTCTACTTTTTGGATTCCTCACGTTTATTGTTGAATATGACACCACTTCACGCCTTTTAATTACAAAATATTTTGTCACGGTTTGAAAGCTGGAGATGGTTTACCTAGGTATTTCAATATACTACTACTAGTTGACCCGCGCAACTTCGTCTGCGTCACAATCTTCATTACTGATCCCCTCCTATTGGTTTTAGCGTGATGATATATAGCCTATAGCCAGTAACAGTAGTAGTTAGTAGTTCCTGAGACTAGCGTGTTCAAGCAGACGAAGTTGCGCGGACAAATAGTGTCAAGAATAAACAGACTACTTGTAGGCAAGCGTGCTTCAACGTCGAAGATATTATTGCCTTTCAACAAGTAAGACAATATTCAAATGCAAGTGTAAGCACAATTAGTGAAAATATGCCTAATAAACGAAAAAAAAAAAAAACTGAACATTGCACAGCAAACATTCAGAATAAACACAAAGTTCACTCTCGATATGCACCAACACGTAAAACTCTAGCATCGTGTTCTGTAACACGATACGCGTAACATTTGCTACTGTAGCTACACGCATATAATTTGCATCTGCCGCCGCTCGCTGTCCGGAACGTTGTCCGCTTTGCGTGTACTAACGTTATGCTGTTTTTGTTACACTGGCAGAAGCCATTTTTGGTTAAGAGTTTCGGCTGAATCAATTTCAGCCTAAAATTGCGCGATGTTTTTTTATTAATGAATATTACTTCTTATGGATGCATTCATCAACAGCGTGATCATTATTACTTATACTTACTTATTTATCTAGCTTTATGCCAATTATATGGTCTTAATATTTACCGGGTTCATTCCATTCAGTGTTACTGAAATATAAACATGTTGGGAAATATCAATACTGAAAAGTCAATTGGGTAATGAATAATTAATAAAAAAATGGCGTACAGATACTCAAGGTGACGTCACTTTTATTTTAACTTATCTTACTACTTTAAATTTCAAGCTTTGTCAATATTCAAATCTCATTTAATTCTGCAAAGTGTTATTTTTTCCAACGAACCCAAAATATCTACATTGTTTTAGAGTATAAAATATAGAAATAGTTGCATGTGGTCATTTACAAAAGTATCCTTCGTATGTGTTCATCTTTTTACTACCTACAGCTTCGTAAGTTCATTTCATTCTGATATAGCCTGCACAGCGTGAAGTTTCCCGATAGTTTGGTGTCATGCACAGCACGCACGACTCGTTCGCTGTCAGCCCGCAGGGAAAATGTGTTCGTAGCTGTTGCGGAGGTCAGATGATGCTATGTTTGTTATCAAGGATTTTGTTGGGATTACAGAAATGTTGCTTACATTATTGCTTATGTTATTTTTGTCTATGACATCTAACTATAACAATTTTTTTTTTGTTAAAGATGAAATAAGTGTCCAATCAAATAAATAATATGTACATAGAGATTACAATATATAAATAAATAAATTTAGAAGCCGCGAATTATGTTATCGGCGTATGGTAGGACTACCACTTTTGATGAAGAGGACTGCTATCCCAGTCTGGCACCGCGGCCACCAAGGAGCTGGCGGAGCGATGTATGGCGGAGCGAGCGGCGGCCGAGCGGCTCCTCAGGAGCGCCGGCCAGCCGTCGCGCGCCCCTCGCAGAACACGGCGCTCGCGCTGCACCACCGAGGGAGTCGGAACATGACACGCCACGCCTCGTTGTACTGCACTCGCATGTCGCTGAGTACAGCCTTGGTGTAGTTAGCCCACAACTCAACTGTGTAGACGCTTGTGCAGCAACTAGTAAAGAGCTTTGATTACACGGCGTCGATTTATGATTTCTAACATTCCGTACCTTCGTTATTTTGTTGTATTTCGCACATAGACAAACATAATATAAGTAGGTACTATGTTTGTCTATGCTATGCCATCTACCAACAGCAAATCATTATTTTATTCTGTAAAAGATTTATTATTTCCAACATACCGTGCTTACGTTGTTTTGCTGTTTTTTGACTAATACAAATAGTTTTTAACTACCTATAGTTCTATGAATCTATTTGATATAGCCTGCACAGCGTAAAGTCTACCGATAGTTTGGTGTTATGAGCAGCACGCACAGAAATATAAAAAACAGCACGCACGACTTGTTCACTGACAGCCCGCAGGGAGGATGTGTTCGTAGCTGTTGCGCAGGTCAGATGATTAAGGATTTGGTAGGGATTACAGATATGTTGCTTACATTATTGCTTATACCTATTGTGTTAGTCAGTGGATATTCGAACATTGATCATATCCACACGGTGAAGCAGCTGACGGAGAAACGCCAAGAATATAACCGGCCCCTGTGCATGGCTTTCGTCGATTATGAGAAAGCTTTCGACAGTGTCGAGCACTGGGCCGTGTTCCACGCTCTCCATCGTTGTCACATCGACTCCCGTTACTTGGATGTGCTGCAGGAACTATATACGTCGGCCACTTTGCAGGTCCACATGCATACCCTATCTAAACCCGTACCGATCAAGCGGGGAGTGCGACAGGGCGACACCATTTCACCTAAACTTTTCACAGCAGTCCTTGAAAAGTATAGATTAGGGCTCTAGCGGTATTAACGTCAATGGTGCCTACCTGTCTCACTTAAGAGATCTAGATTACCTTGTAGTTTTCGCCGAGAACTTCGATGACCTCCAGAAAATGCTTCAAGACCTTTATGATGCTTCTCTTAAGGTGGGTCTTAGGATGATTGTGGCCAAGACAAAGGTGATGGCGAGCGTCTTTAGCGATTCAAATCCTACTGTTAAAGTTGGAAATGAATCGTTGGAGATGGTTGACCAATATGTTTATCTTGGCCATATCCTTTCATTTGGCAAAGAACATCAACAAACTGAGGTCTCGAGAAGAATACAGCTTGGATGGGGCGCTTTTAGCAAATTGGACGATATTTTGAAATCTGCCAAAATCCCGCAATGTCCAAAGTCCCGCCAACAAGTGACGCCCCAACCAGTGTGTTTTGCCCACCATGACTTACGGTACCGAGACATATGGACGCTCACGCAGGAGGCTGTGTACAGACTGAGAGTTACACAGAGAGCCATGGAGCGTTCCATGCTTGGCATACGTCTAATAGATCGAGTTCCTATCCGTTATCCGAAGACGTACCAAGGTTTTCGACATCGGAAAACAAATTGCGGATCTAAAATGGAGCTGGCCAGGACACCTAGCAAGGCGTGGTGATGATAGGTGGAGTAAGGCAGTGACCGAGTGGCGTCCGAGGACTGGAAGAAGAAGTGTTAGTCGGCCGAGATGGACAGTTGCCATCGCAGGTAGAACCTGGATGAGGCTGGCACAGGAACGTGGGGATTGGCACAAGAAAAGAGAGGCCTATGCTCAGCAGTGGGCGAAGTCGGGCTGTGGATGATGATGATGCCATCTAACAACAGCAAATCATTATTTTATGTTTTTGTATTGATAAAAATAGTTTATTTACGTAGCTTCATGAAACTATTCGATATATCCTGCACAGCGTGAAGTTTCCCTAAAGTCTGGTTTCATGAGCAGCACGCACGACTCGTTCGCGGCTGTCAGCCTGCAGGGAAAACATGTTCGTAGCTGTTGCGGAGGTCAGATGATAATGTAGGGATTAAAGAGCTGACAGTATTTGCTTATGTTTTTCTATGCAATCTGGCTGAAAAAAGAAACAAATTTCATAACTGATAAAAGTTAATATTATGCTTATATGCTGATCTGTGAGCAAAAAAGGCATACTAGTAAACATCAAAATCAGATCATAATCAGCCTACAATGTTTCCACTGTTGGGACACAGGCCTCCTCTCGGTGGGAGGTAGTGGGCCGTGATCCACCACGCGGGCCCGGTGCGGGTTGGTAGATGTCACATGTCTTCGAATGATCCTAGGACATGCCGGTTTCCCCACGATGTTATCCTTCACCGTTTTGAGAGCAGTGGGGATGAAATAATTTACATAAAGTAAAGCGCCTGCCTGGGTTCGAACCTACGACCTACAACTCGTAAGTCATTTTAAACCAACTTCCAAAACAGGAGGAGGTTCTCAATTCGGTGGATATTTTTTATATTTATGTACACTGATTACTCCGAGGTTCCTCCTCATCCAATTTCTGTGAAAAATAAAAACATTTTACAATAAAAAATATATACCTATACTTAACTGACCTCCAAAAAAAACACTACGAAGTACAAAATAACCTTAATTTCGGAAGTCAGTGTTAAAAAACTAAACACTGGTTTTATTTGGAAGTCGGTTATTTGTAAAAAAGTTTTTTTTATTAAAACATTAATCAACGAATAGTTTTCTTCTTCTTTTTTGGTCTTAATTGTTTTGAGCATGAAAGGCTGTAAAGATACAATATCAGTCTGTAAGAGTTAGTAATTATTGTCGAAGAATAACTTGTGGTCAATGCCTTATTTTTCATTATCATAACGTTTGTCAATCCCATACATATTTTGAAAATTTGACCTCTATCACTACGATATAGCTGATACAATGTCACTTGCCTAATAAGTCCTATAGCAGAAATGTAACTAGAATAAAATTATCTGTCGCAAACTAACGCCTAAATTTACTAAAACTTAAATATGAGTAGTACGACTCCCGAGAGACTTTAGTAGCCCTTATAATAATATAACTAACTACCCACCCATAAAACGTTAATTATACGACGTACCAGACATTTTAACCCGAAATTAACCAGCCATACTCATCCACTGAACCGGTCGCCACTTCATTTCGACTCCATTCGCAATGGCTGCCGACCCCATACGACCCTAATAGTTTGGTACAGTCGTGTCGTTTAAACCTTGGTCACTTTCCAAATTCTCTGATTTATGAATCAGGACATGTCATAGAAACCAGACTACAGCTGCATAGCAACTCATCAAAGGATTATTTTTAATCACATGAAAACAAATTGGAAAACAGTATCATCATGCAGTTTTGCAATGTTTTTAGAAGCATCCTTCTAGATCACAGTTGGTCACTGCACTGGTCATTTATGTTCATCCTCATCGAAATAGCCGAAGCCCCCCCTTCGGCTATTCGGTCGCCATAATCGCCACGCTTGGCAGGCGGGTTGGCGATCGCAGTGTATGGATGGTGTTGCGTTTTACAGAGAACGCTGCTGCCCATTCACTGGTGAGTCCCTTAGTCGCCTCTTAGGACACCTGCGGGAAGTGATGGGATGGTATTATTCTTTTACGGCACCATACGGCCCTGGCCAACGGCAAGGTCATTTATGTTGTTTATGTCATTTTAATAGATACAATTAATTGACATCATCAAAATCATCAAACCCAAATTTCAAATGTCAAAATTAATAAATCAACTGAAGATTTATTTGTGTCTACTTCTGCCGTCCCGTTTTAAATTGGTTATTTTAAAATCAATATTGCTTTTCCGATTTACTTTAGACATTTTCTTAATACCTAGTCGACTACGGCTCAGTTTGGCCTAAATCAAAATTGAGTCAATTGAGAAACGAGCCAAGAGGATCATTGGCAATGAGAGGCTCGTCGCGACAAAGCTCCAAAGTCTTGAGCATCGACGACGAGTTGCTGGCTTGTCGGTTTTCTACCGGTTGAATTTTGGGGAATGTGTGACGGAAGTGCATAATTTAATTCCGCCAAGCCCGTTCCATCATTGGACCACAAGACGAACGGTGATGCGCCACCGGTACATGGTGGACATCCCACCCACACGCACAAAACGTTTTGGGAACACATTCATAATGCCTACAGCTAAGGAGTGGAATTCCCTGCCGGAGTCTGTGTTTCCCGATAGCTACAACCTGGGAGTCTTTAAGTCAAGAGTGAATAGGTTACTTCTAGGCAAGCGTGCTCCATCTTCGACCACATCCTCGCTTACCATCAGGTGAGATGGTGGTCAAACGCGTGCCTATTAATAGTAAAAAAAAAAAACTCAAGAACCGTAATAGGTAAATGGTTGACATTTTCACATATTGTGTATTAATAAAAAAAATAATAGAGTAATAATTTCTGTCAGTTATAGATTACCAAAAATGGACCCCAAGGTGACGAATCTATTTTTACCGCAACTGTACTACAGCACAGCCCTTCGGAGGGGGAAAGGCGTAAGGGTGGCAATTATAAACGCAACATCGCTTTGATCTCGCTTGACGAGTGCTTATAGCGTCGCTGTGAGTGGAATGGTGGCCGATATTCTACAGTGTGATGGCACTTTTTGAAACGTTGTTGACGAGTGCGAATTTTTAGAGTAGTTTGTTTTTTTTGATGGTGTTACACCTCTTACGTCTGCTTATAAGTGGCTCGATAGGTAGTGATGGTCACAACGCGAAAAATTATATTATTATTATTATTATTATACATGCCCGGTTTATGAGATTTTTATCGGCCGTTTATCTGTCCGTTAACGCTATTTGTCAAACGCTATGGTTAACGACTGATTAAGTATCTAAAAACCGGGCATTCATTAAATTAGCAAAATAAAAAAAACGGAATGCACTCCGGGAGTGCCGGCAAAAGTGAAAACTTGAATACGTGCCCTGTCTCCATCCGTCTTACGAATTTTCGATCAGGTCACGTGTCCTGACGCGAGTTTAACATTTTTTACCCATCACAAAAAAAAGTGCCCAACGCCGCTAAAGAAGTTTTCACTTCAAAAATAAGTAAGTGCCAAAATCCAATGCCTTTTAGAATTTTGGTCGATCATAAACACAAAAATAATACAAACAGTCGAACATGCTACCTCCTTTTTGAAGTCAGTTAAAAAGACTGGCTGGATGATTTATATTTGGAACTGATTCATAAATTCCATAATCCTAATCTATTTCATATTGATAATACAGTTTTTAGCAATAAAAAACAGTTAGTCGAAGGAAATTATTACAGAACGGAACAGAGGCTTCAATCAACTCAGCCAATAACCGTTCGCTGTCCATCACGCGAGCCTGTTGCAAATTGAACTGTACGCTTTGTTGTCAATCAACAATACTGCCAGATTTGATAAGCAGGATTTAGGTTCTGAGATTGGATTTACCAATCTCCCTTGTAGTTGATAATGTCCAATTGGTCTACCAACCACCACCACCACAACCATTTAGACATGAACCGCCTTTAAAATTGCTATTGGCAATGTTTTGGGACAGTGACACGAAGAAAAAGAAAAATAGAGAAAGAGGTAAATCTATTTGTGTATATTAGGAACTACTGTGTTTAGTTTATGTTAGTATAGTCTATTTTACATTATGGCCGTATGGTGTCAGCCGGTGCCGTATGGTGCCGTAAAAGAATAATACCATCCCATAACTTCCCGTGGGTGTTATACGAGGCGACCAAGGGACTCGGCAGAGAATGGGCAGCAGCGTTGTCTGTAAAACGCAACACCATACACTGCAATCGCCAACCAGCTTAGCAAGCGTGGCAATTATGGCAAACCCGGGTCTTTGGGGGAGACCTATGTCCAGCAGTGGACGTCTTTCGGCTGTACTTTTTTTGTGCGTACAGCAAAGGAATGGAATTCTTTGCCTGAGTCTGTGATTCCTGATGGCTTACATCTTGGGTTTTAAGTCAAAATTGAATAGGTTACTTTCAGGCACGCTTGTTTTTATGTCGAACACATCTTTGCTTCCCATAATGTGAGGCAAATAAAAAAGCCTTAAATGTTGTGAGTTTGTATTAGTCCAGAAACAATATTCCCTGTCAGGGTTGCGGAATTTGTTTGAAAGAGTCACCGCGGCCCTGAAACGCAAAGGATATTAGGAGGAACACGGGTGGGTTTTAGTCAGTAAGGGTCTGACACTTCCTTCCGCTCCGCCCAGAGTGAAAAGAGACTGACAATGTTTATCCATCCTTAAAAAAAGGGACAATATTCAGACACTCAAAATTCACCAAAATTAATTAAAAACTCAACCCAGTAAGTAAACTTGCGCCTGAAAGTACAACAAAAAAATTATAATCCTTGAAAGGCTTTATCTCGGAAACTGTCAAGTCAACAGAGATAATTTTTGTCTCAAACTGTAGCAAATTTAGTTTACTTTAAAAACGTCCTGAAAAGGTACTATCAAAAACTAGTCCTGGGTTATAATCGCCAAAGACTAGTTTTTTTTATTTCTGACAAAGTTGCGTTCGGCACTCGAGGTCACAAACTTGGATTATTCATTGGGCCAACATTAGAAACGAGTATGCAAAAATCAGAACTACCGGATTTGACGCAAACTCTGATGTATAAAGTTACTGGACTAATCAATCAATCATATTTATTTTTTCAGACAAATAGTCCATTTGTTAGTCACAAAAACAAACTATGTTAGTAAACACATTACAAAAGAGTGGATACATAAAATTTGGTAGGTGAAGTCATGAAACCTCCCTGTATACAAAGGCAAAGGTAGCGTACAGGATTGTAGTAGCTACCGCGGTATCAAGATCATGTGCCACACCATGAAGCTCTTCGAGCGCATCATTGACACACGGCTCCGTAGCGAGTGTACTGTCTCTGAGTGTCAATATGGCTTCCGGGCGGGTAACAGCACCATGGACGCAGTGTTTGCCTTACGGAATCTGGCGGAGGCTTACAGAGAGAGAAGGAGAGCTTTGCATATGGCCTTTTTAGACCTGCAGAAGGCCTTCGGCTGTATACCTCGGCAGTCCATCTGGTGGGCACTGCGCTTCAAGGGCGTTCCCGAGGCCTATATTGACATTATCAGAGACATGTACCGCGATTCCGTGTCCTCTGTCCAGACCGCTGTTGGCGAATCGAATGGCTTCCCAATGTCTGTTGGCGTCCACCAAGGCTCGGCTCTTAGCCCGTTCTTGTTTAACGTAGTGCTCGATGTAGTTACGGCAAACATCCAAGATAAGCCCCCATGGCTAATGATGTATGCCGATGACATCGCCCTCGTTAATCAGAACAAAGCCCATCTTGAGCGCAAAGTCAACATTTGGAAGGACACGCTTGAAAACGGTGGTCTGAGACTAAATGTGGCGAAGACTGAGTACATGTCCTGTGGCGGCACGGATTCAAATAGGTTCATCCAAATAGGTTCGGACCTGATCAGAAAGTCCGATACGTTCAGGTACCTTGGATCCGTGCTGCACGAGTCTGTCAACGTGGACGACGATGTCCACGCACGTATAGGCGCGGCTTGGGCGAAGTGGCGCGAGGTAACGGGCGTTGTATGCGACCGCAAAATGCCTCCGAAGCTCAAGGGGCAGATATATAAATGCATCATACGGCCTGTCCTACTGTACGGCGGCGAATGTTGGCCAGCACTAAGCAGACACACCCAGGAGCTTCGCGTCACGGAGATGAAGATGCTGAGGTGGATGAGTGGCGTAACGCGATCCGATCGCATACGCAACTCTTTCATCCGAGGTAGTCTTGGTGTCCGTGACGTGGGGGAAAAACTGAAAGAGTGTCGTCTGCGATGGTATGGCCACATCATGCGCCGCCCTATGGAGTACGTTGGTCGGGGATGCATGAATATGGCTGTTCTTGGGGCTAGGTCCCGTGGTCGCCCTCGCAAGCGCTGGTTGGACGTCGTTAAGTCCGACATGAGAGCCAATGGCCTAACTGAGAAGGATGTTCAAGATCGGGCAAAGTGGAGGAAGCTAGTATTTTTCGCAACAAGAAGAACTAAATTTTTCGCACAAAACGTTAAATAAGACAACCAAAGAATAATAGCATTTAATACTCGCCCATAAAGCTCCCACTACGCGTCTATAAGCCAATTTTTCAAGTGAATAGCCAGCGAAGTACAAAAGAAGAACTAATGCTCTACTAACTATCAATAGGGATAGAATTTATAGTACCAAGCCCCTCTTTACGAAGAAAATATTGGTCTTACGAAGTACCCAGACTGGTTTGTGAATGCCGTCTTTTGTGGTACAAGAAGGGGATGTCTTGTGGCTAGGCTTAAGTTAAGGGTGAGCGAGGATTCTGAATAAAACTTTTTGAGTTTTTTTTTATTACAATGTTCTTCGCGTTTGACCGCAATTTTACTTGATGGAAAGCGATTGCCTAGAAGTAACGTATTCACTATAGGTAATAGCTATCAGAAAACACAGACTCAACAGAGTGGAGTTCCTTGACTGACTGACATCTTGACAATTCACATGTGCCCAAAAATGGTTTAGTTGATAGTATCTGGATGACCGAACTTTTCTCAGTTTTTCTTTTACGACGTTTATTAAAAATTAAACCTAGCTAGATCGATCCATCGCCCCCGAAACCGCTTAATAAATTTCATGAAAATCATTGGAGCCGTTTCCGACATTCAGATTAAATATATATATATATATACTAGTAAACCCGCGCAACTTTGTCTACGTCACAATTTTCATTACTGCTCCGCTCCCATTGGTCTTAGCGTGATGATGATATACACTGAAATAATTTTTCAAATGCGCGTTCAAGTAAACAAACAAACAAACAAACTCTTCAGCTTTATATACTAGTATATAAGAAACAAGAATTGCTTGTTTAAAGGTATTAGATAAACATTAGCTGGTTTTGAGCTGATAGACTAGGTACCTAAATGTAAACTTTAAGCAGTTTAACATTAACACTATAGACATAGTAGTTTGCACATAGCGTAAATAAATAAAATCGAACAAAATTGACTTCCACTGAAATGAAACGCTATATTTATCGACATTTTAACTGGCATATGCGTGTGCTTGACAATGTTATAGTTTTAAAGACCTCAATATTATTAATAATAATATTATAATAATAAATAATATCTAAAGAAGCCTCTGCGAGTTGGCTTCGGCCCCTCGTACGCCTACCAAAGGACCGGGTCTCTAGGGACCCGAGAAAGTCAAAAACATAATAATAATAATTTATTTCACACACAAAATAACATTTGCATCATAAAACTATGAACATATTAACGTGTGTTTTGAAAAGGCGTTACAATCGCTCTTCGCTTGTACCTTGTAATAATCCCCATAAACTTCGTCTTGGATTGTAAACACGAGTTTTTTCGCGAGAAGTACAATGAAGTGAATGATAGTCGAATGGAAAAACAAGTCATTCAGCTTGTCAATCGTTTTATTTGTAGATAAACTTTGCGACCTTCCTAGCCACTAAGTTACGTGATTTAGTACCAAAATTATGATTATAAATCACGAAAATGACAGCGAATTTGTATGGGGTTATAATAGGATTATTCAAAGGCTGAAGACGGGCAATATGTAACGTAGATATTTATTTGTTGACGAAATACCAACGTGTATTTAAGTCTATTAGGTAATCAAGATTTTGGTTGCCGTTGGTCCCGGCTGTCATTTGTACATCTTTGGCAGTGGTTACGGATAGTCAGAAGCTAGTAAATCTGACTCCAGTCTTGCCAAGAAGTACCATGTTACCAAGTTAATGGGTTGTGGAGGTCTGGTAGGTAGCCGCTCCACGTAAAATACTGGTATTTTGCTGAATCCGGTTTGACTGGAAGCCGACCCCAATATAGTTGGGAAAAGACTAGGCAGATGATGATGACGGATAGTCAGAATCTAGTAAATCTGACTCCAGTCTTGCCAAGAAGTACCGTATAACCTAGTTAATGGGTTGTGGAGTTCTGGTAGGCAGCTGCCCCACGTAAACTACTGATATTCAGCTGAATCCGGTTTGACTGGAAGCCGACCACAATATAGTTGGGAATAGGCTAGGCAGATGATGATGATGAGGTATTCAAGATTTTAAAAGTTTTCATTCTTATATTGAAAAACGTAACTTATTTCTCTACTACATTTTTGTTGGGGTCTTCCGGTCGACTATCAATGCCTCCGTTGTTCGTCTGTCTATCTGTGTGTATTTCTAATTAATGTCGCTAAAGCGACAATAAATAAAAAATAACATTTATAGCGTAGGTAGGTACGGAAACTTTCTAGTGCAAGTTCGACTCACACTTGACCGATACTAAATTGGCATTTTCGTTAAAAATATATTAAGACAAACATAAACAGAGCCATAAAATTAAACTTTGAACCCAAGCCAAAATTTAATTTTCAGAACAAATAAAGAAAATCCTTCAAAATTATATACTTTCCCAACAAGCTTAAATGAGCCATGTTTTTCATAACATCATTTCACTCATTATTATTTCCAAACCAACTTATCTCCAATATCGATATGATAATTCGATATTCGCAAATAACAATCATTCGATAAGTCCAATCATTCGTTGAATTCGACACCGCTCATTCGATTTGAGCGCAGCGACATCTACATATCGGAATGATCCCGAGTTGATTGTGTCCAAAATAATTGGATTTCTCGTACCGGACTGTAGGCTTTTGATGTTTAAGGTGAAATGAACTTTGTATGAGGGCAACAAGGTTGAATTTCAGTTGTAAAATTAAAATTTGGCTGATTATGAACAGCGTATGATAAATGATGTTCAAATTGTGTGTTATGTAGTAGGTACAACTGTTTCTATTAGTGGTTTTTCAAATGAATTATAATAATGAAAATTCGAGTACATTTAAAAAGAAATCTAGGTTGGATAGGGTCCACTTTGCAAAAGAGCAATAAAGTGTCCTTGCACGTATGAAACGTAGAAAAAATTGAGTCAGGTTGGAAAGACTCAACCTTGACCAAAATGTTTGATGTAGGTAGTCCAAGAAGAGGTCAGGCCAGTAACATAAAATCATACGTCTTTTATAAGCTTTTACCGGCTTATTTATAAACAAATCTAGTTTATTGATTGGTTTCAATACTTACTGATTAATATTGTCGAAATCCAAACTACTTCTACAGATTTTAATCAAGGATGAGCTAATTTGACGTTAAGATAATCATATTATGGTTATTTTTAATCTCTTCAAAGTTAAAGTGAACAGGCTCCTTTTGGGTAGGCTCGCTCCATCACAGACTTTGTCTCTGTCATCTCTGACATAGACTAGAGTCAAGAGCAAACTCATCACAAACAAAAAAAAAAAAATAAGCCTAACTAACTTTAAATGTAATAAAATACAAACTGTTTTCCAACAAAAGCCCTTGAGAACCACCTCAATGTGAGAATGTAAGAACAAAAAAAAAAACAATGAAAGATACATTTTTCAGAAGCCACTTCATCATCTGCCTAGCCTTTTCCCAACTAAATTGGGGTCGACTTCCAGCCAAGCCGGATTTAACTAAACACCAGTATTTTACATGGAGTGGCTGCCTACCAGACCTCCACAACCTGTTGACTGGGTAACACGGTACTTCATGGCAAGACTGGAGTCAGATTTACTGGCTTCTGACTATCTGTAACGACTGCCAAAGATCTATGAACGACAACGGCTTTTCGTGCTTTATTTATTATAGCTTAACCTTGAATATCGACCCGTGCGGCTGTTATTATCTAGCCTCGAGCTCAAAAGCCACTTAAATAAAAAAAGTAAACAATGCTTTTGTATCAACTAACTAAATTCACTATTTCACTAATTACCACAACATTGTTTCGTCATAGCAGTCCCATTCTGGTACAGTCACATTCACAATTACGTGTTTAGATCACCAAAATGAAAGGCCCAACTCAGTTTTATCATACCATCAGGCAGTACAATCCAATGTTAATAAATACACGCGTTTCGCATACAAATTATCTGCAATGGGGAATTATAATTCTCGTATGAAAACAGGCGAGCAGGCTAAAAGTGGATAAATCAAGTCAAAAAGCGGTATTTCGGTCTGCCGAGCTCGCTTTTCGTAACATAAATTCGTTTTTATGAAACCGAGAATGCATTACGTAAAGTACACGTAGTGTTTACGCTTAATGATTTCATTTGATATCTGGCAAGTTTTTATTTTTCTCTGCGTTGCTTTCTGCTTACCGCGTTGAGGGAGATTTATTTAATCGATATTTATTACATCGATAGGAATTTCGAGAAAATGCTCCCGTACACTCCAACCTACATGCCAAAATTTCAGCTTTTTACGACCGGTGGTTTCAGTCTAATGGCCCAAATAATTCTACAAATTATAAAACGTTAAGATTCAAGTGGCAATATAAACTCAGCAGAATTAAAGTTAGAGAGGAACCTAGGGGTGTTTGTGTCAGTTTACAACTGAGATGCGAATGCGAACGCTTCTTTCCCAACTATATTGGGGTAGGCTTCCAATCAAGCCGGATTTAGCTGAATACTAGTATTTTACGTGGAGCGGCTGCCTACCAGACTTCCACAACCCATTAACTGGGTAACCAGGTACTTTATGGCAAGACTGGTGTCAGATTTACTGGCTTCTGTCTATCCGTAATGACTGCCGAAGATCTACAATTGACAGCCGGGACCAACGACCTTCTGCTGGCTGATATGCATATAAAAGTTATACATGATCATCTGCCTAGCCTTTTCCCAACTACATTGGGGTCGGCTTCCAGTCAAACCGGATTTAGCTAAATACCAGTATTTTACGTGGAGCGGCTGCCTACCAGACCTCCACAACCCATTAACTGGGTAACACGGTACTTCTTGGCAAGACTGGAGTCAGATTTACTGGCTTCTGACAATCCGTAACGACTGCCAAAGATCTACAAATGACAGCCGGGACCAACGGCTTAACGTGCTTTCCGAGGCACGGAGGAAACTCGGTTATGTTAAGATGGTCACCCATCCACAGACCAACCTTGGCAAGCGTTGCTTAACCTTCAAGATCGACCCATGCGGCTGTTATTATTTAGCCACGAGCTCCTCACAAAAGTTTTACATAATTCAATAAATTGATATCAATCAGTCATTTCCTAATATATACTATTCTTCCGTTACCGCTAACTGACTGAACGACTGACAGACAACACGTAGCCAAAACTACTGGTCGCAGAAAAGTAAAATTTGACATGTAGATACCTTGGTTCGTATAGGGGAGCTAAGGGGAACTTAGAGAGTATTTCCAGAAATTCCTACGGGAAAGCAAAAAAAAAAGAGTTATGCGCCTACGAAATCACGGTCAAAAGCTAGTATATTTTTATTTATAACGAACTCGGGGAGGTGTCTAAAGTCTCCAACAACCTACTCTTATTTATTCTTTTTGTTGTTCTTGTTTATTTTTCGTATTCACTTTTCAGAACTTTCCATTAAAACATCTAAGTACCCTCTTTATAGTCCATAATCATGTAAAACTCGTGCATAAAACCTCTTTAGATCCCAAAATGTCGAAAACTATCAAATTACAGAGAACTATGTTAGTCCGTAAACAGATTTGAGTTTAAGTAACGCCGAAAAACTCGGTTAGCAAGTGCAGACCGTGAAACGAATGGAGGAACGATGTACTACGTAAACTTATTATATGGGGGTGTACTTGCACTACTGATGGTGGATTTGATCCTAAAATTATAAGGTTGATTTTGGAACCCCTTCAATTGTAGATACATAATAAAAGTACCTTAATACAGAAGCGATTTTATTTTGGTTTTCACTAGGACAAAACGCTATGAAAAATAATGATATAGCTTATATTATATGCTTGCTTAGGTAGGACATCTTAACGAAACTATATCTAATACTAATAATTTATCTCATAGGTGAAAATAACAAATGGTTAACATAGACATTTTCCTTGTAACACAAATGCTACGCTGCTACGTGATACAGTGAAAAATAGAATCTGTGTTTTTTTATTCATGTCGTTACAGCTTTACTCTGTTTTTTTTTATTATTTTGTTCTTATTTGTTGAAATCAAATGTTTTGCAACAAACCTTTCTATTTGCAAAAAAAAACGTAGCATTTTTTGCCAATATTCGTAAAATGAAGTGATAATCTCGGCTGGCTTGTGGATCCCCTCGGATCCACTACACAATACCGTCAACAGTCAGGTGGGTCCCTGTGGCTCCACCCGACCTACGGATTTAAAACTAAATTTTAGTAATTTTTACGGTTAATTTTCTTTTCTCAACGATTGAACTCTATGGTATATAATATTTTTCATATGGGAACACTGTCGGAAAAAAAAAATACGCTTGACAAGAAAAGAAATGTCACAAAATACATTTGTCAAATCAAACAAACATTCGTTCAACTTGTGCGCGAGAATTTTCGATTTTTACGTGTTTTTCTGTGGAAAGTAAGCCAAGTATTGATAGAAATTCATAATTTACTTTATTTTCGTTAAATTTCAACTAATATTCAACGTCAAAAGTGTAAATTATCTGGTGAAAATTACGAAACAAAACTAGTTGCCGGATTTCTTCCCGTACGTAAGTAATTTGATATTTCAGAATTATAGTGGCATATTGTAACGATATACAATTAAAAATGAGTTCGTGAATACATGGCTAGTAATCTAGAAACATTTCTTATTGGAATCTAATTGGAATATTCTTGATGTTTGTTTACAAAAATACAAATTACGTAAATCAAAATGTCTGCTCCGCGTACTATGAAGTTTGAGCTTAAATATTGCGGCAATGATTTTTGATCTCGTAAAATAACATCATCACTAGATTACTTGTCTTTTTATGACCTTAATTCCAAAATTTTGTGTAAATTGATGCAACATTTGTGTCAGAAATCCACATAATAATACAACAAAATAGCTTTCAGCAAGTACTCTCGTATCTATCCAAAATGTTTATATTTCGGTTTGTTATAAGAATATTGTTTACATTCTAATACATAGTGACATAATTAAAGAACCCATAACAGTTTCAAGTGTGTGAATAGCTGCTTTGTGAGCGGAGAGATAAGGTTTTTTGTGCTGCGGGTCATATTACGCTTGCGATAAGCGGGCGCCCGCGAAACGCAACGGAGTATGACGTAAACATGACATTTGAAATTTGCCAGCCGTGCCAGCCGAGAGGTTGCAAGATCGAATTATTTAAAGGTCTCATTACATTTATTACTTACACCAGTCTAGGCAACAATAATTATTTAAACTATTCAGTATCAAATCTACCAACATTAACGCAACTTAACACTACGAAAGCAAGTTACCGCAAGCTCGGGGCGAGACAGTGTTGCCAACCGCTTGCGTACAAACTACTGTCTATGTATGTAGTTGTGCGAGTACAGAACTATGTATTATTGGATCAACCGGTAGGAAGATCTGTGTAGCTGAATTTTGATAGTATATTATGTAGAACGCTGGTAGCTATAAAATAATGTAATGATATTAAAGTTTCAGCAACATTGAGGTTTTCTTACATTGCATTAACAATTTCTTAAAATCATGGTCAAGTCTTACTATGCCATAGGCACATTCTAACATTCTTGAATATGGTAGGGGCCTGATAAAGGAGATGTTTCAAAATGGGCCAGGTCTATGTACATTACCTCATAAAAAAGAGAAAAATCCGTAGAATTCGGGAAAAATACATTTAATTAATTTAAATGTTTACTGTTGTGGTAGTTAATTGATGTTTATAAATTACTTTTATCGATTTTCAACATGGCGTCACACCGATTTAGTTACAGATCATAGAAAAATAACTGTCAGCTGTCATAACAATGTCACTTCTGTCACTTTCGTCTAGTTGCCGGTAAATAAATATGTCAGAAATAAATGTCAAACGTCATTAATCAATCAAAATGACAGCTTACCGCCATGACGGGTTTTTGTTGCGTGTTGCAATTTCAAGTGTAATTTATTTTGTTTTACCAGCAAACAAAGCCATTTTAAAGAAATTGGACTGTTGAGAACTGTTTTAAATATATTTCTCTATTTTTAAGTATAGTGTACAAGGACCTGGCCCAGGGTCCACACATTTTGGAACATCTCCTTTGCAATAAGGTACATTTTCCCTAATATAAGGGATATTAGGGAAAATGTACCTTATTGCAAAGGAGATACGCGAACAATAAATTACGAACCGTTTTTCATTAGATACTAGAGAACGTAAATAATCACTCAGGACAGTTTTATGTATTTATTTCTGTTTTTGATACAAAAAAAAAACAATTAATGTATGTGGGTCAATAACCGTTATCCGTTATTGCACATTTATCTGGCGCTTATCGTAGGTATAAGAACTATGACATCAATGGTAATGTAAACTCCTTGGCGCTGGCAGATAAGTTAGTCGATGGAGCTTTGGAAGCGTTCGGCAGAAATATAAAACTGGTACTAGCGGACCCAACAGAGGTTCTGCCCGACTGCAGCGCCATCTGCCGGGCTGATTTGTGAATCTAAACAATCCAGGGCGCGACTCAAACGCATACAAAAAAAAAAACATTCTAATCGGACCAGCCGTTTAAGAGTTCAGTGACACACACACGGGAAGCATACTTTGTAAATTGTTTCCAGTTTGGCTAGGACATTGCATGCTTGAATCGCCTGATTGTCTGATAAAAATATATTTCCGTGCTTCGGAAGGCACGTATCAGCCGCTGGTCCCGGCCGCTAAATGGCGGTCGTCAAATAAACAATGTCAGAGGCCCTTGAGGCGGTTTAGAAACTCTGACACTAGGGTGTGTGGGGTCGTTAGACCTTACGGCCCACACTTTAAGAAGAAGTAGAATTGTATATAAGGAAGATTTGAATAATTATACAGTGCTGGTTTTTACAGTGCTGGTTTTAGTAATATCATATAGTAATAGTAATAGTAATAGTTTATTTGAAAACATACATTACAATCAATGTGAAGCCCTGACTCCGGAGCTAGATATGTAATACCTGTATTTCAGGAGTCAGTTTCTTCTTCCTTAATACATGCTTCTTATAGTATGCAATCATTTCTATTACAACATAAATATTAGTATTTAAATTTACAGTTATACATTTATATTCAAATTAGATTAAATTATAATGATTTTAAAATTAAATTAAATTGTAAAGATTTAAAAATTAAATTAAATTATAATGATTTTAAAATTAAATTAAGTTGTAAAGATTTAAAAATTAAATTAAATTATAATGATTTTAAATTTAAATTAAATTATAATGATTTTAAAATTAAGTTAAATTAAATTATAATGCTTTTAAAATTGAAGTTATACAAATATTTAAAATAAATTACATATATTTTAAAATTAAGCTGTGTCCAAGTATAAATTTGAAAAATGATAATTACACTGTACAATCTGTGGGGGATGCGAGTGGTGTGAAAGGGTATGTAAGGATGAGAGTGTGAGTGTGAGAGTGGTGTGCGAGTGTGAGAGTGTGCGTGTTTAAGAAATTGTGGATGGGGTAGAGTTTGTAGTTGTTTGCGTGAATGAATTAGACAATTTTGTGTGTCTTAATGAGATATACCATAATATGCTTCACATCCGCTGCAATAGTATTTCGGTTTTTTTATAATCATGTGAAAGCAACCAAGTTTTCACTGTTTGTCTTGTTTCGTGGATTTTTAGTGGATTAATATTTAGAATAGTGTTCAACTTATTATATAGGTAGGTAGCCTGGTGTGCACGCTGTCTTCTAGCAGATACTGTGTGGCATCGCACAGGCAGACAGGCGTCAGGTATGGTTCTTTTATTTTTGTGTTTATCAGTATAGGGTGTAATAGTGTGTTGTTTGACAACAACTTGCAGAATATAAGTTTGCCTCACAGTGAGTACTTTACACAACTCATATAATGTCGCAGTAGGGAATAGGAAGGGTTTGAATGTCATAACTTTTAACAGGGACCTTTGAGCTCTTTCTAGGTGTATCATAAATGTTTTACATGCTCCACCCCAAACTACAATACAGTAGCCCATGACTGACTCCGCCAGTGCATTATGAATGACACTTCTTCCACCTGGCGTTAATCCCGGCTATTGCCAGGGTCCGCCTTCCTACTTAGCTTCCTCCACTTTGCCCGATCTTCAACATCCTTCTCAGTCAGGACATTGGCTCTCATGTCGGACTTGACGACGTCCAGCCAGCGCTTGCGAGGGCGACCACGGGGCCTAGCCCCAAGAACAGCCATATTCATGCATCTCCGACCAACGTACTCCATAGGGCGGCGCATGATGTGGCCATACCATCGCAGACGACACTCTCGCAGTTTTTCCACCACGTCACGGACACCAAGACTACCTCGGATGTAAGAGTTGCGCATGCGATCGGATCGCGTTACGCCACTCATCCACCTCAGCATCTTCATCTCCGTGACGCGAAGCTCCTGGGTGTGTCTGCTTAGTGCTGGCCAACACTCGCCCCCGTACAGTAGGACAGGCCGAATGATGCATTTATATATCTGCCCCTTGAGCTTCGGAGGCATTTTGCGGTCGCATACAACGCCCGTCACCTCGCGCCACTTCGCCCAAGCCGCGCCAATACGTGCTTGGACATCGTCGTCCACGATGCCAGACTCGTGCAGCACGGATCCAAGGTACCTGAACGTATCGGACTTTCTGATCAGGTCCGAACCTATTCGGATGAACCTATTTGAATCCGTGCCGCCACAGGACATGTACTCAGTCTTCGCCACATTTAGTCTCAGACCACCGTTTTCAAGCGTGTCCTTCCAAATGTTGACTTTGACAATAATTATGAATGACACTGACTTGTCAAAAAGCAAGCATATCTACTTTATGCTTGCTTTGATAAGTCAGTGTTATATATTAACTTCTTTCTAAGCCAGATCACTTAAATAAGTATTCGTTTGATGAAATTTGTTGTTTTAAGGGCGAAGTCCCTAGTGTTACAGTACACACTTGTATCTTATTTACAGGTGTTTTTAATAAGTGAAATCTCTTTTTATTTTACAAATAAAAGTTAACTAGTTTTATGTGCGTTTATTAATTAATTTCAACTTTTAAAACACTGCACTGCAGGAATCAATTCCGAAACGGACCCAAACAATTTGATGCAGAAACCTTCATCAGCCTCATTTTTATCGCCAAACTAAAAAAAAATATCTTATAAAATAAGAAAAATCCATTGTAAAAAGAGTTGTACCTCCCTTCGTTGTTTGCTCGCAGCTTCCGGAAGCAAGATGTTTCCTATTACGCCATGTTTGAACAGGGATATTGGAAGCGCCTCCTCGCCGTCACTGCAAACATTCAAACATCTACTGATTTAAAATAAGATGCTCCTCTGCCTATAATACTTTTCTGGAAACGTTTTTCGAAGAATTGATTTTGTGAAGCCGCTTACCATTGTAATTGTTGCAATTTCTAAGTCATTTAGTGCGTTCGCTACTTATTAGAGTTCCGAACAAAAAACGGAAGCCTAATATCATTTGGGTATCTGTCTGTCACAGCCAGTTTTCTCCGGATCTACTTGACCGATTCTGTTGAAATCTGGTACACATATGGACATCTGGGAATCAAATACGGACGCATTACGTAAATAAACGTGTTTTTAGTATGGGGGTCATATTTGGGGTCAAACTAGAAATTAAAAAAAGTGTTTTAAACTGTATGGTGTGACATATTTAATGAAAAGGCTCACTGTGTGGGTTTTAATTATATTATTTATATAGTTTTAAAACAAATAATTTTGAAGTTATTCAAGAGATTAAACAAAAAATTACCATTCCGCCCCTTATTTCCGAAACTACTGAACCTAAAATTTTGAAAAAAAAGCAGATTTTATACCTAAAGTATACAGTAAAACCTAAAAGAAGTCTGTGGTGTTAAAATAACATGTTAAAAATGAAATTGGTTCAGAACCCTTTGCACGCGAGTTCGGCTCACACTTGGCCAGATTTTTTATATATGATAAGATTATATTATTAGATTTTGAGTCGGTGAGGCGTAGCTCGTCCTAATTGGTTAACGATCGTATGAAATAACATTGCCATTGCGTCGCGCGATGAAATTGACTGCTGTGGTCGCGCGACGATTTGCAAGCTTCAAATATTATCACACTCATCATCTGCCTAGCCTTTTCCCAACTACATTGGGGTCGGCTTCCAGTCAAACCGGATTCAGCTGAATACCAGTGTTTTACGTGGAGCGGCTGCCTACCAGACCTCCACAACCCATTAACTGGGTAACACGGCACTTCATGGCAAGACCGGAGTCAGATTTACTGGCTTCTGACTATCCGTAACGACTGCCAAAGATCTACATATAAATGACAGCTGGGACCAACGGCTTAACGTGCTTTCCGAGGCACGGAGGAAACTCGGTATGTTAAGATAGTCACCCATCCACAGACAAACCTTGGCAAGCGTTGCTTAATCTTTGAAGATCGACCCGTGCGGCTGTTATTTTCTAGCCACGAGCTCCTAAATATTATCACACAAATAAATAAAAACTTATCTGATAACGCATCAGAAGAAATGCCCAAGATCTTACCCATATCAGTGACATACAAACTGTAATTAGTTTTGTTTCATTCCTATGAAGGATTACAAGTCGAAGTTTGTTCTTAATAAGGAAAGTTTGTGTCGATGCCAATACAAAGAATTTGTGATATATCGGTCGTTGTAATAACATAAAGTTTCATAATATTATCTTTACTTAATATTTATAAAGCTGTAAATTTGTTTGGTTGAACGCGCTAGTCTCAAGAAAAATCTTTGTAGTGTTGGATAACCCATCTATTAGGAAGGCTATAGGCTATAATTATAACATCACGCTACGACCATTCAAACGAAGTTATGTGGGTCTGCTAGTATTACAGGTGTAAACCTACATACTAAGATATTGTTTCGGAGATTTTGGTTCAAGACTATTTCGCCAAGGTCAACACTCGCCTTCATGTAGGATATAGGTATCAAAGGAATATGTTCCCAGATTTGTCTCCTATGTCCTCGTCACCAGCCTTATTGAAACTTCTCGTGAATGGGGTTTTTTTTTTATACATTGTACATTAACAAATAGCAACCGAACACCACCAAAATCCGGACTTTTGAGATATTTTGTTAGATTTAAGGAAGTTTATCGAATGTGGCAATAGTTTATTTTATTTATTAGTGTGCAATAGCAACTATGAATATGATTAACTTATTCTGTAATAATACTTTTATAATTCATCATAAATAGCAGTTTATTGACCAATTCGTATTAAAGTATATTCTGATAATAGTTGAATAACTGTTGTCAGAATAAACTTTAAAGTAAAAATCTTAAGTAAAAATAAATCTTATTCGGCACTAAAATATTTTTCTGCAACAACCAAAGTACAATATATATAAATCTCCCATCATACAGCCCCACATCACCACAGCACACTGTAGCATAATACTGTACCAGATATGTCCCATACGTTTGTCTATTAGCAATCACCTGCACAAGACAGCTAACACGCTTCGACGCGTCGTGTGCACGCCAGTGTTTGTGCACCGTGTGTGGGGGCACTAACGTTGTTTTGTAACTACTGCACTAATTGGACGAGGTTCGTTGTCACAATTTATTATATAGGAATACCTCTGTGCATACATTGTATAATATGTGGTACGTTTGTGTGTGTCGTCTTTGTTATGTTGACCCTATGTTAGTGATGGGTTGAGTAAATCTGCTGTCAGATCTTGGGTGTTGTCTATTGGTTGATCTTAGTTACAGTTCCGTTAATTTGTTTGTTGATTCACAGTGTTAGTTGGAAATAGTGTGGTTCAGAAACATAATATTATTTTAGGAACATCGATTTTCCTCGTCCACGGGAATGTGGACAAATAAAAAGTTTGGGATGCAAGAAATAACTAAATATCCTTTAATTTTCCCGTTTAGTGTCAAAGTATAACATCACACTTGTATTCCCTAAGAATAAAGCAGAGGTGTACGACTGTATTTATAGAACACCCATATTTCGCCTAAAAGGAAATGTTGAGTAAGTTTTTTAAAAAAAAAAAAGGCACGGCACGCGAATTTCTTCAAAATTATTAGTAATTAGTTTCCTTTTTGGCTTTACACAGGTAAAATTCTTCTCTTCTCCTTCAAAAAAAAATAAAAAAAATCTTTTCTTCTCTTTTTCTTTTTTCTTCTTCTTATTGTTTTTTGCTTCTAATCATTATGTTTCTTTCTTTTCTTTCCTACTAATCTATATGAAAGGATATAATCTCTTTCCTCGACGGTATACATAAAGTGTACCTACCTACTTCTATAACATTGCATTGTTATTGAAGAGGGGAAGTATTGCGGTAGCGCCCTTCTATTAGGCTCTATAATAATACCTAATTGTTTCCTAAACAGACAGGAGGGGGCGTAACTTCATTATCAGCATGTCTGAGTGCAGTTTCATTACACTGTAGGTACCTGTAGATGTTTGATGGGTTCTGAGGGGTCGTGTGTTGAGCGTTTTTTTATTCCGGAAATTTAATGACTTCGGTCAGGTTTTCCGTACAGTAACTTACCGGTATATTTTTATTTTTACTTAGTTAAATACAAAAAGTCGAAAGTATTTTTTCGACGAAAAAGAGATAAGTTGATTGAGGAAAGTTTTTGCTTTGGACAATAATATTTAATTAAAAATTTGACCATGAAGTAAAAGAGCTGCTATATTGTTTTCACTGGAATAATTAAAGTATGAATGAAAATTTCAAAACTAAAATGTCAACCGTATTTTAACTTTTACACCATTTTGTTTCATATCTCTTCGGCTTCCCACTGAAACGTTAAAAGCTTACACACATTACCGTTTTATTTATTCGCCTTTATTTTATTTTATTTAAATAAATTATTGCAATCGTCAACAAGATTAATTTGACTTTATGCGTTTTTGTGGCGACCATCAGCGGTCCCAGCAGGATCGCTATGTTCACTTTTAAAGTCGTTCTCTGGCAAAATCATTGACCCATTTCGGGAACGTTTAAATATTAGCGTAAACATTTCCTTATTTTCGTTCAGATCAAAAGAATTATCCAACGAAATAATCAGTTTGAGAGTGCTTAGCCCAATAATAATTAATTTAAGGTTCGTTACACAAGTGCCCACTCTCGTTTCAACGAACACAATCTTTTTTTTCATTTATAACCTTTTAATAAAAAGGTTGGCAGACGTCCCTTTTATGGCACAACTTAATAAAAAAAAGGATGGAGTTCAAAGGGAGCGTTTGGAGTGTAATTTATGCTTAAGAAAAATGAATGTAACGGGACACGTTCGAGTTTTATTGTTCTTACAATTGAGGTAATAGGAATATTTGTATGGGCGAAAGTTTCGGGAGTATGTGGCCTACTTTGGAAACAAGTTTGCCTTTACTGGATTTTTTGTTGTATAGTTATTTTTTACCTATCTGCGTAGAAGGCATTTGCAATATAGTAGTTTTACTTACAGATGACGTAAAGTTAAAAAAAAAATTGCTGCTTGTTTTTTGTTTGTACCCAATATATTTATTTACACTTTATTATACACCTCATAACAAGCACAGGAAAAACGCTTATAAAAACTGGTGTACCACCAATAGGCAGTCTTATCGCACAGGGCAATCTCTTACAGACAACCTTTGGGTGGACTCAACTAAAGAAGTTGATAATAATATATTTGTTTAGTTTCTACAAGTACCTTCCGAACTTGTATAAAAGTAAAAAATATCCTTTTAATTCACAATTACTTACTTATATGACTTGTATACAGAACCAACACAAGCTTTTAAAAGTGGAAAAAATATTTCCCGTCAAACAATTTGTGAGGCATAGATATAAAGTACTTAAATATATCTCTAAAAAGTCCGATGAGGACAGTAACAAGGATTATTTAAATATTCACTTTTAGCAAATACATCTATACTAATATATAAAGCTGAAGAGTTTTTTTGCTTGAACGCGCTAATCTCAGGAACTCCTAGTCCGATTTGAAAAAATATTTCAGTGTTAGATAGTCCATTTATCGAGGAAGGCTATAGGCTATATATCATCACGCTAAGACCAATAGGAGCGGAGCAGGAGCAGGCGAAGTTGCGTGGCTCAACTAGTGTAATAATAAAACTGTAATATCCCAAGCCTGACTGCCTGCTGATATATTATGAACTTCTAATAACAAATATTAGTGTTTGTTTCGCGGTCATACACACATGGCTTGCGTTCTCAACGACCAAGTTTATTCAGTTAGCAGACGACTTTCAAGGAATTTTTGATCTTGTTGCAAAGGACTAAGGTCTTTGTGAACTGCAAAAAGAAAAGTTTAATATTGTTTTACAACTGATAGCCTGATAGGAAACTGCATTCATGCCCTTAAGGGATATATTAAAGTTATATATTACACTTATAATTAATACGTATGTCAGAATATTTTAATTACAAACTGACTCTAGTACACAGCATGTAATTATTGGTGTTGCGTTCGTTTGAATTAACAGAAGCAATTATCAGTTTCCATGAAATTAAAGGTTACCAAAGAGACCGGAATTCGAACTAAATATGCTATTATTGCTTCGTCGAATTTTCTTGACGTTCAACAGTAGTTCAGCTCTTTTTAGAAAGGTATTTCTGTGTGTAATATTTTTGTAGATCCCTTAAGGCAGTAAGCACTGTATCCTAAGCACCATTGGAACACACCAGTACTTAGAGCACAAAAATAATACAAACACTGCTAGTTTTTGGGGTTCCGTACCCAAAGGTTATCCAACGGAACCCTATTACTAAGCCTCCGCTGTCCGTCCATCCGTCCGGCTGTATCTCAAGAACCGTAATAGGTAAACAGTTGAAATTTTCACAGATTGTGTATATCTATAACCGCTATAATAACAAATAATAAAAACCAAGGTTTATGTTACGGAACCCTTCGTGTGCGAGTTCGACTCGCACTTGGCCGGTTTGTTTTGTTTAAGTTATGTGAAGGTTATGAGATTATAACTAACTACTTTGTCTCTGTGTTACGGATGTGTGTTACGCACAGAACAGACCTCTTTTATCTGTTCTGTGGTGTTACGTATGTAAAAGTACGTAGACCCTTTGTTGTATAACTGCAGCTGCTACTGACAAATAAACTGGCCAAGTGCGAGTCGGACTCGCGTGCAAAGGGTTCCGGATGAATTTCTTTTTTTTAACACGTTATTTTAACACTATGGAATTCTTTTAGATTTTCCTCTAATCTATAGGTAAACATCTATTTTTTTCAAAATTTTAGGCTCAGTATTTTTGGAGATAAGGGGGAAAATGGTCGTTTTTCGTCTAATTTCTTGAATAATTTTTAAACCATTTATTATAAAATTATGTAAAAAATATAATTAAAAACTCTTACAGTAAGCCCTTTCATTTGATATGTCACACAATATTGTTCAAAAAACTTTTTTTTCTACTTTTTAGTTTGACCCCAAAAGTGACCCCCATACTAAAAAAAATAATAATTTACTAACGTTATCGTGTTTGGGTCACAGAAGTCCATATGTGTACCAAATTTCAATAGAATCGGTCAAGTGGTTCCGGAAAAAATCTCTGTGACAGACGGACAGATAGCCAGACAGACAGACAGACGGACGGATATACAAACAGACACCCGAGTGATCCTAAAAGGGTTTCGTTTTTTGTTCGGGACCCTAAAAAAGAAAAGAACTAAAGATTAAACACATCGATTTTAATGCTTTCTTAAAAAAAATAACATGTTTAATTTAGTGCATAAAACATTACCGATTTAAAAAAAAAATCAGTGCTGAAGTTAAAACAAAAAAAAATATTGCAACACGTGAACCACACGTCTCTCAACAAGACCCATCACACCAAAAAAATGGCGTCTTAAAAAATAAACAAGGCGTTATCACTAAAGATGAGAAGAGGGTGCAAGTCTAAATCGAATCCCCTGGAGCATGTGTGAGACCCTTGTCACAGGGCAGTCGTCATTTCATGCGTATCTTGTTCCTGCAGGCAATTACAATGTGATTGACCACGCTCCAGCTTCGAAAGACCTCCACCCCTCCCCTTGAAGCACCTTTGCTATGAAGTGTGAAGGGAAAGCGTAAAGGCTGTACAGGTCTTGGTGGATTGGTCGGGTGTATGTACCAAGTGTTTGGTCCACTGGCTGGATTGATTGAGCTCTGACTTTGAGGACTCTCTGTTTCGGTAATGAAGTGATTGGCTATAGGAATTTTGTATATGTTTGATTGGGATTACGTTTTGATTGAAGTTAGCTGTGATGACATTACTTTAAGTTAGCTGTGTACCGCGAGTATGCGTGTTAAGTTTGATTTGTTTCGTTCGATGAAAGCTCAAAGAAATTTGATGAATTATTTTTAAATATTCTACCTACGTAAAGTACCAGAAATTATCAGTTTAAAAAAGCGATTTGGAACCAGCTCAAGCTTGTTATTTTTTTACTGTTCATTTATGTAGAAGGATGCCATTTTACTAGCGAATGCCAAAATCACGTGACATTTTGGCAGCACTTGTCATTCCCATATTTTTGACGTTTTGAGAATCGCCTTCAATGTCACCTGTCGAGAGCCTAAGGAGTATTCTGTGTTCATTACAATAATGTTACTGAAAGTCACCATTTTCGCCTAAATTAAATCTTTAGTCGAAATCCCCAGACATGTGTGTATTTCCCGAAATAACTCGTTTTAATAAGTGTCGCCTCCTAAGCTATTTCTCTCTTCATCGCAGTCTCACATTTTCTGTAATAAAAACCCAACTATTCAACCCTTTACAGAGCGAAAAAAAGTCAACATATTATGATCATCATATCAGCCAAAAGACGTCTACAACTGGACATAGGCCTCACCCAAAATAGGGGGGGTTTGCCATAATCACCAAGCTTGTTAGGCGGATTGGCGATCGCCTGCTGCCCATTCACTGGCAAGTCCCTTAGTCGCCTCTTACGACACCCGCAGGAAGTGATCGGATGGTGTTCGGGCACCGCCGACCACTCGGTGGTCTTCGGCTGCTGTCGGCTGGCGACGGGCGACGGCGGGTGGCGGAGAGAGGTGCGGCGTGCGACGTGCGGGACGCGGGCCCTCGGCCCACTTCGCTACCGATCTCTGACAACGACGCGCGCGCACATTTCTTTAGTTCACCAAGTATTTTATTGTACCTAATTTGGATTATACCTTTGTAAATTACAGTCCACTACTTTCTATTCAAGTCCTTAGTTAGGTCCCTAACAGATGGTATTATTGTTTTATAGCACCATACGGCACCGGCCGACACTATACGGCAAAGAAAGTCAACACCATAACTAAATTAAGCAATATTGACCTTTCTTTCAACTCTAAAAAAAAATCTTTCAGTAATATGACAATAACAGCTCTTTGAAAGTATTTCCAATAATAAACGATACAGTTGAACCGAAGCACTATAAATTGAATGGATATCTTTACAATGCATTCGCTTTTGATCCAGTCGGTCGGTATTGTTGTTCGTGCTATTCAATTGTATTCACTTTGAATTGGTATTTTATATGAAGAGAGGTTATTGCTTGATATCTACAAAGGTAATATGAAATTGTTGGTATGAAATATGTATATTGGTAGCTAAAAGAAAAAAGTATAAGTTTTTTAAATATTTTTTATCGTAATCAACAGGGATTTGGAAAGCTCATGTGCAAAGGCGAGATTAACTCAAAGTACAGTTTTGTCCCACGAATGCTTTGAGTGATAGAGTGTGTGTTGCCTTTGACCAATTAAAAAAAAAATTAAAAAAACGTAGCAAAAATATACCAAACTTCAAACTTTTTTAAATGCTTATTCAGGTTTATATCATTATTATCTTTACATAGTACAAATCAAAGCTGAGTACCAGTGTTTTACGTGGAGCGGCTGCCTACCAGACCTCTACAACTCATTAACTGGGTAACACGGTACTTCTTGGCAAGACTGGAATCAGATTTACTGGCTTCTGACAATCCGTAACGACTGCCAAACATGACAACTAATGACAGCCGGGACCAACGGCTTAACGTACTTTCCGAGGCACGGAGGAAACTCGGTATGTTAAGATGGTCACCCATCCACAGACCAACCTTGGCAAGCATTGCTTAACCTTAAAGATCGACCCGTGCGGCTGTTTTTATTTAGCCACGAGCTCCTCAATCAAGAGAAAGGTTTATTATGTATAATTCATGCCGAATTTGTACGGAACGGGAAAAATGAGATGTCTGGGATGTATGAAGTCGAGAGCAAAAGCTGAAGTTCAAATATTGAAACTTTTTTTAAACATATTGTGGTTTACTAAACTACAAAAATCTAAAATGAAAAGGTCATCTTAATCTCAGTATCTTACAAAAACATAAAAAATATTCAAAACTTCAAAAACATTTCTCTCATGAAAACCCCCTGCTTGAAGTTATGTAAATAAATTACGGCCTGTACACATAACCTTAGAGATTTAACACACGATCCTCCTCCAGGAGTTTTAACATTTTCACGAAAAAATATTTTCTGCTGATGATTTTTTTTTAAGTTATATCTACATGGTGTTAGTATGCGTGGGGTAAACACAATCAGGCTCATGTCACCCTTCTTAGTATAAGGTGAAGGGTGATGGGGTAATGCAGATATGTTGCAGTAGGTTAACATTAGACAAAGAGACGGCCAAATGTAATCATTTTTAAGCAACGTTTACATTCGCATGTCAGTCGCAATCGGTCAAAAATCAGCCAAGTGCGAGTCGGACTCGCACATGAAGGGTTTCGTATCATAAACCTTAATTTGTATTATTTGTTGTTATAGCGACAATACAAATACATGATCTATGGAAATTTCAACTGTCTACCTGTTACGGTTCTTGACATACAGCCCGCTGACAGACGGACAGACGGACAGCGGAATCTTAGTGATTGGGTTCCGTGGGTTACCCTTTGGGTACGGAACCCTAAAAAGCCTCAATTTCCAAACATTTATGCCACATTGCGACTACGATTTTTTATTTGAGTAGAGTTTGCTCTTGACTCTAGTTTAGGTCAAAGGTGACTGTGGCTGATCGTCGACTCTGTGACGATGAAGTGAGCGTACTCAGAAAAGCTTGTCTTCTGTAACTTTAAATAAAATAAGGTTACTTCGACACACGACAATATTGAACAGAAGTGGTGCGGGTGTACCATTGAATAGGTAACACTGTGAAGCGTATGTTGTATTGTGGTGCTGCTGTCTTGGACTTATCCGAATAGAAAATGTCTCGAAAAGTATTCAATTCATTCCATTCATATCCATAGATGAAAAGCAGTTTCATTTTGTATATGTAGCAGTTTTTTTCCGTAACCATATTTTACTGACACTCAAACTTCGTGGCATCGTAATGCCTTGCCTAGACAACCATGTCCCAACCAAAGACAAGCAAGATTCATGCTGTGTATTTGGTTCTTTACTCAGTCATTTCAGTCAGTTTATAAGCTAACTTTTTCTATTTACTCTTTGTTCATGTGTAATTTGCTCATTAATTACTACTAAACCTTCTGTACCTAACTTGTAACGTGACAATAGCCGCCTGAAAGCGACGAGGCTGTTTGTCCTAGCAGTAACAAGTTTACACTGTGTTGCCTTCGTTAGTGCGTGTTGCCAGCCTAAATTGTTTTGTTAGGCTTCACGTATACTTAGTTATATGATATTAGGAGAAAGTCTTCATGTAAATAACTCAAGTGTCGGTGTTGAAAGGAATTTTTGGGTAAATAATGTTACTTACAAGATCATAAACTAAATTAAAATTGGGTATTATTAAACTAGCACTCAAGCAGTTCTATTACTGTACTGACCAAAAGCGTCAACAGCGAGGAATTGTTGGAAAAACGAGATAAAGGGTTTTTGCAGAGAGACGAACGTACAGCAAAGTGAGGCTTCCGTTTATTCCTTTTGAGGTACGGTATCCCAAAAAGATGTATCATAATATGCTTTTCTTTAGCGGCCAGCTAACTAAAGAAATCCTAGCTGTCACTTTCAAAGTTATTCCAGTAAAATTAATCAAAATCTTTTTTTTACTGAAAAATGGGCTTGCTCTCGACCAAAATCACGCCTGATGGAAGGCAATGGATGAGGTCTACGATCGAGCGAGCGTGCCCAGAAGATGCCTGTTCACTCTTGCTTTGAAGGCAGACGGGTTATACATGGACGGGAACACAGACGCTAGCAGAGAGTCTCACATTTTAGCTGTTGTGACTATCACATTTTGCCTGCACTTTTGTCCCACTGCTGGGCACACTGTCAACTTATTTACGGAAAATAAATATCATTCATCTGCCTCGCCTTTTCCCAACTATATTGGGGTCGGCTTCCAGTCAAACCGGATTCTGCTGAATACCAGTGTTTTACGTGGAGCGGCTGCCTACCAGACCTCCACAACCCATTAACTGGGTAACACGGTACTTCTTGGCAAGACTGGAGTCAGATTTACTGGCTTCTGACAATCCGTAACGACTGCCAAAGATCTACAAATGACAGCCGGAACCAACGGCTTAACGTGCTTTCCGAGGCAAGGAGCAAACTCGGTATATTAAGATGGTCACCCATCCGCAGACCAACCTTGGCAAGCGTTGCTTAACCTTAAAGATCGACCCGTGCGGCTGTTATTATTTAGCCACGAGCTCCTCAGAAAATAAATAAATAAATATCATTAATTTATGTAAATATAATTTATGTTCCATATCATTATATCCCTCGTTTTTCGCTTATTTACTTCGGAACCACTATTTGTCACAATAAAAACAAACTTGCATGTTAATAGTCATGCAAAATGAAGCGAGAGTGTTTTGTCTACATCATTATCTGGCACCGACCCTATTCTAATCCTGCCATTCAAAAATATACCCTATTTTTCTGTGTTTAAGGTGTTTTAGTTAAGGGTGACAGGATAATTTATATACAGTTAGTTGTTTTTCTGGTGGACGAGTATTCCTGTCGTGGATAATGTGAGCTTGTTTGCACACTGTACATTCAGTTTGGACTCGCACTCGTTAACGACTATCACTCGAGAGGCGGAAATGGTGCCTTTTTTGCTGTCTGTACTTATTAAAATTAATATGTACGTGTTTTTAAAAACAACCTGTAGTTTTACGGATGTGATATTCATTAATAATAAACAACAATAAACGAATCAATAATACAAATAATTATTAATCTTTATTGTAGATCAAACAAGATCCATATTTACAATCACATTAAAAAGTAAAAACAGTTACATTAAAAGAACAAACATGTAACAAACATAATGACCAAGGTTATAAAAAAACAATTCAATACCTTCTTTCTTGATATTCTTTCTCTCATCATCTGCCTCGCCTTTTCCCAATTATATTGGGGTCGGCTTCCAGTCAAGCCGGATTCAGCTGAATACTAGTGTTTTACGTGGAGCGGCTGCCTACCAGACCTCCACAACCCATTAACTGGGTAACACGGTACTTCTTGGCAAGACTGGAGTCAGATTTACTGGCTTCTGACAATCCGTAACGAACTGCCAAAGATCTACAAATGACAGCCGGGACCAACGGCTTAACGTGCTTTCCGAGGCACGGAGGAAACTCGGTATAGTAAGATGGTCACCCATCCACAGACCAACCTTGGCAAGCGTAGCTTAACCTTAAAGACCGACCCGTGCGGCTGTTATTATTTAGCCACGAGCTCCTCTGAGCTCTTGATGTTCTTTCTCTAATGATAATTTAAGACCATTTCTACCTGTTTAGTACCAGTATTAAAATCTTAATCTTAATAATATTTTAAAATCTCGAGGAGCTCGTGGCTAAATAATAACAGCCGCACGGGTCGATCTTCAAGGTTAAGCAACGCTTGCCTAGGTTGTTCTATGGATGGGTGACCATCTTAACATACCGAGTTTTCTCCGTGCCTTGGAAAGCACGTTAAGCCGTTGGTCCCGGCTGTCATTTGTAGATCTTTGGCGGTCGTTACGGATAGTCAGAAGCCAGTAAATCTGACACCAATCTTGCCATGAAGTACTGTGTTACCCAGTTAATGGGTTGTGGAGGTCTGGTAGGCACCCGCTCCTCGTAAAATACTGGTATTCAGCTAAATCCGGCTTGACTGGAAGCTAACCCCAATATAGTTTGGAAAAGGCTAGGCGGATGATGAGTACCACTATTAAAATACCTATTAAAAAAAACGACTTTTCTTTAATAATAATTGAATACTTCAGTCATTACCAGCCGGAAATATTCAAATTATAATAGCGACGAGTAGTCACTATTTGTGTCTTTGCTATTAAATAAATAGTAAAGTGCACCATTATTAATTTGTAGATACATTAATGAATAATCTCGTCCTGAGACGATCATCACCTACACAAATATACATAAATTATAATTTATGTACCCACAAATATAATATAAATTATAATTTATGTATATTTGGCTACTCTTTAAGCCCGAAGCCCGTAGTTTCGGGCTTAGTTGCGGGCGTAGGTATTCTACTTCGTATTACTTAACCACTAAGAATTAATGACAACACAATTTGACAGTTACAATCAAATCGTGTTGTCATTAAGTCTTCGTTCGGGTTTGGGACTAATCGTAAGTCCGTAGGTGATACGCAACTAAGCCCGAAACTACGGGCTTCGGGCTTAAAGAGTGACTTCCCTAATTACGGGCACTTGACTCTGCTTTCGTTCCTAGTACGATCGTACTAGAGTCTACATGTTTGCACATTTACCTTTTACAACTTTTACTGTAGGAACAACACTGAAATCGCGACACAAAAATCAACTTCCTTATACATTATGTGCGCATTAACTCGACAACATGTACTCAACAGACTTACGACAGATTTTAGTTCGCAATTTCCGGATTGATTTGTGGATTTAGTGATTATTTTCGGAAAAAAAAAAACAACGATATCTTTAAATTCATGTTCGTTTATAATTTGTTATCATAAATCTATCTTTCTGGATTATTCATACTTTACCTGCTGATAAATAAATGAAAACAGATAAAAACTATTATTAATTCTTGTTACAACGACAAAAAGCTATGTTTCCGCCCGGGATCGAACCGGGGGCCTTCTGCGTGTTAGGCAGATGTGATAACCGCTACACCACGGAAACGATATGTAGAACGGTGAAATAAAAGTACATAAACCAAGAGTATGTCAATTGGAAGAGAAAGTAAAATGCGATTGGCTTTATCATGATCCAATTGAATTTAATCATAGCTGATTGAAATATCTTTTGCTCTACAATTTAGAACACGTTTGCTCTTGTGATTCTCCACTCAGACCGGACGATTAAGGCAAGAAAGAGGTGGGAGCTCTGTTCCTAGTCAGTGTTTACTCCGGCCAGCCAATAAAGCCAAGCCGGAAATGAAGAACAAGACTTCTCCCGGGAGACCAGGTCCATGGGGTCGCTACTGCCACAGATAATATAATAGTAGCGGCAGTTCGCCACAAAACTGCCTTGCATTTTTTTTTATTATGCGTAACTTTACGGAAAGAGATGATGTGGTCTATGGATGGAGCGCGCTTGCTAAAAAGTATCTTTGCACTTTAAACTTTCAGAAAATGCGAACTCCGGCCCAGAGTTCCACTTTGCACATTTCATGTGCAAAACATGAGCATGTGCATGTGGAGGGTATGTTTTATTTCATGATTTTATTTCACCAAATTATTATTCACGCTGGGTAACTATCGAATAAAACCAATTACCTCCAAAAAAAAATAGCTCAGAAACGGATCACGAAATGATCGGCTTAGGTAAGTACTAGCTACGTGGCATATTATCTTACCCTCATAGGTGAGAAGGTTCAATGTAGAAAACATTATTTTCGACTAAGCAATAAGAAGGCTATTGTTATACTTGAATAATTGAACAATAAACAAATATTATCAATCTCCATGGCAGCACTTATTAGCCCATTATTACTGCAATTTTAATTAAAATGTTTCGTTAATAACAAATTGAATGCCTTTTATCTGCGATAATTGGTATTTAAGAATGTAAATTGGGCTAATTTGTTAAAAGGCGGAAGGATAAATGGTTGGTGTAAATTATTTTACAGTATTGTTTTGTGTTCGAATGGATGTAGGTACTAAAATAAAACAATTGGTATACGCGGCACCAAAGTTACCAACCATACAAAATGACTTTTCTGAAGAACTTTTTTTTACTATTGATAGGGATACGTTTGACCATCTCACCTGAAGGTAAGTGATGGAGCACGCTTGCCTAGAAGCCACCTATTCACCCTTGACTTAAAAACTCCCAGTTTGTAGCTATCAGGAAAAATAGACTCTGGCAATTCCACTCCAACTTCCCATTAGTATATGAACGAACTGCCAATGACCTAACTTAAATATGTTTTTTATTTCCATAAAAGTGTCCTCCCCTATTAACAGTGTGTTTTTATTATCAATTAATAGGTACCTGTTAATAAAACTCAGCCGTTACGATGAGTTACAGGTTGAATGAAAGACAACGCACAGACAAAACTTCTAGTCGTTGAAAACAGCAATTTGGCATGTAGGTTCTTTGGAGAGTTTAGAGGAGCACTATGGAACAGGGGCATACAGCAGTGCACCGGTCCACAGCGGCCGCAGCTTATCCAGCATTCGGCAGACATGTCCTGTTCGTCGGAATCTAAATGTTTTTTTTGTTGACCTACTATAAACACTGATGCCTCGGTATGATATGGAATATAGCTGCTCTGCCTACTAAACAAAAAATCGATCAAGCCATTTATTTTGCACCGCTCCAAAATATTAACCGTTTGTGAAGCAAAAACAGAAGTTTTCGTGATTAATGGAGCTTAATGCTTGAGATCGCAAGTTGTTGATACTGTCAGCGCCATTCTTCGAAGCTTTCCTTAACGAATGATTAATGTTACACAGATATGTTAACTAATGTTTAACCTTGCTTAAGTTGCTGAAAGTAAAAGAGAAATTAGGATCCGGATTTTGATTTGGTGATGAGGTATTTTATCATCATCTTATCTGCCTAGCCTTTTCAGCCTAACCAGTCAAACCAGATTTAGCTGAATACCAGTACTTTACGTGGAGCGGCTGCCTGCCAGACCTCCACAACCCATTAACTGGGTAACACGGTACTTCATGGCAAGACGAGTCAGATTTACTGGCTGCTGACAATCCGTAACGACTGCCAAAGTTCTACAAATGACAGCCGGGACCAACGGCTTAACGTCCTTTAAGGCACGGAGGAAACTTGTTATCTTAAGATACGTTTCTTAACCTTGGAGATCGACCTTTGCGGCTGTTTTTATTTTACCGCAGGCTAATTTATTTTTCTTCCTTTGAGAACTTTTGGAAGGTGATAAAAAAGGGACTTAGTTGCCTGCAGATCACGTTCAATAGAGATAAGAGGTTTCAAACTAAGCAAAAATATCAACCTACTAAGCGCAAAGAAATTCCAAAACGGCTGGTTGACACTTCCATAACCCAAAGGCTGGCTTTTACTTTGGCAAGCGGCTACGCACTGTCATCCAACGTGGTAATTCCGCCAGTCTCTTGGCCACATTACCAAATGACAGCGTTGAGGACGAGTAATAATAAAAATAAATACTTTGTCAAAAAACCCGACTGCCAAAAACGACTAAACAGTTCGAAACAAGTCGCTTCAGACTGTTTGAAAAGCGACTTGTAATCTGTAGGTAAAGAACTATTATTTGCATTTTTTTCATTATTTTGGGCTCAGTAGTTTCGGAGGTATGGGAGGGAGGGGAATGTTCATTTTTGGTCTAATTTCTTGAATAACTTTAAAATACTTATGTAGTTTATTTTAAAATTATGAAAAAGAAGTAATTAAAACTCTCACAATAAGCCCTTTCTTTTAATACGAGTATCCCACGATACAGTTGGAAAAACTTTTTTTTTTAAACTGTATCGTGTACGTAACGCGTCCGTACGTGGGTCACAGTTGTCCATATGTGTACCAAATTTCAACAGAATCGATCCGGTAGATCCGGAGACAGCTGACTCTGACAGACGGGCAGACAGACAGACAACCGAATGATCCTATAAGGGTTCCGTTTTTTGTTTGGAACCCTAAAAATTATTATTCCGATTTAAACAATATTAATTATTTACAGAACTAATGTTGAATGTGGACGCTTTTCGGCAGGATTGGTCCATACTTGCCTAAAGATGAGAGGGATGGACGGAAGCCTGTCTGCAATGGGACACGATAGGCTGAAAATAAAAGGAATCTATACAAATATGAACCTGAAGAGTTTGTTTGTATGTTTGGTTGAACGCACTAACCTCAAGAATTGTTGGTTCGAATAGAAAAAATATGTAAGTGTTGGATAGCCCATTTATCGAGGAAGGCTACGACCGGAGGGAGGAACGGAGCATTAATAAAAAATGTGACGATGACGAACGTGGGTCAACTAATAATAAATAATAACGTGGATTGATACCAATATAATGCAGAACAAACTAGTTTTTCTCAGTAAAATAGGGACAGTATCAAACTGACAATTTTTATACACAATACTAGGTGTCCCTTTTTAAGGATGGGAAGTCATCAAATGACTCCTTCCGCACTGGGCGAAGCAGAAGGGAGTGTCAGACTCTTACTGACTAAATACCATCCGTGTTCCTCCTAATGTCCTTTGCGTTCCAGAGCCGCGGTGAAACCTTCGAACAAATTCTGCAAAATACTAGGTGTCCTTATACCAGGTATTGTGTTATAACGAATCTGTAAGGTGGTATACCACGCTGAAGTGTCGGTTAGCCCGAGCATGTCGCATCCTCTATTAATATCTCCAGTCTTCCTGACATCGGCAGCAATTTGATACTGCGTGACACGGGTGGGCAATTTTCCATTATTTATAGCTTTAAGAGAATTTATGTACGTGCCATTGTCCTTTATTAGTGCTGTTCCGATGTAAGTTATGTTTACAAGTTTAACAGTGGTATTGCAGGCTTTGGTATGAGGTTACTTACGGGTAGGTAGGGTAGTTAAACATTTGCTAATTACAGGAAGTACTTGTGGGTTACGTTGACTGTATTATCATCTTCATAATAATTAAAGTTTGGGAAATTTTGTTTAAGGTGGCACCTGTTTTATTTAAGAATTTAATAATAATAAAACAAAAATCTCAAGAACAGTGAACAGTTTAGCAGATTTTTTGTTATGAAGTACCTATTTCAAAACGTTTCCTTGACATTTTTATGAATGAAACTCATCATCATCATCATCTGCCTAGCCTTTTCCCAACTATATTGGGGTCGGCTTCCAGTCAAACCAGATTTAGCTGAATACCAGTATTTTACGCGGAGCGGCTGCCTACCAGACCTCCACAACGCAGTAACTGGGTAACACGGTAATTCATGGCAAGACTGGAGTCAGATTAACTGCCTTCTGACTATCCGTAACGACTGCCAAACACAGCCGCAAATCTACAACTGACAGCCGGGACCAACGGCTTAACGTGCTTTCCGAGGCACAGAGGAAACTCGGTATGTTATGTGATGGTCCCCCATCCACAGACCAACCTTGGCAAGCGTTGCTTAACCTTGAAGATCGACCCGTGCGGCTGTCATTATCTAGCCACAAGCTCCTCCTCGATTTTTATGAATGAAACTGATGTGTAATAAAGCTCATAAACCGTCAGTGTTTCATTTTCATTCTCACGTATTTCTATGAGTGTCATTCATTAACTAATAAACTTCCAAATTATTCCTGTCCATTCAACGCAAACGCAGCCAAAGAATACAGAATTGCACAATACAGAATCTGATGAAGACAGCAAGATTGCTAGTTACAACTTTAAAGAAACCCAAGATCTAAAAGACATTAAGGCAGTTCCGTGGCACTGCCGCAGCCGAACAAGCGACCTATTACCCTGCACAGCAAAGCCAATGCGGAGTGCATTACCATTTTTATAGCAGCGTGTCTACGTATTATGCAGATTGCCGTTCGTTGGCCAACGACTGAGGAGTGCGATGTATGAAGGCGGCTTAAATTTTGGGAGGGAGCGGGGAATCAAGTGGATCTGTTGAGGTTTGCGAAACAGGTTGTAAAGTCCCGCAAACCTCCATTGAAAAGGGAGGATCGCATGGAAAACTTTGATACTGCGACACAATGTTTGTATGACGGCAGGTCTTTAGTTCATATATGACGGTATAAATGTCACTACAACATCCGTTGTTCAGTTTGTGTAGATACCACTTCAGATATTGAATGTTAAGAATGCGATTCTGTAGTAGATTCATTAGTTAGCAACCTAGCAAATAATTTTCAATCATCAAGTTTCAGCCAAAAGGATGAAAGATGCTGCCGAGTTTCATATTGGGTATAAAAATATCAATAACTAGTTGACCCGCGCAACTTCTTCTGCACCGCTCCTATTGGTCTTAGCGTGATTTATAGCATGTAGCCTTCCTCGATATATGACTATCTAACAATGAAAGAATTTTTTAAATCGGACCAGTAGTCGTTCCTGAGATTAGCGAGTTCAATCAAACAAACAAACAAACTCTTCAGCTTTATACATTAGTATATATAGATAATAATCATGTTTAGTGTGTATAGAGGGATGCTGCACATACACTTTATCCCGACCAAACTTAGCTCAAAATCTTACCATTTATTATTCGATAATGAGTGATAAAAATATTTATTTAATTTGCTTTCACACTGCTTGATTGTTTCACAGAAAAGAAGATGATGCAACCTCTAGAAAAAAATCGAGCGTTTCCTTACTACCGTCCAAGATAAGGTCCTGGCTTTTGGGAAGCCAAAACATTACCGGCTTTCGATGAGCAGAACTATCCGCTAAAAACTAAATCTTGTGCCACACCCAAATGTGTTCTGAAAGCGAGTGCTGTGCTAATCTATGCAAACCCGTTTTAAGATTGACTTGTTTGTAGGACACACTTGGTCCGTGATTACTGTGAGCTGTGCACGTATGGGCCTAATCCCGGGATTCCGTGTGCTGCTTTACAAGAGGTTTAGTATCTCTGTTTTTATTTAGAGATAGGTTTGAAGGAAAGTGTACGCAATTAGTTTGGAGGTAAGTTCTTAAGATTAACTTGTTTGTAGGACACACTTGGTCCGTGATTACTGTGAGCCGTGCACATATTGGCCTAATCCCGGGATTCCGTGTGTTGGATTAACTTCACAAATGGTTTAATATCTCTGTTTTTATTTAGAGATAAGTTTGAAGGAAAGAGTGTGCAATTAGTTTGGAGGTAAGTTCTTAAGGTTAACTTGTTTGTAGGATACACTTGGTCCGTGATTACTGTGAGCCGTGCACGTATGGGTCTGATCCCGGGATTAACTTTACAATAGGTTTAGTATCTCTGTTTTTATTTTGAGATGGGGGAAAGTGTGCGTAATTAGTTTGAGGTTGAAGTTCTGCAGGAATTCGGTTTTCGTGGTTCTTGAATAAAATTGTTTTGTGTTCTAAAACTTTAGCTTTATGTTTTCAAGATTTCGTGTATTCTATTTATTACTTTTCGGGGTTTTGATACTCAGTAAGTTAATCTATAAATGTTATAATTTGTGACAGTGGGGAGAGAACTTTTTATTTTTAGGCGTATTATTTCTGAAACAAAATATTTGTACTGTGGCCAGAGGTCGTCGGTAACACACTTTTATCTTGAGCTAACTTAGCCTAGTCAAACAAAAATAAAATATTTTATAATCATAATCATTAATATTCTGTGTACTTCACTACTTGTGACTGAATGCGAATAAAAAGAGAATTTGGAGGTAAAATAGGTTACTTCTAGGCAAGCGTGCTCCATCTTCGACCACATCATCGCTTACCATCAGGTGAGATGGTGGTCAAGCGCGTGCCTATTAATAGTAAAAAAAAAAAAAAAAAAAATTGTTTGTTTCACAGACCTTGTACATTATTTGGTTAAAATATTATGCGACCGAACCCGACACAATCTATACGAGGACTGGCGTCCCCTGCGCGGAGTGGCAACCCGTGCTGTTAACCTAAAATGATTACTAGAGGCAAACGTTGTTTTGCCAAATAAAATAAATTTTGTCAAAAAAAAAAAGCCTACTACCTGCCAAATATACAAAAAAAAACAAATATCGGTTAAGTCGTTTCGGAGGGTATCCATAACAAACATTGTGACACGACATTTTTAAGGATAATGTGCAGTCTGTGACCAACATTATCTAACCCACTTGACTATTATTCGCTAATAGGCAAGTGGGTCAGATAATGTTGGTCACAGACTGTACCTACCCACAACAAAAAAAACATGATTCAAACTTGACACTTCATTTCTTTCCAGAAGCAACTCCTACAACGTCTCCACATCCGTATCCATAACGCTCAAATTATCTACCCTCTCACCAGTATTTGTTCATGATCATGCATTTTATTTCACCCTGAAAGAATTTTCACGGCATGATCCCCAGGCACCTCAACATATATTTTCCGAATTAGTACATACTTAATTAAAAAATAACTACCTGAGCAGGTTAACAGGCAACTGAATTATGGCTTGCTGTAGAGCATCTCCCCAGCAACCCCAAGTAAATTCTCTATCTTAAAAAGACATGAAATTATTTGATTTCTGTTCTTCTTCTTATCGTGTGGGCAGTAAGGTCTAACGACCCCACACACCCTAGTGTCAGAGTTACTAAACCGCCTCAAGGGCCTCTGACATGGTTTATTTGACGACCGCCATTTGGCGGCCGGGACCACCGACTTATACGTGCTTTCCGTAGCACGGAATCATTTCCTAACCAAACTGGAAACAACTTTACAAACTATGCTTCCCGTGGGAGTCAAACCCACGACCACCGGATCACAAGGCAAACGCCTAACCACTCGACCACGGAGGCAGTTTGGTTTCTGTTTATAATTATGTTTGCAAAAGTTTGTAATCTGTAAAATTCTGGACCATTTATTAAAAGTATTTCGATGATAGAAAGAAAATATTGCTGTTTATGTCTGGGTTGCGAAATTTGTTCGAAAGAGTAACGCGGCCCTGGAACGCAAAGGGCACTAGGAGGAACTCGGAACGAAAGTAGTTATTTGACACTTTACATACTAAAAAAATAAATCACTGTATGAAAGAGACCTTTTTTCCCAAAGAATGCACGATCAGTGTAGGATAGACTACGGCAGCAAAACAATGGATAAAAGAAAGTGAATCAGTCTCTAGAATACCCACAACCGAAATCCACGTCTTTTCCAAAACATGTTGCATGCTAGTTGGGACTGCAGGGTCTCGTTTTTTTCCGACCGTTCGGCCCGGCTCTGGGCTAGTGTGGAGCAATCTGAAATGTAAGGTGGTCAATCTCAACCAAGCTTACAACCCTAATCTCTTCAAAGTTAGAGTAAACAGGCTCCTTCTGGGTAGGCTCGCTCCATTGTAGACTTTGTCTCTGTGATCTTTGACATAGACTAGATCAAGAGCAAACCCATAAAAAAAAATATAAAAACACTTTTCAAAAAAAAAACAACCGACTTCCAAAAACAAAACACTACAAGGTACAAAATAACTTCGGAAGAAAGAAAAACACTTTAATTTCTGAAGTCGGTGTTTTTGGTTATTTTTTTCGTTTTTTGACACCCACAGGACTGGTTGTTAAGGCGGCACTTGGGGGATGCCTATGTTCAGCAGTGGACGTCTTTCGGCTAAGATGATGAAGAATCTCAACAGTGTTGAACTTTTTTACCTGATGTGAATGATAAAACGCAACTCTGTATAAAGAGTCCCCTTATAGTTTGCCAATAGGTACGACTCCTTCAAATCTCTCAACAACATCCATAATACTCAACTTATTCACCCCTATTTGTCCATGATCGTCGCTTTTATTCCTCCCTGAAAGAATAATAAACAATAAAACAAACGTTCAGTACCACTAGTGTCACAGAGAGAGCGCAAAGGAAGTAATAATCGTAAAGTGAGCCGCGTATTTCCGGCTTTGCTTGCAACTGGATAGGGTTGCCTGTAGTTTTTTTTTTTTTTTTAAACATGTGATTAATTGATGAAAATAACTGAAAGGCGTGATATACTACTTACACAAGCATGACCTTCAATGGGGTGATATAGAAACAACAAAAAACATCGGAATCGAATCGAAGATATCGATGTTTTTTTTTTTAACAAATTACCTAGTAGGTAGGTAATGTTCAATTGAAAAACAAAGGAGCCTGAAATAACAGCTTGGGACCATCTTTGATTGGGTTCGGATAGGCATCCAAAGAAATGATTTAGCTTTCAATCAAATTCCCTATGCTAGGGTCGGTTTTCAGTCGAACAGACACACCTGAACATTTATTTAAAACATGGTACAAATGCTACCCAAAGACTTATACTAATGTTCCTTATTACTCTTTTAAAGGATGGCAGATTAGCCTGCAAGTTGGCTGTAATGTTGAATTATCGAATTATTCTAAATGTTTATGTGACATGACGGACAAGAGTCACATAATGGAGCAATATTCAGTTGACAGTTTTAATTAGTCACTGGCTTTTGTCCGCGACTACGTGCGCGCATATCCCGTTTTTCCCGTTTCCGTAGGAATTTAGGAATTTTATTTACTCTCTTAGTGCTCCCTTACACCGTCCAAGGAACTTACATGCCAAATGTTTGCTTTCTACGACCAGTAGTTTCAGCTGTGCTTTGTCTGTCAGTACCTCAAACAGTCAGTAACGGAAGAATTTTATGTATATTGATGATAGTTGACCCGCGCAACTTCGTCTGCTCCGCTCCTTTTGTTCTTAGCGTGATGATATATAGCCTATAAGGTATAGGCTCGATAAATATGCTATCTAACACTGAAAAAATTTTTCAAATAATCGGACCAGTAGTTCCTGAGATTAGCACGTTCGAGCAAACAAGCACACTTTTCAGCTTTATACATATATTAGTATAGATAGATTGATGATAATTGAATTAAAACGTCTTTATCTTTCTGTCATCAAACTATTATTCTATACTTATTTTAATCATGACTGACCCACTACTCTTTAGTTCCTCCATATAGGCCTCGAATATCACACAGCCCTATCCAGTATTGACGTAGTCACCACGCCAGAACATCGGAGCCGATCGTTGTATGCATCTGCTGCAGAAAATCCTGATATAATCCCGAACCACTGCAACAATCACGCGAATTATTGGCTCGGGGGCGCTACACCAAATTGGGAACGATGTCAATAAAATTTTGAATGTTTTCGATCCTGATTGGATTACGTGTGTTTTACAGGTTTTAAGTTAAAAGTGCTGGTTTTGGTTATAACTTATGCAAGTAAAGGGTCGTGGTTGTAGAGCCAATGATCTTGTCAAGCTCTGAAGAAGTAGTAAGCGTTAGTTAAGTGCAAGAACCTAACATTAGACCTTCGAAATATTTTCCATTTACTAAAATTTTCGATTGGAATACAATCCTTACCCAGACTTTATCCACTCTCCCTGTCTAGCCTAAGTTCCATTCGGGACTGAAATTTGTTTTTATAGCATCTTTATATTCTGATCGGAAATCAAATTCAAGTTGTATTAATATCATCTTAAAATGTAGGGAAATAAGCGGTGTTTTAGGGTTCCGTAACCAACCAAAGGGTAACCAACGGAATCCTATTACTAAGCCTCCACTGTCTGTCCGTCCGTCCATCTGTCCGTCCGTCCGTCCGTCCGTCCGTCCGTCTGTCTGTCAGCGGGCTGTATCTCAAGAACCGTAATAGGTAGACAGTTGAAATTTTCACAATTTGTTTATTTCTATTGCAGCTATAACAACAAATAATAAAAATGAAGGTTTATGGTACAGAGCCCTTTGTGTGCGAGTTCGACTCGCACTTGGCCGGTTTTTTTACAGTTTGGGAATTTGCTTCCATAAAATACGAGAAGTTGCCCTATGTTTGCAGCAACGTCCCAGCATTATCCAGATTATACTCATCATTTTTAGGGTTCCGTACCCAAAGGGCAACCAACGGAACCCTATTACTAAGCCTTCGCTGTCCGTCCGTCTGTCTGTCAGCGGGCTGTATCTCAAGAACCGTAATAGGTAGACAGCTGAAATTTTCACAGATTGTGTATTTCTATTGCCGCTATAACATCAAATAATAAAAATTTAATTTTATGGTACGGAACCCTTCGTGTGCTAGTCCAACTTGCTCATGGCCGGTTTTTTACTATTAAAAAACACCTTCGAGGAATTATGAACAAAAAATGTTTAGGTAACCCTACCCAAGCGACTATTGTAGTTTTATGCAACTGTTTGTAAGGATTTGAATTGCTTCCAAGTGCTGTTTGTATTAATATTATTGGCCTTATGACTCAGGTTTTTTATGTTTTACAGTTTTCAGAGGATTAAATTGTGTGCGAAGAGGGTCCTCATTTTTATGCTTTGTAGAAGTGCCTTTTTATTAATGTTTTGGTAAACATACTGTTTCACTCGTAATTTAAACTCGTAATGGCTGCTGTAAATACAACTCAAGTCGAAGACACGCTAGAAGAAACCAAAAATAGTGCATATTCGACTAACATATATTGTATGTAATAAATATTTTGCTGTCATTAACCTATAATTTAGTAAAAGTATTTATTCTTTGATAGGGTATACTTTTCAAATATTCCTGTTGTCATCATGTAAGGATCTGATGATGGGATCCTGGCGAATGTAGCAAGAAATGTGAAATCTAAAGTACTATTTTTGTCAAAACCGGGTCAGATTTGGATGCACCTTAGCACAAGGGTAAAGTTGTAAACGTGGGTATACCTCAACTTTACCCTTGTGTTAAGGCATAAACCAATAGTGATACTTTTGTGGGCTTTCTGTGTGAAATACCACAAAAAATCGCTATTGGTTCATAGACCACTTTTGATCATCCTCCTTTAAATAAAACAGTTCCTTTCTTAGAAAAGCTATAAATATGATAATATAGTGAAAATCCCTACGAAAATTTTGTTTCGATTCACCCGTTCCTATTTACCCCGTTTGGCGGTACACTGTGGGTAAATGAAACTTTTCTTGCCAAGATCCAATTTAGTACTACCATTATCTTGGTTAAAAAATAATCTGCTCACCCTGAACACTAGCAAAACAAACTTCATTTGTTTTAATATTTATAATCAGACAAAGAATTTAATTTAAGAATACACACGTGCGACACAACTAAAGACGACACTTGCTGCAATTGCCCTACTATCCAACAAGTTACCAAAACAAGTTACCAAGTTATCTGGGAGTGATTATTGACCTGCGTCTTTCATGGCATCTTCGACTGGAACAAGTCATGAGTAGAGTATGAGAGCTGGATTTTTAAAGAGCTGAGATAGGTATATTGTACCAGGAAAAATAGTTGTAAATAAAAATAATATTGACAAGAAAAAAAACCTGCTAAATGAAATTTATGTAGCTTTGGCCCAGTCTGTAATAGAGTATTGTATAACTGCATGGAGTGGAGCAACGAAATCTAGTTGTCTAGAGTTAGAACGCGCTCAAAGAGCAATGCTTTATAATTAAGTAATCTGCTGTCAGTGAGAAAATTTACATCCTTCACGTCATCCTCGAAACACACAAAGAGATACCATATGATCCTAAAATTCTAGCAAAACGAAATAAACACCACATAGTAAACGTTCCCACCACTAAAACAGAATTTGCCAGCAGACAATATAAAAAACGCTCAGCCTTTTTATACAATAAAGTAATATATATTTACGATAACGAAAAATATATGAATGCAAAAAAAAAAGTAAAAAATATGGTTACAAAATTTAAATTATGATGATACAGAATTGCATTTGCAACGTGTGACTTAATAATTGATGATGACGATGATGTTTTTCGCTTATTTAGACACACATGTGAAATTTTACACTCAGCACCAGTCTCACACACACACACACACACCACACACACATACACTCAACTACAATTGATCGTTTTTATTTTTATGTTCAATTTTCTTAATTTTTTTTTTCTATTTATTTATTTTGTTTCTTTTGTTATAAAACTATAAGTTTATAATGTAAGGGAAGAGCGAAGCCTTCAACAACAGGCATCTTCTCCTTCTCCTTTCTTCTTCTTCTTCTCCTCGACATGTAATGTAAGCTAAAAATTTTTGAAATAAACTTATTATTATTATATTATTATTATTATCATCATCATCTGGCTAGGCTTTTCCCAACTATATTGTGGTAGGCTTCCAGTCAAGCCGTATTTAGCTAAATACCAATATTTTACGAGGAGCGGCTGCTTACATGACCCCCACTATCTATCAACAGGGTAACACGGTACTTCATGGCAAGACTAGAGTCAGATTTACTGGCTTCTGACTATCCGTAACGACTTACGCCTTAACGTGCTTTCCGAGTCACGGAGGAAACTCGGTATGTTAAGATGGTCACCTATCAACAGACCAACCTTGGCAAGTGTTGCTTAAACTTGAAGATCGACCCGTGCGGTTGTTATTATCTAGCCACGATCTGCTTATTTCAATTTCATTTAGTTCTACCAAAAACAACAAAATATTCCTACCCTTATTAAGAATCGTTTAAAAATCCAAGTTTAACAACAATATTTCTTCAATATTCACCAACCAACTCCACCAACATGTATACCTATCTATCTTCCAGTTAAATACAGTTCACAGCTCTTGTTGACTCGAGTCGATAGCAGTCAGAATTCAACCGTTGTTATGACTGACGGCTCCATGAATATTCAACCCGTCCGCGCCGCAGGCGCCTTGGTTACTTGTAACAGCTATCTGGGGGAATTGTCGGAAGTTGTAATGCTGTTATTGTGAATGGAGCGATTTTTGAGGGTTAATTTGAGATTTGGTTAGTTTAAGATTATGAAAATGTTGAGTTAATTCTTCCTGGTTGGAATAAAAAGGTTGTTTTTATGATTCTTTGACGATGACCGCAGCAGATTTGCTTACACACACATGCTTAATCCACAGGAGAGTTACAGAAAACAGTCAGGCAGTTAAATAGTAGATTATGCACCGAGGGGATAGAGCAATCTCTTATGTCACGGGCGTCAAATTGAATCTCGAACATAAAGAACGATCAGAGAGTTATCAGGCAAAGCCGCGAGAGGTTCCCGTTGGTATACAAGTTGATTTCCAAATACAAATATTATTTTTGACCTCCGTGCAATAATATTGTACTGAATTTCATTATAAACCTCCGGAAAATAATGACTTTCTTTAGGTTGAGTTTGCATGACATATAATCAGTTGTTTTCATGCAGGTGGCGCGACAAGATGAGAGAAGAATTATGTTTAATTACCATCAGTTTCCAACATTATTTTTTAGCAATATTCGAGTTAAATGCTAATAAACCAGCACACTTACACCGCCACTCCATCCCGCATGTCATGTAACATCACTAATTTCAATCTAATGTATCATTAGTTCTCTAATATACAGGGCCCGCACTAAATCGTGTCGGCCCCTTAATTTATAGTCCGTGGTAGTTTCATGGACTACTGGACAATTAATCTAACAGGTATTTAGTGGGAAGCTCATGTATGTTGGTATGGATCGGTGGTAAGTTGCTTGGTGGGAAATGTTGGTATGTATGTACAACACCTAACTTAAGGTGGAAGCGACAGGGTAGCCCGCGAAATTCTCATCATCAATATAATCCTCTAAGGCTTAATGAACTTAGAAGATTATATTAAAATACAAGCAACGCTTGTCAAGTTTGATCTGTGGATCGTTGACCATCTTAACATACCGAGTTTTCTCGAAAAGCACGTTAAGCCGTTGGTCCCGGCTGTCATTTGTAGATCTTTGGCAGTCGTTACGGATAGTCAGAAGCCAGTAAATCTGACTCCAGTCTTGCCATGAAGTACCGTGTTACCCAGGTAATGGACAACCCATTAACTGGGTAACGGTGAGGTAAAGGTGAGGTGTGGTAGGCAGCCGATCCATCTAAAATACTGGTATTCAGCTAAATCCGGCTTGACTGGAAGCCGACTTACCATTGGGCTTACCATTGGGTAAGCTGTGTGATGAAATGGTTCTTGAGAGGTGTTTGTAGGTGCCAGTCAATGACTCGTGAAGTTAGGCCAATATTAAAAAGGGAAGGTTTGATTTTTGTCTAGAATTAATTACAGGTAAATTACGTTTAAAACTAGGCCTATCATTACTGAATAGTGATGAATAGTGATTTTAAAAAATTGGTAGGTAATTATTTATGCACATTATGAACACAGCACCATTTTACGGCTTTTCAGTGTTATGATCAAAAATGCCTGGCAAAATAAATAGTATGCCAAGCATTTTTGATACCAAATGGTAATCGCAGCGTATACCTACTGTCTTGGTTCACTATATTTAAGTTACGTTTCAATTCCTATCAACTACATAAATGTTTAACTAACGATATAGTTTTCTCTTTTACTCAACATTTCGCACTAGATCAATAATGACATAGAAAGCATAAATAAACTAGAAAAACAATTCATCCAAATACATATTCACGAAAAAACATTTTGCCAGCGTTATGAATTTCTAAATTGCCCCAACATATTACAATGTATTTAAATAGCTCACTATTGATTTACGCATACATATATCAATTTTATTGCACCACTACGATCGTTCACGACTTTTCCTACATAATAAATTTTTCATTTATATTTTTCAGACTAATTTATAGCAGCTTGAGAAGCAAGATTCATGGTGTCTGAAATCTTTATAAAGAACTAGCTTAGCTTAGGTTGTAGTTTCTGCTGCATGGTGGTATATCCCGAGTGCTGTTGTAGTATATTTCGAGGAAACTGATTGATTAATTTTGGAGCAATTTTAGTTATCATAATATATAAAAAATCTTCCGTTACTAATGAGGGACTGACAGACAACGCACAACCGAAACTACTGGTCGTAGAAAGCTGACATTTTGGCATGTAAGTTCCTTGGGGAGTGAAGGGGAGCACTAAGAGAGCGTTTAAGTTGTCTGTCTGTCACTCTCTATCACTCAGTAACGGTAGTTATATATATAGGTTTTGATAATACTCAGAGCTATTCATGTAATACAAATAATATAATCATATTTGTCATGAAACCATCTACCTCAATATAATAATTTTGATGCATGAACGTTCATATGTATTTTTACAGGCGTCTAATTGCGTATTGAGCAAGCCAAAACAAGCGTAAAGACTGTAAAAATAAGGTTTAAATGATAGATTTACTATTTAAATATTTTATTGGGCACGTGATAACAAGCTCGGGATTTATATGGAAGCTGGGAGCCAACTACTCTTGACGCGCAGTTGGCTCTTTGGCTGTCAATCTTACCAAGAAACGTTACTGTCTTGTTAATCTTCACTACAACTTAAGACATTCTCAAATACTTTGTGTAGACACCAGTGAAGAAGACGTACCTAGGTGCTCTAAGTAAAGCTTAGCCGCAGCTGTTTATGCATACGATAAGAGCTTGCCAACTTAACCAAAACATCTACCACTAAAGAGTTCGTGCTAGCGGCTTCACTCGCGTGAACACTACTGGAAAGAAAGTCTCGTTGATCCGTATTCAGGCTTCTTTTTACGTATGGGTAGTCATATAATGACTCCTCCCAGATGAAGCAGAAGGGAGTGTCAGACTCTTACTAACTAAAACCCATCCGTGTTCCTCTTAATATTTTATTTATAAATAAAATATTATAAGTGACATATTATAAATAAAATATTATATTATTATTAATGCCCTTTGCTTTCCAGGGCGGCGGTGACGCTTTCGAACAAATTCCGCAACCGTTCGTATCTAGGCTCTATTCGTCTATTCGTGTGCTAAAATGTCATCGAAATCCATTCAACAGTTTAGATGTGAAAAAGTAACAAACAGGCAGACAATTTCGCTTTTATAATTTTAGTGTGAATATTCTTTAGATTACTAGCTTCTGACAGAAACTTCGCCCGCTTGATGTGCGAGTGGAACTAGCTTGCGTCTTTGTTTCCGAACGCTTAGCTTAGCGTCAAAGTTAAAGTGAACAGGCTCCTTCTGGGTAAGCTCGCTCAATCGTCGACTTTGCCTCTGTCATCTCTGACTTAGACTAGAGTCAAGAGCAAACCCATCACAAATAAAAAAACAATCGAGGAACGAACTACTGGGATAAAATGTAACCTATTTTCTTCTCCAAAATTCAATTCATACAAAATTCCATCAAAATAAGTTCATTGGGTTATGTGTGAAAACGATACACAAAGCGTGATTTTCAAATTATTAATCTCTACTTGACCCGCGCAACTTCGTCTGCGTCACAATTTTCATTACTGCTCCGCTCCTATTGATCTTAGCGTGATAATATATAGCCTTCCTTAATAAATGATATATCTAACACTGAAAGAATTTTTCAAATCGGACCTGTAGTTTCTGAGATTAGCGCGTTCAAGCAAACAAGCTTCAGCTTTATATATTACTAGCGACCCGTCCCGGCTTTGCACGGGTGCAAATTATATACTAAAACCTTCCTCGAGAATTACTCTATTTATTAGAAAAACCCCTATCAAAATTCGTTGCGTATTTTCAAAGATCTATGCATACATAGGGACAGACAGACAGCTGAAGCGACTTTGTTATATAATACTATGTAGTTATATACATTCAGTCAAAAAAGTATCGGGAATGGATGATTTGTTTATGGTTCCAAATTCAAATTTTTGTTTTTTTGTAGTTGTTAGATTGGCACAACTGTTTTCCATTTTGGCGCGGAGTTTGAGTTGCATCTGTTATTTATATTAAATACAGTGCTGGTTTTAGTAATATCATATATAGTGTGTATTGCGAATTTCATAATGGACAAAAATATCGAACAAAGAGTTTGTCTTAAATTTTGCATCGCCAATGGAATTTCGTGTTCGGAGTCACTGAAAATGTTACAGAAGGCTTACGGTGAATCGACTTTATCAAAAACTCGTGCTTATGAGTGGTTCAAAGCGTTCAAAAGCGGTCGAGATGTGATGGAAGATTTACCTCGCTCTGGTAGGCCGTCAACGTCTGCAACTGAAGTTAACATCGCAAAAGTGAAGGAAATAGTGACTGAAAATCCCCATTCAACTCTGAGAGAGATAGCCGCCGAACTTTCTGTATCTCACGAGTCGATCCGTACCATTTTAACTAATCATTTGGGTATGAAACATGTTGCTGCTCGGCAAGTCCCAAAAGATCTGAATTTTTTCCAAAAACTCAATCGCATGAAAGTCGCTGAGGACATGCTGGAACGAGTCAATTCGGACCCAACATTCATGAAACGCATTGTTTCTGGTGACGAGACGTGGGTTTACGAGTTTGACATGCAAACTAGTCAACAAGCTTCGGAGTGGCGCCTTTCAACTGAACCGAAACCGAAAAAACCACGCCAAAGTCGATCAAAAGTCAAAGTCATGTTGACTGTTTTCTTTGACTATCGCGGTGTTGTGCACTCTGAATTCTTACCGGAAGGTCTAACGGTAAATAAAGAATATTATTTGAGCGTTATGCGGCGTTTAAGATAGCAAATTCGACGAAAATGGCCAGATTTGTGGAAAGAAAATTCTTGGATTTTGCACCACGACAATGCGCCTTCGCACAAGGCTATCATTGTGAACGAATTTTTAACCAAACACTCAACAAATACCATCCAGCAACCACCATATTCACCAGATATGGCTCCTGCTGACTTTTTTCTTTTTCCTAAACTCAAATTACCACTTCGTGGCACCCGTTTTCAATCGATAGAAGACATAAAGGAGAATTCGCGGCGAGAACTGAACTCAATTCCGGAAGCAGCGTTTAAAAAATGTTTTGATGAATGGATTATTCGTTGGCGCAAGTGTATCGTTTCTAAAGGAGCATACTTTGAAGGTGATAAAATAAATTTGGATGAATAACAGACATTTTGTGTATTATTGATCTTTTCCCGGTACTTTCTTGACAGAGTAGTATTATGTACTAGTCGACCCGCGCAACTTCGTCTGCTCTGCTCCTGGTGGAATTCCATGGTCTTAGCGTGAAGAATAAAATACGTGTGAAGATATACAGCCTATAGCCTTCCTCGATAAATGTATCTAACACTGAAATAATTTTTCAAATCGGTTCCTGAGATTAACGCGTTCAAGCAAACAAACCGTCTTCAGCTTTATATATTAGTGTAGATTATATTCTATGGATAAGTCGGAAGAAGGATAGTACACATATTCTAGGCTTATTTAACCATCTAACTACCACTAGAGTGATTCGCTCGCTACTCCACTCTAGTGCTGTTATCAGTAATATTCGGTTCGGATCGATACTCGAAGCTTCTCGGATACGTACCGATGCGTGATCCGCCTCTTCATTTGGCTGAAGTAGTGTCTACATTGCTCGGTTTCAAGAGTTCGTCTGATGAAATGTTTCGGAGGTTAGGTTAAGGTGAGGGAGGATTTACTGGAGCGTGGGGGGTGAAGATTTGGATAGTTGTAGTTTACCTTGTTTAGTGATTTTTTAATTGAGATGATTATACAGAAATTATAGAAAGCAGAAGCTGAGGAATGATGGGGACGAGGCTCCACTTGGAACATCAATATTTATTACTAGTGGACCCGCGCAACTTCATCTGCATCACAATTTTCATTACTGCTCCGCTCCTATTGGTCATAGCGTGATGATATATAGCCATTCCTCAATAAATGGGCTATCTAACACTGAAATAATTTTTCAAATCGGACCAGTAGTTCCTGAGATTAGCGCGTTCAAGTAAACAAACAAACAAACTCTTCAGCTTTATATATTAGTAAGTATAAGATATCATCAATCCCTGGCTCTTATCCCAATTCCCAATCCCAACACTTCCCGTGGATATCGTATGAGGCGACTAAGGGAGGGACACTGTGATCGCCAACCTGCCGGCGCCTGCCAAGCGTGGAGATTAGTGCGAACCCCCCCCCTTTGGTGGAGGCTTATGACCAGAAATAGACGTCTTCCGGCTGTTATGATGATGATGATCCCAATTCAAATTGATATTCTTCATACTCGACAAATAGATGTGTTGCTATGGAGTTTATTGCGCTACTTCTTCCTAGCTAAAATAATAGAAATTGGTGACTGGCATGTGTGTTGACTGTGTTCATCTACATTTTGACGTTCAAAAGAGCTGAGTCTCAGTTCAATTTGAATTGATTTGAAAATAAAATTTGACTTTAGTTCAATTTCGATCACTGCGATAGTCTCTTTTTAACCGATTTCTTCAAAAAGGAAGTGGTTTTATGTTCGGCTGTATATGTATATATATTTTTTTGAAAAAGAAAGAAAGAAAAAGCGTTTATTTGCGCCAAGCATGACGCGCCATTTGTAGACCGATTTTAAAAATTCTTTTTTGTTCGAAAGCCTATACTCCTGAGGTGGTCGCATTGTCACCAAGTCAGAATCTGATGACACATAGAATGTTTATCATGAAATTTCTAACGCAATTCAGATATTTGTGCCTGATAATCATCATCTCATGTTGCTGAGCTGATTTCTGACTTTTATCTCTCTCAACTACTAACTATTATTTTAGGAATCATTTCCAAAACTTTTCTGTATTATAAAATGCTAAAGGAGATGTTCCAAAATGTATGGACCCTGGGCCATGTCCTTGTACACTATACTTAAAAATAGAGAAATATATTTAAAACAGTTCTCAACTGTCCAATTTCCTTAAGGTGGATGCTGAATATTTAAATTTTTATCTAAAGAATGAATATTTCAGAATTAATCATTCAATCGAACAACATGAACTTAGAGGGCTATATTGATGATTAAAATGGTTATAATTCTTTAGATAAATACGCGTTACGGTCGCAGATCGCATTTGGCCCACAGACAGCTTCACACTTACCGGCAAATTGCAAAAAACATAAAAATATTTGAATTTCGCGGTTCACCCTGGAGCATCCACCTTAAAATGGCTTTGTTTGCTGGTGAAACAAAATAAATTACACTTGAAATTGCAACACGCAACAAAAACCCGTCATGGCGGTAAGCTGTCATTTTGATTGATTAATGACGTTTGACATTTATTTCTGACATATTTATTTACCGGCAACGAGACAAAAGTGACTGAAGTGACATTGTTATGACAGCTGACAGTTATTTTTCTATGATCTGTAACTAAATCGGTGCACGCCATGTTGAAAATCGATAAAAGTAATTTATAAACATCAATTAATTACCACAACAGTAAACATTTAAATTAATTAAATGTATTATTCCCTAATTCTACGGATTTTTCTCTTTTTTGTGAGGTAATGTACATAGACATGGCCCATTTTGAAACATCTCCTTTAATAAAAATTGTGAGTTACAATTTTAATATTTCCCAAAAAGCTATTTTACAAATTCCTATGTATTCGCAACGCAAATGAACTCGTTATTTCAGCGTATGTTAATAACAACTCTTCATCAAAGCCTCGTAGCGAAGCTAACATGAAATACGCTAGTTAAAATATTATTCAATAACATCACAAACAGTCACACGAAACAAGTGCACCAATTTAAATATCATGAAACCAACCTGTTTCACCCAATAACTAAAACTCAACCTTATCTTTATAGAAGTAGAGATTCTATTAGAGTACCAAATTTTAGTTATGATGTAATTAAAGTCAGTTATATACTCTGTGAGATGTCTAATTAGCTGCCACGCATTTGCTTCAGTTAATTTAGTTCCAAATATTATGTAATTAACATAACTGTGGCAACCTCTGGCTCTACATACCTACAGGTTGTATTTTAAAATGGATGGCCGAATCTGAACACTCAGTTTTCGCAGTGTTTTTCCATAGTTTAGGGTGGCCAAATCCGAAACTATGAAGAATAGCCAACACTGAGAGAACTCTCGAGCTCGATTTTGATGAAACTAAAACTGCACAATAGCTTTTTACCAGACTGCGCCAGGAGGAGGGTTATGTTTTTTGAAAAATCGATATTCCTGGCCATGAATCGAACCAATTGATTTTGAAAAATAAAACACACTGTGTTATAACACAAAGTTTAGGAACACATGGCAAACCTAAAGAAAACGATTTTTTTTGCAAAATTCCTTTTATATTTCTGACTATACCTATCTACATAATAGGTACCTAACATTTTTTCACTTTTCCTCATACTTTCGGATTTGGCCATCTACGCATACCTATTTGAACAATTCATCCTGTATATGTTGGAAGGTACCTAACACGTAATTTACTAGATAGTTCGGTAACATAACATACAGACATCGCGAACTGGAAGTTGGGTAAATTGACGGAATTAGGTAAGTTATAATGTTAATTTACTGCAGGGACTCCTTAAGTTTAAGTTTGGTAATAAGGCTGTCTTTTGCCTGTCATGAGCGTAGCGAGAGGTTGAATGTAGATACTAATCATCATTATCATTACAGTGGAAGACTTCCATTGCTGGAGTACAGGATGTAGGTCGCCAGGGTTCTAGAATTTGTGTGAAAGAGTCACCGTGGCCCTGGCGCTAAAGGCATTAGGAGGAACACGGATGGGTTTTGAGTCAGCAAGAGTCTGACACTCTCTTACACTCACTCTGCCCAGAGCAGAAGGAGTCCTTTGAAGATTTCAAGGCCTCCCTCAATTGTACTATGAACGGTCGTTTGCTTCTTACATCCAGCTATTGCCGCTATCTTCATCAGGCTATTGGTCTACCTTGGGAGAACTGACTGGACGCTCCGTCGGTGATTAGGTACTATTTCATTAAAACCGCACCTGAACTGGCATATAAAATCAATGCACCTGAGCAGAGCATCTGTTGTTTCTGCGTAATAACTTTTTCAATTGCTAAGGTTTATTCCACAGGAGCCGTATGGCTCCTCCATTTGCCTGGAAAAGATAAAAATGTGCTTGTAACTCTTAGTTATAAGGAATCAGACTGAAATTTCTTATTTATAAAAAAGAAGATAGAACCAATATTACATCTTAAAACATAAATAGTTTAGACTAGTAGGTACCTATCCTTGAACACTTCTGGGCGTGCCCAGTTTTTGGAGTGGGTGCTTGAATCTACACTAATTTCATCTCCAAACAAGCGTTTTGTAGATAGTACATCTATTTTTAGTCAGTAATAACAAGCTTCAACATTAAACCCTTGAAACCAATAGAACAGAAACCAATGCTCCGTTCCATCGCGTGTCTATAAAGATAAATTAAATAAGTTAATGGAGCCAAAGTTAACTCAGCTTAATGAGCGTATTTTGTTCGACTATTTATTTTAGAACCTTACCTAAGAATCTAGTAGATAGCTTTTATTTTTGTTAGTATTAGGCTATCAGAAGGACATCTAAACCTCTAGACGAAATTCTTTTGTTTGGAGGTCGACGCCCGAAGATAGTGTTGGATGACGTGGCGTTTCGATGGTATCTATATCTATACTAATTATATATAAAGCTGAAGAGTTTGTTTGTTTGTTCGTTTGATTGAACGCGCTAATCTCAAGAACTACTGGTCCGATTTAAAAAATTCTTTCAGTGTTAGATAGCCCATTTATCGAGGAAGCTAAACCACGCTAAGACCAATAGGAGCGAAACAGTAATGAAAATTGTGACGCAGACGAAGTTGCGCGGGTCAACTAGTCTACAAATAAATATGAAGTGTCAAAGTCGGTTTAGTGAAAAGAAAAATGTATAGGTATTTTTCTCTACCGAAAATTTTGAAGATACCTCCTTTTTAAATACTGTAAACAGGTGCCTCAACTTCAAAATGTTTGCCGCAAATCGTCCGCTGCTGAACAAAACTTAAAAAAAAACCTACTTCCAAAAACAAAAAACTACAAAGTAAAAACTAAATTTAATTTCGGAAGTAGGTTATTTTGTTTTTGAACACCGACTTCCGAAATTAAAGTGATTTTTTATTTTTCAAACACAGCGTGCCGGCGTGATGTTATGTTATGAACTGGTGTAAACAATCAACAGTGATGCGATTTCAGAAATCTCGATCCATTTGCTATCACTAATATTGAAGAGTTCCGTTGCTATTTGTTCTATTTCTTTTTGTTGACCGATTTTAATTTTTAAAATCTGTCCAGACTTGGCGGAGAAATCGGTGGACATACATAAAAAAAGGAAACCTCCTCCTTTTTGAAGAAGTCGGTTAAAAAAAAAGAAAATACATACAGCCAAACATAGAACCTCCTCCTTTTTGAAGAAGTCGGTTAAAAAAAAAGAAAATACATACAGCTAAACATAGAACCTCCTCCTTTTTGAAGAAGTCGGTTAAAAAAAAAGAAAATACATACAGCCAAACATAGAACCTCCTCCTTTTTGAAGAAGTCGGTTAAAAAAAAAGAAAATACATACAGCTAAACATAGAACCTCCTCCTTTTTGAAGAAGTCGGTTAAAAAAAAAGAAAATACATACAGCCAAACATAGAACCTCCTCCTTTTTGAAGAAGTCGGTTAAAAAAAAAGAAAATACATACAGCCAAACATAGAACCTCCTCCTTTTTGAAGAAGTCGGTTAAAAAAAAAGAAAATACATACAGCCAAACATAGAACCTCCTCCTTTTTGAAGAAGTCGGTTAAAAAAAAAGAAAATACATACAGCCAAACATAGAACCTCCTCCTTTTTGAAGAAGTCGGTTAAAAAGCATTGCACATCGACCGATCTTGTGTGGGTCGAGGTTATCGGTTCACCTTGTGTGCCTGGATTAATGCTTTAATGTAATTGCTTCAAACCATAGTTCGCGATGATTTCAAGTCGTATGTGGGCAGATAGACTTTGTATGTAAAAAGTCATAATTCGAGGTTTGGCTCTCGCCTGTTTCCTCCTCCAATATTGGACCGATCGACCGTAGAGTATGTTGTTACAAAGTTTATTAATACTCTCGAATTCATTCAAATAAAGTGATGGCTAACTTGCTAACTTGCTGTTGTTTGTTGAAAATAATCAGTTATCTATTATTATAAAAATAGAAAAAATGCTGCCTTTATTATTTCTCGTATGCTATTACTTATTGTTTAAGTGCAATTGTACTGATTTCATCACTCCGTTCAATTGCTATTAATTAATTAATTAATTATTATCAGATAAAGATTCATTAAGTAACAAGTTGTTTCAGCTATCTCTATAAATTAGCCACCATTCCATAAGACTCCGTGGCGCAACGGTAGCGCGTCTGACTCCAGATCAGAAGGTTGCGTGTTCAAATCACGTCGGGGTCAAAACGCACTTTTTGTATTTAGTATTTAAAAGATGATTGGGAAAGTTTGGTCAGCAAATACTGACTCTCCCTTAGACCCTTACAAGGTCTACTCCACAATATTTCCAATATTCCAGTGGGATAACTTTTACGTTTGGGCAGGACTAATTTCGGCTACTGAAATAAATACCTCTTTGTTGGTAACTACATTTTAGAGTGTGACAAAAGGCTTGACTCAGAAAGCAGTACTCCTAGACACGGAGCGTATAATTAGGAGGTTCCTCTCTCAGGAGCCCTGACCACCGGCAGCTTGGACCCTGTTCCCCATAGCGGGGGGCTACATTTTTTTTTTAATATTTTTAAATGTCTTTTTTTAATAGAAATATTTTAATTGTAATTAATACGTGTCTATATCTATACTAATATATAAAGCTGAAGAGTTTGTTTGTTTGTTCGCTTGAACGCGCTAATACTATTGGTCCTATTTGAAAAATTCTTTCTTTTTCTTTGTTAGAGCCCATTTATTGAGGCTATAGGCTATATATCATCACGCTAAGACCAATAGGAGCGGAGCAGTAATGAAAATTGTAACGCAAACGTAGTAGCGCGGGTCCACGAATATAAAATAAATAAATACAATTTTATTCAGCATCTAGATAGTGAATTGCTAGGTATAACGGGATCTTTGCGTGGGTGTCGTAAATATGTACCACCAAAACAAAAAAATCCTTCGTAAACGGATTTTTGTAGATCAATACTAAATAGGTTACTTCTTGACAAGCGTGTATCATCTTCTACCACATCATCGGTTACCATCATATGGGCACAGGTCTAAGGCGAGCCAATAAATAATAATCATCAATATATATAACTCTTCCGTTACTGACTGATTGAGTGACTGACAGACAGACCAAAACTGAAATTTGGTATGTAAGTTCCTTTGAGAGTGCACTAAGGAAGGATTTCCCGAAATTTCCACGAGAACGGAAAAAACGGAATATGGGCGTACTAAGTCGCGAGCAAAAGCTAGTTAATAAATAAAAGTATTTGTTTACGCTTTCATCTACACTTGTCAATGAATAACACTAAAATTACAAAAATAACTCTTTGACCCCGACGTGATTTGAACACGCAACCTTCTGATCTGGAGTCAGACGCGCTACCGTTGCGCCACGGAGTCTTGTTGTAACAGATTTAATAAACACAGTCACATAATGCAGGTTGCATTGTGTGACTGTGTTTAGACTCTTTAGAAAGATATAAGACTGATAATAATGCACTCAACCATAAGCACCTAAACTCTCGATTCGACTAACGACTTTGATAGAGTATCACGCTGACTAGTGTGGCAAGCAAAGAGAGTTTAATATCTGTATAGAACTAGACCAAAATAATTATGCACATGCACACTGACGTTCTTAGTGGAGTCAAATGTACCGCAGGGCTAATAGATAAAGAACGAGTTCATTGAGTCAAGGTGGGAGTTCGTCAAGGTTCTACCCTTAGCCCGGTACTTTTCAAACATATCCAAGCTCCACTACCCTAAAACCTCTTGTACGCTGATGATATTGTCCCAATGTCCATATAAACACTCGAGCTGTATTCATAGGTATTTGAGTAACATCGATTAAGGATGCAGGTCTTAAAGTTATTAGAGCGAAGATCTTCTTCGTGCCGCTGGCTGTTTTTTTTTAGATTTTGATGACCCAAAACATTGCTACCTCCACGGCATCACTGGTGGCAGTATATAGGTCTCCTTGGGCGCATGTTTTTAGGGCACAGAGGGCAAGATTGTGCATGGTTTGTGACTCGGCTTCACGCTCTCACCCTGCAGCTGTCACGATAGCCCCACTTTGCGAGCTAGTAGGAAGGTGTAATCAAACCTTCCTACTTGCGTTCTGAAGCGGCGGAGATGAACATCTATTATGTTGAAAACAAATTACAGCCCAGTTATAGGAATTCCCCGATTGTACCCTGTGCCGAAAATAACTAAATTTAAGTACCTAAGCTTAGTTATCACAAACCAGTGAGACGTTGACACAGATACAGAGACAAACAGGGCATGGATGAAGTGGCGACCAGCGGCTGCTACATCAACTGGTCCTGTGCTGTACTACTGATGAACGAATCGCTTAATCGATCCTTTCTTTGATATGAAAGTTCTTCAGTAGTTACCTATTATACTCGTATATCCATTGCAATCAATTTTCCTAGTCTTTTCCCAACTGTGTTGGATTCAACTTCCAGTCTAACCGAATGCAGCTAAATACCAGTAGTTAGTTTAAATGCAGCGATTATCAGTTTCTATAATCAATTCCAAAAAATGTTAACTATCAATGATTGTAATGCATTCTTAGCGCTGTTAAAATAGAATAATAACGAATCTCAAATATACACTTGACGTTAGTTATTCTATAAAAGAAATCTAAAATTCACCACAAAAAGTGCATTTTGACCCCGACGTGATTTGAACACGCAACCTTCTGATCTGGAGTCAGACGCGCTACCGTTGCGCCACGGAGTCTTGCAGTAAGGGACTCAATAAACACATTCACACAATGTAAACTCTAAGAACCAACATTGAGGGAATAACTAAATTAAATAGAAAAAAAATAAGATGTAACTTGGACTACGAAGGAGTAATAATTTCTCGTATTTATCCGTGGAGACATGTTATTAGTAATTTAGTTATAATTATTGACATTAGAATGATATTGGTCTGTAAGTCTTCCCAAAAATAAATAAACAAGAAAGGAGATAAATACTGATAGTAATATACTCCACCATGAGCACCTTTTAAAGTTTGAAACGTCTAACGTCTTTGATAGAGTACCTACCTCGTTGACTAGTGTGGTAAATAATGAGATATATGCAGGATATCTTTATACTTTTAAAACTAGACCAAGGCAATTATGCACATTGACGTTCGTATCAGAGTCAAAAGTCCCGCAGTGCACATAGAGGTATTTGGGTTGAGAGTAGGAGTTCGTCAAGGCTCCACCCTTAGCCCGGTTATTTTCAAAATGGGTTTGGACTTACGAATTATATCGAAGCTAGGCTGCCCTCGAACCTCCTGTACGCGTATGATATCGTCATATTCTCCAAATCAATAATCAAACTGAAAACAACGTTGAAAGTATGGGTAACAACTATTGACATTGTTAAAGTAAGAAGAGCGAAGACCGAACATCTACGCTCTGATCGATATATTTGATACAGAAATTATTTAAAAAGAAAGGAGGTATCATATGAATTATTATTCATAGTCAATCCGCCTAATCTTTTTCCTCATAACATACCATACGGTTAATAAAAAGGTATATCGCTTTTTTTACAAAAAATATCTGTTTTTTGTGTTGCATTCTTAACGCCATTGAATAACGAAATTGAATAACCAGCCTACGCCGATCTCAAGGATAGTAAAAATAAATCCGATATTCCCCAAAAAATGCATTTTGACCCCGACGTGATTTGAACACGCAACCTTCTGATCTGGAGTCAGACGCGCTACCGTTGCGCCACGGAGTCTTGTATCAGAAGCGTTTAATATGCAGTTTATGATGAACGATATGACTCAGAATAGACTCTCGTACAACTGGATGAATTAATTATCTTGAGTATAGGTTAATTAATTTTAATCAGTCTGTCTTCTAAGTGCTCTAATGATACATGTATCTTTTGAGTGATTTTATTATTTGACACTATTCGGGCTTATACCTGTAAGTATTAACATCAGTAACTTAATTATGCAGCGTTCCATAAAAAAATAATTTCAATAAAAACCATTTCATCATACATATTTAAGTTTGTTTTTCTTTCAGTGACCAAATTAACAGAAACATATGAACTAAACGGATTTTTTTATTATACACCTTTATTTTCATTTGTATATAGAATGCGGTAAATAATGGTTTGAAATAGAATTCTTAAAGATTAAAGGACTCTTACATAATTGACCATATATAACCATTTTTAGGGTTCTGTACCCAAAGGGTAACCAACGGAACCCCATTACTAGCCTCCGCTGTCCGTCCGTCCATCCGTCTGTCTGTCAGCGGGTTGTATATCAAAAACCGTAATAGATAGATAGTTGAAATTTTCTTAGATTGTGTATTTCTATTGCCGCTATAACAATAAATAATAAAAATTAAGGTTCATGGTACGGAACCCTTCGTGTGCGAGTCCGACTCGCACGTTGGCCGATTTTTGTTTGTAATAGTCTAAAAAACAAAAGGCTAATGCCATGCTGTATTCCCAGGCGGTCACCAAGTACTAACAGCACCTGATGTTGATTTACTTCGGTGATCGGACGTGAACCGGTATTTTTAACACACGACGACAGACGACGTTGTCTACAGTTATGTTGAATTTTGGGATTCCATTCAACCGAACTTGGATTGCAAAGACAACATAACATAATATTATTATCTTTCTTCTAGACATAGTTGCATAGTTGGTTCTGTATCAGTTGTGAGGGCCTAGCAGTACTATCAGTTTTGACGTCTAGTTACGTTAACGTAAGTGAATTTACTTACAGATAAAACTTGCATACAAATCAAACACTGAATTTTATTGTTATTGTTGGAGATAAACCAGTCTAACTCCCATTTTACATTGAATGTACGGTTTTCTTCACTCTTCTTTGCAGACATGACAAGATAAAAAGTTCAATATACTTAAACACAAAGCGAACAACGTAATAACAAACTTTAAAATAACGTAAGTCTTTAATAACTTGAGAGTAACCTTGCGTAATCAAAACTTTCGTCGCGTTGAATGACAAGTGACTAACAATGTCCAATGAAGGATGCGCGGTAGGTACCTATTTCGCGTTCGGGGAATTCCCCGAATTCTCGATTACACGTGTGTGCGACGTAATCGAACATACCCAAAACATTTGAATTTCGTCGCGATAAAAATAATTTGCTCATTCATCTATTTAAACAAAGAAGATAAAAAAGATTCTACGGGCCGCAATAATCCATGGGCCATGGTTTGCACAGCCCTGTTCTAGATGACTACTCTGAGAAGAAACACCGAAACAAACTCAGAGATCATAGCCTCTTTTGAAGTCCATACAAGTTTTTTTAGTGTGATTACCAATGAGGAAGTGCACTACAAAAACTTCTGCAAAGTACAAGCTTATTACACAATACGTTTTCGTGTGAAGTACACTCAAACTCAATTACAGGTAACTTACATGATAGAAGCCAGACCTATCCTTCTTTTTTAGATCTTATATTTAACATCGATATCTTGAAAAAGCTAACAAAATAAGGAGATTTACATTGTATTATGAGGTAGAGTTATTCATGTAATTGCATCGAAATGTTGATATTAAAATGGATCTTCCCGGGATCTAGTACATTTCGTTAAGCGGAGAGTGCTCCACATTTCCGCTATTGTTTTCTTTTGTTCTCACAAGCTATGTTGTGCGAACTACAAATGTGGCAACATCGCGGGTGTGGGCATTGGAATTTTGCAACTTCGGACATCCGATGTCGCGTGCTGTGGTTTAAATTGTGTAAAGTAAATAACGTTTTTATTAAATAAATCACAGAATATTCCTGCTCTTTAAAATTAATCTCGAAATTTGAGGCATATCCATTTTATTCTTTCGGTGTCTGAAATCAGTGTAAGTACATTAAATAACTGTACCTAATTCCGACCTCTAATTATGATCTTTAAATTGAAAATGTAGACGTACCTATACGCAGAAGAATCGTCAATCTTTACTTTAAATCTGAAGACTTTGTTTCTTTGGTTGAACGTGTCTATTAATGAAAGCCGGGGCGACCAGTTTAGTTCGACAGGTTAAGATAGTCACCAATCCACAGACCTAGCCATACACTACCTACTACTATACCTATATTATTAACTTTGTAGTAAAACGAGCGAGCGATTAGAGTAACCGTTGATTATAGGTAACGATATCCTATTAAACTTTGTCATGCTACTTCTTATAATAATAACTTCTTCTATCTAGGTTTAGGAGGTAAATATCTACTAGCTGTTCGGGTAAACGTTTTTTGCCATAAAAAATACCCCTATACGACCAATTCTTAGACCTACCACAAAATTTTTCACAAAAATCCGTCAAGCCGCTTCGGAGGAGCTCAATAACAAACACCGTGACACGAGATTTTTAGGTATGTTATTAAATAGATAGGTACGTGGTTTAGGTTATGAAAGTAAACATCTTTAAAGACGCCATACAAAATCTCAACATAATTAAATTTCCACCTACCCACATCAACATACAGAAAAACTCACACACACACGTACTTACACCCGGATATATCCAAAAAAAGGCGTCAAAGCCGTTCACAAAACGGGTGTCAATCCCTTGTAATTTTCGTCTCTATAAGACTCCATTGAGCTCGAGGTGTGAGGAGATTTGCCTGGCATACCCTGGCAACCCTAGCAAATTGGAAGGCCGAATGGCACGGTAATCGGCTTATGACGGGCCTTCCGACGGCTGAGTTAGTTATTATTTATACTGTTGAAGATGTTTTTATTGTTCGGAATTTTAGGTGAAAGGAGGACGAGATTTTTTTGGGTGTTCAAGTGGATTAGTGGGGAGTGATTATGTCGCCTTCATGAAACAAATGAATATTTAACTTTTCGTTTTTAATACCTTTATGGCTATCTTAAGCTCTTTGTTTGATAAGAGAATCCTTTACCCTGCAGCAAAAAGACAAGGAGAGAAAAGAGTATAATGTTTGCCACATAAATGACTTTTAGTTATAAATTTGTCAAAAAGTGCTGAACAATAATATCCCAACAAAAACATTTTCTTGTAAATTGCAATATTTGTTGCACTGTAAAAAAGTTATCAGAACTTATGGAGTGCCAAGCTCCTAAATCTAACCTAATATCATAGCGTATAGGGTTCTGCTTGAATCCTATGTAGTCTTAAGTTCTCTACAAATCCTACACCTCATTCGAAATGTGTGGCTTGACCATTTCGTTACTCAAGGACATATTATTGGCACAAAATTAACGCCTAGTGAACTGCTTTCTTGTTCATAAGCCCGTAGACAAACTTCAAAATACTAAAGTAACTGAAAAACAAAGGAATATTACAAAAATATAAAGAGAATACCAGGAAATAAAATTAGCGAATTGGTAACCAAGTAAAGACGTCTGTTCAGTTTTTCCAAAAACAATCGTAAGAAAAAACGACGCAAAAGTAAAGTTTTTTCCGTTACCGAAAAAGTTTACAAAAATCAAATTTTTTTTTGAATCCGACAAAAAAAATCTGAGCAAATTTTACTGAAAATATGAGAAAGAAAGGCACCAATAGAAAAGGTATAAAACTGAAATCGCTGAATCGATTTGGACAGACGAACCGATAAAGAATCTGGAGCAGAAACAATGTATTCCGTCTGTGAGATATGATTCAAGAACTGATGACCCTTGAATCTTAAAATGTATCAAGTTACGGAGTGCACAGTCAACAAAGCTATTTGGTATTTCTTTTTCCACTGGACCTGCCAATATTTATTTTTAATGTGTGCATCATAACTTTTTAAGCTTATGACATAATCACGAGTATGGTGTACAATAATAATTGTCCATTCAGCACATTCACAACATTATTTAAAAAGTAGTTGCAAGTTAGCTGCCTTCATACCGAATAGCTTTGTTGACTGTACCAATGAAAAGCATAACTGCAATTTTAATCTCATACCAAAACGGACAAATTATTGACCTTCACTGGTAGATTGCCCGTTAATCTTACTTCACTAAACTTTAGAATTTTGATTCACAACAATATAAAAAATGTTCAGTTTACAACTTTTTTGTATAATTTTAAGGACTTTACAATAGTCCACTGACATAACCATATTTATTAGTAAAAAAAGAAAGAAATGATGCACAAAAACACAAAATTATACAAAACTATAACAGCGTTGCTTTTAGGAATAAAAAAAATTACATCCAATAACAAATAAGCATGCAGTGTAATCCCTTCAATTAAAAGAAACAAAATAATATTGTTTACTTAATGAAAGTGTTTTCAGACATTTATTTATTTATTTAAATAAATGTGTGTAAATGTGTGTGTGTGTAAATGTGTGTAATGTGTGTGTGTGTGTGTATTTTATGTTGTCCGTTATGTTCTTTTAAACGGAAGATAATAGAAGTGGACTTAACATTTAAATACGCAAGTTTTAAATGCTAAGTTTTTTTTTGAGCTTTTTTGTGTCATTTTCATCCACAGCCCGACTTCGCCCACTACTAAGCATAGGCCTCTCTCCGATCCCCACGTTCCTGTGCTATGAGGATAGTACAGGAACTTGGTGAGGACCCAGTTCCTACCCACGATGGCAACAATTTTGTCTGCCCATATCGCCGCCAGACGCGCATCATTTCTGTTTCCAGTCCGCTGATGCCACTAAGTATCCGCCTTACTACGCCAATCATCACTGTGGCTTGTCAGGTTTGTTCAGCAACATTTCAGCTTTGTAATTTATTTTCCGATATCAAACATTTCCGTACGTCTTCGGAAGTTCGGACCTAGGATAACTAAAATTAAGTGCTCACACGACAAAATCCTATCAATTTAAAACAAAACCCGTGCCTGTCTAGACCATAATCCTGCACTTCCCGATTAACGAAAAACACATGTAAAAAAACTGCATGACATGAAATGAAGTGGCCACATCCAGTTTACCTCAACGTAGGTAATCCCCTTATACGATACACAGCGATCCGAGGATTAATTAATTATGTAAATTCTGTTGTTTTTGTCACACCTACCCTCTTTGTAACTTCCTGATGACGGCGATTTGTTTTTCAGACAAGCTAAATAAGGAAGGTGGTGTTGTGAGTTTGGAACATGGCCTTTTGAGTCACGGGAGGTTATATGTTTGTGTGAAACCATATTAAAATAAATAGTATAAATTGGGTATGTGATTATGGGTGACTTCTATGTTCAACAATCTCTCATGAGTGATCTTTTGATAACCGGTTATTGTGCCTTTTAGTGTCATTTGGGCCTGGCAGTCGGGTCAAGTAAAATACTGGTATTCAGCTGAATACCAGTTTTGGCGACTCTGACAAAGTTGGGATAATCTACAGCAGATGAAAATTATGATTTATTGGAAAGAAAACTTTAAACTGAGCTGTAAAAAACTAAGGAGTAGTATCTGAAATGATGCTAAAACGTTCCTTTTTCAGACTAAAAATCAAAACTTTAACAGTTTTTATAGATTGCGTAAGAAAGAAAAGAGCGCAGCCAAATAGATCCGCAATATCACCCTATGTTTTCATCGATAGGTACCCAATTAACTTATCCAATACAAACACTTCAGCCCAGAATTAAGAAGAACAATTTCCCGGAGTATTACCAAACAAATAAGGTAGCTAATCAATAATATTTCCCCTCGTTTCAATTAGTATGGCAAATGCACCTTTAATGGCTTACCTCGGGGAAAAATCCGGGTTTAAGTTAAACGATTTAGGGGATACCCCACTAAATGAAATCTCTCAACTAATAGAGGGATCGGGGAGGTAATCATGTTTTAATAAATAGGAAGTTTCTGAGTGTGTTTTTGTTTCTTTTTTTCGGGGTTGTATGAGGTTGGGATAATATTGGGGAAGAGGAAGGGTTGCGGAAACTTATTATGATTTGCAAAGCTCCTTAACTAGTGTTGGGATCTTTTCAGATGATCTCTCATAATTAACTTAATAGTACCTGGATGACCGTCAAAGTTTTCTAAAAATGAAACCTAGCTAGATCGATTTATCGCTCCCGTAACCCACTGCATACTAAAAGTCATGAAAATCGTTGGAGCCGTTTCCGAGATGCAGTTTATCTATACTCCATATACTAATATATAAAGCTGAAGAGTTTATTTGTTTGCTTGAACGCGCTAAGCTCATGGTCCGATTTGAAAAATTATTTCAGTGTTAGATAGCCCATTTATCGAGCAAGCTAAGACCAATAGGAGCGGAGCAGACGAAGTTGCGCGGGTCAACTATTATATTATATACAAGAATTGGTCGTTTCATGGTATTAGATAGAGAAAAATGCCAAACATTTATGTTATATTGTAAATTCAACAGATTTACTCATCATCATCATCTGCCTAGCCTTTTCCCAACTATATTGGGGTCGGCTTCCAGTCAAACCGGATTCAGCTGAATACCAGAATTTTACGTGAAGCGGCTGCCTGCCAGACCTCCACAACCCATGAAATAGGTAACGCGGTATTTCTTGGCAAGACTGGAGACAGATTTACTGGCTTCTGACAATCCGTAACGACTGCCAAAGTTCTACAAATGACAGCCGGGACCAACAGCTTAACGTGCTTTCAGGGGCACGGAGGAAACTCGGTATGTTAAGATGGTCACCCATCCACAGACCAACCTTGGCAAGCGTGGCTTAACCTTGAAGATCGATCTGTGCGGCTGTTATTCTAAATTCTACAGATTTACTAGTAGGTCTTAAATAAGTCGTAGGCGTTTTGTATAATTTGTCTTTATACGCACGGCGCTTTCAATTTGCAAACTGTCGCCTGAATTATACAAAACGACTGCGATAGATTGCATGCTTTTTGTTTTTTTTTTTTCAAATTATGGATTGAAATTACTCGAAAATGATTATTTTTTTAATTTATTGTAATAAAAAGTAAGAGAAACACCTCCAAAAACTAAAATTATAAAACTGAAGTTTGTTTGTTTGGTTGACAAAATATTTCAGTGTTGAACAACCCATTTATCTAGGAAGGCTAAAGACTATATAATATCACGTTGCGTTGCGACCAATAGGAGCGGAGCTTTAATGAAAAATGTGACTCAGGCAAAGTTGCGTCTGGCAGCTAGTCTTATAATAATAGTAATTTCAACTCTCGTATTCCATAAACCTGAGATCCCTCTCTCCAACTGAAACTTACAAGTACTTGGGTATGTCGGAAGCATTAGGCAAGAAGAAGCAGGTTACTGACATGAAGCAATCGTTGAAGGAGTGCTTCTTTAACCACCTGAAGAAGGTATTTAATAGCCTTCTATCAGGCGGAAACAAGGTGTGCGCCTTCAACGGCTGGGTTATGCCAGTATTGATGTACTCTTTCGGCGTACTCAAATGGACTCAAACAGAACTTGACGCCCTGGATAGGCGGGTCCGCACACTACTTACTGCATATCGAATGCATGTATATCCCGTGAATGTGTAGAGGTCAAGGCTTTTTAAATGCTAAGACTCTCCATAATCGCGAGATTTGTAGTCTTTGGGAATATTTCCTAGCTGTGGACGTGGGTATGCATCGAGATGTAGTGGCGGTGGACACCTCGTTCTCCTTGGCAAACGAGAACTGGCTTTTTCCGGGCCCTACATAAGCCCGACCAAGTAGCGTCCGTAGCCTGGCTGCATTTCGGTGACCTTTTTGGAGAAACCGAAGGTTTTGTTTGTGCAATTATGGACGAAGTTATCATGACAAATAACTACCGGAGATTTATTGTGAAAGACGTCACGGTCGACATATGTCGGGTCAACGTCCGGGAGAATCAATTCGCCACATTATCTTTGGTTGTACTCTTCTAGCAAACGGATAACACTTGCATAGGCAAAACCTTGAAGCCAGGATTATCTATCAGCAGCAGTATTTCAGAGCAAGTGCTCTGAAATACTCTCTTGTGGAGTTGGAGGTGCCATACTATAGGTATGCGCCCGACCCAGTTCTCAATAATGGCAATATCACATTGTAGTGGGATCGGTCCATCATCACTGACAGGACTATTGTTGTCAATAAGCCTGATATAGTGGTGGTGGACCGCATTGTGAGGCGTGCAATGATTGTAGACATAATCGTCCCGCATGACGAGAAAGATAAACAAATCAAGTATGTTGACTTGGCTGGCGAGGTTTTCGACATGTGGGAAGTGGACTCCGCAATCATTGTACCGATAGTCGTGTCGGCCAATGGCTTAATAGCCACGAGCCTCGACCAACACCTTAGGAGGCTCTCGTTGGGTAGCTGGATCAAGGCCTGGATTCAGAAAGCGGTACTTCTGGACACGGCTCGCATTGTCAGCCCTGTTCCCGATATCGGTGGGCTACTATTTTTTTTTTCTAATGTTTTTTTTTATATATTTATTGAAAATATTTAAAAATAGATAAATAAGTGAAGAAAATAAATAAAGGCGTCAAGACGTCGTTGTATCTATTTATGCTATAAAACATTTTCACGACACATTAAGCATTATTATTATTTTCATCTTTGTTCTAGTAACAAAAATATATTTTCCATCGTCTATGAATTCTAGTATTTCTTCCGTCGGTCCTGTATCGGGGATTATACCTATTAGGAGCTGTCAAATATGTCTATGTTTCCCGTAATATGTATCCGTTGGGACTTGTCTGCGCCTGGCTTATTGTTTTCTAAAATATTGCTGAAGTTTTGTGTATTTATCGATATTGGAATTTGTAAAACGGTGAAAATATAATACTTTAGTGTGAATTTGTTGTAGATTATTGCAGTATCTATGTAGCTTTAACTTAGAACTTTAAGGAGCTCAACGATTTGACGAAAAATACCTAAGAAAGAACATTTGTGGAGGCAGCATAAAGAGCTACAACTTCGCCAGACTAACATGAAACCCCTAACAAAGCAATCTACATAGACCTCACATTGACAATACGTAATAAATAAGAACCATGCAGATCAGTGTATGAAATGGTTGTTTAAGGAAAGAACCACACAGACCTGTCCAGTCAAGTACAAGCTTTGATAATAAGTTGAGTAGCGCGACTTAGAACCAATAAGGATCTCTGAAATAAAACATTCCTTCTTTACTTGGTTAACTATACAACAGGGAATCTGCATGAAAAAAAAAATTTGTTATCTATACATTTTATCTAAAAATATAATACCAACAGCGCAAATATTATCAAAAAACAAATGAGATATAATTATCTGTCATCCCGCGAAATCGCTGTTTTCTATGGCAGCTGTATAGGTGTTATGGACTTTGATGTCAAAGTCATATCAGACTTCTCTTTCTAATTGTAAGCTATTAAGCTTCAAAGATTAAAATTCTTTGTTATACATGTCATGTTCTTTATTCGATTATCTTCATCGCTGATGAAGATATTTAAAAAGATTATTTCATTTTTGTTTACTAGTGCTAATAGGGAAAGTCAGGGAGAGACGCCTATACGGTATAGATGCCCACTAAATTTAAAAAAAATAATAAAAAATTTGCGTGAACCGGATCGCATCCTCATTAATGGCAGTCGAAAGTTGATGTCAGTGTGAAGTGTTTTATTCTCAAAATAAGGATTTTAACATAATATGTTGGTGTTTATTCTTAAAATAAGGTAAGTGTAGTTGATTATAACGTAATTAATATAATCTTTGAGATAGTTTGCAGATTTTTTTCCCTAATTCTTCACGTAAATTGTACAAAATTGTTTCATAACCAAACGTTGTGATCTTGTTTTGTTGACAATCCACCATTTTGTATTGCAAATGCTTTTGGGTGCGTTCAGAGTCGATAGGCATCTCTCCCTAATGATCGGGAGAGATGCCTAATGATGTTTCAGTGTTAGATGCCCAGTAAATAATTCAAGATTCTTATCTTCTTATTTTAGATTCTTACCTTAAATTATTATTTTTCTAGATGCCGAATGAATACAGAAGAAAACCTTCTGGCTCTAATAGAGCTACATGGAGTAAAGAAGACTTGGAAAAAGCCATTACTCAAGTAAAATATAAATCATTGAATTTTTTTCAAGCAAGTAAAGAATGCAATATTCTTTACAGAACTCTTCGCCGTCGATTTCTCACAGGCAATACAAAAAAAGGACGACTTGGACCTGACTTTCTGTTTGGAAACAAAGAAAAAAAGATGAAGATAGAGGATAATGAAACAAACTGGTGACGATGACCAAGAAACTCCTTCAAAGGTCTTAGATAAAGTTTATCCACAGTTCCTTCGTATGGAGTTAAGGTTGTGAGTAATAGAAAACAGCACGCACTAAAATAAAGGAATTGAAAAGCCGCCTTAGTAGAGAATCAAAGGGAAAAGGACCAAAGAAAAGGCCACCATCGAATAGAAATAATGCAAAGAGGATTAAAAAAGAAAAAGATGCTAAAAATCGTAAAGAAAACTCAGATTCGAGCATTGAGGACGATCACATTTCTCTTCATGATAGTTCACCAGAAAGGGACATAGAATACGAAATTCTTGGAGATATTTGCGTAGTGTGTGGAGAGTATTATAAAGCTACTAAAAAGAAATGCGACTGGTTACGGCGTGTTCAATGCGAAATCTGGTTTCATGAAGACTGCAGTGAAGATTCAGCGGAATGCCGAACGTGTAACGTCTGATTATGTGTTAATTATTTGTGGGCATCTATCCCTGATATCTATAGGCAACTCACCCACATGCCTGGGTGAGATGCCTATTTTACATTATTTTAAAAAAATATTCTTGAATCGAAATATGTTACACAATAGTTCCAAAAATGTGAATGGCATAAATAAACAGTGATCCAAATAAAGTATGTGTATTTCATTTAGTATCTTACATACATAATTAATAATGATTTTTTTTTAAACTATAGGCGACTCTCCCTGACTTACCCTAAGTATTTATTATTGCAAATAAAAAAATCGCATGCGTATTCTTTAGATAGTTTCAGAAAATACATAGCATAAGCATGAGGAGGATTGAGGAGCTCGTGTCTAGATAATAACAGCCGCACAGGTCGATCTTCAAGGTTAAGCAACGCTTGCTATGTTTGATCTGTGGATGGGTGACCATTTTAACATACCGAGTTTCCTCCATGCCTCGGAAAGCACGTTAAGCCGTTGGTCTCGGCTATCATTTGTAGATCTTTAGCAGTCGTTACGGATAGTCAGAATCTGACTCCAGTTGACCACGAAGTACCGTGTTACCCAGGTAATGGGTTGTGGAGGTCTGGTAGGCAACCGCTTTGTGTAAAATACTGGTATTCAGTTAAATCCGGTTTGACTGAAAGCCGACCCCGATATAGTTGGGAAAAGGCTAGGCAGAAGATGATGAAATTTCCTCTATGGTTTCCATTAAAATTTTATCATTATCAGTAAGATTTGAACTCTGGAAAGGTTAAAGAACGCTTGTTTTAAATATTCGCGTCTCGTATCTTATCACACTTACTTTTTCCCGACAATATTTTTTCCAGTGTAACTGACACTCTTGCTTGCGCCATGTTTCTCCGTTGGGGCCAGGAGAACCGCCAAATTTAGCAATTAAAATAAAAAAAAGAATAAAAATTGGTTGTTTGTAAAGTCGGTTTACGGACGATAATTTTACGTAATAATGTCATAAGAAAACAATTGAACGTGCAGAACGTGACCGTGACAATTTTTCGTGCGTGCAGCTGATGTTAATCAATTTATAAGACGTTATTCATTTTAACTATGTGGAAGAAAAGGAAGACACAGTATTACTGGCACATAGATCTGACTAAAATTCTTTATGATTCCTAACGAAATATTTAGTAATTATAATGACACAAACTAACACAAAATATTATATTGCATGTGTTCCGAAATATAAAACAGTATACTAGCCAGTGCTCAAGACGTCATGAATTCGACACCATATTGTACTGTCAGTCGATTCTGTTGACATGTCGAAATGAAGGCTTGGGTGAAGTGATCACCAAGTGAGCTGTCATTCCATTCTGATTACCTGGATTGGCAGCTCACTTCGAGATCACTTCACCCAAGTCTTTTCTGTAAAAAAACCATTTCGATATCGTTCTTCACCTGAGTGACAAACCTGTATGTGAACTTTATTAAAAGTGAGCTTTATTGCACACAACATAAAGGTCTTTTTTTTGACGTAATTTGATGATCACCTTGGATTCCGCTGTTGACACACGAAAATGTTGTTACAAGAACTGGTGTAAACACTAAAAAAACATGCGATTTCAGCAATCCCGATCCCTTTGCTATCATTTATTGAAGAGTTCCGTTGCCTACCTCCGAAGTTCTTCGTCAGATCTGCACCAAATTGAAACGGGACCAGTACAGGAAAATACTCTTTCAAACAAAAAAATTTTCATCCAAATCGGCTGACAATTGGCTAAAGTATCGCTGAACAAAACATTTTTCATGGGATCTCATCATCAGATCCTAATTTATACCTTTCATCACCAGCTCAGCAATATGAGATGATGATTACCAGGCACAAATATCTGAATTTCCTTAGAAAGTTTATGAAAAACATTGTATGTGCCTATAAAATTTAAGGGTTGCCCTCGATTTTCGTGGAATCCCATCATCAAATTCTGACATGGTGACAATGGGACCAATCGAGAGGTATACCCTTTCAGATGAATCAAAAATTTTTCAAATCGGTTTACAAATGACGGAGTTATGAGGTAACAAACATAAAAAAAAAAAAAACAAAAAAAAATACAAACGAATTGAGAACCTCCTCCTTTTTTTGAAGTCGGTTAAAAATAGGGGTACCTACTTGTGTGCCACCGTAGTGTACACTATGGTATGGGTGAGACAAATGTCAAATGTGGGTTGTTGTTGTTTTTCAATACGGCGCGGCGTCAATTAATGACGTCAACGCACTGGCCAGTATATTTCGGAACTACTCAACAGTATGGCGTCGATCCATGACGTCATGAGCACACTGCAGCATACTGTTTTATATTGAACACTTACATTATAATTAGCATTTAATCAAATTCGCATGTCGCTCCCACTTAGAACGATGCTGTGCCGTGGGTTGATGATACAGCATGGCCATGATGATTTTCAGTGGTCTCCTAAAGATGTGATATCGTTAGAATCCTCGTAATATCCTTAGTAATATGTGTTACTAAAATAGTAAATTTTTTTTTTTTTTAAGATGTAGAGGATTTTAATTTCTGAAATAAGCAAAACACTATTTTACGGATTTTGAAGAATTGAAAGCGCGATTATCCTGTACTAAAGACCCTTTCCTCTACTGGTACGTCCGCTGTTCCTCTGGCCACAATACAAGTCGCGACATAAATCTGCATGCTTTTTTTAATATTTTGTCGCCCTTGCAGTAATTTATCTTTTGTTTATATACTAGAACTCTTAATGAGCACTTCCTTACGCTCTGCGATGGTTTGTTTGTACTCTTTGTTGCTGGGAACTCAATTTAATTTAATGTATTCTTTTAGATGACTATCTTTGTAATGGTTACTTTGTAAATTTAAGTGGATGCGTTTTTGTGGTGTTTAAGAATTTTTTATTAGAATGTCGGTTTTTTGGTGGTGGGAAAATAAAAAGTGGGTCATTAAACTTCTTGATTACTGGTGTTATGGATACCGAAATAGAGGATGTACAGTCAACAAAGCTATTAGGTATCTTGCAACTACTTTTAAACAACGTTGTAAGTGTGCTGAGTAGACAATTATTTGTAGACCACATTCGTAAGTAAGTTTAAAAGTTATAATGCACACTTAGAACTAAATATTGGCAGTGCAGTGCACTAATATTTTTACATGTATGCCAAATAACTTTGATGTAGGATGAAATTCATTATAGTCCATGCATTATAACTCATTAAAAATGGTCAAGATCAAAGACTGGTTTCAAAATTATTTTCCTTGAAAATTTTGCCAATTTACTGTTCAAGTAGGTAGGTAATTGAAGCAATTTAAATTATCAGAAGAAAAATACTTTCAAGGTCTTGAACCCTGAAGGATTTTCCTCGTAATGTTAGCAATAAACCGAAAAAAAACACCCACAAAAAATTAAACACAAAATAATTTTCAGATGAAAAGCAAAATTCTTAACCGAAGCTCTTTGAAAAATGAACTGTATTATTCAAGTGTAGTTAATTAATTTAAAGTTAGTGGTCCGTTAAAACTTAACTGGTAACTGGTACATTTGAATTTTAATAAAAGGCTTTGTAAACTTTTACGTAATGAAGTTCACCGAAGTACGAGAACTAGGAAACTAAACTAATATATTCATAATCACGTTTCCATTCGTCCACGCTGTAATATTTTAACAGCTGCTGTAAATTACCCGGAAACCATTATGGAAGATATAAAATATCTGTTGCTCGTATTTGGAAATGTAGATACGTTAATCTATCTATCTATACTAATATATAAAGCTGAAGAGTTTGTTTGTTTGTTGACTTGAACGCGATAATCTCAGGAACTACCGGTCCGATTTGAAAAATTCTTTCAGTGTTAGATAGCCCATTTATCGAGAAAGGCTATAGGCTGTATATCATCACGCTAAGACCAATAGGAGCGGAGCAGTAGTGAAAATTGTGACGCCGACAGTTGCGCGGGTCAGCTATACTAATATATGAAGCTGAAGAGTTTGTTTATTTGTTTGCTTGAACGCGGTAATCTCAGGAACTACTGGTCCGATTTGAAAAATTATTTCAGTGTTAGATAGCCCATTTATCGAGAAAGGCTATAGGCTGTATATCATCACGCTAAGCCCAATAAGAGCGGAGTAGTAATAAAAATTGTGACGCAGACGAAGTTGCACTGGTCAACTAGTACGTTATATTAGGTAGTGTATCTTTTTAATGGATTGGGTCAAATAACGATTGGCATTTTGACAAAAATAACAGCCGCACTGGTCGAATTTTAAAGTTTCAGCAACGCAAGCCAAGGTTGGTCTGTAGAGGGGTAACCATCTTAACATACCAAATTTCCTCCGTGCCTCAGAAAGCACGTTAAGCCGTTGGTCCCAGTTGCCATTTGCAGATCTTTGGCAGTCGTTAAGGGTTGTCAAAAGCCAATTAATCTTACTCCAGTCTTGCCATGAAGTACCGTGTTAGTTAATGGGTTGTGGAGGTCTGGTAGGCAGCCGCTCCATGTTAAATACTAAAATTCAGCTGAATCCGGTTTTACTGGAAGCCGACCCCAATAAAGTTGGGAAATAGCTAGGCAGATGATAAATGAAAATCAACTTAAAATATTTTTTTCAGTCCTGCCATTCTCACTAAGTATAAAGTATATGTAAGGCCTTTCTGTAAGGACCTGAAAATGATTTTTCAGCAGGAAAATTATTTTGTAAAGAAATCGCTTTATTGTTAGTATCGGTTGCATCGCATCGCATCAGTTCATCGCTCGGTTCATTGTTCCACATCGCCTTCATTACAAACTAACGTTACAATTTTCTGAGGTATTGTCTTTCTGAAAACTAAACCAAAGTTGTTGATGTAGCCTACACAGGATAAGCAGCATGAGCTCTCTGGGCCCGTGGTATTTAAATTTACCTTTTTTAGGATGAAAAATCATCAAATGACTCTTTCCACTCTGGGTGGAGTGGAAGAGAGTGTCAGATTCTTACTGACTTAAACCCATCCATCCTTTGCGTTGCAGGGCCGCGGTATCTTATTCGAACAATTTCACAACCCTGTGTTCTAGTTTATGCTGACATCTCTATTAGGCATTTAAGTTTACCTAGAAACAAGAAAATTAATGTCTAATTTATATCGTAATATCAATGGCAAACGGTGTGCAAACTTGAAGCGAGAAAGAAATAATGTGCTTACTACTACAAATTCATTGTGTTAAAAGTAAAACAATTATTGAGAAGACTATCGAAATTAACTGTGGTAAAATTCTCTATGCTATGGAAAGCACTCGGCCAAGTCACTTTCCAGCACCTTATTATGAAGCAAATGTATGTAAAACACTTAAATATTATGCTAGAAGTGACAAAAGCTGGAAGCTTTGCTCTTAGCATTAAAACTAATAATGTATTCACTGCCACGCTTGCATCCTGGAAGTTCGTTAAACACTCCTGATGTTACGGAGACGTGACGTCAAACAAACACACGAACAAACAAATGATGTGCCATAGTAAGAGGATCTGACGTCTTAAACGCCGACTCCTGTTCTGTTGCTTCGGAAATTTTAAATTGTTTGTTTGAAGGTACAATAATTATGTAAAATGTGTATTATTTAAAAGGCTTGAAGGAAATCTAGCCATTTCCACTTCAGAATTTTAAAGCTTAAGTTGAGACCATGGTGTTGGGAAGAGCTGGTCTCCTCCGATAAAAGTTTTAGAAGAATAAGGGTTCTCTTTTCTCTTTACTCTTATGTCTGTCTTGCTTTTGCTGTGAGTCCGCCTAAGGTACAGCATCATGCTGTGTGGGAGCCTTCCTGTCACAGGCACAAAGTGTATCCACCTAGTTTCTGGTTTTCTGGTCTTTTTTTTACTTTCTTTTTCCAGAAAAAATTCATGTAAGGAATATTCTTAGAATCAGATTAAAAAAATCTCGGAATTTTAGAAATCTGATTTTTAGAATTTAAGCGCACCTCAGTTCTCACCAGTAAACACCATTTAATAATTTCAGTGCTATAATCTAAGCCTAGAAAATATTTGGATACTAACTACGTCCACCACATCAAAAACTGCAAAAATAGAAACCTCATTAGTACATTGCACTTTTATAACCCATTTACTTGTTTATGTAACTTATTATTTTCAGGTACTTTAAGTAACCCAAGCCACTAACGCTATTTATTTGGCTTACATAATATTATCTTCTCCGCAGCACCTGAGGCTACAAACTGTCCCGTCTCACGTCAACTGATAACAGATATTACTTAGTTTCTGTCTGTTTGTATGACGCAGGTTGACCTTTGATTACGATGTAAATATATTTTATTAATGTTTAAGCTAGAAAACAGTCTGAAAAAGTGAGAGGAGGCGCTCGTGGCTAAATAATAACAGTCGCACGGGTCGATCTTGAAGGTTAAGCAACGCTTGCCAAGGTTGGTCTCTGGATGGGTGACCATCTTCGGGTTGTCAGAAGCCAGTAGTCCCAGTCTTGCCAAGATGTACCGTGTCACCCAGTTAATGGGTTGTGGAGGTTTGGTAGGCAGCCGCTCCACGTAAAATGCTGGTATTCAGCTAAATCCGGTTTGACTGGAAGCCGACCCTAATATAATTGGGAAAAGGCTAGGCAGATGATGATGAATTAGCTTCTGTCTGTTTGTATGACGCAGGTTGACCTTTGATTACGATGTAAATATATTTTATTATTGTTTGAACTGGAACACAGTCTGAACAAGTGAGTAACTCCTAGTAGAAAATGGAATATCTTACGAACCCGTGTGGCCGTGTAAAGATACATTGAAAATACTGAACTAATCCATCAAGTCAAAAAGTCATGAGAGGAATTTCTTATTTTGGAGTCTTGTCACAGAGCGGGGTGTTACAAGACTTCAAAATATGTTTTTTGACAAAATAATGAATTATTATTAATGATTTTTTTTTATTGTTTTTAGTTCTTGCCAAAAGATCGAACAAAATCAATTTACAATTTTGTTATCAATCAACCAAAGTTACAGTATTTAATTACAGGTTTTTTTTTATATAGTTATTGATATCTATTCATTTTTATAATTTATCTTTATTACAGACATAAGTCCATACGTTACAAAGATAGTATTTGTATATACTTAATATTATTGATGGTGTTGTTACATTGGTACACTAAATAAATCCAATGGTTGTCTGTAAGTGTATTTTGACTTCATACTCGTATTATAAATAACCTCAATACCCGACAATATATGAAAAAAAGAACTTTATAACCCATATTTACCGTCTTTTTTCTTATCTCACTCTTCTGTTGCGATCTGCAGGAAGATATTTCTACTGAAATAAGCAGTACCTTTATGCTCTTTTCTCTGTATACAATTTTATTTTTAAGTTGTACACAATTAAATAAATAAAACAGACAGATTGTCAGCTTGTCACCGGTCTGTGTCGTGTTTTATTAAATAGGCCCAGTTCGGAACAAACATCAGGCGTTACGTAGTCCCGCTCATTACCCATCAAACCCGTTGAACCGCTACCAACAAACAAAACGCCTGAACAACCCACAAAAGGCTTTAAATCATATTATTTTACGGTACCGAAATACAATTAATTTAAACGAAATCGCCCATAAACAATTACATTTTCGCATGACTATTCCTTATACGTTAATATGAAACGAATGGAAATGTGACCGAGATGAAATGCAAATATATTCAATTAATCCAAGCGCCATTCTGTATTGGGTGTCGCTAAGCTGTGATTGGCAGATTGGCGTTAAGTCGTTCAACCGAACGAAAGTGGTTTGACGTTTCTAGAATAGGGACGTGGGTGAATTTGAATATGTTTGCTTATTAGTTTTAGTGAGGGGCTGTTGGTTCAGGTTGGGCCAATTTCGAAGCTTTGAATATACGGTCTTGGATATTTGGGATACTTCAGCTAAGGCTTTGATTGGATATTACTAAATCTTTGCTGGTTAAGTTTGAGAGGAGTTGTTGTTTTGGAAAAGTGATTGGTTTATAGTTGCTGTAGGCTAGAATCATAGATATAATATACATTTTGTACGAGTACGCGTCTCTTTTTTAAGGACATTTCTCGCCGACTGATCGACATTTTGCGTGACCAGAGGGCTGGCTCGTTCTTTGCCCAAATAATTAGTATTGCCATTCAAATTGGCAATGTTGCCAGTCTTCTGGGCACGTTTAAGGATGATAGCGATGCGGAGGAATTCTTCGACGCATTAGTGTATTTTTTTTGTATATTCATAAGTATATTGTTAGTTTTATTAAAGTATATTAGACTAGCACTTCGCCCGCGACTTCGTTCGCGCGGTTATAGTAGGTACTCCACGAACTTCATCTCAATAAGTCCTCCCTCTATAAAGGGTAACGTGTAAGTTACTTTTTAATAGACTCCCCTTCTTCTTATCGTGTGGGCAGTAAGGTCTAACGACCACACACCCTAGTGTCAGAGTTTGTAAACCGCCTCAATCGAGTATTTTTATGCCCGTCGTAACTTTTAAACGAAAGGTCCGATTAGCATAATTTAAATTGTTATTTACGTACACATTACAAACCTAAATTACCAAACCATTTAAATGGATATAGATTATTATCATGATACCAAAATCACCGCTATTCCATTCCACCCGGGTTTTGATCGAATAATTTGAACAAAAAGCGGTTATTGTGACTTAACCATAATAGTTAGATTTATCCCGGACTTTTTTGTGGTTATTGATGCCTTCTATAAAACTGTAGAACATCACTTTGCTCTATTGTCAATAGTTTGCGCAGCGTACTCGATATAAGGATATTTTTGGTATTTTTTTCACACCTTGGGTTACATTATCGAAGTTTTCATACGGATCCCTAACTTTTTGAAAATATTCTATAGCCCATGTTCATCAGGGATAATGTAGAATTGTAATGGTGAAAGAATTTTTCAAATCGGTCCAGTATTTTCGGAGCCTATTCAATTCAAACAAACAAATCTTTCCTCTTTATAATATTACAATAGTGTAGATAGCGTAGATTTAGAAATACTAGGAAAATCATATAAATCTGAAATTCCTGAAATGTGACACTCTACGTAACGTTTTCTTCATCTATCATAATAAAAAAAAAACTATTCTGTTCTATTTTAACAAGATTTTAAAAATGATTTTTGCAGAATGAACGATTACTTCCATATTAAAACTACAACTTTCAGAGTAGAAAGCTATATATTTCATACAAGACGCAATCCTATTAAAATTCACTTTTAAATAAAATATGAAACGCAAGCAGAGGTGCAAAATAAAACAACGACTCCATATATTCATAAATTCTTCCAACTAATAACATAGGAAAACGTTAGGTGTACGCGAGACGGAAGCTGGCGTGGAGTCGACAAGTGCTCATCTTTTCGGGGACTATTAAATTACTTTATTCACCTCCATGCTAGCTGCTATGAAACAGATGAGGTAGCGTAAGTTATAAGCAAAGAGCGGTTAGTTTTGGAAAGAGCTTCCAAAGTAAACTTTGATTTATTTCAGAATTTTATGCCACATATATAACGTAATAGTGTAATAGTTTACGAAAGTTAGCTAGGCGTGAATTTTTTTGCAGTAAAATATTTAGAAGTTTATAAAGCAATTTCCATGTCGACTATTATTACTTAATTAAAATGTCTTGCAAAACAAAGATGAATATGAAGATTTAGACAATCTGTACCACGGGTGATAGGGTCTGTGACCAAGCGGTCACTTTACAACAAGTACGCAGGAGATAGTATAGTGCAAGCACAGGTGCACTCTCTCTGCCTTTACTCTCATGCTCCGATGGGATAGCATTCCGACACAACCGTTTACGTGATTTCTGGTACATAGAGTTATCACACCACTGGTTTCAAACTTTGGGCTGCAAAATAATGCCTTAATACAAATATTTTTTTTCAGTAAGAAGCTTGCAGCTAAATAATAACTGCCACACGAGTCGTTCTTCAAGGTTAAGCAACGCTTGCCAGGGTTGCTCTGTGGATGGGTGACTATCTTAACATACTGAGACTCTTTAGTGTCTCGACTGTCATTTCGAAGCCAGAAAATCTGACACCAGTCTTGCCCAGAAGTACCGTGCTACTCAGTTACTGGGTTGTGGAGGTCTGGTAGGCAGTCGCTCTACATAAAATACTGGCATTCAGTTGAATCCGGTGTAACTGGAGGCCAAACACAATAAAGTTGGGATAAAGGTTATGTAGAGGTGCTAAATGGCTGCGGACTTTGTTCGAAAGAGTCACCGCAGCCCTATAACGCAAAGGGCACTAGGAGGAACACGGATGGGTTTTAGTCAGCATGAGTCTGACACTCCCACCTGCTTCACCCAGAGCGGGGTAGTCATTTGATAATTTCCCATCCTTAAAAAAAGGAGGTGCTAAATAGTTTTATTTTTCTGTACCTTTCTTTCAGTATAGTTCTAGCTCACGCATGAGTAGATACGCAAAGGCCGCTTCAGCTCATAACTTAAACATCATCGCAAACCCAGACGTCTGTGCAATTTATGACGTCTAACTGTGAAACGGACCTGTCCTTTTGTGGTGCGTACACAACTCTGGAATATTCCAGTATTTCCAGTTTATGCATTATAACCGCTTTCCTGGGGAGCTTACCTTGAGGTTGGTAGAGAGAAAATGTTCCTTGAGTTGTTTATAAGGAAACTTAACTCCTATCAGGATTCTTCGGAGATCTGCCTTATAAGCGATCCGGTTGTTTTTGAAAGAAAATAAAGTCGAATACGAACTCCGGTAATTTTTTATTTTTCCTCTCGCTATTTTTGAGGTAAAAATGGATGAAATCAGCTAGACCGGCTGATTTCATCCATTCAGTCAATATCTCACTAGAATCGTACACTTAGGAAAAGTGAACATAATTTTCCCAATCAACCTTAAACCTAATGCGTTAGCGACAAAGATTAAAATGAAATTTGCCAGATTGTTGTGTGGTTAATATTATGATTCTGCTAAAGCAGCCTTTTTAGACCCACAGAAGCATATATTTGATTTAATAATTGATTTGTTATAATCAAAACTAAAGTGAAAACTCATTAAAATTAAACCGGAAACAAAACAAACTTTTATAATGGAGCGACACTACAGCTAAGGTCGGTCCTGATAAATTTAGACGAAGAACCCTTATGATTTTTTATTCTATGCAAAACGCGACGTAATTTTGGACAAATTAAATGTGTTATAGCTTCACTTTAAAAAAAACATCCTGCCGAGATCTGCTTCGGATTTTTTTCGAAAGAAACACCGCGGCCCTGAACGGAAAGGGCATGCATATGGATTTTAGTCAGTAAGAGTCTGACACTTACTTCTACTCCTCCCAGAGCGGAAGGAGTCATTTGATGATTTCTCATAATAAAAAAACCGGCCAAGTGCGAGTCGGACTCGCCTACGGAGGGTTCAGTACTTTGTGGGTACATAAATTACTTTAAATAAAGACTATATTTTTTATGATTTAATTACAAATGTATAGTTTTCAGACTCTTTCCTATATTTTTAGTATAAGACGACATTAATTGCCAAATTCCATAGTTCTAGGTCAAGGGGAAGTACCCTATACATTTTGTTTCCCTTGAGAGTGTCGAAATATACGTACGTTTTTTGCGGCTTAAACGGCCGTATTTTTTTTACGATAACTTAGAACTTTGATTTTTTACAGCTTTACAGACTTCAGTATATAGTTTTAATTTCAGCTTGATACCTACACGCGGTCCCGAGATTAAAGATCTTGACAGATAGACGGACGGTCAATGATCTTATCAGGGTTCCGTTTTTCTTTGTGAGGTACGGAACCCTAAAAATAAAAAAGGTATATCTTAGTTCTTCTTCTTTCTAAAGGTCATATCTTAGTTTTTGAAGACTGCTAAACTTGTATTCATGACATACTAGCTTCTGCCCTCGACTTATTCTGTGAAGACTTTAGATCGGGATATAAATATTCTTTGTTTTATTGCAACCTTTGAGTGCCTTTCATCGTAAAACGTTAAGCACTTTTTGGGTGAAAGAGTAACAAACATTAATTCATTCTCACAAACTTTCACATTAATGTTATTATTAGGAAGTAGGATAGAATAGGTAGGTGTCATTAACATACAGATACCAACGCCATCACACTTACATTACGACCGTCCTCCGAACACCATTGTCCAAGTTAAATCTATTTCAGTTCGCTTCCCACTTCATAACATCGACAGTCTGGAGAGTTCCCTACATCCATACCCTATAGAGTTCTCTATACGTATACCTTATAGGGTCCACAACACGGTATCTGTATGCAAATTTTCGCGTGCATTGTGCGTTTTGGACGCGTCAATAGCACGGCTGGGGGAAGTTCGGTAACAATTGTGTTCCCCGTTAAATTGTGTTGTATAAACTGATGTACTTTGATTCGTCTGTCTGTGTGTCATCTGTTTTGAAGGTTTTGCGTTGGTGTTGTTGGTATCGAGTTGGGTTTGGACGTGTTTCGTTGGCTAAAGTAATAGAGCCTATGTACATTTGCATGCTAAATTCGAGATGTTGCTTCAATATCAGAAGAGGCACTACAATATATACGTAAGAAGATCAATTCCCGCAAATAAAAAGCGTTCTTTAAACTTGCAATTATAATTTCAGCAGCGATCAATGTCACAATACTTGTTAGGGAAATTAGAGGTGTTTTTGACTAATGTTTGCAAAACGATATTAATAAAAACGCACCTTAAAATACGAGAATTTACCCCCAGCACGATGAGTAGTTGAATTTGCATCGACATTTCGATATAACATGACAATAACATACATTATCAAGAATGACTAGAATTGATAAAATGTCACTGTGTCTAGAGCCTAAGAACGAGTAAATTAGTTCCTTTGTAACATAGCTTTTAGATTTAGAACACTTTAAAAACAGAGTGAATACAATAAATAATTGATACAAAGATTATATACTATATTGAACTGATACAAAGATTATATACAATAGAGAACTGATACAAAGATTAAACGACAACAATAGGCTGGTAAATACGTATACGATAGAAAGCAAGCGTGCTCCATCTTCGACCAGATCATCACTTACCATCAGGTGAGATAGTGGTCAAACGCGTGCCTATATATAGTAAAAAAAAAAAAAAAATAATAATAATCATAAGAGTTAGGGTAAAAATAGCATTGAAACCAACTATTTTAAGTCTTTTTAGTCTTACAGTTCTAAGTATTACTCTTTGATAAAGTTGCTCTTTACAATGACTGTAGCTCATGTTTTCCCAGTTAATAAAATGCAGAGATTTACAAACAAATCTCGCTACACATTTTTAAATTCAACATACAAGCTTACCCCTAAAACCACAAGGTAAAACGCTACCAAACCAAAATTTAAAAGCCTCGCAAATTATATTTCACTCTGCTCCAAACCTCATATCGCCATACCCGGCAGTAGGGATGTTACAGAGCTTCGATTTCGACTCAGATTTGTCGAAACTTCCGTTTGATATTACACCTCCGGTTACGATTGGCTCCAAAACTTTAAAATTGGAGGTCCTCGGACTTTCTTACACGTTCTTCTCCATAGAGCTTCTACGCTTTAGAACGTGCGAATAACTTCATGTGTTTGACTGATTGACCTGAAAAATTCAAAGTACCTGTATACGGTTATTTGAAGTGAACGTCTTGGTCGAAGCATAGCAGGTAGAGGAGGAGTGTTTCGGCTGCTGGTGTAGAAACAGGTTTATGCATGTCGCGCGGGTATACCCCGTCCCCACGTGATTTTCGTCGTCGATTTTCGGTTGTTGTAACGCAATATGTTATATATTACTAGCTCTTTTCCTTTTCCGACTTCCGCCCCGACTCCGATAAAACGAATTTCAAAACTCCGACGGATTTGGTTCCGATAAATCCATCTCAGTAACATCCCTACCCGATACACACAACCTGGCAATTTGGCATTACCAAAGGATTACAGTTCATTCCCTTCAGTTTCTTACTGTCAAATTATCCTGAATGTAACGAACTGGATTAGGCTTGGAATATCAGGGGAAGAAAGTGATTTTTTTTCCTCTATATTGTACCGTAATTTGAATATATTATGGCTTGATTGTTAGCTTAGAAAGACGTGGTACGTCGGGCTTTTGTTCTGAGGAAGTTTGGCTTGCAACTAACTTGGCTGGCCGAGATTTTTAGATGGAGTTAAAACCATTTTTTGTTTATTTATTTTTTCTACTTATTTAACAGGGGTTTTTTATCCACATGGATTTAAAATTTTTGTTCACGCCATAAATATTTTTAAATAACATAAGTATACTTAATATAATAACATTCATTACAATTTTCAGAAATAAGTAATTGGTAATTTAACATCATAATTAAAACAAGTTTTAATATCATCCAACTATCCTATTCAATCCAACTAATATTATAAATGCGAAAGTTTGTGAGGATGAATGGATGTTTGTTACTCTTTCATGTCAGAACGCCTGACAGGATCTTAATGAAATTTACACAGAGGTAGGTTATAGTCTGGAATAGCACATAATATGCGAGGTTATCCCGGGAGTATGTTCCCTAGGGACCACGCGGGCGAAGCCGCTGGCAGAAGCTAGTGTGCCCAATAAATTATTTCCCCGTCCCTATTCTTATGCCTTTTTTATACATATTATTATATCATTGACTATCGTTATCATGTAGGCAAGTAATTAAAATATTACAAAATTATGTTATAAAACGTAAATACATAATGATTCTTTTTCTACACTCTCCTTTTACAGTTGAAATTGGTCTTTCAAATACATAGATTAAAACCTCAAACTAATACGTACCTAAGGAAATTTAAATAGTTTCTTATGCTGATGACACTACAATAACTTTTACTGCAAACTCATGGGTGGAACTACAGTCAATTGCTCAAGAAGATTAGCCGAGAAACAGTTCAAACACGTGTAATTTGTGGTTAAATGGTACACGTGCCAATATTAAGAAATACCTCAAGAGCTTCTTACTATTCCTAAGAACTAACAGTTGTAGAAAAATCTATTGTTTTTTTTTTCTTCTTTAGAACACGTGTATGGTTGTAAAATACCTAAGCCAGCGTACCAATAGATAAAATTAATACAAAATGCAATTAAGATATCCATAAGTAACTGTACAAATAAAAGAAATCGATAGAACTGTTTACATAGCACACCTTCCTTAATCAATTCTTCCTAAAGCGCAGGTGTGAAGTTCGAAGAAGAACAAAGCGAGTCTTGCCGCAATCTAGTAGATTAAACTGTGATTAAATGCGTTTTGGGGTGAGTGCACACGAACCGAACGTCTGGTGCGAGAAGGGAGTTTTAAGCCATCACTTTGTGGGGGAATTTCACACAAAAAAATAGTTTATCTATATATATAAAAGAAAGTCGTGTTAGTTACACTATTTATAACTCAAGAACGGCTGTACTGATATGGCTGAAAATTGGTAAGTAGGTAGCTTAGAGCCAGGAGACGGAAATAGGATACTGTTTATCCCGTAGGGTAGGTAGGGTAGGTAGGGTAGCCAGATGACGGGAGCGAAGCCGCGCGGGTCAGCTAGTTTATTATAATTTCAAGCAACACACAAAATTAAGCTTACCTGCCATATGGTATCGGCTGGTGCCGTGATGCCGTCTGGTGCCTTTAAAGAATAATACCATCCCATCACTCCCCGTGGGTGTCGTAAGAGGCGACTAAGGGACTCGCCAGAGAATGGGCAGCAGCGTTCTCTATAAAATTCAACACCAAACATTGCGATCGCCAACCCGCCTGCCAAGCGTGGCGATTATGGCAAACCCCCCCAAATGAAATGACTCCGTAAAAGTCGCGGGTAGCTGACGGATGCGAGATGCGCAGGACTGGTCGTTGTGGCGACGCTTGGAAGAGACCTATGTCCAGCAGTGGACGCCTTTCGTTCGGCTAATATGATGATGATGATTATTATGATAATGATAGATTTAAGCAGTTTTTAACTAGTTATTGAAGAGTGAAGAGATAACATAGCAGGCGCATAAAAAAAAAAAAAAAGTTTAATTTTCCCTTCAGTGGAACTCAACAGGCTCACAATACACCTCTTAATAAGTACCTCGTAAACTGATGTTGACCTACTCATTTTGAAAAACAATAAATTTTACAAACGCACATAATTATTAACCCAGTTACTGGACAAAACAATAAACCTTGGTAGATTGAATATCAGACAGATCTCTGGGTATCTGATACTCCTGACGACTGTCAAAGATGTACCTAATGATACGAGTAGCAGGGATCAACAACGTAAAGTGCTTTTTTAAGATATGTAACTTTTTCAAGCGCAGTTTAAAGTCCGAATCTCGAGAAAAAAAAAAATATGAATATTGTTTCCATCGAATGCAGACATAAAGAAAGTTTTGTAAGAATTTTCACTGTCAGTGAAAATTCTGCCATCAGGCAGTGTAACCGAACCTTAACTCGTAACTTGCAGGTGTTGGCTGCGTCACAAACATAAGAGTGTTTTGTTGATTTTTTTTTCCGATTTAAAAATTGTGAAGCCGGAAAACAAGTTACAGAGTAGAGAATTTATAGTGATTTTTATGCGTCTTAAAGTCAAGTGAAAAAGATACTGCTAGGCAAGCGTTCTCTATCGTCAACCACATCATCGCTTACCGTCAGGTTAGATTGTGGTCAAAGCTTATGATTATATTAAAAAAAATACTAGCTGACCGGGCAAACGTTGTTTTGCCAAATAAATAAAATATAGCCTTCGACCTATGCTCAGACTTACCGAATCTATAAAAAAAAAATGTTAAAAATCGGTCCAGCCGTTTCGAACGAGTTCTATAACAAACACCCCGTGACACGAGATTTTTAAAAAGAAGAAGATTAGATAAAATGTTCGTGAGTTTTTGACATTCTCGGGTCCCTAGAGAACCGGTCCTTTGGTAGGCGTACGAGGGGCCGATGCCAACTCGCAGAGGCCTCTTTAGACATTTCAAATGGAATGGGACACCAACCGACGATTATCCCTGTATGCACTGTGAAAGTATACCCAAGGACAATCCCCGGTTGGAGCAAAACTATTGCAAAATATGGAAACAAAAGATGAAACGCTATGAGTTTGGCTGGTTTAGTGGACTAATAACTACTACTATGGAAGAACTATTGGCCCCTGCCTGACCATTGACTATTAAAACGGCTTAAAAATAGCAGGGGGTGACTTGCACACTCAATAAATGGGCCCCCCGAAAAGGGTCGCTAGCACAAAGTGACGTAGCGCCAAAGGGGCAACATATCCTGAGGTGCTAGAGGAGTGGAGAGGTATACCACGGCTATCAGGACAATCCCGGAAGTACGGTCAAGATCCCTACCAGCACCTTACTGGATTATACGTCCTTCTCCCGAGCACGTTTGCTCTTGCGAATCTCCACTCAGACCGGCCGATTAAGGCTAGAAAGAGGTGGGAGCTCTGTTCCTCGTCAGTGTTCACTCCGGCCAACCAATAAAGGCGAGCCAGAGATGAGGAACAAGAATTCTCCCTGGAGATCAGGTCCGTGGGGTCGCTAGTGCCCAACAGTTCGCCACAAAACTGCCTTGCGGATTCGTGAGTTTATTATTATAATTATATTTTATATATATTTTGATAATAGCTTATCAATTCCCAAAAATTAAATAACGAAAGCAAGATAAAGTAAAATTTATTTAGCACATACATGAAACACGCAGTGTAGGTACTAATAACAAAAAAAAAACCCGCACACGAAGGGTTCCGTACTATAAACCTTAATTTTTGAGGATAACAGAGACAGAAAGATGTTTAAAATACTTTTAGTGTCTAACTCACTTTTAGTTATTTGTTGTGCCATTGGCTAAGCTGTTAAAAATTTAGATATGCTTAAAAGTGTGAAAGGACTGCAATCACAAGCAGAAAAAACCGGCCAAGTGCGAGTCAGACTCGCACACAAATAAGGTTCCGTACCTTAAACCTTATTTTTTATTATTTGTTGTTATAGCAGCGGCAATAGAAATACACAATCTGTGAAAATTTCAACTGTCTACCTATTACAGTTCTTGAGATACAGCCCGCTGACAGACAGACGGACGGACGGACGGACGGACAGCGGAGACTTAGTAATAGGGTTCCGTTAGTTACCTTTCGGGTACGGAGCCCTAAAAATTATAGGGTGGTGGGTGGCTACGTAAAGGGATTGGAGAATTGGCTCTCTAATACGTACATTATTTAGTTAACCTTGAAGATCGACCCGTGCGGCTGTTATTATCTAGCCATGAGCTCCTCTAATTTAGATCACACCTGTTGTTCATTAAATCCTCGTAAACTACCAACATGGTCGTCCACACATTTCACAAATTACAGCACAGTCAACATTCTAAGCTCATATCCTGCAACATTGTTTTTATGACTGTAGTTTTACCTTACGACCTGAGATTTAGCTTCTATATAAAACATTTTGCAAGCTAGTTTTGTAGCTAACTTTATTATGTTTGCGATCAAACATTGACCTTTTTTGTATATTACCTTTTTCTATTGGTGAAAACTGTGTCCAAAGTTTAGAAGAACTGAGGGCCTAGCTCGAATATTTTGACGTATAGTAACGTTAACGTAAGTGAATTTTGAATGTGAAAAACTACAATGTGTATTTTGGTTTAATTTTATGGGACAAACACAATTTATACCATTCCAAAATATTAATAAAGTTCTTAATTCAAATAAATACTATATGCAAAACGAGTATTGTAGCTATGGTAAAAATTTACGTTACGTTACGATACGTCAAAAAAAAAGTGCTAGACCCTCAGAGGTACACAGCGACTTTGCCACAAGAGAAACCTACGGAGCAAATCTACATCGCAACAAAAAAAAGAACCGCGACGCCATCTATCCAGCTAGTAGCGAACTACAATGTTGAAATCCTGCATCGTGCAAGCAGTGATTACCGTGCGATTTGAACATATACAGCAGCCCGAATATCAACTATCGGGTAGTAGCCCGCCAGGCACAACAGCCGCCTGGTTGGATTCTCCCTTTTCAATGGGAGTTTGCGGGACTTTACTCTCTGTACCGGTATTCCTAAATATATATATTTTATTGTACACCTCATAGCACGGGACCAGACACAGGGTCACACAGAGTCTGTATATTTACAGGTGGTGGATTCCATTACTGTATAATTCTTCCGACATGTAATATATATATTTTTTAAGGATATATATTGACACATTGTCACCTATATGTTAACACATGCAGATAATCTGGTACGGAAAATAACTTGCTAAATCAAATGTAGTATTTAAAAAATATTAATTTAACAGAAACATCCCATCGTAAGAAAAATTTTTTTGGGTCTAAAATAACAATCACAGATAAATCTTACTCACACTCTCGAATCCACAGTCGTAATATAGGTACATATTACAAGTAAAGAGACGCTTACAACGTATACACTATTTTTCTTTATGTTTGAACGGACTTTGAATTTATTCCACTACTTTTTCGACATCAGATCAACACTGAAAACCGCAAGCACATCACAAATATTTATTAGCATCCAAAGTCCGAAGCTTAAACCAAGATATCGCATACTCGGTAATAAATCCGACTAGCGTCCTATTACTGGTATAAACCTATTACGTCATCAAAAACCGTTTTACCTCCTTTTCCACCTTATCTCATCAAAAAACGTTTTAGCTGACACAAATTAAGCGGTCTTCACTAAAATACTGGCTGATAGTAGTACAATTATACTTTCGTCTCCAGACGGCCATCCATGGCGACGATGGGCCATCTTTATCCACTTTCCGATATCGAAGTAACGAGTGCCTTGAGAATAGGTTCGTTTGAGGTTAATTCGGTTCGACGGCTGTTTATTTTGGTGGAGTTTAGAAAGTTGTGAGTCAAATAGTTTTAAACGATGAAACTCTTCTTCTATTTCATGAATAAAAGAGAGGTTTTACTTTAACAATATGTATCACAAAACAATAAGAAATTAACAACTAAATCACGAAAATTGGTGATAACAAGGAGAAAAGGCGCCTTCACGAATTTCAACAACATCCACAAAAGAATGTCATTAGTCATAACAACTTAGATAATTTAGCGGATGACATCACAAACATAAGGGACACAGGCATAAGTAAAAACCCTGCTGCCATAAATTATAGTATATCTTATCTATACTAATTTTAGAGATTGTTTGTTTGTTTGCTTGAACACGCTAATCTCAGGAACCACTGGTCCGATTTGAAAAATTATTGCAGTGTTAGATAGCCCATTTATTGAGGAAGGCTATAGGCTATATATCATCACGCTAAGAACAATAGGAGCGGAGCAGTAATGAAAATTGTAACGCAGACAAAGTTGCGCGGGTCAACTAGTTGTTTATATATTTAATAGCCTAATATCGAAATGACGAACGTTTCCGGGACTGTCCATCTCGGTTCTTTTAGATTTTTTGCATTGGCACTACAATTTAAATTACAAACACGAAAAAAAGTTGATTCCATATGCAATACAATTCATTTACAAGCATAGAAATCTAAAACCCACAAGCCAAACTAGAATTTTACACAGAAATTCAAACGTACCTACAAAAATCCGCGGAATGGAATCGCCATCACACAAAAAGGGTCAAAAGACACCAAAACGATCCACGCAACAGCGTTACCCAGAATCGGTAACAGCAATCTCACCTCTAAAAATCAACGAACCAGAATACGAAAAAAAACGGCGAAAGTCGTGCCTTTCTAAAACTATTCGCACTGTGACTCCGAAAAACTCAATATAGCGTTCCTCAAAAGGTTTCGCAGTTGAAGTGGAGAAATCCAATAAAAGGCGAGTTCTACCTGCAATGTCTTCGCATTCTGGTATGTACGGAATCCCGTTCATTACACCGGCAGATCCAACTTGTAACCTATCCAATTTGAACAGATTTTGGACTGTTACTTACGAGAAAGAACGGAAACGATTTATATGAAATTTCTTTGCGAGTTCGATTTGTAATCCGAAATTAATTGGCTGAGTTTTGATATTGGTATTTTTAATTCTGTCGCGACAGGCGTTGGCAAAATGTTACTCGGTATTGGAGGGTGAAAGTTAAGAATTAAACCGTGTATTTTACCCATATTTAAAACTAAAGATAGTGATTTTTTAATTAAGAGAAATAAGTTAGATTGCTGGTTTCGAACTGTTGAAAGCTGCATAAAAACATTTAGCAATTAAAAGCCAGCATTCCCTCGACCAAACAAAAGAGTTATTTTTGCTGAGCAGCTAGTCTATTCTGTAGGTAACCATTTCCATATCGAGCTTCACCTGAATGACAAACCTCACAAAGTTTAGCTTTATTACACACAACATGACGTTACGTTTGACGTAATTTGATACTCACCTCGGATTCCGCTGTTGAAAAATGTTGTTACAGAATAAGTGTAGGTACTAGACTAGCTGTGTTGCTTTCAACTTTAAACAACGTTAAAAAACCTTGTTAAAAATAAAACCATATCAAAACCTTTCGATAGCTGTGTAATAGAGTAAACAAATGACTTTCTAAACTCAATCATTTCTCGTAACACTTTCTCATTTTTACACTTCGTTGCAAAAAAAGGAACACACGATACACTCGCGGAACAACACGAGGCCAACTTGCGACAGTATTGTGTATCCAATTAAAATTTTTCCTATCGCCCTTGCTGGGTTGCTGGGATGCTGGGAGATGGCATTTTTACAAACACGCAGCGGTTTCAACTTTTCTAATTACGACCATGTCACTTGCGTTGCGCGCCTTTCATTAGTGAGGCGTGATTATTATGTATTTTTTGTTGTGATACACAAGTTGCTGGATAGGTGTTTTGTGTGGAAAACATTGTTTAGGTCACTGTTTTTTGTTAATTAATATTTTTATAGGAGCTCGTGGCTAAAGAATAACACCCGCACGCGTCGATTTTCAAGGATAAACAACGCTTGCCAAGGTTGGTCTGTAGATGGGTGATCATCTTAACTTACCGAGTTTTTTCCATGCCTCGGAAAGCATGTCAAGCTGGCTTTCATTACGGCTTTGGCAGTCGTTACGGATTGATAGTAATCTATCTCCAGTCTTGCCAAGAACTAACGTGTTACTCAGTTAATGGGTTGTGGAGGTCTGGTGGGCAGCCGCTCGACGTGCAATTTTAGTATTCAGCTGAATCCAGATTGACTTGAAACCGACCCCAATATGGTTGGGAAAGGCTAGGCAGATGACGTCAATATTTTTTATTCGTTCCTTACAGGTGAAAAACGTCAAACCTAGCTTCTTGTATCCTCCGTTCTCCCATTGCACTTATCATTTCATGGGTTCACCCTGTGGAAAGTATCTTATCGTTACGCCAATATAATTAAAAACATAGAAATGAATCATCATCTGCCTAGCCTTTTTTCCAACTATATTGGGGTCGGCTACCAGTCAAACCAGATTTTAGCTGAATACCAGTATTTTACGCGGAGCGACATAGAAATGAATATGTACTACATTTTATAATAAAGAAGACTAGACTTGTCCCAAAAAAAAAAAAATAATAATAAAAAAAATAAAGAAGACTAAAATTTTCAACATTACATCCGGTTTCCACCTGACTTCTGATTAACCTATGTTTTACCAAATTATAATCCTCTTATAATATAAGAAACAAAACAAAAAGTAATTTTAATAAACAGCTAGGTATCTAGGTACTTAAAACCCTATACATTTTTATTGCTTGCCTTAACACTCACATTTGAAAACAAAAGAAAAACACAATAACATACTAGAATACCCGTTAAGCACTTTCCAACCTACCTTGTCAATTTTCATTACCTTTCCTTTATTGTTACATACGAAAAAAATGTGGCGTAAACATGTTTTATTACTAAAAGAGTCACATACGAGCAATTACTCGGGGCAACGGAAAATGATGTCGTCAAAGAAAACGAAATATTGCTCGTTGGCACAAATAACAGGACAAACAACACGGCAATAAAGATTTACTGGTGAGATTTTTTACTCACTTTTACTTGTATGACAGGGTCCAAGTTAAAAGATTTTAGCAGTTCTGAGAAGTTAAAATGGTCACAGGTCTCTTCTTATCGTGTGGGCAGTAAGGTCTAGTAACCCCACACACCCTAGTGTCATTGTTTCTAAACCGCCTCAAGGGCCTCTGACATGGTTTATTTGACGACCACCATTTCGCGGTCGAAACCACCGGCTTATACGTGCCTTGTCCTGAAAGACTTATGTTATGTCCTTTAAGACTTACTCAATTTCGTTCGATCCAACATATTATTTATTTTATTTAAAACAGACTTATAGAGCAAAAAGTGAAAAAAGTCCCAAAATTCCGCAGTTTATCACGTGGTGCGCAGCGAGCACAAGTGTTTCGAAGTTGAAAATTTGGATTCACACTATTTTAACTGGTCTTTACAACAAATAATCAGAACTAGGTACATCAAGCTTTGCGAATTTAGCCTTTTTTTACTGTCGATTTCAATGTTATAAATCAATATTGATAAGCAAACACAATATAAATAACGTATATTAATACATAAATAAAGTACTGGAAAATGGTTTTGATTTACTGTTAAATCGCTTATCGCTTGTAACTAGAAACAGTTGTAAAAAACAAAAAGTTAATGAACCAACAAGAGATGACGCAGACGTCGCCATGGCGACAATTTGAGATGTAATGGAAAAGTTACCGACTCATATACAAATACCTATGTATGTAGGAATTTTAATATGGAGTGAGGGAAGTACTTGTAGGTATTGTAGCAATAATATTAGATAAGATTTTTTTGTTTGCCTGAAAGAATATTTAACTGTTTTTATTTATTTTTTTCTCATAAGCTAGAGTGCGGACAAGACGCAGGTCTTGAGAAAAGTGTAGTGCGTTTTAAAATCTGTAATAAACAGATACAGCACTAATAGCGTGTGACGTCACTCACAAGTCCAAAAAAAAACATTTCCTAGCTATGTATGCGAGCTATAACATTAAATAAGGTTGACTACTTGCAACCCCAGGGACATCTGCCACCTGGACTTGATCTGCAGTGGCCTATTTGGAAGGCAGTGAACCGGTTGCTTACCCAGGTAGGCCGCTGCATACATAATCTGGCAAAATGGAGTTTCATAGACCCGTCGGATACACAAGGTGAGTGCGGTGCTCTTCTTCAGAACATGAACCACACGTTGAAGGGTAAAAAATGTTCCATATACCTGTACTTTGGGGGATCTAATGAATGCCACCGACGCTGCAATTAACGTAGCCACTTACTGGGCCCGAAAAATCTAAGAAGTTAACCATCGACTCGAAAAGAAAAAGAAGACGGACTAATTATATTTTTTAGTCATCTACTCCATTGGATTGGAGACTGACACCGCCATCTGTCGTAATACCAATAAACAACAACACACGATATTTATCTTTAAAAAATGTCAATGACAACTTATATCAGTTGTTATCTTCAACAAAATGCGTCATCACTGATTACTAATTAGTATGATACGGAATTACACAAAATATTTGAACTCAAGGTCCCACCGAGATTTGAACTCGGATCGCTGGATTCAAAGTCCAGAGTGCTAACCATTACACCATGGGACCTGTATGTATCGACTATAAAATAGGCGTGTTGTATTCAAATAAATACAGCTACTCATAGAAACGGTAGTGATATCACCAATGAAATATATAATATGTAATAATGATGAAATACATATGATAAACAAGTACTGTGCTGTATGGTGTTGGCCGTTGCCGTATGGTACCGTAAAAGAATAACACCATCCCATCACTTTCCGTGGGTGTCGTAAGAGGCGATTAAGGGACTCGCCAGAGAATGGGCAGCAGCGTTCTCTGCAAAACTCAATACCATACACTGCGATCGCCAACCCGCCGGTCAAGCGTGGCGATTGTGGCAACCCCCCCCCCCCCCATCTTGGGAGAGGCCTATGTCCAGCAGTGGACGTGTTTCGGCTGAAATGATGATGATGAAATAAGTACTAGACGATTTCATTATTTGTTGTTGCCTAAGAGGTAAAATTAAGAACAGAAATAGCTATTACCTGAAGCTCCAGATAATAGGTTCCTTCTAAGCAAGCGTGCTCCACCGTGGACATCATCGCTTTCCATTAGGTGAGTTAGTCCATAAAAGTCCATAGAAACCATGTCAGAGGCCCTTGAGGCGGTTTAGAAACTCTGACACTAGAGTGTGAGGGGTCGTTAGACCTTACTGCCCATACGATAAGAAGAAGAAGGTGAGATAGTGGCTAAACGCGATGCTATGATAATAATAATAATGAAAAAAGTTCTAATAGTTAAAAAAAATGTTGCGGAATTTGTATGAAAGAAGCACTGGAACGTAAAAGGCATTGGGATCAACAGGGATGGGTCAGGAACAGTTTGACACTCCCTGCCGTTCCACCTACAGCGGAAGGAGTCATTTGATGATTTCCCCCCCCCCCCCCTTAAATAAAAGGTACAATTAAGTAACATTTCATGTCTTACATTTTTTTTTGAAATGGGTTTGCTCTTTGACTCTAGTCTAGGTCAGAGATGACGGAGACAAAGTCTACGATGAAGCGAGCTAACCCAGAAGGCTCCTGCATGTCTAAAAAGGCCACTTTAGCATCATAATTATTAACCACACAACAATCTGTCAAATTCCATTTTCATCTTTATCGCTAACACATTAGGTTCAAGGTTGATTGGAAAATTTGACAGTGACGGGTAACGTGATGTGCTTTCTGATTCTGCTAAAGTGGCTTTTTAGACTCCCTGTTCACTCTGACTTTAAAGAGATCTGAGTTAAGACTCACGTAAAATAATGTACGAGTACGTTATATTCATCTCGCACATAACTCGTCTTAATTTATAAGTTCAAAAGATCACCGTCGTTACATTAATCTTTTCCTTTACTTTGGCTAAGCTTTAATATTATACGCATGTCTTATCTTTGAGTAATGTGCATGTTATTATTAGTACGTACATGTTTCGTAATTCCTTTATAACGAGTTAATTTATCTATGTTCATTATAGGCACATACGTGCCTATAATTCACTCCATAAGAATTTGGTTTTTAACCAATAAAATAAATAAGAGTGGACGGAAATATCCTTGTTTTCTTTTTGTAGATTACTTTAGTTTCTTAACAATTATTTTACAAAAGGACAACCACGTTCCTTTTTAACCATGATAATAAAAATAGTCTTTTCCTGCACAAGATCCACTATATTACTTCACCTGTAGTAACCGAAGAATTAAACGTACAACCACAAATCGCTCGTTAGAGGTATTTTGAAGTCCCACTGCTAAGGATAGGTTAGGGTATTTATCTATGGGTCATTGTAACCTGAATTATTTATTTAAGGAGCATCACCATCATCATTTTAACTGCTTTCAGTTTACCTGTCATTGATCCACCTTTTGGGAGGCCTTCCAAAGCAGCATCTTCCCATACGCAGTCCCTACTCCAGAGCTTTTTGACTGCATCGGCTATCTCTGCTTCAATATTCCACTAAGCTTAAAAAATTATAATATTACAGTAAATCTTAAAATTTTACCATTTTCCTTAAAAACATATTACACAAACAACTGTCCCATACAACAGCTATAAAATAACACTTACTCCAGATGTCTACGACACCCAAAATGAATTTAAACCTACTAACATCTCTGTTTGTCCATTTTGCATCAGCATTCTCCTAACAGCCATCGAACGAAGACTGCCAAATCGGCAATGACAACGGTGTTAAGTGCCAAAACAACTGGTTACTATGCCAGCAAACGTGCCAAATATTCATGTGCTTCGGCACTAAAACTATCAGATAGGATTTGACGTTATAGTTTGCCTTATTGGTACTGCTGCTGGTGAGAATTTGTGGATCGTTTAAATTGGTATAACTGGCCTCTTGCTGGAGAGCTGTAGTGCTATTCTGCAACAACATTTTCGTGTCTCCACAGCGTAATCCGAGGTGAGTATAAACATTGGACCTTTATGTTGTGTGCAATTAAGTTCACTTTGTAAGCTTTGCCACTCAGGTGAAGCTCGATATGGAAATGGTTACTTACAGAATAGACTAGTAGCAGTGTTAGCAACGTCTAACATTAAACGCTGATATTTATTGATAATATAGGTAAGTGATATAACTTAAATATGAAAGTCTGAATCAGAACAATAGCCTATGTTTTATTGTTGCAGGAAATACAGGACATCACGCAAAAAATAGTGAAAGGATTTTGTCGAAACTTTATAGAAATATAGCAGAATAACATATTGGCTATAACTTACGTGAGGAAATAACAACAGAAGAAATTAAAAAACAAATATTATAAATAATAAAGATATTTAATCTAATAAAATAGTAATTCATGTTTTACAAGAAACACCACAAAAATTACAACAATGTTTAAAATTGTGCTCTTAATTTAGAAGTGTTTTTAAATTCTACTCTCAGTGTCTATCATTTTCACATAACTGGCAAGAGGGGAAAATTAAGGCACTACATTAGAATATTTGTGAATATAAAGGATAAAGCCACGACTATGTTGATAGCTGGAGCGAATGCGATAAGCGTTACAATTCGTCTCTATAGACATAACATTGTAGTAAGTACTCAGTAAGAGTTTCTACAATATAACTCCATCCTAAACCCACTTTAAAGTCCACCAAAACCACAGCCTTAAGACCCATCATGCATTGGAAACCTTAAGCGACACATGTACATATATTACGCATAAAATATGCACATATCATCAACATACCGAAACCAAATTAAGTTCACATTATGCACCCTCCTCAATTGGTGCTAATAACGGCCCGGGTTCGAATCCACGGTCTCCTGTGACATGGGGTGCTATTGAAAAACGCGGGTACCTGTCGTGAAAAGGATGACGGGAGACGAAATGATGGATGACCAGTTTTTAAAGGTTTATAATTTTGGGGTAATCCTTTTTTTGCGTAGATATGAGTTTTTTTTTTGGGAATAATACTTTGAATGATATTATATATCTTGCTATTTTATTTAAACGTACCTTCGTGAGTTGAGCTTTGTTTCGTAGAATTCTATGCTACATAGTTTAAACAAGAGAGTATTTAGATTAGGTGACTTAAGGAGATTAACCTTTCAACTAGATGGTCCAGACTTTTATGTGAAAATTTCAACTGTCTTCCTATTAAGGTTCTTGAGATACAGCCCGCTGACAGACAGATGGATGGACGGACGGACAGCAAAGGCTAAGTAATAGGGTTCTGTTGGTACCTTTTCTTTCGACATCTGAAATGCCGTTGTCCGACATCTGGTCGATTTTGATGATAAATCAAAGATAAAAATAATATTTATCGAAATATTATTTATCTGTGTTTGCGAATTTCCAAAACTATTCAAGGTGCTGAAAATTCGCAAACACTGATCGATAGATATTTTTTTCTCATTAATATATCATCAAAGTTCAAAATTGACACGATGTCGGATAACGGCATTTTAGATATAATTATGTACCACGGCAGCTTTGGGTATGAAATCTTAAACACAGGATCATCATCACAGAATAGAATAAAATACTCTTTATTATGTACACCATATAAGTTACAGAAAAAAATAGATGAAGAAAACATTAAATAGGGTGACACAATGGGCGGCCTTATCGCTTAAAGCGATCTGCCTAGCCTTTTCCCAACTATATTGCGGTCGGCTTCCAGTCAAGCTGGATTTAGCTGAATACCATTACGGAATCCTAAACAGAATGTACAGACTTATTCGCGAACAACAATAAGACGTCGCTAAAATTATATCTTCTGAAGAACAGAAACAATTTTGCAAAATAATAAAACACACGCCAACTGTATCAATTGACAACTTTATTTCCATTCTTCCATTTGTGTCACCTCTCATCTCTCGACACCAAAGAACATTATTATCTCAACGACACGACTTGTAACAATGGTATTCACAAACTTCAGCAAACATTTCCTTACCTCTCGACTTCATTAAAGGTGGCGCGGATATTTCAATTAAACATAAAACAAAGCAAGAAACTTCGCCATTTGTAACACGCCAACAAACAACCTTCTAATATTATGAGTTTCAAAGGATGTATGTTTGTCCGTAAATAAATCACGCCTGAACGGTTGAATGGATTGAGATGTCTGGAACAAAGGTAGAGTAACAACAAGAAAGCATAAATTAGAGAATGCAAAGGAAAAAAGTCCGCCAATACAATTTTTGTGCATGAAGTCTTAAATAAGTAACAAATTTTCGAGCATGTCACTGGCTAGGCCATTTCTAGTTAAAAATTGCTATTTTGGCACTTTTTTGAGGAAATATAATTTCTACCGAGCAATTATATTTCCTCATTCACGTATTTATCAATGTGGAGGTATTGGAGCAGTATGCAGCAACTTCAATAAATGCGGCGATTGTTTCGGCAATACGGTCTCTATTTTTTTTTGTAACTAAATTACTCGAGTATCGCCTAGTTTCTTGGAGTTTCTCCATATCGCTCAACGTTGTCATTGTAAAACATTTTGCAAAATTGACGCTTGCTGCCGTTGTCGTAAATTGCTTGATATTTTGTGACGTCACAATCGACCAGTATTACCTATGATTGATCAATTTTCATTGCCCGTGTACATGCACTTTAAGAAGCCATTCAATAGAAAATAAAAAAAAGAAACGGATTTGGATGAAACTTTTCACAATGGTAGACCATATTTTCCCAGTAATACGTTTCCGTAAAATAATTTCCAATATTCACGCGAGCGAAGCCGCTGGCTGACGCAAGCACAAAATAAATGTATGATTTATTCAAAACTCCATTTTGTTTTATAACTTGTAACAATTCGAGAATTATGAATCAAAGTTGCTTGATTATAATTTCAAAAGCAGGTCCGTGTTTATGAATGTAAATTTTACCATTTTGCGGCGTTTCGTAATCAGCTGGGGTAGGATCCGCTTAGTTATGTAAGTATTGTCCTGTTTAGGAAATTACTGGATTTCCGAATTTGTCTGTACTGAATTGAAGACAAACTTTCGTAATTTTTAAAGGTTCAAACTTAATAGCCGTTGATTAAAATGCTTATTAGATTATATTAGATTTTACGAAAAAAAAAACAAGAGATCGACTGGCTTTTGTCTTCCGATGGCAGTTTATTTTAAGTTCTCGATGCAAAATTCTACATAAACCGGAAACAAACAAAATTGATACTACCAGTTACTCACGTGTTTGGTATATAATTTGTAGCAACATGTACATAATTTCAACTGAAAAATGTCCACTGTTGGTCACAGGCCTTCCCCCAAGTATCACACTGAGCGGTCCTGCGATCGCCCATCAAACGGATTTAGGCAGTTTTCAACAAGTGATCGGTCTACCTTGTGGGACGCAACGCCAACGCTGCGTCTTCCAGAATGTGGTAGCCACTCTAGCAAATATCAGCCCTATTGACCATCTGTTCCGCGAGCCCTGCCCACCGCCACTTAGGTTTAGTGATTTTTCGTGCATGGTGCCTTTGTTTGTAAAGAAGTTTCGTAAAAATTATATTCCATCAAATTAAAAAGCACAAAACCGTTTAAATTTTTAGGACCGTCCATCAGTAACGTTTTCTTTTTTTCATTTGCAAGAGTTCGTCTGGGCAACCAAATATTTGGTCATAGGACTTACGTACCTTAATAAAACACTCGCAAATACCAGCTTCATCAGAAAAAAACTCAATACAGACCGTTTGCAGTCCCGTAAAAAAAGAAAAGAAACTATTTGTCTACAAGTGCCTTACGGCGATAATAACACCGCGACACCAATAAAAAATGAGCGACAAATCTCAAATCCCACCGACGACCAACTAAGCACGCCTTCAAAATTAAGCCTTTTTAATAACATTACCGAACGAAATTCCACTCTATCACTAACGGTATAAAGTTTAAATCGGATTTTTATTGTTAGTGCTTCTTATACCATGTTTCCTTTAAAGAAGTGTTTACGGTGTCGTCAAATTTTACGCTGCAGGGCTTAATAGCCGGCGTATGCTCTTACCCTTTCGTGTAGCTATGTCTGTCCCTCTCTGCGGTCATCATATTCAATTCGACTTCCTCATAATCCAATACAGGACTGGACAGACGGGATTTGTAGGGACTTGGTCTCTTTTTGAAATATTGCAGGAAATATGATACGTTCCTTCTAAGGATTATGGGAAATTGGTTTAAGTGACTTGAGAATTCAGTTGTGCAGTTTTGTTTCTTGGTTTTTGAAATAAAAGAGGATATATGTTTTTGAGATTGCTGAAGAATGGTGCAGTTTTGATGGTCGAACTTTTAGATATTTTTAAACTGTGCCTTAAAAGTTAAATTTTTTTTTTGCTTGTTAGAGAAGGAAGTTGAATATAGAGAAAGATAATTTACATGGTAATATATATTTTAATTTATATTTTACCATTTTAGGTTTAAAAATTTTCTTCGAAGAGATTGTAAGATATAAAAGTAAACAGGACTAAAAAAAAACGTATTTGTGTTAAAAGCGCTTCAACTACGAAACAGCAAAAGTTGATTTTACTTCTAAAATATATTATCTCAAATTATCTACACCAAATAAACATAATTATTTTTACTTTATCAAGAATTTTAAACTATAAACAAACACGTACTGTACACCTTAGATCAGATGCCTCTACTCAGATTACCCCTTTGCGTAAAGGTAGAACCCATAAAGTATACGTATCGGTATGATATTTCATATTTATGGTGCTACGAAACCATTCGTAGCGCTTCAAGTGCTACGGACATCTGACTACGCAACGTGCTACGACGTAGCTCGCTACGAACGTAGTGAAAATTATTTTACGAGTGTGCCAATTCTAATAACTTTTTAGCAACGTTTGCATAGATATAGAAATTGAGATAAAAATTGAGGCTTTTTGACAGATTGCTGTCGAGATGCGAATGCGAACGTTGCTTGAAAAATTGTAGAATTGCCTCTGATCACAGTTTGAAATGACATACATGTACCAACAATAAATGATGAATAATGTATTTTATTATTCCATATTCATACAATAATACATATATTTTATTGTTGAAATCTCTGGAGCCTTGTCGCAGCTAGACAAAAATACAACACACTTATTTTATTGTCGGTACATATAGGTCCCATGGTGTAATGGTTAGCACTCTGGACTTTGAATCCAGCGATCCGAGTTCAAATCTCGGTGGGACCTTGAGTTTAAATATTTTGATTCCTATTTGTAATCTGTAATATAATAATAATAATGTTTATTTATTTCTCCTCACGAAAAGCAGACCTGACATCTTAATTACAATGTTACTTATATCTATTTTAATACAGGTACGTGTATAGTATAGAATATGTGAGAAGCTGGTGTCTGAGGTAGGCATGAGAATGCCTGTATTTCAAATCACCAGGTCCCCACCCACGGAAGGAACAAGAAGTATTTGAGTGGTGGTACTGATATAATGGCACTTTTTGATATAAGGAGCGATTATATAATATTACAGTAGGAGAAGCATGGGTAGGCAGTTAAATAATTTTATTTTTTTAACCAAGCATAAAAACTGAAACAACCGCCTCAGAATGTGTGTAAATGTATGTTAGGGTGTGTTGTGTCAAGGGTTTCGTGTTTGTGTGAGTGTAGTTTACCTATGATTTATTTGTTAATATAACTTTAGGTTTAAAGTACTTTATTCCTTATCAAGACAATCGTCACTTACACAAAAATTATATTATACTATATTAATTATGTTACAACTGTGCGGGTAGAAGAAAAAAATAATTACGAAAACTAGATGTTGTCAACAAAAATCAGAAGAGAGTTTACCGTGTTCATCTATGATTGCTAATAACGCATAATATGTATCCACCGACTTGGTTTAAACAATCGATACAATACAAAAAGGTCTAAGGAAATAGTGACATTATGACAGCAATTAGTAACGTCAAGAGGTTCAAAATATATGATCTTGATATGCACTCCCGAAATGTCACGTAGTTTAAGTTTTTACAATCATATCAATTTGACTGGATGTCTCATCTGCCTAGCCTTTTCCCAACTATATTGGGGTCGGCTTCCAGTTAAACTCAGATTCAGCTGAATACCAGTTTTTTACATGAAGCGGCTGCCTACCAGACCTCCACAACCCATTAACTAACACAGTACTTCATGGCAAGACTGGACTAAGATTTACTGTCTTCTGACAATCCGTAACGACTGCCAAAGTTCTAAAATGACAGCCGGGATTGGTCCCGGCTGTCATTTTAGAACTTTGGCAGCTTAACGTGCTTTCCGAGGCACGGAGGAAACTCGGTATGTTAAGATGGCCACCCATCCACAGACAAACTTTGGCAAGCGTTGCTTAACCTTGAAGATCGACCTGTGCGGCTGTTATTCTTTAGCCACGAGCTCCTCCTGATTAGACTGGATGTCTACCCCAATATAATTATGTAGTTAGGAAAAAGCTAAGCGGATGATAATGGCAATCGAAATTCCTTATAGAATTTCATTTTGCCTTGAATTTCATACAATAAGGAATTAAATTAGTAACCATACAATTGTATGGTTACATATATAATCCTATACTATAATTACAGCGGCCGGTTTGGTCTGGGCTAACACTTGTTTGTCTCTTTATAACTGTTATGGTTTTCGTTTGTTTTTTATTTCATCGAACATTGTTGTCAATAAGCAAATCTTATGTTTTTTGATTTGACGTTTTTTTTTTGTACTGGTTTTAAATCTTTTAAATGTTTTTTTTTTTTTTTGTAATGTAATTGTAAGTAATTGTAAGTATGTTCGTTTGAATTATTTATATTATAACTTAATATAAAATAAAAGATTTTTAAGAAAAAAAAAATGCATAATTATGAACGTAATCTCTAAAAATACTGTACCGATTCCGAAAATTCTTTCACTTAAAGAAGCTTATCACCAAACCACCCTTTGATTGGGAGAGAAGCTTATCACCAAACCACCCTTTGATTGGGAGAGAAGCTTATCACTATACTATCCTTAGGTTGCTTCTTAACATGGAAAAATGCACGGTTTCTATGGGATATACCCCAGGAGGAAACTGCGGATAAAAGTTAGTATCTTATAACCGACACAAGGCGAACCCAAGATCAAGATTAAAACTTGTACCCTTGCTATATACCACATTATCCCTTAGTATAATTACGGGGCGGGTCTAGTCTAACACTAATTTGTCTCCTAAAAACTTTGTAGTATTCGTGTCAATCACTGATACAAACTAAATCCACTGCAGACTTTTATGGATCATGAGATAAGAGATGATTATGTCCTGATGAGATAAGCCACGACCAAGAACGTCGTGGAAACAAATTAGTAGCTCATCACCAGCGCTAGGCGAACTTTAGATCAATATTTAAATTAGTTTACATCCATGCCCATAATCCTTTAGAATACTTACGAGGCGGGTCTAGTCTAGGCTAATACTTATTTGTCTCAGAATACCTCTTTTATCATCTTTTATCAACATGCTCGGTTTCTCTGACGAAAGGCCAAACCCAAGATCAAATGTAAATTAATTTCCATAAAAGCACATAATCTCTTGGTATAATTACGGGGTGAGTCTAGTCTAGGCTAATACTTATCTGTCTCCGAATACCTCTTTTATCATCTTTTATCAACATGCACGGTTTCTCTGACGAAAGGCCAAACCCAAGATCAAATGTAAATTAATTTCCATAAAAGCACATAATCTCTTGGTATAATTACGGGGTGAGTCTAGTCTAGGCTAATACTTATTTGTCTCCGAATACCTCTTTTATCATCTTTTATCAACATACACGGTTTCCCTGGCGGAGAGACGGGGAGCTCGTGGCTCAATAATAACAGCCGCACGGGTCGATCCTCAAGGTTAAGCAACGCTTGCCATGGTTGGTCTGTGGATGGGTGACCAGCTTAACATAGGGAGTTTCCTCCTGTTGGCCGCCGTTCCAGCCGTTGGTCCTGGCTTTCATTTGTAGATCTTTGGCAGTCGCTACGGATAGTCAGAAGCCAGTAAATCTGACTCCAGTCTTGCCATGAAGTACCGTGTTACCCAGTTACTGGGTTGTGGAGGTCTGGTAGGCAGCCGCTCCACGTAAAATACTGGTATTCAGCTAAATCCGGTTTGACTGGAAGCCGACCCCAATATAGTTGGGAAAAGGTTAGGCAGACGATGATAATGATGACGGTTTCCCTGGCGAAAGGCCTAAAGGTCACCAACCCAAGATCAAATGTAAATTAGTTTCCATATAAGCACATAATCCCTTATTGTAATTTCGGGGCGGGTCTAGTCTAGGCTAATACTTATTTGTCTCCTAATACCTCTGTAGTACGGTCCGCTGCACGTAATCCTGTCAATGGTTGTCACACCACGCCGGGATTACTGGATGCGTGATGTTACACTGTGGTGCAAGTTAGATGAGCTGGCGAGTGTTAGAAGTTTGGTTGTTTAGAAACTGAACTTAACGTGAACTTTAGGTGTATAATTTACGCTCGTAATTAAGAAATCTGTAATTTTAAATTATGATGAATTGATGATACATCAGTAAATTTTATCTAGTATTTTTTTTTCTGTTTAACGTTTCATTTCACTAAGTTAAATGACTCAGCAAGAATTAATTTTCAGTAGCACTACTCACTAGGTTTTAAAAACGTAATAAGAATTTTGCCTCAAAATTGTCCATTTGTCTGTAGTTACAAGTGGTTCCAAGAAAATAATTTTAATAAAATATCTGCTGTCTTTTCTGCTAAATGTGAAAATATAGGCCTCCTAATGTCTCGGCTATTATAATGTCTAATCTAAGGGTTCATACCACCAAAAATTTGCGAGATCGAGAGCAAAATAGAATCACTTCATTTAACTTAACTCGCTCAGTCCAATCGTTTCTATTGATTCTTAACAAAATCCCTCGCTTCGCATCCTCGCACGTCCTTGGTGTAGAAACAGCAAAAACTTTCAACACACCTCGTACCAACTTGAGATTAAGATCAGCCACAGAACAGCTTATAACTTAGACCGCAATTACTCCATCCAACGCGAGTTTGATTGATTTATTACTCTGTTTGTCCAACAATGCAAGCGATGGACAATGGACATTGTTTCATCAATGCGCCGCCCAATCATCGGCGCACGCGATCCCCGAATCAATCATTTTACATACATCGTATCGATTAGATTAGGTCCTCAAAGTTTTATGTGAGTATTAAAGGGTTTATTATAGCCAGCTACTTCAAAATAGATTTCAGTTGAAGTATGTTTAACTAAATAACTGTTATTTTGATCTTTGATAACCATCTAATACTTCAGAACTTTTATCTCTTCTCAGTAATTTTCCTTAAGGCTGAAGATCCTGACCATTTGAAGTTTACGGCTCTGAGATGTTACTCGCTTTTTTCTACTTTAGTCCTTATGACACAGCCAGCAATTCTTTGATAAAAAGCTAGTCTTGCTATTTAGTTTTTGTACTCCAGGTAAATACAAAATGTAGCCAAGCCCGTTCCATCATCAGACCACAAGAGGAATTACGGTGATGCGCCACCGGTACATGGTGGATATCCCACTCATACGCACAAAACGTTTTGGGAACACATTCATAGTGCGTACAGCTAAGGAGTGGAATTCCCTGCCGGAGCCTGTGTTTCCTGGTAGCCACAACCTGGAAGTCAGCTTTAAGTCAAGAGTGAATGGGTTACTTTTAGGCAAGCATGCTCCATCTTCGACCACATCATCGCTTACCATCAGATGAGATAGTGGTCAAACGCGTGCCTATCAATAGTATAAAAAGTCAATTTTACAGGATCTTCTTATCTTATTAAATATGTGTACATAAATTGTTAAATAAATAAATAAATCAATAGGCTACCGCTCTCAGTTCTTTCTGTTTAAGACCACTTCTTGAAACCTTATGTACTCGTAAACACGTTAAAATAGCCCATAACTTCAGGGTCCATCCATTTCTGTAAGTAAATTTTAATTAATTTACTTACAGAAATGGACGATTTAGGCATGAACGCGTTACAAACATACTAAGCTAAGCATACAGCTAAGGAGTGGAATTCCCTTCCGGAGTCTATTTCCTGATAGCTACAACCAGGGAGTCTTTAAGTCAAGAGGGAATACGTTACTTCTAAGCAAGCGTGCTCCATCTTCGACCACATCATCGCTTACCATCAGGTGAGATAGTGGTCAAAAGCATGCCTATAAAGAAAAATCTGCCTTTGGTCCACAGCAACCTAGTTTTTTTTTTCTTGTGAAGAAGTGAGCTCGTATAAAAAGTGAACTAAAGCGATCCTCTTATTTAACGAGCTACTTCTAATAAGAGCTATTGCTGAATTCCACAGATTAACTAATTGCAATTGATCAATTCAGTTCAAAGGTTGACAATCATTGCATTAGATAATTATAGGTCGTAAATTGGTAGTATCGGGGTTAACGGCTGGTCTATGTGACCGCTTCATTAGGGCTGTGGCATGCAAGCTTATGATCAAGCGGCAACCCAGTCGGGAATACCGTTTGAGGGGCAAATTATTATAAAGCTGTTAAAAATTATAATAACTTAATATTCACCGACGCCAAGATATTCAGTATTCCATCTGTACGGCTACTTTTTAAGGGTTCCGTACCCGAAGGGTAACCAACAGAACATTGTTACTAAGCCTCCGCTGTCCGTCCGACCGTCCGTCCGTCCGTCCGTCTGTCTGTCAGCGGGTTGTATCTCAAAAACCGTAATAGGTAGAGAGCCGAAATTTTCACAGATTGTGTATTTCTATTGCCGCTATAACAAAAAATAATAAAAAATAAGGTTTATGGTACGGAACCTTTCGTGTGCGAGTCCGATTCGCACTTGGCCGGTTTTTTCAGTATTCGATATTCGGCCGAATAGTGCAAACCATTCGTCCAAATACCAAATAGTAAATCTTGAAAAAGAAACGCATAATATTGGTCACTTAACTGTTATTTTACCAAAAAAACACACCATAATTAATACTAATTATAATCTATGAGTGTAGAGGTAAGTTGTCATGAAGAATGTTTAATTTTTATTTTTTAAGATAAAAAAATCAACAAAATTGCGTGTTGTGACACTTGCCTTCCTGTAATCTGTGACATCTGATCTATCTGAAAGGGAGCTATTGCCGCGAAAAGAGTTGAGTAGAATTTTCTTTATTATACAACAAAATAGTAACAGAAATGTTTTACAACCAATGTTAGTTTTAAGAGTATAATGGGATGGTGTATCGCTGACAGCGATATCTACTAGAAAAACTTTGGATGGACTGAAAGAAGAATAATTAAAAAAGACAAACGTTCATCGTTTTTTCTAGTGGAATTTAATACCAAAGCTAAATACGAAATTCAGTTATCTCAAAATGCAGTGGGTATTAGTTTTGATGCATATAATAGCGTCGTTGGCTTAAGAGTTAATTTGGAGTCCGTCCAAATTTTGCTTTTATCCTCAAATAAAAGTGGAAATACACTCAGAGATTGCGGTGGGGGGACTATTAAAGTATCACCCGATATTGTTATTATCATCTCGAGTATAATGTTTCTTAGGGATAATTTGACTTTCATGCAAACGAAGTCGCGGGCAAAGTATTATTGTGCTAAACCTATACGAGACTTTCTTATGGTTCTATATAAATAAATAACTAATTCCGAACAGAAATGCAAGTATCCTTTATATCATTAGTACTTCGTCATGATATCCATTTTAAACGCAGTATAAAAGTCTATTTGATATGCAATCACTTAAATAAATACCATGCTGGCTTTGCAAACATTTAACACCTCTAAAATTACAATTTTATAGTAAATTTTGTAAAAAAAATCGCCATAGTGAAATATACTGACACGCTAGAGTGGACGCATATTAAATATCAGTAAATTAAACTGTGATAAAATTTTTGCTCTGGTAACATTTTCGCTTAAATAAATAGACTGCGTCAATCAACCTAGTATGTAAAATGCCTAGTTATGTAGTTGGCGAAACTCGGTACACAAAAATTTTTTGAAATATAATATTAAAAATGTTTCTTTTCCCCGACTATTATATTGGGCTGGTAATTTTAACTAAAACAGGTGATTTTGATTTTCCCCAAACACCCCAGTGTCAGAGTTTCTAAACCTCCTCAAGGGCCTCTGACATGGTTTATTTGACGACCGCCAATTGGCGATTAGGACCACCGGCTTATACGTGTCTTCCAAAGCCCGGAATAATCATTTTCTCGGACAATCAGGTGATCTTCAAGCCAGAAATGTCCTAGCAAAACTGGAAACAACTTTACAAAGTATGCTTCCCGTGGGAATCAAAACCACGACCACCAGGTCAAACGCCTAAACTACTCAACATCGGAGGCAGTAAAAGGTGATTTTGTGAAAAATGGAGATCATTATATTATAAAGACTGATTGCGTCTTAACTTGGATGGCCGCCAACAGCTGTACGGGTAGAGCAGTGAATGTCTTTCTTCTGAAATAATGACGATGGTAAAGAATACATAAGTTTAAATCTAAATTATCCCGCTATATCTCACTGCTGGCCAAACGCTTCCCTCTCCCTTTTCCACAAAAATCTATCCTCTTCCATTGCGAGCCAGTCTTTCCGGTAAGAGTCACGTTAGTCTCTTCACCTCTGCCTTAGTCTGAATAGTCCGATATTTTATCGAGTACCTTGAGAATACTCTCCCTCATTCCCGAAACCGTTTTATTGTGTAGAATGGGTAGATTTGTGATTATATATTTTATTCTCTGGTACTTGAACACTAACGAGTTTCAGTGTTATGTCCAACTAATGTGATCTTAGGTTCACATTATATAATATAATAATAATAATAAATTGTTTATTTATCCAAGTAATACACACAGACACAGTTCAAAACAAGGTAGCAGAGATACAACAAGCATAATACTATAGTTTTGTGCACCAAAGATGTGTGTCTACAAGAAAAGAAAAAAAAATAAGAAAGAGTCTATGCATACAAAAATAATAATGAACCCTGTCTCTTAAACTAGGAGACCTGTATCTTAAGAGACAGTGATCGGCCAAAAATGGAATTTAATAAAAACTGAAGTTTACAAGAGTGAAAGTGTGTCGATCTACCATTTTAAATTCATATTAGTATTAATCAAATATGTGCGAGTGTAGATGTGTGTAATATGAGTGTGTGTGTGGGAAGGGAGTGGGAGTGTGTTGGAGTATTTGTGGTGTTATTGGTTTATGATGAGGTTTATTATGTCAAGCGATGTATGATAGCAAGGATTCTGTTTTGATATAGTCCTGCAGTAACAGCCAGTTAGAGGTTTTTAATTTGACATTAAATTTGTTTAGGTCTATTATGTCTAGTTCTTTCTGTATTTTTTTAAAAACTTGATGGCTTAAGACATAGAATTGGCGTCTTGCAAATGAGGTTTTGTACTGTACACCAGGGGGAACATATGTACGCTTCCTTGGATCAGATGGAGGTAAACGGGCATGTATCCTCAAGACAGACTGAAGAATAAAGAGCTGTCGAACCGTCAGTACTTTGCAATCAGCGTAAAGTTGCGCTGTAGGGTATCGGTAAGGTTTCCTTAACATAACTTTAAGTACAGCCCTTTGGGACCTTTCTGCGCGCAGAAGATAAGTCTTTGCTGCTCCACCCCATACAGTTATACAGTAGCCAATAATCGATTGGCATAATGTGTAGTACACCATTTTGAGAATGTCAACACTGGCGGATTCTCGGAGAGATTTGAAGATGTGGATAAGACGTAGTGTTCGAGTAGTTAGTGTATCGAGTTGTTTGTCCCATTTTAGTCCATCGTCTATATGCACTCCCAAGTATTTTACACTAACAGCTCTAGCAATAGAAGGGCATGAGCACGACATTAACTGATTCCGACATGAGTGAGCCGTTATCGTGAAACTATTTGTAGGTTTGGAGTTGCACCGGATTGCAAAAGTTAAGTAGTAGGTTTTTTTTAGATTTAAAGTTAGCAAGTTTAGATCAAGCCAGTTCATCATTGAGGACAGTGCAAATTCCGCCTTTCGTTTCACATCTTCCCAGGAGGGCCCATCAACCAGAATCGCTGTGTCATCTGCATATGCATAGATCTTACAAGCAGGTATTGACATTCTACAAAGGTCGTCTATGTAAATTTGAAAAAGTGTGGGGCCTAGAATGCTTCCTTGGGGGACACCGTACAGCACAGCCTCTTCATCACTGTAGCTAGAGCCAATCTTTACCAGCTCGGTGCGATTTCTCAGGTAATCTTTGAAAATTTCGAGAGCTATGCCACGTACACCCAAACTCTCCAGCTTGGAAATTAGTTTGGGGACAGAAACTGTGTCGAAGGCCTTTGATAGGTCCAAGAATATACCAAGGCACTTTGATCTACTGTCCAGGGTCTTAGCAATAGATTGCGTTAGATCCAATACTGCGTCTTCAGTGGAGACTCCAGACCGGAAGCCGTACTGATTATCCGCTATAAGTTTGTATTTATCGAGGAAGCTTCTAAGATTTTGGTTAAGAATCTTCTCGAGGATTTTTGAGAGCGACGACAGTACTGATATAGGCCTATAATTGTCGACACAGCCTCTGTTCCCGCCTTTAAAAATTGGATGCACTATGGCCCTCTTCAAGGAATCTGGAAAAACTCCAGTCTCAATGCAAAGATTGCAGATATATGTTATCGGCGATACCAAAATGTGACGACATGTCTTAAGGAGCGAGGAAGATATTCCATCCCAGCCCACGGCACAGTCCTGGCGCATCTGTAATATAATAGTGTCTATGTCACATTCGTCAACTTTTTGTATAGCAAGTGAATTGACAGGCGGCCTCAGTGTCTTGTTATTGTCAGCATTAATGATCTCGCAGTTTGAGAGCGCTTTATTTGGATCGTTTATTATTTTTGCAGCCATGTTTTTACCTATATTGCTGAAGAAAGAACAGACATTGTTGAGGGAGGCTGCGGGACTGTCGCATATTTTGAGCAGTTCAACAGGACTAGAGCATATTTTACCAGTATTGGTTATATCCTTAATGGTTTTCCACAAAGCTTTAGGGTTATTCCTAGATTTTTCAAGCTCACTCTTCTCATAAGACCTCTTTAATTTTCGCAGTAGCATATTGCAGTAATTCCGATATCGTGTGTAGGTTACTTGTAGTATTAAATTGTCTGGTGACTTCTTAGATTTTACGTGCAGTTTATCCCGGTGCTTGATACATTTTAGAAGCCCTGGAGTTATCCACGGTTTCAAGGTTCTTTGTTTTCTCGGAATATTGATATGTTTTGTATGTTTGGTTATTGCTGTTGATATCTTTGAAATCAGTGTAGTCATAGCAATATTTGCGTCTTTAATATTGTAGATATCTGAGAAGTCTGTGTTTTCTAACTCTGTCTTAATGGCTTCGTGATTTAATCTGGTTATAGTGAAACTTTTGTTCCGTGTCGGGTTTGTATTTGAGATCGAGAGAATAATTGGTTTATGGTCAGTAATATGCGATTCCAATACCAACGTGGTGGCCATTGTCTTTGTTTTTAATAAGATGTGATCAAGGCAGTTTTCCATCCTAGTTGGTAGGAGATGGGTTGGTAGTAGTCCATGGGACGCGTTTAGGTTTAGATATTCCAGTGCCCGATCATTCCTACTGTCCAATTTTATGTCAATATTCAGATCTCCCACAGTTGAGATACTGGGTGAGTACGACATTACATCATAAATATTATTTAAACTAGTCAGAAAGCTATCAAAGTGATCCTTGGTATTATTCGATGGAGAGCGATATATTGCTACTACCGAGAACTTATTATCAATTTGACATACAAGACAGTTTGCATAATTTATGTTTGGTTCCCATACCTTGACGTTTAGCCCAATTTTGGTGTAGATTATAACCCCATCGTTTTGGTTTGTAATGTTTTTTGTTGAGTGCGATTGGTATCCATTAAGAACTGGAAGGTTAATCACTTTACTCAGCCAACACTCAGTCAAAACAATTAGATCAAAGTCGATATTAATTAAACCCAACAATGTTAAGAGGCTATCAAAATTTTTATTAACGCTACGAATATTTATGTGCAATAATTTTATACTACTGTCAGCTCTATTTATATATTTAATACACTCTTGAGGGTCACAAGAGAAAGAGTTTTCAAGGTTAAGATTATCTAGGTCTTGATTTATATTATTTATGTTAGCCATTTATGTTTTTAATAACCAACAAAAGAGAAACATTGAGAGTAATATTCTTGGTATTTGACAATAACATCGCTTTTCTGTAGAATATAATGTAGTGGCGGGTGGAAGTATGTATTGTGTGTTTTATATTCATTTTTAGTGTGTACGTAGTGTATATTCTGTGTGGGATGTGTTTATTAGTGCATAAATTGTAAAAAAGTGTAAAGTTTACAGTCGAAGTTAACAGGGTAATTAAAAAGTGAAAGAGATATAATAAATAGCCTAAGGTTTCCAAGTAATGATTGGGCGCAGGCACAACTAGTCACTTGCTGGTGAGATCCTGAAGACATTTCTCTGAGTTTATCAGCAGTTGTTTATCTCCCGTTTGCTTGCGAAGGAAGACGTTGCCATTGCTTACCCAACAGAAGGAATAGGCATTTGTCTTCGCAAATTCCCGAGCTAGGTAAAATAGCTTTTTGGAGGCAGAAGGCAGCTGCTCAGCAACATATACCGCCTGACGTTTCCCCGGTATACCAATCAGCTCAGTGTTTAATTTGTTCTCTTTAGGCTCCTTGTTGTTGTAAGAACGGATGGCAGACAATATCTTGTGTTTTGTTTGCACTGTTGTGAACTCAGCAATGATAGGGCGTGTGGTGGGGGCCTCCGTACCCTTAGTATTTTTCCCCGGGAGGCGGTATATGTCACGAACTTCAGTTTCGGTTAGAGACATTCCAGCTAGTTGCCCTATGTTGCAAACGGTTTTAATTAGGCCGGCTGTAGTCTCGCCGTCAATTTGTGGAACATTTCTAATTTCTATTCCCGACGACCTTGACTTATATTGGAGATCCATAATCTTCCTCTCAAGACCTTCTATATAGCCACGTTGTTCCTGCCGCTCTTTCTTAAGCTCTTCAACCTCTTTCTTTAAGTCTTCGAATTGTTGGTTCATGAAGGACAACGAGCGCTCAATTTCTGCATTGGTTTTGCAGATCTCGGCGTTAGACGCCTGAATTTTTACGTTTTGGGCCTTGATCTCACTTATGTCAGTTACTAATTTTGACATGAAAGTGGTTTGATCTTCTAGCATCTTGGTGATACGGGTGTCTTGGTCTCTTTTCCAATTAGCAAGTAAGTCCTCCACATCCTGCTGGCCACGAGACGAATGTTCATGTCTTGGTCGTTTGTTCCTGCTGGTAACATAGTCGCTTATCTCAATCGCCGAGCTGATGTCAGGTTCAGACTGAGTCTGAGCCAGAGTAGTATTTGTTGTTTTCGGAGGAGTGCGCTGGAGACTAGTCATCCTGAGTAATTACAAAGGAGAATTGGTTCAACTTATCTGTTTACTTGCCCGCCGCACCGGTTTACTCGCAGTTGTTTGTTTGATTCATCAACGACGCGCTTCGCAGCCCCACGGTCAGTCGTAGACAGCCGGCGCGCGGCGTAGCCGATACAGGTTTTCGTAGAGGGCTCGTAGCACGTCGTAGCACAGGCCGGTGACGTCGTCGCGCGTAGCACACGTTGGTAGCACAGAACAATTTCGCACGTCACAGCTACTTGCTTAACGGCGCAGCGGCAGCGCACCCGGGTCGCAAACGCACCTCACCGCCGCGTCGCGAGTTCAAATCCCGGCGAATCACAGTCACTTTAAAATAGCGGAAACAGTAGAAATGTTTATATCCCTTTCTAGGACCGCCCAGTAGGAGGTAACAACAGGTAAGAGCTCAACGCGTGCGACCAGGAATTGCAAATGACTACAATTGACCAATCACAGAATTCTGAATCACAAAAAACCATGGAGAACCGACACACGACCACTCGCTTAGGTGTCTGGCGACCGAATCCTTTTTAGTCCATTAGTTGGACATAACACTGAAACTCGTTTTAAGCTTATTAACATAACAGTTAAGCAGTTATCATGAACATTATTGGAGTAACAGTTCTCTTCTTTGTGGTAATTGTAATTTTGTTTTCTGTTTTAGGAAAATAATCATGGGAAAATTGGGATGATGTTACGTTTTATCGTTGGGTTTACTTATCGTCGAATTTATGGCGGTACCAGTTATACTTGAGGTGTTAGACAAATTAATGCCATTCTGTTATCGAATGCGATTGTCAAACTGCCTAAGGGATCGATCTCGTAACATCACGACAGCGCTTGTCAATCCCATATATATTTTGACGTTTGGACGATCGCTGTCGTCACGCTACTGCTTAAAGAATGTCACTTGTCTAGAGCATCTGGGGGGTGAAAAAAAAAGAAAAGGTGCCTGAAGCGATGCCTAACTAGCGGATCTAAAACCGCTAGTCAGGCATCGTATTATTTGACGATCTGGAACTTCAGCAGTCTGGAGTCTGGATTTGAAGCTCTCCTCCCATTACTTGGAATCAACAAAAACATTACTGATTATGGGAGGAATATCTCTGCACAACCCTTCGGAAAATAAGGCGCTATGTTTTGTTAACTTATATTTGTGACAATCTAAGATAACGGATTTCACAGCAGCATTCAAAAAGAGACTAAAAATAAATCTCTTTCACACTTAGTGGTAAAACAATTTTCTGTCTTTCTCTGCTCAGCTATCAAATCCCACTTCTTAAGTTGTCGCGAATATAGTAGGGTAGGTAGTATTATCTAACCCACTAGAACTAGACTATTAGCGAGATTATTCGCTAATAGTCAAGTGGGTTACATAATGTTGGTCACTGACCCTCCGTAACTATACGTAAAACAATTTATACTTACAGTTACGAGTATAACAATGTTGGCTGTTGGTATAATAATCCCACCATCTTTGCGGTAATTCCATAGTTCTTGTTCTAAATAAACGGCTCCAATTTTCAGACAATTCTATAGCTTTATCTAGATTAATTGTTCACTGACTTCGCTGTAGCAAGCAATTAGGTATTTGGTGTTCCTAACTTATGTTTCTCAGCACTTAAGCTAGTATTTCTCTCCTTTGTATACAGAGTTTCTTGAGAAGCTAAGTACTAATAAGATAAGCAGCGCTGGTCGAGGTTGGTTTTTGGGTAGGTGACCATAATTACAGACCAAGACTTCTGTGTGCGTCAGAAAGAACCTTAAGCCTTTGGTTCTAGCTGTTATTTGTAGATGTTTATTTTTACTGAACAGTCGGAAGTCTTAAGAGGAAATGGGGGCGGTCTTTTCTCCATACAAACGCTCTCGACTGTTTTTCTCTGGTATATGACCTCAATTATTATTACAGTAAAATAATATCAACTTCTTCTATGCCCCTATGTTTTCCTTTTTGCTCATAATTGTCTAAATAGACCGCTGTCAATAGAGAACTATAATTATAGTCTGTTTTTTAATACCGGAGACTAAATTGACAAGTGTAAATGTCAAAACTGACTATTTAAATCTATGTCAGTTTGCCATTTGCGCTAGTCTCTGGGATTAAAAAAAAAACTTTTATGTACAAATTAATGAAAAAAGAAAAACATCAGGGCACAGAACATGTATATTCATTTTATGAAAAATATTTTTAATCGGTCCAATATTGGAGAAGGAAACAGGCGAGAGCCAAACCTCGAATAGGGAATATGCATGCGATTTTTTAATTTTCAAAATGCAATACTTATTAGCTCTAGGAATAAATCATGAAATTATTTTTCGAATACTTTCATCAGCGATAAAGCTATAAAACTTCAAAGATTGCAATTAGAATGTGAAATCCGATATGAACTATGACGTCAAAGTCCATGACGCCTATACAACTGCCATATAAAACAGCGTTTTCGCGAGGGGGATACATTTGTCTAAAATAATTATATCTCGTTTGTTTTTCGAGTAGGTAATTTTGAATCCGTTTTCACTGTTAGTATTATATTTTTAGATAAACTGTATAAATAATAAATACTTTCTTCATGCATATTCCCTATTATGACGTTTTACTCTCTACTATAAGTCTCTTCGCCCGCACTTCCTCTTAACAACGTCGAGCAGCAATTGCCAATGGGTTTTGTTTTTCGAACATAATGTGCTGCTAACTACATAGAGATACTACTATTATTTGTGCTGTGAAAGTTAGGCAGTTCCTCTAAGTTAAGCATTGTTATCCAGTTAAATTCGGTTAGATTTTGTTTCTGTAGTAGGTGACATAGCTTCTGTAGAATAATTAGCAAGAGCTTAGCTGTAATTATTCATCATTTATCATTATTAATGTGGCTGCTGACAGAGATCTATGATGATGACCCTTGAATGGTAGGTTTATTGTTGTGACAATTCGTAGTAGGTAGGTAGACTCCTAATGATACACAACTGTGAGAAGGAACACAAGTACGGAAAAGTTAAAAGGAAATCGCTTGTCTTGTTATGGTCATGTGAAGAGGTGGGATAAAACGCATGTAACTAGAAGAGCGATGAATATAAATGTGGACGAATGGAGGGGGAGAGGAAGGCCGAAGAAAAGATGGATGGATTGTTTGAGGAGCGATATGAAAGAGATGGGAGTTAGTGAAAGCGTGACGGCTGATAGGACATAATGGAAGAAAAAAACGTGTTGTGCCGACTCCAAGTAACATGGGATAAGGGCAGGGAGATGATGAACTATGAGAAGGTGGTAATTTCAGTGATACACCTTTTTAGTTTCGGTATGATTTCCGACTACAACTAAAGTGGCAGTGGGCATAACAGATCGTTGATGGGGCCGAAAAGTTCTGGAGTGGCGACCGCGTACCGGAAGACGCAACGTTGGAAGGCCTTTGCGGTTAGCCGATGGATGCGAGACGCACAGGACCGGTTGTTGTGGCGACACTTGGGAGAGGCCTATGTCCAGCAGTGGACGTCTTTCGGCTGATATGATGATAATCATGATGTTTTCCGTCATACGATTGATTACCTAGATATTATAGTAATTTTGAATGGGATCGATTATTGTCATAATTATGTTTTTTATTTATTTTGGCGACTTTTTCAGGATTGGCTTTTTCCTTGGTTTAATTCTTTGGCCCATAATAAACCTGTTTTTTTTTGGAACCACACAAGGAACAGTGTAGTTGTTTCATATTAAAACGTAAATCGCAGTCACATGAGGGCAATTGCATAAGAACTTCCAAAGATTAACTTATAATAGAAATAAACTAGACTGGTTTTTTTAAAAGCAAAATTAAAATAAGCCTTTAATCGTTTAACAAAATTACCAAACGCTCGATTAAATCATCGGACCATTGTTAAAACATTATTTAGTGTAACATAACACGTATTAAACCATCATAAGCCTCCATAAGCCTTTTGACAAGGGTGTTATTATTTATGGGCCCTGAAACTGAAGCAAATGATTCCCTGTGTGATTATATTGTTGGTAACAATGAGTATGGGATCTTTAGGACGTGGATAACTTGTGATATAATGTGATATTATAGTTTCGGGTTTGTTCAACAGGTTTGTAATTGGTGTCTTGGGAATGGATTTACAGTTTAAGGCTGACTGTCTACTGGAGCGGAAGGGAAAGAAGCAGTGCGGTGCTGTGCCAATATTTACCAATGGATTTGCATAAAATCTTCGCTCTGCTTCAGTGGACAGGGAACGAGTTTAAAATGCATACAAAGTTGGAAGCGGTGCGAGGAAGCGGAGCGGGGAAGCGAAGCAAGGAAGCGGATAAATACGGCTCCCGCTCAAATTACGTAGGTATCGCGTAAACTCGCTAACTAGCTGTTCTCAGTCCGCAACTCAATGGACAGACACAGTCCACAACTCCGCTCCATATTACTCCTGCTCTCCGCTTTGTTGCCTCGCTGCGCGTTAATCGACAGGCATCCTTAAGATTAACATACTTGTGGTGTATACTGTAAGAGACAGAAAGTGCTTGAATTATAACCTGTTTCTATATTTGTATTACTATCAGCCCATTTGTAAACCCCTCATTTGAAACCCCATATCATGGGGTAAATATAAAATGCTGAATATAAAATGACCCGCCATCTTTGGGAGCCCGCCATATTGTATCATCATCATATTTATTTCAACCGAAAGACGTCCACTACTGGACATAGGCCTCCCCCAAGATGGGGCGATTTACCATAATCGCCACGCTTGGCAGGCGGGTTGGCGATCGCAGTGTATGGTGTTGAGTTTTGCTGAGAACGCCGCTGCCTATACTCTGGCGAGTCCCTTAGTTGCCTCTTACGACACCCACGGTATTGTACATGTATTTCAAAAAACGTTTTAGATCTAAGTTTTCAAAATAATTGAATAACTAGACCATTTACTAAAAATTTTACTAAAAACTAAACTAATTTAGCAGCAGAAATAAAATGAAAATTCATATCACACAACGCCCCTAACCTAGTTTCCCAAAATAATTGGCTGCCGTTTTAATTGCCTTCAGGCGTCGCTTATCGATATTTGAACCCGGAAATTAGCTCACATTATTTTTCTTCAATTGAGTACTGAAAATTTGCCCCAAAATAACATTATTAATTACCTACAATTATACGCTAAACTGGAACGCGGCGTAAACAAGATGGCGCATTTGATTTTACCCCAAAACGTAATTATTAATGAGAAATGTGAATAATTTACGCAAACAACTATTTCGTTCTCACTGTAATACACAATAATTAAATTCGGCTCAAATTAATGACAAATTATATGAATTGGTAGAAATGGATTTGACGACGTTGGGGTGGGGTGTGAGTTTTAGAGGGTACTAAGTATATTCAAAATTCGAGATAATTTTAATCACTCGCGTCCAACTCAATAATCGACTTAGGCGGTGGATGTTTTAAGTAAATTTATAAATTAAAAAAGTATCTTTGATTTGCAATGAAATTGAAACTTTGTCAGCTATGTTATGACTTAATTAATAGTTTTTTCTTTCAAAAAAGCGGTGAAATATTACATGTGTGTGTGTGTGCGAAAATGTTGCTTTATCTAAGCAATGAAACGCTTCTTCAAATGCGTACAACCTATTTTCAAAACGAGATTGGATGTAATAATAATAGGCATTTAACAACAATTATTCTCGTTGAACTTTACAATGTCCTAATATAGGACTATTTTATACTATATAAAAAAAATAAAATCCATTCAGTCCGTCCGTTCCATTTTAAACTTATAAAATTAGATTTTAAAATTGTATAAAGAAAGCGCTTCAAAAATTGTGAAAAAAGTGGGCGCTGAAAATGTCATGTTTTAGTAAACAGTTCACTGAAACGTGATGTCAGGCTAGTTTTTGACACACTTTATCGTCTTAATTTTTTTAAATATTTTTTGGAAATCTATCTGACAGACTAATTAAATTTTCTAATAAGATCTGGAAAATACTCAATTAGGTAGGTATTTGAAAAGATACTGACGAAGGTTCATAGCGTGTGTTTAGATTCAACCAGGGTATTTGAAATAAAACGTTGAATTTGGTTTTCTTTTCGATTTATTGGGCCAAGTATCCATGAAGCGTATTTACTTTCACTCTTCGTGCGTATGAACAATAAATCTTGTATGTTACGCTTGTCTTATTTCTTTTGTTTGAACAGAATCGTAAGTAGTTACAAAATAAATTCAAGTTACCTAATATTATGTTAACATTACATAGGGAACCCTTTGTCTCTACAAATTAAAGAAATAGAACGTCTGTTGTAATTATAAAAATATAATTGTAAGTATTATTATAAGATGGGAACTTGCACATTCTTCTAACTTTCAATTTTCTTAGCATGTCGTTAACACTTGCAGTTTTTAGTTGTACTTATATTTTTTGGTATGGTCCAGTATTCAGCTATGGCAAAATTAAATGGTTCTGAAATTATGCTACAGTAGATAAATGGTAGGTAGTAGTGGTAAAGGTAATAAAGTGCTAGGAACTTGTTCAAAGCACTTTATTTATTGTGAATTTGGATTATAAGTTTCTCAAACTTTATTTTAGCCAGAAAACCTGCCAAGATTTGGCATTAAATTAGCCTAACTTGAAATACTAATTCAAAATCCCGCTCAAACCTTATTCGTGAAGGTTAAAATATTAATCAGAAGGAACTTACCATAATAATGGCACCCAACAGTGGCACCCCAACTTTATTTGAAAGAGCAGTTCCGTAACCAAGGTAACAGCTTATAGGTAGGTTATTTAATTACATTTGAAGTATGCCGACAGTTGCCGAGCTCTGACGACGTAATCACTGTTACCTCTAGTTACCCACATTTGTAATAATTTACGTTTTATGTTTGTAAATAGGTTAACATCAAAATGTTTATGTTAAAACTTAGTAATTTTATTATACAAGTATCGAGGTAGATGTGCTTATTACATAAGCTCGGTTATAACCAGTATTATAATCATCTGCCTAGCCCTTTCCCAACTTTATGGGGTCGCCTTCCAGTCAAGCCAGATTTAGCTAAATACCAGTATGTTACGAGGAGCGGCTGCCTGCCAGACCTCCACAATCCATTAACTGGGCAACACGGTACATCATGGCAAGACTGGAGTCAGATTTACTGGCTTCTGAATATCCGTAACGACTGCCAAAGATCTACAAATGACAGCCAGGACCAACGGCTTAACGTGCTTTCCGAGGCACGGAGGAAACTCGGTATGTTAAGATGGTCACGCATCCACAGACCAACCTTGGCAAGCGTTGCTTAACCTTACAGATCGACCCATGCGGCTGTTATTCTCTTTAAAAGGGAATGGGCTGTAATCTACTACTTGGACCCAGAAAAGATAGGTAGTTGAGCTTGGAAGAAGGTCCATCGACGGCTCAACTCATTCCACAAATCACAGCAGCGCGCGTTCGACAATTTTTCAGAATAATTTTGTGACCAGTTTCATTCTAGATACTGGACCTGAATGGCATACTAAAAGACGCAACATGGCCTGCCGAAACGTAGACCGTGGAGTTAATGAGGGCCAAAGGAATCAGCGAGACGCAAAAGCATAATACTGGTCGATGTAGCGACGCTTTTTTTTTTTTATTTGTAATGGGTTTGCTCTTGACTCCAGTCTATGTCAGAGATGACAGAGGCAAAGTCTACGATGGAGCGAGCCTACCCAGAAGGAGCCTGTTCACTCTAACTTTGAAGAGATTAGGGTTGTATGCTTTCGGAAACACAGACGCAGGCAGAGAGTTCCACTCCTTTGCTGTGCGCATTATAAAAGACGTTTGAAAACGCTTAGTACGAATTGGTGGAATAGCCACAAGGTAGGGATGCTTGGGCATACGACCAGCTGTAGACATATTTCGTCTGAAACGTTGATGATGATGACCTAGTGTTCTTGTATGGCCGACCTCCTTCACAACGAAATTGCGGCTCTATCGCCATGCAAGAAACGGTAAAAAACTGAAGCAATATTCTTATCTAAACTCGTTTCCTCCAAGTAGCAATAACCGTTTTTCTCATGTCCCATATTCTATGCTCTTTGACTCAGCAAAAACTCAGGTAAAGTAAGCTAAACGTCGGAATTTAATTTAGCCGAATTAAGATGTTCTTTAAGCTATCCGATTGCAAATCCCCGATCCTAAGAGCCGAAGTTTGTCGTAAAGCTCTTTACCTCTATTGCCAGTGCGAATAAAAATAATCTCGGACTACAACTTGACTTTCAAACCTATTTTGAACCCTAAATTCTGAAAAATAGAGTTCGAATTCAAGGAATTGCTATCTTCAACGCAACTATCAACTAAGGTGTTCTGTTGAGAACGTTTAAAGTTAAATTGAGTTGTGGATTTCAGTAACTAACGAGTATCAGGAAACTAGAAAACTCATTTAGCTGTATGACATTGGATTTTAAAACGATACTTTTTAAATGGAAGAAATCTCTGTTCAAGGGGTTTGAAGTTAAGGGACTGATCATTTCAATGTGAAACGTTATTCAAATAAGTAAAATATGTAGATATTCAGTTGATAAACTCACGAAATACCAGATCTGGTCTTGTGGAAAGACTAAAGCATGATGATGACGATGGATGATAGAAAATACAAAAAAAAAATCTGAATTTGATCTCTACTTTGAATGAAATCTTTCCTAAAGTTATCAATTTTAACTCGACAAAAAAACATAGCATCTTTAATGTAATTAGGTCAATAAAAAATAAAGTCAGTTCATTTATTTCAAGTAAACCATTAAAAGGCACTTTTGAACATTAGCATTAATTTATAATAATAATAATGTTTATTTAGAAAATAAACTTACACATATATTACAAAACATTATTTTAACAGGCTAATATATAAGAAATTAAAAGGTGTAGTCATCTGTAGCCGAACTAGGCAGAGCCTGTATTTCGGCTAGCAGCGCCAAACCCCTCGAGTATTATTCAGAAGTAGCCATAAGCATGTTTTCAATTGTACGATATCATATTCTTATGGTTCATTGCAACTTATAATATAATTACCGACTTAGAAAAGTAAAAGGTATATAAAAAAAGAAAATTTGTGTAGTGTTTTCTGGACCTCTTATTTGTGTGAGACGAGAATGTACGTGTCTGATGTGTAAGAGGATGTGTGTGGTGTTGTTTAGTGTTCTGTTGTGTGCTGTAGTGTGAGCGAGCGTGCGCGCGGTTGTATCTTTATGTTATGAGAGATGTACGTTATACTGTATTAAATGGGATTTATAATTAGGAAGCCATATAAAGAAGAAGTTCAGTCTGTTCATATGTAAGAGTTTTCAGGTAATCGGTAAGTATTTTTGGTAACGGGTAAATGTTTAGGATTCTGTTTAACCTATTGTAAATTACTGGACCAATGGAGTGGGCAAAGCGTTGACTAAACCTAGTATTACATAGCTCAGTTCTTTCGCATACTATATCTTTTCTTCGCAACTACTAATTCTGAACAAAAAATTAAGTGACTCTAGTTGACCATTCGCAATTGTAGATTCTTATCTCCATAAGAACGGACAAGACACTCCATCGTTAGTCTTTTCAAATTTAATTTTACAATATTTGGTACAGGTTTGTTATATTAATTACTAGCTGATCCACGCAACTGCGTCTCTGACACGTTTTTCATTAATGCTCCGCTCCTATTGGTCGTAGCTTGATGTTATACCGACTCGGAAAATGGGTCCAACACTAAAATATTTTTCAATTCGATCCCGTTTCAGTTCAAACAAACTCTTTAGCTTAAAATATAGGTACATTAAAAAAATATTTGTGAGGATACTTCTATACTACATAAGTACGAAATAATGTACCTAGTTGTATTTATTATAATAGTAAATTAATAAAGTTGTATCACACTGTTCACAACTCAATTGCTAGCTCCACAACACTGCGTTGTCTGTAGTTATTCAGCAGCAGTGTTTGTTTGCGACATCAATCAATTTCCCCCTGTTGACTCTTGAAATTTGCATGAAAAGTGCTGATACAGCATACACCAGCTCTTTTAGCATCAGCAAATTAAGTCTACATGAAAATAATGTTGCTGCATTAAATAGGGAGAAGTGTAGTAGGTTCGAGTATTTTATTGTGTGGAAAATAGTATATTTTTAAACGTTAAAAACAGTCGATAATATTATATTTTTAAACATTTTTCAATGAAAACTTTTTTACAAAAAATAAAACCGACAACCAAAAACAAAACACTGCAAAGTATAAAATAATTTTAATTTCGGAAGTCGGTGTTTTTGGTAATTTTTTGTTGTTTTGTCATTTATCATTACTGTTGACTGTTTACACCAGTTCATAATATCACGCCGGTACGCTGTATTTGTGGTTTCTAAACTACAAAGTATAAAATAACTTAAATTTCGGAAGTTGGTGTTTTTGGTACTTTTAGTTTTTTTGACACCGACTACCGAAATTAAAGTTATTTCATACTTTGTAGTTTTTTGAAGTAGGTTTTATTTTTTTGTAAAAAAGTTTTTTTTTTGTACCGGCATGATGTTATGAATAGGTGTAAACAATCAACAGACAAGCGATTTCAGAAATACCGATCCATTTGCTGTTATTGATTGAAGAGTTCCGTTGCCTACCTCCGAAGTTCTTCATTAGATCTTCACCAAATTAAAATGGGACCAGTCCGGGAAAATACTCTTCCAAAAAAAAAAAAAAATTGTCTAAATCGGTTAAACAACCAAACTGAACAAACGTATTTCATGGGATACCATCATCAGATCCTAACTTATACTTTCCATCATCAGCTCAGCAACATGAAATTATGATTATCTGGCACAAATGTCTGAATTGCGTTAGAAATTTCATGAAAACCATTGAGAGTTTCCCTCGATTTTCATGGGATCCCATCATCAGATTCTGACTTGGTGACAATGGGACCATTTCAGGAGTATAGGCTTTCGAATAAACAAAGAATTTTAAAAATCGGTCCAAAAAATTGAGAAATATGTCAGGAGCAGGTACTTAGTCAGCTGGAAGCGGAATAAAACAAGGTAACGTCTCGATAGCACAGAGTATATTCGCAGACTAGCGCGGCGGCGGTGACAATAACAAATTGTAGTTAATAACCTACTACCCACTTAGTCTAATTCTCAACATACATCACACCTCCCTTCTTAAATTACAATAGTTTCATCAATACATTAAGATTTATTATTCAAGTACATTGGAATCGAATAACCGGTTTACGTGTTCGCTTTGGGTACTCTGCTTGCTGCTGATCTGATAAACCAGGTGATTGATTAGATGGCTGATCAGAATCAACACCTCCTACTTCATCGTTTATTGTTTGTTTCGACTTATTTCCCTCAACCACATTCTCATCACTGCGGTCTTCCTCATTCTTCCTCGACTTTAATGAGTTATCCTCAGCCTGCGCTACGGAGCTCTCACCCTCCATCGTTCCCTCTTCTTCAGTGTTCGGTCCACCAACCGATACTCGAGATCTGCGCCGTATCTGATCAACGTGTCTTTTAATGAATTGACCGTTATCCCTTGCTATTATATACCGACGGGCACTATCCACGTTTGTAATCGAACCTTTTACCCATTTATTTGAGGAATTGTAATCCCTCATCCAAACGGGATCGCCCTCGTTGAACGATCGCAAAACCCCACCTGATGAATCGATTTGTCTCTGCTGCGCATTCTGCACTCTGGTACCTACTGATCGTTCCGTTCGTAACAAATCCAACCTGGACCGTAGTGTTCGTTTCTGCAACAACATAGCGGGTGTCTCACCAGTTGTGCTGTGCGCCGTGTTTCTGTATGCTAGTAAGAATGATTGTAAAGCTGTGTCTACATCCACGCGATCCCTAATAGCCTTTTTGATAGTGCGTTTGCATATGTTAACTGCATTTTCTGCTGCTCCGTTTGACGACGGATGATAAGCAGGCGAAAAATACTGCCTAATTCCATTTTTTATTAGAAAATTTTTAAATTCTGTACTGGTGAAGGGTGGTCCCTGATCTGATACCAACTGTTCCGGTAAACCAAACCTCGCAAAAGTCGAACGTAACACTTTAATAACATTTGACGCGTTAGTTCGTGACATTTCAAATATTTCTAGCCATTTTGAAGATGAATCTATCAATACCAGAAATGTCATACCTCGATATGGGCCCAAAAAATCGATGTGAAGTCTAGTCCACGGTTGGTTATAATACGGCCATGGTTGGTGGTGGATAGATCGCGGCGGCGCGTTCGCTTCCGCCGCACATGTCTCACAGCTTTTACCTAAGTCCTCGATATCTTTATCGATGTTAGGCCACCAGACATAACTCCTAGCCACACTTTTCATCTTTACGATACCCATGTGACTGCTATGCAATTGTTGTAATATGTGCCCTTGTAATGCCTGTGGAATTACCATGCGATAGCCCCACATTATACACCCACATTCTATATATAATTCGTTTTTCTTTGCATAGAATGGTTTAATCTCTTCACTACTGGGACTAACTGACGGCCAACCTGAATGTATGTATAACATCACCCTACTAAGCACCTTATCCTTGGATGTCACACGCTTGATATCACTGCTAGTGACGGGTAAGAAATTTTCTACAAAGTTAACATAAGTACTTTCTCTTTTTGACTTATCAGCGCAATTATTCTTACATGGCAGGCGTGACAAAGCATCTGCACTGTTCTTACTAGAAATTATGTACTCAATCTTGTAATTGTAACCCGACAGTAGTACCGCCCACCGCTGTAGCCGTGAGGCAGCCATCACCGGTATACCCGTTTTATCACCAAAAATATATGTTAAAGGTTTATGATCAGTTCGTAGTGTAAAGTGACGACCGTAAAGGTATTGATGAAACTTTCGAATACCGAATATAATTCCAAGAGCCTCCCTATCTATTTGCGCATACGCTCGCTCAGTTGGTGTAAGCGACCGCGATGCATACGCCACCCCGGCCGCTCGCCGTCCGCCGTAACATGTGATATTACCGCGCCCACACCCACGCTACTCGCATCCGTGGTCAAAATCAGCGGTAGCTCCGGATTATAATGCACTAGTACTTGACCATCCGATAAAAGGCGCTTCACTCTTGTGAATGCCCTTTGGCAATCCGCATTCCAATTATACTTAGCGCCTGACTTTAGGAGATTATATAACGGCGCAAGAACTGTACTAATATTTTTAATAAATTTCGCATAATACATAACTAGACCTATAAACGCTCGTAACTCGGTGATATTGGTAGGCGCCGGCGTCTCCATCACCGCCTGAACTTTCTCCGGGCACGTGTGCACGCCCTCCTTACTAATTACGTGACCCAAATAGGAAACAGACTTTGCAAAGAAAACGCATTTTTCTTTCTTCACTCTAAGTCCGTAGTCTTGCAAACGCTGAAAGACTTTATGCAAATTGCTTACATGATCGGCCTTCGTACTACCTGTCACGATTATATCATCTAAGAAAACACCTACACGCGGCATGTCAGCAAATAATTGTTCTATTCGCCTTTGAAAAATGCCCGGGCTAGACGCTAAACCATACACTAATCTGTTATACATGTATAAACCTTTATGGGTATTAATTACCGTGTATTTTTTTGTGTCATCGAGCTCAAATTGCGCGTATGCTTGAGACAAATCGATTTTACTGTAGTATTCACCCCCTCGGAGACGAAATAACAAATCTTCTACCCTAGGCAGCGGATAACGGTCAATTTCTATGACTTTGTTTAAGGTCAGTTTATAATCGGCACAAATACGAATACTACCGTCCTTCTTTACCACTGGAACTATCGGCGTAGCCCAGTCCGAACGCTCCACCGGGGTGAGAACTCCGTCGCGCACGAACTGCTCCAGCGCGCGCTCCACCGGCTCGCGCAGCGCGTACGCCAGCGGGCGCGCGCGCATGAACACCGGCCGCGCCCCCTCGCGCACGTGAATGCTCACTGCGCCGCCCGTGAAGCACCCGAGGCCCTCCGCGAACACGTTACAGTATATGGAACTGAAATAGGGTACATCGTATTCATTACTTTCCCACATTTTATGCACATCGTAACTTAAATCGGGTAGTTGTATCTTTAATGCCGCTATCCAATGTCGTCCTAAAAGTACAGTTTTTCCTTTTTCTATAACAAGTAATTCCAAAAATTCACTTCTATTCTTATACCGAACTAGCGGTTTTATTATACCTAACGGTTTAACAGTCTCACCCGTATAATATCTTAATATTACTTTACATGGTTGTAGGGTAAGATCGTTGAATAGTCTATTGTAACACTCCCGACTAATACAAGACACTGCACTACCTGTGTCACATTCCATAGCAATGTCTTTATTATGTACATTCAGTGATATATAGATAGGTTTACAACTTGATATCGACAACCGACAAACATCAACAATAATTACCTCGTCACTGTCCGCCTCTTCGTCCTTGCCGGCGGTTTGCACGTCTACCTGATGCTGTCCCACCATATTAGGACACATACGTCGCAGGTGCCCTTGCTGGTTGCAAACCCTACACACGTAACTTGCGAACTTGCACGTCGATTCGTTGTGGTTAGCGCCACACACCCGGCATGGCCGCTGTGGCCGAGCTCGCTCCCCCGGCCGAGCTCGCTCACCCGGCACCGACATCACCGACTCGTGGCCCGCGCGCCGCTCCCGGAAATCACGTCGCTCGCGCACTTCGCGCCGCGCGACGCCCGGCTGCCAGCCGCGCTCCGCCCCGCCCGCTGCATGCCGTCTCGTCGTCATCGCTTGACACGTCACCGTCGTTGCGTCCGTTCCCGCTGACGATTTAGGCTCTTCCACTATAGCAGCGTCCTTCTCTGCTGATTCCATGCTGGCGGCTAGTTTATACGCCTTGGCAAAATCCAGTTTTGACTCTGCGAATAACCGTTGCCTAATATTCTCGCTCGCTATTCCGCACACCAATTGATCCCTCAAACTTTCTTCGAGCCAACTTCCGAACTCACAGGTCTTCGACATTTTCTTCAGCACCGCCACGTACTCGGATATGCTTTCCCCCGGTTTCTGTTTCCTATGCCTGAATTTATACCTCTCAGCGAGTTCACTAGGTTTAGGTTGTAAATGTTTACCCATGATTTCCGTTAATTGCTCAAACGTCTTCGTTTTTGGTTTATTCGGTGTACACAGATTGACCAGCAGCTCGTAACCCTCTGCCCCCATTACGGTTATTAACGTCGGTACATGTAAATCCTCCTGTATGTCGTTCACAACGAAGTATTGTTCTAACCGTTCGACATATAGATTCCAATCGTCTTTGTGGACGTTAAACTCGGCTATTTTTCCGATCGTCATCGTAAACGCCTTCAATATCACACGCGAACTGTTCACTTCTCGTCGCCACTGAGAAATATGTCAGGAGCAGGTACTTAGTCAGCTGGAAGCGGAATAAAACAAGGTAACGTCTCGATAGCACAGAGTATATTCGCAGACTAGCGCGGCGGCGGTGACAATAACAAATTGTAGTTAATAACCTACTACCCACTTAGTCTAATTCTCAACATACATCAGACAAAAAAAAAACAAACAAACAAACAAATCAAACAAACAGCCGAAAATAGAACCTCCTCCTTTGTGAAGAAGTCGGTTAAAAAGATTTCATCGATCTGTGTCGTATGGATAAAACTTTTCTAACCACCACTATTGGTTACTTCTAGGCAAGCGTGCTCTATCTTCGACTATATCATCGCTTACCATCGCTTACCAGGTAACATCTTGATCAATCTCGAGTTCGCCAATAACATATAAAAAACTAAATTATATACTATTTTTGGATCTAAGTCATCAGATAAAAACTCGTAGATGACTACGAGATACTCGTAGATGTATTAATTCAATCAAATATTACATATTCAAAATCGAGCATTACGTATTTCAGAAGCAAAAATCACAAGCTTTTTCTTCAATATCAAAACTCAGATTGTTCGAACCAAGACCTAGGTTGACACCAAGTCTAAAACAACACAGCAGTTAATTAATGGAAGTCGAACCACCCTCAATGGCTCGACATAACACCCAATTAATTGAATACATTTGCATTTGATCACATTTACATTTCAATCTACTTCAAATTACTAGGTACGATAGACCTTGACAACGTGCCAAGATTTGGGCTTAAGCTGCCAAGTTTTGGCTTGACGGTCAAATTGGTCTTACTTGGAAGGCTGGAAGTAATTATGAATTTGGGAAGACAGATAAGGGATACGTTTTGAGTGGTTAAATAGATATGTGATTAGGGTCAATGTGTGGCGTTAGTCTAATGTTGAGCGAAGTCTAGATATTTCCCGTGACGATTTTGGCTCGTGGCTAGATAATAACAGCCGCACGGGTTGATCTTCAAGGTTAAGAAACGCTTGCCAAGGTTGGTCTGTGAGTGGGTGACCATCTTAACATAACGAGTTTCTTGCGTGCCTCAGAAAGTACGTTAAGTCGTTGGTCCCGGCTGTCATTTGTAGATCTTTGGCATTCGTTATACGGATAGTCAGAAGGTAGTTAATCTGACTCCAGTCTTGCATTTAAAGTTTCGGTCATTCACTATGTTATCTATAACTTCTGCCCGCGACGTCGCCTGCGTGAAAATGTACACCATCAAGGTAGTGAGGATAAGTAAACGTGTAAATAACATCTGAGCTATGGTGCTCAAATATTATTAACACATTTACCTGCTTCTGCACTTATACACTATAAGGGTTCCTGTCCATAAAATCTCCGTACCACGTGAGACACTGACATAACGCCCGCTGTAATGGACAGGCACCCTATGTGCGGAGCAAGGCAATGGAGCGGAGAAACGGAGACCTATTATCCAATGTCTGTTAAATATCAGTGACTCACGTAGTGCGAAGATTTTATACAATTCCATTTGCTAACATTTCGCAGTTTCCCCGCTCCGCTGCCTCGTTCCGCTGTAACGGACAAGTGCCCTTATACACCGAAGCTTCTAAACAAATTTTGTACGTCTACTTATTCCTGTATAAAAAGTGTCTATGACAGTTTAAGGCGCATATCACACAAACACTGACACACCCGTGTCACAAAAACAGTTTATTATCCCAAAAACATCCACTATTTGCCGTTATTTGCACGTTAAAACGCGCTCACATGCCAACAGAATAAGACGTAGGTAGATATTTCTCAGCGAAAAATAAAAGTAGCATTCCTTTGACATGTCCAGAAAAGGTCAAGAGAAAATAATACTTTCAGGAATGCAGATTATAATTATGAAGGAAACCCAGAGTGGGTCACGTTCCAGTTTTATTAGTTCCTCGCCCTGAGATGTTAAAAGTTTCTCAGTATTTAATGCAGGACCTGCTAATTAGTCGTAGGATGTCGAAGTTTGAAGTGTGTTTGAGTGGGTGAGATGTGAGAGGGGAATATGATATCTCTGATTCGTTAATGCAGCTATAATTAGTCTTTTTAGGGTTCCGTGCCTCAAAAGGAATGAACAGAACTCTTATAGGATCACTTTTTTGTCCGTCCGTCTGTCTGTCAAGGCCGTTTATCTCTGGAACGCGTGGAGGTATAGAGTTGAAATTAAAACCAAATACTCAAGTCCACGGTCCCTTGAAGCTGTGAAAAAATTAAACTTCCAAATCCGACACTCAAGGGAATCAAAATGTATAGGGTATTTCCCGATGACCTAGAACTTTGAAATTCGGCAAATAAAAAGTCTGAAAACTATACATTTATAATTAATTCATTAAACAAACATATACTATGTTTAAAGTAAAAAAGGTAGTATCATACCTACAAATTTGTACGGAACCTTCGGTTGGCGAGTCCGACTCGCACTTGGCCGGTTTTTCTGTGCTTCCACTTTTATCGTAACGGGCAGCAGTAAGTCGGTAAAAGAAACTCGATATAAATGGGATTTTTTAATTGGTGACAGATAGACAGTTTTCGATAAAATTGCTACATGCTATGGCAAATATTATAGTAGCAATGTTTTGTTTTGTAAGCGGGTGAATACTCTCAGCACACCGTCTAGAGATAACTGCAACAATAACGTGATAGGCTACATTGTCACACAGAAAAGCTTGGCGAGCCTCAGGAGGCCCGCGGACCGCTGGTATGAGTATGACAGCAATAACTTACTTATTGTGTCAGTAGTTAAAAATGAGCTTCTAAAATTGTTAATGGGGTAGTAATATAAGACAGTTAGATAAAAGTTACTTAAAACGAAATGATGAAGAAAATTATGAATAAAATGATTTGAGCTGGGTACCGTTTTTAGGGTTCCGTGCCCGAAGGGTAACCAACGGAACCCTATTACTAAGCCTCCGCTGTCCGTCCGTCCGTCCGTCGGTCTGTCTCGGGCTGTATCTCAAGAACCGTAATAGGTAGAGAGCTGAAATTTTCACAGATTGTGTACTTCTATTGCCACTATAACAACAAATAATAGAAATTAAGGTTTATGGTACGGAACCCTTAGTGTGCGAGTCCGACTCGCACTTGTTATATCTAGAAACCCTAATTTTTATTTTACTATATTTTTAACAAATGTTGTATTCCCCTGACTCACGTTGATTTTATTCTCAAATAGATGAAAACCGTTCAGCCGTTCAGCCGTGCAGTAATTCCCTGAAATAGTGCGAGCGTTTGCACAAAAATTTCACATGCAAGCAGCCAGTTATACATACTATCTCCATACTACCCATTTCCTTATTAATATGCTCTCATAACAGTGCCTAGACTTCACAAAACGAGCACTATTCTAACCTTTTTACAACCAATCCTTTTAACGTAAAAACTTCAGCAGCGTTGGGTTGGTACGAATTTTAATAACAATTCACGGAGTCGCTCAAAACCCAGCAGAAAGTTTGCCAACATTAAGAAAACAAAAGTAATTTTATTATTCGCTGGCTCTTTCATTTATGTTAATGGAGGAATATGATGATCGTTTATGTTATCTTCAGTATGGCTGTGTATTGCTTCTTCAGTTTTGTGAATGATGTCTTATTTCATTTTAAAGTTTTGTACTTGGTTGTAATTAGCAATAATCATTTTCGTTTTAAGAGCGTTCCTCCTGACGGTGTTTCATATTCTCTTAACTCATTTATGAAAAAAAACTACTTACTTTTTAAACCCAGGTATCTTCCGTATCCTTATTAAGTTCCAATCAAATTTGCTCGATCATTTCCAAGAGTAAGAACCTGTCAGTTTATAAGAACTATCGTGAGAAGTTAACGTTTTTAACCAGGATAGATAAAAGTGTTTACAGCACTTTCTGAAATTGGCTTCCTACAAGAATATACTACAAAGTAGAGTTTCATTGTCTGATACGAACGCCTTAAACTTGATGCGCTTGTGTCTGGAGGAGGTTTTACTTACGAATAAAGTTATTGCTAACCAAACTCACACTCACACTTTCACCGCGGTAACGTTAGTTTCTTCCCGAGTCTGTGTATCCTGATAGCAACCACCTGGGTTTTTTAAGTCAACAATGAATAGGTTACTTCACTTAACATCAGGTGAGATTGAAGAGTGAAAAAAAACTACCGCTACAGAATTTTTGAAGCATATATTTTCAGAGCAAGTTACAAATGACATTTTATAAATAGTACTGACAGTTGTTGTAATAAAAGAGTCTAATAACTTTTCATGTCTTTCTGACACATATCGATATCGATACTTGGTCAATGTCTCATCACTCTACAAAAGTACATAACATGGATAACTAGCTATATTAGGACTGTGTAAACGTAATATTCATGTTCGTAGAATCCAATAGATATATCGGTTATTGGAATTCCAATAATGTTTTGGATACATACCAAATCGGCTGTATCTCATATCATAGTTTTAACACCCTACAATGGTATCACATATTGTGAGGAGCTCGTGGCTTAATAATAACAGCCGCACGGGTCGATCTTCCAGGTTAAGCAACGCTTGCCTAGGTTGGTCTGTGGATGGGTGACCATCTTAACATAGCGAGTTTCCTACGTGCCTCGGAAAGCACGTTAAGCCGCTGGTCACGGCTGTCATTTGTAGATCTTTGGCAGCTTTCGTTACGGATAGTCAGAAACCAGTAAATCTGACTCCAGTCTTGCTATGAAGTACCGTGTTACCTAGTTAATGGATTGTGGAGGTCTGGTAGGCAGCCACTCCTCGAAAAATACTGGTATTTAGTTAAATCCGGCTTGACTGGAAGCCGACCCCAATATAGTTGGGAAAAGGCTAGGCAGATGATGATGATGAATGGTATCACATATTGTATAACAGAATTTAATTCCTCTTAATTGAGGTCTAATAATATCATCATTTTCGTGGCCTTGTCCTATGGTTTGTTCGGCATCAAGTCTACAACCTCCACAACCTAGTCGTGTGGGCAGTAAGGTTTAACGACCCCACACACTCTAGTGTCTGAGTTTCTAAACCACCTTAAGGGCCTCTGACATGGTTTATTTGACCAGCCGGAACCACCGGCTTATAAGTGCCTTCCGAAGCACAGAATCATCTTTTTATCAGACAATCAGGTGATTCAAGCCTGCGATATCCTAGCCAAACTGGAAACAACTTTACAAAGTATGCTGTCCTTGGGAATCGAACCCACGACCACCGGGTCACAAGGCAAACGCCTAAACCACTCGACCACGGAGGCAGTTTCACAACCCAGTGACTGGGTAACATATTCCCTGCCAAGATCGATATGCGTCGTTCTAATGCAAAACCATCATCGACGTCTTAGAATTTTGGGCTTCTGTACTTTTTTTATAACAACTGCCCAAATCTATATCTATACTATTATACTACTCTGTCAAGAAAGTACCGGGAAAAGATCAATAATACAAAAAATGTCTGTTATTCATCCAAATTTATTTTATCACCTTCAAAGTATGCTCCTTTAGAAACGATACACTTGCGCCAACGAATAATCCATTCATCAAAACATTTTTTAAACGCTGCTTCCGGAATTGAGTTCAGTTCTCGCCGCGAATTCTCCTTTATGTCTTCTATCGATTGAAAACGGGTGCCACGAAGTGGTAATTTGAGTTTAGGAAAAAGAAAAAAGTCAGCAGGAGCCATATCTGGTGAATATGGTGGTTGCTGGATGGTATTTGTTGAGTGTTTGGTTAAAAATTCGTTCACAATGATAGCCTTGTGCGAAGGCGCATTGTCGTGGTGCAAAATCCAAGAATTTTCTTTCCACAAATCTGGCCTTTTTCGTCGAATTTGCTCTCTTAAACGCCGGAATAATAATATTCTTTATTTACTGTTAGACCTTCCGGTAAGAATTCAGAGTGCACAACACCGCGATAGTCAAAGAAAACAGTCAACATGACTTTGACTTTTGATCGACTTTGGCGTGGTTTTTTCGGTTTCGGTTCAGTTGGCAGGCGCCACTCCGAAGCTTGTTGACTAGTTTGCATGTCAAACTCGTAAACCCACGTCTCGTCACCAGTAACAATGCGTTTCATGAATGTTGGGTCCGAACTGACTCGTTCTAGCATGTCCTCAGCGACTTTCATGCGATTGAGTTTTTGGAGAAAATTCAGATCTTTTGGGACTAGCCGAGCAGCAACATGTTTCATACCCAAATGATTAGTTAAAATGGTACGGATCGACTCGTGAGATACAGAAAGTTCGGCGGCTATCTCTCTCAGAGTTGAATGGGGATTTTCAGTCACTATTTCCTTCACTTTTGCGATGTTAACTTCAGTTGCAGACGTTGACGGCCTACCAGAGCGAGGCAAATCTTCCATCACATCTCGACCGCTTTTGAATGCTTTGAACCACTCATAAGCACGAGTTTTTGATAAAGTCGATTCACCGTAAGCCTTCTGTAACATTTTCAGTGACTCCGAACACGAAATTCCATTGGCGATGCAAAATTTAAGACAAACTCTTTGTTCGATATTTTTGTCCATTATGAAATTCGCAATACACACTATATATGATATTACTAAAACCAGCACTGTATTTAATATAAATAACAGATGCAACTCAAACTCCGCGCCAAAATGGAAAACAGTTGTGCCAATCTAACAACTACAAAAAACAAAAATTTGTATTTGGAACCATAAACAAATCATCCATTCCCGATACTTTTTTGACTGAATGTATAAAGCTGAAGAGTTTGTTTGTTTACTTGAACGCGCTAATCTCAGGAACTACTAGTCCGATTTGAAAAATTATTTCAGTGTTAGATAGCCCATTTATCGAGGAAGGCTATAAGCTATTTATCATCACGTTAAGACTAATAGAAGCGGAGCAGTAATGAAAATTGTGACGCAGACGAAGTTGCGCTGGTCAACTAGTATACGGATAATTAGCCCTAACCGCGTCCCCTCCAAGGTGCAAAGGAGTCTTAGTATTTAAGAGGGGAATCTAGTCCCGAGGAATTTAAAAACAGGTATTTTAAGACTATTGCCGATGCCGTCCGCTGCGCCCTGCCACGTAAAGTGCGAAAGCGACAACTGCAGCTCAGGCTGATTTTACCTATAAAAACCTTGACAAAACTATTCTGCCGTTCACTTCTTCAAAAAAATGACTGATCTAAAAAAAAAACATATATCAAAATTTAGAAGAAGACTCCATCTATGCTTTCATTATTTTGTACTTTGTTAAAAACTAATCAAAGGAGATGTTCCGAAATGTGTGGATCCGGGGCCAGGTCCTTGTACACTATACTTAAAAATAGAGAAATACATTTTTAAAACAGTTCTCAACTGTCCAATTTCTTTTAAATGGCTTTGTTTGCTGGTAAAACACAAGAAATTACACTTGAAATTGCAACACACAACAAAAACCCGTCATGGCGGTAAGCTGTCATTTTAATTGATTAATGACGTTTGACATTTATTTCTGACATATAAATTTATTTTCCGGCAACGAGCCGGAAAATAAATATGGAAGCTGACCCCAATATAGTTGGGAAAAGACTAGGCAGATGAACGAGACGAAAGTGACTGAAGTGACATTGTTATGACAGCTGACAGTTATTTTTCTATGATCTGTAACTAAATCGGTGCGACGCCTTGTTGAAAATCGATAAAAGTAATTTATAAACATCAATGGACTACCACAACATTTAACATTTAAATGAATTAAATGTATTTTTACTGAATTTTATGGATTTTTCGTTTTTTTATGAGGTATAATGCACATAGACCTGGCCTATTTTGTAACATCTCCTTTGTCTGATGGTCGTCTGAACATGGCAGTAAAAACTATGATTTGGAAAAAATAAAATGATAAGGGCACGTATTACTACACATTGATTTTTTTTTTTTTTGAAAAATCGCTGCTCTAGAGGCATTATCCACGAAGAAAACAGCGGAATACGTTTGTATAGAGAAAGGCCCAAATAGAGTTCCCTCTTAATAAATGGTGACATAATTTCCAGGACTGATTTCAGCAAGCATTACATTTAGTTGAAGATAGAACCATTAGAATTTTATTACTTAGCCACGCACTTAGCGGTGCAGGGACAAGAATTAAATAGTTACAACAGCGTAGCTCTAATGTTGTAGCGGCTACGGCGTAGCACTGTAGTTACGGCGTAGCAGTGATACATAAATCTACTATACAAAAATAAGTCGGGTTTTCCTTCCTGACGCTATATCTCCAGAAGGCACGAACCGATTTCCACGGTTTTGCATTCGTTGGAAAGGTCTCGGGCTCCGTGAGGTTTATAGCAAAGAAAATTCAGGAGTAGGGTAGGTAGGGTAGGTAGGGTAGGCAGGGTAGGCAGGGTAGGTAGGGTAGGTAGGGTAGGTAGGGTAGGTAGGGTAGGTAGGGTAGGTAGGGTAGGTAGGGTAGGTAGGGTAGGTAGGGTAGGTAGGGTAGGTAGGGTAGGTAGGGTAGGTAGGGTAGGTAGGGTAGGTAGGGTAGGTAGGGTAGGTAGGGTAGGTAGGGTAGGTAGGGTAGGTAGGGTAGGTAGGGTAGGTAGGGTAGGTAGGGTAGGTAGGGTAGGTAGGGTAGGTAGGGTAGGTAGGGTAGGTAGGGTAGGTAGGGTAGGTAGGGTAGGTAGGGTAGGTAGGGTAGGTAGGGTAGGTAGGGTAGGTAGGGTAGGTAGGGTAGGTAGGGTAGGTAGGGTAGGTAGGGTAGGTAGGGTAGGTAGGGTAGGTAGGGTAGGTAGGGTAGGTAGGGTAGGTAGGGTAGGTAGGGTAGGTAGGGTAGGTAGGGTAGGTAGGGTAGGTAGGGTAGGTAGGGTAGGTAGGGTAGGTAGGGTAGGTAGGGTAGGTAGGGTAGGTAGGGTAGGTAGGGTAGGTAGGGTAGGTAGGGTAGGTAGGGTAGGTAGGGTAGGTAGGGTAGGTAGGGTAGGTAGGGTAGGTAGGGTAGGTAGGGTAGGTAGGGTAGGTAGGGTAGGTAGGGTAGGTAGGGTAGGTAGGGTAGGTAGGGTAGGTAGGGTAGGTAGGGTAGGTAGGGTAGGTAGGGTAGGTAGGGTAGGTAGGGTAGGTAGGGTAGGTAGGGTAGGTAGGGTAGGTAGGGTAGGTAGGGTAGGTAGGGTAGGTAGGGTAGGTAGGGTAGGTAGGGTAGGTAGGGTAGGTAGGGTAGGTAGGGTAGGTAGGGTAGGTAGGGTAGGTAGGGTAGGTAGGGTAGGTAGGGTAGGTAGGGTAGGTAGGGTAGGTAGGGTAGGTAGGGTAGGTAGGGTAGGTAGGGTAGGTAGGGTAGGTAGGGTAGGTAGGGTAGGTAGGGTAGGTAGGGTAGGTAGGGTAGGTAGGGTAGGTAGGGTAGGTAGGGTAGGTAGGGTAGGTAGGGTAGGTAGGGTAGGTAGGGTAGGTAGGGTAGGTAGGGTAGGTAGGGTAGGTAGGGTAGGTAGGGTAGGTAGGGTAGGTAGGGTAGGTAGGGTAGGTAGGGTAGGTAGGGTAGGTAGGGTAGGTAGGGTAGGTAGTGTAGGTAGTGTAGGTAGGGTAGGTAGTGTAGGTAGGGTAGGTAGGGTAGGTAGGGTAGGTAGGGTAGGTAGTGTAGGTAGGGTAGGTAGGGTGGGTAGGTAGGGTAGGTAGGGTAGGTAGGGTAGGTAGGGTAGGTAGGGTAGGTAGGGTAGGTAGGGTAGGTAGGGTAGGTAGGGTAGGTAGGGTAGGTAGGGTAGGTAGGGTAGGTAGGGTAGGTAGGGTAGGTAGGGTAGGTAGGGTAGGTAGGGTAGGTAGGGTAGGTAGGGTAGGTAGGGTAGGTAGGGTAGGTAGGGTAGGTAGGGTAGGTAGGGTAGGTAGGTATAGTAGCCAGTTGACGGGAGCGAAGCCGCGTGGGTCAGCTAGTATGCTATAAAAATTAGAAGTAATTATGAAAACGTGAGCTGAATTAGCTCACAGAAAATAACTGGATGGTTTTGATATATTGATTGGGATATATTCACCATGATAGCTTGGTTTCACGTACTGCAACACTCCTCTGACTTATTCCCAAAGTCCGGGCGTCTTTTGAAGGTTTCGTCCCGAGAGCAAAAAGAAACTTATGTGTAAAAGAAAACTACGATACTGTAGCAAGTCGGTGAGTCAAAAAAAAATGGAGGTTTACTTGTTCACCGTCCGCGTTTCAAACACAAAAATCAGCGAAGACCACATTTGGTTCTTTGGACAGTAAACCGGTGTAAAAGAAAAAAATAACATGTTGAATATCACGTAAACTCCTACGCAAATTCTCCGTTGACAACAAAAAATAAACGTGAAACTAACGTAATTACAATGTTAATTAAAAAACCTAATAAGTAACATTTCTAAAAAGTAGTTCTGAGCTGTTTTTCCGAGTAATGCCTCTTTTAATACATTTAAAACGCAGTTTTAAAAGAAAAGAAAATTACTTCGGAGACTCCATTGTTCTTGAAAACTCTGCATTCTCACTGTAATATATGCTAATGTAGTTTTTGTTCTGTTGATTTAACGTTTTTATGAACAGAATCTTTTTTATTATTTCACGGTTTTCTGAACTAATGAGATTCTTGAACGACAAGAATTAGTTTACAGGAAAATGCGGGGTTTATTAAGCGTATGTTTGTTTGTATGTTAATTTCTTTCTGTGAAGTGTAAGTGAAGAATAAATTATGAGAGTACTAGTGACATAAAAGATACTAGGTACAGACGTATTTGATCCGTTTGTTTGCTAAAACAACAGTAATTTAGGTAACCTCTGGACTCCATACATCTTCTAAGTAATTCTGTCTTCTCGATCACTCAGACTTTACTTATAGTCTAGATTTTTTTTTATTTATTATCGAATGAACTATTGTTTAATAAAATTCAAGCAAAGTTTCACCTTTGACACCAAGCAAGTTCGTCATTTTAACCTTTGAAGGACTTTGACTTTGTTTACTAACTGGGGGGTTATAAGAAATAAAAATAAACGAAAATAATCCACACGACGCATACAAGTAACGTTTACAGCGCGCGAATCGGTTTGGCACCAATCGGTCCTTATGTTGTTTTGTTGTTGTTGTGTAGGTATTAATTTAAATCCCATGATACTTACAGTTTCTTTTTTATTTTGAAAAAATATACTCACATTTATCTCACTATAGATAAGCGAACTTAACAACAATTTAATACAAATATTTCGTTCCCAAACGCAGGAAGTAAGTGGCAAAACGTTGGGTACAGCGCAAGAGAGCTGTTTACGCAAATTGCGATGTTTCTGATAGCGCACAGCGGGGTAACTGCACGATTATCTCTTTGCGGCACTTTCCCGTGATTCTGTTAATTTGGCACGCTTTTACATGGCATTATTTTTGCCACGTTTTTTGTCTGGTTTTAAACTAAATGACAATCAACGTTTAAGGCAAATAAGGCTTTGAGGGTTTATATGAAAAGTTAATTTAAATTACGAAAATTCAAGCCTGTCTTGCCCTAAATGTTAGGTTAGGGACCGAAACATAACTGTGCTTTACTGGGTAAACTTTTGCTTTGTAGGTACAAATATACACCGACAGTTTCGCCGTAAGGCTATAAACATTTATTTCTGGAACTTGATTCTTCAACATGTTCATGGCAAAACTATAGCTATCACCAAATATGTGTTGCTGGGAAGTTTGTTGGCCACTTCTTCTCCACAGCTAAAATCCGCCCATGTACCACACTTGTACGTAAAGTTTAAATAAATAAGATACTAGAAAGTGGTGACGCCCCGCCCTTCTTTTGTAAACGTTGACGTTCAAAGAGTGCTGGCTCTCAGCCTTTTTTTAAGGATGGGAAATCACCAATGACTCCCTTCCGCTATGGGCGGAGCGGAAGGGAGTGTCAGACTCTTACTGACTAAAACTGGCTCTCAGCCTAATTTGAATAAATGACTTTTGATTTTGATATCTAATAGTTAAACATAATACATGCTTATGCTGCTATCGCATACTGGTCATTAACACGGAGTTAGCGTAGACTTCATGATAAATGAATGTCGCTTCAATTTTCATACTCTTAAATGTCAAAGTATCATAGACCAAACAACGTAACTCAGACATCTTATGAGAATTAAAAACGCTAAAGTCTCACCGTTTCTTTTAAACATTTGTCAGACAACCAAACACTAAGCTCAGAATTGCTCAACACATTCTTTCTCGCAGAAAACTTAGCAGATGAAAACACGAAGACTAGAAAATGCAAAACTCAGCCTTATGACCAGTAGTTTTCTGACGTCGCCAACTTAAAGGGTGTTCTCATTGCAAGTTATAAAACTGTGCTATTTTCTAACTTGAGAACTAATTTCATTAAAACTTTGACGATTCTTTTAGTATTTATTTTTCTTAGGGAACCTGCGGGTCTAAAAAGGACACCAGTAGAATCATATCAGAATAATAATATTAAACACACAACAATCTATCAAATTTAATTTTCTTCTTTATCGCTAACGCATTGGGTTCAAGATTGATTGGGAAAATTTTACAGTGACGGGTAGCGTGATGTGCTTTCTGATTCTGCTAAAGTGGCCTTTTTAGACCCGCTGACGATTTGTTTCGTGTTGAATGTTGGTGGCCAATCTATTGGGCCAATATTGCGTGTCAGGAAGTGGGTTGGGCCTAACCTTTCGATAAATCAGTCAATTACCCTCGATTGATAAAACGGTTTTCCTTGGAAAGATAGGAAACTGATATGATTTTGTTACAGAAATAGGATATGATAACAGAGAGCCTATTATACTTTAGATATATTTTAGCTACACGTGATTGGTTGAGTATGTGTTAGGCCAACTTCCAAATGTGAGTTTCTCAAAATTTACCTGAGTCAAGAACATTAGGTTTGATTGGAGTATTTAATTTAATTTTTGTAGGCTTTTTCTAAGATTTTGTCGAATAGTATATCTCTTATAGTAATCTCTCTAACTATGATTTACTTTCTTGTTATACATTTTCATCGGCTACATATTGCATTGTGTATAAACAGCTGATATTTTTTCGATTTTTCAGGGTTGGTCTCAAACTAAAAGTTTTATAATCATGTACTTATACTTTCACTTCCTAAGATGTTGTTGGTGTTTTACAAATAACCCTGTATAATCTGTAGCAAGAAAATAACTCATAGTTAAAGAGACTTTAAATTAGACAACTCTTCAAATTCACGTCTTTGCCTTTTGATAGCCGTGGCAAATAAAGTTCTATTTTTAATATTATGTATCTGGCAATGAAGTTCAACTTAACTTTATAAATTCATCAACAACAACAGAAACTTCGAACTTTCCTCAGCCACATCCTCCAAACTTCCACCACCACTGACATTGATGTACTACAACGTTGTGACGTCACATTTCCCTCGCCATCTCCTGTCTAGCCTACACAAACAATTCTGATGGGAATTTTAATTCCATTCCGCGTTCGCTGTTTGTTTTAAGAATAGACGGAATATTGCACTTTGCTTGCAAAAAATGTTGGAACGCAGCGGTTTTTTCCATCTATTTTTCATTCATTTTGTTCCTGGGCGTATGTTAATTGGTGTAAGTGGAGGTGTTAGGGAGGTTTAGTTATTATCTTGTTTTGTTTTTATTTTTAATGTGGTGTTTTCAGGAGTTTACGTGGTGTAGATAGGGAATATATTGAGGAGCTCGTGGCTAAATAATAACAGCCGCACGGGTCAATCTTTAAGGTTAAGCTACGCTTGCCAAGGTAGGTCTGTGGATGGGTGACCATCTTAATATACCGAGTTTCCTCTGTGCCTCGGAAAGCACGTTAAGCCGTCGGTCCCGGCTGTCATTTGTAGATCTTTGGCAGTCGTTACGGATTGTCAGAAGCCAGTAAATCTGACTCCAGTCTTGGCAAAAAGTACCGTATTACCCAGTTAATGGGTTGTAGAGGTCTGATAGGCTGCTCTACGTAAAACACTGGTATTTAGCTGAATCCGGTTCGACAGGAAGCCGACCCCAATATAGTTGGGAATAGGCTAGGCAGATGATGAGATATTGAATAAATTCTTAGAAGAAATAATGATTTTGATGAATGTAAGCAGATAGATCAGTTGATATTGATGCAGAGTATCGATGAAAGAAGCACTCTTAAAACATGGTTTCTCAAGAAGGGAAGAAAAGAAAGGCGACGTTTAATCACCATTGAATTAAACCAAAGTTAAACAAGCAGAAAAATAAAAATTATATAAATCAATAGAAACTGTTACATATCACTGAAACTCAAAGCATTTATTTCAACAAAATCATTAACTTTAGGAATGGCAATGAAAATACAAAATCCATTCAACCTATAAATACATCGACCTAATTTATTCAGAATAGTAAGCAAGAAACCAACTTTGATAGAGTCAACGAAACTATATTCGTTTAAAATAAAAAGAAAAGAACAGACGAACAAGACCCAAGCACACAACAGACTATCCACAACCAAAATGAAAATTTTCAAAGCAATAACCGTACGAAATATTCCCTTCCCTTATCTCCGCAAAGCATTTTAATTTATGCCGCTAATGAAGACGTTGAGTGTCTAGGCATTGAGGGAAGACAACGCGACGCGACGCAATTTCCGGTTTTTAGTTTCAAAGAGCCTTGCGTTGGGTGCCGGCTTCCCGTACCTTAGTTCTGAGCGGTTACTAAGCGTTCTCGATTGGAGGTCTAATCGATTTGTTTAGCCTTAGAGTTAGAATATAGGCTAACAAATTAAATCCATAGTCTTCGAGTGCAAATACTGTTGTACACATCGTTTAGAGAGTTAAGTAATTATTTAAGTCATCATTATTTTCAATGCTTTTGTGCTGAACATTATATTTGTTGGTATCAGTTTCGTTGTGCTAATCAGTATGTAGAAAATAATCTACAGAATTGATGATCACATCACATTTCTCTTTCATTTTATTATCAAGTTTCACAGTAACTTCATCCAAATCTTTAACATGATATACTAATCTTTCTTCGTCGTAAATCTCATCTTAATTTTAAAATATTTGACCACCAGACCAAACTACACCATTTCTTCCATCCCCACTACCACGACACCCATTCACAACAGCAGCTTTCCCGAAAACATTAACAAAATCTGCTTAACAAAAACTTTACCCTTCGTAAATCCTTGGTAGCCGCAAAGGAAGCACTTTGACAAACACGGATGAGCTCGGAATTGGTTCCGCTGTTTAGTCCGGGGCTTGCCTCTCATTCCACCGCCTTATTTGTTGCCACCATAATTGGATGTAGTACATCGTAATTTGAAACATATTGTTGTCCCTTATTTTAGGCAGATTTTATTAATTGTTAGAGTTGGTTATTTTTTTCAGTTGAGTGGATTTTGTTCGCTAAATCAATCAAATTACCCGTTTTACACTTCGTTTTGCTCTTCCAGACCGGTTGTGGTTGCTATGAAGTCTGTCCTATCGCTATTGTTGTTTGTTACTCGCTTTACGCTCGCTCTCAGTTCTGATAGAATTCTAGTTTGGCGCGTTATACTTATTTAGTACAAGATAGACTACAACCGCTAAGGTTACCAAGGTAGACTGGTAGATAATGCCTATAGCATTAAGTTCACCTCTGTACATTTGTGTGCTGAAAGTTTTAAATAAATAAACTGATTTGATCTGATTGGTGACCTCCCTACGCAATCTATGGCTCTCGGTTGTGGTCCGATTTAAGATTTTCATGCATAAGTTCAATTTCATTTCAAATCACGACGTAGACTTGTTGACCTTATGTAATAATCGATGACTTCAAAAATCCTTTAATATCCGAAACATAAAAGTAAAGGAAGTTCTCATAACAGCAGAAATGTCAAAAATTGCCAATATCTTTGTTTACCATTTCAATCTTCAAAGGAAATCGATTGCCCCGGGACATTGTAAGATTACTAAGCAGGGGCGGCAGACACGTTGGTCACCCCTGCTTTTAATAAATGAATCTAGCTTTAGGCGGTTTGATACTCGATACCCGCAGAAAAATAATAAAAGATATTTTCAATTTTAAGGCGAATTTTTTGTGCTGTTTCAGATAGGTAATATGAAGGATTTTTTTCCAGTTGTTGCGCATTCTTAATGATGGTTACCTATGTATCCTGCGATGTCTGAATCAAGAATTTGAATTTGAATTCTTTTCTAAATTTTTCATAGCCAGAACACCTGTGTTGGACTGTAAGTACAATTTGAGAAGTTCATAACAAAACTAGCAATTGCCCGCGACTTCGTACGTTCATATCTTGTTTTCCCGTTCCCGTAGGAATTTCGGGAAATCCTCTCTAAATTTTGGCTATGCGTAGTCTGCCAGTGACTCAGTAACGGAGGAGTTTTAACGACTCAATTCAGAAAGCCGACCTATGTCTCGAATGGTGTCTACTTGAATATTATTATTAATGTTGCTTGGTAGAATCCAGGAGCAAATCTTAAGTAGGTTTATATATTTTTTTTCCGTTAATGATGTCTTACTGACGGACAACGCACAGCCGAAAGTGTGGAGGAGCACTAAGAGAGGTTTTTCCGAAATTCTTACGGGGACGGGGAAAAACGGGATAAGTATGCACGTACGAAAAAGTAGTAAATATTTGTTAATCATTCGGACGCTGCTCTGCGGCCGTAGTATCAGTATTAAAAAAATCTTAAAACATATGTAGAAAATTCGATAGACTCCTAATCCGAAAACCGCAATTAAATCTCACATTTTTTTTTTAATTAATAATAACCTTTTCCAAAATCCAATCGGAAAAAAATTTAAAAAAATAATTGCATAAATTAACATGATTACCTAATACTTCTTTTAATAAACGTCGTCGTATCAAGCCCCTCGAACGATCAGTATCGAAAATTTCATTAAGTCGAAAGTAAATGGGATGAAAGCGAATTTCACACTCGAAAAAATTTCAAAAGGAACCAACTTGAAATACTCGATATTGCGTTAAAAAGAGAGACCGCATAATAAAATTGTGTTTGTTGGGCTTGCGACGTCTACGTAGACGTCGCGAAGACTTCGAACTTGTTCTATTTCAGTAATTAGGTAAGTAGATATTAGTTCTTTAATAGCCGATTTATTTAACGTGTCACTTTAAACTTTAATAAGTTTCTATTTATTCCTTAAAATTCGAAATTACGTTATAATTTGTTTCTTAATATTTTAATAAATTTTAAAAGTAGAAAAAATGCATCTCAAACGCTTCTTTCTTTTCTTTTTTAAGATTCCGCACCCAAAGGGTAACCAACGGAACCCTATTACTAAGCCTCCACTGTCTGTCCGTCCGTCTGTCTGTCAGTCAGCGGGTTGTATCTCAAGAACCTAGGTACTCAATGAAAATAGGTAAGTAAGTACGAAATGTCAGCTTAGTAGTCAATTAATCATGTCCGTAGGAATTTTGTTCATGTTTTTGGATTGTCTAATATTGCTAGTGTTTACCTGGCTTAGTTTTAAATAGGCACATGATAATTACGGAACTTCAACTTGCCACTTTCGGCCATCGGGTACACAGAAATAACAAACTACCAGGCCGCATTATTTTATTTCATTTCTAAATACTACAAAGCTTATGTGCAAACCGTCTGTTAATTGAGAAACATTTGCATCATATCATATCCGAATTCATAAAGTACTTATTTAAACAGCGAACATGTGAAAAAACTCAAGTCCACACTTCCTGCACACAATTTTATAACATAGAAAATGCTCGTCGTCGCGTCGGTATAAAATCTTCGGCGTGTCGGTCGGGAGCCGTTCATGCGCACCGGAGTCGTTTGAGCGTTGCAAATGAAATATTTTAATGATAAACACCTGGCATTTGTTGAGGTACAGCTAATTTGATGGGGAAAATGTTGGAAATAAATTATTGAGGGAGATGAATGTGCACAAAAAATGTATTAGATAGCTTGCTGGGCTCAACTGTGGCTGCGTAACATTAGTAGGTATTTTACGAACGGAACGCATAATACTACATACAGTATCCGGCGATAAATATTGCACATCAACCTTCTGCCACTGGAATTTCAAGAAGAACTTTGAACAATATATTAAACGAAGTCAGTACTGCAACACATTCTACTGAAATTAAGTTCAGCACTCCAAAAAAAGGGAGACCAAAAAAGCCATTTCGTTTGGATATGGACGATTTTGATTATGATGTTGTTCGAAGATCGATGTGCAATATTCATCGCCGGGCACTGTACTAAGAATCCTGTCTCCCTAATGTCAGTACGTTTGTCCATCCTTTTGTCCGTCTATCTGTCAGTGGGCTGTATACAAAGATAATAATATGTATACAACAAATAATAAAACCCGGTCAAGTTCGAGTCAGACTCGCGAAAAATTTATGATATAAAGGCATTTAAAAATTTCCGCAAAAAGCAAGGGCGACTAATCTTCTTCTTTCAAGTCAATGATTACCCTTGAATATTTTGTGGCCATTAGATGGCCAAGTTCACAACGGAATCTGTGGCATTCATCTGGTCCTCAATGGTGCAAGTGTAAGGGCTCTTGGGACACTTCAACAAGTGGGCCATATTTTTCCAAGTGCCCGGCGCACCCTGGACAGCTAGCACTTGGTAATGCAGGGTCCAGTACCTGACTAATCCATTCACCACGATGGTAAACCCACTAAACAATAAATAATCATCCAAATCGGCTGACAATTAGTGAAAATGTCGCTGAACAAACATTTTTCGTGGGATCTCATCATCAGATCCTAATTTATACCTTCCATCATCAGCTCAGCTACATAAAATGATGATTGCCAGGCACAAATATCTAAATTACGTTACAAATAAAAAAACATTGTATGTGCCAATAAAATTGGAGAATTTCCCTCGATTTTCATCAGATTCTGACTTGATGACAATGGAACCAATCGGGAAGTATATCCTTTCAGATAAAGCAAGAATTTTACAAATCGGTTCATAAATGACGGAGTTACGAGTATAATAATAATAAATCTCTATTTCAGACAACATGTCCTTATATAAATAGAGATTATAAAATTTGAGCACGAATAAAAGTTTTCAGGATTCTTGAGGAAACGAAAAAAAAATACAACCGAGTTGAGAACCTCCTCCTTTTTTTGAAGTCGGTTAAAAAAACATCTCCGAGGTCAATAATTTTTTAAAGCTTTTATTTAACTTGCAATGTATGCATGTTTGTTCGGGTGGAATCTTGCTACTCAATTTTGAAGCAGATATCTTCAACCGATTGAGCTGAAATGTATACACGTTTAGTTTAGATGACAATACACGATAAGCTGTGTAACGTCATTCTAAATCCAACATGGCGGACCATACAAGATGGCGGAATAGTTACTTTTAATGCATTTCTACAATATGGGTATCAAATGAAAGTAACTGGAAAAAGAAGAAAATCATTTTTTTCTTTAAAATTGATCATAAAGCTTGTCGCGAGGTTTGCGTAAGTACCTAATTTACAAGTATTTAATTAACAAACCTTGCGACAAGCATTTAAAAAAGGTTTTTTTGCACAAATCATTAATATTGAAAATTAGCAAGAATTGTTGTAAAGTATGAAGAATGGTTTATTTTTTTAAAGTTTGAGATTTATTCTAGTTCCACAATTCTTTTCAGATTTCACAGCAATTTTACTAAAATGGAGGTTAAATTACGGTGATTGTTTTAATCTTTTGGCCAAAATAGTTTGAAGTAAAACAAGCTATTTTACATCAAAAACCCACACAGTAAAAACAGTATCCAAAAACCAATTCTCCGCTCAAAATACATAATCTTAACCTTCCAATATTTCCCGTATTACCAAAACAAATCCTCAGGGACGTTACAAACAAGATAGTTTGATAACAACAAAGTTGCAAGCCACTGCCGTTTATCCCGACATTAGCATACGGTAAAAGAAAAATGTTCAAGAAACTGCGTCATGTGTTCCTGCCCTAAGATATAGGAGTTAGAAAGCTATGAAACAGTGATTTGTTACAAGTTTTCTGTGTGCTTCTTTTATAAGGATTTAGTTGTTGGTACTTTGTTTTTTTTTTGTGTTTTTTAGGGTCTTTCTAATAATTATGTAAAATGGCTTGACTAATTAGGTACTGTCGTCATAAAAATGTTGACAGAGATTGTAAAGAACTTTCAAAGGCTAAGTAAAAAAACATACGGCCAAGTGCGAGTTGGCATACACCTTAATTTTTATTATTACTTGTTATTGCGGCATTAGAAATACACAATCAGTAATCAACTGTCTACTTAATACGGTTCTTGAGATACAACCTGCTGACAGACAGACGGATGGACGGACAGACAGATAGCAGAGGCTTAGTAATAGGGTTCCGTTGGATACCGTTCGGGTACGGGAAAAGTAGTTCCAGAAAAAATAGGGATTAGATACGTAGGTCCCTATTAAGTTACTAGAAAAATCCATTTGTTTTGGTCACGTGCCAGATACTTGTTAGCCAGTACATTGATATGATCTAGACTATTCTAGACACAATTGGATTATGTATATTTTTAAAAACAGGAAATTAAACCAAGAAATACCATCAAAAAGCTTGTTAGAAATTAATGTATGATGGACTTACACATTAACGTTATTTATTGCGTACACACAACATAATTTACCATCACAAAGTAGCTCCAACACATTGTGTTTATTAATTAGCAATTAATCACAAGTAACGCTTAAAATCATTGTTACAAGAACCCGGAAATTAATAATTAAGATTGCCGGATTCAGACTGTTTTCAAAGTCAAAGTCAAAAACGTTTATTTCAATTAGGTCATTAAACGGCACTTTTGAACGTCATCATTACATTTAAAATAACATAATAACTCTACTGTCCATTCGGAAGGGTAGATTCTTATAAAGAAGAATGGACAAGAAACTCTATAGTTACTCTTTATTATAGAAATTAATAAATATGAATCATAATAAAACTTATACACGTGGAAGTTGCGAGATCAGAATAATATCTTAGTTTTTTTCGTCAATACATGTATGTCGTTTAGATGGATAGGAGTGTGAAAAAGGAAAACCTGAAGAGATAATTGCACTTAGCATTGTGAACAAAGTTTTACTATGGGAGCAACCGAACAACTGTGTCAACAAAATTCGACTAAATGTACTGTGCATTGGCCTGCGGACGGCGAGCAGTGGGTGGCTCGCCGTCTGATCAGAACTAGGCCCGGGTCGGCGGCGCAAGAGAGGTCAGCGTGGAAGACGGGGCCCGCTAGGGCAGGCGCCTGCTGGGGCTACAGAATCTGTTCGAAAGGGGTGCCGTAGCCTTGGAACGCAAAGGGCACCAGGAGGAACACGGATGGGTTTTAGTCAGTAAGAGTCTGACACTCCCTCCTGCTTCACCCAGAGCGGGAGGAGTCATTTGATAATTTCCCATCCTTAAAAAAAAAAGGATATACAGTTTATTGCGGATTTTGGAACGCAAAAGGCATTAGAAGGAACACGGATGGGTTTTATACAGTAAGAGTCATTGCCTTCTGCTACGCCTACAGCAGGAGGAGTCATTTGATATTTATTATTTTGGTATTTTTGAGTGATAACTTTTAACATTTTTCATGACATTTCGGAAGTGTTAGTCAATCTCATTCATTTTAATATTTTGACTATTTTTGTCACTAACGAATGTCACTTTCTTTAGGGTTATACTACGACACATAACAAAAAATAATTAATTGTCACTAAATTTGCACATCAAACCCATAAGGAAAACATCGTTAAAACCGTAATTCTTACATACAATTTGAATAGAACCTGAAACTAGCAGTTGTAAGCGTCATTTGTGTCGGCCGGAAGTCGTTAGCCGTCGTCACAAACGTCGGTTCCGGTTCGTGACGGGATAATAGCCGGGTTGATGTGCCGTACCGGCCACTGTTAGCTTTTTAAATAAATAATCGGAAAAGGTGGAAGAATAGAAATAGGGAAGGGTAGTTGTGGAAGGTATAATGTAGTTTTTAGTATAATGTGATGTTGGTAGGTATGATGGGTTTTATAAAAATTGGAATAATGGTATGACATTTTATCAGCGCTCGGTTCGCTGTGTTTTACGCGCGCCTCACAGAGATGTCCGCATGTTTAAAAGTTCAAAGTTTAAAATTTTAATTATATTTACTATATAAGAGGATTAAACATTATTTCGGAAGCGCAATTCAATCCCATACATTTTGGACTTTACAGCACAAGTTTTTTTTTTACTTTTGATTGGCACGTATGTTAACCACTCTCTCACCAGATTGTAAGTGATGATGCGGTCGAAGATGGAGCACGCTTGCCTAGAAGTAACCTATTATCTTTTGACTTAAAGACTTTCAGGTTATAGCTATTAGGAAACACACACACAGTTTCTGGCAAGGAACTCCTTACACAATATTTTGGGAACACATTGTTCCCAAAACGTTTTGTACGTGTGGGTGGGATGCCCCCCATGTAACGGTGGCGCATCGCAGTTTGGCTTGTTGTTCGATGATGGAACGAGCTTGGCGGAATTAAATCATGCAATTCAGTTGCACACTCCCCAAAGTGCAACCAGTAGAAAACCGACAGGCTAGCAACTCGGCGTTGATGCTCAAGACTTTGGAGCTTTGTCTCAACGAGCTTATCATTGCCGATGATCCCGTTAGCTCGTTTCTCAATTAAGTCAAGAGTATCAAGCTAGTATCTGGCAGGTCCGTCTCAAAGATGACAGCAATACTCCATACGCGCTCGAACTTGCGCTTGATAGAGTTCGAGCAGCTGTTCCGGCGTGAAGTTTCGTCTCACACGTTTTTGCTGATAGAATGTCATCTTCTCTATATCTAGGGTCTTTTATAAGATTGTATAGAATACAGAAGGTCTGTAATAATTGCTCATATTTTTAGTTTTATTTAATTTTATATTCATAGTTGCATAACTATAATATTATCATATTGCGTGGGACAAGACGCTCCAGAGCTATTACGACTTCGGTAACAGCGAACATGTGTGACGTCACGTCAATGGTAAAAATTGTATCATCGTAGTGACGTCACGCGTGTTTTTATCACACTGTGTAGTCTTAATATTATTTTGTTTACGTGATAAAAGAAAGGTGTACCATATTTTTTGGAAATCTATCTAACGGACGAATCAGATTTTTTCATTAAATACCCTATTATTTGAGATGCTGGTATAGAGTAGCAGCAAGTAGTTCATATAGAGGCAGCACTCGGCAGCAGACAGACAAGTTAAACTTACAATATTTTAATACAAAATGGACTTCACTTGTCCAAACAATATAATATTCATAAAGAAAACTTTTACAAAATTAAAAGCAAAACCAAGTCCACACTGACGTTTTATCAAAACGACAATTTCGTGCTAAAAGCTCGAGCGAATCTTACATTTCAACGCCAATCTTAAGTATTAAAACTTTTATTTACTTCCTCTAAACAAACTTCAGTCGTCAGAATGAATTTCAAACAAGTAAATTGTCGAGTTCCTTCTTGAAGAAATCTTTGGAGTGCCAAGTGGTGCAAGAATGACCTAGACTGTCCATAACCTAGAACTTTCCATTCCCTACCTTCCTGCTCTCATCTTGGAGTACGTTTTTCTCTGTGGGTTGTGATCGATATATCCTATTTCGTAACACAGGGATATAGTCTGAGTAAATATCATTATCGTTGGTCCACAACAGCTCTCCCCCTCTGCGGTCTTAGATAGCCACTTTGCCATATACTTTTAAAAGAATATGTACCTACCTTGGAGTGCACTTCATAATATGAGTGCAGGTATTTTTGCCTTTTGTTTCATAGCTCTCTTGATTTTTATTTATTGTTATGGTTTTATTCGTTTTTATGGTGTTAATTGTGATCATTGAGGAAGCATTTTTATTTCAAAAAATACTTAGCTATTAGTAGAAAGATTTCGAATGTCGGTTAATTTTAAGCTGTCTGTGTTTCAGTCATGATTAGAAAGAGTTTTTCAAAAACCCAGCACCTTATTATAATTTTGGACAAATTATATTAGATACCAGCTGTCCCACGCGGCTTCGCTCCCGGCACTAGGCTTCCTACCTAGCCATTTTTTTTTATTTTTTACATCTTCCCTGTATTCTGCTGAACCTAACAAAAAAAGAAATACAAATCAGTCCAGCCGTTCTCGAGTTTTAGCGAGACTTACGAACACCAATAAATTTTTAAAAGCTTTTAACTTGCAATGTATGTATATATGTTTGTTCGGGTGGAATCTTGCTATTCAATTTTGAAGCAGATATCTTCAACCGATTTAGCTGAAATTTTGTATACACGTTTAGTTTGGATGATAATACACGATAAGCTGTGTGACGTCATTCTAAATCTATTGTGGTGGACCATCCAAGATGGCGGAATAGTTTAGTTAGTTTTTCTACAATATGGGTATCAAATAAAAGGGCTTGTTGAGAGTAATTCGAAATAACTAAAAAGTAAAAAATAAAATAAAACTTGTCGCGAGGTTTGCGCAAGTACCTATAGTATTTAATAAATCAAACCTCGCAACAAGCTTTTATGATCAATTTTAAAGGAAAATTTTATTTTCTTCATTTTAGAGCATTTAAAGAAAAACTTAAGACATTTGATAGGTTAAAAAAAGGTTTTTTTTGCTTTTTATTTATTATATATAGGAAAGAAGATTATATTTTGAGTATCATAACTAAAGCCATTTTATAATTTTTGCAATCGTTAATCTGGAGTTTTAAGAATGGTAATCAGATAAAGCGACATTTTATCAACGATTACGATTAGCAAAAGTTCAAAATGTTTGGGATTACCAAGTGTCTGTAACTATTTGACAGGCGTTATCTCTCGCATAATGTCATTGTTTTTCAGCCTTGAACGTACATGACTATCCCTATTTGAAATATACACCGTGTTCCGGATGATATACATAAACTTCGACCGAATGTTCAGAACTAGGAAATAATAATTTTTCACTATGGACACATTAATCAATTATTATTTTTTGTTAATTTTTGTACAAATTAAATACGTTAACGTAAATTACCCGATATGCCTCTTTACCTGAATTGGCAACGTCGTAAATAAAATGCAAATAGCTTTTGATAAATTTTTCATTTTATTTGCACTAAGCGGCAACATAGGCCACATTTACCCTTTCTTTTAATATTTTTATAAAAAAAAATTACAAATATCTTTCTCACAAAGCCTTTTTAAGTACTACTTCTTATGTTAGATTTGATATGTTGAAGCTATAGAAGCGTTTGCTTAATTTTATGGATAACGTGAAAAACACGGTTTATAGTTGATTTCGGTATATTATAATACTTTTTTCAGCAGAAAAACCAAGTTACCTGCTTCTTCATACCTCCCTGAAAACCTTTTATTTAAATAAGCTAGCGTTTGAGCACAATGTCTCCTGATGGAAAGCGATGATGTGGTTGAAGATAGAGCACTTGCCTTTTTTTAAGAATGGGAAATCCTCAAATGTCTCCTTCCGCCCTGGGTGAAGCAGAAGGGAGTGTCAGACTTTTACTGACTAAAACCCATCCGTGTTCCTCATTATTTCTTTTGCGTTCCTGGGCCACGTTGACACTTTCAAACAAATCCCGCAGTAATCTATTCACTCTTGTCTTGAAGATCCCCAGATTTAGCTACTAATTGCCTACTAATTGTTACATTATCAATCACCAATCAATACATATCCCAATTTAAAACTAGCCAAATATTCGTATATTCCTGGTATATTCAGGACTGGCACAATATCATTTTCATTCATCATTAGCGAGGTAATCCCTAGTGCAATTTTATTGCAATCCGTCCGCCCGAGGCAGAACGGGCTAAGTGAATTAAATACTAACACCGGCTTAAAAAACGAGCAGGCTTCATGGGATAGAACTATGTGTATTAACTGCGGCGTGATTTTTGGATTAGACGTGGTAATAAATTGAGAATGGTTGTTTTAAAGTTCTACTTAACGCCATATAATAATAATAATAATATAATAATAATAATTTATTTCAGATTTCTCCATATAAATTGTTAGTAACACGAAAATACTTAGAAACTAATGTTACCTAGTAAACAAAACAAATGGAGTATGACAAAAAAAATATAATACAGATTTTGGGAGAATTCGACACCAGAACGCATACAACATGCTATTTTACTGCGTGCAGTCGTATCCAGCGCTCAAGCATCGTACAATCCCACCTGTCCGTCAATACGCTCAAGATGCTGTTGGAACTAGCTCGCACGCGAGTCAGGGTCGAGGTGCAACGTTTACGCATGATTGTCGCAAAACTGTCGACGTTGGCCTCGGCAAACATGCCGGAGGCACTGCAATACCGCGGCAGTCCCATCAGCATCCTAAACGCATTATTGTACTGCACCCGCAGGTCACTGTATGCCCTCTGCAAATAGCCAACCCACAGGCTGCACGTGTAAAAGGATTGTCAGTATGCCTTAAAAAGCGTTACCTTTACTTGTGTTGTACAGCGTGCAAACCTGCGAGCCAGCATATTACATCGAACAGACAACGACCTACGCTCTCTCTCAATGTCAGTACTGTCCTTTAAATCCTCAGTGACCCAATGACCTAAATACTTAAATTTATTAACCCTTTTTAAAGGGGTACCATTTAAGACTATATCAGGTACATTTTCATAGTGCTTGGTACCTGATTTAAATATCATAAGCTCAGATTTGATTGAGTTGTATTTTAGGCCATGAGTGTTAGCATAAGCCTCACAAATCTTTATGAGCTCCCTCAACGCACAGATCTAGGGACTCAGCAGCACCATATCGTCAGCATAGCTTATATTGTTTATACAGACACTATCTATATGACATCCGATTCTGGTGCTTCTGAGCTCCTCGATCAGCTCATTTATATAAAAGTTAAAAAGAAGAGGGGAAGAGAGTCCCCCTTGCCTCACTCCGCACTCCAGCTTGTAATCATCTGAAAAAGTACCAGCCCATCTCACCTGATTTTTCTGTGTACTATACCAATACCTCAGTACAGAAACGATCTCCCTAGGGACACTGGTATTCTGTATCTTGTCCCACAGCTTGTCGTAAGACACTAGGTCAAAAGCTTTTGACAAGTCTAAAAAGCAGGCATAGACAGGAGTTTTTCTAGCTGTATAGTAATTGACCGTCTGTTTTAGCGACAAAATAGCACTTTCAGTTGAGAGACCTGACCTAAAACCAAACTGTGCGTCGCTCAACTTTAGGTGTGACTCTAATTGTCGCTCAATCAGACCGTCCAGTACCTTAGCTATAGTTGTAGCCAGAGAGATCGGTCTATAATTTGCGACCTCTGAAGAATCACCAGTTTTATTTTTAATAACGGGAATTACGATGGTATGCATCATTTTCTCAGGTAAATAAGAGTGGGATACACACATATTAAAAAATAAAGCCAGCACTCTCGGAAGGTGAATTCCAGCGTACCTCAGATGCTCGATGCTGAGGCGGTCATGCCCCGGAGACTTTTCGCTCACCATTTTCTTTATTACGGAAGCTACTTCACTTGCGGTAAATCCAATAATCAGCTCCGAGGCATGAGCCCCAGCATCAAGCATTGTCGGTGAGGCTGGCCCCAGTGGTGACTGCACATTAAAATGACGCAGAAAAACATTTGCTATATCACCTAGGTCGTGGGTCCCTGCTACGCTCACGGGAAGGCTAGGTCTAAGATTTAACTGGTTACTTAATTTCCAAAACTTATTGAAGTTCTTATTTGTATGGTGTTCAGCAACAATATTCATTTTAATTTGTTGCTGATTATTTTGGCACCATTTCAATCTTGACTTAAAATAAAGTTTTGAAACACACATGTCATTGTAGATACTACCACAGTTAGGTTTATTATTTAATAACCATACCTGGTAATACAGTCGCGCCCTCTCGTGAGCGCTGCGTACATATTTATTCCAACCCGTAACATATTTACCCTTCCGCTTCACTACAATGTAGCTATATTCTGCTGCTTCGGAAAGTGTTGACACAATATTATCATACATTTTATTAATTATTATTCTATGTGTAGTATCATTACACATTTGATCGGCACAGAAAGTTAGCTCACTAGGAAAATCGATATCCCTCAATTTGGAATGACAACTATTTTTATATATTTCAATCTGCTCTAAGTTACGCTCACCCCATTTTATTTTATTTTCACGAGTGGAGCTGCACATACTAATTTTAGATTTTAAAAGATTAAAATTGCATTTCAATAAAATAGGCAGATGGTCAGACCAGTATGTGTCATACAATACAGAGCTACTTATAACTGAGCGGCACGCAGCTTCGGTCACCACACAATGATCCAACCACCGCTGGCTACCGTGCGCTTCACTGATAAACGTAAAGGTTTCGGCAGGTAGCAACTGCATATCAATACAGGACCATGACTGGTCGGCACAAAAACTTAGTAACTCAGATGCAAATAACTCACCGGGGTGGGCGTTAAAATCACCTAGCAGGTACACTGATTCCACATTTTGGCTTTCAATTATTGCGTTAATCTCACCTAAACACTCAGTAAACTCAATTAAATTGTCCCTTGAGTCTGTGGGCATGTAAACCGAAAAAATGATTGCTGAGCAATTATTACGCAACTCGATTTTAATCGCAGCTAAACGCACACTGTCACACTTCACAATCGTAACCACTGGAAACTTAGCCTTTTTCCACAACAAGGCTACGCCACCGAACGGCCTACCTCGAAGTAAGCCAGCCGAGGTGTCGACCGCTGAGGTACCCGTGCACCCGAAATCGTCGTGAATACTGCTGAGGTACGTGAGGTCATGAGGCAGCAGCCACGTCTCCTGGAGTGCTATGATGTCGGCGGTACCACATAGCCTTCTCACACAGTCCACAGACCTCATAATATTTTTACAGTTGAAACTAATCAAGTTTACTGCATCAATTTCTGAAGAATTAACACTATTTACGCAGTTATACATTATTAGATTGGTTAGTTAGTGCATTCCGGTCACTTTTATCTGTATTCTCAACATTGTTGTCATACTTATTTCTATTGAAATAAACAAACCGGCGAAACTGTATTCCTTCCGGCCAGAGCGCGTCGTCAAGAAACACTGATAACTTTGTTTGTGGTACAAAAATTTTATATGCATCATACGATTTTTGTGTCTTCATTTTAATCTTTTTCATGGTAACGGCTATGCTCGTCTTTTGTACGATATATTCCTTAATATCGCTTTCACTCAGACGGGGGGAATTCGATTATCAGTGGCTCTAAACTTAGTATTTGGTTCCACTTTTCCTTTTACCCCAGTAAACCGATTAGCTAATCTCTTATTTTGCACTTTAATCCATTCTTGGTCGATAGAGATATAGTTGTCGAGGAGACAGAAACAATGCTATCTGATCTTAAATCAAAGTTTGGGAGCTTTAGTTGTTGTGGAGCGGACCAGCCTTAAAACAAGCATTTTTATCATCAATGTACTTCCCTAGTCTATAATTATCTTGTATATCTATACTAATTATAAAGCTGAAGAGTTTGTTTGTTTGTTTACTTGAACGCGCTAATCTCAGAAACTACTGGACCGATTTGAAAAATTCTTCAGTGTTAGATAGCCCATTTATCGAGGAAGGTTATAAGCTATATCATCACGTTAAGACCAATAGGAGTTGAGTCGACTAAGTGGCGCGGGTCAGCTAGTTTATAATATGCATAAAAATAATTAAAACATTGTATAAAATGCACACTACCTATGCAGATAACTGAATAGTGTGCGTTTTATTAAACAAAAAAAAATCTCATTGAATTGTAATATGTATTGCGGATTTTACCCCATACAAAATATCGCTCTTTTAGCAAGTCTGAAACCTGGTTGAAGTTACTGCTATTTCTAGTAAACTATACCAAAAAGACAATACACATTCATGTTCACAAAAAAAAAAAACTGTAGAATAAGGATAGAATTTTCTTTTACTTCTCGATTATCCTTGAAACATCTAACAACACCAACGTACCTACATTGATAGTATATATAACTGTCAAAGCATAAACTTCACTCATATTTTCCCGTTCACTAGGAGGTATTTCGACTTTTGTTTTTTTACTAAACATCTCATATTCGGCCAGTCCATTAACTCCTTATTCCGTGCCGAAAAGCTTTGAACTACCACATGCAATTTATAATTAAAATCAAATAATAATATTATGTCCGCCATTTTTGCTTTTTGCCATTTGGTCTGTGGATGGGTGACCATCTTAACATACCGAGTTTCCTCCGTGCCTCGGAAAGCACGTTAAGCCGTTGGTCCCGGCTGTCATTTGTAGATCTTTGGCAGTCGTTACGGATAGTCAGAAGCCAGTAAATCTGATTCCAGTCTTGCCATGAAGTACCGTGTTACCCAGTTACTGGGTTGTGGAGGTCTGGTAGGCAGCCGCTCCGCGTAAAATACTGGTATTCAGCTAAATCCGGTTTGACTGGAAGCCGACCCCAATATAGTTGGGAAAAGGCTAAGCAGATGATGAATATTATGTCCGCCATTTAACTTCAACTAATAGTGTCATACTATCTCCAAATTATTTTTATAACTTTAAACTGCACAAACACAAACATTGTTTCCATTTAACACCCTACTCAAGTGTGTCAATCGCAAATATTCGTCATAGCAACTGCATTAAGTCGTCTGTGTATCAAATGACAATACAAACACAATATCGCCAACCCTAACGGTAGTATATTAAGGGGGGGCTGCCAGTGATTCATCAATTGAACAGCCCTTGTTTGATGGGAGACTTGAGGGTCTAAGACAGGAGAATATATTAAGCAGGTGAGAGTATTGTGTAGCTATAGGTGTTGGCAAAAACCCCCATGTCTGATTCATGGTAGGTATTGTTACCTACAGTTGAATAAGTACGTCATAATAGTTTGCAAAAGATATAGATAGATTCGTGACTAGATAAGAACAGCCGCACGGGTCGATCTTCAAGGTTAAGCAACGCTTGCCAAGGTTGGTCTGTGGATGGGTGACCATCTTAACATACCGAGTTTCCTCTGTGCCTCGGAAAGCACGTTAAGCCGTTGGTCCCGGCTGTCATTTGTAAATCTTTGGCAGTCGTTACGGATAGTCAGAAGCCAGTAAATCTGACTCCAGTCTTGCCATGAAATACCGTGTTTAATAGGTTGTGGAGGTCTGGTAGGCAGCCGCTCCTCGTAAAATACTGGTATTCAGCTAAATCCGGCTTGACTGGAAAGCGACCCCAATATAGTTGGGTAAAGGCTAGGCAGATGAGACTTCTTATAGGCATTCTCGAAAGGCAAAATTTTGAAAACGTACAGGTACCTAATTAAAAAATTATTTACTTAAATAAAGAACTATTTAATTAGGTACCTGTACTTTTACAAAATGTTGGCTTAATCGTTTCGGAGAAAAGGAGGAGGACTGAGCAATGTCATCTATTTTCGTAAACAACTAAACAAGCTACACAAAAATATATTTGAGACCTAAAAAAAAGAAAGTATTAGACTTAACTGTGAAACAGTGCTTCAGGTACAGTAAAAACGTATTCGAACTTTACTTATTTCTACGGCTATGAAATGCAACTGTCGATAAAATTAAAGGCTCAGGATCAATAGCACGTAGGATCGTTTTTGTTGAACGTGACCCACGGAGCATTGAAGTAACGGGCGAAGGACGCTACTTACCGTCAGATGCTAGAATATAAAGATCGATATCTTAAGCGCTTCACTAGTACTTTTTTTTTTATGGTGGGAAGTCATCAAATGACTCCTCCCGCTCTGGGTACAGCAGGAGGGAGTGTCAGATTCTTACTGACTAAAACCCATCCGTGTTTCTCCTAGTGCCCTTTGCGTTCCAGGGTACGGTGCCTCTTTCGAACGAAATCCGCAGCCTTCACTAATACTTACATACTTCAATTGAGAGGAGCTCGTGGCTAATTAATAACAGTCACTCACATCGATCTTCAAGGTTCAGCAACGCTTGCCGAGGTTGACCTGTGGATCGGTGATCATCTTACTATACCGAGTTTCCTCCGTGTCTCGGAAAGCACGTTAAGGCATTGGTCCCGGCTGTCATTTGTACATTTTTGGAAGTCGTTACGGATTGTCAGAAGCCAGAAAAACTGACACCAGTCTTGTACACAGGTACGCAGCCGCTCCACGTAAGTTACAGCTGAATCCGGTTTGACTGGAAGCCGACCCCTATATGTATAGTTGGGAAAAGGCTAGGTAGATGAGATCTAAAGTATTTTACTTAGGTAGGTACTTGTGAGAGCTAGAAAATACTGGACAGATTTCTTTCTTTTACCTCTAAAATGTTATTAGAATAATAAAATTAAAACTCTCTTAAGGGATTAAAACACCATCGTTATAAACAACTGTTACTCCAGATTAAACTTGAATGAGCAGCTATCGATAAATACTGGCACTCACTTTCATTCGATTAGATTGTGTGTGTGTGTGTGTTCAAATCATGAACATCTCAAAAATGTAGGGAACAGCTTTTTCTTTTTGCTGATTCTGCTAAAGTGGCCTTTTAGACCCACTGAACTTGAAAACTTAGGAAAGTTGAATATGAAATGAGTTGTCATCCGTCCAATCAAATTAGAACGATAGTGTACTTAACCTTTAGCTACCGACGTGTTTTTTATGTCACACTAGTACCGACGTGGGGCTTGAGAGGCCGCATATACAACACTGTATTTTAATGAAAATACGTATAATAAACATCAAAACGTCAAAATTTTAATTTGGGATCTACAAATGAAATAAATGACATTTATAATAATTAACTTTTTTAGACTTTGAAATTATAATTCTTTTAAACTTTGGTTCCGTTTTTAACTTAAAAATGGCACTTAACAAAATAAAAGTTAAATTAAAAAATGGCTTCTTAGAAACCATGAATAATATTTTTTCTTAAAATTAAGGGTTATATCTATCTTAAAAAAAAAAAATATAAAGTGGGATTCTTGAAATATAAAAAAATTTGCAATAAAAAAGTTACTCACAATCGGGAAAATATTATCCGTCTGCGGTAAGGGCGGGGTTGTAGACTCCGCATCAGATATATCATTATTAGTACCTGTATCATGATCTTTCATTTGTGGTAACAAATCGTCTCCGACGTCATCCATTTCCGATCGCTGCAGACTTCTGCAATCACGTTCTCAACTAAAGCTACGTCTTTTTAATTCTGGAGATCTATATGACTACGTGGTGTTTTGGAATAACATTGTTTATCTCTAAGTAAACTACATTTACCCCCCGACGTGCCATGTACATCCATTCTTCAAATAGGCGGTTAGATTTGTGAAATCAAGCACTTTATTTTGATTATAGCTCAAACAAAAAACTTACGTTAGTACCGACGTCGGGCCTGAGAGGCCGCGTCGTAATTTCGACATAACTTACCTAAACTGTATTCATCGGCACTACTACAACACTCATTGGCGTTGGCGTAAATAAAATCGTAGCTACTGACAAGCACAGGTCTCTCCTGCTCGGGGAAGGGGTAAAACTAACAAATTGTCAACCCGCCACGGCCTCACAGGCCCCACTTAAACCAGCCAGCTTTAACTTAAAGCTTACTGCACCAATATGTTTTCAGAGCGATTTAACAGATAAGCGTAACTATAAGCATCCTGAAATTAGCATCAAATCTTTTAAAAATTCAGAACGAAAATAAATATCGAGTATGGAATTTTGGAAGAATTTTTCCATGTATGTACCTGTACATGGAAAAAATTCTTCATACACAATATTTTATCGTATGAATACTTATCGAAGCGGTTCTACTAAACGTTTGAAGTGAATGCTTTCAATAGAGTTTTCTTTCAAAATATTGCGTGAAAGCATTTCACGATGGCTTTGCATTTTAAAACGGTTTTTATAAGGAATCGCGAGGTTGATGAAAGAGAAGTGAATAAACATTTTGCATTCGTTTCGAATTGTGAGCGGTTTGTGCCAACCATTGTTCTGTCGCAGTTTAGATTGTTTTTTTTTCTTCAATGCTATAGTTTCTTTTGTATATGTGTTTGTGGGCTTTCTTATTTCTGAAAAAAAAAAAAACAGTCTCGGAGTTTTACAAAACACAGATTTACGATCGAAAATCTTCTCATTAAAATCTTTAGTGGAAACTGTAATTGTAATAAATTTCAAAGAGCCATTGAAAGGTAGTTACCACACATACAATATCGACATTATTAATCTAACTGTAGAATGCTCAATTTGCGGACTCTCATACGAAGGGTTCCGTACCATGAACAGGAAAAAAACATGTTGTTTGTATGAGAGCCCCCTCATCATCTGCCTAGCCTTTTTCCAACTATATTGGGGTCTGCTTCCAGTCAAACCGGATTCAGCTGAATACCAGTGTTTTACGTGGACCAGACCTTCACAACCCATTAACTGGGTAGCACGGTACATCTTGGCAAGACTGGAGTAGAAAAAATGATAGGGCTTACTATGAGGGTTTTAATAATATTTATTTCATAATTTTAAAGTTACCTGTTTTGAAGTTATTCAAGAAATTAGACGAAAATAGACCATTCAAGACCACACATCTCCTAAAATTTTGAAAAAAAAAATGGAAGTAATCGGAGATCGGTGGAGTGTGGGATCTTTACTTATAGATTACAGTAAAACCTACCTATAAGAAATCTATAGTGTTAAAATAACAATGTTAAAAAACAATTATTCGTTCGGAACCCTTTACACGCGAGTCCGACTCGCACTTGGCCAGTTTTTTTACTTTTATATGCAGGGTATATAAATAACTAGCTTCTGCCAGCGGCTTCGCCCGCGTGGTGCCTAGATAGCATACTCCCAGGATAAAAGTGCTGACGTCCTTTCTCAGGCTCTAGACTATCTGTGTACCAAATTTTATTTAAATCGGTTCAGTAGCTTTGGCGTCAAAGCGCGACAGACAGACAGACTTACTTTCGCATTTATAATATTAGTAATAAACTCATTCATTCAAGATGTAGTGCGCATGCCGCAATTATTTTCACGTCCTCCGTGTTCGTGTGCGAATGTCAAAATGATTCACCCTGCGAATGTGTGAACAGTAGTTCGCGACGACACTCGTATACGAATGTTTCGAAGAATGACGAGGCGAATAGCGAACACGATTATGTAAATGCGGTACGAAAATTGTGTACCTATTACGGTTCTTGTGATACAGCCGGCTGACAGGCAGACAGATAGACAGATGGACGGACGGGCAGTGGAGTCTCAGTGATAGGGATTCATTGGTTACCTACCCTTTGGGTTCGGAACCCTAGAAACTCTAAGGCAAAAGAGAAATATTTTCAAAAAGAAAATAAGGCAAATCAAGAAGGTGTAATATTGAGCTCCCAACGCGATAATGAATTGACGACACGGGCTCATTAATATTGATCGAAATAGGGTTTATATCACTATGTGTATATTATAGACATAGAGAGAAGCTGTATTGAACTAATGACACAGTTCTACGTTTGTGATACAAAAGCTATGCTATTACTATTTCCAGGAATCCATTTGCAAACTATAGCTTTTGCTTGGAACATAGTTATGTGAAACATATCATTATTCAACATAATATCTGGTTATTTTGCAATGAATACGTTCTTAGAATTTCTAGGCGAGTTTGAAAAAAAAATGTGTAAACTGCAACTTCGTTTGACACTAATTACAATAAATGTAGAAAAAAAATAAATATAAACATGACACACAGTGATAAAAACATTAAAACTGTATTATGGCCATGCCTATTGGTTGTTAGACTGACAGCACCAATTGCGACAGCAAAAATGCAAACTCAGATATTACTGTCTATTCATTTATTTATTAAAACTTGATGCACTAGTAAAAATACTGTACAAAGGCGGACTTAATGCCTTAGGCTTTTTTTCTAAGAGTCGACCTTAGCATGGTGCAGAGACAACATGGCAGGTGCAACTTAAAGGAAAGACAAACGGAGTGGAAAAGAAATACAATCATAAATACATAGATACATACATACACATAAAAAAATAAATTAAAAAAATAACGACGTTTAGAAAAAACCAATTAAACGAATTAACGCTGTGATGATTCCACCAACTTCTTGCGAATGTACTCACGTGCCTTCACCTTAAAGGACAACTGACTGGTTGCCGTCCTGATGTTTAGAGGGAGTGCATTCCAAAGGAAGATTGCTTGAACAAAGAAACAATCTTCTATCTGTCGTTCTGCACGTCATAGCGGCTAAAAGATCTGCATAGCCTTTTCTTCTATTGGTGTCGGCTTCCGCCACTTACGCCGGATTCAGCTGAATACCAGTATTTTACGTGGAGCGACTGCCTATCAGACCAACACAACCCTTTAATTGGGTAGCACGGAACTTTTTGGCAAGACTGTTGTCAGATATCCTGGCTTCTGGCAGTCCGTTATGACTGCCAAAAATCAACCAATGACAGTTGGAACCTACGGTTTAACGTGCTTTCCAAGGTACGGAGGAATGTCGGTATGTTAAAATGGTCACCCATCCAGAGACCTACCTCGACAAGTGTTGCTTAACCTTGAAGATGGACCTGCGCGGCTCCGATATGAACTATATCCTAATTCAGCCACCTTAAGGATAACTATCCACTGGAGTGGAGAGGAGAGGAGCGGAGGAATATTTAAATTGCATAAAATCTTCGCTCCGCGTCGGTTACTGTTTTTTTTTACCATTGATACGCACGCGCTTGACCACCATCTCACTTGATGGTAAGCGATGATGTGGTCGAAGATGGAGCACGCTTGCCTAGATATTTATACAATTCTATTGGTTAAATTACTCCGTTTCACCGCTCCGCTGCCTCGCTCTGCGTCAATGGACAGGCAGCCTAATAATCCCTCATTAACCTAAAAACCTAAAAAACAAACCAATATTCTCCATTTAATTCTCCCAGGTTTAAAGGAACCACTGCAGCAAACACGATACATCTTAATTTCAGAGAACCAGGTCGCCGGTACGTAATTAAGTAAGTCCTTCGGTTCGGACAGCCAAGCTTTTACTTAATGACAATTTAATGCGGGCGGAGCCTTAAAGTGTTTATCTTACTGTTTATTCTGTACTGTGGCTTACGGTTCGAGGTTTTTTTTTTCATTAGGGGGGTTATTAGGTTTGTAATTGGAAAGGTTCTCGCATAATGAGGGGTGAGGTGACCTATTTAGAATAGTGTGATCTAATTGGTTTCGATACTTCATAATGACTTTTTCATGAAATAACCATTCTATAGTCCTTCATGAACTATATTGATTAAAATGGTTATAATTATTTAGATAAATACACGTTACGGCCGCGAATCGTATTTTTTTTTCAACATACAGCTTCACACTGACCGGCACATTGCAAAAAACATTAAAATATTTGAATTTCGCGGGCTACCCTGGAGCATCCACCTTAAGGAGGATGCGCCAGCAGCCTTATTTCTGAAATTTTCATTCTTTCGAACTACATGAACTTAGAGGGCTATATTGATGATTAAAATGGTTATAATTCTTTAGATAAATACGCGTTACGGTCGCGGATCGCATTTGGTCCACATACAGCTTCACACTGACCGGCAAATTGCAAAAAACATAAAAATATTTGAATTTCGCGGGCTACCCTGGAGCATCCACCTTAAGCTTGCACGATGAGAGGTTTACAGAATTGCATTGCTGATGGGTTACAGAAGGCACATAAAATCAACGAATTTATTCTTTTCATAATTTTAATGGCAATTAATTCAGCATCGATTAATTTCGACTTCAAAAACCTGTTTAAATATCCAGTCAAAGTAAAAAAGGTATACAGCATCTAAAACTTTGACTCGTTAAAATTGAGAGAAAAAAAGGGGCTGTAAATTTTTTCTTCTGATTATCACTAATTACTACGGGGTGTCGGTCGTTTGCAAATTTCAGGGAGGGGGCGTCACGGTTCAATGACCTCAAATAGATCGACGTGACGGTGATACTTTTTTAACGATGGATTTATGAGAAATTGTATTTTTATTCTTTTGCTCCCGATAGGATTTTATGTTGCATTGTCACTAGGTAATCTACATGATATTGCACGTAACTTGGTTTAGCCAAAATTTATTTATGTAATGGTATCACATAACAGGAAAAAAAAACACCAAATCACCTCCAAATCGTTGAGATGTTTCATCTCAACGATTTGGAGGTGATTTGATGTTTTTTTTTACTCCTTCATTTTTTAACAAAAGACAAAAAAAAATATCTACTGCTGTGCAATATAAACGGAAATAACTTAGTTTTGTTACTTTTTTAAAATATGTATTTGTTTTATTATAAAAAAATAAAAACACGGGTAGCGGAGTGGCGCGCCGAGGTGTAGTTAGCTCCGTTTGTATGCACGGAAGCTACAAAAACTAGCCCAAAATAGTCCAAGCATAATAAATCCAGGGTTACGAAAACTACCGAGGTCCTGGAACGCAAAGGGCATTAGGAGGAACACGGATAGGTTTTAATCAGTAGGAGTTTGACACTTTCTTGTGCTCCGCCCTGAGTGGAAGGAGTCATTTGTAGATTTCCCATTCTTAAAAAAAAAGGTTAGCCAGCTAAACTTCAGTTTAATTTCGAGGAGAGGCTAATGTACGACGACTTCCAAAAAAAAAACCGCTATATAGTAAAAAATAACTTTAATTACGGAAGTCTGTGTTTTTGTATAAAAATTACATAGAAAGGTTAGGAAAAAGATATAAAACACAAACATACTATTTTAGATTTTTTTTATGCTGTCTGTTTATCTGCTCGTATTTTTTTTTGGTGTTATATTCATGCTTTCGTGCATTTAATCTATTTCAATAGATAGTGCCTTGATTAATCAACATACATTAGGAAGTTTCTTACTAAAATAAACAATTCAATATCTTTTGATTTTGTGGGCAGATTTTGATGTAAGAAACGCTAAATATTACTCGGGTTATCACTCAATATTTTCAATTACCTAAATTTAGAACCCAATCTGTGGTTTATGCGTGCTTTTTTTTTTTTTTTTTTTTTTGTTTTTTTTTGGTTTATGCGTGCTGCTCCTTCAAAAGTACAGATAAAAAGAAAAAAAAATTAAAAAATGCATTTTTGTGTTTTATTTCTTTTTCCTAACTTTTCTATGTAATTTTTATGCAAAAATATTCAATGTACAGATACAGTTAGTCTACGGTTTTATTATATGTATAGATATAGAAGTCTGTGTTTTTAGTTATGTTTCTTTGTTTTTTAACACCTACTTCCGAAATTTAAAGTTATTTTACTTATATTTTTTTGTAGTATTTAGTTTGGAAGTCGGTTTAATTTATTTGGAAAAAAAGTTCTTTATTTTTCACATTTAAGTGGTGAAACTCGGACGACTTCATTGTCTTCGCAGAAATAGAAATAAGCCAAAATGCTCATAAAATATAAACTACTGAACGAAACTGAATTATATTTTTTTGGGTTCAAATTGCAAGTATGCCGCATCGAACTAAAATACTCGTAATAACAGAAATCGGGTCAGATACCTCAGAGTAATCGATGAACATCTTCTTCTTCTACCTGGCGTTAATCCCGGCTATTGCCAGGGTCCGCCTTCCTACTTAGCTTCCTCCACTTTGCCCGATCTTGAACATCCTTCTCAGTTAGGCCATTGGCTCTCATGTCGGACTTAACGACGTCCAACCAGCGCTTGCGAGGGCGACCACGGGACCTAGCCCCAAGAACAGCCATATTCATGCATCCCCGACCAACGTACTCCATAGGGCGGCGCATGATGTGGCCATACCATCGCAGACGACACTCTTGCAGTTTTTCCCCCACGTCACGGACACCAAGACTACCTCTGATGAAAGAGTTGCGTATGCGATCGGATCGCGTTACGCCACTCATCCACCTCAGCATCTTCATCTCCGTGACGCGAAGCTCCTGGGTGTGTCTGCTTAGTGCTGGCCAACATTCACCGCCGTACAGTAGGACAGGCCGTATGATGCATTTATATATCTGCCCCTTGAGCTTAGGAGGCATTTTGCGGTCGCATACAACGCCCGTTACCTCGCGCCACTTCGCCCAAGCCGCGCCTATACGTGCTTGGAGATCGTCGTCCACGTTGCCAGACTCGTGCAGCACGGATCCAAGGTACCAGAACGTATCGGACTTTCTGATCAGGTCCGAACCTATTCGGATGAACCTATTTGAATCCGTGCCGCCACAGGACATGTACTCAGTCTTCGCCACATTTAGTCTCAGACCACCGTTTTCAAGCGTGTCCTTCCAAATGTTGACTTTGCGCTCAAGATGGGCTTTGTTCTGATTAACGAGGGCGATGTCATCGGCATACATCATTAGCCATGGGGGCTTATCTTGGATGTTTGCCGTAACTACATCGAGCACTACGTTAAACAAGAACGGGCTAAGAACCGAGCCTTGGTGAACGCCAACAGATATTGGGAAGCCATTCGATTCGCCAACAGCGGTCTGGACAGAGGACACGGAATCGCGGTACATGTCTCTGATAATGTCAATATAGGCCTCGGGAACGCCCTTGAAGCGCAGTGCCCACCAGATGGACTGCCGAGGTATACAGTCGAAGGCCTTCTGCAGGTCTAAAAAGGCCATATGCAGAGCTCTCCTTCTCTCTCTGTAAGCCTCAGCCAGATTCCGTAAGGCGAATACTGCGTCCATGGTGCTGTTTATTTATTTATTTATTTATTAAAACTTGATGCACTAGTAAAAATACTGTACAAAGGCGGACTTAATGCCTTAGGCATTTTCTACCAGTCGACCTTAGGATGGTGCAGAGACAACATGGCAGGTGCAACCCGCCCGGAAGCCATATTGACACTCAGAGACAGCACACTCGCTACGGAGCCGTGTGTCAATGATGCGCTCGAAGAGCTTCATGGTGTGGCACATGATCTTGATACCGCGGTAGCTACTACAATCCTGTACGCTACCTTTGCCTTTGTATACAGGGATAATCAGGCTAAATCGCCACTGGTTCGGCATTTCCTTGGTGATCAGGATGCGGTTAAAAAGATCCGTCAGAAGGTCCACGCCATGTGGGCCCATCGCCTTCCACACTTCAATTGGCACATTGTCAGGCCCGACCGCTTTCCGGTTCTTCATGTGGCGAAGAGCAATGCGGGTTTCGTCGGGGGAAATGGGGGAAATAAGTCCAAGTAATCGATGAACATATATAAACAAAATACTCCTTTTTTGGAAGTCAGTTAAAAATCAAGTTATCCTTACTTCTACTTTAAGTCAATAAAAAACTCAATTTAACACTTCACACAAATCGTTTCTCTAAAATCTTCACCTTTCCCTCAATCCAACTCAGTTTCCTCCGATTCCTGCGAGACGCGAAAAGCCATGACCCGTACATCAAACAGCGTTTGATCTCCCGACAAATCGGGCGATGAGTTAATTAAACATCAATTTGACATCCTGCCCTTTTAGAAGTTCGTGCCGTTTGTATAATATGAACTTGTAGGTAATCAGAGAAATGTTTGATTTATTTTAGTAGTATTGCTTTGTGTCTTGAGGTACCCTTTCTTTTTTAGGATGGAAAATCATCAAATGACTCCTTCCGCTCTGTGCGGAGTAGAAGGGAGTGTCAGACTCTTACTGATTAAAACCTATCCGTATTCCTCCTAATGTCCTTTGCGTTCCAGGGCCGCGGTGACTCTTTCGAACAAATTATACAACCCTAGATTTTGAGGTGTCTTCTGTTTAAATAAACACCTGAAATATGTTTTATTCTTAGGTATCTTTTTACACCATCAATGATAACTGTGGCTTGATTTATTATTAAAGATTGCAAGCTTTGTAAAGAATAGACTATCGGAGGGTATAAGCAAAGTGACATTCTACTATATTCGTGCAATCTAAGAAGTCGGATTTCAGGATACAACATGGCTTTACTAAATACTAGTAAGTATGAGAGAGATATAAAATAAATCTCTTTCGAACTTTGCGGTAAAGCGATCTTCTTTCCCTCTCTACTCGAATGTCAAATCCGATTAGATTGTCACGATTATAGTGATAAAAATTGACAAAAATGTAAAAGAGATTGATATGCACTTCGGAAATGTCACTTAGTCAATTCCAAACTCTTGGAACTTTTGACAAATCGCTGTAGTTATACTGAACATAAAAAATAAACTAGTTAGTAGTATATTACATAATGTCACTTTTGTCACGTAGATGGCATATATAGTAAGTAAAAAAAATCAAAGCAATTCTCGCGTTATTTCGTCGCAAACTGCCATCACATCTAATTTAATTAAAATTTTGACATCGAATGTCGCTGTAGTCTTGTGTACTTGAATTTCAACTCTATTGACGTCCGCTTTTATTTCAATACTATCTTATCTGTTCCACTACTTACCGTATACAGTCAAAATTATAGCGAACCGATCGTTTCAGTATCGAATTTAATATACAAACACGCACTGATATTTTGTAAAGTTTATTTTCATTACAGTTTCTAATTTCATTAATTTCTGAGTAGCACATAACATGCACTTCAAAATGCACTGTAGATAGTGTTCGGTGGACCCATTTTGTTTAAGGCTAGAGCTATATGGTCTGCTATTGATGTGATTGAATTTATTTTACAAGAAACCGCGTATCAGTTCTTTGTATTTTCTCATACAAGCTTTTATCTGTGGTTTCGCCTATCCTATAGAAATATAGGATAAAGTCAGTTTATTCAGTGGAGTCTTTAGGTAATTATTTCAAAATAAATCGTCAGTCGTTACGAATAGTGAATCTGACTCTAGTCTTGCCATGAAGTACCGTGTTACCCAGTTATTGGGTTGTGGAGGTCTGATAGGCAGCCGCTCCATGTAAAATACTGGTATTCAGCTATATAGTTGGGAAAAGGCTAGGCAGATGATGCGATTTTACACCATGGATATTTTGTTTTAGAATGGCATAGAGGTCGTTACCTTTTCCCAAATATCTCTACCTAGGAGCCCTAATATTAAACTATATTTAGTTTTTCCGATGGTACAGATTGGTGATGTACGAGTATGTACCTATGTATGTATGTAATTCGGGCTGGTTTCCGCAACTCCACGACTAAGCGCGTATTTTGCGTGCAGGTGGGACAAATGCGTCATTCGATCCACCCCAGCTCCCCAAGGAAGGCCAGCAACGCCTTGGTGTTACTAACTATCTCGCAGAGGGTATCTGGGTTTCCGAAGTACTTTGCCTGTAATCCGCAACTACCGGGCAGCTTAGAAGCAGGTGTGCTGCTGTCTCATTCTCCTCCATGCAGGCTCTGCATAGCGGGCTGTCAGTGACTCCTATAGCATAGAGGTGTTTATTAAAAGACCCGTGGCCAGTTGTTACGGCTGTGACTGAACGCAACTGTTGTTTAGTCAGTCTTAGGGCTTGTTTTGTGAAACGGCCATTTATAGAGGGAAGTGCCTCTTTGGCCTGCCTACACTCACTATGGTCAACCCATAGCTTGTGATGTTTATCTCCGGTGCGTTTCCTTACCAGATTGCGTAAGTAACCGAAAGGCAGCGGCACGATGGGCTCAGGTCCCATTGCTGACAAACTCGACCCCTTCGGGCGAGTTCATCCGCAGCGTCGTTGCCTCGAGATTCACTGTGTCCCTTGATCCATTGAATGGTTACTTTGTTGTGTCTACCAACCTGGTTGAGACGTTGGTGACACTCGAGAATCAACCCAGAGTTCACTGTGTGGCTGTTCAGAGCTTGCAGGACGGCCATGCTGTCCGAGAGTATGCGCATTGAGTGGTCCTTAACTTCCCTGGTTAGTATGGCTGATGCCGCCAGAGAAATGCCCATGCATTCTGCCTGGAACACTGTGTTGTGGACCCCCAATGGTGTGGCTATGTGCATATTGAGATCCTCTGAGAAGATTCCCGCACCAGTCTGTACCTGTACCTGTTTTTGATCCATCGGTGAAGATCCGCAGCTCGGCGGGGCAGAGCCCCTCGCACCGATGATCCTCATGCAATTGGATTTTGTATTTTTTATCGAAGATAAATTGCTTGGGGTACCCGGTCATTGATTGCTTTTGTTATGGGGAGTTCATTGTTGAGCTCCTCGAGCAGAGCGGTGTGTCGTGTGTCTCTCTTACTCCAGAGACCTAATGTTTTAAGGCGTACTGCTGCCATCGTCGCTTCCTGTTGTATAAATAAGTGTAGCGGAGGGAGCCCCAGCATGGCTTCCAGCGCCGCAGTTGGAGTAGTCCTCATGCAGCCCGTCATTGCCATGCAGGCCAGCCTTTGCATGTGTTGTAACTTGTACGGCTGTAGCTAGCTTTGAGCGTGGCCACCACACCACGGCCCCGTAGGTTAGCATGGGCCGAATTACTGCGCTGTACAGCCATAGTATTATTTTGGGAGATAGGCCTCACTTCTTCCCTATCATTTTCCTGCATTGCCAGAAGGTAATGCAGGCCCTGTTAAGTTTGTAGTCTAGGTGATTACTCCAGCTTAAGTTACTGTCTAGGATGACGCCTAGATACTTTACCTCGTTAGACAGCTGGAGCTCTGTGTTGAAGAGCATAGGTAGCCGGTAGTGGCCTAGTGCTCGCTTTTGAGTGAACATGACTAATTCAGTTTTCGTGGGGTTTACCGACAGATCATATTCGTCGCACCATCTTTCCACGATGCGTAGTGCTTGTTGAGTGAGGTTGCAGATCGTTCCAGTCACTTTCCCTGACACTAGGATTGCGAGGTCGTCAGCATAACCTATTGTGTAGTAACGATGTGCGTTGAGTTTGGTGATCAGGTCATTAATTACCAGATTCCACAGAAGAGGGGAGAGCACACACCCCTGCGGGCAGCCTCTGGCTATCAGAGCCAACTGCTGCTCTTCCTCAAGGCGAACCACTCGTTTGCTTAACATATTAGTTATCCAGTCAGTTAGTACCTGTTCCACACCGTGTTTGGAGAGAGCGGCACTAATGCTGGAAAAGTTTGTCTTGTCGAAGGCTCCTTCGATGTCTATGAATGTGCCCAGGCAGGACCCTTTCTGTTGAATCACTTCCTCAATCTGGTTCACCACCAGATGAAGAGCGGAATCTGTCGACTTACCCGAGCTGTATGCGTGTTGGTTACCATACAGTGGTAATGTTTTTAAAAAGCCATCTCGTAGTTCCCTTTCACACAGTCTTTCCATTGTCTTTAGTAAAAACGAGGTCAGACTAATAGGTCGATAGGATTTAGCGTTTGTGTAGTCACTTTTACCTGGCTTCGGAATGAATATGACTTTCACTTCCCTCCATCCTTTAGGAACGTATCTAAAGGCCAGGCACGCTCGCATTAAGAGCACCAGTTTTGTTGCAACAGCGGTACCTCCCCACTGTAGTAAGGCAGGAAACACACCGTCGGGACCAGGTGCCTTGAAAGGTTGGAAGCTTTTGATGGCCCACTGAAGTTTTTCCAGCGTTATCATCTTTTCTGCATAAAGCCAGTCATCATCTGATGGTGTTTGGATAACGTCAAGCCATTCATTTACCTGCGCGAATACGCTGCCTGGGAAGTGAGTTTCTACTAGGAGACGTTGCGCTTCTTCAGGTGTCGTGGTCAACGTGTTATCGGGTTTCCGGAGTGTGGCGATCTCAGGTGTGTTCTGTTGCGCCAGTATTTTCCTTACCCTGTTTGCTTGTTGGAATGATTCAATGTTACCACAGAATTTACGCAGATTGGTGATAATATAGACCTACACTAAAGACGGCTCCATATATAGAATACTTACTCTTCATTTCGGTTTTTGAAATTTTGAATGACAGTTTATAGGTCAGTGACCGATTTTGCCTTGATTGATCGAAAAATCTATAATTTAGGATGTTAATTTATAGGTTGGTCAATGACCAATATTATCTACCAATATACTACTCTGTCAAGAAAGTACCGGGAAAAGATCAATAATACACAAAATGTCTGTTATTCATCCAAATTTATTTTATCACCTTCAAAGTATGCTCCTTTAGAAACGATACACTTGCGCCAACAAATAATCCATTCATCAAAACATTTTTTAAACGCTGCTTCCGGAATTGAGTTCAGTTCTCGCCGCGAATTCTCCTTTATGTCTTCTATCGATTGAAAACGGGTGCCACGAAGTGGTAATTTGAGTTTAGGAAAAAGAAAAAAGTCAGCAGGAGCCATATCTGGTGAATATGGTGGTTGCTGGATGGTATTTATTGAGTGTTTGGTTAAAAATTCGTTCACAATGATAGCCTTGTGCGCTTTCATGCGATTGAGTTTTTGGAGAAAATTCAGATCTTTTGGGACTAGCCGAGCAGCGACATGTTTCATACCCAAATGATTAGTTAAAATGGTACGGATCGACTCGTGAGATACAGAAAGTTCGGCGGCTATCTCTCTCAGAGTTGAATGGGGATTTTCAGTCACTATTTCCTTCACTTTTGCGATGTTAACTTCAGTTGCAGACGTTGACGGCCTACCAGAGCGAGGCAAATCTTCCATCACATCTCGACCGCTTTTGAACGCTTTGAACCACTCATAAGTACGAGTTTTTGATAAAGTCGATTCACCGTAAGCCTTCTGTAACATTTTCAGTGACTCCGAACACGAAATTCCATTGGCGATGCAAAATTTAAGACAAACTCTTTATTCGATATTTTTGTCTATTATGAAATTCGCAATACACACTATATATGATATTACTAAAACCAGCACTGTATTTAATATAAATAACAGATGCAACTCAAACTCCGCGCCAAAATGGAAAACAGTTGTGCCAATCTAACAACTACAAAAAAACAAAAATTTGAATTTGGAACCATAAACAAATCATCCATTCCCGATACTTTTTTGACTGAATGTACATCAAAACACCGTTAGGGCGGATTTCATCAATGAAACTGAACGCAATTATCATGTTATCCACGTTTATGAGCTGTCAGTTTCATAATTTTCTGTGGAATATTGACACTGACAGCTCTTGAACGCAGCTTAGATGCATTGATCGCGTTCAGTTTCATTGGTGAAATCCGCTCTTAGTCTGCAAACCCAAACGCACCCTTATCTCAAGTCACGGTACACCAACTTAATACACTAACTAACATACAGCTGTACACGTTCCGCTGCAAGCCAGTGTAGGCCGTGCCCACGTTATACAACGTAGCCAAGCTACACTGGGGTGCAAATTAACATATCTCTGTGTACAAGTCGTGCCACAAACAGCGGCCTTTATCTAATGTCACTATGAGTGGTCTAGCGTGGGTGGCTAATTTTGCTCGTAGTGTATGAGTACAGGTGTAGCAATTCATTTTAACTAGCTGTATTATATAGCCTTTGTGCTTTTTATGTTTAAAACAAAAAAGTCTTTTTGGACTTAATTGAGAGCACAGATTTAATATAACTAAGTATATAATTGTATATTTATCCTATTTTACAAAATTGACGCGTGAAACCGTACACTTAATTTTCTCAATAAGGCACGTATACATTAGTAACTATTGAATTTGGATGGGATTTTTAGTAGGTATATTCAAAATGATATGATCACAACATATCAAGAAAATATAATCTAAAAAAACAGCCAAGTGCGAGTCGGACTGCACACGAAGGGTTCCGTACCATGAACCTTAGTTTTTATTATTTGTTGTTATAGCGGCAATTGATATTTCGGTTCTTGAGATACAGCCTGCTGACAAACAGATGGACGGTCGGACGGACGGGCAGCGAAGGCTTAGTAATAGGGTTCCGTTGGATACCCTTTGGGTACGGAACCCTAAAATAGATTTACTACAATCTTACGGAGTTTGCAACTATCCGGTGACGAATTTACTTTGTTTCTGAAGCTACCCACTATTTGTTGTAAGTGTTATTTATGCACTATTATTGTAATTTTATTGATGTTATATTTTTTTTTTGCATGCTGTGTCTATCGCACTAATATTACAATATTGTTTATCCTAATAATACAAGCATACTGTACACACAATTTTTTTTTTACTGTTGATAGGCACGCGTTTGACCACTATCTCACCTGTTGGTAAGCGATGATGTGGTCGAAGATGTATCACGCCCACTCATCATCATCTGTATAGCCCTTTCCCAACTATATTGTGTTCGGCTTCCAGTCGAACCGGATTCAGCTGAATACCAGTGTTTTACGTGAAGCGACTGCCTACCAGACCTCCACAACCCATTAACTGGGTAACACAGAACTTCTTGGCAAGACTGGAGTCAGAATTACTGGCTTCTGACAATCCGTAACAACTGCCAAAGATCTACAAATGACAGCCGGGACCAACGGCTTAACGTGCTTTCCGAGGCACGAAGGAAACTCGGTATATTAAGATGGTTAAAAAGAAAAAAGGTGGAAAGATCGACCCGTGCGGCTGTTATTAAGTAGCCACGAGCTCCTTCCCCCTCCCCTCCCTGTAGCACGCCTACTATGCTTGCATTATTAGGATAAACAGGGCAACAATTTTAGACCGGCAGCTGTATTGTAGGGCTAGGTTGTAAATTGATAAATAGCTGTACCTAGCTAGCAGCTACTACTAGAACGGTTTTTTTTTTCTTTTTTAATGATGGAAAATCATCAAATGATGCCTCCCAGCCTGGGTGAAGTAGTATGGAGTGTCAGACTCTAACTGACTGAAACCCATCCGTGTTCCTCCTAATGCCCTATGCGTTTCTGGATCGCGGTGACTCTTTCGAACAAATTTCGCATCGTGAGCAACAAATGACGTTTGACACTTCACTATCCCCATTCTTAATAAGTAGTTGACCCGCGCAACTTCGTCTACTTCGCTCCTATTGGTCTTAGCGTGATTAAATATAATAGCTTTTTTGCCTTCCTCGATAAATGGGCTATCTAACACTGAAAGATTTTTTCAAATCGGACCAGTAGTTCCTGAGATTAGCGCTTTCAAGCAAGCCAACAAACCTACTCTTCAGCTTTATATATTAAGTATAGATAATATATATAGCTTTAGCTATAATTCAACTAGCTTTTGCTCGCGACTTCCCGATTTTTCCCGTTCCCGTAGGAATTTCGGGAAATCCACTATCATTATGCTTCCACTATACTACCCAATAGGAACCTACATGCCAATTTTAGCTATCAACGACGTTTTGGCTGTGCTTTGTCTGTCAGACAGCACTATATCATGTTCAGTTAGCATCTTGCAATACAAATAATATTTCTGATAGAGGATCTATCAGAAATATTATTTGTATTTATTGAAGTCGATATTTGAAAGCCTGGCTTTTATAGTACCACTCAGTCTGGTTCAGAATTCACTGGTATGGATTAGGTTTATCTATTTACCATAAAAGCTTTTGAACTGGGAGCTGCAGAGAATATAATATTCAGTTATTGAAACCAAAAAGAAGCTAACTAAAATGTGAATCTATTATATTATCTGGGGGTTTATAAAGGCCACTTCAGCAGAATCAGAAAGCAACATACTCTACCCGTCACTGTAAAATTTTCCCAATTAACCTTGAACCTACTGCGTGAGCAATAAAGACGAAAATGAATTGGACAGATTGTTGTGTGGTATTATGATTCTGCTGAAGTGGCCTTTTTAGACCCCCAGTGCGTTGTTCGAGAGATAAATAGTAACCTATGTTAAATTAATTAGCATTATATTTTCTCGAGGGTTCTTTCTTACCCGAGGCCAAAAGTATCGTGCAGTTTTTCGCAGTTGAAATAAGCCGAGGAAGAAAATAAAAATAATATTTTGTACTTTATGACGCAAAAGTTTTTCAATAAAATATTTGACATTCTCACATCTGCTGTCGTTCTCATATCCAAAAAGGTTGTGTTTAAAATCGAAGATTTCGATATAATCGGCATTGTAAAATTTTCCAGAAAATATAACCGACATTTACAATTCCGATCTTTGACATTCTGTAAAACTCAAATATTTTTACCCACAGAAAAATTTCAACGAGTTCTTTCATCCCCGTGTACGAAGGGTTGCAAGGGAGGTGTCGGTATAATCGGCAGTTACTCCACATTGTATCGCGGCTCCCCAAGAATGCGCCGATCAGTGCGTTCGAGAGATAAATAGTTTCATTATGACCGGCTTTTGGTCTTCCACGACGTTTCTGTAGTATATGTAAAGTTTTTAGATGGTTAATGGTTGGTTGATGGTTTGGTGGTGGTGGTTTTTTGGTGGTGGTTTTGATTGATATTTTGCATTGGATAACAGAGGGCAAATTCTATATTTTTTAAGCAACGATCGCATTTTTTGGCGTCTTTGTCCTAATCTATCAAAAACAGCTCCATCCCTACATTTTGACAAATTGTGACCGAGATGCAATGTCCAATTAGTATAATGAATCCATTGTATTTTGGCTTGAGAATAAAAAATATTCTACTGTTTTAAATATTTAGCGAATTAGCACCGAATTATGAAATTGTGTTTCCGTATCAATTTTTTTTTTTTTAGTTCAATTGTGAAAGACTGGTAGGGCTGTCTACCAGTCCTTCACAAATGAACTAACTCCACGTAAAATATTGGTGTTTTGCTGAATCTTGTTTGACTGGAAGCTGACCCGATTTGGTTAGGAAAAGACTAGGCAGAATTTTTAAATTTTAGGTTTTTATTTTAAATTAACAAATGATATCTACCATTTTATATACCTTCATACTTTGTAAGATACCAGCTAAGCTTACTTTATTTCCGAATTGACTTGCAATCGGCTGCTGTCAGATTTCAATTTCGATCAGGTCACAGAACCGAAACACAGTAAGTTTAAGCAAAATTATAACTTCTCTATTTTTTAAGTCGGTTAAAAACTGACCACAGCTATCTACATTTTATTAAATCTCTGATTTTTACACTTAGGTTATAAAGCATGTTCATACCCACCATATACCACATCTAAATAAAGGAGGAGCATACCAGACGGAGTCATTATTTTGCCAACAGATGGCAGCACAATCGATTACGGGCCGCGCTGGGAGCGAGCGGCGCAATTTGCGATCCTTTCGCCCGTGAAATCTACTGAAATGAATAAAACTATCTGAGAATCGAACACTCGACTGGCTCGATTCCTAGGTATCGATTTGTTTGCCCATTCGATTTGTTAGGAATTGTATTTTGAAAAGTGAATTTTTTTCATGGTTTCAGTGGTATCTGTTCTCCAAAACATTTTCTATAATTGATAAATTATGCACTCGTAGTTGTAGGTAACCTAATACAATTATGAATGCAAAAATTATCCCTGAAAATAATTGATTCCATTACGGTAGTAAATAATTCTATCACTTATGAAAAATTCACTAGCTATCAACAAACCTGGGCCACTAGAACCGCGGGGAAAAAATAAATAACAGTAAAAAAACGATCAAGTGCTAATAAATAGGTACTATATTTTCAGCGGCAATAGAAATATTCCGTTGTGTAAACAACCTTCGGGTGAAAGACCTTAAATTCCCAATGAAATATATTTCCGAATTTAGTTACATCATCGTCATCATCATCATAACGGCCGAAAAACATCCACTGCTGGACAAAGCCCCCCCCCCCAAAAGGGGGTTTGGCATAATCGCCACGCTCGGCAGGCGGGTTGGCGATTGCAGTGTTTCGTTTTACAGAGAACGCTGTTACCCATTCTTTGATGAGTCCGTTCTTACGACACTTACGGGTAGTGATGGGATGGTATTACTCTTTTACGATACCACACGGCACCGGCTAACACCATACGGCAAATTAGTTACCTCATCATAATGCCTATTTATATTTTCATCAATCAGTATTCAGAAAATACAAAATCCTATGCTTAGACACCACAAAGTAAAGAGGCCGATTGATCGACAGTTAATTGGTATTCCTAATCCAGTTTCACCCCAATCGTTTGTTCTTTAGTTCTTCCCACATATAAACGATCAAATGTTCATATTTTATGTAGAACGTAGGATTTATGACCTTTCTGAAACCTATTTTCATCACTTTATTTGAAAGAAACTTTGTATGAGCTATTCTGGGAAGCATTTTATTAAATCTCCCACGCGAAATGAAATAACATTGGCTTTATAAGGAGTGTTGGGAAAATGAGACCGTTATTTTTGAAGCTCAAACTTAATACGTATATAAAAAAAGAACATTTTTTCTGTAATTTACTGTAAAGCTCAGAGTGGCTATTTTGGTATTTTATGAAACGTTTACAGTACCTAGCTTATATTTTGACCTGAGATGATGTCGCTGAGATTTGTTTTGTTTCCTCTCAGTATAGCACGTCATGATAAAATTGAGTCATAAAAAGCTTTAAAATTATCAAAAAATAAAAACCGTGGTAGATGTACCATGTACAAGATTAAAATCAATATCTATATATACTAATATATACAGCTGAAGAGTTTGTTTGTTTGTTAACTTGAACGCGCTAATCTCAGAAACTACTGGTCCGATTTGAAAAACTCTTTGATAGCCCATTTATCGAGGAAGGCTATAGGCTATATATCATCACGCTAAGACCAATAGGAGCGGAGCAGTAATGAAAATTGTGTCGCAGACGAAGTTGCGCGCGTCAACCAGTATATATATATATAAAATTCTTCCGTTACTGACTGATTGAGTGACTGACAGACAACGCACAGCCGAAACTACTGATCATAGAAAGCTGAAATTCTGCATGTAGGGATTTCTCGAAATTTCTACAAGAACGGGATAAAACGGGTTATGCGCGCACGAAGTTGCGAGCAAAAGCTAGTAATAATAATAAATGTCTTTATTTTTAGCTACTTTGGCGGGCTATAATATATATCTTACAAAAACCCAGTTCCAAGTCGGTCAAGAAGTCGGTTTTATTTTTTTGTTAAAAAGTTTTTTATTTTTCACTTTTTAGTGGTACGCAGGTACCACTAAATAGTGAAACCACAAACACAGCGTGCCGGCGTGATGTTATGTTACGAACTGGTGTAAACAATCAACAGACATGCGATTTCAGAAATCCCGATCCTTTTGCTATCATTTATTGAAGAGTTGCGTAGCCTATCTCCGAAGTTCTTCATCAATTCTTCACCAAATTTTAATGGGACCAGTCCGAGAAAATATTCTTCCAAACAAAAAAAGAATCATCCAAATCAGTTAACAATTGGTGAAAATATCGCTGAATAAACATTTTTCATGGGATACCATCATCAGATCCTGACTTATACCTTTCATCATCAGCTCAGCAACATGAGATGATGATTACCAGGCACAAATATCTGAATTGCGTTAGAAAGTTTATGAAAACAGTGTATGTGCTTATAAAATTAGAGGGTTTCCCTCAATTTTCATGGGATCCCATCATCAGATTCTAACTTGGTGACAATGGGACCACTTCAGGAGTATAGGCTTTCGCATAGAAAAATATTTTTTGAAATCGGTCCAGAATTGGCGGAGAAATCGGTGAACATACATAAAAAAATAAAAAGAAACATGCAACCGAACATAGAACCTCCTCCTTTTTGAAGAAGTCGGTTAAAAATAACATATATATGTTAACACAGATTGAGTTAATATAAAGAGATTTAAGCCTATACAATAATAACAAAAAAAATAACCAACCAGCTTAATATTAGATACAAGTACAAAATGATCAACCAACAGTAAATCATTGTAAGTTATATAAATACGTAATAAATCAGCAATTATAACGCTGTAATACGTCTGTAATTCGACACATATGAGTACGTGGACCGATAAATAATTAAAAAGCAATCACGAACACCTTTCAAAAAGCCGACCACTAATACGGTACGATGTTCCTGTGATCAGTAACCATTAGGGCAGGCGTTCCAGTGTAGGCGGATCCATGCTTCTGAAAAGTTTGTAGTCTGGGAAAGTATTTATTTGATAGATGGGAAATCATCAAATGAACGCGGAGCAGAAGAGAGTGTCAAACTCTTACTGACTATGGCCGCGGACACGAAATCAGCGGCGTGGCGGCCGGCGTGGCAAGTTACATTATACATATCTGCATTTGAACGCGCCGCTGCAGCGCTGGTCGCGTCAAATGCAGAACTGTATAATGTAACTTGCCACGCCGCCCACCGCGCCGCTGAGATCGTGTCCACGGCCTCAAACTCATACGTGTTCCCTGGAACGCAAAGATCATCAGGAGATGATCTTTGCGTTCCAGGGCCGCGGTGGCTTTCAAATAAATTCCGCAACAGTCTGAGTGAAGGTTTTACCGTTTACAATTTGCTGCTGAACGAATTAAAAAGAAAAAATAACTAGTGACATTCAAATGACAAGCAATAAAATAGGTTACTAACAAAATATAATAAACTGGCAACATAAAAAGTACAAATTTTTTGATCGCTAAACTAGTTTTGATGAATCTGAGAGATAAATGGGACCCTAAACGCGGTCATATGTGTTTTTTTGCGAAAATAAAAACATGGGATTTACTTGCTGCTTCGCTTGCATTCAAATTTTATTTAACTAAGCTATGGGTTTTTTTTAATAAGTATTTTATTTTCTAGATCCCATGATCTGGAAAATAAAACACTTATTTCGTGGGTGGAACCGCGGGCAGACGTTAATAAGGATATACCTAAACGTAGGTATGCCTTTTGTAGAAATGTAGCCTTTTGTAATCGTGTATTGACCCTTGTTCAGTTCAGGGCCTCTTTAGCGACGAGATGGATGACCCATGTTTAAGGCGTCCACATTTTTTTATACGAGACAGAATGAGAGCTTTGTGACCCTTTTTATTTGTCGCTAGTCATGTGACAAGAGTGAGATGTGTCTCATATGTCTTTAGTTGAGTAGGTGATTAGTTAAATTTATTTTGAAGAGAAAACATGGAGTAAACGTGTTTATTGCGCCACGTATAACGCAAATCATGTATACTTTTTAAAGGAACCAAATTAGTGGCTTGGTTTGCGGGCTCGGAAATATGCATAACTTACGCGTAAAACTGCCGTCGCTCAGCATAATGCTGTGACTCGTATTTAGTACCAGCAACAATTTATTTTTTTCATGTCACATCAACCAAAGGCTAAATTACTGAATATCGAACGAGGAAAGTCATTTTAAAGCCTCGTATTTTCAAATGCGTGGGTGTTGCATACTGCTCTAAACAAGGAAAATTCCACTCACTCCCTCAATTATTTTCTGGTAACACCTAAAATAGATTCTGCAATATCATGACCTTCAAGTCCTCACAAATACCCGTTCTAAATATTAAATGTTCTCATAATTTAAAATATAATTTCATTTCAAATCGTTCTGAGTTTAATATAAAATAAATATGATATGAAAATATAGTAGTGAATATGTTTTCCACGAAACTGTTTTACATTATTTGTTTTGTGTAAGTATTCTGTTAGTTTTTCATATCATTCTACATAACTGAATAGATTTTATTATTACAACAAAATAAAATCTCATGGGAATCATTACAAATGAATTTTTACGTATTTCAATGTATATCGTGGGCGGCGTCTAGTGCTTAGGTATGTCTTTGGTAGTGAATAACAAAATTCTCTCGTGTTCTATCTAAACTATCTCACTCATATGACAATCAACTTGGTTTCAGTTATCTATATACTATTTACTACATAGTCTATACTAATATATAAAGCTGAAGAGTTTGTTTGTTTGCTTTAACGCGCTAATCTCAGGAACTACTGGTCCGATTTGAGAAAATATTTATGTGTTAGATAGCCCATTTATCGAGGAAGGCTATAGGCTATATAGCCTATAGCCTATAGCGTGCTGATTGATATATATCAATCAGCACGCTACGACCAATACGAGTAGAGCAGTAATGAAAATTGGGACGAATAAAGTCGCTTCCGCTGTCTGTCTGTCCCTATGTATGCTTAGATCTTTAAACTACGCAACGATTTTTGATGTGGGTTTTTAATAGATAGTGTGGTTCTCGAGGAAGGTTTTAGTATATAATTTGCACCCGTGCGAAGCCGGGGCGGGTCGCTAGTAATATATAAAGCTGAAGAGTTTGTTTGCTTGAACGCGCGAATCACAGGAATTACTGGTCCGATTTGAAAAATTATTTCAGTGAAATAGCCCATTTATCGAGAAAAGCTTATGTATATCATCTTGCTAAGACAAATAGCAGCGGAGCAGACGAAGTTGCGCGGGTCAACTCGACAGAGATAAAACGTGTAGGTTGTCTTGTGGGTTAACTAAAATAGTCGTAAAGGACTGTTGTTTTTTATGTTAACTACGAACATGACAGTTCTTCATTTTTGGCGATGATTACTTCCATCCAGTACACAGTTGGCTGAATTAGAAAATAACTAGCCATTGCCCGTGGTTTCGCCCGCCTGAAAGCCGGAAATGAATCCAAAACAACATAACTCTCGAGTCCTGAGATAAAAAGTAGGTATCCTATATAGTAATCCAGGACATGGTTTACTCGTGTGCAAAGTTTAATCTAAATACGTTTGATTGTAAAATTGTGAAGAGGACAGATACACAGAATCATTTTCACATTTATACTATTAAGTAAGGATTGCAGATAAAAAAAACCCCAATTTATAATTTAAAAAAGCCAAATTTGTGCAAAGGGCACTAGGAGGAACGCGGATGGGTTTTAGTCAGTAAGAGCCTGACACTCCCTTCTGCTTCTCTCAGAGCGGGAGGAGTCATTTGATGATTTCCCAACCATAAAAAAGCAAATAAAACCTGAATCATTTGTCGCTGAAACTGCCACCCCACCTTTAATCCTAATTGGATAGAAGGACAGGCGCAGTAGTCTACACACGTATAACTAAAGCACCTAGTACATATGTAGCCCTGGTACATGATAGCATTGTGCGTTGTCCAAATATTGCAAATGGCCGATCGGTTTGGTAATGAAATGGCTAATTGAGTTGATGCAATAAATTCAAATAATATTCATAGGGATGAAATTTTGAAGTGGATGGCTGAATTCATTAGCTTAGTTATGTTGCAGTTGGATGATATTTGGGGCTTTAACTGGACGGTAAGTATTTTGAAGAAAAGTAAAAATTTTGGCAAGTGCGAGTCGGACTCTCACACGAAGGTTTCTGTAACATAAACCGATTATAAAACACGTTTCTTGTAAGGAAGAGACTTACATTTTTAATTTACTTTTTATCATTCGAAGACATGTGACAACCCGCACTGGGCCCGCTTTGGTGAATTACGGCCCACTCTGGCTGGCACTCGGCTGGGACACAGGCCTCCTCTTCGTGAGGGGTCACGAAGAGGAGGCCTGTGTCCCAGCAGTGGGAACCTTATAGGCTGATTATGCTTATGCTTATGCATTTGTTGCTATAGCGGCAGTAGAAATATACACTCTATGATAATTTTAAATGCCTACTTATTACTAATCTTGAGATACAGTCCGCTGACACGTACAAACGGATGGATGAACCGACGGATGGACAGCGGAGGCTTATTATAGTAATAGGGTTCCGTTGGTTACCCTTTGGTTATGAAACCCTAAAAAGGAGGAGAATTGAAAATACATTTCCGGTCAATTTTAGATCTACAGTTAGGAAAATTGTTTTTCCGGGACTCGTCAAGCTTCATTTATTGTTTCTACGCTTTTTTAGTAGTCCCCAATTTCGAGTCTGGCTTTCAGATGTTGAAGTCGTTAAGAACGGTGTGATGTGCCAAAAGAAGATATTGAAAACGAATAAATTGCGTTTATTCTTCAAAACATTTCAACAAATTATAATACAGAAACGGTATGTAACGTTATTCCTCAATGTAGGTCTAGCTTCGGTCAAGAACACCATCCATTCGCTCGAGTCTGAGAATATAAAACTCCGCTTAGAAATGACCGAACTCTTACACAATGAGGACCAAGTTAGTTGGGCATGCAAAAATGTTCATAATCCATTAGTTCATTCCGATATGCTGAATAAAAAAGTGTACCATCAGGGGAGATGAAAAATAAAGCATTGACTACCTACGTTTTATTCCCAAAACGGAAACATAAAAATAGTACATAAATAAAACTGTGTCACTGGACTACACCATGATTTCCCAATTGAGTACTAACAAAACTAGAAGTTTACGGATTCTGGGCTTAGTTTTACGATTTCTATGGCCGTAAATATGTTGACCAACAAAATAGTATTTGGATTGGTTCCTTATTCAGTTGGTATTACAATTAAAAGTTTTATTTTAATATCTCTAGCAGATATTAGCTGAATAAGGCTATACAGAAAATATAATTATAATGCTGAAGTCAACTTAAGTCTTGATTTAAAACGATACCTTTTTAGGGTTTAGTACCCAAAGCGTAACCAACGGAACCCTGTTACTAAGTCTCCGCTGTCTGTCCGTCCGTCCGTCCGTTTGTCTGTCTAACAGAGGACTGTATCTCAAGAACCGTAATACGTAGACAGTTCAAATTTACACAGATTGTGTATATCTATTGCCAGTATAACAACAAAATAATAAAAATTAAGGTTTATGGAACGGAACCCTTCGTGTGTGAGTCCGGTTCGCACTTGGCCGGTTCTTTTTCTAACTTATTAAAGGCATGCGTTTGACCACTATCTCAACTGATGGTAACCGATCTCATATAAGTAAATTGTATCATGTTCTTAAGAGAAATAAAGATTCTTTAAGCCTATAATGATATTTGCCTCTGTTATTTTAAACTTACAGATTAAATTCGTAGTCAGAACTAATTTGTAGTGCAAGTGGACCTTTTTGTAGGTTATCTGTGTTACAGAATAAACAAAAAACATGAAATGGTGACCGACACTGAAAGAAATCGCGAAAAAAAATGACTGCCTCATTTTTGTGAGCATAACTCGGCAAAATGTACTGAACAGCTGATTTATGTTTCGGGATTTCGGGGTACTATGAGACCATCACAGTAAATGTTGTTTGGTCTCATAGTAAATGTTATTTATTATGATGAAACCTATTTTCAGGTGTTGATAAATAATTTAATCAGTAAATAATTATTGTCTACAGTTAGTTGATCATCCATATCCTCTTTGCAGATTGTTTACGCACAAGAATGTTTTTTTTTTTTTAAATACTCATAGGTAACTTAAAAACTTTATAATTTGAATTAATTTAGAATGATTTTTAGCGGAGCCGAAATGATGAGTGTGAAATTTTGATTGACAATCTTCTACCGTAACTAGACTCAATTTAAAAAAAAAGGTTGTAGATGCAAAACACACTGCGACGATTTGCTCTCAAAACATGAGCAGGCGCGAACACAGATTATCTAATCTTTCATTAGCAAAATAGAATCCTCACCAATAGCATCGTAAGCTGAACTAAGCGCATCTAATCATGTCAGTGTCAACAACAAACTTTAAACTTTAGTTTAATGGACTTGCCGCGCGGTGCCACCGGCCGATTAAGTGATGTCCCGCGTTGATGGTACGGAACAACTGAAACTAAATTAAACTGAACGGTGGGGCTGACAGTTTTAGGGAAGAACCGAAGAATTTGATGTTATTTGTCAATTTAAGGGCCAGTGCCTGTCAGGGTTGCGAAATTTGTTCAACAGTCACCGCAGTCCTGGAACGCAAAGGGTAACGGATGAGTTTAGTCAGTAAGAGTCAGACTCTTTTCTGCTCCTCATAGAGCTGGAAGAGTCATTTAATGATTTTCGATCCTCAAAAAAAGACCCTCAAAATCAGGAAAAGAGATACCTCTTCCTGATTTTTATCAAGTTGGATCCCGCTTGACCCGGTCTCCCAATTCAGAAGAATAGGAATATGTGTTTTTCAATTATGATACCATTGCATGGCTATCATGCAAGCGAGTGTTTTTTGAATACAATAATGTAAGTTATAATCTAAAATCGTGGTGCTGTATTTATGTACCGTACTAAACTTTTTAAAAGACTTTCTTTACCAGCTCTAAGTGAACTATTAACGACAAACTACCAGATTACAAGTATTTAATTTGTTGGTCTAGTAACTGCAAATATTATGTTGCTGCTGAGTTTGAATTCCTGGGTTAGATTCCCGAGGTGAACCAAATGTAATCTCTATTTAGTGGGACTGAAATTTCTAAATGTGGATTGACTACTGGCACACCTTTGCCTAATGTCTGAAGGTAATAAACCTCTGCCTAGTAGTAATACACAGTGATGTTACATTGTTACAACAATGTATGCCCAGAATCCGAATGACGCTTTAAATTAACAACTATTTGAGATAGGAACGCCAACAAATAATCAAGACCACAGCAAGCTGTGCTGCAGTGCAACTCCGAGTAATTCAATTGAGAAGTTGTATCGTCAAGCGATCAACTCGGACGAAGATGTCTTGAGGTAATGGAGACACGAAACTACACTGACGTACGAACTGCATCAAAGTACAGTGTAGCTATTACTTAAAGAAAGAAAGGTAAAGCATTTAGTTCCACAGAACAGACTGAGTCTACAGGGTTAATTTTTCTACAGGATTAAGTTTTAGTGTGCCTTCATGGTCAAAACTGAGAGAAATATCGAAAAACACTTAATAGTAAAAAAAAAAAACTAAAAGGAGTCTCGAACCCGATTTTGATGAAAAATAAAATAGCAGCATTGGATTTTTGAAAAATGGTTGCTCCTATCCTAACCAGGAATCAAGCGTTTGAATTTGAAATAAAAAATAACTGTATTTTTACACCATCCAAAAGTGTAGCTAATAAGGTTCAAATTCTAGTAATAACAAATTAATGTAAATTTAAAGGAAAGAGCTTATTACTTAAATTATGTTAGTAAAACAAAAAATAAGTTTAACATTTAACTTATAACAAAACAAACACAACCGAATTGGGAACCTCCTCCTTTTTTTGAAGTCGGTTAAGAAAGACAGAAGGAATGACCAGAAACTAGGAAGATGCACGTCTTCGTGTTCATGGTGCGTCGTGTCTATGATGCTGTGTCCATAGATGGACCCGTAGCACGGCGACATCCCTGAAAATATATAAAATTACTAATGTATTTTAGTGCAGTATCTTTGAACATCAGTACCCATCTTTCTACCAACCCAACCCAAACCAACTTGCACAGATAGAATTAGATCACCAAAATCCTTGTCGCTGCTACTGCCGTCTAGGGGTCACCAATGCTAACAATAGTGAGCCCCAAGGTTTGAATCTTTTGTCGAGTACCTAAAGCGCAATAATTAGGTTATTCACTACTTTGGCATATTCGTACCTCCAGGTTTGCAGAATTTGTTCGAAAGAGTCACCGCGACCCTGGAACGCAAAGGGCGTTAGGACAAACACGGATGGGTTTTAGTCAGTAAGAGTCTGACACTCCTTTTTGCTCCGATGTTTGATGATTTCCGATACTTATAAAAAAAAAAAAAACACATTCGTATTCAATAGACTCGCTTTCTATTACATACCACTGTCTGAAGAAATGTTGGTATACTAACCTCTCCATAAAATTTATTAAAATAAAATCGTGATATTACGTTCAAAATCTTCCCTTTATTGAAGATCTAAGTGTATTCCTAACCCCCAGACACCAAAGTCTGAGAAAAAAATAACGTACAGACCACTTAAGTCCTGTTTATTTCACTTAAAATTACAAAAAGAAAGGTATAACTTAAACCCCTGAAGTGAATCTATCCTTGGGGATCTTTTAGCTCTCCGAGTCTCGGCTATCGGCGGCTAGCTGTTGAAGTTCCTTCCTCAACATCTAATTATTAAGGTTCATTTAAGTATTTAATGGGTCGGTCCGCACTGCAGTACCAATCGACTGATTGCTTCTCTTGTCTCATGTTTCCCTTTATTAAAAAAAAAATATAACCGACTTCCAAAACACTATATAGTATAAAATAACCTTAATGTTTGTTTCTATGTTTTTAACACCGCTTTCCGAAATTAAGGTTATTTTATACTTTGTAGTGTTTTGTTTGGAAGTCGGTTATATTTTTTTGTTAAAAAAGTTTTTTATTTTTCACTTTTAAGTGCTGATACTAAGACTTCTTCGTCTACGAAATTAAAATAAGTAAAAATGCTCGTAAAATAAAAACTACTGAGCCACACTGAATCAAATTTTTACGGGAGCAATTGGCAAGTATGCCGCATTGAACTTAAAAAAAAGATCACAGAAATCGGATCAGAAACCTCGGAGTAATCGATGAACGTACATAAAAAAATACCAGCCGAATTGAGAACCTACTTCTTTTTTTTGAAAGTTGATTAAAAATATAAAAGATCGTACAGATATTTGAAGGCTTGCGATTTTTATTTTGCCGAAATCACATCGACCATTTTCTGTGGTACTTTTTGTTTTTTTCAGGTTTTCAGGGTTTATCTTAACGGGCACTACTTATTATGTATTTTTTCAGTTCGTTCTAAATGTATGTATTTCCTTTCTTTCACTAGCCATCACAAAGCTGTGACAAAAACTCGGTATCTACTGTCATGCTGCCAGCATTACGCAATGGTACAACTTCACCCGAACCTTTGGGATGAGCCGACCGTGAATCTCACACCCAACATAATTTAAATGTCTCGTCTCAGACAGCCAAATTCCACTAAACCCGATCCAACTTTTCGACTAAACCTGAAACTAGTAAACACGGCAATACATTACAACGGGCCCAACCGTTTGTCAAACGAAATTCCCATTGGATTTAATTTGTCACGTATTTACATAATAAATGAACGCCTCCGCCTCGAAGCGGTGTAATCTGGTTTAATCCGGTTTAATCCAGCTTAAACCGCTTTTATACATCATTGAGAGACTTGATTCCCGATCGGGACACAATTTGCATGTTATTCCGTGTTAATACCTTAATAGTGGGTGTGCCAAGTAATTTTGTAATGACGTCATTTGCATAATGTCGCTCGAGGAGGTTGCGTTGGGGAATACATGGGATTAATGAAGCAGGATGTCTTCGAAACTAATTTTTGAGACAAGGGATTGCTGGTGGTGATTAGCATTTTAGTTGCGGTTTCGCTAATGTATGTAAAACAGGTTCATGGATTTGATTTTTATTAATTAAAATGAGAAATGGATCACAAACTTTTTTTTCAGATTGTTTTTTATAGCGAGAGGGACCTGGATAAGGTTAGCATAAGAGTGTTGGAAGCGTGAATGAAAAAAAGTGAGGCCTATGACCAGCAGTGGGCAAATTTGAACTGTGGCTGATGATGTCAGTTAATTTCTCTGGTTTTCTTCATTAACTATGTACAAAATTTAAATTAACTAAGTTTTTTGTCATGTTGTTTTTTATTAAAAATATAATGCATAATTAAAATCTTTTACACAAGATTATTACACGAATAAACTCAACCCAGCTTTCATCACCAACTATAAAATTCTTCGTAGAAGAAAACTCGTTGTATAAAGACCTCACTTTTCCTTAGAATTTACACCTAAACTTCATTATACAGTTTTAATCTGCCTTCGTAATAGAGTTTTTCAAAGTTTCATCCTTGCCTCTAAACTGTGGGGCCTTTGTCAAAAATAAATGGAATTTTCTTTTAATATTGCACGTTATATTTGTAGCTTGGAGTAAAAAGAAGTATGAATGTTTTGAAATTCTTGATTGAACGATTGTTTGTTTGGTCGGACGTGGATTCTTGTTATTTATTTAAAAACAGAACACGTATTTTTTTAGATAGGTTTGTTCTTCACTATAGTCTAGTTCAGAGGTCCAGAGACAAAGTCGACGTGGAGTGAGCTTTCCCAGAAGAAGCCTGATTATTTATTAATTAATAAATTAATTTTCTTATATAAGGCTTGTAAGGTAAGTTTGCGAGAGGCCTATTTCCAAAAATGGGCTCCATTTTCGTGATCAATCGATAAAAAAAATATTAACACTAAAATTTGTCAAAATGCGATTCAGCCTCTCACACGAATGGCTCCGTACCATAAACAGAAAAATACACTTTTCTTGTATGGGAGTCCCCTTCATTTAGATTATTTTTTTTACACACTTATAATTCCAACTTTCTACATATATACTTATACGGTTTTTGAGATACAGCCCGCTGACAGACAGATGGACGGACAGCGGAGGGTTAGTTATAGGGTTCCGTGGGTTACCCTTTAGGTACAGAACCCTAAAATTAAGTAAACCAACAAAATTTTATTATTTATTATTCTCTTAGGTATGTGAAAGCAGAGTAATGCTCCAAAACACATCACACAATATCATGTCGTCACAATAATAGTTCCATCATAATAAACTCATTTGAACTTCGGTCCTATGATATCAAAACAATAGCATTCTGATAATTGACATTATATCCTTGCCCCACTCAATTCGAAACCAAATACAACTCAAGATAGGGTGCAAAATGCATTGGAGCGAAATTAATTGTGTTGTTTACTAGAAGTTGGTTAAAGTTTAATTGAATTGAGGGTAGGTCCCCCGTCCCGGTTGATGGCGAATCAACGATTTTGTTATAGAGATCACTCTTGTTTACATGTCTCCCTGTTCCATTACGATTTCTTATTAATTTTTCAATTGCTTCAGTCTCTTTGAACTGACTTTGTAATGAAGTGTTCTTGTTATTTTGTAAGTTTCTATGTTGGTGGTGCTTACAGTCATTATTTTTTTAGTGATTTTCCTTTTACATAGAGAAGAGCAGTGGTGGCCCGGTGGTAATGGCTGCGACTTACGAGTTGTAGGTCGTAGGTTCGGACCCAGACAGGCGCTTTACTTTGTGTAAATTATTTCATCACCACTGCTCTCAATACGGTGAAGGAAAACATCGTGAGGAATCCGGCATGTCCTAGAAATTCGAAGACGTGTGACATCTACCAACTCGCACTGGGCCCGCGTGGTGGATTACGGCCCACTCCCTCTCACCGAGAGGAGGCTTGTGTCCCAGCAGTGGGAACATTATAGGCTGATTATGCTATAGTGATGACTGGTGTCGGTTTCAAGTAGTTTTAGTAGATAATAAACAAGCCATGTAACAAATGCAAGAAATGAGGAACTCGTGGCTAAATAAAAAAAGCTGCTCGAGTCGATTTTCTAGGTTAGGCTACCCTTGTCGAGGTCAGTCCAGGGATGGGTGACCAGCGACAATGTTAGGTAAAGGCTAGGCATGTTAAAGATTTATTATGACGTTGTCTATGTTCTTTTTTTCAAGTATTTTAAGATTTTTTCCCAATTCATTTTCTTCATCAAATGGTATGGTTCTCACTGAATTAAACGAAGAATAACAGCTTTTGCCTAGACGTTAAAAAAATTGTGGTGGAAAGTGTCAATAAAACCAAGAAAAAAGACTCGAGATGTACCAATAAAATAATGGGTGGATATTGACGAAACACGAGACTGTTGGAGATCTAATATCCATTGTGAAACGGCTGTAGACATAGCAACGTTTGATCTTACGTACGCTTGAAAGTGTGGCCATGAAAACAGCGGTGAGCAGCGCCAACTATTTGTACCAGTTGTTTTTGCCGTATTTTCAAAGTTTGATATTGAGATCAACAACAATGGTTTTTTTAAGTAATTCTATTATGCTCTGTTTATATCTTTTTTTTTAATAAGCCTTGAGAGTGTGTAAATATTTTGTCTAATTTTGAAATAGTAAATAAAAATAATTTATAGTTTTATTTTAACGATACTCGTACTTATTTTGAATTTAAATATCATTTGTTTGTGGATGTACCTACACCTTTCACACTCTTGTATTTTTAATCCAAATGTTGACTAGTAAATAATGCCACGCCATTGTACCGCTGTCAGAAGATGTTTTTTCATGCCGGGGTTTCATGGAAACGGGGGGTTTTTTAGGCTTCCGCCTCTGTCCAGCAGTGGACATCTTTCGGTTGATATATGCACTATTTGTACCCTCCATAGAACACTTACTCATCGCTCGTTTCGTGGCCCAAAGTAATACTGATGACGGTCGCCTGTTTCACCTCCGCAGTAACGCATCGATCACGTCACCGTACGTAAGTTTCGTCAACTTTCCCGAGACAAATTGTCGCCATATTATGACATAGCACTGTCGTAACTCTGTTTGTTTTTGCTGATGTAGGTCTTAGAAGGAATTGTGTCGTTCTCCATCTTCCTGACGGACAGGTTTTTCGGAGATGTAGGTAGGGTTTATCGTTATACGGTTTATGATGTCCTAAGGAAAGACGTCATTTTCAAAAAATTATATAGGTATGGATTTACTTTGAACAGTTTTACAGAGAAAATCGCATCTTAAAGATGTTTTGTTTTTACTTGAATTAGATTTCTGGTCAACATAAAATAAAGTTTTTGAACTCTATATTCGGACTTGAAGTCGATTTGATTGGAATCATTCATAAGTTCAAGAGCTGATTAAGTACAGTTTTAAAGCCATCGATGAACGTTCAATGATTTCACCCAGGCCAGGGCCAGGTTATGATGATATTGGCCTCAATAAAAATACTCCATAAGAAATTTTATATAATTGCGTACCTTTTTAGGGTTCTGTACCCAAAGGGTAACCATCGGAACCCTTTTACTAAGCCTTTGCTGTCTGTTCGTGCGTCCGTCCGTCTGTCTGTCAGCGGGCTGAAAAATAATAAAAATTAAGGTTTTATGATACGTAACCCTTTGTGTGCGAGTCCGAGTCGTACTTGGCCAGTTTTTTTCACTTTGATCGGATCACGCAACCTCCCGGTATGCGATAGTTCATAAATAAGTGATTAACTATTTGGAATATTTGCCAATAGGCCAGCGGGTTTCAATTGAATCCGGATAACAAATCTAGAACCTTTCGTTTGAAAGCGTCGTTTACGCTACAAAGAACAGTCTTGTACATTCTCATTCCATTAAAGGACTGACAAGGTTTCATAACGAGGGCTTTGGATCCAAAATATCATATTTCTAAGCCGAGTGTGGCTTCTCTAGCTGCGTGGGTGATTGGCGTTGTTTTGAAGTCTTTTGTTTCTATAGTGCGTAAAGGCTATTGTTGTATATATATTTTTTTTGAAGTCTTGTTTTATGATCCTGGAGATGATAGTGACCTTAATTATATTTTGTGGCTATTTTTGTGATGATGGTAATGTTTTTCTGTCTAAACATCACAGGCAGATGTCAGGTAGGTACTTAAATCAATAGGTAAAAATGGCTTTGTTTGCTGGTAAAACAAAAAAAAAATACACTTGAAATTGCAACACGCAACAAAAACCCGTCATGGCGGTAAGCTGTCATTTTGATTGATTAATGACGTTTGACATTTATTTTCTGACATATTTCTTTACCGGCAACTAGACGAAAGTGACTGAAGTGACATTTTTATGACAGCTGACAGTTATTTTTCTATGATCTGTAACTAAATCGGTGCGACGCCATGTTGCAAATCGATAAAAGTAATTTATAAACATCAATTAACTACCACAATAGTAAACATTTAAATGAGTTAAATGTATTTTTTATTTTTATTCGGTACAAACAAACATACATAAAATCTTTCCCTTTTATACTATTGGTACTTAAATCTATAGGTACTAATAGTATAAAAGGGAAAGATTTTATGTATGTTTGTTTGTACCGAATAGGCTCCAAAACTACCGACCGATTAAAACCATTTTTCACATTTTCACAAATAGAAACCATTACAGCCTATAATTTACTTTCTAAAAAAATATATTCATCTGCCTAGCCTTTTCCCAACTATATTGGGGTCGGCTTCCAGTCAAGCCGGATTTAGCTGAATACCAGTATTTTACGAGAAGCGGCTGCCTACCAGACCTCCACAACCAATTAACTGGGTAACACGGTACTTCATGGCAAGACTGGATTCAGACTTACTGGCTTTTGACTATCCGTAACGACTGCCAAAGATCTACAAATGACAGCCGGGACCAACGGCTTAACGTGTTTTCCGAGGCACGGAGGAAACTCGGTATGTTAAGATGGTCACCCATCCACAGACCAACCTTGGCAAGCGTTGCTTAACCTTGAAGATCGACCCGTGCGGCTGTTATTATCTAGCCACGAGCTCCTCGCTTTCTAAAAAAATAGATTACCCTATGAAAATTGCAATAGGTACTAAGACGCGGGTTAACTGCTAGTAAAATGTATATTAGTTTGTTTATTTTTATTAGAACATGACTATTCTCCTATAATAGTGAAATTTTGTAGATAAGCTTGATTTCAGATTTTTAAGTAGTAAATTATTGGTCTTTAGACGTATTGACCCAAATTCCTTCAAAAAAATATAGCCTGGTAATCTGGACGTTTACTGTTGGATAGATAGCGGAAACGTGGAAAAACATTGTCTGAATCTCACAAGTTGTCAATTATTATTTAATTTTATTGTGTGAACAATTGTTGGAGGCTTATGTCCAGAAGTGGACGTCTTTCAGCTGATAATAACATCATGATGATAATAATGATTTCATTTGATTAATCTTATTCATTTGAGATAAACTTTGATTTCCCGAAACTTTCATGCTTTCATATATTTCCTCTACTATTAACAAATTAAGTTTATCGACCGCGACCCAGCAGTCAGTCTACGTTTACACAACAGTCGTATCGTAAATTTTACTATAGACTCTATGGCCAACACTCCCGGGCCGTAAAGTGCACATTGCACGTATTGTTAGCCTTTAAATTTACTGCGACAGTACTAGGGACGCAGTGGATAGGTAACAAAACCAGTATAGGTCTGGGCGAAAAAAAAGTGCTGTAGATCTCTGATGGTGTAACGACTATTGGTCCTGTGTTTGGACGGTTGGGTTCCGTGTGGCTGTTTCGGTGACTCGTATCGTATGCAGAGAAGATTTATGGTGTTGAAATCTCAGGACACAAAACAACATGCTGTACAAATTTTCATAGCGTTGAGGGAGAGAGCGTGAGTTTTGATGTTGAATTAATCGATAGTGAAATTCAGTGCAAATATTTGGTAAGTAATGGTGGTTTCTTCATCAACCGACTTCGAAAAAAGGAGGAGTTTCTTAATTAGTAAGTAGATTTAAAAGTTCTAAATTCACTTACGCGTGAGTAAAAAGGTAGAATGAGTCAGATTTTTTTTTTCATTTCAGTATTTTTTTTTCAGAATTGGAAAAAAGTCTCAGTCATTAGTTTTACTTTAAGTGTATGTGACAAACCCCTGGCCCCCACATCTTCTGAGAGCAGCTAATAACAGCGCCTCAGTGACAAATGCCCTATGCGCCGCCATTACAACCTAACCGAGATTGATTGCCCCTGACCGGGGGAAACACTCATAAATTTTACTATGGGAGATATCTGTACGCGCCTAGGTAGCTCCTTGAGGTATATTGATTGAAGGTGCTACGAAGTTGGTAAATTTAGACGGTGAAGCCAAATCAGTAGTTATGGAACAGGAGATCTGTCGGTTGATTCTATAAACATGTCGAAGTGAAGGCTTGGGATCACTTCACCCAAGCCACACGCTTCACGAAGTCACTGTCAGACCAAGTAATCAAGATGGAATGACAGCTCATTTCGTGATCACTTCACCCGCCTTCACTTCGACATGTTTACAGAAACGACCGGCAGATCTATCTCTATGTTGAATATGAAAAGGAATAAACTACCATGATCCATTTAAACGAAAACATCTGCGTATTATCTTCTTTCACAAATAAAAAGCTATAATATCGCTCTTTGAAAAATCCGTACTTGGTCGATATCCCGACTAGTCGTACCCAGCGCTTCTCTTCCACATTTATTATACGCGCAGCTAAAGTGTGGAACTCTGCCAGCATCTGTGTTCCCGTCCACATATAACCCGTCTGTCTTCAAAACAGGAGTGAACAGGTATCTTCTGGGCACGCTCGCTCCATCATAGACCTCATCTATCGCTTTCCATCAGGCGTGATTGTGGTCAAGTGCAAGCCCATTCCTAAATAAAAAAAAAAATCTCTATGTTAATTATGGAAAAGGAATAAACGAGCATGATCCATCTAAACGAAAACATCTGCGTATTATCTTCTTTCACAAATAAAAAGCTATAATATCGTATCGCTCTTTGAAAAATTAACGGGAGCGTTGACTGCATAAAAATAATAATTGTAGTACAGATTCTTCCGTTACTGAGTGACTGGCAGACAACGAGCCGCCGAAACTACTGGTCGTAGAAAGCTGAAAGATGTTCCAAAATGTATGGACCCTGGGCCAGGTCCTTGTACATTATATTTAAAAATAGAGAAATATATTTAAAACAGTTCTCAACTGTCCAATTTTTTAAAAATGGCTTTGTTTGCTGGTAAAACAAAAAGAAATACACTTGAAATTGCAACACGCAACAAAAACCCGTCATAGCGGTAAGCTGTCATTTTGATTGATCAATGACGTTTGACATTTATTTCTGACATATTTATTTACCGGCAACTAGACGAAAATGACAGAAGTGACATTGTTATGACAGCTGACAGTTATTTTTCTATAATCTGTAACTAAATCGGTTCGACGCCATGTTGAAAATCGATAAAAGTAATTTATAAAAATCAATTTACTACCACAACAGTAAGCATTTAAATGAATTAAATGTATTTTTCCCGAATTCTACGGATTTTTCTCTTTTTTATGAGGTAATGTACATAGACTTGGCTTATTTTGAAACATCTCCTTTGGTACGTAGGTTCCTTTGGGAGTGTAGAGAAGCACTATGAGAAAATTTCCTAAAATTCCTACGGAAATGTTGTATGCACGTACAACGTCACGGACAAAAGTTGCGGGTCACGGGAAAAGCTCTTCCGTTACGTACTGGTGACTAAATGAGTGACTAACAGACAACGCACAAATGAAACTACTAGTCCTAGAAAGCTGAAACACATGTAGCTCCCTTGGGGAGTGTAGGGGAGCAACTATGGGAGGATTTCCCGAAATTCTAACGGGAACGGAAAAACTGGAATAAGCGCGTACAAAGTAGCTAGTTCATTTATGTTTGTCAAAGGTAAGGAGGGTTTTCTTTGAGCAGTCATTTAGACTGCTCAAAAAAAAGGGTTGTGTTTTCAGGATTCATTATAAAAACTCAGCTAACTTGAGATGGATGTGTGGAGTAACGAGAGTGGATAAATTGAGAAATTAGTACATTAGAGGCACTTTAAAAGTGGCGCCAGTGACGGAAAAGAAGAGGAGGGATGAAACGCATATAACTAGAAGAGTTATAAACATAAATGTGGATGGATGGAGAGGAAGAGGAAGGCCAAAGAAAAGATGGATGGATTGTGTGAGGAGCGATATGAAAGAAAAGGGAGTTAGTGATAGAGTGACGACTGATAGAACAGAATGGAAGAATAAAACGTGTTGCGCCGACCCCAAGTAACATGGGATAAGGGCAAGAGGATGATGAATTATAAAAACTCAGCGGCAACCTCCCGTAAATACAAATACATAGGAGTTCAAAATGAACCTGGCAAAGCCTGCTTACAGAGATATCGACCAAAATCTAGTTAAAATATTCAAGAAAAGGCATTAAAATCAGTCTTGTCTAGGAGCATATCATATTATCAATTATGGAGGTCAGATATTCAGCTACATTAGGTTCTTAGTCATGGCACTAAAGTTGTTATTACGCGCATGTGAACAAAGTAAGAAGGAAAATAAAAACAAATAAGTGAATAAACTCGCATAAATAGCCTACCAACAGTGAAATTTCACATTTAAAACCTCACGCTACACCAGCGCCTCTAGCGGCGAATTCAAACGTCGCGATAGCCCTCATTGGGAAAGGCTAGGCAGATTGCCTTTTCTTGAAATAACAGAAAAGGTTTTTGAGAAAACAAATGAACTCAATTAAATACTGTTCTGTACCTGCCCTGAATCAGTTAAAAACTAGTCGAAATAAATTAAAATTCAGCGCCCTCTAATTTAGTGCGTAACTAACTTTATTACAGTCCGTGCTAATTACTACCTATTTTATAGGTACAAATTGGGTGTCAATTACTTTGAAAATTTATTACAGTCGAGTCTGATAAATCGTGACAGGAAAATTTTATTTTATTAAAACTTTACTTTGACACCTTTTAGATCTAATTAAGTAATAATTCGAATAAAGTAAGTTTTGATGTAGTTCAGCTTTTACTATTATTTAATTATTCTTGCCTCAAAGTTTATTCATTTAGAAAGTTAAGACAAAAAGAACCTGATAAGCGCGAGTCGGACTGGCAAACAAAGGGTTTCGTACCATAACACGAAAAAATAACGTTTATGAGGGTTTACTTTTTTGTAGCGGCAATATAAATACTTAATATAAAAAACAAGCGAAGACTTAATATTACGATTTTGTTGGTTTCACTTCAGGTACGAAACCAAGCAAGGAAAGTCGAACAGATAGATCGTTCGTAATTTATTAAAAAAAAAAATTAAAAGAGAGTTCAACAGATAAATTATTCATTAACATAACCTCTTGTTTTTGATGTAGAAAATAAAACACATGAAATCAGCTTGGCACAGCTTTCAGTGCCCTCTTTGACCATCAAACAGACAAAACAAAGAACCACCTAACTTAATTGAACGAAAAAAAAAACAACGAAAAAAATATTCATAAAAGCGTTCTATAAAAATCCTTTTGGCTCCAAAAAATTAAAGGCACGCTACAATACAGGGAACTGGAGTGTAAAAAATTAATCTGCCAAGTGCGAGTCGGAATCTAACACGAAGGGTTCCATACCATAAACCGAAAAAAAAACACGTTTCTTGTATGGGAAACCCTTTTCACTTTTAATTTCATTAAATTTGTATTAATTTTTTTTAATTTTTAAAAAAGAGAGTAAATATTTCTTTTGTAGAAATATTTACTCTGTTTTGTAAAAAATTCAACAGTCTACCTTTTATGCCTTTTACGGTTCTTGAGATACAGCTCGCTGACAGACAGACAGACGGACCGACGGACGGACGGACGGACAGCGGAGGCTTACTTAATAATAAGATTTCGAGAGAATTACCTCCGAACCCTAAAAAGAACACCATTCGTTAAAAAAGGCACAAAAAAGCTAGGAATCTGCACGTGTTACCTTTTGAGAGGCACTAGCATAGCGACCGGAAGTTGTGAGCTCTAAAGCCGTGCTCTCTCATATCCGGTGGCTTTCAGCGCCGAAATAATACGCTTAGTATTTTTGATCACATTTTTTATTAAAGCGCTTTTTATGTACTGAAAGTGCTGTTGGATTAATCGGCTGTGGAATGGGATTGTATGTCGGGGAAAGATTTTATTAAATTATCACTGTATATAATATGTTCTAAAAGGTACCTACATAAAACATCTGAAAAGTTCCTCGATGATTTTTTCGTTGTATCTAGTAGAAAATATGATAACTCAACAAAGCAGACTCTATTTTTAATGCAGGGACTTCATTTAGAAAAAAAAAAATAGGTTTGTTCGACTATATGCCAAGAGGCGACCCCATTTTCTTCATCTTTGGAACATAATAAATTTCCTTCCAGTGAATCAATAACAAAATATATTCTCTGACTCAAACTTAACTGTACAACGTGTTAACTAAACTACTTTGCACCAAAGACAAGTATCAAAAACTTTAAATAAAAATAAGATATATACAGCCGAACATAGAACCTCCTCCTTTTTGAAGAAGTCGGTTAAAAAGTAGACAGAAACCGCACGAGCTTATCTGATTTTTACTACAAAACGTTACAGTGCATCCCTAAATTAGTTTGTCCGTTATTCAGAACTACGGTTTCTAGTTTAACTGGCTACCAGTTGTGTGCTCAGTACTTTTTGGTCGTCGAATTTATGCCTGCAGTTTAAACGTGGCTGGGGTGCGTTTCACTTTACCATTTTACCTAAATTCAAGCATTAGCATGGGTATTTATGTTCATGCGTTTTCGGGAATAGTATACAAATTCAGTATTCCAGGTAATTCTTTGTGGGCAGATAAGTGAATGTTTGGCGTTCAATGGCACTTGTTTTATAACGTGTGGAGTGTAGTATAGATTTTGGGTTTACAAGAATGAATATTTTATAACAGCCAAGCCAAGCCGAGGTAGGTTTCACTACGGGAAAACGCTGATATCCTCTTCCAGATATCCTCTGCTCTAGGGGAGCAAAATAAAAAAAAACTGTAGTGTTTATTTTCATCAAATTAGAAACGCCAAATGTCATGTTGAATAAATTAATCATCATCTGCCTAGTCTTTTCCCAACTATGTTGGCATCGGCTTCCAGTCAAACTGGATTTAGCTGAATACCAGTATTTTACGCGGAGCGGCTGCCTACCAAACCTCCACAACCCATTAACTGGGTAACACGGTACTTCATGGCAACACTGGAGTGGCTGGATTCTTCTGACTATCCGTAACGACTGCCAAAGATCTACAAATGACAGCCGGGACCAACGGCTTAACGTGCTTTCTGAGGCACGGAGGAAACTCGGTATGTTAAGATGGTCACCTATCCACAGGCCAACCTTGGCATGTGTTGCTTAACCTACGAATATCGACCCGTGCGGCTGCAATTACTTTTCTTTAATATATGAGAACAGCCTGAACAATAAAATGGAAACAGAAACCTAGACGATCTCATATTTTCTTAATGCTAAGACCGCATTTCTTACCTACCGCTAAAGTTCTACGAGAAATGTCCACCACCCTCTCTTATAGTAGATTGCAAGCATAAACATACTCTTGCTATGGAGCTTACACTTGCAAGTTACTACCAGAGTCCGTGAAACAATTGTGGTTGAGAGTTTTCTACAATTTAGAAATGCAGCTTAAAACTGCGAGGCCAGAAGAAATGACGTTTCTTATGAAAATAAGATTATTATTATTACATCATCATCATATCAGCTGAAAGACGTCCACTGCTGGACATAGGCCTCTCCCAAGTGCCGCCACAACAACCGGTCCTGTGCTTCTCGCCTCCGTCGGCTACTCGCGACCCTCACCAGGTCATCGGATTACTTTGTGGGAGGCCTTCCAACGTTGCGTCTTACGATACGCGGTCGCCACCACAAAATTTTTCGGTCCCATCGACCATCCGTTATGAGATTCGATTAATTAAGTTTATATAAATTTAGTACAGATTCCTTCCATCAGTGAAATCAATATGGGTGACAAACAGTATACTTGTCTACCAAATAATTCACATGTGTAATGTGTAAATTGCAAATTTTTGTATATTTTTTACCACTTATAGAATGTATAGGTACAACGTGTAACATAAAAAACTTTTTTACAAAAAATACAACCGACTTCCAAAAACAAAACACTACAAGGTACAAAATAACTTCGGAAGAAAGAAAAGAACTTTAATTTCCGAAGTCAGTGTTTTTGGTTATTTTTTCGTTTTAAGACACCGACTTCCGAAATTAAAGTGAAAAACATTGTATGTGCCTATAAAATTTGAGGGTTGCCCTCGATTTTCGTGGGATCCCATCATCAGATTCTGAAATGGTGACAATGGGACCAATCGAGAAGTATGATTCCCTTTCAGATGAAACAAAAATTTTTCAATTCGGTTTATAAATGACGGAGTTATGAGGTAACAAACATAAAAAAAAAAAATATAACCGAATTGAGAACCTCCTCCTTTTTCTGAAGTCGGTTAAAAATAAACGAAACATCTGATAAAGCGTGAACTCATCATTATGAAGAATTTTTAGATGACTTTCAGGCCAGAATTTCAGGAAATCCTCTCTTAGTGCTCCCCTCCCCAAGTAACCTACATGCCAAATTTCAGGTTAGTACGACCAGTAGTTTCGGCTGTGTTCAGAAACGGATTTTTTTTATACATTAGGAGGATTAATACTGTTTTAGAAAAGTAAAAGTAGCAGAGCTGAATCTTGCTAGGTTGTTATTTCAGTTCACCTATGTACCTACTTAGCGTACTTCTTGCACGTTCTTCTCCATAGAGATCTACGCTTTGGAACGTGCAAATAGCTTCCATGTTTTTGACTGACCGACCTTGACGTTTTAAAAGTGCCTGTGAATGGTTTATTTGAAATAAAATGCTTTGAATTTGAATTTACTATGATTCATCACTTTAAAAAGTCTAACCTTACAGGAAGACCGTTAGTCGGAGAGTTCAGTAGCTCTTGGAAAAAGAACCCAACGTCCCATTTTAGAGATTGTTCTAATAACTAAGAGAATCTAAATATTAAACTCCACTCTTTATAATCTCAAATAACTAAGCAAGTCTAGACCAGAGCGTAAATTATCAACTGGAGACTTAATTAAAAATGTCGGAGTATCAGAGTAAACAATAATTCCATCGGATATCTTTGTCCGTTTCGAGTTGAGTCAACTACAGAAGTATGTACACAAACAGCTCCGAAGTTTTAATTGTAACTCCGAAGGGGAGTTGAGTTTAGTTACAATTGATATTGTGTGACGAATTATTTGGGAGATTTGTAGCGAATGTTTAGGCATTAACTTTGTATTGGCTGAAATATTTGGATTGGTGAAAAATAAGAACTCATTTATATGTGACTGTACACATTGCAGGACAAAGCTTTTAAGCCAAGAGTGTTTAAGTTACTTCTAGGCAAGCGAGCTCTATCATACATAGACTACATCATCGTTTTCCCTTGATTATATCATAAAGGTTTCCCTCAGGTCCATTCAAGGCCTAAGTCCCTAATCCACAATAAACCTTAGAAAAAAGCAAATGTTCAAGTTGATTGATACTAACCTATTTCTAAGGACCGATATTTTCTAATCAAAAGGGATTTTGATGAGATCATATCCATCGCTTAAGAGTTTACATACTGCTGTTAGATTTTCGGCCAAAATACCAATGGCAAAGATAAGAGTCAAAAGAAGACACCCAAATCTAATCTTCATAGTCCACAAACACACAAGTACCAACCTTTCACAAGTAACAAAAAGGAAATCTCACAGCCGTAACAAAAAGGAAGATAAAGTGTGCCATAACAGTTTTACAGTTTGTCCCAACAAAAGTAATGATAACTGTAGGTCACCGTTGGTCAACGGCCCTCTCCTGAAATGGATGACTTAGCTAAAACACAAAAACTAAATCTGTTTTCTCTGAAATGACTTATCTTCATTTCTAAGAACATTTGATATTGAACCTTGGCTGACTAGAGTTATGGTTGAAAGTCGTTTGGTGAGGAGAGGTGTTAGTGTTGTTGAGTTACAAAATGGACTGACAACATTAAAGACACATGTTGCAAAGGTGAGAATGTTAAGATTGTTCTCGAGATAAGTGCGAAGATTGGGTATGGCTCTCAAGTGGCCGCCGGACTGTAATGAAGGACAATAAATCGTGGGTAGTGATGTGACTTCGTTTTAAGAGTATCGATTCGAAAAGATGTTAGGACTATCTATGAAATGTCTTTCTCGGAAACCTTTTTCTCGGAGGTTACTATAAAGATGAATCTTGCAGAAAATTACTAGCGACTACCCCAAATAAATAAGGATTGATTGGCAAGAGAATAGTGATGGTAAGACATGTCCGTCAGCGTCAAAAATGTTTGTAATTTACAAAAGTTATCTAAATTAGTAATTAGTTCTTTATATTTTGGCGCTTCGACAATCGCATATGCTGATAGAAGGGTACTGGCCTTGAGTCTCTGGACTATCATCTGCCTAGCCTTTTCCCAACTATATTGGGGTCGGCTCTCTCAGTCAAACCGGATTCAGCTGAAAACCAGTATTTTACGTGGAGCGGCTGCCTACCAGACCTCCACAACTCATTAACAGGGGAATACGGCAGTTCTTGGCAAGTCTGGTGTCTGATTTTTACTGGCTTCTGACAATCCGTAACGACTGCCAAAGATCTGCAAATGGCAACCGGGACCAACCACGTTACCTGCTTTCCGAGGCACGGAGGAAACTTGGTATGTTAAGATGGTCACCCATCCACAGCCCAACCTTGGCAAGCGTTGCTTAACCTTAAAGATCGATTCATGCGGCTAGTAATCTTTAGCCACAAGCTCCTCAATACTCTCTGGATTATCAATATCTATAAAAATCTATCGTAACTGAGTGATCGAGTGACTGACATATAACACACAGATGTAACTACTGGTCGTAGAGATATGAAATTTAGCATATCGGTTCCTTGCGGAGTGCAGGGGAGTCTCTCAGAGAGGATTTCCCGAAATTCCTACGGGAATGGGTAAAACGGGATATGCACGTGCAATGTCGCTGGTATAAGCTAGTCGGTATATAATAAAAATCGCATAGGTACTGTTACCATACATTCCAGGTACCATAAAAAAAAAAATAACAAAAAGTTTTTTTGTGAGCTGGCTATATTGTATTGCATATTGCAGAGAATTGTGATGTTGATACAAGTGGTACTCAAAGCAACATGCAGAATACGAGTATTTTTAGTTTTATTTTACAGTTGCATTTTCAGCTTTTCGTAGGTATTTTTTAATAAAAAATTTATTTACATTTATTAGTTCTACATAAAGTAAACTCATTCGTTGCTTACTTGTGTACTGTATATAATTGACTTCGGAGTAAAGCAAAGTGCTGTTGAATTTTTATCGAGATAAAATCCAATATGATAAAAAAATATTTCTTGTTTTAAAATCAAGATACAACAGAATTCGTAATATCGCGCTCTGTGATGCAATCTTATACAATTTAATATTTTAAATAAATGTTTTAATTGTATAAGTATATTTATTAAAATAATTAACGTTTTAAGGGGAAACAGAGGGTAGCAAGTTGCATTCAAGTGAGTTTGACTTGTTTTATATTACTTTGGAGCCTTTCAATGGTTTTTACGTTGGAAAAATTATTTCACACCTCTTACAGATCATGTAGCTGAACTTGTTACTTAGTAGCTGTTATCATATTCTTGCTGAATAAAATTTTGATAAAAACAAAATTGTTGGTAACTATAAAACTTTTTTGTAACCTGGGAACCAGGTGGCCTTTTTTTAGAATGACACAAGGAATACTCCTAAAAATCGAATCACTCGATTGAATCGAATTTCTGACATCACTAGCGCGAAGAAACATCGGCTGCAAGTGACGTATAGCTTGCAATCATCTACCTGTAATGTGATGGATGATCGTGGATCTTTAGTTGCATTCAAGTGAGTTTGAGTTGTTTTATATTACTTTCGAGCCTTTCAATGATTTTTACGTTGATAAATAGATTTCATACCACTACAGATCATGTAGCTGAACTTGTTACATCTTGAACTATGATAACACATTTTACTTAGTAGCTGTTATCATATTCTGGCTGAATATTTTTTTTATAAAAACAAAATTGTTGGACATTATTAAACTTCTTTGTAACCTGGGAACCAGGTGGCCTTTTCTAAAATGACATAAGGAATACTCCTAAAAATCGAATCACTTGATTGAATCGAATTTCTGACATCACTAGCGCGAAGAAAAATCGGCTGCAAGTGACGTATAACTTGCAATCATGTATCCGTAATGTAACGGATGATCGTGAAGCTTAAGTTGCATTCAAGTGAGTTTGTGTTGGTTTCTATTTGTTACCACCCTAGATTGATTGCTTCAGCTAATTGGCGGCAAATATTTATAATATCAATGAAAATATTTAAAAGTGTTTCAGTAATAAATAAGTTAGAGATTTGTAGTTACCAAAAACTGTTGGTTGTACTAGAAATAAAATTGTACAAATTATTAGAAAATGTAGTGAAATTATTAGATTTTGACCGCCGCAAACACAACCAGACGCGTGTCACCTCGGTACGTTCTATAATCTCACTGGGGTAAGAGGGGGTGCAAATGAGTTGTCACGGACTCGTTTCGACTAGTTTGGGTTTTGCTAGCTTGCACAGATCTGTGGGGCTAAAACTGTCACTTTAGGAGAATTATAATATTAATAACGCAACAATCTGTCAAATTTCATTTTCATCTTTATCGCTAACGAATTAGGTTCAAGGTTGATTGGGAAAATTTGACAGTGACGGGTAGCGTGATGTACTTTCTGATTCTGCTAAAGTGGCCTTTTAAGACCCGCTGGAAATATCTTAGTGGTTCAATTAAAGAGCTGGTCCAATGATCGCAACCTTCCCCTATCCCTGTTGTCATATTTTTTGGCTTCTGACTGTTTGTAACGATTGTTGAATGATCTACAAATAGTAAAACCGCGACCAGAGCCACCTTTCCGTGCTTTGCGAGGTACGGAAAAATCTCAAAAATAGTAACCCATACACATTCCGACCTCGATAGCCATTATTTTACTTTGAAGATCGACACGTCCGACTGTTATTATTTAGTTACGAGCTTCCCTGAATTTGTATTTTGAATTTAATTATTGTTAGAATTCACCTTTCTTGCATCTGCAACTTGAAAAATCTCCGTCACATAAAATCAAACCCATTTTTCAGGTTTGCTGTCATAAACATTCCTTACTAAAACCACTCACAGAATATGAAATAGTTTCTGTTGATTACCTTCATAACCTCCCATAACAATCAATAAATTCCCCATTTTAAGAATACAACACTTCCTAATAAATTTCCTATAGCTGTACGCCATAAAAGGTATACTGTTTTCATATAAACACCATTTTTACGACATGCGGTAGTGTCGCCGGTGGAACGGAATTACTTCATTTTGTTCGCTTTTATGGCAACTTTAGTGATCTCAGGAATTGTTTGTGGGTTTACGGAGTGCAGCTTGGACGGCGATCAACTATGTGTGGTGTTGGTTTTATGGGTGGTGTACATAGTAGTTCATGTTGGTGAAAGAGTGATGGCTGGAATGTTGAATGATGGAGGGGTATCGAGTCTATGTTTGAACTATCGAATACATCCTTACTAATATTATAAATGCGAAAGTAACTCTGTCTGTCTGTCTGTTTGTCGCGCTTTCACGCCGAAACTACCTACTTAAATGTCATATGGTACACAAATAGCCTAGAGCCTGAGAAAGGACATAGGCTACTTTTTATCCCGGGAGTATGTTTCCTAGGGACCACGCGGGTGAAGTCGCTAGCAGAAGCTAGTAATATATACTTTATATAAGGTCTTTAACTTTCTTGTATCTTCGTTGCCAGAGCAGTTGTTTGTATTTTCTTCTCGTTTATATTAAATTTGGTAATCTCATTTGAAATGTTTTATAGAAATCATTCGTCATCCAAAACTTTAACGTACGTCCTGCTGTGAAACGTTCTTTTGTGCTTACCAATTTTCGGCAAGTTTTGTTGGGTACTTATATTTTTCATACAATGCAGGCTGCCTTTATCAAAAGGATTCAAAGCCTTTATTCAGCATAATATAATCCAAAAACGTTCACACATCGTTTCATCATAAATGCATTCCAAAAATTCTATTAATTGAAAACGTTCAAAAATAAATTGCAATTTAATAAAGTACAATTTTCTGATACAACTGACTTAATCTGATTAAATGAAACCGTCGAACAATGTCACAATTGAAAAATAGCTTTGTCTATAGTAATTCAATTAAATTGAATCCCAATTGAATTGGGAAGCGTAACAGATGAATTTTATTTAGTTTTTTTTTTGTTGAGAACTTTACACAGTTTTTATTTTTTGTTTTAATCCGTTTTTCACGGATCGCTACATTTTAATTTGGCGTTCGACGAATGCGTAGGTACTGTGACGGACTGATGATTTTAGATTTTAGGGTTATGAAATAAAATAAAATGAAAGATTCCATTGTTTTAATTAATTGACAATAATTTAATTTAACTTTTGCCGCCTTCTTTATTTCCATTAAAGCATTTCACTAAAGCAAATGAAAGTTTTGGGAATATACTTTCTTTCGTACAGTTAAGGTATCGAGTTCTCTGCTGTAATCTTTGTTTCTTGATTGTTTCTACCAGGGAGGGGTCTTTAAGTAAGAAGTCAACATGACTTCCAAGCAAGCGTGCATCATTGACCACATCATTTCTTTCCATCAGATGAGATTGTGAAAGCTGTTTATTGAAAAAAAAAAGCAAATTAACACTGAAACGCGGGAAAAATTATTGTTATTCTTTGTTCGTCATTGATTTTGAAAAGTATTTTAATTTCCGCATATTATTTAAGAAAAGTACTATACAAGCCTTAGCCACAACTATGCATTGATGGACTTCCGTATGAGTGCCTCGGCTTCGCCTCGGTCCACATTTACACGTTCGTCCATCAATGCCTCTTTGACTGGCCGCTACAGTAATGTACTATTTTACTATAGCATAATGACAGCAATTTTTTTGAGGAGCTCGTGACTAGATAATAACAGCCGCACGGGTTGATCTACAAGGTTAAGCAACGCTTGCCAAGGTTGGTCTGTGGATGGGTGACCATCTTAATATACCGAGTTTCATCCGTGCCTCGGAAAGCACGCTAAGCCGATGGTCCCGGCTGTCATTTGTAGATCTTTGGCAGTCGTTACGGATAGTCAGAAGTTAGTAAATCTGACTCCAGTCTTGCCATGAATTACCGTATTACCCAGTTAATGGGTTGTGGAGGTCTGGTAGGCAGCCGCTCCTCGTAAAATACTGGTATTCAGCTAAATCCGGCTTGACTGGAACCGATCCCAATATAGTTGGGAAAAGGCTAGGCAGATGATGAATGACAGCAACTTTACAGATTATTTAAGAGTCTGTACATTGCCGAGGAATACCTATGGTTAATAATAAACCATGCTTGGCAATTTTATGAATTTTAATTTATTACTGTTTAAATATTTATTCGCATATTTAACATAACAATAAGGTATTGACCTTATTGACCCAATTAGGCCTAAATTATTTTTTCAAAGCCCTTTAATTACCCTATTTAAAATTAAACGTCAACGGGCATGTGTAACATGACAAGCGAAGCGAAAAATGTCAAATACACGGTATAAAATGGTTCTAATTTCAGGCCCTATTATAACTTGGTCGAGAAGTCAAAAAGGCTCGAACGGTAATTAAGTTTTTTATTATGTAGATAGATGTTTGAGGTTAAGGCTTGTATATTTGCCAATGACCTTGTGCATACAAACGGAGCTAACTACACCTCGTCGCGCCAATCCGCTACCCGTGTTTTTATTTTATATAATAAAACAAATACATATTTTAAGAAAGTAACAAAACCAAGTTATTTTCTTTTGTATTGCACAGCAGCAGATATTTTTTTTTAGTCTTTTGTTAAAAAACGAAGGAATAAGATGGCTTCATCTCAACAATTTGGAGGTGATTTGGTGATTTTTTTTTTTCCTATAATATGACAAATTCTGGCTCAACCAAGTTACATGCAATATCAAGTAGATTACTACCTATTTTTTTCAGATGTAATTTCTCAGTAAATACCGACGAAAAACTGCTTCATCTGCTATTTTAAGCCGTTCGAGAGAGCACCCTTAATCAAGGAACGTCGTGTTATAGTAGGTAGAAAATTATATCTTATGACTAGTTGATCCGCGCAACTTCGTCTGCTCCTGCTCCGCTCCTATTGGTCTTAGCGAGATTATATATAGCCGATAGCCTTCCGCGATAAATGGGCTATCTAACACTGAAGGAATTTTTGAAATCGGACCAGTACTAGTTCCTGAGATTAGCGTGTTCAAGTAAACAGACAAACTCTTCAGCTTTATATATTAGTATAGATATAGATTTCTGGAAATCGAATGGAATATTTTCCTAATTTTCGAAACTCAAGTTTATTTCTTCTCTTCTATTGTCTGCAGTAGCATTTGCTAGCGACTTCGGCCGCGTGACTTTCACAAACTGCCGGAAAGTGCCGAGATGTCACATGTTGTACTCGTATAGTCGTATGTTCATTCTGCCAGGGTTGCGTTTGTTCAAAAGTGAGAGAGAGAGTCACCGCGGCCCTGGAACACAAAGGGCAGTAGCAGGACGACACAGATGGGCTTCAGTCAGTTAGAGTCTGACATTCCCCGCTCTTCCCAGAGTGGAAGGAGTCATTTCATGATTTCCCGTGTGGCTAACTCGCCATGATATGGAAGAAGAAAAATATCACTCGAGAAGATAAGATAAGATAAGATAAGATAAGATATTTATTTTGCAAATATGGGTACAACACGGTGATATAAGAATATAATTAGGAACAGCCATATTTTACCAGAAGGCATGCAAAAGTACAAAATACATGAATGATTCTAAGTACATAATAATAAAGATAACAATGTCAATATACGATTATAAATTCATTACAATATAATTAAATGTCACCTTAGTCTAATTTCTAGTCAAAAATAATAGTAGTCAAGAGATTCCTTTCTCCATTAAGAATTCTGCTACGCTGTAATACGCTTTGGCTACTAAAAAGTTTCGGAGTTTTTTTTTAAATAACGCCAAATTTAATTCTTTCCAACTCCTCGGTAATTTATTATAGATGACTGGCGCCATATAGCAGACACTTTTGCGCATCAAAGTCGTTCTTGCACTAGGGAGACATAGTCTACTATTATCACGCCTATTTGCAACTTTCTTTAGCGAAAGATCAAAGAACCTTATTCATGCCACACTCTTAGTTTCACCAGGCCAAACGAAGTATGAAAAAAAAAAACAAATTACTACGTCTTTATTTTCATACCCAAAAAAAAATATGACATAGGCCTCCCTAAAATAAACGTTTATTTTTTTAACAGGCCATCTAAGGCGAGTCACATTTAAACGCCGACCCCAAAGCGTTGAGGTGAAAGTAATCGTCGAATCAAAGCAGAATTTGTCAAAAACACCGCTCCGGTGCACTTCCGTCAATTCTCTCCAATTAATAACTTCAGCCTATCCCTTTCTTACTTTCATAATTTTAAATATCCCTGTCCTTGTCTCCTACCCTTGTTTGAGAAGCCCCGTCGAGATAGTATATTGCCACTTTGTCGCGAGTCCCGCGGGCTGTTTATATACAAAAGAGAAATTGCAATATTTTCCGCCGCCGTCGAAGGAAAATATTGGATGTTTTAAAGTTTTATAAAGCTAGAAACTGGCTTTGGGAGGCCGAAATAATTAAAGTTATCTGTAGCTAGCGATGTGAGTCTATAGGTGTTTGTCCAGTAACGAATTGAATGACTCCAGGCGAGGGTTTTATTGCTTTTTAGGGTTCCGAACAAAAAAATGAACCCTTATAGGATCACTCGGGTGTCTGTCTGTCTGTCACAGCTAGTTTTCTCCGGATCTACTTGACCGATTCTATTGAAATTTGGTACACATATGGACCGAATCTGTGACTCTGTGAATCTGTGAATTGATCTGTGACCCAAACAAGGAAACGTTACATAATTCATTAAAATTTTAGTGTGGGGGTCACTTTTAGGGGTCAAATTAGAAAATTAAAAAAAAAAAATGAAAAATATCCTGTGACATCAAATGAAAGGGTTATAATTAAATAGTTTTAAATTTATTCAAGAAAGGTACAAACTCCTAAGCTACCTATCATTAGAAGCGCTTTGGTTAAAAAATACAACCGACTTCCAAAAACAAAACACTACAAGTAAAAGTAATTTCGGGAGTCGATGTTTTTAGTTATTTCGTTTGTTAACACCGACTTCCGAAATTAAAGTTATTTTATATTGTTTTGTTTTTGGAAGTCGGTTGTATTTTTGTGTTAAAACGTTTTTTTATTTTTCACTTTTTAGTGGTACCTGTATACCATTAAAAAGTGAACACACAAACAGCGTACCGGCGTGATGTTATATTATGAACTGGTGTAAACAATCAACAAACATGCGATTTCAGAAATCCCTATCCATCTGCTATCATTTATTGAAGAGTTCCGTTGCCTAACTTTGAAGTTCTTCATTAGATCTTTATCAAATTGAAATAAGAGTCCGGAAAAATACTCTTCAAATCGGTTAAAAATTGGCGAAAAATCACTGAACAAACATTTTTCATAGGATCCCACCTTCAGATCCAGAATTTACCTTCCATCATCAGCACAGCAACATGAGATGATGATTACCAGGCACAAATATTAAATTATATAAAAACATTGTGTGTGCCTATAAAATTTGAGGGTTTCCCTCGATTTAAATGGGTTCCCATCACAGATATAGATAGACATAGATAACGCAAGAGCAACTACTTCGCGTGCCTAGCTTACGTACAAAAGTAAGTGGTCACAGTCTGCATCGGTATACAGCGCTAGTTGGACGTCAGTTTAAAATATAAAAATGGTTAATTGTGCTGTTATAAATTGTAAAAACTGTACAAATGCAAGGAGAAAAAATAAAGTAAACGTTTCCTTCCAAATAGTGCTTGTGACGTCATATTAGGTAGTCAAAAAATGGCACGCTTGGTTTTCATACAGATCGTGATACTTGCGTTATCTATGTCTATCTATATCTGTGGTTCCCATCATCAGATTCTAACTTAGTGACAATGGGACCACCTCAGGAATACAGGCTTTTAAAAAAAAATCGGTCCACAAAAAAATACATACAGCCGAACATAGAAACTTCTCCTTTTTGAAGAAGTTGGTTAAAAAAAAAAAAAAAATTTATTTATCAATTTCAGACAACGATATAGCCCATTTTGTTAGTAAAATATTTTAAAAACTAGTGTTAGTAGTAAACAAACAAGAATAAAAAATAGAAACACAAAGTACGTGTCTAAGGCAGGATGTGCAGAGAACGATAAAGTGAGAAATAAGCCACCTGACCATTCTCCCCACATAGTGCCTCAGAAAACGTGAGTAAGGACTCTACACAACAGTTTTCAGAGGGAAAATGCTTGCTTTCCTTTGGTTTGCCATGTGTCACGTATCTTCGTGGAATTTGATTCTTATTAAAGGCACTTTCGAATGGTGTATGTGTGTGTGTGCTTTTCTCTTCAAATCCACGGCTTCAATTTCTGTAAAAAAATGCTTTATCAAAAATTGTAAGCTGCATTTTTAATTTTCATCAAAATCAAATGAGCCTAGGGCCGCTTAGGCTCATTTGAATACTTTTTGTTTTTTTTTTGTCATAGAATCGGATTTGGCTATCCAAAACTTTTTGAAAAATTCAGCCTGTATTTTGTTCCTCTACTTTAAATAAAACTATGTTTAATCGATTTTAATGCATTACGTTTCGTTAAAAAAAAAAAACATTTCAGCGATTTTCAATATTGTTGATGTTCATTATGATGTCTCATCATTGGACGTTTCTAAGCCGCAGGTCAGCCAGAACACAAAAACTTTTGGAACACAGACTGCTAATCACACTAGCGGGTAAGGATACTCTTCTCTCTTCCCAAGAGATCAGCATCATAATAGCCGAAAGACGTCCACTGCTGGACATAGGCCTCCCCCAAAGAGGGGGTTTTCCATAATCACCACGCTTGGCGCTTCGGGTTGGCGATCGCAGTGTATGGTCTCTCAGAGAATGATGACTCAACATTATCTGGTGAGTCCCTTTATAGTCGCCTGTTATACGATACCCACGGGAAGTGATGGGATGGTAGGTATTATTATTTTACGGCACCGGCATCACGTCTATATAAATAGAACTAACATTAATGTACAATTTTCCCCAAGTTGATATTGACTTTTGAAAATCGTAGGAGTAAAACAAATGATCAGAATAAACTATTCATCCCCCGAGGATATTGTAGCAATTTCATCGCGTTATAATACACGTGCCGCTCTGTTTGCTAAAATTATATATAATATTCCATCTACTCTACGTATATAGCTACGTAAATGGCTCATGTATTAGTAGTATTCACAAAACACAGAGACTCATCATTTTATAGACGCGGTTGATACCCAACGTGTGTGCAAATAGTGCGGTGCTAAAAAACATGAGTCATATGCTGACGTTCCCCAATCGCCCATACATCTGCACTTTTGAGATCTTGATGAATGCCACTGACGCTAAAATTTATGAGGTTATGTACTTGATTCAAAATATCTTAGAAATTAACCGTCAACTCGAAGGAGAAGAAGACGGAGGTGCTTTAGCACGGAGGCGTCTGCTAGAAGCGGCGCTTTCCGTACAAAACGTGTTAACGTTTGTCGCTCTATGTCATCAATGACGTATGTTAAACTGGTGGGAAGGCTAGCGAATGAGAAAGATGTGTACTGTGTGTTGCTATTTGTATATGGACGTGACAAACATTCTGTTATGATGTTTTTAATAATGTTGTTCAATGTTACCCATACAAGAAAGAACCAATACCATTACATTGTCAATAACAGACGAGAATAGAACGAATGATAAATCGGTTGTCAGTCATGAACATAACCAATGAACCGCGGATGCGATGACAGGAGTTGCTACCTTTTCCTCAAATCAAGGACATCACGCATGAATGCGTCGCGTAAAGATAGGATATTATAAAACATTGCAGATATGTACAGGATGTTTGAGAAATACATTGTCATATTTCTACGTTCTTTATCTGATATTGGTACAGGAAAGAAAAAATTGGCTATCTGTAAAGTCGGTTTCCGGGAGATAATTTTACGTTTAAACAATAGAATTTTTTTACATACAAGCCGAACGCTAAGGCCGATTGTGCCTCTATCGCTGGTACCACGCTGTCGCTCTCGGAACGTGACACTTTTTTGCGCTTGCAGCCGGTGTTCATCGATTTATAAGACGATATCACGTCAAAATAGCAAAAATAAAAAATATTTACGGTTTTTCCATTACCCGACCGTAAAAAACGTTTAAAAGAAAAATCACTTTTTGTGTAGTTTCATGCATTTATTTTAGTTCAATCAAGGATAGCCACCGACTGAATCAGAACGCCTGAATAGTGATTTGTTTGGATCTTTATAGATTTTTGTGTGATCGGGTTTTTGAAAAACTGCTTCTTCTTGGAGATTATCAGATACAGAACGATACTCTTAAATATAATCACACTCTTCTGTAACATCCTGTATAAGTGTTAAGAGGATGTCACAAGAATTTTCCTTATAAAATCCTTTCCGGTTGCTTTGCACGCTTACTTCATAATAATTATTATGACCTTGAATCGAGTAAGCCAAGTAGCGGAAATACCTATTATACTTGTTCATTGGGTTTTGTTTACCTTTTTGGTTCTTACAGAACATTGACTTGGATTTTTAAAAGATTTCATACATTGCAGGAAAACAGATTTCTTACTTACGAATGATACGAAATGTGAATGTGTAAATCCGCACTGCGGCCCTGGAACGCAAAGGGCAATGGATGATACGTATGGGTTAAAACCCATACGTATCATACTATAATATTACTGACTAAAGTTAGTAAGAGTCCCTTCTGCTCCGCCCAGAGCAGTAGAAGTCAATATGCCCAGGGGAATAAAATGATTACTGATATTACCATAGTTCTAATGTACGATGTGAATTTTACGGTGCCTAATACATCTACTCAATTTTTTCGTGATTTTTCTGCCCATTTTTATAAATACATAAAATAATGCTATTCATTAATTTTTCTAGCACCCTAAAAATTAGCCAATATGATGTTAAATGAAAAACATTTTGTTCATTAAACATAACATAAAATCCTTTGCAATAATACTGTTGAAAATTAAAATGGCGAAATGTAAATTGTGAACTCGTTGAATTGCTTCCCAAGTTAAAGACAAAATCGTTTTTTATTTTTCCTGAAAATATCGTGTTTTTGCAATGATTATTTTACTCCCCAGAGCGGCGATTTAATGGTTACCCATGGAAAAAAAAAAAATTGGTTGCCTGTAAAGTCGGTATACGGGCGAAAGTTTTACGTGACAACGACTTTTTATGTCTGTCTCTCTCGCTCTTAGGCGGGCTAACCATGCCCGAGTGGAAGGGACGCGTGCCTCTCACTCGCTCTCATTGTGAGCGCATAACGTGAGCGGAGCGTAACGCAGTTTCTTGAAGTGTCACCCGGCAAACCAATTTATAAGACGTTGTCACGTCAAAATGGGTCATAGTACGAAGTATCAATACCAACATAATCCCGTTGTGAGAAAGGGCCGTTGTGAGCTCCGCCTTCTTCTCACATCGAAACCATGATGGTTTTAAAAACGCCATAGTTAGTTCCCTGTTATTTCTTCAATTCAACCATTATTTTTTTAGTACAACAAATAGGAAAATAAAATATTTTAAACATTTTCAGAGACAGTAAAGAAAGTGGAGCAGAGTGTTCGTGATGTTTTACCTGATAATAAATATTAAGGAGCGTTCGTTAACTGTGGTGATTTATAAACTATGACCAAGGTTAGGAGTTAATATATTTTGATTTTTTATGTTGACTCTTTCAATGATAACAAATGTTTTTTTTGTTGAATGTTAAAGTTTCAATACAAGGTGTACCAGATAAAACACAAAAACTGTAATAAAAATGTACCTTTATAAATTATTGTATGCCCTCTTATATTTCCTCCACTTACGCTTCCTAGTATATTTCAACACGTTTCTTATTTTACCCGAGAAAATACTTTTATAGAGGTCTTATAAAGGTTTTATTTTAAATAAAACAAAATTAGTATTATAAAATAACATTTTTATTTCGTTCATCATAATAATCATTGAAGCCATATCGATTACAAATTACATACATCCACTTAACACTAAATAAACAGTTAAGTCACTTATAATTAACATTTAAACACGTCGTAACATTTACATACAAAATCACATTCATCTGGCACTCGAGTCATATATTATGACGTCATTGTTCATACAATTTTACTCCACACAATTTTTTTTATTCTTAAATATCATTCTTTGGTGATGTTTAAAAAAATATTCTTTTAGCAATTGAAGAAGGAATTTTGAGAGAATATGAGATAGAGGATAGAGGACAGGAGTTTGTTTTTTTTAAATATCCACTTGTTTTTTTTTTCAAATAAGAGGTTTCTACGACATTTATTATTACCTACTATCTGGATTATTCCGATTTAGTTATCTAGCGACATCTATTAGATACAAATGACATAGTTTTATTTCTTCTACTTTTTATGATACATCATGCTCTTAAAAATATTTTATTATTCTATTGGATTTATCAAACCGTGGACAACATGGAACATCAATTTGAAGAGTTAAACAAAAATTACACGAAGTATAGAAAAAAATACGTCAAGATTATATTTCACAACATCGATTTCACAATAGCAGAAATGTCAAAATTACTAGCTAATTCGAAAGCGCAACCCAAAGTTTTCCAATCAACACGTCTAATGCATTATAATGCCTAAGAGTTTTACACCCTGTATTATCCATAACGCGTTTTTAATACAGTATACGTAATATAGTTAGCATGTACATACTTACATAAAAAAATTGGTACAAGGGTCTTTGGTACAATACAATTTTACTGTTGGGCTTTAAAACACAAAAAAAGGCAACATTAGCAAAAATGCTACAACAAAAACTGCGTATATTAAGGTATTTAATGAGTATTAAGTAAAAGCAAGAAACGGCTCTAAAACGGGATGTTATTAAGATATAAACTTAACAAAACAAGAGAAAATGTAAAACGTTTAAAACAGAGTTGATACTTTAGTTGAAACAGGACAAGTTAGTTTTATTTAACATTAAAATTGAAATCGAAGATTTTTTTACAGTAATGTTAACTTTAACATTTAACATTGACGAAATTAGCTTCAAGATAAGATATAAAATATGATTAATATTAGTTATTTTATAATTAAATTTAAATCGACGTCATGTACTCCAATAAAATTCCCCACGTTTTTTAGTACAAAAAATATTTATATTACCGAATACTTTCGAATATTTACAATATAATTTGCTATCATTGCTCAGATTTTTTTATCTGTAACATACATTTGAATACAGAATAACATCTATGTTTTTTAATTATAATTGTGGTATAATAGACAAATATTTCTTTTTCATGCTTGTTGTACGGAATTTCGGCTTCAAGGAATTTATAAACAATGCATTAATCACAAAACAGAAAACAAATACTCAATAATAATATCTTATTTAAATTATGAGATAACTTTCCTTTAATACTAAACAAAAAATATTTGGTTCAGTACATACTTCGTGACTACTAATAAACCTAACGATTTTATTGCACACAATACACAAGGACGAAAATCATTTAGTCACGCTATAAAATATAAATCAATCATTTTCAAATCCTAACATAAAGACACAAAGTTTAAATTCGCTGAAGCCTCGTCGTTAACAAAGTCATGAACTAACTACTGTTTTGGTGTTTGATCCTTTTTGCTGGCCTGGACGGACTGAAAGTCCTCAGGAACTCTAAAACTAACTTATATCTAGAAGTTTATCATTATCATGCCTACTGGCTCTTCACTTAAATACTTACTTAATTAACTTTGGAATAAGGAACAAAATACAGAACTATTAAATCAGATTGTTGAAACATTTGACTGTAGTGTCTGGGAAATTGACTAGGAAATCTTTGGAACTTTACTATGTCGTAGAATTTTTCGTCTAGGTGGATTAAAAAAATAATAATATCATGTTAAAATATCAGTTGAATCCATTTAATTAAATTTAATGAAGAAGTTGGGTAGCTAATTATTCTAAAAATATCTGCGCACAGGTGGGACTTTTTTAATATCCAACGTATTTTTATTTTAGGCTTTAACACTAGGCTGAATCGCACAACAACTAAAAGTATAAATAAAGTATAAAAGTAATTATAGTTTTAATAGGTACCTATTAAAACTATGATCGTTTTTATAATTTTATTTATTGTGTATGTATTAAAAATAATTAAGTTAGTAAAACTTATACATCCTCAACTAAATCATAGAATCAAATCTAAACACATACTTTTTTTTTTTTGATGATTTCCCGTCCTGAAAAAAAAACTGTGTATGTATTTAGATTTGATTCTCTGATTTAGTTGAGGATGTTTAAGTTTTACTCAATTAAACTTCAGTCATTCGCTATTTTAAAAATATTATTTATTTTAAACAATATAATTATAGGATTCAGTTAGTAGTCGTGCAAGCAGCCTTTAGGTCCGGCACATATTTTCGTAATTCTAAAAGTTATTCATAGTTTTTATCAATTAAAAAGCAATTAGCTTTGTCTAATCAAAAATTAAATTCCTTTTGCATCGAATCCGTATTATGTACAGTCTTAAAATTAATTTGGTTCTAATTTCGACTAAATTTTGCAATTTATACAATTTCAGAATTGGTAACTGGTATTGGTTATTTTAGAGTAGATACTGATTTTTATTATAGTGGTTGTCTTTCGAAAAGTTCATTTCAACTTTCATTTTGTTGCTGATTCTAAAAGCATAGTAAAATACTAAAACCACTTTTTTATAATTTGTATAGATAAAAGAGTTTCCAGTCAACTTGTATAACTAACAAAGTTTATTATAAATCAATACCTACCCTAAAGTTGTAGCAAAGTGCTAAATTATTTACATTGCTTCCTATTCAACCTGAATCAAGATTCATAATTATGAATAATAGTCTATAAGACGACAGTTTTCGGTCTATTTATTTTAAATTAAATTAATTTCTAAGGATACCATTGCTCTTTATTTTAGAAAGACAAAATTATATCATTAATTTTCATCCTTACACCGATTAGTTATAAAGGATTATCTGTACATTTTTTATTTTCTTAATATTAAAGTTTGTGCTAAATTATTTAATAAATACTCATTACATATTATTTTGGTATTCTTTAAAATACATTAATATTACGTTCACCTAGCGTCTCAAAGTCATTCCTAAGAAATTATGATTTAAATATTAAATATATCACCTTTTATTTTATTTGAAAATATACCTACTTTTCACTTCAATTCCTAATATGTTGCATGTACAGTTTCTATTTTTTTCTCATGTTTTATGTTCGAAAAATAAAATCTACATCTTAAATCGGCTATTTATTTGATTGACTAGGAAAAATATGTAACTGTGGAACCATTAAAAATATACTAAATTAAAAAAAATATATGTATATGTAACACAAAAATTATAGTGCGACTAATTGTGATACTTTGGCAGGCACTTTGGTATTGAAGAAAATGGAAAGTATAGTGCCAAGAGTTTTCAGAAATTGACAAGTTCAAGTTAGGATTAGCTTAAAAATTGAAAACTTGGTAGTACTAAATTGTCTAGATGTAAGTGCTGAGCGCTTGCCTGAAGTCGTGGAGCGCCGCTAGGAGCTGTGGAGCCGTTGGTCTGGCCAAAGGAGCCAAAGTCCAGCACCATGACATTAGACCGTACCTGGTGAAAACAATGGGCAATATTGAATACGCCATTGAACTGTTAGAGAGCCAAATGTACTTATTCACATCTCAGTAGCAATCTGTTAAAAATCCAAAAAAAAAAAACAAATTTAATTCCATCCATTTTTGAAAGATTGCGACTGACATACGAAGTGAAGAAGAAAGAAAAATGAGTGGAATTTACACCAAAGGGCCTAGCACGAATGTCTTTGACGTCTAGTAATGTAATATAAAATTTTACAACAACTAAAATAATCGCTTTGCACATAATATTTATTTGAATTAAACACTATATTGATATTTTTGTGTGACTCAAATTGTGTGTCACATAAAATTAAATTAAAATACTTGGGTTTTTGTTTTTTCTATTAAAAAATTCACTTACGTTAACGTTACTATACGTCAAAACATTCGTCCATCTCATCGTATTCGTTCATCTTGAACTTAAAAATCGTACAAATTAACTCCGCAATATCATCTCAGCGACAATCAATGTCTAAAAATTGACAAAATATTGGGAAATTGAAGCCGTTTTTGACAATTTCAGATTACACTGCGAATGTTCGGTTTAAATTACGAGAATAGGGAGTATGCAAAATTAAATATTCATTAGCTCTAGTAAATAATCTTGAAACTACTTTAAAAAAAATCTTCATCAGCTATGAAGTTATAAAGCTTCAAAGATTGCAATTAGAAAGAAAAGTCCGATATGCACTTGGACGTCAAAGTTCATGACGCCTATACAACTGCCATAAAGAACAGCGTTTTCGCAAGAGGGGCTATGTTTAAAATAATTATATCAAAATTGCTCGAAAATCAAACGAGAGTTTTTTGAGCAATTTGTTTTTGTTTGTATATTTGTATAAAATTTTTGTATATTTTTAGATAAACTATATAGATAATAAATATTTTTTATGGATATTCCCTATCGCTGCGTTGATTGGGTACAATTTATCTAACCCAGCTCAGAAAGATTCTTTCATCAAATTAGGAAAAGACTGAACGTAAAAGAAAGCCAAATATTAAAATGCAAAATAACAAAATTATTGCAAAGCTTAAAATCCCAAATAAAAGTTCACAATTCTTTTCGAAAATGAAATGGAAAGCTAAGACGGTGTCAATACAAAAACATTCTCGTGCAATGAAAAGTCTCTTAGTAAATTGCATTTTTGCCTCCGGACTTTGGAAGTTGACACTATTCAACGCCGCTTTCAAGTCGGATTGGACTTTAAATCGGTGCAAACATTTACACTGATGTGACTTTCTTTTGCATTGTCTGATAGTTGGATTTGAATAGTAAATGTGTCATTAAGTAGAAATGTGTGCTTTTGTAACGGCATTATTTTCATTGAAAAAGTGCAGAGTTAAAGAATTTGGATTTAATAAAGAATTAATTTTAGTAATAAGATATTAAATTTGACTTTCAAAAGAAATACAAATGAGAAGTGATTAAGATTTCGTTTCGAATTCTTGCAATCAAGGGTACTTGTTCGATTATAATTATTCATATTTTGAAAAATAAATCAAAATCATAACGAAAATATAAATATTTTGAGTGGATCCTTAATCAAATTACCTACAGGATGGAATGGGGGTAAACGCAAACGGGACCAACTGCGCATGGAAATAACCGCGAATGGTGAATTTAGAACTGCTTGGTCATATTCTGTATCTGCTATACAGTACAAACAATATCAAAATATATATTTTTATACCACCCTTAACTACTACGCACTTCAGGAATACTTTGCATATTATTCCAAATTCAGATCCAAAACAGTTAACTTACAGTTCATCAGGACAATTGTGCGGTTGCGAAGGTCGGTATCCTCCACTCAAGAATGCTCCCACATCAGCAGCATCAAGCTCAGCCAATGGCGACGCTCCAAGAGTGGCTAACTCCCATAGAGTTATTCCTAATGACCACTGTACATAAACAAAATTCTTATTACAAATTCCAAAAAAAATTCAATAAGGAAAATATAAAATTCGGCGCTACTCAATCCGAAATCAATCTTCAAAGGATTTCAAATTATAATTGATTCTTGATTACAATGGGTAGACAGTCAACAATTTCCTTTTTGAATTATTTTTTATCCAAAATTTTATCTTTTATACTTTTATAATTCTACTGTACAATCATGACCCATTACATCGTATTATTTAATTAACAGAGGCCTTAGAGCGAGTTTTTTAACGTTCTTGATCGAGTTTGCGTAAACATCAATTTGTATTGAAACTGAATAAGCGCCGTCTGGTGACAATAACGGAAACACATTTTCCATACAATTTGACATACACGAACGTTTACGTGATCGAGTACGTTAAAAAACTCGTGCTCAATTCACCAATTTCACAGAAATCAATAGTAACATTTCAAAATCTTACCACGTCGGATGCTGTGGTGTACTGATTTTGGAGTAACGTCTCCGGAGCCATCCATTTGACCGGGCGGTTCTCATTGTCCCCCAGACAATGGTAGTCATCAGGAAACAGGTCCCTTGATAGACCATTGTCTGTCACCTTCAGCCTTAATTTCTCGTCCACCCTATTTTGGAAATGATAATATTTCAATTTCAACGGTGTTATGTAAATTTAACAAAAATAAAATTACCAAATTTTGTTTACTATCTGCAATAGTTAGACTCAATTTACATTGCCGAAGAACGGAAGCGTCAATCTGTAACTTAACATGGCAAATTCACCCTTATCTCCTTGTGGAGATAAGGGTGAATTTGCGATGTTAAGTTACAGATTGACACATTTCTTCTGAGATATTTCTTCTGCTCAGAAACGTGGATTTGGTGGAATTTGTGCATCTTTTTATGCATTACGTAGTGGAGATAAGGGTGAATTTGCCATGTCAAACTTTTCCTAAGTTAGTGTACCTCATTACTTTGTTATACACGGTGTTATTTTAGTCGGCTTACTACGGCAGCCCACTTCATCTATACAACGATATTTATTAAAATGTGAATGATTAAATACCTATTTAATGTAAATATTATTCAGTATCATGACGCATGACGTAGTATGAAACATCCAGAAGCAACCGCAGTCCCAGCCTTGTGTTCCAAGAACGGCGCGGAAGGAACGGTGACATTCTTTTGATACATCAATATTTTTAACAGGGTGTTTTGTTTTTGTTGTACTACCTTAATGGGTCATTTAAAAAAAAAATCGCGCCTAGAGGTAGTTTCTCGGGTACATTAAGTGGTCTTCCTTTATGAGACGAGTAAAATAGTACCGTGTTTTATATCTAACTAACTTTGCCTGTGACATCACTTGCGTTAATTTGGAATTTCGCCAAACAATGTTGCCTATAACCATCTCCAGTCTTATTTCTGTGCCAAAATTCATCAAAAGCGTGTAAGTTTGACAAACAAACTTACTTCCGCATTTATAATAATGTTATGGAATTTGATCGAAAGAGTCACCGCGGCCCTGGAACGCAAAGGACATTAGGAGGAACACGGACGGGTTTTAGTTAGTAAGAGTCTGACACTCCCTTCTGCTCCACCCAGAGTGGAAGGTATCATTTAATGATTTCCCTTCCTTTAAATAAGGATTAATATTTTGACATATACCTTCGTCAAATAGGTATCATTATTATATTCTTGAGTACCTTGTGAAGACAAGCTGTTTATTTCAATAACAATTATTTCCAAAAAAAGAGAGAACAATAATAATTGCACAGAGAAAGCCTCTAGTACACAAATTGTCATGATTGCCAAAACAATATCATATTTTCTTTGACCCAGTTTCAACTGGGTTGGAGATAATTTATTTTTTCAAAGAACCCCATGATTATAATTATTCGGCACTCAACTGAAGTTGGAGAGTTAAACTTCGTATCTGTAAAATTAGAATTTAGAAGATACGGACTTTTTGGAGCAGTTGGACTAATGTTTAATTTATGTGCCTGAAAACTCCCTGTTGTAGCGAAAACAAGGAGCAATAAATGTGGATTTATTTATTTATTTATTATGGCAATCCAACAATAAACTCACAGAGACATCCTTACAAACAAAATTTCTTAACTGATTACTATAGTGACCTTGTCACTTATAGGGTGTGCACAGCTTTTACATTATGTGCTACAATGTTAATAATATACATTCAGTCAAAAAAGTATCGGGAATGGATGATTTGTTTATGGTTCCAAATTCAAATTTTTGTTTTTTTGTAGTTGTTAGATTGGCACAACTGTTTTCCATTTTGGCGCGGAGTTTGAGTTGCATCTGTTATTTATATTAAATACAGTGCTGGTTTTAGTAATATCATATATAGTGTGTATTGCGAATTTCATAATGGACAAAAATATCGAACAAAGAGTTTGTCTTAAATTTTGCATCGCCAATGGAATTTCGTGTTCGGAGTCACTGAAAATGTTACAGAAGGCTTACGGTGAATCGACTTTATCAAAAACTCGTGCTTATGAGTGGTTCAAAGCGTTCAAAAGCGGTCGAGATGTGATGGAAGATTTGCCTCGCTCTGGTAGGCCTTCAACGTCTGCAACTGAAGTTAACATCGCAAAAGTGAAGGAAATAGTGACTGAAAATCCCCATTCAACTCTGAGAGAGATAGCCGCCGAACTTTCTGTATCTCACGAGTCGATCCGTACCATTTTAACTAATCATTTGGATATGAAACATGTTGCTGCTCGGCTAGTCCCAAAAGATCTGAATTTTCTCCAAAAACTCAATCGCATGAAAGTCGCTGAGGACATGCTAGAACGAGTCAGTTCGGACCCAACATTCATGAAACGCATTGTTACTGGTGACGAGACGTGGGTTTACGAGTTTGACATGCAAACTAGTCAACAAGCTTCGGAGTGGCGCCTTCCAACTGAACCGAAACCGAAAAAACCACGCCAAAGTCGATCAAAAGTCAAAGTCATGTTGACTGTTTTCTTTGACTATCGCGGTGTTGTGAACTCTGAATTCTTACCGGAAGGTCTAACGGTAAATAAAGAATATTATTTGAGCGTTATGCGGCGTTTAAGAGAGCAAATTCGACGAAAAAGGCCAGATTTGTGGAAAGAAAATTCTTGGATTTTGCACCACGACAATGCGCCTTTGCACAAGGCTATCATTGTGAACGAATTTTTAACCAAACACTCAACAAATACCATCCAGCAACCACCATATTCACCAGATATGGCTCCTGCTGACTTTTTTCTTTTTCCTAAACTCAAATTACCACTTCGTGGCACCCGTTTTCAATCGATAGAAGACATAAAGGAGAATTCGCGACGAGAACTGTACTCAATTCCGGAAGCAGCGTTTAAAAAATGTTTTGATGAATGGATTATTCGTTGGCGCAAGTGTATCGTTTCTAAAGGAGCATACTTTGAAGGTGATAAAATAAATTTGGATGAATAACAGACATTTTGTGTATTATTGATCTTTTCCCGGTACTTTCTTGACAGAGTAATACATGAAGATTGTACATAAAGTATTAAATTATTGCTTTGCCATTACATTTCATTTCAGAACTTGGTAACAATTTGTATGATGTATCTATTTAAACATAACCTGAAGTATAGAGAAGAAAAAATGTATTATAAATGTGTTTTTTTTTTTTGTGATTTGATTTACTCTCTATCTATATTTTATTAATTTTGCGTTAACATTCAAATACTACCCATGCGTTGGAGGCGAACAGCAAAATTTTGTTCCAATTTTGGATATATTCGAACTCACTGAATATATTATCGTCCATACTTTTCTTTGGAACATACATAATAATTTCAAATCCCATTGTTTCTGCAAAAAAGACAGCTTTTGCTTCTTCTGTGAAGTTTGTTTAAAATAACATGAATCGTATTGCAATAAGAACCAACGACGATATTCAAAATTAGAACCGACATTGTTTGTGATTCTGATTTTTAAAGGTGAACCAGCGCCAGCAGTCTCGACAAAATTACCAACTGAATCCAGTGGATAAGTCCTACGATTGAACGATTGATTTGAAAATCTTTACATTCAAAGCTAGCGAAAGTTATCGCAAGCAAGGGTCAAATTACTAAACTCTGCGTAAACTTTGCAAATTTTGAATGTTTTTGTTAGTTTCTAACGATCGGTAGAAACGACCGAAATTGCTATCATGTCAAGACTGCAGGTCCAGTCCATTATAGGCTTATTCACTCACAGACACACACACACTCACGGCACTCTATTTGTACTACTTACACACAATTCCGGGCAGCAATATCTGCGTGGACTAGCCTCTGCACGTGCAAGTAAGCGAGCCCACACGCCACCTGTGCTCCTAGGTCCACTAACTCTCTGGTCGCGGGGGCCGCTTGGTGGCCCAGCCGGCAAGATGTTAGGAACCTGGTGGGGAAGGAACATTTTTATAAAAGTTTGTTTACGTTTGAGTTTTGTTGCAATATCAGATAGTACCTAGCAGATTTGAATCATCAAAAAGTTTCGTATCAGTAGTGCTATTCTGTAACAACATTTTCTAGTCTCGACAGCGGAATCTGAGGTGAGTATAAACATGAGACCTTTATGTTGTGTGTTATAAAGTTCACTTTGTAAGCTTTGTCACTCAAGTGAAGCTCGATATCGAAATGGTTGCTTACAAAATAGACTAGCTGCTACCAATTCTCATTCACTGATTGCGTGAAGTGATTAGGAAATCTAAAGCTCTAGTCTAAAATCTAAAGTATCGTAGGCACAGTGCAAACATTTTACAATAATAAATATAAACACATTAAAATTACAAGAAAATTAACACGAATTCGTAAAAATATACAAAGATCAATCAAATGAAGAGAAATATGATCTACGATACTAAAACTTATCAAGAACAGGAAACAGAATGATTTAGCAGTCGAGGAAAAGAGAAAAATATGACCAGCATTGCAAATAACTTAAAGAAAAATAATGGTTGCCTACAAACTCTTACCTCTTAAGATTTGAAGAATGAGAAGGACAGCAATAAACAAGAAGTGGCTTGCGAGCCTCTTCAGCACACGCGGCCATCGGAGTGAGCACATTTGTGTGAACTAAACTGAAGAGTCGCAACCCTTCGGCTACTAGCAACGCTGCCTGCATTGCTGATGCCGCATCTAGGACATAAATATCGAACTGTTGAAATATAGTGAAAATATCTAATAGTTGGTACCAAAATTAGAACACGATTTAAAGTTTTTTGCATTTTAAACTGGGAAAACGTCAATATTCTTTCTTTATTCAGACAAAAATTGTATGCTCTGTAAAAAGACAGAGCAGAAAAATATAGTACAATACTATATTAAATAAAGTACAAATTGATTCTAAGTTTTAAAAGTACTGTTCGCAAGCAAGGAATAAAAATGGGGGTTGGACATATTGTATTTGGGAAATATGGCACTCCACGACTTATTTATTCTTCAGTTAATAATATTTATGTTTATCTTAAGAATATTGAGAAGTTGCAGCCACCTTTGGGACGGCTCAGCTAAACGGTAGAACGCACAGCTAAGAGGCTCATTGGCTATGTAAAACTTGCGGATACCAAGCTTCATAGCTTGGCTCACCACCGCGAGATTACCTTCTTGTCGGTGTTCTACAGATTGTACTTCGGTGACTGAGCCCAAAAACTGCACGACCTCGTCCCACCGGCGCCTTTCTACCATCGGACATCTAGATGCACTGTAGTTACTATCCCTACCTAGTTGCTATTCCATCAATTCGAACTACACCTACTTGATATTTTCCGCCTGAAATATCCTTGTTGCTTATCTGCCGAGATGAGATCAAAAGCAATCCTGTTAGCATAAAAATACGCTCATATACGAGTAGCAGCGCCAATTTACCATAAAGCCTGCATCCAATATAACTTGCAATTTTTATGGTCTGCTGATTTTGGTATCAATTTTCAGTTCCTTGTGGTCTGCGATAATCGAAACGCACACAAGTAGGGAATATTTTATTTTCGTGAGTATAAGCGTGTAATGCCAATAATTTCTAAGGTTAACACAATAGGCTTGTCCACTGAAAAAATCTAATTACTCCGTTAGTTAGATTATCAAAAATTATTTCACCCTTTTTTTTTTTTTTTGTTACGTAAACCAAAATTGACGAAGATACGACGCTTTTAAAATTCCTAACACGTCACGCACGTGGTATAATTTTTAGTGCGTTCTGACCACGAGGCCCTACTCCCGAGTGTTGATGCGTTTTATTTGTGTCAGTATTTTTTGATTTACAAAAATGAAAATACGTGTCCATTATTTTTCAATACTGACGGACTAAATAGATTTGCAATTTATTGATGGTGGAAACTAGCCTATTATAAATTTATACCTTAAACCTGTATTCCAAATCAGGTTAAAGGATTCGACTCACTTGCCATGACAACGGACAGATCCTGAATTCATGCCATGAAGCTGTATAACTGTCAATTTGATTATTCGAGGTGGCAGCTGGTGACTTGGAATTTAGTTCTAAGATTGTTTCCACCAAATTATTTATTAGGGAACATTCATAAGTATAACTAAAATAATAAATGAAGATAATTTAAGGATTTCTTTTCATTAAAAAAAAAAAAAATTGTGACGGCCGTTTTTTCAATAGTTAGAATAACAAAGCGAGTCGGACTCGCATGTAAAGGGTTCTGAACGATTTTTTTTTATCATGGTATTTTAACAGTATACTTTTATTAGATTTTCCTGTAATCTATTATTTATAAAGATTTATTTTTTCAATCTATTCAAATTTTTAGGCTTATATTTCTGGAATACTCGTACCTTAAAACCCTTTTAATTAAAACCCTCACAAAAAACTGCCATTTGGTATGTCACACGATATTGTTAAAAAATCTTTCTTTTTAATTTTCTAATTTGACCCCCAAAGTGACCCCTATACTAAAAATTTGATAATTAACGTATCACGTCCATTTTTGGGTCACAGATTTCCATATTTGTACCAATTTTCAACAGAATCGGTTTAGTGGATCCAGAGAAAACTGGCGGTGACAGACAGACACCCGAGTGATCCTATAAGTTTTGTTCTTCGTTCGGAACCCTAAAATTGGTGGTTTTGCAATTTTTATATCGAGAATTATTATATCGATCCGCCAAATATACCTAAGCTAAAGACAAAAAATATTTGACCACTAAAAATCAGACCAAATCAAATACCCTTACGCTAAAGCGAGAACGCAAGGCAATCGTATTTCAATAGCCAACTACTAGTTCTTTTCAAGCAGCAGAGTGATTCCAGGCCACAAGAGGCGGTACACAAATGTGTGTAAAGAAGGATTGTACTCTACCGCCACAAAAATGGGTTGAAGCTAACCCTTTGAGCTGCACATTGCACAATACGCAGCCAAATAGTCAATATTCAGCACAGTCAACCCGATTGCTTTGCTTTTGTAGAAGATATTGAATATTGTAGAATGTCGTTTGTAGACTAGACTGTAGCAACCTAAGCATGTTTTTAAATCAATTTTTGTGTTTTTATTGAAACGTTATTTTGGAAAATAAGAAGTTATTTTGAAATCAACTCACATCAACAAGCTCCCATGAGCTTATTGGCATACAAGTGGTAAAATATTTCCAATACTAACTGTAAAATGCGTGTTACTAAAAGATTTATGAATATTAATGTGAATGATGGAGAGAGAGATTAGGTTAAAGAAAATATGGAAGGATTTTGTGAGCAATAAAATGAAAGAAAAGTGATGTTTGACAGCCAAGAATGGAGGAAAAAAACTTGTTGAGCCAACCCTAAGGTAAGTAAAACGAAAATGTGTTAAGTTCAGTGGGATAACTTACAATGTTTGAAACAAAGAATGTTCGATTTGAAAGAATATTCCTGTAATTGACGGGGCGCAATAGCCGTCGCGACGCAACAACAATTGAACAGTTTTATTGTAAAAAGATTGTTGGCAGCCATGTTTTTGGTCGATCGGGGGCCATAGGATAAAAAAACACTGCGTTTTTTAAATTGGACTATGTGTTCAGAAAAAAAGACAACACACACACAACAACACAATACAACAACATCACACAACAACAAACACACACAATATGCAGTAACAGTTCTTTTATTTGCCCTCATATGCAGCAACATTTTAAAATGTACGTGAGCAACTGTCAGCACGGGTTCGTAGCTTCAAGATCTACAGCTACGAATTTAGTGGCTTTTACTGAGTCCCTAATTCAGACTATTGACGAAGGCAAACAACTAGATGTTGTTTACACAGACTTTAGTAAAGCTTTTGACAAAATGCCCCATTCCATCCTAATAAAAAAGCTTGAGGCATACGGTATAGCTGGACCTTTGTTAAAGTGGTTCAAATCGTATCTTTCTGGGCGCGAGTTCTATGTCGTTGTTAACGGTTATCAATCTACAACACGAATTATCACCTCTGGCGCTCCGCAGGGATCACATTTAGCTCCAATACTTTTTATTGTATTTATAAACGACCTTCCCTTATGTCTTCAATTTTCCGAGCCTTTTATGTACGCCGATGACTTAAAATTGGCACGTAAAATTGAATCATCAAAAGACAGTGAGCTCCTGCAACGCGACATTAACCAAGTTATCGAATGGTGTCGCAATAATAAAATGCAACTGAACTCGAAAAAATGCTATCATACAAAATATACACGGAACATTAACTACATCGAAACTGGGTACTTCATAAACCAAGATAAGGTCCAGCAAGTAGAAGTCATAAGGGACTTGGGAGTACTTTTCGACAGGAAAGTAAGCTTTGTGCCCCATGTTGAAAGTATAATTAAGAGAGCATCCAAAATGGTAGGGTTCATAATTCGTACCACTAAAGGTTTTCGCAAAACTGGCACGAAAATAATGTTATACAACAGTTTCGCGCGAAGTATTTTGGAGTACTGCAGCGTTGTATGGAGGCCTCACTTTGCCACCCATATTCTGAGGATCGAGCGTGTACAGAAGCGTTTTATGTGGCATCTAGCTTTTTATGAAAGGAAACACAAGTCACTACCCTCATACAACTCCCGTCTGCAACATTTCAAAGTGCAACCCTTATCAGCACGCAGAGATGTCGCAGATGTTTTATTTTTATTTAAACTGTTACGTAGCAAAATTGACTGTCCCGATTTACTTAACTTAATTAGATTTCGGGCACCTTCTAGATATCCTAGGAAAAGCATAACGCCTCTGTGCCCACCATATCGAAGGTCTATACTTGGTGCAAACTCTCCAATTCCTAGGTTTTGCAAGATCCTCAATAGCTGTAGTGACTTGTTAGATATTCACCACGACAGTGTAGGTGCAGTTCATAAAGTAGTTTTATTAAACAGTCAAACGACACATTTGTAGGGATATTGCTGTTTACATTTTATTTTATTTTTGTATTCTTAAATTTTATTTTGTTTTTATTTTTAATTTACACAGTAATTATTTTTAATAGATACTCAAATCTTAATGCTACTGTTAGTTTAATTATAATGAATATTTTATGCCTTGCCAAGTCAGTACTTTTAATTGTTTCTGTTTTAATCTGATAAATAGTCAATTTATTTTATTTTAATTTATAATCTAATTTTTCAATATAATTTAATTTCCCAATTTTAATTCAATTGTATTTTTATGAATTTGTCATAATTTAATAATTAATGTTTTACCAATGTTTTCTGTGCTAGCGGTGTTAACCTGTAATTAGTTGTTGCACCCGCAATTGTATCTTATTATATTATAAGCTGTTTATGTACTGGTGTAAACAGTTGTTGGTTAACCTGAATAAAATAAATAAATAAATAAACATTTGCCGCAGGAAATGTGTAATTCGTATAAAAGAAGTTTGTACCGCGTGATTTGGTAAGGCATGCGGGGATGCCATTATGTGTCAGTTTCAGTTGACGCCCTAATTTATTTGAATCAGGGTAACCTTAATGAACCCATCTTCTATGGTAGTTGCCAAACCACCATAGACCCACTTACATTGTATTGAGATTCTTAGTTTCAAAATCGGAAATAAATACCTACGAGTACATAAAACTGTCCTGAATATATTGTGGTCCTTTACTAATTCTAGTAGTGGAAAACGATTCATACCTAGTTTATTTTTCAATTACCTACAAAGGAAATGGTCCATATACTATATATTGCTAATTATCTGGCGCCTACCATACACTACTCAGCATTGTAACTAAATAGTTGACCATTTAAAAATAACTGTCGTGAAACTTAAACTGACCTGAAACAGTCTTCACAACGACTTCTTCATAGGTGTCTCCTTTCTTGAAGACGCCCTTGTAGACCCTGCCGAAGGTACCTTCATGGACCAGGATCTCTAGGCGAATGTTAGAGCGAGGAGTGGTCAGCAGTCGGAGTTGTTCCGCAGGGTCCGTGATCCGGTCCTTGGTTATTGTTTGCTGGAAAGAAGGTCGAAGTTAGTGATTTTATTCTAGATAGATATTCGTATAATAGGTGTAAAGAGAGGAGCTCGTGGCTAGATAATAACAGCCGCACGGGTCGATCTTCAAGGTTAAGCAACGCTTGCCAAGGTTGGTCTGTGGATGGGTGACCATCTTAACATACCGAGTTTCCTCCGTGCCTCGGAAAGCACGTTAAGCCGTTGGTCCCGGCTGTCATTTGTAGATCTTTGGCAGTCGTTACGGATAGTCAGAAGCCAGTAAATCTGACTCCAGTCTTACCATGAAGTACCGTGTTACCCAGTTAATGGGTTGTGGAGGTCTGGTAGGCAGCCCCTCCTCGTAAAATACTGGTATTCAGCTGAATCCGGTTTGACTGGAAGCCGACCCCAATATAGTTGGGAAAAGGCTAGGCAGATGATGAGGTGTAAAGTGACAACAAGATTGCACAATGTTTATCATGATCTATGTCATCTCGTGTATAAAAGTAAAACTATTTTTTGCACGTGAGCTTTATCATCTATGAAATTAATAAATCTTTGAACACACCTGCTTTACAAACTTAGTAACTCTTATAAAACTCAACAAAACAACTTTCCTGAATAGTAAGAGACAATGCTAGCTACTCTTAAAAGTGATACCGAACTGCATATCAAGAATATGCCTCTAGTTAAAGACGTGCACTCACATAAATGCATTGAACCGATATAGCTTCCTTCGTTTTTAACGGTAAATTAGTTTACTTAAATGACTTGAGTGAAGCCTCTTCAGTGCTGCTGCCACTATCTATACTTCTATACTAATATATAAAGCTGAAGAGTTTGTTTGTTTGCTTGAACGCGCTTATCTCAGGAAAAATTCTTTCAGTGTAAGATAGCCCATTTATCGAGGAAGGCTATAGGCTATATATCATCACGCTAAGACCGATAGGAGCGGAGCAATAATGAAAATTGTGACGCAGACGAAGTTGCGCGGGTCAACTAGTTTGTATATATATTAATTTAAACTCTAACCAGCTTTGCTTTTTTATTTATCTTCTCTTGTGAGCAACAAAACGGCCTAACTTGCACGAATCAGCAAGTCTGTAACAACACTGCTCTAAAAAGTGCCACCGTACTGCATATCCAGTTAGTGCCGACGTGAACATAGTCTTTAGTTAGAGACAGGTGCGCACACATAATTGCATTGAGTCGGACGACGTCCAGTCCAGCGATATCCTTAATCTAGTTTGCGAGATAGCAGCTCGACTAGCTGGCGTTGCACTGGACGTTGCACCGAAGCGATTTTGTCAGAGTGCTTTGATAGGCGAGGCGAGGGAAGATAAATAACACGTTAATGAAGAGAGTCTATGTTGGTGAGTAGCGGTGATATTGTTTTGGATGGGTTGGTAAGTGGTGAGCAGGTGTAGGTATGGTTAAATATGTACGAGTATTTAAAATCTATGTGTGTATAGTTGTTTAGTGTACGTTGTAGGGCTGAATACAACAAGGTGTTTCCTACCAGATAATATTTGTGTTTCAAAAGACTGCACTCTAGGTAGGAGTGCGAAATAACAAAAACCATATATCTATCCTGAAAGTGCTCTGTTTCTCTGACTGTTACCGCTTCACGTCTTAATGGATGAGTACATTTAAATGAACTATGGCACACAGGTAGATGACACATGTCCGACTATAGGGTGACTGTCCTAAAGGTGCCTATTTAAGGGTGCCATTTTGACTGACATGATTGATTTTGACAGCGGAGCGGAGAAATGGAGAAATATTAACCAATCATGTCAGTCAAAATGTCAGTGACTATTAAATTAAAATTTCTCCGTTTCTCCGCTCCGCTGTAACGGACAGGCACCCTGAAGCTGGGCAAACCGCTAGCAGAAGCTAGTAATACCTAGTTAAAAATCAAATAAAGAAGATCGAATACAACAGCGTGTGTACGTATAATCACTTTAAATACAAAAGAAGACACCTTTAAAGCCATTAATCATCTATTTGTAGCTACAAACCGCTCTTTCATTCCCACCACAAAAGTCCCAATTACGAAACAAAATTCGCGTCAAAAATCTTCGGAATAAATTTTCCTTAGCTTTGTATCCGAAACCGTCTCGTTTAATAAGAAACTTCTTATTTACACCTTCGTTCATTAGCTTCCCTCCTTACTGAGAAAGTGAGGACACTAATTCATATTTCCTGCTAAAGACTTTCAACGGTGCGAGAAATTCACGGACAAAAGGGGATTGCAAATTAAAAACTCGGTTCCTTGCCAAGCCCAATAATGAAACGACTAATATTGATGGAAGAGACTAGAGCGCGGAATTGTGGATTGTTGGGGCGTAGTTGCTACCTGATATTTTTTTTCTTCTTGTAATAGTTTGGATGTTTTTAGGTACCTAGTATGATGAGAACAATGTAGAATTTCTTTTTGTTACCCAAAAGTGTGGGATATTTTGTCAAAATAATCGAAATACATCGGTAAACTAATTTTATTAATTACTAATCTCTGTTAGAATGTTTATTGGGAAGGTCAAGGTATACGATCATTCCTAATATTCAGCACATTAATTTCGTGGGTCGTCTCAATTGAAATAAAACACCAGTATTTATGGGTGTGTTCACTAGTCATTAAATTGAAATGGAAATGGTATTTATTTAAATTAAGTAATTGTTTAACGTAATAACATTAAAAATTACAGCCCCATTGGATTCTTTCTTACTTTCTAAACGGTTCCGTGAAACTCAAACTAGGACATCATTCCATTACTAAGTCTCTAACCATGGGATGTCCTCAGGGCTCAGTTATCGGTCCATATGTTTGGAATATTGGCTACGATGATTTCCTCGCGCTTCCGCTCCCATGCGGCTGCTCATTAACCGGTTACGCGGACGATGGCTTGCTTCTCATTCAGGCAAGTACTCGTGCTGGCCTTGAGAATTTGGCTGACACATGCCTACGATTAATATCTCAGTGAAACCGTCTGACCTTTGCACCGCATAAAACCTATCAACTTATTTTAAAAGGAAACCTTAAATCCTGGCCTAGTATTAAATTCAATAACGTACCCGTTAAAAGAAAAGAATCCGTGTGCTATCTCGGTATGCTATTAGAAAATAACTTTTCATTTATTGATCATATAAAAACAGTAGGTGAGAAAGCAAAAAAGAACTTCGACGCCTTGACGAGAATATCCAAAGCTACTTGGGGTCTATCTTTTCAAACCTTAAAAACTATTTATGGGGCTACCTACTTGGGTTGTATGTGCTACGGGGCACCTGTCTGGGCCGATAGGGCCACCATAGGTGCGGTACGACGTAAATTGCTTCAAAGCCAGCGTTTGGCTTTGATATTCTTATGCAAGGCGTATAGGACGGTTAGTACTGAAGCCTTACCAGTGCTGGCGGGTGTTCTCCCAGTCGATCTAGAAGTGCAACGGCGTGCTGCAATGTACTACTACGCTAGAAAGATTACGGACCCAGAGTTCTTACCGCAACGCGGCCGTGCTAAGATCTCTAGATTACTAAAACCCCAGACTGATGTCTGGGAGGAACTTTTATCCGAGTGGCAATGTAGGTGGGAAAATTCCATCAAAGGCCGTCACCTCCACCAATTTTTTCCATCTGTTCGTGAGCGGCTGGACAGGACATGGCTGGAGGTGGATCACTGTGTTGCCCAATTTCTCACAGGTCATGGCAATTTTAAGAGTAAATTATTTTCCTTTAAGCTTGTGGCCTCGCCTTTATGTCAATGTTCTACAGCTGACCATGAATACGAACAATCCGCACATCACATCTTATGGGAGTGTAGTCTTTGGCAAACTGAACGCAATATTATGTTACATAGTATTAAGGTTACATCTGGGGTAGTTTACTATACGGACCTTGTTGAAACCAGAACAAATTTCCGTGCGTTCAAGCGATTTTGCCATACCTATTACTGGAATCAAAAGTAGCTCACAATTTAGGACCCATTAGTTTAAGTGGTAAAATATAATCCGTGGTGCTTGGCAACTGGGCTTAACCCAGTTGTATTTGTCCCTTGGTGCCTATTGGCCTAGTTCTATTCTGTCTCCTGCTTGATACGGAGGGAAGTGGAAATTATATATATTTTTTTTTCCTACTCCTCCGCTGTACTTTTCTGATTAATTTCGTTGCAGGATCCAAGACAGTTGAATCGTTTCTCCGGGACTCGTCGGGTTTCATTGGCTCGGCGTTTTTCTGGTGGTCGCCACTGTTGATTCTGGCTTTCAGGAGTTGCAGTGGTTGGGAATGTGTGGCGGGCTTGTCCCAAAAAAAAAAAAAAAAAAAAAAAAAAAAAAATCCCCATTGTATTCAGAAAACAATTGCAAAATAATAAGTATAATAATTACATAAAGATAATACAATGTTTGTATTAAGTAAACAAAATGTAACAGTTGTATTATTTGTTATTTAGGTACCTACCGTTATTGCATAAACGAGTTTATTGCTGCTCTTGCGCATACCGTGACGTATTACAAACAGGGAGCATTTCGGTTACCCATTGAAGGGGTTTTCGATAGGGTTTTCCTAAGCAGTTAATCAAAAACCCATACGATATGGGTAACCCTTTCGAATGGGTTATCTTAATGAATGGGTTACCCTTTCAGTGGGTTTCAAGTATAGAACCTATTCAATGGGTTACCTTAATGAAAGGGTTACCCTTTCAGTGGGTTTCAGATATAGAACCTATTCAATGGGTTATCATAATGATCGCGTAACTCTTTCAATGGGTTTCAAGTATAGAACGCATTCAATGGGTTATCATAATGATGATGTAACTCTTTCAATGGGTTTCAAGTATAAAACTCATTCAATGGGTTATCATAATGATTGTGTTACTCTTTGAAAGGGTTTCAAGTACTAAACTCATTCAATGGGTTATCATCGTGATAAGGAAACTTCATAAATGGCTTACCTTTTCGAAAGACTTAACCACGGACCATTGGTTATTTATTGAAAGGGTTTTTGATATGGTTTTTCTAAGCAGTTAAATAAAAACCCATACGATATAGGTACCCGTTTTGAATAGCTTGAAGGACTATTTTGATTGTCCATTGAAAGGGTTTTTGAAAGGGTTTTTAAAAGGGTTTTTGAAAGGGTTTTCGAAAGGGTTTTTGAAAGGGTTTTTGAAAGGGTTTTCGAAAGGGTTTTTGAAAGGGTTTTTGAAAGGGTTTTTAATAGGGTTTTTCTAAGCAGTTAAATAAAAACCCATACGATGTGGAACCCTTTTGAACAACTTAATTTAAGCCGTTCATAAGAGCGTGTTTTCGTTTCAACTTCAACCCACTACCTAGTTGATCGCAGGAGCGACAGACAAGAGCTCTCAAAGAATGTACTCGCTCAGCGACACTCGCTCGGTGAAGCTCGCTTGGCTCACCAACCTATACTATACCTATAGCGCGGGCCAGAGCGAGTGTTGCGACTGTTGCGAATAATTGCCCGTCGTGATCCATTTGCTATTATTAATTGAAGAGTTCCGTTGCGTACATACCTCCGAAGTTTATCATCAGATCTTCATAAAATTGATTGAAGAACAAGTCAAAATCATCCAAATTGTTAACAAAAATATCGAAAAAAAAAAAATATCTTTGAACGAATATCTTTAGGGTTCCGTACCAAAAGGGAACCCGTGTCCGTCTGTCTGTCCGTCCGTCTATCAGCGGGCTGTACCTCAAGAACCGTAATAGGTACACAATTGAAATTTTCACTGATTATGCATTTCTATTGCCGTTATAACAACAAATAATTAAAATTAAGGTTTATGATACGGAACCCTTCGTGTGCGAGTTTGATTCGCACTTGGCCGGTTTTTCAAGGGATCAAGCCACCAGATCCTTACCTCAGACTTATACCTTCCATCATCAGCTTAGCAACATGAGTTGATGGTTCATCAACATATCAGCAGAAAGATATCCTCTGTTGGACATAGGCCTCCCCCAGGTGTCGCCACAACGACCAGTCCTGCGCGTCTCGCATCCATCGGCTACCCGCGACCTTCTCCAGGTCATCGGTCCACCTTGTGGGAGGCCTTCTAACGTTTCCATCGATGATTACCAGGCACAAATATCTGAGCTGTATCAGAAAGTACATATTTGAAAAACATTGTAGGTATGTGTCTATAAAATTTTAGGGTTTCCCTCGATTTCCATGGGATCAAATCAATTTATTTTTTTAAATCGGTCCACAATTGGCGGAGAAATCGATGAACATACTTAAAAATAAATTAGACACAGCCGAACATAGAACCTCTTCCTGTTTGAAGAAGTCGGTAAATAAAGGGCGGTACACACGGCTAAGATACTATAATACTTTATCTTAAGAAACAATATCGCTCGCCTTACACTTCAACGGACCATTACACACGACGATGATAATATTTATTTCATATTTCTGTATCGTAAGATAGACAGCGATTTGAGAATTTATCGTAACATAACATCTTAAGTTATTAAATATACCTTACCTTAATATGTTAAGATACAAAATGCGAATACAGGATGTCTAGATTTGTGTTCAATTTCATTAGTGCGGAAAAATCTATCTCTTTCACACACATAGCGTAAGACTGACTCACGCGCATCTGGTATCTTTTTTCTTACTCAGTACAGTTGAGCGAGCAGAGAGGAGATGTGTTGCACGTGTTTCTCGTACTTTCTTACTTTTTTTTTAGATCTATTCTTTGTTGTTTTTATAATTTACCAATTTTCATAAACCTAATCGAAATGGAACGACTGATTGAAATCATACGCAAATATCCTTGTCAATGGAAATTGGACACTGAAGAATATACACTGAATGCTTTAAAGGAAGCAGCGTGGATAGAGGTGGCAAAAGAATGCGACTTGGCCAACGGAAAGCATTCTTTTTATTATTACTCTTTTATTAGGTTGACTTGCAACTATCTAAATAACACTAACTGACTTTAACTTTTATTTGCTACGACTAAGGGGTACCTTTGTCGTAGTAAATAATCATTAGTTTATTTTAATGTTTTGTAGTATAATAATCTTTACTGGATTCGGTTCGACTGCCACGGTCAACTGCCGGAGGAGTTGAAATAATGGCAGAATTGTTCTCGTAAAGTTATCATCAGAATAACGAAATCCGTTGTTACTTAATGATAGCAACTGATTTTTGTCTCTAACTATGAGATCTGCATATTTTTTACCAGAATAATAATCGTTTGTGTTTTATTTAAAATAATTATGCAAAACTATAGTAGTTTTAACGATTTTGTCCTTTAAGTCAACTTTAAATGCAGGTCGTTTGTATATCCCAATTCGAGAAGCCAATATTCCAAACGCATTTTTAATAACGCAGCGTGCTCTGCTGAGTCTATAATTAAATATTTTTCAACTTGCAGTCAGACATTGTATTGGATTTGGCCGCATTCGATTTTTTAGTAATGGAAAGGCTTCATCACCAAGTAAGACGTAAGTCATGTTAATACCACCCTCAGTTAAAGGTTCTTCTTCAGATAATCGTATATTACCACTTTTTAGCTTCTCTCCAAATTCGCATTTGCTAAATATACCTTTGTCACTGAATGGGCCCATAGATCCAATATCTACTACAATAAACTTGCGTTGTGAGTACACACATACAAGCAATAAAACAATAGAGAATGTTTTTTTATTGTTTAAATATATTAATCCTGAGTTCGGTGGGCATTGAATCAGACACAGCTCTTAAGATAAGATATTATAGTATCTTAGCCGTGTGTAGCGCCCTTAACACCATCGTCGCGCACAATCGTTTGCCGTCTTTGCCGATCGGTTTGTAGACAGGTCGGTCGAGCGCATTCTGCGCCAAATAGAATACGCGCTCATAGGGCTACGCTTTCAAATTCCATAACAGCGGAACAAACCGACTTGGAGCAATGTAATATAATCTCTCGATGCTGGGCATACGGTGCAAAATGGCATAAAGATTACGCGGCCGCGCCGGCGTCTTTGTGTCTAGTTACCGAGAGGTTTGCAAACAGGGATCTATGATCATTATAATAACACCAGTGAACTTGTCATAGATTTAAGCAAAAAATGTATTTACTGTTTTACTCACATAACTTTAATAAATTTTATTATTATTATTATTTTTATTATTATTATTATTATTATTATTGCTAGTATTTATAGAGTTCATTTTAGCTTTGCTGGCCGGATTTCGAAATGACATTATTATGATTTTTCATGTCTCTGTACTTGTCTAATGCACAAAATTATTGTTATTTTCGCCGTTTGATTTTTCAAGCCGGACATCTATTGCGAATTTGTGAACTTGTGTTAAGTCAGTGTTTCAATTTGTGAATAAAACTTTGAACAGTTTATATTTAAAAAATGCCACAGCCGAAACGAGATGCTGTACATCGCTATTTTTTATATGATCCATCAAATAATACAAATAAATGTAATCTATGTGGAAACATGTTAAAGGTAAAGTGATACTTACTCAATTATCTTAATATATAAAATTCTTCCGTAACTGAGTGACTGGCAGACAACGCACAGCCGAAACTACTGGTCGTAAAAAGCTGAAATTTGGCATGTAGGTCCTTGGAGAGTGTAGGGGAGCAATAAGAGAGGATTTCCCGAAATTCCTACGGGACTACTAGTCTACTAGTTTGTCATAATTTGCCTTCACTGTAAAACCTTACAATAGGTTGGTTTCTATTTTAGGTAAGTAACTTATTATCAATCTATACCTACACTCTAGCCGTTAGTGAAGCCCAGCACCTGCTCTGCCAAATAGGTAGGTAGGTACACAAAGATCTAAGTACCGCGCGGTGAGTGGCTCGCTAACCACCTCCACCTCGTGCTGTCGAGCCATGACCCTCGGTCGCCCTCGATAGTCCGCGTCAAAGTCCGTCCAACTCACATCGCGTACGCCACGGACCAGAAAAAAACTGGCCAAGTGCGAGTCAAAGTGGTATTATACTGGCGAGGCATGGATGGGATTGGGCGTTTTTCCACTTACCGGCACGGCAACGGCACCGGCTGCCGGGGAAGCAACCATGTATGAATAAATATATGGCATGCCTTTCCACTAGCCGGCGCCGGTGGGAGGCAACGCCGTGCCGTCGCAGGCGCCGAGACAGCAAGCTCCGCGCTCGGTGCCGGCCGGCGGCACAACTGCATGTATTTTGTATCCGTACGCAGCCATGTGCGTGTGTGTGTGCGCGCGGCCGGGCGAGATAGGTTTCAAGGACGCAAGGAGGCAACGCCGTGCCACCGCCGCCGGCGCCGGCAAGTGAAAAGACGTGTTATATACGAGTAGATACGTTTACCTATATTCATACATTTTTACTTCCTCGGCAGCCGGTGCCGGTAACGTGCCGGTAAGAGGAGAAACGTCCAAAGATGTCTTGTGCCGGTTTGCACTGTCACGCGCTGCCCAGCCAGCCGAGTCTAGGCTCCAGTGAGTGAATGAGCATACTTGCCCCAAGCCCCAATACTGGCAAAAAGATTGAAATTTTATTTATAAAATAGCTCCCAAAACATGGATGAACCTTGTGGAATTAAAATAAATTGTGGTTTTCAACAAAAACATGACATTTAGGTACTTTCTTACTAGATTTTTAACAACTTTTAGTTCCAATAGTGCATGCAACACTAAAAAATGTACTTAATTTTACTAATCAAAATCCCAAATACTTAATTAAATTGATTTGAAACACATTCGTAAACAATAAGTAGGTTCCAGCGTTGCCAGATTTTTTTGGCAATACGGAGCTTTGAAACTTTTAAGTGAAAAAAGCGGGATTCTTTCGTCGAAAGCGGGACATAGTAAATAACGTAAATAATTATTAGAAGAAGTTTTTAAATAAATTCTTTGTATTTGAGTTTTAAATTACGTTTAAGGACAATAGATACTTAGCAGAAATAACCATTGAAATGTATTTTATTAAAAATTTGATATTTTAAATCAGAGCCCTATCGTTAGGTAGTTCAGTCGTCTTCGTCTTCTGAATAAAAAAAAATAAAAAACAAAAATTAAAGTTAAAAAAGTTTTATTCATTAGAAAAATGTGGTGTTTCAAACAATAGTCTTGGGAGAGAGTGTTACAATAATAGAATAATTATTTAAAAGAATTTCTTATTCATTATATTTCTGTGAAGGTTAAAGTTTCCTTTTCTCTTTAATAAAGGTGAAAAACACTGCACAGGATAGCTCTATATTAAACTGGATGAGTAATTCTGCTTTCATTAATTTTAAGGAACATATTATCGAAACTGATTCCTCATACATACGTCGTAAACTCTGGCTCAAACAACTTACAATTTCACTATTCCTAACTGATAACTTAAGACGCTAGCAATTTTGAGATGAACTGTGACATAGAGACGGATTTTTTAATTAAAACGGGATATATAGTTGCAATTGTGAAAAAAATACTACGTCTGGTAGAAACGTCCCAATTCCTTATTTTTGATGTTCATTCATTGGAGCCATTACCCTATGTAGCAATGTCTCAAAATCTTGGGATATTATTATTCTACTAAGCTCACGATGGCAGGAGCGCGCCGGGCGCGCGGCGGCGGCGGCAGCGCGTGCCCGCGCGAGTCAGCGCTTGACGGAGAGAGACCGAGCGGGTCCTCGATAGCTGGTGCGAGATTTGTATATCCGTTTGACAATTAATAAATACTCTATTCTTCCAGCGATATAGTCCAATATTGCACTAACAAAATTTTGAATTGACTCCTTTGACTCCTGCTCTGGGTGAAGCAGAAGGGAGTGTCAGACTCTTATTGACTAAAACCCATCCGTGTTCCTCTTAATGCCCTTTGCGTTCCAGAGCCGCGGTGGCTCTTTCAAACAAAACCCGCAACTCCGGCAGGCACTGGCTCTAGCGGGCGCCGTCTTCTATGCTGACAGCTCTTAAAGGCGCGTGTGGAACACAGTGCGCCGTCGACCCGGGCCTGGTTCTGATCGGACGGCGAGCCAGTGTCAATCTACCCTACGCTGCCACTCGGAGATTGGAACCACCCGATTGCCCGGCGTCAGGGTTCTTACCTACACCTTGTTTATTATTTCACCACACTGTCACTGCAGATCGGGCCCGATAAATCACATGATTTATCGGGCCCGATCTGCAGTGACAGTGTTAAGGCTTATTACACTACATGGTGTAATAAGCCTTTTAACTTTATTTGACCATGGTGCTAATTGGATTGCATTATCTCTTAAGTTTTTTTTTGTTCTAGGGGAAGCATACGACCAATTTAAAGAATCATATGTCGATAAAACATTCAGAAGAGTACCTAGTTATTACTAACATTAATAAAGAAAATATCCAGCATCGACCAAGCACGTCTCGAGACATTTCAACATCGGACAAAATAAAACTCAATTGTGTCAAATTAGTAACCATACATGGAAGACCATTTAAATTAATACAGGACAAAGCATTCCAAGATATAATTAACATAGCCGTTCCATCGAATGCTCAGACAAAACAAATTAATATAAATTCAGTTAAGGTAATGATACCGGAGAAAGCCTACCAGATAAAGTTAATGATTGCATCAGAAGTAAGAAATATTTTAATAAGTTTAAAGCTAGATTCAGCGACATACTTGGACAGAAATTTTTTAGGTATTAACTTGCAGTACATAAAAGAAGGTAAAATAAAAATCAGAAATTTAGCTGTTTTGGAAGTCTTAGAAAGACAAACAGGAGATTTTTTAAAGGACAAAGTTTTAGAGGTTTTAGACGATTTTAATATCTCTACAGCTCAAATTTACTCAATCACAACAGATAACGGGAGTAATTTTAAAAAAATGACGAAGTTGTTGACTGAACATTGCTCCACGACAACAGACGAGATCAATGTTGATAACTACAACGATTGTGATGATGAAAACGAAGACGACGAGGAAGACGACCACAACGAACAGTTCTCCAGTAGCGATATCCCCTTAAATTTGGACATCGACAGCCTTCTTAATACGATGGGTAGTGGTTCATTTAAGCCGCGTGCTATGCTCTGTGCGGCACATACATTACAACTTGTAGTTAAGGATGCCATTGCAGATAATATAGATGTAATAATTTGTTTGGACCAAACTAGAAAGGCAGTCAAAATTTTACGCCGGCCTAATATGAAAAATATAATTAAACTGTCAAATTTAAATAAACCCATAATTGACTGTCCAACTAGGTGGACATCTACATATCAAATGTTGGTTCGAATACTTCTGCTTAAAGACATATGTGAAAGCCACTCCGAAGTATCAAGCGTTTACTCGGATAATTTTTGGGAACAAGTCACAGACCTAGTCACCTGCTTTAAGCCCATAAATGATGCAACATTAGCTCTTCAGCGAGAACAGCTTACTATTAGCGATTTTTACATGGAATGGCTCAAATGTAAAGCGGAAGTGGAATCCATTCGTATCTCATTTGCAAACGAATTAGCTCAAAGTATGAGAGCAAGGGAAAGCGATTTGCTAAAGTCTGATTTAGTGCTTGAAAATTTGTATTTAGATGGCCGACTCAATGTGGTGCTATCTAATGAGGAATGCGCAAAGGCACAAACATTAATATGTGAAACTTTCAGACAGATACAAAAACTAAGATCCGAGTCTGATACAAATGAACAGACACCTGACATTGCGAGCAGTAGCCAGCATGACACTGACCATCTTAGTGACATTTCTGGTTTGGAAAGATTGTTGCGGGAAACTGAAGCAAGGCGTGGACTTCCCACTTCTAGGTTTTCTTTAAATTCGTTTGAGGGAATGCTTGGTAAATTAAGGTATGAACCAAGGATACCTTTGAATGAAAATATTTTAACTCACTGGACCAACAGAGGACCTAATAATCCACTAAAAATCGTCGCTAATTGCGTGCTAGCTGCTCCAGCAACACAAGTGTCAGTGGAGAGATTGTTTTCATCAGTGAAATATATCCTGAACCCACTAAGAAGCAATATTAGCGGAAGTTTATTACAATCTATCATGTTGATTCGGTCCAATCATGATTTATTTGATTAATTTATTTTTTATTTTTTTGACATTAATTCGTTTTGAAACTGTATAAATAAATAAAAATAAATGAACAAGATAAGTGAAATGATTTATTAGTACATAATAAGAACATAATAATTGTATATGACAAAATTTATACCTTTTTTAATCATTGTATGGGTTTTCTAACATTCCTTAGGAAAGCAATAGACGGGTAACTAAGCTAATGTTGTCCTCAGGAATATAAAATAACCCTTGCAGTAATTAAAAATATGCATATTTTAGTAATCATATTGATTTTTTGCTAATTGCAGTACCATAACAGGTCATAAAATTATGTTATAGTATAGTCGTAATGTTTCATCAGTAAAATACGGAGTTACATTTTAATCACCAGCCAAATTTTGGGAACCACTTCTGCCCATGGTGATGAACGACTTTTCTCAAGGAAGTCATATCCGAATGTAAAAAAAAAATGAACTTTCCATACAAAATATTCATCAGATGATCGAAATTTGTATAGGAGGCACATTTTTTTTAACGAATTGACAATGTCTTTCTTGAGTAAAAATGTTCATCTGCATGAGCAAAAGTGGTTCCCAAAACTTCCTTGGCTGGTGATTAAAATGAAACCCAGTGTATATTAAACCTATCACGAAGTAATATAGTGGAAGTTTATTACAAAATATCATATTGATTTAGTCCAATCATGTTATATTTAGTAAAATTTTTGTTATGAACACTAGTTTTTGAACAATTTAAAGAAGTATATGAGGTAACACAGATAATGAAAGAAAGATTAGGTAGTGATTTGATATTGATTTATTACTTGTATAAGACATGTTTATGACAAAGAAGATATTAATATCGTTTTCTTTTTAACTTGTAACTAAGCTGATGATTGTAAGGATTCTTTTATTAACAATAAAAAAACATATTTTGGGTTGATGACTTTTAAATTAATAAAACTGGAAAACGCTTTATCATTAATACCCCCCCTCCCCTGTTACGGACTAGAAATAAAAGGACTCCGCGCCACGCGTATCAAGACCGTTTTTCACAAACATGCCGCTTACGTTTACGTCAAGTAATAAAATAAAATAATGTCTCCTTGTGTTGTAAAATTATGTAAAAGTGGGTTCCCTACTCGAAATCGAATGAGGTGTGATGAATAACAATTGCACGATAAGTTATGAGCGCGATAGCGCGACATTTATTTTTCTACGTATACGTTGGTTTCTTTTAATTTGTTGGTACTCAAACAAATACCTTAAAATTATTCTGTAAATCGATTAGATGGTCGGTCGAGAAATGATGTTTCAAGATAATGGGCCTTTGCGCTGCCGATGATTCTAGCTTATAGTTTTTAGAGATTTTGATGCATCGAGGTATTGAACTATCGCGCTCATAATTTATCGAGCAATTGTTATTCGATCTCACGTCATTCGATTTCGAGTACAGAACCCCCAGTGCTTCACTGTCGATAATATTCGTGGCGCGGAATCCTTTAAAAACGCACAATGGTTTTCGTATTGGTATTTCTTACAATAACTAAAATGCTCAAATACAGTTATAATATCTACTGTATTCTATTAGAAACATAAAGAGAATTTGTCAATGTCTCAGTTAAAACAATGTGACTTTCATCATAACAGTCGAAAGACGTTCACTGCTAGACATAGGCTACGCTTGGTGGGCGGGTTGGCGATTGCAGTGCATACACCATACGAGTAGTGTTGCATTTTACAGACACAGACTCTTTTACGGCACCATATAGCACCGGCCGACACCATACGGTAATCTGACTTTAGATCCTTGAGATTCATAATTTTAATATCTACTGCTTACTTTTCCTTATTTTTCCCCGCTATTTTGCAACACCTCGAGAATTTTTTGCATAACTATATATCTTCGATTATTATCGAATCTTAATAGTTCGTTTGACAGGAACTGTCCGAAATAGTTGCAACCATGCAAATCTATAACGGTGGGTTTTAGATCCTCTTTTTTCTCAACTTGTTCTGTGAGTGTACCACTGTCTTTAAATTTTTTTTGTGCTTGAGCAGTTTCATGGTCTGAGGAGTATGTTTGTGAATAATTTTGAAATTCGTCGTCATAGTCTTCACATTGTGTTTTGTCGTCATCAATCTCTGTTTCAGGAATATACTTGCGTTTCCGATTTAATTCTAAAAAAGAAGAAACATTGAGGTTATGTAATAGTAGTAATATTAATTTAACACTGGTAAATTTTCCATAGAACACGCTTCACACCTAAACCATAATGTAAATAAGTAGTCTCCGCGTTAGGCTTAGAATAATAACGTACAGAAACCTAGTAGGTGCCTAAGAGAGCAATACAAATTTTGAAATAAACCCACCACGATTAAAACGTAATTTCTAACATCATCATCATCAACCAACATCATCATCACCATTGTCATCATCAACCAACATCATCTTCACCATCATCATCATCAACCAACATCATCATCACCATCATCATCATCAATCAACATCATCATCACCATCAACATAATTATCATCACCATCATCATCATCATCATCATCATCATCATCATCATCATCATCATCATTAACCAACATCATGATCACCATCATCATCATCAACCAACATCATCATCACCATCATCACCATCATCAACCAACATCATCATCACCATCATGAACCAACATTATCATCACCATCATCAACCAACATCATCATCATCATCACCATCATCAACCATCATCATCATCACCATCATGAACCAACATCATCATCACCATCATCAACCAACATCATCATCATCATCACCATCATCAACCATCATCATCATCACCATCAATCAACATCATCATCACAATCATCAACCAACATCATCATCATCATCACCATCATCAACCATCATCATCATCACCATCAATCAACATCATCATCACCATCATCAACCAACATCACCATCATCATCATCACCATCAACCAACATCATCATGACCATCATCAACCAACATCATCACCATCATCAACCAACATCATCATCATCACCATCATCAACCAACATCATCATCATCACCATCATCATCATCATCATCATCATCATCATCATCATCATCATTTAACAACATCATCACCATGACCATCATCATCAACCAACATCATCATCATCATCATCAACCAACGTCATCATCACCATCAACTTCACCATCATCACCATGACCATCATCATCAACCAACATCATCATCATCATCATCAACCAACGTCATCATCAACCAACATCATTATCAACCAACATCACCATCATCACCTTCATCAACCAACATCATCATCATCATCATCATCATCATCATCATCAATCAACATCATCATCACCATCATCACCATCAACTTCATCATCATCAACAAACATCATCATCATTAACATCATCATCATCAACCAACATCATCATCATCAATCAACATCTTCATCATCAACCAACATCATCATCATCAACCAACATCATCATCATCATTATCAACCAACATCATCATCAACCAACATCATTATCAACCAACATCACCATCATCACCATCATCATCGTTTAACAACATCATCACCATCGTCAACCAATATCATCATCAGCACCATCATCATCATTTACCAGCATGATCATCAACTAACATCATCATCACCATTATCTACCTACATCATCATCATCATCATCACCATCATCATCCACCAACATCACCACCATCACCATCATCATCATCATCATGTTCATTTCATCATCTTTTGGAAGATTACTTATCAGGGAAACCAATCATCATAAGCCTGATTTATGGAGGAGGAGAAGATTTCCCACCTATGCCACTTAACGTGGTCCTTGTCCACGCACCGGAGCATAAATCATCCCTAATTCGGCACCCTCCTACGTCATCATCGTGGTGCGTATGCGCAAAACTGCTTTAATAGGTAAAGATTTAATTCGATAAAAACAAAGGCTATTCAGTGTGATTTAGGTGTAAAAACGAAACAAAATATAGTACAAAAGTTTCACTTACCCTCCATTTCACGAAAAACACGTAGTCAATTAAAAAACAAATCCTTCCGTTTACCTACTTAATCAGGTTTAAATTTAAACAGTTCGCCACAGCTTTTGAAAACGGGAGACGCAACGAATCGGTAGGTACTCGTAGCACGTGCGTCGTGTACAAGCCAACGACGTTTACTGAACTAAAGTTGATTTAATAACCAAAATAATCTGGTTTCTAACCTGAACAAAACCCTTATTTTATATTGGTTATCTCATTGAAGGGGTAACCCTTTCAGTGAATTTCAAGTATAGAACCTATTCAATGGGTTATCATAACGAAGGGGTAACCCTTTCAGATGGTTTCAAGTATAGAACTCATTCAATGGGTTATACTAACGAAGGGGTAACCCATTCGGTGGGTTTTAAGTATAGAACCTATTCAATGGGTTATCATAATGAAGGGGTAACCCTTTCAGTGGGTTTCAAGTATAGAACCCATTCAATGGGTTATCATAACGAAGGGGTTACCCTTTCAGTTGGTTTCAAATATAAAACCCGTTCAAGGAGTTACATCTTGATAAGGTTACCTCATGAACGGCTTACCCCTTCGAAAGACTTAACTCTTAACCGGGGTTGTACGGTCCCTGATACAAACAGTGAAAGTGCTCCAGTTACGGCATGTACTGCGTTATTTCGGAGCCACACTCAACAGCTCCGATAGCCGTGATCGTCTAGTGGTTAGGACCCTACGTTGTGGCCGTAGTAACCCAGGTTCGAATCCTGGTCACGGCAGTGATTACACTGTCGCGGCGGAGCAAATCTTTTTGAAATTTTTGATGGTATTTTTCACAATTTTTTTGTGATATTTTGTAAAACTTCAAAAGATTCAAGAAATTACAAGTATGTAGTTACAGTCAGTAGTGATGGGTCGTTGAAGGTTTTTCCGTCAACGAAACGTTAACGTTGAATTGCGTTTGTCAACTAGTTGATCAACTAGTTAATTTCGTCAACGAGTTAACGTGTTACGAACGTCAACTTGCATGAACGATAAACGGCTTTAACGCTTTTATTAACGTATGCTGTTGTAATGTTAATTTACGAACAATTTGATGCAGTTTACCTAATGAAAGATTTATAAGAAATCTTTTCTTTACATATATTACGAGTACAACTAGCTTTCCCACTATCATCTTTCTCAAAGTGAAAGATGATAGATACAATTTACGTACGTTGAAAATAACAAAACGTTGGGTTCATTTTCTCGTTTCGTCAAACGAGTTGAATTCATAAACGTCGTTGTCTCGTAACTCGTTGACGAATTCAACGAGTTGATTTGTACACGGTCAACGTTAATCCCGTTGAAGAGACATCAACGTTGATTCAACTAGTTCGTTGATTCAACGCCCATCACTAACAGTCAGCAAAAAAAAAAATATGTTGACATCTTTAATTTCATTTTTTTTAATGAGTAATGGTGGTTAATATAATGTACCTAGTTGTTCGCGACGGAGCATTTTGATTTATATAACTCGCATAAACAGCCTTATGTACTTATATTCGTAAGCCTATATGTTTTTTAAGTTAGAAGCTTATATACTTAAATAGTAATAGAAATGTTCGCGGAGACGCATTTAACATTGTATAACTCGCATAGATAGTACCTATGTACCTATAGTCGTAGGCCTATGTACTGAATTTAGAAGCTTATGTACTTGCATAGTGATAGTTTGTAAGCTATGTAATCAATTTAAAGTCATATGTTTGTCGTTTTCCCCAAACACGTAAAAGATGTTCTGGGGAAAACATATTTTCAAAGAAAATTATAGTCAATAGGTAGGGCTACACATTTCCCTTACACATTCCCAATAGCACCCTGAGGGCGTGTTCTGATTGGCTGATGGAAATCAGCCAAATCGAAGGTATACACAAAATAGTCATTTCACATTCGAACATAGTAGGGTGGTTGAAGAAAACCATCATGTACACGCACCTTCAGTGCTAAGTTTTTAGGGCATCTAGGAATTTAGGTCTTAAACCATAGGCACTGGAAAGCTGGCACTCAGCCCTATCCAGATATGTACACATCTTCATGGTCAGGCAAGGCATAAAGCCACAAAATAGATAAGAAGATAAACATAGTTTTTTATCCTCTCCCGGGTGCCTGACCTATAGTACCTCCACCCTTGGAGGGGTGGCTTGGTAAGTTGTGTAGCTGGATGGAGGGATGATGCACCTACCCGAATATAGATAGTTTCATAGCCCATGGGGCACAGTTTTTCGGGGAATCAACCCCAAATAGTAAGCAAGCTCAAAACTTGTGATATTTTTGATAGTTAAATGCAACAAGCCCACTAGTGGGCAGGGTTGAGGGGTTGATTTCCAACCCGTTCGACGGGGAATTTCGGGGGATTTGAATAGAGGTGCGTCAACCCCCATCCAGACCTAGAATAGACCTAGATATAGCCGAAAATGTCTTAGAACCATAGTAAAAATTTGCAGTTAAAATAAACTGAAGCAGTTAGTGGTTTTTGGGCCTCGTTACGGTAAAGTATCCTCGTACCTTAGTAAATGGTTAAAAATAGCCAATTCGTAGTCACCGGCAGAAGAAACCCTAGAATCTATAAATAGAATCACAGTACTCGCGACTTTGCCCTTAAACCATTAGCTGCAGTGTCCTCAAATTCCTGCCTATTATTTAACCCTGGTAAGCATTCACCCTGCACCCCAATCTACCCCGAAGACAGCAAGTATTTGGCAAGATAGAAGAACGCTGTACGTTAGGTGCGGAAGAGCCTTAGTTTTCGGTACAGGACGTCAGCGCGGCTGGACGTCGTCGGTCGGTCACAGTTCACTTCGGAGGAGAAGAAAAAGGATAGACCTACCCCATCACAACCCCGTTCCAGTCGATCACGCCCGTCCGGTACATTTTTTGGTCCTTCGATAGCCGGATCTCCGCACCCGTACATCTTGTTTCTTAACAGTATGTCAAAACGTATCCGTTCCCGAATCATCCCTTGAAGAATCAACCCTTGAAGAAACAAGCCTTGAAGACTCAAGCCGAAGCCCTGCGATATAGTTTGGCACAAGAGCCAAATATACGCACCCCGTATCTTGTTTCTTAACAGTATGTCAATTGGTATCCGTTCCCGAATCAACCCTTCAAGAATCATCCCTTGAAGACTCATCCGAAAACAGATCCGAAGTTAGTCGTCGATTGACGTTCCAGTTAAGAAGCCTCAAGCTCAGTATCGTGGTTCATCGTGAGGACTACCCCTTGGAGAAAACTACCCTTCAAGAACCAACCCTTAAGGACTCACCCTGAGGCGGATCCGAAGTTATCCGTCAACATACGTTCCAGTTAAGAAGCCTCAAGCTCAGTATCGTGGTTCATCGTGAGGACTACCCCTTGGAGAAAACTACCCTTCAAGAACCAACCCTTAAGGACTCACCCTGAGGCGGATCCGAAGTTATCCGTCAACATACGTTCCAGTCAAGAAGCCTCAAGCTCAGTATCGTGGTTCATTGTGAGGACTACCCCTTGGAGAAAACTACCCTTCAAGAACCAACCCTCAAGGACTCACCCTGAGGCGGATCCGAAGTTATCCGTCAACATACGTTCCAGTCAAGAAGCCTCAAGCTCAGTATCGTGGTTCATTGTGAGGACTACCCCTTGGAGAAAACTACCCTTCAAGAACCAACCCTCAAGGACTCACCCTGAGGCGGATCCGAAGTTATCCGTCAACATACGTTCCAGTTAAGAAGCCTCAAGCTCAGCATCGTGGTTCATCGTGAGGACTGCCCTTGGAGAAAACTACCCTTCGGGAGCCACCCTTGGGGACTCACCCCGAAACTTTGGACTTTGAAAATTTTCCTGAAACACTGAAGGATTGCTTCTGGACTTAGAAGATTTCTGAGGAATCCTGGACTTTGAGAAAATTTGAAAGTTGAACCTGGACTTGGGAAGATTTTGAAGACCAAACCTGGGACTTAGAAAAATTTTGAGGATTGAACCTGACACTTAGAAAATTTTTCGAATATAGAAGCTGGGACTTAGAAAATTTTTGAAGACAGAACCTGAGACTTAGAAAAAATTTTGAGGATTGAACCCAACACTTAGAAAATTTTCGAATATAGAAGCTGACACTTAGAAAAATTTCGAAGATTCATACTGGGACTTAGAAAATTTTGATCATCTGAACATAGAAAATTTTTGAAGAATTTAGACTGAAAATTTTGAAGAGGATTCTATATAGAAAACATAGATTGATTCGGGACATAGAAAATTTTTGAAGAATTTTGGACTTTGAAAATTTTGAGAAGATTCTACACTTAGAAAACATAGACTGATTCGGGACATAGAAAATTTTCGAAGATTTTTGGACTTTGAAAATTTTGAAGAGGATTCTACACTTAGAAGACATAGACAGATTCGGGACATAGAAAATTTTTGAAGAATTTGGACTTTGAAAATTTTGAAGAGGATTCTACACTTAGAAGACATAGACAGATTCGGGACATAGAAAATTTTTGAAGAATTTGGACTTTGAAAATTTTGAGAAGATTCTACACTTAGAAAACATAGATTGATTCGGGACATAGAAAATTTTTGAAGAATTTTGGACTTTGAAAATTTTGAAGAGGATTCTACACTTAGAAGACATAGACAGATTCGGGACATAGAAAATTTTTGAAGAATTTGGACTTTGAAAATTTTGAAAAGATTCTACATATAGAAAACATAGACCGACTCGGAACATAGAAAATTTTTCGAAGATTTTGAACTTTGAAAATTTTGAAGAAGAATCGACTTGAAGACCAATCATGCCGATCACGAGGTCGCGTGGGAAGACACCTGAGGCGTGGGTGGTAGACCTAAACAGGGAACCAACCGAAAGGGCTCCCATCACCCGTCACCAGTTACCGCCGCGTTCACCATCCACGACTGAAGGAACACAGCCGTTGCAGTCGCACAGCGAAGAATTGTCTTCATCCCCCGCTCCAGTTGAACAGGAGGAGCGAACAGAACCACCAGCGACCTCAAAGAAGGGAACCAGATTTGAAGCGCCTTCAGACAGTACACTGAGGCCAACAGATAGAACATACAGCCGAATCCTGCCGGTGACTACCCGGGGTGACGCCCGTATTGAACGTATCGAACGTAGCAAGCCGCCGTCGACCGTGGGAAGGACGACGCGGTCTTATAGAAAAGTCGCGAAAGCACGCGAAGACTTACTCAAGATTAAGTTGGAGCTTGCACAGTTAGCACTTCAGAGAGCCGAACAAGAATCGGACGACGATTACATAGAAGACAGAAACTCGAACGACGAGTACGTGCGTTCCTGGCTGGAAGAGGCACCGGAACCTGTTCCTGATCAGAGAGAGACCAACGCCGCCGAGGGAGACATACAGAATAGAATAGATAGAAGCTGCGAGCAGCAATTGCCTCCCCCCGTGGACTCCGTACCGATAGTGGACTCTCGTCGAGCGCAAGTACCGGAGCAAGAGCCGAAAGTCGATGAAGTGACTAAACAGATAGCACCACCGAAGAAAATAGAAGACAATGGGGAAAATAGATTACAGCCGTTCATAACGGACTTAACAGCAGCTATAGCATCGCTAGCTGACAGGAAAACAGAACAGAATTCGTCCTCACCGTCAAAGGTCATCATGACTTTACCGAACTTCAGTGGTGCACACACAGAATGGTTGTCGTTTCGAGCCATTTACGAGACAACTCGAAGATATTTCAACGATGTCGAGAACACAGCAAGGCTCAGAAGGAGCCTACACGGACGTGCACTCGATACAGTGAGCTCAGAACTCATCGGACATGCAAGACCAGACGATATTATGAAGGAACTGGAGCTGCAATTCGGAAGACCGGACTCGATAGCGCAAGCCGAAACAGATAGACTGCGCGGACTGACACGGTGCAGCGAGAATCCGAAAGACATTTGCACGTTCGCAAGTCGAGTGAGATGTGCTATCGTCACGTTACGAGCACTGAAGAAGGATCACTACTTGATCAATGCTGAACTAATGCGAACATTGACAGAGAAGCTACCAAACTCTATTCGAGTTCAGTGGTACCGAATATATACGGAGAAGTATCAGTCATTACCTGATCTATCGTTGTTCAGCGAATTCATCACTGAACAAGCTCGCTTCTGCAGCGCATTTGCTCCCGCTGAGAACATCAACGCAACAGAGGGCCCATCAAACAGACGTACGGCACAGAGAACCCACACAACAACAGAAAAACCGGCCGACAGATGCCGCGTATGTGGGAAAGATGGGCACATAGAACGCGATTGTCGGAAGTTCAAGGAGGGCAACAGCTACCAGAGATGGGAGCTAGCGAAGAAGCTCAATCTGTGCTATCGCTGCATGAAGTTTCGACGCGAGCGACACCAGTGCAAATCGAACAGATGTGGCATCAAGGGATGTAAAGCCAGCCACAATCGCTTACTCCATTATGAGAAGAAGCTCGCTACAGCGGCCGCCGAAAAACCGAAGATCCTCGAACCACAAGATACCAAAGAAGTGGTTGCCAGTTCGCGAACATCGTCGAGTCACGCCTACCTCAAGATAGTACCGGTCCGGGTGATTGGACCGGCGGGAGAGGCGTCTACGTTCGCCCTTCTCGACGATGGATCAACCGTATCGTTGATAGACGAGGACCTCGCTACTCAAGTCGGAGCCGAAGGACGCATCGACCCGCTCAAGATTGGAGCGATCGGTGACACCACGATCGACACTCCTTGCTCACGCAGAGTGACAGTAAAGCTCGCGAGCCAGCTAAAGAACAGGGTGCCGTTCAGAGCGCGCACCATACCGAAGCTCAACCTCACGCCGCAAACAGTTAAAGAGGAAGATGTCACATACTGCAAGCATCTCAGCGACTTGAAACAACAGCTGGTGTACGAAGTCGGCGCGCCCAAGATTCTGATCGGCCAAGACAACTGGCACTTATTGTTAGCCAGTGAAGTAAGAAGAGGCCCGAAACACCAGCCCATAGCGTCACTCACGACTCTGGGATGGACCTTACATGGCGCGCACAATAGAATACTCGGTCAACAGGTGCACTATGTGAACAACACAGCATCAAGAGACGAAAACCTTGATGAACAGCTCCGTAAATATTTCGCATTAGAATCGTTAATAGTTAATCCGCAACGTCCAACTTCTGACCCCGAAAAGAAGGCAGAAGACATCTTGAAACGACACACCAAACAAATAGAAAATGGGCACATAGAAACCGCAATGCTATGGAAGCAAGAAAAATTTGAAATGCCCGATAGTTACGGGACAGCCCACAAGCGGCTTGTCTCTATAGAGAAGAAACTCGATAAAAATTCGACTCTTCGAGATAGATATACGGAACAGATGGACTCGCTCCTACAGAAAGGGTACGCCGAGAAGGCGCCCAAAAATAGTACACCAGGAAGAACCTGGTACTTACCTCATTTCGATGTCTTCAACCCAATGAAGCCAGAGAAGTTCCGTATAGTACACGACGCCGCAGCTAAATCGAATGGAATGTCTTTGAACGACTTCCTACTCACAGGGCCAGACCTGTTACAGTCGCTGCCCGGCGTCATGATGAGGTTCCGTAGACACCCCATAGCCATTTCGGGCGATATTGCCGAAATGTTTATGCAGGTGAAAGTCCGACAAGAGGACAGAGACGCCCTCCGATATCTGTGGAGAGGCGACAGAAGAGTGGGAGCTCCCGAAGAATATAGAATGACGTCAATCATATTCGGCGCGGCCAGCTCACCATGTACAGCTATCTTCGCGAAAGATTGGAACGCGAAGATGCACATAGAACAGCAACCAGAGGCAGTTGAAGCCATCATTCGTAATCATTACATGGACGATTATCTGGATAGCTACAGGACCACAGAAGAAGCGACGCGCATAGCAAAAGCGGTGAAGAAAATACACCAACAGGCCCGTTTTGAAATTAAGAAATGGGTATCGAATGACGCCAACGTCATAAAAGAAATAGAGCCGTCGCAAACGCCAACAGATGTCGTCAATATCGGCGACACAGAAAATATAGAAAAGATACTTGGTCTAATCTGGAGACCAAGTGCAGACACGCTGGGTTTCAACCTGGCCCTAGCGCGTCTACCGAGTGGAGTCTTAGAGAAAGACGTACCCACTAAAAGAGAGGCACTCAGAATAGTTATGTCATTATATGACCCGCTTGGCTTAGCCTCACCAGTCACAGTACGCGCCAAGCAAATACTCCAGGAAGCATGGAGAAGAGGAGTCGACTGGGATCAGTCACTCGATACAGACCTGGCCACATCGTGGAGAGGTTGGATCCGACACTTGGAAAACCTCAAAGACATCACAGTACCGAGATGTTACCCGGGATATAGTGAAGCAACAGAGACCCAAGTCCATGTCTTCACCGACGCCAGCGAGAAAGCATTCGCCGCAGCAGTGTATTGGCGGATCTCCACGTCAGATGGCATGACGCACGTAAGCCTCGTCATGGCAAAGGCAAAGGTGGCACCACTCAAGCTGCAATCGATACCTCGACTCGAACTGCAGGCCGCGGTGATGGGAACCCGCGTGGCTGCAGCTGTGATACGCGAGCACGGAGTAAAACCGGACTCCGTAACCTACTGGTCAGACAGCAAAACCGTGCTGACCTGGATTAGAAGAGGAGCTCGAGTGTACAAGCCCTTCGTAGCCCACAGAATAGCCGCCATAGAAGAAAATAGCAAAGTCGAAGACTGGCGATGGGTACCCACGAAAAGGAACGTGGCAGACATTGCCACTCGTGACGTACCATTGGAATTCAATTCATCGCACGAATGGTATCGTGGCCCCAGCTTTCTCTATGAAGAACCGATGTCGTGGCCAACTGAAAAACCGCCGATTGACGATCAGACGGGTGAAGAGAGAACCCTAACCGTCAACATCAAACAGAAAACAGACCGAAGACTCTCCGAGGTCATACCCGATCCGGCCAGATTCTCGAAGTGGGAACGACTCCTAAGAGCGACAGCGAACGTATTGCGCTTCGTCTCAATCATTCGAGGACCGACAGAGAAAACGTTCTATAAAAGAACACAGAAAGGCAAGGAATCGGATCCAGATTGGAGGAAACGTACAAAGACGGCTAAGCCCCCTCCTAAAGCATCAGTGACGTCCACAGTGGCGTCAAAAAATAATATAATAGAAGCCGAATACCTCCGACAAGCGGAGAGGTTACTCGTGCAAACAGTACAGGAACAAATGTTCAACCGAGAACTGACGAGTCTGCGAGAGAACAAACAGATAGAAGACGACAGCCGATTGCGTCCGCTGCAAATAGAACTCACAGATGACGTCATACATCTGAGAAGTCGCATAGAAAAAACCGACGAGATAGCCGACGAAGTCAAGCGTCCGCCTATACTACACGGCGATCACCGCATCACTCAGCTGTACATAGATTGGACACACAGAAGTCTGCAACACAGTGGAACCGAGATGACAATCAACGAGGTACGTCAACACTACTGGGTTGTCAAGCTGAGGCCCACAGCGAAGATGATGGTGACACGCTGTCTGCAGTGTCGCATTCGAAAGGCACACGCTCCTGTGCCCGCCACGGGCGACCATCCGAAGACTCGCCTGGCTCATCATCAGAGACCATTTACGTACACTGGACTCGACTACTTTGGTCCACTGTCCGTCACCGTCGGTCGCCAGCACCAGAAGAGATACGTGGCCCTATTCACGTGTCTCACCACCAGGGCAGTACATCTCGAAATTGCTGCCAACCTCAGCGCAGACTCGGCAATTCTAGCTCTGCGCCGCTTCGCTGCGCGCCGGGGCTGCCCCACAGAAATATACTCCGACAACGGCACCAACATGCACGGCGCCGACAACGAGCTTCGAGACGCCTGCAGAGAAGAGGCTAGTCGTCGAGGCATCACATGGCGCTTCATAACTCCGTCCGCGCCATTCATGGGAGGCGCCTGGGAGCGCCTAGTCCGCTGCGTGAAGTCCGCATTGTACACCGTACTCACAGAGAAACACCCACACGAAGAGGTGTTGTCCACACTGTTGTGTGAGGCAGAGTATACGGTAAACAGCCGCCCGCTGACACATGTGTCAGTCGACAGCGAAGACGACGAATCCATCACGCCGAACCACTTCCTACTCGGTGGTTCGGCCAGACTGCCAACACTCGGCGTGTTCACCGAGCAAGACGTCGACAGCAGGAAGCACTGGCGGCGCTCGCAAGCGCTCGCCGACCAGTTCTGGCGCCGCTGGGTGAGGGAGTACTTACCCGAGCTCCAACACCGGCGGGAGCCCCACAGCCGTGGCCCTGGTCTGCAGGTGGGCGACCCTGTGCTCATCGCAGACGGCCAGCTGCCTCGCAACACGTGGCCGCGAGGCCGCATCACCGCAGTCTTCCCTGGGACGGATGGAGAGGTCCGGACCGCTGAGGTGCGCACATCTGGCGGCACTCTAAAGCGTCCGGCGAAGAAGCTGATCCCGCTGCCGAAATGATCCAGAGCGTCGGAGCTACGGGCCGGAGCGACGGGCGTCGCGTCGGCGAGCATCGAGGCAACGGTCGCCGGGGCGGCGAGCGTCGCGTCGAGACAACGGTCACCGTGGCAACGGGCGACGCAACTACAGTCGTCGCTCACCGGCGAGATGCAGCGCCGCGCCGACATCGCAACGAGTCGTCACTGCGCTGCACGGCGGGAGAAATGTTCGCGACGGAGCATTTTGATTTATATAACTCGCATAAACAGCCTTATGTACTTATATTCGTAAGCCTATATGTTTTTTAAGTTAGAAGCTTATATACTTAAATAGTAATAGAAATGTTCGCGGAGACGCATTTAACATTGTATAACTCGCATAGATAGTACCTATGTACCTATAGTCGTAGGCCTATGTACTGAATTTAGAAGCTTATGTACTTGCATAGTGATAGTTTGTAAGCTATGTAATCAATTTAAAGTCATATGTTTGTCGTTTTCCCCAAACACGTAAAAGATGTTCTGGGGAAAACATATTTTCAAAGAAAATTATAGTCAATAGGTAGGGCTACACATTTCCCTTACACATTCCCAATAGCACCCTGAGGGCGTGTTCTGATTGGCTGATGGAAATCAGCCAAATCGAAGGTATACACAAAATAGTCATTTCACATTCGAACATAGTAGGGTGGTTGAAGAAAACCATCATGTACACGCACCTTCAGTGCTAAGTTTTTAGGGCATCTAGGAATTTAGGTCTTAAACCATAGGCACTGGAAAGCTGGCACTCAGCCCTATCCAGATATGTACACATCTTCATGGTCAGGCAAGGCATAAAGCCACAAAATAGATAAGAAGATAAACATAGTTTTTTATCCTCTCCCGGGTTCCTGACCTATAGTACCTCCACCCTTGGAGGGGTGGCTTGGTAAGTTGTGTAGCTGGATGGAGGGATGATGCACCTACCCGAATATAGATAGTTTCATAGCCCATGGGGCACAGTTTTTCGGGGAATCAACCCCAAATAGTAAGCAAGCTCAAAACTTGTGATATTTTTGATAGTTAAATGCAACAAGCCCACTAGTGGGCAGGGTTGAGGGGTTGATTTCCAACCCGTTCGACGGGGAATTTCGGGGGATTTGAATAGAGGTGCGTCAACCCCCATCCAGACCTAGAATAGACCTAGATATAGCCGAAAATGTCTTAGAACCATAGTAAAAATTTGCAGTTAAAATAAACTGAAGCAGTTAGTGGTTTTTGGGCCTCGTTACGGTAAAGTATCCTCGTACCTTAGTAAATGGTTAAAAATAGCCAATTCGTAGTCACCGGCAGAAGAAACCCTAGAATCTATAAATAGAATCACAGTACTCGCGACTTTGCCCTTAAACCATTAGCTGCAGTGTCCTCAAATTCCTGCCTATTATTTAACCCTGGTAAGCATTCACCCTGCACCCCAATCTACCCCGAAGACAGCAAGTATTTGGCAAGATAGAAGAACGCTGTACGTTAGGTGCGGAAGAGCCTTAGTTTTCGGTACAGGACGTCAGCGCGGCTGGACGTCGTCGGTCGGTCACAGTTCACTTCGGAGGAGAAGAAAAAGGATAGACCTACCCCATCACAACCCCGTTCCAGTCGATCACGCCCGTCCGGTACACTAGTGTTTGAATTCCTATGCATTTTGACTTAAAGAATAAATTCATTTAGATCTACTACAGATTTTTATTTAAAAAAAAAAAGCAATCAAATACATAATTAATTATTATAATTCTTTTAAACCTAAACTAGTCACTTCTAGACATAATCTAACTCCGTTTTTAATACTTGCCTAAGAAGATCGCTAATTGCATTACGTTTGTATCACCTGCAGGGGAGAGAGGGTAACTCTGGATAACTCGTCTTAAATTGGATTCTTAATGAAGTAAAGAGCTCGTTTTATGCACCATTCCTCGCTCCCTTGTAATGCAAGAGACTTGTAAATAAGGTGGTGTGACAAAATATGCTTCGGGGTAGAGTTCTTTTTGTTAAAATAGAGTCATCGATAATGGGGTATTTTACTAAAAAAAACTAATTAGTCCGTCTAATTAGATTTTTTTAGTAAAATACCCTATCATTGCTGCTAATTACGTTTTTAGGATAGGTATCTTCGTTTATTTATTGATGTTATATCTGTCTAAAATTTTAGAACATCAAAATTAATTTCTGCCCTAGTGCAAGTGTATTTCACGTTTTGCGATGTGTGTGAAGGTGATGATGTATTTTTTTATGAAATGTAGGTATGTTAACTTGGAATACCACATTTCTGGCGAGTAAATTATTACCAACAGGTGTTGTTTTAAAAATGACACTTTGTACACTGAATCCGTCGGTCATGGAAAAATATGCCAATGTTAGCGTGTATGTATGTATAATTTTGTGGTTCTAAGGTTGGTTTTTCAACTGAAAAAATAGATATGGCTGCGGACTTTGTTCGAAAGAGGCACCGTAGCCCTGGAACGCAAAGGGCTCTCGGAGGCACACGGATGGGTTTAAATCAGTAAGAGTGACACTCCCTCCTGCTTCACCCAGAGCGGGAGGAGTCATTTGATGGTTTCCCATCCTTAAAAAAAGAATAAAAAAGTATCCCTTTACTTTTTATGGGAAGTCATCAAATGACTCTTCTTGCTCTGAGCGGAGCAGAAGGGTGTATCATAGGTAATCTTACTGACTAAAAGCCAACCGTGTTCCTCCTAATGCCTTTTGCATTCCAGGGCCACGGTGACTATCTATCACTATACTGACAAGGAAAATACGAGAGCTTCGAGCTACATAGTTCCTCGTAAGGACGTGTTAATTTACATTCAAGAACTTACCACAAATCAAACAACGAATCCAAACAGCAATTCCGTTCCAACCTCAAAAATAAATTACGAAATTCCTCCCATGTTTACTTCTTAAGAAAAAGACGCGAGGGTTTCACCACAATTAATTCCTTCGGTTACCTACGTACGACGTATGGCGCCATTAAAGTGTTTGCGGATTGTTCAGGCAAAGATCAAGCCCGTAAGATCGCAAGTAACCCCGTAATGTGGGTTAATTTATCTGGGAGAGTGGCTGAATTTAGTGGGGAGCTGGCAACTGAGAACTGGAGAGGTGATGCGGAGTTTAAGGAATTAAATATATAGAGTTATGGTCGTGTATGTAGTGGTGCGTGGTTGCTTTGTACGCTTGTGTTTTGCTTCGTTGTCGAATTGTGTTTGTTTGGTAGTAAGTACTCGTAGTTGCGGAATTTGTTCCAAAGAGTCACCGTGGCCCTGGAACGCAAATGCATTAGGAGGAACTCGAATGGGTTTTAGTTAGTCAGTAAGAGTCTGACACTCCCTTCTGCTCCACCCAGAGCAGGAGGAGTCAATTGATGATTTCCCATTCTTAAAAAAATACTTGTAAGTAGCAGTTTGCAGTGCATAATTGAACAAAATATAGCGCTTATTGTTATTTGTATTCTACTAGCCCACAGGCTCGAGTTAAAAGGAACTGCAACCAGTACTGAATAAACGTAAATAATGCAACTTTATAGGCCATATTTGCATAAAAATTCGTCATTTATAATAATCCTTACATGCAAGTATGGAAAATCGCAAAATTAAAGAAAGAAAAATGTTTATTTGGGACTCGCTCAAGACTCATAAAATAAAGTAAAACAAACTGTCATAAAAATATGTTTACACAAAATTAATATGTGCGAGGCCAAAAAGGTCCCTATCTCAGCATAAATGCTGCGATATTTAAAAAATAAATATCACAGCGCTGGTCTTATGACAGGGCCCGATGTGATGCCACGGATACACGAAGCACCCCAGTTATATATAAAAACAAATAAAATAATGATTATGAAAGTTTCATTAAAAATAAAATAAAATGTGGAATACGTAGGTACATACAATAAATAATCTAAAAATTAACCAAACCCCAATGGACAAAATAAGTCAGTTTTTATTTTTTTCCGTTACAATTTCTTCAGCGTCATCTGTTTTAACATTTTGCATCGCCATTTTATGCGAAAGCTCTACCTTAGGCTGACTGTCCAATGGAGCGGAGAGTAGAGGAGCGGAGAAATATTAACCAATGGAATAACATAAAATCTCCGCTCCGCGTCAGTCACTGAGATTTTATGCAATTCCACTGTTTAATATCTCTGTTCCTGTCCTCTCCGCTTCAGTGGACAGTCAGCCATAGGTTCTACACAAGTAACATCCTGTCAGCGGTAGCGTATCGAAGGCGAATACCAAAATGTCAAAGTGTATGTCAATCCAATACACTTTTGACGTTTTGGTATTCGCTTTCGAAATGTCACGTGATCAATCCTAATATATAAAATTCTTTCATTACTGACTGATTGAGTGACTGACAGACAACGCACAACTGAAACTACTGGTCGTAGAAAGCTGATGAACGTTTCTTGAGGAGATGAAGAGGTGCACTAAGAGAGGTTTTTACGAAATTCCTACTTGAACGGGAAAACGGGATATGCACGTACTAAGTCGCGGGCTCGGTTCCCTATATTTTGGCATTTCGTCTGTCGTCATCGCAATTAGAAATGCATTTTGTTTAGAGCCTGATTTATACTTTCTACTAAATCGCTGTCGCCTCTACCTCGGACTCCAGCCGCGGCGCCTCTTCGAGACCGGCCGTAAACTAAAATTTACTTCCACACAAAACTAATTTATAACCCGGTGAATTTGGAGAAACATTTACCAACGGTGGAAAATGTCTTTATTTCGTCACGTTTCTAATAAGACTAATGACACGTATCATATTTTACTTATGGAACTTCCCATAGTTTTAAATGTTAAGAAATCCTTGAAAAGGTTTGTTACATAGTTTTCGTCGAATGTTAAATAGATAACGGAATGTTAAGAAACCGGCCAAATGCGAGTCGGACTCTAACACAAAGGGACTCTAACCTAACCATAAACCTTAGTTTTTATTATTTGTTGTTATAGCGGCAATAAAAATACACAATCAGTCCGCCTATGTACCACTATTGTATCTAAAGTTTAAATAAATAAATACAATTTTTTTAAACTGTCTACCTATTACGGTTCTTGTGATACAACCCGCTGACAGGCAGACGGATAGACGGACAGGCAGCGGAGGCTTAGTAATAGGGTTCCGTTGGTTACCCTTTTGGTATAAAACCCAAAAAAAAAATTAAAAGACAAACGAAAGCTATATCTGGTGAAGGCAGCGGGGGTCTGCTGAATACGAGACGCACAGAACAGTTTGTTATAACGACACTTGAGGAGGTTAACTGAAACGTATATTTATACTGCCCCTTGCTCAATGTTCTGAATAACTCTGATGAAAATGAGTTACGAGGCATGCCTTTTAAGTTTTGTCTTTTGAAGAAAAAAACACAACTAGAACCTTATAGTAGTTTTTATTGTTTTTCAAAGTATTCACCACGTAGCTTAATACACTTTTCCATTCGCTCAAACCAGTTATTATAACATTTATTCTACTCTAAAGTGGCTGACTTGAAAGCGTCGACTGCTTCTTCACCGGACTGGAACCTTTGACCACGAAGACTTTTCTTAATTTTAGGAAATGTAAAAAAATCTTTAGGGCTTAGGTCAGGACTGAGGATGGTCAAGAATTTCTACTTTTTCCTACTTCAAATACTCAATCGTTTGACGAGCGCTGTGTGAGCTTGCGTTGTCGTGGTGCAGGATGATGTGTCGCTTTGAGGTAGATTTTCGAAGTTCGGCGAAGAATTGTGGTAAACAAACTGTGGTATACCACTCTGTGTTAACCGTTCTACGATCTTCAAGTGCAATAGTCGCAACATGGCCGGTTTTTCCAACGAACGTGGCCACCATCTTCTTTAAAGTGCTTCGAGAACGAACAACTTAAGTCGGCTTTGGGTCGTCTTGAAAGACCCAGATTGTAGATTGTTGTTTGGAATCAGGATCGTAGGCATAGATCCAAGATTCGTCACCATTGATGATGTCGAAAACGTGATTTGACTCTCCTCGGTTGAACCTTTGCAGAGTTTTCTTACACCAACTGACGCGGGTCGCCTTGTGGTCGTCGGAAAGCAGATGCGGTATCCAACGGCAAACTAGCTTTCTCTTACCAAGCGTTTCATGAAAGATCTTTTTAACGGTTGTCCCTGAGATGCCTAATAGAGCTTCTATCTCTCGATACGTCACATGACGATTATCGAGAATTAGTTGTCTCACAGCAATGATGTTATCCTCAGTGAAGGCGGATTTTGGGCGTCCTTCGCGAGATTTGTTACTAACACTAGTATGTCCACGCTAGAATTTTAAATACCAGCGTTTGACAGTCCGCAGACATGGGGCTTCATCACTGAACACAGATGTTAGCCCTTCAAAACACTGAAGCCGTGTCAGGCCTCTTCTAAAGTTGTAGAAAATCATTGCACGAACATTTTCCTTAGAAACATTTATTTTCGTACGTAACCTGACAGATTCCAATCGGCGCTGTGACTAAACAATAGCATTAATCCTTATACTTTCAACTATTTTGAGATTCAAAATTTAAACACATTCGAATATAGAACAGTTCCAAATTCAAAATTTCCGGGAAATATGGAAAGACAGAACTTAAAAGGCATGCCTAGTATTCGTGTGCTTGCCAACGTAGACTGAACGAATCGAGGATTTTTTTTTACAGTATAGAGTGGCAAATAAGCAGCCAACCTACCTCATCAGGTAGGCTGGCTGCTTATTAGCAACTTATCACTAAAAGTTATTGCAGTTTTAGATCAGCGCCATCTCTTAACCGCTAGTGGAACTAACGTAATTTTTGTTGATGATTTCTGAAAAAATGTGCCAAAAATAGATCAATATCTCTAAGATATCGATTTATTTTTCTTGTAATCTTTACATAAAATAGAACACATAATATAATTTCAGATTTTCCTCTATGCAAACTTCGGAGATAAGGGGGGAAATGGTCATTTTTTTTTTTTTTTTTCGTCAAATGTCGAAAACCAAGTGGAATAAAAAAAAAGAAAAATGCTTGAGAATATGCAAATAACGTTCCTTCACATGATACCCCACATGCCCTAGTAGACCCGCTTCGAATTTTTAAGAACCCATTTCAGTCGCTGTTTCAGAATAAATATAGATATTTTTATTTCTTTCTTATTTGCAAAATAGTTGAACAAACGTCATCTAAAACTGTTCCAAATTTCAAGTTGATAGCATTGGTAGTTCTTGAGATATCCAGCTGTGACAGACGGCAAGACTTCGTCACACCATTAGAGTTCCTTTTTACTATTTTGGTACGGAACCCTAATAAGCAAAGCGGTAAAGAATGAATACTGCTGAGCCCAGGAATGAGAGCCAAGGAATGCCCTCAATGTGACAATTGGCCGAAATTGGCTAGGATTATATTGCCCACTGCATAGTTTAATTAACCGTAGCTAAAAACCACGTAATAATCTTCAAATAATAGCCGTTCCTATTTTCGGGTGGTATCCAACCACAATGGTACAAAATTGGCCGCATTATCGACAAAATGGCGCCATTACAGTTGTTACCACACTAATTGTCTAACGGCTGTAACTAGTTTATTTGCACAGCCAAATGTGAATTAGCATAATTAGTTAATTTAATTAATAAGCTAACATAATTAGTTAATTGTTAATCCACTGGCTTTACTCTGGAATATCAATTTGGATAGAGAGAGTTAATCAAGTGTATTTGTGTCAAATTTACTAAACAATGAAGTAATGCACCACTGGTAAGTACTTGCAAGGCATATTCACAAAAAAAATGTGGTTTGGTGCACAAATCTATACTAATATATAAAGCTGAAGAGTCTGTTTGTTTGCTTGAACGCGCTAATCTCAGGAACTACTGGTCCGATTTGAAAAACTTTTTCAGTGTTAGATAGCCCATTAATCTATATCATCACGCTAAGACCAATAGGGGCGGAGCAGTAATGAAAATTGTGACGCAGACAAAGTTAAGCGGGTCAACTAGTTATGTTATAGATGTTTCTTAATGTAAGCGCTGATGTGCTCTCTTGACTTGAAAACTTCCTGGTTGTAGCTATCAGAAAACATAGACTTCGCAGGGGATTATAATCTTTAGCTGCAAATACAATGAAAACGTTTTGTGCGTATGTCATATTCCATGTCATATCTTCTAACTTCTAACTCAACTCCACTCGAATCACCTAATTGACAATTATGCTTGTAACTTATTGATATAAATAGAGGGATTTAACTCATTAAAGATAAGCAGTCAAAACTCAGCGTTAAGGCAACAACATACGCCAGCGACCTTGGAGAAACAAAACTCGCACTCGTTTCACACCAGCGCGACCAAAGATTCCGTAGTTTTTAGGGTTCCTTAGCCAAAGGGTTACCAACGGAACCCTATTACTAAGCCTCCACTGTCCGTCCGTCCGTCCGTCCGTCTGTCAGCGGGCTGTATCTCAAGAACCGTAACAGGTAGACACTTGAAAATTTCACAGATTATGTATTTCTATTGCCGCTTTAACAACAAATAATAAAACTTAAGGTTTATGGTACGGAACCCTTCGTGTGCTAGTCCGACTCACACTCGGTTTTTTTGTACCTTCCTTATCCATACTATGACTTAAAAAAAAGCCGTATGTCAAAATGTAGATAATTAAATTCTCTTTGATACGCTCGGTGGATTTGGTCCTATGGTCGTTTTTATGTCCGTGTTACACATATCTTTACAAATTAATTACACTATGTTGAACGACTAAAACTCAAATTTTTGGTATATCAAATTATTTAGAAAATATTGTTATGACACATTTTTTTTTTCAAAAATTACGACTTGCCAGACAGGCGTCTAAACAGACCTGATGATCATTTTAAAATCAACTACTCTCCGTTATCTCTGTCTTAAAGTGTCATATTATGTACTATAAGATGCATTTTATAGCACAAACTGGGCAACAGGCTAGCTAGGGCAATGACCGACTGGCCGCATCTCATCGCTCTGGCGCCGGGCTGACCCAGACACTAGTCAGTCTTTTCTAAGCGTCAAGCATTAAATATAGAGAATTCGAGTAATCGCTGTTATTCGTTCGACCCTGTTTCGAGTTGGGGCTTTTATCATAGTTACCTACCGAACTTGTGATGATACTAATAAATTTTAGGGTTCCGAACAAAAAACGGAGCCATTATAGGATTACTCGGGTGTCTGTTTGTCTGTCTGTCTGTCAGTCTGTCACAGCGAGTTTTCCCTCAGGATCCATTGGACTGATTCTGTTGAAATTTGGTACAAATATGGACTTTAGTGACCTAAACACGGACGCATTACGTACATCATTAAATTTTTAGTATGGGTCACTTTTGGGGGTCAAACCAGAAAAATTAAAAAAAGTGACATATCAAATGAAAGGGCTTACTGTGAGGGTTTTAATTAATATTTAATTGTCATAATTTTAAAATAAATGGTTTTAAAGTTATTCAAGAAATTACACGAAAAATGACCGTTCCCCCTCCTTATCTCCGAAACTGCTGAGCTTTTTGTTTTCAAGAAATGGAGATAATAGATCTTTACCTACAGATTACAGGAAAACCTATAAGAAGTCTATAGTGTTAAAATAACATGTTAACAAAAAATGAAATTCGTTCGGAACCCTTTGCACGCGAGTCCGACTCGCACTTGGCCAGTTTTTTTCATTATCTACTAACTTTTCTGTGAATGCATTTACAACCACCTTACTAGAGACAAAATAAAATGCACTACTTGGGACACCCTAGGCAGTCAGCCTTACTATCAACTTACGACGTCAAATTTCTACAATAATATGATCGAACTAATACTCACGAAGTTCACGTTGATACGAGATAAGAACAATTTTTGATTTTTGATTGGCCTGTTGGTCTAGTGGTTAGTGACCCTGACTGCTATGCCAGAGGTTGTGGGTTCGATTCCCACCCAGGACAAATGTTTGTGTGATGAGCATGATCATTTGTTCTGTGTCTGGGTGTAGTTTATCTATAATATGTATGTATTTAGAAATATATAAGTATGTTTATCAGTTGTCTAGTACCCATAACACAAGCTCTGCTTAGCTTGGGACTAGATGGCGTTGTGTGATAGTTGTGTGGAATATTATTTATTTATTATTATTAATTTTATTGCACTTCCAAATTGTAATAAGTAAAGTACCAGAAAATTCGAAATCATTTGAATCACACCTTCCCGCGTCAAAATATGATTGAATTTCCTTATCATTTTGACGCCTCTGATACATACAATTTTACTGAGCTGCAGGGCGACAACGATTTTCGAAATGCCAAAATGTACGAGAGTGACCACGTGATTCTTCGCTAGAGCATGTCAATACCATTAAGCCAGAGACAAACAGGTCCTACGTACGCAACGTTTGCAACGCATTATGATATCTGAACTCTTGATTTTAAGGGCCACATTCACAGTCTTGCGTTTTCACTCACAAAACTGCTGACTCATTGCTTTAGGTAGAAATTAGACAGTTGCAATTACGTTTATTTTAGGGTTTATTATTAATTTATTTAACGAATACATATTAAATTTTCATTTCTTATGAACTATGGTTTATTTTGGTATTAATTTTACGTAATAATATTTATGTATTAAGGAGAAATTTACAGTAAATTCTGAGTGTTTTTAGTAATTTTTATGGATTTAAAGGAGATTTTTTTTCCGGATATTCCATTCTTATTTCAAATTCCTGAGGCCGCAATGGACGAAACAACTATATAAAGAATATTATGATATATTTTATATTTCATTTGGTTAGTACAGTAGTTCAATCCACGAGCTCGAAAAAAAGCCGTCACGTTTTCATGAGAATTTTAACTTCTTACAAATAGATAAGAGAAAAATGCGAAAGGTGAGGCCGCCATACTAATAACTTTTTTCAACTGTCCAATAAGCCAAAGTCGTCTAAATATTTCAGTTTCTGAGAATAAGAGAAAGTTGGCCATTTTACGGTAAATCTATAATATACTAATATATAAAGCTGAAGAGTTTGTTTGTTTGTTTGTTTACTTTAACGCGCTAATCTCAGGAACTACTGGTTCGTTTGAAAAATTATTTCGGTGTTAGATAGCCCATTTATTGAGGAAGGCTATAAGTTATATATCATCACGCTAAGGCCAATAGCAGCGGCGCAGAAATTAAAATTGTGACGCAGACGAAGTTGCGCGGGTCAACTAGTTTTACGATAAATCTAATGATTTAAATCATCGATCCACTATCATAGTACATACACTTACTTGTGACACATGCGTGAGGTTGGAAGCAGCGTAATACGACACTCTGGACTCGGGTTTGGCGTACACGTGCTCTCCTATGTGTGTGGTCGCGTACGGCGAGGGTGAGCGGCGACTGCCTGTTGACAAACGTGTTGATTGATTATAATACAGTAAAAATTGGTTAAGTGGGACCTGGATAAATGAGAAACTAATAACATTAAAATAACTGGAACTCACGCTTAGATTCCGACACTTTAGCACTGAATTACCTCTGTAAGTGGGACAAAACAAACCTCTATATCTGGGATTAGTTCTTCAGAACCTTATGTGGTCTTCGCTGATTACTATTGTATCTGCTGCGTGGACAGTGAACTGGTTAAGTTCCAAGGTGGTGAACCTATTGCCATCAATCGGGCATAGTTCCATACTTTGGACTGGGAAATTTCAGATGGAAAACTCAATATCACTATCTGACCTGAGAATCAAAACTGAGAGCTTTCAGTTTCAGCGATAGCGATAAAAAAGGTGGACCTTTGATGAATGGTTAATTTATAATTATAATTTATAAAGTAAGGAACACCAACGACATATTTACAATTAACACAAATTACAAATCTTCAATTCTGTGTAAATATATCAACGGAAGATATAAAACTTAAATTGATTGAAAGAAATATTTAAATTATTAAATTAAATTAAATCATTTCGTTATCAAACTATTAATAAAAATATACATGATTATTTTATAAAAGTATGAAAGAAAAAGCTAATCCATTTGAATTATAAACTAAATAATATTCGATTAATTAAAACAAAAAGATGATGGTTACTACAGGTACAGATGTTTCTTCGCAATTTTATCCATCAAGACAAAATAAATATCATAATTATGATTTAAGACTCATATGAAACTATACTAGAAGAATGAAATGAAAAGAAAAACCTACTTACTTTTCCACTTCAGTTAAATATTCTTTCTCATACAAATGTTTTAGCAAGATTTCTTATACCATTTGAGAAAATAAAATCCCGATTCAAGGTATAATTTTCATTAGAACTAAATCAAGTACAACAAAGTAATATCATGTGACCTCTTTCTCTGAAAACGTTTCTCTTATTTTAAAGAAAATCTCAGAGAATGTGCGGTGTAAATGTAAAATATAAATCAAGTTGGAATTAAATGGAATTCATCAGCGAACAGTCGCGGACGAAATACTTTTACCATAAATCTATGTAGACACGAAAGTTATTCGGAGAATTTTACGCTTGCTCACCTGATAGAATACTGCTTTTATTGTACTATTTATTCTGTTATTAAGTTTTATAATATTTTGCAATTCTTTTAACCCACAGCTAAGGAGTGGAATTCCCTGCCAGAGTCTGTGTTTCCTGATAGCTACAACCTGGGAGTCTTGACGTCAAGAGTGAATAGGTTCTTCTAGGTAAGAGTGCTCCATCTTTGACCGAATCATCGCTTACCATCAGGTGAGATAGTGGTCAAGCGTATACCTATCAATAGTAAAAAAAATCCTTGGTCGTGGCGAATTGCTGCCCCATTGAGCTATATTAAGGAAATTAAACTGTAAAGGAACAGAGAGTACACCTGTGTTTGCGTCACATACTCCTGTGTACTTAGCTGACCTTTGTCAAGACTGGACACCGTAACCGGAATTCGGTCAGAAGGATCGTAATAAATCACAGAATCGAGACTACGTGTTTTTTTTTTCTAAACAATAACACAGCACCATTTATGATACACACAATTTTATGTAAAATGCCATACATACTTGCCCTAATTATTTTTACAGGAAGCTTGCATATAATTAGGTCATTCACGAACAAATGTCACTGTAATATTTGTTCCAGAATTTTCGTCAGGAATGTTCCAAGCGAATAATATAAAAATACTAAAGTGAAATTTTATGTGACATTCCGTATGTTACATTTTCTCATTTGCTATAAATTCCTTTTTGTTGGGAAATATTTTGTTGCTACTGCGAATGGTCCTGTAGTTTATTTTGCGATAATAGTAATACTTTTATGTCCTTTTGTTTACAGAGATGGTAAATTATAAATATTAAACTTCGCGAGGACTTAAGGAAAAGAAAATCTCATAGACCTTTATGAACATTTGCTTCAAGTGTTCCGTACCAAAAACCGAAAAAAAACCTTCTATCATAATCAATTGTAATTTTACTTTCTGTGAAAATTACGGCTGTTTACGCTAGTACAGTTTCAGAGATTTCAGCAAAATGTAAGGGGCCCGCTAGGGCCAGTGACTGCCAGAGTAGCAGATTTTTTTCGAAAGAGACACCGCAGCCCTGGAATGCAAAAGGCGTTGGGAGGAAAACGGATGGTTAGTTAGACTCTGACACTACTCCAGAACCTTTAAAAATAAAATCGATAGATTAGTAATGTATTACTTACCGAAAGGAAACTTGTGTAAGCTTGCAATAGTGGCATATGACCCAGTAGAACTTGGAGGTCTCCCGAGTGTGTCGAGCCTTAGAAGGACATTCTGATGACTGCCGTACGCCGCTGTCGTGTATGAGGTGCTGAAAAGAAAATTGGTGTTATTAATTTGTCATTTTATTGTAGAAAAAGAGGAATCGGTTTCTTATAGAGATAGTCTTAAGGTGCCTGTCTTGTGCATGAAATATTAACCAATCATTTCAGTCAAAATGTCAGTGGCTCACGTGGTGCGGAGATTTTATGCAATTCCATTGTTTAAAATTTCTCCGTTTCTCCGCTTAGCTGCCTCGCTCCGCTGTAATGGTCAGGCCAGGTGGTGTAATGGACTTATTCTCTGGCTTTGTTTCATGACAGTAAAAATAGGCGTAAATTAAAATTCTTGAACATTGTATGTTGGGGATGTGCTTAAATTCAGCAGAAAACGAATACCACCACGCAAAGTTTAGTGTCAGGGTAGTCAGTTTTATAAATATTAGTTTTGATGTTAGAAGGCTTAGACATCGCGCCAAGTTAGGAGATGGCTGGATGAGCTAGCTAGCGATACACACTGGTGCTTTATATCCATAGACAGTAATAGTGCAAAATGGATAGGGAGTTCAGTAGTAGAACATTATATCCTGTCCTGTCCCAATCCTGGGCAAAGACTTCGCTCTACTTATGTCGCGCCTACGGTTGAAACATTGCACAACTAATGACAACCTACTGAGCTCATATCGAAAGAACATAATGCAGACATAACGCTGCAACTGCAAAATATTCTCCCACACCCAAGAGATAAAATAATAATATCTCTCTTACGATCACTAAACTGGGAAAGTAGGTTAGAGTGGTCAGTAAACATTATTTATTATTTATAGCCAGCACGTTGGAGTGCATGTGAGTTTAATATTGATTCCAGTAGATATAGTGTACCTACTAGCTAGCTTGTATAGGTAACATATTAACTTCTACGACTTTGTCCGTGTGAAACTTGGTTTTACCCGAAACATATCTTACGACTACAACACTTGGCAAAGGTGTAGTTTGGTATTGGTGGAAAATTTTAGGTAATTAATCGGATCAATGCTTCTAAATATTGCAGGAGCTCGTGGCTGAAGAATAACAGCCGCACAGGTCGATCTTCAAGGTTAAGCAACGCTTGCCAAGGATTGCCAATCTTAACATAATGAGTTTCCTCCGTGCCTCGGAAAAGCACGTTAAGCCGTTGGTCCCGGCTGTCATTTGTAGAACTTTGGCAGTCGTTACGGATTGTCAGAAGCCAGTAAATCTGACTCCAGTCTTGCCAAGAAATACGGTGTTACACATTAAATGGGTTGTGGAGGTCTGGTTGGCAGCCGCTTCACGTAAAATACTGGTGTTCAGCTGAATCCGGTTCGACTGGAAGCCGACCCCAATATAGTTGGGAAAAGGCTAGGCAGATGATGACTGCTTCTAAATATTATATCAAAAAAGCCTTTGCCCGCGACTTCTGTTCCCGAGGAATTTCGGGTCATCCTCTCTTTGCTCCCCTTTACTCCCCAAGAAAGCTTCATGCCAAATGTTAGCTTTCTATGACTAGTCCTTTTGGCTGTGCGTTGTCTGTAAGTCACTCATTAGTAACGGAAGAAGTTTATATGTTAGAGAACAAAAACATTTTTTTTTTTTTATCGAGAACTAGTTGACACGCGCAACTTCGTTTGCGTCACAATTTTCATTACTGCTCCGCTCCTTTTGGTCTTAGCGTGATGATATATAGCCTATAGCCTTCCTCGATAAATGAGCTATCTAACACTGAAAGAAATTTTCAAATCGGACCAGTAGTTCCTGAGATTACCGTGTTCAAGTAAACAAACAAACAAAAAAACAAACAAACAAACTCTTCAGCTTTATATATTAGTATAGAGTATAGATAAACGTAGATAAATGTTTGAGCCGTTTGAGGATGAAATGAAGCCGGAATACCCATGGACGTTTGCATGACATCAGCCAGTAGTTAGTTGATTCTTCACGTGACCGTGAAGGTTGGCCTTTATGTCGACCAAATAATCAGCATTTCTAGCGTGGCAATGTCATGCAACACCAGTAGTATGATTACATTTTCAAGACAACTTTACAAACAGACCTATACACTTTTGCAATATAGAACATACAAAGTAGGTATGGATAGTGTCAAAGTGGATACTTGATTCATTGTTAGTATAACATGTGGGCACGATTAATAGTAGATGAAGTTATATGGGCCATCTCCATTCTCCAGCGTGGGTTAGTAAATGTGTATTTATGTTTGTGTGTGAGTGGTACAAATGTAGGCTGCATATAAGCTGCAGTAGGCATACAGATTTAGATTATGGTTGAGTAAAAATATTTTTGACATACCAAGACTAAAAACCGGTCAAGACTTGCACACGAAGGGTTCCGTACCATAAACCTTTTTTTTATTTTTTGTTGTTATAGAAAAATAAATTCAACTGTCTACCTATAACGGTTCTTGAGAAATAGCCCGCTGACAGACGAACGGAGGGACAGACGGATGGACAGCGGAGGCAAAGTAATAGGGTTCTGTTGGTTACCCTTTGGGTACTAAACCCTAAAAAGTTAATGAAAAAATTATTATTAAAAAAAGAGATATTATACATACAGTATTTTTTTAATTTTAAAATATGACTCCAGTGTTCTCGTCGCGTGACGTGCAACTAACTAGGTTCATCTTTCTGCCTGACCAATCTCATGACAGTTTAATAGTGTCTGTAAAAGGTTTAACTGAAACAGTGCGATGGTTTGAGTAACGTAATTTTACATTTTGTGAGGCGAAGTATATGGTATGAATAGGCACAAGGCCACGACCAGGCAAAGAAAACATCCCGGTCTACACAACCGGAAAATGTTTTGTTTGAAAACCTTCCTCGTGTATAAATCAAATGAAAGGTTTCAGTAAGGCAGAAAAAAACTTATTTCAATGTCAATGTATTGTGTCATTTTAATTGTGTCGTTAATCTAAAACACAATTTACTGCTCCTAAAGGTATAAAGAGAAAGCAAGGAGAAAAAACATGTCCTAATCAGTACATTTAAATTGTAATAAATCCTAAGACTGTGCATATTTAAATAGCAATGTTGAAGTTTTTGTGTCAATAAACAATTTTTTTTTTTATAAGTAGAAACATGTTTATAATACATACAATGGAGAGTGAATGTAACATTTTGGACCTATCCGTTATTGACGATTACAAATATCGTAGTCATAGGTTCAGTTTAGCAAAATTGCAGACCAGTAGTGTAGTTGCCCGTTGCTGATTTTCAACTGAAACTTTCGTCGACTTAATCCGGGCGCGATGTCTTCTATGTTTATAACTATTCTTCTAACAGAACTTGATAACTCCCAACAAAATAACATTTTTAACTCCCTTTCCCTACAAGTTATAAAAAACCCATGTACGTCACGATAGCGCACACCATAAACGATTTTGTAGAAACATAAATTCGTGTGCCATAAAGCTTCTCGTGATAAAGTTGTGGGATATCGAGTAACTATAAAAACATTTTGCCTGTCTATCATGGAACCTCCCGTACCACATCATCCATCACATATGTCGGGGGGTCGCTGCCCCTATATGTTTTTGAGGTACGCCCCAAGAAATAGGTTAAAGCGATTTGGAGGTGTTTTAAATCTATAATTAGTTTTTTTTTTATGGGTATGGAATATTAGATTTTTATTGATTTGAGTGTTTGAGTGATGTAAAATAAATTTGTTGGAAATGAGATGAGAATAAACTCCAAAATAAATAAAACTATTTAAATTGCTTGTTGCAATAGTAATATCAATACTTGTTAAAGAAATAGGTATTACGAACCAAATCCGCGCTCAATTTTGATCAGTTTCAAGTAGTGACTACTAGAAACGCCCAACCTATACAGTGGACAACACTTTAATTATTTCCAATGAGCTGAAGAAATGTGAAGTAGATAATACAAGTAAGTTACAGAAAATATACATGAAGAAAAATTTACATAGGGTGACACAATGGGCGGCCTAATCGCCAAAAGTGACCTTTTCAAACGAACTTTTTAGAAAATATTCTTAATATATTGTGCAGAAAAAAAAAAGTCATGAAATACTCATCAATGCAATCCGCTCCACGTTTTCCATTGCACCAATCATCATGTTTAAGGTCAACTTCAACCTGATATTGTGTTGAAATTGGTATATTATTGAAAAATTTATAAAGCCCGAAGGGCATTGAGGGTCGGGTCCCCTACACAATATTTCCTAAGAATTTAGTTTTTCCTTAATTTACGGGCAGTTTATATGCCATGCATAATGTAGCTCTATTGTATGCTTTGTGCTGAGTCTTGCCATTGTAGCAAGCAAATTTTGGCCCTAATTTTTTAACCTCGTAACAGGAAAATTCGTATGGCATGCAAGAATGAGCCAAATAAGCTTTTTAGTTTCAGTGACGTAGTTGTTATTTGTAGTCGGAATAACAGTTTTGTGGAGTTGTATGTTATGTTAATAGAATTGCTATTTTTTTATTACATTTGTTTTTTACAGAGTGCTACTGAGATGGAAATACGAATTTGGCTTAAAATTAATTAGAATTGTCGCTCATATCGATTTTATCGTTCAAGCAAAATTAGGATATCAAGTTACAGCAAGGTTCCAGTTGAATTACTTAAGAATCTAATAAACACTCCGATTTAACTATCGCGGTACATTTTATATTTTCATTTAATGCTTCTGGTTAATGTTATCGGATGTGAAATACATGATTTTCGTTCAAAAGTTTTTTTCGATATCCAATGGATTGTCTGCCTAGTGTATTATTATCAGCCGATAAAATTCACAGCTAGGTACCAATACATCTGTGCTACGCAGCGCGGTCGGTGCTACGCGTCGCTGAACCGTACTACATCACTGTCCAGAGTTGGCTACGAGCGTAGCGAGGCTACGAGCGTAGCGCCCAGTGCTACGACTTTTTATTTGGCATATTTTAATTTTAATTTTCCGAGCAAAAAAATTTTTCATTAATAGATTGCTTTTTAAAATTGAATTTGAGCTCTCAAAATTATATTCAGTTCAGAAAAAATCATCAAAACAAAATTTTTAAAAACCAATTTCCTGTTTTCTTATTTATTTTCATAGATGCCAAAAACCAATCCCAAACTTCTAAGTCAAACGTAATGTTTGTTTTTCTAGTTAAACGACTTTGTTCAACAAGCTGGCTATTGAATTTACTTCGAGTAGCGAAACTCTTGAAACTTCTCAAAATATTTCCCTCTTGACTATAATGTGATTAGATTTCTTTGCCTTTCCGAGAGCAATTACTGAGTACTTTATAAGGCCTCATCAGTTTTCGTAAACGTAAAGTGTAAACCAGATACGAGTTCTTTTATTTCTGTTGTTCTACTTTTATAAGCAGAAACCTGAATGGTATGAAATCAAATATATCGCAGTAACTCGAGATTTTGCCTAGCAACTGCGTAAGACGAGATTCAGTTCAACGTATTTATGAGAAATACGTCGAAATTTGTAACGGCGAACTGGCAATGTAAGGATTCTTAGAATATTCATACCTATATGAAATTCTTGTAAAGTTATCAATAAGTGAAATCGTAAAATAAAAAAGTAAAGTGTAAGAAGATGGGATCGTTAATAGCGCATGCTTGCCTAAAAGCAACCTATTCACTTTTGAATTAAGAGCCCTCAGGTTGAAGTTATTATAAAATATAGGCTCTGATAACAAACTCCACTCCTTAGCTGTAAGCAAAATGAAATGATTCCTAAAACGTTTCTGCATAGGGCGTCCTCTCCCAGCGCCAATCTTAAACCTTTTCATTCATCTTAAAAGATAGAAATAACAAAACTGTTAACATTTCTCCATCATCTCATTTGATATTTCGCCGATATTGTTGTTACGTAAAGCTAAATAAATTACAACAACTTTATATCCTAACTTTGAGAATTAACTTGAACAAAGTTGGCGAGTGAGATAATTTGCGTCAAACTTTGAAGCCGTATATTTTGCTAAATACAAATCGGACGCTAAATGTTGTTGATGCGTATAAATATTAACGAAGTAAATTACTTTGTTTTGTTAGTGATTTATTGTTGTTTTCTTCAGCTTTTAATTATTTGCTGAATTGGTAAAAAATTTGTTGATTAGACTGCAAAGTAATGGGTATCAACCAAAATTAAGTTAATTAGGTTTTTCGGTGGAAAATTGCAAGATGTTTGTTGATTTTGCATTTTAAATGGAAATAAATGGATGACGGTTAATTAGAATTTTGCTATTTTATTGCTGTTAAGCCTTAAAGAAAAGATGGATAAATGTGTGAGAAGCAATATGAAAGAAAAGGGTGATAAAGAAAAGTGATAGCGTGACGGTTGATAGAACAGAATGGAAGGAAAAAAACGTGTTGCGCCGACCCCAAGTAACATGGGATAAGGGCAGGAATGATGATTGCTGTTAAGCCAGAGACTGACATAATTTCGATCATTTAGACGCAGTAAAACAGTTTTTTATATATACTTTTTAACTGAAATAAATCGTGGTTATGTACAAGTGTAACTATCATATCAACTATATTATTATAATATTATTGAATTCAAACTAGTTCATACCTGTCTGGCTGTTTAAGTGCGATATTTTTGCGCATATATCCTTCTGAAGATGGTGTGGAGTTGATCTTCAGGTCGTGTAGCTCCCTAAAATAGGGTAAGCTACATGATGACTTCATTCATGCAAGTCATCAGGTGGAACACAAAACTCTTAGCGTATGAAATTTAGATTTATGAAGGGGAATACTGATGGTTGAACTTAAAATAGGAATATCATGAGATTTTTCCAAATAAAAGGTTCATTAGTGAACGAGGGAATGGTTGATATTGCGAATGCTATTTTTAGTTAAAAACATGGTTTACCATTTTTTGTTTCGGCCCATAGTTTGAGGAGAGCTTATTAAGATTAACTTTATTAAATACGAGTTATTATAAAAAAACGCTCGATTTACGATGACTAACTCTCGAGTTTTTCGTATATTTTAAACGTTCATTTTACTTACTGTATAGAATCATGATGCCTCGCCTTACTGCCTCTCTTATACAGTGTTCCCGCTGCGGCGGCGGCAGTGAGCAGCGCAAGCGCAGCTGCCGCGCAGCCCCCGGCCGCAAATAGCACACCCCCTGAGTTTTGTGACGCGTCGCCTGCGAGGCGGGCGGTCTCATTGTGGGTTACTACTGTTGATAGACCTGGTGGAGAAATAATGAGGTTAGTGTTAGTGAAGAAGAAATCTCGTGATGGCCTAGGTACCAAAATTCGGTAAAGCCATCCGTAGGTACACAGTCAATCTCGAACGCGATCCACGATCAAAATCAATAATCTGATGGTCTACTCTCTAAGCCGTAATTTCGAGCTTAACCTAACCACTAATAATTAATGACAACACGATTTGACAGTTACTGTCAAATAGTGTTGTCAATTTTTAGTATGGATTTACACTTTTAGTATGGATAGCATGAATGGATGAAGGTGAAATGGTAGTTAGCTAGTTAGCCCAAACATGGGCATAAACATACTAGGAAATGTATTTGTGTTAGGTGCCTAAATATTTTCATTATTGAAAATTTTCTGGTATTTTCAGAGGCACAATCTCAATTATATAATGTAGTTCATTTTGGTGCCAAAGTTATTTATTCTTGTTAATTGGTGGACAACGTACTTGGCAGCATAAGTGAAAATTCGAGATATATTGCAGTTTCCGACTACGAAAATGGACCATTGAGATTTTCAACATGATCACACATACGACATATACCTTTTGATTTATGAGTGTAATTCCTAAGTATTTTGATTAATGGTTAAAATAAATTAAATTAAAAATAAATATTAAGGTATTTCGCGAATCGCGAATAACGGTTTATAAATTAAACCAATTAACAATAAACCAAATAGCCAACCAAATAACCAATCATTCATCTGCAATATTCGTTCAACACATTGTAAATCACTCCAAAACAATACCGAACAATAACTACGACAATTTCAACGCTTCCCCATAAAACATGACACACCCACCGCTTATGGCCACTAAATTGAATACCGGCTATAATAAAAAACTTGAAAATAAAGGAGGGTGTATAATGGTGACATAATGAGCTTGGATACTTTGCCTTTATTACACCATCCCCTAATATTAAAACCGTCAACGCTTTACAGGTGGATGAGCTAGAAAAAGTGAGGATATTGCCTGTTAAGTGTCAATTTGGACTAAGTGGTGAAGCGATACGGTTTTCAAAGGTTTTGGCTCCAATTATGGACGATTTGAAGGGTTTTAGCCCGTAATCGGCTGTTCTATCGTTGAACTTAATTACGTTTTTGCAATTAAAAAAATGGCTAAAGATAGCCCAAGAAGATATTTGGAGGGAGAAAGCGGAAGACTTTCCCAGCAGTAGGTCACAATTTGTAGACTACAAAAAATATGCAAACACGGTACTTGGTATATTGATTGGTGATTAGGTAGTGTTTGGTTAAGGAAAACTCCTTTTTTTTGTGAAACAATGGCTATCATTTTAAGCAAAATCCTTTTAAAGGCTTTACTGAGAAATTAGGTACCTGAAATTATAATTACTCTCATTGAATATTATCTGATCCGAGAACCCAGTTGATCTCATGCTGTATAGCAATAAATGATTTTCATTCCCCTTTGTGTTTCAGCTTTATTTCCCAGAAAAATACCAATTTTATTCATTCCAAGCCACGGTAAATTCTGTTATTGGGCTTTTCACAAAAAGTTCTCAGAAGCAGAGCGTCGTTTGGATTTGTGCAAAGTTGATGAAAATACCTACACCCTCTGTTTGCCAAGGACTTCAATAAAACTGGTATAAATGTGATGCGTAATTCTTTTGGGGTCATGTATAATACACCTTCTCATGCGGTAATCTAATGACCGCACAACTGCTAGCTCCTCCTGCTAGGTCCTGAATTCAGTTTTGATGTCGAGGAAAGTGGGTTGTCTTTTCAGAATCGATTTTTTCAGTAGCAGCCTTTAGTTTAGTTTCAGAACAGATAGTCGATGGGGCCGAAAGTTTTAGATTGGCGACCGCGTTCCAGAAGACACAGCAGTAGAAGGCCACCCACTAGGTGGAGCCATGACCTGGTGAGGGTCGCGGGTAGCCGATGGATGCCAAACACACAAGATCGGTTGTTGTGGCGACACTTGGGGAAGGCATATGTCCAGCAGTATGTTGATGGCAATAGCTTCGCCGTTTTATACAAGAAACTTAACCATATGGCTCAAATCACGATGGAAGCGAAGCGACAAATAGTTTTGGTGTCATATAATTTTAAACTTTATGTTCATTACTATAACACGTAGTATCGCTTGATCGCTTGAGAAACTTGAAAAGGCCGAGCGGCCGCCCGCGGCGCCGCGAGCACTCCGACGACTCCCGCGATAATATGTATTATAGTAATGAAGACAAAGTTTAAAATTATATGACACTTAAACTGCTCGCCGCTTCGCTGCCATCTCGGTGTGACTTGAGCCTAACTGGCATAATTTACTGTACTAAACACCTGCGTCAAATCTTTCGACGTACAGAGGCTTGTTGAATAACCTAAGTAATCACTACTTCTGAACCACAGCTAACAAGTTCTAACAACATAGGTAAACCCTCACAACCGTTGTTACAAACTTCCAGTTGGCTACAGGTAATTTCCGAGACTACTCAACCGATTAAGGACACAGGGGCTCCGAGGAATGAGAGTTTTACCATTACGGAGTTCTTAAGTTTAGTGGGGGTGAACGATGACTCTAATCGATTGGAGTTTTTCATTCGGGTGGAAAATTATTGGGTTTCGATTGACCTTGGTAATTTTCCAATGTCGAAAATGTCTAAGTCGGTCTATCCAGAGAGTATCGTGGTATCCTGTCTCTGAACTACGGAGGACCGATTGGCATTCGCTCTAGGTAGGATAGTGTTATCCAAAAATAAACTATCCGAACTTATTAGTAGTACTTACTATTAATTTATCGAAAAATAAAACACTAGCAGTGAAAATAGAAACAAAATTGATCGAAAGAAGGAGATGTTACAATTTTAAACGCATGTATCGGTCTTTTTTGCAGAAACGCCATTTTTTATGGCAGCTGTTTGGGCGTCACGGCATTTGATGTAAGAGGCATCTTTTTCTGATAGGTAACTTTAAAACTTTATAACTGCGGCGCTGATCAAGATATTTAAAAAAATATTCCATAATTGTTCACTGCAACTATTGAGTATATCAGTTAAAAAAAAACCGGCCATGTGCGAGTCGGACTCTCACATGAAGGGTTCCGTAACATAAAGCGATAAAAACACATTTCTTGTATGAGAGCCCCCTTTCATTTTTAATTTCAATTAATTTTGATGATTTGCTATAGCGGCAATAGAAATACACACGTGGGGGTCTGACGGACGGACAGCAGAGACTTAGTAATAGGGTTCCGTTGGTTACCCTTCGGGTACCGAACCCTAAAAATTACATGGCTATTGGAATATTGCATTAAGTAAGAATCTAAGCTCTAAGACCCCAAAACAGTCAATTAAAGACTAGGACAATAGTAATTTGTGAAAATTTATTCGTGCTGACTTAAAGTAGAATAAGGAAGACAGGCAGTAATGTAAGCATTAGAGTTTCATTTGTTTGTTTGTCCAAGTACTGGGTCATTCATCACTGCCTAGCCCTTTCCCCAACTATATTGGGGTCGGCTTCCAGTCAAACCGGATTTAGCTGAATACCAGTATTTAACGTGGAGCGGCTGCCTACTAGACCTCCACAACCATTATCTGGCTAACAGGTCACTTCATGGCAAGACTGGAGTCAGAATTACTGGTTTCTGACTATCTGTATATCATAGATCTTCAAATACACTGAGCCCAACGGCTTAACGTGCTTTCCGAGGCACGGAGGAAATTCGGTATGTAAAGATGGTTACCCATCCACAGACCAACCTTGGCAAGCGTTGCTTAACCTTATAGATCGACCCGCGCGGCTGTTATTATCTAGCTACGAGCTCCTCAAGTACTGGGTCATTAATGAAATAAAAGGAACGAGCGTTAATCCAATATACGCTTACCACAGACATCTATAATTGTGGAGGTCAGTGACGCTTACTCATTAAGTAATGTGTATTCATGAAATCAATAGACCATTAACTCCAATTTTCCTGGAAATGTTTCTTTAACTGTTTAGTCAGTGCGTTGTATTTGATTAACCTTACCTATAGATAACTGTAATCGGCGTGTCGTTCACAAAGATATTAAAAAGTTAATCAAGCAACTCTAATAGGGAATATGCATGCGAATTATATTATTATATTTTTTAAATTCCTTCATCAGCGATGAAGTTATAAAGCTTCAAAGATTGCAATTAGAAAGAGAAGTCCGATATGAATGTTGACGTCAGAGTTCATGACGCCTACGCCGCTGCCATAGAAAACAGCGTTTTCGCGAGAGGGACAGATATATTTGTTTAAAATAATAATTATATCTCGTTTGTTTTTCGAGCAATTATGATTCTATTTTCACTGTTAGTTTTTTTTTTGAATAAAATGAATTGATAATAAATATTTTTTTCATGCATATTCGCTACTGCGTTAACTAAAAAAATATTGGCTGACTTTCTATCAATATAGTAAAAATCACTGAAGCTAAAATATACATTAACAAATAGATATAAGGGAAAGAATTAAACCGATTGATAAAAACAAACAATGACTGTCTCTCCAGTTCCTTCTTATAACAAGGGCCCTAAAAAAAGAGCAAGTTCTACATAATCACTGCCTAAAACATATGTACCCCAACCGAATATCAATTAGAAAGATCCGAAAGACGATAAAAATTACCATACTGAACACGAAAATTATGAATCTTTTGATGTGGCCCGAAATAAACCTCGTTGCTTTGTAAAATAAAAAAAAAGAAAATGGCGAAAAAATAAACATAAAAGACGCTAACGCGTGTAAAAGGAACACAAAAATTTCCAAGTCAAATAAAACGTACAATAGAACAATCGATACTGTCTTGTAAACACATTAAAAGAGGGGCTCGTAGGGCTGTAGGGCTGGCAGGGATGTTCGAGAGATTATTGTAACGCATGGATTATTGAGGATTTTGAGAAGAAAAGTCGTAGGGTTTATACATTTTGTTCGATGAAAATTGCCTTTTGTAGTTATTTTTTTAAATGTATTATTTGGAGAGACCAAATTAAAGGGGTTGTTATAAGTTAGCATTACGTACGTACTCATTAATTTTCCTGATAAGATACCTACAGTAAAGACAATACATGAAATGCCAAGCATCTTCAGAAAACTATTTGCAGTGGGCGTATAATAATCATACATACGTACACCGAAGAAGGAATAAAACAATGAACCGATGAACCGGTCAAACTCGAAATCTTTGCAAAGTCTCATACTGTAGCAAGGTTTGACAAGTTAATTAAGTGTAAATGTAAACGTTTAACAAAACATTTTCATGTAATTCCGCATTTACACAAAATTTACTACCCGTACAAGCCCGCGACAACCCTACCAGCCCTCGATACATCTCCATCCCTCGAAGAATATCCTGTTGCGCTCCCGTCCTCCCGTCTACATGCTAATAAAGAGTGCGGAGGAGTGATTTGTGGGACGAAACTCTGACTTAGCACCGATAAGGATACATTGAGAGCGTTATTGTTTCTGATTACTGCTTCAGGAGTTTGTATATAACTTTGGCATGGAGTGTACGGAATATGATGCGTATTTTGATTGTCTATATGATGAGTTGTTTGAAAGATTTTTGATTTGTCAGAAAACAAACTGAAGGCCTATTTTTGTATGCAAGCGTTTCAAGTCGCAATTTTATTTCATCTCACTGAAAATTAATGTCAAAAACTTGTCAAAATATAAACTAGCTTTCGCCCGCGACTTCGTACGCGCATATCCCGTTTTTTTCGTATATCTTAAGGGAACGTCGCGGGCAAAAGCAAATATGATATATTACTCCAACAAAATCAAATATCTCAACTCAATTGGCTTACTACTGATAAACATCGTTTTTGATAAGGCTCTAAGCTACAAAAGCTTTACTAGAAGTTTATCTCATTTCAAACAAACTAACTAAGCCGTATTTCACTTTGTGAACACCCTGTATATTCAGCGTCTTCTAGCTTCAGACACTATCTTATATGAATAAAAATTGAATTAAAAAGTAGCTACACTTTAATACATAATTACAGTAAAGAATAAAGCTACGATAGCTACGCGGCAATACGATAACTATACCATAGTTCTAAAATGGCTCTTCAGAAATAATAGTTTCCATGAATGTTACAACGTTTTCACACTGTCTCTTCACACTTGTCTATGAACCCTTAAGCCCGAAGTTTCCATATATTTATTGGTGCATTATAATAACCCTCTTCAAAATAATTTATAGTTATTACTACTGCGGTAAATAACGTCAAACTTTGCACCCGACGGAGTACGTTTTAATGGCAATTGTAGTTATAAAATGATTTGTCTGAAGGGGAACGAAAGTTTTTCACTTTTTCAATAGTTTTATTGGCAGTATTTGAAATGAAAATTGCAGTTTTCTCTTTCTTAATCGGAATGATTTATATTTTTATGGTATGTTCGGAGTAGCAGACTCTAAGGGTTTTTATGCTGAAACTGTTACTTGGAGCTTTGGTTTAAGATTTGTTTTCTTAATAATAATATCGTGGCTAAATAATAACAGCCGCACGGGTCGATCTTGAAGGTTAAGCAACGCTTGCCAAGGTTGGTCTGTGGATGGGTGACCGTCTTAACATAACGAGTTTCCTCCGTGCCTCGGAAAGCACGTTAAGCCGTTGGTCCTGTCATTTCTAGCCAAATAACATTTTGGTGTCAGTTACAGGAATTTTTATGACTTTAAGCATCATAACAGGGTTATAATTATCTCAGTTATAACTAAAGACGACATAGAAGTGTGAACAAACAAGTTTTAGCCCCAATCGCAGCACTAAAGCTTTAATGGATGACGTAATACAGCTTTGAGAGTTATAATAGTGCTAGTAGCAGCAAGTATACATAATACGTTATAGCTTTAACCTTTCTGTGACACCCAAGTCTTTATAAAAGTGTTCGCCGACTCCTTTTATCACTTATTGTTGTAAAATTATTGCAATAAAGTGTTTTATACCACTCAAGGTGCTATATTGACTATTATTGCAGATATAGGCAATAAAATAGAGATTGTCGAGAGTTTAGTAACACGAGAAACTAAAGGTGTCAAACAACTCCTCTATCTAGGTTTAACCTGTAATTAAGGGTTTAACTAAAGCTCATTGTGTTAGGCAGTACTCTTTTACAAATGTTCTAAAGGTATTGGTGTCAAACAACGCAAGTATGGGTCGTTTTTAACACTAACCTCACTTTTGTAAAGTTCGCCATTGTTTTGGTAACCTAACAATTAATATTATTTCGAGTTTTTCAACATTTGACAACAATATACAAAATTTCTTACATTATTTGAAGCGTTCCATGAATGCCACTTAATTTTACACACCACTGCACAGGAAGCAGGAAAGAATAATAATGTTTAGCTTGAGGTACCTATTTTATTATCATAACTTTTCATTTAAATCTTTAATAAATCCTAGGCGCGTTAAATTTGAGATGAGAAACATGGTATACATTTCCCGTGAAATCATAAAAGCAGTCATTTTTCACTTCACATACTTAAATAACTTAATATTCCAAAATATTTATCTGTTGTGTTGAATAATGGATGCCATACTCTCCCACTACGAACAGATTTAATTTTAGTAAGGTTGGCTTTTTCAATCTTGACGTGCGCTTTTTACCACCTTTAGTGTTCACTAACGCGGTATTACAACGGTAATACCGGTTAAAGTAGTAGCTGACGATGAATAAACTCTCTTTTGTAGCTTTAATATCTTTTTAACACCTTACTATAGGATTTATACCACCTGTAGCGTTTACTAACTCTATTTTACAACGGTAATACAGATTAAAGTAGTAGCTGACGATGAATAAGCGCTCTTGTGCAGCTTTAATATCTTTGTGACAACGTACTGTAGGCTTTCTATAGCTTTTACCTGTAAAACTGAGGGCCTCTTTCGTGGTAATAAGTGAGTTAGAGCATGCTCTAACTCAGTTGCACAGGTATGCGTTAACACTTTTATACTCAAATGGAACTGATATACGAGTCTTATATAGGTTTTTATAACTTATATTTTTTATACTTAATATTGATTCCAGTAGGATATAGTGTACCTACTAGCTAGCTTGTATAGGTAACATATTAACTTCTACGTCTTTGTCCGTGTGAAACTTGGTTTTACCAGAAACATATCTCACGATTACAACACTTGGCAAGGGTGTAGTTTGGTATTAATGGAAAATTTTAGGTAATTAATCGGATAAGTGCTTCTAAATATTGGAGGAGCTCGTGGCTGAAGAATAACAGCCGTACAGGTCCATCTGCAAGGTTAAGCAACGCTTGCCAAGGTTGGTCTGTGGATGGGTGACCATCTTAACATAACGAGTTTCCTCCGTGCCTCGGAAAGCACGTTAAGCTGTTGGTCCCGGCTGTCATTTGTAGATCTTTGGCAGTCGTTACGGATTGTCAGAAGCCAGTAAATCTGACTCCAGTCTTGCCAAGATGTACCGTGTAACCCAGTTAATGGGTTGTGGAGGTCTGGTAGGCAGCCGCTCCACGTAAAACACTGGTATTCAGCTGAATCCGGTTTGACTGGAAGCCGACCCCAATGTAGTTGGGAAAAGGCTAGGCAGATGATATAGGTTTTTATAACGCTTTAGTGTTAGTTGGGAGATCTTTGGCAGTCGTTACGGATTGTCAGTAGCCAGTAAATCTGACTCCAGTCTTGCCAAGATGTACCGTGTTACCCAGTTAATGGGTTGTGGAGGTCTGGTATGCATGTGCTCCACGTAAAACACTGGTATTCAGCTAAATCCGGTTTGACTGGAAGCCGACCCCAATGTAGTTGGGAAAGGCTAGGCAGATGATGATGATGAGCTGTGATATTCATATACGGGTATAAATGTATCTATATATACATATATACGAGTATATTTATATAAATGAATCCTTATTTCCCTTGGTCATCACATCAAGCTTGAACGGCTAGACCGATTTCGATAATTCTTTTTTTGTTGTATTTGTTCTGGTCAGGAAAAGATTTTAGGCTATATATTATCACGCTATTTGCTTCGTAGGATGAGCAATATTAAAAAATGTGTTAGCAATGTTAATCATCACGCTATACTTACAAAGAGCTAAGCAGCGACAAACCATGACATAAATAAGATGGGTTATTTCAATTATTTGTCTACAGTACTCACAGACCATCGGTTAAAAGACTTCCTTTCAAAAAACTTGGTGTGGATTCGAATTCAGTCATTTTTGAATTTTATACATATTTTTAAATTATTCATTTCCTTTCTTGGCTGCGGATGGACGCGGACTGCATTGGCGCTTTTTAAGAGGCTTACATTCAACGGTGGACAGCAATTTGCTGAAACGATGATGATGATGATGATAGTCACCATAGACAGACCAATGAACACAGGTTGCTTCGATACCGAGAAATCAGTCGCCGACTTCATTCTGGAGGCCTTTGCTACCCGACGTGCAAAAATCCTCGGAACGATGAAACCGCTATATGCGTAGCTTGGTTGGTTCACCTTGCCTGGACTCCTATGCACAACGACGCGAATGGGAGTCTAAGTGCGGATAATGGAATCTCAACTGTACTGTCTTCGTTGCCACGGTAGTCTTTCCTTCTGGATAGAGTTTCCCATTTCAACTTTATGTAGCTCTATCGCGTGTAACCTAAACCCTAGCAACTTTTGACATCGTGTATAGAAAAGCGTTATCATTAAAACGTTTCTCATTACGAAAAATTACGAGTACTAAGGTTGGTCGGCGTTTTGAACAGAAGAGGTGATACAGCCAATGCCTTGCATTCTAAGGGGGTCAAGCAATGCTAGGACTTGACTGTTCGTATATCTTATCTCACAATGGTTGCTGGTCGCTCACAATGGGCCTCATCAGAAGGCTTAAAGTCACTCATAGGGCAATGGAGATGGCAATGGATAGAGCAATGCTTAGAGTTTCCTTGCGTGATCGAATCAGGAATGATGATATTCGTAGAGAACAAAGGTTACCGACATAGCCTGAAGGATCGCCAAACTAAAGTGGCAGTGGGCCAAACTAAAGTGGGCATACTGCTCGCAGAACAGACGGTTATGGGGCCGAAAAGTTCTGGAGTGGCGACCGCTTACCGGAAGATGCGGTCGCTACTCCAGAAAGGAGTTGGAAAGCCTCCCACAAGGTGGACCGATGAAGGTCGCGGGTAGCCGATGGATGGGAGACGCGCAGAACCGGTCGTTGTGGCACGCTTGGGGGAGGTCTATGTCCAGCAGTGGCGGTTTTTCGGGTGATATGATGATATCTTATCTTAGCGATCTTAACTAGCGACATCATACTATACGACATACATGCAAACAAAGTCGTGTGCAACAGCTATCTATCTTTTTCTAATTTTCTAATGTATAAAAATCTCGAATCACGTGTTTGTTATCGAACCCCTCCGGAATGTCTAGACCGATTTTTATGAAATTTTTATGTTTATTTATATGGCAAATCAACGTTTACCGGGTCAGCTAGTTAGTGAATATTTGGAATAAAATCTCATAGCAGTTACGTGATCGTTAAATTTAGCCAATCATCAGCGCCATTGATATTTTTGGTGCTTCGAGCCGGATACTTTAGAACAATGCCACAATATAGTACAAGAACAATGTTCTGATACCCATATAATATTAGTTATTTTTATATCAAGACATATAAGAAGATCGTTCATACTTCTTATAAATAGAGGAAATCTTTAACATTATTAAAAATCAGTATTCGTGACACAACCGTAAAAATTCCTGCGCATCCCGCCAAAGAACAATAACGCGAGAAGTCAAGAAATATTCCAACATGAGATGCTTAAATATTTCAAAGTAAAGAACAGCTCTTCTTGGCTCACAAAACGTGACTGGAGTAAGAAATAACTGAAAAACTACTTAACAAGTAAATTAAACTAAAGGCTTTCTCCACAGAAATGGTTTTTGCCCCAAGTTTAAAGTCTTGAATAATGAAGTCCAGTCTTAAGACTAAGTTAAGCGAATAATGTTTCTACTCCACTGAATTTTGTGGAAGGTTAAGTGGTATCAAAGAGTGTTGTAAATATATCGTGGAGCAGAAAATGTGAGAGAAACTATGAACTAGGAAACAATGAGTACCTACAAGAGGGTACGTAGTAAATAATGTGTAAAATCGACCTGTGAATGGCAAGTCATACGCTCCCGTAGACAGACGCGACTTCACGGAAACTTGTTTTCATAGAGCATTTTCTATGAATAATGCGAGAATGCGCATTCTTAGAAAAAAATAATGAATGATTATTTTTTTCTAAGAATGCGCATTCTCGCATTATTTTCGCATTTTACGTCGCTTCTGTACAGTGCCTTGATGATCGAGCTGACTGCCTTGTGCCATCTATGCTATGCTAATTTAGACAGGTTTTTTTTTATTTTTTGGGACTAAACAGTTCGAAAACATGCACAGACAGCCAGCAGAAATAATAACAGGCCCAGTGTGGCGTTGTTGATACCAAAATGTCTTCAAATTTTTGGTTCTGTCATGAATAAAAATCCTCACGATTTCATATCCATTTTGAGAGCAACTTTTGAAATAAGAGGTACCTAAAAGCTACAAATTAATTAAATAGGTAAAGAAATCCTCCAAGATAATATCCCAGTTCGGTATTCAGTAATCAATTCTCAACGGACTAACATTTACAGCAACGAAACTTTGTCCGGAGTTAGCAGAAAGTATGTAGCTACTATGACCATAGTTTTATCCGTATAACTTTAGACGCGAGAGACGAAACTATGATAGTGTACGTGAAAACTAACTCAGTACTAGTAGGTCACATTTTTCTAAGTTTCAAAAGTTATTGAAGTTCAGTTCCGAAAGAAATATCTCTTTCGGAACTGAACTCGAAAGACATCTCTTGGAACTCTATTTTTTACAAAAACATGTAATATCGGCGTTGAGAATTCCCTGCAAGTGCCAACCAAATTCTAACACTGTTTTTACTCAACTGCCCCAGAGTTAGGGTAATAATTTTATTTTACTGCAGGGTTTTGACCAAGCCAAGGTAATGACATTTGAGAGTTTCAGAAAATCATGACCAAATCCGTGTTAATTATTATTTTTTTAATTTCCTAAGAATATTAATGGCAATATATCGACATTGGCCAAAACTGCAATCTAATTTAAATATTTTAAATGTAAAACACTTATTACCTTTCAAGCAAATCTTATTTCTTTTGAACAGCAACCGCACGTCCTTGTGAGCACGATCAGGTGCAGATATGTTGAGTTGCATAGTCACTAAGATCTCTGCGCTCCTGGTACCCGTGCATGGTAAACGAACCCTGCGAAAGAAGACAATTTATTATTAATTGAAGATAAGTTGCCATAATTAATCGAGAACTGCAAAAAATACTATTCTTGAATTGCTGATTAAACTATTCAACACCAAGAGGAGTATGAAGCCGGGAAACAAATCGAGTCATTGAAACCTAACAACATCACCTGGGCATATCTCTTTTTTTTGCTAGAAATGAATTAACCGAGTTCAATGAAACTTAATACACCTGACCGATATACCTACATAATTATGTTTAAAGAGTTAGTGAGGAACTTTTCCGAAAAATAATTTTCAGGGACGGAGAGATCCGAGCCGAATCCAGCCGTCCGATTAGAAACAGTACCCCTATTCTATAACAACATTTTCGTGTTTCAACAGCGGAATCTGAGGTGAGTATCAAATTACGTCAAAGACCTTTATGTTGTGTGCAATAAAGCTCACTTTGTCAGGTTTGTCACTCAGGTGAAGCTCAATATCGAAATGGTTATTTACAGAATAGACTAGCTGGTCCGGGTCGACGGCGCACTGTGTTCCACGCGCGCCTGAAAGAGCTGTCAGCATGGAAGCCTGCCAGGGTTGCGAGATTGTTCGAAAGAGTTACCGCGGCCCAGGAACGCAAAGGGCGATAGGAGGAACACAGATGGGTTTTAGTCAGTAAAAGTCTGACACTCCCTTCTGCTTCACCCAGGGCGGGAGGAGCCATTTGATCATTTCCCGTCCTTACAAAAAGGAGAGAAAGAACCGTTCCAAGATTTATATACAAAGTGAAAAGTCACTATTGTAATTTACCTTCTTGGTAGCATTAACCAGTCGATAAAGCCTTGGGAGATTTAATTAAAAAATATATTAGAATGTAGAATAGAATTTAAACTACATAAAAATACAAATAATTTGTTTTAGAATGAGAGAACTGAGATTGTTTGAATCCAATAAGTTTTTCATTTTATAAGTAGTTTCCAGTGGTGCTGCAGCAGTTAGTTACCTGCAGTACCACACTATCTCTCATATCTGGTAGGCTCGCTCCATCGTAGACTTTGTCTCTGTCATCTCTGACATAGACTAGAGTCAAGAGCAAAACTTTTTACCCGACTGCGAAAGATGGAGGGTTATTGTTTTAGACCTGGGTATTTTGCATAATGCGATTTGCCAACTGCTTTAAAATGCCTTGAGAATCGTCAATAAGCGTTTATATTTTTATATAAAAACAATTGCAAAAGACATAAAAATGATCAAAATGTTTTCTACTTTTACTCGTTTTTTACTCCTGAGTAAAAAGCGCAAACAAAAAAAAAAGCAATTTTGATTCCCTATCTCTCTTTTAGAGTTATTTCTTAGAAGTAAAAATAAGTCTACAAAATACACTTAACAATATTTACAAGGAATTGATCTCATTTATTGTCAACATTTAAAAAAAAAGCCTTCTGTTTGCGTCTGTACATTTACAGAAAGGATCTAAAAAATATGGTGCAGAAATATCATCATCGTATTTTTATTATTTGTTGCTATAGCGGCAACAGAAATCCACGCCCTGTGAAAATTAGAACTGTCTACTTATTCATGAGATATAATCCGCTGACAGACAGACGGACGGATGGAAGGACGGACGGATGGATGGATGAACAACGGAGAATTAGTATAGGGAACCCTAACCCTATGGATGAATGGATGTTTGTTACTCAATCACGCCAGAACTCGTTACGCCACTCATCCACCTCAGCATCTTCATCTCCGTGACGCGAAGCTCCTGGGTGTGTCTGCTTAGTGCTGGCCAACATTCACCGCCGTACAGTAGGACAGGCCGTATGATGTATTTATATATCTGCCCCTTGAGCTTAGGAGGCATTTTGCGGTCGCATACAACGCCCGTTACCTCGCGCCACTTCGCCCAAGCCGCGCCTATACGTGCTTGGACATCGTCGTCCACGTTGCCAGACTCGTGCAGCACGGATCCAAGGTACCTGAACGTATCGGACTTTCTGATCAGGTCTGAACCTATTCGGATGAACCTATTTGAATCCGTGCCGCCACAGGACATGTACTCAGTCTTCGCCACATTTAGTCTCAGACCACCGTTTTCAAGCGTGTCCTTCCAAATGTTGACTTTGCGCTCAAGATGGGCTTTGTTCTGATTAACGAGGGCGATGTCATCGGCATACATCATTAGCCATGGGGGCTTATCTTGGATGTTTGCCGTAACTACATCAAGTACTACGTTAAACAAGAACGGGCTAAGAGCCGAGCCTTGGTGAACGTCAACAGATATTGGGAAGCCATTCGATTCGCCAACAGCGGTCTGGACAGAGGACACGGAATCGCGGTACATGTCTCTGATAATGTCAATATAGGCCTCGGGAACGCCCTTGAAGCGCAGTACCCACCAGATGGACTGCCGAGGTATACAGTCGAAGGCCTTCTGCAGGTCTAAAAAGGCCATATGCAAAGCTCTCCTTCTCTCTCTGTAAGCCTCAGCCAGATTCCGTAAGGCGAATACTGCGTCCATGGTGCTGTTACCCGCCCGGAAGCCATATTGACACTCAGAGACAGTACACTCGCTACGGAGCCGTGTGTCAATGATGCGCTCGAAGAGCTTCATGGTGTGGCACATGATCTTGATACCGCGGTAGCTACTACAATCCTGTGCGCTACCTTTGCCTTTGTATACAGGGATAATCAGGCTAAATCGCCACTGGTTCGGCATTTCCTTGGTGATCAGGATGCGGTTAAAAAGATCCGTCAGAAGGTCCACGCCATGTGGGCCCATCGCCTTCCACACCTCAATTGGCACATTGTCAGGCCCGACCGCTTTCCGGTTCTTCATGTGGCGAAGAGCAATGCGGGTTTCGTCGGGGGAAATAGGGGAAATAAGTCCAAGGTTAGGAGGCGGTTCGGGAGGAAGGTTATGGGGATGCTGTTTGTTAGACAGCTCCGCGAAGTATGTACACCATCTCTCCTTAACAGAGGGGGCATCGTAGAGCAGCTTACCCTGGGCGTCCCTTACACAGAGACATTTGCTAATGTCCCGTGCAGCTTTCTCCCGGGCACGCGCCAGCTTAAAAATAAGCTTTTGCCCCTCCGCAGTTTCCAGCTTGTCGTACAAGGGCGCCAGACTTTTGCTGCGGGCTCTGGCTACAGCTTTTTTGCAAGCGCGCTTAGCCGCTCCATATGCCTCTCTGTCATCCGGAGAGTTGGACCCTTGCAAACCTTCTTCTTCCGAGTCGCCTCCTGCACCCCGTCATCCCACCACCACGTCTCCTTTTCTATGGTGCGGCCACCACGAGAAGTGCCAAGGACGCGCTTACCCGCATCGGTGATTGCTGAATGGATCCTACTCCAGATCTCTTGAGCGGACTCATGCGGAGCACTGATCTCGAGATGCTCGACCTCCGCGATGAAGTCCGACTGCCTAGGACCATCAAGCAACCACCACTTTGTGCGGGGTTTGCGTTTTTCGGTCACTTTCTTTTTCGGTACAACCGCAAAGTCCAGGACAAGGAGGCGGTGTTGAGCCGTTAGGCTTTCACCTGGGATGACTATGCAGTTGGTAACCTTGCCAATGTGGCACCGTCTCACCAGCAGGTAATCTATTTGGGTTGAGTAGGCACCACTACGGTACGTAATAAGATGCTGGGGCTTCTTCTACAAAGCGCAGGTGCTGAGTATACTGACTCCCTCTGCATTTAGCTGACCATATCCAAAACCACCGTGAACACGTCCGTACTCTCCAGCAAACTGACCTACGTGACCGTTGAGATCCCCCCCAACCAAAACACCTTCGGAATTCGGAATAGCGCGTAGTACGTCCTCGAACTCATCCCAGAAGGCCTCCTTTTCAGACTCACAGCAACCAGTTTGAGGAGCATAGGCGCTGATTAGGTTCGTTACCGACCCTTCGATCAGCACCCTAACTCGCATCAACCGGTCGCTGCATCGGTCTACTTCAAGGAGTCCATCCTGAAGGTCCTTAGACAGCACCACGGCCACTCCGCCCCTGCCCGTTGGTGATCCGGTGTACACTAGCCGGTACCCCTGCCCGATGTCACGTGACTTATTTCCCTTCCAGCGCGTCTCCTGAAGGAAGGCGCACTGGACTCGACGCTTCGCAAGTACGTCCGCGAGTTCTCGGCAACGTCCGGTTAGGGAGCCAATGTTCCAGGTGGCAAAGCGGAACTTCTTCTTTGGTACTATCCTCTTTAGCCGTGCCCGTACTCGACACGGTAGCCCTAGCCCACTTATCGCAGGTTTAGGGCGATGTGCCTGCGCGTCGTTATGCGGCGTCGCGCCCTAGCCCGGGTACTCGGGCTAGGGCGCGACGCCCTAGCCCGAGTACCCGTTTTCAACTTCTTGTCCATTTTATTTGGCTGAAGTTGGTTTTACGTGGGGCGACCAGCCGTCTGACCCCCACAACCCTACGAGAGGGAAACCAGGTTCGCCAGAGCCTCGTCCGTTGGACAGCAGGGTGCACCGCTAGCAGGTGAGGTTGGCTTGGGTCTTAAGATGGTAACAGACCCCATGAACCCTAACCCTATGGATGAATGGATGTTTGTTACTCAATCACGCCAGAACGACTGAACGGATCTGACTGAAATTTGGCACGGAGATAGACTTTAGTCTAGGATAGGCTATTTTCATCCTGGGAGTGCCCTTAGAATATTTTCCGACATTGAAGCGGATGAAGCCACTGGTAGAAGATAGTATATTTAAACAAAAATCTATGAAATATTGACCTAAAAGTGATATGGAGACGAGTCTAGTTTACTTACAACTTTTATGAATCGTCCCAGAAAAGATAACCTAAACGATCAGGATGAACTTCAATCTCGACAATCCATAGCCAACGATGACTCACAGGACCACAATTAAAATAAAAAACTAAACCAGGAAAATTCGCAAAATAATAAATGGCCCCATATTTAACATTGACTCATCCTCAATCCTCATTACTAATGCACCCATCTACTTAAAATACCCTATTTTTGCAAACAAACGATGCTGTATTTCAATGAGGGCTACCGTTTTCGTTCTCACTAGTTAGCGTCACTATCGAGTTCGAGTTAACGTAACATCATCCTTAGAACGCTGGTTGATAGGTGGGACTCTCCAATCTTGGGGCGGTGGATACGACTGCATGCAGCCAAGTAGACATTCCCCAGGATCGGCGTGCCTCATGCAGGCTCATAATGCAAATATTACTAACACTAGTTCATAAGTTTACATTGTTACTAACAAATTATGAAAGAGATTCTGCAATAATTGTTTTTTATTTTTTCATTCATTTCTTTCTTTATTAAAGTTGTTATTACGCACATGTAAACGAATTTAGTGGAAGGAAAATAAAATATCAAAATCAAAACAAATAAGCAAATAAACTCGCGTCAATAGCCAACCAACAGTGAAATTTGACATTTAAAACCTCCCGCTACACTTGCACCTCTAGCGGCGAATTCAGAAGCGATAGCCCTCACTGAGAATACCCGCTGACATAACGCCGCGCTTTGAAAATAAATGATATACTTCAAAAACTTGACATCTCATTACATTGGTCCATTACAATAATGGAAGTCGGTAACATAAAAAAAAAAATACAAACACGTAAGCTATTTCAGTTTATTGTCATAGATGGCACTGCACTTTGGTTGGCACTGGTATGCGGACGTTCAATGTCCAAATAAACTGCTGACCTCTTGGTGTTTTAGATGGATTGTCTGATTTTTATGGTTCCGTACCCAAAGGGTAACCAATGGTACCGTATTGCTAAACCTCCGCTGTCCGTCCGTCCGTTCGTCCGTCTGTCAGTCAGCGGGCTGTATCTCAAGAACCGTAACAGGTAGACACTTGAAATTTTCACAGATTGCGTATTTTTATTGCTATAACAACAAATAATAAAAATTAAGGTTCATGGTACGGAACCCTTCGTGTACGAGTCCAACTCGCACTTGGTCGGTTTTATTTATTAGGTATCATCATTTAATTTTGTTTAACATTTTCCCAATGATAATCAAATCAAGTTTTAAACTTACCAGCACTGCTTATCCTCCACAACCGTCTGGTAAAATCCAGGGCAATAACTCTTTTAAAAATATAAAAAATCATAGCACAACTTACCTAAAAGTCTGCAAGGTTGTGGGCACGAACCCTCGCTCGGAGATATTGACTTGAGGCGGCAGCATGGCGCCTTTGCTCTCGTAGTCTATCCCCATCACGTACGGCAGCTGCGGACGAATAGCACCATGAATATTGTGGGTAGGTACAACATGAGGACGTGAGAGATTTTTCAGAATAGGATTATGTTTGTAAGAAGGGTTAAAAATCATAGCTCTGACGAAGCTTTTAGTAATAGTTAGTAAGCGTGGTTTAAGCCTGTATGGTCCTAACCATCTTTGTATATCTATACTTTTATACTCTATATGTACCAATATCTATACTAATATATAAAGCTAAAGAGTTTGTTTGTTTGCTTAAACGCGCTAATCTCAGGAAATACTGGTCCGATTTGAAAAAATATTTCAGTGTTAGATAGCCCATTTGTCGAGGAAGGCTATATATCATCGCGTGGGTCAACTATAACATTATAAAGAGAAAAGATTTGTATTTAACGAATAAACTTAAAAACTACTGGACCGATTTGAATAATTCATTATCAGGAAGTAACATAGGTTATATTTTATCCCTGTATTCCTACGGAAACGGGAACTATGCGGGTGAAACTGCACGACGTCCGCTAGTACTTAATATAATAAAACTGAATAATTAGTTTCTTTGTTTGTTTGGTTGAACGCGTTAATCTCAGGAACTAATGAAAAATTTGTTTTGGATAGCCCATTTTATCGAGGAAAGCTATTGGCTTTGTAACATCACGCTACGACTAATAGGAACGGAGCATACATGAAGGATATGTTGTCTGTTTTTAGGGTTCCGTACCCAAAGGGTATCCAACGGAACCCTATTACTAAGCCTCTACTGTCCGTCCGTCCGTCAGTACGTCTGTCTGTCTGCGGGCTGTATCTCAAGAACAGTAATAGATAGACAGTTGACATTTTCACAGATCGTGTATATATATTGCCGATATAACGACAAATAATAAAAAATAAAGTTTATGGTACGGAACCCTTCGTGTGCGAGTCCGACTCGTAGTTGGCCGGTTTTGTAAGACATCGTTAATTTATATTACACTATGCCTGTAATTTAAAATGCCTTGGTCATAGCTTTCATTCGTGCTTTCCTGCTATTAGTATTTTTCAGGCTGATTAGACTGAACACAGTGATGTTCATGACCTACCACAGATGTGTATTGATCCACGATTATACAGTAGCCATTGAGCCGCAATAATTAAATATCCATGCTGGAATGTTACTCGTAATAATAGAAGGTTTGTAACAAAATTTTGAGTAGCTAAAGGGATCTTTTATAGGACCAGTCGTGTGTGGCTGTTTGTCAATCTGTTAATGTCCATTTGCTCCGGATCTGTTTAGCCAAATGAAACTGTCAGATCGTACCCAAACACGAAAGTGCTTGAAAACAAAATTACTGTATTCTAATGGAAAATAACCTCCTAAACACATTTCAGTTCTACATTTCAGCCGAAAGACGTCCACTACTGGACATAGACCTCCCCCAAGATGGGGAGTTTGCCATAATCGCCACGCTTGGCAGGCGGGTTGGCGATCGCAGAGTGTATGGTGTCGAGTTTTACAGAAAACGCTGCTGCCCATTCTCTGGCGAGTCACTAAGTCGCCTCTTACGACACTACGGAAAGTGATGGATAGTATTATTCTTTTACGGCACCCTACGGCACCGGCCGACACCATACGGCATCGGCAGATAACGCTTAACAAAATATGTTTTGCCTGCAATGTAGCTGAACTGACATTTGTCTAAATCTATTATAATATATAAAGGTTCAAGTTTGTTTGTTTGCTTGTAATTTCAGAAAACTATTCTCATTTACGAGTGTATAAGAAAAAAAACACGTTTCTGTAGTTTTCAAGGTTAAGGAACGTACGCCGAGGATGGTCTTATGATGGGTGACAGACGAAAAACTAACACGTTAAACCGTTGGTCCCGACTAACATTTGTATGACATTGACAGTACGCATTATGAGCCAAACACGCGTAAATAATGGCCCAAACTCACGTTCGTTATCAGAAACCAGAGTTTCTCCAGAATCAGACGAAGGTTCTCTCCAAGGTTAAAGACATTCGTTCTCATTAAAGCTTGTATTTGCGATGAGTCACTGCAGCCATGACCTCTCTCGATACATCGACACCGATCGATCCTGATGCGTATTAATATAATGAAGGTTGTTTGTCTTTGTGTCTTTAACCTTCGAGTATGTGTCATGTGAAGAATGAAAGATAGGCTGGAGCTTTGAAAAGAAATACGGTGATAGATTATAAAGGTGAAAATGTTGTTAATTCTTGAGTCAAAATAAAACCGATCGATTAATGAATTAGCCAAAACTTGTAATTATTTTATGGCGGTATAGTGGCGTTATGCTGCAACCTAATAAACTAGGAAAAAACTGGCCAAGTGCGGTCGGACTCGCACATGAAGGATTCCGTACCATAAACCTTAATTTTTATTATTTGTTGTTATAGCGGCACAATCTGTAAAAATTTCAACTGTCTACCTATTATGGTTCTTGAGATACAGCATACGGATGAACGGCGGAGGCTTAGTAATAGGGTTCCGTTGGTTACCCTTTGGGTACGGAACCCTAAAAAAAGTATCGTCAACAAATCCTACATCACGATACTAAATCATCATCTACCACCGGGCAATTGCATCTGGTCAGAGGTTCCTCCCTTTCCAATGGATGTTGAACCCTGTTCTGCACTCTACACTACAGCACTAAAACTTACAAGCTGTGAACCCGGTAGAATTTGAGAATTGACATAGGTCTATTTTACCCATTTATAGGATGAATTCTGAAAAATACTTCCTTTTCCCTTTGTTTTACGCAAGACTTCGTCTTTGCAACTTCATTACAGGTAAGAAGTCTTGTATAACATTGTGTGCTTCTAACGCAGTGTTTAAGCCGTAGTTACGTTGTCTGTCCGTGAATTTAGGATTTTTAATAAGAAGATTATTAAATTCTTTTAGTTTTTATTTCTTAGGCCCAAGGCGTAAATCTTGCACTGCAATATTTTTTGTGTTTAGTAGCTTACATGGTAACAGTTTTAGAACATCACATCTTATGTTCAAAAACTTAATCACTGCTAAGTACAAAGTTAACCAAAATATCCTTTGACAAAAGAAAACCGAACAAAAGGACCTCTCCTAATCCGAAAACATGCGGAACTGCGAAAAATGAGAACTTAATCCAGTCCCTTTGTTTTCCGAAATTAAATCGTTTTCAAACCAAATTGGAAAATGCGGAACGCTCCACGCTCAATATCGGACGAATGTTTGCTCAATGGAATACAAAATTTAATAAACAAGTTCGAAAATAAAATTATTCGCTGTTCACGCTTTTGTACTAAAGAATAATTGTAATTAAAATGATTATTTAAGTGTGAAGTAGGGATGGGCGTAATTAAATGAGAAAGAGAAGCCAGTGCTATATTTGTTTCAGTGGTTTTGGTGCATAAAATTGTGGTTTATTTGATTAAAATTGACATGTAGGCTCATTTCAATATTAATTTTGTAGGTATATATTATATGATAGACAAAATCGCCTTATTCATTAAAAAAACCACATGTTTTTATAGTTGTAGCCACATGTTCAAACAGGGTGTTTGACTGGTTTTTTTTTTATTACATTTGTCAAAACCTAAAGAGAAGACAAGGGCTGTTAAAAAATATTACTTAAAATCTCAAAAATGGTGGTCATGTCAGTGTTTTAAAATCTGTGATAAACAGTGACATCAAGCAAGACACGCCATTTTGAATTGGAACCATCCAGTATAAACGACATTTTGTGTGATAAGGATAGAAGTATAACTTCAATTCAAAAGCGTAATTACTTCTATGTTTTTCCATCAAATTTATTTACCAATCGTGCTGTTGTACTAACATCTATCAAATAAGTATTAATTCATGTACTTTTTCGTAGTAGTCAAATACCATTTTAGCCTATAGAGAATTTGAATTTAGTTTATCTTTGTCTTTTATAGTCGGAATGAAAAAATACGTCTAGCCTTTTCCCAACTTTATTAGAATTCGCTTTCAGTCTAACCAGATTCAGCAGATTACCAGTAGGTATCTTAGACCGAGCGACTAAATAGTAAGTCAAACATATCTACACTAATATATAAAGCTAAAGAGTTTGTTTGTTTACTTGAATGGAACTACTGGTCCGATTTGAAAAATTATTTCAGTGTTAGATAGCCAATTTATCGAAGAAGGCTAAGATATAATCACGCTAAGACCAATAGGAGCGGAGCAGTAATGAAAATTGGGACGCAGACGAAGTTGCGCGGGTCAACTTGTTTGTAAATAAAATACGCTTCTTCAGGAAAAATACATCCGTCGTTCAGACGAAATAAAACATCAATTTCAGTGTAATAAGTGTCAATGGTTTGTATTTCTTACCGGTCTCCCACCAAGCGCTTGCCACATGAACTCCAAGTCTGCGATATGAGCTGGTACGGGCACGATGAAGCTGGTCGCGTACTTATTGACCACGCCTTCTCTGACGTAGTATAACTCGGCGTCTAGACCTGGAACAATGTAAAGTTTTGGTGAGAATTGGCAAACACAAAATATGGTTTACGCGTGCCTATAAAGAGTTTAAAAAAAATATATGGTTCGCAAAAACTTAATTATTACTTAGATGCTAACAATATTTTTCCAATGATGTTATGTTTTAGTAATATTTATTCACAGCAAAAATTGTATTTTTTTTCACAAATTGAGTGCTTAATCTAGTGTACACAACAGTATTACCATTTGGGGCCGAAGTAAGCATAACCTGTATTTCAGGTATGTACTTCAGGGTTCCGGACATCAGAGTGAAAAAAAATAATTACAAAAAAATAAAACCGACTCCAAAAAACAATACACTACAAAGTAAAAAATAACATTAATTTCGGAAGTTGGTGTTTTTGGTTATTTCGTTTAAGTGGTACGCAGGTACCACTAAAAAGTGAAACCACAAATACAGCGTGCCAGTGTGATGTTATGTTATGAACTGGTGTAAACAATCACAGACATGCAATTTCAGAAATCTAGATCCATTTGCTATAAATTATTGAAGAGTTCCCTTGCCTACCGCCGAAGTTGTTCATCAGATCTTCACCAAATTTAAATGGGACTAGTCCAAGAAAATACTCTTCCAACAAAAAAAGAATCATCCAAATCGGTGGCGAAAATATCGCTGAACAAACATTTTTCATGAGATCCCATCATCAGATCCTGACTTATACCTGCCATCATCAGCTCAGAAACATGAGATAATGATTACCAGGCACAAATATCTGAATTGGGTATGAAAGTTTATGAAAAACATTGAATGTGCTTATAAAATTTGAGGGTTTCCCTCGATTTTCATGGGATCCCATCATCAGATTTTAACTTGGTGACAATAGGACCACCTCTAAAGTATATAGGCTTTCGAATAAAACAAATATTTTTAATGTCGGTCCAGAATTGGCGGAGAAATCGGTGGACATAAATAAAAAAAAAATACACACAGCCGAACATAGAACCTCCTCCTTTTTGAAGAAAACGGTTAAAAATCAAAAAGTTTAAGGTTTTTAAATGAACACAACATAGTTTTGGAAACTTTGGCGCACGACTCCGACTAGCATTTGGCGAAAAAACGGAGGAGGTTCTCCAGTCGACGTGTATATTTTTTTTCTCCAGTAAATAATAAGTAATGTTCTACTACTTCCAAGAAAATCGTTTGTTTTAGAAATTTCACATTCAACACAGACTCAAAACAAAACAGCACTTAAAAAGCAATTCTCCATAATGACTAAAAAAATTACCACCCTCATAAAAATTTCAAACGCGTTGCAAAGAAACTAAAATCATATTATTCTAATGCGAAGTGCATTACGGACGATTGCGCGGTATGGGAGAGAGGCTCCCTCTAACAGATGCAGGTTCGATTCCCCGCGGTACAGCGCGTCAAATTATCCAACTAACTCTATTTGCTTATCCGAAAAGAAGTGTTGGTGTAGTGCGAAGATGGAGTTTTGATACGTTAAGTTTAAGCAGGATTTTTTTTGAGTTGCGGGTATATTTTGAATTAATTTTGATGAAAGATAGATTAACTTACATTTTCACAAAATAAAAATTAGTGTTTCAAGATAAAATATGTTACTTACCATTAGCTGATAACTATTACAAAACATATGACAATTGGTTCATTAACAATAGAGAAAAGAAGAACGACACATTACACACTACATTATATTATGTGGAAATACAATAAAATTTAATTTTAATAACAATAACAACAATATACTATTGCAATAATGATAAGCAACATAATATACACCTAATGAAGAGTAATGAAACGTAATTGACATTCAAAGGAAGGCAAGAGAAACTCGATTCCTCATCTGTATGTATCAATCAGTATCAATTTACAATCACCTGATATCAAAAACCAATAAACCTCAGTATCTTTCATCTGCATGTTAATAAAACGCCTCACTCAAAGTTAATAGCTACTCGATTCAAAATGATCGACCAAACGCCGAAATTAATCGTCAAAAATAAAATAAAAAACCTGATGATCCAATCAGCGTACATTCGAAGGCGCAAAGCGACAGTGAAACGGGCCGAATATGAAGTGGCACTTTGCACAATTGATGAATCACCACCCCTATAGGACGAGTGTAAAATACTCGTACTGTATCTACGCTACGTGCTACCCCACTTACTTTGTACACCCTGTATATCCTTTCGATATACAAAGGATGAATACACCCTGTATATTTCACAGATGCATGTCTATTGGTTGTTATTCAGTTGGAGTTTGTTGAATGCTTTTAGAGAAAATATTGACTGAATATGTTTTACTTATAAGAAATCGCTTTGTGCTATAAAACGTATTTTCAAAGTTTGTGAGGACTGATACTGTCTAGTTAACTTAAACGAAAAAAATAAAATTTGAACACACTTCCCGAAACGTTAAGATATCTGAACAGAAGTTTTAATGAGAGTTCATAAAAATATAACTCATCAATTTTAATAAAGAACTGAAAAAGACGTGGCGTTAGCTGACACTTGGTGATAAATTTACTTGAAAAATCTTTAGTCCTTAACTCATTTTAATCCAAAACTTACATAAAAAGCAACAGATACTGAGCTAAATTGCCCTTAAAACAACTCCTACACAATTAAAACAAAAAACACCTAGAAGCACACACAAACCAAAACAGTACTAGTATTAAAATATTCAGAATCTAATTCACACATTCGCACGCCGGCGATCCTTTGAAGTGGTCACGTTCATAATTTAAACGTAGTAAACGTTAATGAGAGACAATACGTAGGAGCCCTCAGCTATGCTTTTGTATTAATTACTCAAACGATAATGTACTAGCCTGTAATGAGGCTTCAGGGACTGACGGGGTGATGAAAATTATACATTACAGTCTGAGAATTAAACGGGATTATAATTTGCCTCAGTAAGATCAAATAGATGATGGAACTGGAAGCGTAGATAAAGTTTTCAGAAATACAAAGATATTTAATTTTGTCATATTGGACAGCGTAAAGACAGTTATTGAAATGGCTCTATACAAAAATAATCAGCAAGGTATTTAAGAAGTAAAGGTGGGCGTAAAATTATTTTCTAGGTAGAAAACGAAAAAATAAATAAATTAAGTATTCAAAATATTAAAAAAAAAATAGCCTAGTTTTTTTAGATATGGTAAAAAAACTGCAACTGAGGCAAACATAAATATAGGAAGATTTAGTATCACATAATTCCAAAATAATTAAAAACGTTAGAAAGATAGAGAGAAAAATAAAATCCTCGGAATAAAACGTTTTAATGGAAGACAATACGTGAGAGCCTTGCAGCGATGTCTTTGTATTAATTACACAAAGACGATCGTGCGCCTGTGTAATGAGACCTGGGGGAGTAATCTGTGGATAATTTCAGTATAAGATTAGATTCCGAGGACATTTTAAACATAATTTGAATATTATTATTAATAAGGAAGATAATTTGCGTGTTAAATAAAACAGTTTTCAATGAAGATGAAGAGAGGAGAGAAAAATTCTAGATCAAAGCGGAGATAGAAGGACAAAAAATAAAAGAAATAAGAGTACAGAAAAAAATCTGAATAAAAGAAAAAAAAACACCACCAAAGATAATACAATATCAAAACTCGTTTTAATAGCTAAAATAGATGAATTAGCTAAGCTAGTTTCCCTCAAAGCCGATGGTGTTTATGCGAAAGATATTAGTATTAATTACTCAAAGGCGTGAATGCGCCCAGTTGGAGCTGTGTAATGAGGCTTGTATGGGGGAGCGAGCAGCCCTAGGGGAAGACAATAGTAATTTTAAATTCAAGACGGGCGGTGGTGTGAAAATATAAATCTGGCAGAGAAAACAGCTTGATCGTGGCTAAAAATAAAATCGATGAAGCAGAGAGAAAATTCAAGACAGGAAGTTAAATCTGATATTGAATTTTTATTAAACTCTATGTAATTAATTTTGTTAATGGAAACTGTCAAAACCAGGTTTCATGCCTACCTTTCATCATTACACACCATGATATTGTCACTTTTACGAAGCTGTTTATTTTTTTTCTTTAAGCTACAAAACTCCACAATTTTAAAGACTTAATTTCAGTTAAGTGTATTGTTTATTGCAAACAATATATGATCCAGAGATACGAGTATTCCAAAACCTGCTGTGAACTTTTTATCTCGCAGAAACAAAACGTAAAACAATCTGAATACTCGTATGCGCGCTTTTGACTTTTTATCGCCTGGAGCAGTATGCAAATTACTGAATTAGTTTATCAAATTACCATTTTCAGGCTTATTCAGTTGCTGGTTTTTAAAAATCTCTGTGATTATGAACAGAAATTCTTTGTTTGCTTTACAGAACATAAAATTAATTTATCGTAAAGTCGCTGAACTTTTAGTCTTTGAATATTAAAGCTCGAATTAATCAGGTACTTAGTAATGTGAATATTAGATTCGAGTGAGGCATCTCTCTATGATTTTAATTTTATCTTTTATTTCGTTTATTTTACTTTGAGATATTTATTTTGCTCACAAAACGAATTGTTTTTAGATTTTGCATTTCAATTATATTCTTCTTTGAAGTTTTACGATATGTGTGTATTCTAGGTAGCTAATGTAGCGACATTTGCTATACAATTTTGGAGAAAAACTTCTTGCAACAGCAATGAAGTGTATTGAACCAATCATGTTAATCATGATTGGTTCAATACACTTTACAGTATCATTGTGCACTCATAAAAAAATCGTCAATCTACCAAAATCCTAATTACGTCACGCCACAAAGTCAGCCACAAAAGTAAACGTAAACCTACAACAGAATGATATTTAAAAGTACGTAACGCCAGGCTAAATGACACTAATGTCCTCGTAAAGATCGTCGCCCATCGTGACGAGGCTACGCACTCAGTTACCAGGTTTAATGAACCATTACACTGCGAATTGTCAGGTGATACGATACCTCTGGGCTTCATGCGGTAGTTAAGACCTCCAAGAGCCAGTTTTAGTGGAATTTTATGGTGATGTTCGTGGTTTCGAGAATAAATCCCAGGTTGGTGAGGACAAAGGAGCTATTGATGGTAAATTAGCGGTGTTAAGTCTAGTGATTTGTGTGGAGATGAAGTTAGTCTCGATTTATAGTCAGGAAATAAATTTAAAAGTTGTTGAGAAAATTGACATACTTCATCGATTTGCCGTGTTACAGCTCAAAGGTTATGCCAATCAATGACAAATGAACTTCAAAGTATTACCAATTTGTGATTTGAATTTACGTTTGTATTTAAGTTGATAGTCAATTAACTAAACAATATTGATAACAAGTCAGTTTACAGTATCATTAGACTTTTCAATTTTTTACAAACACTTTTCCATCATCTAGTAAATTAGTTCGCGAGCTCAGTAGAAAACTAAGTAACTAGATCCAATTATATCCTAGCTGCGCATCCAATTACAGCTACTAATTCAGTTATTATAATTTACAAACTGTACTCGCATGAATATGCAACTACAACGTGTACTCATAAAGCTTCCTATGTTTCTAGCAAAGGAAATACTCCTTCGAGCCTTCGTTTATTGTTGAACACGTTTATTTATTCCAAAGAGGTTCCCCGTACATTTATTAAAATGGCGATAAAGGCTTATTTATTGTCTCCATGTTTGGTTAGCACGCGAGCAACGAACGCCATTTTGTCGTTTTTTTGCCGCGAATTTAAATTGGGTTGACACGATAATGCTGAAGGAATGTTTAGGATTCCGCGGCTGTGATTCACCTTGCTTAAAGAATTAGCGGTTTTTTGTTGCGGTTAGAAAGAAAAACACCTTTTTGTCCTTGGATAATCGGGATTATAAATCGAATACATTTATCTACAGTTGGGTATTTTTTCCTTGCTGCAGATAAAAACAGGTGACCTCATTATTTCTTGGGAAAAATGTTAGCACCTCGCTATCTACATTTGGATCATAAAATAGAATCATCTTTCTTTACGTATCTACACTGTTAGGTAATGTTACTAACCAGGAAAGATACGGAAGCTGAGATAAGGCAGCGTAGTTTTGCGTGCAACTACCAAGGTACTTGAGATAGGGAACAGATAGTAGGTAGCTTTGCTAACGAGTAAGCTGCCAACATAAGTATCTACATCGACTTTCTTCAACATTGGCGTAAAGCCAGGAAGACGGTCTTTCAAGGACAATTTCGCTGTTGATGCTATATTCACATTACTAAACAAGATTTGAATACGAAAGTACCAGTACTTTGCGTAAATATCGTGTATTTGGCACTTGAAAATAAAAGCTTAAATGTATACTGTGAATGTTTTATAGCGACGCAATTTTTATGTCGTCAATTAGTAAGTCTTTATAGTCATAATTTTGTTTTAAACAGCAATCAAAATTATCGTATTGATCAAGTAAATGAAGTTGGTAATCTAAAAGCAAACGGAAGATTCACAGAACTATTTTCGGTTCTAATGAAAACTCTAATAGGGTACGAAAATTTTAAGATAAGAATCGATGCACGCTCAGTTGTTGCAAAAATAAAATGCTGTTTGGATAACTTTGCAACTAAACCATCAAAGACGTTATAATAGTTGTTTAATAAAACATCAATTCCTTTATACCAGTGAAAACTTTTCAACATTGCAGCATTGGCATAAACTGTTTACATGTTTTAGTTAAAGTAGTTATAAGGATTAGGAAGGAGGAGGTTTCAACCGACTTCAAAAAAAAAAGGAGGTTCTCAGTTCGACCCGTATGTATGTATGTATGTATGTTTGTCCGCGATTATCTCGAGTTTGACTGAACGGATTTTGATGCGGTTTTCAGCAATGTGTTTGCTGTTTTCTGGAGAAGGTTTTAATATACAACAAATCGATACCCCGTGTCGTTAGATCCGTTATTAAGCGATATACCTATTAGTTTAACTCGACCGGTTTTGTTGATACCGTTGCAAAAACAATAAATCAGGTTCTACTCAACTGACTTTGCGGTTTATGTAATTTATTAATATATTGGCGAAAGTGTTGTAATAATCAACTTTCCACCGACATCTGTTGTGAAGTAGCTACGATTTGTTATGTTCAGTGAGTGGTTTGTAATTTATTTATTACACGCAGTACCTATTCTACAGAGATATTCTATAGAGGCGCTCGTGGCTAAATAATAACAGCCACATGGGTCGATCTTCAAGGTTAAGCAACGCTTGCCAAGGATGGTTTGCGGATGGGTGACCATCTTAACATACTGAGTTTTCTCCATGCCTCGAAAAACACATAAAGCTGTTGGTTCTGGCTGTCATTTGTAGCAGTCGTTACGGATTGTCAGAAGCCAGTAAATCTGACTCCAGTCTTGCCAAAAAGTACCGTGTTACCCACCAGATCTGGCAGGCAGCCGCACCACGCTCACTCCAACCTAGATCTGGTCCATCTTCACCTAGAGACCGAGAAGCCGCACCTGTTTTTCCCAACGGAGACGAAAATATCAAACCCGTCGGACGTGGCGTACCTCAACTGTGGGTTACTCTCTTGAAAACAAGTTCAAGAAGCAATCTGGGGTTTGTGTGTACGTCCGCGATGACATCGTTGTCGTCGTCTCCGTTGCTTTTAGAAATCGGGTTTATCGGGTTATTACTTCTCTGCGTGTACGAGCGCTGAATTTCTGTTTGGCAGCATTCTTTTTGTCTATCTTGGTTTGGCACCTACTTCAAAAACTGATTAAATACCCAGATAATTATGAATTTTCTTATTATTGGTTATTAATTAGTTTTTGGCAGTTTGCTTTACGGGGTAGGAATAGAGACGGAATAGGGACTAGATAAGGATAGGGGTGGGGTATATAAACAATATTTTGTTTTTCAGTGGGTTGGTTTTTTGAAGGCGGATCCCTTTTTAAAAAAAAGATTTTAAACTAAGTTATCATTTTTGTTTTAGTTTTGTTTTTATTATTTGATTTTATGATTTGACATTTAAGATTATATATTTTTTGGTAGCGCAATCATTCTGGCATTTTTCAGATATTTTACTTTTTAAGTGTAATCTAAACAACATTTATTTAACAATTATAATTTTAATGATTTGACATTTATAATTTTTACTATCGTAACCAGTCCGACGTTTTGTCTATTGCAAACTTAATATGACATTTGTTTGACTAAATCTGACATTTATAATTTTTGTTATCTTAATTTGTATTTTTATTTTATTTGATTTTAATTTAAGAATACAATATTATTTGCATGCCCTTGCGACGGTAAAATATGGAGGACTATACTATGTAAAAAAGAAAATCTTTGTACAAATACCAAAATCTTTGTGCAAATAAATACTTACATGATTGATTGATTGATTAATCATTTTAATCTTAAGAGGAAATATGGGTGATGAGTGGGTGTACTTTTTACTTTGCATGTAAAAAGTCATAATTGGAGGTTTGGCACTCGACTTTTGTCTGCTCCAATATACACCGATTTAAGACATATTTGACAAACTGAATAAAAAGGATATATACTGTGTCCCGATGTTTTCTTTTTTGATGATTTATTAACCGTATAAGCACTAGAACTCTCACAAAATGCTCAAAATTGTCCGATAAATCGCTGTCAACAGAGCTCTAGTGAACAATTTTTTTTTTTTTTTACTTTTGATAGGCACGCGTTTGACCACTATCTTACCTGATGGTAAGCGAGGATGTGGTCGAAGATGGAGCACGCTTGCCTAGAAATAACCTATTCACTCTTGATTTAAATTTGGCAATTATTAATAAAAAAAAGATTTATTACAAAACAAGTTATCTATAAAAAATACCACTAAGGACTTTAAAACTACCACATTATAATGCAAAAACTCCCCTTGCATCACCCAGACAACAATTTGGAATTATTTTTATCACCTAACTTCTCTGTAACGAACTGTACTGAACGCGAAAGTACTACAAACAAAATTTATACCGCCTCTTCGGAGTTTTGTTATCGTTGCTATAAATTTAAGTTTGCGTTTGTGCCTCATTCTGAAGTCGACTTTGCGACTCTTGCTTGTAAATTTCAATATTTTAGGTGTAACATTGGATGAGCTATGGGAAGAATTTCTTTCCTCATTTCTTTCGGTGTCTATCAGATTAATGAATGTTGGTCTTCAATTCAGAAGTTTCTTTTAAAATAGATGGACAAACTTTAAGAAATCATTCAGACCACCAAACTAAGGACAATGGTAAAAAATAATAAAAAAACACGAGTGCAAGAACACCTACCCGTAAGGGTACCTTTCTCAGCCTTTCTATTACAGCAGAGCGAGGCAGCGGAGCGGAAAAACGGAGAAATTTTAACCAATGGAATTGCATAAAATCTCCAGCTAAAAGAAGTGGACCATTTCAAGTATCAAGGTCAGTCATCAGTAAAGATGGGTCAATAGACACTGATGTCACCCATCGCATAAATACCGGATGGATGTAATGGAGAGAACTGTATGGCGTGCTATGCGACAGCCGAATGCCCGTGCGCATAAAGGGACGAGTATACACAGCAGCCGTCCGACCGGCTATGACATACGGAGCCGAATGCTGGCCACTAAAAAAGCAGCACGAAAATCAACTACACTGCGCAGAGATGAAGATGCTCGTGTGGGCAGGTGGTGTAACTAGGCTGGATCATGTCAGAAACACACACATAAGAGGCACCTTCAAAGTAAGATCTATCCCAGAAAAACTACAGGAGAGCCATCTACGGTGGTACGGACACGTTATGAGGCGACCATCCGACCACATGACCAGAAAGGTGCTAGTGATCAAAACTAAACCCCGAGGACGTGGAAGACCCCGAATCACATGGATGTCCGTAGTTAATAAGAACCTTAAAGAAGCCCAAGTCATCAATGCGACGACCCAGGACTGATCTGCCTGGAGACGCATGATACGGAGGGCCGACCCCAAGTAAATGGGAAAGGGCCAGGCAAAAGAAGAAGGAATTGCATAAAATCTCCGCACCACGTGACTCACCGACATTTTTTTTCTCTCATGATTGGTTAATATTTCTCCATTTCTCCGCTCTGCTGTAACAGACCCTAATGGATGTCTATTACTTAAGGTCAAATAAAATCACTTTTTTTCTTATTTTTGCATGGATATCTTTGGTTAGACGTACTGAACGCCGTGTTAACATTGGTCCATCTATTTTTAAATGGTAAAATAATAAATTATTACCTTATATACGAGTACTTCTAATTGATTACTTTTACATACAAATGGCAATAGAAAACATAATTATATAATACAAAAAGACGTGAAAATATCGACTGGCTACCTATTACGGTTCATAAGACACCTGCTGATATGCAGATGGACGAAAAGCAAGGGCTTAGTTAAAGGTAACTGCCCTAAAATTGTATAGAAAAACACGCAATACAAATACTGTAGAATTAAATTTCCTCTTTTACTTTATTCATGTGTATATACTTTTTTTTTACTATTGATAGGCACACGTTTGACCACTATCTCACCTGATGGTAAGCGATGATGTGGTATGGTGTGGCAGGGAATTCCACTCCTTAGCTGTACGGATTATGAATGTGTTTCCAAAACGTTTCGTGCGTGTGGGTGGGATGTCCACCATGTACCGGTGGCGCATCGCCGTTCGTCTGTGGTCGGATGATGGAACGGGCTTGGCGGAATTAAATTATGCAATTCCGTCGCACATTCCCCAAAATGCAACCGGTAGAAAACCGACAGGCTAGCAACTCGTCGTCGATGTTCAAGACATATGTACCTAAATGTGTTATCGTGGAAAGCGATAATTATCAATAATTACACCAGAGTTCGACAACAGATTGTGTTAATTATCCTGTATCTGAGAGATGGCGATATTATTAATTATGATATTACATTAATTCATGATTGACTGTAATTAACATCTGAATTCATAATAATATGAATATGACACCTCAAATCCAATCCCATCATCAAAAATTACCATACTACTAATCAATTTTCCTGCCCCGGCTTCGCCTTTGCACGAGAACAAATTATAGTCACAAACCTTCCTCGTGTATAAGTCTTTCTAAATTAGTAAAAACTGTATCAAAATCCATTGCTAGGTTTAGAAGACGTATACGGAAAAACAGAGGCAGCGTCATTTCTGTAATCTATTAAAAAAAAAGAGAAGACATACTTTGGCATATTCTACATTAACAGGAATAGAAAAATTACTATGTTATTGAAAAAAACTATTGTAAGTCCATTTATTTTGATCAAAAGTGAATCAAATTTGTCGTAAGAACGCACTGCTTTCTCAATCCATACAAATAATAAATGCAAAGTGTCGCGCGGCACTTTGCGACAAATTTGAAGGCACAGTCACTGTAACTTTCACCTAGCCTTAACCTAGCAATCAATATTTTATAGACAAAATTGAGACACATTGACACCTACTTTACTCACCTACTTTATAGGTAGGTATCCAAAAAAAAAAAAATTATTCACCTTAAAATTACCAAGTTGCTTTGAAACGAATTCGTAGCACAGAAAACCGACGTTACATCGCACTGTTATTTAGACCATCAGCTTTCCCAATATTTACTCAACCATTTCAAGTTTTTGATCGTAATTCAAAGTGATTTTTGACTGGTAGTCCACTGTTTTATTGATTTAAGTTTTTCAGTAATGTTCGTCAGCAAAAACCGTAGCGTTTATTGTTGAAGTTTGTTTTATAACTTTGCTATGTAAATTTTAACATGCCTTTGTAGTTTGGAATGTACTAGTTTCCGGCACATGTTTTGGCGGTAGCATAAATCGCTTTGTTTTTGTTGCAGTCGATATTTACAGCTGTTGTTCATAAAATGTGTTTCGATTTTATAGTTAAATACTAAACCTTATTTTTAACGTTAAATAGGTACTGAAAAATATTTTAACCAATATATGAGCAGGCATAGAATATTAATTTTAATTAAAAATATCTAACAAAAAGCAACCCTCACCAAAACTAAACAGGCTCCTTCTGGGTAGGCTCGCTCTATCTTAGGCTTTATCTCTGTCATCTCTGACCTAGACTAGAGTCAACAGTAAACCCATCACAAATAAAAACAACCTGCCAAACCTTTTCCCAATTACATTTGAGCGCTTGGAATCTAATATGATGCATAGCCGCATCACAAACATATACAAATATTTTACATGAAACGTTTTCCTATCGAACGAACCCATTAACTGGATAACATATTACCAAGTAAAACCTCCAACAACTTCTAAATTTTAATAACGCTGTATATTAGGGAGTTTAGCAACGCAGCATAGTAGTGAGTTTAGCTTCTGTACCTAAGTTTGTGAGCATAACAGGAGAGTAGATACGATTAGATCTGACCAATTAATGCGTAAAGCAAATGCACATTGCAGTAAGCGCCTAACAGACTCCGTTCGAAGCCAAGGGAGAATTTAGTTTGCTTAGATAAATTGCAGTACTGCGTTATTATGGTATTAAATACGCATACAAACATAGGTCCTTCTCATAGATCTTATATAAAAGAGAACGAGAATATATTTTACAAGATTTTTGAAGAATATATTTTACATCATCTCACGGGTATTCTGTAAACAAAAACATATTACTTTGAAAATTAACGTAAAGTGAGCTGTCAGTCAAGAGCTACACGAAGAATGACAGTTCATTCACGGTCACTTTCAAAGTTTTCAGTGTTATAGTTTAACAGAACAGTTTTGAACATACTTTTTGTATTTTTTAATACCAACCGGATACTATGACACACTTAAAAAACATTCCACAAAACCAAAACATGGAATCCTACACAAAAATAAAGCGAAAATATTATATTCATTACGCGAATGTCTGATGGCCAGTGACATCTGCTGAGGTGCTCACAATCACCCTCGTTAAAATTCACCTTTTTAATTATATCACCCTTTTTTAAAAAAAGAATCCTTTTGATAAGTTTTACGTCATTAACGTCTTAGTTGATTCATCGCTTCAATGCCTCCGGAGTTTTTATTTTTATTTAATTTGTTTTTGCAATTTATTCTAGGTCGTATCTCTTATTATTATTTTTTTTTATGTAGAAGTAAACTTAGAAGTTGTTTCGGGTGCGTGAATCATAATTCGGTCAACGTTTTGTCGCTTGTGAACTGGGGTGGCCTATGTTCAGCAGAGGAGGTCTTTCGGCTGAAATAATGATGCTGAAGTGCAGTAAAAACCCTTGATTACAATTCACCCGAGTTCACAAAATTCTGGCCAATGTTTAGCAAGTTCTCAATCATAATACTTCATAATCAAAACACAACCCCGCAGGATTAGGTAGCAGAACCTTATTTGCTATCTGCTTATGCTTATCTGCTTAAAACATTTTGCCAGTACCAGGCCAGGGTTGATGTAAGAAAAAATGTACTTCCTTGGATTTATGTAATCTGCTAAGCTGATTAACCGACAAAGTAAAAATTTCATAAAATTCTGCATATATATACCCGAATTTTGGATATTAAAATCCGTTAAGCTTCATAAAAGTAATTTGGTATGGTAATCTCTTTTCTGTGTATTGGAAAACAGGTAACCGAAATTCTAAAACGGTTTAGCAACCCGTGTTCACTCTGATGTGTAAAAGGTATTGTATGGAAACTATCTTTCTTGCTTATTTCTTTTTCCACAAAGTCTTTTGCAAATGCGAGAAACTAAAACCAACCAAAATATTTTATGATTACGAAACGAACTAGCGTACTTAAGGTGGTTGCTCCAGGGTAGCCCGCGAATTCCGCCGGCCTCGTCACTATCGAGGCCATCCGGCCAGTGCTCGACCTGTGGTTCGGGAGAAGGTACGGCTCCTTGACATTTCGTGTGACGCAGGTCCTCTCGGGGCATGGCTGCTTCGGGAGGTTCTTGTGTCGCATAGGCAGGGAGCCCCCAAATAACATTTTGGTGTCAATTACAGGCTTTTTTATGACTTTAAGTAATGTAACAGGGTTATAATTTATCTCAGTTATTACTAAAGACGATATAGAGGAGTTGACAAACAAGTTTTAGCTCAATCGCAGCATTAAAGCTTTAATGGACGACGTAAAGCAGCTTTGAGAGTTATAATGGCGCTAGTAGCAGCAAGTATACTTAATACGTTATAGTTTTAACCTTTTTGTGACACCCAAGTCTTTATAAAAGTGTTTGCGGACACCTCTTAACACTTATTGTTGTATAGTTATTGCAAAAAACTCTTTAATACCACTTAAGGCGCTACATTGACTGTTATCGCCGACATAGGCTATAAAATAGAGTTTATCGAGTGTTTAGTAACACGAGAAACTAAAGGTGTCAAACAACTCCTCTATCTAGGTTTAACCTGTAATAAAGGGTTTAATAATAAATAAAGCTTATTGTGTTAGGCAGTACTATTTTATAGACGTTCTAAAGGTATTGGTGTCAAACAACGCAACGCAAGTATGGTCGTTATTAACACTAACCTCACTTTTGTAAAGTTCGCCATTGTTTTGGTAACCTAACAATTAATATTATTTCGAGTTATTCAACATTTGACTACAATAAACAAAATTTCTTACATTATTTGAAGCATTCCATGAATGCCACTTAATTTTACATACCACTGCTCAGGCAGCAGGAATGAATAATAATGTTTAGCTTGAGGCACCTATTTATTATCATAATTTTTTTTTTAATCTTTAATAAATCCTAGGCGCGTTAAAATTGAGATGAGAAACATGGTATACATTTAGCGTGAAATCATAAGGGCAGTCATTTTCACTTCACATACTTAAATAACATAATATTCCATAATATTATTCTGCTGTGTTGAATAATGGATGACATAACATTTCCATTACGAACAGATTTAATTTTAGTAAGGTTTTTTCATCTTGACGTGCGCTTTTTACCACCTGTAGTGCTCACTAACGCGGTAATACCGGTTAAAGTAGTAGCTGACGATGAATAAACGCTCTTGTGCAGCTTTAAGATCTTTTTGACACCTTACTATAGGATTTATACAACCTGTAGCGTTTACCAACTCTATTTTACAACGGTAATACAGGTTAAAGTAGTAGCTGACGATGAATAAGCGCTCTTGTGCATCTTTAATATCTTTGTAACACCGTACTATAGGCTTTTTATAACTTTTACCTGTAAAACTGTGGGCCTCTTTCGTGGTTATAAGTGAGTTAGAGCATGGTCTTACTCAGTTGCACAGGTATGCGTTAACACTTTTATACTCAAATGGAACTGATGTACGAGTCTTATATAGGTTTTTTTAACGCTTTAGTGTTAGTTGGGCCGGACCTTCGGTGTCGCCACTGCGTCGACTGTCGGGAGGACCCAATGCGGCATACGCTGGCAGAGTGTGCTGCTTGGGAGGAGCCACGCCGTGCCCTCATCTCTGTGGTAGGCAGTGATCTCTCGCTGTCGGCCGTAGTTCGTGCTATGGTCGACGGCGAGGAGTCCTGGGACGCGGTGGTCTCCTTCTGCGAAACAGTTATCGCGCAGAAGGAGGCTGCGGAAAGGGAGAGGAAGATCTCGACCACTCTCCCAGCCTGCAGCAGGCGCAGCGGGCGTCGGAGGAGGGCATACGCTGCCCTCTTCCGGCCCCCTAACTGGGTCCAGGGGCGACGGACTTGGGGATGCCCGTCGCCCCCCATCCATTCGGACCCGAGGTGGCGGTGCGTGGTGTTCCCGTGCGCCCCTCTTTGATGTCGTGGGGGGAGTCAAACACCTCACTCCCCCCGCTAACCCGAGGTGGCCCGCAGAGGCAGGCCACCAGCCGGGAATTACGGAAGTCGCATTAGTTCTCGCAATCTCCGGTTGGTGAGAGATGGAGCACCGGGGTGGTTTTAGTCAGTCAGAGTCTGACAGACCCCTCTGCCCACCCCAGGGTGGAGGACATCCAAGAGGATTTCCCCCCGTTACAAAAAAAAAACACGATATTCAAATATTCTTACGTTTTTTTTGTAATTTGCAAGTCAGTATTAGGTTTTATGTTAATTACAGTATGATTCGCGGGCGTAAGAATTAAGTATTTTCAGAATTATAACCATTTAAGTTAGCAATAAAACTCCATAGGGTAAGGTAACCCGAAAGAATGACTATTTCATGAAATCTTGACATTTTAGGATTATACCGACTTATGGAGTTATTTTACTGATTTTTTTTTTCATATAGCCTAACACTGACTTGCAAATTGCAAAAAACGTAAGAATATTTGAATTTCGCGGGCTTCCCTGAAGCAACCACCTTAAGAGAGAAGAACCTAAGACCATTTTAGACACAATTAGTTAACTTATTTCCACTTAATTCATAAAGGAGTAGGAACCACAAAATTAAGGTCACGCTGCACAGCCCGCATTATTAAGATTAGTCTACATATATACATATATAGAGTATATATAGAGTATGAGATAGTACTCATGCTCGTGCCATAACTCGTGCAGTTAGTGACACAAGTTGAAAATGTTTTTTTTTTTAACTGATTTCGTGAGTATCAGTCTACAATAGTCCTCTGGCTGGATCTATTCAATCACACTACTAACCAAAAAAAACTCTTTATGATCTAAAAGTGGTTTTCCAGAAATTTACTTTGTGTAAAGAACGTGTTAAACCCTATTTTGTATGACAGATTTTCCGGTTTTAGTAGTTTGTCAAATACTCAACTTCAAATGCGTAATTCAGCAATCAGTTTTTTTTTTGTCGGTATCAAGTAATGATTTTTAAATTAGTCCTGAACTCAAATTACTCATAAATAAGAGGCACATTTCAATTAAAAAATCTTAAGAAACTAAGGAACAGGTGTTACAGACTTTTGATACTGACTGTACATCGTACTGTGACGGTGGGAAACCGCGGGTGTACCAGACAAGCCATTAGTCAAATCTTGTGACTGAGCAAAAACATGATCGAGCATCTTGTGGACTAGAAATGTTTGGATATTTGGTATATTCAGTTTTTTATTTAAAATTCATGTTTTGTTGTATCACAAACGTAGATAGTTACATCAACACTAATATTATAAAGAGAAAAGATTTAGTAACGAATAAGTGCTGAAACTACTGGACCGTATTTAAAAATCATAATTATTACTGAATAACATAGGCTATATTTTATTTTCAGAAAGCGGATGAAGTTGAGAGCGAAGTGCTAGTAATTGCTAAACCTAAAACTACGTAGGACCCAAAATTCTCTGCATAACTTTGCCAGTTTGACCAACCCCAAGTTATACTAGAGATATAATTAATACTTTTGTCTCTCTCAATATTCAAGGGGCAGTAATTGAGTTATGTGGGGGCAGAGAAGCCAAACCAAAATTATCAAAGTATTTAGAGTTAGCTGTAGAAAAAATTGCAGTGAAAACTATCGCCTGTAAAAAGGGTGTAGAACCATTGTGGCATTGTTGCCATTTTATTTATTTTTTCCAAAGTTACGGCGCACATCTAACATATGGGTAGAGGACACTTCAACAAACAAAAAATTTTAGGAACATGGTGACCTAAAGTGTCACGTTGCCGAGATATTTCGAGGTAAAGTCACCCTGTGACATCATGACTATCATTAAAAAATACTTAATTATGTACTTATATGCATAAGATTAAATTCAAATAATAGTTATCAGCTTGATTTAATCATTTTTTGAAAGAAAGTAAAAATAAAAACACTTGAAAAGCACTTTATTAAGAACTTCGTAAAACAATAGATAGTGTTTAATTTATATAAGTGGTTAAATGAAGCCTAGAAATATTATTAGAATAATACAATCTACTGCATATAATCGCCTGAGATGCTTATTTTAATGATTTTCATTGTTCTCATACGGTGACTTTACCGTCAAATATATCGGAAAAGCGACACTTTAGGGCACCATGTTGCGATCATTTTTTGTTGGTTTTAATACCTTCTATACATGCATTAAGTTACATCGTGCGCCGCGATTTTGTAAAAATATTAAAATGGCGACGGGGGACGACTATGCCAGCTCCCATACAAAAAAGTTCGAGCCCCTTTGTTCATGTAAACCGTTAAGGTGTGTTTGATAGACAATTTATATTCTTTTAATAATTTAAACATCATCATCATATCAGCCGAAAGACGTCCACTGCTGGACATAGGCCTCCCCCAAGTGTCGCCACAACAACCGGTCATGTGCGTTTCGCATCCATCGGCGACCCGCGACCCTCGCCAGGTCATCGGTCCACCTGATGAAATACCACCCGTATTTCATTCATTGCGAAATTATGTCAAAGTATTTCATCAAAATAGCTATCTAAAATTAGACCTCAATAATATATCTATTCAATGACAAACATATTATCTACATCCATTGTCATACAAAAATATATATCATCCAATATGAAAAAATGTTTGGTTTCCGGTTAATTTCCCGGCAAATGTAACCGACGGGACCACGACGACATTATTTTTAGGAGTAAGTGGATACACGCACGTACGGATGGGCAACAAGTGGCCACATTTGGGAAACCGAATATTGTATTATTGACCGCCGGAGCAGAAGATAATATTACGTATGTCGGAGGGAATATATTCTGCGGGTTGTAATGTCATAGTTTGGGGACCTTGAGAATTCGGGATAGGTATGTTTTTGGGTGTTTTATTGATTTTTGTTTTGGGACGGGTCGTTCAGCGAATATCAATCTCGGGTATCGATTCTTTGTGTACACTTTTGGCCAATTTTAGGGAGTGCTTGTATTTTATCGCATAACCTAAAAACAACTTACGAGTGACGAGTAGAAGAATTCCAGTTTAATTACAAAAACAGCTGAGTTACATCGTTTTCCACCATCTTAATAACAATTATAATTTAACGTTACCAGAAAAAAAATACCAAACGCCATATTTTTTCATTAATTAATGGATAAATATACTTTCATTTAAACAGAAATAAAAGACAGAATTGTCCCCCGTAAGCCTTTAAAAGGTCCTCAGGGTTCCGAGAAAAGTCCTAAATTTTTTTCATTAACTCTCAATCTTGAGGTACAGTAGCAAAAATATCGTCCAAAAACAAAAAAAGTAACCTAAAAAACTTCCAAAGAATAAAATAAGAGGCCAGGGTAACCGAGTTATTATTGTTTCTCGGTCATAATTTAGCAAAAAAAAACTGATTCTAACTTCGCCATCAACAAGTGGCAAGTGGAAGTTTTGTGTTACATAAATAATTCTTGCGGTCCGCCTTCACCGCATTCACTCTGCCTCAGAAAGTTAGCATTGGTAAAAATAACAGAAAATATTTTGGTAGGTAGGTATCTTTATCTATGTTGGTATAAAATATAGGTGTACCATTTGGCATAATGAATTTGGATGAGGTTTTATAAATACCAATTTTTGGAACTGCGAGTCGTTGCTTAAACTCAAATTTATGCTATTTTTATTGGCTAGCTAATAACCGCAGATTCGCCCGCGAGCCATGCGTTTTCGTGGGTTTTATGTTTTTCACGGAAATATTATCCAATAATCCATTTCTAAAATAAATAATAAATTTTTCATTGAAAGTCCTACCAAAAATAGTCAGCCATTTCGTAGATTTTCTATAGTCACTTCTGAAGTAAAAATAAACAAGTACCTAAGTGAGGTATTCCTATTTTCTAAAAGCAGGAAACAGTATGTCCAGATGGGCAATTAAGCTCATCTTCATCAGCTCAATCACCTATTCCTGCCAAATCATAAACGCTAAAAATCTCACTAAATATAAAATGTCAGATAGTGTAAGCAAGCAATAAGTCTATCACGCACGTGCACTCTTGGCCAAGTTAAGGACACACTTTCACGGTGTACACATGAGGCGCACGAAACGTAAACACTTCGCGGTTCGTTTACTTTGCCACTAAGTGTGCGCCAGATTGTTTGGGTAAGGGATACCTCCATAGTGATGCTGATATTAAGAGGGAAGATTTTATTGAAGAAAGAATATTCTTATTTTAATTATTATGAGATAAAAGAGTGCTTGTTCTTTGTGCTAGTTTCGCTACGTCTGCTGCAGGCATTTTGGCTTTCATGTTTGTTGTACTTCGAAATGTAACTTTAACGAAGGAAATAAAAAGTAAAATAGTGGGTACCTATCTTAAATAATAAGTTAATAATAAGTTAATTGTTTATATTCTCTTTTTGGACTTTTTATAAACAGAATCAAGAAACTGTTTATAAAACGTCATAAAGAGATTTTTTATTATTATTTTATAAAAATTTATTATTTCGTTTTATTCTTATTAATGCTTATCTTATGTTAAAGTAACATGTTTTTTACAAACATCCCATACTTGATTTTTTTATCCTATGACATAAGTTTCAGAGGCTTGATACAACCCTTATTTTTACCATTTTTGTTTGTGTCTTAAAATGCGTGCTTAGTCAATTTATCTTCTTAATTTCTTTAATTTTTTATGTAATTCTAAATAATTTCCCAGCGCTGGGCCTACTTCCATAATAACGCTACTTCTTGAAAGTACTTAATTTTTTTCTGACAGAAAGCATTGAATGTAACCATCCTAACCTAACCTAACCATTCTAATAGGCTACCAAAATCACTCATAAACATTGTCGTTCAAAAACTACTATTATCAAAATTACCCTTCACAAATGCACCTGAAACCATAACTCAAAAGCTTCCAAATTCATCATAACAGTATTTCCATTTCCACCAGTTTATTCACGACATAAACACAGGTCATTACCTCGACAACCACTTACAGCCGTTACAGAAACGACATTTAATTTTCAGGGTTCCGCGGACGCGTAAATAGTAATTGCCAAGAAAGGGGTTGACAAACGGTTCCATACGTCGTGTCGCGACGGACACCAGATGCTTCCCACGGTGGACTTTGTCCTGTATTTATAGGTTTCCAACAAGCCCTAGGTCTAGGTAGGTTGGACGTAATTGGTCCTTTGACATTTTCTATTAGTTTCGTCTTTTGAGACGGGGAATTGAACATGTTGGGGCGGAGTGAACTGTCTAGCTGGTAAGACATGTGACAGTGATGAATTGTTCTTATGAATAAGAAATAAAAATATGTCTTTTACCTGTCATACGTTTAGAAAGAGCAAAATTGTGTAAAGAAAGAGTAAAAGGTTTTCTGAAGTTTAACCAACACAAGAAAATTGTAAATCCTGGAAAAATAAATATCATTCTCGTTTAAAATTGCAAAGATAGGCTCAACTGCTGGCCACAGAAAAAAAAAGCATTCTTTTCGAACGACACGGTGTATCAACCGCAATAAATTCTGGCCAAAAAAACAAATAGCTATAACTCGCCGTGTCCAATCAAACGACCCCCAGTGGGCTTGGAAACGCAAATTGCGGCCAAAAATGATAACTGTTGAATTATCACCCTCATTGTACCAAACGAAGTCACTTCATTGGGCCTAGTTTATGAGGACCTTCGGGAGATTTTATCAAATGTTTTATTGAGTGCGAAAAAGTTTCGGACTTTGAACGCTTTTGGTTCATTTATTATCATTTTATGTTGATATAAAAGTTGGGCGCGGTTGATGAACTTGATTGTGCTTGAGTTTGAATACTTGCGTAAATATTACGGTATTGTTTTTACGACTGATGAAATGTTATTCTGAGAAACGGAAGAAAAAATACAGGAATTGCAGAAGAAAACTGCTAACATTCATTCATTTTTGCTGCTGTCTGCTTACTATTTATAAACCGTAATGGGTTCGCCTTGACTTTTCGTCCTTTGTAGAAACAAATAAAGTATTCTATTTGGCGAGTAAGTGTACCACAGTTACTAACAATAAACTAACATAAACCCAAGTCATACGTAACTACGACAAATATCAAACATGAAAAGACATAAACCACTTTTCAAAAAACTCATTTCAAAGTCACTTGACACGCTACAACCACTAAAATCATCAATGACTCCTGCCATAACTTATGACAACAACCGTGAATACCATGACACATTAGCTCCCAGTCAATTTGTACGTTCTACGCACCCCCTCAATCATCCACCATGATCTATGTCCTACTACTCGAAAATGGATATGAAAAATGACAGGAGAAATCTGTCCAATTATATTGTAACATGAATCGACGTTCGGTGGGACATTAGTAACTTTGTCGTGTGGTACGATTTAGTACAGAAGGGTTAGATGAGCGTGTCTCAAAGTTTTGGTGATATTTATTTTTGGCTGGAGTTATGCATGAAATATTTTTTATTTATTTCAGTAGTTGTTAGTAACAATACGCACTCTTTTTTTGGTTTGTGAATAAGGAATTGTAGGTATTCAGTGCATAGAACTTTATTCTAACCATCATAGGCATCAAAGTAGGGTTTGACACGTTCCTAACACACACTTACTCCTTTTGGAAACCAAACACACTTTGCCATTATTTTGGAAAATGTGGCGTTTGTTTTTGTAAGTAAGTGCAATCCTTGTATTCAGGAACCGGAGGGAACATGTAAGCTCATTAAGCTTTGAAATTCCTATCGCAATATGATTGTCAGCGAAACTCAATGTAAAAAAATAAATAATAGTTTAAAAAAACTAAGAAAAACGCTTTTATAGACAATCCGACTAAAACATAGAAAATAAATTTTAACAAATTTGAATTAAAAATAGTATTTTATTTTTAACAAAGCGTGGGGTGCATGGTTTCAATAGTTAAAAATATTTTATGGACAGATATGAGAGTAGAAGGACTATCATTTTGACGCATGAAGCTAATAAAAGCGTATTAAAAATATCTAATAACAAGAGAGGCAATCTCTTGGTCTCTTATTTAACAAAGTACAAAACAAAGTCGCTTTTTGCGTCTATATCTTTGGAACTACGCAATGGAATTTAATGCAGTTTTCATCATCAGACAGTGGTTCAAGAGAAAGGTTTATATGTGTAATTCGTCCCGAAATTCTTACGGAAACGAGAAAAACGGGATACGCGCGAACACAATATCGCAGTCAAAACCTAGTAATGTTAAACAATTTTAAATTTTCTCATAAACGATTCATAAAGAAATGAAAAGTCGATCATTCATTTTTAAAAGACACTCACTATCAACAACTTAAATTACAAAATTATTAAAAAAAAATATTTTCATGAAATTAATGACCAAGAAACGAAAACTAGTCCATTACAATGCAATGTAGGTACACCTACGATTCAAAATGGCCGGCCGTAGGTACATTTGTAACTCAGTCATATGCCAAGTTTTTAGTGTGAAAGGGTTAGATAACAAAATGCCACGGTGTTTGCCATGGGTGTTTGTCATGTATTTTAGGTCAGCACCGACCAACCAAACGGCTGTTCATTTTCATAGGAAATATCCGTGCAAACATGTACTCTGACCTACTCGGTTTTTACTCTTTGTGTTTTCAGCGGTTAGGCAAATATCGTTACGTTAGCTATCGTATACTTTATCATAAGATACAGAATGAGCAAAAAAAAAAGAACAATAGATACATGACGAACACTTGGACAAAAACCCTGTACCTACTTTTTTGATAAAAATATATAAAAGTAAAAAACATAAACGGAAAAAGTCAATTGTTGTCAGCGCTTGATGGACCCGATTTCGGGGCAGGGCGGGGAAGTCTCGACATAGCTACCTATCGCCCACCGTCCGAATTCGGACGGTAGGCTTTACGAGATTACGGGCCGCCCGTACACAGTCAATCATGAATGCAATCCACGGGTCAGATCATTGATTTTGATCATGGATCACGTTTGAGATTGACTATACAGGGGCGGCCTAACTGAATTCGGTTCGGTCCATTGAATGTCACACTGACTGTATAGGCAGGTACCGAACTAAGTTTTTTCAGGATCCTAGATAATAATTTAAAGAAGACGCCAGCTCATTGCTAAGTAGGTAATAAAGCCCTGAGTCGTTTAAACCTCATCTTATCTACAAGGCCGATCAGGTAGGATCCTTGATCTAGATGTCTTTAGGACCTCGTAAATTAAATAAAAGTGGGTAGGATGTACAAAAAGGTACCTACGCTAGGGTTTGCCGCAAGTCCAAATTCCACGAATTAATGATCTTTCACATCTAAAGCAACTGATCTAGGTAGACAGATAGATGACATAAATAGATTAAGTATTAAAATTTTTGGGGTTCTGTTGAAAAACAAGGAACTCTTATAGTTTCGCTATGTCCATCCGTCTGTCTGTCGCCGTCGCAAATAATCGCGGCGACAAAGTTGTTAATAAAATAAAAAACAGGAAACTTTTACTTTAAGGTGTCTCTAGTAAAATTTTACAATAATTTGCCATAGTATACGGGACGGGTAACTACGGATCCCTTTACTGTACGTGGCCCGATATGTACTTGGCTACTTTATAACTTTGAAAAGTGCAACCACTTTACTCAATCCACGTGAGTCATCACACATTCATCATATCAGCCGCAAGACTTCCACTGCTGGACATAGGCCTCCCCAAGCATCAGACATTATAATTATTTAATTACACAAATCTAAATAATTAATTATTTTTTTCCAGAATCTAACTCCCATAATCAAAATGGCGGTGCGTACTTGCCTAAGGTAGGCGGGTAATAAGGTCAAAGATATCAATATCACCTTGCACCATAAATTCGGGGCAGCATAATGTTCTACCATCACGCATCACCTCAACAAGTGGTTTATTTCCTCATAATATGGTGCAAACATCCGTGCTGATAAATTTATATGGGGCTTTTTATGAGCTCTGTAATAATATTGTAAAGATTTTATTGTGAGAGAAGGAAAAGTAGAGGTTTACTGAAAGATTTGGCTTTTCCATATTTATTAGTGCATATAATAATATATAAGCCTCTCGTAGTTTTCATGACTGCGTCAAGTCCTGGGTTCGATTCCTAGGTCGGCCAAAACTGGTTATTTAAAGTAGGTACTGGGTTTTTTTTCCATTATGTGTTTCGCAGTAGCAGCCCGGAGTTTGGAAGTTGGTGGTATGACACCAACAACTAACACCTGCATAAACCCCTAACGAGTCGGACAGTCACACAAAGTAAAGATTCAACAAGAAATATAATTTGACTACCTATCAGTATACATCCAAAGAGCTTCTGGCAAACGGAATCTGAATATCCTAAATCAAAGCTAGACTAACACCTGCATAAACCCCTAACGAGTCGGACAGCCACACAAACTAAAGATTCAACAAGAAATATAACTTGACTACCTATCAGTATAAATCCAAAGAGCTTCTGGCAAACGGAATCTGAATAGCCTAAATCAAAGCTACACTAACACCTGTATAAACCCCTAACGAGTCGGACAGCCACACAAACTAAAGATTCAACAAGAAATAGAATTTGACTACCTATCAGTATAAATCCAAAGAGCTTCTGGCAAACGGAATCTGAATATCCTAAATCAAAGCTACATAAACCCCTAACGAGTCGGACAGCTACACAAACTAAAGATTCAACAAGAAATATAATTTGACTACCTATCAGTATAAATCCAAAGAGCTTCTGGCAAACGGAATCTGAATAGCCTAAATCAAAGGCTGCACACTAACACCTGTATAAACCCCTAACGAGTCGGACAGCCACACAAACTAATTAAATCCCAATCACTTTCAGTCACATTCCTCTCTGAGTGCATTCGTATATACCTAAATAGCTAGCTATCTACGAGTATGAGCTTAAAAAACAGTATCCAATTATCTTGCCCGACGTATGCAGACATAAGTCTCCTGTTAGACTGTGGTACGCAGAGAATAGGGTGCAGAAGTACTGCATGCCAATGAGGGCTATTGCGTTTGAATACGCCGCTAGAGGCGCAGCGCGAGGTAAATGTCAAATTTGACTGTTGGTTGGTTATTGACGCGAGTTTATTTACTTATCTGTTTTGATTTTTGTGTATATTTTTCTAAAATAGCCTGAGTTTGTTCACATGCGCGTAATAACCACTTGAATGCTATGATCAAGAACCTTATTCGACAGTGACGCCAACTGGTGAATACAAAAACGGTAGCCCTCATTCTACAATTTTTTATGCAATGTTTGCATTCTCATCTCAGTCGCAATTTGTCAAAAATGTATGGAATACTTAGAACTCAAAAATGTAGGATTGTAAATCTGATCCTGTGATCGAAATAACTCTAGCTCAAAATGTAATAAATTGAATGCGACTCAAACTGACATGACTAGTTCAGTGAATTGTCGACACCCAATGGCAAGCGGGCTGACAATGTTTCGCATTGATTTTGCGATATATATATGGGAGCTAGTCTTAAGGTTAATAAATTCTAATTAATGGTAATAACTTGGAAAGATATCTTCTCTACGAAGAATCTTTTAAATGTTTTAACTGGATTACACTATTTAGGTACCTTTCAGATTTGTTATTGAATTCTAAAAAGAATTTCTTCCTCACACACCACCTCACACCTTTTCTTCCGCAAACCTTCTGTTTCTCCTTGCTTTGTCCTTGGACGTAAGTAGTTGGCACCCTACACTGGCGGGTCGCGATAAGGTCCCTCCATGGTCCCTCCCAAATTGATGTTTGAACTGTCATTAATTCCCCTCACCGACAGATGTCAGTGCAGTCTATTATTTTTGACACCTAGCTGTCATTTGTCATTTATTTTATTTCGTTCATTCGTTGATTGAATGAAGGATTGGGTTGTTGAACTATGTTGTAATGGCGGTTGATTCAAGATGAATCATTCTTGGAATTTAATTAGAGATTATTTTGATAGGCGTTTATTGTACTCGTAGTTCCATCTGCTACGACTAAGTATGATTCATCTGTTTTGATTCTTTTCTCAGCTATTTTAGTTTTATTATTGATGGGCCCGCGTCATAGATCTATTAAAGCTCGTGGCCAGCTGAGCGTTTGACCATATTCACACATGATTGTACCTAAGCGATGATGTGGTCGATGAGAGAGCACTCTTGCCTAGAAGTAGGCTGTTGACTTAGAGAAACCCAGGCTGTAGCTATCAGGAAACAGACCCAGCAGGGAAATCTACTCATTAGCTGTTCGCACAATGGAAATATTCCCAAAACGTTTTGTGTGTATGAGGGTCTGAAAATACAAAATTACCTAACGGGTCTGTACCGGCCGAGTGACATTCAAAATTGTAAAATAAAGAGGCACAAAAATGTAGCTATGTCGGTACAATAACAGTCGGTCGAAGAATACACTTTTTCTTAAAAGTTGTCAATTTTCAAACCTGGTAAAATTTAAAAAAAGGCTACTGGTGTAACTTAATACGTAAACCCAGAAGCTTAAGCATTATATCATAACCCATTCCGTTTTCCGGATAAAAGAAAACCTACCAGCCGCGAATCTCCATACATATTCCCTACCAGCGAGATAGCACCAAAAATATTACTAGACATCTACCATAACAGTAAGTATTATACTTATTTTTATTCCGTTTATCTCTTGACATGCTGGTTTACGACTCAATCGGAAATCTTCGTAAATATTCGGGTGTGTTCGTTGCGTATGCATTGCACGGTGGCAAGTTTCTTTTATCTGTAATAAGATTCCAATTCGGATAGTCTTGATGTCGCGAGCTCCCTAAAGTAATAAACTAGTGGTGGAGTGGAGTTGAGGGTGTGTTTCTGTTGTTGCACGGTACGGTACGAGACGATCATTTTCGTATCAGTGAGGTTGACAAAGATAAGTTGTGCTCTGCGGGCATATTAATTCTTGAAAGAGTAAAGGCGGTCTTTTATCTGAGAAGTCAGAATGCTGTTTGACAGTTATTGTAGGTATAGAAAATAACCATAGTACTGGTACCAATACTACTACTACTCTCTAAACTTTCTAAAGGGGAGGCGTAGGTACTCTTCAGATTAAAGTAATCTGAAGATTCAAAAATCGGCCCTAAATGACTAGTTGGATAATTATTACCAACAGTTTGAGTAGGAGCTATTCATTCCTGTTTTGTTAAACATAATTCCGATACTATAATTTTTTCAACTTTCTTGCTGAATCCTTTTTACTTGTAAAGATGTAAATTTCTTTTTTATAAAACCACCCCTCCGCCCTTTACCGTATAGTGTCAAACACTGGACACCCGCCAAATTGCGTACGAAATACGTCGAATTTGTAGAACAAATATAAATGGTTGGGGTAGATCGAGGGTAGATAATTACATTTTTTGATCTTCGGAAACTGGGGATGACGTTTGAGGCAAGGTCTTTTGTGTTCTATACGTCGATAGTGTCACAGATATGAGGCGAGTGTAAATATAAACAAACATACAACAAAACGCTTGGGTATACAGTATGTATACCCAAAACATTGTATGAAATAATGACGTATATTTTCATTGTACGTACCTACAGCTAAGATTGAATTCAAAGCCGGAGTCTGTATTTGCTGATAGTAACGGAGGTCTTAAAATCAAGAGGTCTCAAATTCCAAAAACAAAACACTACGTTTTGTTTTTGGAAGTTGGTTTTTAGGCAAGCGTGCTCCAACGTCGACTACGTCTTCGCTTTCCATCAGGTGAAATTGTAGTCATCATCTGCCTAGCTCTTTCCCAACTATATTGGGTCGACTAAAAATTAATACTCACCAATTAGACTAAAATATAATAAATAATAATATTCAGCTGTCCGGTTTGACTCCAGTCAAACCGGACAGCTGAATACTAATATTTTACGGGGAGCGGCTGTCTACCATACCTCCACAACACAATAACTGGGTAACATGGTACTGCTGGGGTCTGATTTTCTGGCTTTTGACTATCCCTACCGGCTACTAAACATCCACACATGACTGCTGGGACCAAAAGCTTAGCGTGCTTTCCAAGGCGTGGAAGAATCTCGGTATGTCAAAATGTTCACCCATCCACAGACCAACCTCGACAAACATTGCTTAGCCTTGAAGATCGAGCCGTGCGGGTGTTTTTCTTAAGGCTGACTGTCCACTGGAGCGGAGTGGGAAGGAACGGAGAAATATTAACCAATAAAATTACACAAAATCTCAGTAACTGACGCACGCAGAGATTTTAAGCAATTCTATTGGTTAATATTTCTCCACTCCTCTCTTCTCTGCTCCAGTGAACAGTCAGCCTTAACCAAGAGCCCCTCAAACGCAAATCTATGGATATTAAAAAAATCTTACTACCTCCCGTTTTGTAGCAGTCGGATGATGACGTCATAGGCTTGTTAGTGTACGGAAGTCGTGCGTGGAAAAGTATTTTAGTAAATTGGTGACTAATGGAGTATAAGGTTACGTTTCATTGGCGGTTTATTTTTAGGATATTGAGAGTGGGTTTCCTAACAATAGATAGGTTGGTATGTTATAGAAGAAGATTGCTAACATTTCGATGATACTGTCTGCGTTTGTGTGATTGTGAGTTAGAAACATAAAACAAGCTTATTTACAAAAAGAAAAAAAAAAAAAAATATGGAAGTTGGTGTTTTTAGTTTTGCTTCTTTATTTTAAACACCGACTTCCGAAAGTAAGGTTATTTTATACTTTGTGGTGTTTTGTTTGGAAGTCGGTTATATTTATTTATAAAAAGTTTCTTTATTTTTCACTTTTAGGTGGTGATACTTGGAGGATATCTTCATCTACGCAGAAATTAAAATAGGCAAAAACGCTCATAAAGTAAAATCTACTGAGCCATACTGAATTAAAATTTTACTTTTTTGAATCGCAAGTATGCCGCTAAATCTTCACTTACATTCAGTCAAAAAAGTATCGGGAATGGATGATTTGTTTATGGTTCCAAATTCAAATTTTTGTTTTTTTGTAGTTATTAGATTGGCACAACTGTTTTCCATTTTGGCGCGGAGTTGGAGTTGCATCTGTTATTTATATTAAATACAGTGCTGGTTTTAGTAATATCATATATAGTGTGTATTGCGAATTTCATAATGGACAAAAATATCGAACAAAGAGTTTGTCTTAAATTTTGCATCGCCAATGGAATTTCGTGTTCGGAGTCACTGAAAATGTTACAGAAGGCTTACGGTGAATCGACTTTATCAAAAACTCGTGCTTATGAGTGGTTCAAAGCGTTCAAAAGCGGTCGAGATGTGATGGAAGATTTGCCTCGCTCTGGTAGGCCGTCAACGTCTGCAACTGAAGTTAACATCGCAAAAGTGAAGGAAATAGTGACTGAAAATCCCCATTCAACTCTGAGAGAGATAGCCGCCGAACTTTCTGTATCTCACGAGTCGATCCGTACCATTTTAACTAATCATTTGGGTATGAAACATGTTGCTGCTCGGCTAGTCCCAAAAGATCTGAATTTTCTCCAAAAACTCAATCGCATGAAAGTCGCTGAGGACATGCTAGAACGAGTCAGTTCGGACCCAACATTCATGAAACGCATTGTTACTGGTGACGAGACGTGGGTTTACGAGTTTGACATGCAAACTAGTCAACAAGCTTCGGAGTGGCGCCTTCCAACTGAACCGTTTTCAATCGATAGAAGACATAAAGGAGAATTCGCGGCGAGAACTCAACTCAATTCCGGAAGCAGCGTTTAAAAAATGTTTTAATGAATGGATTATTCGTTGGCGCAAGTGTATCGTTTCTAAAGGAGCATACTTTGAAGGTGATAAAATAAATTTGGATGAATAACAGACATTTTGTGTATTATTGATCTTTTCCCGGTACTTTCTTGACAGAGTAGTATATTGTACATGCGGATGTCTAAGATGCCGAAACGATTTTGATGAATTTAGAGCCGTTTTAGAAACTTTAATAAAATCTTTGAAAATAACTATTAACATGTTCAATACACTTGCTTAGGGACTCCTAAGCAAGTCTATTGAACATGTTAATAGTTATTTTTGTTTTATTATTTACTAGGTTTGCCCGCGACTTCGTGCGCGCATATCCCGTTTATTCCCGTTCACCTAAGGATTTTGGGAAATCCCCTATTAGTGCTCCCCTACATTCACCAAGGAACGTTAGTGCCAAGTTCCAGCTTTTTATAACCAGCAGTTTCGGCTGTGCGTTGTCTGTCAGTCACTCAGTAACGGAAGAGTTTTAAATAAGACTAGATTTTGCATGCGGTTTCGTAAGCGCGTATCCCGTTTTTTCACGTTTCGGTAGGAATTTCGGGAAAACCTCTCTTAGTGCTCAATTAAACTCCTCAAGGAACTTACATGCCAAATTTCAGTTAACTATGACCAGTAGTTTCGACAGTGCGTTGTCTGTCAGTAACTCAATCGGTCAGAATTTTACATATTAGGATTTATTGATAATGATAAGTAGGTTTCAATTACAGAGACTGCCAATTTATTCCCAGTACAAACCTATAGTTTATCAATCCAATAAAATGCGTAGGTACGCAATGGAACTACTCAATGAAATATGAATTGTCTTAAAATCAAGCTACTTACATTTTTTTTTTAATAATGGGAGCCAGAGACTGCACCTTTTCCTTTAAAGCTTTAGGTGCAATCTCTAGGAAAAATAAAAAAGTGATCTGTTAAATTCATAAGCCAGGTACCTACCTATCACATACGCTTACACGCTGAAAAGTTGTATGTAAATACTTTTCAATTTGTTTCATTTATCAGATTGGTATTTATCAATCTGTACGCTTACACGCTGAAAAGTTGTATGTAAATACATTTATCAGATTGGTATTTATCAATCTGTACGCTTACACGCTGAAAAGTTGTATGTAAATACTTTTCAATTTGTTATCAGATTGGTATTTATCAATCTGTACGCTCACACGCTGAAAAGTTGTATGTAAATACATTTCAATTTGTTTCATTTATCAGATTGGTATTTATCAATCTGTACGCTTACACGCTGAAAAGTTGCATGTAAATACATTTCAATTTGTTTCATTTATCAGATTGGTATTTATCAATCTGGTCTCAGATAAACAAACGTTTTGACTCATTGTCGCCTCATTAAGGAAACAATATTATTCTGCGATATCAGAAGAGACCCAAACGACTACTAGCAACATTTTAAGCAAATTAAACTGAACTGAAAAACAAGCTGCCTCTGCTATCGAACTAAAATAACTTTACAAAAACAATCCAAACACAGTTTTGCCAACAGTACACAATTTAACGCAAATAACCGTCCCTTTCCACGGACCAATAGTTTCAAATTCAATAACAGTTCCAAATTCAGATATTGGAAGAGTAATCAAGTCGAGACTTACCTAACAGCTTCATTACTTCAGCCTGGCTGATGAGTACATTCAGATGGCCCGTTGCCAATGGCAACGCTAGCCAGGCCGCCCAAGCGATAACAAGAATTTTAGCTGCCATTTTACACTTCACTTTACTTCAACGTCATTTTATTTTCACTTTTGAGTACATTTTAACACATTTTTGAAGAAAACAAAAGTTTGTTTACGTTGTTTCCATTTTAGCGTTCTTTGGATTTGATAATGGTACTGACCATAGAGATTTGATAGGACTACATAAAGTTCACATTTTTAAAAGTGGCCGGTTATAAAATTAGAATAAAAATTGTTTTAAATTATAAACAAGATTTAACAAAATCATTCTCAAAAATAAAAGCTTATTTAAGTCTGAGTAGAACAACTTAACCAAAATCAATCTCCATTCAAAAATTCAAACGCGTTCGAAAACAAACCGACCGGAAAATTTTCGAGTTCGGAAGCCGGTCGTTCGGATACGTTCACAAGCGGACACAAGTCTGACGCTCGCGGTACCGCGCCGCACTGCCGTTCACCGCTTGGCGAACCAACAAGTTACTCACTGACATGCGCACAGCACAACCCTATCATCCCGAAAACACTTTTTCAAATACACTGCCGACTTTATTTGACTTAAGAATAAGAATTGTCAAACAAAGCAGTAATGTACGTCACCCCATCTTTCAAATAGTCAAAATGTGTTTAAATTTTAAAGGCTTTTATTGAGAGGGACGACTCGTGTTTTAAAGGGAATTAATTGAGTTTGTCTCAAGGGAGAGGCGTTTCCGTTTTGCATTAAGACCGCTCTGTGAGTACTAATGAAATTACTATCTCTTTTGTAAATAAAGTGCTCTGCAAGAGTTGGTATCGAATTCGATGAAAAACTAGAGTGTGATTTTATGAAGGGATAATAGAGTTATATTATGAAAGGCTGACTTGGTTAAAGAGAATTAGCAGCATTTCCGTTTTACATCGGATTAAATTACGAGCTTCCGTCTGTATGCAAATGGAGTGTTTTAAAGCTAACCTTTTATAGTGACTACCTTTAAATAATATTTTGTGAGTTTACAGCCTTGTTTGATGGGTTTATGAACGGCACTTCATTAGTTTTAAATAAACCTGTTGTTTTTCACTTAAATAAAACGTGTAACGGAATAAACGCAATGCCTCTTAAAGGGTCATTGTACTCATCGCAATGAACCACTTTCATCACTATGGGAACAACACTGAAATCGCGGAAAAAAGTCGTAAAAAATATCTGGAAACCAATTTTCGCAGGTAAACCTACATAAAACTAATTCAAATTAATGTAACAATATCATTTGGGCGACAATCAATGTCTAAATCTAGGAAACTAGAAGTGTTCTTGACAGTTCGTGACTGTGATGCGAGCACGAACGCTCCTTAGTAAAAATACGAGAATTGCCCTCCGAACACGTAACTACATTCAGCTCTATCTCCGCCGTAATACATCAAAACACGGCAAGTTTTCTCGCTGCGTTCAGATTAGCCGTTTGAGGCGAATGTATAAGTAATACGGTGGCGCGCTCCGTACTGGCACTGATGAATGGACCCTCTTAATAAGGTATATTTTCGTTAGTGATTATTGCGTAAATGGTTACTAGTTATAATGTGAGGTATGGGATTATATGGGATGGTGATGAAAATGCATCGATTTAATGTTGATTGGATAATTAGTCATGCATTGTTTGGAAATGTTTCTTACTGCTTCAATAATAATGCACGGGTCAAACTTCCAGGTTTAGGGTCATTTTCACCAATTCAAACTGATCGAGATCAGTACACCTGAACTGCGTTCAAGAGCTGTCATTATCAATATTCCACAGATAATAACGACACTGAGAGCTCGTAAAAGTGGTTTGTATGCTGATCGCGATCAGTTTCGATGGTGAAATTCGCCCTAAGCCTCCCTGGACAAGGTTGATCCGTAGATGGGTCCATCTTTTACATAGACCGAGTTTCCTTCGTGCATCGGAAAGCACGTTAAGCTATTGGCTGTCATTTGAGTTGGTGTCTTCTTTGACAAACATTACAGCTAGGTAGCCAGAATCCAAGAAATCTGACAACAGAATCAAAGGAAGAGAAGAGTAGAAAGAAGGGGAGAGAACAATGTCAAGGAGAATTGGATGACCCAGTTACTAGGTCGTAAAGGGCAGATAGGGAGTCGCTCCATATAAACTACATGTATTCAGCTACATTCAAATAGACTAGAAAGAAAAGATAGAAAGTCGATCTTAACATAGTTTGGAAAAATTAAAAAAAAAACTTTTTTTAAAAAAGCTTTTATTTAAATGCTCTAAAAAGAAGAAAATAAAATTTTCCTTTAAAATTGATCATAAAAGCTTGTCGCGAGGTTTGATTAATTAAATAATTATAGGAACTTACGCAAATCTCGCATTTTTCCATTTAATTTATTTTTACTTTTTAGTTATTTCGAGTTACTCTCTAAAAGCTCTTTCATTTAATACCCATATTGTAGAAGTGCATAAAAAATAACTACTCCATACATTGCAAGTTAAATACAAGTTTTAAAAAGGCTAGGCAGGCAGGCATTGTTTGGATCTTATTTTACTTTTGTAGCAAAAAAAAACACAGCTTGGCTCATCGCAACAAGGTTGCCTGCATGTCGGCAGATTGCTCTTCTACAGATTGCTCTTCGGTGTGCCCAAAAATCCCACGACGTCATCCACTCCCTTCCCCATCGTAATCGTCATCGTCATCCCCTTCTACTATCGGACATCAAGACGCACTGGTACTATACCTACCTTGTTGTTATTCCACAAATTCGCTCTAAGCGTTTCCAAACGCCTTTTGTATAATGCGCACAGCAAAGGAGCGGACTCTCTGCCTACGTCTGTGTTTCCGAACGCTTACAACCCTCATCGCTTTAAAGTCAAAGCGAAAGCTCACTCAAGAGCAAACCCATATCAAATAAAAAAAAACAGACAAATAAGAAGAAAATATAAATCAAATGATTTGTATTCCATAGCCAATTAAAGTTTAAAACAGGAGAAACGGTTTCAATGCGAAGTAATTTCACATACAAATAAAATAATACATCTAGTTGTACCTACTTGTGATTCATACCCATGTCTTCAAGATAATATTAAAAACAAACACTTGAAATTCAAATAAAATTCAAAACAGTTCACAATTCAATAACATTAGTATAACGTATATATGTAGGTATCTTCAGCAAAATGTAAGCAGTCGACGATCCGTGCGCACTCAGGCGGAAAATTCTGGAAACTCACACGACTATGAAGTATGCATGACTGCCGCGAAGTTTATGCTTATTTTTTTAAAGTCAACCTTTTTTTTTGAATAACGAGTTTATGGTCCGCGTGCGAACGACAATTTATTCGGATTTGAAATTCGAATTCGGTTCTATGAATGAACAAGTTTTGAATGGGATAGACTGATTCGATTCGCGCCACGAATTTTTAATTGTGTTTAAAACATGGCGGCTTGAAATTCCTATTTCTAAACTTTAGTCTTAACGCAAACAATTTTTTTATAGTAACAAAATGCGCGATTCCCATTATTCCTAGTCTATAACTACAGTAAAGGCCTTTCATACAAGTATTATTAATTTCCTAAAGACTTATGAAATAATCTTATCAAGTGTCAAGCGTCCATACATCACAATTTGAAAACCACAATAGCTCATAAAGCGTCCGGTTTACAGACAACAGGGTGCAAATGGTATTTTTCATAAACTTTATTATTTCAGCAGTCTCATTTTAGTGCCACATAAAACTTCTAATTAAATGAAAAACCACTGGTTTAAAGGAAATGGCGTCTGCATGTCTTTCACAAGATCGTTTATGGAGGTTCACGAGGGTTCACCTACGTAAGTAGCTCTATAGTATAGTGTTTTTAGAATAGTCTAGATGGTTGGTAGGTATCACCAAAACCGCAAAGATGAGATGATTCTTCTTCTTGGTTACTAAAACTCATCAGTTTTTTTTTTAGTTTTGCTTTATTTTGTTTTGTTTTTGTTACTATGCCGTCTTTAAACCACCACTCTATGATTAGGCGTGCGAATGAGACGGAGCTTTCAACAGCGTAGTTTCACAGGGCTAGTGTAGAAATTACCTACAGACATTTTTAAATGTAAAATTTCTCCGAACTCAGTTTTTCACAAACCATGACAGATTTCACACACAAAAACATCATCACTATTCTGCACCATTAGGGCTAAACCGATCACGATGAACGCTGTACCCATAGCACCGCAATCCAGCTAGACTAGAGCTTAGAAGGCTTTTAGCCTAACCCGTAACACAGACACATTTCATCGACATGGCCGCGTGTCCATATTTCCCAGTTATAACAGAAACAATGTTAATATCGCCGGCCGGCTATTTGTGCAATGCTGCACAACGATATTGGTATCGACTTATGTTTTTTTTTGTGTGAGTTTGGTCTAGTTGGAAGAAAATGTTTCGAGTAGATTATTTTGAACACATTTAGAAGTTAATTGTAGATATGGCTTTGTTTTCTATTGTACCATAAATATCGTAATTATCTAAACACTATGTATTTGCAGTTAACTCTAACACAGAAATCCTCGTTTACTCTATCTTTTCTATTTAACTTTCAGTCTCGAAAAATGTACGTATAGACCACAGATAAAAAGCCGCGAGAAAAAAAGCGATTAATCTATAAAATCGCCCCTTCTTAGTAAGTCAATTTTCCAGAACTTAGCTACTTTCCTACCTATTATTACGTAAAAAAGTATATGTATAGAAATAAAACGATTATTTTAGCTTATTTAGCGTATTAATGGATGATCCAATAGACAAGATTGTGTAATTTTTTGCGCGAATTCTTAAAAGTAGTGCTTCTAATGATGCAAACGGGTCACTGCAAATCTTAATGATAAAAAATATGGTACTTAGGTATACCAAAATCATCATCTGCCTAGCCTTTTCCCAACTATTTTGGGGTCGGCTTCCAGTCGAACCGGATTCAGCTGAATACCAGTGTTTTACGTGGAGCGGTTGCCTACCAGACCTTCACAACCCATTAACTGGGTAACACGGTACTTCTTGGCAAGACTGGAGTCAGATTTACTGACTTCTGACAATCCGTAACGACTGCCAAAGATCTACAAATGACAGCCGGGACCAACGGCTTAACGTGTTTTCCAAGGCACGGAGAAAACTCGGTATGTTAAGATGGTCACCCATTCACAGACCAACCTTGGCAAGCGTTGTTTAACCTTAAAGATCGACCCGTGCGGCTGTTATTATTTAGCCACGAGCTTCTCAACTAGCACCTAGTAATGCCAGCAGTATAATATACCAAAATATTGTAGCAAAACACAGCGAAACACATCAATAAAATCCAACATCGAACCATAACTCGATCCTGAGTCATAACTATATCAGGAAACACTTTCATCCATGTTAGTTTGCTCTCAAGATGGAGGGAAGCGCCATATTTGTGTGTCTGATCTCGACAAACATTAGCGATCTTCTCACAATATTGAACGAATGTTATAGAGTTGTTCCGATTTAGCTTGGGAATAGCGGTCATTGACTTGTAAAATTCGAATACATAGTAATCATTACAACATTAATAAAACAAAGTCCTCTGCCACGTCTGTCTGTCTGTTTGCGATAAACTCAAAACAGTACTGATTTTCATGCCGTTTTCAACAATGGATGGAGTAGTTATCGAGGGAGGTTTTAGTATATAATTTGTAAAGAAAAAAATTGAAATCCTGATCCTTTAGAAAATTGTAGCGCGGACAAAGTCGCGGACGTGCTAGTAACAATTAAATGCTAAAGAAATTATCTCTATTTATAACCTCTTCACATATTAACGGTTGAACAGATTTGGATAAAACTTGGCACATGGGTAGACCATGTCCTACGAAAGGGCATAGAATATTTTTCATTCCGGGAGAATTAATAACTTGTCGTAGAAACCCAATCATCAAACGGTATGTATCGTTTTTAGGGTTATGTTCCCGAAGAGTAGCCAACGGAACCCTATTACTAAGCCGACCTTCTGTCTGTCAGCGGGCTGTTTCAAGGACCGTAATTGATGAAATTTTTACAGAGTGTTTATCTCTATTGCCGCTATATCGACAAATAATAAAAATTAAAATAAATATACCACACCATAAAAGAAATGTGTTTATAGCTATGGTTAAAATACCAATTGTCAATATTAATAGTGCCAGTTCTACTAATTTTCAAGCAATGTTCGCATTTGTATCTCAGTCGCAATCTATATCTGTCATCTATCACAAGAATATCACTTTTTTGAAAGACGGCTTCATTTCCAAAATTGAAAATTTTTACAAAACAAAATTACTTAATTTCAAAAATTGAAATTAAGTACGTATGCTATAGATTGGTCATTGACCGCTATTCCCATATTAATCCGCATCTGGTATAGTATATTATTTACTTACACATATTAATTTAGATTCTATATTGTGAATGAATTTGTGTGTAGAATAATAATGTTCTGTTATTTATGTATTACGCAGAACAGCGTTTGGATTAGTTTCAAAATTAGTTTATGCTAGGTATTGCTTATTGAATATTGAGTTGTATAATCCATTTGTAGTTACATGTTCTACACGTTGCCGTTATGTTTTATGTATGTAAAGGTATTATGCATCCATCTATAGAAACGTGTCTCGCTTATTTTAGTAACCCGATAGATAATGATATTTTAGCAAATATCATTATCAAAATTCATAATGCTTAAATGACATAACATTAACTTTTTATAAGAATCCTTAACATAATTTCCTTTTAATATATAGGTACAACGTTCAGTTTGCATTATTCCTGATTCTATAACAACATTAGAAAATTTTGATAAAAAAAACTTACAGAAGTAACGTTCGTTTAGTATGTTTTATTTAATAAAACTATGTAAAACGGTGGCGTGTAAACGTGTGCATATTATGACGATTACAACTTTTCTAGGAGCTCGTGGCTAGATAAATAACAGCCGCACGGGTCGATCTTCAAGGTTAAGCAACGCTTGCCAAGGTTGGTCTGTGGATGGGTGACCATCTTAACATACCGAGTTTCCTCCGTGCCTCGGAAAGCACGTTAAGCCGTTGGTCCCGGCTGTCATTTGTAGATCTTTGGCAGTCGTTACGGATAGTCAGAAGCCAGTAAATCTGACTCCAGTCTTGCCAATAAATACCGTGTTACCCAGTTAATGGGTTGTGGAGGTCTGGTAAGCAGCCCCTCCTCGTAAAATACTGGTATTTAGCTAAATCCGGCTTGACTGGAAGCCGACCCCAATATAGTTGGGAAAAGGCTAGGCAGATGACAACTCTTCCAACTGTTTGAATCGTTATATCTCAGAAACGGTGGCTCTTAGGAAAAAAGTATCTGGATATTTTTATAGATAATTCTGATCTACAATTTTGATTACAACTAATTTTATGGTAAAACTGACCGTTTTGCTGAAAATCGCGTTTATTACATTTGACCCCGAGTTTTTTTTCCAGGTATCGGATCAATGAGGACTTTTTAGATAAGACATACTAAGAGCAAAGTTATAATTTTTAAACCATATGACAGCATTACACTGACCCAGCCTAATTCATAACGTCAACTTTAGTATACCTATTCGTTCTGTCTTTTTAGTATTTAATATTTACAAAACGCAAAGAGAAACTGAAGCGCCTACAATAGGTTCCAACCAAATCTAAGATAACTAAAAGCACCTATATATCCTTTCATTACAGCTGAACACTTTAGCCTTATCTAATCCTGGAGGTGTTCGACTGAACTAGATAGTAGAACTATTATGCAGCGCTTCCAACTTGCCAGCGATATCGGGCGAGTCGAGTTTCTAATGTTTCCTGTGCAAGACTACTCGCGTAGGTACGATAGTCTACATACTTAGATAATAGATAAAGTGTTCAGTAGTAAATAATCAAGTTTATGTAGTCGGGAGATTTTACTGTTTAGCTAGTTGAACTACCAACTTTAACTTAACGTAAATTAAAAAAATATATATTTTAATTTTTTATAGTTGTATGAAATGTTTTTATGAACAATTTATTTACCTGGGTTTTATACTTTTGTAGATTATTGTGAACCAAGTGTCATCCAAGATATTAGGGAATATGCATGCGATTTTTTTATTTGCAAAATTAAATACTTATTAGCTGTAGTAAACAGTCGTGAAATTATTTATTAAATACCTTCATCAGCGATGAAGTCATAAAGCTTCAAAGATTACAATTAAAAAGAGAAGTCCGATGAAAACTTTGACGTCATCGTCTATGACGCCTATACAGCTGCCATAGAAAACAGCGTTTTCGCGAGAGGGACAAATATATTTGTTTAAAATAATTATATCTCCTTCGTTATTAGAGTAATTTTGATTCTATTTTCACTGTTATGTGTTGTTCTATTTTTGTATATTTTTAGATAAACTTTATAGATGGTAAATAGGTTTTCCATGCATATTCCCTAATCTGTAGGCCAATTCTTGTAGGAACTTTAAAATCGTTTTAATTTACATTGAAATATAATCTCAGCGACAATAAATTTAGACTTGTCTAAATGTAGAAAAATCAGAGGTATTTTTGCGAGAAGCGAGTAAAGCCAGAAATTAGATACGAGTTGGCGAGCAGCGAGAAGCGAGTGGTGCATATTCGAAAGTTTAGTCACTCGGCTATAAGCGGGTGCTATTGTGTGACGGGCGATTACTCGCTTTGCTCGCTCTAGTCCGCACCATAGGTAGAAATGACCATTGTTTGCTGAGGTTTGATCGCTAAGCTAGCATTGCCGTGCGAGTATTGCTGAGCGAGTATTATCTTTGATAGCTCTTATCTCTGCGACCAACTAAAGGTAAGAGAGTTATTTCTGGCAGTGTGTCTATACAGTATGTGACTATAAATGTAGAAAAAAATATATAAATCCCGTGTGAGTAAGAGACACATTATCTCTTACTCACAATATATTTATTATTTTCGTTCCCTCAGCGAGAAAATAGTGAATAGCTAATCGTTTCCTCGTCAACGGTGACACAAGTGCCTAAAACTACGAAAATTGCCCCTCATAGTGCCAATTCTACTAAATATTTATAATAAACTAAGTCGCAATCTGTCAAAAATATCTTATTTTTTTTACATTATTTTTTTTTTTCTATTGATAGGCACGCGCTTGACCACCGTCTCACCTGGTGGTAAGCGATGATGTGGTCGCAGATGGAGCACGCTTGCCTAGAAGTAACCTATTCAATCTTGACTTAAAGACTCCCAGGTTGTAGCTACAACATACATACATACATACATACATACATATATACACATATACATTTTTGACAGATTGCAACTGACATACGAATGCAAACGTTGCTTAAAAAATTATACACTCTGGTCTTTCACTTCTTACAAACATGGCAGTCGTTATAAACAACAGAGTAAGTAAACAAATGTGACGCAAAGGTACGTATAGAAAAGCCTATACCGATACGTAATGGAATTCCTACACTTTTCCAATACATTCGCGTACTGTCCTTGTACCTACCTATTAGAACAATTGACAATCAACAGTGTTCGCATCGAAAGTTTTCGACGTGAAAATGTGCAGTCCAGCTCGCGCCCATTCATTGCTGGCAAAAAAAGGCGCAATTTGTTTGGCGACTCAAATAAACGACAGTGTATTCCAAACGAGATTTTTGGCCGTATTTTGTTATGTTTCTGTGAAAAGCTGGCGTAGTGTGAATTTTCTCTACTTTTTTTAAATGTTTTGTCTGTTTTCATTTTGTGTTCCATGTACTAAGGTTTTTGGATATACATTTTTTCTTTTCTCATTTTCACAAACCAGGTCTGCATTAAGTATAGGTCGGTTTCTGAATTGAGAATATGGGATACCAAAATTTATCAAACTCGCTTTTTTTTTTCAGTGTTTTAGAAGTGAAAACGTTACAAATAGACACACAGACTCTCACATTTTATGGATGAACAACACAGTTTTCCCACTTTTTTATGGTTATTTGAAACTTGATTATTTTGAGGAAAAACTAAGTAAGTTATAAAATTTGATTTCATTGAAACTACGACCATATTATGATTACTCCGAGGTAAGATTAATTGTACGGGATTAGTCTATGCAGCTGCACAGTTAATATCAATTCATATTTCTCTCTCTGAAATAGGTTTCTGTTTATATCACTGAAAACGTAAATTACAGTTCTCATACAAAATTCTGTTTAGATACAGGCAATGCCACAGAACGCAATCCGGGTAAAGGTTGTCGCCCATTACCACCCAACATTACCAACAGTATTCTATCTATGTTGGGGACGGCATCCAGTATAACACGATGTTTCTGAATACCTATTTTTTTTTAATTTAGTGACTACTTATCGGCCTAGGGCGAGTTTTCATACTTGTCAAATTGTAAGGAATAAAGAGGTAATACGTCACCAGATGGCGCTGACATTCACAACCCTGTTACCTAGGTAAAAACACACACACATTGGTAAAAAGACAGCTTTCAAGCTTCTGGCTACTAGAAAAAACAAGTAAGAGCCAAAACTATCTGCTGAACAGTTTTCCGAGGCATAGACGGGTCCCGATATTCTATAGTCACCAATCCACGGGCTCACCTCGGCAAGCGTAACCTTGAATATTGATTTATACTGCTAGCATAACTAAGCCCATTCTCTCTTGCTCCATAGAAATAGCACTGCTTTGGGTTAAATTTACAAGATATTTTCTTGCTAGGGTTCTTCGAGCCGGATACAACATGCATGAATATCGTTCGAGGGAAAAATCACATAGAACACCAATCTCATTGCTAAGCATAAAATTCCACTGTTATTTACTACAAGAAACCGTTTTAATTATTTGTGCTACCGTTTTAATTATTTTATTTATTCTTATTTTAATTTTATTTTATTTGTTATGGGTTTGCTCTTGACTCTAGTCTATGTCAGAGATGACAGAGAAAAGTCTACGATGGAGCGAGCCTACCCAGAAGGAGCCTGTTCTCTCTAACTTTGAAGAGATTAGGGTTGTAAGCGTTTGGAAACACAGACGCAGGCAGAGAGTTCCACTCCTTTGCTGTGCGCATTATAAAAGACGTCTGGAACGCGATTTTAACGTTAGTGCCCGAATTGCAGTTGCTTGACCGTTGTGCTCGTGTTAATGTATACCTACCCTAAAAGTTCACGTAAGTGTGTGGCTGACGGGCGCAGCCGCAGTCCGACCGCATCTATTTTGTGTAATACGGAGCGCGGCAAATTGCATTGGAAATTACGTTTGATTAATTTTTAAGTAAACCTGTTTTGTGTGTAATAGTTTCAGTATACCTGTTTCAGTATGGAGCTATTTGAATAAGCAATGGAGGAGTTTGGTGGAACTTTACTGAATTCGACGCCATCATTGCAAGTTTTCTTGGAAAATAAACCGCGAGTGGGAGTACAAAGCTGAAATATCCTGGTTCCTCAGCAAAAGTGGGATATTTTACCTAGAACATTTTTCACACTATCCATTTTTCCAGTAAGTTGCGTAGCACAAAATTAAGTTTTATTTCAGCTGCACTTTCAGTAAAATAAAATTAAAAAGATTTAACATTCCTCATTTCTAGAACTTTCTCTGTCTCTCTCTCTATAATTACAACGCTGTTTATTAAACTCTATGAACAGTTTTCCAAAGCAACATGCTGTATTGTTTTGCTTCTTAACCGTTACCTACGGTTCACTGGCGAACTTAGCCGAAGTTCCCCGAAGTTGGCCGAAGTTCGCTTAATCTCGCTAGAGCGGTAGTAGTGTCGAACCGCGATAGTTTAGACTTTGTATCGTAAACTTGGCGTTCCGGGTAAGAGGTGCTGGCCATTGAAATCGGCGCCATGTTCGAAATTCAAATGCAGTTAGCTCCATTCATGGAATCGTGAATCATTATGCTAGTGAACAGCGAACTGTTTTATTGAGTTTCGAAATATTGATTAAAATTATTGCTTTTTGATATTTGGAATTGAAGAGAACGATTTTATTTATTTATTTAAACTTCATGTACAATAGTGTAACATAGGCGGACTTAATGCAACGGGGCATTCTCTACCAGTCAACCTTTGGGTTAAAAAGAAATACACTGTGGTAGGTGTACAGCAAATAAATAAGATTTTGATATTTGGTTTGACCTATTCCCGTCTTCATTAATACCGAAAAACATCTATATAAATGAATGCCACTGTTGGTTTTCGCTCAGTTCAGCGTTAATGATTCAAAATAAAACAGTAAAAAAAAAACAGGCGTTTTCTAGTGTACAAGTGCATACAGGCATAAGTTTTTACCTACTGATTGTCAGTACATAACTGCTGTAAGCTAATGTTCAATACTCAATACTCAATATATTTATTGCGTTCCACAATGTTAGCCTAGGTGGTAGGTACTTATAATATATTACAATACATTGCTTTGGATCATTGTGGACCCTGACGGGCACAGCAAAATTGGATAGTGGAAGAGGGCTATTTTATTTATTACATTTATGAAATTTTCTATAATATTATATTATTTATCTATTTCATATTTTCACTTAGATACTCGTTAACAGTATAGTAACATTTTAAAATTAGAAAATGTTTCAATTTATTGACAAATGTTGTATATTTTTTTTCATTTTTAATTGTTTCAGGTAATTTATTGTAAATTTTTATTGACATTACTAAAGCGCTTGTTGAGTGTATTTTGAGCTTAGAACCGGGTAGGTTTAACCTATTTTTGTGTCGTAGTGTAAATTTAGTTTGTATGTCTTCTCGTGTAGTGTATAATTGTTGGTTGTTTCTTACGAATTTGCACATTTCCAAGATATATATAGAGGGAAGGGTTAGAAGTTTATGTTCTTGGAAATGTGGTTTGCAGCTGTCTGTATCATCTATGTTAGCTAGTATTCTAATAAGTCGTTTTTGCAGTGTGAAGAGTGTAGGTGCGTGTGTACTGTTTCCCCATAGTATAACGCCATAGCTTAACCATGAGTATGCATAGGCATAATAGGTAACTAAAGCTGTTTGGAGGTTTGTTGTTTTTTTTATTTCTCGAAGGGCATAAGCAAATTTTGATAATTTGGATCTAATTCTTTTGATATGCGATTTCCAATTCAAATTTGTATCTATAGATAGACCGAGTAGGGTGAATTCTTGAACTGTTTCTATATTTGTGTCATTATAAATGAATTTTATATCTAAGGGGCTTTTTTGACGAGGGTGGAAAGACATGATTTTGGTTTTATTAAAATTAAGCTCAAGGTTGTGTTCTGTCATCCAAGTTGTTATTTTGTTTAGAATTTCTGTTAGTTTTTCAGTTATGTTATTATTGTTTTGGCATGAGGTTAGAACTGAGATATCGTCAGCAAATAGAACACATGACTCATTAGTGATTTTTGGGAGGTCGTTTATATAGATGATAAATAGGAGACATCCAATTACACTCCCTTGGGGAATTGAGGCGTTCATTTGTTTACTGTCCGACCGAATATGTTGTATTTCCTTGGTGTGTTTATTGTAGTATTCAACTTCGACTTGGTGTTCTCTATTTTCCAAATATGATTTAAACCATTCGTGAGTTTTTCCGCGGATCCCTATTCCGTGCAACTTATTAAGTAAGATATCATATTGTACTTTGTCGTAAGCTTTCGACATATCCAACAGTATACCTACAGCACAGTATTTTTCGCAAAACGAATAGACACGATTGCACATCGCTTTCTCAAATATCTTGGAGGCGGTAGGTAAGAGTGCTATAGGACGGTAATTTGTAGGGTCGGTTTTTAAGTCTTTTTTGTGAACTGGTTTGATTATAGCTTTCTTTAATAGTCCGGAAATCTTCCTTCTTCAAAAGACTGATTGACTAGCAAGTAAAATGGTAGGGTAAGCTCGTTTGCGCACTGTTTTACTAGGATTGGTGGTAGTTCATCTATTCCATAGCTGTTTTTATTTTTGAGACTTTTTAACAATGTATTTATTTCAGCAGGATCTACTGCGCTAAGGAACATGGTGTTTTCTGTGGGGTTAAAAGTTGAAGTTCCTCGCGGCAACTTACCGGGGGATTGGGCATTCCCTGCTCCGATAGATGCAAAGAAATCATTAAATATATTTGCAATTTGTTTAGGTTCCGTGACAACATTGTCATTTTTGTGTAGTGATATGTTGCTTTTGGTTTTTTTTACGTTTTTATTCGTTCTTTCGCTTATACATCGTTTTTAATTTATTGTTAGATTTTAATAATTTATTTATATACTGTAGTTTTTTAGCCTTGTTTACAATTCTTTTTAAAGTCTTTTCATATATTTTATAATTTTGTTTAATTAAAGGGTTATTTGTTCTAAGTGAAAGTATTTTTTCTAATCTTTTATTTTTACAAGAAGTTTTGATTCCTTTAGTAAGCCAATATTTTTTGAAATTTGTTTTTAACTTTAGTTTTATTTTTGGTATACATTGATTTAATATGCTAGTAAGTGTACTGTTAAATAATTCATAGTTCTCGTTTATGTCTTTATCGGGTTTGATTATGTTATTTAAGCATATAACACTAAAACCATGCTCCCTTTATCAATATTCTGGTTTTACTTTCCGCATTCACACTGTTGTTTACAAACATGTTCTCGTCATCGACATGTAAAATAAACAGCAAACCCAAAACTAATTCTTAAATTAAGTTATTATTTTCTAACAAAAACTGGAGCAAACGTTCATGAGTTATTTGCTTACAGTAATTATCGCCACACACCTAAGGCATAGTACGTCCAAATTAACATAATCATGTAGTAACAGCACATATTTCATCGCTTAGCGCGTCGTTATAAAGTCGTAAACCTAGAAACCTGGGGTCCTTATAATTCACTATTGGGTGAAGCTTAATTTGTAAGTGGGAGCTGTTTTTAATAAGACTTGTAGGGAAATTATGAAACACAAGGAAATAAAAAAATATTTTTATCTTTTCCTATTTTTTTGGTGCAATTGAACACAGCTGAAAATTTATAGTAGATTTAATAATGTAATAAAAAGATAAGCGCATAATACTTATGTAATTGTAAATAGGCAATTTCTTTCAGTCAACCTATGGGTTAAAAAGATTATTAATTACCGACACATAAAAATCTTTAGATTGACTTAGAACTTTTAACAAAAAGTGGAAGAAAATATGTGCATGAGTTATTTGCTTACAGTAATTATCGCCACACACCTAAGGCATAGTACGTCCAAATCAACGTAATCATGTACATAGTAACAGCACATATTTCAGCGCTTAGCGTCGTTATACAGTCGTAAACCTAGAAACCTGGGGTCCTTAGAATTCACTATTGGGTGAAGCTTAATTTGTAAGTGGGAGCTTTTTATTTACAACACTTATAGGAAAATTATAAAAAGGTAATTAAATTGGAAAAGATAGAGATTTTTTTTATGTGAGCATAATTAGTACTCTCTAACTTTATTTTTTGCAGAAATAATAAAAGATGAATGGTCAATGCGGAATTCTGCCATCGAGCTGCATTATTATGTTGTCGTATTTTAAGTATAAATATTATGGGCGCTGGTATAAACTCAGGCACTTTCCTGGTTGGTATAGAGTTAGTAAAAAACGACAACTGTTCTATACAGTATCGATAATCTTCTGGTTTTGCAAAACATCAGATGGGTAATGGTGCTACCCTACCAATGTATTCGGTGTTGGTAGTCTCTTCAATCGATCTATCGACTATGAATCGATTGGTGTGGATCCTAAACCATTTTGCATCTAGTAAACTAAACGCCTATCTGACGACACGAATGTATAAGCAGCCAGAACCCGCATAAGTCGCAAAAATGCAGTCATTGCAGTATTCCAAATTCCAAACTGCATTTTCAATTCAGCCAGTCACAAAACTTCAACAAAAAAAAAAAAAAAGCACGTCATTCGCTTATGCATTGCCCCACAGAATTAGGCATTGAATCAAACGGTTGACAGTCATGCGAACGTAGCATGCTTCTAGGACATAATGTGTCGTGGACTCGTGGCACACAGCTAACTTTTTAAACTTTTATGTGCCTTTAATGTTCGTTGTTCAGTGTTTAATACCAGGTAGTTTCAGTTCATATGTGCGAAATTTTCAAGTAGTAAAATAAGTCCTTGAAGTGTGGGCTTAACGGGCTTATCGTGATGTCGCGAATTTGAAACTGCCGCGTATTTTACGCAGTACGAAAATGAACGTTATTGTCACTGCTATAGTGAGCGGTTTATGGGAGAACAGCTGCCGTGATAACCATTCTTGGTGAAAACCGGTCGAGTTAGTGCAGGCGAGATTATCCATACTTTAATTTGAATCATCATTTCAAACAATTTGGTTGATGTTACTTCTCGTCAAGCAAATTATACCTCGTCCATAACTTTTTGCTTCCAGATGCTGTCACTGCTGTTTAACGATAAACCTGCTGTCACTATATATACATATATAAAATTAAGCTTGTAACTAATTTTAAGTCGATATTTCCATGTATAAGCTTCAATAGAAAAAAAATTGAATAAGTTGTATGTCATACGCCTGTAACCATAAAATTTTAAAGTAAGGCTGGTCGTGCACTGACTAATTAGCGCGTGAACAGTTTCTTAAACTTCTTGAAACCAGGCAATAATCCTGCTTGCCGCTAACTGAAAATATTATCAGCATTATTTTCACTTTAATTGCTGACCAACATGAAATTGAATTTACAAACGTTTTTCACTAAAACATTGTCATGTTTATACCAAGTTAACCGCAAATTAGAACACTTTAAAATTAGTTGGTTAACCGAAATAAATTATCGTTAATTTTGACTTAATGTTTTGAACTTGCACGTATATTACTTTAGCCACAATTTTGAGTAAAGTTACAGTCTGCTGAAAATAATGAAATCGTAGTTGTGTGGCAATTTTTTGAGGAATTAAAACAAGTGCTAGAAATAACCAAATATAAAAACTATGTTATTCAATGCAATATGAAACATCTGACAATACTACTTTTTGGAAAAGGCATAAGAATCGTTTACAGACGCAATTCAAAAACTTTAAAAAAACGTTGAACCAAGAAAAAACTAAACCGGTTCTTATAAAGAACTCTTCGGCGAACAAAACTACCAATATTAAATTACCTTTTAGTTCCAACCAGCTTTATCTAACAAAAGTTTTTGAATCCAAGAAGTTTTCCGCTCGAACGAGTGAAAACTGAAATAATTGCTGGAGTCGAAACGCATCGGTGCGCTTTCAGCATTGAACGACTGCCTCTCACACCATCGTGTAACATTTTAAAGAAAGAAAAATGTTTATTTGGGACTCGCAAAATACACACAAAATAGTAAATTAAAGTAAAACCGTTAATAGTATTAAGATTGGTAAACATAAAAGCTAACAGCATGAGATTAATCTGTGGGAGGCCAAAAGGTCCCAAAAATAAATACATATCACAGCGCTGGTATTATGATAGGGCCTACTGTGATGCCACGAATACACTTACGGAACACGTCATAAAATATATTAATACCATTAGATAAATATTATTTTATTAAGATTTGCCGTTAGAAACTGAAAAAACTTACATAAATACACATTGCTTTCAATTGTTTATCTGCTATGTAGTTAGTTTTAAAATGGTCCTCATGTCCAACACTAACCATATATTTTTTGTACCAGAAAGTTTTTAATTAATCACTGTAAATAAATAAAGTTGTTATTGTGTACAATAAAGAATTAAGAAAGTGCCTCAAAGCTTAGTTATATTCTATTTTTGACTAATCTTGTATACTACTCACTCAGATCAATCTGTCAGGAATGAATCAGCCAGGATTTTTTATCAGGCTAATTCAAAAACAACTTAAAAAGGCTAACCAGACTCGAATTGCATACTTGAGAATATTATAATTATAAAGAATTAGTAAGACAGTACATGAGTGGAAACTTTCGAAATTTTAGGAGCATTGAAAGTTTGCAATTGCAATAATTGCAAACTGTCAAAAACACTTCTAATTTATCTCCATTTTGACATTAATTTTCGCTGAAATGATATTGCGACTAGAATTTGAACGTGCGAGAATTAACTTTCTGCGCAAAAAGTATGAAACCCATATCGTTACACTACATTCGAAACACACACTTATAGATGGAATTTTAAAATGCGGTACAAAGAGTAAAAGGGGGCTAAGTGGCTGGAGTACCACCCTTTGTTATGTGCGAAACGGTGCGATACCGCTTTGTACTAGTAATTGGCAAGTGCGAGAACTCGCCCGTGAGGGAGATACTGTCCGTTACTTTGAACTGCGAATAACGAGTGCCATGTTTTTGTTGACGATTTGTTTTTAAGTGCTGTGGAAAATAGTTTGGTCGCTTTGTCTGGTTTTTAGTTGAAGGAATATTTTTTGTTGAACAATATTTTTGGTGTGTTTAGAACAACCCATGCAGATATCGAAGTGTCCAATTTCTGTTTCTATGAATTAAATTAAAGCACTTTTAAAATTCTTCCGTAGGGCTCCCGCAACAGATGATCATAAATATATTACTCATACAATAACTTTTGTTCAAAATAGTTGTCGCCTCATTGTCACGTCCAGAATGTCTGTAGGAATTTTTATATTTTATCATCACTTTGGGGCGTCATCGTTATTGTTGACCGAGGCCTCTTAAATAAAGATGACCAAAAAAAACTTCATTTGGCCTTTGAATAGAATTAAATATTTTATATTTATCTTTTTTTTTTTAAGAAGGCATACAAACTATGAACTTCCCTCTAACATTTCACGCTTCCTAACTCAGATTATATTTTTCACACTGAATTAAAAACTCTTCAAACTAAACTCGAGAGTCTCGACTAAAGTTGGCCGGTCAACATTCTAGCGAAATGCGACATAAAAAAAAACCAAAATAAAAAAAAAAACATACCAGTGCATTCTCCTGGAAGGAATGATTTCCAGTTTGAAAGTTCCCCGTATATTCATAGCGCACAGTTCAACGGTGCGGAAAAGTGAAACTATTCACTATTCCTGTTTCTTCAAGATTTTTCTACTCAATGCATAAACTTAGAGATTGTTTTTAATATGTACTTGTTGCCTTTAACATCGTGACTGCAAACAAGTGCCAAAGTTGTTTTTGGTTGCAGTTTATATGGTAAAGAAAGTTCTCCTAGGTATACACAAGAAATAGCAATGTTTTTGTCTCATGACAGAGTTACACAATTTTATTGACACGTTGATCAATGACATCTCAGTCATGCATCAATCAATCAATCAATCAATTCAGTCTGTCTTAATCCTGTGCTAGACATGACATTATGCCGTTTGAAGTTGACGAACCGGCGACTGGTCGTCAGGAAGACACGGTCGTGTCAAGTGGGATGACAATTTTAACGGTGCGCAATTTACCGAATCATTTCTGACCTTTGCAAATAAACAGTTCTTAGAAGACTTTTATTTACATTTAATTCTATAGCTGCCGTTGTACCCTATATAACATACGTTTTCAACACAGATTTTTTTCGATATATTTTTATGGTTTCTGTTTGAATCTGATCTCTTCTGATAAAAAATAATGATGTGATCAACGATGGAAAATTAAATGTGCTCCATTATTGATCACATCACAGGTTAATACTAACCTTGGCAAAGATCTCAAGATTTTAGCTCCGTTGGTTCTCGCTTCCGCCTTTCTCTTGTCCCCCAAGAGTGCAAGAATCTTAAGGTTTGAGCAAATATTCCTCCAGATATGTTGTTTGATCGGCGAGACATATTTACGGACAAATACGGGGCACACATTGTGTGTCGGTGTATCAGATACAGATCTTGCAGATTATATCTTCAACACTCCTTTACTGTTTATTTTGCAAAACTTCTACTTGGATTGAAATATATCATGAGATAGATTTAGAAAATAAACTTAGATGAAAGGGTTATTGAGCACACCCTAGTATTTTCGACTTACATGACAAGTTCTCCACAAAGATCCCCAATGCAATTTCTTGTCGATCGGATGCAGTTCTACAGTAGCGTAAAAATCAATTACTTTTATTTTTTTTTCAGTCCTCGAAGAATTGGGCAAAGGAAATGGTGTTTATGATGTGTGTCATGTTTGTTTCACAATCATGTTATTTACTACTTGATATTAAAGCAAAGTGTCGACCTTTCTGTTCATAATGCAAAGTTGACAGGAAATAATGGAAGTGAATAAATAAATTTAATTTTGGAGGAAAATCATATTGCCTCGAACCCAAGAAGCATAACTCAAGGGGTTTTTTTTATGGGACAAGCCCGCCACACTTTCCCAACCACTGCAACTCCTGAAAGTCAGAATCAACAGTGGCGACCACCGAAAAAACGCCGAGCCAATGAAACCCGACGAGTCCTGGAGAAACGATTCAACTGTCTTGGATCCTGCAACGAAATTAATCAGAAAATTACAACGGAGGAGTAGGAAAAAAAAACAAAAATATAAGTGGAAATTATATTTTTGGTTTCTTCCTACTCCTCCGCTGCTTACAGCGATATCCCTTATCCCTTGAGGATCTTAATCCTCAAGGGGCTGGAAGTAGAAGTGCAGCAAAAGTGGGTGTCACTAAAACTGTCTTCATGACATTGTAAGCGAAGTCCCACTTCAGATTTCATAGTAGCCGGCCTAGTATTCAGCGCTTCACAAAAATAGCTTAAAACACTCATGTCTGCAACCTGTCTTTGTTTACTCCAGACAAAAAAGCCGAAAGCCGCCATCCGCAGCCTCTTGGCCTACATACTGTTCTGATTGCGGGACTTGGCACCGTTTCAAATACGAACGACATTCGCCAAGTCTGAGCTGGAATTTATTCAGCAAATAGAGTTTGTCTCTTAACTGGGATCGTGCATGGCTGGAAAAATCGACGGTTGAGTATTATGTAATCTGTGTGAATAGGCTTTTCGGATGTGGTGCATTTTGCTATGGAACTGTAGAGGATTTTATGTTGAATTAACTGCGTAGTTTAAGGTGATTGGTGTGTAGAAATTTTCGAATGAAGAACAGTTTGCAATAGAACTGTTGGTAAAGGGTTTAAAACTGTTTTGGCAAAGCCCCCTTTTATTTTCAAATATCTCGACAACGTGACACTTTAGGGCACCATGTTGCTAGAATTTTTTGTTTGTTTAAGTGTCTTCATAATTATGTATGTTAGATTGTGCGCCGCAACTTGGAAAAATAATCATAATGGGCCCCGGAAAAAATCATACTGGGCCCCTGAAAATATCATAATGAGCTATGCCAACTCCCATAGAAAAAAGTTCGAACCTCTCTGTTGAATTCACTGAGTTTTTTAACACGATACAAAGTTATCATTGTATGAGCAGGCCTTTCGCATGTGGCGCATTTTATCTTGGTCTTTGTTTTGTTATGAGTTTTCTAAAACTTGAAAACAATATTTTTACTCTGTACATGAGTGTATGAGTTTGGAACAGCAATTCCATGGCCTGGATCCTTAACCAGGCCCTGGCTTAGCTCATGGTCTGGCTCATAGCGAGATAAAAGTATCTTTTATTGGCACATAGACTACTTTTATCTCACTAGTACATCCCCATGGAATATTTTCCATTTACCACTGATAAAACTTATTTATACCTATATAATACGAAGATAGTATTTTCTTCACCTATTAATAACTTTTCTAGGAAAATAAACCCAACGACGTATTTTAGTTCAGTATAAAAAGACTGTCCATTTTCCTGGTAAAGTTCCAGGAAACTAATTCTCTCGAAGAAAAAAAGTTATACATCCCAACGTGAAAGAAATTTAATATACTCATCACTCAGATCAAACATACAAAAAACTCTCAAGGACGCAACTATTTTCCGTCAACAAAACAAAAACTTTCGCAAAAATAACTCGTAGTACCTACTCGTAGTTGACGGAAACTTTCTACTCAATCATAAACTCCACTAACTTTAATATAACGTAGATAACCAATTCCGTTTCCTTGTAGGGATGTATAACTTTTTGACCCAAACTGAACTCGTCAAGTTTTTGGTCAGTACTTGGGCCAAGTAACTTGGCAGCCACTTGTGGTTCTGGTAACAAGCCTTGCCCACAAAATTGGCCATTTACTGTGAATTTTCAGGAAGTTTAGCTTAGAGGTATGTTTTTATCACGTAAGTTCTTGTTAAGTTTAAGTGGAGTGGCAACTTTGGACAACGATTAGGTTGGCCCTGAAAGTGGGCTGGTAATTTGCAAGTCAAATAGCGGAGAGGATTTTCTATGGGTCTCACATAGGAAAATTATGCTGGGACAAATTTTTGTATCAAACATTTTTGTGTTTAAATGCAAATTAGGGTGAGATAAAAGCTTTGTAACCTCGTTTTTGGTATTAAAATTAATATGAGTTATCATATTTAAATTACAAGATTTTGTACTTTCCTCCTCAGCCATAATTTAATAGATCTGTCTGCTTTTGCAACCAACACAAAATTACTTCCAACACAATGAATAATTCGATTTCAAGGGACATGAATTCCAAAAATTGATGGACCCTAGAAAAGCTAGCCCCCCCATGGAAAACCATAGGGTTGAGTCCCCATAGATTTGATGCAATTTGAAACCCATCGATAATAACGTAATGGACTAACTTTGTGGGTTGCATCGCAACTAAACTACATTAATGTGATTAGGAATTTTCTTTGCTTGTGATACACAGCGTTTGATAAAATGTCTAGCAAGTTCAAGGCTAGCCATTTTATTTACCATTGTTTGATTTTCGTCGTGCGGAATGAAATGGTTACAGTCGTTTTTAGAAACAAAGGAGGGCCTATAATTAAACCTCCGCTGTCTATCTGTCGGTCAGCGGACTGTATCTAATGAGGTTTACAGTTGCAATTTTCACAGTACTAATTTATATTGTCGCTAAATAACAAATTATATACATAGCACTAGTGGACCCGCGCGACTTCGTCTGCGTCACAATTTCATTACTGTTCCGCTCCTATATAGCCTATAGTCTTCCTCGATAAACGGGCTATCTAACACTGAAATAATTTTTCTAATCGGACCAGTAGTTCTAGAGTTAAGCGCATTCAAGCAAACAAACAAACTTTTCAGCTTTATAAATTAGTATAGATTAAATTTAAGAGAATCATACAAGAAAACTGTTTTTATTTTTCGTTTTACGGCACGGATATTTTCTTATTTACGACCGATTTGCACTTGGCCGATTGTATAACATAAACCAGCATTGTTTTCAGTTGTACAAACTATAAATGATCCTCTAAAAATAATTGATTAATTTCAATGGTAGTAGGCTTCGGCCGATGGCTTGTGACCACCCACTGGGCAAAGACGTAACGCCAAACGGCCTAGCCGTGTTCCGGTACGATGCCCAGTGTAGCCAATACAGAGGGTCGAAATAGTTGTTCCAATGCAGGCAGACCGACCAGGCTCGCGTTGATATGGGCGTATCGGGAGACTAGTCGCGGAGGGTAGTGGGATCCGAGGCACGGTGCGCCGCTGGCCGACCGTAGGTAGTTGGGGGCCCAAGTAGTGTGCTAGCCACACATGAAAGGCTACCCCGCCAACTGACGAAAAATCCCGGGGTGCGCCATCGTGCTGGCTGGCGACCAGACGGGGGAGGACCCGATGGACATTCCCGGGGGGGCTCGGGCGTCCCCGCAGTCTCCAGACTAGTTCCCCAATGATGTCGTCCTGTCAGAGCATGCCTGAGGGTAGCAGCTTGGAACCTCATTTCACTTCCTTCTCCTCAACAACCTTCACTCTAACATGACGAAAAGGAACAAAATAAGAAAAGCTGTACAGCGGCAGCACTTCCTCCCCCACAATGTGCACCTCAGCAATATTCGAGGTCTGCACTCAAATCTCGCCGCTGTCCATCACAACCTGTAGACTGAAAAACCAGCACTCCTGTTCCTTTCCGAGACGCAGATCAGATGTCCGTCATACGTGTCTTACCTTTCCTACCCAAGGTTTACCCTGGAGCACCATTTCAAACCACGTGCGGGCGTATGTATGTACGCCCGTGACGACATCTGTTATCGGCGTCTCCGTAATCTTGAGGACTCCAGGTTCTCAACGCTGTGGGTTTTAGTGGACACAGGCCTGGATAAAATTGTCTACGCTTGTGTCTACCGTTTGAACAGCGGTGACTTGGAGACAACTGAACTCACACAGCACCTGAGTGAGGCGGCGGATGCGGCTCAGCAACGGTACCCTTCTACCCAATTGGTGTTACTGGGGGACTTCAACGCCCACCATCAGGAGTGGCTCTTCCCATACCAGTGCACAGACCATGCTGGACGAGAAACGAGAAAGCTAGCCCTAGCGCTGAATCTTACCCAGCTGGTCCAGGGGGCAACGAGGGTGCCGGATGTTGATTCGCACACTGCCAATTGCTTGGACCTTTTGATGACAACAGATCCAGACCGCTATTCGGTATCGATTTCTTCACCAGTGGGTAGTTCCGACCACTGTCTGGTGAAGTCTGTGTCCGTTTACTCCCCGCCCGATCCTAGCCTAAGAGGCACACGGCGGGTATGGCGGTACAGGTCAGCAGATTGGGATGGCATGCGATCTTTCTTCGCATGTTATCCTTGGCAGCCAACTTGCTTTTCTTTGACTGATGCTTCGTCGTGCGCGGACGCCGTGACGGATGTGTTGCGGAGGGGAATGGAGTACTACATTCCGTTCTCCGACATAACTATGTCTGGCGAAGCTCGTCCATGGTTTGGAGCCGAGTGCAATCGCGCTGATGCGCTTAAGCACGCGGCTTATCTGGCATGGGTCGACGCTGGCACGTGCAAAGCAAATGACGTGACTCGGAAGAAGAGAGCCTTCAGCAGGGCTGCCAAGTCCTGCAAGAAGGTGTTGCGGAGGGCACGGTTTGACCACATCAGCCGAATAGGGGACAAACTTACTTCATACCCAGCAGGTAGTAAGGCTTTTTGGTCCCTGGCTAAGTCGGTCGAATCGAACTTCTGCCGCCCCTCACTACTACCACTCCTGAGACCCGACGGGACGATTGCCCACTCCGCTGAGGAGAAACCGAACTTGTTTGCTTCCTTGTTTGCGGAATCTTCGCGTCTGGATCCTGGTGGCGCGAGGCTCCCTGCTTCTCCTGGTGGATGCGAGTCGAGTATGTCGAACATTCGCATTCATCAGAAGGACGTCCGTAGGGTACTGCGTAACCTAGACGTGAACAAGGCTAGTGGCCCCGACGGGATACCGGCAATTGTTCTGAAAACTTGTGCGCCTGAGTTGTCTCCGATCTTGACACGCCTATTTCACCTTTCGTTTGAGACTGGAAAAATGCCGAAGGCTTGGAAGCAAGCTAACGTGCAACCCGTGCCCAAGAAGGGTAGTCGAGCTGACCCGTCGAATTATAGACCCATCTCGGTAACGTCCATACTCTGTAAGACTATGGAACACGTGCTGAATCATAAGCTCCTGGCGTACCTAAAAGCGAATGATATCCTTAGTGACCGACAATACGGGTTCCGCCGAAATCGGTCTACTGGGGATCTTCTAGCGTATGCCATTCACATCTGGAGTGAAGCCATAGTGAAGCACGGGGAGGCACTAGCGGTCTCCCTTGACATTTCGAAGGCCTTCGACAGGGTCTGGCACGATACCCTTATTAATAAGCTTCCTTCCTTCGGTGTACCCGCCGGTTTGAGTGATTGGATCGCAGATTTTCTGAGGGATCGGTCTATCCGAGTGGTCATAGATGGCTGCTCGTCTGGACTGCTGGATATTAATGCCGGGGTTCCTCAGGGGTCGGTGCTTTCGGCAACACTGTTCTTGCTGCATATTAATGATCTGCTTAAACCCGGTACCTTTGGGTATGCAGACGACAGCACTGTTACTGAGAGATACGTGTCCGACGCACGAGCTGGTGGGTCGCAGATCCGGTCTCTCCGGGAGGCTATGGTTGAGCGCTTGAATGTGTCCTTACAGGCTGTCTCTGAATGGGGTGATGCCAATCTGGTCATGTTCAATGCTGCTAAGACCCAAGCGTGTCTATTTTCCGCCAAAAGGAGCCAATTCCACCCAGCTCCATCTTTCCGAGGTGCAACAGTGCCGATAACCAACCAACTTGAAGTTCTTGGGGTTACATTAACATCTACTCTCAATTTTGGCCCTTTCATAGAGGCAAAAGCTCAAGTGGCTGCAAGGAAGTTAGGGATCCTAGCAAAGGTGAGACGGTACTTCACGCCAGAACAGCTGCTCAAATTCTATCAGGCGCAAGTTCGATCGAGTATGGAATACTGCTCTCATCTTTGGGATGGATCTGCCAGATACCAGCTTGATGCCCTTGAGTCAATTGAGAAACGAGCAAAGAGGATCATTGGCAATGAGAGGCTCGTCGCGACGAAGCTCCAAAGTCTTGAGCATCGACGACGAGTTGCTAGCTTGTCGGTTTTCTACCGGTTGCATTTTGGGGAATGTGTGACGGAATTGCATAATTTAATTCCGCCAAGCCCTTTCCATCATCGGACCACAAGACGAACGGCGATGCGCCACCGGTACATGGTGGACATCCCACCCACACGCACAAAACGTTTTGGGAACACATTCATAATGCGTACAGCCAAGGAGTGGAATTCCCTACCGGAGATGTTTCCCGATAGCTACAACCTGGGAGTCTTTAAGTCAAGAGTGAATAGGTTACTTCTAGGCAAGCATGCTCCATCTTTGACCACATCATCGCTTACCATCAGGTGAGATGGTAGTCAAGCGCGTGCCTATTAATAGTAAAAAAAAAAAAAAAAAAAATTGAAGAATAAATAAATAAGATAATGACTTAATTTAACCCATTTTTAATTCAAATGTAACTAACTAACCGACACGATCCTAATTTTAAAACAAATGACCTACTACTCCTTCTATTTAATTCCATAATTATTTTTAATCTTACCTCCGTTAAAAATAAAACAATCACCACATTTCTACCGTCCTATCAAACAGCGGTATGTCACGCACCGATCGAGCCCTTTCGCGGTCGTCGTGCACGACACACGCCGCTAAATGCACAAGTTTGTTTTACAGTTCATAGACAATCTAGTGAGTGTTTTCAATTTCCAACTGTTTATTGAGATTGATGATTTTGTAATTGTGTTTCATGTAATGGAGTTACTATGTCTCTTGTAAGGTTGCCTTGGATATGAGACTGTGTGATGGATTAGACTTGGTTACAAGACACTACTAAAATTGAAAACTGAAAGATCTAATAAGTACTGAAAGTAGAACGCTTTGAAACGTTCATTAATTTTGTTTGTTTTTTCTCAAGGTTTATCCGATACTATGAGTATGTTTAATGTAAATACAGTCAATGTCGACGCCGAAATAATGTAAAGTAAATAAATATGAAAAAGTAATTTGAAAACAAGCTTTTATTTTAACGCTCTGTAAAGAAAAATTAACAAATGAACGTGACAGTACGTTGATCGTAGAAGACTTAATTCATCTGAAGTCACCTATGGATGGATAATCAGGCCATCGGAGCTTAATACAACATGATACATTTCAACTCTGTAGAATCAAAGGATTATGTTCTAATTCAACTTGCACGATTTAACTAACCAAACTAAAAGGTTGCAAAATTACACTAAAACATTTAAAAAAAGACTATCTTACCTTAGTTTACCAACATTTACATATTTTCCTTTTTATTCACGGGGCCAGATATTTCAGCAAAACAACATCAATATTTGTTATACATATCTCGATTCCAGAGCAACACTCGAAAACTTGCAACGCCGGCTTACTCCGTTCCTCAAGTCAAACACTTAACATTTACATTTTAGATTTCCATGAAAATTTTCCGCTTGGATTGTTTCATTTCAGTTTACAATCCAAATTTTAATCACCAAACACAACAATAACTGAAAGCGTTTATAATAATTAACAATGGAGCCGTACTGCAAACGCCTGAATCTAGGAGTTGGAAATATACGGGATTTGATAAGGAGCGTGAACGCTTTGACGTCCTTATTAAAATCGTCTTATTGTCTTGGCAACTTTAAATAACTCAGTACCACACTATATTCATATATCTTGGCAACTTTAAATAACTCAGTACCTCACTATATTCATTTATATCTTGGCAACTTTAAATAACTCAGTACCTCACTATATTTACTGGGCGAGTGTTCACTTACTCAGAAACAGGAAATAGATTAGGATGTGTCCTCGTACCTATTCTGTCCTAGTACCTAGTATGTCTAACAAATTACTAACACCCTGTTATTTATATTTTTTATGTGTTCTACTAACAACCTTACTAACGTTTCATTTGTTAAAAATGTATGGACGTATGTCTGAATTAAAGATATATTATTATTATTATTTTTATATTATATTCATATATCTTGGCAACTTAAAAGAACTCAGCATCTCACTATATTCAATTGTCTTTGCAACGTAAAAGAACTCAATACCTATGATCCTATGTCCGGTCCTTGGATTCGTCATTATTGATTGACTCCAACAGTATTTAGCAACCCCAAATACCGCCCTATCATTGGCTTCGTTTAAACTCTAGAATAGTCTAGAAGGTATGGGTGGTTGTGGACGATATTGAAATGAGAATTTAAGATTACAACATGTCAAACCCTAGTTTTGCAAAGCTTCACAGATTCTCAGGCTAGATTTTAACAAAAACAAAACTTGACATTTTGAATTACGAAAACGAGGAAGATGCTATATCTACATAAATATTAAGGTTTCAACAGTTATAAGTTTTCTAATGAAGTTCCAAAACTTGATTCGACACCTCGATCACAGCCGGAAACTTCTATACTTATCTCAATGATGTAACCGCCACATTATAAAGCTTGATTAAAAAAATAACATTGAAATCACGCTGGTCAACCAAGCGTACACCATAATTATTATAATTTCCCACAGCTACATTTCAAAAGCTAACAAAGCCCAATTTTTTAAATTACTCGTTCCTCCACGGCATTTAAAAATAAAATCGGAATGAAAAATAACAGACTACGAAACTACGAATTGATATTGAATTTCAGTTCACGCAACAAAAAAGTTAAAAAATTTCGCGTTTTTCAGCACAAACGAATGTGAAAAATCACTGTTTGGCCTTCCTAGAATAAATAAAAAGTCCCTGTATATTGAAAATACAAGTCAACATGTTGACCTCTCACCAAAATGTATTTTTACTGATTTAAAATGATGCCTTCACTATTTGTTTTGTGAATTGCAATTTTAGAGGTATTACTGTAAAAACAAGCGTTATGACATGTGTAGCAATATCCTAAAAAAAAACTGAAATCAATAGGGAAAAGATTGCTTGCCCTTCTCAATTTAAATGTTTTGCGAATCTGAGAAGCACAATACTGTGTACAATCGATGTGCTTCGCGATTTTGATACCTGAGGGAGGCATGTGTCCAGGAGTGGACGTCTTTTGACTGAAATAATGATGATAAATAAAATGTATTGTTAATGCGACAGGGGTCTTTAGTCTTTTCAATCCTCCTTTAATACATCCGATCAATATTACCAAATTGATTTTTTATCCGTTCTCCAAATAAGAAACGGATGATTTTATTTTTAATCAAATTGCACGCGTACCATGAAGGCTGGTTGGAGATGACACGAGAAAAGAATTGCTGGAAAGATTTGGAACTAAAAGCCTTTGCCCAGCTATAGGACAGCAACAGCCACATAAAAAAAAAACGAACAAAATTGTGTTGTGTGATCGTGTTTTTTTGTACGTTCCCGCCAACCTTCCTCAGACTCCTCTCCCTATGTTTCCACTGAGTCAACACTACGGAACCCGCGATTAACAATAAGATATTAAATTGCAGCCCACCCCCTGAGTAAACAGGAATCAATCATCGCTCCATCACGGCCCGGAAGAGGGTTAACTCTATTCAAATAGCTTGCAATCGCCAAATATTCGCCTCGCCACGAAAATAGGACGCGCGTGTTTGCGGATGACTTTCGCATAGTTTGTAGATGGGTCTATGTGATCGGGTTATGGGGTTGTAGGTTTAGACGGGTATGAGAACGATCACAATGATCAGATTTTGTGATGGGATCGGTTGCTCTGATCTGTAACTATTTTAAACAGTAAAAAGTGTACAATATTTTTTTTATCTTACGCTATAAGAAGCCTGCATCAGTGTTAGAGAATTAGGTAATATAATTGTTATTTCTAAAATTAGGTACGTTATGTTACAAGAATCTTTTCTCTTAGTACCTACCTAAACAGCATTTTGATGTAACCAATAAAACTTTGAAGTGAGGAACAAAATGTTTGATAATATAGAAATATAAAACAACTAACTCTTCCCCGCGACTTCATACGCGCATATCCCGTTTTTTTTTTTGTTCCCTAAGGAATTTTGGGAAATTCTTTCTTCAGCTTCCTTACACTGCCCAAGGAACCTACAAGCCAATTTCAGCTTTCAAGTTTCGGCTGTGTATTGTATGTCAGTCAGTCACTCACTCACTCACTCAGTCACTCAGTCACTCACTCACTCACTCAGTAACGGAAGAATTTTATATAATATTGAGGAGGATTAGGATATTGACTATGTCAAACTATCTATCGGTCAATGTTCATATTATCCGACTACTGAAAATCAGCCCTAATAAAAGTTACAAGGTGCTGCCAATACTTGTCAAAGCCAAAATATTTCCCTATTTCTCTCTCACAGCTAAATCATGATATTACAGACGCGTCGATGTATGGGCCTCCCATATAGTCATAGATTCCTTTTTATTGCCCAAAAATATAGTTTCTGTGAAGCATAGCCATATGCATAAGCTAAGTCTATACTAATATTAAAAAAAGAGAAAAGAATTTTTCGTTTGTTTGTTTGTTTGTACCGAATAGACTCCGAAACTACTGGACCTATTTAAACCATTTTTTCACCAATAAAAAGCATAATTATCATAAAGTAGCATAGGCGATAATTTGTCCAAAAAAAATAGAGATCCCTCCGTAAATTGCAATACTAAACCCGCACAAACGAATTCGCCGACACAACGCTAGTCTTACATAAATTCACTAAGTGCTTGTAACTCTTCAACTATCAGTTCGCATAGAATTTCTTAACTCTGTAATTACTTTGTGTTGAAGTATAAGGAGTTTCCATCTTATAGTAAACTTCGAGGGCTTATTCTAATGGGCTTATTTCGCTGTATCGGGAATTTTGGGAAACACTTGCAGTTACTTAAGAGCTCGCTAGTTGAGTTTATTAGTAAGTAGCAAGATTGTTTTTGGGAAAACTTTGAGAACAACAACATTTTGTTTGAAAACTACTCAGGGGAATTGTGTTAGTAACAGCTTGGTTCTAAATAATGTGAACTATAATAATGGGTTGTTGCAATACCTTTACATGTTTTCACGTACCTATATACCTGGATAAACGGTTTACCATATAGATGACCAGCTTATTCCCGCAGGTTAGGTTACGCTAGGCTTTTCCCCCAGTCTTAGATAAAGACCTAAGACACCAATTTAATTGTCTAAGGCGCGAAGCAGTAATGTCAGTAAAGGAGGAAGCCGAACGTGTGAGAGAGAGGGAAACCTCACGCCCTAGCCGCCCCAACAGAAGAAGACGCCCCGGTCGTAGGGAGTCGCAGGGCGATTCTCGGCCACCGTAGGCGCGAGCCTGCGGACGGCGAGCATTGGGTGGCTCGCCGTCTGATCAGAACCAGGCCCGGGTCCACGGCGCGCTGTGTTCCACGCGCACCTCAAAGATCAGTCAGCGTAAAAGACGGGGCCCGCTAGGGCCAGTGCCTGCTGGGGCTGCGGACTTCGTTTGAAAGAGGCACCGTACCCTGGAACGCAAAGGGCACTAGGACGAACACGGATGGGTTTTAGTCAGTAAGAGTCTGACACTCTTTTGTGCTTCACCCAAAGCGGGAGGAGTCATTTGATGATTTCCCATCCTAAAAAAAAAGGCGTATTAAGCGTGGATAAAGTAAAATTACAGCTTAACAAAACTTCAGTTCGTATAGGTCTTAGACCAAGTAACCTTTTGTCAGTGATAAAGCCCAAACCAACTGAACTTCATGTTGTCAATGATGAGTTATCATGAGTCCATTCCCAAATATTTTTAACATTTATATCACTACTTTAGGGCTCTAGATGTACCCAGTGCTGGGCACGCCGTAACTGCGGAGATAAGTCCCCTCTTTGAGGAGTGGCTAGAGCGGCGCCACGGCGTTCTTACCTTCCGCTTGACGCAGGTACTCACCGGATACGGTTGTTTTGGGAGGTACCTGTTTCAGATTTGGCGGGAGGATACGCCCGGGTGTCAACACTGCGAGGATCGCCCAGAGGACACGGTGGAGCATACGGTGGAGGTCTGCCCTGCTTGCGCGGAGCACCGCCGTGTCCTCGTCGAGGCGATCGGCGGCGGCGATCTCTCACGTCCGGCCCTGGTTCAGGCCATGGACCGGAGCGAGGAGACATGGAAGGCGGTCACTTCCTTCTGCGAAGCAGTAATGCTAGCAAAGGAGGAAGCCGAACGTGTGAGAGAGAGGGAAACCTCACGCCCCAGCCGCCGCAACAGAAGTAGACGCCCCGGGCGTCGCGAGTCGCAGGGCGATTCTCGGCCACCGTAGGCGCGGGCCTGCGGACGGCGAGCTTTGGGTGGCTTGCCGTCTGATCAGAACCAAGCCCGGGTCCACGGCGCGCTGTGTTCCACGCGCGCCTCAAAGAGCTGTCAGCACAAAAGACGGGGCCCGCTAGGGCTAGTGCCTGCTGGGGTTGCGGACTTCGTTCGAAAGAGGCACGGTAAGAGTCTGATGCCCGTTTTCACCAACATCCCCTATACTACCACCTAAGTATGGGGCCCTTTACTTAACAGTACCCCTAAACTAGCCCCTAAATTAAATTTCGTTTTTATCACCTAACTAGGGGACACATAACTATGTGACGTTTTGTTTTCGATAATAGTGAATGATTCGTCTTTAAACTTATCGATACTTTAAAATAATATAGTTTTTTAACAAATTCTCTAAAGTATATACACAAATAGATACAGTTTATAATAAATTATGTTTTAATAGCAATAATCAATATTAATTCCTTCTTATTTTTAATTAATTTCACATTTTATTACATATTTACTCTGTGGATACATTACGAAACTCACGTTTAATCTGTGGTCATATTTTAATTTGACACTTTACTTTCGTTTGTTTTCGTGGATAGTTTGTTGTGATCGCTTGCTTGCATCTTATTTTGTTTCGTTAACGTTACGTATTTAGTTACGGTATAATAAAATGGCAGAAAAATGGAAGCGTTGCTGCAGACACTCTTTTTATTATTCGACTGCAAGTAGCCACACTGATCCCTCCCATGTCTCCCACAGCCAACAAATGATTACCAGTAGCATGAAATCTCAATGCTATTAATGACTGATTTATTGGAGATATAGAATTATTCCTGGAATAAAATAAAATTTATCATGCAAATCAAATAAACACAAGGAAACATTGTCGTATCGTCAACTAAAAAAAAATACCATGCGCATAGTTTTTTGTTATTTTATTTTATGGGCTACATTACGTAGTATAAAAGAAATGTGATTAGTTAATATGTACTCACCTATTATCAGGAAATTCTAAAGCGTGTTCAATCTTTTCCAATAAATACAACACTGAAGATTTACGTAACCTATATCTCCGAAAAGTCAGTTTCATCAAAAAATTCAAAGTAATTTGGTCGTTTTCGATATATTTTGGTCTACGGCTATTATTTGCGTCGAATATAGTAGAAACAGTTTCAATATATTCAAAAAAATCATATAAATCACTATCCATCTTCGTTGTTTAAACGATCACATACGTAGGTTTATGGGGCAAAATTTCGACCACCTAAATTTAGCAGACCTTTTAACGTTTAGTTGACCCCTAAACGTTGGTGAAACAGAAACCATCCTCTAAACATGTTTAGGGGATCCCGTAAACTTAGGGGATGTTGGTGAAAACGGGCATGACACTCCCTTCTGCTTCACCCAAAGCAGGAGGAGTCATTTGATGTTCTAGATGTAGTGGCTTTCTTTTGACGATAGTGACTGTCGAAATTTAATTTGTGGGATGGGCCACGTGAAATTTCTATAAAGCATATTAGTATAACAGTTCCATACCGTTCTGACATGAGAATGTCACTGTCTTTTCTCAGGTTTAGAGGATTTAACTGCTGATATTATGTATTTTCAACTATCTATTTATTACCTATTTAACAATCTCTATACAGATGCATAGCTGTATAGGATATAAACAAACTAGAGCGGTAATCGTTTTACACCGCACGTTCATGGCATTGCGTGCACTCGACGTGTGTTGCGGGATGCGGCCTAACTGCGGTTTGTACGTCTGAATTGTTCATAAACTAGGAGTATTTTAGAAATACGGCTATCTACCTCTGATAATGAGTCTTGTAAATGGAAAATAATTTAAGCTTACTTGTGAAACAGAAAACGATGCTTCAATTTTATGAAAAAATTCAACAGGTGGTTCTGAATTTCTATTTCGATTTAATTCTCCTATCACTTTAAAAATATTGCAGACAGGTAACAAAGATCGATTGATCGACAGCACAACAAAGATATTGAATGAATGAACCAAACGAAGCAAATAAGCGATCACTCGAATCAAATCGGCGGGATAGTGCTGGATTTCCAGCCGATTAATTCTGCGAACTGTCGATCTAACTATAGCAAGATTAAATGAAGAATAATTTATTAAATTCTAGGAATAAACCTGCTCTGAACCATGAACTTGATTATTTATTTCGCTATAATTTTTTTTGATAATTAATTGCTATGAGAAATATGGTGGCGGTATTATTTACCAAATAAAAAATTTGATAAAAATTACGAAATTCCATGTAATATTTTATATCTTCCATTATTATTCCGTTTATTTAGTTTTCTTTTCATGTGAATTTACATTTTAAATATTACTTTTGCAAAAAAGCATGAGAAAAATACTCAAAAATTTATAAAAATAGTAGTCCGCCGGTGTTGAGAGCAGGGTCCAAGAACTTTTCTTAAAAATAAATGGCTGACATTTATTTTTAAGAAAAAAAATCTAAACAAAGCGTAACGTTTGATGCGAGAGCATCTCAGTGTCTTTGTATACTAGGAAAGAATATCATCCACAACCAATAATCCCATCATATCCAATTCATTTTCCTCACCCATCTTTTGTGTTACAAATATGGTGTACATGATAAATAGTATTCTTTATTTTTCTATCAGGAACAAAGTACCTACCTACAAAAGAAGAGATTTTTTTATTTTTTTTTTAATGATGGGAAATCATCAAATAACTCCTCCCACTCTGGGTGAAGCAGGAGGGAGTGTCAGACTCTTACTGACTAAAAGCCATCCGTGTTCCTCCTGGTGTTCTTTGCGTTCCAAGGCTACGGTACCTCTTTCGAACAGATTCCGCAGCCCCAGCAGGCACCTGCCCTAGCGGGCCCCGTCTTCCACGCTGACATGTCTTTGAGGCGCGCTGGGATCGCAGCGCGTCGCCGACCCGACAAATGAAGAGCTAAACAACTAAACAGTAGACAGTAAACACGAGTAACAAAACAAAGTTCCTCACTTTTTTCGTCAAAGTGACCTCAGAATAGAAATTAAAATCGGCATGTATCAACAAAAAGGCCAACAAATAAATGCTGTGTTGGGACCGTTCAGCGTGATGAGGCGATGCTTAAGCGCTTTAAAGCGATTTAAGCCAAAGGATTTTACGGCCGACAGATTTCAGATATCCACGCCTGCGGACAAGCTGACGGGGGTATTACGTGTCGGTATAGCCGTTGGGAATTGGGATAGACATTTTGCAATACTGGTATTCAGATGAATCCGGTTTTTAACTGGAAGCCCAATAAAGTTGTTACAGGCTAAGCAGATGATTATTTTCACAGTACGATGGAAGTACGTAAGTGCAATTTCCTTGTATGGTGTTGACTGTTTCAATTGAGAAAGTGCGTTTGTCTAGACTCTAGCAGTTTTTGTGCTTTAGTTTCTGTTATTCAACGCGTCAATTTTTTTTCTTCTGCTAAAAGTCATTAGATAAACTAGATCAAAGTATTTTCGACCCAGCTTACCAAGTGTAAATTCATTCACTTTTATCATCTAATTAAATAAGGAAAAAGGATTTTGGTTTGTTTCCGCTGAGTTAAAATTAAATAATTGTGACTTGTGATGTTGAGCATAATAATTTCATAAACATACTAGCACTTCTAATTTTTTTTCTTGGCAAATTATATACTAAAACCTTTCTCGAGAACCACTCTATCCATTGGTGAAAACAACATGAAAATCGGTGCAGTAGTTTTTGAGTTTATCGCGAACAGACAGACTGACAGACGGGGCGGAGGACTCTGTTTTATAATATGTAGTAATAGTGATGTGCGCTTAATATGACATTGGCAAATTGTGCCGTATGACTTCAAATCTATTGCTATAGGTCGAAGATCTATGACACTTTAGCAATAGCCTCCACATACATAATCCGTGCCCTGTCGTCGCCTGCGGACAGCGCGGACTGTTAGTCCGAAATTGCGAAACCGCGTGCGGTGGGCGCGCTACGCTCTGGCGCCAATATTGGCACCAACGTATGCAAAGCGGGGACTTAAGTAGCTTTGTACATGTAGGTGTGTGTCGCGGTAAATAGATGAGATTTTTTAGCTAGTTTGACTGCTTTTAAAAGGATGTGAAGAAAATATTGTACCTAACTGATACTAAATGGAATGAAAAACTACCGGGTTTTTGGAAAAATATGAACAGTGTAAGAAAGCATCGCATCAGAATGAAAAAATCTGAACAGAATGGTTCTGAGGTTGTTTTTGGTGTGGCCAACCTACATATCTGTTGCTGCTTGTGAGACTTTGAAACGAGCATAATGAAACGACTTAGAATTGCAAGAAGGGAAAGCAACCCTATTCCTCTCCCCCCCCGGACCTCTGAGGAGTTCAGACGTGTTTAAGGAGACCACTGTGTTAAATTTAAATTTTAAATTAAACTATTTTAAATAAAATTTTGGCAATTAAATCAAGTAAAAAAATAGGAGTTCATAACCCTCGAAGAGTTCTTAAGTCGCCCAAGCGTCGTAGTCTGCCATCGAAGTAACGCACCGCTCCAGCTCCACCCATACTACCCCGCCCACTGCTGCTAACAGCCAGCCTCCTGAGGCGTGACGAAGTCCAGCCACTTAACAGCGCACACGCAAATCCACGGCTCCACATCATCACCACAGCTGGGAGGTACTTACCGGTGCTCCTGGTATTTGGCTATCACTCTCTCGCACGGCTCATTGACATTCTAATACAGCGCTTTGATCCTGGTGCTTCGCTTAAATCGACGATACAACAATGCCACTTAAACGCACCCCACCGAAACAGAAAATACTCTCGGAGACGGACTCAGAGAGTGTTGAAGGAAGCGTATCGGATATGCTAAGTACTAATGACCAGGGGAACATAAATATGAGGCGTACGGTGAAACGTAAACAGCAAGAAAATGAGCTTAGTCATTTTATGCAAGAGGTACGCGACTCCTTCGCGAAGTTTTCTGAGGAACATAAACTAAAATTACAAAGCTTAGAATCATCTTTGGCTGAAATAAAAATCCAGAATGACAGTATTGGTACGTCTATGCAGGCTTTATCCTCCAACTATGACGTCATACTTAAGGAATTGGAAAGCCTTAAGCTTGAACGTAAGGAACACTTGGCTTATATTAACTCCCTGGAAAATAAAATAGAAAACCTTGAAAAACAATCCTGTTCGGCTAAGATAGAATTGAGAAATATTCCAAAATTACAAAATGAGTCGAAAGTTCAGCTGTGTAATGTTGTGAAAAAGATCGGAAATGTTCTCAATCTTCAATTACAAACCTCGGACATTAAAGACATTTATCGTCCTTTTGCAAAGCCGACCGTATTGAGACCGATAGTCGTTGAATTCACCTCAGTTCTTACAAAAGAAAGTGTCTTAAGCAGTGTAAAAAACCTGACAATCGCAGAGAAGGCCGAAAAGTTGAATACTAGCCTAGTCGGCCCGGATAGTCCCCAGAAACCGATCTTTATATCAGATTGTTTAACACCAAAGGGTAGGCGACTGTTTTTCTTGGCGCGTGATTTTGCCTCATCATATAAATACACCTACTGCTGGACTTCGTACGGAAAAATTTATCTGCGAAAAAAAGAGGGTATGCCGCACATCCGTATTAACGAAGAGCAAGACCTCAATAAACTTAAGGTCGAACAGAAGGCAACAGAATGACTATGTCAATATTATTATACTCACCCTGTTTCAGCTCAATTTTTTTGTCCTAATTTATTATACCGAAGTGTCTTATTATTGTATATTAAAAACTTAAAAAAAAAAAATTGTAATGTGAATACTGTAGTTCAATTAACACTCAAACACTCCACACTAATACTTAGCTACTTTAAATACAGCCAAATCAACAAAATACCTACTATTACATTTGTTCACAATCTTATATTACTTATAATTCATACATTGCAAAACCTAGTTAACTCCTACTATAAAACTTATAGCAATAACGCCGTAACTCGTCTTGCTCGACTGAATGGCCCTTTCAAATTATTTTTCTACAGAAATCTTAAGTTGCAACTAAATGACCCTATGCCCAATTATGGTGTCAAAAATGGTTGATATTTCTGCGGAAATTGATGAAATATCAGTGTCAAAGTCAGTTACATGTCATGTTGAAGATTGCAAAAGTTTGATTCCTTGCCCGAATGAATGTTTGACTGTTGTTACCCAAAATATTCGCAGTTTGTCCCGAAATTTTGATGCATTTGAGGTGTTTCTGTCAAGGTTGGGCATCAACTGTGATATCATTGTTCTGACTGAGTGCTGGTTATCATGTAACCCTACATTACCTAATCTTGACGGATATAATCGATCCTCTTCAAATATTTTTTTAAATCAAAATGACGGAGTTACAATCTTTCACAAAATAAGTCTCTATGCTGTTTGCGAGGAGCCGCCATGCCAAGACTGTAATTGCCTCGTCTTAAAAATCGGGACTGAAACTGCAATAGTGGCTATCTATAGGTCCCCTGCGAATCGAAACCCTGATGCTTTTCTTTTGTCTCTCAATAAGGTCTTAACTAGCCTTACTTCCTTTAAAAATATATCTGTCATTGGAGATATTAACATAAACATCTGTCCTGAAAACCAAGGTCCTAAATCCTTAGAGTACTTAAATCTTTGTGCATTTCATGGTATCTTACCCGCCCATACCCTGCCCACGAGAAGCGGTAGAACGTGCCTTGATCACGTGATGCTTAAAACCCAGTATCAGGCACTCACTGCTGTTCTGCAATCAACAATTACCGATCATCAAGCAGTTCTACTTTGTCTTCATCGTAAGCAGGCACGAACATTTGCCCACGTGACCGTCAACAAAATAAATGTTGAAAAGTTAAATTTAAATTTATCCCAAATTAATTGGGGACCAGTCTACTCTATAACTGACGCAAATATTGGCATGGAATTTTTCATAACAACTATTCGGCATGAGATTGTGGCTAACACTTCTGTACAGATATTAACAAAACGTAATAAAATTATTAAGCCGTGGATAACCCCAGGACTAATACGCTCCATGAGACACCGGGATAGACTACATCTAAAGTTAAGAAAATCACCTGAAAACAAAATGCTTAAAATTATTTACACTAGATACCGCAATTTCTGCAACTGTTTATTAAAAAAAGTTAAAACATCGTACGAAGAGAATCTATTGAGAGCAGCGGGCAATAATAACAAAAAAATATGGGAAGCAGTCAAAACTATAGCCAATACTAAGAAGACTAAAAATTACGCGACCGAATTAGTTCATTTATCCAATGCAAAAGAATCGGTGGAAAGGGTGAATGACTTCTTTGTCAGTGTAGGCAAAGACTTAGCTGATAGTACAACAAACTGTGCAAATCCGGAGCACTTTCACTTTGCAACCGAAAATGCAAATCCTTCATTAAAATCGCTAGTCTTATTGAACACAGATGAGGCGGAGGTGGAGAGTTTCATCATGGGCCTGAAAAACATCTGTTCCGTTGGTTGGGACTCTATACCTAATAGCCTCCTTAAAGAAAATAAACACATATTTGTACCCCTTTTAACACATCTTTTTAATAACTGTTTATCACAAGGTGTCTTTCCTGCAGTCTTAAAGAAGTCAGTGGTGCATCCGATACATAAATCCGGAGATAAAAATCGCATAACTAACTATAGGCCCATTTCTATTTTACCCTCTATCTCCAAGCTTCTGGAACGCATCCTCAATAAAAGACTCACCAGGTACTTAGAAAGAAATGAACTTCTTTCTAATAATCAATTTGGTTTCAGAGTTGGCAAGTCCACTAGTGATGCGGCCCATGAGCTCGTTGATTATGTGGTAGGGAATTTGGATGCAAGTAAAAGGACTGTAGGCATATTCTTGGATTTGGCTAAAGCCTTTGACACGGTTTCTGTGCCTTTGCTATTACAAAAACTGGAACGAATGGGCGTTAGGGGTGACCAACTCAAAATATTTAAAGACTACCTTTCTGACCGTACACAATGTGTTAAAATAAATGATTTTATAAGCAGTGACCTCCCGGTATCCTTTGGTGTCCCTCAAGGTAGTATTTTGGGTCCTACTCTTTTTTTGGTATATTTAAATGAACTTTGTGAGCTAAATCTTATTGGAGGTAAAATAATATCGTATGCAGACGATACGGTGCTTCTGTTTTCTGCTGATTGTTGGGAGAATGTCTACAAGCACGCGCAGCATGGTTTTAACGTAGTAAGCCACTGGCTGCAAAAGAATATTCTAACTCTTAATGCGGGTAAAACGAAATATGTCACCTTCTCTATGCGAAACTCTAATCCTCCTTCCTCATCTTACTCCATAATAGCTCACAATTGTTGTAATAACCTAAGATGTTCTTGCCCTGACCTAATTAAAGCGGACAAAGTAAAGTATTTAGGAATAATAATTGACAATAATTTATCTTTTCGACCTCATGTAGAATCGGTTACTTCTAGGATAAGAAAACTAATATTTGTTTTCAAAAATTTAAGAAATGCTGCTGAACCTAAATTAATTAAACAAGTTTATTTAGCAATTGGCCAATCAGTCCTCCAGTATTGTATCTCTGTATGGGGTGGCACGTTTAAATCTATACTAAAACCATTAGAAGTTGCACAGAGAGCAATACTCAAAGTCAGCAATTTCCGGCCCTACCTGTACCCAACATATCTTCTGTACCAGTCCTGTGAGGTCCTCACTGTCCGGCAGCTCTATGTCTTGCACGCAGTCTTGAGGCACCATACCAATACAAAATATGAAATGTCCTCTTATTTATCTATGCGCAGACGAAAGGTCGTCACACACAATAAACTGCCGTCCTTCAAACACGCATACGTTAGAAAATACTTTTGTTTCTTAGGCTCTTTTCTGTATGAAAGAATAAATAAAATTGTAGAAATATATCCCTTTAATACGAACAAATGTAAACTTATGGTAGTCGACTACATTCGCAAGCTAAACTACACCGAGACCGAAAACCTGTTGTCTATAATAGAATAGCTTCTAATAATACTCACCCTCCTACACACACCCACTCACTTACGCTCAACTCACCGGAGGATTTCACTCACTATCACTATTCATATGTTGTGATGTTTTTTGTTTTTTTTTGAAATGTTCTTCTATATCTGTCACTTCCTTAAATAATGTATTAAATATAAAATGTGTATAAGTACTAATTAAAGTTTAATTCCTAAGTGTCGACTATAACAGGGGAAGAGCGCTGATGTCCGAAATACAGATATTCTATCTAGTTCGGACACAGATGTTCAACATCTAAATTTAGAATTAAGTGTATTGTTGGTATGTTATTTAAAGGTCTGTCTGTATGTTATTTTTTAGAAGAAATAAATTATTATTATTATTATTATTATTATTATTATTATTATTCAAAACTATGTAAGACGTTCAGCATATCATAATAGGCTAGACCACCAGGGAAAACAAACTTTTATGATCTCCCTTGACTCTCTCAGCAGTAAAGTATTTATCTAACCACACCCTAAAGGTTGTCTATTCCCTTTTCAAAATACACAACATAATCAATACAACAACAAAAATATTTCAAAATCGAACGCAAACTTCAAATACTTCAAAAACAATAAAAAAAAAAAAACAAAATAATCTGGTATCCCGCGGTATAAAGCAACCCCGAGGTAACACTGCTCACCCCACAGCGGTTGATGGCGCGTTTATACCGTGTAACGCGACCTAAGTGAATCAAACTGTCATTCTAGCCGCGTTACTGAGAACTTAGCGAAGGATTAGGGAGGATAAGACTTGTAAAATCTGCAAAAAACCAGCCAAGTGCGAGTCGGACTCGCACATGAAGGTTTCCGTACCATAAACCTTAATTTTTGTTATTTTTTGTAATAGAAATACACAATCTGTGACAATTTCAGCCCTCTACCTATTAAGGTTCTTGAGATACAGCCCGCTGACAGACAGACGGACGGACGCACGGATGGACAGCGGAGGCTCAGTAATAGGGTTCCGTTGGTTACCCATCGGGTACGGAACCCTAAAAAATAAAGAGTTATGGTCGGTTTCTGAGTTTAGTCACCACACAAAGTTAGAAGGTAGAGATGAACAATTTCTATAAATTAAAATTTTCTGAAGTCTAAACCAAGCACAGTCCATTTCAGATACTTCAAAACACCAACTCTCGTTATAAAAATAACGTTCATAATCGAATCCAGTAACATCCATGGTAGAAACTGGTAAAAAATTAAGGCAAATTGGAGGTTTTTTGAAATATCGAGATCAGAAGACCAAATGTATTTGTAAGAAGTACTAGGCATCGCAGTCAGCAATAGTCAAAAACGCCTTAAATTTTCCTAGATTTTAAATATTTTTGACTTTGATTGTCTTTATCACATTCTCATTCACATTCTGAATGTGAACGCTTTTAATTAAGCAAGAAGTTCATTCAAATAAAAAAAAAGAACAAAAGAAAATTTCTTTCTTTTTCCTTCTTTCTTTCTTATGTCTTCACAATTTCATTGCAAATTCTGTGAAACACATTTCAAAGAGCTATTTTCCTTGAACCATTGGCACTGGGAATAACGAGCGTCGTAGTTTAGAAATCCTATATTCTAAACTAGGATCCACATTATTCTTTAGCAGCTATGCAACCTGTGCTTACTTTTTGCGTAATATCATCCCTTGCAGACGAGGCCGAGGGTGCAACCTCCCCTTTACAAAATCACTTTCATTCTAAATGTACACCTTTAATTTTATTTTTTATGTTCTAAAGATTTTCCTGAACCTCTTTGTAAAAGTAATCTCATTATGTTGCAATTTATTGCAATATTGTTGGATTAAAGAGCCATGATTAAAAAATAATGCATTTTAAAAGCATTTTTTGACGAAACTGCTTATTATATAGAAATGATTCGTCTTGTAGCGTAGGTAGATATGGTAAACAAAGTTATTGCATAACAGATATATAGATATATTTTAGGGTTTCAGAAATCAGTGTGAAAAACCGACCAAGTGCGAGTCGGACTCGTGCACGAAGGGTTCCGTACCGTCGTATTTTTATTATTTGTTGTTAAAGCGGCAACTCTGTGAAAATTTCAACTGTCTACCTATTACGGTTCATGAGATACAGGTCGCTGAAAGACAGATGGATAGACAGATGGACGGTTGGACAACGGAGGCTTAGTAATAGGGTTCCGCTGGTTACCCTTTCGGTATGGAACCCTGAAAATTAAACTTTTATAGGATCAGTCGTGTCTCTCTGTCCGCCTGTCATAGCTAATTTGCTGTTGGACGGATTCAGTTGAAATTTGGTACACCTATGAACTTCTGTGAGACTGTTTCACAAACGTTACCCGTCAATCACACACAACGCAACGTGCAAGGTTGCACGCAAATCCGTTTCAAAATTGACCGGTTTTTTGAGAACCAGTTCCTCGAAAGTAAAACCAGTGTACCTACATTTACCTATGTATTAAAATCCCAAAGTAGGTATAAAACCTAATTTGAATATTCCAATATTAACTAAACTTTAAATCTATGTGGTCATCAATCGTAACTTCATAACACACTAATGTACTTGTTTAACTTAGTTTAATTTTGACTCTTGAACTCTATGTAAGACCTAAGTATATAAAACTAAAATTATAGAAAAAGGTTTTCTTTACTATCTCAGATCAGTCCATCGCAAGTTTCAGACATCGAAAAATTAAATTAAAACAGATTTTCTTTTTTTAACAGAATCAGGTTTTAACTTTTAAAACTTTAACTTTAGCTGTCTACTTAGGCCCATGTTCCAAGTCTATTTTCTTTGTAAACATAAATTTAATCTATTTCTATACTAATATATAAAGCTGAAGAGTTTGTTTGTTTGCTTGAACGCGCTAATCTCAGGAGCTACCTACTGGTTTGATTTAAAAAATTATTTCAGTGTTAGATAGCCCATTTATCGAGGAAGGCTATAGATTATATATCATCACGCTAAGACCAATAAGACCGGAGCAGTAATGAAAATTGTGACGCAGACGAAATTGCGCGGGTCAACTAGTTCAATCCAAATAGGTACTACCACCTTGGACAAGGTGGTAGTAGGTTCTGTGACCATCACTAGATAGTGATGGTCACAGAACCTATTACCACTAGAGGGATAGATATCTCTCTTGACTATTAGCGAATAATAGTGAACTGGGTCAGATAATGTTGGTCACAGACTGTACCTATTTGGACAGAAACGTTTTAAGTATGTTTATGTGGGTACGTATAAAAATCCGGATGTTCATAATAAGTACCTATGGTTGAAATACCGACGTCCAAAACACCGAAATTTAAAATACCGAAAGTTTTAAATGCCGATAGTCGTTATATCGAAACACAAAATACCGATGTTCAAATGCCCGAAAGGACGAAATCCCGAATGGACGAAATCCCGAATGAACGAAATACCGATGGATGAAATCCTGAATCAGAGTATCGAATGTCCTAGGTTAGGTTAGGTTAGAACAGTGTAAATAAACGCGCGAAGGCGAGCGAGCGAAGCGAGCGTGCCGCGGCAGTGGCCGCCGAGCGCCACATTCCCTCTATTGTTACAAGTTATTATTGTTATAATACGGTGGCAATTTCGGGATTTTGTACCTCGGGATTTTAATCTTCGGGATTTTAAATTTTCGGGCAAATGAACTTTCGAGATTTTAAACTTTCGACCAAATAACCATTCGGCGTTTCAATTGTCGGGATTTCGTCCATCGGTATTTTAAAATTCGGGATTTTGATACGTATCTACCCGTTTATGTTTCGCCAATCCACCGCTTGTTGCACAAATAAGCCATCGCTTGTTTTTGCAGCGTCTTTTCTCTAACTGATTTATTCAACACGATCTGCGCATTTTTCGAGATGATATGAAAAAAAATGTTTTTTTTTTTTAATTTGTATAAACTAGAAATTTCCACTGTATCGTGAATGAGGATATCATCCTCCATTCCTGATTCGATCACGCAAAGATACTCCAAGCCCTCTTCATTGCCCTTTGAGTGGATGAGCCTCATTAGGAACAGGTTACTTCTAGGCAAACGTGCTCCAAGCGACCACATCATCGCTTTCCATCAGGTGGCATTGTGGCCAAACACGAGCCTATCCAAACTTATATTATAAATGCTAAAATGACTTTGGTGTTCGCTGTACCGATTTTGATGAATTTTGTTGTAGAGATAGAAAAGAAAAATGATTTATTTCTCCCAAACAGATGCACCAATTTTAAATAACCAGCAAATAAAATTGAAAGTGATGATAATGAGCAGGCCCAAGTCAGGGTCGGGCATTACAGTTATCGACGTTTCTGACGCAGTCACACCACAGACAAAACAATTCACTCATGGTACTGACATTATGTGTGGCCGCGACATAAGTCATACGGGAGACAATAACAGGCTACGTTTTTGACGTGATTACGTCTAATAAATCTATGAACGCCGGCTGCACGCACGAAAAAAAGTCACATTCCGAAAGCGAGAGCGCGAAACAAGGGATAGAGAGGCACGTTCGGCCTAAGCCTTCGGCTTGTTTGTTAAGAATTCAATTGATTTTATTGTCAAAATTATTTAAATCGCTAGTAAAGTCGCGGGCAAAACATAGTCAATAATAAAGAGGAACTAGCATTTATGTATAAGTAAATCGATGTACAACCTCCTACATCTTTCGAAACCATTTCCACTCGTCCACTGGGCAGTGATTGATGACGCGTCTCCGACAAGACTGATGCAGTGTGCCGCTGACCTTACGCGGAACATCCTCCATCAAGACCATTAGCTTATTGCTGGATCTAATAACGAGAGGTATTGTTTTGTAGTCGTGTTTGATGAATTTATGCGTGTATTGTCTCTCTTTCTCCTGTAAAACCCCCTAAATAATTATGTCTCCCAAAGAGCACCATTGCATCAATGAAATGGATTCTTTATTTGTCTTCTTTTCACTTATATGGTGACTGTAATAAAGAGAGGAGCTCGTGGCTAAATAATAACAGCCGCACCGGTCGATCTTTAAGGTTAAGCCACGCTTGCTAAGGTTGGTCTGTGGATGGGTGACCATATTAACATAACGAGTTTCCTCCGTGCCTCGGAAAGCACGTTAAGCCGTTGGTCCCGGCTGTCATTTGTAGATCTTTGGCAGTCGTTACGGGTTGTCAGAAGCCAGTAAAATCTGACTCCAGTCTTGCCAAGAAGTACCGTGTTACCCAGTTAATGGGTTGTGGAGGTCTGGTAGGCAGCCGCTCCACGTAAAACACTGGTATTCAGCTGAATCTGGTTTGACTGGAAGCCGACCCCAATATAGTTGGGAAAAGGCTAGGCAGATGGATGGTGACTGTAATAAAGAGTTTTCTAGATCTCTATCTAATAGTTGACCCGTGCCTACTTCGTTGGGCAATATTTTTCCGGTCAATACATTATGACACTCATGAATAACGTGGCTTTCAATTGGTAAACGAATTTTTCATACTCACAAACCGACGTAAAGTTTGTGAGTTTGTGTTCTTTATAATATTAGTACAGATGAAGACGCGAATAAGAAAAAGTGTAAACAATTTTTGTTTACCATATTATGTACTTCTTCAAACGCACAGTATAAAGTACTTGTGCACTTTCCCAACTGACGAACATTAATAATTGTGTGTTCAACCTAGGTATGTGTGCTAGCATCACATAATTGTAAGCCACTGTCGTGCAAGGGCTCCCTACGTTTATGACTTCGTACGACGGCTACCGCAATGTTACTTGTCAAAAATAGGGACTGATATGCGGCAAATGTGTCCAGTGTATTTCCACTTTAGCGTGGCAGCTTTCGGAGTGACATTCGTTATTTTTGTGACTACACGAACTGTTGTATTACTTACTCAGTCTGTAAGTTAACGAGCCAAAAGTATAATAATAAGTTAGGAAGGTACTATAAGCTATTTTCTAACCAAACAGGCCAAAAAACCAAGTAGATAACTGTTATAAAACAAGTTGAAAACTGCAAAAGGAGATTAAAAAAAAAAACACCTCAATCATTTAACTCGTAGCAACAAAAACATTTTGATCCCCAGAAAAAGCTGCCTTTTGCCATTCACCAAAACATCACACGTAACTATGTTGTTAAAAAATATAATAATTTCATCAAAAGTACCTACCTCTCATCTTGTTAGCCCTAATGAAGTTAAAAATTACGATGCGTGGCCGAAATTGTATACTTTGCCTTTTAATTATTTCACGAGGTTACACCCTTTGTATCAACCCTCCAAATAATGAGGCAACGAAGGTAAAATGTAAATATTCAACCCTGATTTGTGTCTATAGCTACTGTACCCGAATTAGCTAATTCCCAAAGTTACCTAGAGTTTAATCTATACTTACTAATATGTAAAGCTTTGTAAACATAAATTTAATCTATTTCTATATAAAGCTGAAGAGTTTGTTTGTTTGTTTGAACGCACTAATCTCAGGAACTACTGGTCCGATTTGAAAAATTCATTCAGTGTTAGATAGCCCATTTATCAAGGAAGGCTATAGATTATATATCATCACGTTAAGACCAATAAGACCGGAGCAGTAATGAAAATTGTGACGCAGACGAAATTGCGCGGGTCAACTAGTTCAATCCAAATAGGTACTACCACCTTGGACAAGGTGGTAGTAGGTTCTGTGACCATCATTATCTAACCCTCTTGTCTATTAGCGAATAATAGTGAACTGGGTCAGATAATGTTGGTCACAGACTGTACCTATTTGGCCAGAGACGTTTTAAGTGTGTTTATGTTCCTTGTAATTGGATGCCAAAAATTTCCTTGACCTGAAAAAAAATGGCCGATACATAAATTTATCTATACGCAATAAACTTAATACTAAAGTAAAAACAGGAATCAATGATATGTATGTATGATTAAGAAAGAAATGATCTATATGTTTCCAATTTTCTTCTCGAAAGTGAGAGAAGAAAATTAATTTCTGTTTATGAATAATTGACCACACAACACAGGGTAAAAATAGTAAACAGCCAAAATGCTGGTAGCTGGGTTAAATTGTAGTTTTCGAGTCCAGCCCGAGTGCTTGCCTCAATGAGGAGTAAGCCATCGTCCGCGTAACCGGCAGCCGCATGTAAGCGGAAGCGCGAGGAAATCATCGTAGCCAAAATTCCACGCACATTGGTCGATAACTAATCCCTGTGGACAATCCATGGTTAGAGACTTAGAAATGGAATGATGTCCAAGATTGAGTTTCGCGGAGCCGTTTAAAAATACGAAAGAATCAGATTGTAGTTGTTTTTGTAATAAATAATATATAAATTGAGGCTATATTATTAATCTACCACTAACTTCCCACGAAAAACATTGAATAAACGCAACAAACTCTAAATATAATTCACCTAAACATAGATTTATTTAACAACGGGTTGGTCGTTAATTTAAGCTTACACTAAGGTTGAACATCGTATCAAAGTTAATCTTTATCATGTTAAGTTTCGACCTTTGACCACTGCTGGAACGGTTTTTATACTACGCGACTTTTGTGTTTTGCGACTTCCATTTTTTGCAACTTTCGTTTGTTTTTGCGACTTTTGTTTTTACGTAGGCATGACGAAGCTGAAAGGGTTATGAAATGACATGAGCTTTTGAGAGGGTTTTATTATTTTTCGTGATGTCAATGTTTTTTTGGGGTTTGCAACATAACATTTTAAGTTTCATGGAGGTAAAATTAAAGTCATATTAAGGTACTTTTCCTGCTATGAGTAACTGAGGAAAAAAACGCCTGGGTAAAAAATATCATAAATAAATATAAACATTTTGTTGGGCGCTTATCACAAGTCATTCAGATTCAGACTTAGAAAAAGAAGTTTTTCGAAGTCAGAATCTGAATGAATTTATTGATAAAGCTAATTGATGGAGTTCATCAAGATCTGAAGTCTTCGATAGCGAAAAATGGGTTATGGAACTCCTCAAACTCCCCTACGTTTGACGAGTTCGAGGAAGAGTTAAGCAGTGACCGAATGGCATCCAAGAATGAAGAAATGATGGTCGTTTGACAGTAATATAGGCAAACAGCATTGTTGCCACCCTGGATGAAACCTTGATGAGATTTGCACATGAGCGTAATAATTGGCACAAAATGATGTTATTGGCACAAAATGATGTTACTGGTACAAAGTTGGTGCTATGACCGCTTTCATTTAACATTTTAAGTTATAAAGCCTAAATCTGACCTCATCATCGTATCGTATCCGCATCGTCGCACAAGAAGCGCCGCCGACAGTAATTTAAAATGCATAAATCTCCTTGGCTCAGTCGGTCCGCTAACTGGATTCCCTCGAGTTTCAACTTTCCGTTTTATGAATAGGTAATCGTTTGCGATGCGATATCTAGTGGACAGGGATGTTATTTATCTACGTCCAGAATATGATAGCTGTTAGAATATGAGCTCACCAGTTATGGTGAGTAATAGGATGCCCGTGCGATATTTTTTTTGGACATAAAATGACGTACGTAACGCTATGTTAGCTTGTGAGTATTGGTTTAGTTTTAGATTTTAGCTTGTTTTACTGAAACGGTGCTTGTTATAATACCTACTATTTGTAAAATAAAACTTTTTGCCTAACATAGGTTTACGTATGGCCTTTTAAAGCTACAGTCAATCGATCAGTCGATCTGCCTAGCCTTTTCCAGAGGATTAAAGATCAGCTTCCAGTCCACCCAGTTACAGGAAAACTTCATAACTATTGGTAAGATTGCTTGTCAGACTTTCGGGTTTCTGACGTAACTATGAAAACTATGAAGATGACGAGTAACTATGGAGTTTCTTGTCCGTTCTTCTCCATAAGAATCTACCTTTCTAAATGGAGTAGAGTCACTATATTATTTTGAATGTAAATGATGACGCTCAAAAGTGCCGTATAATGGCCTAATTGAAATAAACGTTTCGACTTAATTTTTTTACTATTGGTAGGCACGCGTTTGACCACTATCTCACCTAAAGGTAAGCGATGATGTGGTCGAAGATGGAGCACGCTTGCCTAGAAGTAACCTATTCACTCTTGACTTAAAGACTGCCAGGTTGTAGCTATCAGGAAACACAGCCTCCGGCAGGGAATTCCATTCCTTAGCTGTACGCATTATGAATGTGTTCCCAAAACGTTTTGTGCGTATGGGTGGGATGTCTACCATGTACCGTACATGACTTAGACTGACAACCATTAATGATTGACAAAGATTTTCAAATGACAGCCGAGACCACCGGAAGCATGCAAAGGATTCTTTATCTGATGTGTGCTTCAGCGTCGTTTTGTTAAAAAAACTCACAAGTCATGAAATAACCGTCTGAATAGGGACACAATACTCTAAACAAGTCTTGAGTTTACCTGACTGTGAGACAGTAGTAGATGTAATAGCGTCAACTTGAACAACTTGGTATCATATTTGAAGATACTGCGAAAAGCTGAGCACTGCCCCTGGCGAGGCGATTTTATTTTATTAAAAAAAAAAAAATACGTTGCCCCACATTAGAATTTTTTAATGTATCGTGGGTGCGTCTACATACATTAATCTCACATACACAAACAGCCAGACCCGGAACAAGTATCTGTAGGCCATACAAATATTTGCTCCGTGCGGGAATCGAACCCGCGACACGCAACACAGCAGTCAATCACTCAACCACTGCGCCAACTGTGTCACCTGAAATGACGGCTCTTATTTCTAGTTTGCTAGAAAGACAAACAAAATGAGAAAATTAAAGAACGCAATCAAGAAACGAACGAAAATTTCCTCTCAAAATCTTCATCAACTTGTCCAAATAAAACTGAGACGTAAACAAATCTCCCTCCCTTAATTTTAAAGGCAAAACATTCTATAAACTGCTCAACAAAATGGCTGCAAACAAATCTAAAAAAATCACTTAAAACGAAATGGAGTGACACCTATCTACCCTATTCATCACGCCGTGTCAACAGTCGTGTGAAACATCCCCTATTTTACATTTAATTGCATTTCTTTGTCGATCTCCCTGTTAATCTGGATGCACCCTTATCCTTTGCAAACTCCGATTTACGATGACCTTCCGCACCCCTCTGTGTCTGTCCATTTTATTAGATTTGCGGGATGACCGGTTTACAGTTGAGGGTTCGTGGTAGATTGGTCTTGTCTAGACGATGTTTGATATCAGCTAAAAGTATGTGTTAGCCAATGTTTGCGGACACACTTAGTTCGATTGCGTGTGCTTAATTTTTTGTGAAGTAGTGTTGATATTGAATCTGGTGATGCTAGGAGTAATGGATTTTTTCGCAATCTTAGTGATTATTGTCAATTTTCTTTAAAAGCTCCTTAAAGGTATTCGGAAGCTGTTTAAACTTCAAGAAATTATGAAGCTAGACTGAAACTTGAATAGGAAATTAAAAGAAGAAATGTGACTTTGGGTAGCAGTTAGGACTTGGCAAAGCTTTGCATGTCAGTTAAATTATTATTAACTAGCGATCCGTCCCGGCTTTGCACGGGTGCAAATTATATACTAAAACCTTCCTCGAGAACCACTCTATTAAAAAAAATCCGCATCAAAATTTGTTGCGTAGGTTTAAAGATCTAAGCATACACAGGGACAGACAGACAGCGGAAGCGACTTTGTTTTATACTATGTAGTGATTATTTGTAAGCAATGAACTTTTTTTTTTACTTTTGATAGGCACGCGCTTGACCACCATCTCACCTGATGGTAAGCGATGATGTGGTCGAAGATGGAGCATATATTCACCGTGTACGAATTTATAATGAACGACACTAAATTAATTATTAGGTACTACCAAATAAACGCTCTTTTTCTTAAACAATTTCCAATAATTCCTAAATTACTGAAAACCGTTTGTAATTATTTTAATGAAACAATCCCAGTGAATCGGATTTTTATCAATAATTTAATTTCGCCCAAAGCCAGAGCTTGTTAACGATGCCCACTCGAACGAATCCGCTTGTTATTTATAAAGTTTCAATCGAATCATTTATGGCAAGCTACGTGGTTGATTCGTTCATTATTTTTTACTCAATATTTTTTTACCTCAACGTTACTTGAAGCTTTGTACGAATTTCAGTGTTTAAAGTATGTACTTTTCAGTAGGTACAGTCAGTATAAAAGTGAACTCGACAAAAAGTGTAGGTAAGTGAATTATAACTATTTGTACACCGTCAATGAACTGGGATACAACAAAACTTGTAATAACTGTCTGAAAAGCGAACTATATACAAAGAAAAATAACATTCTACATTATTCGTCGTAAAATTATAGAATGGACTTCCTGAAAAATGGGAAACTAGCTACTGCTCGCATTTATTAGTGCTGCTCCCTTATACTCCCCAAAGAATGCCAAATTTCAGCTTCCTCCGACCAGTTGTTTCGGCTGTGCGTTGTCTGTCAGTCACTCGGTAACGGAATAATTTTATATATTAGGATTGATTTAAGATTAGGTAGGTTCCAATCCAGAGGAGATTTTTTGTTGTACCGCAGTTCAACTTGTTAAAAACGATATTGAATACAGCATGTCTCCTTTTCATAATATTATGTATGCATGATTTTGGACAACCATATCTACAAATTAATGATTAACCTCACATTATTATTTGTTTGTTATTTGTAATGGGTTTGCTCATGACTGTAGTCTATGTCAGAGATGACAGAGACAAAGTCTACGATGGAGCGAGCCTACCCAGAAGGAGCCTGTTCACTCTAATTTTGAAGAGATTAGGGTTGTAAGCTTTTGGAAACACAGACGCAGGCAGAGAGTTCCACTCCTTTGCTGTGCGCATTATAAAAGACGTTTGAAAACGCTTAGTGCGAATTGGTGGAATAGCCACAAAGTAGGGATGGTAAGATGCAGTGCGTCTGGATGTCCGATGGTAGAAGGAATAATTTTTATATTACATCCAATTCTTCCGAAACTCATGTGCTGTCCTTAACTAAAATAAATCAAAAAAAATCTTCAAAAATCGATGCCTTCAATCTATTGAATCCTTCGCTCGCCCCCCGACACAATCACTCACGGATGACGTCACAACCCTATCGCACTTGCACACGCACTGCATTCACTGGCTTTAATTGTATTTAATCGTTGCGCTGTTTTTATTGCGCGACTAGTAGAGGGTTATGATTTATTTTGGCAGGTTTCATATGGATGGAGCGTGTTTAGATTCTATAGGCATTTTTTGGGGTACCTATTGATTGTTAACAAGTTCATAACTAAGTACCCAGCATGTTTTCATTCCAAGCGAGATTGGAAAGCATGTTATTCTTATTATTGGCAAGCAATGATGTTGTAGACGATAGAGCACGCTTACACCCGGCGGGAAATCTCGACATACTTAGTAACCGATCAGCTACCGACCGAATTCGGTCGTTAAGTCTTAAGTCTGCCCGTACACAGTTAACTCGAAGGCAATCTACGGTCATAATCAATGATCTCATTCGTGGATCGCGTCGAATTATATCGAGATTTCCCGCCCAGAAGATTCCCTTATCTAATAGACAGCTGTTACCTAAGAACCTTTTTGGGGATACTATAACGTAACTTAAACTTTTGGAAAATGGCTCAGGTTTTACCGTTCCAAAGAAACCGTTTAGTAACTGAACTACTGATGGAACTCTATACTTTATCGTTGCCAATCAAACCCAAAAATGTATCCAACTATAGCCATACAACAAAGCAGGGCCCCTAGTCTGCAAATTTTTATAAATTCGTCATTCCAACACGATGCCATTGTCATTTTGCTAAAAGTTCGTAATCTGCTAAATTCATAATGGTCCTTCACTGATCGTTCAGTAGCATGTCAGTGGTCTCGTAATGAAATTGTAGTGGAATGACAGTGTCGTATTATAAAACCCGTTTGGAGAAATAATTTTCGAAAAACTGCTATTAAATTTGAACATTAATTTATGCCAGATTGCTATTGTATATAATTTTACATATTATTTATTAGTGTTCTATGAAATCTGAAGTAGTAACAAAGTCGTAAATAGCAAATACGTAATGAAACTCATTTATATTTTATCTGTTTTGCTGTCAAAGTCAAATGTGACATTAGTGACATTAGATACTGTTTACTTTACTGACGTCGACGACTGTTTTTATTTGTTTTGAAGCGACCGGTGTTTTGCAAAGAGCTAATTGAATTTTAACGTGAGCGTCATTAAAAAATCAAATAATTAATAGATTTGTTTATTGCTCTTTTTTACTTCTCAATAACGAAATCATGAGACTGTGCATCAATTGCGGAATAGCAACGGAACGCTGCAATACAATAGGAAGGTGAATATTGGAAATGAATCATTCTTCCTATTGTACAGGAATGGGTGGGTTAGTATCTGATATTTCTATATCGTAAACATTTAACATTTTTGTACGTAATATTTAATGTAAACAAACTAAATGGTGTAATAGGTTCTGTTAAGTTTTCTTTTAATGGTTTTATTTTTTAAAATAATACCAGAATGTGCAACAAATTCAAATTCAAAACATCACCAATCCAGACTAAATCTGTATGGTCAATTACAACCTATTCTCTCTCTCAGAGGGGAGGCCAGCGTCCCTTCAATGGAAATGTAATATGGCTTATGTTTACCAAAAATAGCCACTCAGATGTTTATTTCTAAATGCTAGTGCTAGACCTAATAGTCGAATGAAAATTGTTTGTTTCAGATAAATGAAAATGACTTCATCTTCCAAGCTTGCTCTTGATGAAAGTAGACCAGATGGAAATGAACAGACACTAGGACACCGATGGGTGTTATTCAATGTGGATGTTGTCTTCTGAAAAAAGTTTGTCCTCATCAACTTTTACAGTACAGAACTGGTACAGTGCAGGAGTGTAATATAATGGATTCTGCCGTGCTTGTTTAGTTTACTAGTTTTATTCACGGGTTATGAAAAACATTATTTAGTTTAGTTTTGTTAACGAGGGCATAGAGAGTGTTATTTTCATTATCTATCTATACTTATATATAAAGCTGAAGAGTTTGTTTGTTTGTTAACTTCAACGAGCTAATCTCAGGAACTACTGGTCTGATTTGAAAAATTTTTTCAGTGTACGATAGCCCATTTCTTGAGGTAGGCTGTAGGCTGTATATCATCACGCTAAGACCAACAGGAGCAGAGCAGTAATGAAAATTGTGACGCAGATGAAGTTGCGAGTCAACTAGTACTAATATATAAAGCTGAAGAGTTAGTTTGTTTACTTGAACGCGCTAATCTCAGGAACTACTGGTCCGATTTTAAAAATTCTATCAGTGTTAGATTGCCCATTTATCGAGGAAGGCTATTGGCTATATTATCACGCTAAGACCAACAGGAGCGGAGCAGTAACGAAAATTGTGAGGCAAAAGAAGTTGCGCAGGTCAATTAGTATTTAATATTAGTCAAGCTCTTAACATCAACATTTCTCATTTGCAGGATTTCATTAATTCAGTCATTTTCAAAATGGGCACACACATACACAATGTCTCTGTGTAATGGCTTCCTGTAATGTGGATAAATTATTTTCAGGTGGGTGCTTCAAGTGTGCTTCTTTTGATGGGTGCGAGCAAATAGAGCATCCCGGTATTTCCATTCAGGCCTTTCACCATCTGGGGCATCTTCATCAGCTGTCAATGAGAAGAACAGTCAAGACATTCCTCATTTAGAAGAACCTACCTACACACATATTATGATAATCCTAATGAAGAAGATGATTAAAACGATTTACTTACTATGTTTTATTTTAATATAATACAATTTCTGATAACTGTACCTGATATAAGTTAGCACCCTATTAAATACAATATAAACAAAAGCAAGCCAGGAGTGATGCACACGGCCCTTGTCTAAAAAATATAGTTTTCTGAAAACTTCAGCTTAAAGAAATTGAAAGCCTGAGCACTTTTATAAAAAAATCATCGTTAAGCACTGCAGCATACCTGCAAGTGCATTCCAGAGTATATAGTCTCAGTTCTCTATAACGACGAATGTTTGATAATATTTAGTGTAGGAAACATAGCCACAAAAATATGCATTTTTCTTTACACTCACTTTATCTATTTTTGTTTGAACGAGCTAATCTCTGGAATCAGTCAGATTTGAAAAATTCTTTTTATATTGTTAGGCTATACGGGTACGGAAAAAATCGAGATATGCGCGTACAAAGTCGCGAACTAAAGCTAGTAACTTATTTAAAAATAATAACCTAAAATATGGGCAAATATTATCTGATTTGGTCAGTGGGTCAAAATTGGGCTCGTGAACCCTTCCTAAATGCTCTAATTTATGGCAAAAACCAGCTCTGTAACGCCAGGCCCAAGTTTTTATGGAGTTCCGGTTTCTCGAAAACCACAGACACCTGGCGCTTGGCTACTGCAGCCGCACCAATGAAGGGCGAAGTTTGTCCAAAAAATATTGGATATAAAACGCCGGTAGAATGGCACAGTGACTGGAAAAGCAATGACTACACAATTACGTTCTAATGGTAGGTCACTGATCGATGGAACTGTCAAAATTTTAGCAGATTACCGCATACGTCTGTCATTATGTACGAGATTACCATTTTATGCCATTTCGTTCAGTGGAGTGTCAGTGATTGATCATTGGAAAGTCATAGTGACACTATTATGTTAGTAGATTACCAAACTTGTCAAAATCAACAATTATGAGATCAGTGATCGACCATTCTGACACTATTGTAATAGCAGACTTGGGGCCCAGGTGTCATACAAAAAACATTGTCCTCCTTCTGAGACAGTCGGAAGGAAAAATTGCGCATAACTTTTTTATTCGGTCATGTCTTTTATCCTTTTAGGAAAAATACTGGCCAAGTGCGAGTCGGACTCGCACACGAAGGGTTCCATATCATATACCTTAATTTTTATACTTTTTTGTTATAGCGGCAATACAATGTGATGTGAAAATTTCAAGTGTCTATCTATTACGGTTCTTGAGATACAGCCCGCTGATTGACAGACGGACGGACAGCGGAGGCTTAGTAATATAGGGTTCTGTTGGTTACCCTTTGGGTACGGAACCGTTAAAAGTAGTAGTATCGCCTAACATTATTCTTTTCACTGTTTATTTATATATTTGCATCACAGCCAACGGGGCCAATACTCCCTCGATTGCTTCCAAGAATTGTCAATATTTCAACCCTACACTATCGTTCGAGTTATACCAACATGACCTAACTCCCCTCCCAATTTACGTGTAAACGCGGTTATTCGGTTATTTGGTTCATTCGTTCATTCGCCGACACCTAGCCATTCGTCAATGAAGGTAATCATCGGTCATCGACCCCAGGGGGACTGACTGATCAATATTTTCGGTCTTTCGGATCGGTTTGTCAGTTTTCGATAGGTCATTATGACAGGTCGATTCGAAGACATCCATAATTATTCTCAAATTATTATATTTTTATCTTTAGTAAAATTGCTGAAAACATTTTGTCTAATTTTTCTAATTTGTTGAACTTTACGACTATTCAGGTGTTAAAAGTTTCAGGCATTTTTTTTGCTAGTTTCAAGTTTGCTAGCAATAAAAGAACAGTCAGTTTTTTTCTATATTGTTTTCGTGATTTCAACGAGAGGCTTGAATTTCATACCTACATCCTTCTAAACAAAAACCTTAAAAACATAATTTCCTTTTTTAGCTTTTAATTAAAACAACTAAAAATTTATCAACATTATCACACAAGCATTAACAAAATACAAAACTAACAAAGAACTATTAAAACTAATTACATTTTATCGAAAGTGTTTTAAAAGCTATTAAGTAATTAAATCATTATCTATGATTGCTTTCATTAAAGCCGAGTCATCTATTAAGCTGACCTATTTTAACGCCTGAATAATGCAGTGAATATACTTAGTAGGCCATGTGAGTATTATTATCATGAACTTTTGAATAGGCATTGTCAAATTAATTGTTTTTCTTTTATTATTTATAATAGGCACGCGTTTGACCACTATCTCACCTAATGGTAACCGATGATGTGGTCGAAGATGGAGCACGCTAGCCTAGAAGTAACCTATTCACTCTTGACTTAAAGACTGCCAGGTTGTAGCTATCAGGAAACACAGACTCCGGCAGGGAATCCCACACCATAGCTGTACGCATTATGAATGTGTTCCCAAAACGTTTTGTGCGTATGGGTGGGATGTCCACCATGTACCGGTGGCGCATCGCCGTTCGTCTTGTGGTCCGATGATGGAACGGGCTTGGCGGAATTAAATCGGAAAATGATGCAAAGAATTTGACCTCGACCCAGCTTCATGATAAATTGACTTCTAACCTAATCACAGAATTTGGTTTTTAGGCTTTCTTGAAGTAGCTGAAGTAGTAGGTACGTATTTTTCATCTTATGGAATTACTAGTTCACCTACGCAATTTCGTCTGCGTCACAATTTTCATACCTTATTTTAAAAAGTTTTATCTATCTATCTTTTTTCATTTAACTTTTAAATGAAAAAAGATAGATAGATAAAACTTTTATTGGAACAAGGAAAGAAACAACACACAAAAGCACAGTTACAATACTAGAAAATACAAGTAATTAAATGAAAACACATAAAAAAGAAGAGGCAGAATTTATGGTGGCAATTACTAAAGAATTTGCCAGATTACCTACCTGCATTAAAAAATATATATACACACTCAAATGTGGGGTGTGTGTGTCTCTTAGCTGCACCAAATGGGAGTTCAACTCAGCATGTGCCAGGCAAATATACCTGGTGCTGGTATTCTGTTGGATCCTAGTAGCGACATACGAATGTCAAGCAGATGCTGAACAGTTAACGCGATAATAAAAGTAAATAGTGGTTTTTCTCAGGTGACACACGGAACCCTAAAAATATAGATAAATAATAGTTCTTTGCCAATAGATTACAAGAAAACGTATAAGAAGTCTAGGGTTTGAAAGTAACATGTTAGAAAAAATATATTCGTTCGAAACCCTTGGCATGCGAGTCCGACTCGCACTTGTCTAAAGTTTTGAAATCCTCATGGATGCCTTCGGTCCTGGGGCAGACGCAGCACTGACTCTTACTGACTAAAACCTCACGGTGTTCCGCAGCTACCTTAGTTAAGGTACCTGACCTTTTTGCCCCTTTTGCCTCCCTGGTCGAGTGGTTTACGCGTTTGCCTTGTGATCCGATGGTCGTGGGTTCGATTCCCACAGGAAGCATACTTTGTAAAGTTGTTTTCAGTTTGGATAGGACATTGCAGGCTTGAATCTCCTGAAAAGTTGATTCCGTGCTTCGGAAGGCACGTATAAGGCTGTGTTCCTGGTCGCCAAATGGCGGTCGTCAAATAAATCATGTCAGAGGTCCTTGAGGCGGTTAAGAAACTCTGACACTAGGGTGTGTGGGGTCTAAAGACCTTACTGCCCACACGAAGAATAATCTACCCTGTGTTTCATTGTTATTAAATATGCAGCAATGGACGCAATACACTGGCGTTCAACATCCTACATAGGTCACATTAATTATTCAAATGTTACACAAGTCCAACTCGTGTCAATTTTCCTATAATTTACGTAATCGCCTGAAAACTGTCATCTTCGTAATTTGAGTTTCTTTTAATAGGTTTATAACAACAGTTTTAAGCTGTTAATTTTGGTAACTTCTTTGACATACTTTGGACTCCATTAAAGGAACGTAATTATAGTTAGCAATTTTATTTTAGTAAATAAATACCAATCAATAATTTTACCTATATACTATAACTGTTGTCCTTCTACCTCTCCATCAAAGGAATCATCAACAGTATTTTTTATTAAAATAAGCAACATGTAACGCGAAATACATAAGTTGTATAGAGAATCGTAAACAAGATCAATGCGTCAATAGTAATTTTGTAGACGAAATGGACGTTGTTCTGATATACTTTAATTGCATATGGTATCCAAAAGTTGTGGTAACTTTAAGCAACCCCAAGATTAAAGACAGAAACACATACCATACCATACCATACCATATAACATATTTAAAAGTGTAATTTCCTATATTTAAATCTACAAAGAAAATTTTCCTTCAAAAACCGTGTAAGCAAACACTTGGGCCGTTCAAATCTTGGCAAGGGTCCCCATGCCTTGGGGCTGTTGTCAAGGAAATTGCATTCTAAGCCCGGGACCCCTACAAGGGTCCCTCACTACAACGAGCTTCCCAATCCGACAATGGAACTGCTTAAACTAGGAATAGGGTACATATTTGTTAAGGCACCAAATTCAATTTGCATTTTTGAAAGCTGTGAATAAGTCTGTCTGACACTTATTGCTTTTTTAGTTTACGGAATAAAGCTTTTGCTGTAAGTTAATTTAGTATATTAGTAGAATAGTAGAACGTAATCTTTCTTTTATATTTGCTAGGTGTAATAAACCCATATCTGTTCATTTATAGTAGTAATTTACTGGGTAATATAAATCATAATTCACAAATTATACCTACTTTTATCAGAACGGTAACATTCAGAACAAGTTGAATCAAACATAAGTAATTGCGTCAGCAGAACAGACAATCAATAGTAATGCCTAACATTTTGACAATTTAACTGTCAATGTGGAGAAGATCTATCTACAAATATTATAAAGCTGAAAAGTTTGCTTTTTTTGGCTGAACGCGCTTATCTTAGGAACTACTTGTTAGAATTGAAAAATATTTTAGTGTTGGATAGCCCATTTATCGAAAAAGGCTTCCTTTTTGAAAAATGTGACGCAGACGATGTTGCGCGGGTGAGCCAATTTTTCAAATAAATGAAGTTGTGCAATGAAAACCTTCAAAAAATTGTAGTAATAAATACTTGGGGTGTAGTTTACATAGTCAGAGATAAAAATATACTTGCTCTCCGAAACTAGCTGGTTTAAAATAAAATCTCATTAGCATTATAGTTTTTCACGGGCTTGGCTTCCCGAATGTATAGTGCGGTCGTTTTATGAACGCTGAACTGAAATATAATTTATCAATTTCCTACTCTCCGTGGTCTTACCAGAAACTTACCAAACTCTTAGTTAATGCGATGCATGATTTGAATAACGAACTTCACTATTCGCTATCGATTCCAAGCACACTTGATACTTTGGCCGTATTTCATACAAAATAGTTAACTGGGCTAATCTTGAGCGATCCTCACTCAATTTCGCACAAATGGAGATCCCGGAAATGTTGATCTGAAAAGGCAACTTTTGAGAGGGAATTGGGGGAAAGGTCACTTCATCGGTTTTGAAGCTCGCTTTGCCTAATTGGTCAGAAAGAGGTTATTTATTTATTATGTAGCAGTATCAATTATCCACAATTTACAACGACATTTACTTTCACGAAGGAGCTCGTGGCTAAAGAATAACAGCTGCACGGTTCGATCTTTAAGGTTAAGCAACGCTTGCCAAGGTTGGTCTGTGGATGGGTGACCATCGTAACATACCAAGTTTCCTCCGTGCCTCGAAAAGCACGTTAAGCCGTTGGTCCCGGCTGTCATTTGTAGATCTTTGGCAGTCGTTACGGATTGTCAGAAGCCAGTAAATCTGACTCCAGTCTTGCCAAGAAGTACCGTGTTACCCAGTAAATGGGTTAAGCAGGTCTGGTAGGCAGCCGCTCCACGTAAAACACTGGTATTCAGCTGAATCCGGTTTGACAGGAAGCCGACCCCAATATAAGTAGTAGATTTACTTTCACGCATAGTGACAAAAACTTAAAGCAGAAACCTTCTGTCAGTGTTCCCAGATAGCATACTTGGGTATCTTCAAAAATTGGTTGTTTCTAGACAGGCGTGCTTCATCGTCAAACACCTTATCATTTTTCATCAGTAGCGATTGATTAACAAACCTACCAATAAAATAAAAACTGCTGATTATCCTATTGTTTGATTTGGAAAACATTGAAGTTCCTTATGATTTTTTTCCTTACATTTTCAGTCTTATTTAATTAATGTACCTACTTTAACTCATTAAAGCCACAGACTTGTCCATACTTCTATACAACTGGTACCATACATTTCACGACTTGGTAGACTAGGTCCTTTTTTTTTTAAGGATGGGAAATCATCAAATGACTCCTTCTGCTCTGGGCGGAGCGGAAGGGAGTGTCAGACTCTTACTGACTAAAACCCATCCGTGTTCCTCCTACTGCCCTTTGCGTTCCAGGGTATGGTGCCTCTTTCGAACGGATTCCGCACCCCGGCAGGCACTGGCCCTGGCGGGCCCCGTCTCCCTTGCTGACAGCTCTTTGATGCGCGCGTGGAATACAGCGCGCCGCCGACTGGTAGACTAGGTCCTGGATTACGAATGTAGATTTTTATCCCGGGATTATGTTCGCTTGGGACATTTTTTACTTTCACCCGGGCAAACCCGTTGGCAAAAGCTAGTAGCCCAATAATCCTATTCCTGACACCCAATCAACGCAGAAACGAATAAATGAATAATAAGCCATGCAAAAAATCACAAAAGAACGTTAAGTAAAGGATTTAGAAATACAATTTTCTACCCGGGAAGCCACGATCACTGCTTACCAAAGAAATACGTGTGACATTGCCATTTTGAAATAGAAATAAAATTGATTTGCGTCAATAGAAATGTGACAGGATTGGATTTACAGTGAGGAGTACGAAAAATGTGTGCTTTGCTGGCATTTGTAGGAATATTTTGCATTTACTGTTACGTATTTTCTATAGACAGTGAAAAATACCTATAGGTACGCACAGCGATTACATTTACCAAGAAAATTTAATATGTTGTAGTTTTAAAATGTCTATGGTTTGCGTTGCTTAGTAAACATTACATCTTGTAAGACACATCTTCTAAGATATTGCCAAATCATGGTATGAGCAGATTTGAACATACATTAGTATCTATAACTACATAAAGACTAACACTTCGCCCGCGACTTCGCTCGCGCGGGTTTAGTTCTACCCCAACTAGCACCAAAGCGTTAAAAAAACCTATATAAGACTCGTATATCAGTTCCATTTGAGTATAAAAGTGTTAACGCATACCTGTGCAACAGAGTTAGAGCATGCTCTAACTCACTTATAACCACGAAAGAGGCCCACAGTTTTACAGGTAAAAGTTATAGAAAGCCTATATTACGGTGTCACAAAGATATTAAAGCTGCACAAGAGCGCTTATTCATTGTCAGCTACTACTTTGATCTGTATTACCGTTGTAAAATAGAGTTGGTAAACGCTAAAGGTGCTATAAATCCTATAGTAAGGTGTCAAAAAGATCTTAAAGCTCCACAAGAGCGTTTATTCATCGTCAGCTATTACTTTAACCGGTATTACCGCGTTAGTGAGCACTACAGGTAGTAAAAAGCGCACGTCAAGATAAAAAAGCCTGTAACCTTACTAAAATTAAATCTGTTCGTAATGGAAGTGTTATGTCATCCATTATTCAACACAGCAGAATAATATTATGGAATATTATGTTATTTAAGTATGTGAAGTGAAAAATGACTGCCCTTATGATTTCACAGTAAATGTATACCATGTTTCTCATCTCAATTTTAACGCGCCTAGGATTTATTAAAGATTTAAAAGAAAAATTATGATAATAAAATAGGTACCTCAAGCTAAACATTATTATTTATTCCTGCTTCTTGAGCAGTGGTATGTAAAATTAAGTGGCATTCATGGAATGCTTCAAATAATGTAAGAAATTTTGTTTATTGTAGTCAAATGTTGAATAACTCGAAATATAATTAATTGTTAGGTTACCAAAACAATGGCGAACTTTACAAAAGTGAGGCTAGTGTTAATAACGACCCATACTTGCGTTGTTTGACACCAATACCTTTAGAACGTCTGTAAAAGAGGACTGCCTAATACAATAAGCTTTAGTTAAACCCTTTATTACAGGTTAAACCTAGATACAGGAGTTGTTTGACACCTTTAGTTTCTCGTGTTACTAAACTCTCGATAAACTCTATTTTATAGCTTATGACTGCAATAATAGTCAATATAGCACCTTAAGTGGTATAAAAGAGTTCATTGCAATAACTATACAACAATAAGTGTTAAGAGGTGTCGGCGAACACTTTTATAAAGACTTGGGTGTCACAAAAAGGTTAAAGCTATAACGTATTAAGTATACTTGCTGCTACTAGCGCCATTATAACTCTCAAAGCTATATTACATCGTCCATTAACGCTATAGTGCTGCGATTGGGGCTAAAACTTGTTTGTTAACTCCTCTATATCGTCTTTAGTAATAACTGAGATAATTATAACCCTGTTATATTACTTAAAGTTATAAAAAAGCCTGTAACTGACACCAAAATGTTAGTTGGGACACCACGAACTTTGTCTCCCCTCTACCCTGACAAAGGGTAATGTGTCATCATCATCATCTGCCTAGCCTTTTCCCAACTATATTGGTGTCGGCTTCCAGTCAAACCGGATTTAGCTGAATACCAGTATTTTATGAGGAGCGGCTGCCTACCAGACCTCCACAACCCATTAACTGGGCAACACGGTACTTCATGGCAAGACTGGAGTTAGATTAGTGGGTTATGTGTAATTTACTTATTAATATACTAAACTAAACTTAAATTAATAGAATATACTCTAAGTAATAAAAAGGTTGCAGTTGGCCCGAACTGCCTTCATGGTTATGTCATTGTGACTTAACCATGATAGTTAGATATATACCCTAGCGGATTTTTTTGTAGATATTGATGCTCTCTATAAAACTGTAGTACATCACTTTGCTCTATTGGTAATAGTTTCCGCAGCGTACGCGATATAAGGATCTTTTTAGGTACGTTTTCACACTTTGGGTTACGTTATCGTAGTTTTCATACGGATCCTTAACTTTTTTGAAAATATTTTATAGCTTATATTCATCAAAGATAATGTAAAATTCTAATGGTGAAAGGATTTTTCAAATCGGTCCAGTAGTTTCGGAGCCTATTCAATTCAAACAAACAAACAAACAAGAACTGTAGAACTGTAGACAAAGACTAGAAAATAAGTACGAAATCATTTTATAAGATTAAATACTTCCATTTCAATATTAAAACCGGCTAAAAGCGAGTCGGACTCTCACATGAAGGGTTCCGTACCACAAACAGAAAAAAATCAGTTAATTTCCCGTAAATTTTTAATTAAATTATTTTTTTATTACTTATTTGTTATAGCGGCAATTAAAATATACACTTTGTGAAAATTTTACCTTGTGAATACTGAGGTCCCGCAGACAGACAGATGGGCGAACGGACGGACGGACAGCGCAGACTTAGTACCTACTAGGGTTCCGTTGGTTAATCTTTGGGTACAAACCCAAAAAAAAAATGCTAAATTGACAGACCGGCTAACTGTCTGTCTGTAATGTTTACCGGTTTTGCTAAAACTTGGAACACGGAAGAAATATTACTTGTATAAGGATATTTTATACTAGTAGTAATTTTCCTTCGGATAGTGAAATACATTGCAAGCCACAAGCAGATGCTAGCAAGCATCTAAGCACGGTTATTGGCAAAAATGAAGAAAGAATTTTAAAATGTTACTTACAGCTAAAGTAACAGTCCCGGAAATTACAATTTTAAAGTACAAAAAATTATACAACCCTTGCACTTCATTCCAACATTGCTTTCAGGAAAGCAAAGCCACCCGATAGAACCACGGGAAGTAACCAATAAAAATGCATTTCAAAAGCCGAACGTTACGAAGCTGAGTGTGTACCCTCGACAGCATATCACTGAACACTTTTACTACAAAAATCGCCTTCAGTAGTAAGACATAAAGGCGTTGTCAATTTTATTTACCAAAGTCGTGCGGTTGGCTGTACCAGCGGAAATGGAACTGGCTCGGAGATTCCCGACTTGCGGTGCCGGGAAGAATTGCTAATTAGTGGGAAATAAACTGTTGAAGCCGGCGTTAACATAAAATGGTAGGAACTTTTAAGTAAACCGGATGATTGAAACTGTTATTGTTGGTATTGTTCGACAATGCGCTAAAATATATGTATGCTATCATATTAGCCGGAAGACGTCCATTTCTGGACATAGGCTTCCCCCAGGTATCGCCACAATAAGCGGTCCTAAGCGTTTCGCGTCCATGAGCATGGGCTTTTATTATAGGTAATAACTAACAGGTGCACGTAATGAGGAGCTCGTGACTAGATAATAACAGTCGAACGGGTCGATCTTCAAAGTTGCCAAGGTTGATCTGTGGATGGGTGACCATCTTAGCATACCGAGTTTCCTCCGTGCCTCGGAAAGCACGTTAAGCCATTGGTCCCGGCTGTCATTTGTAGATCTTTGGCAGTCGTTACGGACTGTCAGAAGCCTGTTAATCTGATTCTAGTCTTGCCATGAAGTACCGTGTTTCCCAGTTAATGGTTTGTGGAGGTCCGGTAGGCAGCCGCTCCGTGTAAAATACTGGTATTCAGCTAAATCCGGTTTGACTGGAAGCCGACCCCAATATAGTTGGGAAAAGACTAGGCAGATGAACTAACAGATGCACAGGTATATCTTCAAGGTTAATTAGTGTTTGCCGAACCCGATTCGTAGCCCATCTAAGAAACGGGTGAGCGTCCAGTATTAGTAACTAAAGATAAATGCCTGAGTACTATAACAACTCTACCCATCACATCCAATGCTAGCGTCTTTCGTTATTTTTCCTTTCTTTCAGACCAGTAACAAACACAAGAAAATCTAACCAAAAGTGTTCCTGTAATTGGTTCACTCCGCCTGTAGTTCTACTGAACTTGCTCGAGCGTTCATGTAGTCATCTACATTGCGTACATGGGTGGAGGTAGTGCGCTAGGCATCTGCCTCAGACTTCGTATGTAGGCAATTAGCAGCCCGATCTATCCGACCGTTCAACACACTCAAAACACACTGTAGTCTGTAGAAGCAAACTTGAGACACGCCAGTGCAAATATTTTGATACGCAAGGACTGCAGTTAGGCGGTTGTGTGGCTTAGGCCAAATTGTGCACGACAGTGTACGGATACGTTTTGTCTTGTTAACAAGGATGTAGACATGTTGGTGGAATATAATGTACCTACTCTGTAGTAAAAATTGTAAATAAATGTTAATTCATTTTTCTAAGCTGACTTCTTTCTGAAGTAATATTCAGTATAATTAAATAAAAAAGTAAATAACTATGTATTTTCAACCTAACTTATGATTAATTCTCGAACCTCAAATTTTCGATATTTAACCAAACCAAAGACAACTAATTCACACGGAATCATCTATAATTAAAATAAAACTACGATAAAAAAACGACTAAAATATTCAATGTGTTAATAAAATTCAATTTCCCAGTGGAAGTTTGTTCATATATTAACGCTCGGGGAAAGTTCATAACTTCAGGTGACGTTGTTCCCACACTACATAGCTCTAGTGATGTGGCTTCACACAGTTCGCACTAATTATACCGAGTTATGGAGGTGGTATTCGTTGTATGAAAATTATAGTGCGGGGAATCGATTGTAGTGTACAACTATTTTTGAAGCGATTAGTGTTCTGTGCAAGTTGTGGTATCAATATCGGGGTGTAAGTGAACAAGAATACAGCTACAGAATTAATGAAAGGACGCTGGCACAGAGTTAAATTCGGCCCGTATGGTAGGTACCACGAAATTGCTATTTCGTTCAAATAAACACATTTTAAGAAAATTCTCTGAGGGGAAAGGATGTATGTAGTTTATTTTAAAAGCAGTTTACATAGCTGGAGAAGCAAATATTTTTTTCGGTATTAAATCATTACAATTGTCTTTATTTGCGGAATAGTGTGCTAATAAGAATATTTAAATTGAATTTCACTTTTGTCTACTTTGCACGCTGAGTATCCGTTTTAAGTGATAATTTTGGTAATCGACCCACAAGTTAAATATTGGTCGCTTAGCAATCTACATAGCTTAAACTTAGCTGTCGAAATTTATAGGTAATAGGTAGATACAGCGAAAATACTTATTAGTTATGAGTAACTAAATATAACTAGGTCCAAACTTATACTCCATAATATACTAACATTCTCACTGGACAAGTTTGCAGTGCGTTATTTAATGAAGTTAGTTTATTAGTTGTCGTTAGTTTCACAACGATTTTAGCGCTTCGTGACATCAACATAATTATAGCAGTTAGGAGTAAGTTTAATTATGTGGGATAATTGTTGTGGTCTCTGGAGGTAGACAGTGAGAAATACTGTGGTGACCCTTATTTTGGATGGCATAACCGTCTAGAAGCTTTAGAACTTTTTGGCTTATTTCACACCAACACCACCCCGTCGCGACAAAAGGTTGTAAAACTGTTCTTACGTGTGAATAGTGTCGGCTTCTTGCGGTTGTGTTGTGATACCTACAAAATGTGGATGTGTTTGCACTACACTCACCAATAAATCTTTTTTTTAAGGATGGGAAACCATCAAATGATTCCTCTCGATCTGGGTGGAGTTGAAGGGAGTGTCAGACTCTTTCTTACTAAAACCCATCCGTGTTTCCCCTAGTGCCCTTTGCGTTCCAGAGCCGCAGTGACTCTTTCGAAAAAAATCCCCAACCCTGGCAAGACCTTTTCAAGAAACCTACATGGCAAATTAGAGTTGCCATGTAGGTTTCGCATTCTCTGTCAGTCACTCAGTCCAAACGGAAAAAGTTTATATATCACCAGATACGAAAGAATTTATAATTATACTTGTTGACCCGCGCAACTTGGTCTGCTCCGCTCCTATTGGTCTTAGCGTGATGATATAGCCTTATAGCCTTCCTCGATAAATGAGCTATGTTACACAGAAAGAATTTTTCAAATCAGACCAGCAGTTCCTGAGATTAGCGCGTTCAAGCAAACAAACAAACATACTATTCAGCTTTATAAATTAGTATAGACATTAAGTACATAGAAGTAGGGGTTGGGAGGATAATTCTTCTATTAATATAAAGATATTTCAAACCTTATCGTGCATTCAAATGGGTCCAGGCTTAGTTACTGAATACAATTACACCAGTGAGTTTCAATTATTTACACTTATGTTTTTATAAAATCAATCGATATTGCAGGAATCAAAGTTGGCATCAATGCTCCCCCGTCCGTCCCTCTCACTTCCTGCCGGATGCTGCGCAAGATAAGAGCACTGGCTAGCCAGTTTGCGTCTGACACAAAATATCTATGTATTTTCAAACGAATAGTATGTGAATAGTATTGACTTATTTGAGACTAGGCTTTTAATCTATACTAATAAATCTATATACTAATATATGAAGCTGAAGAGTTTTTTTGTTTGCTTAAACGCGCTAATCTCGGTAACTACTGGTCCGATTTGAAAAAGTCTTTCAGTGTTAGATATATTTATCAAGGAAGGCTATAGGCTATATTGCTATATAGCCTATGCTGCTCCTATTGGTCTTAGCGTGATGATTCACGCTAAGACCAATAAGAGCGGAGCAGTAATGAAAATTTTGACGCAGATGAAGTTGCGCGAGTCAACTAGTATAAAATAATACTGAAGAGTTTGTTTGTTTGAACGCACTGATATCTGGAACTAACATTTGGATAATTATTTTTGTAGATGATAGCCACATTTATGAGGAAGGTTCGGGAACGGGGAAAAAACAGCATATGAAGTCGCCGGCAAAAGCTTTTTCTTAAGGCCTAACAGCCAATCCTTTTGTGGTAAGAAACTACATTTCGGAAAATACTTGAACAATGTTACTGAATATATTACTCATCTGCGTAGCCTTATTCAGCTGAATACCAGTTTCTAAATAGAGCACCTTTCTAGTTTACTTTCGTAACCCAGTAACTGGGTAACACGGTACTTCTTGGTGGTGTCAGATCTCTTTCATCTGAAAAATAAACCTATGAAATAACAAATATTCTTATTTCGGTGCTCCCAAAGTTATTTTAGTATAGGAAGAGCGTATTATCTGAAGAAATACATTACTGGTTATCCTTGGTTAATCTCCTACTAAATATCAAAATCTTATAGAGATATCTCGTACATTTATATTTAAAAACAAACAGCAACAATTTCCGCAGCAAACATTTTTTCATGTTAAAAAAATATTCGATTTCACTTAGCTGGCACGATGACCAGTTTAAGCTGAGCTGCTGAAAAATATCAAACACCCTTATAGCGGAACGTTTAAGGTTTGAGTTTCTTTGGGTTGGGTATCAAGTTGAGTTGAACACTGATCATCCACAAAGATTTTGCAAGCAAAATATGAAGATGAAAGTTGGCTGGCTGGCCTGTTTCGTTTTTGCCGAGTTTTCGAACGAAATTGCCGAAGACAGCGTTGTTTCGGCAGTCGCGAAACATGGTGTTTTCCGATGATGGATACGATTAATCACGTAATATCCGGTGAAGGGGAAACACTTGATGCTCTGTTGTTTTTGGTAGCATAATATTTACTGTTGTGTGTAGGTATGTTTGGTGAAGGTGTGACATATATTGGACCTGATAGACCGCTGTTTGGAGATGAAAGTACGATGGATGCCTTGTGTTAAGTATGTGTAACTTTTTAATATGAATAAACTTCAACTTATACTCTAAAAAATATATTATAATTATTTGATTACCTACTTTAAATACTGACTGGCAGATTCTAAAATCAAATTCTCCTTTCCTTTTTAGTATTTAAACTTCGCATATGTTTCATGTTTTAATGTTTTGTTAGTTGTTGAAAGTTTTAACTAAAGAAAGATGCTATGTACTATGTGTTCCCTTGTCGATTAACTTGAAAATAATTTTGATGTACTTTCCTTCGTTCCACAGGTTAGGTTAGGTTAGGTTATGTTATTCCATAACTTGATAACTCAGTTACAATAATGTGAAATTGTATGCAATTTTATAAAGCATTGTTCATTATTCTTATTTTAACATCACAGAACAAGAAAGTTTAACCACTTCAAAGATATCTTACTAAAAAAAAACTATTTCATATTAAAACCTCTTACAGCCCTAAAGTATTTATCTAGAGCGGTTCGCACCCAACGATCAACATCAGTCGTTCGAGAGCCCTCAAGAGCTGTTACAACCCCCAGTCCCGAGGAGTTTACCAGATTTTAGAGGGTACGCGTAGTTTTTTGTGGAGGCAAACAGTTTATCGAGATTTGTTCGAGCTTACAAGATTCCAAATACGAATGTAGATTTTTGATCAAATATTTTTTTCTGTTTTATCGTATTTCTTTTGTTCAGTGTATTGAAATGTGTGAAGATTGATATTATTGTTGTGTTGCTAATAGATTGAGATCCCAGAGCTGTCATTTTTCTCACTAACAAAATATGTGAGATGGAGATGTACTTTTAACATACATATACCTGCTAGCTTGAGCCGACGGCCAATATTTTTTTGGTATTTATAAAACAAAAAAAAATGTTGGTTAAATTTTAGCTTTTTTTAGGTCTCGCGTTTCATGCACAAAATTACCACAGGTGCAACTTGTCTGATACAAAATGGTTGACTGGTACAAAATGCCTAAGGCATTAAGTCCGCCTCTGTACATTTGTGTGTATGAATTATTAAATAAATAAATAAATAGGTATTTTAGTAGTCTAGTTTTGAATCCCCCCAAATTCTGGCAGACATTAGCTTTCGTTATTTGCACCTACTCAGGTGAATAGGTTCTCACTCGAGATGTTAGATGTCGACTCTTAGAACCGATAACTTAACAGTCAAAACATGAAGCTAGTGGCGCACATATTCGTACGCGTAGATCTTATAGAAAAGAGAGTACTAGAAACTCCACGATTACTCTATTGAAATAAAGTTATGATTAAAAAAGTTCTGGTTACAACACGAATTGCTTATTTATGTGAGAACAATGTAGGTAAATTAAAGATAAAATGTACCAGTGGCAGTTAAGAGATGACCGGTCACGTGATTCCTGACAAAGTTTGCCACATCCAAATATACTATTTCTTTACGTGGTGGAGTTATTTTCTAATGACGTAAATAGAACATTTCTGTTAAAGACATCTTTTACACAAACATGTTAACCACCTATTCAATATTTTGAATAGAGACAAAATGAACCTTGAAAACATAAATAATTCAAGAAATTCTTCTAGGTATTTATTTCATTTACCCCTATTCATACTTTATTTCTGTAATATAAGAAAACAGATCTGTATGTGAAATATAAAAACGATACATGAGAGCAACGAACTCTGTAACGATAAACTGTCGGTCTGAAAAGATGATTGAAAGACTCTAAATAGACTGAGCTCTAAATAAAAGCAGAGTTAGACTTAAAATGATTGACGGACAGACTGGATTGGGAAGGCCGAGGATCTGGTAATGTGGGAGAAGTCCATGACTGGCGGTGGAATGTGTTTGACTGCATCTTTGTACCTTTGCCCATTTGTGAAGGAGTTTATGGAAAGAGTGCCAGTGGGCAGGGTACACTGCTCGCAGAGCAGATTGTCGTTGGGATTGAAAAGTTCTGGAGTGGCGACCACGTACCGGAAAAAGCAGCGTTGAAAGGCCTCCTACAAGGTGGATCGATGACCTGGTGAGGGCCGCGGGTAGCCGATGGATGCAAGACGCTCAGGACCGGTTGTTGTGGCGATATTTGGCGGAGGCCTGTGTCTTGCAGTGGACGTGGACTGATGAGATGATGATGATGATGACTTACCCCAAAAACCAACAATTTTATAGCCGACTAGTTGACCTGCGCAACTTCCTCTACGTCACAATTTTCATTACTGCTTGCCTACCTCGATAAATGGACTAACTAACACTGAAAGAAATTTTCAAATCGGACTTAGTTCCTGAGATTAGCGCGTTCAAGTAAACAAACAAACAAACTCTTCATCTTTATATATTGGTATAGATAAGCGACACGTATCTTTTGTTGGGCCGTTTGTATTTTTTCAAGCCTAATTAGTGTCACAGTGCTGGGTATAGACCTACCCTTTCTCACTCCAAACCTCTCCATCCTCAAGTGACCTCTGGTTAAGTTTGGCTCGCAATCTGTTTTCCTTGTTAGTCTTTTTTGTAGAATAAGAATTCATCAAAGGACTCCTTCCGCTCTGGGTGGAGCGGAAGGGAATGTCAAACTCTTACTTACTAAAACTCGTCCATATTCCATCAAATGCCCTTTACATTCCAGGTCCGCGGTGACTCTTTCGAACAAATTCCACAACCCTGGCATGCACTGGCCCTCCTAGCGGTCCCCGTCAACTATGCTGACTTCTCTTTGAGGCGCACGTGGAACAAAACGCGCCGTCGACCTGGGTCTGGTTCTCATCGGACGGCGAGCCACTCAACGCTCACCTTCCGTAGGCACGTGCCTAAGGTGGCGGGAATTGCCCTGCGAGTCCTACAGCTCCCGACACCCGGAGCGTCTCCATCTATTTATTAATAGCCTACTGTCACCATTTAACATAGGCAGTCTCCGAGATAACTACGCTTTAAGGGTGTTCTATTAGACACGAGTCACCAGGGCAATGACTAAAACTTACCATGCAAGCACACTCCTTCCGCGGCTACCGTAGGAACCTGAACTGGAACCGAATAGTAAGAACCTATTTTTTTTTTTTTAGTTCCTTAATTCCTAAGTAGAATACCCACTTTACCTTACAGTAGTGACAAAACCGGTTAAAACCAGCAATATTAATCATCTTTATAAAACAGATATTATTACTAACTCTCCGATATTATAAATAGAGTTTCGAGTCTGTGCGGTGTCTCCAAAGTGATCTATGGCGGTCCAGGACTATAAATTATAGCGGAGAACATTATTAGGAGTTCGCAGACACGCCACTCCTCTGGTGAGGAACGGCTATTTTGTACGTAAATGTATTACATTGCTTGTTATATTCATGACGGTGATATTATATTATGGCAACATAGTATTTGACTGGGAATTTCATTTAATTAGGAATTTTATTTACTCACTAGTTGACCCACGCAACTTCGTCTGCGTCACAATTTTCATTACTGCTCCGCTCCTATTGGTCTTAGCGTGATATATAGCCTATAGCCTTCCTCGATAAATGGGCTATCTAACACTGAAATAATTTTTCAAATCGGACCAGTTGTTCCTGAGATTAGCGCGTTCAAGCAAACAAACAAACAAACAAACTCATCAGCTTTATATATTAGTATAGAGTATAGATATTTACTAACGTGTATGTCAATTATGTGCTATATAACGTAACGGGGTAGTATTTCTTTTAAAAAGATGCCCTTGTAAGATCCCGTTGGCACCCTTTGGCGAAAGATTTTTTTGAAAGCTTAGTGGTTCACCGTTCCATGCTTTCAGGAAGGAGTAGGTATTTGCACACTAATAAACTCTTTAGATTATTATTTTAAAAATATGTTTCACTGATAGCTACTTCTAGGTGGGCGAGCTCTATCTTCGACTACATCTTTGCTATCAGATGCGATAGTGGTCAAACACTACCAACAACCATAAAAAATACTTTATTTTATTTCTTGTACAACATCAGGAAAAATTCGCTCATATAAAACAATTCCCCTGTTTGATAAAAAAATACAGTAAAACTATAAACAATAACAATGAAACATAACTATGTTAATAAAACTTGTATCCCATAACGGTTAGCCTGCATCATCAGTTTATGGTGGCATAAAGTTAATGGTTTTACGACGCGTTTAGTGAAGTGTAAAAACTGTTAACAAGCTGGGATTAACGTAATGTTTACATGGGTTTAGAATTGATGGGTTTTTGCAGTCTGGGAATATAATATCGGCAGTCGAATGGCTTAAGGCACTTGTCAAACCGACGAGGAAGCGAGTAGCTATCGACTATTTGCTCGCTGAGGAAAGGGACAAAAGATGTAGATCTCATGTGAGTAAAAGAAACACGTACATTCATAGTCGATAGCTGGCTGTTCATACTGCTGGCGAGCGGCTCTTACCTCTAGTTGATCAGAGCGACAAGAGCTATCGACACTTCATAGACACTCGCTCGGCAATGCTCGCTTGGCGGTCAGAACTCACCAACAGCGGTAATTTCTACCAATAGTGCGGGCCGGAGTGAGTATTGCGAGTATAAGCCCTTCGCACAAAAGCACTTGCTTTTTTTATATTTGTAATGGGTTTGCTCTTGACTCTCATTGTATGTTTTAGTGAGCACTGGTTGAAGGATTACCAGATGCTAATTAGTTATGAAAATTATAATGTGGGCAGTTGTTTTAACCGCAAATCTATGTTACGTGGTGGTTCCCTCATCTTATTAAGAAAAAACTTAAAATTTAAGCAACGTAATGACATCGTTAACTTATCAGTGGAACATTGCATCGAACTGTCCTGTGTTGAGCTAGATAAGCATATCATAGTGTGCGTGTACAGACCCCCAAACCCTCAAAACTTTACTTTATTTGAGTCAACAATGGAAGATATCCTTGCGAAACTTGCAGCAGGTAACAAGCCCGCGATTATTTGTGGGGATTTTAATATTAATATTTTAGAAATTAATTCAAATAGCAGCAGATTTATAAGCCTTTTTAAATCGTTTAATTTGTCTAATGTGTTTACAGAACCGACTAGGGTAACACCAACTTCTTCAACCTGTATCGATAATGTATTCTGCGATTGTGAATATTTAGATAAAGCCATAGTTAATTACCTTCCCTCTGATCATAGTGGTCAATTGGTAACATTTCAGTTTAAAGCAGCCTTGGAAAAAATTCATATACAATATAGGCCAATTACAACTGGCAAACTAGCTAAATTCAATGGTACCTTACAAAATAAGTTAAATTTTCTAGGCCATAACATTGAAGATGCTAATAAATTTTATGATAATTTCTTTTCAGTGGTTCTAAAGGAATTCAATGCAACTTTTGAAAAGAAGTCTAAGGATACTTTCCCTAAGTATGTATTTAGTGACTGGGCGACTAAAGGCATTAGGATAAGTAGGGAAAGACTATATGAGCTATATGGCCTTAAGCCTGTCATAAACACTGATTCTTTTAATAAGTTTGTAAACAAATATTCTAAAGTGTTCAGAAATACTTGCAAGGTAGCTAAAGCCCTATATATTAGCAACAAGATCAAATCGTCAGAAAATAAAATAAAGACAGTTTGGAAAGTTATTAATAATGAAACTAATAGAAATAAAGAACGAAACACTGATTATTTACTGGAGACTACACATGGTGCCAAAAGCTCTAATTTAGAAGTAGCTCAAGAATTTGTAAATTTTTTCACCAATATACCAACTAAAACTACGGAATATTTAAATTCTTCACCTGAGGTCTCATATAATTTATTAAAAGCTAACGTTCCAGGTTGTACGGTTGAATTCCAGTTCAAACATATCAACCCTGTGACAGTCATAAAAGCTTTCCGGCAAATCAAAATCAAATTGACCGAAGACATATGGGGAATGTCTATTAAAGTGTGCACGTCCATAATTGAAACTATAGCACCATACTTGGCTTTAATATTTAATTTATGTGTAGACCAAGGAGTCTTTCCGGATATAATGAAATATAGTAAGGTTATACCACTATTTAAATCGGGCGACAGCAAAGACACCAATAATTATAGACCTGTATCTGTTTTGCCGGTTTTTAGCAAAGTGTTTGAAAAAGTAATGCTCAATCAGATGCTCAATCATTTTAACATCAATAAAATTTTACACGATCAACAGTATGGTTTTACCAGGGGTCGTTGTACGACTGACGCTGGTGCCACGTTGTTAAAACACATATACTCAGCGTGGGAAGAGGCACAAGATGCCATAGGAATCTTTTGTGACCTCTCCAAGGCATTTGATTGTGTAAATCACGAAACCTTGCTCCTAAAGCTAGGACATTACGGACTAGGTAAACTTGCACTCAGTCTAATAAAATCTTACTTAAATGATAGACAGCAGCAAGTTCAAATAAATGGTGTCAATTCACGGGGTTTAAAAGTCAAAATGGGGGTACCACAAGGCTCTATTTTGGGTCCTTTCCTCTTTCTAGTATATATTAATGATCTACCCCATCTTTTAAAAAATCAACCTCATATGGTATTATTTGCTGACGATACGTCCTTAATTTTTAAGATAGATAGACGTTCCATAAATCTTGACGACGTAAATAACGCCCTACAGCAGGTCCAAAATTGGTTTACTGCTAATAATTTAGTATTAAATGGGAAAAAAACTAAATGCATCAGATTTGCCTTACCGAACGTTAAAAGAAATGATTGCGTCATAGTATTGAACAAGGAGAAACTTGAATTCGTCGAAAACACGGTTTTCCTGGGGATTACGCTTGACTCAAGGCTACAATGGGGTCCTCATTTAACATCTCTTGCGGGACGGCTAAGTTCAGCAGCATACGCTGTCAGAAAAATCCGTCAATTTACCGATATAGATACCGCGAGGCTGGTCTATTTTAGTTACTTTCATAGTATCATGTCTTACGGTATCTTATTATGGGGACGTGCTGCAGACATCGAGTCTATATTTATCCTGCAGAAAAGAGCCATCAGAGCCATTTACAATCTCCGTCGGCGTGATTCCCTAAGAGAACTGTTTAAGGATATCAACATCATGACGGTACCTTGTCAATACATTTACGAAAATATTATGTATGTTCGGAAAAATCTTCATCTCTTTAGCAAGATTAGTGACAGGCATAATTTTAACACTAGAAATAGGAACAAATTAGATCAACCCCGATTCAGATTGGCCAAAGTACACACTTCTTTTATGGGGTACTGTATTAAATTTTATAATAAAATACCAGTTGATATTCTCGAACTGAATGAGAGAAAATTTAAAGCATGCATAAAACGCACACTATGTAGACAAGCGTATTATAAACTGGAAGATTATATCCTCGATAAAAACGCTTGGCTAAATGCTGGTCCTGCTCCACAGTCACAGCTGCTTAAGTCCACTTTTTAGGTTTCTATGTTTTTATATTTGGAAGAGATGCTCGCTCCTTTTAGAGGTTCTTACATTATTTCGTTTATTTATTCTTATATACATACAAATTATATTATTATATTAATTACTTATTTATTCTTTTTGATGTAAGATCTTAATCGTTCTCTTTATTAATTTATTTTTCATTATTTGGTCAAAGACAACCATAGTTTTGTGTAAAGTAGAAGCATATTTTTCAAATTTTGTAAATGTGAGTACCATGAAACCATTTACATTTTATGTGAGTAGTTATAGTTTTACTTGTTGGACATGAACGAGCATGGTGGTTGAGAGCATGTCATGCTCACTCAAATGTCTCGCTGATGGCGGCGCGTGGGTTTGATCATTCGGTTCCCTTCGAAATGGTTGAGCTGAAGGGTGCCGATACACGCGTCATGTTCGTGAACAGGCGCCGTCGGTTGAGACTGGTCATCTCTTAACTGCCATTGGCTTATTTTAATCTTTATATTTAAAATTCTTATAATAAGCCCTTTTTTTTTCCTTTGCATTGTCCTCACATGCAGAAGCAACAAGTATATGTAACTTGAAATTTTGTAAAACCAGAACATGATTTAAAAGAGTGTCCGTGGAGTTTCTTGCACGTTCTTCTCCATAGAGATCTACGCTTTGGAACGTGCAAATAGCTTCCATGTTTTTGACTGACCGACCTTGACGTTTCAAAAGTGCCTGTGAATGGTTTATTTGAAATAAAATGCTTTGAATTTGAATTTGAATTTGAATCTAGTCTGTGTCAGAAATGACAGAGACAAAGTCTACGATGGAGCGAGCCTACCCAGAAGGAGCCTGTTTACTCTAACTTTGAAGAGATTAGGATTGTAAGCTTTTGGAAACACAGACGCAGGCAGAGAGTTCCACTCCTTTGCTGTGCGCATTATAAAAGACGTTTGAAAACGCTTAGTGCGAATTGGTGGAATAGCCACAAGGTAGGTATGGTAAGATGCAGTGCGTCTGGATGTCCGATGGTAAAGGTCGCTACAAGCTGAGCGTCAAAACTATCGAAACTTTTCACTCGGTACTCGCTGCTCGCCAATACGTTGCGAGTTGGAAGCTTTACTCGCTACTCGCTGATTGCCGGCGGTGAGACAAGTGCTTCAGACTACAATTTTTGTATATGATGCTTTTCTTTTCTTCTAGCTGCCAATTGGAATTAATGTACAAACACTAACAAAATGCATCGATATATATAAGAAGTGAAAATTGAGATATTATGATCAGAATCATAGTCTCCAAAATAAAATGACTATGGTGCCCCGTGATCATTAAATTTGCAGAATATGATGCGAAACAACTGAACGATACAAATAACAATAAGAAGAGATTGCTTCATAGTAAGAGTACATTATTTTGTAGTTTTTATCACAATCAAAGTACGAACTGACCAATTAGTATTTAATAAGCAAACAGAAAAACAAAAAGATGAAAAATATTCTAATTAGCAGCTCTCCAGCTACCAACTATAACAAACTATTGAAAAAAAAAAAAACAAAATAAAGTTATTACAAAGTAACTAGGTCACAGTTCCCCGATATAGCAATTGTTCCAAATGGTTAAATAATCACTATATACGGACAATATCGTAATGGAGAGTAATAATGGACGAACAGAAGTGTTATTTTACACTCTAATAATGAACGAACAAAAGTGTTACTCTTTAATATTAGAGAGTGCATGTAGTAATTAGGCCGAATTGTGATGTGTGAGTTCTGTTTTTGGGTTAAAATAAAAAAATAAAGTTATGAATGTATATGTTTCATGGCAGAACAGTTTTATGGGTTCTCTATTGTGTCACCTAACTTTTTTATCCATTATTTAAAGTGCCATAACTTTTTTGTCCTAATCATCATTTGTCCCAATAATATCTTACCCGAACTTTATATCACATAATATCACATGCCATAAAATTTAAATCCCTAAATATAATATGTCTTAAATCCGTTTGTCATAAATATTACAATCACTAATATACAAAAGGCATAAAACCGTTTTCAATAAAAGTTATAAGTCCTAAATTCAAATTAAAATCATAATGTTTATTTATAATAATAAGTAACATAAGCTATATTTTATTCCCGAACTCCCACGGGAACGGGAACTACGCGGGTAAAACCGCGTGACGTCCGCTGGTTTATAATAAAGCAGTTATACTCGTATGTGAACATGTGGTTTTTGTAAGCAAGCAAGCATGCAGCATGCAAGCAAGTATGCAGCATGCAAGCAAGTATGCAGCATGCAAGCAAGTATGCAGCATGGAAGCAAGCAGCCAGCATGCAAGCAAGCATGCAGCGTGCATGCTTGTGTTACAACCACCTACTCCTCAACTCGCGGGCCGCCTCGCCCCTCCGCGCCTACGCGATTTTAAATTATACTTTAGGGGTAAGGCAGACAAGACTGCGTGGAGTCGGATTTACAGCGATTCGTTTCTGTCACTAAAATCTAAGTTTTAGCAAATTTTTAGAATTAAAAAAATTATTATAAATGAACATTCGGAAAAATACACATTATTTAACACAATACTTAGGACATATGACTTTAGGTCATTTAAAATTAGGAGATTCAATTATTATAGTACTCGATATTATGACAGAATACTTTGAGAACTAAAGATAATTTTAAACAAAATTTCGGGATTTTGAGCATTATAGCAAAGGTGTTATGGTTAATGATTTTCGGACAAACAATTTTAGGAGAAGAAAGGGAGTACCAGTTTTATGTAAGTAGTAAAATGTAAGGTAAATATGGAACAAAATATTGTCCAAAGCAATAGTGAAACTTGTAAAACTTAAACGAGGATGGGTTATCCAAAGACTCTTGACTTTAATTCAACGTATAACAATCTTTTTGCAAACAATTTCTAAGTCATTGCAAAATTTTCAAGGATAAAGGTGCACTGCTACTTTATTATACGTAAAACAAAACTGACAAGCGACAAAAAATGCTGAAACCTGCAGCTTCAAGAGTACTTTCTCTTTCTCTCATTTTGAAAGTTATAATCTTAAATCTATTGAACGATCTCTGCTCGTAACATGTGCTATTTACGGCGTAGCGCGCTCCTACGCAGATTCGTAGCATATTGCTACGAGCTACGAAAAGTTGCTACAGACATTTTGGATTCCATTTTTAATGAAACTGGGAATAAGTACCTAATCGTACAGAAAATAACGTTGAATTTTGAACAACTGTCAACAAATTCTAGCTCTACAATGAAAACTAAAAGTAGAACTGTGTCGTTTGTATTCATTCTAGCAGTTCTGTTAAAACCTAGTTTCAGTTTCACAGTACCAACAAGTTATTTAGTTTTCAAATGTAGTTTGCGTTTTAACAGTATAAAACTACGTCTGCATCATACGATGAATGCGTTGAAACTCCTGTCTGAAAATGTAGATATTATAAGTAGGTTGAATAATTTTCCATCTTTGAGACGGTGAATGAAGAAAAAATTACATTAACTCTCAACTATATAAAACTACTTTTAGGATCTAAATGATTTTAAAAGTAGTTACTTCGCCACATTAACTCACAAATCCTTAATCTTGGAAATGAAATAATCGATTTCAATTGAACTTGATGTGCGCACGCAATATACCTATGTAACTGGATAAGGTATATTATGATTATCACATTCTATGGAAAACTTAAAAATTACTCTGTCTCTATGAACCCTTGCGTATTCATTTCATATAAATCGAATCATTTCTTAGATTAAAGTCTTGCGAGTTTGTGTAAAAGAAACGCCCTTTAGAATATGTATGTCCACATAACTCGACAAAATGCAGTGAGCAACAGGTCTACATTTCATAAGTTTTAAAGTTGTTTATATTCATAAGTTATTTAACCCTCTGAAATTATGCCAAAGAGTTAAAAGTCACCTTGTCATCATCATCTGCCTAGCCTATACCAAACTATATTGGGCTCGGCTGCCAGTCAAGCCGGATTTAACTGAATACCAGTATTTTATGAGGATCGGCTGCCTACCAGACCTCCACAACCCATTAACTGAGTAACACGATACTTCATGGCAAGAGTGGAGTCAGATTTACTGGCTTCTAACATCCGTAACGACTGCCAAAGATCTACAAATGACAGTCGGGACCAACGGCTTAACGCGCAAGGAGGAAACTCGGTATATTAAGATGGTCACCCATCCACAGACCAACCTTGGCAAGCGTTGCTTAACCTTGAAGATCAACACTTGAGGCAGTTATTATCTAGCCACGAGCTCCTCCTAAAAGTCAGCATGTATAACTAGCTATATTATAAGGAAGCTATTGTTATACACAATTGTATTGAAACTCGGTAGACAGAAAGCGGCAGGCAAATAATGAAAGTTCTTCGACGTCACCGCGTTCGACACTCCCTATCACTGTTAAGGGTAAGTTAGCAGATTATTATTATTAATTTTGAAATCGTTACAACATGTGCACTGGAAGTTATTTTTTTATGGGAGAAGTACAGGATGCTGAAACAACATTTCACACTTTGCTATAGTAAAGAAAATGGAGTGAAAAAGCTTTGCAAATGGTTTGTTGTTTTATTTTTAACTGGAGTACGTTGTTCGCAATGTCTTTATTCACTAAGGGGTATTTGAAAAACTTTTACTACGAAAACGCGAAAAAGAAATCAGATATTCAGTACGTTTTTTTGAGTTAAGCGCACAGAAATGCAGACTGATTTTTTTCGCAATTTCTGTATTGGTCTCATAGTGTTCATAATGATGAGTACATTGACCCCTTAAGAGGTATTGCAGTTATTTTTAACCGGCTTCAAAAAAAGGAGGCGGTTCTCAATTCGGTTGTATTATTTTTTTATGTTTGTTACAAAAAATTCTTGTTTCATCTGAAAGAGTATACTTCTCGATTGGTCCTATTGTCACCAAGTCAGAATCTGATGATGGAATCCCATGAAAATCGACGGCAACCCTCAAATTTTATAGGCACATATAGTGTTTTTCATTAACTTTCTAACGCAATTTAGATATTTGTGCCTGGTAATCATCATCTCATGTTGCTGAGCTGATGATGGAAGGTATAAATTAGGATCTGATGATGAGATCCCATGAAATATGTTTGTACAGCGATATTTTCGCCAATTGTCAGCCGATTCGGATGATACTTTTTTGTTTAGAAAAGTATTTTCAGTTTGGTGAAGATTTGACGAAGAACGGGTAAGCAACGGACGGAACTCTTCAATAAATGATAGCAAATGGATTGGGATTCCTGAAATTGCATGTTTTTTTAGTGTTTACACCAGTTCTTAACATAACATTGCGCCGGTACGCTGTTAATGGGTACGCAGTTACCACTACAAAGTTTAGAGGGTATGCGGTACAGAGAGTAAAGTCCCACACACCTCAATTAAAAAGGAGGATCCTCCGACCAGGCGGGCTACTGCCCGATAGTTGATATTCGGGCTGATGTAAATGTTCAAATCGCTCGGTAAACTCTGCTTGCGCGATGCAGGATTTCAACGTTGTAGTTCGCTACTAGTTGGATAGACGGCGTCGCGGTTTTTTTTGTTACGATATAGATTCGCGCCGTTGGCTTTTCTTGTGGCGGCATTGATGCCACTACAAAAGTGAAAAATAAAAAACTTTTTTACAAAAAATACAACCGACTTCCAAAAACAGGTGATTTGGTTACTTTTTCGTTATTTGACACCGTGTTTTGTTTTCGGAAGTCGGTTGTATTTTTTGTAAAAAAAAAATTGTTACACGTCTTAAGAAAAACAAATAGTGCAAAACATATGCCTTATCAACATCTTAATATTCAGGCAATTGGCTAAAGGACAACGAAGGCAGAATTAGAATACGCTTAGGTACACATCCAACAATATCTTAAAAACCAATCGCCACTTAATCTCTTATTATTATATTAACCCTGAATATTGCAACTCCACAAACATTCAGCTCAATCTTCCCTTTAACCCGTCGTTCGCCCACAGTAGCTAATTAAAGTGAGCAGCATACGGCGTGACCGCGGCACTGCAGGGTTTGTGTCGCATACTTGACACGTGCGAATGTAAACAATGGTTATTCAGCGTGGTTGGTTTACTACTGGAATTATTTGTAGGAAAGATGTAATAAATAGCAACAGAACTTAGAAGTGAAACAAGTTAAGGATATTTTTCTTTTTTCCATTTTCTAATTACACAAATAACTTCGCAAGAACGCTGATCGCTAAAGAGACAGAAGGCCGATTCTACTATTTTTTAAGCGACGTTTGAATTCACATGTTAGTCGAGAACTTTAAAAAAAAATAAGATTTTTTTAATTGGTACTCAGAACGCGGGTTTAGTTATTTAAAAATAGGTACTGCATTTACATTTACCTTTCATAATTTATTTTATTATTTATGTACACACAGAAAAATATTGAAAGTTAACATTATAAATATGATAATAAATAATAATAAAATAATAAATCATTTATTTGCGTAAAACATGGTATACAATGGTGTTAAACTAAATAAAAAAAAAAGCACAGACATGTTTTGCTATAATATAGCATGCAAAAATTGTAGGCAAACCACCTATAATATTAACGAAACTAGTCAAAATTTAGTATCCATAAACTCTTTCAAATTATAAAAACTACATTCACTTAACCACCTATACAATTTAATCCTCAACAACCTTATACTTAGTGACTTAAAGTGGCTTGGCATATGGTTATAGATACGCACACACATTGCTAGACAGTTTCTATTATATTTTGTAAGTCTTGGCAAATCATGAACAACCAATTTATAAGGATCTCTTCTGTTTCGAGGGCATAGATCGTTTGCTGTCTTGAAAAGATTTTTATTCTTAGCTACGAACATAAATGTTTCATAAAAGTATAGAGAGGGCAATGGTAGCAAATCAAGTTTTTTAAATATAAGCCGACACGAGTCATCAGGTTGTAGTCCATAAATTGCCCTTATACATTTTTTTTGAGCGACAAATGCTCTGCTCTGATCGACGCTATTGCCCCACATTACAAGACCATAGCGTAGCAATGATTCTACATACGCGTGGTACGAAGTTACTGCAGTTTTAATGTCAGTAACATTTTTAACTTGTTTGAGTGCATATAAAAACTTATTAATCCTAGTGCTTACGTTATCTACGTGTTCTTTCCAGTTAATATCTTTATCTATTACAACGCCTAAAAACCTTGATGAGTACAAAGATACTGCTTATTTCTAATGAAATTTCTTCCAGCAGACCTGCAACAGGAGAAGTGAAAAAGAAAAGTAGAATAATTATTATTTTAACTCGAAATATACAGCTTAATCTTCCCTTTAACTTTAACCCGTCGGGTATTAAAGTTAGCAGCACACGGCGTGACCGCGGCACTGCAGGGTTGACTACAGCAGCGTTTGTATCGCACACTCGTACTTGACACGTGCGAATGTAAGCAATTGTTATTCAATGTGGTTGATGGAATACACAGTGACAAAACTTTCATGACGTGAATGATATTCAGACTGTCCCCTTTTTTTCATTTTGATATTATACAATACTCTTGTTAGCAGAACTGCTAATAGCTCTTTAGCCATTAACAGTTTTGCTAATAATTAACTAAAACGCATTCTACCTGTTTAAGTAGAATGTGGTTTAGTTAATTATTAATCTCTCATAATCGTTATATTAATCTTGAATATTGAATACTTGCGTTGCTTCACTGCAGCTGCGTTTGTGTCGCACACTCGCACTTGACACGTGCAAATGTAAACAATGGGTATTCAATAGGGTTGGTTTTCCAAGGAAACTTTATAGATCCCAAATCAATTACTATGATGATTATAACGATTGTAGATGAAGTTGCCCCTTGAAAAGTTCTTTATTACCGTGTTGAAGGATAAAATAATCGTCTCAATTCTTGTAAAATAAGCCAAAAATTTCAATGTAAGTCTCGAATTAGCGTTGTCCAATAATAAAAACTCCAATAAGATATCTGAAACAAAAACAAACCTTTAATATTAATACTCATAATATTTTATTAAATGTCATTTGAAACTGTATCTATTTTTCAGCTGAACAAACAATCCACTCGCAAGACAAATATAAATTACATTTAAAATTAATTATGTATCCACCTGTCCAATTAAAATAGCAATAACTACTCCTCTGTTGCAAGCAAATCCTCTCACAATACTATCAATATTGAAAACAAACGAAGTCCTAGGGTACAACAAACAAAATTAATATGGCAATCACAAATTGAATAAAATTAATCAACTCGATTGACATTGGAGTTTGAGTCATTAGCAGTATTATTGATGGCGTATAAATTGCATCGGTCTCTACATCTGCAATATACACAGTGTAGTATACAAAATAGAGTGTTACCTTGAAGACCTTATGCGTCAAATTTTTGCATGTCATTTATGTGGCTAATCGTAATCGTCAATCATGTTTAATTCTAAGCTATACGGCGGTTCGATTCAAAAGACTACAACATCTCAATAGGAATGTCCAGTCTTGCAAAATTTTATATTTATTTTTTTAAACGTCACGACAATATTTCAATTTCCATAGAATCTTGTTCATCATCGTAAGCCAGCAGCAGTCTACTGCAGGACATAAGCCTCTTCCAAGTCTCACCAGAACAACCGGTCCTGTGCGTCTCGATGGTTTGAGACGCACAGGACCGGTTGTTCTACCTCACCGGCATTCACCGGCAGGACCTGTGACCCTCACCAAGTACCAACAACTAGTATCAACTTTTAAAACAATAATTATATGAAACTCAACTCAGTTCTCGGCAACTCTCATGCAGCAGTATGGCGAAGATCTTCATTCCACCTAGCCAGACATTCCACCCTACTTTTGCCGATAGTACATAATTATCGCGTTCTTGAGTAGAGCTCAAGAACACGTCTACCCGTAACGATCATTTGCTAGAAGCCATTCTGTGTGTGAAAAATAATATTTAGTTAATACTCCATTTATTTACTATTCTGTGGCACCAGTGTGGGACGTGATTATGAACTCCATTGATAGATGTTACTTTGTGAATGGCAATTTAATATCTTTTGTATATTTTAAACATATTAATAAAAGGAAGACAGAAATTGCGTAAATTGAACTGAAACCTGTTTGCCATTATATAACGACTCCTGTAATCTTATTCATGCAATCCCATAAAAGAAGAAGTTATAAAGTTTACTACATGATATGAGGGTCAATTCTACTACTACCTTTTAAACCACTTTCGCGTTTACAGATTGCGAATGGGAACGTTGTTAAAAAATTTGAAGGATTGGGATTTATTGTAATGTAGCTGCCTTCCTTGAAATGTTTGTCTAAGATCCATTCCATGCCAGATATTTGTTTATATCGCGACCCTTACAGTTTAATTTGTATATCAATACACGGATAGGTACGGTTCCCAAATTATATTATTTACCTACATACAAGCACCCATCCACAACAACTCACAATAATGAGATTACTCCTAATATTTGCGAACCCTATCAAAGGGGTGCACACATTTGAGAAATTTAAGCGGATTTATCAAGTTTTCGGCGTCCGACAGACTGCTGGAATACTGTGCACCCAGCGGCGGATCCAGGATTGTCATTTGGGGGGAGGGCCTTACCCTACTGACGGTTGGTCAAGCAAAGTAAATATTAAAAAGAACAATACATTTTATTTTGCTTAACGCATAGCAAGCCTCCTTGGATGACTTTTTGTAAATTCCTCAAAAACTTCGTTACGTTGTACACTACAAGAGATATCTCGATCTTGTCGGCTTGAGCTCCAGTGCCCCCCCTCACGGGATCCGCCAATATGTGCACCCTTGTTAGGCGAGCTGCGAGTGACACCACGTGATGGGCGCTTTGAAAAATTGTTCCCGGACAGAAACACGGACGAGGGCAAAAAATCAAGGGTTTTGTGTATGAGGTGACGGTCTAGAAGGCCGGTTGCGTCCGGCGTCAGCTGTGACGATATGTTGACGGGTTTTGTGGGGAATATTTAAATTGTTGGGTACAAAACTGGGTTACTTATTTTAAACTCTGGGTTGAAAATTCTAAAAGTTGTATAGATTTTTACTCAGAATCATATTTGAACCTCAGCTACCGGCCGTCTCACATGTGGGGCGTATTACATTTTCTTTATTTACTTTTGTATTGTCTTTCAAGCGCACGGGCGTTACTTGTTAAAACTTCAAAAGAAAATTAGAATTAATGTTGTAATCAGCTACAGAACATGTTAAAGTTTTCTAGCACATTATAACACCTGCATTTACCAATATAATGTTATTTAAAATGTTTTGTACCGAACAAGTAAATACCATGCGAGATTACTAGGTACATTGACAATTAATGTTATCTTATAAAAGCCGTTGTCAGTATTTCAATACATTATTAATGTAACAGTGAAACCAAATTGCCGATGATAAATTAATTTCAGACTAATGATTACGTAACATACGAAAAATTGTATTTTGAAAGAAATCGAGCACTGTTATTGCTTTTCCGAGGTTTGGGTAGATTTTTGAATCATTAGCGGAGAGCGGTTTTTATTTAAAAATCGAATTGGATTGTCAAAACGTCAAAAATGTATGGGATTGACAAACGCTGTCGAGATGTCACGCGATCAATCCCTCGACAATCGCATTCGCTGATAGAATGGCACTTGTCTCGAGCTATACACAACCTGCGGCCGCGAGTGACCCGCCAAGCTTTTCCGTATGGCCCTGTGCCATAGCACATTATTAATGCTAAATTTAGTAAGTATATTAGGTAATGTGTATTTATCTATACTATACCGATTTGACTGTCCTTGACGGTGTGCTGAAACTATCAACGTGAAAAAGTTGTCCTATGCCATATGAAAACGGTCTTTTTGTCGCAAAAAAAGTCCCGTTCATGAAGATACTACGAGTATTAAAGTTTAATTTTTTGAACTGTAGGTTATTGCCGCCAATCATGATATAGTAGAAGCGCATTATGACCTTGAAAGAAAAAAGGTTGAATAAGGCTGGTTTAGAGCCTCAAAACTTTTCACAAGCTTGAAAAAGGTCTTTCACCACTTTTCCCAGTAAAACAAAATACCTCACACAATTGTATGTCGGGCGACAATAGGCTATTTGACTGGATTTATTTTAAACATTTCCAAGACGCAGTCCAAAAGTTTTGCTTAAAAATCTCAAAAAAATGGTGGTGTTGTCAGCGTCTTAAAATCTGAGATAAACAGAGACATCACTAGTTGCGTGTGACATAACTCAAGTCCCGGCCATTTAAAGCCATCCAGTGGCCCTATTATGACATATATGCTAATGCCATCATGATTAAGCTGTGAAAGAGGGATAGTGTTATGCGTGTTATATAACTTCGTCTCTCTCCCACAGCGTTATAATGATGATTTTAAGATGCCGTAATAGGCACCCAGTACAAGGAAATTTTGTATGAAAATGATAGTAGAATAATCTACAGTATTTTTACTACTGTTTTAATAACATCTATCAAATAAGTATTTATCATTCATGTTTATTTTTCAAAGTAGTCTTTCGTAGTACTCTTATAACTTAAACCACTCAAAAAAATCCCAGTCGTCCTTTTCCCGGGGAATCGGGATCAACCTCGAATCGAGATCGTAACTCGATCATATTGTAACATGATTACAGGGCTCCAAGTACTCCCGGTGGAAGCTTTTATCTGTAATGCTCTGTTATATTGTGTATCGTGTTCTACACGATTTAATGTACTCTCTACGTATATAGAAGAAGTGAATCAATATACCTATATTTTTTCTGTTACTGATGAAGCTATGACTGACTGACAGACAACGCACAGCCGATACTACTGGTCGTAGAAAGCTGAAATTTGACATGTAGGTTCTTTGGGGAGTGTAGGGGAGGACTAAGCTCATGGCAGTATGGAGACAAAGACTGTCGCAACCCAGCGCTGGGCACGCCACAATTGCAGCGATAAGTCTCCTCTTTGAGGAGTGAGTAGAACGGCGGCGCCACGGCGTCCTTACTTTCCGCTTGACGCTGGTACTCACCGGACACGGTTGTTTCGGGAGGTACCTGTTTCGAATACGGCGGGAGGATACGCCGGGGTATCAACACTGCGAAGAGCGCCCGGAGGACACGGTGGAGCAGACCTCAACCGTATGGTTGAGGTCTGCCCTGCCTAGGCGGAGCACCGCCGTGTCCTCGCCGAGGCGATCCGCCCCTGGTTCAAGCCATGGTCCGGAGCGAGGAGACATGGGAAGCGGTCACCTCCTTCTACGAAGCAGTAATGCTAGCAAAGGAGAAAGCCGAACGTGTGAGAGAAAGGGAAACCTCACGCCCCAGCCGCCGCAACAGAAGATCTCCCATCCTTAAAAAAAAAGGGTAGCACTAAGAGAGGATTTCCCAAAATTCCTATGGGAACGGGAAAAACACGATATGCGCGTACGAAGTCGCGGGCAAAAGCTTGTAATATAGGTGTAGAAAGTTATTTTCTAGATATTATTAAGCGTTTCGTGCCGTCTTAGTTGAGTCGGAAAAGGCGCGGACAGAGCGCTGGTATGACGAGTGTATCGTACCAATGCCATCATGATTTCGTTGCGAAAAAGGGATTGTACTATTCGTTCTGTAAAGCTTTGTCTCCGTTCTACACCGGAATCAATCATCATCTGCCTAGCCTTTTCCCAACTATATTAGGGTCGGCTTCCAGTCAAATCGGATTCAGCTGAATACCAGTATTTTACGTGAAGCGGCTGCCTACCAGACCTCCACATCCCATTAAATTGGGTAACACGGTATTTCTTGGCAAGACTGGAGTCAGATTTACTGGCTTCTGACAATCCGTAACGACTGCCAAAGTTCCACAAATGACAGCCGGGACCAACGGCTTAGCGTGCTTTCCGAGGCACGGAGGAAACTCGGTATGTTAAGATGGTCACCCATCCACAGACCAACCTTGGCAAGCGTTGCTTAACCTTGAAGATCGACCTGTGCGGCTGTTATTCTTTAGCCACGAGCACCTCTCTACACCGGAATCTATCATCATGCCTAAATGTTCTCTTCTTCAACTTATGCACATTACCTACTTTCTATGCGACGCACATGTACACAACAACATGTATATTACTCGTTCTATGTGAATATGTACTAAGATAATTCGGCTTAAACTAAATCCGCCGTCTAGCTATTCACGCTTGGTGACCTATCCACACGCTGTGCATGTGCAACGGTTGGTTGCATCTCTTCTAGCTCCAGGCGTTTACAATATGGCACATGCGTTATAATATTAGGGCTGATGTTTGTACTAACATCCTCTACTGTATGTAAAGTCCTCATGATAGATAGATATACTTTCATCATCAAGGGACTCCTCCTGCTCTGGGCGGAGCAGAAGGGTGTGATGTTGGATGGGTCTCTTACTGACTAACCCATCCGTGTTCCTCCAAATGCCTTATGCGTTCTAGTGCCGCGGTGACTCATTCGAACAAATTTCGCAACCCTGGTAGAGATGGATATACCTGGATTTATAATTGGAGATAATTTGAATCCATCGCTATCAACTCAACGACACAAAACTATATTCAACTCTAGGTTATAGTAAACTATAAACTAAACAAAGTATATTTTTTTTAAGTAAGTACCCTTTGGAATTATGTTCGTCCCTCACGCGGGCGAAGCCGCTATAAAGCTAGTTGGTAATTATGATGGGAAACTTTATCACCATAGGTACAGAAAATTGCACAATTTTATTATTATTTATTTGAACATTATGTAAGTATTGGCACATAGAAGGAAGTACCGCAGGTTACTTACGAGGCATTCCCTACCAAACATTCTGTATGTTTACAGGCCACTCTGTACAATAAATACGACGGTCAATGTACATGTTGAGTTGTCAGAATGAATAATTGCTAATGAATTTTCAAATCTGATTCACGTAATCATTCGTAATGCTGTATGATTTAATATGCAAAATAATTATTAATTTAGGTACATTGATCTGATCATTAATAAATTCCCTTTGCTATTAATAAAAGAGGATTACACATGTTTTGCAAGGGATTCCTGTTAGAGTATTAATAACAGTCATCATGAAAATATATTTGTTGATGTAAAGTAGAATAGATTTTTGCCAAATGAATATTGAATAATATGAAATTTATTTGGTTCCTACGCTTTTGAAATTGTTATAATATTCGCCTTACATTTAACATTAGGTACCTACATTATGCTAGGCATGACGTAGGCTGCGCGCTGTGTGCTTAGGAAGCACACAACGAGTAGCGAGTAAAGCTTCAAACTCAAAACGAGTTGGCGAGCAGCGAGTAGCGAGTGAAAAGTTTCGATAGTTTTGACGAGCCTTTCAGCGAGTGCACTTGTGCGACGGGTTTTTATTCGCGATACTCGCTCCGGCCTAATAACCGCTGTCTGACCGCCAAGCGAGTGTTGCTGAGCGAGTACAATCTTTGATAGCTCTTGTCGCTGCGATCAACTATAGGTAAATTCCGCTCGCCGAGCGAGAGAAGTGGCTGCTTTTGGCCAGATATGATACATTCCCATGTGATAGGGGGCTGTTTTATTGCCATGGAACAGGTTGATTCAGGCTTCATGCAGCTACGGCTAATATTGACCAAATTATTGCTTAAAAATTGTTTCAACGTTTGGACCAGCAGGTTATTTCTATAAACATTTATTGCACTTTGAAATTTCGCCCGAAAAAGGAATTTGAATCACTCCTGTCTGACGCCGATTGTTGTTTTTAAATACGTTCCGTTTCACGTTACTTCAATTCATTATTTTTGTTAAAAGTCGATATTAATTAAAATAAAAAACGCTGCAATGGCCGTTATTTTATCATTTTAATAACAACATTCTCATAAATTCTGTACTTGAATCTTCCCTATTAAAGTATTGTACTGAATTATTCGTGTGCAAGTCGGAACTGCACTTGGCCGCTTTTAAAGTCACCAAAATCTAAAACTCCGATTTGACAGCTGAGTAGAGAGGCATAGAAGATTGATTTACCACTAAGTGCGAAAGAGATTTATTTTATGTCTCTTTCATACTTACTAATAAAGCTATGTTGTATCCTGCTGTCAAATCGGACTTCGTAGATTTTGGTGACTTCAAGAACCTAATAATAATAATTATGTGTTTGCTTGAGCAAAATAAACTGTTTTCTTTCGTACTTTCATCAGTTTCAGGAGATTTCAAAATATGTAAGTATTCTTTTTCTAACTGCTTTTGACTCTTATTGTGTTTCTAAGTATCATAAGCCACTTAGAAATACAATGAGAATTTGAAGAATTTCTTTGATTTTGAAAGTTCAATAGTATCTTTCAATCGGCAGACGTATTCATTTCCTCTAAGCGTCTCATTCGTACGTTGTGAACTGAAATGAATGCACAGGTTTATGGCAGAAGTTCAACTTTACGGGATCCATTTAATATTTATAAACTAAACTCGCTGTGTCAGCTTATGAAAATGTAGTGAAAATATGAGTTCCTGAATCGCTCTTAGCGCATTTCAAAAAACTCTCGTAATCGAATAGGACGGCATTTTGACAAGACCGGAAAGAGGGCTAGCGCAGTACCAACATCAGCAGTTCAAAGTGCTATGCGAGGCACAGGGGTGTCACAGATGAATCCCTACTTCTTCTTGTCGTGTGGGCAGTGAGGTCTAACGACCCCACACACCCTAGTGTCAGAGTTTCTAAACCACCTCAAGGGCCTCTGACATGGTTTATTTGACGACCGCCATTTGGCGACTGGGACCACCAGAAAACCTCAAAAACATTTTTTGCCTGACCTGGGAATCGGTCGCCTCACCTCCCATACTGGTTTTGATCAACTGATAATAACTTTGAAGGGAAATTCCATTTTTTTTTTCTATGACAATCTTGATTACACTTTTCCGTTACTCTTTATAGATGTGATGATGTTGTAGATGGTACGAAACCTTCTGAATTTTGTTTGCATTGCACCGGAAGCTGTGAATATTCGGCGCGACGGTTGCAGCGCCCCTGCTGCAGACTGCTACATCCGGTTTCAACTTCCTGCTCTTTCCAAATCACGGTTTTTAGTTCGAAAACGTTCTATTGGTTTTATTTATACTTTCCTTTGTATGAGAACGCGAAAAGCTTGCGAATGCTTGAAAGTATTTACCTTGTTGGCCCATTGTTATTTTTTATAAGGCAAAAAACATGCTTAAATACAAGATTGACGAAGACGATTAGGTCGAAGAATAAGTTATAATCTACTGTTATTAATAAATAAACTTAATAGTGCTCCATTCAATTTAAAGTGTCGCAGAGCCTCTGCAATTCGCTTTCGGCTCCTTAATTGTACGCCTACCGAAGGACCGGGCCTCAAAGAAAATACAAGACATTACGAATTAAAGCTAAGAATTTCAAACATTTTCTAGAATAATAATCTAGGAATTAAACTAAACAGATCATCTACCTAAACACTATATATACTGCTAAACATAAAATGGCGATCTTTTACTGCGATTCAATAACAAAGTGTCAGAGGTCCACAACATCTGACGTGTTCGAGCCAAATCCAATATCTATACACAGCTGGACAATGGTAGTGTAGTGTAACCATATTTGCAAACTTATATCCAGACTAATATTATAAAACTGAGAGTTTGAAAGTTTGGTTGGTTTAAATCTCAGGAACTACTGGTTCGAATTGATATATAGGCTATATCCTCGTAAGGCCCAATGACCTAATTTAGTGACAAAAATATTTTGGCACTCCGGCCCAAGACAGTTTTTAAAATCATCAAATTGCGGCCCAGCGACCTAAAATTATGACAACATATTTAAACTTAATTTTTGGTTTAAATAATCCCGCCATTTTAAATCTGCCATCAAAAAATTATTAATTATAAAAAATCTCTTATTTTGGCAATGTCAACTTGACATTTAAGAACCAAGAAAACCCTTTTAACATTTCATTGTCTTTACCAAAGTTCTGGGCCGCAACTACTTGCACCTATTTTTAGTACGTTGGGTCGTAATGTATATCGACCTAAATTTAGATTGGGCCTTACGAGGATATAACATCATGCTACGACCAATAGGTGCAGAGTATTAATGAAAAATGTGATGCAGACATAGTAATTGTGCGGGTCAGCTAGTTGTAGATAATTTGGAAATTCCGACACGGTATCTACATATCGTCACCGAAAAGGCAAACGTACTAAAGCGCCATTTTAGCTTCTTCTTCTTATCGTGTGGGCAGTAAGATCTGAGGATCCCACACACCCTAGTGTCAGAGTTTCTAAACCGCCTCAAGGGCCTCTGACATGGTTTATTTGACAACCGCCATTTGGCGGCCGGTACCACTGGCCTATACGTGCCTTCCGAAGCACGGAATCATCTTTTTATCAGACGATCAGATAATTCACGCCTGCAAGTCCTAGCCAAACTAGAAACAACTTTACAATCCCGTGAGAATCAAACCCTCGACCAACAGGTCACAAGGCAAACGCCTAAACCACTCGACCACGGAGGCCATTTTAGCTAAAATGAGTTTTATATATGGTTTGATTCGATTTTTTTTTTCTCTACACATTGGTCTTGGTCACTTAGCAATTTGAGCAATACTTTATTATTTGTTTGTAATGGGTTTGCTCTTGACTCTAGTCTATGTCAGAGATGACAGAGACAAAGTCTAAGATGGAGCGAACCTACCCAGAAGGCGAAGAAGTTACTGGGTCTTTAGCAGTGACAGTATTGTTGTTTTTATTTTTAAATCGCTCTCTTGCAAAATGCCCTTTTTACAGTTCTGTACTTTTGCCTTTCTTTATCCTTAATAATAATGAGCCTGTTGTGTCCCGCTTAAGGACGAGCGCCTCCATAAGCTCCGGACCAAAAAAATTCTTTCGGCGATTCAAAAAATGATAATGATTGTCAAAAATTTGCTGCTTAAGAAACAACTTGTTGGAATTTTTTAACAGTTCTTTGCTATCGAGTTTTTGACATTGTGATGTAATTTTGTAACTTCCTACATTTTAGTCAGTTAAATTGTTGGAATCGTCGTTTACCGCGGAGCACAGGTAGTTTATTTCCTATCTTACCTTTCAATAGTCGCTAACACTGATAAAATATCTCATTCAGACCTTCCTTTTATCTTCTATTTCAGATCAATCTTACTAACTTCGGACAATAATTCTCTAACGGCATGCGCAAACATGGCCTGGCCAGCACCATTTTAAATTCGAAGCTGGTTTGTTCTCGTCAGTAATTTGTTTTAGAAGCACACTGTTTCTAATTCTAATAGTACCTACCTTACTTTGAATTTGGACATGATATATGTATATCTTTTAAATATCCAAAACGTGCATGAATCTATTCTCAGTGTTTTCCGTTTTTACCGAGAAGTCTAAAAATTCCAAATGATATTCGCAAGTTGGTTATAGGAAATAATTATTTTCGTGAGTCTAAACAAGATGCAGCCAAAGAATATAAACAAATAATCTCGAAGGTACATTTTCACTGTATATTAAATCTGTAAGAGCAGTTTATTTTCCGTCGAGACGTCACGAGGCAGCGTGACACCCGAGCTGGACGCCCAGCCAATATCAGGTAGGGAAAATAATATTCTGTTTGAATTTATAGAGCTTATTTTTAGCACGCACCTGCCTGTTTCAAGAGTCTGTGTTAAATAAAATAATGTACTTGTTTTCTTTTTTTTGTTGTCTTATTTATATTCACTCCTTTTTTAGGGTTCCGTACCCGAAGGGTAACCAACGGAACCCTATTACTAAGCCTCCGCTGTCCGTCCGTCCATCCGTCCGTCTGTCTGTCAGCTGGCTGTATCTCAAGAACCGTAATAGGTAGAGAGTTGAAATTTTGACAGATTGTGTACTTCTATTGCTGCTATAACAACAAATAATAATAATTAAGGTTTATGGTACGGAACCCTTCGTGCATGAGTCCAACTCGCACTTGGCCGGTTTTTAGCAGTTTTTTTTTCTCAGAAGTAACTTGAATTGACGTCCCAATTTTCAAAAACCACTGTTGTCTCAGACTATTTATTTAATATTTTTCCACAATTAGCTCTCTGGTAAATGGTAGTCTTATTTTTAACCGACTTCAAAAAAGGAGGAGGTTCTCAATTCGGTTGGGTTTTTTTTTTATGTTTGTTACCTCATAACTGCGTCATTTATGAACCGATTTGAAAAAATTTTGTTTCATCTGAAAGGATATACTTCTCGATTGGTCTCATTGTCACCATGTCAGGATCTGATGATGGGATCCCACGAAAATCGGCGGCAACCCTCAAATTTTATAGGCACATACAATGTTTTTCATGAACTTTCTAACGCAATTCAAATATTTGTGCCTGGTAATCATCATCTCATATTGCTGAGCTGATAATGAAAGGTATAAATTAGGATCTGATGATAAAATCCCATGAAAAATGTATGTTCAGCGATACTTTCGCCAATTGTCAACCGATTTGGATAATTCTTTTTTTCTTTGAAAGAGTATTTTCCTGGACTGGTCCCGTTTCAATTTGGTGAAGATCTGATGAAGAACTTCGGAGGCAGGCAACAGAACTCTTCAATAAATGATAGCAAAGGGATCGGGATTGCTGAAATCGCATGTTTTTTTAGTGTTTACACCAGTTCTTAACATAACATTGCGCTGGTACGCTGTTAATGGGTACGCAGGTACCTAGGTACCACTATAAAGTGAAAAATAAAAAACTTTTTACAAAAAATACAACCGACTCCCAAAAACAAAACACTGCAAGGTATAAAATAACTTCAGTAGAAAGAAAAAAACTTTAATTTCGGAAGTCGGTGTCAAAAAACGAAAACATTAACCAAAAACACCGACTTCAGAAATTAAAGTTCTTTTCTTTCTACTGAAGTTATTTTGTACCTTGTAGTGTTTTGTTTTTGGAATTCGGTTGTATTTTTTGTAAAAAGTTTTTATGTTACAATTTGTTATAGAAATCAAAGCAAAGTTACTTCTTTTATTTTACTAAATATAATTAAACAACTAGACTAATAAATTCGCGAAACTGTTACAAACGCGTTGAAAAACAAAATAAGTCATTGGACATCAAAAAAATCATCCATATCGCTGTCAGTGGCAAATGTGCCCAGAACACTTGTAGCATCGTCGCGTTGAATAGCAATGCTGATTCTTTGGCCGAAGAAATTCTGGTCACGTGAACCGTCGAAGCAAAATTGAATACGAAAATTTTCAAATCTGTTATTATTTTTCGACACGAAGTACCAACTATCAGATACTTCAGAAACGTCAAACCCGCACACGCCATCTTCTTCAAGTTTTCGAAATTCAAACATCTCAACTGTCAAAATCATGAATCGATTACACAAAGCCGTAACGGTACTAGCTACTAAAATTAGCAGCTAAAACCGAGGTCAACTAAATAATCGTATCTACAAGAGGAGAACCCTCGTCAATGGTTTCTGGTTCTGACAGCTGACTGGAAACTTTGGGGTGTAAACAAGTGTTCCTATACAACTTATTTAGTGCTTGATAGGTGCTTTAAGCGGCTTTACCCGCTTTTAGTTCTGATAGACTTATAATGAAGTTGGTTAAGCTGCTGAGAAATTAAAGTGACAGGCAATGAAAATGAATGGTTTGTTGATGCATGTGAGTAGGTAAGATGTAAATACAGAGACGCAATGTTAATTTTGAAATCAAAACTCTGTAAACTGCAATAGGTACTTATTAGTGAAGTGAATGTTGACATAAACTACACTAATAAAATTCATAAATTCAGTCATATACAATTACACAGCAGTCAGTCATATAATTATAGTCAGCCGTATTAAAATGATATCAGGAGAATCAGAACCAAATGAAATAGGTGATGGGTTCCATGTAGAACAGCTGACTGCTTGAAGAACAGATAATACCTAAACCAAACTTTAATGTGCCTTCATATGTCATCAAAATAAATTCTGTGTTCAAAATATTTACACGTCTGCAAAAGTCGCCTTATTTCTATGATGAACAAAAAAATAATCCAACCCCAGAACAGATAAGAACCCAGCCGAAACGGTCATTGCGCTTCCAAAGAAACTGTTGACGACCCCTAATCCATTGGACAATACAATCTATGCCTATATTGCAGCCTTAACACCAATACCGAAAACCCTTTTGTAAAAAGGAGGAAAATGTAAAGAAATATCCTACTTATTACAGTCATGTGAGAGTCTGTACGTTTAAGAATTTGGATGTTTTTTTTTTCTTTAAGCACACTTTATCGTCTATACAGATTTTGTTACGCACACGAGGGTCAAACATTTATTTAGCACTTCAAGTCAAATACAAAAAGGAAAACCACCACCAACACTAACACCACTCCTATATCTATCTAGCCTTTTCCCAACTATATTGGGTTCGGCTTCCAGTCAAACCGGATTCAGCAGAATACAGGTGTTTTACGAGGAGCGGCTGCCTACAGACCTCCACAACCCATTAACTGGGGAATACGGTACTTCTTGGCAAGACTGGAGTCTGAAAATCCGTAACAACTGCCAAAGATCTACAAATGACAGCCTGGACTAACGGCTTAACGTGCTTCCGTGTTTTCGAGGCACGGAGGAAACTCGGTTTGTTAAGATGGTCACCCATCCACAGACCAACCTTGGCAAGCGTTGCTTAATTTTGAAGATTGACCCGTGCGGCTGTTATTATTTAGCCACGAGCTCGATTGCGTGCTTACCAATAGTAAAAAAAAGAACACAAAACCAAAAAGAAAAGGAGAGAGGAGGAGTGGAATTCCCTGCCGGAGTCTGTGTTTACCGATAGCTACAACCTGGGAGTCTTTAAGTCAAGAGTGAATAGGTTACTTCTAGGCAAGCGTGCTCCATCTTCGACCACATCATCGCTTACACTCAGGTGAGATGGTGGTCAAGCGCGTGCCTATTAATAGGAAAAAAAAAAAAAGCAATGTCCAATTAGAGTCGTGTTCCCCAGTTACGGAGTTGAGGAAGTCAACTAAGGAAGGAAAATAATGGTCCACAGCTGCATCCGCGTAGGTTGGAAGCTGATCTCAATATAGTTGGGAATAATATAGTATAGTAGATCCAAAGATTACAAACTCACAAACTATACCTCTTTATAATATTATTATAAAAGAGCCAGATCATAACCTGGATTATGACATCGTATTGGCGACTTTACCTTCAAATATCTGCGCAACGTAACACTTTAGGGCACCACATTGCTATTTTTTTTGTTTGTTTAAGAATCCTCTACAAATGTATGCATTTTAGATCGTGTGCCGCAACTTTGAAAAGAAAATCTTAATAGCGCCGGGGGTAATAAACATTAAAATTAAATACCAAATAATTTATTTCAATCCATTCAGATCATACATTCAGTCAAAAAAGTATCGGGAATGGATGATTTGTTTATGGTTCCAAATTCAAATTTTTGTTTTTTGTAGTTGTTAGATTGGCACAACTGTTTTCCATTTTGGCGCGGAGTTTGAGTTGCATCTGTTATTTATATTAAATACAGTGCTGGTTTTAGTAATATCATATATAGTGTGTATTGCGAATTTCATAATGGACAAAAATATCAAACAAAGAGTTTGTCTTAAATTTTGCATCGCCAATGGTATTTCGTGTTCGGAGTCACTGAAAATGTTACAGAAGGCTTACGGTGAATCGACTTTATCAAAAACTCGTGCTTATGAGTGGTTCAAAGCGTTCAAAAGCGGTCGAGATGTGATGGAAGATTTGCCTCGCTCTGGCAGGCCGTCAACGTCTGCAACTGAAGTTAACATCGCAAAAGTGAAGGAAATAGTGACTGAAAATCCCCATTCAACTCTGAGAGAGATAGCCGCCGAACTTTTTGTATCTCACGAGTCGATCCGTACCATTTTAACTAATCATTTGGGTATGAAACATGTTGCTGCTCGGCTAGTCCCAAAAGATCTGAATTTTCTCCAAAAACTCAATCGCATGAAAGTCGCTGAGGACATGCTAGAACGAGTCAGTTCGGACCCAACATTCATGAAACGCATTGTTACTGGTGACGAGACGTGGGTTTACGAGTTTGACATGCAAACTAGTCAACAAGCTTCGGAGTGGCGCCTTCCAACTGAACCGAAACCGAAAAAACCACGCCAAAGTCGATGAAAAGTCAAAGTCATGTTGACTGTTTTCTTTGACTATCGCGGTGTTGTGCAATCTGAATTCTTACCGGAAGGTCTAACGGTAAATAAAGAATATTATTTGAGCGTTATGCGGCGTTTAAGAGAGCAAATTCGACGAAAAAGGCCAGATTTGTGGAAAGAAAATTCTTGGATTTTGCACCACGATAATGCGCCTTCGCACAAGGCTATCATTGTGAACGAATTTTTAACCAAACACTCAACAAATACCATCCAGCAACCACCATATTCACCAGATATGGCTCCTGCTGACTTTTTTCTTTTTCCTAAACTCAAATTACCACTTCGTGGCACCCGTTTTCAATTGATAGAAGACATAAAGGAGAATTCGCGGCGAGAACTGAACTCAATTCCGGAAGCAGCGTTTAAAAAATGTTTTGATGAATGGATTATTCGTTGGCGCAAGTGTATCGTTTCTAAAGGAGCATACTTTGAAGGTGATAAAATAAATTTGGATGAATAACAGACATTTTGTGTATTATTGATCTTTTCCCGGTACTTTCTTGACAGAGTAGTATATAAAATTTAATGCCAGCTTCCCTAGAAAAAAGATCAAACCCCTTTAAGTTTATTTGTTGTCGTTTACGACATCCACATGGACGAAGCCACTAACAAAAACCTAGTAAAGGAAACATATCAGAAATTGTGAAACCGCGTCCACAGTAACGCTGTCATTCAATATCCAGTGATATCTCATTTTGCCGCGCGCGAATGGTCCTGAACTGAATGGATAGCGATTCTGAGACCCTTAAGAACTGGTTTAAGTTATAGAAGCGTGATTGTGGAGGTAACACAATAGAGGAAGAGAGAATAATAAATCTTTCTTTCCGCAGCTATTCTTTTCGTACTCGTAAGTATGGTTTGGGATAGATAAATACTGTATGGGGTTTGGCTGGAGGCTCTCTTGCAAAAGAGGTGTGTTTTTATGACTTGCGTTTCTGTAACAGACTTTCGTACGTGTTTAAGTGGTTTTAAACACTGATACAAATCTTGCATGGCTTTGAAGGCAGCTACAGGACTGCGATACTTATTACTGCGACAATTCACAGTAATACAGTTCTTTAGTTGACCATGATGAATACAGACTGCCCATCTTTTCTTATGAGGTACCTATTAGTTATTGTCACTGTTGCAGTTTTGCTAGAAAATAACGCATGGTCATTTTCTATAATTTAATTTAAAAGAACTTGAGAAGAGCGGCCATGTCAGGAAATGACTCTCTCGCTCTGGACGGAGAAGAAGGGAGTTTCAGACTCTTGCTGACAATAACCCATCCGTGGCGTGTTCCTCCTAATGCCGCGGAGACTCTTTTAAAAAAAAATCGGCAACCCTATCAGGCACTTCAGGAATAACCCAGAAACCAACTTGAATCTTTTTTTCTCTATAATTTCCAATTTCCTATAACCTCGTACCAAGCAACCATGATCCCGCCGGAGGCGCGGCCTCTTCTAGCGTCGAACATTGAATTTTGTGTCGCGACACATTTTGCGAAAAATATTACTTCGTCGGCTCATAGCCTCCTGGTATTATGTCAGCCCGTAATGCCTTTGACAGGATACAATTATGGGATTTTAGGATGCTGTGATGTGATTGCTCATTATTGTTTCGATCGAGGGTTGATATTGAACCGATAATGTGAAAGGTGTGACAGGGTACGTTTAAAAGAATAACTGTTCCCGTATTGAGTCTTAGTACGAGTAAAGTTACGAGTACTCATATTAGTTCTGTAACACCCCTAGTGTTACAGAACTAATATGAGTAAATTTGCTGTAAATTTGATGTATCCACATCAAATTCTTAATAGTGCAAGTTAAGACTTTGTTAAGTTATTGAAAGTAAAAACCAACGTGACCAACCAGATTGGAAAGAATGAGTGATCACTGATCAATAAATTAATATATCTCCTGAAGTAGGATTGAAATTAATATTTCGAGAACTAAGAGATCGTCTACCTGTGTACCAAGTTTCAGCCGGTATAGATGTAAAAAGGTAATAAATAAACAGAGTTAATTTCGAATTATGTTAATATGGATAATAAGAATAGAAGTAGGAATCTATGGTAGGCGTCATATAAATGTGCAATAACGGTCAGTAATCCACATGCACTTATTGACTCTCTTAAACATATAAAAAAACTGGCAAGTGCGAGTCGGGAGCCGGGAGTCGTGGGGGGTTCCGAACTAATTTCATTTTTTTAACAAGTTATTTTAACACTATAAATTTCTTATAGAATTTTCTGTAATCTATAGGTAAAGATCTATTATCTACATTTAGATAAGGAATTCTGGATAAGGGGGGAAGAAATAAGACGAAAAATGACCAATCCCTCCCGGATTGGCCATTTTTCGTCTAATTTCTTGAAGAACTTTAAAACCTTTTAATTAAAAATTATGAAAAATATGTAATCAAAACTCTCATAGTAAGCCCTTTTATTTGATATGTCTGAAAATATTGTTCAATATTTATTTTTTTCTACTTTGACCCCCAAAAGTGACCCCATACTAAAAATGTAATAATTTACGCAACACGTCCGTCTTTGGGTCACAGAATTCCATATGTGTACCAAATTTTATCAGAATAGAATCAGAAGTGGATCTGGAGAAAACTGGCTGTGACAGATGGACAAACAGACAGACATACAGACAGTCACCGTTTTTGTGCGAAACCCTAAAAACAGAATTAAAGACATAAAGCTGTCCTGAATCATACGTAAGCTAAACTTCTAATGTGATGCTTTACGTTCTCTAGTAATGAAAAACTGTTCATAATTTTTGTTCGGGTAAATTCGAAGGGATATTAGGGCAAGGTCAATGTAAGTTGCAAGTTTATCTGGCTCCTACACACGGTTTCAACAGACTAACAATATTTAGATTTGTACAGACTTATAAAACCAAACTGGTACTCTAGTCTTTTCGATCTTTTCGTATAGAGCTGAGACTTGGACACTGAAAGCTGTAGACCGCAAACGGCTTGACGCCTTTGAGATGTGGTGCTGGAGAAAGATGCTCCGTATTCCTTGAAAAGCGTTTCGGACTAACGTATCCATATTGCGAGAACTCGAAATCTCCTCGCGGCTTTCATCCGAGTGTCTACGCAGAGTCCTAGAATACTTCAGTCACATTGCAAGGAAAGAAGGTGACAACCTCAAGAAGCTCATCGTGACCAGCAAAGTAGATGGAAAAAGACCTCGTGGACGCAGTCCAATACGTTGGTTTGACCAGATCCGCACCGCCCCGTTCGCATCGTCCTCCACACCGCCAGGGACAGCAACAGTTGGAGAAACATCATACAAGTTAACGTGATGCAAAAGAGAGGTCACGACCCGCAGCACTGAGGAATAAGACGCAAGAGGAGGAGGACAGACTCACACATAAACCTTTCAGAATAAATTCTTTAAACGAGTGTGAAAACCTCAGCGTCATTACTTGCGTAGTTAATAATACAAACGCGGTCACTTGGGCAGACATAAGAAACGACTGTGTTTAATAGCTTCAGAAAAAAAATAAAAAGGTGATCAGAAAACATTGGAGACTTTCTCTATTCACACATTCCTTAATAACGCAGTATTAAGTAAACAGTATCTATTGAAAAAGATTTATTATTACTTTGTGACTAACGTTTTGTATACAAAATAACGTTATTTTGCGTTACTGGCACGTATCAATGGTATTGAAGCCAGTAATGCTGTTGACGGGTGACGACATGTGCCTAGTACCTATCTACAATGACGTTAATTCTGTGTATGTGTGTGTCACAGCTTATTATGTTTTTGATGAGGTACTTATTGCAATGAAAACTGAATGAACTGATGACTGCAATTTGGAATTGACAGAAACGTTTAAAATGTTTTTTTGAACAGAATTTCAGTAATTTGAAAATGGTTTTCCGAATATCGGTAGATTTATGATAGTCTGGTCAATTTAGACATCCAAGGTTACATATATTAATTACAAAATTGCTAGGATTGTTCAAAACACTATCATAAATGAAATCTAAAAGTTCCCCATCGATTTGACACGTGGAAAAAAAATACTTGGGGGTCAAAGGTAACAAACGCGATTTTCAGAAAACGGTAATTAGTTGAGATAAAATTGTAGATCAGATAATTATCTATAAAAAATGTCAAGATACTTTTTTCCTAAGAACTACCTTTTCTGAGATATAACGATTCAAAACGTTGGAAGAGTTGTTATCGTCATAGCCAACGCCAACGTTATGAATCGTTATATCTCAGAAATCGTAATTCTTAGGAAAAAAGTACCTTGACATTTTTATAGAATATTATAAGTATTATAAGTGTTTTAAACAATCCTACGAGTACCAATTTTGAGCTGGTTGCGAATTAATGTAACTTCACCCATATTTTTAATTCTATAACCAATATATTCTAATTTGACCGGACTAGTATTTCCTATCCTAATATATAAAATTCTTCCGTTACTGACAACTGACTGACAGACAACTCTCAGCCGTAACTATACAGGTGGTAGATGGCTGAAATTTAGCATGTAGGTTCCTTGGAGTGTAGGGGAGCACTAAGAGAGAAATTCCCTAAATTCTGAAGGAAACAGAAAAACGGAATAAGCGCGTACAAAGTCACGGGCAAGAGCCAGTATGATAAAACAAAACTACTGAAAGTTTAAGGAACTTTACTAGGTCTTGAGTAGGTGTCTAGTTAACAAGGATAGCTATCGAGAGGGAGCGGGGGGGGGGGGGGGCAAAACGTTCGGGATTGGCGACCGTGTACCTGAAGATGCAGCGTTGGATGGTTCCCACAAGGTGGACCAACGACCTGCTGAAGCCCGTGGGAAATTTGCTATATGCGAAAGAGAGGAAACCCGTTCATGTGACGACAATTGCCGAAACTTTTGTCCAACAGTGGTCGTTTTTCAGCAGAATGATCATGATGAACCGTAGTCATTACAGGCAATGAAAATTTAATGAATTTGCGACTCTTGATCTAAATCCAAGACAAACGTACCCCAATAACTTACACATACGACTGAATCACAGCAATTGCAGTTGAAAATCTTTTAAATAATGCAGGTTTCTCACAAAATTTATAAACCCATGCAATACCTCCTTAATTCTATAAAAAATCTCGTTTTTCCTGTGACATAAATCACTAAAACCCGCCAAAAGTGAGGTTGCATCGTATAAAAAGCCCGTTCTACACTGTCACCTCCAATCCGTTTTCAATTAACGTGTCCAGAGGAGCGTTAACGCCGGGCGTACACGCGCGCGTTAGGGTTAGTTCACATGATGAGACCGGTTTTGAATGATGCGAGTTGTGTAAGCCGGGGACTAGGTCGGGTTTAGACTGTTGTGTCGTTTTACGGGTTATCTCCGTAAATAGTGCTGGATTCATAGTGACGGCATGAGTACATTGGATGGTAGTGGGATTGGTGAAAACTCAACCAGTACTAATCTGTACATACTTTTGAATAAAAAAAAACCGGCCAAGTGCGAGTCGGACTTGCACATGAAGGGTTCCGTACCATAAACCTTATTTTTTATTATTTGCTGTTATAGCGACAATAGAAATACACAATCTGTGAAAATTTCAAGTGTCTACCTGTTACAGTTCTTGAGATATAGCCCGCTGACCGACAGACGGACGGACGGACGGACAGCGCAGGCTTAGTAATAGGGTTCCGATGGATACCCTTTGGGTACGAAACCCTTATGAACTCAAGTGGTCGCATATGCATAAATTTTGACATTGCGATCGTATTCATTGCGTTGTTCATTTTTAAGGAAGTCCTTTCAATTGTGAAAGAATAGATAGGTATGCGATTATAAGAGTTACGCTATTGATGTGCAAGTTGCTTGTTAAATACAAAAATCCTACACACAAATAGCGTAAAAAGGTATTTTCTTCTGACATACTATTAGCGATGGTTCATGCTGTTTGGGTAGCCTGGTTAAGCAATTAGAGAGCACGGAGTAATATTCACATTTAAATATGTTGCTCATGGTTCTTTATTTGTGGTCGTTGTGCTCATGGAGTTTATCAAACCTTTCCAAAAACGGTAACACCAATAAAAAAGTCTAAATGAAATTGAATTATAATTGTATTATCCGCAAGTGTACTCTCACCCTAGCCCATGACGCCCGCCCCTTATTCAAATATCTCCCAGACGTGGTAGGATGCTAATTACGTAGACTAGGGTGCCTACAGCCCCATTCAATGATGCTCCCGGTATAATACAGACAGGATTTGACTTACATTTCATTGTGTGACTTTGGTACAGCAAAATATGAGGCATTAATGAGATTTTGAGGTAATTATGCGAGTATGACGGGTGTCTGCTTCCGTGGAATGAGTATCCCAACTAACACTAAAGCGTTAAAAAAACCTATATAAGACTCGTATATCAGTTCAATTTGAGTATAAAAGTGTTAACGCATACCTGTGCAACTGAGTTAAAGCATGCTCTAACTCACTTATAACCACGAAAAAGGCCCACAGTTTTACAGGTAAAAGTTATAGAAAGCCTATAGTACGGTGTCACAAAGATATTAAAGGTGCACAAGAGCGCTTATTCATCGTCAGCTACTACTTTAATCTGTATTACCGTTGTAAAATAGAGTTGGTAAACGCTACAGGTTGTATAAATCCTATAGTAAGGTTTCAAAAAGATCTTAAAGCTGCACAAGAGCGTTTATTCATCGTCAGCTACTACTTTAACCGATATTATCGCGTTAGTGAGCACTACAGGTGGTAAAAAGCGCACGTCAAGATGACAAAGCCTGCTAACCTTACTAAAATTAAATCTGTTTGTAATGGAAGTGTTATGTCATCCATTATTCAACACAGCAGAATAATATTATGTTATTTAAGTATGTGAACTGAAAAATGACTGCCCTTATGATTTCACGGTAAATGTATACCATGTTTCTCATCTCAATTTTAACGCGCCTAGGATTTATTAAAGATTTAAAAGAAAAATTATGATAATAAAATAGGTACCTCCTACGTAAAATTAAGTGGCATTCATGGAATGCTTCAAATAATGTGAAAAATTTTGTTTTATTGTAGAAAAATGTTGAATAACTCGAAATAATATAATTGTTAGGTTACCAAAACAATGGCGAACTTTACAAAAGTGAGGTTAGTGTTAATAACGACCCATATACTTGCGTTGTTTGACACCAATACCTTTAGAACATCTGTAAAAGAGTACTGCCTAACACAATAAGCTTTAGTTAAACCCTTTATTACAGGTTACCTAAATAGAGGAGTTGTTTGACACCTTTAGTTTCTCGTGTTACTAAACTCTCGATAAACTCTATTTTATAGCCTATGTCTGCGATAACAGTCAATGTAGCACCTTATGTGGTATATATATAAAAGAGTTCATTGCAATAACTATACAACAATAAGTGTTAAGAGGTGTCGGCGAACATTTTTATAAAGACTTGGGTGTCACAAAAAGGTTAAAGCTGTACCGTATTAAGTATACTTGCTGCTATAACTCTCGAAGCTGTATTACATCGTCCATTAAAGCTGTGATTGGGGCTAAAACTTGTTTGTTAACTCCTCTATATCGTCTTTAGTAATAACTGAGATAATTATAACCCTGTTATATTACTTAAAGTCATAAAGAAGCCTGTAACTGACACCAAAATGTTATTTAGGATCTAACTACTTAATTTGATATTTCCATTTAAAAATGGTTTTGGCATTTCTGTTTCTGCGTTCCTAAACTTTTTGAGAAGGTTGATTACTACTCGTACTTCTCAAAGTTGAAAAAAATAAAAAGTTTCTAGTGTCATGTCGTCCTCTTGTCATCATGAGGTATACTAATGTTAGCATATAGAAACACTGTTAGCTAGATAAACACATTTTGATACTTATGATAATCAGTCTTACACTATCCAAACAGCCCACCTTCACTCTCTGGGCATAGACCGCCCTTTTCCTGTGACAATTCATACGCTCCTGTACCACCGTGATCCAAGTTCCATCCACGACTGCCAGAGTTGCGAAATTTGTTTGAGAGAGTGACAGCGGCCACGCAAAGGGCATTAGGAGCAGGGCAGTTAGAGTCTGCCTTTCACTACGCCCAGTACGGAAGGAGTCATTTGATGATTTACTATCCAAAAAAAAAAGAATCTGACTGCCGACTAACGACCATATATTTTCAGTTAGAATTAAATTAAGAACAGTCTATTGTAATAAGGCTTTTAGTTTACGTTTTCTTCTCTCTTTTTCCGGACTTGCTAAATAGTGTGTCGGAAAGACAAGTACAACAACATTATTTCAACAATTAATAACTTCATGCTTTGACACGTTAGCCGAAACCCGTTAGTCACACCAACAGCCAAACAAAAAGACAGCAAACAAACAAACAAATATACCTTGTTGTTTATTTGTAATAACAAATAAAACAGAGATCAAACGCGGAGAACGTTTGGGAGGCTCCCAGTTTCTATTAAACGAGGCACGCAAGCGTTAACTCGTGTGAGTCAAACATGCTAGTATTGAAATGTTTCGTACCATTGTACTTATACTAAATGCTTTAGATGTGGTGAGGGTTATTAGGAAACGGAGTACCAAAGGCCTGAGACTAGTAGATAGGACCTATTCGTAGTTTGATTTTCTGTCAAGGAAAACGTTTGACAAGAATAAACTTTCTGCTATTGCTACTGATGAAAATGCCTAGAAAATCGTTATATACAGTGAGATATAAAATAAATACTCGTGTGAGCCAAACATGCTAGTATTGAAATATTTAATAAAATTGTACTTGTACCAGTTGCTTTAGATGTGGTGAGGGTTATTAGGAAACGGAGTACCAAAGACCTGAGGAGCTCGTGGCTAAATAATAACAGCCGCACGGGTCGATCTTTAAGGTTAAGCAACGCTTGCCAAGGTTGGTCTGTGGATGGGTGACCATCTTAATATACCGAGTTTCCTTCGTACCTCAGAAAGCACGTTAAGCCGTTGGTCCCGGCTGTCATTTATAGATCTTTGGCAGTCGTTACGGATTGTCAGAAGCCAGTAAATCTGACTCCAGTCTTACCAAGAAGTACCGTGTTACCAAGTTAATGGGTTGTGGAGGTCTGGTAGGCAGCCGCTCCACGTATAACACTGGTATTCAGCTGAATCCGGTTTGACTGGAAGCCGACCCCAATAGAGTTGGGAAAAGGCTAGGCTGATGATGGAGTACCAAAGACCTGAGACTAGTAGATAGGACCTATTCGTAGTTTGATTTCCTGTCAATGAAAAGTTTCACGGGTAGAAAGGTGTCGATGCATAAAAGATATACCTTTAGGAGAATTTCCGTATTTTAAAAGCGTAAGAATTATTGTCGCAAGATCATCTCACCTATAATTTAATCAATATCATCATCTGCCTAGTCTTTTCCCAACTACATTGGGGTCGGCTTCAAGCCGGATTAAGCTGAATACCAGTATTTTACCAGTATAATTAATCATTATTGATTTGTCAAAATGTATTAAAGTAGTTTTTGACAATTTCCCACTACTACGATGCGAATGACGTTGCTCCTTAAAAATACAAGAATTGTCTCTCAGGTGTGTTTCATTGGTTTACAATAAGTTTCTGATCACAAAAATAAATCAGAGTAGGTTTTAGTTTCCGAAATCGTAGATTGTTTATTTAAGCTTATGAAATTATACGCTCTATTGACAAAACGAGTCTTACAATGCATACCGGGGTACATCTGCCGTCAATTCCGGAAAAAAAAACCCACAAAGTATACTTTTCCAGAGAACCCTTCCAATCTGGATTTCATATCAAATTCACAGCCACTTAAACCGAAACCTCAAATCTATCCCACGAAGTACTTACCAAGTTTAGCTACCGAATATTGGATTCTGAAGAACAAGCATCCTTCAAAGTGTAAACACAGACCTTTTAAATTTTTGTTTAAATATTAAAAAGCGTCTGAGTGTAGGTAAATCTATTTGGCGTTTCGCAACGTTTTAATACAATTATGTCGGGGTCCGCTGCCTAAAAGCTCGTATATAATATAATTACTTTCGTTTTCGCCGGAGAGTCGGAGAGCGACACTAAACCAATTATGGGGAGTTTGAACGTAGTTTTTGGTATAACCGGCCTATCGCGTTTCAAAGGGTTACGTTTTGTAGTAGGTACGCTTTATTTATTTATTTTCTTTCGTTAGCAGTGGAATGTTTTGGCGATCAACTGAGGATCTATTGTTCCTAGATCGCTCAACAGGAGTAGTGGTGGTTCTCTCCTCTCTATGTTTTGATCTCTAGACCAAAATCCCTTTATGGTAGGCGCCAGATAATCTTGCAATAAAGTACATTGACCTTTCTCCAAGATCCCTTCGGTGATGCCCGAACAATAAACTATGAACCATTTTTCATTAATAGAGAACGTAAAACATCACGATAGAAGCCGATTCAGGACAGATTATGTCTCTATTTCGGTTTTCGGTATTAAGAAAGCCAATAAATGTATGTGGGTCAATGACCGTTATTGCACATTTATCTGGCGCCTACCATAGACCACCTTAAGAGACCGCCAGTTTAAGCACATTTAAAATGAGAATTTCATTTTTAGCTTAACGTATACATCTGCAACATGAACAGTCTGTCGAGCACGACTTTCATCTTTAATCTCATCATCATAGGTCTTATTGACCAAAAGACACCTCCTTAATTACACTCAGCAAGACAATGCAATATTTATTCCGTATCAAGTATACAGATGTTCAGCGGGAGCATCCAAAAAGTCTTTCCCTGTTCCTACCATTAAGTTAACGTTTCCTATAAATCTTTTGAGAAGGTTCCTCGCCGTTCTTTTGTTTTCCTTGGTTGGAACCGTAAATATTAACTTTGGTGAGTAAGGAGTTCCCTGAGTGGTCAGGTTTGAAGCTCTTCGTCTTTATTATGTCCTGGTACATTGTTTGATGGAACGACTTTCATATTTACATGTGAAGGTGAGAGCTGAAGTTTGAGTTAAATGACTTTTAACACGATCTTTATTCATTGTAAGTAGTTCCCAGTATGGGTCAGATTTTGGTATCGAAGCTCTTATCTCTAGTATTTCCTGGTACATTGTTTTATGGAACCGGTTGTTACATGATGTGAATGATGTGTACCATAAAATAGAGATAAATAGCTTTATTAACTTTGCTGAGTAAGGAGTTCCCTGAGTGGTCAGGTTTGATGCTATTCGTCTTTATTATCTCCTGGTACATTGGCTTGGTAAATTGGCTGATAGAAAGAGTTTCATATTTGCATGTGAAAGATGAGAGCTGAAGAAGATCGAGTTAAATTACTATTATTTATTGGTAAAAAACTAACTACGTTAAATAAGGAGTTCCCTTCGTGGTCAGGTTTGAAGCTCTTCGTCTCTATTATGTCCTGGTAAATTTTGTTTGAAACAAGCTCTGATTGGTTGCTAAACTCTGACAGTGAATTTTGCAAAATTGCAATTCCGTAGGTGGAATTTCGGACTCGGTCGATGGAGCTCCGCCGACTATTAGACATATTTGTAAACAAATGATGACAGCAGCCAAAGTTTTAGCCTTCAATGGAAAGCTACAGTCAGATATTATGATTCAGAGCTTCAGAGAGACGTACTAAGTCCATCGACATCCCCTTAAATTTTTTTCTTTTCGATAATCATAATAGCTGATAGAGTAGTACTTTATCTAAACTATCTGGCCGAGGGAGTGTCAGACTCTTACTGACTAAAACCATCCGTGTTTCTTCTAATGCCCTTTCCAGAGCCGCGGTGACTCTTTCGATCAAATTCTGCAATTAGATGGAAGCCTGCATGTATTATTGGGACTGTTTGATAGAGACGTACTACCTAATACGTATGTCCATATGCACAACGAATTACTCCTTCTTCTTTTCGTGTCGATTGACTCTTACTGAAGTTTGTCCAACCAGTATTGAGCAACCTGTACAGCTCTATCATTAGGCTCGTTCAAATCTTGGTTGGTATAGGTAGTTGTGCAGGAGGGGCAGTTGAGGAGGTGATGCATGTCCTGTGAAGGGGCTCCCACTGGCTTTGCATTTGGGATGGGTGGAGAATACCCCACTTAGCCAGGTTGTTTACTGCGGCCAACCTGCACAACGAACTGCGATTCTGTGAGATGATTCATTGCATTCCAGCTGTGCATACTTTCACATTTTATTTATTTATTCACTCTGCAAATGATTACTAACTTACATTTTCTTTATGCAAATTGTTATGACATTGAAACGTGCCATGTGATAATATTTTGTTAACTAGTCATGAAGTATTTAAAATATCATTGTAATAACGCTTGCAGAGCAATAACTATAAATTGTTTGTTTGATAAATTGGTAGAAGATAGGAATTTATCGTTTAGTTTAGTATTGCATGAATAAGTTAACTGGACTCTAGTATTTTACGATGTAATGGGTCGTTTAAAACTAGTCTAATTTTATGGTTATTGTTCTCACATTAACTAAATATAGGTATGAGTTTATTAACTTGTACTAAAGGAGGAAGTTTAGAGGGCATAGTTTAATTAAATAGATTCCTGAAAAAATACAAATCAATCAATCAATAAAACTGAGTCCAGTCTTGAAAAGTAGTACCGAGTTAACCAGTTGCAGTTAAGGGCGCTCTCTCGAAAATGCTTAAAAATAGCGTGCAGATGAAGCAGTTTTTCGTCGGCATTTACTGAGAAATATCATCTGAAAAAAATACGTAGTAATCTACATAATATTGCACGTAACTTGGTTGAGTCAGAATTTACGTATCGGTATCACACAATTGGAAAAAAAATCACCTCCAAATCGTTGAGATGAAACCATTTAACTCCTTAATTCTTTAACAAAATACTAAAAAAATAATATCTTCTACTGTGCAATCTAAACAATAATAACTTGGTTTTGTTACTTTTTTTAAATATGCATTTGTTTTATTATAAAAAAATAAAAACACCGGTAGCGGAGGGGCGCGAAGAGGTATAGCTAGCTCCGTTTGTATGCACAAGGTCATTGGCAAATATACAAGCCTTAATGGGTTGTGGAGGTCTGGTAGGCAGCCGTTTTACCTAAAAAGCCGGTTTGAATGGAACCCAGCCCTAATATAATTTGGTAAAAGGCTAGGCAGATGATGATGAATTAGTTCATTCCACGTCTATTTAAATAAGCCGGTACCACAGTAATCATTATCATGGCAAGTACAATAAAAAATTGGTACCTTTATCATAAATTATGATACAATGGTATCTACTTTATTTTGTGCTAAGTAAGATACTTATAAGCTATTCCAAAATTATTTTAATAAATTATTCTGGGTAATAGGTTCGTAATATAAATTATAGTTATCAGTTAGATATCAGTAACGTAGGTCGATACTGATAACATGACCAATACTGTGATTAATTATTTGAGGCTCCATAAATCAATACGATAACGATTTTGATAACATTGTTGTTATGCTACGAGTATGTTTTCGATAGTTTAATTTGCAGTTGTAAGAGATAGTTGATAAATCCTACTAACAATATTAATGTGAAACTTTCAATAAATAATAATAATAAATTTATTATATTTAAATTAATTAATTTATTAGTATTTTTGTAGTACACGAAAACTAAGATAATATTAATATTATAGCTGCAAATAATGGTGGTTCGGAACAGCAATGTTAGGTAGTGAGTAGCCCGATCTAGGTTAATTTAAACCTGTGTTTCAAGCCTGTAATGTTTTTATGTTTTTTTAATTAAGAACTAGACAACGGCTGGAAAGATTTAGATGAAACTTAGCACACACGGGTGAACCATAAATTATGAGCTGGATGATTCGGAAATTTTTAATACCTGTATTACATGCACCTATGAGAAATTTATTGTTACATGACAATGTAGGTAACAATTATTTCATAAGTAAAAATTTTTATTGTTTCAAGTGAACACAAGAAAAACAATATTTAGGAACTTACATTAAAATTTTATTTATAATATTAATTATAAACACCTAAATCAACCGTTTCATTGATAACATACATAACTACCTACTCAATAATTTAGTTACATTCAAATCAGCTACCATTACAGCTCCAATTAATATTCATAAATTTAATGCCACTTGCAAAACATAAAGGTCAGCACATACTGAGGCTCGATGCGACGCGGCAATGCGCGCAATTTCTAAAGTTAGAGAATTCAAATACGACCCGCGGACTTCAAATTCGAATTTATTTAAAAACTCTCACTGAAATGAATGCTGGTTAATGAAGTAGGTACCATAATGTATTGGTAACTTAAAAATGAAGCTTAGTGTCGCAGCGCAATAGTAACAGCCGGTCGGTCGGTGGATGGTTGGCTATCTTTGATTTCTCTCTGCCTCGGAAAGCACGCAAAGTTGTTGATCTCGGCTGTCATTTGTAGTTACTGGTAGTAAGAAGTCAAGAAATCTGCTACCAGTATTATCAAGAGGTATCGTATTACCAGTAAATGGGTTGTGGAGGTCTGGTAGGCAGCCGCCCCACGGAAAATTCTACCGGAGACCGACCCCAAAAAATAATTTGGCAAAAATAAAATAAGTAGATTGAGTTATAGTCTGTTTTTTAATCTCGGAGACTAAATTGACAAGTGAAAATGTCAAAACTGAATGCTATTGAAATCTTTGTCAGTTTGCCATTTTCGCTTGTCAATTTAGACTCCGGGATTAAAAAACAGAATTTAGTGTCTCTCAAGCAGTCTCAGTGTAGACTAACCTTTATTTGGCATGAGTCGATTGGTATGTGAGTGAAAGGTGACCACGAGCTAGTAACATAAATATCTACGCGTATGTCATAATAAGTGTCTTGGTAAGCAGTCGAAAAATACAACACTCAACATATCGTTTCCGTGGTGTAGCGGTTATCACATCTGCCTAACACGCAGAAGGCCCCCGGTTCGATCCCGGGCGGAAACATAGCTTTTTGCTTTTTCAAAATTAGATTTAAGATACGTCGTTATTCGACGCCGCTTTATGGCGTCCATTTTAGACATCTTAACAAGTTCTCAGCAAGATAAATACATTTTTTAAGGATGAGAAATCATCCAATGACTCCTCTTGCTCTGGGCGGAGCAAAAGGGAGTGTCAGACTCTTACTGACTAAAATCTATCCGTCCTAATGGCTTGTGCGTTTCAGAACCGCGGCCTGCGTCTTTCGAACAAAGTCCGGAACCCCTGCTTGAACTAAAAACCCTCGCCAACTATCGAATTGCAGATTAGATCAATCTCTCTCTTTCAGATTCATCGCAGGTATCCCTTCTATTTCAACTATTTCAATGTCAATGAATGAAAATCCACTGTGGTAGGCGCCTCTCGCCAGATAAACTTGCAATAAAGTACATTGACATTTCCCTAATATCCCTTTGTAGATACCGAACAATAAATTATGAACAGTTTTTCATTAATAGAAAAACGGTAAATGATCGCGATAGAAGTCGATTCAGGACAATTTTATGTCCTTTTTTACCCGACTACGGCAAAGCCAAAAGGAAGGGTTATGATTTTAGCTGTCTATGTATGTATGTATGTTCCACCGTAGCGCCTAAATTACTGAACCGATTTTGATGAATGGAGTATCAAAAGATACTTTAAAATATTCCGGGTGACATAGAATATCTAAATATTCACAGAATTTAATATGCGAGAATTCACAAGTAAATTTTTAAACACTAAAAAAAACATTGAGATAATCATGAAATGTTTGGTAGGGGACCCTGGGGCTGGTTTTAACAGGGGTAAATACTAACAGCGTAATTACATAGAACCTATTCGACTTACCACGCTAATTCCAACGCACTTTGTGCCTACGAATACGGGCGAACGTGTCTCGACCTGTCAGTTGCCGGCCGAGCGTCACGGGAGCAGGTTGTGTCAGACGCCTCCAATTTCACAGGTAAATGAACTTTTTTACGTATTTAATTTTTTGCATTACTCTTTAAATATGTATCGTAGAAAATTGGCTTTGGTATTGCATAAATCCGTATTTATTGTATTTTTTATTAATGTTAAAGTTATAATCGATAATATAACCGGTAAAAGAAAAACAATAACTTTGTGCAAAATGGGGTCATGGGGTTGGTTTTAACAAAATGCACGGGGTAGGTTCTAACGCGTTAATATTTGCCCCGCACACGGGGCAGGTTTTAACAGTTCAAAAAATTTAAACGTAGGTAATATTGTTCTTACTGTTTCTATACGAGGTTGCAATTTTGATTAGCCTAACATTAGGTCTGGAACCGTCCTTGATACCAAAAATCGAAAGAAGCATGCCTAATCTTGATATCAGCGTGGGTGCAGTTATTGAGGAAATGTCAAGGAGTCCAGTTCCTGGTACATCAACTGCAGAAAATGAACCAGCAGTAACGTCTCGTCCAAGAGATTCATCAACATTCTTTAGTCCCGAAGCTGTACGGCCATTGCCAAAAGCGGCCCCTCGCTCTAAGTCTAATCGAGGTCGCAAGCGAAAGTGTGCAATCTTAACAGACACTCCGGAAAAGAGTGCTTTAGAAGAAGAAGCTAAGCTAACGAAAAACAAAAAGAAATCTACTGCGAATGTAAAAGTCAATAAGGAAAAGCAAAGAGTTAAGAAACGTAAAGTGGAGAAAAAAGAAAAGAAGTCCAGTAAACAGCCTAAGGATAGAGTGAAAAAGAAACTATTACAAGAGAGTTCAGAAGAAGACGATGATGAGGATGAGACCATTTGCTTAGACTGTGGCTCATCATATTCTGAAGATAAATCTGGTGTGGACTGGGTCGAATGTATATCCTGTAAACAATGGTCGCATAACCTGCATAAAAGGCGATGCAGTTGCTTATGTTTGCACAAACTGCAACTCAGATTCTGATTACGATGACTAATTTTTATCACTGGTTTGAAGACTGACTAATGAGTAGGTTGAGTAAGACTGACTAGAAAGTTTCACTTTTATAACCAAAGTTGTATGTTGATTTATTAGAGGAGTAATTTTTTGTTATTTTATTTGATAAAGATAGATTTAGTAAGTTTTAAGTTTATTACACATGTTTAAACGGCAAGGAGCCGAATTTCATTTTATTTGGATTGTTAATGATCATTTGATGATCAAAAATTATTTTTTGTTCTTTGATTTGAGTAATGCTGATTGAGTGAGTCAGTTTAACTAATGTAATTTAAGTTTTCTGTTTATTTTATGAACGGTAAGGAACCGCATTTAATTTTATTAGTGTTTCTAATAAACATTGAATATTATTTTGTTATTTATCTTAACCAAAATCCCATTCCTAACTACATGTTATTTCTTACCCCCGCTGTTAAAACTTTCCCCAGCGGTGTTAAAACCAACCCCAAACCGGGGGTAAGATCTAACAAGTGACTTGTTTGCCAAAACTCGTTTTTTCTCAGATATGGTAATTATTATATACATTTTGTTGTAGTTTACGTAAAGCTCATTAAATTTTGCATCATGTACCAAAAAACCATGTTTCTTGCTAAAGTAGTTTAGAAAATATTACGCTTAATTCAAAATTTGTTAGAACCAGCCCCAGTCTCCCCTATCAAAAGTAAGGTCTTAACAAGCAGGTTTCAATTATGTACATAATTATCTCGTATTGACTAAGTAAATAAATATGTTTATGGTTCATTATTCTGTAGTCGGGTTACGGTTTTTGAAACTTTATTGTGACCTTTATTCTGTTTTTGATACTAAAAAGTCAGTATATAGAATAGAATAGAATAGAATAGAATAGAATAGAATTGATTTAGCACATTCATGAAACACGCGTACAAAAACAAACAGAAAATAAAAAAGGTAGGTCAAAAAACTAGTGTGTGTCTCACGGCTGCACCGTTATTGCACATTTTTCTGGTGTCATGTCTACCATAGGTACTCGTATCTATCTAGCCCCTTTTTAGAGTTCCGTACCCAAAGAGTACCATACCGTACCCAACGGAACCTTATTACTAAGCCTCCGCTGTCCGTCTGTAAGTCTGTCAGCGGGCTGTATCTCAAGAACCGTAATAGGTAGACAGTTGGAATTTTTAGTTTGTGCATTTCTATTGCCGCTATAACAACAAATAATAAACATTGTGATTTATGGTACAGAACCCTTCGTGTGCGAGTCCAACTCGCACTTGGCCGGATCTTTCTACTTAATTTTACAAGTCTCAAATTCTAATATACGCCAAACAAGCGTGCACCTAGATAATATTTTAAGAGCGCCTGTCATCGGACATACGAAACTCAATTATATGACAGAGGTGTACGCGCAGGGCGATTTCGGGGCTGTATTTTACAACCATAACGAAGCACCAATTTTCGTCAATTTTGTAGAAACGATGTTTATATTTTTGTAAGGGTTTCTCCATCCTTACAAACATTCACATGTACTTACTTATAATATTGATATGGTAGGTGGGATGTTCGGGAATATGTAAAGCACATAATTAAACCTTTTTTAAATAAGTAAAACTTAAGTTGTTGCTAATATCCACAACCAGTATAAGTGCCCAAGATACAACTCTTACCTTCAACTTTTCCACAAACCATTTGAACCCAACTTTTCAGCAGAATAAAGTACAGGTACCTCAAAAGTATTTTTCCAGCTCGAATAAGCAATAAATACATACCGAAGAGGTCTGCATAGCCAATCAAGCATCAAAGCAAACAAATTTCTCCAAATTGGGGTACGCAACTACAATATGGAAAATCTATCGAAGCGGAAGGGACAGACGGGAGAATAGGCGGAAATATCCGAGAGTTGCCGAAAATAGCCGAAGTTGAAGTTGTTTATTTTTTGACGGTACATTAGGCTTTGTGCGTAGAATATATACGAGTAAATATTGTGATTGAAAATCGGGTGGTCAAGTTTTGAAGCGGCTTAGGAGTTTAATTTTTTATTGGCTTATGTAGATTGATATTGTTTTGTTCGATGAAAAGGGAAAGATAGAAAAAGGTATGTAGGATAGGAAAGGATATTGATAATATACAGGGTGTTCCCGAAGTGTGTAATCAATTGGTTATATTAAGGCCCTGTCCGCTCATCGGGATTGTATTTCCGCGCGGATTTTTTTGCCAGTGCAGATACTCGCATAGGATTCAATGTGTAACAGAAATGCGGAAAAAAAATCGCAGTTCGGACATGGCCTAATGGGTGATTTTGGGTTGATGTTACACGTGATATAAGTACATTAAGAAAAAAATTGAAAACGAAAACATAATGACTATTGAAAAAAAGACTGAACAGTTCCGAAGAAATGACTTTTCATACAGTTTGTTGCAGTTGGTAGCATTTTAATTAGTTTAATCACAGATTTGAACTGCTTGAAATTTATTGTTCCTTTTTAGGGTTCCGTATCCAAAGTGTAACCAACGGAACACATTGCTAGGCATCCGCTGTCCGTCTGTCTGTCAGCGGGTAGTATCTCAAGAACGATAGCAGGTAAATAGTTGAAATTTACACAGAGTATGTATATCAATTACCGCTGTAACAACAAATAATAAACATTAAATCAACTTAACATTAAGGGGGGCTCCAGTACAAGAAAATGGTACGGAACCCTTAGTGTGAGAGTCTGACTCGCCCTCGGCTGGTTTTTAGTCGTTGCTTGTGGTCGATTTTATTTAAAAAAGTCACGATTTTTATTTTGATTTTCTTATACATATATATTATGTATATCAACTACTCAACATCACCTTTAAATCTGATCGCGCACTTCTGGACCTGCCTGTATATAGACGAGGTCGTTATAGGTACTTTAGGTCGGAAAGTTAATTTTGCCTCAACGGACAATTATTATTTTTTGTAATCTTTTTTTTAGGGTATTTTATTCTATGAACATGTCAGCCCCGTTGAGTCATAACTAAGCAATACAACTACACAATTAATATTAATCTAAGCCTATCAAGGGCGTAAGTAACAAGATCTCACTGACGCGTGAACATTTTAAATAGGTTGAGAGCCGCAGACGAAAGGGGATTTGCTAATATTACCAAAAAAAAAACAACATCCATCATATTTCAATTAAATTCACGCAGCAGTGATTCCCTATCTCTTATATATTTACTACAATCTATTAATAAGTGGTGAACATGATCTCACCGGAATATTAAATCCTGGTGTTATACATAGTAACCTCTAAATTGCATTACGAAAGGGACGCTTTATTCCGATAGTGTTTCATAAAATAGTTACGACCTGTATTGTTTTTGAACACAACCCGAAACAACCCATTAAGACGAAAATTAAGATTAAACAAACACTAAAAACAAAACCATTAAAACGCTCACCACTTCTAAAAACAATGAGAGTCCACTAATTACCCCACCTAGCTCACCCGCCAACAAAACCTAGAAAGCTAACGCAAACGACTGTTTTATTAACCCGTAAGGAGGAATAAACAAGTTCTTATCCACATCACCACGCAATTAGGAGGCCACAAAACTTCGTGGAAATGGCCTCTAAAACGAGCCCGTTGACCCACTGACCCTATGGTCACATTGGTCACCAGTTAAGCCTCTATGACATATGTTTTCACGGCAAAAATTGCTACAGGACACGCATACACGCGAATCGGTAATAAATTGTCCAGTTCACATTAAAAAAAAACATTTCATATACGCTAGAAATATGTGAAAAAAAGAACAAGGAAAAAATACAGTGGACATTTTTTTTTGTTGGTGCTTTTTTACACTGTGGTCGTCGAATGAAGGAATGACCTTGCGTTGCGTGACTAAAGGAAATTGTACTCAGCCACTGAAAATAACTTAATTAAAAGGGTAAGATATCGAGTTACTTCCTTAGTATTTATACTCACACACAATTATTTACTCGTATTTTTTTTATTTTCCCACGGGGTGTAATAAATTAAGTTTTTGTATCGCGTACGCTTTTCCCTAAAATAGGCATCGGTATGGTTTTCTTTGAAGGTTTTCCTTATAGAGTAGGTGCTTGGAAATTCAAACGAAATTAACACGGGGTAAATTATTATGGCTCGTTCGAGTACCAATTGATTTTCGGGGCTTTTTTTTACAAATATCTAATGCAAGTTATGCAAATAAAATATCATATCAAAATGGGTTAAGATTTATTCTGCTAGATATTTTTAGGAATGACGTTAAAATTTGGAACTGAAACTGTACTTTCACTGCCTAAGAGGTTGTTGTGGTGTTTTACAAATAACCTTGTATAAGAAAGAAGTTGGTGTATTATCATATTTCCATAGTACTTACCTGTTTCTTCCACCCAGTCTCACACATCCTTGTAAACACGTCGCTTACAAAACACAATGCTCAAAAAAACCTTCACCTACCCTCAAAATAATAAAAGCCGGACCACATGTCCTATCTCACGCATTGCACCCCATCTTGGGGTTTCTTTATTGATAAAAATGTTGCCTATCGAAGCGTTTTAGGGGCTGAATGCAACGATTGCAACCAGCTGATATGGAAGTTGGTATTTTGATTTTTTCCACTTGAATTGACGAAGGGTGGCTATGATAAGGAGTGGACAAAGTGATAAGCGGAAAGCGTTACCCGCTATTTATTTATTTCACTTTTTACATTATTGTCGCAAAAACATTTAGAAACAAGATAAAATCAGCGACACATTAAACTATGTATTTTAAGCATATTTAAATGAAATACCCGTATCACTTAGGTTCAGCAACATAATTTAAATTGATGATGTCCTTAAATAGCATCCATATTTTTACCGATACCGTTCGTTTTTTGCCCTATTATTATTTAGGTGAGCAATCTTATGTATAAGAAACTATCGTTCTGTGAGAATCAAAATTATGTTCCATTTATCCCCAATTTGGTATAATTACATTTAAGGCTGATTCTTCAATATCACAAAATTTTAAACTGATGAACATATTTTCTATACAAAAGCTCATTATTACCTATCAAACCGCCATTTTTCCTTCTAAATAGAAAAATCGACCCAATGGTAAAGTACACAAGTCTTAAGTGTTTGTAATAATCTATGGGTTAAAAGAAAAGAAAGAAAGAAAGAAAAATGTTTATTTGGGACTCGCACAAAACAGACAGATTTAAAACTAAACAGAAGTTCTTCCTTTCCAAGTATGCTCCCAATCTGTCTGGGTAAAACAAAGGCAGTAATCAACTCTACAACTTCCACTTTTAACTTGTACCAAACCCAAGGACGAATTTTCATAAGCCGAGGGAAACAGCCGGAAATTTTATGTTCGATTCGAAGTCCAATAAATAGCTTGTTAGAAATCAGCCCCATTTGACGACTGGTATGTCACGGGGTGGGTTCGGGGCGGTTTTACTGCAGAGGGAACATAAAACGAGTTGAGAAATAGTTGCTACAGGAAATTGATTGGTAATAGAAATTTTTAGAACAAACATTTTTTTATTATAATGGCTCGAATTGGATCTTTATATTACCTCATGGAAAGCGATGGTCGCCGATGAATGATAATCTATTCAATGATGACTTAAAGATCCCCAAGTTAATGGTATTAAAATTTATTAAAATATTTTTTGGATAACATAATTTTTTTTTTTCTTTCAGAACCAGGAAATGCAAGCTAGCTATAATAATAACAGAGTTATACGGGGGCTGAGGAGCTCGTGGCTAAGTAATAACAGCCGCACGGGTCGATCTTGAAGGTTAAGCAACGCTTGCCAAGGTTGGTCTGTGGATGGGTGACCATCTTAACATAACGAGTTTCCTCCGTACCTCGGAAAGCACGTTAAGCCGTTGGTCCCGGCTGTCATTTGTAGATCTTTGGCAGTCGTTACGGATTTTTTTTTTTTTTTTACTATTGATAGGCACGCGTTTGACCACTATCTCACCTGATGGTGGCATTAAGTCCGCCTCTGTATATTTTTGTGCTGAAAGTGTTAAAATAAATAAATAAGCGAGGATGTGGTCGAAGATGGAGCACGCTTGCCTAGAAATAACCTATTCACTCTTGATTTAAAGACTCCCAGGTTGTAGCTATCAGGAAACACAGACTCGGGCAGGGAATTCCACTCCTTAGCAGTACGCACTATGAATGTGTTCCCAAAACGTTTTGTGCGTATGGGTGGGATGTCCACCATGTACCGGTGGCGCATCGCCGTTCGTCTTGTGGTCCGATGATGGAACGGGCTTGGCGGAATTAAATTATGCAATTCCGTCGCACATTCCCCAAAATGCAACCGGTAAAAAACCGACAGGCTAGCAACTCGTCGTCGATATTCAAGACTTTGGAGCTTCGACGCGACGAGCCTCTCATTGCCGATGATCCTCTTGGCTCGTTTCTCAATTGACTCAAGGGCATCAAGCTGGTATCTGGCAGATCCATCCCAAAGATGAGAGCAGTATTCCATACACGATCGAACTTGCGCTTGATAGAGTTTAAGCAGCTGTTCCGGCGTGAAGTACCGTCTCACCGGATTGTCAGAAGCCAGTAAATCTGACTCCAGTCTTGCCAAAATGTACCGTGTTACCCAGTTAATGGGTTGTGGAGGTCTGGTAGGCAGCCGCTCCATGTAAAACACTGGTATTCAGCTGAATCCGGCTTGACTGGAAGCCGACCCCAGTGTAGTTGGGAAAAGGTTAGGCAGATGATGACCTTAACAATTAGGATAATTCAGGAAAAACGAAAATTTGATCAGCTTAGGGTAACTAAGGAACAGTCACATTTTGTTGAAAATTTATATGAACGACGTTACTGCTATTGGAGTGGACTGTACCTACTTAACAACTACTATACCAATTACTTACTCAATAAGACGACGGAACAGAACGTTAATTTTTCTAGTATTCCGTACCCAAAGGGTATTCAACGGAACCCAATAGACACACAGCGGACGACGGACAGCGGAGGCTTACTAAGCCTCCGCTGTCCGTCCGTCTGTCTGTCAGTGGGCTGTATCTCAAGAACCGTAATAGGTAGACAGCTGAAAATTTCACAGGTTGTGTATTTCTATTGCTGCTATAACAACAAATAATAAAAAATTAGTTTATGGTACGGAACCCTTCGTGTGCGAGTCCGACTCGCACTTGGCCGGTTTTTAACCATTTCAATATTCTTGAGAAAACATCACAGCCAACATTTTCTTCTGAATTTACGTAAAATCTTTAGAATATAGAAAAATAAGCTGCTCGTCTAAAACAGACCGTTGCAAGAGAAAGTATAAAAAGACTAGCACTGCATATCTTTTTAACAAGCTTCACAAGCAAAGCCGCGGGGTCTGCTAATACCGTAATTGAATTTAATGCTCAATAACCTGCTCTTGAATGAGGTTATAGTTTCGTTACTACTGCTCTTAACTCTTTATTAGCTCGGTAGAAATGTTAACTGTGGTATACGTCATGCTTTATAGTTGTTTGAGCTACCTACCTTTCAAAGTTAGAGAGAACAGGCTCCTTCTGGGTAGGCTCGCTCCATCGTGGACTTTGTCTCTGTCATCTCTGCCATAGACTAGAGTCAAGAACAAACCCATAAATAATAATGAAAAAAACCTACTAAGAGATTAACTTAATTAATTACTGCTAAGAACAATTACTGATGATGGGCATTTTCGGGTTCTATTGTGGTGGAATTATATGCGTTGCTAAAGTTATATATTCATATAACATTGTTTTTATGTATCTGACTCTGTGGGTTATTAATCCATTTTTAGGGTTCCGTACCCAAAGGGTAACCAACGGAACCCTATTACTAAGCCTTCGCCGTCCGTCCGTCCGTCCGTCCGTCCGTCTGTCTGTCTGTCAGCGGGCTGTATCTCAAGAACCGTAATAGGTAGAGAGTTTTAATTTTCACAGATTGTGTATTTCTATTGCCGCTATAACAACAAATACTAAAAGTTAAGATTTATGGTACGGAACCCTTCGTGTGCGAGTCCGACTCGCACTTGGCCGGTTTATTTTATTTTATTTAGGTATTTACTTTTGTGTCAGTATCATAGAGTGTGCTAGTTAACAAGTGATAAAAATTTCATTATTATTTTATTTTTTCGTGTTATATATTGATTACTTTGCATACTTATTATATACATCGTATCGTTGAACACATCAACGGCCACTTCCAGCATGGTCGGATGTCTGGTTCCCTATTCTTCGATATTGCGAAAGCATTCGACAAAGTTTGGCACAACGGCTTGATTTACAAGCTGTATAAACTTGGCGTGCCAGACCGTCTCGTGCTCATCTTACGAGACTATCTGTCGAATCGTACCTTTCGTTATCGTATCGAAGGGGCGCTTTCTAGCCCCCGTCCCATACGTGCCGGCGTACCGCAAGGCGGTGTGCTCTCCCCCCTAATATTCACGCTATTCACTAGCGATGTCCCCAAAAACCCCAAGACGCAGTTGGCATTATTTGCCGATGACACGGCCATCTACTGCTCCGGCACGAGCACCAAGGCCATCACCCTCAACCTCCAAAGATCCGCCAACGCCCTAGGCGAATGGTTTCGGAGATGGAGGATTGAAGTAAATCCGGAGAAGAGCCAGGCGGTCTTGTTTCGCAAGCCGCGTACTAGAGCTCTACCCCCCCTTAGTCCGATCACCATGTTTGACAAGCCGATCCCTTGGGAGAAGCAAGCCAAATATCTAGGAGTGATCCTTGACCAAAACCTCACCTTTGGCGAGCACATAAAAGCGGTACGTTCGCGTGCCGCTTTCGCTCTCGGTAGGCTTCATCCCATGCTGAATGCACGCAGCAAGCTATCCCTTAAATGCAAACTGCGCATCTATACCACGTGCATACGTCCGATAATGACCTATGCGTGTGCCGTCTTCGCACACACAAAGGATCGACATATCCATAGGATGCAGACCATCCAAAATCGTTTTCTCCGAAAGGCCACGGGCGCTCCGTGGTTCGTTAGGAATGACCGACTACATGTCGATCTCAAAGTCCCAACCATCAAGCAATTCATGAAGCGTCTTACTAAGCACTTCATCGAATCTGCAGAAAAGCACTAGAATCCCTTAATCGTATCGGCTACCCGATACGCTCCCTCCAAGATTAGTAAGATTCGCCGTCCTCGGCATACCCTCGTCGACCCTGACGACCCAATCACCGTCCTTCAAGAAAGCTATAGGGAAACCAGCACTCTCAAGAAACACAAATACAGACCGCGATCCGTATTTCGACCTCGCCGGCGAGGTCCGTCGCGACGTCCCAGTAACGTTCCCCCCCGTCTTTTGCCAAACGAGCCAGCCCGCGAAGCTGAGCCAGTAGTGACAAATATCTTCCTAAATAATGACATGACCCAGCCAGTCTCTTGCTGCCCCCCCCTAAACGACGCCGCTGAGCCGAGGTCCGTACCCCACAGGGGGTGCCCTCAGCGAGCGGAGTTCTAATAAATATAAATTTGTAGCCTCGGCTGGGGGCCTTAAATTCTAGAGGCCCACACAGGCAAGTCCGGTTTAGTAGTTGACAACCCTCTAGGGTTGATAACTGCGAGTGGCCATCGACAAAAAAAAAAAAAAAAAAAAAACTTATTATATAAATTCAAGTTCTTAAAACGGAACAGACAGTTGTGTTGCTGGGGAGTTTGTTGGCCACTTCTTCTCCACAACTGAAACACTAGGAAGTGGTGACGGGCGGGCGTTTTGGGGTAGGTACTGTCTTTTGTAAAACTTGACGTTCAAAAAGTGCTGGCTCTCAGCCTAATCTGAATAAATGTTTTGTTTTTTTTTTATTATTACCGTTTGGTGTCGGCCGGTGCCACATGGTGCCGTAAACAGAAATAAAACAGTCCCATCACTTCCCGTGAGAGGCGACTTAGGGACTCACCAGAGAATGGGCAGGAGTGTTCTCTGTAAAACGCATCACCATACGCTGTATTCGCCAACCCGCCTGCCAAGCGTGGCGTATCATCTATAGTAAGTTGATTGCTCAAGACATTGATCCGGTTGCTGTTGTTAGACTCAACCAGATTCCTGCAGGATTGACCATCAACCACCAGCCCGGTTTTATAGCGAGGATATGCAGAGCCGAATAACGTGTCATTGATATTTTTAGGGTTCCGAACATCCGTAAGAAACGGAACCCATGTAGAATTACTCAGGTGATCTGTCTGGCTATTTTTCCGACTGTCTGTGTATGTCTGTCACAATTTTGGTACACGTATATGAACTCCAGCACAGAACGAACTCCATTTAAATAAATAAATGTTGAGAACGGGGGTCAGTTTTGTGGGACCGATTACTAGAAAATTACAAAAAAAAGTTTTCCCAAACGGTACCGTGTTACACCTATATATATGTCGCAGGAATATGATAAAAAGAGAGATTGGGCCAAATCCCTAAGGGATTTGATCAAATCACGAAGGATGTTAAAATAACAACACGTTTTTATCATTTCCCTAAGCAAATCAGGTGATTTGACAAATCCCACTAAAGAAATCTAGTGATTTGAACAAATTCCTAAATTGGTTCAGTTAAATGACAAAAATAACTTTTCTGTGGTATTTTAAAGGTTTATTTTGTAAGTTTACCTACATAATTATATTAATCAGGTGTATTACAATACAATGCATGGGCATTGATGGGTCAACGCCCAGCCTAAATTGCTGGTCGTAGGGACGTGAAATTTTGAGGAAATAGCCGTCCAATGCTGCGTCTTCTGGTACACGATCACCACTCCACAACCTTATTACGACTCCATACCACGACGACAGGTTCGGGTCGACGGCGCGTTGATCCCCGGAACCTGCTAAAGCCACTGCTTACCGGGGTTGCGGAATTTATTCGAAAGAGCTTAGTCACCGCGACCCTGGAACTGGTCTTAGTCAGTAAGAGTTTGACACTCATTTGAAAAAAAAAAGTACCAAAGGAAAAATTGTTTTATAATCAATTAACAATTCCGCTGACCTTTTTTATGAATTTGATACACACGTGTCTTTCTAGTATTGCACTTAAAATGATTGCAGGACAAGTAATCCTCTTATAATTTAATGCATTATCCATGGCAATTATTTTATAGCATTACCAGCGATTCGCCCCGCAAATATGTACACAAACCATACTCGTTTATCGCTTCTCCTATTAGTGACAACCGTGTCAAAATCCGTTCGTGGTTTAAAAAGTATTTGCGTTGTGGTCACGTTGTAGATAGTGTTTACGGACAACAGGGCCCCAAGTTTGTAATTTTTTTATAAATTCGTCATTCCAACACGATCTCATTGTCATTTCGCTTAATTTCGTAATCTGCTAATTCATAATGGTCGATCACTGGTCAGTCAATGGTCTCGTAATAGAATCGTGGTAGAAAGACATTTTCGTATTGCCATTATTATAAAACCCGTTAGTAGAAATTATTTTCGAAAAACTACTACTTTTGAATATTAAGTTTTGCCAGATTTCTTTTATAATACATTTTTACATATTATTTATTAATTTGACATTATATACGAGATTACCATTCTATGCCATTTTTTGCAGTGGAGTATCAGTGGTTGACCATTGGAAAGTCATAATGATGCTTTTATATCAGTAAATCTACTGAAATAAAAGCATCATTATGACTTTCCAAAACCAAACTTGTCAAAATCAACAATTATGAAATCAATGATAGACCATTCTGACACTATTGCAGACTTGAGGCCCTGATCGACCAGACACTGGTACAACTCGCAACTGGCTGTTATCACAAGGCAACTTCAAGAGGCTACAACAATGTGGTAGATATCCCGAAAACTCGATTTAGCTTGGTGGCTAAACGTTATTCGTGTGAATTAAGTTGCACAAACCTGATTTTTTGAGATGTTGTTAGAATAGATGCCAATAGTGTACAGGTGAGCTTGGGCCTCGAAAAACTTCAGATTTTTTATTTTGGTTTTAACTTCTAATCGGTGCATTGTAGGTAAAAAAATCAATCCGCATTATTTTAAAGTAGACAAAATTTGATTCAGTTTCACCATATATCGTATATCTGTTGGTTAAAAAGGTGTAGAAGATACAGGACTTCAAACATGAAAATTCAACTTTTGTGCATTTGTCAAAAAAAATAATCTTTTTTAGTATAAAACAATCAAATCTAATGAAATGGACAGCAAACATTTTTGACCTCGCTCCGCTCGTTTTTGAGTTTTGCAATCTCTCAGTTAAGTAACTTTTGCCAAAATTTTATATGTCAGTTCTTAAGCTGTTCTGTATGTGGCAAAACTTACATGTACTCAGATATTAATGACAGAAAATCAAAACTATCCGATAAAGGGTACCTACAAAAATTTTCGAGCTCGCTTCGCTCGCTCTGAATTTTGCAAACTCTCAGTTCTTAACCTTTCCTGTATGAGGCAAAAGTTACTTGTACTCAGATATTAATGACAGAAAATCAAAACTATCCGATAAAGGGTACCTACAAAAATTTTCGAGCTCGCTTCGCTCGCTCCGAATTTTGCAACCTTTCAGTTCTTCACTGTTCGCGACGGAGCATTTTGATTTATATAACTCGCATAAACAGCCTTATGTACTTATATTCGTAAGCTTATATGTTTTTTAAGTTAGAAGCTTATATACTTAAATAGCAATAGAAATGTTCGCGGAGACGCATTTAACATTGTATAACTCGCATAGATAGTACCTATGTACCTATAGTCGTAGGCCTATGTACTGAATTTAGAAGCTTATGTACTCGCATAGTGATAGTTTGTAAGCTATGTAATCAATTTAAAATCGTATGTTTGTCGTTTTCCCCAAACACGTAAAAGATGTTCTGGGGAAAACTTGTTTTCATAGAAAATTATAGTCAATAGGTAGGGCTACACATTTCCCCTACACATTCCCGATAGCACCCTGAGGGCGTGTTCTGATTGGCTGATGGAAATCAGCCAAATCGAAGGTACATGAAAAATAGTCATTTCACATTCGAACATAGTAGGGTGGTTGAAGAAAACCACCATGTACACGCACCTTCAGTGCTAAGTTTTTAGGGCATCTAGGAATTTAGGTCTTAAACCATAGGCACTGGAAAGCTGGCACTCAGCCCTATCCAGATATGTACACATCTTCATGGTCAGGCAAGGCATAAAGCCACAAAATAGATAAGAAGATAAACATAGTTTTTTATCCTCTCCCGGGTTCCTGACCTATAGTACCTCCACCCTTGGAAGGGTGGCTTGGTAAGTTGTGTAGCTGGATGGAGGGATGATGCACCTACCCGAATATAGATAGTTTCATAGCCCATGGGGCACAGTTTTTCGGGGAATCAACCCCAAATAGTAAGCAAGCTCAAGACTTGTGATATTTTTGATAGTTAAATGCAACAAGCCCACTAGTGGGCAGGGTTGAGGGGTTGATTTCCAACCCGTTCGACGGGGAATTTCGGGGGATTTGAATAGTGGTGCGTCAACCCCCATCCAGACCTAGAATAGACCTAGATATAGCCGAAAATGTCATAGAACCATAGTAAAAATTTGCAGTTAAAATAAACTGAAGCAGTTAGTGGTTTTTGGGCCTCGTTACGGTAAAGTATCCTCGTACCTTAGTAAATGGTTAAAAATAGCCAATTCGTAGTCACCGGCAGAAGAATCCCTAGAATCTATAAATAGAATCACAGTACTCGCGACTTTGCCCTTAAACCATTAGCTGCAGTGTTGTCAAATTCCTGCCTATTATTTAACCCTGGTAAGCATTCACCCTGCACCCCAATCTACCCCGAAGACAGCAAGTACTTGGCAAGATAGAAGAACGTTGTACGTGTGGTGCGGAGAACCCTAGTTTTCGGTACAGGACGTCAGCGCGGCTGGACGTCGTCGGTCGGTCACAGTTCACTTCGGAGGAGAAGAAAAAGGATAGACCTACCCCATCACAACCCCGTTCCAGTCGATCACGCCCGTCCGGTACATTTTTTGGTCCATTCGAGCCGGATTTCCGTGCCGCCGTATCATGTTTCTTAACAGTATGTCAAAACGTATCCGTTCCCGAATCATCCCTTGAAGAATCAACCCTTGAAGAAACAAGCCTTGAAAAATCAAGCCGAAGCCCCTGCGATATAGTTTGGCACAAGAGCCAAATATACGCACCCCGTATCTTGTTTCTTAAACAGTATGTCAAAACGTATCCGTTCCCGAATCATCCCTTGAAGAATCAACCCTTGAAGAAACAAGCATTGAAGACTCAAACCGAAGCCCTGCGATATAGTTTGGCACAAGAGCCAAACATACGCACCCCGTATCTTGTTTCTTAACAGTATGTCAATTGGTATTCGTTCCCGAATCAACCCTTCAAGAATCATCCCTTGAAGACTCATCCGAAACAGATCCGAAGTTAGTCGTCGATACGTTCCAGCTAAGAAGCCTCAAGCTCAGCATCGTGGTTCATCGTGAGGACTACCCCTTGAAGAAAGCTACCCTTCAAGAACCAACCCTTAAGGACTCACCCTGAGGCGGATCCGAAGCTATCCGTCAACATACGTTCCAGCTAAGAAGCCTCAAGCTCAGTATCGTGGTTCATCGTGAGGACTACCCCTTGGAGAAAACTACCCTTCAAGAACCAACCCTTAAGGACTCACCCTGAGGCGGATCCGAAGTTATCCGTCAACATACGTTCCAGTTAAGAAGCCTCAAGCTCAGCATCGTGGTTCATCGTGAGGACTGCCCTTGGAGAAAACTACCCTTCGGGAGCCACCCTTAAGGACTCACCCCGAAACTTTGGACTTTGAAAGTTTTCCTGAAACACTGAAGGATCGCGTCTGGACTTAGAAGATTTCTAAGGAATCCTGGACTTTGAGAAAATTTGAAAGTTGAACCTGGACTTGGGAAGATTTTGAAGACCAAACCTGGGACTTAGAAAAATTTTGAGGATTGAACCCGACACTTAGAAAATTTTTCGAACATAGAAGCTGGGACTTAGAAAAATTTTTGAAGACAGAACCTGAGACTTAGAAAAAATTTTGAGGATTGAACCCAACACTTAGAAAATTTTCGAATATAGAAGCTGACACTTAGAAAAATTTCGAAGATTCATACTGGGACTTAGAAAATTTTGATCATCTACATAGAAGATATAGACAGATTCGGGACATAGAAAATTTTTGAAGAATTTTGGACTTTGAAAATTTTGAGAAGATTCTACATATAGAAAACATAGACTGATTCGGGACATAGAAAATTTTTGAAGATTTTGGACTTTGAAAATTTTGAGAAGATTCTACACATAGAAAATATAGATCGATTCGGGACATAGAAATTTTTGAAGAATTTGGACTTTGAAAATTTTGAGAAGATTCTACATATAGAAAACATAGACCGATTCGGGACATAGAAAATTTTTGAAGATTTTGGACTTTGGAAATTTTGAGAAGATTCTACACATAGAAAATATAGATCGATTCGGGACATAGAAATTTTTGAAGAATTTGGACTTTGAAAATTTTGAGAAGATTCTACATATAGAAAACATAGACCGATTCGGGACATGGAGGATTTTTGAAGATTTTGGACTTTGAAAATTTTACACTTAGAAGATTCAGAGCAACTCTGGACTTTGAAGATTGGGGACTTCGAAGAATTATCCGAGAATATAGAAATAGTTTGAAGAAAAAACTTTAATTCAAGTTTTACCGAAGCCTTATCCAGGGATATAGAACAGTTCGAAGAATAGACTTGAGGATCTGAATCATGCCAACCTCAAGAAAGGGAACCAGATTTGAAGCGCCTTCAGACAGTACACTGAAGCCGACAGATGGAAGATACAGCCGAAACCTGCCGGTGACTGCCCGGGGTTACGCCCGTATCGAACGTGTCGAATGTGACAGGCCGCCGTCGACCGTGGGAAGGACGACGCGGTCATATAGAAGAGTCACAAAGGCACGCGAAGACTTACTCAAGATTAAGTTGGAGCTTGCACAGTTAGCACTTCAGAGAGCCGAACAGGATTCGGACGGCGAATATATAGAGGATAGAAACTCGAAAGACGAGTATGTGCGTTCCTGGCTGGAAGAGGCAGCTGAACCTGTTCCTGATCAGAGAGAGACCGGCGCCGCTGAGGGAGACATCCGTAATAGAACACATAGAAACTGCGAGCAGAATAGAATGGATAGAAACTGCGAGCAGAATAGAATAGATAGAAACTGCGAGCAAAATAGAATAGATGGAGGTTGCGAGCAGCAACCGTCTCCCTCTATGCACTCCGTATCGATAGTGGACTCTCGTCGAACGCAAGTTCCGGAACTAGAGCCGAAAGTCGATGAAGTGACTAAACAGATGGCACCACCGAAGAAAATAGAAGACGACGGGGAAAACAGATTACAGCCGTTCATAACGGACCTTACAGCAGCTATAGTATCGCAAGCTGATAGAAAAACAGAACAGAATTCGTCCTCGCCGTCGAAGGTCATCATGACCTTACCGAATTTCAATGGTGCACACACAGAATGGTTGTCGTTTCGAGCAATTTATATAACAACTCGAAGAAATTTCAATGATGTCAAGAATACAGCAAGATTCAGAAGGCAAAGACAGTATCAGTCGTTACCTGACCTTTCGTTGTTCAGCGAATTCATCACTGAACAAGCCCGCTTCTGCAGCGCCTTTGCTCCCGCCAAGAATTTCAACGCAACAGAGGGCCCATCAAACAGACGTACGGCACAGGGAACCCACACAGCGATAGAGAAACCGGCCGATAGATGCCGCGTATGTGGGAAAGATGGGCACATAGAACGCGACTGTCGGAAATTCATAGAAGGCAACAGCGACAAGAGATGGGAGCTAGCAAAGAAGCTCAATTTGTGCTATCGCTGCATGAAGTTTCGACGTAAGCGGCACCAGTGCAAACCGAAGAAGTGTGGCATCAAGGAGTGTACAGCCACACACAACCGGCTACTTCATTTCGAGAAGAAGCCCGCTGCAGCGACTGCCGAAAAGCCGAAGGTCCTCGAACAGAAGCAAGAACCACAAGAAGTGGTTGCCAGTTCGCGAACATAGTCGAGTCATGCCTACCTCAAGATAGTACCGGTCCGGGTGATTGGACCGGCGGGAGAGGCATCTACGTTCGCCCTTCCCGACGATGGATCAACCGTAACATTGATCAACGAGGACCTTGCCAGACAATTTGGAGCCGAAGGCCGCATAGACCCACAGAAGACATCTTGAAACGACACACCAAACAGATAGAAAATGGGCATATAGAAACCGCAATTTGAAATGCCCGATAGTTATGAGACAGCCCACAAGCGGCTTGTCTCTATAGAAACTCGATCGATATCCGACTCTTCGAGATAGATATACGGAACAGATGGACTCGTTCCTATAGAAAGGGTGCGCCGAGAAAGCGCCCGAAAATAGTACACCAGGAAGAACCTGGTACCTGCCTCATATCGATGTCTTCAAGCCGATGAAGCCAGAGAAGTACCGTATAGTACACGACGCCGCAGCTAAATCGAATGGAATGTCTTTGAACGACTTCCTACTCACAGGACCAGACCTGTTATAGTCGCTGCCCGGCGTCATGATGAGGTTCCGTAGACACCCCATAGCCATTTCGGGCGATGTTGCCGAAATGTTTGTGCAGGTGAGGGTCCGAAAAGAGGACATGAATGCCCTCCAATGTTCGTGGAGAGGCAATAGAATTGAAGGGAGCCCCGCCGAATAGAGTGATACAATCATGTTCGGCGCGGCAAGCCCAACGTGCACAGCGCCAAAAGCGAAGATGCACATAGAAAATGCGCTTGGTATAGAATGAAGACCAAGTGCAGACACGCTAGGTTTGAACCTGACCCTAGCGCGTCCATCGAGTGGAGTCTTAAGAAAAGACATAAAACCACAAACAAAGTCCGAGAAGAGGACATGAATGCCCTCCAAATGTTCGTGGAGAGGCAATAGAATAGAGGGAGCCCCCGACGAATATCGAATACAATCATGTTCGGCGCGGCAAGCCCAACGTGCACAGCGCCAAAAGCGAAGATGCACATAGAAAATGCGCTTGGTATAGAATGAAGACCAAGTGCAGACACGCTAGGTTTGAACCTGACCCTAGCGCGTCCATCGAGTGGAGTCTTAAGAAAAGACATAAAACCACAAACAAAGTCCGACAAGAGGACATGAATGCCCTCCAATGTTCGTGGAGAGGCAATAGAATTGAAGGAAGCCCCGCCGAATAGAGTGATACAATCATGTTCGGCGCGGCAAGCCCAACGTGCACAGCGGCAAAGCGAAGATGCACATAGAAAATGCGCTTGGTATAGAATGAAGACCAAGTGCAGACACGCTAGATTTGAACCTGACCCTAGCGCGTCCATCGAGTGGAGTCTTAAGAAAAGACATAAAACCACAAACAAAGTCCGAAAAGAGGACATGAATGCCCTCCAATGTTCGTGGAGAGGCAATGGAATTGAAGGGAGCCCCGCCGAATAGAGTGATACAATCATGTTCGGCGCGGCAAGCCCAACGTGCACAGCGGCAAAGCGAAGATGCACATAGAAAATGCGCTTGGTATAGAATGAAGACCAAGTGCAGACACGCTAGATTTGAACCTGACCCTAGCGCGTCCATCGAGTGGAGTCTTAAGAAAAGACATAAAACCACAAACAAAGTCCGAAAAGAGGACATGAATGCCCTCCAATGTTCGTGGAGAGGCAATGGAATTGAAGGGAGCCCCGCCGAATAGAGTGATACAATCATGTTCGGCGCGGCAAGCCCAACGTGCACAGCGCCAAAAGCGAAGATGCACATAGAAAATGCGCTTGGTATAGAATGAAGACCAAGTGCAGACACGCTAGGTTTGAACCTGACCCTAGCGCGTCCATCGAGTGGAGTCTTAAGAAAAGACATAAAACCACAAACAAAGTCCGAGAAGAGGACATGAATGCCCTCCAAATGTTCGTGGAGAGGCAATAGAATAGAGGGAGCCCCCGACGAATATCGAATATCAATCATATTCGGCGCGGCCAGCTCACCGTGCACAGCTATAAAAGCGAAGATGCACATAGAAAATGCACTTGGTTCAATAGAGACCAAGTGCAGACACGCTAGGTTTCAACCTGACCCTAGCGCGTCCATCGAGGGGCGTCTTAGAAAAAGACGTGCCCACCACAAGAAGAGGCATTCGAAATAGTGCTTGGCGTAGCCTCAATAGTACAGTACGCGCCAAGCAAATGCTCCAAAAGTATGGAGAAAACGAGTCGACTGCTATTAGTCACTCGACATAGAAACCGTACTCACAGAGAAACACCAACGAAGAGGTGTTGTCCACACTGTTGTGTGAGGCAGAGTACGGAAAACAGCCGCCCGCTGAAATAGGTATCAGTCGCCAGCGAAGGCGATGAATCCATCACGCCGAACCACTTCCTACTCGGTGGTTCGGCCAGACTGCACCGCACCGCGGCGTGTTCCCCGAGCAACACGTCGACACCACGAAACTCTGGCGGCGCTCACAAGCGCTCGCCGACCAGTTCTGGCGCCGCTGGGTGAGGGAGCACTTACCCGAGCTCCAACACCGGCGGGAGCGCCACCATCGTGGCCGTGGTCTGCAGGTGGGCAACCCTGTGCTCATCGCAGACGGCCAGCTGCCTCGCAACACGTGGCCGCGAGGCCGCATCACCGCAGTCTTCCCTTGGGCGGACAACAGGTCCGGATCGCTGAGGTGCGCATATCTGGCGGCACTCTAAAGCGTCCGGCGAAGAGGCTGATCCCGTCATCGAAATGGTCCAGAGCGTCGGAGCTACGGGCCGGAGCGACGGGCGTCGCGCCGGCGAGCTTCGAGGCAACAGTCGCCGGGGCGACGAGCGTCGCGCCGGCGAGATTCGAGGCAACAGTCACCGTGGCAACGGGCGACGCAACTACAGTCGTCGCTCACCGGCGAGATGCAGCGCCGCGCCGACATCGCAACGAGTCGTCACTGCGCTGCACGGCGGGAGAAATGTTCGCGACGGAGCATTTTGATTTATATAACTCGCATAAACAGCCTTATGTACTTATATTCGTAAGCTTATATGTTTTTTAAGTTAGAAGCTTATATACTTAAATAGCAATAGAAATGTTCGCGGAGACGCATTTAACATTGTATAACTCGCATAGATAGTACCTATGTACCTATAGTCGTAGGCCTATGTACTGAATTTAGAAGCTTATGTACTCGCATAGTGATAGTTTGTAAGCTATGTAATCAATTTAAAATCGTATGTTTGTCGTTTTCCCCAAACACGTAAAAGATGTTCTGGGGAAAACTTGTTTTCATAGAAAATTATAGTCAATAGGTAGGGCTACACATTTCCCCTACACATTCCCGATAGCACCCTGAGGGCGTGTTCTGATTGGCTGATGGAAATCAGCCAAATCGAAGGTACATGAAAAATAGTCATTTCACATTCGAACATAGTAGGGTGGTTGAAGAAAACCACCATGTACACGCACCTTCAGTGCTAAGTTTTTAGGGCATCTAGGAATTTAGGTCTTAAACCATAGGCACTGGAAAGCTGGCACTCAGCCCTATCCAGATATGTACACATCTTCATGGTCAGGCAAGGCATAAAGCCACAAAATAGATAAGAAGATAAACATAGTTTTTTATCCTCTCCCGGGTTCCTGACCTATAGTACCTCCACCCTTGGAAGGGTGGCTTGGTAAGTTGTGTAGCTGGATGGAGGGATGATGCACCTACCCGAATATAGATAGTTTCATAGCCCATGGGGCACAGTTTTTCGGGGAATCAACCCCAAATAGTAAGCAAGCTCAAGACTTGTGATATTTTTGATAGTTAAATGCAACAAGCCCACTAGTGGGCAGGGTTGAGGGGTTGATTTCCAACCCGTTCGACGGGGAATTTCGGGGGATTTGAATAGTGGTGCGTCAACCCCCATCCAGACCTAGAATAGACCTAGATATAGCCGAAAATGTCATAGAACCATAGTAAAAATTTGCAGTTAAAATAAACTGAAGCAGTTAGTGGTTTTTGGGCCTCGTTACGGTAAAGTATCCTCGTACCTTAGTAAATGGTTAAAAATAGCCAATTCGTAGTCACCGGCAGAAGAATCCCTAGAATCTATAAATAGAATCACAGTACTCGCGACTTTGCCCTTAAACCATTAGCTGCAGTGTTGTCAAATTCCTGCCTATTATTTAACCCTGGTAAGCATTCACCCTGCACCCCAATCTACCCCGAAGACAGCAAGTACTTGGCAAGATAGAAGAACGTTGTACGTGTGGTGCGGAGAACCCTAGTTTTCGGTACAGGACGTCAGCGCGGCTGGACGTCGTCGGTCGGTCACAGTTCACTTCGGAGGAGAAGAAAAAGGATAGACCTACCCCATCACAACCCCGTTCCAGTCGATCACGCCCGTCCGGTACATTCACCTTTCCTGTGTGAGCCAAAAAATACTTCTATTCAGATATGAATGACCTTTTATCGGATAAGTTTGATTCATCAATCATTTCACCTGAGTAAAAGTAAGTTTGGCCTCATACAGAACAGGTTAAGAACTGAGATATAAAATTCAAAAGCGAGCGAAGCGAGCTCGAAAATTTTTGTACCCTTTAACGGATAGGTTTAGGTATAAAAATTTTCGAGCTCGCTTCGCTCGTTTTTGCATTTTCCGAATTCTTAAGCTTTCCTGCATCAGTCAACAAAGTTACTTATATCGTCTCGGGCTCCGGGATTGTGGTGACCTACCTGGGCCTCCTGACTATGACTATCCTAAAATGCTACTTTTGATCGGGCACACCGCGATTTTTCTTATTCAACGTCGCATCTCAGGTTGGAAGTCAGGCCCCCCCTGGAAAAAACCCTAGATACGCCAATGTGTGATGTGGTTGTGACATGTGTGAATCATAGAAATATATCTATGGTGTGAATTCTCCATAAGACACGGAATGGCCGTGTGGTTGACGCCTCACATTGCCGTGAAACAGTTTTCTGATTGCATGAAGATCGTGAAGTTGTTTCATGTCTTTACATTTTGTTACATACTTTACATATTGTTTTAGCGTTGCGATAGCGATGGTTTCCGTCAGATGCGACTGCGTTATCTTTGTAACGCAGTCACGCTAAAACAGTAAAACAATATCCTACTATGTGCTCAAGGCTTATTATTCCGGGCACAATTTTTGCAATTTGTTTTATAGTTTTTAATCTCTGGAAGTCTTGATCTGAAAATAATTTATCCGCTGATGGAAAGTTCATTGTATTTATTCTGAGGGATAGGCTGCGGGAACGAAGCAGCGGGGATAAACTCAAAGGGGCTATTGTGAGGGTTTCAAATATATTTTTTTCATAATTTTTAAACAAATAGTTTTGAATTCATTCAATAAATAAGACGTAAAAATAAAACCGACTTCCAAAAACAAAACACTACAAAGTAAAAAATAACTTTTTTTGGTAGTTTCGATTTTTAACACTGACTTCCGAAATTAAAGTTATTTTTTACTTTGTAGTGTTTTGTTTTTGGAAGTCGGTCTTATTTTTTTGTAAAAAAGTTTATTTATTTATCACTTTTTGACTCAGCGTGCCGGCGTGATTTTATGTTATGAACTGGTGTAACCAATCAACAGACATGTAATTTCAGAAATCCCAAACCATTTGCTATCATTTATCGAAGAGTTCCGTTGCCTACCTCTGAAGTTCTTCATCAAATCTTCACAAAATTAAAATGGGACCAGTCCGAGAAAGTACTCTTCCAAACAAAAAAGAATCATCCAAATCGGTTAACAATTGGCAAAAATATCGCTGAACAAACATTTTTCATGGGATCCATCTATTCATTATCATCAGATCCTGACTTCCTTTCCTGATTTCCTGACCTTCCATCATCAGCTCAGCAACATGAGATGATGATTACCAGGCACAAATATCTGAATTTCGATAGAAAATTTATGAAAAACATTGTATGTGCTTTGAAAATTTGATCATCAAATTTTAAGTACTTTAAAAAAAATACATACCTATAGCTGAACATAGAATCTCCTCCTTTTTGAAGAAGTTGGTTAAAAAGGACTTGTTTCCGAAACTGTAATAGTTTTTACCTACAGATTACAGGAAAATAAGAAGTATCCAGTGTTAAAATAACATGTAACAAAATGAAATTCGTTCCGGACCGGAACCCTTCGTACGCGAGTTCGACTCGCACTGGGCCAGTTTTTCGTCTACGTACTAAAGAATTAAGATGCTGATCTTAGTTCTTCTACGATTACCCAACTGCAATGTGCAGTGGAGGCGGAGTAACATGTAATAGCTAAAAGCTAACTCCCCTAAACTTCAACCAACCTTTCCCATACAATCTTAAACAAACGCCATTAATTTTAACACAACCCCATCACTTTCCGATCATCGTAAAAATATCAATAGAGCACTAAGGCCCCCATTAACCGGGTTAGTGGCCGGACGTAAATCAGCTGAAGGTCGTACAACATACGACCCGGTTGATACATCGCCGATACAGGCGGGCACGTGATTTGTGTGGTAACTGCTTTAGGGCACAGATGAGGACGCAGAAGAGACGGTTCTTATTTTTTTTATATGGGACAAGCCCCTTGGTACAGTATTAACCAGTTCCTGGTTTATGCAGGTCGAACAGGCAGTCGCTACATGTAAAAATATAAATAGAACACTTCCATTAACCTGGTTTGTGGCTGGATGTAAATCAGCTGAAGGTCGTACAACATACGACCCGGTTGATACATCACTGATACAGGCGGGCACGTGATTTGTGTGGTAACTGCTTTAGGGCATAGATGAGGACGCAGAGAAGACGGCTCTAAGATTTTTCAATGTGAACCCAGAACCTTTCGGGTTTTCTAGTGGCGACCGCGTGTAGGAAGACGCAGCTTTGGGAGACCGCCTAGACCGAGAACCTATGACTTAGACCGGGGAAATCCGCGTGTTGCAAGACGCACTGGACCGGTCGATGTGGCGACACTTTGGAGAGTCATCATCATCATTTTAGCCGAAAGATGTCCAGCAGACCAGTGTACGTCTTTCGGCTAACGTGATGAAAAACAAAGAAAAAGAGGAGGTCTACGGAGGAGACTTTCACTCAGGAGAGAGGCAATATAGTCTGATGTTATAATGCTATTTTTTCCAAGCATTAGGACTCAATCAAAGACCTACATAAGACCAATATAAAAAAAAAACTTGAATTTTTTGGATGAAAATTAAAATTAAATTGATCAATAAAAAAGAATATGTCTAATGATTATACAGGATCAAAGGATTATAGAATTAAGTTGTCCATTAAACTTTCGTAATACAAGCTTGATTTCCAAAGTTAAATAAAGTTGCATGCTTTTCTTTGATAAGAAGTTAACTGTCTTACTGACAATATCATAGTTAGTAACATGTATATTACTGAGCTACTAAAGTCACACAATAACTCAATTTAAGCGTCATTTACACGATGCGAGTTTCTTACCTCGAACATACGATTCTCGACGAGTAAGTGAAAAATAATGTGATCATGTAAACATCATAATTATACGATATCGTACGTGGAAGGGCGATTATCGCCTCGCCTTTGAATACTGGATTTCTCCGTGTAAACAAAATTGAAAGCAAGAAAATCGTACTTCGAGTTCACGACCGACCGACGAGTAAATAAATAAATAAATAAAACGACACGTGACCTCACACGTGACCTAGAAGGGCGAGTCTTGCATACAAATCGGTTCCAACCGTGGTTCGAACCGATTTGTATGAACTTGAAAAAATGTCATACGAGATCGTGTTTAGACGAGTCGAGAAATCGTAGGCAAATATTGCATTACAATTTGTCATCGTGTAAACCAAACTTTAGGCGATAATCGCCTAACGATTATCGTTTGACATATTCGTGTCCGAGTTTTTGTTTTTTGGTTCAATGTAAACGTGCGGATGCGATTATCGCAATCGATAATCGTATACGAGTTTTCACCCCCAAAACGTTCGAGAAACTCGCATCGTGTAAATGGCGCATTATGCAACTACTTACTGCGAAAAAGATGATCGGAGGCTCTTCTCTGATCTTCCAAAAGTAGGTACCTAGGTAATCGAAAGGTGAACAAGGCTTCCAAGATAGGTTTGCTCAAACAATAATTTGTAAAGGTAAAATATTTCAAACAGAACCTTTTACCTAATGGATATTCTTTGACCTTCAGTGAGTATTCCCAAAATGTCGAACGTCGTAAAATAATATCATTCTATATTTCTTCCTTATCTTAGCAACGTACCAGGAATTGATTCTGGAAGAATTTCCCTGAGGGCAATCATTGGAGGATCTACGTATGAAGGTAACAATTGGGTTGTGTGTCTCCTTTTGATATAGATACTTAAATGAAATCGGTTTTAGGCTTGGAATAAATTATTTTAAGTGACGTTTATTATTAAACTAGCTTCTGCCAGTGGCGTCGCCCGCGTGGATGTAGACACTATCCCTGATCCCAAGGGAACGCACTCCGATTCTGGGGCGAAAAATACTATGTCATACTACCTATGCCAAGTTTTATCCAAATCCGTACAGCGGTACAGAGCTCAGAGGTAGCAAGCATACACACTATCTAGATGAGGATGAAATATTGGACGTACGTATTTTTTGCTTTATCAAATCAATAAAAACTGCCGAAAATAAAACGCAGACCAGGAATTGGGGCTTGTGACGTCACTTTTCGGTAAAAAGTGAAGCGAAATGTGACCTCACACGAGTTCTCAACGCACTGTAGGTATGGTCTTAAATTTTTGTTTACGAGAAAAATACGCGTCCGATATTTTTTGAAAATCTGTCTGACGGTCTAATCAGTTTTATTTTTTTGTCATCTACTCCATTAAACTGGTGACTGCAATGTAACATTCGGCCTAGGTGATCTTTGACTTTGACCCACACTTTACTTTTAAACGTGGTTTAATTATGACGAGTTTATTTATATATTCTCCTGTAACTGGGAAAATCTATAAATATCTAAACTAGAGGATAATGTTGTATTTGCGAAAATAAATTGTGTCTAGAAGGCATTGAAGTACCTACTAAATTTGGCTGTCCAGTGAGGATGTTCAAAGCTGCAAATGATTCGTTTGATACCTACGTACCTATGCGAATTTACGTTATAAGAAAATGACACAAAGAAAACATGCGTATTGGCCAACACAACACAAATATGAAATTAATTTCCAAGACATAGCCACTCGCCGCCATTTTGATTTATTTTCAATGTCGCAGCGCGCGATGAAACAGTACCTACCTATTAAAAATTAAATGGATAGATAATAATGAATGGATTTAATGGATATTTATTAAATGGATAAAGGATACTATGAAAAAAAAAAACAGAAAACGTTTGCAATTTGGTGCCCTAAAGTGTTACCTTGCCAAGATATTTGGAGGTAAAGTCGCCATGTGGGAACAATATGGCAGACTTTAAAATTAACTTATTACCTACGCGCTGAAATGCGTTAGCAAGAATATATTCAGACAATAGTCTTCAGCTTGTTTTTTAAAAAAGGGGCCTATTTAAGTATTCAGTTTTCCCAACCATTGCCACTCGCTCCCACATCACGTAGGCTTCAAACAAAACTGTGTGAGCGTCATGTATCAAATAAAATGATGGCCGATTCCGAAGCGGAATCACGCCACGGATATTTATTTGGGAAATAAGATATATTTACGACACAACTTCGTTTGTTTTGTTGAATGTTTTTTGGGTACCTATTGGTATTTTTATTTTATGTCGTGTAGAATTTTGTTGTTTAGACAGGGATGTTGGTACAAATACCTTCTTATTTTGGAGGTATCCGGTAGAGTTTCCACGCGCGCCTTAAAGAGCTGTCCGCAAAGACGGGGCCCGCTGGGGCTGCGGACTTTGTTCGAAGGAGGTATTGTAGCCCTGGAACGCAAAGCATCCATGTGCCTCTAGGAGGAACACGGATGGATTTTAGTCAGTAAGAGTCTGACACTCCCTGCTTCACCTAGAGCGGGAGGAGACATTTGATGATTTCCAAAAAAATCCGGTAGAGTTGGGGAAGATATTATATACTTACGGGTATGTACGTACGTATGGGTTTATAAAACACAAAAGTGGGCTTAAAACCGGCTGATTGCCCATGTTTACGAGTAGTATCTAGCAAGTAAATGATAGTAGGTAACAACAATATACAACTTATTATTTAAGTAGGGGACCTATTATATTAACCTACCCACCTTTTTTTTTTAACTGGGTGAAATCCTCATGGATGTCCTCTACCCTGGGGCGGGCGGAGGGGTCTGTCAGACTCTTACTGACTAAACCTACCCACTTACCCACCAGTTTAACTAAGTACTTATATAATATCTACGCACCTAGTAGTAGGTAACTAACTACACAGGATTGCGGTATTGTCCGAAAGAGCCACCTCGGCCCAGAACACAAACGGCATTTGGAGGAACACGGATAGGTTTCAGTCAGTAAGAGTCTGACTCTCCCTTCCGCTCCAACCAGAGTGGGAAGAGTGTTTTGATGATTCTCTAAAACAGGCATGACATGAGCAGCCGGTCTATCCAGCTGATCGATTCTGTACCTAAACATGTCAAAGTGACAGTGAAAGAGAAAATGACAGTCCACTTCGTGATCACTTTACCCAAGCCTTCACTTAGACATATTTACAGAATCACACTGCTGTAAACAACTAAGGTGAAGTAAACTGTAATTCCTTCTAATGTTAACGATTCAAAGGTACAACTCACTACAAGTTCACTTCACTTTAGTGGTCATAGTAATAATGGTTACCTACTGAATAGCACTACCGGTCTATTTATTCTGTAAACATCTCACATTAAATTTAAGTGAAGTGAACAATCATTACCTAAGCCGCAGGTACCTACATACGAATAAGTAAAATTGATAGCTCACTTCGAGTCCGCGCCACGTAGATACCTAAGCTTTCAGGCTGAAATATTTACAAAATAGCACTAGAAATCTATAACGGGGAAAACAAAACATACTGATTTTGCCAGACCCATCGTAAGCCAGACTTACCTTAACTTACCTGTCCAGCTAGAAATTTGAAATGTTGTTCAAAGGTTTCTGAAAAACCAACCTACTATACAAATAGGAAACTATGTTTAGATATTAAGGTTCTTGTACGTAGTTTTTTAGGGTTCCGTACCCGAAGGGTAATCAACGGAACCCTATTACTAAGTCTCCGCTGTCCGTCCGTCCGTCCGTCTGTCTGTCAGCGGGCTGTATCTAAAGAACCGTAATAGATAGAGAGCTGAATTTTTTTACAGATTGTGTGTATTTCTATTGCCGCTATAACAACAAATAATAAAAATTAAGGTTTATGGTACGGAACCTTTCGTGTGCGAGTCCGACTCGCACTTGACCGGCTTTTTCCTACGATTGTCGTTTTAACCGAAGGCATACACAGCTGGCGTCTAAGAAAACGCAACAGACTTCCCCAATAGATTCTTCACTTATCATCACTTCTCATCTTGAGTTGACATTCAATTTATTGTTTTAGGTATGTTTTGTGTGGTTTTGAATGAATCTTTTATTATTATTTTTAAACGACCATTTGACCAATGCATAATTATTCCTACTATTTAATTGATTGAGTTTTTATTTGTACGTAAATCCCCGAAATTCTTCACAAAAAGAGAAGATATACAAACCAAATTTACCTTAAGACATAAAAATAGATTAAACATAGGTACCCACATCCCGATTAAAAATCCACTCCTCAAGCTCCTACGTTATGTTGATAAAAATATATACCTAATAAGTTACCAGAAGAAAATAGAAATATAAATAAGTACAATATTTTTATTAACAAATTAAAATTATTTCTTTTAAACACGTGATATTATGATATAAATGATAAATTATAACTGATATAAATATTTAGGTACATACATTCTTTAATATTTATATTATGTAGGTATTTTGTTTTGGTTAAGTACTTTAATATTTTAATTGTATAGTTATATGTCAAGAAGATTATCTAACACTATAGAATACTATATACTGAGTGTGTAATTACCTACCTCTAATTGTGATAAACGAAAAAATGATCTCGTTGTAATATTATTTATTTGTATTTTTAAGTGAACAATATCTTTTGCTGTGCCCTAACAGGATCTACAACGGTTCTTAGCTGTAAGCCTTTTTTTGAAATCTTTTGTAAATATCTTGTAGAACGCAAATAAATGAATATGAATATGTGTAAATGGAAGTTGTTATGTTATTTTTAGGAATTGAATGATTGAATGATTTCAGACACAATGTAAATTGTTTCCGAATAAAATAAATTGAAACTGATGGAATTTGGCACAGAAGTATATTATAGTCTGAAATAACACATAGGATAACTCTTACTACACTTTATCCCAGGAATCCTTGGGATAATTTTTGACTTTCACGCGGACAGAGCCGCGGAATATTTTTTGTTTTTAGACTTTTTTTTTAATTGTATTCCTGATTTCTAGACTTCTTTTTAACAAAAAATAAATCGAAGTGGTCCTGTGTCAAATAAAGGTTGGAAAACTGGTAAGTATAAGAAAACGTACCTAACACACTTCTTTGACAAACACTCACCTTAGTGTTACCTATCCGTCATCTCAAATTAGCTTTATTGTGACAGAGCATGCAGCCATTGCCCCCCGCTGGCTGGTCGGCGCCGTCAATTTATATTGCTAAACGGAACAGCTCCCTGGCAGGGGAACGTCAAGGGTAGTTTGATGTAGTTGACGGAATATCTAACTTTATTACCACTACATGAGACTTCCATTACAGCGGACGCTGTAGACGTTTTGGTGTGGGTACCTATAGTATCTAGGTAAGATTGTTCTTCACAATTCGAAGGTGCATGCACTGTCCAGTAGGTACACCTGTCTATTAATATTTAGGTACCTACATAGGCATCGATAAGTAGGAAGGTATTAAGTACCTACTCACCTATTTATCTAAAAACATTAATTTAACTACGGTACCTATAATACCTTTCTAAGAAAATAAAAAATACCTACAGAGGTTTCCCTTTTTAATTTTTTTATTTTGTGATGGCAAATCCCTCCTTGGGCAGTCGGCTGATAAACAACTTTTCATTTGCCGTGACTAACGCCATCTACCAATACTAATTGGAAGTTCTTCGGCTATTAGTTTTGCAACGCTCTACTAGATGGCGGTATATATTCCCATTAAAAGTCTTTTGTGGTCAAAATTAATCAATTCTTTCATGTTACGATTTTGTTTTCATTACTATGTCATTTTAATATTTATTCATAAAAAGAAAGGGAAACAAATTAATCAATAACATAAAACCGTTTGTTTTTAAACGTGATTCGCAACTTCAAAACGGTTTCAGAATGAATTAATGATACCACTCATAGAAATATGCCTCCTTATTTTGATACAGTTCTTATTGGAACCCGTACTTAGTTTTAGATCGTTAAATATTACAAAAACCTAAAATTGAACATAAATTGGGAAGAATATTAAAGTAAATGTAGTGAAACTTACACATTTGAATTATTTTTGACATGAAACTAATTTTACATTTTCCTCTTATGAAGGAAAATTGTTGCGAGGCTGGCAACATAGTTGTGACGTTAGTAAACTTGTTCCAGTATTGATCGATTTTATTTGCGAAATTATTTATACAAACACTTGTCGCTTCTCGGTTCAAACACGCATCGTTATTGAGGCAACGCGGCAGTATATAATCAAACGATAATCGAACAATTAAAACCATTATATTGTAATACTTCAAGTGATAAAAACGTGATAGTTCTTAATTCGCATTTCGTTGAAATATTGTGCGCCAGTGAATTTATTTTTAAATTTTTTATTCGAATTTTAAATGATGGATAAAAAAATAGTTTTTGTTGTATTTGCCACGCTTGGCTGCGTTTTATTGACATCAGCATTTGAAGTCGATACTTATGATTTTCTGATGCCTAATGTTTGGCCTCACAGGGTAAGTACCTAATACACAATTTAAATATTACCCAATTATGTGTAAAATAATGTTTTGCTGTCATCTTAGTTTTTTACTACAAAAGTGGACACTTTTTTCACCTACTTGCTTATTTCTCAACTTATAAAACTGAAATTTAAATTTTATATTGGTTCAGTTGATTAAAAGATTTTTATTTTAAATAAGTACCTTAATGTAGGTAATTTAGTGCTTAAATCTTTTGCCTGCATAGAACTTTTCAGAGGGAATTATCTCAATTATGTTTTACTATATGCGACGGAATTGCATAATTTAATTCCGCCAAGCCCGTTCCATCATCGGACCACAAGACGAACGGCGATGCGCCACCGGTATATGGTGGACATCCCACCCATACGCACAAAACGTTTTGGGAACACATTCATAGTGCGTACAGCTAAGGAGTGGAATTCCCTGCCGGAATCTGTGTTTCCTGATAGCTACAACCTGGGAGTCTTTAAATCAAGAGTGAATAGGTTATTTCTAGGCAAGCGTGCTCCATCTTCGACCACATCCTCACTTACCATCAGGTGAGATAGTGGTCAAACGCGTGCCTATCAATAGTAAAAAAAAAAAAAAAAAACTATTTTGTTACATCCATCCCATGACCCGTCTTACGGTAGGAATACCTAATGAACAACATATAATAGCTATATATTTAAGATTTTATTACATTTTATAAATAAACAAACAAACATTACATTTCCATACTGCTACAAACTAAAAAAACAAATGAATGCAAATTACGTTATCTTGATCGCAAAATTGGAATGGAGAAAGTAGTTATTAATTTTAATGTTTGTTTCCAAATTGCATCTTATCCTTTCACTAAGTTAAGTATCTATCTCTTGGTACTGTAAAAAAAGTGTCCGCTCATTTTAAGGTTTGTGTGGATCTACTAATATCATTATGGATACGTTTCTTAGTTCCTTACAATGACTGTCACTGCAAGGACCTATTTCGTAGGATCAAATTTTTGTGCATCACAACTTTTGATGGTCACAATAATTTCAATGTAATGCCGTGAAATTAGATTTAATAATTAGTTAAAAATCTGTTAAAACATATCCAATTGTATTCAAACAATTAGATATATTTAATCTCTAAAACGTGAATGAGATATAGGAACCATACGCTATTTAAAAAAAATAGATCTGCCACTAAAATAATAATATCATTAGTTGTTAGTGTTGCTTATGGATATTTGACATTTTATCTTAAAAGGTCAGAAAAGTCAAGCTAAGCACAAGACTTGTTCAACCACATAAATGACCAATCAAATCTCCAAATATCTAGTTTTTAAATGATTACAAAAAGTTCTGCTCAAAAACTCTTATCAAATATTCAATTTTACTTATGTTTAACTTAAAAAAAATACTAGAATTCATGATACCTACCTAGTTGGTTTGTTACTTTCTTACCATTTGATAAAAAATACCTTATTATCTACTGAGGCTCTGTTGTCCATCCAGATTTTTAACTCTCAGTTCAAGTTACGTTACATTGTGAGGTGCGATCAAGCAATTGATCTACAACTGAGGTACAATGCTCAGTAGCCTGGATTGTATGCAAAATGCTTGTGAGCAGGTCGCAGGTAGTAACGTGGCCCAAAGCTAACTGAGAATTGGAAAAGTTTTGAAATTATAAAAAAATATATAATTAAAACCCTCACTGTAACACACACACAGACAGACGGAACAGACACCGTTGAAAAACTTTTTTTAAATTTTCTAGTTTGACCCCCCAAAGTGACCGAAGTGAAAATTACGGATGTTCCGAACCCTAAGAAAGCTTCATATTTGGTTAAGATTCAATATTAGCCCTTCTATCTGCATTAAACCACAAAATCATATTGATTTTTGGCAGTATTTGTATGGATTTTGTAAATCATTCCTCATATAAGATAGCTGGTATTGGAAAATTCAGCCCTACTATCATGATAAATTATACTGAATGCAACCACTTCACCGTTATCACAGTTTAATAAAAGCCTCATTTGTTGATAAGAGATGGTAGATACGCGTAGGTTATAGCCAATGACGTGAAAATTGGTCGTTATTCCAACGGCAATTTATCGCTGCAATATAACGGCTAGTCTAGTATCAAGATGATTAATCTTCGGTAGGTACTGTGTTCATCCAGTCAGGGTTGTTTACGAATTTCCTTGTATTCAGTGGCGTATTTACCCTTTAGGCCAAGGGGCCATGACCTAAGGCAGCGGACTGTGAGAGACGGTGAAAGTTGCTCCTAGAAAATAGCCGTATTTTTTTAGAGACAAGCAACTCTGTAGGTACTCTTCTAGCCTGCAGTTCCGTAACTTGGGCGGGGTGCTACAATTTCCCACAACAAAAAACGTAGGAACTGTATCTTCCCGACAGTGCAAAAGTACCTACCCACCGTCCAGTGCCCAGAGCTAATCAGATACGTACTTAGGTGTAGGCTACTTAAACTGTCAATTTAATTGAAACTAACTAGACTACTAGGCAAAGGCCTCACTCTCCTTTTCCCTCCATATTAGTCTTGCTTCCTGCGATCTCGCGCCATTGAATGGGACCTGATAAGTGGTAATTTTAGGCCCACAGAAGCCACAACTCATGGAACATGCGGCATACATATATTTTTCTTTGTTGCTTGCTCTCACTAAGCTTTAGCAAATTATTCCTTCTTTGATTCAGGACTTCAAGGTTAAATCTTACGGATAATCGTACGGATTTAACCTTCGTCCGCACACTCCGCACTAAATATTAACCACGACCTTGTGCCTTTAAACTAGGATGGTTAGGTGTTAGGTCTGATCTCCTGAATTGTTAAACATTCTGCAGATACCGGTAAAATTGCGCATTGGTTGAAACCTGGGGCTACCTTTTGCGCTGTTGTTAGCAGTCCGTTTTGGCGGCGTTGCTATAATATGTGTAAATGTACGTCTAGCTCATCCACTAAGGCTTGTTCTCCGATATCGAAATAATTTTAGCTCTTAGGTACCTACTTAAACATCGTGTCGATACCAGAAATGATCTCATAAAAGAAATGTAAGTTTCCTCTGAGCCTTTATAGCGCCATGAAAAGCCTTGCAGAATCAGGGCGCGGGCGTTCGAAAGCTGCTCAGAATCCATTATCGACAAATATGAGTCAATTTATTTGATGTATGTTCATATTGGACTCTAATTCCCGCAAAGACTTTCAAGCTTATTCAATACTAGTTGACCCGCGCAACTTCGTCTGCGTCACAATTTTTATTACTGCTCCGCTCCTATTGGTCTTAGCGTGATGGTATATAGCATATAGCCTTCCTCGGTAAATGGGCTATCTAACACCGAAAGAATTTTTCAAATCGGACCAGTAGTTCCTGAGATTAGCGCGTTCAAGTAAACAAACAAACAAACTCTTCAGCTTTATATATTAGTATAGATTCTCATCGCACAAAATAATTTTACAGTCAAACATTTCAGTCTTACTCTGAAATCTCTGTCATTATTGAAAATGAAAGCCCAGTCAGGATCAATAAACGCCCAATCGCTGATAACATTGAACATTGATTGGAGCACTCCGCTCGCGCTGGTTCTATTTATAGACTCGACCTGGTTTTACTTCTCCGACTACAAATTGATGAGAGATGATATGATTTAGGTGACCGATTAAATAATAATTCCATCTAAGCTCAATATTCATATTTTAGAATATCTATCAAAGTGCTTGAGGAGCTCGTGGCTAGATAATAACAGCCGCAAGGATCGATCTTCAAGGTTAAGCAACGCTTGCCAAGGTTGGTCTGTGGATGGGTGACCATCTTAACATAGCGAGTTTCCTCCGTGCCTCGGAAAGCACGTTAAGCCGTTGGTCCCGGCTGTCATTTGTAGATCTTTGGCAGTCGTTACGGATTGTCAGAAGCTAGTTAATCTGACTTCAGTCTTGCCATGAAGTACCGTGTTACCCAGTTACTGGGTTGTGGTGGTCTGGTAGGCAGCCGCTCCGCGTAAAATACTGGTATTCAGCTAAATTCGAAAATCAAAGTGCTTGAGAAAAGATTCAGGAAGGTGCCTACTTACTTCCAAATCTATTTTTATTTTATATCGATTGGGAGACGCTCCTGGAAGGCCTTTGCTTCAGCTATAAGGATCTAAACCGAAAGTCACAGGTTCAGTTGTAGTAGACACACATAGTAAACTAGGTTTTGCCCGCGACTTCGTACGCGCATATATCCCATTTTTTCCCGTTCTCGTAGGAATTTCGGAAAATCCTCTCTTGGATTAATCCAAGGAGCCTACATGCCAAATTTTAGCTTTTTACGACCAGGAGTTTCGACTGTGCGCTGTGCCTTTTCTGTCAGTCACTGATCAGTCATCATCATCACCTGCCTAGCCTTTTCCCAACTACATTGGGGTCGGCTTCCAGTCAAACCGGATTCAGCTGAGTAGCAGTGTTTTACGTGGAGTGGCTGCCTACCAGACCTCCACAACCCATTAACTGGGTAACACGGTACAATTTGGCAAGACTGGAGTCAGATTTACTGGCTTCTGACAATCCGTAACGACTGCCAAAGATCTACAAATGACAGCCGGGACCAACGGCTTAACGTGCTTTCTGAGGCATGGAGGATACTCGTCATGTTAAGATGGTCACCCATCCACAGACCAACCTTGGCAAGCGTTGCTTAACCTTCAAGATCGACCCGTGCGGCTGTTATTATTTAGCCACGAGCTCCTCAGTCGGTGTTAAAAAAGAAAGAAACAAAACCAAAAACACCGACTTCCGAAATTAAGGCTATTTTATTCTTTGTAGAGTTTTGTGTGGAAGTCGATTATATTTTTTCGTATAAAGTTTTTTTTATTGTGCAATTTTAATAGTTTTAAATATTGAGAACACCAGCTACAACTAACTCTAAAAGCTAGGCTATCCCTAGCTTTGCGCTGTGCCTTTTCTGTCAGTCACTGATCAGTCATCATCATCACCTGCCTAGCCTTTTCCCAACTACATTGGGGCCGGCTTCCAGTCAAAGTTTTTTTTATTGTGCAATTTTAATAGTTTTAAATATTGAGAACACCAGCTACAACTAACTCTAAAAGCTAGGGATAGGGACATAAAACATGGCCCGCATGTAAAACTTGATCGTCATTGTGTCCGTGAAAGTAGAATTCGATAAGTACGCACTTTACGTACAAATTGATATCATTAGATTAGAATGTATACGAGTATAATGGTAGGTGGTTAGTTAAGCTACGTGAGCCACAATTTTGAACGTTTAATAATGGATTGATGGCAAGCATATCCAAGCCAAGTTTTGTTTATATAAGTCCAACAACAGTTCCTAGAACCTTTAATTTGTCTTCAAAAGTAGTCCCATTGTTACTGAATATCTGAATGGGTTCGAACTGGCATAGCCACCCCCACCCCGCCATTTTAATTTTGTTTTCAAAGTTGCGGCGCCCGATTTAAGATCGATGCAAATGTGGGTAGAGGTAAACTAATGAAAAATTTTAGCAACGTGGTGCCCTAAAGTGTGCCGCGGCCCGCGGGTCGCATGTGGCCCGTCGAGCATTTCCGTGTGGCCCTGTATCCTAACATATTATTGATGCTATATTTAGTCAGATCAATGTGTTTGTATCAATACAGTGCTGATTCACTCCTTGATGATGATCTGAGACTGTTCTGTGAAATTAATCATGTAGAATTGTTAAACATCATGTTTTAAAAGTTTTTTCTTAACATTTTTGAGTAACTCAGCCTTGCTCTAACAAGAAGGAAAAATACAATTTATCCTTGATCTGTTAATTCCAAGCAAAATATTTACATAACAAATATTATGAGCATTGTGTTATCTGAACTAGGTCTGTAGATGAGTGTGATGAAACAACTGTCCAGTGATTGTTCAAGAGATAGACGTATTAACCTAATTAGCAACCAAGTGCAAGATACGTGCAGCAAGAAAATAACTTGCCACAGTTTTCTAGCCTTATATGATTTGCACAGACCGTGTTATTATATTCCACTTGTATCATCTCATCATCGTCTTCCTGCCTTTATTCTATGTTACTTATTTCATACTGTTCTTCACACGATGTAACTATCTATTATTAAGCCTCCCTGTCCCTCTCCGTCCAATCTACATTTATTTTCTCTTTTCTAAAGGCAGGAAATGAATAACATTGTGTCTTTTGTTTCAGGATGAACTCTACCTATGCACGCCCATCAGGATTTCACCTCACAACAACTATTACATAAGTTTGTATTTATTACCTAATTGTTTTTACCAGTTTCATCCAAAACATCAATGTATAATATATTATTTGCATGACATATAATGTGACGTATATAATATGACTTTGTTTATATGTCATGCAAACTCAACCTTATTTAAGTCACTAGTAGACCCGCGCAACTTCGTCTGCGTTACAATTTTTATTACTGCTCCGCTCCTATTGGTCTTAGCGTGATGTTATATAGCCTATAGCCTTCCTCGATAAATGGGCTATCTAACACTGAAAGATTACAGTAGTTCCTGAGATTAGCGCGTTCAAGCAAACAAACAAACTATTCAGCTTTATGTAATTCAGTGCAATATTATTGCCCGGAGGTCAATAATGTCATTTGAATTTGGAACTCAACTTTGAGACCAATGGGAACCGCTCGCGGCCAGCCACCTCTCTTAATGACTTGCGAACAATTTTCTTGCAGTAGGTGTGAAAAGTAGAGTAAACTCCTCAGGCATAAAGGTGTCTGCCTTGGGCTAGCTTGAAATCTTGAATCCTTCGCTGCATTCAGCATTCTAGGCTTGCATTAACTCCCTCGCTTCGCTCGAGTGTAAAATTTCAAATCCTTTATTAGGTTCGGGATTCAATACCAATAACGCTCGTGACATAAGACACTGCTTTATCCCCTCAGTGCATAATCTACTTATTATTTATTTAAACGCAGGGCATTCTGTAGTTCTGTTATGTACCAGTCAACCTTCGTGTTATAAAAACTACATTATTTCATCGTCATTTTATTTCTAAACTTGGCTTTTTGTGACTTCGTTACAAACTTAAGGCTCAGTAGCCCGGAGCTATTCGTGATTGAGGCTGTTCACAAAGGAATTCCCTGAGCTTCATCGCAATTTGTAAGCTTATCTTCCAATATCACGTGTATGAGAGACTCCCTCGGTACCAAGCTTCTTTCATACTGGTAAAGATTCTAAAAATAACTTGGTGTCGCACATTTGACACCTATATTTTCTTTACAACGATAAACTTTGGTAAACATCACATTTTGCGCCTAAAATTAGACCGTGTTTGTCCCAAAAAGCTTTGATGAAGTTCGCACACGATTGCCTCAAAGTTTTACATTGTGGTCTGGTATGTGTTCTGACTGGGAACTTGCCAACAAAAGTCCATTGTTTTCAAAATAAATTTTCAGCTTCCATAGTATGTACGTGGAGGGGGGGGGGGGTTGTCCGACTCGACGGTGACCGGGATAGTACTCAATATGTTTACATATTCGCAGAGAAGAAGCATTGCCTAATTGATCAGAAAAAGGTTAATTATTTATTATGTAGCAGTATCAATTCTCCACAATTTACGACATTTACTTTCACGCAGGAGCTCGTGGCTAAAGAATAACAGCCGAACAGGTCGATCTTCAAGGTTAAGCAACGCTTGCCAAGGTTGGTCTGTGGATGGGTGACCATCTCAACATAACGAGTTTCCTCCGTGTCTCGGAAAGCACGTTAAGCTGTTGGTCCTGGCTGTCATTTGTAGAACTTTGGCAGTCGTTACGGATTGTCGGAAGCCAGTAAATCTGACTCCAGTCTAGCCAAGAAGTACCGTATTACCCAGTTAATGGGTTATAGAGGTCTGGTAGGCAGCCGCTCCACGTAAAACACTGGAATTCAGCTGAATCCGGTTTGACTGGAAGCCGACCCCAATATAGTTGGGAAAAGGCTAGGCAGATAATGATGATGATTCGCAGAGAAGAAGCTCGTGGCTAAATAAATAACAGCCGGTTGGATTTCAACGCTCAGCAACGCTTCCAGTAGATGTTCCGTAAATGGATGACCATCTATTACATATCGAGACTTGGCGAGACTTAGACTGCGTTCTCACCAAGGATGTGCGAGAATACGTAGCGAGGCATAAGTTTGTTAAGATCCAAAAGAATCCATAGCGCTGAGAGAGGCTAGGTAAATGAAGTGATTCTATTGGTTCTTAAAAACATTCCTCGCTACGCATCCTCGCACATCTTTGGTGGAAACGCACCTTTAAGTGGCTCGGAAATCCCATTAAGCCCTTATACCGTACTGTTTATTAAAATTAAATGTTTGTTTCAGTCGGATTTCAACCGAATGCCACCATGAATACTGCTCATCATATGCTGCTGTATGGATGCTCGGAGCCAGGGTCTAACGAGTCTGTTTGGTAAGTAGAAAAGAAACGCGCTAAACTTTAATTTTATGTGTCGCAAGATATCTCGTAGAAGTGTCAATCGAACTTCAAAGGTTCGTGACGACTGGTCGTCATAACTCGATGGTACTTAAGACTTAACCCCGATGGGCCTGAATTCATCAGGCCATTATGTTCCCATTACTATTACTGGGATCTCAGTAATAGGAACTTGCCTATATTGGCACAAGAGAGGCTTGTGCCTGATGTGCCAAGTCAAGCTGTAAATTGCTTAAAATCTTTTCACACAAACAAACAAACATACTTACAAACAAACAAATCTTTCCTCTTTATAATATTATATTCTATAATATTATTATATTATATATTAGTATAGATGACAATATCATGTCTAGACCTTTTTTTTTGGATAGGAAATCATCAAATGACTCCTCCCGCTCTGGGTGAAGCAGGAGGGAGTGTCAGACTCTTACTGACTAAAACCCATCCGTGTTCCTCCTAGTGCCCTTTGCGTTCCAGGGTACGGTACCTCTTTCGTCCGTAGCCCCAGCAGGCACTGGCCCTAGTGGGCCCCGTCATCTGAGCTGACCTAGACCTAGATCTTTTGTTAGGTTATATAGTCTGTATAGTTTTCCCAACATAACATAGTCACTGCGTCGCCTATGTCAAAGTAGGTGTTGAAATAACACACAAGTAGGTACACCTACATTATGGAAGCATGGTACGGTCAGTAAGAAAAGTCGATTATAAATTTGGAAATACTAACATAAAATCCTATTTATTTTTTCATCCACAGAGGTGCTTTACAAACTAACATAAAATAAGTAGGTATGAAGATAAATAATATAGATTCTTTATAAGAGACTGGTATCTCATCTGACTGAAACAGCAGACTTCCCTCACAAAAATCAATTATATAGTAGGATACTTAAACAAAATCAGAAGAAAATGAGTAAAAGTAATAGAAAATTAATTCTTTAGCTAAGAATTAATTTTAATTTTTAATTTTAGTATAATGCTACTGCTCCATCTGCGTTAGCGTTAATGTCAATGGCCAACTACACGTTAATTAGGGCATTCAAAATGCGCGTTGGCTACACTTAGGTTACAATGCCGTAAAGAGTTAATCCCTCATGAAGTCACGCGTTAACACACATTAAAGAGGTTAAACTTAGACTTATTCGTTGTGTATACATTTCCACCTGCTCCTGATCTAAGAGATTTTTTAATATTTATTCAAATGAATTCGATAGTACCCCATTAGGGTCTCTTTTTTCTTTTTTAATTCTTCCTGTGTCACTGGAAACGACAAAGACTGGATAATACGTCGCCACGCATCAGTAGCTGCCGACCGATTCTTATGTGATTGCAGCTTTGGATTCCAAAGACACGGCTCTGATTGTAATAATTCTAAAAACTCTAAAGCTTTCTCATTCGACCACTCCATTATCGTGCTCGTAAAATGCAGTTACCGCCTGAACAAAGTACCTACACTCGTCCTTGCATGCGTCCTGTGCGCGTGCGTTTCGTGGAATGAGATGGCATTAATGTAGCCAACATCACTTAGCGCGCTAAACTACGCACTAAAACCCTTTGATGTGTCCAAAAAACCGACACTCGAGTTATCGCTTAACGTTTAATGCCATTAATAATGCCATTTGTATAAAATGCCATTAAAACGTTGGCCACATCTACGTAGCGCCTAAATTGACGTGTTAATTTGCGCGTTAAGAAGCAGATGGAGCAGTAGCATAATAAAATGCTGAAGAACAGAATATTTTCTTTGTGTCAATTTAACCGATGAGTAAAATAAAAGAAGCCGTGTTAGTCGACCTTTTGTTGCTGACCATACCCATGTTTAACACCTGCTAACGATTTTATACTGCGGTGGTAACCTTTACATTGGTCGTATGATGACGTCACTATGAACCAAATTAATGGACCCAACCATGTGATACAAACATCGATAAGTGGTTGACGATAACGTATCTATCTGGTCATCCTGATTTATAAAAAAGTTTCTTACCATTTGGTTAGATTAAAGTTAGTAATTAGTTTTCTTTTAATTTTGTGTTTTTGTGCGTCATTTCTGTCAGAATAAACGTATTTTCTTTTCTTTCTTTCTTTTTCTTTCTTTCATTATTAGGTACCTACTTAAGGTGAATGTTACGGGTTGCTCATTGCCATTTTCCCGCGAGATGGCGCTGAAGTCAACATTTTCAGTTTTATTTTGTTTCGAGTGTAATTGGAACAATATTAAGTCGCAGAAATAATGGTGCGACAATCGGATATTCCACTTTATCGAAATTAGTCAAAATACGGCATAAAAACCCTTCTGATTCGCCATACTTCAAATCATACTTTCAATCATGTCTATGTGTGTGTAAACGGTACTATAAGCGAGTTAGATATTATTTTCGTGAAGTATGGCGAATCAGAAAGGTTTTTATGCCGTATTTTGACTAATTTCGATAAAGTGGAATATCCGATTGTCGCACCATTATTTCTGCGACTTAATATTGTTCCAATAATTACACTCGAAACAAAATAAAACTGAAATGTTGACTTCAGCGCCCTCTCGCGGGAAAATGGCAATGAGCAACCCGTAACATTCACCTTAAGCAGATTGTTTTTGGAACTCGAATTTGAGTTGTTTTTTCTTGTATGTTTTCCGATTTTTCCGCAAATTCTGGACCGATTTTAAAAATTACTATTATTTTATTCGAAAGCCTATAGGTACTCCTGAGGTGGTCCCATTGTCACCAAGTTAGTATCTGATAGATCCCATGAAAATCGAGGGAAACCCTCAAATTTTATAAGCACATACAATGTTTTCATAAACTTTCTAACGAAATTCAGATATTTGTGCCTGGTAATCATCATCTCATGTTGCTGAGCTAATGATGGAAGGTATAAGTCAGGATATGATGATGGGATCCCATGAAAAATGTTTGTTCAGCGATATTTTCGTCAATTGTTAACTGATTTGGATGATTCTTTTTATGTTTGGAAGAGTATTTTCTATTTAAATTTGGTGAAGATCTGATGAAGAACTTCGGAGGTAGGCAACGGAACTCTTCAATAAATGATAGCAAATGGATCCGGATTTCGGAAATCGCAAGTCTGTTGATTGTTTACACCAGTTCATAACATAACATTATGCCGGCACGCTGTGTTTGTGGTTTACTTTTTAATGGTACCTGCGTACCACTAAAAACTGAAAAATAAAAAAAAAAATTACAAAAAAGTAACACCAACTTCCGAAATTAAAATAATTTTTTACTTTGTAGTGTTTTGTAAAAAACAGTTTTATAACATACCTACACTTTACGCGAAGAACTGCAAAACGCCAAAACTTTCTAATACAAGTGTGCGCCTAATAGTCTGATTCTCCATACCTTGATTAACGACTTTCGTGAGACGCAGTCATAGTCATGACTGTGTTAGGTAGGTAGTCCCACTGTCGGTCGATTCTATAAACATGTCGAAGTGAGCTGTTATTCCATCTCGATTACTTGGATTGACAACTCATTTCGTGATCACATCACCCAAACTTCGACAATGCTTTAACATGTTTACAGAATCACACTGCTAGACTCAAATAGCCTTTATTTACGAGTAAACACGTACATATTCGTACATTATACTTAGCTAGGTATAAAATCTATACTATTGTAAATAAGTACTTCACTAAATAGTATAAAAAGACGCTTCCGCTGTCTGTTTGTCCCTTTATATGCTTAGATCTTTAAAACTACAAACTAGTCTAAAAATAATCTGATGAATGCTGTAAGCTTTAAAATCAGCCCAATAGCGATACGAAACCTTGTAGCATTTATGGTTACTTATTGTTTCCCATATTTTTGTCGGATGGGTGAAACGAAAGTATCCAAACAAATTATAACTGTGGATGTCTTGATTACATATTTATTATTTTATTTTATTTTAGGAGCTGTGGCGAGATGCAGAGTAACGATATAGATAAAATGTACAACACAGCGAGTCCATGCCGCTCCGGATCTCAGGTAAGCTTCATATATTTTGTATTCTTCATTAAAATGAGAGCAACCCGGTGTTATGCAAACTCCAAACGACTTTACACAGGTTTTATGAGAGATATATTTGGTGTTATGTATGGTTGGGATGTGGTTGAGACTCAACTGTGACCGGTACAGGATGAGGCGTGGTCTCACATAGTTTAGTGATCTTATCTTCGGAGTTACCTCATAATCTTCATATCGTTGTTCATCATCATCAGACTACAGCAATCCAGTGCTAGATATGCTGTAGGCCTGCAAGGTCGCAGGAATTTCCAGTCACACGAAATTCATCTAGTTGCATCCAGCAAAGATCATCGCTCGATGGGATATCATCATCACCAAGAGCAGAAGGGAGTATCAGACTCTTACTGACTAAAACCCGCCTGTTTTGCCTCTTAGTGCCTTTAGCGTTAGCGTAGCGGGTCACCGCAAGCCGCAACTACACTCAGGCTATTGCGGAATTTGCAAACTTGCGGACACTTCTAATTAATATAAGTAATATATTAATTCTTCCTTAATTATTTTTTCAGTTATCAAACCTCAGCAACAGCCCATTTGAAGTGATCAAATAAAATTATTTATATATCACTGTTTTCCCACTACATAGAATTCCAATAATATAATAACGATGGTGCCATTTAATAGAAATTGCAATTTACGTACAACTTATTTATACAAATACACATAGATACAACAAATTTCCCATATGGCTCTGCTAAATTAGTTGCTTACCTATCTAGTTACCTGTTTGCCAAATGGTTTATCCCAAAGATAGATTATGGTAAATTAGTTACCTATCTAGTTACCAGCGTCATCCATTGAAATAATGCGATGATTGCTGGCGCTATACACCTAGTATCATAGCGCGGGAAAACCCTGCTTTACGAAATGTCTAATGTATTCCAGTATTCCAGTATTCCATAGGATTGAATTTAATCTTCTTTCTGCCCTTGTCCCATGTTACTTGGGGTCCACACAACACGATTTTTTCTTACATTCTGTATTATCAGCCGCCATGCTCGCTGTAACTCTTTCATATCGTTCCTCACACAATTCTTCCATCTTTTCTTTAGCCTTCCTCTCCCCCTCCTCCCATCCACATTTATATTTACACTTTTAGCTATATGCGTTTCATCCCTCCTCTTTACATGACCATACCAAGACAATCGGTTCTCTTTTAACTTTTTTTATAGGACTGCACCTAAGGAGCTCGTGGCTGGATAATAACAGTCGCACAGGTCGATCTTCAAGGTAAGCAACGCTGCCAAGGTTGGTCTGTGGATGGGTGACCATCTTAACATTCCGAGTTTCCTCCGTGTCTCGGAAAGTACGTTAAGCCGTTGTTCCCGGCTGACATTTGTAGGTCTTGGGCAGTCGTTACGGATAGTCAGAAGCCAGGTAATCTGACTCCAATCTTGCCATGAAGTACCGTGTTACCCAGTTAATGGGTTGTGGAGGTCTGGTAGGCAGCCGCTCCGCGTAAAATACTGGTATTCAGCTAAATCCGGTTTGACTGGAAGCCGACCCCAATATAGTTGGGAAAAGGCTAGGCAGATGATGATTTTAGGATTGCACCTAATCTTAATCTAAAATAGTCCATTATGTTCCACTGCTGGGCAAACGATTCTCTCTCCATTGTCCTCACCCGTCTTTCCTCTGCCATTGTGGACCAGTAGTGCTATTCTTTAACAACATTTTCGTGTCTCGACAGCGGAACCGGAGGTGATTATCAAATTCGTATAAACATAAGACCTTTATTTTGTGTATAATAAAGCTCACTTTGTGAGCTTTGTCACTCGGGTGAAGCTCGACATCCAAATGGTTATTTACAGAACTGACTATCAGTTCTTCTGGTAAGAGTCAGGGTTCATCTCACCATCTTTGCCTTGATCTGCCGATTAGGTACAACTACGACTATTATAGTCGATACAAAAAAAATACCCACATGGAAAAAGTATACTTTATGCCTAATTTATTGGGTAACTAAATGACATATAGTATGTTAAAAGGGTACGTATCAAAATCCCGAAAGTTCATAATACCTATGGTTGAAATACCGACGTCCAAAACACCGAAATTCAAAATACCGAAAGTTTTAAATGTCGATAGTCGTTATATCGAAACACAAAATACCGATGTTCAAATGCCCGAAAGGACGAAATCCCGAATGAACGAAATACCGATGGATGAAATCCTGAATCAGAGTATCGAATGTCCTAGGTTAGGTTAGGTTAGAAGAGTGTAAATAAACGCGCGAAGGCGAGCGAGCGAAGCGAGCGTGCCGCGGTAGCGGCCGCCGAGCGCCACATTCCCTCTATTGTTACAAGTTATTATTGTTATAATACGGTGGCAATTTCGGGATTTTGTACCTCGGGATTTTAAACTTCGGGATTTTAAATTTTCGGGCAAATGAACTTTCGAGATTTTAAACTTTCGACCAAATAACCATTCGGCGTTTCAATTATCGAGATTTCGTCTATCGGTATTTTAAAATTCGGTCTATTAAAATTCGGGATTTTGATACGTACCCATGTTAAAAAGTTTGATTAAAAATGAACTCTAGCGTTCAAGTACGCGCCGCGCTGCTTAAGATAGATAAGTGCGTACTGTGAAACCGGGAATTACCGCGCCCTGTGGCCATAGGTCACTTTTGTTTGTGTTACGTAATCAACCTCCTCGCTTTTACTCTCGATATGATTGAGAATTGTTTGAATTCATGTTATGTTTTGTCAAATGTTGCTATTCGGAGTTTTTTGAAACCCATTTCGCAGAATATTTTTTGTAGGCAGGATGTATAGTTATTTCTCATGGCAATGTATTCATCATTATATTTGTGCCTATGAAGAAAAATTCCGCGTTGGGGTCGGCGTTAAGTATACATTTTCTTCTTCCAATCACCCATCATGCTTTCAAACACCCTCCTTTTTAACCGACTTCAAAAAAAGGAGGAGGTTCTCAATTCGGTTGTATTTTTTTTTTATGTTTGTTACCTCATAACTCCGTCATTTATGAACCGATTTGAAAAAAAATTGTTTCATCTGATAGGGTATACTTCTCGATTGGTCCCATTGTCACCATGTCAGAATCTGATGATGGGATCCCACGAAAATCGAGGGCAACCCTCAAATTTTATAGGCACATACAATGTTTTTCATGAACTTTCTAACGCAATTCAGATATTTGTGCCTGGTAATCATCATCTCTTGTTGCTGAGCTGATGATGAAAGGTATAAATTGGGATCTGATGATAAGATATCATGAAAAAAGTTTTGTTCAGCGATACTTTCGCCAATTGTCAGCCGATTTGGATGATTATTTTTTTGTTTGAAAGAGTGTTTTCCTGGACTGGTCCCGTTTCAATTTGGTGAAGATCTGACGAAGAACTTCGGAGGTAGGCAACGGAACTCTTCAATAAATGATAGCAAAGGGATCGGGATTGCTGAAATCGCATGTTTTTTCAGTGTTTACACCAGTTCTTAACATAACATTGCGCTGGTACGCTGTTAATGGGTACGCAGGTACCTAGGTACCACTAAAAAGTGAAAAATAAAAAACTTTTTTACAAAAAATACACCCGACTTCCAAAAACAAAACACTACAAGGTACAAAATAACTTAGGAAGAAATAAAAGAACTTTAATTTCGGAAGTCGGTGTCAAAAAACGAAAAAATAACCAAAAAACCGACACCGACTTCCGAAATTAAAGTTTTTTTCTTTCTTCCGAAGTTATTTTGTACCTTGTAGTGTTTTGTTTTTGGAAGTCGGTTGTATTTTTTGTAAGAAAGTTTTTTTGTACCTTGTAGTGTTTTGTTTTTGGAAGTCGGTTGTATTTTTTGTAAAAAAGTTTTTTTCTTTAATGTCATTATTTATTATTTATTTATTTATTTAAACTTCATGTACAATAGTGGTGGTAGTGGTGGTGGATTGTGGTCATTCTTCTCACAATCTATCCATGTTGTATTTGTTCTTTCCCTCCACGTCCATCAACACTCACATTCATCCCTCTTCTAGTCACCTGCGTCCTCAACAAATAACAATACCGATTACCAAGGCAAACGATTTTCTTTATAAGACGAAGACATTCGTTCTAATCAGGCGGGTCTAAAAAGGCCACTTTAGCAGTATCAGAAAGCACATCACGCTACCTGTCACTGTCAAATTTTCCCAATCAACCTTGAACCTAATGCGTTAGCGATAAAGTTGAAAATGCATTTGACAGATTGTTGTATGGTTGATATATGATTCTAATATGATTACTACTAAAGTGGCTTTTTTAGACCATTTCACTCAAAATATTATTTTACGTTAAACCGACTCTGAAAAGAACTCTTGCCTCGAATCGAGTGTATGTTTTCCAATAATGGACTTTCATCGTCCGGTCCTTGAGTTCATGACGTAGGCGTTTTATCAATTACATTACGCAGACATCGATCAGAATTTATACGGCTTAGTGCCGCCTCGTGGCTTCACGGCTACCTATACCTAGTCGTGTCTAATCCACCCGATTTATGTTTAACATCACTGTGGAAATGTATCGTTAAGTATAAGATTGTTGCCCTTGCCAAAGTTGCGGAATTCGTTCGAAAGAGTTACCGCGGCCCTGGAACGCAAATGGCATTAGGAGGAACACGGATGGGTTTTAGTCAGTCAGAGTCTGACACTCCCTTCTGCTCTGCCCAGAGCGTGAGGAGTAATTTGATGATTTCCCATCCTTAAAAAAAGGTACTTATAATACTGTAAATCATACTATACAGGGTAATTTAAAAAATACCCGAAACCTCTTAATCTTGACTTCGTATCATGACGCTGAACAACATTTGTTCTACGACTTTTCAAAATTCGAAACATTTTTATTCCATACAAAAAAATATAAACATAGTCTAAATTTTGCATATTCTTTATGAGGCGGCCCACGAAAGGCCGCCGCCAGGTTGGCGGCGAGTGACTGAGTGCGCGCGCGCGCGTAGTATACGCGAAATAAACAGACTTCAAATAAATTAAAACAAATTGTTTTTGGCTACATTGATTGGTTGAGGTCAAAGTCGTAGAACAAATGTTGTTCAGGGTCATGATACAAAGTCAGGATTGAGAGGTTTTGGGTATTTTTTCAATTTCCCTGTATAATAGACAAACGTTATACTACGGGATGTGCCATCTGCATTTAGTCGGTATTCGAACTAAGTAGTCATACTCTGTATTTCTTCATCATTTATTATGCACTCAGTCAAAGTATGGAATTTCCTGCTCTGTCAGTGACTTCGTTTTCTAAAACCGCAAAAGAGCCTTCAAAAGAGCTAAAGTGTACAGGCATCTCCTAAGCTCGCTCGTTCCATCGTAGACCTTATTCATCGTTTTCCCTCAAGCGAGATGGAAGAAGCTGATTCGTCACAAAATATATAAAAACGAATTCCAAACGGGGAATTAGTTATCTAACAATCAGTAATGCAGTGACTAAGCACAATCTATGGCTTGCGTATTTCAAATGACTCAGATGTTGTGGTCCTCCCACACAAAGGCATATATTTTTAGGAATAGGGGCTGATTTGTCATCTCCGACCGTGATTCGACAAGAAATCGTGGGATGCCGTCGCCATGCCTTTTGCGTAGACGTGATGCACGTCACCGACGTAGGGTAAGAAATTAAGACTCTTTTCAATGTATCTAAATCAAACGAGCATTGAAGGTCACTTCACCAGTATTGTTTTTCTGTAAAAATCTTACAGAGGTATGCGGAACAGGGTGTAAAATCCCGCAAACCTCCGTTGAAAAGGCAGGATCCTTCGACCAGACGGTTGTTGTGTCTGGTATCTGCACGATTGTTAATATTCGGACTGTTGTAAATGTTCAAATCACAATAATGAATATGATGGAAGCAGTCAATCAGTCCAATCAAGATGGAGTGACAGTTTACTTAAAACTCACTCCAGCTAAGTTTTTACGGTGTCTCTAGAATAGACCAGCAGATCATAACTCTGTCAATAATTAACCCTAAAATACCCAGATTTCTTTAGTATTTTTAAAATCTAAGGAAGTCATTTGAGGTCAAGGAATGTACGAAAAGTAATCCAAGAAGGCTTGTTATGCGTTTAGCAAAATAGATTAATTTATTGTATACTTTGCTAAAACGCACCCTCACTGGGTTCAACCACTCCCCCCATCACAAACGACAGTCCTGGTTCCGCCCCTGTATAAACGAGATGATCTGTCAGAAAGTTGCATATTCCAACGCATATCGCTAAGGATAATAACTTGTAAGAAGTTGCAATGGAGTTCTATTTCTCCATTGTCTTTTTGAATAAAAAAATATTGGTTATCAAGGTCATTTAATCAATCATGTTCTTCGTTTGTTTACAGATTGTATACGCCTGGGCCCGAGACGCTCCCAGTCTTCAGTTACCCAAGGACGTTGGTTTCCTTATAGGCAAGAATTCGCCCATCAAGTACTTGGTTCTACAAGTGCATTACATGCATCGCTTCCCGGGTAAATATGGCTTACTTTTTAATTACTTTGATTAAGGTAGAAACGCCAGGGTGACCCGCGAAATTCAAATATTTATATGTTTTTTGCAATTTGCCGGTCAGTGTGTAGCTGTATGTTGAACAAAATACGATTCGCGTCCGTAATGCGTATTTATCTAAAGAATTATAACAATTTTAATAATCAATATAGCTCTCATTCAATAGGGCTTCATGAACTTGGCTTCGCGAATCGTATTTTGTTCAACATACAGCTTCACACCGACCGGCAAATTGCAAAAAACATAAAAATATTTGAATTTCGCGGGCTACCCTAGCGCTTCCACCTTTAGCCAGCGGACTAAGGGTGTACTTTTTAATGCGTCAAACAATCTGTGAGTGTGACACATTACCTACAGGTGCATTACACACAGTAAAACATCGTAAGCAAAGGTACGCAAATGTCCGGTTGTGGCGATACTTGGGGTAGGCCTTTGTCCAGCATTGGACGTCTTTCGGCTGATGTGATGATAATAATGATGAAGTAGGCAAAAAGATCGCAGTGCCTTTGCCAAAACACGTCACACAATTACGCCGCAGGTGTCCGATGGGGTCGCCTATACACAAAGATACGAACTGCCATATTTAATTTTCATTTCCTATCTAATTCCCTTAGGGGGTTTTCGGTTTTGTAAACTCGTACATAGGTTCAAACTACCCAGCGGTTTTGATATTGTTGCTAAAATTAAATTAAAATTCATTTATTTCAGGCATGAAACCCATAGACAATTAATACAATAATTTTGATAAATAACAATAGCTCACATTAATGATTATGAAATTACATTTAAATTTTAGAAACATTTAAATTTTAAAACATTTGCTAAGCAATACAATTTATAGCTATGCCAAAACATGTAGTCACCGCTAACGATTCAAAAATATTTGTAAACAATAATCAAACAAATAAACAAACACTGTTTATCAACACCAGTAATCATAATAAAATCCAATGAGATACTATTGAGGAATTGACTCAGGTGTCAATGTTCGATGATTGTACTATAGACCTCAGAATCGACACGTCCGAGAGTAGCGTCTGGAATAAGAATCAAAACTCATTTAAGTATTCAAATTATGCAAAACTGCAAAATATAAACAATCCCCAAAACGCATGTCCGACACTCTTCTGTATGAGAAGTGGCCTATGATCTGAAGTAAGGATAGTTAGAGGCCAATTTTAGCTGGAGGCACGGTAGTGTCCGCCAAGACAAGCCAAAGGGAGCGGGACACTACCAATTTTCTTAAACGTTTAGTGAAAGTAGTGTGTAAACCAGCACCAGTATAAGTTTACAAACTCGCATTTCTTCTCGCCCGTTTAGAGCTAGAGCTTGGCTCGCCTCAAGAACACTCGAGATCTGTTAACTTTTTAAAAGCGAAAGCGTTATGAGCTAGCAACCAATTTACATGAAATATTTTTGATAGGATATTTTTTATATGATAACTAGTTGACCCGCGCAACTTCGTCCGCGTCACAATTTTCATTACTGCTCCGCTCCTATTGGTCTTAGCGTGATGATATAGATATAGCCTATAGCCTTCCTCGATAAATGGGCTATCTAACACTGAAAGAATTTTTCAAATCGGACCAGTAGTTCCTGAGATTAGCGCGTTCAAGAAAACAAACAAACTCTTCAGCTTTATATATTAGTATAGATATAGAAGTAAGTATAGATTGTAATATTGTGTGTTGTAAAATTGTGATTGTGTTTGTTTGTAATATTTTTGGTCTTAACAATTGTTGGTGAGCCTAATAAATAAATAAATATATTTATAAACGTGATATGATAATTAGCTTTACAATGTCATATTAATCAGAGTTTTGTGTTATGCTATGAGGAAAACGGAATGCCTTTGGACATAGACATTACTTTAAACTAAAGAGAATAACAGCATGGAATCTAGGTATTTATTATAGTGTGTAAGCCAATAACTTATTAAACGATGCTGTTCTGTATAGAAAATACTATGCCAGTACTATTGTTAACTTAATGTAGACTGAAAGGTATTTCCTGCGTCATGTAAAAGGAAATTAATTCTAATAATGTTCATAAACATGTAAAGTATGGAGGAAAATGTCGTGTTGTTTATTTATACCCTACACTTATTGGGGATAAAGATACAGGAACCGACGAAGAAACGCTGAAAGTTGCTTTTTTAAATGCCGGATAGGCTAACTGAATGCAAATCAATACATATACGTGTATATAAAACTCTTTAGTAATTAAGTGACTGACAGACAACGCACAGCCGAAACTACTGGTCGTAGAAAGCTGAAATTTGGCAAGTAGTTTTCTTGGAGAGTCATCATCTGCCTAGCCTTTTCCCAACTATATTGGGGTCGGCTTCCAGTCAAACCGGATTCAGCTGAATACCAGTGTTTTACGTGGAGCGGCTGCCTACCAGACCTCCGCAACCCATTAACTGGGTAACACGGTATTTCTTGGCAAGACTCGAGTCAGATTTACTTTACTGGCTTCTGACAATCCGTAACGACTGCCAAAGATCTACAAATGACAGCCGGGACCAACGGCTTAACGTGCTTTCCGAGGCACGGAGGAAACTCGGTATATTAAGATGGTCACCCATCCACAGACCAACCTTGGCAAGCGTTGCTTAACCTTTAAGATCGACCCATGCGGCTGTTATTATCTAGCCACGAGCTCCTCAGTTTTCTTGGAGAGTATAGGGGAACATTAAGAGAGAATTTTCCGAATTTTCTACGGGAACGGGAGAAAATAGTGGTATGCGCGTACGGAATTGCGGGTAAAAGCTACGAGTAGTAAGCAAGAAAATGACACATTAAATGGTAAATTGACTTTTTTTGGCATGGCATTGTTTTGCTTTAGAATAATGTTAGTGATCTATAAGAGGTGTGTCTATGGGAAATCTTTTGTCACGTCAATGTTCTATGAAACTAAAACCCGAAATCTACAGTCGCACGGGTCGATCTTCAATGTTAAGCAACGCTTGCCAAGGTTGGTCTGTGGATGGGTGACCATCTTAACACAGCGAGTTTCTTCCGTGCCTCGGAAAGCACGCTAAGCCGTTGGTCCCGGCTGTCATTTGTAGATCTTTGGCAGTCGTTACGGATAGTCAGAAGCCAGTAAATCTGACTCCAGTCTTGCCAAGAAGTACCGTGTTACCCAGTTAGGTACTGGGTTGTGGAGGTCTGGTAGGCAACCGCTTCGCGTAAAATACTGGTATTCAGCTAAATCAGGTTTGACTGGAAGCCAACCCCAATATAGTTGGGAAAAGGCTAGGCAGATGATGATTTTCTAAAACGCATCTGTGTGGGTTGGATATGTTATTGCTTTGTAGCGGCATCAAGGCCGCCACAAGAAAAACCTACGTAGCAAATCTACATCGCAACAAAAAGAACCGCGACGCCATCTATCCGACTAGCAGCGAACTACAACGTTGAAATCCTGCATCGCGCAAGCAGAGTTTACCGTGCGATTTGAACATATACATCCGCCCGAATATCAGCTACCGGGCAGTAGCCCGCCAGGCACAACAACCGCCTGGTTGGAGAATCCTCCCTTTTCAATGGGGGTATGCGGGACTTTACTCTCTGTTCCGCATCCCTCTTAAGCTTTATAGCGTCCAACTTTGATCAATTTACTATCTAATCTGAAATGGTCGGTATTTTATGGTCGAAGATGTTTCAAACATATCGCACACCATCGACCTGCAATCAGAGGGAATTACATTTGTATTCTGGACTTACATGTATTCTTCCTGCATTCTGTTACGAAGTACTAACGACATTCCAATGTTTTTTCAGAGGACAAACTCGACAACTCCGGAGTTTTTCTGAAATACACGAAACAAAGGTAAATAACTGCATTCATTATTCACTTCTATAACACAAGATTGACCGTAGGAGGCGACGGTTTCCATCACGTGGAAATACCTTTGACAATCTCATTATCCCAGGGTCCTAAACCTTCAGAAAGCGTACGAGAGGCCGAAGCCAACTTGCAGAGGCCCGTTCGATTACTCTGAATTAAAAGAGGCACTGACTTGCATTGTGCAAACAGCGACAATTTTCGGTAAGTGTCCCAACGGGCCTCTGCAAGTTGGTTTTTGTACGCATTGTAAATTTCTAGGACCTTCGGGTTTCTAGATGCTTTTTTCTGGGATGGGAAATCAAATGCTTCCTTCCGCTCTGGGCGGAGCGGAACGGAGTGTCAGACTTACTGACTAAAGCCCATTCGTGTTCCTCCTAATGCCATTTGTGTTCCAAGGCTGCGGTATTTCTTTCGAACAAATCCCGCTACTTGGGTTTCTATATGCTGATAAATATAATGTAATTAAATATATACTTAATATAGTTTATACTATAAATATAATATAATTTAGGGTTCCGTACCCGAAGGGAAACCAACGGAACCCTATTACGAAGCCCTGTGCATCCGTCCGTCCGTCTGTCTGTCTGTCAGCGGGCTGTATCTCAAGAACCGTAATAGGTAGAGAGCTGAAATTTTCACAGATTGTGTATTTCTATTACCGCTATAACGACAAATAATAAAAATTATGGTTTAGGTATGGTACGGAACCCTTTATGTGTGACTCCGACTCGCAATTGGCCGGTTTTTCTATATACTAATAAATAAATATAATCGAATTGTAGCAAAAGTTAAAATCGCACCGTTTATTTTTGCGCGATCAAATCAATCATAAGGAATTCTCTTGTCTATAAATGCACATTGTGTTCTACCGTAACTGTTGCAAATAACGCTCCGTACTACTAACAAGTACTTAAGTCTTTTGCGCTAATTAGGTTGAATTACTTTATGCATTAAGGCGGCAACATACCCCAGCGCTCTTGAGGAGCAAAACGCGCACTCGTTTAATACCCGAGCGACCCAAAATTCAGTAGTTTTTGCCCAACTGCGAAAGAAGGAGGGTTATGTTTTTTTTTGTACTTACCTGATTATTCTAAGACTTAAAAAAAATTGCCATATATCTATCAAATTTTAGATACTTACTTAACCTCCTGAGCTTCCAATGCTCCATTGTCTTTGAGAGAGTGTAAACTGCATCAAAAAACGCTCGGCGGTTTTGGTCCAATTGCCGTTTTTATGTCCGTGTTAGACAAAACGACAAATTAATAACGCAGTATGTTGACCGAATAAAACTCAAAATTTAATATTAAATTATTAAATAGTCTTATGTAACATATATTTTTAACCGACTGCGAATGAAGAAGAGTTCTATTTTTCGAGTGTTTGTATGTATGTATGTATATTTCTTGGGCACGCCCATGAAATATATTATGTGAGTGGTGTCAATAGATTCGTCTTAGTCGTGAGAGTGACACTGGGTACATCAAAATATCATGATAAAGGGCTGGAAGAGACGATTCCAAGAATGTAACTCACTAAAATGTAGGATATAAAAAAATTGCTTTGTTGAATATTTCTTTAATTTACCAATACTTTACGACTAGCCGTTTAGAAGTGATTCACATTTTAAAATCAGCTCTTCTCGGGTATCTCCGCCTTAAATACCTATTAGTAGAACAGCTAACAATGAGCAGCTAACACGCAACAGGATTGTTTGATGGTCAAGTTTATACCTTTATCTCGTAACATACTAATAGACGCCATCCGGTATGGCACAGTAATATTAACTGAGAAATCATCATCTGCCTAGCCTTTTCCCAACTATATTTACGCTCCGTACCCAAAGGGTAACCAAAGGGTAACCAACGAAACCCTATTACTAAACTCCGCTGTCCATCCGTCCGTCTGTCCGTCTGTCAGTGGGCTGCATCTTAAGAACCGTAATAGACAGTTAAAAATTTCTATTGCCACTATAAAATAAAAATTTAATTTAAAATTTAAGGGGGTTCCAATACAAGAAACGGTTTTTTTTTTTCGTTTTACAGTACGGAACCCTTCGTGTAAGAGTCCGACTCGCAGTTATATCCGTTTTTTTTTGTTATCATGCCGACTGAGTCAAGTGGAGTTAGAGAGAGACACAAGATTTTTAATTCCGACTTTAATTTTAACTTTCAGGATGCCTCGTCAAGCCGGCGTGATTCTCCTGGGCACTAGCGGCTTGATCCCTCCACACCGGGTCGAGCACATGGAGACAGCCTGCACCATCAACGAGAACAAAGTTCTACATCCCTTCGCGTTCCGTACCCACACTCATTCTCTGGGTAAGTGCCAGCCAAAGTCACGTCGACAAAGAAGGAATCATGACAAGTTTGCCATGGTAAGCGCCAGATAAATGTACAATACCGGTCATTGACTTAAAGAAAGAAAGAAAAGACGTTTATTTCCCCAAAAGCGACGCACAAAACACAAAAGAATAAGGGAATAAATAAAAACTTAACTAAAAACTAAACTAAATAACCTATTGTCACTAGGACTATGTCAGGACCGGGCACAAGTCTTTGTTCACACCACAGACAAACAGAACATAGTTCCACCATCAAAACTTCGACAGATTGTCTATGGTGCGACCGCGGCGTCCGGTGCTGCCCGTCAATCGTCATTGACAAGTTGACATTAAACACAAAAACAAAATAAACAATAATTAAAAAAAAAAACTGGACAAGTGCGAGTCAGACTCGCGTGTAAAGGGTAACGAACGAATTTCATTTTTTTTAACATGGTAGTTTAACACTATAGACTTATTAGGTTTTCCTGTAATCTATAGGTAAAGATCTATTATCGCCACTTTCTTTTTTTTTTTAATTTTAGGCTCAGTAATTTCGTAGATAAGGGGGAATGGTAATGTTTCGTCTTATTTCTTGAATAACTTAAAACCATTTATTTTAAATTTATGAAAAAAAATATAATCAAAACCCTCACAGGCACACCCTCTCACACGATATTGTTTAATTTTTTTTTTTTTGGTTAACCCCAAAAGTGACCCCGATAATTTACGTAATGCGTCCATGTTTGGGTCAAAGCAGTCCATATGTGTACCAAATTTCAACAGAATCGGTCCTGTGGATCCGGAGAAAATTAGCTGTGACAGACTGACAGAGAGACACCCGAGTAATCCTATAAGGGTTCCGTTTTTTGTTCAGAATCCTAAAAACAGTGATAAAGACATAAAGCTGTTCTGAATCGACTTCTATCGTGATCCTTAACGTTCTCTAATGATGAAAAACGGTTCATTATTTATTGTTCGGGTATCTACGAAGACGACGACGATTAAGGAAAGGTCATTGTACTTTATTTGCAAGCGTATCTGGCGCTTACCATAGACCTGTCGAAAGCCTTCGAGATTTTGAGGGAGACGGCAAGTGCGGCTACCTGTGCTTTTTGATGGCTTCGCTTCAGATGTCAATTGCATACACTAAAACACCCCAGTTGACCAATTTTGGCGTAAGCCGTATTACCGGTTACTAAGGATATCGTTAAATGCCTTCTAGATATGCCAAAAGTTTACTGTTGAGCACATGTTCCACACTCTTACAGAAACTGGACGTACCTGACGTAGTTTGCCGGGTCAGCCTAACTGCCTTGGGAACGGGTTGCACGTTAGCTTTTTTCCAAGTTATCGGCAATTTTCCAGTCTCAAACGAAAGACGAAATAGGAGAGTCAGGGTTGGAGAGCATGGGGTATTTTACTAAAAAAATCAAATTAGTCCGTCTGATAGATTTTCAAAAAATATTCGACACGTATTTTTTCTTTTTTCACGTAAACAAATAATAAAGAGGATACAGCGAATTGAAGACACGCGTGACGTCATATGGTAAAAATGTACCAAATTTACAGACCAGATGACGTCACGCGTGTCTTCAACTCGCTGTGTCTCCTTTATTTTTTGTTTACGTGAAAAAAGAAAAAATACGTGTCGAATAAAAATAAAAAATAAAAATAAAAATTGATTTATTATGCCAAAACACAGTACAGACAACATTTTAAGCCCTAGACCCCACACTAGGATTCCCTGTGTTGTGGAGTCTAGTCTCTTTCAGTCCAGAAGATACATTCGACACAATAAAAGCAGAATTTAAACAACGAGAAAAAAAGTAATAAATTAAAATTAAACTTATAGATAATAGCTAGATTATACGTAGCCAAAAATAATTTCAAAATTGTTTGTGAGAATGTGAATTGTGAGTGTTTTTAACAGATGTGTGACAGTGACTGAGTGTACGTATCCATGTGTAGGGTTTGTTTAAATCAATGTGTTTGAGGTTAGTTTAGGTGTGTAAATGTATGTGTGGGGTGAGTGAAAGTGTATGTGTGTATGCGTGTAGTGAGTGTGTGTGTGTCTGTGATGTGTGTTTTGTGAGTGTGTCTTTTTATATAAGTTGAGTTTATATGGCAAGTCCTATTTGGGTGTTTGTAGAATTGCCTCAGTCTGCGTATAGTCAAGGCTCAGTAACCACTTATTAACAGTCCTCCTACAGGCCTTTTTTAGTAGGGTGACAATTTTCAGCTTGCAGTTAATTTTCTCATAAATAAATGGTCCCATGAATTGAGTAGACTTTTGGCCTATCTTTTTGCAGCATTGGATGGGATTCCATTTCAGAAATCTTTGAGATCGTATTGTTTGGACTGTTTTCATGAGACTGCATCTATGAAAGCGCAAAGTTAGTGATAGTATGTACAATTGCCTTACCCTAAGCACTTGTGTCTCCTGGTACAGAAGGTCAGTAGGTGGGTATGGTCGACTGAAAGCACATTTCAAGAGCGCACGCTGGGCCAACTCAACTCTGAGTAGGTGGGTCTTTGCAGCCGCTCCCCAAGACACAATGCAGTACTCTAAGATGGATCGGCACAGTGCGAAATAAATGTCTTCTTTAATTTGTCATTAGCAATTTTAGCCAGACGTTTAAATATATATTTAAGTTTCCTAACCCTTAAACGCAATGCATCAATATGTTTGGACCATGTCAGACAGCTATCAAGGATGACCCCCAAATATCTGATACTATTCGTGTTTTCAATCGTAGGGCAGCCACAGGAATTACGATCCGAGCATTTATGTATCTTTATGGTAACAGGTGCTTTAGGAGCGGTTCGAGAGGAGACGCTAAAGCATAGGGCCTTAGTTTTAGTGACGTTAAGGGTAAGGAGATTCACATCCAGCCATTTGGCAACAGTTATAAGACCAGATTCTGCTTTGTCGCAAGCTTCTGTCCAAGATTCGCCGTGGAAAACAATTGCAGTGTCATCAGCGTATGTGTATACTTTAGCTGCGGGCAGCGTTAGCGAGCACAGATCATTAATGTATATAATAAAGAGGGTAGGCCCGATAACGCTGCCCTGTGGTACACCAAAATCAACTGAGGAAACGTCACTGCAATGCCCCTCCACGACAACTTTTTGACTTCTGTCACTGAGGTAAGACCTAAACCAATCTAGTGGTGCACCACGGATGCCAAGTGCTTTCATTTTTTCCAGGAGTATTTTCCGTGACACGGTGTCAAATGCTTTTGCGAGATCAAGGAAGATGCCGATACATGCTTTACCACTGTCTAATTTTTGTGTGATGTAGTCGACAGCGTTTGCCACAGCATCCTCCGTTGATCTCGCTGCCCTGAACCCATACTGACTATCTGACAGTAGATTGTTCTGTTCAAGGTAAGTCAGGAGCCTTTTATTGACGACTTTCTCCAGAATTTTGGACAGAGTCGTCAGTAAAGAGATCGGTCTGTAGTTGGCTGGATCTAGTACGTCACCACCCTTATGGATAGGACAAACATTAGCGACTTTCATACTTGTAGGTACGCAACTTGTTGCAAGGCTGAGATTGCATAAGAAGGCGATAGGCCTAGCTAGGAAGTTAATACCCTTCTTGGCAATGGAGTTGCTGATACCATCAATACCAGCGGCAGATGTTGTTTTTAATTTTTTAATTATTATTGAGATTTCTTCTTCGTCTGTAGGAGAGAGAAAGAAAGAATTTGGATTATTTTGGTGGTGTATGGCCGATTCACTATATTTGGCAGCTAAGCTGTCCTCTGTGACATCCAATCTAGAGAGAGTGTCAGATGCAAGTTTATTTCCAACTGTAGAAAAGTAGGAGTTCACCGTGTTTAACTTTTGCTCTACGTCTTCATTAGTTGATGTTAAAATACCAAGTTCCGTTTTAGGGCCTGCAAAATTACAAATACTTTTAATTTCAGACCACATTTTTTTAGGATTGCCCTCAGCACTGTTTAAACGCTTACCGTCATATTCCAGTTTGATGTTTGTTAGTATATTATTACAATAGTTCCTATATTTTTTATATTCTAATTGAATCGCAGGATTATCGCGGTTTTCTCGTTTTTTGGCTTTTATATGCAATGCATCTCTGCGTCTTATGCATTTCAGGAGGTTTTTTGTGATCCACGGTTTTTTGATTATGTCTGAGTTGTGCACGGTGGAAGTTGTAGTGTTCTGGGTAATTGTTTTTTGAAGAGTGTCAGTAAAATTATCAACTGCCTGAGTGACGTCAGTATGTGCATAGAGGGAGTTCCAATCGATATTCTTCAGGTCGTCTAGTAAAGCATTGTAGTCAATTTTAGCACTCTTCCTAGTAACACGGGTCTTAATGGGTTCCTTGTAAGAGCTAAAAATCACCGTATCGTGATCCGTAATACCAGACTCACACACCACGACAGTAGTTTTAAACTGTGACTTGACTAAAACATGATCCAGGCAGTTAGCTCCCCGAGTAGGGAAATTGTGACCAGGATAATATCCAAAGTGACTAGTCACTTCCAGATATTCTGTTGACCGTGGATCATTATAGTCGACTTTGATATCTAGGTTTATATCACCTACAATCGCACAGGTCTGACCTTTGCACAATCCCATGACATTACTGAGTGAATCACAAAAATTACTAATATTTGAAAAGGAAGGAGACCTATATAGAGCTATGAGTGATACTTCATCTCCAATATTAACAAGTAAACAGTTCGAGTCTCTGAAAGGAGGCTCCGAGATGTTAACATGTAAGTTTGATCTAGCGTATACAACAATACCATCGTTTTGGTTATGGAAAGTTTTAGAGCAGTGATACGAGTAGTTGTCTATATTATAGCAAGGCGATGAATCATCTAACCAGCACTCGGTTAATATAATGATGTCTGGGCAAAAGCGAAGGCGGCTGAGAAGTACAGTAAAATCATCAATGTTTTTGTTTATACTGCGGATGTTCTGTATAATAACCGTGTACTGTTGCTTAGTTTTTCCAAGATAGTGTATACAATTATCAATTGACTCAGTTTTATAGGAATTAACGATGTCTGTGTTATCAATGTCGTCAGTTAGTTGAGCTAAATTAGCCATTTATATGCAATGGAAAATATACTTCGTGCCTAAAAGTGTGCTTGAGCTGACTAATCAGCCAATTTCGGCTAAAGTGAGCATGGTATACTGCTATTACAAACTGTAGTATTGCAAAAAATTGATGGCGATAGCACTCAACGTTATAGGAGAAAACTGATCGATCTAAGATATAGTGTAGTTCGTGGTTGTTACGAGAAGTGTATGTGTGAGAGTGAAGTGTGTCAGTGTAGTTTGTGTTATTAAAAATTATGAGTATTCCGTACAAGTTATTATTATAATTTAAAGCAGTAAACAATACAATTAGTTGTAGTTTTAGGTTGCAGGTGAGAAGGATAATATAAGCAAAATTACCCAACAGAGTAAACTCAGAATAATGTAAAATTAAACAAAAAGGGCAACATTGAAAACATGCAAAGATATGCCCAAGTAGCATGCTTGGATAGAGACTATGCAAAGGTGTTAGTGGCCATAGTAATAGTCACTTTGTGTTGAATTTTAGTGCCTGCAGTGAACTTTCATTTTTAATGAGACAAGCAGGTTCCCCTTGCTTTTTACGAAGAAATACCCTGCCGTTTTTTATCCAGCAGTATTGATATTGTTCTATCCTTGCAAAATCACGTACTAAGAAGTGGAGTCTTCTTGTTGTAGCGGTCAGGTTCTCTGAGATGTACAAAACGCTCGGGGCCCCAGGTAGACCTAGATGGGTGGAATTCAGGTGACTACCTTTGTTATCTTGATTAAAGTTCTTCGCAGCAATGAGCACCTTTTCCTTAATTAGTGTGTTACATAACTCAATCACAATTGTGCTCGAAGCGTTTTCCACTTTAGAAGGCAATCTAAAGACATCTTTTACTGAAGAGTGAATGGAGGGTGTTTAAATATTTAATTTTTTCATGACACTAGTAGTCAGCTGGAAAAGCGTTTCCTTTGTTTCTTTCTGCGCTTTCGGGACTCCTCTAATTTCTATGTTCATCTTTTTGCTGTTTCGTTCTAAGGTTTCAATTTTTTCTTCAAGTGTAAAGAGTGAAGCAGAGTAGTTTTTACGTTCACTTTCCAACTTATCAATCTTTTTCTGAATGTCGCACATTTGGTTACCAAGGAATTCCACGCTCGCACCAATCTCTGTGTTTTTTGCTTGAATATCCCTATTTTGCGTTTTTATGTCACAGATGTACTTCTCAATACTAGAGTAATGTTTCTGTATTTCTTCAAATCTGTTCTCCAAAGCGTCAACCCGCGTATTTTGCTGAGAAATCAATTCTTTTATCAGATCTCTGAGTTCCGCGTTAGCGTCCACACGGCAAGTAGGAGCGACGATGTCGTCGTCGTCTAGCCGCAGTCGCTTTATATTCCTAGTGGTTACATTTCCAGTTGGTTCCATACTGCGCGCTAACAGATCAGTTTCTGATACCGATAATCCCTTAGGAGGAGTGCGCATTGTGCTCATGACAGGAGGAATTGCTTGCAAAAGTACGACGTGCGCGTACAATAATAACGATTACTTTTAAAAACGTAATTGGCTAATGTTTACAAGTAAACGTTAGCGTCGTAATCAGTGGTTTCTTATGCGCCTATCTATGTATATGTATCCATAAAATCACTGCGGAAGCACGAGGATCGCTTGATGTTTAACACAGCGAGTGTGTTGACGCAGCGGTCAGTTATTAGACAAGGATGAATTATGTATACCTGTCTCGTCGGTGCTGCGGGTGTGGAGGGCGCCCCGTTGAGACCTTCTCAGATATTGGTGGTGATTAATTTCACTTTACAGCTTGTTAGGTCGAATTTTGCTTATTAATCTGTTATTTTTGTATGTTTACAGTTGACTGGTAAGACTTTAATGGTTCGAAAAATATTTAAACTGAATATTTGTTGAAAATCTATCAGACGGACTAATTCGATTTTTTTAGTAAAATACCCTATTCGGCCGCACACGTTCTAAGAATAATTCCGCTATCCCTTCGAGGCCTCGAGCTAGATTAAGGTTTAAGTGACGCAGTACCCTATGGACTACACAAATAAATTACCGATCTCATTTTAAAATGGGTACATTTTTAATGCTTATCAAAATATTTTTTAGACCCTATAACTAAGTTCCAAGTAAATCATACTAACTTTATATTAATTATTTTTGCTTACCAAAATTAATAAATGCTTACCAAATATTTTTGTACTGTAACATTAATACCGAAAATAACATTCCTAAATAGCTTTAGTGTAATCAAATTATCCAACCTGAATTCAAAATATATCATTGTGGCACCTCGACACGGATAAGTTCCTTTAAACAGACAGCCGGGTTCACCGCAAGCTTGCCTGCTTGTCGGTCTTCTACAGATTGTACTTCGGTGAGTGTGCCCAAGAACTTCACGGCCTCATCCCACCGACCCCTTTTTCCATAAGATATCGTAGGGATAGTAACTTGTTGCTGTTCCACCAATACGCACTAAGCGTTTCCAAACGTCTTTTATAATGTGCACAGCAAAGGAGTGGAATTCTCTGCCTGCTTCTGTGTTTCCAAACGCTTACAACCTTATTTAAAGTTAGAGTGAACAGGCTTCTTCTGGGTAAGCTCGCTCCATCGTCTACTTTGTCTCTGTCACCTCGGACCTAGACTAGAGTCAAGAGCAAACCCATCAAATCCCCGTTGTTTAAGGTTCCTATATACCTAATAATGAAATAATTTAGGTGTGCAGTGCTTCCTAAAACACTATTTGATGAGCATGAAGGTATGGCAGGCGTTTAAACACAAGCGTTTTAAAATTCCAGGTAAACTAGTAACAGGCTACGTGGTTCGTCAAGACGAGACCGGCGACTCGTGGAGACTTCTCGGCAAGAAGAACCCTCAGCTGCCTCAGATGTTCTACCCGGTGGTCAGTACCAAGCCGATAGAAAAGGATGACGTGCTGGCTGCGAGGTGCATCATGAACAATACACATGATCATGCTGTGAGGATTGGGTATGTGATCTGAAAATTCTGGCACCAGTACTTCCAAGTAGGGATGGCGATTCTTTCCGATAAAGATCGATTCGAATCGTAAGCTGGTGAATCGAATCACGAAAAAATCGAGGTGTGAAAGATCGATTTCTAAATAATCTTTTTTTTTTCAAGTTTGCATTTATAATGTAAATATAAATTCATTTTATGAAAAACAAGAAAGATACCATAATAAATGATCTCTTATCAGAAAATCTGTTTTTTTTAGTTCAGAAATCGAATAGCGATTTTCAAGGGTGAAATATCGATTCACTGGATCGATTCAGTAGTGCATATCGATTTAAAAAACGATCTTTTGGGCCTGAAAAACGATTCTCAGATCCCCATCCCTATTTTCAAGGGGTAATGTAATCCTACTGGGTGGTAGTAGTCAAAAAGACAGTCGCTCCTTGTTATTATTATTCTTTACTAGCTGATCCTCGTCTGAGTCACATTTTTAATGAATGCTCTGCTCCTATTGGCCTTAGCGTGATGATATATAGCCTCAAATTGGACTAGTAGTTCCTGAAATAAGCACGTTCAAGCAAACAAACAAACAAACTCTTCAGCTTTCAGTATAGATTGTATACATATACATAAAACAAAAGTGAACTAGAATAGAGTAGGGACTCCATTCTCCGCACTTCGACTCTCATTCGGTCCGTTGTGTGTGGTTATCGTGGTTATCCTGCGTTAGCCAGCCTAGCTCCGCCCAGAAGCACAGAAGTCTCCTGAGAGCTTTACAGGCTTCGCGGAGCGACGTCACCGTTCCGAGCTGAGTTGCCAAAGCCTCGCATTCCAAGATTAAGTGAGCGGCTGACACATAAAACAAACAAATCCCAATACTGGTATTCAGCTGCAGGTTACACATGCACCTGGCTCCTACTTGATGCCATCACATCACGCAATCATTTACTTGTTTTTATTTCGTATTCTTTGCCCACACAGAGATTGAATTCACCATCTACCGAACATCCGATAAACATTTATAACCGACAAAATCATTACAAATTTATACATAAATACAAACGTTTTTTCTAAATAAAAAACCTTCCTATTAAAAATTGTCTCAAATAAATATCATTTAAATTTTCTTTAATTTTCATCGCACTAATGACTTCAGGAATTAAATACTCGAAAATCGTTAACATCGATCTTTTTAATACATTTTACGAAACACCATCATCAGAAATGACTTGTCTTGGTTCTCATGAGAGCTGGCTTGTTCTTTGGCCAAAGAATCTCCATAGCCATACAACGTGGCCATGCTGGTAGTCTTCTAGGCAGCAGGGGCGTTACTCTCTAAGCCTGAAGACCGTAGTTTCGACCTCAGGTACAGGCGTTTTCAACTGCGTGCTTTTTAGTTCGAGTTCGGGACTAATCGTAAGTTCGTAGGTGGTACGAAGACCACCACCAGAGTGGAACCAAGGAAACTTAGGTGGACTCCCCTAAGTTTCCTTGGTTTTACTAAGTTTCTTTTGTTTATTCGTGTAGGTAGTACATCTCGTGTAGTTAGTTCATAAATTCCTTGCACTAGTATAAATTGGTTAGCCGTTTATATACGGTTCCATTAAAATAGATGGTCAAACTTTTAGAAATCATTCAAACCACCAATATAAGACGATGGAAAAAAAACGAATAAATAAGATACTATTTTTTATGGATGGGAAATCATCAAATGACTCCTCCCGCTCTAGGTGAAGCAGGAGGGAGTGTCAGACTCTTACTGACTAAAACCCATCCGTGTTCCTCCTGGTGCCCGCCGCGTTCCAGGCCCGCGGTGACTCTTTCGAACAAATCCCGCAGCCCGGCAGGCACCGTCAACTAAGCTGACCTCTCTTCGAGGCGCACGTGGGAAAAAACGAACACTCACAACTTGGCAACTTATTATTTTAGGTCAAAATATAATCACTTTAATCATTGTGTTTACCCCTTTGATCATATCTTTTAGTTAGACGTACTGAACACTGCGTTTTTGATCATCTATTTTAATGGAAACTTGTATAAAGTAGCTACATGAACAGATCATTAATATGTCTGTTATTAATAAACAACACATAACTCTCCTTTCAGAGCAACAAACAAAGACGAGATGTGTAACTTCTACCTAATGTACTGGGTAGAGAACGACCGCCCATTGGACCAGAAGTACTGTTTCTCTGTCGGCCCCCCCTACTACTACTGGCACCGAGCCCGGGAAAACCTCGTCAACATTCCAGTCAGCGAAATTTGAATCCATTGAAGGTTTACTACGAAGATTGAGTCAAAGGAAGGCTTGAAAAACGGTAATGGATCATGAGATTAGAAATTCTGTCCTTAATTTTTTGTTGGGTGTAATTATTTTTTTAACTACTATTGTATAACAACCAGCACGAGTCACACTCTCCATTGGTCGGTTTGACTACGATAGCTCTGACGGTTTACGTAATTGCCTACCGAACATTGGCGAGATCACCCCGCTGCATTCATCTGTATTCACGAATCGTGCCGGCTACTATAGCGTTTATTATAAGATTTAAATTTTTGGGGTACCTAAGAATCATTTTAATCTCATTTAAATTTTCAGTTTTTTTTTTTTTTGACAAATGACTATCGTCACGTTCAAAGTTTAAAAATAGACCATTTACTGACTCTGGCTGTGTTCCGAAATATAACACAGTATACTGGCCAGTAATCTGTGGCCTGGTGTGACAAATGTCAAATGTGACATATAAGTATTAGTAGTATATCACACGTTGGGCGTGTGTGCAAGACTTTGAGGATTTTTTCAAAATGGCGTCATTTTATGACCTCAACGCACTGACCTGTATATTTCGGAACGACTCAACAGTATGGCGTCGATTCATGACGTCATGAACACTGGCCAGTATACTGTTTTATATTATTTTCGGAACACAGCCCATGTTTAAACGATTCATTTGTTTTTAAATGGCGCATTTTAGTATGTGTTGGTAACTTTGTATAAAAAAATATGAATCACATTATACATTTCTTTTGGCATGTAAAAGGCTACAAATTGCTGATTTTGTATTAAAACTAATTATAAATAGGTGTCATAAAATGTAATCATTATTTTTAAGCTCAATTTATTAGGTTAAATATTGAAGCAGCTATAGGGTTATTTATTTTAAGAGTATGATAATTACAGATGTAGATTTTTATTTACAAATTTTCGTCACCTTTCCAGTTTTTAGTAAAAGCACAAATTGCAATAACTAGTCTCATTTTTTAAAAGGTGAGAGTAGCCAACGATCTAGTTGGGTTTTTCTCCCAGTCTCTGGAAAAAAATATAAATCGACGTGTCATTAATGATAGGCAAGTCAGGTGTTGCAGTTCTGTTGAAAATTCATTCGTCCAATAACAGCCTCCCCCAACCACGCGAGGTCAAATAGAAAAAAAAGGTTAATCACGACGTTGGGTGGGGATAATAAAATATAAAAATCACGCGATTTTTTTCATGCAACGATAAATTTGGTGTGTGACGTGTAAGATATGTTTTATGAAAAATACATTTAAAAAATTATTTGATCTATTTAATAATAATAATAAAATAGCTGTCACGGGACGCCCGGCAGATGTGAAACATCTATGTTAATACTATAATTCATAAATAATAAAATTCATCTAAATTAGTTTGAAAGTTCGCCGTCCGTAACAGGCGGCGTAGCTTCACGACATGATATCGTCATTTCCGTCACGTACGATACGAGTTGGTCTTACTGCCAAAAAGGCACGGCAGACAAACGCGAAAGTCGAAAGGGAAGAGGAGGGCAAGGGGAAGTGGGGGGCGTCAAGGCACGGCAATAGATGTTTCACATCAAAAACACACTTTTCACCGCGTGATCCAAAGGCTTAAAAGAGGGTATAAAGGTATCCTATCTATAACCTCACGTGATTAAAGGATGGCACCTAACGCGCGTTCTACAATTCGTTAAACTAGTTTTTTTTTTTTCCAGAAACTGGGTTTGAGTCACATTAGGACAAAGTATTAGACTGTAGACAGCCTAGATTATACTGACCACAGAGTATTAGAAAAACATATAGCGAATTAAAAGATCTGAAAAGTAACGAAACATTCCATATGAAAGACTACTTTTAATTACATTTTATTAACACTTATTTTAGTTTAAGGCTTATACAAAACTGTACACACAGTGTATTTTTTAAATTATTATTTTTATTTAAAGTTAATGTGAACAGAAATTATGAGGAACGATCTGAGAAACTGATCTTTATAAAATTACAGGTTTGTTTTATTAGTATTACAAATTTTGAAATTAATTATTTAAATGGACTGGAAAGGGTCTGTTTTAAAACTGTAACTGGAAATATTTTACCATTACACTTTTTGGTTAATTTAGATATGACATAAATATATCTATGTATTTTAACTTTAAAGATCTGGGTGTATCTAATACGAGCATAAGAAAAAAATATATTTACCTATTACTCTAAAATCTACATGTCTAGTCAAAATCAGTATGAAAGACTTGAAAATCTATCGTAATTTATGAATTAAGATCTTTAAAAAAAATTAAATATATTTCTACAAAACTGATAAAGTAAGCTCAAATACAGGTCTTGGCAGGGATTTTATGTTAATTTTAACTGCAATTTACATAAAGAAAAAATTGATTGTCTGTAAAGTCGGGTTATGGGCGATAATTTTACGTGATAACGTCATAAGAAAACAATTGAATTCTTAACTAACAAGCCGAACGTTTAGGCCGAACGTGCCTCTCTATATCTCGTATCACTTTTTCGTGCGCGTAGCTGGTGTTCATCGATTTATAAAACGTTATAACGTCAAAAATATAGGAGGAGCTCGTGGCTAAATAATAACAGCCGCACGGGTCGATCTTTAAGGTTAAGTAACGCTTGCCGAGGTTGGTCTGTGGATGGGTGACCATATAAACATAACGAGTTTCCTCCGTGCCTCGGAATGCACGTTAAGTCGTTGGTCCCGGCTGTCATTTGTAGATCTTTGGCAGTCGTTACGGGTTGTCAGTAGCCAGTAAAATCTGACTCCAGTCTTGCCAAGAAGTACCGTGTTACCCAGTTAATGGGTTGTGGAGGTCTGGTAGGCAGCCGCTCCACGTAAAACACTGGTATTCAGCTGAATCTGGTTTGACTCGAAGCCGACCCCAATATAGTTGGGAAAAGGCTAGGCAGATGGATGGATCACGTCAAAAATATAGTGTTGCAACTGTTCCCCATAACTAGCAACTGTTAGCAACATTGAAAATTCTCAATATTTGAAAAATATAATATCATTATTTTGAAACGCTTGATGGTCTGAAGCGGTGACCTGTAACTGTTTATAAATCATATCATTTTAATTAAATAACATTGATATATTTTAATCCTATGAAGTTTTACCTTTTCATGAACTTATATTTAAATTAGTTGCAAGTAACGCAAAAATAATCGAAAACATGACATGTAATTGAATTAAATCCTCTCCTAAAAATAATATTTTGTTGTAAATAGTAAGACCTACAGTATTCCCAAGTATAATCTACTGCATACTTACCTATATAAATATATTGGCGTGTAACGAAAAAACTTCGGCTTTGAAAAATGGACCTCGATAAATTGCTTGCGGTTGATATTCAATAAATTACAAGATTTTAAGTCTGCTTTACTTAGAACTTTTGAGAACAGAATGTTTTACTGCTATAAAAAATAATACATGAAAAAATACTTATTCGATAGATTTTATTAAAACAGAACGATTGTTGAAAAAATAAATAAAATTGGTGGAAGAACAGAGAAGTCGTTACACATTTCGTTTGTAATGGATGGCTTCAATTCAATATGGTGAGACTTGTGAATGACGTCACACGCAATTAGTGCTGTCTCTGTTTACCACAGATTTTAAAACGTTGACAACATCGCTATTTTTGAAGATTTTAAACGATTATTTTTATCTGCTTCTGTAAACAAGAAGCAGATAAAAATTTTGAGAAACAAAATAGTCAAATAAGTAACCTAATTATTGGTAAATGAAAAAACAATCCAAAATGGCGGTGTTTGACTTTAAATATGTAAGGTTGCCGGATTCAAAACCAAACTAAGATTTAGAAAGGATTTTCAATGAGATTTTGATAGGTTATCAACCCGTATCAAAAACGTTTTAAATACTGCCATACTTATTAATAACAACTATTTTTACGAAAGTTAGACCTTTCAAATTAATCAATGCGTATGGAGTTCTGTTAAGTTTAATAAGTTATTTTAAAGCTAAAAATAAATATTTTTTTCCCGCTATAGCGACTTCTGAGTAGACAGAATAACTATACGAGACTTCTTAGTTCTAGATAATTTCATTGAATCGCCTCCAACTCAAGAATCGACTTTAACAAGGTACATTTAAAGAAGATTTTTAAATGCCATTAGTATTCAATGGAATTTGAACTGTCTGTTGCCCTATAAGATGATAATTATCTGTAATAGAAAGAAAGCACATTAAATTGAATATCAATTGCATGCAATTGACTATGTAAATATAAATAGTGTTAAATAGTTATTACGAAAGTAACTTATTTAGGTGTTTTTGTCAAATATTTGTGTTTCACAAAAGCATCTGAATGACCATTAAATTTTGTTTTTGTGAAAAATCCAGGTTTGTTCGTCTGGTTGTATTTTTTTTCAAAGCTCGCTGTGTTTATGTTTTAATTCACATTTTTAATTTATTTTTGTATTTTTTTCGCTTCTATGCAGAATCGAATCTTCAGGAACAAGAAGTCGAATAATATTTTTTATTTTATTTTTGTAAGCTATTCTAAAATCTATGACAGTTTATTTGTCTATCTCAAATATCTTTTGATAAAATCTTTGAGCATGTTAAGCATTCATGAAGACATATTTAGACATAGTCTGTTCGATGAAGGATAAAAGGGCTTTGGGCTAAAACTGAAGCACAAAAAAATATTAAATATCTGGTGGATATCGTACGACATTTTAAGTAATATGTGTATAAATACTTATTTATATCATAATAATAGTTATGTATTATAGCAACTTAATAGGTACGCTTTATTGAAGATTTTTTTTCTTATTTAAAAGTGCACCCCTGCACAAAATATGGTAAAACATTATAAATATGAATATTGGTTTCTATTTGATGTACCTATCTTTCTATTAGATAGTTATATTGTAAGAAATTGCGAATTATTTAGTTACTAACTATTAATTTTCTTTCTCTAGTGGTAAACCATTGATTGTCAAAGATTAATTGCTTTAAAGAGCAATTTAAATGTCTGTTTTAAACATTCCAATATTTAAATAAATAGTAAACGGAAGATGTAGATTTTGCGGAATCGAGCTAAAAGTTTGGGAAAGACTTTGTTGATATAACAATATTTTCAATAAAAAAAGCAAAACATTTAGTATTGATGTACGTGTCAAACACGACTGTCCCCTTTATAATATGTAAGTTATTCTATTAGAATAAAATATTAATAATATTAAATATTTAAATCATATCTCTGTGTTATGTATGCTACAAGCGTTTATTGTAAGACTGTTGGCGAAATCTGCGATTTTTGGACGCTGTTGGTTTTGAAATTTATTATTAAAAAAATAGCCATCACGTGACGCTCGGCGGATGTGAAGCAGCTGTGTTAATATTAGAACTTCGTTTTCGCACATTTTAGTTCTAAAATTCGCCGTTCGTAACCGGTGGCGTAGTGGGGGCATCACGACATGACAGCGTCGTTTCCGTCACGGCATACGAATTGGTTTTACTGCCCGGTGCTCTAATAGATTTTTCACGTCAAATTGTCGCAATATTTTTGGATATGTAAGCGGAGTGAAAAATTAAAGATATAGTAAGGTACCAATAAACATCAAGTTGCCTAACATAATTATATATTATCTTGACTGTAGGTAGGTACGTCCCCTTTGATTTTCGTACAACACCCAAAAGGTTATAACAAGCGACTGAAATTCGTACATTTCGTTTCAACCTTACAACACTATAATTATAAGAAACAGCACGTAACGTTAATACATTGACCGGTAAAAACTTGACTTACACACTATTACTGACCAAAACCGTCAATGTACCTGTACCAGCTGAAAGTTCCCTGTCGACCGCTTTTCAACCGTATTCCTAAAGGCATAAGGGTGACAACTGATCGACCAGGGATATTATACGTCTCGTTTCTAAAAGTATTTATCTTCTATTAGGCCTATATGTGTCTATTAAAATGAAATTTTGATCCCAGTATTGTATTTATGTCTATTTAGAAACGGCTTAAGCCAGAATCGATGTGCCCTGGATTCCTATGTGTGAACCTCAACTGTAATGTGCTATAAATATTACTTATCGGAAAAGTGCAAATAAAAACTATTATATTTTACGTATTCTGTTTTATTGGATCAGCATTCGGCATCCCTACTATATATTGCGCTCCCTATAACATTCAAAATAGTTACGCTAGATAGCACAGTCTTCTTCACGCACGTTCCCCTAAACTGAGCGTGCAGGAACCACAGGTGGCACCACAGAAGCGCCAAAGTTAAGTATTCTGACCCTGAAAACTTCGAGTATGCGACACTAGATGGCATAGTCAACGCCGTGCACGGTCCGTATATTTGAAACATACTTGACAGTGACATTTCTGTGCTGCCCCCTATAGTTTCTGCACGCTCCCTATAGGTGACAGCACAGAAGTGTCACTGTCAAGTATTTATAAGGAAAAAGTTCCGAATTCACAACACTAGATGGCACTGTCTAGTAAGTGAATGTTTCCCTAAAGGGACCGTGTAGGAGCTTTGGGTGGCAGCACAGATGCGCCAAATTCAAGTTTTTATGAGGAAAAAGTTCCGAATTAACACAAGATGACGCAGCCTTCGCCTTGCACGTTCCTTATTTATTATAGAGATCTGTATCAGACACTATATGGTTTTAACTTGTATTATCTGTATTGCATTCATTGATTTGTGCTAAGGCTGAAACTACGGACTTTATGCTTAGAGAGTAGGTAGACCCTCCTGGTTCGTTAAGGGTATCTAAAAAACTCGTAACTAAGGATTACTTACACCATGCATTTCTAAAGCCTTCTTTGACTTATCAGGGTTTTCTGAAGATACGTCCAAGTACCTAAACGCTTATGCTTTTAGGGTTTCGTACCCACCGCAACAGAAGAAGACGCCCCGGGCGTCGGGAGTCGCAGGGCGATTTTCGGCCACCGTAAGCGCGAGCCTGCGGACGGCGAGCATTGGGTGGCTCGCCGTCTAATCAGAACCAGGCCCGGGTGGACGGCGCGCTGTGTTTCACGCGTGCCTCAAAGAGCTGTCAGCGTAAAAGACGGGGCCCGCTAGGGCCAGTGCCTGCTGGAGCTGCGGACTTCGTTCGAAAGAGGCACCGTACCCTGGAACGCAAAGGGCACTGGGAGAAACGCGGATGGGTTTTAGTCAGTAAGAGTCTGACACTCTCTTCTGCTTCACCCAAAGCGAGAGGAGTCATTTGATGATTTCCCATCCTTAAAAAAAAAGGGTTTTGTACCCAATGGGTAACCAATCGAATGTCCGTCCGTCGGTCTGTCTGTCTGTCAGCGGGCTGTATCTCAAGAACCGTAATAGGTAGAGAGTTGAAATGTTTGTAGCAGCGATAGGAACTGTGACTTTTAGCCTGTAAATATATCTAATACTAGCGTCACGCGGTTTCACCCGCGTAATTTCCGTTCCCGTGGGAGTTCGGGAATAAAATAATGTAGCTAACCATTGCTGAAAGAATTTTTCAAATCGGTCCAGTAGTTTTTGAGTTTATTCATTACAAACATAACACACAAAAATACAAAAGTTTCCTCTTTTTTTTTGGTTTGCTCTTTATTATACCTATTATTAGTGTAGATGTAAATCTACAGGTGCATACCTACGAGTAACAGAATAAATGGAAAACCTTCAAAGCGGCCATCATGAAAGTCTTTTAATATGCTGCTAATCCTGAAATCTCGAAAAAGAAAATTATTTTTTGCGTACCTTCATTTTGTCAAGTTATTCCGTAGGTTACCCGAAGGGTACCCTATTACTAAGCCTCCGCTGTCCGTCCGTCTGTCAGCAGGCTGTATCTCATGAACCGTAATAGGTAGACAGTTGATTTTTTTACAAAGTGTGTTTCTGTTGCATATAACTAATTAAGCTGGATTTTTAAGACCCTAAGGCATATTGTTCCAAAAGTTTTACCTACTAATACGAACAACCCGAGACATCTCCTTAATGAAATCTACATAGCTTTGGTGCAATCTGTTTTGACGTACTGCATCCCCATTTGGGATGGTGCAGCAAAAACAAAATTCATTGATCTTGAGCGGGGTCAACGTGCTCTAATTAAGATGATGTATTTTAAAAACATGAGATTTTCTACCCAACACCTCTACCAAATTAGCAACTTATTATCGGTGAGAAAACTATACATTATTAGAACTATTATTAAAAAACACAAATCCCTTCCTTATGACCCTAACTTAAATTTAAAAAGAAGAAGAGACTTAGTTGCAGATGTTTCCCAAACCAAAACTAAATTTGCTAGCAACCAATTTAAAAAACGGTCTGCTCAGCTTTATAACAAATGTAATGGGGAAACTTACGTATACAGTTTAAAACTAAATGAATGTAAAAAAATTATAGCTCAATGGATAAAACCGCTCAATTATGAGAAAACAGAGGCATTATTGTTATAAATACAATATGCTAACAGTAACCTAAGGCTCAATCTTATTCGCTCATGATATAGGTACTTCCACCCACACACATAATGACATAACACACACACACCACACATTCAAACACAACACTGAATACAACAACCCAATCACAATTACACTCAATCACACTATTTACACACAACTACACTATTACAAACCATTTGAATTCTGAAAGCACTTATTAGCCTTACTTATAAATTATCCATAGTTTTAGTAGATTAGATTCCTTTAATATATATATTTTTTTTATTATTGTTTTAAATAAACAAGTTTATAGTTAATTACCAACTATGTATGGAAGAGCGGAGTCTCCTAATACAGGCTTTATTATCTTAAAAGGAGGCTCCAATCACTACCTAGTAATGTAGAAACTTGTTAAACTAATAAACATTTTCATTTTCATTTTTTTCATTTTCATAACAACAAATTTTGGTAATAATTTTTAAATTTATTCGGTTAATGATACGTAACCTTTCTTCATATGAAGTCCGACTCGCACATGGCCGGTTTTTTATTTTGTTACACCTTGTTTGATTAAGTTATTTTTCGTTTTCTTAGTTATTGTTAGTTATTAGATTTGATCAGTTATTTACCTACCTATCGCATGTTTTTTGGATAGGAAATCATCGAAAGACAATGATAAACAATCCGCAAATAAGTAGGTACTTATTGCTTAAACTTTTACGTCATTAACGTCATTCTCATTTCCGCTTGGCCGCTATTTACTAATAGAGTAGAAGGAATAAAAATGCGTTGATAAGTTCCTCCTACGTGGTCCTTTAATTATGATCCAAGAGGTTTATTTCATATGACTTATTGTCGGAGCGGATGCGTGCTATTTCTATTTATTATTTCGTGACGTACATTATGGAACTCCTACATCCTCTTATCATAGTTACACTATAATAATGGCAGGATATCCGGCCGGTCTGAAGGAAAATTCTCTAATTTTCACGGTTGAAGCTACAAGTGTATGGCCATATGAAAGAAAAGAGCAGAAGTATCATACAAAACTTACTTTTTCATGAACCCATATTACTCTAGTTAGATATGTATTTATTTATTTTGAGGAGTGTTTACTAAGTTAATACTCGAGTCCTGAATTGACAATTTGAAGTTAAGCACTTGTCAAATTCTACTTTGTTGCAATATTTTGGCAGACTTTCATCACATAAATTAAGTTTAGAAGATCTTAACTTCAAATCCTTGATTCAGCATCAGATGTCAAAAACTTGATCCAGTTATACTAACCTACATAATGATTTTTTTTTCAGTTCTTCAAAAACAGCTTATTAACTTTCAATAGATAGGTACTTAGCTCTGCAGAAAAGCATATTAGGTCATAATATTTACAGCCATATTAAAAAAAAAAATGCTACGTTTCCAAAATGTTCAGACTGTCGTATCTATTTACTAATATATGTATAAAGCTGAAGAATTTGTTTGTTTGCTTAAACGCGCTAATCTCTAGAACTACAGGACCGATTTGAAAAAAAATTTCAGTGTTAGATAGCCCATTTACCGAGGAAGGCTATAGTTATATAACGTTACGCTAAGACCAATAGGAGCAGAGCAGACGAAGTTGCGCGGGTCAACTAGTGTTGGTTACAAAATAAACCTATCTACTATAGGTATTCGTGACAATCTAAGAAGTCGGATTTGACAGCACGATACTATATTGCTTTACTACTAAGTATGAAGGAGCTCGTGGCTAAATAATAACAGCCGCACGGGTCGATCTTGAACGTTAAGCAACGCTTGCCAAGGTTGGTCTGTGGATGGGTGACCGTCTTAACATAACGAGTTTCCTCCGTGCCTCGGAATGCACGTTAAGCCGTTGGTCCCGGTCATTTGTAGATCTTTGGCAGCCGTTACGGATTGTCAAAAGCCAGTAAATCTGACTCCAGTCTTGCCATGATGTACCGTGTTACCCAGTTAATGGGTTGTGGAGGTCTGGTAGGCAGCCGCTCCACGTAAAACACTGGTATTCAGCTGAATCCGGTTTGACTGGAAGCCGACCCCAATATAGTTGGGAAAAGGCTAGGCAGATGAGATAACTAAGTATGAAAGAGACATGAAATAAATCTCTTTCGCATTTGGAGAGGGATAGAAGATCGCTTTAATCTTCTATCCCTCTCTACTCAGCTGTCAAATGCGACTTCTTTAATGATCACGATAACGTGCAAACTGGATCTTCTTCACCTAAACTTTATCACCCGCCCACACAAGGGTGCGGCATCGATGTAGTACAGCCGAGGTAGGGGGGAGGGGAGTGCGCACGTTTTCTGTACATCTGCCGAGTTCCCCCGCCGAGGCAGCGCGTGGGTCCTTTATGAGCTCCCGAAGAGATTCGCCTCTAACTGGGTTAGTGTGCGTAGTGAACGCTCAATTCTGCGGTTAGCCTTGAACTCGGGACAGTTTGGGGTTGGCTTTTGGGCTTTGGCTACGTTTACCGGTAGGTATGCGATGTTGTGAGGTTTGGTTAGGTCTGGTGTTAGTATAGCTGTGTGGAAAGGGACTAAGGTATGCCCGGTTTCTGAGATGCCTCGGTTTTTTATCTGTCCGTTAACGCTATTTTGTCATAACGCCAATGGTTGGTTAGCGGTTAGGGGACAGATAAATGATCGAAAATGTACTTCAGAAACCGGTCATGAGACGGTTTGAATGGAAGTAAATGTAGTGGGTAGAAGTTTGGACTGATGTCGACATCAATTAGGTACGCCATAAGCAAATATAACATCCAATAACAACACTTGATTGATCCTATTAAAAGATTAACATTACATAATTGTTTTTCAAGCAATGTACATAAATGTTGATAACGCTTTCTGTGCAAAAGTTTGCACTTTCCGTTAATAAGATCATTGCACTGACTTTCTTATTTCGTTGATTGCCTGCCTCTCTTAATTGCTCAAGCAACTAACTAAACGAACGACAGACTTACCAAGTTATTGTTTTGTCTACTTATAAAAATAAAGATTGTTTGGGCATAAACATTATTTTTAAGCCAATTTGCCGAATACTGAGTGTTTTTTTTTTCTTTTTTCATAATTTTGTCTAACAGAATGTAGAGAGTTTACTAAACTAATTTGAAAGCAATTAGGCAAGTTCCAAAGTTTTAGTGGTTGTTTTATTTGGGATAAATAAAATCTGAGTCCAAAATAGGAACCGTTTGCGTACCATTGCATCCGTGAGCTACATGAACAAGAGAAGGTAAGGTGTGCCTACAAGGATAAGTACCTTGGTCTACTTAACTACCTTCATCACTTGCCATCAGGCGAGATTGAGGTCAAGAGCTGGCTCATTAATATTAAAAAAAACCTGCAAAGTGCGAGTCGTACTTTCACACTAAGGGTAAGCCGAAAAAAACACGTGTCTTGTATGGGAGTCCCCTTTAATTTTTATTATTTGTTTTCATAGCACACACAAAAAGCACACTCCGAAGATTTCAACGGTCTACCTATTAGGGTTCTTGAGATACAGCCCGCTGACAGACAGACGGACGGGCAGACGAAGGAACGGATGGTCGGACGGGCGGACAGCGGAGGCTTAGTAATAGGGTTGTTAACACTTTGAATATGGAACCGTAAAAAATAGTAGGTAAGTGTACGGGTAGTTTGGTTGACTAAGCTGTTTCCAGGATGATTGTTCTACAAAGTAGCATTTTTGATAACATTGTCGTATATGTTTTCAATTTTCCTTACGTCCCTTAAGGTTTTATTGAGAGTACAACAACCTTCCGAACGCGAAGTTAAGACAGTGTCATGCCTACCAAACACGTTAAATGTAAGTCCCTTATAGATTATAGCTGAAGAAATACAGATTTTTTAATGATATTGGCATACGACTACTTACTTACTTGTCTCGAATATAAAAATCGTAGGTATCTATCTTGAAAAAAACGTTTAAAGAGCGTGTCGCGTTCGCTCACCGAAGCCTTAGGGACCAGTTCCTTGGGTTGTGGAATTTGTTCGAAATCATAGTCACCGCGGTCCTGGAACACAAAGGGCATCAGGAAGAACACGGATGGGTTTTAGTCAATAAGAGTCTGACACTCCCTTCCACTTCGCCCAGAGTGGAAGGAGTCATTTGACGACTTCCCACGGACCCCAAAAGGGACCAATGTAAGGACTTACGCCCAAAGTCTATAACAGGCTTACTCCTAACGACACTGACACAATACCTTACATGAAATAATCCCTTGCACAAGCACTGGAATGGACGTCATCAAATTAAATAACTCGCACTATAGGTGCTACCTGCTTATGTATTACGCAACCCTATATGGGTGTTGAGTACATAAGTAAGCACATATATACTTAGGTAGGTACGTACAGTACATTTGTGAGGAGTATGGAGGTCACACCTGCGGAAGACCATAAATTAGACTTACGAGACATCACCCTGTTTTCAGTTGCTATATGACTTCAGCTGTAAACTGTTAGGTTGCCTAGTCTTGGAAGTGGGAAGAAAAAATTGTAAACAAGTCGCAAAGTAGTACAATTTAATGTATGTGTGCAAACTTTTCAGCCGAGGTAGAATAGACGTCTGATGCGAAAGCGAGGCCGTCATGAAGACGAGGGAAAAGTACCAAATACTATTATATATTTTTTTTTAAGTGTATTAAAAACGTCGTTTGAGGATAGAAGAGCTCGTGGCCAAAGAATACTAGCCGCACGGATCGATCTTTAAGGTTAAGCAACGCTTGCCAAGGTTGGCCTGTGGATGGGTGACCATCTAAACATACCGAGTTTTCTCCGTGCCTCGGAAAGCTCGTTAAGCCGTTGGTCCCAGCTGTCATTTGTACATCTTTGGCAGTCGTTACGGATTGTCAGAAGACAGTAAATCTGACACTAGTCTTACCAAGAACTGCCGTATTACCCAGTTACTGGGTTGTGGAGGTCTGGTAGGCAGTCGCTCCACGTAAAATACTGGTATTCAGCTGAATCCGGTTTGACTGGGAGCCGACCCCAATATAGTTGGGAAAAGGAAGGCAGATTCTCGATTCCATAACGTAGGCAGGTAAAATTTTCAGTAATAACCGATTTTTAACATCAACTAATATATCAGCAAAGACAGCCTTCTGACTAAGTAAGAATAGACAACACTCTGAGAAGCAGCTGTTCCAGTAAATGCAAAAATTTCGAGAAGGTCGGTTTAGTTTTAGTTTCTAAATATTTGCAAACAGGACTGCTTCTGGTTCACATGCAAACACGACGGAGATTGGATCCAAATCGGCGGGTATTATAATAAATATCTGTGTTTAATTTTTAGGATTCTCGAGTGTTCTTCTAGAAATAAAACTTGAAAAACCTTCATTATTTTATTGTCGGGATAAAGTGGTGGTTTTATTTAATATTTATTTGTTTATTGATTATGGTGTAGTTTTGGTTGGTGTAGTACGAGGAGCTCGTGGCTAAATAAAAACAGCCGCACGGATCGATCTTGAAGGTTAAGCAACGCTTGCCAAGGTTGGTCTGTGGATGGGTGACCATCTTAACATAACGAGTTTCCTCCGTGCCTCGGAAAGCACGTTAAGCTGTTGGTCCCGGCTGTCATTTGTAGATCTTTGGCAGTCGTTACGGATTGTCAGAAGCCAGTAAATCTGACTCCAGTCTTGCCAAGATGTACCGTGTAACCCAGTTAATGGGTTGTGGAGGTCTGGTAGGCAGTCGCTCCACGTAAAACACTGGTATTCAGCTGAATCCGGTTTGACTGGAAGCCGACCCCAATATAGTTGGGAAAAGGCTAGGCAGATGATGATGATGATTATGGTGTAGTTTTCTTGTGGCATCAATCACGCCACAAGAAAAACCAACGTAACAAAATGTACATAGCAACAAAACAAAAGAACCGCAACGCCATCTATGCCACCAGCAGCGAACTGCTGACTTAATCCTGCACCGCGATATCAGTTTTCCATGTGATTTCAACATAATAATATGTATATTATACAAAGGTCCGAATATCAACTATCGGGCAGTTGCTCACCGGACACAACAATCGTCCGGTTGGAGGAACTTTACTCTCTGTTCCGCATACTCTCTATAATGGTATAGTTAGTAAGTTAGATTTTTCTTCGTCCAAAAAAAACTACCTTCTCCATTCATCCAAGACTTTTCCCTCCTACCGTCAACATAATCACTAGATATGCATACCTACCCTCATTTGGTTCACAAGACATCGCGTGTACACTCTGACGGGTGCGAGGGTCGCGTGGCACCGCATGCTGATCATATTATAGGCTTCGCAAGGATTATGTGAGAAAGTGTTGTTCCGAAGGCGATTTGTGGCGTGACGTCACATGCCGAAGGTGATTATGTGAAGTTTAGGCTTAGGAATACTTAGGATTTGTGGGTCAATGTGCTGGGGCAACGAATGGGCGGTTTGGTTTGGTTTATGGTGAGTACTGGATTTTTGTTTTGTTTTGTTTATGTGGGAGGCAATTGTCGCAAACATGTAAAACTGTATTTCTAAAGTATGCGACCACATCATCGCTTACCATCAGGTGAGATGGTGGTCAAGCGCGTGCCTATCAAAAAAAAAATGTTCCTAAAATCTATGCGTAGAAATGTAGATATTTTTTCAGGTTTAATCTCAATTATTTAACTTAAAACAGGGCTCACATTACATTGTGTCGAGTATTGGCGCCTACTGACGCAGTTTATTGGCTAGGTTCATGTCATTGCGATAATATGATGTAGGCTCGAAAAGATGCGCTTCATTGGTGTATATCGCGTCATGACACGATCATATAGACCTAGCTCTACATACTCTGCGACAAAATTTTCATTTTAATATCAAAACTCGCAGGATTTGCCGCCCTTAAAATTACTATCGGATCTTCAAGTCTGTACCTAAGTAAATAGGTTGGTAAATCCAGTCCCAAACCTTCAAACAACTCAAAATTTCTACGCACAGTAAGAGAATTCTTCAACAAATAATACGCAGAGATCCCACGTCACCCACGCATTACTCCTGAAATTTAATTTGTAACACCACGTGTCGGATTCGTCTCGTTTCAATGCTGTCACTTTCAGCCGAACCAATTTCACGATTCGCGAATATTTTCGGATTTATCAAAGGTTAAACCCGTATTCCATTTAAGGGCACCGCCGTCTGAGTAAATGCTTTTAAAAGGATATCCGGGTCGCCAGTCGAGACTTAGGTTGAATTTTGCAGAGTTGTCATGCGGGCTTGAAAGAAGCGTCTGATTTTATGGACTGAATTCGTTTAAAAACGTATTTAAAGGGTGAGAGGTAAATAGGGAATAATTCTTACCTTGAGAGTCTTCGATTTCGTAATCAACTCTGACCCTTGTTTGACCCCACCTAGGGGAGAGTTTCAGAAACGTTTTCTAAGAAAGGGTTTTCCCTCTAAGTAATCTTACTTTTTTCCTTAACGATACCCTAGAAATTTCTTTAGTGGTTGCAGCTGTGGTGTGTATGTCTCTATAGCAGGAGTTTTAAAACCTTATTTTCCTTGAAAGTGATCTTATGAAAATCACATGTTTATTAAGCTACATATTCCCCACGTTCGAATTTCGGTCCCGATGAGCAATTTCAGCGGAAATTAACCAAGTACGCAGGGAATGAATGTGTGCAAAGAAAGGTGCTCTCTTGGTTCCTGTTCTCTCGATGGAACGGTAATTTGACTCAACCGGGGAGATATCAAGCACAGGACACACGTGTTTACTGATGCCGGCAACTTCCAAACTCCAAGCTGATACTGAATTTGTTCGAAAGAGACACCGCGGCTCTGGAACGCAAAGGGCATTAGGAAGAACACAGATGGGTTTTAGTCAGTAAGAGTCTGACACTCCCTCCTGCTTCACCCAGAGCGGGAGGAGGAATTTGATGTTTTCCCATCCTTAAAAAAAGAAATGCCCGAAAGAAAAACCCATTATCAACTAATTTACTATCCTTTGGCAGTCTGTTAAGGTCGCAGATTAATAATATTCACCTACATCCACGCCACAAAACTATTTTTTCTTCCCCACCTTTGAACTTCAGTCCTGAATAATTAAACTTACCGCTCAATACTGTCTTACACATGAACGTATATTTAAAACTTCTAAAAGCAGTTTTCTATTTAAATATTCAGTGCTGTTAGTAGGTTTCCATGCTACACCGGAAATACTCAATGAAGAATAGTTGATCGGAGTAAATTGTGGGTAGATTATTGAATTACTGGTGAGGTAGGTCAGTACTGAAACTGTTTAACGTGCTAGCGTGTAACTACGCGGTAAGGTGCTATTCTTGTACACTTGTTTTGTGGGGGTAGTTTTGAATTAAAATTGTTTTTTGCAAGCTATTTTAAGCAGCAAGGTATTTCAATAGTTGGATGTTGGTTGAGACCTCTATACTGCCGTGGTATAACTAAAATGCCGTTGTTCGACATCTGGTCAACAACTGGACATTTTAAACTTTTGAGTCATTAATGAGAAAAAAGTATACTACTCTGTCAAGAAAGTACCGGGAAATGATCAATAATACACAAAATGTCTGTTATTCATCCAAATTTATTTTATCACCTTCAAAGTATGCTCCTTTAGAAACGATACACTTGCGCCAACGAATAATCCATTCATCAAAACATTTTTTAAACGTTGCTTCCGGAATTGAGTTCAGTTCTCGCCGCGAATTCTCCTTTATGTCTTCTATCGATTGAAAACGGGTGCCACGAAGTGGTAATTTGAGTTTAGGAAAAAGAAAAAAGTCAGCAGGAGCCATATCTGGTGAATATGGTGGTTGCTGGATGGTATTTGTTGAGTGTTTGGTTAAAAACTCGTTCACAATGATAGCCTTGTGCGAAGGCGCATTGTCGCGGTGCAAAATCCAAGAATTTTCTTTCCACAAATCTGGCCTTTTTGTCGAATTCGCTCTCTTAAACGCCGCATAACGCTCAAATAATATTCTTTATTTACCGTTAGACTTTCCGGTAAGAATTCAGAGTGCACAACACCGCGATAGTCAAAGAAAACAGTCAACATGACTTTGACTTTTGATCGACTTTGGCGTGGTTTTTTCGGTTTCGGTTCAGTTGGAAGGCGCCACTCCGAAGCTTGTTGACTAGTTTGCATGTCAAACTCGTAAACCCACGTTTCGTTACCAGTAACAATGCGTTTCATGAATGTTGGGTCCGAACTGACTCGTTCTAGCATGTCCTCAGCGACTTTCATGCGATTGAGTTTTTGGAGAAAATTCAGATCTTTTGGGACTAGCCGAGCAGCAACATGTTTCATACCCAAATGATTAGTTAAAATGGTACGGATCGACTCGTGAGATACAGAAAGTTCGGCGGCTATCTCTCTCAGAGTTGAATGGGGATTTTCAGTCACTATTTCCTTCACTTTTGCGATGTTAACTTCAGTTGCAGACGTTGACGGCCTACCAGAGCGAGGCAAATCTTCCATCACATCTCGACCGCTTTTGAACGCTTTGAACCACTCATAAGCACGAGTTTTTGATAAAGTCGATTCACCGTAAGCCTTCTGTAACATTTTCAGTGACTCCGAACACGAAATTCCATTGGCGATGCAAAATTTAAGACAAACTCTTTGTTCTATATTTTTGTCCATTATGAAATTCGCAATACACACTATGTATGATATTACTAAAACCAGCACTGTATTTAATATAAATAACAGATGCAACTCAAACTCCGCGCCAAAATGGAAAACAGTTGTGCCAATCTAACAACTACAAAAAAACTAAAATTTGAATTTGGAACCATAAACAAATCACCCATTCCCGATACTTTTTTGACTGAATGTATATCGATCTGTGTTTGCGAAATTTCAATACCTCCATTCAATTCAATTTAATGCATTTATTAAATAACGATTTTTACATCGTGTCTGAATTTCTATAGCTAAATACATGTACAATAATCATGATTCATGCAATCCATATTTAAATAATCACAAATCCAATTTAATGAAAGTCAGAATAAAAATAAGAATAATAAAAAAGATTTAAAAATTAATGTCAAGTCAATTCTTAAATAAAATACAATAACATTTCCATTTAAAGTCAATCAAATTTATAATTCATCAATAGAATAAAGACATTTGTTTATCAAGAACCGTACCGTACCTTGAATAAGTAGCTTTGGAAATTCGCAAACACTGACCGATAGACATTTTTGCTCATTAAAAAAGCATCAAAAGTTTAAGAATCGACCAGGTGTCGGATAACGGCATTTTAGTTACCTATACCACGGCAGTATAGGAAAAATGATGGGCCACAATCACGAAACGTGTTTTTCGCCAACATCTGATGTAGCGAGATGTTCCATGTAGAATGCTTCCGGTAAACTCTGCAACCATGTGGCCGTCGAAATTGTTGACCGCACCCATAAACATTCTTATTTTTTCGCGCAGAAATGTGTTTAGGTTCTATTATTTGAAAGTTAGCTTGTAAAAGTTCTAGCATTATCAGGAACTAGCTTTTGCTAGCGAATTCGTACGCGCATGTCCCGTTTTTTCCCGTTCCCATAGTCAGTCAGTCACACATCAGTAATGGAAGAATTATATGTATTTGGATTTTTATTCAGCTTTTAATGTTTGTAACAGGACATACTTTTTGTTCCAGATCACTGCAGGACAGGTAGAGAAATAGGCCAGTCCTTTCATTCGATACAAAACTATCATCATCATGGCGTAAACTAGAAACTCTTTTCAATAGTAGGTAATGATAGGCTCGACGAGTCGAAGCTCCAAAGTCTTGAGCATCGATACCGAGTTGTTGGCGATGCGCCACCGGTGGACATCCCACCCGCACGCCCTAAACGTTTTGGGAACACATTCATTGTGCGTATAGCTAAGGAGTGGAATTCCCTGCAAGAGTCTGTGTTTCTTGATAGCTATAACTTGGGAGTCTTTAAGCCAAGATCGAGTGAATAGATTACTTCTAGGTACGCGTGCTCCATCTTCGACCACATCATCGCTTACCATCAGGTGAGATAGTGGTCAAACGTGTGTCCATCGAAAATAAAAAAATCCGCAAACGAAAAAAACAGCCAGTACAAAATATTTCTTACCATAAAATGAAATAAGTCTTGAGTAAAAGGTATCGATTGCAGTCACTTTGTGCCTGAATCAAATATTGAAGACAATCAGAGCCGGTTACTCGTTATATGCATGTCACTCATGGCCGCCATTGTTTGACATGGCCAGTGACGTCACAAGATACTGGTTAAGGCATAAGATATAGATTTTTTGTTGAAAATATTCCACTGCATTTCTGTAGCTGTTTTTCTTTTGGATATTAACCGTATAAGCACTAGAACCCTCAAAAAATGCTCAAAATTCTCCGATGAACCGCCGTCAACAGAGCTCTAGTGAACAAATTTGGTAACTACTAATGAAAAAAGTAAACATATGAACATAGTTTACATTCTTTTTATTCAGTTTTTGAAATATCTTTTAATTCAATTAGGTTGGCATTTTTTTTTACATACCTACAATGTCTATCCGCCCGCTTTCACGAAAATTCACTATGTCTTAATGGTTTAAAAACGGTTTAAAAATGTCGTGAATAAGTACTAATGTGGATGGATGAAGAGTAGAAGGACAAAACAAGAATAGAGTAGAACGGAATGGAATGAAACACAACAAAACAGAACAGAATAGAATACTCTTTATTATGTACACCATATATGTCATGTTATGTCCAGAACGGGGGCTGGAAAAAGAAACACATAGAAATTCTTCGTTGGTTAAAAAATTGGGATAACGGCAACAAAATGGTGGTAATCCGGTAAATCTTGGATGATTGATAGACCACAGACAGCCAAAAATACTGGTCGTAGACAGATGTAATTTAGGTGCATGTAGGTTCCATGGGGAATATAGGAGGGCAGCAAGAGTGGATTTCCCGAAATTTTTGCGGGAACAGGAAAAACGCGGAAGTCGTGGGCAAAACCTATTCGAAACTAAACTAAAAACATTTGTCGTTTCAGCCTATAACTTACGCCCATACTCAACATGTAATTAACTGCTCGGACTGAAGTTTTGAAATAATTTAACACATGTACGTAGCTTAGTGCGCAAGAATCATTAATGAGTATCGATAAAGAAGAGTTTATAGTGTTTCAAATGAGGTGTTTTGTTTTATATGAATGTCGTAACGTGAGGCGGTCAAAACCAAGAACGGGCGACAAACCTATCAAGATAAAACTGTGGTCAGTCGAAGTTTTTTGTGGAAGATATATCGAGATATATCGTATGTGTACTTAAATATTAGGTGGACTCACAGGGTGGACTGGATGACCTGGTGAGGGTCGCGGTAACCGATGGATGCGAGACGCACAGGTCCAGTTCGACACTTGGAGAGGCCCATGTCCAGCAGTGGACGTGTTTCGGCTGATGTGATGATAATGACTTTAATACTTACTTATATCCTTCTTCTGAGGTTGTATTAAAAACAAGCTTTTCCAGCGGCGGCTTCGCTTCCAAGAATATTTTCTAGATAAAATGCTTGTGAAGCATCCGTCGCAGTGTGGCATTCTACAAGAGGAAGAAAAATAACATACAGGAGATACTACCAGATTTACTACAGTAAAAAATGTTTGTCTCGTCTGTTTGTAGTACGTTTTAGTTTAGACTAAGTTCTATTTTAGCAGCCTACATCGTTTCGTTATTTTCCTTTATGTATGACTAGCGTATACTCGTGAAAGAACTTCGGGAATCCGGCTGTTTTAATTCAGTCACTCAATCAGTTACCAGTAACGCAAGAATTTTATAAATTTTGAGTTGAAAATGTCATATCGAATAAGAAAATAGTATTTCGCTTTTTACTTGATGCAATTTTATTTTCATTTCGTAGTTCAGGCACATAACACCAGTGAACTTGTCATAGATTTGAGCAAAAAATGTACTTACTGTTTTACTCAGATAACTTGAATAAATTTGATTTGATTTTTTTGATTGATTTTTGTTTAACACCATAGAGTAGGCAGGTACCTAGTATGTAATCCCTTAATAATCTCTTAATCGCCTCTTGCAAAATTAAAGGGAGGAAGAGGTTCTAGTCTCAGCCACAAACACATTACCTATCTAGGTACTTTGTCAACTTTTTTACGTAGTACCTCACAGGTTTCAGGCAACCCGTATTTAAAAATAACAACGCAACGCTGTACCTACTGTAAATTAATAAGTTTGTAGGTCTGCTCTTTTGTTTTGTGATTTAAAACTGTGGAGATACTACTAATGCTGCGAGACCTGCGTAAAAAGGAAGCAGTATGTATTTGTGTGGGGTTTTTTTTACTTGGATTATTATGTTTCGAACTGCTTTGAGTTTCATGATTTGGCAGCTTAAAGAAAAGAACACATATAAAGGAAGATTGCATACTAAGAAGACAATTTTGGACCCATTAGTATTATAATATATTACTAATTTGTTGTATATTTAAATGTGGGAAATAGAACGAGAGTAAAGTAAGGGAGAGAGTTCTGTGTGTGAGTGAGAGGGTATTATCGAGGAAGGAAGGACGCCATATTGAGAATGAGATATACGCCATATTGGAACGATACAAAGACGATGTGAATAGAAAAATAAAAAGACAATCGTTATTGAAGACTGCTATTTTATTGAAGAACCCTGTATCCCCACATGAATCCATGCAGGTACTTGACAACTGGGTTTAACCTAGTTCTATTTGTCCCTTGGTGCCTATCGAGCTAGCTTCTGTTCTCTGTTCTGTTTCCTGCTTGATATGAAGAGAAGTGGAAATTATATTTTTTTCCTACTCCTCTGTTACTTTTATGATTTATTTCATTGCGGGATCCTAGACAGTTCAATTGTTTATTCGGGGCTCGTCGAGCTTTATTGACTTGGTCGTTTTTCTGGTGGATAGGAAAGTGTAGCGGGCATTTCCCAATAAAAATAGTAAGTAGAAACTGAAGAAAGAGAAAATAAATATAACAAATCGTCACGCCTGTGTTGTATTCCGCAAAGGGTAGTTAGAATGAGATTGATGATGAAGACAGGCAGGTCACATCCACATGTTCCGAGTGACAATAGTTGCTAGCCGGGCACATATTGTGGTAATTGCTACAGAAGAATTTATAATGACATGTAAATAAAATTTTACCTGACCTGGATATCGAAGTCAAAAAACTTTGCCTACCAGTAAGAAATCACCAGGTAATCTTAAAAAATACTCATTTAGAGAAACTTGAAAACAGGTTGAAAAGCATGAAAGATCATTTATATCTCATCTAAAATCATACCTGGTAAACCGGATGAAACAAAGGAAAACAATAGAAAACGAATATTGTAGCTAGAATATAGCAAACTAATTAACGGTGGTCGTCGGTGCGTGAATCCTTAGTTTCAGATTTAATCTCGACGCGCGTTGTGACGTCACTGAGACTCTTATGTTATTGCTTCCATCTTGTCTTTTTTGGACTTATTTCGTTATATTTGTTGCAAAAAAGTGGAGAAATATAAACGTAGCTCATGGGAAATAATTAAAAAAGAAAATTAAACGTCGCCGAGGTTGGCACGTGGATGGGGGCCATCCAGTATATACCGAAACTCCTCTGTGCTTCGGAAAGCACGTTAAGCCGTTGCTGGTCCCGGCTATCATTTGTAGATCTTTGGCAGTCGTTAGCCAGAAAATCTGACACATTCATTCTTGCCAAGCATTTATTATTACCTAAAGCTCATGCTGAAGCTCCGGTTCTATAATTTTAGCTGGGATTATATTGAAATCAGGGTAAGTGAATGAATAAATTATTTTAAAGTAAATACTGAGACTTTCTTCTTGCTTCATGTCTAAAGCATCATAATTTCAGTCGTGGCAACCGCAACAGTAAAAGACGCCCCGGGCGTCGGAGTCACAGGGTGATTCCCGGCCACCGTAAGCGCCTGCTGACGGCGAGCGTCGGGTGGCTCGCCGTCCGATCAGAACCAGCAAGTCTATTCTGTAAATAACCATTTCGATATCGAGCTTCACCTGAGTGACAAACCTCACAAAGTGAGTTTTATTACACACAAAATAAAGGTCTTACGCTTGACGTAATTTGATACTCACCTCGGATTCCGCTGTCGAGATACGAAAATGTTGTTACAGAATATTGACCCTGGTCGAAGGTGCGTTTGTACGTGCGCCTAAAAGAGATGCCAGTAGCCGGGGCCCGCTGGGGCCATTGCCTGCCAGGGTTGCAGAATTTGTTCGAAAGCAACGCAAGGTCGTTTGAAGGACGCTCCGCCCAGAGTGGGAGCAGTTATTTGATGATTTCCCATCCTTATAAAAAAACCAGCCAAGTGCGAGTTGGACTCTCACACGACACGAAGGGTTCCGTACCATAAACCTTTATTTTTATTATTTTTTGTTATAGCAGTAATAGAAATACAAAATCTGTGAAAATTTCAACTGTGAGGGTTTCAACTGTGTGTGTTCTTGAGATACAGGCCGCTGACAGACAGACGGACGTGTGGACGGACAGACGGACAGCGAAGGCTCAGTAATAGAGCTCCGTTGGGTACCCTTTGGGTACGGAACCCTAAAAAAAATTGGCCAAGTGCGAGTCGGACTCGCGTGCAAAAGGTTCCGATTTTTTTGAACATGTTATTTTGACATTATACACTTTCATAGATTTTCCTGTAATCTTTAGGTAAAGATCTATTATCTCCATTTTTTTTTTTATTTTAGGTTCAGTGGTTTCGGAGATAAGGGAGCGGGTATGGTAATTTCTCGCCTAATTTCTTGAATAACTTCAAAACCATTTATTTTAAATTTATGAAAAAAATAGAATTAAAACCCTCATAGCAAGCCCCTTTTATTTGATATGTCACACGATTTGGACCAAAATTTTTTTTTTTAGTTTTCTTGTTTGACCCCCAAAAGTTATCCCATACTAAAAATTTAATAATTTATGTAACACATCTGTGCTTGGGTCACAAAATTCCATATGTGTACCAAATTTCAACAGAATCGGTTCAGTGAATCCGGAGAAAACTGTGACAGACGGACAGACAGACACCCGAGTGATCCTATAATGGTTCCGTTTTTTGTTCGGAACTCTAAAAAGGAAGCAAAACCGTCTTTATAAGTGTCACTAAAAGAAATATCACATATTGACCAGAGGATTCACTCTCAGTTGCACTCACATCTTGCTCTGCTAACCCAAGTAGGTATATCTAAATTCCCAAAAGGATTGTAAAAATAGCATGCATCATCTGCCTTTCCCAACTATATTGGGGTCGGCTTCCAGTCAAACCGGATTAAGCTGAATACCAGTATTTTACGTGAAGCGGCTGCCTACCAGACGTCCACAACCCATTAAATGGGTAACAACACGGTATTTCTTGGCAAGACTGGAGTCAGATTTACTGGCTTCTGACAATCCGTATCGACTGCCAAAGTTCTACAAATGACAGCCGGAAAATAGCATGCATAAAGGTACTAAACTACTCACCATTTGAGACAATAACTTACCTACTGCCCTCTTCCACCTACAAACGTTTCTCTATTGTTAGCACTAGGGCTATAAACACATTTAAATGTTAGCTATTTATACGCATAGCAATTAAGTAAACAAACCACGATTTATATGATTTCAGTGAGGTTTGAGAATACAATCACAAAGTGCTGACGTCACGAATTCACGATATTCTATATCTCGTTTTAAAGGGTGCTTCAGAAGTACTAATTTAATTTATTTAAGTTGTGAATTTCATTTATTTTACTAATTTATTTATTTTCTCACTAAAATAAACATTACATATATTGTTACATTTAAGGTACATGCTTTGTTTAGTTTATTGTGGGAGTCTGCGGTGTCTAAGCTAGTCTTTAAGGGCCTATGTTTCAGATCACCAGATCTTCACCCTCTTGCAGTTCGTACAATTTTGAATTTGGAGGTTATACAATAACTTTAGAGTCTGTACCTTGTTAAAATTAATGTGCGTAGGTTCTGCATTTCCATGTGCAGCGGGAAAAGTTTTAGTTTAAAGGTCATGAATTAGATCTAGCTACGCTCTCTGTTTGTTTTATAAACATGAAAATGCTGAAGGTATTTAACATAGGAAGATAGAAAAAAATATACTAGCCTTTGTAGGATTCCGTAACCGAAGGGTTACGAACCAACCCTATTACTAAGCCTCCGCTGTCCATTCGACCGTCTATCTCTCTCGGTTTATGGTTCGGTACCCTTCGTGTGGCAGTTCGACTCGCACTTGGCCGGTTTTTTACTGACGTTTGTCATAAGCCCAATATTTATGATATGCGATCTATGGTAAAATTAGTTTGGCATAGACCGCGCTAACAAAAACTACTGCATAAGATCAAATAGAGTTCTAGAAATCCAGCACGTATGAAGACATCAAAACTTTTTATATTCTCAGGAATCTGCTAGCAATTCGAACATTCCAGTGAACGCTTTTCCGAGAACTACTTCAATTTAGTCATCGTAGCTCTGTTGTGAATAAAACTGCGTTCCCTCTTGAACTCGTAGGAAATTTCAAAAAAGAAATCAGGATTTTCACGGAGCTAGTAAATACATGTTCCGTGAAAATCATGATTTTTCAAGGCGACTTTGTTAGCTATTTCCCGAAATTAATACCTGATAAGAAAGAGACCTAGGAACATATCATTAAAACGTTATGTAATTATTCATTAAGAGCGTTTACAGAACATAATTGTAAGGTTTTTTCATTACGATTTCAAGTTATAAATATTAGGCATTAACAATTCAAAACTCGCTCTCTTTTTCAACGCCTTTTTTGTGGCTCTACCTTTTTTATTGAACATAATCTTCTGTCCATCTTTAACAACACTCATTATACAACTTGATCCTCTTGATATCCCATAACTTTAAAGTTATATTCATGTAAAAGTAATACAAAAATTCCTAGGATAAGTTTTCCAAAAATATATATATTTTCTAAGATAATACTAACACTAGACTCTCGATGTGTGTAAGTTTCATCAAAAAGTAGGTACGAGTAAATAATTTTCATTCAAATGAAGCATTCATATTTAAGCAAAGAAAATGCGACGTTGACATATAACACGTAAGGAAAACACCTTTTTTTTTGCCGGTCGATTCTTTTTTTTTATGATGGGTTTCCTCTTGACTCTAGTCTATGTTAGAGATGACAGAGATAAAGTTTACGATGGAACAAGCTTACCCAGAAGGAGCCTGTTCACTCTAACTTTGAAGGGATTAGGGTTGTAAGCATTTGGAAACACAGTCGCAGGCAGAGAGTTCCACTCCTTTGCTGTGCGCATTAAACATCTCGAAGTGAGCTGTCATAAAATCTTGATTACTTGAATTGACAGCTCACTTCGTGATCACTTCACCCAAGCCTTCACTTCAACATGTTTAGAGAATTGACTGGCTGACATAAATAAACTTGACTTTGCCGAATTATTTTGTATTAAAAATTAAAACGATAAAAAAAAGTTAAATCATGTGACAGGTGATTCTTTGACATGGTCTCATTGATACCCTAATGATGGGATATCAAAAGAAACAAGTTTTACATTATGAAGCTGGGTTTAATTGCCATTTTCCGGAATGAAACGAATTATAATCTTACATAACTGCTTGCTCAGCATCCACACACGTTTTAAACAGTACCGATTCCCAGTATTATTTTCACGAGCAGCTCAGTAGGGTCAGTTTCAGGTAAACAATAGCGGTTTCAGACAAAAATAAATACCTACCTCATATGCATGTGACGTACTCTCGTGGCCGTTCGCATGATGTCTGACGTCAGTGAGAACCGCCCTTTAAGGGAGGCGGGCGATATGCGGGCAGGAAAAGTACTACCATTTTGGTTTGTTTTTGGTATATTTGTTTTATTAGGTTGATAGGATTATTGCTTTGCAATTAAGTGGTATAATTGAATCTGTTCAGTTCGTATCACGGTTTATTTTTCACTGCAAGAAAACTATGCCGTACACAATTAAACACATCTAGATGAAAGAGTTAGAAACAGAATTTTAAGATCACCATCAAAAATTACACGTATTTTCTACGTATAGCTAATACTGTCCCTAATTTCCCTAAAATCTTCTCCATCAAAACAACCTCAAAATTCAAACGTTAACCTCTTAAATCAATCCTTCTGAAGCTCTCAAACGGACCTCAATTCAAAGCCAAAAGATATCAAAGGTACTCATGAAACCGACACGCGTCGATCAGCTGGTACCTAAGTTCAAGGTTCCCCGGGTCAATGCTGCGCGGAGCGGGGGTGGAGGGTGACGGGGGGCGGGGAAAGCGTGGGCGTTGTCATGGCAACCGGCCTACGCCACCCCAGGCCCAGGTAGTCAATCAATTACGGTGAGAACACATTTCTTGTACATAATGACGCCCATGGCATGATATATTGCAGTTTATGAAGAGTTTTTTTATTAGGAGATTATAGATAGTTAATTCAGGTATTAAAATAAAGGAATCATTAATAACAGTACCTAATTAGTCTCATTTATGAAATAGTTTTCGTGGCTACACCGTCACGTGCAAGGTAAACACGAAAATGGGTAAGTATAGGAGTGCTCTTCACATTACAGTAGACCATTATTGGTCACTTACCATATAAGTAGGTACAGCTGAGTTTTACGTACAGAACCATGCTATATAGAATGTTAGTTTAGTTCTTGGGTTTAAAACTGAGTAGTTTTCATACAGAACGAAGACAAAGAAAAAGTTTTTATTTACACCAAATACGACGCATACCAGAAAAATGAAAAAAAAAAATAGCAACTAATGCATGCTATGGTTTAAACAATCAAAGTACAATCTAAGTGAATAACAATAATGAATAGTGGTTTTGGCGTTTGCCTTGTGACCGGTGGTCGTGGGTTCGATTCCCACGGTAAGAGCATACTTTGTAAAGTTATTTTCTAGTTTGGCTAGGACATAACAGGCTTGAATTACCTGATTGTCTGATAAAAAGATGATTCCGTGCTTCGGAAGGCACGTATAAGCCGGTGGTCCCGGTCGCCAAATAAACCATGTCAGAGGCTCTTGAGGCGGTTTAGGGTGTTAGACCTTACACGATAAGAAAAAGAAGACTTTCCTAAAATTATAAATCATACAGCTTACTAACACCGTAGCTGCAGTAATTTGTCCGACATACGAGCTGGCTCACGAAGGGTTGTGTAGTACCTACATAGATATTATGTCCGGCACACCCCGGGCAGACAGCCCCGCTACGAACCTTGCTAACAGGCTTATCTTTCCACTATGACATGCACATATCTCATGTCTACATAACACGAGAGAGGCAAACTGTGGAGGCCGGTGCTATACTTACTATACCTATAGCACAACCAACTTTGACAAATTAGTGGCTTAAAAGTTGTTTTTTACTATATATAGGCACGCTTTAGACCTCTCTCACCCGATGGTAAGCTATGATCTTTGCCAAAGTGGAGCGCGCTTGCCTTGAAGTAACCTTGAATAGGTTAATACTCTTGATTTAAAGACACCCAGATTGTAGTTATCAGGAAACACAGACTCTGACAGGGAATTCCACTTAAGGAGTGGAATTCCCTGTCAGAGTCTGTGTTCACAATGAATGTGTTCTCCAAACGTTTTGTGCGTGTGGGTGGGATGTCTACAATGTACAGGTGGCGCATCGGCGTACGTCATACGATCCGTTGATGGATTGATTTTGGACTCCAACCAACTATTATTCCTTAGCCTAGTCGGATAGTACGCAGGCATTACTAAGGGACATACAATTTTACCCCCGATTTGTGAATTGAGAACTTCTTCTTTAATGCCAAATTTTTACAGGTTTTCTACGTAAGGTAAAGATTTATTTTACAACTTGAAGTTTTTACAACAGTATCCCTGGTCGCGCAACAAACTATGTCTAACCACCAGGCCCTTGAAGAGTACAGCATTGTGTGATATCAAGAGCCAATTTTTCAAAAGTAGTCAGTTATTTTTTATCGGGAAAATAAAACGGTGGTTCAACAGATTTTCTGAACAAAAGCTGTCAGAATGCTATTTTTATTCCTCAGTTAAAGTTTCGAAGCGAGTGGCTAAAAATCGACTCCAAGTTTTTTTTTTAGTAAAACACCGTATACCACATCATCCAGGTAAATAATGTTATTTCTTCGACGAATAAAACCTTTGTAGTCTTTTGGATTGACATATTATCGAGATCAGAAAGCCGACATTCTTTTGTTTTTCAAAGAGCCAAAAATTCACCATACGATTCTTTCGTCTTTTATAAGCGTTTTAGGCTAAATTGCCTTCAAAGTATTTTCAAAGGACCTGCTCGTAAGCACCAGTCCGATTTCCCAGCCATTGAGTTATGATATTGAATGCTATAATATAGTACTCGTATTTTTGAATTACCATAAATTCGCTTCTATATTCCTCAAAAGACTAGGAAGGTGCTGTCAGATTTTTAGGGTTCTATTCCCAAAGGGTAACCAACGGAACCCTATACCTAAGGTTCCGCTTTCCGTAGGTTCGTCAAGCCATCCGTCTGTATCTCAAGAACTGTAATAGGTAGATAGTTGAATTTTTTACAGAATGTGTATTTCTATTGCTGCTATAACAACAAAGAAACGTGTTTTTTTCCGTTTATGGTACAGAAACCTTTGTGTGATAGTCCGACTCGCACTTGTCCGGTTTTATTTCAGATACGTTAATATTGGTTGAATGAGACTAAATCATGCAACCAAGATTAATTCATTGATTGGGTAAGTCTTCCATTCTTCGGTCGGCTGCTGAAATTTTTCTTAAGAACCAATAAAAACGGCTGAAAACTTTTTTTTCGTACTTACATTTTACAAAATTGCCACATCATTAACGACCTTGCATTCTTGTAATAGAGATTAAAACCTTGCGAGCGTCACCGTCCCACATGTGGGACGCCGGTACCAGACGGGTTAAACTTTTGAAATAAGTCCAAAACGATTTAAAATCCATTATTTATTGTGATCATCATTTTTCATTATTCTGCCTAGCCTTTTCCCAACTATATTGGGGTTGGCTTCCAGTCAAACCGGATTTAGCTGAATACCAGTGTTTTACGTAGAGCGGCTGCCATTATTTATTGTGATACAGTTATAATTATGCCATCTAAATCATAATGTCTTTTTCAACGCCAATTTTGATGGTCCTTTTAGCAGAATTATATTCTGTCACGTTCTGTCATATAAATAAGTAATTGCCACTCAAATCGAAAGTACTTGTAGATGCTTCGAATTTATTTGATCTTTTACATAATATAGTAAATATTATGTGTAATTTATCACACAGTTCTTGGGATTTTTTTGGTATGATGTCGACAAAACTTAATGAGCAAGTGATCGATATAATTCCCATCAATATTGCAAAAAAGAAATGTAGGAATATTTAATTTTTATATTATTACTAGCTGACCGGGCAAACGTTGTTTTGTCGTATTATAAAAAAATAACCTATTACAATCTATTCCCTCTTAAATACTCCTCTCTCTTAAATCTTAATCTTAGACCTCACAAATATACACATTTCATAAAAATCGGTCAAGCCGTTTCGGAGGAGTTCGATAATAAACACCGTGACACAAGATTTTTATATATTAGATGTTTAAATTTGTACATTAAAGTTATTATTTTTAGCTATCTGAGGAATTATGTTAGTTGGTATCACATACAGTTTAGATCGGCTGTGGCTCTAAATTATTTTAGTATTAATAATTGAAAATTACCATAAATGTTTTTAAGGGTAACATTACATTTCTTGCCAGAATATATTCATTATTATTATATTATTTTTTCCATTTCTAGTGCTATAGTAAATTAAAAAAGAACTACTAAAAACAATAACCCACCAACACGAATCCCATATCTAATGCCTACGTGGTCTTGTAGCGCGTAGACCCTCGTAGACGCTCGTAGCACGCTACGGCCTTCACATCGTAGACCCCCGCTACGAATTAAAACGAACCACGAGAAATCAAACAATTAGAAATTAATTATTTCATACTTCTTCTAAAAGGTTCATCAGTTAGTGTAATGGGATACTGTTTGATTCTGCGAGTAATTAGTGAATCTAACGCTTATAATTGTTATCAATTTTCAGCGTAACGTTTCTTAGAATATTGTTAGGGTCCGTTTAGTTGAATTAATTGGTTTGCGCATTCGTTAACAAGGGATAGGATGTTATTTGTGTTTATTGCTTTGTAGGTGTATTAGAGCTGTATTAATCGTGCAGTTTACCATGAAGGCGGGATAGGGAACAGTCTATATTTCCATACTGCAATATATCAATACTACAAATAATATCTAATATCATAACACCAACAATTATTTCGAGAGTTTGGTGGGTGCCTGTGACCTGTTTTTGGGACACAGAGTGCCTTATTACCTACTGAGCTTATAATTCTGAATATCTTTTGACAAGAAACCGCTAGACAAGTTAATTACAAGTCTTAAAACATATCGCTGCTATCTATACTTAAGGGTGCTCTCTCGAAAAGGCTTAAAAATAGCGTTCAGATGAAGCAGTTTTTCGGCGGCATTTACTAAGAAATTACATCTGAAAAGTAATCTACATGATATTGCACGTAACTTGGTTTAGCCAAAATTTATGTATTGGTATCACATAATAGGAAAAAAAATCACCAAATCAACTCCAAATCATTGAGATGAAACCATTTTACTCCTTCATTTTTTAACAAAAGACTAAAAAAATAATATCTACTGCTGTGCAATACAAACGAAAATATTTTTTTTTTTTTACTTTTTAAAACATGTATTTGTTTTACTAAAAAAAAATTAAAAACACGGGTAGCGGAGTGGCGCGCCGAGGTTTAGTTAGCTCCGTTTGTATGCACAAGGTCATTGGCAAATATACAAGCCTTAATAATGTAAATACGAAAGATATAATTATCTACAAGCTTTAGCCCTCAACTTTGTACGCGCTTGTATATATGTTGTTTCCCATTTTCGTAAAAGTTTTCGGTAAATACTCCCCTTAGTGCTTACATACATTCCGCGGGTAGCTACATGCCAAATTGCAGTTTTCTACGACCGGTAGTTTTGGCTGTGCGTTGTTTGTCCGTCACTCAGTCAGTCTCTCAATTACTCATCAGTAACAGAAGACTGGACTAGACTGGTAGATGCCAAGCTACATAGCTTGGCTCATCGCCGTAAGCTTGCCTGCTTGTCGGTCTTCTACAGATTGTACTTCGGTGAGTGTGCCCAAGAACTCCGCGACCTCATCCGACCGGCCCCCTTCTACCATCGGCTATTCCACCAATTCGCACTAAGCGTTTTTAAACGTCTTTTATAATGTGCACAGCAAAGGAGTGGAACTCTCTGCCTGCGTCTGTGTTTCCAAAAACTTACAACCCTAATCTCTTCAAAGTTAGAGTGAACAGGCTCCTTCTGGGTAAGCTCGCTCCATCGTAGACTTTATCTCTGACATAGACTAGAGTCAAGAGCAAACCCATTACAAATAAAAAAAAAACAAAAAGAATGATTTATATTATCTACCTGCTATTAAATAACCTCTTCAAGACTTAATGGCTGAACAGATTCGGATGAATCTTGGCTGACGAATCTTGGAATAGGACACTGTTTATCCCGGGAGTACAAAAGTCTAAGCTGAAACCGGTGATTTTAATCTTCTTCTAATACATTGAAAGTAGTTTGTAATCTAAGTAATGAAGAAATGTGAATGTATGAGTGTAAGCGCTAAGTTTGGCAAAATAGCTATGCTAAAAATCTAGAAACAGTAAATAATCTTTCTTCGTTTACTTAGCCTCCGCTGTAAGGCCATCCGTCCGTTTGTCAGCGGACTATACCTCAATAACCGTAATAAGTAGACAATTGAAATTTTCACAGTGTGTATTTCTGTAGCCGCTATAACAAAAAATAATTTTAAATAATCAAAAATAACTGTAATTAAAAAAAAATTGGTCTCCCAATACAAACAACGTGTTTTTCGGTTTTTGGTACGGAACCCTTCGTGTAAGAGTCTGACTCGCACTTGGTTGTTTTTACATCTAGTTATAAACATAGTTATGTACATCTAGTTATAATGTTGATCATGTTAACAGAGTCAGCATAGATTTTATGGTAAGTGCACCCTTAGCGCGTGAAACTAATCTGAATCAGAATAACTCTTCAGCTTTAATCTTTATTTTTTATAGGTTACTTCTGGGCAAGCGTGCTCCATCTTCAACCACATCATCGCTTACCATCAGGTGACATGGTGGTCAAGCGCGTGCCTATTATTAGTAAAAAAAAAACCTAACCTCATACAACACCTACCTACAAATTACATGACAGCAGTATATAACACCTTATATACCTACGTACCGGTATATAACGACGTCGAAGGCCCGGGCTCTCACGCGCATTGCACATTGGCGCTGACCCATGAACGTTTTATACCGAGCCTGTCCTATGGGCAGGCACTTGAAATGTTATTTATACATTAAGTTCTTGAAGGGTTTATAATTTTTTTGCGTATTTAAAGGTGATGAAAATGTGTGGGAGAAACGTGTTGATTATGTTTTGCTCACTTTAATTTTATCTTTATCCCTCATGGACTCTTGTTTCGATGCGAACTCCCTGATGATTGCGTTAGATCATGATTGTATAGAAGTCGGCTATTTACTCTTGTCTTAAAACCTCCAGGTTTCAATCAGGAAACTACGCTCAGTGAAAATATTCCCAAAATGTCTTTTGCATAGTTATTTGTTTATAAGCATAGTTATTTTCTTTTTAAATAACGTTTAATATCAGTTTCAGATACTTCATCAAACATTATATTTGTTATCTCTCTCACCTATTAATCTCTCCACGATTGTTGTGAAATTAAATCTAGGTGAAAATTGGTATTTTAAAGATTTTATTTATTTATTTAAACTTCATGTACAATAGAGGTACATAGGCGGACTTAATGCAACAAGGCATTCTCTACCAGTCAACCTTTGGGTTGCGTTTAGATACTCTTGCAGCTCAAGTTTTGATTTCATTTGATTTGGTAGTCTTTAAGTCTAGAGTGAATAGGTTACTTCTTGGCAAGCGTTAAACGCGCCTGTCAATAGTAAAAACAAAAAGTATTACATATTTCATCGCAATTCCCAGTTTCAACTTAGTCACTCCATCTCAAAAGTCTATCCAATAAGATCAAACCTATTTGCCATATCCTAGCTACCTTTTCACTTACAAAACCCCATGACGGTGCATAAAATAAAATAAATAAGAACAGTATCGGTAACACACATCGGTAATGGCGGAGGACTGCCCCTGAATATTTGAGGGCAATCACTTCGAGTGCCTTCATTTCAATTTAATCGCGTCAATATTTTATTTGCGAGAGACACGGAAGGTTCTCGAAGATTCGTCGTGTGATTGACTTTTAGATAGGGTAGAAGGTACCTTATTTTAGTTATTTTATTTACTGTGAATTGGGAATTATTGTAAGTTTTTGAAGACACAATGTGGTAGAGAAAGATATCGCATGACTCTGTGTATAGTTGTGTCCTCGTTTTGCAAACATTTCAAGTTCTTTTAATCCGTCATACAAACAGATTTAATTTTGCTTTTCATAAATTATGTAAATTTGTTGAGCTGGGTATGAACAAAAAATCATTGATTTTTGTTTTTAAACGTGGTCGCTTACAATGGGCCTTATCAGGAGGCTTAAAGTCATCCAAAGGGCATTGGAGAGGGCAATGCTTGGTATTTCATCAGAACTGATGATATCCGCAAGAGAACAAAGGTTTCCGACATAGCTTGAAGGATCGCCAAACTGAAGTGGTAGTGGGCAGGGCACATTGCTTGCAGAACAAATTGCAGATGGGGCTGAAAAGTTCTGGAGTGGCGACCGCGTACCGGAAAACGCAGTGTTGGAAGTCGCTAGGGTCGCGGGAAGCCGATGGATGCGAGACGCACAGGAGCAGTTGATGTGGCAATACTTGGGGGAGGGCTATGTCCAGTAGTGGACGTCTTTCAGCTGAAATGATGATGATAATTACTGTTTTATTTGTCTGTCTAACTCACAGAGTGTTGATCTCTAGGCAGTACACAACTTCAGTTCCTAAACTTTTATTTCTAACTAATGACTGATAGAAAGAGGTGGCGAGACGAGCTGGTCGCGTACCGTGAGGGCTGGTATAAGGTGGCGCGGGATAAGTATACTTGGAAGGATTTGGTTGATGCCTTGCCCAGCAGTGGTACAGTACCGGCAAAAAAAAATTTATCAATAGTACTCGCTGCTTATTATTGCTTCGAATCCCAGGATTTAATTATTTGTTAGTAAGCTATATCGGACGGTTGCTTTTATAATATTCTCATTATAGAAATTTTGGAATTAATTCCTCTCAGAGTATTTTATTTTATCGGTAACTAAGCAAGAAATATGTATATTATTATGTATTTTTTATAGCAATATGGAAACATCAAATAACGGTTCTCCACTTGAATTTTATTTTTAATTGGCTTTATAAATGATTAAGAGCTTCAGAATTATTATTTCGGGTATAGTGCCATTTCGAATATGAGGAAGCAGGCCCAGTGAATTCAGCATCGGCTACATTTAGACTCAGTAATTACTTACTACACTCTGTAAGCCGATTCTCAATGGGTTATTGCCCTTAGATGTCTCTTGAGTAAATCCCTGTAAAAGCACCTATGTAGGAACAATACCCATCCACACAATATAATGCTCTAAGAGGAGCTTTGATACGAGAAAACGAGATAGAATTTTACGTCCTGTTTAGCTCCGTCTCTCTCTCACAACGTGACCTTTGAGCTATGGAAGCTGTGTGATGTAGAGCAATTCCATATTTAATTCACAGGAAACTGCAGTACTTGTCTATGAAGCCTCGATAAAATGTCAAACGGTGACAAAGTAATCTATAATGAGTACTCTGGGAAATAGATGGAGTATCCATTCTAAATTAAAATGCAGTAGGTATTTAAAGGTACACCTAGTGTAAGGCTGCATTTCTACTAGATATGACTGAGTGCCTTAGGTTCTTATGTTTCTTAAGAACTTAAGGCACTTGTCTCACCGCCGCCGCCGGCGAGGAAGCGAGTAGCTATCGTCCATTTGCTCGCTGAGGAAAGGGACAAAAGACAAGATCTCGTGTGAGTAAAAGAGACACATAGTCGATAGCTGGCTGTTCACACTGCCCGCGAGCAGCTCTTACCTCTAGTTGACCGCAGCGACAAGAACTATCAAAGATTGTACTCGCTCAGCGTCACTCGCTCAGCGACACTCGCTCGGCGATGCTCGCTTGGCGGTTGGAACTCACCAAACAGCGGTAATTTCTACGCTACTCGCTGATCGCCAACTGTTTTGAGTTTAAAGCTTTACTCGCTACTCGCTGACCGCTGGTGGTGAGACAAGTGCCTATAGAATCGCCTCGAGTGGTTTTGGCGTTTGCCTTGTGACCTGGTGGTCGTGGGTTTGATTCCCACGGGAAACATACTTTGTAAAGTTGTTTTCAATTTGGCTAGGACATTGCAGGCTTGAATCACCTGATTGTCTGATAAAAAGATGATTCCGTGCTTTGGAAGGCACGTATAAGCCAGTGGTCCCGGCGGCCAAATGGCATTCGTCAAATAAACCATGTCATTATGTTTCCGTTTATATGAAAAAAAAAGCAAGATATACGTCTTATCGAGAAATTAAGGCCAAAGTCGAATATTAGGTCAGTAAGTATCCTTGACCTAATATTGTCGTGCAAAATGGGCTATGAGCACGCCAAAACACCCCGTTCACACAGTGGCCCTACTGCAGGACTGATTTGTATCAGTCATTGCTGGCCACTCAGAAAATGAATATATTCAGTGCTTGGTGATGAAATATTGGAAATGGAAGCTTGCGTAATGGTAATGGGTACTACTGTTTTCGGATTTGGAAAAAAAAAGCTTGTTTTTCATACCACGTGTTGTTGTATACAAACTCCAATAACATACCAGCAAAATGAAGATACCAAGGTGGGCGGGAGGTGTGACTTGGCTGAATAAAATCCGTAAAGAGTACATACCTACGTTGCACAAAGCTGCTGTTACAAAGTTGCACCAATCGCAGATAAAATCACCAAATACCGCCTTCGCTGGTAACTAACCATATCAGAAGACGAAACGAAGACCAAGTGGTTCAAACCCAGAACAAAATAGAGGGAGAGGCCGCCCGCCATCGACCTAGTGGACGACCATGGAAAGAGACCTTAAGAAAGCCCAATTGCACGAACGACAAGCCAAGATCTTGGCGCAAGAAAGTGAGGATACCCGACCCCAAATTATGGGATAAGGAGAGGAAAAAGAAAAAAGGAAACTACGAATCCAAAAAGTCGCCCTAATGAATTACTTATTTTATTTGTAATTTTTTTGTAATAATTGTCTAATCTATGTGATAGTAGAAACAGACTAACTTAAACCATATGAAAAATGAAATCCTAAGACAAACAGACGAACTGCTTTAACGTAGCAATTGGATTCTGAAGCTAACACACAGCTGATACTTCTACGGCTGAACGTTTGACGTGTGGACCATGAGTGAACCGCAGACTTTGCCTATGTTTTCCCTGTACGAGTTTAACAGGTTTTCAGATTACCTAACTGGCATGTTAATTAAGAACAGGGTAAAGGCATGCTCGATGATGACTCTTCATATTTGCAGGAGTGCTATGGTAATATTACTACGTAGACAAACACGCACTCACACAAACACACTCATTCATTAATAAATTGTACCAACTTACTAGCCGCGGGAGGAAGACCTGGAGTCCTGAAATACAGGGCTGCCCTAGTTTAGGCTCCAGTCCACTCCATTTATTTAAATGTCTGTACTGAGTTTTTTTTTTTTTAAAAAGATAAAGGAAAAATATCTCCATTATAGTCGCATGCTTTATGTATGATTGTAAAACATCCGCTATTCGCGCTTATCATAATCATAATAAAATTATCGTGTAAAAGACGTCCATTGCAGACATGAATGCATTTTAGAATCCGTCCAAGTGCGAGTTGGGCTTGCACACGGACGAAATACACACTCTGTGAAAATTTCAACTGTCTACCTATTACGGTTCTTGAGATAAAGCCCGCTGACAGACAGACGGACGGACAGACTGTGGAGGCTTAGTAATAAGTTACCCTTTGGGTATCGAACTACAGAACCCTAAAAACTTGAAAGCCAGGTGGAAAGGCATTTCTAACCACTTTTATTTTTTTGAGCCTAACTTTCAGTCTGATAACGATTACTATATTTTATTTTACTAACGCAACGTAAAATACGTTAAAAAAATTATTATCTCCTTTATTCATTTAACTATACATATAAATTATATTTTTAAATATTTGAATAAAATAAATAAAAAAATATTTAAAAATATAAAAATAGTAGCCCACCGATATCGGGAACAGGGTCCAAGCTACCGGTGGTACCTCCTGACAATGCGAGCCGTGTCCAGAAGTACCGCTTTCTGAATCAAGCCCTTGATCCGGCTGCCCAACGAGAGCCTCCTAAGGTGTTGGTCGAGGCTCGTGACTATTAAGCCATTGGCCGATACGACTATCGGTACAATGATTGCGGAGTCCACTTCCCACATGTCGACAACCTCGCGAGCCAAGTCAATGTACTTGATTTGTTTGTCTTTCTCGGCTTTCACGAGGTTCTCGTCATGCGGGACGGTTATGTCTACAATCATTGCACGCCTCACAATTCGGTCCACCAACACTATATCAGGCTTATTGGCAACAATAGTCCTGTCAGTGATGATGGACCGATCCCAGTACAATGTAATATTGCCATTATCGAGAACTGGGTCGGGCGCATACCTATAGTATGGCACCTCCGACTCCACTAGAGAGTATTTCAGAGCAAGTTGCTGATGGATAATCCTGGCTACAAGGTTGTGCCTATGCAAGTATTCTCCGTTAGCTAGACGAGAACAACCAGAGACAATGTGGCGAATTGATACTCCCGGACGGTGACATGCAAAAAAAGTATTATTATTATTAGTAGTGTGAATTTTGCCTATTCAAATATTAGTCATTTAAATCTCCTTTACATATCTAATTAAACACAAAAACCCAGGTCATAAACCTCCACTTACGATCGCCACTCGTGTGCTCTCGGTAATCTTCGGCTGCCGACAAAGACGCCGCGTCGGCGCCGGCGCACCTGAACCTCTTGACTCATAAGTGCTCCATTTGAAACGTGAATGAGACGGCGTTATCGTGAAGTATCCTGTAGCTTCAAACGAGATTACAGGAATATTGTTGTTCGGAGAAGAGAGATATCTAAAAGTAATGTTTTGGTCAGAGAAACACCTTTTACTGATCAAATGTGGGTGAACAATTAGGCACACCTCTATTTAACCCACTAATATATCAGACAAGCTGATCCGCGCAATTTCATCTGCGTCACATTTATCATTAATGCTCCGCTCCTATTGTCCATCCGTAGGGTGATTTTATATAGCTTAATAGCCTTCCGCGATAAATGGACTATCCAACATTAAAATAATTATTCAATTCGAACCAGTAATTCCTGAGATTAGCGGGTTCACCCAAACATACAAACAAGCACTTCAGCTTTAGGGATAATATTAATATAGATCAGACAGTTTGTACACATCATGACGGTACCTTGTCAATACATATATGAAAACATTATGTATGTTCGGAAAAATCTTCATCTTTTGGGCAAAATTAGTAATAGGCATGGTTTTAATACTATAAATCGGAACAAATTAGATCAACCCCGATTCAGATCAGCTAAAGTACATACTTCCTTTATGGGGTACTGTGTTAAATTTTATAGTAATATACCACTTGATATTCTCGAAAGAGATATTCTTGAATGAGACAAAATTTAAAACATGTATAAAATGCACACTATGTAGACAAGCATATTATAAACTGGAAGATTATGTCCTGGATAAAAATGCTTGGCTAAATGCCGGTCCTGCTCCACAGGCACAGCCGCATGGGTCCACTAGTAAGATTTTTTTTTATAATTGGTAGAAGTGCTTACCCTTTTTTTGTTTTCCTATATTATAATTTATTTATTATTTCTTTGTACAAAGTATAGGTATACAATAAAACAGTATTCTTTTATTTTCTTTTACTAGTTACTTGGTCATTGAAAACCATAGCTTTTTATAATGTAGAAGCATATTTTTTTTTTGTAAATGTGAGCACTATGGAGCCATTTACATATGTAATTAGTTATAGATTTTGTTATTAAATTAGTTTGACAAGAACGAGCGTGGCAGTTAGGAGCTTGTCATGCTCACACAATTAATGTTTCGCTGATGGTGGCGCGTGTGTTGGATCATTTGGTTCCCTTAAAAATGGTTGAGCTAGATGGTGCTGATACGCGCGTCATGTTCGTGAAAGGGCGCCGTCTGAGACTGGTCATCTCTTACCTGCCTCCTCACATATAGAAGCAATATCCTCACATATAGCAGATAATGTTGATAAGATTTATGTAATACATCACATGGTTTAAAAGAATGTCCGTGGAGTTTCTTGCACGTTCTTCTCCATAGAGATCTAAGCTTTGAGTCGTGCAAATAGCTTCAATGTTTATGACTGAAAGATCTTGACGTTTCAAAAGTGCCTGTAAATGGTTTATTTGAAATAAAATGCTTTTGTATTTGAATTTGTAGCACTGATAAAAAAATCAAATAAATCTTTATTTAGACAAATCCACATAAGCAGATAACATTGTTGCCATCGCGGGTAGGACCTGGATTAGTTTGGCACAACAGCATGTGGATTGGCGCAGGAACAGAGAGGACTGCTAAGCGGTGTTCGAATTCGGGGTGAGATTGATGATGTTGACAAATTGCTGCTCTGATGACCACAATATTTTTCAAGGGTCGGTTCGTACAGCCTGCATTATTTTCTTGTGACTTTAGAAGGAACAAATAGATATCGGACAAGAATATTCGTAAGCATTTTCATCGAGACTTTTTAATCATCTAAAATATTGTTATTTTACCTGCCAATTTTCTTCAAAAACTTAATAATTCAAGTAGCCAATCATAAAACGATTACGAAGACAATCCTTTATCATTAATCCCTTAAAAGATCGAGAGAGAAGAGGTATGGATCCAGCTATGCTTAAAGTACATCAAACAAGGCATTACTGAATGCGCGTGGGTTAAACGGCTTAGGATTTTATCCAAAGAGTATTCTGTTACCAGCATAAGAAATCTTTGAGCTCTCCGTGTTTATAAGTAGGTGGGTACTTTGAGATATTAAAACTTTTTTAAATATTTATGTAAGTCGGGCTGTTGTCCGTAAGTTCACGTCCTAGCGCGTATTTGCGTACAGGTGGGACAAATAAGTCATTTGATCTATCTCAGCTCTTCAGGGAAGATGAGCAACGTTCTAGAGAGTGTGTTAACAAAATAAAAATAGTAAAATTAAATAGTCTGTTATCATCATCTGCCTAGCCTTTTCCCAACTATATTGGGGTCGGCTTCCAGTCAGACCGGATGCAGCAGAATACCAGTGTTTTACGTGGAGCGGCTGCCTACCAGACCTCCATAACCCATTAACTGGGTAACACGGTATTTCTTGGTAAGACTGGAGTCAGATTTACTGGCTTCTGACAATCCATAACGACTGCCAAAGATCTAAAAATGACAGCCGGGACCAACGGCTTAACGTGCTTTCCGAGGCTGGAGGAAACTCGGTATGTTAAAATGGTCACCCATCTACAGACCAACCTTGGCAAGCGTTGCTTAACCTTTGAGATCGACCCGTGCGGCTGTTATTATTTAGCCACGAGCTCCTTAAATTAAATAGTCTATTAAAAACCTAAAAAATATAGTAGATTATAGTCTATATATTAGTATAAGTTATACGTTATGATAAGCGCATTTACCACATTGGGCAATAATAATAAAACCTGTAATAACATTCTAAGACGAAGATATATATCCATTTTTTTATTAAAAGAAAAAGAAAGATCGACCAAAATTGAAAAATAAATACCTAAAATAAAACTTCCCAAAAGTATTTAAGTCTCATCAAATTGAGACGATTCCACGAAGTAAAAAAAGGAAATTTTACAAACAATGGAACATTAATTTGGCCAATTTTTCAATTCCAAGTTAAAGGTTCGATTCGGTAGGTAAATTAAATTGTTGGACTGTTACTAACTTTGGTTTCAAACTTACTTCATAAATGGAGTACGTTTAACTCTGTTAGCAATGAAGGGACATGTTAATTGTTTCTGGGTTAGTTACTAGGTACTGGTGTTTTGCGGCAAACTTCTGTAACTGTCCGTAGACAGTGGCTTTTGATCCATTGCTAATGTTTGATGAGGTGAAACTTTCATCTAATGAATCATTGAATTTGATTGCATGGATTGCCCATGGATTTGAGCCAAGCCATATCTTTTTTTACCGATATGTAGGGTTTATAGTCTTCTAGAGTTTCATGGGACATATAATTTATTAAGCTGCCTGTCCATTATCGTGGAGCGAGGCAGCGGAGCGGAGAAACGGAGAAATAACCAATGGAATTGTATAAAATCTCAGTGACTCACGTGGTGCGGAAATTTTAAGCAATTTTATTGGTTAAAATTTCTCCGTTTCTCTGGTCTGCTACGTCGCTCCGCGTCAATGAACAGGCAGCCTACAGCTCTGTGGCATAACATCAATAACATAAGCTTAAAAGAACAGCTAGGACCGACCTACGTTATGCCGAAGCCATCATGATTACGCTGTTGCGATGTTATAGTACGTACAGAACAGATCTGTGAGTAGACGTTTCAAAGGTATTTCAAGCTTTGTTCCAACTGAATTTCTACCTAATAAGAAACAATTATTGTTCTAAAAAACTCAGCTATATTATTATCTTCAGTTCCAAGGAAACAAGCCACGGAAAATTAAAAGGAATGTAAATGGTTTTAATAAAAGTCACTTAAATAAGAGATATTCTGTAACAATCTTTAATATTACGAGGAAAATATAGCAGTCTTACATAAAAGATGGATAAGTGCCACAGTAAGCTCCACGTGGATGCCATTTTAGTAAGCATTTATTAAGTTACACTTGTAAAGAAAGAAAAATGGTTTATTACTCCCAAGCAGACACAAAATTTGACTAAAAGTAGCCCAAATTGATTGTTTCCTAACAAAATAGCCAACAGGTTTGAAATTTTGCTCGTAGCTCGCCTCGGCACGCACGTCTGTCAGCGCTGTAACAGAATTCTACAACTAAAGCAAAATTAACCAACTTTCGCTCCGCTATAAAAAATAGCCTGTGATACCCATCGATAACGCAGCTTTTAAATAATTTTGTTATCAGATCCGGTCCTAGAGTCCTCATCAGATTAAAACAAAAATAAAATAAAAAAATAGGCCAATTAAGAGTCTGATTCTCGCACCAAGGGTTCGCATATAATTAACCGAAAACACGTTTCATGTATGGGAGCCCCCTTTAATAGTTAATTAAATTAATATTTTATTATTTGTTGTTAAAACGGCAATAGCAAATACACTCTGTGATAATTTTAACTTTTATTTTATTTGGTATGAGCTTGCTGTTGACCACAATCACGCCTGATGGAAAGCGATAAATGAAGTCTATGATGGAGCGAGCGTGCCCAGAAGATGCCTGCCTGTGCTTATAACGGTTCTTGAGATACAGCCCGCTAACAGACGGACAGCGGAAGCTTAACCCTCCCGATGTGGAACCGTAAAAACCTCTCTTTAATATTAGTTTTGATAGAAAAAGTCTCACGTGTACCACACTACCTAATATTTCAAGTAACATGGCGCCAATAGACGCCATTAAAGTCAACAAAGATTTCCTATAAGACCTTGTAGAAATTCCAACCTACCTATATTGGCACTTGTCTCACCGCCGGCGAGGAAGCGAGTAGCTGTCGACTATTTTCTCGCTGAGGAAAAGGGACATATATCTCGTGTGAGTAACAGAAACACAGATTCATAGGGAGTCGATAGCTGGCTGTTCACACTGCCAGCGAGCGGCTTTTACCTCTAGTTAATCGCAGCGACAAGAGCTATCAAAGATTGTAATCGCTCAGCGACACTCACTCGGCGATGCTCGCTTGGCGGTCAGAACTTACCAAACAGCGGTAATTTTTACCCATAGCGCGGGCCGGAGCGAGTATTGTGAGTTAAAGCCCGTCGCACAAAAGCACTCGCTGAAATCCGAGCGTCAAAACTATCGAAACTTTCAACTCGCTACTCGCTGCTCGCCAACTCGTTTTAAGTTTGAAGCTTTACTCGCTACTCGCTGATTGGCGGCGGTGAGACAAGTGCCTTAATACCAGCTGAGCAGTACTTCTACATATAAACAATTTTTCAAAATTAATATTATTTTATTAATAATTCAGAAATGAAACATCCCAGTAACTTGCTCAAAAAGTGTATGCGGTTAACACTGTCACCAATGTGAAACCGTTACAAACAAGAAAATATTAGAATAAATCAATTTAACACTTTAAATCTTAATTATGAAAATACCCATAATGGATTTAATGTTTTCCTTCTTGAGTTGCTGTTGGTTTACCTGATCTACAACTATTATTATGTTGACACGTGTCTGCAGCAATACCTGTTTAAGAGATTAGCAGTGCTTTACTCCTAGTTTTTGATAAAATTATTTAACTTTTAGACGAAAAAAACTTAAAGGTTAAGTCAATTTAAGCAATTCTCTTCTTTTTTTTCCCCAAAAAGTGAGTCAAAATGATAATAGTGACATCCACCAAAAAAAGAATTAAAGTTACATACACCAAAAGTGATAAAAGTGATATTCACCAAAAGGTGAATTAAAGTACCTAATAAAAGTGCCATTCACCAAAAGCTGAATTAAAGTGATAAAAGTGAAATTCACCGCAGCATACCCAGCATTTCTTATTTTCTCTATTATACGTACCTACTCAATTTAACATAAGATGTGGTATATTCGAGAAATAAATACTGAGTGTAAATGTTAGTTTTACGAACTTACCTTTAGAAAAATAAAAAATACTTTTTTCCGATTTGTGTAACTTCTTACTTTCTTTTATTTAATTTTTTTATTTGTAATGGGTTTGCTCTTGACTCTAGTCTAGGTCAGAGATGACAGAGACAAAGTCTACTTCAGTTTCTTCCACCTCTACGAGTTCGGGGCCAATTAATAACAGCAGCACGGTTCGATCTTCGAGCTTCAGCGGTGCTTGCCAAGGTCCGTCTATACATACCGAGACTCCTCCGTGCCTTGGAAAGCACGCCGTTGGTCCCAGCTCTCATCTATACTAATATATAAAGCTGAAGAGTTTGTTTGTTTGTTTGCTTGAACGCGCTAATCTCAGGAACTACGGGGAAAAAAAAAATCTTTCAAAAAAAAGAAAAAAAAATGATTTCTGTGTTAGATAGCTCATTTATCGAGATAGGCTACTAATCATCACGCTAAGACCAATAGGAGCGGAGCAGTAATGAAAATTGTGACGAGACGAAGTTGCGCGGGTCAACTAGTTAAATGATATTTATTTCGTAAGTAGGTTAAACAAAACACTTTTACACGTCAACATTTTGTGGTCATTTTCATCTGACTTGTTGACTACCCTAAAATCAAACTCAGAGGTCAAAGTCTCTCTTTTAAAGTCCATACAAACCGTACTGGTCATTTGAGAACCATGTAGGTTAATATCTGAGGTGGCCCTTTGAAAGTGCCACACAGATTTGAGTGGACCTGTCCAGACAGTGCAAGCATTTGTCAGATATCGTGTAGCTCAAACTGAAAACTTTAGGGAGCTCCAAAGTAAGGACTAACATGAAATTAATGAAACCCTAATTAATATATTTTATTTGGCGTTTGTCCTGTGTTAGTCGCAAATAAATAAATATTGTTCTTTATTTTTTTTTCTTTCCTTAGAATAAAAGAAAACTCCATATTCCATGATGGTGAGCGTGTGAAATAACAACGCCATAATATACATGAGGAATAAATCACAGTTCATGAGCTCCCAATTCATTTTTCTATACAAATGCTTAACTGATTTGATGTAAAGTGTAAGTAGTACGATTTGCCGCTCTAGATATAAAACCACCCTCAATTCACTAACACACACAACAAAGGCACTAACAAATAGCTACAGTATTTGACTACCACCAAAGGAGCTCGTAGCTAAATAATAACAGCCGCACGGGTCGATCTTAAAGGTTAGGCAACGCTTGCTAAGGTTGGTCTGTGAATGGGTGACCATCTAAAAATAGTGAGTTTCCGCCGTGCCTCGGAAAGCACGTTAAGCTGTTGGTCCCGGCTGTCATTTGTAGATCTTTGGCAGTCGTTACGGATTGTCAGAAGCCAGTAAATCTGACTCCAGTCTTGCCAAGAAATACCGTGTTACCCAGTTAATGGGTTGTGGAGGTCTGGCAGGCAGCCGCTCCACGTAAAACACTGGTATTCAGCTGAATCCGGTTTGACTGGAAGCCGACCCCAATATAGTTGGGAAAAGGCTAGGCAGATGATGATTTGACTACCACCAAAATTGAACAAATTAAGTACTTAATCAATTATTTCAAAGATGTAACAAGATAATACATTTCACATACTCTTTATCCCGCTCGTATTTTTTTTTCATTAGCTTTTATAATACACTAAGTAATTCAATAGTCTGTTTTTATGCAATTTGGGGATAAATAAATAAAATCGATGGGAACGTGGAAAAGTTACACGCTTAAAAAGTTATGCGTCTATCCTTGTGCACAAAAAATGTCGGAATGGCGCGAAGTTACAAGACGCAAGGCTGCCTTTCCACCAATGATGTTTAGCGAAGAATGTGTTAATGAACCAATAGAATCGCTTGGGCTGCCCAAGGCTAGGTAAATGAAACACATCCCTCGTTGCGAATCCTCGAACATCTCTGATGGAGACGCAGTCTAACTGAATCGTGACGTCAACACATGCAGAGCTGTCTCTCGCCGGTTTTGAGATTTTTGGTCAACTATTTAATCCTTGTGTCTTATCTTTTAAAATTTTTACCATGTCGTGAAGCCGACTGTACATAGGTCATCGATACCGTGGGTTGACAACATTTTGTATGTAAATTATGTATCATTATGGCGATTAAACCGCTTTGAACTGTACAACTGCCTTGTAAGCGTTTGTAAAACTGACATCCCCTTTATTATTGATGTGCTAAACCTACTTTGAAGCGGCTTTTATGCGGAACATTTAACTTTTCATTTTTAGCTTTAACTTCCCACTTGTAAATTGTTTTCGTAGTAATGTTTTTCCGAAGAAAATTTGCATAATTCTCAAAGTGAAATATGTCTTTGTTTGACAAGTTAAACTCAACTTAATTACAATATAACTAAAAGTACAAATACAATTAAGCTATCGGTTCCTTTACGGGATAGGTATATAAAATACGCCTACACAACGGCTCAAGAATTTCTTAAATGCTTTATACAGAACTACTCGATGCGCTCCATCGCTTCTTTTCCTCTGATAAATCCCAGTTCGGCTCACCAAAGCGTTCCGAATTCAAACACCTGAAAACGTCGAGGAATTTCTTTTTTCTTGCAAAGTGGTTCAACCAATTCAATAAGATGGCAGGAATAAAATTTAATTTATTAGAAAATAGGGTCATTCATAGCGATTTACTTCGTGCTAGAGAGTATGCACTCTTGTAACCCTCAAATTATCATAAATTTGAGAGCTATGACTGAATCCAGCAAAAACCCATGTCCTCATGGTTTCTTGTCATTTTTTAACATCCCCATTCATTTATTCAATTCAATTTAATTACATTCATTTTAATAGCCCGTACTGTCGTACTGCTCGGCAAAGGTCTCCCCCAAGTCCTTCCAGGAATTCTTTTCTCACACCACCAAATACCTGCCCTCACGGTATGCATCCAGGTCCTCGCGCCACCTCTTATTGGGCCGGCCTCAGCGGCGCTGGCCGTCTTCGGGCACCCATTGTCTGGACACTTTTGCCCAACGGTCACAATGCATTCGGCTTACGTGACCCACCCAATCCCATTTGAGCCTGCAGCCATCTAACCCACGTCCATTATTTTGTTTTTTTTTTTTATTTAATTATTTAATTACTTAGCCTAAAAAGTACATGGCATTAATATTATGTGAGATTTTAGGATTTTAGGTATTTTTTCTTAGATTATTTTATGTAGGTATAATGTTTCCCACCAGCCAGCCTCTCATAAAATCGATATAATACCTTCGAGTCAACGAGTTTTGACCTTGCGTTGAATATTTCAGGATTGCCAGGGCAAGTACTTGGGATTACGGGGTCCGGACACTTATCTAAATTTTTGGGCCGCGGGTACTCTCTGAGGATTATGCTGGCTATGTGGGTAGTGGAATATTTTGTTGTTTAATTGTATAGTTTAAGTACGAACTTGTGTGGGTGTATTATCGGTTTTTCTTTCGATCTTGTTACGTTTGTTTGGTAGTTTTGTTTCAAGATTAAAATTGTAATATATATAGGTACGAGTATCTTTTTGTTTTAAATGGAATCAGTTTCTAAATGTGGGATATGTGTATTAGTTTTATCAATGATTAAATGATTATCGAGCTTTTGCCATTTCATATATTTGACAGTCTAATTAAAAAAATCTGAAGCTAACTTTGAAACAAAATAATAATTTTCAATCATTAGATATTTGGGCACCAGCCGATTGACCGGGTCGACTATTACCTACTTATATAAGTTTTCATGTTTGAAAATTAGGACCACATAAATAGAGAAATTGAAAAATACCCTAAACCTCTTAATCCTGACATCAGTCACATAGTATCATGACCCTGAACAACATTTGATCTACGAATTTTCAAAATTCGTCACACATTTTTTCAAAAAAAGGTACTCGTATATAGTTTAAATTTTGCATATTGTTTATGAGGCGGCCGACAAAAGACCGCAGGCCGGACGGCGGTCTTTTCAAAATTGATCACTCTTTCTTTCCATACAAAAAATTTAAAGTAGTCTAAATTCTTTCATATTCTTTATGAGGCAGCTGACGAAAGTCCGTCGCGCCGCCCTACCGGCGGCGCGGGCCTGGGCCCCTAGTCTGCTAATTTTTATAAATTCGTCATTCCAACACGATGCCATTGTCATTTTGCTAAAAGTTCGTAATCTGCTAAATTCATAATGATCCTTCACTGATCGTTCAGTAGCATGTCAGTGGTCTCGTAATGAAATTGTAGTGGAATGACAGTGTCGTATTGCCATTATTATAAAACCCGTTTGGAGAAATAATTTTCGAAAAACTGCTATTAAATTTGAACATTAATTTATGCCAGATTGCTATTGTATATAATTTTACATATTATTTATTAGTGTTCTATGAAATCTGAAGTAGTAACAAAGTCGTAAATAGCAAATACGTAATGAAACTCATTTATATTTTATCCGTTTTGCTGTCAAAGTCAAATGTGACATTAGTGACATTAGGCACTGTTTACTTTACTGACGTCGACGACTGTTTTATTTGTTTTGAAGCGACCGGTGTTTTGCAAAGAGCTAATTGAATTTTAACGTGAGCGTCATTAAAAAATCAAATAATTAATAGATTTGTTTATTTCTCCTTTTTACTTCTCAATAACGACATCATGAGACTGTGCATCAATTGCGGAATAGCAACGGAACGCTGCAATACAATAGGAAGGTGAATATTGGAAATGAATCATTCTTCCTATTGTACAGGAATGGGTGGGTTAGTATCTGATATTTCTAAATCGTAAACGTTTAACATTTTTGTACGCAATATTTAATGTAAACAAACTAAATGGTGTAATAGGTTCTGTTAAGTTTTCTTTTAATGGTTTTATTTTTAAAATAATACCAGAATGTGCAACAAATTCAAATTCAAAACATCACCAATCCAGACTAAATCTGTATGGTCAATTACAACCTATTCTCTCTCTCAGAGGGGAGGCCAGCGTCCCTTCAATGGAAATGTAATAATTATGGCCACTTATGTTTACCAAAAATAGCCACTCAGATGTTTATTTCTAAATGCTAGTGCTAGACCTAATAGTCGAATGAAAATTGTTTGTTTCAGATAAATGAAAATGACTTCATCTTCCAAGCTTGCTCTTGATGAAAGTAGACCAGATGGAAATGAACAGACACTAGGACACCGATGAGTGTTATTCAATGTGGATGTTGTCTTCTGAAAAAAGTTTGTCCTCATCAACTTGTAGAGTACAGAACTGGTACAGTGCAAGAGTGTAATATAATGGATTCTACCGTGCTTGGTTAGTTTACTAGTTTTATTCACGGGTTATGAAAAACATTATTTAGTTTAGTTTTGTTAACGAGGGCATAGAGAGTGTTATTTTCATTATCTATCTATACTTATATATAAAGCTGAAGAGTTTGTTTGTTTGTTAACTTGAACGAGCTAATCTCAGGAACTACTGGTCTGATTTGAAAAATGTTTTCAGTGTTAGATAGCCCATTTATTGAGGTAGGCTGTAGGCTGTATATCATCACACTAAGACCAACAGGAGCGGAGCAGTAATGAAAATTGTGACGCAGATGAAGTTGCGGGTCAACTAGTACTAATATTATAAAGCTGAAGAGTTAGTTTGTTTACTTGAACGCGCTAATCTCAGGAACTACTGGTCCGATTTTAAAAATTATATCAGTGTTAGATAGCCCATTTATCGAGGAAGGCTATTGGCTATATTATCACGCTAAGACCAACAGGAGCAGAGCAGTAACGAAAATTGTGAGGCAAACGAAGTTGCGCAGGTCAATTAGTATTTAATATTAGTCAAGCTCTTAACATGAACATTTCTCATTTGCAGGATTTCATTAATTCAGTAATTTTCAAAATGGGCACACACATACTCAATGTCTCTGTGTAATGGCTTCCTGTAATGTGGATAAATTATTTTCAGGTGGGTGTTTCAAGTGTGCTTCTTTTGATGGGTGCGAGCAAATAGAGCATCCCGGTATTTCCATTCAGGCCCCTCACCATCTGGGGCATCTTCATCAGCTGTCAATGAGCGGAACAGTCAAGACATTCCTCATTTAGAAGAACCTACCTACACACATATTATGATAATCCTAATGAAGAAGATGATTAAAACGATTTACTTACTGCTATGTTTTATTTTTATTTTAATATAATACTATTTCTGATTACTGTACCTGATATAAGTTAGCACCCTATTAAATACAATATAAGCAAAAGCAAGCCAGAAGTGATGCACATGGCCCTTGTCTAAAAAATATAGTTTTCTGAAAACTTCAGCTTAAAGAAACTGAAAGCCTGAGCACTTTTATAAAAAATCATCGTTATAGGATGCAAGCACTGCAGCATAGCTGCAAGTGCATTCTAGAGTATATAGTCTTAGATCTCTATAACGACGAATGTTTGATAATATTTAGTGTAGGAAACATAGCCACAAATATGCATTTTTCGTTTGAACGAGCTAATCTCTGGAATCAGTCAGATTTGAAAAAATATTTTTATATTGTTAGGCTATATGGGAACGGAAAAAATCGAGATATGCGCGTACAAAGTCGCGAGCTAAAGCTAGTAACTTATTTAAAAATAATAATATTATCTGATTTGGTCAGTGGGTCAAAATTGGGCTCGTGAAACCTTCCTAAATGCTCTAATTTATGGCGAAATCCAGCTCTGTAACGCCAGGCCCAAGTTTTTATGGAGTTACGGTTTCTCCTTTCGGCTCTCATTGAGTTTCTCGAAAACCACTGACACCTGGCGCTTGGCTACAGCAGCCGCACCAATGAAGGGCGAAGTTTGTCCAAAAAATATTGGATATAAAACGCCGGTAGAATGGCGCAGTGACTGGAAAAGCAATGACTACACAATTACATAGGTCACTGATCGATGGAACTGTCAAAATTTTAGCAGATTACCGCATACGACTGTCATTATGTACGAGATTACCATTTTATGCCATTCGTTCAGTGGAGTGTCAGTGATTGTTCATTGGAAAGTCATAATGACACTATTATGTTAGTAGATTACCAAACTTGTCAAAATCAACAATTATGCGATCAGTGATCGGCCATTCTGACACTATTGTAATAGCAGACTTGGGGCCCAGGGCCCCAAGTCTGCTCTGGTTGCATGCGCGCGCGTAGTATACGCGAATTTTACAGACTTCAAATAAATTAAAACAAATTTTTTTTGGCTTCATTGTTTAGCCGAGGTCAAAGTCGTAGAACAAAAAATGTTGTTCAGGGTCCTGATACGAAGTCAGGCTTAAGAGTATTTGGCTATTTTTTCAATTTCCCTGTATGTGACATTTTCAAAGAACTACCACGATTGTTTTTTCAAAAAAGAACTTACCCATAGACGAGCTCGTGGCTAAATAATAAAAGCCAGACGGGCCGATCTTCAAGGTAAAGCTTGCCGAGGTCAGTCTATGAATGGGTGACCATCTTAACATACCGAGACTCTTCTATGCCTTGAAAAGCACGTTAAGTGTTAGTCCCGGCTGTCATTTATAGATCTTTCTTTCTTTCGGGTTGTCAGAAGGCCGAAAATCTGGCACCCGTTTTGCCAAGAAGTACCGTGTTACCCAGTTCATGGGTTGTTGAGGTCCAACAGGCTGCCGCTCCACGTAAAATACTGGTATTCAGCTGAATCCGGTTTGATAGGAGGCCGACTCTAATAGAGATGGGAAAAGGCTAGGCAGATGATGAGAAATTACCCATAAATATACATCTATCTATAACGTGTTCCAAGCACTTGGAAGCTAGAATAGTAGGTATCTGGTAGGTATCGCCAGACTAAAGTGGAAGAGGGCAGGGCACGTTGCTGAACAAATGGTCGATGGGGCCGAAAAGTTCTGGAGTGGCGACCGCGTACCGGAAGACGCATCGTTCGAAGGCCTCCCACAAGGTGGACTGATGACCTAGTGAAGGTTGCGGGTAGCCGATGGATGCAAGACGCGCAAGACCGGTCGTTGTTGCGACCAACCAACCAAACTTATCTCATGAAGCACCCTTTATAAAGGATAGACGGATTCACTAGAATTTTAAAGGACTATCTTTGTTGACTGCACCTTGTAAGTAATACCGACTACTTCTAGTTTATTTAATGCCATGCGATCTTGAAACTAAAGTTCTTAGCTCCGGAGTAGTGGGCGTATTTGTAAGGAACGTCTAACAAGAAAATGACACGGCTTAAGATTTTGCGTTGATGATCCCCGGGGTGTTATCATAGAAAATAAAATACGGTGGATTTTCTCAATTAGTAGATTTTGCGAGCCATCACGTTGCATAGATTTATTTATTGTCATGAGAAAATAATCATTTGAAAAACACTTTCTTTGATAACTCTACATAGTACTATGGTTGGCGCTACATAAATGTGAAATAACGATCCTTAATCCACATAAATTAATTAACTTTCTTAAAACCAAAAACAGAAATAAAGACATAAAGCTGCCCGGAATTGACTTCCATCGTGATCCTTTGCGTTTTCCTGTAATGAAAAACAGTTCATTATTTATTGCTCGGGTATCTACGAAGGGATATTAGGGAAAGGTCAATGTATTTTAATGCTAGTTTATTTGGCACCTACCATAAACTTATCTCATGAAGCACCCTGAATAGATAGATCGATGGATTCTCTTTGTTGACTGGGTCTTGTAAGTAATACCTACTACTTCTAGTTTATTGAATGCCATGCGATCTTGAACCTAAAGTACTTAGCTCCGGAGTAGTGGGCGTATTTGTAAGGAACGTCTAACAAGAAAATGACACGGCTTAAGATTTTGCGTTGATGATCCCCGGGGTGTTATCATAGAAAATAAAATACGGTGGATTTTCTCAATTAGTAGATTTTGCGAGCCATCACGTTGCATAGATTTATTTATTGTCATGAGAAAATAATCATTTGAAAAACACTTTCTTTGATAACTCTACATAGTACTATGGTTGGCGCTACATAAATGTGAAATAACGATCCTTGATCCACATAAATTAATTAACTTTCTTAAAACCAAAAACAGAAATAAAGACATAAAGCTGCCCGGAATTGACTTCCATCGTGATCCTTTGCGTTTTCCTGTAATGAAAAACAGTTCATTATTTATTGTTCGGGTATCTACGAAGGGATATTAGGGAAAGGTCAATGTATTTTAATGCTAGTTTATTTGGCACCTACCATAAACTTATCTCATGAAGCACCCTGAATAGATAGATCGATGGATTCTCTTTGTTGACTGGGTCTTGTAAGTAATACCTACCTAGTTTATTGAATGCCATGCGATCTTGAACCTAAAGTACTGGAGTAGTGGGCGTATTTGAGTAACGTCTAATAAGAACTAGACATGGATTAAGATTTAGCGTTGATAACGATCCTTGACCCACATACATTAATTAACTTTCTTAAAACCAAAAACGGAAACAAAGACATAAAGCTGCCCTGAATTGACTTCTGTCGTGCTCTTTTGCGTTTTTGCGTATCTTGTAATGAAAAACGGTTCATAATTTATTGTTCGAGTATCTTTGAAGGGATATTAGGGAAAGATCAATGTACTGTATTGCAAGTTTATCTGGTGCCTACAATACAGCAACATTGATCTTCTGAGGCATTCCATCAAACTCCGTCTTAATTTCTACGAAAACCCCTCCTCGCTGCTCAACATCTTTTAACAAAAGCTATGTAAAAACTTTATTCTTCAAAATCAATTCTTTCACTTTAAAAGACAAACATCTTTCTGTCTCAATTTCCTCTCTAATTTCCGAATGTCAAGTTCATAATAAACTCACAAAGTATATTAGTATCTTCAAGACTAGACGTTTTACTGTTTGTTTCCCGGTTTTTCCCGCTAATTTTCCCGGGTGATCAACAAGTGGCTACCCCGGATGGAGCTCTGGCTGGGTTCCGGGGGTTGCGGGGGATGAAAGGGGGGTGCACTCCGTAGCTACGCAACTAAGCCTCTGGAGTAGGGTGGTTCGAGTTTCGTTGAAAATATCTATTTGACCTTGGGTCTTGTATTAGATTTAAAATTTGAATAGGTAGGGTTTCTCATACTCGTATAATTAGCTTAATCAAATCTCTGATCAGTGAGTCTGCTACCATCTGTGATGTTGGCTGTCTAAATAACATCAATCAATGAAATCTATAAATATTCTCATTATACTTGACCATAGATTACATAGCCTTGAAAGCACTGCTACACTGACTCTGTAAAGTAACAGTTTTGGTTTTTATGTCAATCGTTGCAATGACTAACATTACAATTGAATACCAATGCTGCTCCATAAATTCCCAAATAAAGTAACGCTCAGTAATGGCTAATTTACACAGTGCGAGCTGCTGACTAGACAGTAGATAGATACTCGGGTTGCCTACTCGTATGCCAGTAGCCTGCCTCGCCTTAGCTGTCTTCACGATGATAATAGCTGCCCAGTCTCTTGAAAGGCGCAGCACACAAAAAAATGCATGTTCTGCTCGCATCTGACTGACTCTGGTGAGCTACTGTTGAATGCGTCTGAATAAAGCGAGTGATGTCGGAGCTGCTGCCATGTGCGAGTTACTGTCAGGCGAGTGAAAACAAAGTGCAAAATTTATCAGCATAAATTCTCAAGGTGATGTCCCATACAATACAAGATAAAACACAGCTACCCTACTGCAAGGCAACCAGTCGTAGTCACGTACTTAATGTTGGATTTTATTGAAATCGTGTTTTCGTGTAGTGAGGTTTTTTTTTTCAGAGTACGTATTTAATAGAATTCTAACTAAAGTAGTCTGAAGAACTAAAGTGTAGAAGACGAGGACGTTGGTGCTTCAAGATGTAATCATTATATCTGATAAGATAGAAATTGATTTCGAAAATTAATTTATTTTTATTCACTAATCGCTATACATCTCTGGCCATTAAGTCATCCTACCTTTTTTTCGTCACTGAAATCAGACATTTGCCATACTAATTTGTACAGCTCTTTTAGTGCAGGAAAATTTAGGAAATCAGAGTGAATAATTCGTGTAGTTTTGAAAATTGGTACAGTTGTTATTTTAGGTATCCAGATAAACATGACAAAAATCCCCGAGAGTGGTGAAGGAAAAGTCAGCCAGTCAGTTTTCTGATTGTATCTCCAAAACAATTAAAAATATCTCCTTGCTCACTTCTACATTAATCATCTACATTAATTATCTACATTAATTTTTCAAGACATAATGTCTATCACATTTGACTGTAGGATCAATACTTTAGGAGGTAGAGGGTATCTAGAATTGACGAAATATGTTTTTTCATAAATCATACAAAGTCGAATGGTAATTTTTGACCTAGATGCTGACAGAGTTGAGACCTATCGTAGTTTTTTAACCGACTTCTTCAAAAGCCGAACATAGAACCTCCTCCTTTTTGAAGAAGATACATAAAAAAAAAAGAAAAAGTAAAATAAAAATACATACGTAGTTACCTTTTTTTTATGTATTTTCACCGATTTCATGAAAAATGTTTGTTCAGCGATATTTTCCCCAATTGTTAACCGATTTGGATATTTTTTTTTTTAGGAGAATATTTTGCCGGACTGATCCCAATTTGGTGAAGATCTGATGATGAAAATATTCGGAGGTAGGCAACGGAACTCTTCAGTCAATGATAGCAAATGGATCGGCATTTCTGAAATCGCATGTCTGTTGGTGGTTTACACCAGTTCATAACACATGACCTTGAATATTAATTCAGTTGACGAAATCTCGAAAAGGTATTTTACATCCATTCTCACAAGTATATAGTATATAATAAGTCCTGTTTGGGCTTATATGAATTGTACAGATGGGTTCTATCCATTGCAGCTAGTAACAATGACCTGATGATGGAAACCATAAACGTGAGTACGGGCTCACTTTTTTTTTATCGTTTATTGACTAAGAACATTTTTTTTTACAATTTTAATTTACAAACATACCAACACAAACCATCGCGGGTTTAACAGTGGTATGGCACTTAGTTGACTGCTCTTATACCCATCTTGTTTGGGCTCATATGAATTATACAGATGGGTTCTATCCATTGCAGCTAGTAACAGTATACTCTGATGATGGAAACCACAAAGGTGAGTAGTCAATAAAAGGCTTTCAATGAACCCAAACACGATGGGTACAGAAGTAGTCAGCTAACAGAGCCACTACTCACTTTTATGATTTCCATCATCAGACCCTTGTTACCAACTCCAGTGAATGGTACTCAACAGTACGATTCACGAAATAATACGATAGGTCTCAATCCTGTGGGACTCTGGGTAAGAAATGGCGCGAACACGTTTGTTGTCAATTTTGCATAACACCCATCGGAACGATTCTAATGAGCTCAACACGGCATACTTTTAAGAATGGATGTCAAATAACTTTTCAAGATTTTATCTGCTGCAGACATATTTAAGGTCATATATTTATGCGTTAGCCATTAAATTAAATTAAATTACGAGCCTGTTGAGGGCAAAGGCTTCCCTTTCTTCTTTTCACTTCTGTCTGTCCGTTGCCACACTCGGCCAATCTTTAAGGTAGGAGTCTAATTCATCCCGCCATCTCATCCTGGGCCTACCGCGGCGCTGGTTCCTGTTGCTCGGAATCCAATCAGTTGTTACTTTTGCCCAGTTCTTTGCGTTAGCCATCGAAATCGAAAAAAAAAAAATGTTCTTGTTCTACTTTAGATGACAAAAAAAAAACAATAGGTCTCAACTCTGTCGGCTTCTGGGTCAGAAATTACCATTCGTCTTTGTATGATTTATGAAACCAAATAGTTTATCAATTTTGGATGCACTCTATCTCCTAAAGAATTGATCGTATAGTTAAATGTAAATGACATAATGTATAGAAATTTTAATGTAGATAATTAACGTAGAAGTATAACGTAGATATTTTTAATGGGTTTGGAGAAACAAGCAAAAAACTGAAAAAAAGTACCTTTCCCCCCTCCCCCACCCTCGGGGATTTTTATTAAGTTCATCTGGACACCTCAAAGAACAAGTAGTGTACCAATGTTCAAAACTACATGAATTATTATTTGCCTTGATCGACGTTAATTGAGCTAATTTTCCTGCACTATTTATAGTTCAAACGGAAATATAAACAAAACAAAGTACTACCGAAGTAATAAAGTACTTAGTTCTTAATTCAAATTATTTAACACGATAAATCTAATAATTGATGGACATGGAAATTAGGATTCGCTTGTGTTCGGAAATGCGATGATTGCCGAAGAGACATCTAAAACAAAGTTGTACCTGCTGTACATACATTCTGACGTAAGAGCTAGAAGTTAACCGATGAAAGACTTGGGTACTATCCATCGATCTTATTACAAAACAGTACCTTTTGTTGCCTTTTTCACGCCTACCGGAGAAGATTGATCGGTCTGTTTTCTACTTGTTAGGGAATAACTAACACTCTCCATATTGTAAGCAACAAGTGCTGTATCGAAACACTAAGAGACAAGTTGACAGCCTGTTACTAATCAGGGTTATAATTTATTGAAAAAAAAAACAGCGTTTATTGCCAGCTATTGCCCGCGGCTTTGTACGCGCATATCCCATTTTTTCCCGTTCCAGACTATATAGCCTTCCTCATGAATGTGGTTATCATAGAAAAAATCCGAATCCGACTGGTTTCGGTCCAGAGATTAGCGCGTTCAAACAAACAAACTCTTCAGATTAATTATATTAGCATACTATTAGATACGGTAAAAATAATGTCTTTGTCACGAATCAGGATCAATTTTCATCATAAAGTTGTGTAGATATTTTTTTTCCTACCCATAGGTACGTGTTTCACTACTATCTCACTTAGTGATAAGCGATGATGTGGTCGAAGATGGAGCACGTGTGCCTAGAAGTAACCTATTCACTCTTGACTTAAAGACTCACAAGTTGTAGCTATCAAGAAACACAGACTTCGGAAGGGAATTCCACTCCTTAGCTGTACTGTACGCGCTATGAATATGTTCCCAAAACGTTTTATGCGTGTGGGTGGGATGTCTACCCATCTCACCCACACGCACAAAACGTTTGTACCGGTGGCGCATCGCTATTCGTCTTGCAGTCCGATGATGGAGTGGGCTTGGCGGAATTAAATAATGCAATTCAGTCGCACACTGCCCAAAATGCAACCGGTAGAAAACCGACAAGCTAGCAACGCGGCGTCGATGCTCAAGACTTTGGAGCTTTGACTCGACAAGCTCGTTTCTCAATTGACTCAAGGGCATCAAGCTGGTATCTGGCAGATCCATCCCAAAGATGGAAATGATGCATCCAAAGATGTATGTAATACCTCTTACCTCTACTTACTCTATCTTAGAAAAGGGGATTATTAATTAAAACAAGCCATTGTAGTCCTTATTACAATCATTTTGCCTAGCCTTTTCCCAACTCTGTTGAACATAATACCCCTTGGCAAGTCTGGTGTCCGATTTACTAGCTACTGACTACCCGTTACGACTGCTGAAAGTTCTAACCGAGATTTGAAGCAGTCTGGGTCTGTAGTGGTTCTTCAACCATCAACGGATCGACCTCGGCCTGCGTTGCTTAACCTCGAAACTTAACCTTAACTATCGTATATAATTTATCTACTAACACTTCGGCCGCGACTTCGTTCGTTCGGGCTTAGTATTGTACTTTTCGTAGGGATCTCTATTTTTTCGCTAATGTTACTCAGGGATAATGTAGCATTCTAATGGTGAATGGATTTTGAAATCGGTGCAGTAGTTTTTTCGTTACAAACATACCAAAATACAAAATTTTCGTCTTTATCATATTAGTGTATATGTAACAGGATACCAATGACTCATTTAGTTTGTAAAACTTATACTTATTACTTGATCAAGATCTCCCATACATACCACACAAACGAAATGCCTACTCCAAAGGATCGACTATCAAAACCAATACTCAATACCTAATCATGTTTAAAAATAGAACTGAAACGATTACATAGAGCAAAGTATGAGCATTACACAACAATGTGGTAGGCGAGACGACGACGCCTGTGATTGGTCGACGGCAGCCATTACAGTCCGTATAGGGAAAGCGCGCGCGTATCATATTACGTCTGCGCTTACGCAGATTTTATAGGGTTGGTGCGTCTAGTTTTAGTAAGAGATTTATACTGGTTGGAAAATTGGCTGGATGAAATGATGCTTAATGATGCGTGCCGGGCCATAGTAATAATTATCACGCATGTTTTAATTTTTTAACCGACTTTCAAAAAAGGAGGAGGTTCTCAATTCGGTTGGTATTTTTTTTAATGTATGAAATCTCCGAAGTTTCTGATCTGATTTAGTTCGATGCGGCATACTTACCATATGGTCATATTTGGTCTCGTAAAAAATTTATTAGTTTTGTCTCAGTAGTTTTTATTTTATGAACATTTTACCTTATTTAAATTTCTGCGTAGACGATGACGTCGTCCAAGTATCCCCACTTAAAAGTGAAAAATAAAAATATAACCGACTTCCAAACAAAACAGTCGGTTTATACTTTGTAGTGTTTTGTTTCTACGTTGGTGAAAAAAAATAAAAAAGTTTTTTATGTAATATGTAAATTTGCTTTGAAAGCTTGAGTTCTTTAAAACTATATTTGCATTTAAATAATTCAAACCGCAAATGTGTGAATCGCAAAGTGGGGCCACCTTGTCTGATCAACTGTGTTTGTATGTGGATGTGGAGCCGAGTCACAAACTATTTTCCACCTCTTATTTAAATAGGCCTCCCCCAAGCGTCGCCACAACGACCGGTCCAGCGCGTGTCGCACCCATCGGCTACCCGCGACCATCACCAGGTCATCGGTCCACCTTGTGGAAGGTCTTTCAACGTTGCGTCTTCCAGTACGCAGTCGCCACTTCCTAACTCTTCGGCCCCATCGACCATCTGTTCTGCGAGCAATATATGTGCCATGCCCACTGCCACTTTAATTTAGCGATCCTTCGGGCTATGTCGGCCTTATGTGCCCCAAAACATCCAACCAACTGAACTATGCGCAACCTAGAACACTGTGGAAGTCTCAAAGTTTTGAGCCATAAAAATCTCAGTTACTATCGTACCAGCGGAACGAAAAAAAAAGAAGTTAATCTATTTGTGTGTTTTGTGTTTTTTTTTGCTGTTGTTGTTGTTTTTTTTTGTGTTTTGTTTTTTTTTATGTTTATTTTTTCTTTCTTTCTATTTATTCCGTTGTTCCAAAATTTCTGATCTATCTTTACTCATCATCTGCCTAGCCTTTTTCCAAACTGCATTGGGGTCGGCTTCCAGTCAAACCGGATTCTGCTGAATACCAATGTTTTACGTGGAGCGGCTGCCTACCAGACTTCCACAACCCACTGATCTACCTTTACTGTAACTAGTTAAACTGTTATCATAATGTTTTAAGTGTTTATTCCATGTCACAGACCACAACGACCGATCGTATTAACAACTATTATAAAAATAAAATCAAGTCTTGCTTGGCTAAAAAAAAAAAAATATTTTTTCTTCCTTTGAATGCTTTGTAAAATAAAAGATACCCAAGCTAAAAACTTAAGCAAACCTTTTCCCCTATTACTTTTCCTAATATTCACATAAACTCACAAATGCCTTTAAAGCCTTAGCTTACAAGAACAGTAAAATAACTTACTTTTTTTCCTCTCACTCCACGTTCACGTGATATCATTAACAAAGTTTACACTCGTGCGTCACGCCCACAAACAAACTTATCCTACGTCATATTAAAACTGAAATTGATACCGCACGTTTCGCAAATTCACGAGTTTTTCCAACTGTTTCCCATTTCGCAACACCCTCCCCAACTTTCTGTAAGATTGCCGTAAAAGTGTACAACTTTCAATTTGTTCTTTGCCTACGTCAATTTTTTTAACGTGCGTAGGTACGGTCAACAAAGTTATTTGGTATACAGACAAAAATATTATTTTGTCCACTGCATAGCCAATATTTATTTCTTACTAGTGGCCTGCCCCAGCTTCGCTCGAATGTATTTTTTTTTATTTTCTTTCATACAAACCTCGCTCTGACAATTATTACGAACACAACAGCGTTCATAGGTACGTCATACATTTCGGCGATTCATTATTATTTATATAAATAGACGTGCGCATTATAACTTGCTAAGCTATACAATTACATAGAAATTGAGAAGCTCGTAGCTAGATAATAACAGCCGCACGGGTCGGTCTTCAAGGTTAAGCAACGCTTGCCAAGGTTGGTCTGTGGATGGGTGACCATCTTAACATACCAAGTTTCCTCCGTGCCTAGGAAAGCACGTTAAGCCGTTGGCCCCGGCTGTCATTTGTAGATCATTGGCAGTCGTTACGGATAGTCAAAAGCTAGTAAATATGACTCCAGTCTTGCCATGAAGTACCTTGTTACCCAGTTTAGTTGGGAAAAAGCTAGGCAGATGATGATGATGAATTAGATAGAAATTGACTAGACAATTATTGTACACCACACGCGTAAGTATCACGATTTTTTTTTGTGAATATGACGTACAATAATAATTGTCTACTCAGCAAACCAATAACATTCTTACCAGTCAAGGATCGTAATGCTCGATTGGAGCCAAATGGTATTGTCTTGCGTACTCGGTGCTTGACGGGTAAGTACCTGCATACCAAATAGCTTTGTTGACTGTACCTGTAATAGCTGCAGATTTCTTAAGGAAAGACGGTTTTGAAATATAAAGAGGAACATAAGGTTTCGTGGTAAAACTTCACAACGACACAAGGGTCACTGGATTCTCATTTAATTTTGACAAACATAAATAAAAAAATGTAGAGTTCCAAACATCCGTAATAAATGGAACCTTATAGGATCACTCGCGTGTCTGTCTGTCACATCTCAGAATCTACAAGACCGATTTTGTTGAAATTTCGTACAATTATGAATTTGTGACTAAAATAAATTATTATTGTGTATGGTGGTCACTTTTGAGGGACAAACTAGAAAAAATACAAAAAAAAGTTGTTAGTTAGATAGATGGCGTAGCGGTTCTTTTTGTTGCAATGTTGATTTGCTCCAATGGTTTTTTCTTGTGACGGCATTGATGTAGCGGCCCGCTACATCACTCCCCTCCGGAGACCGGAAGTCGATAGTGGATGAGTCGTCTATTCATTTTGAGGTGCTTGCCAGGCCAGTGGAAAGTTGGTTCCAGTGAGTTGGAACCGGAAGTCGCAGAGTTCTCGGTGAGTCGGAACTGTCTGCGGTGCCCCAGTGAGTCGGGGTGATAAGACTCCAGTGAGTCGGGATGATGCTGCAGGCTCCAGTAAGTCGGAGTGGTGCTGTTGCTGGCTCCAGTGAGTCAGAGCGGTGCGACGTAGTGACGTGACTACTGACGTCGACCAGGAGAGACTCTTCATGTGACTTGGCCGAAGGTGCAGTGTGCTTGCCAAGGTCGCTGATGAGGATGATAGAGACTGAGGATACTGACCAGCAATGCGCGAGTGCTGCATGTTGGTGGTCAGGATACCCGTAGAAGCTGTGGGTACTGGCTGGTTGTATGACTCGCTGCTCGAGAGCTTGCACGATGAGAAGTTATGATTAAGTCACGCTGAAGTAGCTACACGAAGGCTGCGCTGACGTTTAATGTCGAGGGTCACCAGTAGAGGGTATGCGGTACAGAGAGTAAAGTCCAGCAAACCCCCGTCGGATAGGGAGAGTCCTCCATCCAGGCGGCTGTTGTGCCTGGCGGGCTACCGCCCGATAGTTGGTATTCGGGCTGATGTATATGTTCAATCGCATGGTATACTTCGCTTGCACGATGCAGGATTTCGACGTAGTAGTTCGCTGCTAGTTGGATAGATGGCGTCGCGGTTCTTTTTGTTGCGATATAGATTTGCTCTGTTGGTTTCTTTTTAGAGCGGCATTGATGCCGCTACCGCGTGATAATCGAAAATTACCCCAAAAACATATTCTATTAGGGGACGTATTTTCGGGTTAAAAGTCTCCTATGTCCAGGATATGGTCTACCCGTGTGCCAATTTCATCCAAATCTATTTAGCCACTAAAACGGGAAATAGTAATTTGTTACTTTTTCCCGTTTTCAGACAGAGCTGATATTAACAGTATAGATTTAAATGGGCACTGGTCGCAAATGACCTTAACACCAAATTAGCCGTAATAACCTTAGTAACTAAATTATAAACTAGCTTACAACATTAACTGCTGCTTCTAAAGTTAACTGTCTACCAGTGCAACGAACCGTAGTCACAATTTATTTATTTTTTACTATTGATAGGCACGCGTTTGACCACTATCTCACCTGATGGCAAGCTATGATGTGGTTGAAGATGGATTACATTAATCGTGTCTACACTGAACGTTCTATACTAATATTGTAAAGCTGAAGAGTTTGATTGTTTCGTTGAATGCCCTAATCTCAGGTACTACTAGCCTTTAGGCTTTATAACACCAACCTTCGACCAATAGAAGCGGAACATTAACGAAAAATGTGACGCAACGAAGTTGCGCGGGGTAGCTAATGTACAGATATTTGTAGAATGACTCCCCTCCCCTATTCCCATGGGATGAGGGCACTTGGGTTCTTGGGGTCGGGGCGAGATGTTTTTTCTTCTATTCTGTCCCATCAGCCGTCACGCTATCACTAACTCTCCTTTATCTTTCATTTGCCGAATGGCAGTGTCCGCTCAAGAACATAATCTACGTACTGCAACAGTTATTGTTTCTAAGACTAATATTATCATCTGCCTAGCCTTTTCCCAACTATATTGGGGTCGGCTTCCAGTCAAGCCGGATTTAGCTGAATACCAGTATTTTACGAGGAGCGGCTGCCTACCAGACCTCCACAACCCATTAACTGGGTAACACGGTACGTCATGGCAAGACTGGAGTCAGATTTACTGGCTTCTGACGATCCGTAACGACTGCCAAAGATCTACAAATGACAGCCGGGACCAACGGCTTAACGTGCTTTCCGAGGCACGGAGGAAACTCGGTATGTTAAGATGGTCACCTATCCACATACCTACCTCGGCAAGCGTTGCGTAACCTTGAAGACCAACCAATGCGTATGTTATTATTTAGCCACGAGCTCCTCTAAGACTTACATGTACAACATAATTATTTCGTATATCTGCTAAGAATTTGTGGAAAATTGGTAATCATTTCTTTGTATTTAAATAATTGTGTCATCAAGTTAGTCAAATTAATTATTGTACTGTTAACCACTTTGTTTTGTTGCTAACTTTGCTTAACAACAAAGCCTTTGTTGAAAAGGTTGTGAGTGATCAAATAAGGAAGCAAGTCTTACTTAAATACGTTATATTATAAAGTAAATCGGAGAGGGAGGGAGGAGTCTTATTCATTTTTTACATACTGTGAGTCCTGTACTACATTTAAATATTTAATACTAGCACTTCGCTCGCGATTTCGTTTAGTATTGCAATTTTCATAGGGATCTTTATTTTTTCTAGTTATTTATATAGCCTATGATACTCACTAGTAACGTGGCTTTCTATTGGTAAAAGAATTTTCAAAATCGTTTCAGTAGATCCAGATACTACCCCCACAACGTCACAACGTCACAAACTCACAATCTTTACCTCTTTTAATATTAGTATAGACTAGCTTTTGCCCGCGGCTTTGTACGCGCATATCCCGCGGTGCATTTGTTTTTTCCCGTTCCCGACTCCCTAAGGAACCTAGTACATACCAATTTTACCTTTATACGACCAGTAGTATCGGCTGCGTTGTCTGTCAGTCACTCAGTAACGGAAGAATTTTATTTCATTCTCTCTTAATATGTACGAATAGAAACTCATTGAATGCACTGACAGCTGTTTCGTTTAGCTAAAAAAAAATTCGCAACAGTCCTAACAAAATCTAGACTTCTAGAATGACATAGGTCATAAGTCATAAATCATTTTCATAAACTACTTGAGCTTCTTGGGGTTACATTAACATCTACTCTCAATTTTGGCCCTTACATAGAGGCAAAAGCTCAAGTGGCTGCAAAGAAGTTGGGGATCCTATCAAAGGTGAGACGGTACTTCACGCCGGAACAGCTGCTCAAACTCTATCAAGCGCAAGTTCGATCGTGTATGGAATACTGCTCTCATCTTTGGGACGGATCTGCGAGATACCAGCTTGATGCCCTTGAGTCAATTGAGAAACGAGCCAAGAGGATCATTGGCAATGAGAGGCTCGTCGCGACGAAGCTCCAAAGTCTTGAGCATCGACGACGAGTTGCTAGCCTGTCGGTTTTCTACCGGTTGCATTTTGGGGAATGTGCGACGGAATTGCATAATTTAATTCCGCCAAGCCCGTTCCATCATCGGACCACAAGACGAACGGCGATGCGCCACCGGTACATGGTGGACATCCCACCCACACGCACAAAACGTTTTGGGAACACATTCATAATGCGTACAGCTAAGGAGTGGAATTCCCTGCCGGAGTCTGTGTTTCCCGATAGCTACAACCTGGGAGTCTTTACGTCAAGAGTGAATAGGTTGCTTCTAGGCAGGCGTGCTCCATCTTCGACCACATCATCGCTTACCATCAGGTGAGATGGTGGTCAAGCGCGTGCCTATTATTAGTAAAAAAAAAAAAAAAAAAAAAAAAAACTATGAAAAAAAAACTATTTTCAATAGTTTTATCCTTCAAAATAATGTGTGGAAACCTCGACGTACTCAAGTACATGATGCGAGCCAAGTCACTACACCGCGTTGAGAAAAAACAAATGCACCGCGGCTGCCGTGTAAACAAACATGCGCGGACGCAACTCTGAATAATGAGAAGGAGATATGGCAGTAGGTAGAAAAGGGTTCGTTTTTATTATTCGTTTCTTTTTTTTGCTGTAATATGGAAATTCAAAGATGTTGAGACGACCTAGGTGAGCTACTTAAGGATTGGATTCCCAGCTAGCTCACCCTGTTTGGTCCCCTTAGATGGACAGATATTTACAGCTGTAATTTCTGTATTAGTGAAAAAGTTTTCATTTGTAACTAGGTTATATGAATGCAAATCAGAAGACTGATTGTAATAGCAAATCAAATAAAATAAAATAAAATCTGTGTCTGTAATATATGTCCCTCTAAGGGGACAAAGAAGTGAGAGAGAGGGAAACCTCACGACCCAGCCGCCGCAACAGCAGAAGACGCTCCAGGCGTCAGGAGTCGCTGGGCGATTTCCGGCCACCGTAGGCGCGGGCCTGCGGACGGCGAGCATTGGGTGGCTCGCCGTCCGATCAGAACCAGGCCCGGGTCGGCGGCGCGCTGCCGGCTTCCACGCGCGCCGCAAAGGCCTGCTAGGGCCAGTGCCTGCCGGGGTGCGAAATCCGTTCGAAAGAGATGCCGCGGCCCTGGAACGCAAAGCGCATTAGGAGGAACACGGATGAGTTTTAGTCAGTAAGAGTCTGACACTCCCTTCCGCTCGCCAAGAGCGGAATGAGTCATTTGATGATTTCCCAACCTTAAAAACAAGGGAACAAAGCAGAATAATAGGCCGGAATCATTCAGAATTTGAAGCAGCAGGACAGTACAGTACAGGCAAGTATAAAAAATATAATAAGAGCTGTTTTTTAACCGACTTCAAAAAAAAGGAGGAGGTTCTCAATTGGGTTGTATTTTTTATGTTTGTTACCTCATAACTCCGTCATTTATGATTCGATTTGAAAAAACCTTGTTTTATCTGAAAGGATATACTTTCCGATTGGTTTCATTGTCACCAAGTCAGAATCTGATGATGGGATCCTATGAAAATCGAGGGATACCCTCAAATTTTATAGGCACATACAATATTTTTCACAAACTTTCTGACGCAATTCAGATATTTGTGCTTGGCGGAGAATACACATATTCTATGTATCTATCATTATCAGCCTCCAGCACTATTGGTGCCCAGAGGTCTACATCAGTATGCCATTTATCGTGATTCTAGGCAACTGCTATTCAGCCTGCTTCTATCCGGAATAAATAATGCCAGAATACTTAATAACACGTCATATTTTTTCATTTTTTACTAGCGACCTGCCCGGCTTCGGTTGTGTGTTAATATACACAAACCTTCACTTTTTCGTTTTTTCTATTAGTGAAAATTGTATCAAAATCTTTTACAACTTTTTCTCTTTAACTTCTGACCTAAACTAGAGTCAAGAGCAAACGAATCTGAAGTAAAAAAGAAAAACAGACAGAGGCAGGCACCGACTTCGTTCTACACCATTGAGAGATAATATGACAAAAATACATTTTTAAAAATAGAACCTCGGCTTCAGACAACTGTTTGTGTTAAAAAAATATCCCAAAACATGCCATAAGAAAATTGGTATGACCGTTTTAGCAGCAAACCGTTTAAAAAAAAGTGTCTAACGAGCGGAGCCTAGTCAAAGAAATGTCGCATCTGCAGATCATTCTATGTCGAAACGTGAGCCAAACGGTGTTGGAGGGCGGGCGGCGCAGAGAGACGCGGAGGGGGGAGGCGCCCCGTATATGGTGTGCGCTGGCGCAGTTGTTATACAGTGGAGAGCAAAAATCTGTCACGATTCATTGTTACAAATTTTTACTAATTTATTGAATTGCTATGGATTTGGTTGTTAATATTCCTCCTGTCCGTATCAAATTTTATTTAAGGTTGGCGGTTGGCGCACCATTATTTTTTTCCATACCTACATCTCTATTTGCTCCATATTACTAGTCACCTCCTTTTTAGTTCACAGAGAGAAAAGTAGGTATTAGTTTTATTTTACCTGTTTACCCCGGAAGGAGGGTAATTTTTTTGACAATATTTTAATGAAACGATTGTGTTGATTATTAAAGTAATTCTAATCAACTGACTCCCAATCCCTTATTATTATATTTTATTTTATTACAATTAGACACCAGTATCCATCACGTCGGTGAAACTTTGCCAACAAATTGAACGTATTTTTTAGTAATAGGAATATGCCTAGAAGCTGATTGATTTTAAAGTAAAAACGCGTATTATTAAAATGAAAAACGTTAATCCAGACATCCAACAATGTTTATTACTCCAAATTCTTTACGGAAGAAGCATACTCACAGTACATTTACTTTTGACCAATTGTTACTTTAAAAAAAAAGCGGTTGCAATGGTTTAATTTCTATAAACAGCACGTCCAATACCAATCTGATCATTTAAAAAACCATGACAGTTAATTTCCGACATTTTCTTCCCGACATTACGAAAACACCGTTCTCCTCGACTGTACCCCGGGCGCCGGCTGTTGTCGGCTGCGCGTGCGACGCGACGCCCCGCCCACTCGTCTTTGTGTGCGTGTATGACGCCGACAAGTCTTTCACACTCGCACCGGACTCATTCCTTCAGCTACTAGCACTCTGACACCACTGAAATTCAATACAGGTTTTCCTGCCACAAGTTTTAGGTTGGAATAGAATGTTTTTCTGCCTGTTTGCGTGATGGAAGCAAAAGAAAATGAGTAATGTATGTGATGCGTCGTTGCATTACAATGTTAAAAGCATTGTGTTGTACCTGGGTGTATGTAGATCATTTTTCTTTTGGAAAAAATCACATACCTACTTTCATAAAAAAAAATAAAAGGCCGCGTTTTAATAAATCAAATCCTCTTTGGTTTTACGTGTTAATTGCTATAATAGTTTAGAATATCCTTACAATTGGTAAACATTACTGTAAAATCCATTATACGCGAAGCGCATTTCATAGCATTTCTTCTTCCATAAGGCAGTTAAAAAAAACAATAAATAAATAAACAAAATATCAAGTTGCTTTTCCAATTGCACGGTTTTGCGTGCAATGACGTCTCAAATACTAATTTGCACCCTGAATAGTTAGCAGCCTTAGAGTCACAAAGTTGTTTTATTGCAACATTTCTGGCGGAATAAACGTATTTTCTTTTATTCTTTCTTTCAAAGAAAAAAAAAAACTAAGCAAAAGGAACACCTGTCTGCTCTATAAAACTTTGACTTCTAATCATTAGTTACAGCTAACATTGTATTGGCGAGACACCCAGGTCCTCCTGTCACGACCTAGCTACCCTGGCACAGCAACACTAGGTTTGACCTGGAATTGTCATTGAACTCTCAGAAACGGAGCTCATTTATTTTCATTATTATTGTTCGAAGAATTTTGTCACAGCTGTCAATAATATCTGTTGTCTTTGTCCATCAAAAGATGTTCTCCTCTACGTTAGGTCACAGAGGTCAAACCGGACCAACTAAAAGTTTGGTCTCGGAGTAATTCTAAGAAACGATCTTAAGAATGGTTGTTGCTTTTACGCTTTCTTGTGTGTGTGACCTTCGAAGGACTAATGATGATTGGGATTGCTAATCAAATGACTTGAAATATTGTATAATATGTTCTAGCTCTTGCCCAAGACTTGGTACGCGCATATCCTGTTTTTTTCCGTTCCCTTAGGAATTTTGGGAAATCCTCTTTTAGTGCTCCCCTACACTCCCTAAGTAACCTATATGCCAAATTTCAGCTCTTTACGACCAGCAGTTTCGGCTGTGCGTTATCTGTCAGTCAATCAATTAGTAACGGAAGAATTTTATATATATGTACTAAGTTTTACCCGCGACTTCGTACGCGCATGTCTTTCTATACTGATATAGGAGGTTTGCATACGCCAACTAAATGTTTAATCATTCTTCTATTTCTCTGTCCATACACGTATTAATTAAATCGATAGGCATTTTCCAGTAACCGCAAAATCTAATTTTAAACCAAGACCTACCACACCATTGGTCAACATCCTACCTTTCCATATAAAGCTATGAAATAAAAATTATAACCTAATTAGTTTGACCGGTGGCCGGGAGTACTAGTAGGAAGACTTGAGGCGAGTATATAGGTCGAGTTACTGGCTCGTTGCCAAGGAATTAGTCACCCAGTGTGTAGCCAACGCATGACGATAGCGTTAAAGGTTACTCTGATACGTGAGACGGGGGTTTTTGGGATTATGTTGTGAATCTTGTTCCAGTAGAGCGGTGAATCTGAATGGATCATCATTTTGTTCCCGTTTATGTACGTAGGTACTGTTTGGTGGAATCGCTGAGTTGGTTTCTGTTTGTAAGAAAAAGCTACATAGGTGTTTTCAGAAAAAAATAGGGAATATGTATACGATATTTTTATTTGCAAAAAGAAATACTTATTAGGTCTAGTAAACAATCATGAAATTATTTTTAATTACCTTCATCAGTGATGAAAGTATAAAGCTTCAAAGATTACAATTAGAAAGAGAAGTCCGAAATGAACTTTTACGTCAAAGTCCGTGAAACCTAACAGCTGCCATATAAAACAGTGTTTTCGCGAGAGGGTAAGAAATATTTGTTTAAAATAATTATATCTCGTTGGTTGTTCGAGAAATTTGGATTTTATTTTCGCTGTTATTATTATATTTTTGTATATTTTTAGATAAACTATTTAGATACAATTTTTTTTCATACATATTCCCCATAGGTCATGATACAGCGACCTTTTAAAGAAACTTAAAGATCTAATGGCTTATTATTCTAAACAAGTCTGTAAGTTTTTAAATGAACAATGTTCTTATGTGATTCTGAGGAAAAAAAGAACTGCAAAGGAAAGCAAGGACAGTGTTGCTTGTAGGACTTTCCGAAAGAACTTTAAGCAAACTATTTAATTATTGGCCTGTATTTGTGCACACACTTTGCACTATAATATGTTCTTCGTCGATGGCTAGTCTCCGTTGATCTTGGCCGCCATGGCTGAAATCATTCAGGAAGAATATATAATTATTGGCTTGAAGGAGGAGGTTCTCCATTCGGTTGGTATTTTTTTATATATGTAATATATTATACCGATTATTTTGATGTTTCTTATCCGATTTCTGTGATTTTGTTTTAGTTCGATCACACTAGCCATTTGTTCCCCTTAAAATTTAATTCAGTTTGGCTCAATAGTTTTTATTTAAGAGCATTTTTGCTTATTTCAATTTCTGCGTAAACAGTGACGTCGTCTAAGTATCACCACTTAAAAGTGAAAAAAAAAATAAAAAAAACTTTTTTTCAAAAAAATTATAACAGACTTCCAAACAAAACACTACAAATTATAAAATAACACAAAGAAACAAAACCAAAAACACTGACTTCCGAAATTAAGTCGGTTATATTTTATTTTTTTTTACTACTTGAAAAAACATATCACAAACATTCAAGCCTAGAAAATATCGTTTCACATTAACCCAAGAGAAACGAGCCAAATAATAATTAGCACTAGCATATGAAGCGGATAAATTGAAATTAAATCAAGATATGTAAATCAAAGTGAATAGCTGTTGATTAAGCGTCTACGGTATACTAATGTATTCCGAATAGTTATTACGAATATGTACGTCATTGAAGTACTAGACGTACATGTAGAACTTTATTAAAAGTAACGAGTTGCTACGGATTAGGTGCAATCCAGTAGGCATCTACCGTGATTTTGTGAAAATGGGTAGAGGGTGTATTTAACATAAATATATGGGTAGAAGACACTTCAAAAAACAAAAACTTTTAGGAGTCCCTAAAGTGTCGTGTTGCCGATATATTTCGAGGAAAAATCACTAAGGCCCATAAAAAAAGTTCTAATCGCTTTTTTACTTTTTTAAAGCTTGGGTCACAAAAGTCCTCTAAATTTCAACAGAATCAGTCCAGTAGATCCGGAGAAAACTGGCTGTGACAGACAGACAGACGTGCAGGCAGACACCCGAGTGATCCTATAAGGGTTCCGTTTTTTAACGGATGCTCGGAACCCTATACACCTACCACTATTTTACTTTATCCAACAAAACTGAAAAAGGAATTGTACGTATAGGCGGCCTGCCAAAAAAATTAACTGACACTGTGAGTACAGGAAGGACGGCACGTTTTTCTGATTTTGCTAATTGGGCCGACATAGGCCCGAATTGGCCACGCGGTCGGCTTGCTTTTTGTAAGGTGAACGAGTCAAAGCAAAGATTCGGACTTAATTTGTCTAGAGCTTCTGGTGTCAATGGTACTGCCCATTCACCAAACATACTTCCCAAAGACTGCTCTTAAAACCTATAAAATAGTCTAAAATATTGAATGAGGTCAGTGAATCTGACTGGTGTATGTCTCTCATTGGCAGTGTTACGCTTTCCGCGAGTGATCGGCTAAATATTTACCACGTGGTATTTACTATGAATGGTTCAATTCTTCGATTCGAGGAACTTGAGGTAAACATTATTTTTTATAGCTTCGGTAGGAAGTTCAGTATGAATTGGATATCGTGAAGATATTAAACGACTTGGATTATCAGTTTTTTTATTGAAGAAATCTAACCTAAGGATGAGAGTGACTTAAGTCCGTTATCCGTATCTTCAGATAGACGCAATCATAAGTCACAAGTAGTTCCGACTGATGATTGTTTACTTAATAGTGTGATCGATGATTTGAAGCGAGTGGCTGGAAGCAGATGGATGCGGACTGCTCAAGACTGGGATGGATGGCGCTCTTTGGGGGAAGCTTAAGTTTAGAAGTGGACGGCAAAATGGCTGCATGATAACTATGAAGACGATGAATAGTGTTACTGAGGTACCTATCACATTAATATAATCATTAACTGAAGTTAATGATTTAATGATTCTTAAGTGAGCCTTGAAAATAACCAAAAGAAGGTTCATTAAGAAGAAACTAAGAAAACAAAGATATTAAAGTTAATAAGTTTTCAATTCAAGCTAAATTAAATCAATAAACTAGCGGAGGGAGGAAGTACGCAGCAAAGTCAGTGAAGGAAGTTGTCGAGATAAAATAAAAATGGAAAGTTGAAGATTTTATCTTGGAAATTGAAAAGATCCCCGAGTACTTTCTATCGTTGAGTGAAAGTTGATTTTATAAGGTTGTGGATTATATGGTCGTGGAGTGTGCTTGTTTCTGAAGAACTTGTGGTTAAATAATAGCAGATGTGCTGGTCGATCTGCACACACATCTGCGAGGTTTTTCCGTAGATGGGTAAGATAGTCATCAGATCCCTGCATGCCTCTGAAAGTACGTTTAGCTATTTATCTTAACTGTTATTTGTAGATCTTTAACATTCTAGTTACTGGATTGTGAAAGTCATAATAGGCAGTCCAATTGAAATACCAGTACTCAGCTGTATCCTGCTAAACGAAAAGCCGACCTCTTCTTTAACCGAAAAGACGAGGCAGAATGATTAAATGTGCAACAAGCGGCCTGCATTAAGAAATGGTAACTGCTGTTTATAGTTTTAGTCTTTCTTGGATCAGAGGAGAGAAATAATGATAGTAAAGTTGGTACCTATGTGAGAGAAGAAGAATTTAGATTCCTTGTGCAATATTATACGTACCTGTTTCTTCTCTGACTTTTGAGACAACTAATACTAGAAAAGTAGCAGGAAAAAGACATGGTGGTGAACCTCAAATGAATTGTGATATGGACATTTCTCGCCGACTGGTCGACACTTAGCGTGACCAGAGGGCTGGCTCGTTCTTTGCTCAAAGAGTTAGCATTGCCATTCAACGTGGCAATGCTGCCAGTCTTCTGGGCACGTTTCCGGATGACAGCGATGCGGAGGAATTTTTCGACGCCTGATCGTATTTGGTTTTGTATATTCATACTGTATGTAGTTATTTTTATTAGTTAACGAAAATATAAGAGAATGATGAATGTTAATGATGAAGACAAACGAGGAAGCAATTACAAAGTTGACACACAGACAAAAATTTAAATGCCTGCAATTTCTGTATAGAATGTTGGTATATCGTTATAAGAAAAAGAAGCTGGAAGAACAGGAAAGCCATTTGGCCCTTTCACAATACGCTCTACTTTCCATTGTTTACAGAACCTACTACAAAAGTACTAAATGTCAATTAAAATTAAAGAACCAAGCTACCATGGCGCACCTGGTGCAAAACACACAAACTCCATGAATGACCAAAGCTTACAAAACAAGTCAGAACTGAATTGACTACTAATTTATCACCATCAAATCCTTGTATTTATGAACAACAGCTATACTCTGTTTTCATTGTTCTGTTTTGCGTAAACACCTTTTGTTGTTTTGGCTTTGACCTGTTTTGTAATGATGGACCTGTTATCTAGGGCTACGTAATTCTAGAGTATTATAATCTAGCATGGGGCACATGGTTTAGCAATAACAGTCATCATTATCATCATCATGTCGACTGAAAGACGTCCACAGCTGGACATAGGCCTCCCCCAAGTGTCGCCACAACCACCGGTCCTGTGCGTCTCGCATCCATCGGCTACCCGCGACCCTCAGGTCATCGGTCTACCTTGTGGGAGGCCAACGCTGCATCTTCCAGTAAGCGGTCGCCACTCCAGAACGTTGCGGCCCCATCGACCATTTGTTCTGCGGGCAATGTGCCCCCTACCCACTACCACTTCAGTTTGAAGATCCTTTAGGCTGTGTCGGTAACATTGGTTCTCTTGCGAATATCGTCATTCCTGATTCGATTACGCAAGGGAATTCCGAGAACTGCCCTCGTTGCTAATGCCATCTAGTGGTGGCGCAAATTCAAAACTCATCATCATCATCATTTCAGCCGAAAGACGTCCACTAATGGACATAGGCCTGCCCCAAGATTGAGGGGTTTACCATAATCGCTAAGCTTGGCAGGCAGGTTTGCGATTGAAGTGTATGGAGTTGAGTTTTGCAGAGAACGCTGCTGCCCATTCCCTGGCGAGTCTCTTAGTCGCCTCTTAAGACACCCACGGACAGTGATGGGATGGTATTATTCTTTTACGGCACCCCATGGGACCGGCCGACATCAAAATTATTACGCTTTAGATACTTTGACATTTCTGTGCTGCGCTGTTCCTGCACGCTCGGGATTCGTCGTTACAGGTAGTCAGAAGCTCGAAAAAAACGATTTGCCCTTGACAAATTCTTCAATCTGCAACGTTTTTATCATAAATTCCGTCTTTCATACTTTCTTTACCTTTAAAGGTTTCAATTAATTGATTTAAACGAGCGCTTTTATAAAAAGTAAAGGTACGATGAATGGGTAATTTCATCTATAAAACCTTTATATTTTCCGAGGCATCTTTTTGGCTCGCATTCATTTTATGATATGGCGACTTTCAAAATTACATTAATTTTGTGTTTGCTTACTAGCTTCGTCTTCATTTCGTCATCTAGTGTAGGTTAGCCAACTTTTTAATTAGGGAAACCCGGATAAATGGGTAGACCGCATATTTAAATTTCATTTCATTGTTAAATTATTCAAATTTTGAATAATTTTCAGTCTAGGAGTAATAAAAGTATAAGTATTTACTGAACTACAAAATACAGAAAAGGTAAAAAATATTATTAAAATACAAGAAAGATGTTTAATAATACGCTCTATTACTTTATCTAAACTTCATAATATCTATATAAAAATCTTGTGTCACAGTTTGTTATCGAACTCTTCCGAAACGGCTTGACCGATTTTTATGATTTTTTAATATATTTGGTAGGTTTGAGAATAGGTTGCAGACTATTTTTTTTATATATATAAATGGCAAAACAATGTTTGCCGGATCAGCTAGTCTTATTATAACGATTGCCCCAAATACATCAACACAACAAACACATCTATAATCATTAAAATTATGAATAACACAGCTTTAAAAACAATTAGATCAGTACTGAAATAAATTAGCACAGACACTAGCGTGTTTTCGAAACACAAAATTTATTGGGACTGTCCGCTATAAAATTCAAAGATGGCCGCCGTACTATACGCCCACATAATTCAGACTTGGCCGAGGAAATATAAATATTGCTGTAACAGTCATAGGTTTGTCAGAATATTGTCACTATTGCGATTTTTCGTTGCGTTTGTTTTATAAATAACAATTTTCTAGATTTTTATTTCGTTTATTACCTACCACTGTACTAGTATACAAATATTTAGATAAATGTGGAACAGAAATGACTATTTGATAATAATTTAATCTTTAGTCATCATCATCATCTGCCTAGCCTTTTCCCAACTACATTGGGGTCGGCTTCCAGTCAAACTGGATTCAGCTGAATACCAGTGTTTCACGTGGAGCGGCTGCCTACCAGACCTCCACAACCCATTAACTGGGTAACACGGTACATCATGGCAAGACTGGAGTCAGATTTACTAGCTTCTGACAATCCGTAACGACTGCCAAAGATCTACAAATGACAGCCGGGACCAACGGCTTAACGTGCTTTCCGAGGCACGGAGGAAACTCGTTATGTTAAGACGGTCACCTATACACAGACTAACCTTGGCAAGCGTTGCTTAACCTTCAAGATCGACCCGTGCGGCTGTTATTAATTAGCCACAAGCTCCTCAAAAACTAATAATTTAATCTTTAGTATTTTTGCAATTGCTTGTCTTGGTTTGGTCATGTGAAGAGGAGGGATAAAACGCATGTAACTAAAAGAGAAATGAATATAATTGTGGATGAATGGAGAGGGAGCGGAAGGCCAAAGAAAAGATGGATGGATTGTGTGAGGAGCGATATGAAAGAAAAGGGAGTCAGTTATAGCGTGACGGCTAATAGGACAGAATGGAAAAAAAGTGTTGCACCGACCCCAAGTAACAAGGGATAAGGGCAGGAGTATGATGAGTATTTTTGAAAAGTATTATCAAAATTGAATAGGTACTGTTTCGTCTAACATTGGAAATCTCAAATCTGCAGTAATATATATTGAAAGTGAAGCTAATATGTAAAGAATGTGTTTGAAAAATCTTTGTCCTTTTCGCCAAACCCCAGTTCGTCGGATCGCCTCAAAATGAATGTGTACTTTGACAACGATTAATTACATTGTAATCAGTCAATCTTTATTACGGCGCATCTGTTACAGATTTTGATTTAGTTAGTTACTAAGAATTCTTCAGAAGATAATCCAGGGCTTAAGTACTTTGTGGCTAAGTTGAACGAATAAATAAGAAGTGGGTTTGCAGTAAAAAACTTCTCTTCTTCTTCTTCTACCTGGCGTTAATCCCGGCTATTGCCAGGGTCCGCCTTCCTACTTAGCTTCCTCCACTTTGCCCGATCTTGAACATCCTTCTCAGTTAGGCCATTGGCTCTCATGTCGGACTTAACGACGTCCAACCAGCGCTTGCGAGGGCGACCACGGGACCTAGCCCCAAGAACAGCCATATTCATGCATCCCCGACCAACGTACTCCATAGGGCGGCGCATGATGTGGCCATACCATCGCAGACGACACTCTTGCAGTTTTTCCCCCACGTCACGGACACCAAGACTACCTCTGATGAAAGAGTTGCGTATGCGATCGGATCGTGTTACGCCACTCATCCACCTCTGTTTGCAGTAAAAAACTAAAGAGGTAAAATTTACGTCACTTTAGTTGTTCCTTGTCTCCTTATTTTGTTAGGTACCAGTTTCTGCTGTGGCGTTCGTGTCATCATCATCATCATCATAACAGCCAAAAGCCGTCCACAGCTGGACATAGGCCTCCCCCAAAAGGGGGGTTTGCCATAATCGCCACGCTTGGCAGGCGGGTGGGCGATCGCAATGCATGGTGTTGCGTTTTACAGAGAACGCAACACGGCGTTCGTGTGTAATTCCGAAATTACTCCAGGGAAACGTGTAGCCAGGTATTTATTAGTGTGTTTGTTTTTTGGTGATACAAAAGGTCTTATAATTAGGATATGGTAACTCACCAGTCTATCTCAATAATAAAGTCCATCACAATTGGTTCAGATTTTTAGAAGTGTCTGAAAGCGTAACAAACTAACATACAGTTGCGTGTTTATGATATGGACAGTATTGATTAGATTTATTCACCAGATTTTATAGCCCTAGTAAATAAATCTACCCACCAAATAATAATTTAAATTATATAAAGTTTAAAATTTTCTAAACCACGCATAAATCTCTACGTTCTAATTTTACAACAACAACTAAATTAATAAAACTTTTCATTTTATTGACGGGAAACGTCTACGCGTAAATTCCTACGTTATAATAAAACTTATAGTCGTATTAAATAAAAACTATTCTAGTAACCTTTTATTAAGACTTAAAACAATGTTTTTTCAAGTGGTCGAAGGAAATTAAGTTTAGGTATTTAAATAGATGTCATTAAGTATTTCTTCCTACAAGGTTACCAACATAGCCCGAAGGACCGCCAAACTGAATTGACAGTGGCAGTACACATAGCTCGCAGAACAGATTGTCGATGGGCCCGAAAAGTTCAGGAGTGGCGACCGCGTACTGGAAGACGCAACGTAGGAAGGCCACAAGGTGGACCGATGACCTGGTGAGGCTCGCGGGTAGCCGATGTATGCTAGACGCACAGGAACGGTTGTTGTGGGGACACTTGGGGGAGGCCTATGTCCAGCTCAGCTGTTATGATAATGATGAAGTATTGCTTCTTCCTACTGAAACTCCCAACTTTAATATTATTTGAAAAACCCTGAAATTTACAATGCTGTTATTTAATGTCTGTTCTGAAATTTAATTCAAGGTAAACGGGAAAATATTATTACATTGACTATCCAGTAAATAGTGCCATATACTGTTAGAAGTGACAGCCATGTTAGATAAACTAAAGAAATATTTTAATATAAAACCCTTAAATATTTCAACTGCAGACTCACTATAGTTAAAATGCTTCAACTTTTACAAAAGTTTTCACGTTAACGTAAGCTTTTAGGTTCGCTTTTACATTTAAAAGGAGACAGTACTAAAAAAGTTAGTTAGAAAAGTGTACGTTTGTTTTGAATAATCTCAGGAAGTTCTGGTGCGATTGCAAAAATCTTCACAGATAGAAAACTTCACTATAGCCAAGTTTCAAAAGCTGATTTCATCATCTGCCTAGCCTTTTCCCAACTAAAGTGGGGTCAGTTTCTAGTCCAATCGGATTTAGCGGAATACCAGTATTTTACTTGGAGCGGCTGCCTACCAGACCTCCACAACCTATTAACTGGCTAACACGGTATTTTTTGGCAAGACTGAAAATCAGATTTACTGGCTTCTAACAATCCGTGACGACTGCCAAAGATCTACAAATGAGAGCTGGGACCAATGGCTTAGCGTGTTTTCCGAGGCACGGTTGTAACTCGGTATGTTAAGATGGTCACCCATCCATAGACCAACCTTGGGAAGATCGACCCTTGCAGCTGTTATTCTTTAGCCACGAGCTTCTCTCCTCAAAGGCTACTTTTGATCCCGGAAAATTGCTAAATTTTTGCGAAATAGGCCACAAGAGTGAAGCCCCGCAAAAAGAGTGTTTAAAATAATTTATTAGCACTGCAGACTTTGAATTCACCCAAATGATTGCAAGCAATAAACCACCTTATTGACATATGGAACTTATTACTGGACTCTAACTTACACCCAAATGATTGGTTGCAATCTGTTAGACTGTCGAATAATTGAAGCCAGCTGGTTTTGAAACAGCCCCAGTCTGCTCAAGCATCCTTTGAACCTTATTAATTGTGTTGACATTGATGAATTAATCAGCTTAAACTGGTAAAATTCGTGGTCTCCATTGTCTCCCGCATTATATACAGACAAAAGAGGGTTTTCTGTTCAAAAGTGGGGTTATTTTAATAATTTCTGGCAATTCCTTAGGTACTTAAAATTGTGTTTTAAGTAAAAAAACCTCAACCAAGTTTTTCAAACATTTTCCGAACTCACACGAGTCTCAACGAAAAACAATTTAGCTTGCTAAAGCTGCTCAAAACTAAATGTTTAATTTATTCTTTTCGTGGTAGCAGTATCTTTCTCACATGTACTATTTTTCTTTCGGAAAGCAACAATTTCAGCGTCCTTAAGTGCTTTTGAGTACCTATTAAATTTGATTTTCAAAGTTCTACAAAAAATAAATGACTTCTACAAAGAATAATTAACCTAGATATAGGCAAAATTATTATTATAATCGTCTTACAAACCTATCCAACTGAAGTCGTTAACAGAGGGCCTAGTACGAATATTTTTGCCGTAAAGTAACCTAACGTAAAATTTTACCATAGCCACAACATTCTCTATGGCCACAATAGTCGTTTGGCATACAATATTTATTTGAATTAATATTATATTCATATTTTTGAATGATATAGAGTGTTTGTCCCATAAAATCAAACCAAAATACTATGGGATTGTAGTGTTTCACATTCAAAATTCACTTTCGTTATCGTAACTATATACTGAGTTGCGACTTCGCAAACAAAGCAGAAAAACAAAAGAAAAACTAACTCACAAAGTTTTCCCCGCCAACTTCTGACGGGAACAAAACACTCGGTGCTAGGTACATTATGCCGGATATTTTTCATAGTTTTTCAGTAACATACGCAATCAGTTGCGTGTATATTTTATGTATAAATCGTTCCCTCTTGTTTATCTCTTAGGGACGTAACGCAAGATCGGCACGCCGACATTTGGCTAGACGAGCATTCGAGGTCATCGTCTCTTAGCGGGTAGCGTCGGCAAAACAGTTTTCTTTTGAATAAATTCTTGAGCTCCGCCCTAACAAAGAGTTCGTCTTCTTTTCGAGTCAACGGTGAACTTGCGGTAATTTGAGCCCGGTGGGTGGTATAACCAAACAAAAGACTTTAAAGCTTAATAGACAAGAAAGCTTTGATTCACTGTAATCGGTAACGGTATGAAACATACTCATCTTTATTTCCCCACTTGATCAAAGTATGATACAATATTTTTATCAAAATAATTAAAAGTCAAATGTTGTGTTTTGATACACATCAGTAAACAGACTTTATGTTACTGAAAAACTGGCCAGGTGCAAGTTGATCTTACACACGAAGTGTTCCTTATGGCTGTTGGCTTATGGTATAAGCCGAAAAAAACATGTTCATTATATGGTTGTGAAATAAATTTTTATTTCGACTGTCTACCTATTACGGTTCTTGAGATACAGCCCGTTGACAGACGGACGGATGGACGGACGGACGGACAGCGGAGGCTTAGTAATAGGGTTCCGCTGGGTACTCTTTTGGGTAAGCAACTCTACAAAACCATTTGTTACTGCTGTTAAATAATAATATGTTCGCAAAAGCAGTTGGACTGTTTAAAATGTACCATACAACTTTAAATCTAAAACCTTAGCCAAAAAATGGGTAACATTACATTTCCTACTATATAATAACGTGAGCAAATAATCTAAACAACTCAACCCACCAAATCACGCTAATTTGCCACCAACGCAGGCAATAAACTGATGACGTCAACAAAATCTAGGCTGAACTAAATTTCTTTTGCCGACCGTACTACTTTGGTACACACATATAAATTTTCACCACAACAACTTTCAGTCCTGGCTTTCGGCCAAAAACTCCTGTACTTATCTGTGATTCGCTCTTATATTCGAGTTCTATAGAAAAATATATCATTGTGTTCGACGGTTTCGAGCAATTAATGTTATAACATAACGTATGGTCAGAATCAGTAATATTTTATTACATTCATACATAAATATACTCATGGCTTATTTTCCTATGGAGGTTTATTTTTTCTGTATGAACTTGAGGAGATTTGCCCTCATGATATTTTTTTACCAAACTAAGACAGACGGGCTTATTTCTGTCAGTGATGATTGAAAGTATTGGTAGATGTGCTGACGGGAAATTCCCATAAGTACTTATTCAAAACAGTCTAACTATTTTTATGTAGAATGCATTGTAGTTTTAAAAAAAATAAATCTTAGAAAATACTCACGAGCTAAATAGCTTTCGGAGAAAAATGCGTTCCAAATGAGAATGTTTAACATCCCAAGCGTTCCTTGAATTGTCTGCGATGCTCTGAAATATTTGAGTGGCAGCACGAAAGTGCAGAGATGCAGTAGGTAGTTTAGTATTTAATACATTCCCGTACCCTTTAACTCTTTCCGTGCTTAGAATATCACCGATGTTGGCACTTAGTTTCCTGGAATGATTAAACATCATCATAAAATAAATAGTTTAGAATGGAAACCGGAAAAAATGTTCTTGAATTTTCTCTAAAATGTAACCAACTACTGCAAGCAAATATTGGTTCCGAACTCCCGACGAGAGCAGATCCTAGATAGTTCTGCAGTATGAATGAACAAGAAAAAGAACGAATGAACCTAGTAAGCAAAATTCTGTCATTTCCATAATCAATTTTAACCGGCGTTTCCACCAGAGATGTCCTAGGATGTAGAAGATGAAACTCTTCATATGCCTAGCCTCCTCCTATCAGACATTGCAAGGCATGCGCAGCGCTCGGGCGCTCATCGCATGCTTTGGACACATGGACCCAGGAAAAATAACATCGATACGTGTGCGTTGCGAAGCGTCGCCACGCATCCTGGCATATCTCTTGTAGAAACGCAGCTTAAGGCTGACTGTCTACAGGAGCGGAGAGGAGAGGAGCAGGGAAATATTAACCAATAGTTAACCTGCGCAATTTCGTTTGCGTCACAATTTTCATAACTGCTCCGCTCCTATTGGTCTTAGCGTGATGGTATATAGCTTATAGCGTTCCTCAATAAATGGGTTATCTAACACTGAAATATTTTTTTAAATAGGACCAGTAGTTCCTGAGATTAGCGCGTTCAAGTAAACAAACAAACAAATAAACTCAAAACTTCAGTTTTATACTCTATACTAATAGAGTATAGATTGAATTGCATAAAATCTTAGTGACGAAGCGCAGATTTTATGCAATTCCCTTAGTTAATATTTCTCCGTTCCTCTAATCTCTTCTCCAGTGGACAATCAGCCTAAATGAGAGGAGTACTCATTAGACAAGCACACATACCTAATACACAATTTTCTCAGTAATCTTCGTTGTTTACCATTAGTTAGTGATCTTTGAACCCCCTTCATTTCAGTTCTGACGTCACGCATAACAAGAACTTCTGGTAAATGATTTATTTTGTTTGAAGCTCTCTTCGATTTGTAAACGATGATTTTGATGACGTAATAACCTGTTAGGTAATACGAATCTTGTACTAACTATACTGCATTGATGCCACTAACGAAAACGACTGTAGTAGTAAGTAAAAAAATCAGGTAAGCTTTCCGTTTTCAAAGAAACTTCAAAAGGTCTAAAATTGTTGTTTGCAGAAAAAACGGCTCTTTTTTATTTTTTTCAATTTTTTTTTTATTTTTTTTATTTGTAATGGGTTTGCTCTTGACTCTAGTCTATGTCAGAGATGACAGAGACAAAGTCTACGATGGAGCGAGCCTACCCAGAAGGAGCCTGATCACTCTAACTTTGAAGAGATTAGGGTTGTAAGCTGTCGGAAACACAGACGCTGGCAGAGAGTTCCACTTCTTTGCTGTGCGCATTATAAAAGACGTTTGAAAACGCTTAGTGCGGATTGGTGGAATAGCCACAAGGTAGGGATGGTAAGATGCAGTGCGTCTGGATGCCCGATGGTAGAAGGGGGCCGGTGGGATGAGGTCGTGGAGTTCTTGGGCACACTCACTTCATTGATAGCTAGGCACGCGTTTGACCACTATCTCATCTGATGGTAAGCGATAATGTGGTCGAAGATGGAGCACGCTTGCCTGGAAGTAACCTATTCACTCTTGACTTAGACTCCCAGTTTGTAGCTATCGGGAAACACAGCGGCAGGGAATTCCACTCCTTCTTTAAAGAAAGAGATGAGAAAGAAAGAAGAAAGTATGCGCATTGATTAGGCTTGACGGTGCAGGATACAAAGATGTTGCGGAGTATATTCGAAGAGTCACCGCGGCCCTGGAACGCAAAGGGGACACCTTTTTGGAGGAACACGGATGGGTTTCAGTCAGTAAGAGTCTGATACTCCTTTACGCTCCGCCCAGAGTGGAAGGAGTCATTTGATGATTAAAACAAAAACAAAAGGATCTAAAGATGGATAAAACTTACCAACTGCTAAACGTAATCAGCTTCACCACCCACATCAACCTAATACTTACCAACTGCTAAACGTTATCAGCTTCTCTACCCATATCCACCTAATACTTACCAACTGCTAGACGTAATCAGCTTCGCCACCCATATCCACCTAATACTTACCAACTGTTAAACGTAATCAGCTTCTCTACCCATATCCACCTAATACTTACCAACTGCTAAACGTAATCAGCTTCTCCACCCATATCCACCTAATACTTACCAACTGCTAAACGTAATCAGCTTCTCCACCCATATCCACCTAATACTTACCAACTGCTAAACGTAATCAGCTTCTCCACCCATATCCACCTAATACTTACCAACTGCTAAACGTAATCAGCTTCTCCATCCATATCCACCTAATACTTCGACCATAACATGTTAACACGCCGTTAGAACAATATTTTTCCATCAATTTCTCGTGACACGAAAACCGTAGTGGGCCAGGCCGCCTGTTGCTCCTGGCTCATAGCCAACAGAATCGTGTGGTTTTCACGACATCTTGTTCAACTAGATAATATCGACTATAAAATTTTGGACATGTTTTAGAGAGTTTAAATCTTCAGTAGAGGTTTGTAAGCAGCTGTTTCTAAGTGCGTGTGGTGAAATGGGATGGTCTAGTTAGGAACCGTTCGTCCGTCCGTCCGTATGTGTGTCAGTCTATGAGCTGTATCTCAAGAACCGTAAAATGAAGGCAGTTGAAATTTTCAGAGCGTGTATGTGTATTTCTGTTGCCCTTATTATATATTATTATAGAAATAACCTATTCACTCTTGACTTAAAGACTCCCAGGTTGTAGCTATCGGGAAACACAGACTCCGGCAGAGAATTCCACTCCTTAGCTGTACGCATTATGAATGTGTTACCAAAACGTTTTGTGCGTATGGGTGGGATATCCACCGTGTACCGGTGGCGCATCGCCGTTCGTCTTGTGGTCCGATGATGGAACGGGCTTGGCGGAATTAAATTATGCAATTCCGTCGCACATTCCCCAAAATGTAAATGTTAAAAAACCGACAGGCTAGCAACTCGTCGTCGATGTTCAAGACTTTGGAGCTTCGTCACGACAAGCCTCTCATTGCCGATGATCCTCTTGGCTCGTTTCTCAATTGACTCAAGGGCATCAAGTTGGTATCTGGCAGATTCATCCCAAAGATGAGAGCAGTACTCCATACACGATCGAACTTGCGCTTGATAGAGTTTAAGCAGCTGTTCCGGCGTGAAGTATCGTCTCACCTTTGCCAGAATCCCCAACTTCTTTGCAGCCACTTGAGCCTTTGCCTCTATGTAAGGGCCAAAATTGAGAGTAGATGTTAATGTAACCCCAAAACGCTCATGTTGGTCGGTTATCGGCACGGTTAAACCTCGGAAAGATGGAGCTGGGTGGAATTGGCTCCTTTTGGCGGAAAATAGACACGCTTGGGTCTTAGCAGCATTGAACTTGACCAGATTGGCATCGCCCCATTCAGAGACTGCCGGTAAGGACACGTTCAAGCGCTCAACCATTGCCTCCCGGAGAGACCGGATCTGTGACCCACCAGTTCGTGCGTCGGACACGTATCTCTCAGCAACAGTGCTGTCGTCTGCATACCCAAAGGTACCGGGTTTAAGCAGATGATTAATATGCAGCAAGAACAGTGTTGCCGAAAGCATCGAACCCTGAGGAACCCCGGAATTAATATCCAGCAGTCCAGACGAGCAGCCATCTATGACCACTCGGATAGACCGATCCCTCAGGAAGTCTGCGATCCAATCACACAAACCGGCGGACAGACCGAAGGAAGAAAGCTTACTAATACGGCTATCGTGCCAGACCCTGTCGAAGGCCTTCGAGATGTCAAGGGAGACCGCTAGTGCCTCCCCGTGCTTCTCTATGGGTTCACTCCAGATGTGAATTGCATACGCTAGAAAATCCCCAGTTGACCGATTTCGGCGGAACCCGTATTGACGGTCACTAAGAATATCATTCGCTTCTAGGTACGCCAGGAGCTTATGATTCAGCACGCGTTCTATAGTCTTACAAAGTATGGACGTTACCGAGATGGGTCTATAATTCGACGGGTCAGCTCGACTACCCTTCTTGGGCACGGGCTGCACGTTAGCTTGCTTCCAAGCCTTCGGCACTTTTCCAGTCTCAAACGAAAGGCGAAATAGGCGTGTCAAGATCGGAGACAACTCAGGCGCACAAGTCTTCAGAACAATTCACGTCACGTTCACGTCTAGGTTACGCAGTACCCTACGGACGTCCTTCTGATGAATGCGAATGTTTGACATACTCGACTCGCATCCACCAGGAGAAGCAGGGGGCGTCTTGCCACCAGGATCCAGACATGAAGATTCCGCAAACAAGTTCGCTTTCTCCTCAGCGGAGTGGGCCAGCGTCCCGTCGGGTCTCAGCAGTGGTGGTAGTGTTATGTTCAAAAACTGAGCTTCATACTCTCCTGCCTGTCTTTTTTTTTATCATTTTCATCATATAATTTATGATAGATGCTCTCGAGAACTATAATTTCCTCATTTAAAATGAGCAAATGAAAAGGGTTCCTTACAGATAGGTTCCTTTAAAAATGGTGAATGCTTTAACACACCCACAGCGGGTCTAAAAAGGCCACATTAGCAGAATGATATTAGAATCATAACATTAACCACACACACAACAAACTGTCAAATTTCATTTTAATCTTTATCAGCAACGCATTAGGTTCAAGGTTGATTGGGAAAATTTGACAGTGACAGGTAGCGTGCTGTGCTTTCTGATTCTGCTAAAGTAGCCTTTTTAGACCCCCTGAATATTATAATTCGTTGACCTTTCGGACACCCACATACATTAATGGAGCTATTTATATACCGAACTCCACAACATGATTTGTGTGACCTTAATTAAAATAACACCTACTGTACACGGTCATGTACTTGGTATCGTGTACTTGTTACTAAAACATTGGAAGTACCATAATAATTAGAGACCACTTCAATGGCTAATGATTTTATAAATATTGTATTTTGTATCGCCATACTTAAGGCTTGTATACATGCCAATGACCTTATGCATACCATTTTTATTTCCAAGGATGGGAAATCATCAAGTGACTCCTCCCGCTTTGGGTGAAGCAGAAGGGAGTGTCAGAGTCTTACTGACTAAAACATATCCGTGTTCCTCCTAGTGCCCTTGGCGTTCCAGAGTACGGTGCCTCTTTCGAACAGATTCCGCAGCCCCAGGAGGCACTGGCCCTAGCGAGCCCCGTCCTTTATGCTGACAGCTCCTTGAGGCGCGCGTAGAACACAGCGCGCCTTTGACCCGGGCCTGGTTCTGTTCAGACGGCAAGCCACCCAATGCTCGTCGTCCGCAGGCCCGCGCTTACGGTGGCCGAGAATCGTCCTGGCGCCTGGGCGTCTTCTTCTGTTGCGGCGGCTAGGGCGTGAGGTTTCCCCCTCTCTCTCACATGTTCGGTTTCCTCCTTTGCTAGCATTACTGCTTCGCAGAAGGAGGTGGTCGCTTCCCATGTCTTCTCGCTCCGGACCATGACATGAACCAGGGCCGGACGCGCGGGATCGCCGCCGCCACCTTGTCCATACTAACGGAGCTAACTACACCTCTCCGCGCCACTCCGCTATCCGTGTTTTTAATTTTTATAATAAAAATAATACATATTTGTAAAAAGCAACCAAATTATTTTCGTTTGAATTGCAAAGCAGTAAATATTATTTTTTTACTCTTTTGTTAAAAAATTAAGGAGTAAAATGATTCCCTCTCAACGATTTGAAGGTGATTTGGTGATTTTTTGTCTTATTATGTGATACCGATACATAAATTCTGGCGAAACCTAATTACGCACCATATCATGTTATTACGCACCTATTTTTTTTCAGATGTAATTTCTCAGTAAATGCCGACGAAAAACTGCTACATCTGCACGCTGTTTTTAAGCTTTTTTGTTAGTAAGACTTAAAAAAAATATAAGCATATCAAAATGTAGATAGTGAAATTGTTTTTGAGATAGTGTAAATTCCATTAAAATACGCCCAGCGGTCCGATTGTCGTTTTATGACCGAGTTAGACATAATTTTACAAATTAATTACACTATGTTGAACGTTCAAAACTCCAAATTTTCATATATTAAATTATTAATAAAATAGTCTTATGTAACATATATTTTTTCCAAAAAATTACAACCTGCCGTTTAGACGTGATGCTCATTTTAAAATCAGCTACTGAGCCGTATCCTCGCGTTAAAAGAGCAAGGAATGTTGAATTAAGTTCATCGTCAGGTTATGGGATGTAAGTTTCGTGGTTTATAGGTATCAACTCCTGAATCCTAACTTGGTTTGTCCCTTGCTCGTATGGTGCCAGTTACAAATTACCTTGGGGCTAGTTTCATTCAAGCTTACGAACACCTGTCTAAATATAAATGACTAGCTTCCAACAGCGGCTTCGCCCGCGTGGTCCCTAAGGAACATACTCCCGGGATAAAAAGTATAGTCTATGTCCTTTGTCAGACTAGACTATCTCTATACCAAATTTTATTTAAATCTGTTCAGTAGCTTTGGCTTGAAAGCGTGTCAGACAGACAGAGTTACTTTCGCATTTATAATATTAGTAATTAAGTAAGGATAGTTTCTTTCGACACCCAAATGAACTGATTTATACACTTACCCACGTATTGCCATAGTCAAAAAAAAATAATACTTATTCCTATTCAACCTTGATAGTTGTAGTAAGTTAGGTGTGAACATTAAAGTTGGCAGTAAGTACATCAATCACCAAAGGGTGAGTTCAGCCCGTGATGTATCGGTGCCTTTTGTATGGCATTTTCATGTTATTGAATAACAATTCGATATGTGAGAAGTGCTTGCCTATACTTTTACGTGGGACAGGTTTACCTTGAGGTTTCGTAAGGAAATTAGTTTAGCTTCTTTGATCCTTTGGGGGTAATGGATTTTTTATGACAGAGTTTAGCGAAACAATGATAACCCTGTAATAGGTACCTCGGTATATAATATTCGTTGTAAGGCCTCCCACAAGGTGGACTGATGACCTGGTGAAGGTCGCAGATAGCTGATGGATGCGAGACGCACAGGACTGGTCATTGTGGCGACGCTTGGGGGAGGCCTATGTCCAGCAGTGGACGTCTTTCGGCAGACTGATGGTGATGATGAGGGAATATGAAACCACCACAGATGCAAACAATCGTTATGTTGCTATTGTGTCACCCTATGAACCTGCATAATGTTTTCTTCATGTATTTTTTCTGTAACTTAAAAACTATAAATAGTAGTCTATTATATTTTCTTGAGGTAAATATATATACATACAAATCTCTTTAGTAACTATTGCCTAATGTAGTAAAATTATATAAACAATTTACTTATCCAGACAAAAAGCATACTTACAAAATTCCTTCATTTTTATTGGGACAAGCCCGCCACAGATTCCCAACCACTGCAACTCCTGAAAGCCAGAATCAACGGTTGCGACGGGAAAAACGCCGAGCCAATGAAGCCCTACGAGTCCCGGAGAAAAGATTCAACTGTCTTTGATCCCGCAACGAAATTAATCAAAAAAGTACAGCGGATGACAAAAGTAATAATTTCCACTTCCCTTCGTATCAAGCAGGAGACAAAATAGAGCTAAGCCGATAGGCACCAAGGGACATATACCTACAATTGGGTTAAATATTCCGTCAGTACCAACACTAATCTTTCCATCAACATAGTGCCAAGAACTCAACTCTGTTTTCCCATGAGCCCTCGTAGAACTCCCGGCCTAAATCACAGCTGAACTAGTTACAAAATTCTATACAAATATATTCAATGAATGAAGTTTATTATTGCCCCAGTTTGAATTCAAACAAATGTAGTAATTGTTAATTACAAAACTATCGAGGCGAATCTGAGTAGTTTGTAGAAGCTTCCAAATTACTCATAATAGTTTTGAAGCTCGTAACATAATATATTTTATTCATTATCTGTTGCTATTTTAGGGAAATCATTCATGTGCTGAGATTATGAGAATCATTCTGTGTTATTCTAGGAATCATCAACTGCCTAGCCTTTACCCAACTGTTTGGGCCGGCTTCCAGTCAATCCGGATTCAGCTGAATACCATTATATTACGAGCGGCTGCCTACCAGACCTCCAAAACCCAATAACTGGGTAACACCATACTCTTTGGCAAAACTGGTGTCAGATTTTTTGGCTTCTGCCAATCCGTGACAACTGGTAAAGATCTATAAATGATAGCCGACACCTATGGTTTAACGTGTTTTCCGAGGCACGGTGGAATCTCGGTATGTTAAGATAGTCACCCATCCACAGACCGACCTCGGCAAGCGTTGCTTAACCTTGAAGATCGACCCATGCGGCTGTTATACTTCAGCCATGAGTGTTTTGTGAAATTAATACATATCTAGAGCTATTGATAGCTAATATTGTAATTAAATAAATAATTATTTTCTTTTTAATAGTCAGGTACCTAAAGGCTAAAAGGATCAACTCCAATAATCACCAAAGTGATCACAAATAATGACAGTTTGTCATTACTCGCATTACTTACCTAAATCAGAATCATGTTAGTACAGTCGATACTGGCGACAATACCATGGGCTCATATCATAAATCACGCGGATTTATACATGACATTGAATACATTTAAAATGGGTAAATTGGGCCGTTACTCCAGACAAGTTGAAAAAAAAAATGTTTTTGCTAAGCGCCCAAGGTGACAGCTAAAAGTTACACTGCACGTGACACAAAATAGCATGACACTTCGCATTCACTTTGTGTCTAATACTGACCTGCTTGAGAACTATATGGCAGCCGACAACCTCCGATAACTCAGCGAAACGTAACACATTTTTCCCTTTCATTTCTCCATTCACAAACATTTAGTGTCAGTGTCTGGCCGATTTCCAGCATTCCATGCAAAAGTTATGACATTCGTATTTCATGTAAAGAAAACTATTATGTCTACATCTTATATGCATACATGAAAATCTTCTCTGCTATAAACTGGTACAACCGCAATCAAAGATTTATTACTTTGTGGTTTTCAAAACATTTTATATGGATGCGTCCGCGCCGATTGACGCATCTCAATAGTTCCGAATACCTTTTCGTGAGTTATACCTATTTCTGTGTTTATTTTTGGGCTTTGTTGAGTACCTACAATTGTGCATTAATTATTTTCCGGACATAGTGATATAAGCTTTCGGAAAGCTGTACACACAATCCAATTATAATCAAGTTTGCTAAACAATAGAAATACTACACCTAAAACACACACTATAATGCCTCTGAAAGCAGTCACACCTTAACAGTAGCCAATATTTCAGCATATGATACCATTTCATGCCCCCCCCGTCCCTCCACCCACCTAGTCATTAACAACACAGCGTCCTCCTGAAACCCGTAACTAACGCCTACCATCTATCTTGCACACAACGGCAATCAGTTTCATGGTCCAACCGCAATAAAACCTCTTTTATACATCGTGAAAAACATGTTACCGGCGAAGCGGGCTGCGCGTACGCCTCTGACGCATATCAAAGATGCGCGACGCCATTTCTTTTCCACTGTGCGCTCCGGATTTGGCTCGCGGCCAAAGACGCCGCCTGGCGTGCGGCCAACACACCAAATCACCCCCTCTTGACGCTTAGCGGGAGAACTTTCGATAGTGATGGCGAAAATCTGTCGAATGCTGAAAATTATTCGACATTTTTTTTCTTAGAGATTTTTCTTTGAAACAAATATTAAAAAACAGATACTCTCTTTTACTTCAAAAAAAATCAGCAATCCACGCTTAGAAAGAAATTGTTATCTACTACAAATTAATTAACATTATTACATATTGTAGACTAGATAAAGCCCCAGATGTCCAATAACATCGAAGCGCGAACTAATTATCGTAAACAAGGGACACGTGCGATATTACCCTCATTCTACAAACTCGATGACAGATAAATACTTTGCAGGGGGCACTTTACCAATATGCTACAATTTCGAATAACCGCTACAATAAAGCGAGTCTTCGTAGTTATATTGATTTTCAAAATTGGAATATTCGTTTTCGGCTCGATTCGATAATCGATTCTCGTTTCGCCTCCCGTTAACGGCCGAAGCTTACGCGATCAACAACCTAAGGACATAGTTGAAACGCATTCCTAGCTTATTGGTGTAGACTTTACGATTGAAACCGAGTCGATTCAACAAGCGGAGGTTAGCTGCTATCATAACAGATTTATTGCTATTCATTCGGGTCGAACTCAATGGAACATCCACTTAGTTACTGAAGTGTTTTGGCTGTGGATGTCTGTGATTTTGTTTTCTTGATAGTTTTTTTATTCAGGGGATTTTTCTCTGGTTTTCTTATTTGATTTATTAAAGTAGATTGGAACCGTTAAATAGAACTCACATTCAGATTATTATTTCTTGTCTTTGAGTAACCTATTCATCGATATAAATATGTATAAATCTCTTCCGTTAGGTACTGTTAGTAATTGTCAGATTATCAGACAACCTACAGCTGAAACTACTGGTCATAGACAGCTGAATTTTGGCATAAATAGGTTCCTTGGAGAGTGTAAGGGAGCAGTATTAGAGACGATTTCCCGAAATTCCTACGGGAACGGGAAAAAACGGGAAATGCCAAACGAAGTCACGGGAAAAGGCTACTATTAGAATAATAATGTACGTGATTGTGTTATTTGAAATGCATTTATTGGTTAAATATCTGAAAAAAAAAAACGTTTTAGTGCCAACATATAATATTCATGTATTTTTCAGTTCGTTCAAATAATATATGCAGAGTTTTCAGACGGACTGCAACATCGTAAGAGGCACTGATGAAAAATTGCATATTTTATTTTTCATTCAAGTTTGATTTATGCCTCCTGTTTCAGATCAGCTACTATTTATAGCTTAAATTTACTTTTAGATAAATTCTAAGTCAAAATAAACTTAAAAAAACTGGTTACGCAAGACCGTCATGTTAAAAACATTGAAAATTAATGTAGACTGCATAATCCTGTTGACATGAAAGAAATATGTGAATAATAAAACATACGAAGAAGACTAATATTTTATATGAATCATATTAATGACGCAAACCATCATGACATCATTGGCTCTCAATTTCTTACAAAGAAATAGGAATTGGAGTAGTTTTCAATGACGTTTGCTAATGTTCATCTGAGTTGCCTCGTCGTGCCATTAACACAATTTCTAGGAGCAATTCTGAAAGACATTTCATTGTTTTAAATTACGTAGTTTGGGAATTTCGGCACTGACTTTATTCTACTTTCTATTTATGTACTTCCCGGTGTTTTTGGGTATACGGGTTTGTAGAGCAATCTTCTCGATCAATCAATCAAGATTGTCAAGATCAGACTTAGAAAATCGTTCAAATTGAAGTCCAAAAAAACTTGTCAAAATGTTTTGAAATAGACGCGTTCTTTGTAAGATTGTAACTGAGATTAAAGATTACATTCAATTTATGCAATCAAAAGAAAGTTCTTTCAAATAGGTTAATGTTTATCCGTGTAGGATAAAACTTAAAAGTCTGCCACATGGTCTCACATTAATATAATCGCGTGTATACTTGCACCAGGTCTAAACACTTGGCACGAGTAGTGTCTTCATATCATTTTTTTTTTTTGCAATTCGATTTCAGTATTTTAAATCAGCAGTGGACATATTCGTTTGGACTAGTCTACCTACGTATAAATACGTGTGTTTTCAAGTAATTAAACAACATTTCAGAATGGCCCATTGCGTGTGAGTCACGAAGAGCCAAGCGTCACAATTGAGCCGCAGCTGCCAAAGGATCTCAGTTTACTTTGCGCACGGCGCACGTGTCGCCCTAACACCTCTATCAAAAACGACACATGTCACATTCGTTGCATAAGCCAATTTAATCGTTATGCCAAAACGGAAAGGGTGAGTCTTCCATGGCAGTTGTGAGGCCTCCTTCAAGGGAATCGAAAGCCAATTATTTATTTAAAAAGAATTTGTTTTTTTTTAAATGGAATGTTTTTAAATGAGGTAGGTGTTGCACATTTTATGATTAAGATTAATGAAACAGACTACTTACTTGGTGGATTAACGGTTTTTTTTAAACGTTTCCTTTTACAAAACTCTAATCTGTTGAACATCTATATCTGTTCCATCTTATATTTTCATAGCAACAATTCAAGATAACTAAAGATACAGCAAACTCGCAAAAAAATTAAAATCTTTAGGAGCTAAGTACTTCAAAACAAAAAACAAATTGCTCATAGACGAAAGATCATTAGACAAATCCCGTAAAACTAAAGTTACAGTTCCTCACTTGAAGTGAATTTACGAGTTCATGCGCAAGCGCAGCTGTCGTGGGTACTCTCACGTTCGCGACAGCTGCTTCGTGTAAACCTTGGAGATGTATGTTGAATTTCTTATTTCTTCAAGCTATTGTTTTAATACTGATTTTAAGACCATTATTTAAGGACAAACAAACCTTTCTAATGTTATAAAAGCGATAGTGAGATTATTTGTTGGTTGTTTGTTGTTGTTTGTTTATTGATTCGAACGAAACTTGGCACGTGGCTACACCATGTCCTGGAATGGCTGCTTTTCCACCAAAGATATGCTATGCAACTTTGCTATGGATGCGTTTGATATCCACCAATCATTTTCATTGGTTCACATAGCATAGCACTGATGGAAACTGATTTAACTAAGCTACGTTTTTTATATGGAAGGGTGCGTGCTATGGATGCAAGCAATGGAGGCAAGCTTTGGATGGTCGCGAGTTGTGTAACTATGTCCAAAGCAGTGCATGTCTTCCCTATTGTCGATACGTCGCACAACTCGAGCTGCACATCTTCCTCGCACAGCTACCGTGCGGCGGCGCATTTTCATAGCACATCTTACTTGCTCCGCTACATAATAGCTTAGCTTCAGTGGAAACGAGCAGATAGTTTCGTAGCTTAGCTTTTGCATTCTCGCAGCACAGCTGCATAGCACATCCCTGGTAGAAAGGCACCCTTATGCTCGGTTTCTGAACTTTTAATCTATCCGTTAACGTTATTTATCATAACGCCATTGGTTGTTTAGTGGTTAACGGACAGATAAACGACCGATAAAACCTCAGAAACTTTTGAAGCATTAGTGAAAGTTGTAGGGTAGGTTTTGCTGTAAACACTGACATGGTGACATCGAGAGATTGTGCCCAGCTTCTGGCAATACGGTTGATACCTATGACGTGAGACTTACCTATAACTGGCAAAATGTGGGTATACCTACTATAAGTGCACGTTCTAAGCTTAGGTATATGACAAACAAATAACAACTTTAAATCTATGATTCTCTTCAAGGGTAGCAAAATTTGTTCGAAAGAGTCACCCCGCGGCCCTAGAACGCAAAAGGGCATTAGGAGGAACACGGATATATATTAGTCAGTAAGAGTCTGACACTGCCTTCAGTCATTGGATGAGTTCCCATTCTTAAAAAAAAATTAACATTTTCTTCTCTTATAGACCTGCTACAATTTCGGTACGATAAATTGTCGATGGTAACGCGACAGCAAAGAATTATCACTTAATGTTCGTGCTGCTGTATCAGTTTTCGGCTTCGACAACTTTGTACTGCATTTTTCTGATTTATGGCATACCTTTAGTAGTAATGCTTAGTAGTGCAGCTAAAATTCTTTGCCTGTTTTAGTAAACAACAGCAAACAAGATTCAAATACATCTGCTTCTGCAATTACTCAACACAACACAATTCAATTCGATCTTCAACATTTCCTCGACAAAATATGTCTTGCATTGACCATGCACCTTCTCAAAAACACAAACACAAAATACTTCTCAGAAATTATGGCTAATTGATTTGTCATCCATTTGTCTTGGCAAGCGTGTTGGACGTAGAGACATGTTCTTAAAACAGGTGGATGCCTGTCGATCCTTCTGATTAAATCTCTGAGTCACTTACAACACCCACGGCCACGGGAGGTCCCAGTGAGGCCTATTTTAAGATCAGACTATTTATAGCAAAGGGGAGTCTTAAACTGGTGTTAAATTTAATTACTGGTAATTGGTTTAATTGCAAAGATCTACCTAGCGCTCTTTCGTTTGCCAAAGAATTTATAACGGTTACAATATGCAGCTTTTCTTTTCGATGCTGACTCTTTAAACATTTTGTGTCCAGTCGGTGGCCACGTTTAAAGCAACATCAGGTGCTCAAGGGTGCAGGTGTGAGGGCACTTGGGGCACTCCAGCAAGTGGACTATGTTGTGGACTGGACAGTGGCACCGCAGTCAAATTTGGTTTCAAAACTGTCAGTAAAATCTCATGGACTCGTTAACTTAATATACAGCTATGATTGCAGTATGAACTTGCTAACAACAGTAAGCATTTCATACTGCAATTACAATTGCACCTACCTACGGAAAATTTTAATTACTGGGCCTGTCATTGCGTAGTTTTTTTCAAACATATTTTTCAATTATTCATCGTTTATTTTTTTTGCGAATCGCTACTACATACTATTGGCATACTTTTAAAAGTTTATTTAGTCCAGTTAAGTTTTGACCCACTTTCACAGGAGCTCGTGGCTAAATAATAACAGCCGCACGGGTCGATGTTTAAGGTTAAGCAACGCTTGCCAAGATGGTCTGTGGATGGGTGACCATATTCACATAACGAGTTTCCTCCGTGCCTCGGAAAGCACGTTAAGCCGTTGGTCCCGGCTGTCATTTGTAGATCTTTGGCAGTCGTTACGGGTTGTCAGAAGCCAGTAAAATCTGACTCCAGTCTTGCCAAGAAGTACCGTGTTACCCAGTTAATGGGTTGTGGAGGTCTGGTAGGCAGCCGCTCCACGTAAAACACTGGTATTCAGCTGAATCTGGTTTGACTGGAAGCCGATCCCAATATAGTTGGGAAAAGGCTAGGCAGATGGAAGTTTTGACCCACTTTATCTATAGCTACGAGTACATATTAAATTTTGTTTCTATTGTTGTGGCGTTGTCAATTAAACGTACAACCTATCAAGAGACTTGTCATGAGCTTAATGTAATTAAGTGATATCCTATGTAATAGGAGTCGTTATAGCAAGCATTGTTAAGTAAGGATACTTCACGTCTCAAAGGAAACTACCCAGAGATTGTGTTATGAAACTGACGCCTCAAGCGAATGTCATATTTAGATAATATTCGAAAAAAGAGAATGCGAGTACTTCTATAACATTCCATATTTGAATTAAACTTTTGATTTCCATTTCGAAATTGGAAGGTTCGAAATTGAAATCAAAAGTTTAGTTTACGATCAAAATCGACGATAGAAGGACTTTATGTAAAGTCCGCATTCGCATCTCATATTCTCAAATTAATTCGAATAAAATTTCGCAAAAAAATTCGCAATCTGTCAAAAAACCCTTAATTAACATTTTGACAGATTGCAACTGAAATGCGAATGCAAACGAAATATGTAAATTAGTGGAATTGGCACTCTGATTGGTGAATCACGTACGAAATTGACTGTGTACGGGTGTCCTTACCGAATTTCGGTCGCTAGAAGATGGTAACCATGTGAGACACACGCAGATTTCTTCATTCAAATAATAATTCACATTCAGGTTTCCACCCGCTGACTAATCAAGCAAAATCGCAACCGAAGCTCATATGAAACTGTTTGCTGCCATTAATACCGGCACCCATTAAACAGACAATTTACGACGACTACTCATACCATCGTAAACAACATTAGGTAACCAAGCATCCCTTCACAAGGTTGACTGTGTTGCCATATGTAAAAACGCGACGTAAAACTGGTGGATGCCAACCAGCTTGGCTAATCAACACAAAGTTGTCTAATTGTCGGTCTTCTACAGATTGTATTTCGGTGATTGTGCCCTAGAACTTCACGAACTCATCCAATCGGCCCTCTTCTATCATTGGACATATAGACGCACTGCAAGTTACCGTCCCAACCTTGCAGCTATTCCACCAATTTGCTCAGCAAACCAGGGGATCTCACTACCTGCGTCTGTGTTTCCGAACACGTTCAACCCTAATCTCTTCAAAGTAAGGGTGAACAGGCTTCCTCTGGGTAAGCTCACTCCATCGTTGACTCCGTCTGTGTCACCTCAGACGTAGACTAGAGTCAAGAGCAAACCCATCTAAAATAATAAAGTAAATGATGAGGTGTTCTGCGTACTCTGATTTTCATGATTTACATTTTCCAATCTCTGGATTTACAAGTGTGAGATTTTCGCAAATCAATTTCGCGTAGTAAAAAGGTCAATTTATTCAAATAGGTGTTTTCCAATATAGAAAGGTAATTTTATAGTATGTAGGGAACGTAGGACTTATAGCAAACTATAATATTTGCTCATTTTGGGTTCTATAAACCGATGGCAAGAGTTTTGGACTCAAATGCTTAAACAAATTAGGCTGTCTTTGACTCACTTGTGGCGTACTTTATACCCAAGGTTTGGTAGAAACAAACAACTTCCAGTGAACACAAATGTCTAAATCTCGTTGCTGATTTACTATTTAACGAGCTTAAAATCCAGAGTGCCTACGATAGCTGAACACGTTGGAACAATGCAGACTCAGATATTCTATCATCTTAAAATTATTTATTGTTTTGTAGTTGTTCATTTCAGAAACCTATATAGCTGGGTAAATAATATTAAGACTTATTTCATGTCAAAAATTATTTGAATTGGAACACCAGTCCCGCTAAAAATCGTTGAATATTTAAAGAATTACTTTTCCTATTGGTTTCGCATTAGTTAATTTTCGATTTCGAATAAATGTTTTTGAAATGTGCGTGAATTTTTGTCTGTACAAAAACCGAATTCAAAATTATCTGGTCCATTTATTGAATCGTCACAATCCAGTTGACGAAATGCAAATTTTTTTCTACCTAACTCAATAAATCTGGCACCATAACCGAATGATCTCATCCCAAAGTCTATGCGACCGTCTCTTTACCGTCTATACTTCGTCGTCCACCTCCAAGACTTGAAACAAATAGGTCGAGACACAATCGCCATCCGGATTGTGACGTACCGAACTATTTAGTGGTCATTTGCCAAAACTTGAGCGATCGCGATATCTGTTGGTTAACAGTTTTTGGCGGATAGTTCATCCGGGTAAATGAGTGTTTAGTCATTAATTTAAAGTGATTTCCTTCATGGTAACATTATTTGTGTGAACTTGTAAAGTGTATGTTTTTTAGTTCATACTTAAACTATTTTTTTTTTTGGTGATCGCTGGGTGTAGTGTAGATATGGGTAGGTACTTTGATACTCCTAGTGTAAAAGCCGTAACCTAGCGTTTAGTAAGGCATTTGTCATTTCATCTCATATATTATTTATTTGGATCAAAAACATCAAACAAATTACCCACAGTAAGAGACGATTTTCCAACCCGTAACTCAAACTCACTGAACTACAAAAACACTCAATCTGTCCTTTGAAAATTATTTCCCCGTCTTAGAACCATCATCAGGTTACCGAACAGCGAAAGAAAAAGAGAGAAAAAAAAGAAATAATTAAGGAATCTTCAAGATCTCCAGCGGTTGGTAACGTCGCTCGACGGGAGGCGGCTATATTTAGCTGCGCGCGCGCCGGTGCGCGTGCTTCACGGCGCATGCGCGGCGCCCAAGATGTGTGCGTGCGACTTGCGCTGTATGTACCTGCGAGAGCAGTGAACTTACAGTGCAGGTATATAAGAAAGAAATATTTAATTCAATGATAAAGGATGGTCTTTCTTATGCGCTGAAATATACGAGTGATTTTTATTGGTTAAACTTGAATAAGATTTGGAAAATGATGGGCATGTTGAAGATTTAGTATTTTTTCGCGAAAGATTCAAACTCAACTTAGGAATTAGAGTCGGAAAATATTTAAATTGTCATTTCACATCATCATCATATCAGCCAAAAGACGTCCACTGCTGGACATAGGCCTCCCCCAAGCGTCGCCACAACGACCTATAACAATATAATATAAAAATAGTATATTATTTGTTTTATTAATTTTTTACACCTACTTTGTCAAAATAATAATACTAGAAGAGTAATAAAAAATCGAAGATAAAAGAATATAAGATTGTTTTTCTCAATTTTTGACTCTAAATTACGGCAGAAATTTGTAATCATAACATTTACGACTGTTTAAGAATTTATTGCTTTTTCTTACTTTTATATTGCAAGGTAATATTTTCTATCTCTTTTGGCCTCCTGAAAGTGCATTTTATGGAAAAAGTAAAGTGCAGTCATGTATGCGCTCTCCGTCTTGTAAGTGCAGTCTTGTACATGATTTAATAATTAGAAATTACTCAAAGTCAAGGAAAAATAATTCCTCGTGTTATAAGCTCATTTCTACCGACGAAGAACCATCAATAATAATATATTCCAAAGACAAGTATTTGTTGATATAAACAGGGCCAAGACAGGTGGTCGGCCCATCGTCTGCCAACGCGCCAATAATTCAATAAAACAAAAGCAATTCAGACAAGAAACATGCTACAATGCTTTATAAGACAGAGAGACAATAAGTTAATCATATAAATAAGGAGCATCATATAATAGAAACTATTATATGATGCTCCACATGCACTCGCCTCGAGGAGCACGTGGCTGAATAATAACAGCCGCACGGGTCGATCTTTAAGGTTAAGCAACGCCTGTCAGGGTTGGTCTGTGGATGGGTGACCATCTTAATATAACGAGTTTCCTCTGTGCCTCGGAAAGCACGTTAAGCCATTGGTCCGGCTATCATTTTTAGATCTTCGGCACTCGTTACGGATAGTCGGAAGCCAGTAAATCTGACTCCAGTCTTGCCAAGAAGTACTGTGATACCCAGTAAATGGGTTGTGGAGGTCTGGTAGGCAACCGCTCCATGTGAAACAACTGGTATTCAGCTGAATCCGGTTTGACTGGAAGCTGACCCCAATATAGTTGGGAAAAGGCTAGGCAGATGATTATGATGATAAATGAGGAGTATCATATAATAGAAACTATAGAAGCGTGAAACATACATAGAAACAGTAAAGATTGAGATTAATAGTTTCGAAAAAACTATGGATACAGATTTTCATATGACTAGCCTTATCCCAATTTTATTGGGGTTGATGTCCCGTCAAACGATATGATGCTGTATATTAGTATCTTACATGGAGCAAATAGCTATGTGACCTCTACAGCCAAGTTACTGGATATTGATGAGAATGGTTGCCAGCAATTTGTTAACATAGATGAGTAGGTACTAATGGCAAGTCCGTGACTTGACATTACTGAAGAGCTATTAAATAATTTCAATATAATAGAAAAAGGAAAGATGAGTAGAGCTAAAGAAAGGAGGCTTACGCAAACTGCACCAGGAAACCTGAAGAAGAAGTAGAAAATAGATTGAAGAGATAAAAACAAGAGAAACACAAGGAAGCATACATAAAGAGAGAGAACAGGAGAATATTGTCGTAATAAGAGCCATAAAACAAAAACTATAAAGCATACTCGGCTATAGCAGACAATAATGACGTACCTACTCGGCGTTCGTCCAAAACAAAAGTTATAATCCACATCACCTTAATGTTTCATATCGTAGACAGAGTAATTCATCAGGAGGCGCTTGTCGTAATTTTGTGGACTCAATTGAAAGAATATAATATAAAAATAGTAAAATACTGATATTGTTTATTCTTGAAATGACATTGCGGATTAAACTGAAGATCAACATTTTGCCTTATATTTTTTTCTGGTAGCGTGACATAATTTACTCGAAGTAGCCGACTATCTAACTAGTAGCAGTGTCTTCACTATTAAATAATAGGTTAGATCCAGCGCTGAAACTGACCAGACTTTCCACATGTCCAATTTCTTTTCCAAACATGCTGTATTTACTCAAAACAAACATAATACGATCGGTGTTCATCACATCACTGTGATACTCTGAAACTAGAAACAGTCTTAGATCATTTATTTAGTTCTGCAGTACTGTCTGTGTCTGTGTGTCTGTGTGTATGTTAGACTTTCTCATTAATAAGTATGCTCATGCGCATGATTCACGAATCTTTCCTGAAACGTCGGTAACGTCTGGAGGAATGGTAGCAGCATGTGCGAAGATTTGAGTGTTTGGCATACCTACAGGATGTGATGATGGGTTGATTCATAGCTTTCGTTACGAGACTTTGTTTTGAGGCTTAAAAAAATCATCTTGGAATGTCAAGTCTGGCAGTAGGCATATCATTCAGAGAAAGAATAACACATGAACACAAACTTTAATTGTATTCTTATTAAATCTTTCTTGTTTCTGTTCTATTAGCTTATTAAATAGACGTTAAGATTTAACTTGAATTCGTTAAACTTTAATTTGACTATAATTATGTAAAAAGCAGATCTCGAACACCCAACACAAAAATCTATATCACAACCGCAATCGAATCTCAGCTCTCAAGCATCATAAACAGATTTTCCATGCATAACAATCTACCGCGCATTACGTGCCATAGTCACTTGCACCGCTCACACACACACTCGCACACTTGCGCAGGCGCGGCGGCCATCTTGCGTGCGCGTGGGCAGCCGGGCGAGCGGCACGTGCGGGCTATTTTGGGCGGCGCCCGCCCTCCCCCGCCCGCCCCGCCAACTCTCCACTGAATTGCGTAGACGCGACGATTGATTTGATTTTATTCTTTTGTGTGGGGTGGTGGGCTTGTAGATGTTATGTTGGAATTGCTGAGGGGGTTATTTTATGTTCCTTTTTTCATTTAGCTTAATAGTGGTAAACGATAAGACAAAGCTTTTAAAAATTAATTAATTCTTGACAAATTCTCTAAGAAAAATCCCTGTTTGCATCATCGTGTTTTATCATCACATTACGTCACGAGTATACAGTCAGAGGCTCATCTTAGGGATGATGCATAAAACTCTTAGCGGACGTTTCTGGAACATTCTCGAACGCTCGTCATTGCAACAGGGCAAAGAACAATCGCCTCTCCGCCCCTTCTTCTTTAATCTTTGCCGCCATACCTTGCCGTGGTCACTGGCAGCCCGTCTCACATTTTCCTTCTTGACGTCGTATTTAATGAGCCGTCCACAGGCCTACAGATTGTGTTGTGTAAACAACCATAAATTCATGTTTTTTTTTCTTTGACAGTCATAGGTTTAGTTGGGGTTGTAAAATTTACGTGTTAATGACTTGAAATGCCGCTTTTAAAATCGTCGTAAATGTTACTTATCCATTAAGTTATGAACGGTAACCGACTTACTTTAATTGACATATTGTATCAAAGAAAGAAATAATCTGAAAATTGCTTTAATTCAGGGAAAATTTGGCTGGAAATGTACTTACGCGGTAATAGGACCGAACCTAAATGATGACGATTTTTTTGAAAACCAATATTTTTTAAATATTTTTTTGAAATAGCAATAAAAACGGTAATGCATTCCGCGAGCCAATCAAAACGAAGATCATTGCTGGCAAAGCTTGAGTGATATTTAATCAGATTTTCAAAGCAATCACAAAATTACTTAAATGCCTTATTAGATCTTTTAGATCTACCCTTATCAAAAGTAATTAGATATTTGAAGCCAAAACACCCACAGAATTTAATATAATTATTGCCTTGATCCTGAATATGGGAAAGGAATTTTAACAGGCCATTAAGATACGGAATTTTCGACCTATCTCTTTCATAAAATGATTTCTAAAATAATGAACTGAATCCTTCTTTTACCAATCAGTTTGTCTTGTAAGGCAATAAAATAACATATTTTTCTTTTTCTAATAAATAGTCAAGCCCATGTCCACAATCAGATAAAAGATAAAGAAAGACTACAAAAAATTGTATAAGAAGCAAATCTTTCTCAAATACCTTATCTTTGACTGATCGTCAATTTTCCTCTCAGGAATCTTTCGGTTAGCAACGAAAGTCAATGTGCACATTGACCTAACTCAACATTCTAGAAGAGCCACATCTATGACCTATAAATACATACAAGCGAACTTATCCACAAAGCTTAGCACATACATCAAAAACAAAACACAGAGCGCAGTTCCCTTCTCGCGAACCCGAAACAATCAAACACTGTCTTGTCTAGAGACAGGAAATCCGCGGGAACTATCGGCTTCAGGCTGACACCGTGCACTCGTAAAACCGTGAATAAATGATAAATGCTACTTCGTACCCTTCACTTGTACTTCCAGACGTGGAGCTACGAAAGTTAGGTTTATTCAGTCTGTCGCCTGTCTGGTACGAAGAACTTGAATACTAAATTTTGTATCGTGCTTTTGGTTGTTTGGGTGTTGGGGACTGTTGTGGTTATTGCTCTTAGTTGATTTTCGTACTCATTGTCTAAATTAATCGCGAATGTTGTTAATAAAAAAGGAAAACCTTTAAAAAGTTTGGCCTGCCCAATGAGCCGAGACTGATGACTCTAGGTGTAGACGAGTTCTTGAATAGAGACCGCGAGTCATTCCACATGATGTGGAACTTCGGGCGTTCAACCTAGGCTAGCTGGAGCGAAAATCTTCGCTGTGTGGCTATCAGTAAATGGATAAGATCTGCCTAGCCTTTTCCCAACTACATTGGGGTCGGCTTCCAGTCAAGCCAGATTTAGCTGAATACCAGTATTTTACGAGGAGTGGCTGCCTACCAGACTTCCATTAGTCATTAATACTCATTAACTGGGTAAAACGGTACTTCATGGCAAGACTGGAGTCAGATTTACTGGCTTCTGACTATCCGTAACGACTGCCAAAGATCTACAAATGACAGCCGGGACCAACCACTTAACGTGCTTTTCGAGGCACGGAGGAAACTCGTTATGTTAAGATGGTCACCCATCCACAGACCAACCTTGGCAAGCGGTGCTTAACCTTGAAGATCGACCCGCGGCTATTATTATGTAGCCACGAGCTCCTCAGTAACTGGATAAGAATTTCCAAGAAACTTGATGCGCATAGTACCTACGATTGGACATGCCAGCTGGAGGCAGATGATGAAGAGCTTCAGATATGGGAAACTTGTCATAACTGTTTTACGAGGGTTTCTTTAAATAATGCTTGAAATTTACAAATACATCTTTATGGTGTTTAATTAAGAAGATAGGTTAGGTATAAGGGTCAGCATAGAAGACGGGGCCCGCTAGGACCAGTGTTTGCTGGGTCTGCGGACTTTGTTCGAACGACGCACCGTAGCCCTGGAACACAAAGGGTACTAGGAGGAATATGGATGGGTTTTAGTCAATAGGAGACACTCCCTCCTGCTTCACTCAGAGCAGGAGGAGTCATTTGATGATTTCCTATCATTAAAAAAATAATGGTTAGGTATATGGACCAAAGACAACGTTTCCGATACTCTATTTGGGAAAAAGTTCATCCTACAACTCACGAGTATACCAGTTACCTTGGATTTCAGAAAGACTTCTGTTGATTAAAAATCACACAGTGATAATGACGTTACTGTTTATAAAAACTGCTGTGTGTTGTTTTAGTGATGTAAGATTCATCTGTGAAATGTTTCTAACCGTTACTACGCTGGGATTACGGATACGTACGCAATGTTTGAAAGCTTATAAATCATAGGTTCATGTAGGTATACAATGTCTTATGTAGAGAAAAGATTTTTATTTTTTACCGGGTTCATTTAAAAATAAGTACAGTTTAACAAGACAAGGCGGTTGTTGAGATGACAATGTCAAAACGTTCCATACAAACCAAATCACATTTTTCCTTGAACCACCTCAGAACCCGAGTAGGAAGATAAAGAAAAACTGGCCAAGTGCGAGTCGGTAGGTCGGGTAGGGTTCCGTTGGTTACCCTTTGGGTACGTAACCCAAAAAAGGACCTTGACGGATCAAAAGCAACGTGTGGAAGCCGAGTCGCAAACTATACTCCTAACCTGCTCTCTGAGCTCAGTGACACAGATTTAGACCAAACAAATCGGAGTTATAATTGTTCCAGCGACCGAAAAAGAAGAGTCAGAATTGTCATGCACATCACGCGCGCTCCAACGTTCTCTAGTTGCTGCTGGCCCGGCGATTATGTACTCTTTGATACCTAGTAAGTTATATTATTACTAGCGACCCGCCCCGGCTTTGCACGGGGTAAATTATATACTAAAAACCTTCTTCGAGAACCACTCCATCTATTAAAAAAAACCGCATCAAAGTCCTTTGTGCAGTTTTAAAGATCTAAGCATACATAGAGACAGACAGACAGCGGAAGCGACTTTGTTTTATACTATGTAATGATTCAATATTAAAAAAAAAAACCTAGAATCACATAGAAGTGGGCCGGCCAATGTCTGTAGACGGACAGATGGTAAATGGAGCAGACTTGTGTAAGAGTGGAGACCGCGTATGGGCAAACGTAGTGTGGGACGCCCTGCGGCACGAGGGATCGAAGGTGGCTGGGAGCGGATGGACGCGGACTGCTTAATACTGGGATGGTTGGCGCTCTTAGGGGGAGGGAGGCTCACGTTCAGCAATGGACGGAAATTGGCAGATATGATGATGAGAAAAAATCACCTTAGTATGCATTTTTAAACATTTATAAAATCAACATCAACTTCCACGTATTTCATGTAGTTCATTTCGGATTTTGATGTAACCAGATTTGGCGAAATGCAATCATTTAAAAAATATAAAATGATCTGACCTTTCCTGCTTTTGACTATTACTGATTTCTTAATATTACTCGTACGTCAAAGCCACAAACCACTTTAGTATAAAACCTTTTACTCTTTTAAATAAATTACAAACACTTTCTTTTTTCAGCACTGTAGCCATAAAAAGCTTAGGTATAAGTGGGCACACAAGTAATTGTACCTTCGTGGCTACTGTGATTGAAACGTAACCTATCGTGAGTTCTTCGAGAATATTTTTTTACGTTCGTGACTGTACATTGTAGTGAAGTGAATACGCAAGTAGTGTATCGCTGTAGACAATCGATAGTCGGCTATTGTGGACAAAGGTAATGGGGTAGTGGATGCAAGGGGTTCATGTTGACAGTTTTGAATGTAAGAAATACTTTTAAATTCAAGCACTAAGTTATTGTAAGTACAGTAAGACAATAAGTACCTATTCGGAAAGGCAGTTTGAAAATTCAATTCTTATAACTTCAGAGTGTAAATAAATAACTACAACTCTACAGTATTTTATAACGTACGAATATATAACGTGCGAAACGGGAATTTTAGTTATAGGAAAATTTTACGTTACGTTACGTCAAGAAATATGTGCTTAGGCTCTCTGGTAACATGATTGCAGATTTCCGAGCTATTGTTTCCTTTTCTTTCATATAAAGATTTAATTCGTAAGAGTGAAAGTGAGAGAAGATTTAAATAAAAATCATTTTAGGTTCCATGGTGGACCGTAGGCACAGAAATGATTAAGTATTACAATCATAAGGTCGATATTTTGGTCCTTCGAGCCGGATCCCTAAACTAAGAAATTGGTAACACCTAAACAGATAGTTCCAAATTATTATTAAATCAATTACCTTAAGGTCGATGCTCTCTAGCCCACGCTAGATAAACATAGAAGATACTATTAATTAATTAATCAAAAGGCGTCAAGATCAGTTTAAGCTCAAAACATGTTTTCAAAAATATATACGTCAACTTGACTCGAGTAGAGTTTGGCAACATTTTTCATAAATTTGTTTTAAAGTTGTTTCTTGTGTCACGTTTTTAGCTGAGGGTAAAGTTTTTGAAGTCCTACAAAAAGTTTGAAAGCCTACCGCAGGTCAGCGGTTTTAACGCTACGTTATGTAAAATAAAAGCGGAAAAAGACAGTGCACGTTTTTATTAAGAATATGTACATTTGTAATTATAGATTTTTTTTTTTTTTTTGTTTTCTTTATTTGTTAGAACCTGTTTATGAACCTAAGCCACATTAATGCAGACAACAATGTTAGGTCGAAAAAAAATAATTATGTATACTGTGTATTGTTTGCAAAATAAAGTGCATAGGTTCACGTGAACGTACTCGTAGGTACCCTCAGCGTCTGATAACTAGAGTTTAAAGTTAACCTGTGATAAATAATAATTTGTAAAATATTTGAATTTGTAAGTGCAAAGCGGACTTTAACGCAGTAATTACCTAATAAAACCTTGGTTTATTAGCAGATCAAAGCACATTCATTGCACTATTACATTGTCATTACCACAGAATACTGTTGATAATTTAAACGCAATTAAAAGATCATGTAGATATTTGACAGCTATTCCTTTTAGATTGAGATATTGGAAAAAAGGCGCATGTCATCATGGTTTTTGCATAAACAACGCGCTATTGCAATTTTGAGCGTCCTACCCTACACGCCCAAAATTGCGTTGAGTTCAGGGCTTTTTGATGGCCGCTGGCACTCTTTTGCGAGGGTGAAAAAGAACCAAAAATGTATTGTTTTAGCTGCGCAATAAACGCAGTAGGTACTTCACAACAAGTTCTTCTCAACTTGTTTTTGTGTTGTTAGTATATGTTAAATCTTGAACGCAATACACTTTCAAGTGTCTGACAAATTAATGAAAATGCTTTGTTCCTAATTTTCTGTCACTTCGTATGCGCAATCCCGCTTTTTCCTGTTCCCGTATAGCCTATAGCCTTCCTCATGAAAGTGGCTTTTATATTATGTACATTAAGATCGTAAAATACAAACTCTTCAGCTTTATTATTATAATATTTTATTATTTATTTATTTTCACATATGGCTAACATAATAAATAATACAGATATATAGTATAGATGTGATAGTATGGCATATAGCTTGGATTGATCACTGATAATGAAAAGTCCACAGTAAGCAAAGTCCTTTGTCTCACTAAATATCAGAGTGCCAAATTTCTAGACCATCGACTGAAGCGTTGGGGCGTGAATGCAGAATAAGCAAACAAAGATTATGAACATGTTTAAGAAACTCACACACTTTTGATTTATTTTAGCCATAGGAAAAGAACAAAAGAATACTAATTAATTTCATCCATTCTCCGATTAGCAACAATGTTAAAAGACAGAGTTTATACAAGTTTTTTGACCGGCCCGCCCAAATCTCATACATTTTATTAACATCACACTATAGCTGGAAAGTTGCCAGTTTTATTTATAGAAACGATTTCAAGGATTCAATAGCGTAAAAACACATATGAGTCGAACTAAACGATCATCATAAAGCTACGAATATTAGGAATTGGGAAATTGAAACAGAGAAGAGTATTTTGTATCATTTTCCTGAAGTTCGAGGTCATAATTTTTGATAGTATGAAAACTAAATAATAGGTATGATTTTTTTGTATATTAAATCGAATAAAAGTGTGGAAAACTTTAACAGAAAACGTTACTTAGTAAAGTTAAATTATTCAGTAGCTATGTCAAGAATCTCAAAATTTTCCACTTCACTTATAATTATGTTGCAAATCTTTCAGATATTGTCATCATTTATTTAAGTTAATAACGTAATAAATCTCTCATAGTAGCGTCTCATGAATTGTTTATTGTTTTGAACATATTTACAAATATTGCTTCTGCGTGAAACCGTGTCTTTACGCGAGTAACCTGACCGACCACAAAGAAATTAAGCGTTAGGTCAACTCAAACACGAAGTGACTTATAAAAAGGGTCGCAAAAAATGGCAAAACTGTGGCCAGTGGACATTTCATATAATTATCCCGTCATTAATGGGCCGCTGAAAACAAAAGCCCCTGAAAAACCCTATGATTTGCCGCTCCATCACATTTCCCCGGGTCAAAGGCTTCAAAACTCAATAGGGCCTGAAATTCGAGTGAATCTACTTTCACGTGTTGCTTCAATAAGTTTCTATAAAATTTTCTGCATGTGTGGTGAAAATCAGAAAAAATAAAATAATTTTCCATGAAAAAATCTCGCCTTCACTTTGTAGCTGTCATAAACTTTTTTTTTCGTAGTTTAGAAAGTTTTATGGTATTTACTATTTCAAAGTAAATGTTTTTTGTTTTTAATAAAAATCTTCGTACCTACTTTCATAACCCGGAAACAAATTAAGGCATCAAACATGTTTTTATGTTTATGAGAACTCGTAAAATAAATTTTATTTGGAACAAAGATGATAAGGTAGGAATAAAAAGGGGTGTTCTGTAGCTATGGGAAAAAAATAAAATTGTTAATTTATTTTCAGTCAATTTTTTATTAAGCAATTGTCAAAAACAGAGATAACTTTTAATAAAGCAATTTGTGGCAATTCTAATAAAAAAGAAAAAAATGTAAAATGCTGTGGTAGGTAAGGAAGAGCACATGCAGATTCAGCCAAAGTGTTAGCGAAAAAGACTCCCAATTTCACTGGATGCACCACGTAAATCAGTGCATCACACCAAATTCATTAGTGGTGAGTGATACCGGATTATAAATGAGCGACAATAAGATGGCCGCCCTGGCAACATGGCGGCCAATTCGTAAATGGAATGTCATAAGTTTGGCAGTTACTTACGTATCGGTCGCGATGGGTGGCGGGAGGTGAGTGAATGGACGCTGCGCTAGCGTCATGAGGAGCAGCAGACGGCGTCTCACTAATTTTACCATCTGGCTCGCACGCACCACTAAGTTTAGCCGCCCCAAGATAGCCTCGGTCCACGACCCATCGCGCATAAACTTTTCACAATTAGACTATTATTTTTGGTAGCAAAGTCAGTCGGTCGATTATTAATAGAGGCTTTTCCGAGTTTATATTCGTTACGTGTGTTGTGGTGTTAACTTTTAGTGAATTTATACATAGACGCTTATAAATAGGATGTGCTGAAGTTTCGTCTGACGGACGGGGGAATACCTTCCTGAAATATCGTACTACGGCCGGTGGTTTGCGTGTTTTCGGACGCATTGGTAAACGATTATTTATACATTGATTGTGAGGATTTTGCTCGCGGGAGTAAGCGCTACGCGGCGCGAGACTCGGTCCTCTCCGTCGCAGCGGGCGGCGTAGCTCTCAAGCGTAGGGCCACCCTGAGGCGTGACCTCTAAGTTGCGGCTCTGATTTAACATCAAATCTCTTAACAACCCCTCACAGAAGATTACTGAAAGGTGGTCTTCATTACTTCACTTTTTCAGGCTTTTAATTATGGTCACTTGCAAAATATATTCTTACTTACGTAGCACCCATGCTACGCGCCTACAAATGAATATTATTCAAGCAAATAATTCCCGGTGATGAATCTTGAAGTTGTGTAAAGTAGGAAATTGGTTTTCATAAAAGGAAAACTTTTATAAAAGTTAAAAAGTTGTTTATAAGGTTTTGTTGTTTACTTTTATTGAGTTATCAAGTATTACGGACAAAAGTTTATTAAACAAGAAAGTCTACTAAAATGTAAAAGCTTTCATATTTTTCACATAATTATTATTATATCCTTAAATTTAAAAAGCTTTTCAGTTTGACCTTCTGTTTAAGTTCTATGACGTCATGGAACCATCAAAATTTTAGTGTGGGCGATAGATGGAGCTAAACAAGACGCATAGCGTTATCCCTTTTCCACAAAAGCGTAACGCGCCATTTAAACGATGTGAGTTTCTTACTTCGAACATAATTCTCGAAAGTATGAAAAAAATTTGATCATGTAAACATCATATACGATATCGTACGTATCGGGCGATAATCGCCTCGCCTTTAAATACTGGATTTCTCCGAGTAAACAAAATTGAAAGCAAGAAAATCGTACTTAAAGTTCACAACACGTGACCTTGTTTTTGTTTTTTGGTTGAATGTAAACGTGCGGATGCGATAATCGCCTCAAGACTATCGTGTCCGATAATCATATACAACTTTTCGTCCCAAAACGTTCGAGTAACTAGCATCGTGTAAATGGCGCTTAATGGTGACACTAGCATGTCAGAGTATCACTCAATTTTTTTCTGAAATATTAGTGTGACCTACAACATCATCACCTGCCTTTTCCCAACTATATTGCGGTCGGCTTCCTGTCACAACGGATACAGCCAGTACTTAACGATAACCAGTACTTTACGTGGATCGGCTGCCTACCCATTAACTGGGTAGGTAACACTTGAGTGACTTCTGAATTCTTCTATTACTGCGACTTACAATCCATTCTGAAAATTTATTATAACTTCAAAAATAGCAACTGTAAAAAGCAGAGATTTTTGTACTATTTAAGAAAGTATAATCTACTTGCACTGTCTACGTTTCTCATAATTTTTTTCTGTAACAGGTTTGCTAAAAGCTAGCACAAAAACAAGCAGTACTTTTGTGTTCTTTTCTCGACGTAAAAATGTTCTCTTCAATGATTTTGAGTGCATAAAAAAACATGCAAACCTGCAAATAAGCAACTCTCTAACAACAGATCGTTGTCAGCCTTTACATTGTGTGCCTACTAATTTGTTCTTCGATAAACGACTGTGAAAAGCTTTTATGGAAAGAAACTTTTATTCAAAAACGATTTCGTACTATGTAATTGTCTATCATCAATTTTGATATCATATTATTCTACATTGAGTTAAGAGGGAGTTTCAGAAGGTTTAACAGAGAAATAATTATAAATTTTAATGTCAGCAAGTCAAACTTCTAAACAGGACAACCTGGCATGCAGATCAAACTGAAATTTCACTACTACCACACAAACAAAAAAAAAACAACGATCTGCCAAATGGTAAATCAACTCCGAATAATAAACTAAAAAATACATAACATAAAAGCTGTACTGTCAAAAACCATTATGACAACAGTGAACTGCGATATAAACTGAGAACTAAAGGGGGGTGTGCACTCCCCACACTCCGGCCCGGCCCGCTAGACGGGCAAAGGTATTTTAGTCTGGCCTGATCTGTCAATTTGAATTAGCAAGTGCAGTAACACCCGAATGGGTATTGAGAGGCGGAGTTAATGCTCGGTTGGCGATGTATACTGGATTGTGGTAGGTCCCGTATCCATGGCTTTGTTGGAGTGAGCATTATAGATTTTGTGGAGGACGGTGAGAACTGAGAACCTACCAATGCATGTTTTTTTTTGTATGTTCAGGATTTGAAGATTTTGTGCGAGTAGGTAGTTGTCTTGAAAATCAATGGGGACATTTGATTATTTAGTAAATTTCTTGCTTTTTAAAGTCCAGTACATTTGACTACTTAGCTTGTTTCCTGCTGTTTGAATACATTTAACAGATACAAAGACATTAAAAAGACTTAGTAAAAGATCCAAACTATACAACTTCACATGGCACAATAAATTATTAGTATTACAATACTGTCTTTTTTTTTAAAAAACAAAGTAATCGTGCTTCTGTCGAAGTAAACGCAAATTTTTATCTAAATACAAAACTTTTAAAGCGCGTCACTAAATTCTGTTTCTGATAGATTAATAATTTTACTAATTACATTTTAATCGGTCTTCGCCCTGAAGATTTTTCCTTTGTCAATCTTTAGACAAAAGAAATCAGCGAAGAGCTATATGGTTTGTTTTGTTAGTAAGATATAAGATGACGTCACAATCATCTGTTAAACAATAACAACACCGTCCTGTAACGGTGATACAAACAAAAAAAAAACAGAATTGTGACAGGAAGCGAACGCAGCCGGTAAGCACAAAAAATGCGGCTCGGTCATCGACCCGTGCGTTTGCGTTGCTGTGTGTACCTACCCTTAATACATCCGCCGTGAAATGATCCCGTTTTCCTAATTGACCTTAATTTTCAGGTTGACTTCAGCCGTGATTTAATTGATATGAGCGACCCGGACCAACGTAGGTAATATGTTTAACGATTAATATTCTAGATTGATTTGAATTTTAGTTAAATTCATTTAGTCTTCTTGAGGTATTCAGAAAAATAGTTCTGAATACCTCAAGAAGACTAAATGAATTTTACTGCTTTCGAGGAATCTGAATTTGTACAGGTGATTAGGGTTCAAAACTATTTTAGACAAAGTTACCCAACTTTGTCTAAATTTATTGAAAACCCAACTTTATTGAAAAACGAATTACAATTTCCATAATATACCTAGAGATTTGTAATAAATGCAAACCATTTTCAATCACCTGAAAACTCAATACTGCTGAAATTAATATAGTTATTAAATTATTTTCAATACCTACTTATACATGAACTTTAATACCATAATCCTCTGACACCCCTAAATAATATTGGCACACACGACAAATTGAAATATAATTAAAAAAGCCCTATAAAATCCAAAGAAATAAACCTATTGGCAGTGCATAAAATTTCGTCGAATGTGTTTCAAATCAATTGTCATGGCGGGTTCATTATTTTGTCGTTGTATGTCACCCTTCACGAAAATCGGCGCCTGCGCATCGCACGACTGAAACTCATTTGTTTGAGTGTTTTCGATGTAGTTGTTTTTATTGGTTGAGCTTCAATGTTGGGTGTTGAAAACTAAGTGATAAACTTTTGTGTGCTTTATTAATTACTAGCGGAGGTCACGCGGTTTCACCCGCGTAGTTCTCGTTCCCGTAGAGTTCGAGAATAAAATATAGCCTATGTTACTCCCTGATAATGTAGCTATCCATTGCTGAAAGAATTTTTCAAATTGGTCCAGTGGTTTTTGAGTTTATTCATTACACACACACACACAAAAATACAAATTTTTCCTCTTAATAATATTAGTGTAAATTTCTTACGCAACCTGGCTACTGAAATTACTTACTATGAAAACAAAAATATTAACAGAATGAAAAGCAATGCGTATATGGTAGGCGCTAGATAAGACGAGACCCCATAAGTGCGTTGCGTTGCGTCGCGTCGTCGCAGCGCAGCAACGACGCTGCATCGATTTTCATACATTTTAAATGACAGGCCACATAAGAGCGTTGCGTCCTCGCATGCGACGTTTCAACTGATCGACGGACGAGAGACGTAGCGGAGGGAGGGTGATGCGCTGCGTTGTCGGAGCTCCATTGCAATGACGGACAGTGTTCCAATGCTACGCAAGAAAACGACGCACTGCGTTGTCCTCTTGCGCTGCGACGTCGTGCATCGTCGCAGCACAGGTGTGGCATACAACGCGTTGATCTGTTGCGACGACGCAACGCAACGCACTAATGGGGCCTCGCTCTTATGTGTGCAATAACGGTCACTGACCCACATACATTTATTGACTTTCTTAATATCGAAAACTAAAATAAAGCTGACCTGAATCGATTTCTATCGTGATAATTTTACATATCATGATATTAGGGAAAGGTCAATGTAATTTATTGCAAGTTTATCTGTCGCTTATGTAACTATTTATACTACGTCATACAAAGATAGGTACTAATTGGTTTTTTTGTCAGTCTTCAGTCCAAAACATACTAATTTACAATTTTTTTTAAAAGCAACGCATTTGCTTGTCAGCCGCAATCTGTAACAAAAAAACACTATTTCCATATTTTTGACACATCACGACGTCATAGAATTGATCCTCTGCCCACCGTGAATGTAGTGAGCTGGAAGTGAGCTGTCAATCCTAATTTCATGTGTAATGACAATTCACATCGGGCTCATTTCACCTCAGTTTTCACTGCCTTTTTTTTAAGAATGGAAAATCATCAAATGACGCTCTGGGCGGAGCGGAAGGGAGAGTCAGACTCTTACTGACTAAAACCTATCCGTGTTCCTCTTAATGCCCTTTGCGTTCCAGGGTACGGTGTTTCTATCGAACGGATTCCACACCCCGGCAAATTTTCACTGCCTGCGTCTGTATTTCCGAACGCTTACAACCCTCATCTCTTTAAAATCCGACTGAACAGGCTCCTTCTGGGTAAGCTCGCTCCATCGTAGACTTTGTCTCTGTCATCTCTGACCTAGACTAGAGTCAAAAGCAACCCCAACTTAAATAAAATAAAATAACAGAAATAGACTGCCAGTATTATAACCAAATTCCACAAAAACAAAAGAACGCATTACAGACATCAAACGCAATTCAATACAACACTACAAACCGCACGTGTAAATTTTCACAAGGAACATAATATCGCTAATAATGGGTTTATGTCAAAGCAAAACAGCATTTCAAATGGTTCTCCAGTCGATAATGATCACATTTGTTCGTGAACTATAATTAAAAGCCTTTGAATACACAAGTATAAGAGAGTTTACTTCAGGTAATAATTGTCCCTAATAGCGTGGCTCATTATTTATTGAAGTTTACCAAGTAAAGTTGTGGTGAGGTCTTGCGTTGTATTCGGTATTTAGGTGATGGAAAATGGGATACTTTGTGTAATTCTTGAGAAATTTGGGGATGACTGATTTTTTTTTTTTCTGGGGAATGTTTTTATTTAATGTTTTTTTTTCATAAAACGTTTAAACTTTTTTGAGATTAAAAAAAAAACAGGACAAAGATTATGATTAAGAATCGGTATGAGTCCTATTAACCCCATTTGGAATTGGAACCCCAATCTACTATCAAGTACAGAAATTTCATAAACCAACATAAAGATGGCAGCAATATTAAACACAATTTACAATCCAAAACATTCAAGCAAGTACGTTAAACTCGAACAAATCTTTCGATACCCTACACTCCTACAGGAAAGAAAACAAAAAACACAATAAAATCCGACATGCGACACGGAGTGCGCACCCTCAGTTCCTCTGCGCCCCCTTCCCGCCCGCCCCTTCCTCCCGCATTTCAGCCGCATCCGGCAGGACACCTGCGCTCGCGCATGTCACGCTTGCGTACTGAGTTATTAGTTTTTAATTCTCTCCGCTACGGTCCTGAATAATGAACTTTTTAAGCGATGATTGAAAAGAAAAATGGTTTTGTAATTATGCTGGTGGTGAAGTTTTAGGTAGGGTAGTTGCATGTTGATGGATGGTGAATGTAAGTGTTTATTTTTTCGGAGATTAATAAAAAAATTAAGTGAAACTTTACTAAGGGTCGATTTTTCAATCCCAAGATTTATAAATAGATCGTGGTTTGAGACTAAATCAGTTTTAAAACAAAAGTTCTTAAAGTGGAATAGTTATTCCTAAGATTAAAAAAAAACATCAGAACGGCCCTAAACATTTGTCTACTTGGCATAACGAATCAATACAGCTGAGATAGACGATTCAGGTATAATTTTAGACCTGGGTAAGAGTTTCAGTGCCCGCTTAGGCTAAGGGAAATAACGTCGTAATTTACAACATACTACGTAGATGATTGAACAAAAGAAACTGACTAAATTCTTCCGCTACAACGCTTAAAAGTTTCATAACTTCTCACATCCCCACAATTTTCCATAACCCTCTTTCACTCAAAGTTTTCCATACCAGCTATGCAAACAGGGCCGTCTCCATAGCTGCTGCATCCATTATTCAAGCACCGCTAAGTGGCAAAGCCATCCGGTTCGCTGCCCATATATTATTCAGTTCCTGACTTGACACGTCGACGCTGACGCTACGCCCCCCTCGGGGGTAGACGTCAGTTCCATCCCCAATTATGCACACGCTGAAATGTCACAAGCACTTAGCCCAGAATGACCCTTAAACCTATTGGCCTTTTATTTTAGTGTTTTGGGTTAGGGGCTTGGTTGATAGCAAGGTCGGGTTAGGGGCTTTGTTACCATTATTTTTTTTGGTTTTTTTTCGTGTCGTGTAAATACGTAATTTGGTCCGGTAGTTGAAACATTTTTTTTTTCGTTCTTTTTTGGAGTTTTTGAATTGTGTTTTGCGTATTTTTTTTTTGCGTATTAACCTCTGATACGATTGAAAAAGAAAGGTTATTTCGGTTTTCTGTGATTTATAAAATTTATACATATAAACAAGGAAAAAGTTGATGTTCTGGCAAAACCTTTCTTTGTTTACTATATAAATGACACTTATATCACACAAACCTACTTTCTACAACTACTATCTGTTTAAAAATATCCCTCAAATAACCAATCCAACGATCTCTAAACAAAGTATTCACAAAATCCGAAACAAAACAGTTCAGAAAGCGCTGTATAAAAGCGATACAATTTAAATGCAATTCGCGACACTTTTAATCATTCCTGACGTCTGAACCATATCCAGCGCTGCATTCAGCGAATCCAGCGCTTATTTTCGGACCATGGAACACAGAAAACCGCTTAACCTGGGCATATTAATGAAAATTGAGCGACATCCGTTGTAACACTCCGACTGTTTTAGACTAGACCTTATCCGAATCTAGGACAAGATATTTCCGAACTAGCTGGTGTCCACTGCAAATTAGTGAAGTTGCTAGATTGTTGCCGGGAAAAAGGGAAATTAGCACATTGTATTTCTGTTCTGTTTATGTACGACTTAAAACTGCAGCGGTTTTTGATTTGACTTCACTGTTATCTACAAACGTAAGACATAATGAATTACCTTTTTTATGCATGAAGAGCGGAAGGGAGTGTCAGACTCATTCATCATTTATCTGCCTAGCCTTTTCCTAACTATATTGACTACTTAACCTTGAAGATCGACCCGTGGGGCCTTTATTATCTAGCCACGAGCTCGTAGGGAGTATCAGACTCTAGCTGGGTAAAACCCATCCGTGTTTTGCAAGTGCCTTTTGCGTAAGTACCAGGACCGCAGTGACTTTTACGAACAAATTCCGCAACCCTGCCAGGATAATGTATTACCTACAATGTAGAAAAACTATATGGCAATTGGCAACCACGAGTGCTGAAAAAAAAGCCTGAAATTCCCAACTTAATGCGTGATGGCCATTTCTGACAGCAAGACTGGTTGCAATTATTTACTTTATTGACCGAACGGTCTTCCATAAGGAGGCTTATTAGACAGAAGTTAAATTCATGATTATTACAGGTAGTTTCAGGCAACATCTGGGGATATCTTTAGCTTTCACCACATTTATTCACACTAGGGCAATACTACACCTCACCGGTAATAATATACCTACTTTATCCTTTTGTTAACTGAAAAAAAAAAAATCTTATTTGCCTGCTGCATGCATTCCTTCTTTTAATTGTACTCAATATGTTTACAGAATGAGAGAGCGCCTTGACTTCCATAATACAAGTCTTACTTAGTTTGGAAGTCAAGAGTTCCCTTCTTTGTACATTTTTAATTGCAATAAACCTTTTTATTTTTTATATACATAACGGAAAGTGAATACCTAAAGCGCTGACCTCAAATAAATATAATAAATAAGAATAGGCGGATAATTATACGTACGTAGACTTCAGTTACGAACGAGATTTTGATAAAATTCCCACATCAAAACCATTCTGAATATTGATTCTGGTTTAAAATGTTGTTATAATCGTCTAGACAGGCTTTTCGAGTGTATTCAGCGAAATTCCAGGCGTACGAGTGGGCATCACCACTTGAAAACACTTTCGACAATGTCTGATCCATTTTCTTTGTACATTCTATTAGCTTCAGATTGGTGTCTGTAATTCTGGTATATGTGTCACGGTACGTGTGATTAACTGAAAATTATTAGTAATTATCCGTCATTATTAATAATTACCTTACGATTTTGGTGATTGTAAAATGGTAAATGTCAATAAAACAATTAAATTCGTCACTTTTGGCAGTTGTTATTGAGAGTAGTGACTTATTGTCACTACTCCAAAGTAATAAAATGAAATAAGACACACTACTGTCAAAGTAATAAAATGAAATAAGACGCGAAGTTTTTTATTGGAACTTGGAGCATCCGACTCCAACAGGTTTGGTTAGTCCTCTTCGGTGTTTTTTTTAAACACCTAGAAATAGGAATAATAATAATGACCATAAATTACACTGGTCTAAAAGAAAAAACAAGATATTTTTAAATTAATTTTGTTAAGAACAATTGTGTGGCCAAAACTTAACTTTTCAGTTGGTTCTAGTACAGGCACATAATAATTTTAAAGGGTTTTGGTTGTGTTGCAGATGACACGTCAGGACACTTAGCTATTCTGTTATATTCTTAAATGGCAAAATCAAGCTTACATTTTTTTTAACTTATGGTGCAAAATTTCCTTTTTGAGTTTTAAAAATAATTTCACAATAAATGTAAACGAGGCTTCCCAGAATCATTTGAACACATTTTCCACATTATAAGAACAAAAAAAACTCAGTAAACTGACAATACTGCTATTTTATTTAAAAAAAACTGAATTTACAAAGTAAAGGGAAAATTATGTTACTGGTAGTAGCTGTAACGCAAAAACTACGTAATGAAAACCAAATTAATATGGATTTTTAATAAGGGTAGGTAGGTCATTCAAAATTCGTAAACTTATTCCTTGTTACAAAATCTTGCTAACTCACGTTATTTATAATTTTCGATTTATCACACTTACTGAAACATATCTACAACATATATATAATATTTATTTAAAACATAGTCTTTTCACCTATTAAAAATTTAACTAATTATTCCTTCTTTACAAATTAATTCTGTTGTAAAAGTTGTTCATAAATAATAATTACTAATGAGGATCTCCTGAAAAGAGTTACGCACTTTTTCAGATTTGGGTAAACAACAATTTTATTTTTGTCATGTAGCTCAAATTACGACTGGGATTAATTAACTCCTATGCTTTCTTGAACTTGATCGGTTATGTTATGGTTAATATTATGTTGGGGGCTAATGTTGTACTCTTTTATATTAGTTAAGAAATAAGCCTACCTCTTATTTATGTACTTATAGTAATTTATTATACATAAATAATAAATAAATAAACATAAAAAAAAACTTCTAGAAAGGACTTTAAAACATAGCTTTTTCATCAAGTTTATCTGCAGTGATTTACATGGTCAGTGATTATGTACACCGATAGATTTAAAGGCAAAACTGATTACGCACTGCAATTTCAATACAAAGCGACCCAAACCCGCAAAACAGTAATCCTAATGATTCATTATGAAGCTGCTGTATTTGCTGACAGTGTTACAATTAATGAGTGGCCACGTGTCGCCTCACGTAGCCGGCAATGTGACTCACTCACGGGACACCTAGGTATTGGGTTGTTATTGTTTTCAGATATACATACATACGCTCTGGGCAGATTGTCGCGACAGGGGTGCGATGCAGTAGATTTGTGGACACGTGTTTTTTTACTGGTGGCATTTTTATGACTAAAATCGAATAACAGGTGGTTTTAAATATTATTATAAATGGTAAAGTTCAAATTGTAAATGTTAGTCAAAGGAGATAATCCAAAATGTATGGAGCCTGGGCCAGGTTCTTGTACACTATACTTAATAATAGAGAAATACATTTAAACTATTTAATTTATCAACTATTCAATTTCTTTAAAATGGCTTTTTTTGCTGGTAAAACAAAAGAAAATACACTTGAAATTGCAACACGCAACAAAAACCCGTCATGGCGGTAAGCTGTAATTTTGATTGATTAATGACGTTTGGCATTTATTTCTGACATATTTATTTACCAGCAATGAGGTGACTGAAGTGACATTGTTAAAACAGCTGACAGTTATTTTCTATGATCTGTTACTAAATCAGTGCAACTCAATGTTGAAAATCAATAAAAGTAATTTATAAACATCAATTAACTACCACAACAGTAAACATTTAAATGAATTAAATGTATTTTTCCCGAATTTACTATTTATTATTATTTATTTGTTTTAAAAAACGTTACCCCACACTAGGAATTTCTCCTGTATCGTGGGTGCGTTCACAAACATACAAACTCACATACACAAACAGCCAGACCCGAAACAACTATATAACTGTATGTTTGTTTGTTTGTTTCTCTTTTTTATGAGGTAATGTACATAGACCTGGCCTATTTTGAAACATCTCCTTTTTATGAATTTCTTGAAGTAATAAATAACTTTTGTATTATATCATTCGCCTAGGTACTGCGTTTTTGTTATTTTCATATTAACATACATTCGCTGGGCAGATTGTGGCGACAGGGGTGCGATGCAGTAGATTTGAGGACACTGGTCTTCTTTACAGGTGGGGTTTTACGATAGGTGGCTGTAAATTTTCTTTTTACTGGCAAAGGGAGAATTGTAATTCCAATACATACGCTGGGCAGATTTTGGCGACCGGGTTGCGATGCACTGGATTTGTACGAATTTTTGTTTAGTAAGTAAGTGAGTTAAGTTTTATTTTGCACCTGAAATCTAACGAAAGATTATTATAATTTTTGTTTTTCTGTTGGTAAAGTGTAAATTATAATTCCTAGTCTGATTTTCGATGAATTTAATTAAATTAAAGTAAATTCCTTGCATTACAATGACGTCATGACAAATAGCGTTAAGAGAATATAAACGACCGGTAAAAATTTCAGAAACCGGGCATAAGCTACTCAGGTATCATATATCTAAACTTATTCTAAACTAACGAGATAACTACGGTCAACAGGCATACCGTTTAAAATACCTTAAGATCGTTATACAGATCGAGATACATAAAGGAATTCTCCTACTCCTCTTTCGTTTTCGGTTTAACTAACCGTAGGTGAATTCTCACCTACAGTTAGTTCACCTACGGTTAATACACCTACAATTAATAAAGATAAGGTTGACTCAACTAACGGACGATACACCTACTATTGGTTTTTAAACAAAAACCTGATTTTGTCTGTTTTGTGCTTTTGAGCCAGAAGAAGACGAGACAGTCGACGTCAGGGACACCCTGAGGTTCGGTTTGGTTAGGCATAGGTTAAGTTTAGGGTCATAAAATGACTCCTCCCGCTTTGGGTGAAGCAGGAAGGAGTGTCAGACTCTTACTGACTAAAACCCATCCGAGTTCCTCCTGGTGCCCTTTGTGTTCCAGGGCTATGGTACCTCTTTCGAACAGATTCCGCAGCCCCAGCAGACACTTGCCCTAGCGGGCCCCGTCTTTTGTGCTGACAGCTAAGTGAGGTGCGCGGGGATCACAGCGCGCCTTCGATCCGGGCCTGGTTCTGATCAGACGCCGAGCCACCCAATCCTCGCCGTCCGCAGGCCCGCGCCTACGGTGGCCGGGAATCGTCAAGCGACAGGTTCCTTTAAACCTGCAAGCAGAAATAGGAGCCCCACACAGCGGGGCTCCGTCAACCGAATAAACTGTAGGCGAGTCGTCCATTAGGTGTTCCATACATAGTTGACATATCAAAAATCTTAAACAGTCATTAAATTAATCGTTCGTTATTGCAAATAATTTTAGCTTAATCAAAATTAAGTAAATCAAACAGTAGATCAGTCGACCAAAATGTATTTTTTTTAGCAAATTGGACGACATTTTGAAATCTGCCAAAATTCCGCAATGTCAGAAGTCCCGCCTCTACAACCAGTGTGTTTTGCCCACCATGACTTACGGTGCCGAGACGTGGACGCTCACGCAGGAGGCTGTGTACAGGCTGAGAGTTGCACAGAGAGCCATGGAGCGTTCCATGCTTGGCATACGTCTAATAGATCGAGTTCCAAACGTCGAGATCCGAAGACGTACCATGGTTTTCGACATCGGAAAACGAATTGCGGATCCAAAATGGAGCTGGGCAGGATACCTAGCAAAGCGCGGTGATGAAAGGTGGAGTAAGACAGTGACCTAGTGGCGTCCGAGGACTGGAAGAAGAAGTGTTGGTCGGCCGGCGGCGAGATGGACGGATGACATTGTTGCCATCGTAGGTAGAACCTGGATAAGGCTGACACAGGAACGTGGGGATTGGCACAAGAAAAGAGAGGCCTACGCTCAGCAGTGGGTGAAGTCGGGCTGTGGATGATGACTTATATTGAAGATAGTTAAAATATCTTTAGTTATTATAATACGTAACCGCTACTCAACAATGTATAACACCTCAGTAAAAAAAAAACTCTTCTAGCAATGGCGATAATGCGCCCTCATTCAGAATGCACCGCGTGTCTTATTAGGTGAATACTTGATACTGAAGCCTTCAGCGGCCGGTAACTAACTTAATCGCACCGATTTGCGAGACTGTTACGCAATAATTACACTTGAATGCTGTTTTGCTTAGGTACTGTTTTATATAAGCTGTGTATGGAATTGATGGTAAATACTGCGATGACTCATCAACGTTTGTTTGTTTGTATTTCTTTATCGATTTTTTTTTTGTGATGAATAAAAGTTACCCAACCTTTTTTATTCATCACAAAAAATCGAATGAGTTTTGTGAATATTTCAACTATTTATTTTAATTATGCAGCCTTTAAATAAAAACTCTAATAATTGCACAGTATAGGACTTTGTGGCGTCGCTTTGGGTAGGCAGTGAATCTCATCTTAATGATTATCATAAAGCACATATCGATCTATTTAAGGTCTATCTATTGCCTGCATTTAAATAAAATCTCTGTAACTTACATACTTTAGTAAAGTTGTTTCCAGTTTGGTTAGGACATTGCAGGCATGAATCATCTTTAGTAAATAAACTTAATTTTGTAAAGTATCTGGATATCTTAATAAACATTTAAAAAAATATATACAAACAAAACAGAATTGTCGCAACGTAGAAAAATATAAATTGTAGAATTAAACACATTTGTAAATTAAACGACACAACTCAACGAGAACTTCCCACATGTCGCTAAGTGTTATACACCACATGTCTTTTCCATGATATACATTTAAAACATCATTAGAATTATGATCATTCGTAATAATATGACAATTTATTTGAACGAGTTGACATAGAAAAAATATCCATCATTCATTCTTTTCGATTTTTCGTAAAAATAATGATACATTTTTATTGAATCGTTACTACAACCTTTGCGTAGATTAAAATTGTTAAATCCAAAAATTTTTCTTACCAATTATATTGTCATTATGTAATTGAGTTTCCAGACAGAAATTCAACTCTCAAGTAAATGAGCTTAAAGGATAACCAGTCCTGATTACACCACAGCTTAGAAAAGGTAACTCCTTAAAAAAGTCTCTGTGACCAAAAAATTCGCTTGCCATCATCCCTATTTATATTAAGTCGGCGCCGCATATCTATGTAACTATGAAGTTTCTTTTCCGTTTTCCTTCCCAAAAAATCTACCTTTGCGAACGGACGACTAGAGACACTATCTACTATGCGATAAAAAATTTATTAAAACCAGGCCCGGGTCGGCGGCGCGCTATGTTCCACGCGCGTCTTAAAGAGATGTCAGCAAGTAGACGGGGCCCGCCCGGGCCAGTGCCTGCCAGGGTTGTGGAATTTGTTCGAAAGGGTCACTGCGGCCCTGGAACGCAAAGGGCATTTGGAGAAACACGGATGGGTTTAGTCAGTAAGAGTCTGACATTCTCCTCCGCTCTACAGTGCGGAAGATTTCACTACCTACCTATTTGTATGTACATATTTTTAAACTGTAGTGTTGACGTTCAAAAGAGCATTATAATCGTTTAATTGACTGACTCTATCTTCCTTTTTTCTTCTTTATCATTGAGATAAAGACCACCTATTCTTGGCATATATTATTTTCACACAATCCATCCAAAGTTTTTTTGGTCTCCCTCTCTCTCTCTCCTCTACCTCTGTAACCATTTATATTCAAACTCATTCACAAGACCTAACTCACATATTCCTCATTCCTCTACCTCACATATTCCTCATTCCTCTACCTCACATACAATGACAACCAATTTCCACCTACTTTCAGATTTCATACTTCCCATACCCTATTCCGCCATACTGCATCGATATGAAACTAAAACAGTTCCGGATATAGCAGCAATTACTCTACCTAGTAGTCTGGGAGGCATCGAACATCACAAGTGTTGTCGAACTACCGTTTGTCTGTTCATTACTGTGAAAGCATGTCGGAGAGGCACCGCAGCCGGCTCCCCGTCTATAATTCAGTACTCAGAGCATCTGTGATACCCATTTTTCCGTGATATTTTGTTGTAGGTTTATTGATTTAGACTTTGCTTTGATGGCATTGTTTCTTGGGTCTGGAGCCATAAGCTAAAATGTGATTTCAAATCATTGGGACTTTGACATTAATATATGCATAATTAACTCAGCGTGTTGAAGATCTTTGTCTAGGCACATAAATCTCAATACAATACGCTGTGTTACGTTTAACTATTGCTACTCATAATTTTAAGTCACGAAAACCTAACCAATTACACACAATTTATAAAAATAGTTTGCATTTATGTATGATTGGGTAGTAGGTAAACTTTAAAAACCCATTGTCAATTTATCGACCCATTTGAATAAAAATAGCATACAAATATACAATAGACCTATATATCCAACTTACGTAAAAAAAGAAACAGACAATATCACTATTTGTCAGAAATAAGTGGCAAACGACCAGTCTTCAAGAGTTCACTATAAATGGTTTCAGTACAATTTTACTGTCGATGTATTTCACTGATTACAGCCATCGAGACACTGTTATAAGTAAAAAGAACGACAGTGGTTCTGTACCATAAAATAAATTCTCGGTACAAAATAATGATTCACAAATAATTACGAGAAATTCTAACACGTGCCGTCCACGCATTCATTACGCGAGTTATTAATTAAAAGTCAAACTGAAAGCCGCTGGAACACAATACGGATAAACATCAGTACAGGTTTTAATTAAGCGAAATAAAACATGCCAATGTCACTCCAAACAAGTTCCCTTTGCCAAAGAATTATGTTTACATTAATCAAGAAATAGAATGAATATGAATAGCGTGGCGACAATTTTATCCCAACCCTAGTATTTTAGTCTTTGTTTCAGTCAGTCGGTCAAGGATCCCTACGTAGTCGTATTTACGGATATACGGAACTCCGAATGGATCGATAGTAGGATTTATAAATAAATACCGGCCACACACATCGACTCCACATCATTACAGTTGACAACTCGGACAGTCCGAAGCGAACGACAAAGTGGTTTAAGTTGAAAAGTATGATACTGCAATTTTATTATTAGTGGGCAGGGGGTAGGTATTTCAATCGGTTAAATGGTAGGGACGTTACGTCTCGAACGGCTGGTAACAGGGCTAGTTTACTTGAATTTTTCACACGTTAATTATTTTATGTGGTATTTGCAGGAGTTACTTTAATGTAAGTTGTTGGGAAATGAAGATGCATTTTGTTTTTATGTGCGATGGCTTCAGGCTTCAGCAATAATTGTTTTTTGTTTTATGGAATTAAAATCATAAAATGACTCCTTCGGCTCTGGGTGGAGCGGAAGGGAGTGTCAGAATCTTAGGCCCGTATTAATAAACGTCTCTCAACAACGTAGGTACACAAGTGCGTTATCATTTGATACGCCATTATCAAGTCATCAGGATCTCGAGATTATTGCTTATTAAAAGACACTAACTAAAACCGATCCGTGTTCCTCGAATGCCCTTTGCGTTCCAGTGCCGCGGTGGCTCTTTCGATCAAATCACGCAGCACTCGCAGGAGCGATAAGTGTTGGAGAATGATCATGTTTGCAAGTTCTGTCTTCACTGTCACTCTTTAGAGGGGATCACAGATCTTTTGGAAGCTTATTCATCTTTTAGTATCAGGCCTTGAGCCTTTTTTTTTTTTTAAGGATGGGAAATCATCAAATGACTCCTCCCGCTCTGGGTGAAGCAAGAGGGAGTGTCAGACTCTTACTGACTAAAACCCATCCGTGTTCCTCCTGGTGCCCTTTGCGTTCCAAGGCTACGGCACCTCTTTCGAACAGATTCCGCAGCCCCAGCAGGCACTAGCGGGCCCCGTCTTCCACGCTGACATCTCTTTGAGGCGCCGACACGGGCCTAGTTCTGATCAGACGGCGAGCCACCCACTGCTCGCCGTCAGGCCTTGAGCCTTGTCTCCTAACTACGGATCAAATAACTTCCGCATTAGGTCAGCTTGGAATAGAAACTATGCACTTAAAAAATCATAACTTTCCATAGGAAAGGGACCGAGACATGTGATTGATTTGTTTATGCAAGTCGGAATTAGGGTGGCCAACCTCTTGAATGAAAAATACATTACTGATGTCCAAAATACGACAGCATGGTTGAACTGTATCCAATAGTATACAATTCCAATCTTCTACAGGAACACATTGTTGCGTTTTCGGCACAATGCCAGTAGTAATACAAAAGGTTGTAAGCGCACATGTTTCGAACAACGTACTAGAATTCCATCATCGCCATCGTCTGTCCGCGTACATAGGTAGGTATGTGTCTACGCATTTAATGTGCTAGTTTCAGGAATAAATCATTCTGCTTATCGGTTTGGCAAAAAAGTATCAACGTTGACAAGATCGTTTTTGAGACAGAGATAAGAACGTGACAAACAACAAAACAGAAAAATCAATGTCTTCATAAGTACAATGTAAGTAGGTAGGTACTGATAAATATTTTTATGTAAAAGTAAGACTCACTATTTAAGAAAATTCTGATTTTTAAGGCATTTGTAATACACACGCATACTTGTTTACTCCCCCGGCAATCATGTTTGTAAATCCTTAATTTAAACCTTCAAAGGAATGAAGAAAATCGAATACCTACTCGTAACGCCAGACATATTTCCCAGAAACTTTTCCCTTTCTCACGTAATTTCCTTCATATCGACCATTCTGTCATTGTGGCTCCAAAGACCGCGCATTCCTCAACAGTTCTGTCTGGCGAATCATTTCTTCTTGTGATCTAAGTTTAGATTACTTTGACATCAGTATAAAGTGAGGTTTTTTTTTTATTTATTTGTAATGGGTTTGCTCTTGACTCTAGTCTATGTCAGAGATGACAGAGACAAAGTCTACGATGGAGCAAGTTGAACGTTTTTGAAGTGAAAACTTCTTTAGGCGCGTTGAGCACTTGTTGGGTGAATAAAAATCATGGGACTCGCGTCATCGTCACCGAACACTTTCCATGAGCTCGATACAATTCACAAATTACTTAGTTTTTCACTTCTATCGGCAGTCTCCAAAGACTGCCCCGCATGTTTTTTTTTTGTTGCAAGCATGTGCGCCACCATTAATTTCATTTTGTCAACATTTGAGGCCGTTCAATTAGACAAAATTTCAATTTGATGTACAATAAAGTATATAAATAAAGGGTATAATTTAGACGGTCACCAAAAATAATATTTTTAAGACCTTAAGCCTAGGCACCAAAATGGATCAATGGTCACCAAATTCTATCCAACTCAACTGGATAAAATAGGTTAGATTAGGTTAGAATTGTGACCGCCGGCGCAGCGCTCGCAGTCAGGCAGAGGAGGACCGCCTCTACGCCTCTTACCGAGAGGCAAAGGCGGTCCTCAAGTCGGCTATGGGCGCTGCCAAGGACTCGGCGAGGGCCGAGATGCTGGAAGGTCTCGACAGGGATCCGTATGGGAGACCATACAAGGCGGCGCGCAACCAGCTGCGGCCCCATGGTCCCCCATTGACGGAGACCCTCGAGCCGGCGTTGCTGGATGGGGTGGTCCGGTCTCTGTTTCCGCGCAGGACCGACTTCGCCCCTCCAGCGATGGACCCTCCGCAGTCGGCGGCTCCGCAGGAGGAGGAGGAGGCACCTCCGGTGACGGAGGAGGAGTTTCGCGCGGGGGTGCTTAGCATCCGCGCGAAGAAGACGGCTCCTGGGCCGGACGGCGTCCCCGCACGGGTGGTGGCCATAGCTGCCGCTCAAATGGAGGACAGGTTTCGGGAACTCTTCAGCGCGTGCTTTACGGCTGGAAGGTTCCCGAAACTGTGGAAGGAGGGGCAGCTGTGCCTCCTCCGAAAGGAGGGACGCCCGGCGGATTCCCCCTCGGCATACCGGCCGGCTCAGGAGCCATTTGCAGGGTGTAGGGCCGGACCTGTTGGACGCCCAGTTCGGTTTCCGACAGGGCCGGTCCACCATCGACGCGCTGGCCCTTCTAAAGGACCAGGTGAAAGAGGCGGTCGAGGCGGGGGACGGAGTGTTGGCGGTGTCATTCGACATAGCCAACGCCTTCAACTCCGTTCCCCACTCCACCATATTGGAGGCACTCCGGTATCACGGAGTGCCCCAATACTTGAGGAACCTCCTGGCCAGTTACTTGGAGGATCGAGAGGTCCTCCTTGTGGACAAACTGGCCAAGTTGCGGAGGTACAGCGCGGAGTCCGGTGTTCCGCAGGGGTCAGTCTTAGGACCCCCCCTGTGGAACATCGGCTTCGATTGGCTGTTGCGGGGAGCTCTTCTCCCGGGCACGAGTGTCATCTGCTACGCGGATGACACTCTCCTCACTGCCCGGGGGAAGAGCTTCGGGGAGGCGGCCTGTCTGGCCTCGGCTGGCGGATCCTTGGTGGCAGGGAGAATCCGCCGCCTGGGATTGAGGGTGGCGCTGAACAAGACCGAGGCCGTGTTCTTCCACGGGCCTCGGCAGCGCTGCCCTCCAGACGCCCACATTGTGGTGGAGGGCGTCAGGGTGGGCGTCCAGGCCCAGATGAAGTATCTGGGCCTGGTGTTGGACAGCAGGTGGCGCGGAGAATGCGACCGTGATGCGCAGGCCTCAAAGGGCCATTGCACTGCGGGTGGCGAGGGCCTACCGCTCGGTGGGCTTTTCGGCTGCGTGCGCTCTGGCGGGCACCCCTCCTTGGGAGTTGGAGGCGTGGGTGCTCGCCAGAGTGTACGAGTGGACGGCGCGGCGAAAGGCCCTGGGCGAGCGCCCCGTCGCGGAGGAGCGGGAGGCCGTGCGGCGGGAGGCGAGGGACGCCATCATCGTCCATTGGACGGAGGACCTCGCCTCCGCCACCTTTGGCCGCCGAACCCTGGACGCGCTCGGGCCGGTCCTGCAAGACTGGCTCGAGCGCTCCCACGGGTTCCTCTCATTCCGTCTGGTGCAGGTGTTGTCAGGCCACGGCTGTTTCGGCAAGCACCTGCACCGGATCGGGAGGGAGGAAACCCCGGCGTGCCACGACTGCGGCGCGGCGGAGGACACGGCTCAGCACACCCTCGAGGTGTGCCCGGCTTGGTCTGAGCCGCGCCGCAGTCTAACAGCGGAGATCGGACAGGACCTCTCACTTCCCGGCGTGGTCAACGCCATGCTGGAGAGTGAGGGGTCCTGGGCAGCTGTCGCCTCTTTTTGCGAGGATGTCATCTCGCAAAAGGAGGCGGCAGAGCGCGCGCGGGAGGACGACCCTCTCGCTGCGCCGCTCCGCAGGCGCAGAAGAGGTCGGAGAAGACGCCGTCTTCTCCCTCCTCATGGTGGTGATGGGCGGGCGATAGGCGCGGGGGCGCCTCCGCCCGCATTGCACTCCACACCACCCTCGCCGGTCATTCCCAGCCCTCCCCCTGAACGGGGAGGACTTGAGGGGCCCGCCGCTTTAGGCGGGTTGTCGTCGGAGGAGGACTGGACGCTAAGGCTGCGCAGATCTCCCAGTCCTCTTCCACTCGGACGACGCGGGCATAACGCTGGGTCGTTTTAGTGGGTATACCGGGTCAGCCCGGGGAGTCCCACATACCCCTCCCGTTCCCCCGACGGGAGGGTATGCGTAATGCATTTTTTCCCAGTTTAAAAAAAAAAAAAAAAAGGTTAGAATTGTGACCTCGAGCCGGCGTTGCTGGATGGGGTGGTCCGGTCTCTGTTTCCGCGCAGGACCGACTTCGCCCCACCAGCGATGGACCCTCCGCAGTCGGCGGCTCCGGAGGTGGAGGAGGAGGCACCTCCGGTGACGGAGGAGGAGTTTCGCGTGGGGGTGCTTAGCCTCCGCGCGAAGAAGACGGCTCCTGGGCCGGACGGCGTCCCCGCACGGGTGGTGGCCATAGCTGCCGCTCAAATGGAGGACAGGTTTCGGGAACTCTTCAGCGCGTGCTTTACGGCTGGAAGGTTCCCGAAACTGTGGAAGGAGGGGCAGCTGTGCCTCCTCCGAAAGGAGGGACGCCCGGCGGATTCCCCCTCGGCATACCGGCCCATCGTTCTGCTCGATGAGGTCGGTAAATTGTTTGAGGGGATCATCGCCTGCCGGCTCAGGAGCCATTTGCAGGGTGTAGGGCCGGACCTGTCGGACGCCCAGTTCGGTTTCCGACAGGGCCGGTCCACCATCGACGCGCTGGCCCTTCTTAAGGGCCAGGTGAAAGAGGCGGTCGAGGCGGGGGACGGAGTGTTGGCGGTGTCATTTGACATCGCCAACGCCTTCAACTCCGTTCCCCACTCCACCATATTGGAGGCACTCCGGTACCACGGAGTGCCCCAATATTTGAGGAGCCTCCTGGCCAGCTACTTGGAGGATCGAGAGGTCCTCCTTGTGGACAAACTGGCCAGGATGCGGAGGTACAGCGCGGAGTCCGGTGTTCCGCAGGGGTCAGTCTTAGGGCCCCCCCTGTGGAACATCGGCTTCGACTGGCTGTTGCGGGGAGCTCTTCTCCAGGGCACGAGTGTCATATGCTACGCGGATGACACTCTCCTCACTGCCCGGGGGAAGAGCTTCGGGGAGGCGGCCTGTCTGGCCTCGGCTGGCGGGTCCTTGGTGGCAGGGAGGATCCGCCGCCTGGGTTTGAGGGTGGCGCTGAACAAGACCGAGGCCGTGTTCTTTCACGGGCCTCGGCAGCGCTGCTTTCCCGACGCCCACATTGTGGTGGAGGGCGTCAGGGTGGACGTCCAGGCCCAGATGAAGTATCTGGGCCTGGTGCTGGACAGCAGGTGGCGCTTCGGCCCGCACTTTAGCGGGCTGTCGACGCGCCTGCTGAAGGCCGCGGACGCCTTGTCGTGGCTCCTCCCGAATTTGGAGGGGCCGAACGCACGATGCCGGCCCTGTACGGGGCCCCCATCTGGGCGGACTCCCTCCACAGGAGGGAGAACGCTACTTTGATGCGGAGGCCCCAAAGGGCCATTGCACTGCGGGTGGCGAGGGCCTACCGCTCGGTGGGCTTTTCGGCGGCATGCGCTCTGGCGGGCACCCCTCCTTGGGAGTTGGAGGCGTGGGTGCTCGCCAGAGTGTACGAGTGGACGGCGCGGCGAAGGGCCCTCGGCGAGCGCCCCGTCGCGGAGGAGCGGGAGGCCGTGCGGCGGGAGGCGAGGGACGCCATCATCGTCCATTGGACAGAGGACCTCGCCTCCGCCGTACATTGGACGCGCTCGGTCCGGTCCTACGAGACTGGCTCGAGCGCTCCCACGGGTTCCTCTCATTCCGTCTGGTGCAGGTGTTGTCAGGCCACGGCTGTTTCGGCAAGCACCTGCACCGGATCGGGAGGGAGGAAACCCCGGCGTGCCACGACTGCGGCGCGGCGGAGGACACGGCTCAGCACACCCTCGAGGTGTGCCCGGCTTGGTCTGAGCCGCGCCGCAGTCTAACAGCGGAGATAGGACGGGACCTCTCGCTTCCCGGCGTGGTCAACGCCATGCTGGAGAGTGAGAGGTCCTGGGCAGCTGTCGCCTCTTTTTGCGAGGATGTCATCTCGCAAAAGGAGGCGGCGGAGCGCGCGCGGGTGGACGACCCTCTCGCTGCGCCGCTCCGTAGGCGGAGAAGAGGTCGGAGAAGACGCCGTCTTCTCCCTCCTCATGGTGGTGATGGGCGGGCGATAGGAGCGGGGGCGCCTCCGCCCGCATTGCACTCCACACCACCCTCGCCGGTCATTCCCAGCCCTCCCCCTGAACGGGGAGGACTTGAGGGGCCCGCCGCTGTAGGCGGGTTGTCGTCGGAGGAGGACTGGACGCTAAGGCTGCGCCGATCTCCCAGTCCTCTTCCACTCGGACGAAGCGGGAATGCCGCTGGGTTATTTTAGTGGGTATACCGGGTCAGCCCGGGGAGTCCCACATACCCCTCCCGTTCCCCCGACGGGCGGGTATGCGTAATGCATTTTTTCCCAGCTTAAAAAAAAAAAAAAAAAAAGGTTAGAATTGTGACCAACCGCGCGCGAGCCGAGCGAGCGAAGCGAGCGGTGCCGCGGCAGCGGCCGGCGAGCACTACTTCTCGAATATTATTTGGTGACCATTTATCTGTTTTGGTAACCGTTTAGAACTTTTTTGGTAGTAAAATAGGTACTTTTTTGGGCGGTGTTTAAAAACAAGCCATAAATAAATAAATAAATAAAACCCCCGCTTTTTGTGACAGCCGCCATGTTGTGGCAGTTCTTGACGTTACCGCTTCTCAAGTTCAGGTTTCGAAAAGACCAAAGCAAAAGTACCGCAAATTGTTTGTACGAGTACTGAAACTTTTCTAAGTATCGTTGTCGTATAGGGTATTAAACTACTGTGACAAATATACATGAATTATTGATGAAAAAATAAATAAAATTGGTGGAAGAACCGACCAGTCTTACGCTTTTGAAGTTACTCTTCTGCCCTTGTCACACAACAATGTTATTTGTACTGTATGGTTTTAATTCAATATGGCGGAATTAGTGAGTGACGACACACAACATTAGTGCTGTCTCTGTTGATCACAGATTTTATAACGCTGATAACACCGCTATTTGGTACATTTTCAAGATATTAAAAGAAAAACAAAATTTTGTTTTTTTTTTATACAATGGGTTTGATTTTAGACAAAGACAAATGGAGTTGTCAAAGTCGACGATGGAGTAAGTTTACCTAGAACAAGCTTGTTCACTCTAATTTTGAAGAGATTAGGGTTGAATGTGTTCGGTTTGATGTGTCTTATCTGCTCTGGGTTTTAGGATATGTTACAAAAAAAACCACCTGTTTGCACCTTTGAAACTCTGATCTGAGCACAGCCTTAGCCATGAATATAACGCACACAAAAGGATGTTATGAACGGAAGGCGGGGGCACTAACAGTCCTTTCTTTAGATTGTAGTTGGTCGACGTCAACTTTTAGTTATATTCTGTATCACATTAATAGAAAACTGATAAGAAACGAAATAAAAATAGAGGAAATAAAGGAAAAGAGATGCTAGTTATTCTCGTAATATTTTTTTTGTTATTTCTGGCTAATCATTTCCGTTAGTAGCGGAAGCCGATGTAACAGTAACTGATATTTGAACTCAGAACATGAGACAATAATCATCAAGTTAAGGAACTTCTGACAACTTAATCATTGCAACCAATTCTGTCTTTAGGTTTTTTTTAAAACAATGGTTACTTTAAAATGCACATGCCAAAGTAAATACTTACGTATTTGTTAATGGTGATTGTTGCAAATTATCTTGAACTATAAATTCAAGTATAATCGATATTGCTAACTTTTGCTGGTGTAGGGTTTAAGTGCCGCTGTACTTAGAGGTAATTGATTATTATTGACCGAGTGTATTTTATGTATTGTATTTTTCATCGTTTATTTATTTTATCTGTTTCTATTATATTTGTATGTGTTACGTAACTGCGTCCGTGGCATCACAGGCCCTATCATAAAACCAGCGCTGTGTTATTTATTTTAAACTAGCTGACCCGCGCGGCTTCGCTCCCGTCAACTGGCTACCCTACCTACCCTACCTACCCTACCTACCCTACCTACCCTACCTACCCTACCTACCCTACCTACCCTACCTACCCTACCTACCCTACCTACCCTACCTACCCTACCTACCCTACCTACCCTACCTACCCTACCTACCCTACCTACCCTACCTACCCTACCTACCCTACCTACCCTACCTACCCTACCTACCCTACCTACCCTACCTACCCTACCTACCCTACCTACCCTACCTACCCTACCTACCCTACCTACCCTACCTACCCTACCTACCCTACCTACCCTACCTACCCTACCTACCCTACCTACCCTACCTACCCTACCTACCCTACCTACCCTACCTACCCTACCTACCCTACCTACCCTACCTACCCTACCTACCCTACCTACCCTACCTACCCTACCTACCCTACCTACCCTACCTACCCTACCTACCCTACCTACCCTACCTACCCTACCTACCCTACCTACCCTACCTACCCTACCTACCCTACCTACCCTACCTACCCTACCTACCCTACCTACCCTACCTACCCTACCTACCCTACCTACCCTACCTACCCTACCTACCCTACCTACCCTACCTACCCTACCTACCCTACCTACCCTACCTACCCTACCTACTTTTTTTGTTTTTAAACCTTCCCTGTATTCTGGCGAAACTAACAAAAAAAGAATTATTGAAATCGGCCCCGCCGTTCTCGAGTTATAGCGAGACTAACGAACAGCAATTCATTTTTATATATATAGATTTCGCGGCTTATGCTGAGATAGGGACCTTTTTGGCCTCGCACAGACTAAATTATTATTAATTTAGTAATAGACTACTGTTACTTTTACATCTGCCTGTTTTGTGTGAGTCCCAAATAAACATTTTTCTTTCTTTCTTTGACTACGTCAGGTTTGCATCAGCAAGCTCTGGATTTTTGGTAAATTCTTCCTTATTATCGGTTTGGTCGCTTTTCTCAAGAATCAAAGTATATTTTCAGTGTTTTTAGGGTCCGAACCCAAATAGTTACATGGATTCGTAACCCTAAAAATATTTTAGGAACGAAAGACTATTAAGAAGCCTCCGCTGTCCGTCCGTCCGTCTTTCTGTCAGCGGACGCGCTCAAGAACCGTAATAGGTAGACAGCTAAAATATTCACAGAGTGTGTATGTCTTTAGCCGCTATAACAACAAATAATAACTCAAATTATAAAGGTTCTCATACAAAAACCACCTTTTTTTTTAGTTTATGATATGGAACCCTTTGTGTGAGAGTGCGACTCGCACTTAGCCGGTTTTTTCAGTTTTCATTAAGTAAAATAACCTACCTTATACAAATTTTACTAATGACCTACACAAGCTAATATTTCTAGAATATTATAAACTACTGCCGTATGTTTACTATTCAGTAACTTTCCAACCAACTCCCGATGGTACAAATCGAATCTACATGTAAATATCGTTTGGCATTGACACCCAAGTTATTACCGCTGACAATATCATAGGACCTTTAAAACTTTAGCCGTTAGATAAAAATAACTGTAGTTGAAATGCTATGGGGAAATAGAATACCAATATCATAGTTACATTGCTGTAAGAATTATGTTATGTTCTAGGGGGCTACTCTCTAAGCCAAAACCGAAATCTGTAGCTTCGGGCTTAGTTGCGGGCGTATTCTACTCCGTATGGACTTACGATTAGTCCCGAACCTGAACTAAGAATTAATGAAAACACGATTAATTGACAGAATAAGAATAGTTTATTGTTAGGAAATTACATTTGACAGTAACTGTCAAATCGTGTAGTCATTAATTCTTAGTGGTTAGGTGACACGGAGTAGAATGCGCCCGCAACTAAGCCCGAAACTACGGACTTCGGGCTCAGAGTAGCCCCCCAGTATTAGTATACTTCAAGTAGCCCCCCAGTATTAGTATACTTCAAGTAGCCCCCCAGTATTAGTATACTGAGGGGCTACTTGAGTACTACTACTACTACTACTACTAATAGTTTATACGGGATGTTCTTGAAATGTGTGGTCATATTTAAGGTTGATTTGAGGTAGCAGATATACGTTAAGGAAAAAATTCGGCCACAAAAACGACAGTCACGAACAATTTACCTACTTTTCAAGCAGATCTTAAAGTTGGTGGCATTTACTTTAGTCCAGGCACAGATTTGATGTCACCAACTGCATCAGAAAAAAGTCTCATTTTATGTATTGATATTTTTTCCTGTATCGTCTACCCAACATAACACTTTAAAATATGACAACGCTCTTTTGAAACAGCCTGTATACTAGTTGTCTACTATTGACCCATTTCGTGTGACCTTTCTCCTCGTGTTTTCCAATAAATTCAGGTTGTTAGATGATCGATGCCAGAGTTTTTGGATGCGGGAAGCACTGGGCTGGTCGATGTGACGCTTGAGGTCATGTCAGAAGACGAGTTTTAACTGAAATGACAATGATGATGATGTATAAAGGGTTCTTAAAATGGGCCCTTAAGTGGCGAATAAGACGGCATCAAGCGCAAACTGCGCATACAGTTTCTCTATAACCGAGTTCAGCATCATATCAGCCATTTGCCGTCCACTGCTGAACGCAAGCCTCCCTCAAAGAGCGACAACCATCCCGGTGTTGAGCAGTCCGCTGGCAGCCATTTTTTTCAAATCATCGGTCCTTCGTGTCGCAACCGAGCTGTTATATTTTAACAATAGCCATGCGCTATTTTGGAGAAATGCTACGAGAGCCCGATAGACTGGTGACGATATGGATTGATCACACGCCCTGATTCCGATCATATAACCCAAACAAGCTTTGGATTGGAATACTCGAGGGAAATGAAACTGTCCGTCACGGCTAGGCATAGGACACCATATCGAACAGTTTTGTGGGTCTCGTATTTAGCTTGACTTCCACGGCCCTCAACAGTCACTCATTGGGCATGGTACATCTTAAACTTAGCTATGATTCTTACTAAATTAAATAACAGAGTGCCATTTCTCCTATTTTTAAGCAAAATTCGCATTAGCACGTCAGTTGTCATCTGTCAAAAATGTATGGAACTTGGGGCTTTTTTGAAAGATACAACTCAAGGCGACATCACAAATATTATTAAATCAAAGTTCACAGACCTATTAATGGTAGTATTAATGACTTAGTAACTCATCCGTTAATATTGTTAGTGTAACATTGTACGGTAGTAAGTATAAAAGTGTTTTATAACTATCGTAAAATCGAACTATGGTGTCAAATCGTAAACTTTCACTGGCTCGTTAACAGTTCGTAAGAAAATTGTGGAAAAAATTGATCACCCATTATTTTGTTAATGTCTTTAGTAGTTTTTGTTCACCTTTCTTGTTAGCTGTAGTTTCTGTAGTTTGGTGTCTCATTAAGTTTTTATGCAAAGGTTAACAGATTAGATTCGGTCGATTCGGTGATTTGGTACTTATTCAAATTGATGTAAAAGTTTTTAATTGTTGCTTTTCGCCGCACCAAAGATTAATATGTTCTATTCAAAACTTTAGTGGAGTTAAAACATAACTCCGGTTTGTGCGAATGGGTCTTGAAAATTGCATTGTATTCAACAAACCCTCATGCGTTCGCTCGTCCTCCTAACTCCTACTGCCGTTCAGGCCCTAGCTTGCGAGGCAGTCGACTGCTTCACCACTTTGGGCTCCGCTAAGAGCATCCAGACGGAAATATCCATGTCGAAGATGTCCATTGCTGGACATAGGCCTCCTCCAAGTTTCACCACAACAACCGGTCCTGTGCGTCTCGCATCCATCGCCTACCCGCGACCCTCACCAGGCTATTAGTCTTCTCAACTCTGCGTCTTCCGGTACGCAGTCACCACTCCAGAATTTTTCGGCCCCATCGACCATCTGTTCTGTGAGCAATGTGCCCTGCCCACTGCGACCTCGTACAAATAACAGAATTCTCTAACTAATAACAGCAATGATCACATTTCACAATAAAAGGTGAGCTATAAGGCTGAGATAAAGATGCTAGTGATAACGCTAAGTTATCGGCAATAGCGTCAGTCCTAGTTTAACCAGTATCATTCGGGACAAAATACAATCGTTAACTGATAAAACTAAACTGATATAAATTCGTAGAATTATTTTACTCGCATTCTTTATCTGTCGTAAAGCCTAAATCAATAATTTATTTTTTTCCTTGTCTTATAAGTAATACCTACTGTCGTTTTGGGACATTGGCACCATTTTTGTTTTCACATGGAATCACATACGAGTTATCTGTCTGAAAGATTACTCAGGTCTACTACCGCCTTGATAGACTTATGGCATTACCATCATGCCTAGCCTTCGGGTGCTAGATCCGGAGATCCGGATGAGTACCAATGTTTTACAAGGAGCGACTGCCTTTTAGCCTCCAAAACATCTGTTAAATTACAGATACCTACCTAATTTGCATATTATTTAGTAATCCCGATACATAGTCATAATATTTTTCTTCTATCTAATCACTGATGAAGAATGATTTGGATATATTATGTCTTTTTTCTCCATCTCTATAAGTCATCATTTCAGTGGTCGGCCTAGTCCTATATCATCTTTAACACAGTTCATCCATCGTTTCTCCGGTCTTTCCCTACTCTAATAACCCTAAGCAATGTAATAAGAAACAATATTTACGACTGCCTTCACCAAAGCATTAGGTGCGGCCACTCTTGCATTCATCTGAAATCGTTGCACACGTGCCCCCAACGATTTTTAATGTTACTCACTACTTCATTCAAAGATTAGTGTGGATGTGACTAGAAATATATATTTTTTTTTTAAATGGAGTGTAGATATCATGTTTGAATGTAAATTAATAATGCAATCCTAAATTTTTTTTTATCTGGCCAAAGTACATTTAAATTACCCCCCCCCCATTTTCTTAAAGACGAACAGTTTAGCATCTAGTTTTAAAATGTCAGACATTCTCTTGAAGTTTGATAGGATGTCTTGCACGTATGATTTGTAAAGTTCCATACCTTATGTGGAAATAGCGTCGAGGGTTCTTAGAATTGTAGCACTTGGCATATTTCATTTAATTTCTAGCTTCCAAGTTACAAGTGGAACGTGATGTCTATTTCAGAGTTAGTTACAGCAGACTGCTTGTTGCAAAGGAATAGGAATTCTGTGTAAGCTGATAACTGAATTTAACGTGTAGAGCTTCACTGAATCCAAAAGGACCGTCTTGTTCATATTAAATATATCGTTATAAACGTTAAAAAAAGATACGGCCGTTTTTGCTGCAAAAAACCTACAGTTCGACACTTTCAAGGAAATCAAAATGGATAGGGTATTTTTTGTTACCCTAGAACTATGAAATTTGTATTATTGTACAAGTATAGGGAAAAATCTGTAAACTATATATTTGTAATTCAATCTTAAAAACTATAGTCTCTATTTAAAGTACGTAATCAATTCAGCAAGGCGCGGAACCCACGGTGGGCCAGTCCGACTGGCACTTGTCCGGTTTTTTTTAATATTGCTAGGCCAGCATTTAATTACAATAGAAAGCCTAATAGAAAGTGATAATGGGGTTCGATGGAGCACGCGTACCTAGAAGTAACTAAAGCTCCTTTTTATACGTTACAGTTAAAGGTGGATTGCGAAGCATGCGCAGCGCACGGGCTCATCGCATGCTTCGCAATGTGTGGACGTTCACATTCGTGGTGAGCCATGGCTACGCAGGGAAATTTACATCGAAACGTGTGCGTTGCGAGGCATGTTTGTATCCACTTTAAGAAGGTACGTCCACATGTTTCTTTCGTGCGGGCGCGAGGCGTGCCGCAGCCGTCTCCTGTGGGCCATGTGGCTCCACATCCGACGCACCTTGTTCAGGTTACTGTGTGTCGACTACCGCGCTGTTGTTCCAATGATTCAGATCCGCACATTATTGTACAGTTTTATTATTTCTGATTTTTTACGAGAGAGAATTTTCTAGAAGAATGTACATAATTCGAAGTTAGCACCAGTTTATCATTAATCAATAAATATATATAAAACTAGTTGAAGCGCGCAACTTCGTTTGCGTCACAATTTTCATTACAGCTCCGTTCCTATTGGTCTTAGGGTGATGATATATAGCCTATAGTCTTCCTCGATAAATGGGCTATCTAACACTGAAATAATTTTTCAAATCGGACCAGTATTTCCTGAGATTAGCACGTTCAAGCAAACAAACAAACTCTTCAGCTTTATATATTAGTAAGTAAGTATAGAAATATAGATTCTTCCGTTACTGACTGTTTGAGTGACTGACAACGCACAGCCACAACTACTGGTCGTAGACAGCTGAAATTTGGCATGTAGGTTCCTTGGGGAGATTAGAGGAGCACTAAGAGAGGATTTCTCAAAATTCTTATGTTAACGGAAAAAAACGGGATATGCGTGTACGAAGTCGCAGGTGAAAGCTAGTTTATAACATAAAAGAAACACACATTTTTTTTTAAATATTAAGCTTTAGATTAGTGAACTACATTAATAACGAAGAGCAGGAGCTTGCCTTAGCAACGAAGTTAACGTGAAACTGAAATCCCCACTATCATACCAAATTAGATATTTTTACGCTTGCCTTGAACTAACTTATTTACTCTTTTCTAAAAGACCTTCAGGTGGTTTATGATCCCTTTACGTCGAATTGAATTCCTCCACGTTGAGCGGCGAGGGTCGTTATGGCTATCAGAAAGCACAGACTCTGCCAGAGAATATCACACCTTAGCAGACACGCCATGACTGAAAACTCCCTAAGTTTTTATTTTTGCTGCACGGTGCTTCATCTCCAGACCCCGATGATGCCACAAAAATTGTTACTGCGCAGCGACTCGGGCTACTCCCTGCCACCATCAGCTATCATTCTTCCTGTAATGACATATAATCAGAAGCTAGTGAAGTACGGAGATACAAGGGCTTGTAAGATAATTTGGTTTAACCGTATGATTGATAAGGTAGGTACCTACATACAGTGATAATCCTGAGTACCGTAAGTTAGTTATCTTATATGAGAATCTTATCTCCATATCGAATACACACCTCTTGTAAAATTTAAATATCTTTTTATTACGATAAGTTTCACAAAAATACATCTTCATAAATTTTTATGACTTCAATTACTTGAATAACAAGTACATAGTAAATCATGCAAAGTCTTATAATCTATTTTATCTTTTTTTTTTTAATTTTGAAGTTATATTTTTGGTAGAAAGTACAAAGCAACAATAAAATATCTATTGAGTTTCCATAGTTCGTAGACTTTTTATCCAATATCAATATCTGGGGCCAAGCCGGGGTGCCAAGTCCCCCGACTTGGCCCCAGTGCCACCGAAATGGGGAAAGAGAAACTAAATTTAAAGAATTTCCTAATTATTTCAGAAGTCGGGACCTACCTAGGACTATACCTTGCCCAATGGCATCAATATACCGTTGTGAAAGAGATATAGTACTATGCATCTTGTATAGCTCTGTCTCCTTCCAACACTAGCGAATCGAATCGACACACAACATAATCGAAACCAGAATCATGATGGTTTTAGAAGGTACTCTAATCCCGAGGAATTAGAAAAATAGGTATTTGAAGAAACTATTGCCGATGCCGTCGCAACTCTTTCATCAGAGGTAGTCTTGGTGTCCGTGACGTGGGGGAAAAACTGCAAGAGTGTCGTCTGCGATGGTATGGCCACATCATGCGCCGCCCTATGGAGTACGTTGGTCGGGGATGCATGAATATGGCTGTTCTTGGGCCTAGGTCCCGTGGTCGCCCTCGCAAGCGCTGGTTGGACGTCGTTAAGTCCGACATGAGAGCCAATGGCCTAACTGAGAAGGATGTTCAAGATCGGGCAAAGTGGAGGAAGCTAAGTAGGAAGGCGAACCCTGGCAATAGCCGGGATTAACGCCAGGTAGAAGAAGAAGAAGATTGCCGATGCCGTCGCGCTGCGCCATATCAAGTAAAGTGCGAAAGCGACAACTGCAGCTTAGAAATAATCTAATAGCTTTAATCTTTAAAAACCTCGACCAAAAGACGTTTTGTATTCCGCTGCTTTCTTATTCAAAACTGGACTGATCTGAAATTATAAAAGTATCAAAATTTAGAGTAAAGCTATATCTATGCTTCTATTGTTTTTTATTTTGTTAAAAACTTATCACATTGGTCTGATAGTCAATTCAATTCCCTGCCGGAGTCTGTGTTTCCTGATAGCTACAACCTGGGAGTCTTTAAGTCAAGAGTGAATAGGTTATTTCTAGGCAAGCGTGCTCCATCTTCGACCACATCATCGCTTACTATCAGGTGAGATAGTGATCAAACGCATGCCTAGCTATAGTAAAAAAAAAAAGTCGCCTGAACATGGCGGTAAAAACGAGCTGCTTTTTTCAGGGTTTTGGATTGTCATAATTCTTTTAGTTATTATATTTGTAAAAAAGAAAATGATAAGGGCACGTATTAATTACACCTAAATTTTTTGGACAAAAAATCATTGCTCTACAAGACGAAGAAAACAGCGTAAAGCGTTTGTATGGAGAAAGGATCAATAGAGTTCCCTCTTTATTCGTCATAGTAGTTCTCCTGATCAAAACCGTATCAAAATATACAATCGTTTAGCAAAAATCTAATCTCTGCCAAAACTTGTTTACACCACACATTGCAGACCCAGATGCGGGACCAGAGGCTTGCAAATCTGCATTTTATAGCTTCCACCGTTCTTGATAAACAAACTTAACTCGTATATTAATACAATCATGACTTCAAGTGCCTCGTTACGTTATTAATAACTTTATGATTGGTATAAGTTACAAGTAGTTTTCATTCGGATGTTTAGGTATAAGTCTAGATGACTTACACCAGGGTTGCGGAATTTGTTCAAAAGAGTCAACGCGGCTCTGGAACGCAAAGAGCATTTGGAGGAACAAGAATGGGTTCTATTTACTCTTTAAGTCTGACAGCTTCCACTCCGCCGAGAGCGGAAGGAGTCATTTGATAATTTCCCATCCTTAGAAAGGTATGTGTCAACGGCGACAGAACTTTTGCCGAGGGAAAGACTGAATGCTGCAAGTCTATTCTGTAAGTAACATCGAGCTTCACCTGAGTGAGATAGCTCACAAAGTGAACTTTATTGCACACAGCATAGAGGTCTTATGTTTATACTAACCTCTAATTCCACTGTCGAGACACGTAAATGTTGTTACAGAATAGGGGTACTGGACCTGCTGCTCAAGCTTCCCCATATCAACCTGTGCTATGCTTCTCTCATCCGTCTCCCGCGGCCTTTACCACGATATCACTTTACCTTGTTGGTGGCCTACCAACGCTGCATCTTTCGTTACGCCGTCACATTTTCGGAGTCTATTTTAAATTAACCCGTTATATTTCACTGCTGGGCAAAGTCCTCCCTCTCTCTTTTCCACACATTCCCAGAACAATTCTTGTCCGATTCCATATAATTTTACTGGCTTTTGTCCGCAACTTCGTTCGCAAATATCCCGTATTTTCCGTTCCCGTAAGAATTTCGAGAAATTCTCTCTTAGTGCTCCCTTACAAGGTATAGGTAAGCTTCATACCTAGTTTCAGCTTTCTACGACTAGTGGAAACCACTAGTCCGCCGAAAGGCTGTGCGTTGTCTGTCAGTCACTCAATAAGTCAGTAACGGAAGAATTTTATATATTAGGATGATTGACGTTTCAATCTTTACTTTACCTTTGTTTTACCATCGAGTACAAAGCCCAAACTGCGGCCAAAAAGCTGGGCATCCTAACTAGGGTGAAGCGATACTTTAGGCCTGGACAGCTTTTAACCCTTTACAAAGCACAAGTCCGATCCTGCATGGAGTATTGTAGCCACCTTTGGGATGGCTCAGCTAAGTATCAGCTAGCCGCGCTTGACTCGGTGGAACGCAGAGCTAAGAGGCTCATCGGCGACGTAAAACTGGTGGATGCCAAGCTATATGTATAGCTTGGCTCATCGCCGTAAGGTTGCCTGTTTGTCGGTCTTCTACAGATTGTACTTCGGTGAGTGTGCCCAAGAACTCGACGACCTCATCCCACCGGCCCCCTTCTACCATCGGACATCCAGACGCACTGCATCTTTCCATCTCTACCAATGTGGCTATTCCACCAATTTGCACTAAGCGTTTTCAAACGTCTTTTATAATGCGCACAGCAAAGGAGTGGAAGTCTCTGCCTGCGTCTGTGTTTCCGAAAGCTTACAACCCTAATCTCTTCAAAGTTAGAGTGAACAGGCTCCTTCTGGGTAGGCTCGCTCCATCGTAGACTTTGTCTCTGTCATCTCTGACATAGACTAGAGTCAAGAGCAAACCCATTGCAAATTAAAAACAAAAACATTTTAGAAAACGGTCTACTCCAGCTTCATGTTGCGTTGAACACATCCTATGTGACTTTATTGTGTGACCCCACGTTACTGCACATGAATCGACCTCGGAGAGTTTACACGAGCGGCACGACGTGTGAACTTTGCACCTTCACGCAACTTTTAACGCCCTTGTACTTTAGTTTTTGCATGAGGAAATTACGAGCCTTTTTTTGGCCTACATAATTATATTTGTAGGTTTTTGTCAATTGACAAATAAATGAAACTGTTATCTCTAAGTACAAAAATGGCCTGTGCCAGTAGGGAACATGCAATATTTTTATTTTTGCTTTAATTTTAGGGTACGTTGAAATTACACTGGCACTACTCTATTCAAATATTTTGATACTGCGAAATTAGTAACGTCTGGGCCCTGGGATCTTGGATTATAAACTAACAAGAGTGACGTCATCAGACGCTGATTGGTGTATGAAAATACGTTCCGTTTCACGTTACTTTAAATTTGTAATTATTGTTAAAAACCAATATTAACTGGAATAAAAACGTTGCACTGGCCCTTCTCTTATGCTTTTTTTTACATTTTAGCCACAAAATATTGATAAATATTAAATCTGCATCTTTCCTATTGTAAGCTCATCATTTGCCTTGCCTTTTCCCAACTATATTGGGGTTGGCTTCCAGTCAAACCAGATTTAGCTGAATACCAGTGTTTTACGTGGAGCGGCTGCCTACCAGACCTCCACAACCCATTAACAGGGTAACACTGTATTTCTTGGCAAGACTGGAGCCAGATCTACTGGCTTCTGGCAATCCGTAACGACTGCTAAACATCTTCAATTGACAGCCGGGACCGCTTAACGTGCTTTCCGAGGCACGGAGGAAACTCGATATGTTAAGATGGTCACCCATTCACAGACTAACCTTGGCAAGCGTTGCTTAAACTTGAAGATCGACCTGTGCGGCTGTTATTATTTAGCCACGAGCTAAATATCTATCATAAATGAATAAGAACCTGAATTTCCAGGACGAATAAAATCGCTTGCGCTGAGCTAATGATTCGATAACAAACATATCCGTAGCTACTCATCCTCGCACATCTCTAGTGGAAATTCAGCCTTACACTAATTTTATTGTGATTCTTAAATAACCCTTCACAGTTATTGTTACTTGTATGAAGTCTTACATTCATAAAGTAGATTTCAAAGAATATAAAGTTTTCACAAAAAGGTCATTATAAATTTGAATTTCAAAATTCTTGGAAAATCAGTAGCTATTTCTGTTAAATATGTTGTAGGACATAGAAGATAGAATATTCTACTATATTTTGGGAGATCAAAGATGCGATAGTTTGAAAAATAAGTATTGAATTTGATAAGTTTTTTTATAGATAATCCTCAAACAACAACCAATCTTGGTGTGATTCATCAATCAACAAACATATCCAAATCTCGAAATCTAACCGTTTTATCTTATTTTTTTTTATAATGACGCAGTTAAGTTGTTTTATTGAAAACAAACTGAAATAGGTAAAATTATTTATTAATATTTATATCTTCTTATAGTGCAGCATATCAAAATCTAATTTTATTATGCAATAAAATATTCGATATTTAAAATTATTATGAAAGTGATGAAAAAAAAACAAACTTCAAATTCCTTCGAATGGATTTCTGTGCAAAATTCAAAGAAGGTTTAAATAGTTCTTAGTAAAACAGTAAAAGTAGCACCTTAGTCTACTGAACAGTTTCTTATGACATTATCTGCGAGGAATGAAGATGGCTCAACAACGAAAATAGACCGACTATTAAGAAAGTATATCCTACTGCGGTAGACGCGGAGTTATCATCATCGGGAGCAGTAGTAGTTGCATCTGGAGAAGGTGCTACCGTAGTAGGTTCAGTGGTAGGAGCAACCGTTGTTGTAGTAGCATCGTCCTCATTCCTGTCAGTTATCGACCAATTGCTTTGGGCATCCTGGAAAAAGAAAGCATAAATATCTTCCCAGAAATTAACTCTCTCGGAATGAAGGTTCTCTGCTACATCTTCAAGGTTTGCGCCTACTGCAATATCGGCGTTGGCACGCACGCGAAGGAAGTAAGAATTTGAGCTGGTATATGCCAACCAAGGTACAAGTGAAGTTGTACTTTGTGGGATTCTGAAAAGAAAATTCAATATTTAAGTGTTAATTTATGTGACACATTTTTTTGAAGTTTCGTCGTTCATATGCTTACCCATTCTTAGCAAAGTTTGTCCATCTTTCCGCTAGAATATCTCCAATAGTAAGATCTCTGTCGGAAGCTCCCGCGGCAGGAGAATCGTGGAACATATAAGCCAATTCTTCACTGTGAGATGCAGTTTGTAAGGATATAGGACCTTGGAATGGTGCTCCAAGCGTTCCTGAGTATGAAAATTGGTAAATATAGACCGGTGAGTTCGAAACCGATGTACGATTTTTAACTTCTCTTATAGATGATACAAGCATCATTGTATCGCCATGATATCTTAAATAATTAGCAACTTGGTCCATATTAATTGTGTTTCCCTGGAAGTAAAAATCTCTTATACGCTGAGCTACTGCCGTCAGTTCTGTATTGGTATTGAATTTTAAGTCTGGCTGAATAAACTCAGTGAATGTTTCATCCATTCGCTCTAGCCAATCAGCATCCACCGCTTCTTCGGCCCTGATGGTACCTTCATTTTCAACAAAGCCAATAATCATAGGTATTTGTGAGAATTCACCATTATCGATGATTTGAGCAGGAGTTTTGATTAAGAAAGGTTCCACACCTTCCAAATCCTGTTTTTCCACACAAGGGGCGAAAGCTAATGAATTGTCAGTTAAATCTAAATCGTTAATGACACTCATCAATGCCGAAACACTGGTTCTGGTAAAAACTTCTGACAACTGTTCAATCGTCTCAATTTCATGACCAAGAGCTTTCGCTACTAGAATAGCATATTCCAAGTTATCTCTAGACACTGCCCATGGCGCTAATGCGTTTCCACTCTGAGCAATCGCTTTTTGAATCAAACCTTCACCCATGGGGGACATAGTGACTAAGTCAACGGCAGCTGCTCCACTGCCGTGACCAAAAAGTGTGATATCCTCCGGGTTTCCTCCAAATTGGGCAATATTCGCTTGCACCCACTTTAATCCTGCAATAATATCTTTTAACCCAGCATTACCAGGGGCGGTTTCGGTTCCGAGACACAAGAATCCTAGGATAGATTCTCGGTAATTGAGAGAAACAACGACGACTCCTTTTTCAACAAAGTTCCTAAATGACAGTTCTCTACCATTAACTCTGTCGAACTCCTTTCCTCTAATCCAAACCATGACTGGCAGTCTTGCAGTATTAGCTATGTTTGGGGTGAAGACGTTCGCTACTAAACAATCTTCAGTGCCTTCGTAACCAAGACCCAATGCTCTTACACATTTTATATCTGCCCGATTCGCCACAAAGGGAACTTGGAAGGTTGGGGCGGGTCGCGGTGCCTGAAAATTAATGTTTGTAAAAATTGTACTCATCTTATTTTCAATCACTTTTAGTTTGTAATTGCGATTTAACAATATTACTATTTTATTCAAGTTGTGTCTTTAGATTTTAATGTTACTTCTTGAATTTTCTGTTTATTGTAATACTGATATGAGATAAATTAAGGTTCAAGATCTGACTTATCTAGTTTTCACCAGAAAATCAAATTTTTAGAAAAGTTAGATGTAAAAACTACTTTACGTAAGTGTAACACAATCAAGATGATAAGTAAAGCCAAATATAAGGTAACCTATGCAAAAACTAGCCAAGTCAAACCTTGAACCTTATGGATTATCTACAGGACTTGACGCCCATTAACATCTCAATTCTTATTTTGGTGAAGGATTTTTTCTCTATACTTCAGTAGTGCTATTCTGTAACAACATTTTCGTGTCTCGACAGCGGAATCCGAGGTGAGTATAAACGTAAAACCTTTATGTTGTGTGTAATAAAGTTCACTTTGTGAGCTATCTCACTCAGGTGAAGCTCGATATCGAAATGGTTACTTACAAAATAGACTAGCAGGTTATGTTTAAATAGATACATAATACAAATTGTTACCAAGTTGTGAAATTGGCAATGCAATAATTTTTATGTAATTTAATACTTTGTGTACAACTTTCATGTTTATTGTTAACATTGTAGCACATAATGTAAAAGCTATGCACACCTATAAGTGACAAGGTCACTACAGTAATTAGTTAAGAAATTTTGTTTGTAAGGATGTCTCTGTGACTTTGTTGTTGGAGTGCCATTATAAATAAATAAATAAATAAACAATCACAGATATTATTAACATTTATTTTTTGTTCCCTTTTTCACATTATATTTTTGATGGTTTACATCCTTATCCTTACTAATATTATAAATGCGAAAGTAACTCGGTCTGTCTGTCTGTCGCGTTTTCACGCCAAAACTACTGAACCGATTTAAATGAAAATTGGTACAGAGATAGTCTAGAGCCTAAGAAAGGACATAGGCTATTTTTTATCCCGGGAGCATGTTCCCTAGAGATCACGCGGGCGAAGCCGCTGGCAGAAGCTAGTAATTACATAACATTACAAAAGTCCAATACAACACCATAGAAGTGTGGTATATTTTCATCTATTCTGATATAAATATCATACAAATTGATAAAATTGAAGTGTATGTTTGTAAAATCAAAATAACAGCTTTATACTAAACGTTCTTTTAGAAGAAAAAATTGTTTTTTTGCAAAAAATTAAAACCCATGAATATTATTCACACGTGGAAAGCCGCGGGAACAAGCTAGTTTCAATATAACTTTTTTACAATATGAGTATAGATGAAGTTACTTTAAAGATTTAATTTGTTGGGTAAAGCATTTTTTAATCCAACTTTCTAATTTGACCTAAAGTCTACCATCATTTATTTCATTTACAGTAGTGGAACATAGGTAGATTTAATGCATTCTCTACTACGATAAAAAGATAACCATCATTATCATCTGCCTTGCCTTGTCCCAACTATACCTGGCTTTCAGACCAACTGAATTCAGCTGAATACCAGAATTTCACGTGGAGCGGTTGCCTACCAGACCTCCAAAACCCATTAACTGGGTAACATGGTACTTCTTGGCAAAACTGGAATTAGATTAACTGGGTTCTAACAATCCGTAAAGTCTGGCATTGAGGTACTAATTTTGATTCCAAAACAACAACTTAATGTGCGAGAAGAGACAAAAATGTAATGTCATTTGTGACTTACCTTGAACCTGTTGATGCCCGAGGTAGAATCTGCATAAGGTATTCCAAGAAACTCATAGTAAGTCCCGGTGGGTGCGACTACCGCACTGCCTATGACGGAACCTTGTGCAATGGTGACTGTCGCCTGTTGCCCTGCAACCGACGCTACGAGCACAGAGCAAACACAAAATAACAGCATCATCAATATTCCTTACAAATGCGGAATTAGAACTGAATATAAAGATCTAAGAGAGAACGAAATCATCTTGATAAGATATGCTCCAAGTTCGATAAAGTCATACATAAATCATGATAAGGGCATGAAATGTTAGTTGTTCTCAATTTAATCCCTTCAAAAACTTTTCATGTAAATTATTTGCCAAGACTCACGAGCTCATATCGGTTCCGTTGATAAAAAGTTATTACATCGAGAGTCGGATCAGCCCTGTAGTCCTAAAGAACTCTACAAAACAGTATGGCTTGGCTGTTGATTGTTTTTTAATGTTTGTGAAACTAATGCTTGTCACCACACCAGTAGCTTAAGTTTAAAAAGCAAAAAAAAAACATTAAAACATTACCCCCCTTTGCCGAGCTATACTATATATTTTTTGTAAGCTGTTGCTCAACTATTTAAAAAATTTGCATGTATTCGAAGTAAAGACTACCAGAGACAAGCTAATTTTGATAACTAGTAGCTTGTCTCTGCACCACCAATAGAAAATGCCAAAGCATTACCTCCGCCTTTGCAAAGTGGGGTTTAGTAATTCCAAACGGTCGCACCGTTGTCGCCTGAGCTCAATTCCCTGTACCACGTACTCTCTCTGCGCTCAACACTCTCTTAGACCTGAATTCTGACTGGCGTGCTCGCAAACCAATAGAAGACGACCATCTCTGTATGTCTAGAGTTCTCAGAAGTGAGTGTGTGATATTTAACTGTATATATTTAACTAATGTTATTGGCGGAAAGCCGGTTTGTAAAAATAAATCATTTAATAAATTAATCTTTACAAAAAAAATATTTCAAAATCACATTATATCTATTTGAAAAACGTCATTAGACAAGTAGTTATTGCTGGTATAATCTAGAATATTCGATCTTTGAGAGACCAACAAAACGAAGGTTTGGAACATAAGTATCAAAGATAAAGTTTGTGGACCATCCTGCTTGACTCAATCAACTCCAATAATCTAAAACGTGATAACAGCATCTCTAAGTTTATCTTAAAAGGTACTTTAATGATGACGCATTTTAGTTGTTTTACAGGTTTTATTTTATTAACAATTGACAAAAATTACCAAATATTTTGTTACGTAACACATTATTCGTTGAAGTTTGTAAAATCATACTCTAATAATGCTGCACTATGGAAAGACATCATCTTATTTTATTTTAAACACACTTACATACACTTATATCTAAAATTATTTAAAATATATGTTATTTATGAACATTAAGCAATGATGAACTGCGGGCGTTTTTGGGCCTGTCTTTTGTTTTCGACATTCAAAAATTTTCAATTCTCAGCCTTATATGAATAACTGATTCTGTTTATGTGTTATTTTATTTTTACAGTGGCAGTTCGTAGTCTCTCGGATTTGTGCCAGATTGATAGTAAAATGCTGGCCCCTATTACATAGGACTGAAGCCCTGCCCTGTGTGGATACCTAGCTAAGGATCTAGGTAACCACACAAGGCTGGGCAGATGCACCTATAACATGTTTAATTTTATGCCGTAAATAACTTGATAGTCCTTCAAATGGATTTCTTTGCGAAACCCAAAGAAAGTTTTGGAAAATTCATAGCAAAACAGCGACAGTAGCTTGTTAATCTACTGAACAGTTTCTATGACATTATTTGCGAGGAATGAAGATGGTTCAGCAGCGAAAATAGACCGACTATTAAGAAAGTATATCCTACTGCAGTAGACGCGGAGTTATCATCATCGGGAGCAGAAGTAGTTGCATCTGGAGAAGGTGCTACCGTAGTAGGTTCAGTGGTAGGAGCAACCGTTGTTGTAGTAGCATCGTCCTCATTCCTGTCAGTTATCGACCAATTGCTTTGGGCATCCAGGAAATAAAAAGAATAAATTGGCTCCCAGAAATTAATTTTCTGAGAATGAGGATTTTCTAACGCCACTTCAAAGATTTGGTTCCCATTTTCTGAATCGTCAAGCACGCGAAGGAAGTGGAAATTTGTGCTTGTAAATGGCTCCCAAGTTACTGATGAAAGCGTACTTTCCGGGTTTCTGCAAAAGAGAATTCAAATTTTAGTCGTTAAATATTGTTGAGCATAAGCATAATCAGCCTATAATGTTCCCACTGCTGGGACACAGGCCTCCTCTCGGTGAGAGGGAGTGGGCCGTAAACCACCACGCGGGCCCGGTGCGGGTGGTAGATGTCACATGTCTTCGAATTTATGGTTCTAGGACATGCCGGTTTCCTCACGATGTTTTGAATATTGCTTATTATATAATATTTAAGGAAGTTTCATATGCTCACCCGGTTTTGGCAAAGTTTGTCCATCTTTCTACAAGAATGTTTCCAACAATTATGTCTGTATTAGATGTGTCCGTGGCAGGCGAATTGTGGAACATATAAGCCAATTCTTCACTGTGAGATGCAGTTTCTAGTGGTATGGGACCCTGGAATGATGCTCCAAGCGTTCCTGAGTATGTAAATTGGTATAAATAGACTGGTGAATTAGAACGGAATACTCGATTTCTGGCTTCCCTCACAGATGATACTACCATCATTGTATCTCCATGATATTGTAAATATGAATCAACGTTTTCCATATCAATTTTATTTTCCTGGAAGTAAAATTGTCTTATTCGCTGAGCTATTGCAGACTGTTCTTGATCGGTATTGAATTTTAAGTCTGGTTGAATAAACTCAGAGAAGGTTTCATCCATTCGCTCTAGCCAATCGTCATCCAGCGCCTCTTCTGCTCTAATAGTACCCTCATTTTCAACAAAGCCAAGAATGATAGGGATTGGCAAAACCTCGGTATCACGGATGATTTGAGCGGGAGTTTTAATTAAGAAAGGTTCGACACCTGCCAGGTCTTGCTTTTCCACACAAGGGGCGAAAGCTAAAGAATTATCCGTTAAATCCAAATCGTTAATAACGCCCATCAAAGCTGATACACTAGTTCTAGTAAAAACTTCTGACAACTGTTCAATGGTCTCAATTTCATGACCAAGAGCTTCAGCTACTTGAAGAGCATATTCCAAGTTATCTCTAGATACAGCCCATGGCGCCAAAGCGTTTCCACTCTGAGCAATCGCTTTTTGAACCAAACCTTCACCCATGGGGGACATAGTGACCAAGTCAACGGCAGCTGCTCCACTGCCGTGACCAAAGAGTGTGATATCCTCCGGATTTCCTCCAAATTGAACAATATTCGCTTGCACCCACTTTAATCCTGCAATAATGTCTTTTAATCCAGCGTTGCCCGGAGCGGTTTCGGTTCCGAGACACAAGAATCCTAGGATAGATTCTCGGTAATTAAGAGAAACGACGACGACTCCTCTTTCAACAAATTTTCTAAACGATAAGTCTCCTCCATTGACTCTATCGAACTCCTTTCCTCTGACCCAAACCATGACTGGCAGTCTTGCAGTATTAGCTATATTTGGCGTGAAGACGTTCGCTACTAAACAATCTTCAGTGCCTTCGTAACCAAGACCCAATGCTCTTACACATTTTACATCTGACCGATTCGCCACGAAGGGAACTTGGAAGGATGGAGCGGGTCGCGGTGCCTGAAAATTAATGTTTGTTAAATGTCGCTCATCTATTGTCCATTACTTGCAGCATGTCATCGAATGCACTAAAAGTGATGCTCATAAATTATATCCTCATTTAACCCCGTCAAAAATACATGTATATTATGAGAATTACTTCTTGAATGTTCTATCTATTTGTCATGATGTATTTAAATAGCCTCCTTGTATTCTTCTTGTATACATGAAAGGTTAAATAAGCAGTGCATCTTACAAGATTGCAATCGAAAAATTCGTATGGAATAAGGTCTGCGCAAGCATATTGGTATTTTAGTATATTGTCACTATGTACTATTATAATATAGTGAACGGAAAGACATGTGTTAATTTTACCTTGAACCTGTTGATGCCCGAGGTGGAGTCTGCATATGGTATTCCATAGAACGCGTTATAGCCCCCGTCGGCTACCACACTTCCCACAACAGTACCTTGTGAGATAGTCACTGTAGGGGCCTGCCCTACAGCCGAAGCTACAAGCACAGAACAAACAGACAATAGTAGTATCATCATTTCTTTACAACTGCAGAATTAGAACTGGATTTAGAACTGAGATCTACGAGAAAACGAAATCATCTTGATTAGATAAATGCAAAGTTTTTTGTTTGATATACTCGTCATGGTGTCAGATAATGTCATCGATACAAAGATAAGAGAAGTCAGTTATAGATACGAAAATAATACGATAGTGAATTCAAAAAAGATGCCTCTAAGATGACAAACCACTTCAATACTTACACCAGATTGCTTTTTTTTTTTGTAATGGGTTTGCTCTTGACTCTAGTCTATGTCAGAGATGACAGAGACAAAGTCTACGATGGAGCGAGCCTACCCAGAAAGAGCCTGTTCACTCTAACTTTGAAGAGATTGGGGTTGTAAACTTTTGGAAACACAGACGCAGGCTGAAAGCTTCACTCCTTTGCTGCGCGCATTATAAAAGACGTTTGAAAACGCTTAGTGCGAATTGGTGGAATAGCTACAAGGTAGGGTTGCTCAAGATTTTTCGTGGTATGACGACAGTGATGATTGTATCGAAGTAATAGGCTAGTTTCCACCATCAATAAATTGCAAATCTATTTAGTCCGTCAGTTAGAGTATCCAAAAACTATCCGACACATATTTTTTGTTTTTGTAAATTAATGAATATCGACAAAGATAAAAAGCATCAAAACTCGGGAGTGGAGGCTCGTGACGTCAGAACGCACTAAAAATACCGCGACGTGACGTATTGAGTTTTTTAAAAGCGTCGTATCTTCGTCAATTTTGGTTTCCTTACGTACAAAAGGAAAAATATGTGTCGGATAGTTTTTGAAATTCTATCTGACGAACTAATCTTTTAGTCCACTACCCTATTTTATAGGACATTGTTACTGTTACCTGTGGAGGAGCTCGTGGCTAAATAATAACAGCCGCACGGGTCGATCTTTAAGGTTAAGCAACGCTTGCCAAGGTTGGTCTGTGGATGGGTGACCATCTTAATATATCGAGTTTCCTCCGTGCCTCGGAAAGCACGTTAAGCTGTTGGTCTCGGCTATCATTTGTAGATCTTTGGCAGTCGTTACGGATTGTCAGAAGCCAATAAATCTGACTCCAGTCTTGCCAAGAAGTACCGTATTACCCAGTTAATGGGTTGTGGAGGTCTGGTAGGCAGCCGCTCCACGTAAAACACTGGTATTCAGCTGAATCCGGTTTGACTGGAAGCCGACCCCAATATAGTTGGGAAAAGGCTAGGCAGATGATGATGATGATGTTACTGTTACCTGTGGCTAGCGGAGTTTATGCTGGAGCGTTACGTATCTTTGACTACTGTGAAGACTCGTTCCAGTGTTTCAGATTCCAGCTTACCTCTGAACTGAATGTTCATAGACACCAATGAACTATCAGATGGACTTCTGGCTTGTTTGCTATTCAAATGACATTAACATAAGCAACAAAACTAACACCTTTCTCCCATGAGAGTAGGCAGAATAAAGAACACCAGTGTCTCCGATGCTTCTTTACTCTTTGTTTACGTTTTCTTTCATAAATCAGGGGGGCGACTCGTAGTTTTGGGCTTAGTAGCGGGCATATTCTACTCCGTATCACCAGCTAAACACTTAGAGACACTTAGAACACAACACGATTTGACAGTGAGGCCGCGGACACGAACTCAGCAGCGACGGCAGCGGCGGCGGCGCGGGCAACGGCGCAAATTCTGTTGTAATTCGTAGTAATTTGGTCTAATCGCGGTGTTTTGTAAGTTCATGTCACCCACGCACACAAAACGTTTTGGGAACACATTCATAATGCGTACGGCTAAGGAGTGGAATTCCCTGCCGGAATCTGTGTTTCCCGATAGCTACAACCTGGGAGTCTTTATGTCAAGAGTGAATAGGTTACTTCTAGGCAAGCGTGCTCCATCTTCGACCACATCATCGCGTGAGATGGTGGTCAAGCGCGTGCCTATCAATAGTAAAAAAAATGTCACCTCATAAGATTGAATATGCATGAAAAAAATATTGGTTATTATCTAACTGGGTTTATTAAAATTAAATGGAATATAGAATACTATAGTAATACCAAAATCGAGTAACAAACGCTATAAACAGAAACTAACTTTTACCCGTGACTTCGTACGCGCATATCCCGTTTTCCCGTTCCCATTGAAATTTCTGGAAACCCTCTCTTAGGCTTCCCTACAGAGTACTAGGAAGCTACATGCTAAATTTAAGCTTTCCACGACCAGTAGTTTCGGCTGTGTGTTGTCTGTCAGTCACTCAGTAACGGAAGAGATTTATATATTTACTAGTTGACCCGCGCAACTTCGTCTGTGACACAATTTTCATTACTGCTCCACTTCTATTGGTCTTAGCGTGATGATATATAGCCTATAGCCTTCCTCGATAAATGGGCTATCTAACACTGAAAGAATTTTTCAAATCGGACCAGTAGTTGAGATTAGCGCGTTCAAGTATAAAAACAAACAAGCAAACTCTTCAGCTTTATATATTACTAGTTGACCCGCGCTACTTCGTCTGCATCACAATTTTCATTACTGCTCGCTCCTATTGGTCTTAGCGTGGTGATATATAGCCTATAGCCTTCCTCGATAAATGGGCTATCAAACACTGAAAGAATTTTTCAAATCGTACTCGTAGTTGAGATTAGCGCGTTCAAGTAAACAAACAAACTCTTCAGCTTTTTATATTACAAGTTGACCCGCTCAACTTCATCTGCATCACAATTGTCATTACTGCTCCGCTCCTATTGGTCTTAGCGTGATGATATATAGCCTTTAGCCTTCCTCGATAAATGGGCTATCTAACACTGAAAGAATTTTTCAAATCGGACCAGCAGTTCCTGAGATTAGCGCGTTCAAGGAAACAAACAAACAAACAAACTCTTCAGCTTTATATATTAGTATAGATATATAGAATATGGATGTAGAAGATTTCGCGAAAATGCCTCTTTCAAAGGAAGGTCTGCTTTTTCTTAGCATGTCTTTGAAACGATTTTCTTCTTAATGTAATACCGTGTCTGGCCCCGTATTCCACCAACGAAATACCGTCCGTTGACGCAATCATTAGGTCATATTTACAGGGGAAGCGGCACAGGATGTAAGGTAGGCCATGGTCTGCGGAGTAACCTACGGCCATGGTCTGTGCTGAGGTCAAAGTTTAGCCACTTAAACGCGCGCTCAAGTGAATGGCTCTCCGACGGCTCGATGAACTGATCCTGATCAGTACATTTGATCCAAGAATTAAGTTTCGACTTTTATGTCTCTGGAGCACCTTCCTTCACAAAACTCTTCATTAATAAAAAAAAGTAGTGAATTTTTTCAAAAATCAATTATGTAGTTTTAGTTTTCATCAACATCGGGCCCGAGAATCTACAACTGCACTGCATCATTGGATTTTTGAAAAAATACCAGTTACGCTTAAGCTTTAATTTAAATTTTCAAAACTTATTTGTTAAAATTAGGGTTTTTCTTTGGTTTGTCATGTGATATTACTTCCCAAAATTTGATCCTTATTGGTGTGATAATACAAAGTGTGTTTTTTTTTCAATTTCATTGATCCTTATGGTGTGATAATACAAAGTGTGTTTTTTTTTCAATTTGATCCTTATGGTGTAATAATACAAAGTGTGTTTTTTTTTCCAAAATCAAGTAGTTCGATTCCCGGGTAGGAACAACGATTTTTCAAAAATCCAATGATGCAGTATTACTTTTCATTAGAATCGGGCTTGAGACTCCTTTCAGTCATCTGCCTAGCCTTTTCCCAACTATATTGGGGTCGGCTTCCAGTCAAACCGGATTTAGCTGAATACCAGTATTTTACGCGGAGTGGCTGCCTACCAGACCTCCACAACCCAGTAACTGGGTAACACGGTACTTCATGGCAAGACTGGAGTCAGATTTACTGGTTTCTGACTATCCGTAACGACTGCCAAAGATCTACAAATGACAGCCGGAACCAACGGCTTAACGTGCTTTCCAAGGCACGGAGGAAACTCGCTATGTTAAAATGGTCACCCATCCATAGACCAACCTTGGCAAGCGTTGCTTAACCTTGAAGATCGACCCGTGTGGCTGTTGTTATTTAGCCACGAGCTCCTCAGAGCGCTTGAGACTCCTATCAGTGTTTTTGGAAATTCCTCACATTTTTGAATTTGGCCATGAATGCACACTTCAAAAACGTCCTTTTCTTATGCCTATAGTCTGTTTTTAATCTCAGAGATTAAATTGACAAGTAAAAATGGCAAACTGTCATAGATTTCAATAGCATTTATGTCAGTTTTGACATTTGAAGTTGTAAATTTGGTCTCGGAAATTAAAAAAACAGACATTAATGATATGTTAATCAATTTTATTTGTTGCTGTATGTTTGAGCTTTGTAACTTTTCTATTCACATTAATTTTTTACAGTAAGATGTTAGAAATTATGCAGAAAATGTGCAATGTGATTGTTAAAAGCTAATTTTGTTACTCACTCAATTTTTGATAAATTTTGCTAAATAAACCACAGATTTTATAAAAGGAGAACGTTAAATAAGAGATATGCTTTAGTTGTGCTTTTGATCTTATTAGATTTATGATAATGTCATTTACAATGTTATGTAAACATATTTTATATTTAATAAAAACTAACTCACAATATAATTTAAGACTAATTTTGTGAATCTATAAACTTTAATTCATCTATGGTAGGTGCCAGATAAATGTGCAATTACGGGTATTGACACACATAAATTTTAATGACTTTCTTATTATCAAAACCAGAAAAATGACGTTAAGCTGTCCTGAACCGACTTCTATCGTGAACCTTTACGTTTTCGGGTACTGAAACACTGTTCATAATTTATTATTCGGGTATCTACGAAAATATATTAGGGAAAGGTCAATGCACTTTATTGCATATTTATCTTATCTGGCGCTAACCATATCTACATCTCCATCATGATAATTAATTTTATCAATATATTCTACACAATTTTACGAAAATCTTAGAAAATTATACCCTTTATTGTAATAAATTAGAAGAAGGGTTCACAAAATATATCCTTACAGCAAAAAAATCGTTTTCAGGTGTGCTATAGAACATAATTATCATAAAATTAACCTATAAAACACTAGTCAAGCTAGCAAACATGATACTTTGGTAATACTGCACTATATTGAGAGATACCATCATCTTATTATATTCTTTCATCTCACACGCATACACACTTAAGTATTTCTAAAACTATATTTAAACCAAAATATTTCAGTTTCAATAAATACTACTTAACTAATATGTCCATGAAATAAATTAGGTACTGTGTAAATTCAGCATTTTACTTCCTAACTAAATTGTTTCTTATGACATTATTTGTGATGAGTGGAAATGGCTAAGCAAAGAAAACAGACTTATAATCAAGAAAGTACTAGCGACCGCGTTAGATGCGGAATCACCGGGTGGAGCTGCCGTGGTAGGGTCATCCGTATCACCTCCTTCTGTGATAGAATCTTCAGTAGTACTTGCCTCCGTTGGTGCCAACGTCACTTCTTCAGTAGTACTTCCTTCTGTAGGTGCCAAGGTTACTTCTTCAGTAGTCGTTTCCGTTGTAGTTTCATCAGCAGGTGGCTGTTGCGTAGTCGTAATATCTGCAGGTGGCTGTTGCGTAGTCGTAACATCTGCAGGTGGCTGTTGCGTAGTCGTAAGATCTGCAGGTGGCTGTTGCGTTGTAGTACTATCAGAGGGCTGCTGTGTTGTAGTACTATCAGAGGGCTGTTGCGTTGTAGTACTATCAGAGGGCTGCTGTGTTGTAGTACTATCAGAGGGCTGCTGTGTTGTAGTACTATCAGAGGGCTGCTGTGTTGTAGTACTATCAGAGGGCTGTTGTGTTGTAGTACTATCAGAGGGCTGCTGTGTTGTAGTACTATCAGAGGGCTGTTGTGTTGTAGTACTATCAGAGGGCTGCTGTGTTGTAGTACTATCAGAGGGCTGTTGCGTTGTAGTACTATCAGAGGGCTGCTGTGTTGTAGTTCCATCAGAGGGCTGTTGAGTTGTAGTACTATCAGAGGGTTCTTGCGTTGTAGTTCCGTCTTCAGGTGGCTGTTGCGTCGTAGTTCCATCAGAGGGCTGTTGCGTTGTAGTTCCGTCTACCGGTTGTTGTTGTGTTGTAGTACCATCAGAGGGCTGTTGCGTGGTAGTTCCATCAGAGGGCTGTTGCGTGGTAGTTCCATCAGAGGGCTGTTGCGTGGTAGTTCCATCTGAAGGTTGTTGCGTTGTAGTTACATCAGAGGGCTGTTGTGTAGTAGTTCCATCAGTAGGCTGTTGCGTGGTAGTTCCATCAGTGGGCTGTTGCGTGGTAGTTCCATCAGAGGGCTGTTGAGTTGTAGTACTATCAGAGGGTTGTTCCGTTGTAGTTCCGTCTTCAGGTGGCTGTTGTGTGGTAGTTCCATCAGAGGGCTGTTGCGTGGTAGTTCCATCTGAAGGTTGTTGCGTTGTAGTTACATCAGAGGGCTGTTGTGTAGTAGTTCCATCAGTAGGCTGTTGCGTGGTAGTTCCATCAGTGGGCTGTTGCGTGGTAGTTCCATCAGAAGGCTGTTGAGTTGTAGTACTATCAGAGGGTTGTTCCGTTGTAGTTCCGTCTTCAGGTGGCTGTTGTGTCGTAGTTCCATCAGAGGGCTGTTGCGTTGTAGTTCCGTCTGCAGGTGGCTGTTGAGTTGTAGTTCCATCAGAGGGCTGTTGCGTAGTAGTTCCGTCTACCTGTGGTTGTTGTGTTGTAGTACCATCAGAGGGCTGTTGCGTTGTAGTTCCATCTGAAGGTTGTTGCGTTGTAGTTCCATCAGAGGGCTGTTGTGAAGTAGTTCCATCAGTAGGCTGTTGCGTGGTAGTTCCATCAGAGGGCTGTTGAGTGGTAGTTCCATCAGAAGGCTGTTGCGTGGTAGTTCCATCTGAAGGATGTTGCGTTGTAGTTTCATCAGAGGGTTGTTGTGTAGTAGTTTCATCAGAGGGCTGTTGCGTAGTAGTTCTATCAGTAGGCTGTTGCGTGGTAGTTCCATCAGAGGGCTGTTGCGTGGTAGTTCCATCAGAGGGCTGTTGCGTGGTAGTTCCATCAGAGGGCTGTTGAGTTGTAGTACTATCAGAGGGCTGTTGCGTGGTAGTTCCATCAGAGGGCTGGTGAGTTGTAGTTCCATCAGAAGGTTGTTGCGTAGTAGCGCCATCTACAGGTGGCTGCTGTGTAGTAGTACCGTCGGGGGGCTGTTGCGTGGTAGTTCCATCAGAGGGTTGTTGAGTTGTAGTACTATCAGAGGGTTGTTGCGTTGTAGTTCCGTCTTCAGGTGGCTGTTGTGTCGTAGTTCCATCAGAGGGCTGTTGCGTTGTAGTTCCGTCTGCAGGTGGCTGTTGAGTTGTAGTTCCATCAGAGGGCTCTTGCGTGGTAGTTCCATCAGAGGGCTGTTGAGTTGTAGTACTATCAGAGGATTGTTGCGTTGTAGTTCCGTCTTCAGGTGGCTGTTGCGTCGTAGTTCCATCAGAAGGCTGTTGCGTTGTAGTTCCGTCTGCAGGTGGCTGTTGAGTTGTAGTACCTTCAGAGGGCTGTTGCGTAGTAGTTCCATCAGAGGGCTGTTGTGTTGTAGTTCCGTCTGCAGGTGGCTGTTGCGTTGTAGTACTTTCAGAGGGCTGTTGCGTGGTAGTTCCATCAGAGGGCTGTTGAGTTGTAGTACTATCAGAGGGTTGTTGCGTTGTAGTTCCATCAGAGGGCTGTTGCGTGGTAGTTCCATCAGAGGGCTGTTGAGTTGTAGTTCCATCAGAAGGCTGTTGCGTGGTAGTTGCATCAGAGGGCTGTTGCGTGGTAGTTCCATCAGAGGGCTGTTGAGTTGTAGTACTATCAGAGGGTTGTTGCGTTGTAGTTCCGTCTTCAGGTGGCTGTTGCGTCGTAGTTCCATCAGAAGGCTGTTGCGTTGTAGTTCCGTCTGCAGGTGGCTGTTGAGTTGTAGTACCTTCAGAGGGCTGTTGCGTAGTAGTTCCATCAGAAGGCTGTTGTGTTGTAGTTCCGTCTGCAGGTGGCTGTTGCGTTGTAGTACTTTCAGAGGGCTGTTGCGTTGTAGTTTCATCAGAAGGCTGTTGCGTGGTAGTTCCATCAGAGGGCTGTTGAGTTGTAGTTCCATCAGAAGGCTGTTGCGTGGTAGTTGCATCAGAGGGCTGTTGCGTGGTAGTTCCATCAGAGGGCTGTTGAGTTGTAGTACTATCAGAGGGTTGTTGCGTTGTAGTTCCGTCTTCAGGTGGCTGTTGCGTCGTAGTTCCATCAGAAGGCTGTTGCGTTGTAGTTCCGTCTGCAGGTGGCTGTTGAGTTGTAGTACCTTCAGAGGGCTGTTGCGTAGTGGATCCATCAGAAGGCTGTTGTGTTGTAGTTCCGTCTGCAGGTGGCTGTTGCGTTGTAGTACTTTCAGAGGGCTGTTGCGTTGTAGTTTCATCAGAAGGCTGTTGCGTGGTAGTTCCATCAGAGGGCTGTTGAGTTGTAGTACTATCAGAGGGTTGTTGCGTTGTAGTTCCATCAGAGGGCTGTTGCGTGGTAGTTCCATCAGAGGGCTGTTGCGTGGTAGTTCCATCAGAGGGCTGTTGAGTGGTAGTTCCATCAGAAGGTTGTTGCGTAGTAGTGCCATCTACAGGTGGCTGCTGTGTAGTTGTACCGTCGGGGGGCTGTTGCGTGGTAGTTCCATCAGAGGGCTGTTGAGTTGTAGTACTATCAAAGGGTTGTTGCGTTGTAGTTCCGTCTTCAGGTGGCTGTTGTGTCGTAGTTCCATCAGAGGGCTGTTGCGTTGTAGTTCCGTCTGCAGGTGGCTGTTGAGTTGTAGTTCCATCAGAGGGCTCTTGCGTGGTAGTTCCATCAGAGGGCTTTTGCGTGGTAGTTCCATCAGAAGGCTGTTGAGTTGTAGTACTATCAGAGGGTTGTTGCGTTGTAGTTCCATCTTCAGGTGGCTGTTGCGTAGTAGTTCCAACAGAAGGCTGTTGGGTGGTAGTTCCATCAGAGGGCTGTTGCGTGGTAGTTCCATCAGAGGGCTGTTGAGTTGTAGTACTATCAGAGGGTTGTTGCGTTGTAGTTCCGTCTTCAGGTGGCTGTTGCGTCGTAGTTCCATCAGAGGGCTGTTGCGTTGTAGTTCCGTCTGCAGGTGGCTGTTGAGTTGTAGTACCATCAGAGGGCTGTTGCGTAGTAGTTCCATCAGAGGGCTGTTGCGTGGTAGTTCCATCAGAGGGCTGTTGCGTAGTAGTTCCAACAGAAGGCTGTTGGGTGGTAGTTCCATCAGAGGGCTGTTGAGTTGTAGTACCTTCAGAGGGCTGTTGCGTAGTAGTTCCATCAGAGGGCTGTTGTGTTGTAGTTCCGTCTGCAGGTGGCTGTTGCGTTGTAGTACTTTCAGAGGGCTGTTGCGTTGTAGTTTCATCAGAAGGCTGTTGCGTGGTAGTTCCATCAGAGGGCTGTTGAGTTGTAGTACTGTCAGAGGGTTGTTGCGTTGTAGTTCCATCAGAGGGCTGTTGCGTGGTAGTTCCATCAGAGGGCTGTTGCGTGGTAGTTCCATCAGAGGGCTGTTGAGTTGTAGTTCCATCAGAAGGTTGTTGCGTAGTAGTGCCATCTACAGGTGGCTGCTGTGTAGTAGTACCGTCGGGGGGCTGTTGCGTAGTAGTTCCGTCTACAGGTGGTTGTTCTGTAGTAGTACCATCAGAGGGCGGTTGGGTTGTAGTGCCGTCTGAGGGCAGTTGCGTAGTAGTTCCATCAGAAGGCTGTTGCGTTGTAGTACCATCAGAGGGTTGTTGCGTAGTAGTTGCATCTGAGGGTTGCTGTGTAGATGTTTCATCAACAGGTGGTTGTTGTGTAGTAGTTCCATCGACAGGTGGCTGTTGCGTAGTAGTTCCATCGGCAGGTGGTTGCTGTGTAGTAGTTCCATCGACAGGTGGTTGTTGCGATGTAGTAGTTTCATCAGGTTGTGGTGTAGTAGTTCCGTCCGTCGGAAAAACTGGAGGAAGAGGGTTTAATGTACTACTTACTGTGGTAGGAGAATCTGTAGTATCATCTTCTATCTCCCAGTTACTTTCGGCATCCAGGAAATAATCAGTATAAATTAGATCCCAGAAATTAACAGTCTGAACATGAGGGTCTAGTAACGCAACTTCTGTATTCCCACCATCATGAATTTCCGAACTGGCAAGCACGCGGAGATAGTTAAAACTGAGGCTAGTGCATGGCAACCAAATTACGTTTGAAGTTTCACTGGTCGGGTTGCTGTAAAAATAAATATTACAAAATATTATCACATATATTCTTAAAATACAAATTAGACAATAATTAAATGTAGATAGATACTAGACTCACCTAGTTTTAGCAAAGTTTGTCCATCTCTCCACAAGAATGTCTCCAATTTGATGGTCTAAATAGGGTGTTCCCGTGACTGGGGTATTATAGAACATGTACGCCAGTTCTTCACTGTGAGCTGCTGATTCGACACTTAAAGGTCCAACAAATGGTTCTCCAAGCGTTCCTGAGTAAGAAAACTGATAAAAATAAACCGGCGACTGAGACGCGATAACTCGATTTCGGACTTCTCTTATGGATGATACTAGCATCATTGTGTCGCCATGATATCGCAAATAGCTTCCAATGGTTGTCATATCAATTTGATTTCCTTCGAAGTAAAATTCTCTAATTCGCTGAGCTATTGTCGACTTCTCAGCGTCTGTGTCGAATTTCAAGTCAGGTTGTATAAAGTCAATGAAAGATGTTTCCATTCTCGCAAGCCAATTATTTCCCAATGCTTCTCTGGCTCTGATGGTTCCTTCGTTATCTACAAAGCCAAATATTATCGGGATTTGAAGAAATTCGGCATCTCGGATAATTTGAGAGGGAGTTTTAGTTAAAAAATGTTCCACACCCTCCAATTCATGCCTTTCCACACAAGGGGCGAAAGCTAGTGAATTATCAGTTAAATCTAGTTCGTTTATAACACCCATCAAAGCTGACACACTAGTTCTAGTAAAGATATTTGATAATTGTTCAGTTGTAGTTATTTCGTGTCCAAGTTCTTCAGCTACTAGAATGGCATATTCCAAGTTATCCCTAGTTACAGCCCATGGGGCTAATGCATTTCCACTTTGAGAAATCGCTTTTTGAACTAAACCTTTACCCATCGGGGACATAGTGACTAAGTCAACGGCAGCTGCTCCACTGCCATGTCCAACGAGCGTAATATCTTCCGGGTTTCCTCCGAATTGGGCAATATTCGCTTTCACCCATTTTAATCCTGCAATAATATCTTTTAATCCAGCGTTGCCTGGAGCGGTTTCGGTACCAAGACACAAGAATCCTAGGATAGATTCTCGGTAATTCAGTGACACGACGATGACGCCCTTTTCAACAAAGTTTCGAAAAGATAGTTCTGGAATATTTGCTTGGTCAAATTCTTTTCCCTTAATCCAAACCATGACTGGCAGTCTTGCAGTATTAGCTAAATTTGGCGTGAAGATGTTCGCTACTAAACAATCTTCTGTGCCTTCGAATCCAAGACCCAAGGCTCGAACACATTTTACGTTTTTTAAGTTGGCCACAAAGGGTGTTGCGAAGGTTGGAGCGGCTGGCGGTGCCTGAAAATGAGTGTTCGTTAGAGTCATTGATAATTCTAAAAATAATCACGGATTCTCAATAAATTTAGTTCACTACATATCATGTTGCATCAGTTATTAGGCTCCAAAAGGCTTCTGAAAAGCCAAAAAAAATTAACCTGTTCTAAATCCTTTACCAAAGTTGTGAAGAAAACTCAAATATAGTGCAAGTAATCTTTTTTTGTGTATTCCTGACGATATAATGCTAGTTTCCCTTACAAATTAATTCAATGTATTGTACAATAAAAAAATATCTACGAGATATGGACGGTCGATTGCGATTATTCCGATGGCGCATAATTACGCTTGACGTTTTCATACAAAATGTGATGCATCACGGTACGACTCGTCACAGATCTAGTGCGAACCCAACTTGAATCATTCTAAAGATACTATGAAATTGAAATGGAAAAAATGACTAATAATTTTATTTCTAATAGATTAATTTTACTGCTCAATGATTTTTCTTATCTTTAATACCTAGTTAAATTAAAAATAGCAACGCTATAATTATTCTATAATATTTTGATAAAAGACTTATGATTTAATTAATCAGGTATGGAATGCCTGTGTCTACATATTTGCATGATAATCACAAGTAGGCACAAGTAGGAACGGGCAACTGCATTTCAATAGAATATTAAATAAACAAATAATTTATTTTCTAGCATATTATACATCAATTTTATTTGTGTTTTAGTAGCTCGTGGTAACAAAACCTTTATATGCGAAAATATCATTATTTAGAAGACGTTTGATTGAATCTTGGATATTAATGTAAAGACAGACAAATACTATAGTGATTCACTTTCTACAGAGTAATTTTTAAAGTTAGCGTAGACGGCCAAATCCGTAACTATGAGGAATAACAGAATACTAAAAATGCATCATTGAATCGAACCGATTGACTTTGAAAAAAACACATCCAGTTTTATTACACCATCCGAAACTATCGCTACTAAGGATAAAATTCTGGGAAGTAACAATATATGGCAAACTACTTATTTTTAACTAATATTCAACCTGTTTAAAAAAATGCTCTCACATTATATACAAACTTTGTGTCGACAATGTTCATCACTAACTCATTTGGCATAGGTATCTTTCGTATGTTCATCAAGTTAAGTTTTTTTAGCTTTAATATATTAAAAAAACTAGCAAGATTAGAGGAAACCCAGGGATGGGAAAGAACAGAGGGGCTACTCTCTAAGCCCGAAATCCGTATTTTCGGGCTTAGTTGTAACCTAACCACTAAGAATTAATGAAAACACGACTTGATGGTTACTGTAAAATCGTGTTGTCTTTCATTCTTAGTTTGGATTCGGGGCTAATCGTAAGTCCATAGGTGATACGAAGTAGCCAGAAACAACGGACTTCGGGCTTAGAGAGTAGCCCCCCAGGATTCTGGCTTATTTCATCTGGCGTATGAATATTGAGTTTCATTTAGTTTACACAATCTACAACAGACATTGCAAGAGTGGACGCCGGGGCCAGTGAGGGCTTATTTAAAAAAATGTGTATATCTAGTAAAATATTTACCTTGAATCTGTTGATGCCTACTGTAGATCCTGCATATGGTATGCCGTAGAACTCGAAGTATTCCCCGTCGGTGGCCACACTGCCTATCACGGTACCTTGTGCGATGTTAACAGTCGCCTGGCCTGCAGCTGATGCTGCAAGCACAAAGCAAGCAGCCAACAGTAATATCATGTTCCCTTTGCAACCGCAGAATTAGGACTGAATATCGGAGGAAAATGGAATCACATTTAATTAGATAACTTTCAATATATGTTTCTTTTTTTGATAACGTCATCGATACAATGATAACGAGACTTAATTGATACCAGAGTAAAGCCGCGTTTACACGCAGAGATTTTATGTCCTCGTGTGACCTAATCTTATAGGCGATAGTAGTCAAGCGATGTATCGCACATTGCCCATTTATTCCAATAAATCCCTATTTATTTCTGTCTGTGACTTTTAGTGACAGCACGAATAAAAATAGGTAAAACAATTAAGTGTTAATTCAGATTTTTTTCAATGAATGTGTGTACCTTTTTGAATAGTAAGTAAATTTAGTTCTAAATTTGAAACAGCGGCAGTCTATAGCCGGATTATCACACTCGTGTATTACGATAATTCGGCTAGTCATGACGATTTCTGCCAACTAACCTCGTGTGGACTTTACTCACCTCTCGGCAACCGATAAGCTGACCCATGTGAACACAGTATTAATATGAGTGTCAAAAAAAAAATACCTTTTCGATGACGAACAATAATTATCCTACGTTATCATAAAGGTATTTTAGTCTACCTTTCCTCAAAAAGAAGAATGAAACCTTATCACTATGCTGTCCTAAGGCCATTTTTGTTAAGAATGGATAAATATATCAAGTTTAAATACTAATAAAATACTAAATTTTTTAGTATATTGTTAGTTCAGAAAGCCGTCCGTTCACTTCCAAGTCTTCCGTTAGGTACTGACCGATTGAGTGAGTGAGTGGCAAACGATGCACAGCCAAAACTACTAATCGTAGAAAGCTGAAATTTCCCATATAGCTTTCCTACACTCCGTAAAAGAGCACATAGAGAGGATTTTTCGAAGATGAACGGATTGTATGAGGAGCGATATGAAAGAAAAGGGCATTCGAAATAACGTGACAGCTGATAGGACAGAATGGAAGAAAAAGACGTGTTGCGCCGACCCCAAGTAACACGGGATAAGGGCAGGACACGAAGATGATGATGACGTCACTTCAGTGCGATTCAATAGTGGTCTTGGTAGTATAATACACTAGTTGATCCGCGCAACTTCGTCTGCGTCACAATTTTCATTACTGCTCCGTTCCTATTGGTCTTAGCGTGATGATATATAGCCTATAGCCTTCCTCGATAAATGGGCTATCTAACACTGAAAGAATTCAAATCAGACCAGTAGTTCTTGAGGTTAGCGCGTTCAAGTAAACAAACAAACTCTTCAGCTTTATATATTAGAAGAAGAAGATATAGAAGTATAGATACAGATTTAGTGCTCAGGTCAGAGGCCCTTGAGGCAGTTTAAGAACTCTGACACTATATCTGTTTGGGGCCTTTAGACGTAGTACTGCCCACACGATAAGAAAGAAAGAAAGTGCTCAGGTCAAACTCACACTTGGCTAGTTTTATTAATCTAATGAATAAGATATTTTCAGTTTCAATATCCTGTAACCGAATTGATTGCTCAATATTTTTCGGGGTTTTTTCAATTACGAAAGTGTTGGAGTAGGTATACATTACCAATATCTATGCACAATTGCACATAATTACGTGATAATGATATTTTATGACTAAGTAAATATATCTAGATATTCATGTTTTGAATTTTCAGTGACGTTAACGCCCGAGCACGATTTTTTTTACATAAAAGGAGTTTAAAATAGAACTCACGAGCGAAGCAAGGGATTTAATACTTAAGTCATATATTATACAATTATGTAGTGATAGATTCAAGCTAGTGCAAGACAAATACACCTTTATCCCCGAGGATTAAGAGTTAGCCACATAGTGGGGAGTGGTGGCTAAACATGCTGAAAAACGGTTGCTAGCTCCTCTGGGTCTGAAAAAAATAATAAGTAGAATTGCTTTGAAAAGACCATTTTTGAGAGATCTGCAAAAAAAGCAATTAACGAGTACGAAGTATAAAATATTATAATCATATCATTTAAGATTAATTAATGTGATTAATTGATTGATTATTATCATTTTCTTTTCAAATGTGCAACGTACTCGTAGTTATGATCTTGAATAGATTTAAATAAAATATCATTATTGTGTTGTATTGTAATAATAATTTAAAAATTAAAACCTGTTGTAACTTGCAAGCTTTTACGCTACCCTGGGAGGTAATTTGAATAAGTATTCAGAGAACCTAAGGTCAAATTGAATTTAAAGGAACAAAACTTAAAATGAAAAAGATATTTCAAAATGTGTGCCAAATAAAGAGGTCAACGACCCAATCCAAATGATTTGAAGAAAAATAATATGTCCCTTTGGATACCGTTACTCCAGATTCTCATATTATTACAATTTCAACCGTATTTCAGCTGACATAAGGCTAACTTTTTCTAAAGTACTTTGTGGTCCATTTTTTCAGCGGTTCCCTTAGCGGGGGTTGGTACGTGTGCGAGGGGCAGGGGGTAGCGGGGGGTTACACAAAATGTGCGGGACACGTGTATGCGCCCGCGCCGCTAAGAATTCATGAGAATATCTGATTCATTGACTCTTGTCATATTCGAAGTGAATTTTATTTTGTCATAATAAACTTTTTTCGTTATTCAGACGGTCATGATTCATTTTATTGTAGTAATAAAATTAGGTACTGTTGTTAGTGCAACGAAAATATTTTCACGATGTTGGTGATTTCAGAATCCGATGTTCCTAATCGAAGTTACGTATTACGTACATGACAAATAATGAAGGTAACATAATTATAAGTGTTTTAAATTATTCTGTTTTTACCTTCTGTACAACTTTTCTGTATAAACGACTGAACGTAGGTAAAAAAAAAGAAAAATACAGAAAATTAATCCATAAATTTTAATAAAACAGAAAAAATGTAACAACAAAACCAACTGTGACCTTTGAATCCAAATCAATAGCTACGGTAACCTTAATAAACGAGTAAACTGATATTATTCTTTAAAACACACCAAAAGTTGGAATTCAAAATCCATTTAGAAAAAGACAAATTTACCCTAAATTGTATTATCTTGCGTCTCCCGGGTTGACTCGGGATGCGATGGTCCTAAACACGTGTTACACTTACACCACGTGGGTCCTGGGCAGGAAGATATTAAAACAAACAATCTTATACGACAACTAAACATCGCCGAAGAACGAACTTCAGCTGTGCGCTAATAAGAACTCAATTCGAATGGATCAGATGCATTAGTTACGACGGGAGATGTTAAATTATGTTACCTTGTGGGAGACTCGGATGAGACAGGCGAAAGGTTAAACGTTATGCGTACCACATTGAACAACGTGCAGCTCCGAGGTAGGAAAAAAATGAGATTTGTAACAAAAAATATTTTGGCCCACAGTTTGTGGGATACTGTTAATTTCAATCTACAAAATGATACGTAACCCAGCGAATGAAGATGGTACAACTATTGTGAAATTATTACAAGCCAACGACCTAAAGGCATATCAAAAAATATTTCTCAACTGCAATGATGATAAAGCGCCTTTAATTTAAAATGCATCTGATTTAATTCTAAGTGATTTAATCCAAATATTTATAGAGTTTTTTTTTCAAGGAAAATACTCTTCAAATATTAACTACCTATTCAAGATACTTAGGTATAGATTTTCGTATAAAATAGATCTTAATGAACTCTAAAAGTCCATCTATCTACTACGAAAATTATATACAGCCAGACTCCGACTTCAAGAAATCAAGTGAATATTTATTGTATAAACGTTGTATGTCTTAGACCTGATATCATGACACTACGATTTCCTTTTCCCATCTTCAGTCATTTACTCTCTCTCGTTGTGATCTACCTATCCAATTAAACCTTTTGACTACTTCTCCCTGTTCCTGACAATCTGTGTTCTTTGTATCCAGATGTTTTACTTGGTCTGACTGTCATACCGTATAGGGCTATGTCACCACCACAACTTACAGGAAACAAACCTACTGTGAATGCTTCCCGTAATACAACAAGTTTTCTCCTATCCCGGTTTATTCTCACAATCAACGTCTAACGAGCAACCCCACATTGTTTTAATTACATATGAAAACGTAAACCAATACTTTGTTTAATAACAATAATATTGCGTTTCCTCCACCAAGCGTGATGTTGTTCTGATTAGTTTTAAGTTTTTATTGCTCGGCCGCAAGAGGGCGCCGCGGTCACGTTCCGTTGGCTTAATGTACGGTGGGGATTGTTTTAGCGTTTTGTGTACACATACGTGCTAACTGTAAAAGCGGAAACTGGTCATAAGCTGCCTTGTATAGGCAGGCAATTACTCTGGAAGTTTGCCCGCTACGGAAATTTTAGGAGTTCAAATACCTTTCGTATGAAGTGGGTTTTCTTTTGTTTTTGCGAAGTTGTTTTGTATTTAGAATACCGTTTCATATTTCGTCGTAGGCAGAGTTCCATAGACGAACTGCCGGTCAATTCTGTAATCATTTCACCGTAAAAATAATGAACTTTCATTCCACCTTAAATGTATTGATTTATTGAACCAAGTTCATGATCACTTCACCTAAATTATCACTGATTTTTTTTGCCGAAAAGCTCCACTGCTTGTTTGCCAGGTTAATAAGAAATCTGAAGATTTTTATTTTCTCTAGATACGTTAGTAAAATATGACTAGAATTTGCCTTCTACTACTTCTCTTTACGTATTGGAGTTATATAAAAAATAACTTATTTCTAAAAATGTTTCCGTTAATTTTCGTTTGTTAAGATACGATAGTTTGGCGAAAGAATGTACCTACGTAAGTAAGCATTCAGGGGAATCCCTTAATTTTCAATTAGAAGATAAATGAATATGTGTGGCACGCGCTTTACCTGTTTGATATCCTTATCAATTTAGTATTCTCTTTAAAAAATATTTATGGCAGTATTAGCACTTCACCAGTGCGATTTCGTACTTTCTTATAAGAACTTAAACTATCCAACCAATTTAAAAAGGTTTATTTATTATTATATACTTTATTGTACAACTCATAACAAGCTCAGTAAAAACGCTTATAAAAACTAGTGCACAATGAGCGGTCTTATCGCACAGGGCAATATCTTACAGACAACCTTTGGTTGGACTGTACTAAAGAAGTTATATTAAGGGGATTTAGGGTTTTATAAAATAAACCATTACTTTTTTACTATTGAATTTTTCAAACCTGTTGTCCGTGAGATTAGCGCGTTCAATCAACCAAACAAACTCTTCAGGTTAATAATATTAGTAAAGGTTTGAAAACCGAAGGAATGCAAGTTTTTCTAAAAAACCGGCTAAGTTCGAGTCGGACTCTCACACGAAGGGTTTTTAATTACTATATATAGGCACGCGTTTGACCACTATCTCACCTGATGGTAAGTGATGATGTGGTCGAAGATGGAGCACGCTTGCCTAGAAATAACCTATTCACTCTTGACTTAAAGACTCCCAGGTTGTAGCTATCAGGAAACACAGACTCCGGCAGAGAATTCCACTCCTTAGCTGTACGCATTATGAATGTGATACCAAAACGTTTTGTGCGTATGGGTGGGATATCCACCGTGTACCGGTGGCGCATCGCCGTTCGTCTTGTGGTCCGATGATGGAACGGGCTTTGCGGAATTAAATTATGCAATTCCGTCGCACATTCCCCAAAATGCAACCGGTAAAAAACCGACAGGCTAGCAACTCGTCGTCGATGTTCAAGACTTTGGAGCTTCTCGCGACAAGCCTCTCATTGCCGATGATCCTCTTGGCTCGTTTCTCAATTGACTCAAGGGCATCAAGTTGGTATCTGGCAGATCCATCCCAAAGATGAGAGCAGTACTCCATACACGATCGATCTTGCGCTTGATAAAGTTTAAGCAGCCGTTCCGGCGTGAAGTACCGTCTCACCTTTGCCAGAATCCCCAACTTCTTTGCAGCCGCTTGAGCCTTTGCCTTTATGTATGGGCCAAAATTGAGAGTAGATGTTAATGTAACCCCAAGAAGCTCAAGTTGGTCGGTTATCGGCACGGTTAAACCTCGGAAAGATGGAGCTGGGTGGAATTGGCTCCTTTTGGCGGAAAAAAGACACGCTTGGGTCTTAGCAGCATTGAACTTGACCAGATTGGCATCGCCCCATTCAGAGACTGCCTGTAAGGACACGTTCAAGCGCTCAACCAGGGTTGTGTACCATAAACCTTAATTTTTATTATTTTTTGTTATGTATAGAAATAAACAAGCTGTGAAAATTTCAACTGTCTACCTAGGTATTACAGATCTTGAGATACAGCGCACTGACAGACAGACGGACGGACGGACAGCGGACGCTTAGTAATAGGGTTCCGTTGCTAAAAAGCTATTGTTCCCTTGCAATGCAAATTCAACACTTCCTCCACGGCCTAAAGGGTAGTATTCAAATGTCAATTATTACAATCTTGGTTATTTATCCACATAAGTACTCTTAACATACTAAATTCCTAGTTTCATAATCGAACGAAATAGATTTTTCATACAAATCGTTTTTTGCCCTTTACACCCTTAATGGTGGAACTTATGGTGGGCAAGGGCTAAGAAAAATTAAAATACTGAATTTTAAATTCAAAATATTACTGTTAAGAATATTTCGAGTTACATTGCTGTAAGCATTAAAAGAACTTTCAGATTAACCATACACAAGTAAAAACTAATACGTGTTGATATAAGTAATGACTGTTATGACTAACGGCTCATATACACTGGGTCGTCTATCCACTGCAGCATAAGTACCTAAAGCAGTTCACAGAGGCGACTGCCGCCTTCTAATAAACAACCCAGGGTAAACGCGTCGTCGCCTGAAGACTCAGTTCGTTCGTAGCCAAGGTTGACCAAGTTCGATATCGAGCGACACGGACGCAAATCCCAAGGCGGTCGCTTCGCCTTCTGTGCAAGTAACGCTTCGACGAAGCGGCCTTCGACTCGCTCAAATCAGCAGATGATGCAGTGCAAATATCGTTTTCTCGTCTCGTCTCTTCTCTTCTCTTCTAGTATAAAACAAAGACAGTACGCAGTTCTTAAATAAATTTATGTTTAAAGGCGAGTTTTTTTTAATTTTATTTGTGATGGGTTTGCTCATGACTCTTGTCTATGTCAGAGATGACAGAGACAAAATACAGAGAGTTTAAACTAAAGTTACTCATCATCTGCCTTTTCCCTACTATATTGGGGTCGGCTTAAAGTTAACCTGTTCAAGCAATAAAGGAGGGGTTTTCTGATGTACAGAAGAATAAATATATTGAAGTAACGCAAACATTATGATGATGAGTTTATCTCCAGTTCGGACATAAATATAAAGGAGGAAGAAATTTGAATCTACATTATTTTAATTCATTTAAACAAAACATTCACCTCAGTTCACCTTGTACTAAACACGTCATCGATATAGAGCTGTGCGTCATTGCAACTACTCCGGTATGAATTTTAATGATAGTCAATCAAAACTGTGAATGAGTGTATAAATAGTGTCAAAATAAACCCTTTCTTAATACATTAATATGTGAGACCGCAAGAATATGAGTATTCGTATTCTAACTGCCTCCGTGGTCGAGCGGTTTAGGTGTTTGCCTTGTGACCCGGTGGTCGTGGGTTCGATTCCCACGGCAAGCATACTTTGTAAAGTTGTTTCCAGTTTGGCTAGGACATTGCAGGCTTGAATCACCTGATTGTCTGATAAAAAGATGATTCCGTGCTACGGAAGGCACGTATAAGCCGGTGGTAACGGCCGCCAAATGGCAGTCGTCAAATAAACCATGTCAGAGGCCCTTGATGCGGTTTACAATCTCGGGTGTGTGGGTTCGTTAGACCTTACTGCTCACATGATTAGAAGAAGTATTCTTCTGTCCAAATATTCTGGTATCCAGTCTTATCGTTTGCTGGTTTGTGGAGGTCAGAGAATACTAATCAGAGAGATCAAAAAACTAGAAACGAACCCAAAATTTCCTAGTCGGGTTGGGTATCAACCGTGTAGTAAGTGTCAAGTGATAATGAAGGGAGCTGTCGATCCATACAAACAAGTTGGAATAACAGTTCACTTCAACCAAGCATACACTTTGATATGTTAACAGAACAGATCGACAGATTACTTTCTATCGATCGATCAATCTAATCGTTGCCGCAAATGTAGACTCTACCTTATGCTCCATGTGAATTCCAATCTAAATTATCGTATAATTGCACGCATAAATTAAAAGATTAATTTATCGCCATCGCACTGCACATTGATATCGATCAATGACGCTCGTAAAATGGATTTGGTGCTGTTATCTCAAAATGATTACTCATATTAATATACCTAATATATTTTCGGTACTAACTTCCGATATTTTTAACGCTATCAATTTATTTTATTAAATTATATTATCACGGCTACTCGTTTTACGTGTTACTACTGAATTTATGAAGGTGCATCCTCTACAGTTGATCTTCCACAGTTATGTGTGATTCTCATAACAAGGTGGATGATGTTTTTCGAAGTGATATGTGAGTAAATTTTACTACTGTGAATTTAACGCTTTATCTAGGGAGGAGCTCGTGGCTAAAGTATACTAGCCGACCGGATCGATCTTTAAGGTTAAGCAACGCTTGCCAAGGTTAGTCTGTGGATGGGTGACCATCTTAACATAACGAGTTTCCTCCGTGCCTCGGAAAGCACGTTAAGCCGTTGGTTCCGGCTGTCATTTGTTGTAGATCTTTGGCAATCGTTACGAATTGTCAGAAGTCAGTAAATCTGACACCAGTCTTGCCAAGAACTGCCGTATTTTGTGGAGGTCTGATACGTACGTAAAATACTGTTTTTTAGCTGAATCCGGTTTGACTGGGAGCCGACCCCAATATAGTTGGGAAAAGGTTATGCAGGCAGATTAACGCTTTATCTAGTTTATTTATGTAATAGGCATTCTGGACAGATTAATAATAGTTAAAATCGTCCGTATGTTACATATAATCTGTCACCCTTCAAAGCAGGACTGAACAGCCGCCTTCTGGGCTCGATACCATCAGCGAGATTGGCAAGTCTAACACTAGAAACTCTGACACTAAGGTTTGTGGGATCGTTAGACCTTACTACCCACACAACAAGAAGAAGAAGGAGTTAAAAAAAATACTGCTCATTGCACAACACGTGCCCAATTTAATTCCTTATCCGCACAGGAAATAAGTCAATTTCAGTGCGGATAGAGAATAGAAGCACTTTGAGTAGCTCGTGGCTAAATAATAACAGCCGCACGGTTCGATCTTGAGGGTTGCAAGGTTGGTCTGTGGATGGGTGACCATCTTAACATAACGAGTTTCCTCCGTGCCTCGGAAAGCACGTTAAGCCGTTGGTCCCGGCTGTCATTTGTAGATCTTTGGTAGTCGTTACGGATTGTCAGAAGCCAGTAAATCTGACTCCAGTCTTACCAAGATGAACCGTGTTACCCAGTTAATGGGTTGTGGAGGTATGGTAGACAGCCGCTCCACGTAAAACATTGGTATTCAGCTGAATCTGGTTTGACTGGAAGCCGACCCCAATGTAGTTGGGAAAAGGCTAGGCAGATGAGAGAATAGTAGCACTTCAGTTAGACCGATTACAACTCAAAGACATACTTTTTTTTTACAGATCACCGCCATCCTAGTGTCACGAAGTTCTTCGAGAAGATCAATGAGCCATGACTTACTGTGGTTCTACTATTTAAAATGCCATCCTTGGGCTCCTAGACACACTGACTTTCCGTCAGTGATAACGATTGCCAAAAGTTCAAATATTACCTATAATATTATACATAGTAACTTTTCGGCAGAGGATGCCAATGTAAAAAAAAATCGGTCAAGAGCGAGTTGGACCCGCGCACCGATGGTTCCGTACCATAATATAAGACGTGAAATGTTTTTAAATTTTCATCGGCGAGACCTACATTCGTCAGAAAATGTTAATACTGCGGTGTATATTGCAGTTTTAGATCAGCGCCATCTCTTGGCCGCTAGTGGAACTAGTGTAATTTTAGTTTATGATTTCTGATAAATTGTGCTACTTCTATCACAAAAAATAAATTCAGATTTTTCTATTTGCAAACTTCGGACATAAGGGGGGGATTTTAAAATTTTTTCGCCAAAAGTCGAAAAATAAGCGGCCTGAAAAAATTAAAAATGTTTGAGAATGTGCAAATGCTCTTTCATATGATACCCCACATGCCCTAGTAGTCTCACTACAAATTTTTAAGAAGCCCTTTCAGTCGCTGTTGTAAAAAAAATATAAACATTTTAACTTTTTTTCTTATTTGCAAAATATTTGAGAAAACGACATCTAAAACTAATCTAAATTTCAAGTTGATAGCATTAGTAGACCTTGAGATATCCATCTGAGACAGACGGACAGACTTGGTCACACCATAAGGGTTCCTTTTTTTTACCTACCATTTTGATAAAAAACCATGGTGATGAAGATGGTGATGATGATGTAATCCTCGAATTTAGAATAAAAAATGTGAAGTGTGGAGTTCCTATGTTTCCCAAACTTTACTTTAGCCTGGAAAACTGTCAAACTATGGCATTATACCAGATCTAACAAAATACCTCCATCAGTTTACTTGAAGTCTTTTTTTTATATTTTTTTTTATATTCCACACAACTATCACACAACGCCATCTAGTCCCAAGCTAAGCAGAGCTTGTGTTATGGGTACTAGACAACTGATAAACATACTTATATATTTCTAAATACATACATATTATAGATAAACTACACCCAGACACAGAACAAATGATCATGCTCATCACACAAACATTTGTCCTGGGTGGGAATCGAACCCACAACCTCTGGCATAGCAGTCAGGGTCACTAACCACTAGACCAACAGGCCAGACAAGTCTTGATAACTTATTAACGAAGTCATTCGCCAGAGAACTAAAGGCACCGACATTAGGGCGTTCAGAATCAGCATACTGAAGTGGAAGTGGGCTGGCCATGCCTGAAGACGGACAGACGGTCGATGGAACTGACATGTGTAAGAGTGGAGACCGCGTTTGAGCAGACGTAGTATGGGACGCCCTGCGGCACGATGGATCGATGATTTGAAGGAGATTGCTCGTAGCGAATGGATGAGGACTGTTGGCTTAAGTTCAGCAGTGGACGGCAATTACCTGATATGATGATGATTGACATTGATTGTCACTGAGATGAGATTGAGGGAAGGAATCGGCCTACAGGAAAACGAAGAAATCTTCTGCCACCTTGAAAACCTACTTAACTAGAATTATTATGGCGACGTTCAATAACTTTTGGAAAACATACAATTGTTTAATCCTAATATTTAAAATTCTTCCGTAACCGACTGATTGAGTGACTGACAGACAACGCACAGCCGAAACTACTGGTCTTAGAAAGCTAAAATTTAGCATGTTCCTTACACTACGTAGTGCAAGCTTCCTTACACTACGTAGGGATGCACCAAGAGAGGATTTCTCCAAATTCTTACAGGAACGTGAAAATACGCGCGTTCGAAGTCGAGGGCGAAAGCTAGTATGTAGTTTTTAAAATCCATTTATCTATGAATTTCAGATCAATACCAAAGAACGACTTTTGAAATAACATCTGTTTCATTAAAATCCGGATTTCCGATAAGATGTCTTCCCCACTTTTTAATGAAAAAAACAATATACATCTCACGTCCATTACACTTATTGGTACATTAAACTCAAAAGTCTCCCTGAGGAGTGCGCCCGCGCCGATGGCGAGGGGAAACGTTCAAAAATAGAATCCTCATGGATTCCTGTGCTTGCATATTGCCATGGTGCTTGAACGTTAGCACGCGCCTAAGCTAAGCCGTTGTTATTTAAAGTTAATTAAGAATGTATGAGTGTACAGTAATTATGGTGCAACTGCTCTTTTTTGACGAGAAATCACATTTATAGGACAATTCATAGACCAATCAATGCTCAGCAAGTCACTGAATGTATGTTATGCTAAATGCGTTCCAAATATAACATCTTTTTTGAAATTTTTAAAGGATTTACAAAAACAAAAAAAAAGGTTTTTATTTCGTTTGGTGTGGCATATTATTGTAATTTTTTAGCTTTGACAATATGTTTTGGCTACATTGGTAACATTCTCTTGAAACGAACATTTATATCATTTTCTAGATCATCATTCATTTATTTTATTGAACCGTAATATAGTAAGTAAAATTTTAGGCAGTTCATATTTTCCTCTGTTATTTTTTTCTACGTTTTTCATATTTGATAAACTAATAGCTTTTGCCCGCAACTTCGTACGCGCATACCCCGTTCCCGTAGGAATTTCAGGAAATCCTCTCTCAGTCCCTTTTACTTCCCAAGAAACTTTGTCACTCATTTAGTCACTCATCACTATACACAACAGAAATTGTATTTTTTATCTTAACTTAAATTTTCTTTAATCATGGAAATACCTTTATCTTCTTTTAAGAACAGTACATGAGAAGACACAGTCATTTAAAATAAAATATTTACTGGCGTCAATCTGAGGGGCGAAGCGTTTAACTCTTGACAGATTTATGGTCAACCGCTGTAAGACGCTTAAGATTTTTATTTATTTGTCATTATTACCTACTACGGTTGATTAAAAAGAAGGACTCATTATTTGTTATAATTTTAAATTGGGTGAATACAATATCTCCAAAGGGATAAAGGCAGCCGCTCTACGTAAAACACTGGTATTCAGCTAAATCCGGTTTGACTGGAAGCCGACCCCAATACATATAGTTGGGAATAGGCTAGGCAGATGATGACTACTGTTTGGTAAAACGAGGGTGGACTCATTATTTGTTATAATTTAAAATTGGGTAAAAAACAATATCTCTAAAGAGATAAAGGCAGCCGCTACACGTAAAACACTGGTATTCAGCTAAATCTGTATCACTGGAAGCCGACCCCAATACATATAGTTAGGAATAGGCTAGGCAGATGATGACTGTTTGGTAAAACGAGGGTGGACTCATTCAAGATTCAAACATTCAAGAGATTCAAAGCATTTATTATTTTGTATAATTTTTAATTGGGCTAATACAATATCTCCAAAGAGATAAAGGTTCACTATATTCTGGTAGGCAGCCGCTCCACATAAAACGCTGGTATTCAGCTAAATCCGGTTTGACTGGAAGCCGACCCCAATACATAGACTAGGCAGATAATGACTACTGTTTGGTAAAACGAGGGTGGACTCATTATTTATTATACTGGGTAAATGCAATATCTCCAAAGATATTAGAAGCAGACTAGACAGACTATAGTAACAGACAGACTAGTAGACAAGTAGTAACTTATGATAGTAAATAGTACTTAAGTAGTATCATACATACCTAAACAAACTTATTTTGCATATTTCTGACTAGTTGACCCGCACAACTTCGTCTGCTCCGCTCCTATGGTCTTAGCGTGATGATAAATAGCCTATAAGCTTCCTCAATGAATGGGCTATCTAAGACTGAAATATTTTTTCAAATCGGATCAGTAGTTCCTGAGATCAGCGCGTTCCAGCTAACAAGCAAACAAACTCTTCAGCTTTATAAATTAAAGTAGATACATCAGATAGATTTTGTCACTGGGGGTGGTATGTCTCATCGCAGGGTATCGTCACTCCCTGATTGCATCACCATGTTTCACCGCCTGCTTCATATGTTATTGCAATAACTTATAAGCGGCTACTTAGCCATTGCAGAAAATACGACGGCTAATTTTAGTTTAATTTTCAACACGAATTCAGACACATCACTGCAAGGCAAGTAACAGGTAATGCATTGCTTCCTATTTTGAAAGATGTTTTCTCGGCTTTCTTTCGCTTCTCGCCATCAAACGTAAAAGTTTGGCGAGTTTAGAATTAAGTGACACCTCTGTATTATTTTTCAGTAAATAAAATGTTTAAAAAAAATAAGGTGCGCACCTACCGCGGTGCACGCTATCCCGGGCCACGCGGCGCATTTTATCAGCGTGGGTTCATTTGTTTGACAACATGGGTCTACATTTCCACTGCAGTACACGCTACACGCCCACGACTATATACAACTGTAGCGTGGCCCACCGCGGCACACGGAGAGGCTACGCACGTTTTTTTTTGGAAGAATATGGTTGTAACGCGTGCACAGCGTGCATGGTGTTGATAGCGTTGAGCTACGTGCGCGCCATATTCGAGCAAACCACGCGTGTGCCAGTGATGGCAATTGAAGCGTAGCGTGTCGTTGCAGTGGAAACAATCTCATACATTTTCATACAAGTGCGTAGCCTCTACGTGCGTTGCGGTGGCTTTCCGCCTTTACAATCAATAGTTGAATTACCTAAATGGAAGGCATTGCAATATAAATGTGTTGTTGCTGTAGTGTTTCTTATTCGTGCGTAGCTATCGTACTATTAAATTTCATCACTTCCAAGGCAACGTCAGTAGCCAGCGTATAAGTTGCTTTGACTGCTGGCTGTGTTTATGATCATACATGCTCAAAACCCTACTTATAAATCAAACATAATTTGTTCGATCAGATGAGTGGAATCACACATTTTTAGTGGTAAGTATCTTTTTTAAATTATTGATAGATAGGCTAGAGGTAAGCGATGATGTGGTCGAAGATAAAGCACGCTTGCCTAGAAGTAACCTGTAGTGCTATTCTGTAACAACATTTTCGAGTCACGACAGCGGAATCCGCGGTGAATATAAACGTAAGACCTTTATGTGGTGCTTAATAAAGTTCACTTTGTGAGCTTTGTCACTCAGGTGAAGCTCGATATCGAAATGGTTACTTACAGAATAGACTAGCTGTTCATCCTCCATTGGCGTTGGCTGTCGGGTGTCGGCCGGTGCCGTAAAAGAATACCATCCCATCACTTTCCGTGGGTGGCGTAAGAGGCGACTAAGGGACTTGCCAGAGAATGGGCAGCAGCATTCTCTGTAAAACGCGACTCCATTGACTGTAATCGCCAACCCGCCTGCCAAGCGTTTCGATTATGGCAACCCCCCTCTTTGGACACAGGCCTTTCTTTCAAAGGCCTGTGTCCAGCAGCAGACGTCTTTCGGCTGTTATAATGATGATGATGGCGTTGGCCTTGAAATTAATCGAACGATATGGACTTTCGACAGTAAATGACGATCTATTCCAGTTTAAGATCAGTATCCACAGTTTGGTGGTTCATTTCAATACTCAGCCATTACAGTCATTACTCAGACTTGCTAACGGGTATCGCCAGTTACTGGATTGTTCCGGTTAGACCAGCCGGCCGAGGTAGCCGACGCCAACATAGTTGGGAAAATGCTGAGCAGCTTGACTCAGCCCTACTAAGATACGCATTAGGTCAAAATGTAAGTAGTAGGTATACCTACCAAGGTCAAGAACCAGGATCGGGTCGACGGCGCGTTGTGTTCCACACGCACCTTAAAGAGATGTCAGCTTACTAGACGGGGAATTTGTTCGAAAGAGTCACCGCGGCCTGGAACGCATAGGGCGTTAGGAGGAACACGGATAGGTTTTAATCAGTTAGAGTCTGACACTCCCTTCTGTTTCGATCAGAGTGGAAGGAGTCAATTGATAATCACCCATCCTTAAAAAGGGTACTTACAATTTGACTTAGGGAGTACCATCCCTAACAGGTTGTTATACAAAAATTATTCTGCTAGCAATGACCGACACAGTCCTCAACTTTATTTGCGCACAAACTTAGTTCAGGAACTCCTGACATTTCTCCCACAATCACAACTAATTTAATAACTCAAACATACCATTGTGTTCAATTACCTGCTGCCTAAGGTTTTTAAAGCTATTAAAAATATTTTTTAAATTGTTTTGATTTTGTAGTCTTTTAAATTATTATATTTCATGGGTTTTTTTTTGTATCCTACAATTTCTTAAAGCGTTTTAGCTTATATTGTGAGTTGAAAAGTTATTTAATTACACAGGACACCAATACAATTTGTTCTAGGATTACGAAAATCGGTATTAATATAAAATATAGTAATAAAATATAACAACCAGAACATAAGAAGACCAAGAGAGAAATAGATGATAATTACATTGATTGATTTTAAAAGTTCTGAGCCTTCAATTTTGAAAAAAAAAAAATCAAGTTCTCTACTTTTAGATTATTGGAAAGCCACAATAAGTCTGTGGTTTTCATTTCGTGATGTACCAGCTTTAGACCTCGGTATATCCGGACATAAAGCAATGGATGCGGTCTGCGATGAAACTTGCGAGCCTAGAAGATGCCTTCTCGCTCTTGTTGTGACGAATGAAGGATTATAAATGGTAGGAAACACAGATGCTGGACTTAATTCCACAGATTCTCTACTTCTTACTTGGACACTCTTATCAGTGTTCGTGGTTGCCCAGATGGGGTACAAGGAGAAAGGTTCGATGGGCTTTCCAGAGGACTGCTCTCTCAGCGATGTGCTTCCATTCCTGCCGGTTTGACACCCTAGGGTGGATACTCGGAAACGTATGTCCAAGAGTAGGTTCTCGGACATACGTTTCCGTTTCCGTTTCCTGAGCCAAATTGGATAGATGGAATCTGTGTCGAATCGATATTGTTTTTTCACCATAGGTACAGTGGAGCACACATCAACCGACTATTTAATTTACGAGGAAGTATGATGATCATTTATCTTGTAATACCCTGACTCAGGGTGGATTCTCGGACATGCGTTTCCGAGTATCCATCCACCCTAGGGTGGATTCTATGGGGTGTCAAAATGAAAATGAAACGAACCATGGTACCACACATTGGCTGTGGCCAAATTAAACGTGGAAAGGAGAAGAACGGATGGTATCCTGAAGCACGTCTGGTAGTCCAGTAGTGAAAGGGAGAAGGTGGGATGAGACCGTGTAGCTCCTACGCACTTTCCGAAGTACAATCTGTAAACGACAATTAAATTACTTTAAAGGCTTTCGACAGTAATTTTACAGATTAGGTACTAAATTAGATTTTCAGACAATTTCATGACGGAAATTTTCAAATAGCGAAAAGTACTCTTTTAATATTTCAGGCGTGAAATTAATACTAGTATGATCCCTGGGGAACATATTCCCGGAATGAAAAGTAGCATATGTGTCATAGCCATGAACTACCTGGCTATGTACTATAATCTACCTCTGCGCCATATTTCATGAAGATAGATCCTTTCTGGCGTTCTGACGTGATTGAGTAACTAACATCCATACCTTCATCCTCACAAACATTCGCATTTATAATATTAAGTAGGAAGGATTGTTGTTTACAGGTTAATATTCCCTGTTTGTTGTTGCCAGGAGAAAAACAAAAATGTTTACTTCCGGCGCAACTTGATAGTTAAATTATTTTTTATGGTGACGTAGTTGTCATCCATGAGTTTGTGTATTGATGGACTCCCGTATGACCACTATCTCATTTTGGTGTGGGCAACTATAGAGCATGCTTGCCTTTTTTGTGCAGAAATCCTCATAGTTTCACTCCGTCTGGGAAGACGGAGTGAGCCCACCATTACTAGCGGGCTCCATCTCTTAGTGTTGCCGATTGCCCTGACACATGCCCCTATAAATGCGAGCATGGAACTGCGCACCACGTCTTTTACGCCTGGCTGGCCAGGCGACTAATCGGCCCTAAGTTAGCCGCCGGCAGGCCCCTCCTATCTCCTACCTCCTGGTGGCCGGAGATCTTTATGGTGGCTGGAAATCGTAGAACACGCTTGCCTAGAAATCTGTATCTAATCTATTTATTGTTGATTTAATATCCCTCAGGTATATAATAGAGTCACCACCAGAGAATTCCGCTCTTAAGCATAAAGGAACAAACGTCCTTTAATTGCTCACGCTTTTCAGAATAATATTCATTAGGTAGATCTTCCTTCTAAATTTGTGCCTTAAAATCACGGGGCCGCGGCAGATCACGATGGAGATGGGACGTCTTGGATGTCTTCCTTGGGAATAGGGGATTTTACTAAAAAAATCGAATTAGTCCATCAGATAGATTTTCGAAAAATATTGGACACGTATTTTTCTTTTTTCACCTAAACAAAAAATGAAGAGGATACAGCGAGTTAAAGACACGCGTGACGTCATGTGGCTTGGTAAATTCGGTACACTTTTATTTATTTATTTTTTGATTACGTAAAAAAAGAAAAAATACGTGTCCAATGTTTTTCAAAAATCAATCTGACGGACTATTTTTTTTTTTTTTTTTGTAAAATACCCTATTGGCATGAAGAGGCACAGAACAGGGAACAGTGGAAACATTGGAAGGCGGCCTTGACCTAGCAGTGAGACAGTTCGGGCTAGGTATAATAATAACATCTTCCTCATTCTTCATCATCATATCTGCCGAAAGACGTCCACTGCTGGACATAGGCCTCCCCCAAGCGTCGCCACAACGACCGGTCCTACGCGTCGAGACGCGCACGACAGGTCGCGGAAGGTCGCGAGTAGCATCGGCTATCCACGGCCTCCACCAGGTCATCGGTCCACCTTGTGGGAGGCCTTCCAACGCTGCGTCTTCCAGTACGCGGTCGCCACTCCAGAACTTTTCGGCCCCATCGACCATCTGATTCCTCATTAGATATGTATATATTAAAAATGTTAAAATGTAACATTATAATAAACAATCATAACAATAGTTATATTTTACTTTGCTATATGAAACAGACACATAGTGTTGGAGTATCGTTCATAATTTTAGTTAATTTCACACCATAGACGACCATGTGACTTTTCCCATCGATTATTTTAATCTATGGTCCTTCGGTTTGTTTACACTTCTTGGTATTGTTTCTGTGTGTGTAATTAAGGCGTTTCTTGCTTGATTTACCTATTTTTAGCGGCAATGGTTCAACTGTTAAGGCAGGGACTGTTGAGACGTTGCACTTATTGTCGTGAACCCAAAGCAAAATTATAAACTTCTTAAGTACTACTTTTGTTTAAAAAATATTTATGTGTGCTAGAAGGAATAGTTTTAGCGCAAACGTTTTATATTAAAGTCATAACTTCAAATATCACTAATAAAAAAAACACAGACAAATTAATAAAAAAAAATTCTTATCTTCACTAGAATCCCCATTCCTTTCACTAACACTTTTTCTACTTAAATCCCCGATACAATTTCCTGTAATATAAATACTTGAAGCCATTTCAAAACCAATCTTACGTGGCACTTCATAAAACTCAATTTGAATTTTCGCCTAAATGTAAACGTAGACCGCGAAGAATGAGCGTGACTTCTGTGAGGCGAAATTGGACTTAGAACTTGAGAAGTGAAGGTTGGTTTCGCAGTGTGGTGTTGGTGGTTGTTATGAACCGACGTGGGTGTTTAATGGCCAGGAGTGAGGCCTGGAGACAGCTGTCGTTCCCCCGGGCACCACTAAGGGTTTTGTTTACAGCACACTCTAATGACAAAGATCTCCGCCGTACCTACTGAATTGCTTTACTCTGAATATTTACTCACACCCGGATTTGTGGGTACTTCGTGTTTTGTGGTGTATTCAAGAGTGATGTGGATCAAAAGTTTTATACTTTTAGAGACTGTTAACTAATATCCACCATTAATAATATATTTTTTGCCTTTTCAAAATTTGCCCTTGGCACTAAGCTTCTGTTACTGTATGTAACTTTCGTTAGTAGAGATTACCTTTTACAAACATGCTAATTATAAATAGACATTTAAATTTGCCTCTTTATAATATTTTTATAATAAAACCAAAGACAACTTGGTAGCTAGTTCCTAATAGATGATTCCGATACAGGTAATACATAAAATCAGTCGGAAAGCTGGTGTCTAGGCCATTACTAAGAATTCTAATTTACCTCGAGGTTTAGATCCACTGTTCACATTCACAATTCATAATCATTTTAAATGCGAAAATAACTCTGTTTGTCTTTTTGTTGGGTCTTAGACGCTGAATCAATTTTTAGGGTTCTGTACTCAAAGGGTAACCAACGGAACCCTATTACTAAGCCTCTGCTGTCCGTCCGTCCGTCTGTCTGTCAGCGGGCTGTATCTCAAGAACCGTAATAGGTAGACAGTTGAAATTTTCACAGATTGTGTGTATAAAAATTGAGGTTTAGGGTACCGTTCGTGTGCGAGTTCAACTCGCACTTAGCCGGTTTTTATTGATAATTTAATCCTAATAATATAGAATTCTTCCGTTACTGAGTGACTGACAGACAACGCACAGCTGAAACTACGGGTTGAAGAAAGTTGAAATTTGGCAAATAGGTTCCTTACACTAAGAGAGGATTTCCTGAATATCTTACGGTAACGGGAATAACAGGATAGCTAGTTTTGACTTATAACGGTTACACCTTGGAGAAGGACATGGGTAGTTTTCGTCCCAGCAACAAATCTGCCTAAGATCTTTTCTGATTTCCAGGCGAGTGAGGCCACAGGCAGAAGAAGTGGTTTAATAGTCACTAATAAAAAAATATTTTCAATTCCATTTTGATGACTTCAGAAATAACTCCACAGCTCGCGATCTCTGAATCTTTGATTTTGTTTCGAATAACGAAGTAGGTTGGTCTCACACATACTCATCTGCCTAGCCTTTTCCCAACTATATTGGGGTCGGCTTCCAGTCAAGCCGGATTTAGCTGAATACCAGTATTTTACGAGGAGCGACTGCCTACCAGACTTCCACAACCCATTAACTGGGTAACACTGTATTTCATGGCAAGACTGGAGTCAGATTTACTGGCTTCTGACTATTCGGAACGACTGCCAATGATCTACAAATGACAGCCTGGACCAACGGCTTAACGTGCTTTCCGAGGCACGGAGGAAACTCGGTATGTTAAGATGGTCACCCATCCACAGACCAACCTTGGCAAGCGTTGCTTGACCTTGAAGATCGACCTATGCGGCTGTTATTATCTAGCCACGAGCTCCTCCACATACTATCCTACTCCAAAAAAGCTATCTAGTTATTATGTAGAACGATCATAATCTTCTGAAAACCCATACATTTTGTTGTAGTGGTTAAATAATGACGTTGACGGCCGTTGTATTTAACGGCCCCTTCAAATAGTCGACATCAAAGTACCATAATGACACATTCGTCAATATTTCATGCGACCTTGGCCCTTATGCCTGTCATTTACAATGGTCAAGGTTCTATGAATTTCAATCGAATCAATCGTTTGAACTACCGCTTTTCTAGAATAATATATTATTACCTTTGCCCGCGACTTCGTTTGCTCATATCCGGTTGCTACGTTCCCATAAAAAAAAACCGCAAAATCTTCTGTTAGTGCTCCCTTACACTCCCCAAGGAACCTACAAGCCAAATTTCAGTTTTATACAACAAAGAGTTTGGGATTTGCGTAAAGTTATATGTTAGGATTGATTTGGAAAGAATTTTCTCTTCCTAAATTTAGTGAAGCAATATTTTGCTAAGTTTTTTCAACGGCTTTGCCTTCATTAAAGTCAAAAATTATTCCAAGGGCACCTGAAATACTTTTCATTCTTTGGCAAAAAACCTATCTTTAACTTTCCCTGTGGTAATATTTTTCCAATTTCATTTAGTCTCGTGATTCATGGACATACATGCAAACATACAGTCTTTCCCATTTATAATATCACTACCCGCTCCCGTAGAAATTTCGGGAAATTCTCTACTGGTGCTCCCTCACAGAGTGTAAGGAAGCTTCATGCCATATTTTAACTTTCTACGACTTTTCTAGTGTGTTGTCTGTCTGTCACTCAATCAGTCGGTAACGGAAGAATCTTATACGAATATACAGGGTTATTGTAAAACACCAGCAACCTCTTAGGCAGTGAAAGTACACATGATTATAAGCGACTTTTACTTTGGGAAAACTCCGAAAGCTCGAGAAAAATATCAGCTGTTCCATACATTTTCATTGGCTAAATATTGCATTTTGTATGAAACAGCTGATATTTTTTTCGAGATTTCGGAGTTTTCCCAAAGTAAAAGTTGCTTATAATCATGTGTACTTTCACTGCCTAAGAGGTTGCTGGTGTTTTACAATTAACCCTGTATAAAGCTGAAGTGTTTTTTTGTTTGTTTAATCTCAGGAACTACTGGCCCAATTTGAAAAATTCTTTCAGTGTTAGATAGCCCATTTATCGAGGAAGGCTATAGGCTATATATTATCACGCTGAGACCAATAGGAGCGGAGCAGTTATGAAAATTGTGACGCAGACGAACGTGTGCGCGGGTCAACTAGTTTTATATATTAGGATTAGAAAGCAGGATTGTCGAATTCAAATTCCCAGTCTTTATATTACGATTGGGGCAAGAATTTTTTCCGTGAGCTGTTATCGACGTCGCCCCAAATCAGGGTGGAACACGTAACGGAATGGTTTTGAAGGGCGATCGCCTTTGAACAGCTGATTGGATTTAGCTTGTGTGTGTAGGGACGAAATACCGCAAAACTTTGACAAATCCACTCGGTATATTCGTGTAACTTACAAGTTGGACATGCTTGTTTATATCAAGTTACATAATAAATAAATTGGTTTCCATCATCATCATTTCAGCCGAAACACGTCCACTACTGGACATAGACCTCCCCCAAAATGGGGAGGTTTGCCATAATCGCCACGCTTAGCAGGCGGCTTGGCGATGGTGTTGAGTTTTGCAGAGAACGCTGCTACCCATTCTCTGGCGAAGGAGTCGCCTCTTACGTCACCCACGAGAAGTGATGGGATGTTATCATTATTTTACGGCACCCTACGGCATCGGCCGACACCATACGGCATTGTATTGGATTTAAAATCAACTAATTAAATAAAATTTGTTAAAGTGTCTACAAATTTTCCAACAGTCTGAAAGCACTTTCAGTCACAATCTGAAGGATTTCGAAGGGAATTTCCAATCCGGTCCTCTTATGTGTCAACTCAATAATTCTGAACTGTCAAAATTAATGCAGTTTCGTTGTGAGTTCTCAATAACCCCGTTACGGCCCAAAGATCTGAAGGCACTAGCTAGAACGTAATACAATAAAAATAAAACCGGCCATGTGCGAGTCGGACTCTCACACGAAGGGTTCCGAACAATAAACCTTAATTTTTATTATTTTTTGTTATAGCGGCTTTAGAAATACGAGTACATAATCTGTGAAAATTTCAGCTGTCTACCTATTAAAGTTCTTGAGATACAGCCCGCTGACAGACAGACGGACGGACGGATAGACGGACAGATGTACGGACAGTGGAGGCTTAGTAATAGGGTTCCGTTGGTTACCCTTTGGGTACGGAACCAGTAAACTAGGAACGTATAGAAATAAAGACCTGCAAGCCAACGAGATCTATCAATATTGGTCTTCCAAAATACAACGTCTTCCAGTACTAATAACGCCAACACGTTATTAGTCTTGGAAGATGTTGTCCCAAAGGTGTTGACACAAAGTGACAATTTAGCAGCGATAGAAATTGTCGAGGAGCTCGTGGCTAGATAATAACAGCCAGACGGGTCGATCTTCAAGGTTAAGCAACGCTTGCCAAGGTTGGTATGTGGATGGGTGACCATCTTAACATACCGAGTTTCCTCCGTGCCTCGGAAAGCACGTTAAGCCGTCATTTGTAGATCTTGGGCAGTCATTACGGATAGTCAGAAGCCAGTAAACCTGACTCTAGTCTTGCCAAGAAGTACCGTGTTACCCAGTTATTGGGTTGCGGAGGTCTGGTAGGCAGCCGCTCCACGTAAAACACGGGTATTCAGCTGAATCCGGTTTGACTGGAAGCCGAACCCAATATAGTTGGGAAAAGGCTAAGAAGATGATGATGAGAAATTGTCGATATTCCAAAATAAAAGCGATTGATCTCTTGACGATTCGAAAGCGTTTGTCAATCCCATATATTTTGGACTTTATATTTGTCGTTATCGGGAACAACGACAAACAGGCTCCTTCTAGGTAAGCTCGCTCGATCGTAGACTTTGTCTCTGTCATCTCTGACCTAGACTAGAGTCAAGAGCAAACCGATCACAAATATTTAAAAAAAAAGTTTACGAGAATACAAAAATCTTTTTTTCAAATATCTTTAAGCCTGTACCTACATCGGAAAATAACATTGGCAGAACAAAAATTGGCCTATTAAGAATAGCAGATGGAAACTCGTACAGAATCATCTGCAATGTAATAAATTTGAACACAGCTTGGAAAAACGATATCCAATGCAAAACAATAAAATAAATAAACTGCGTTTAAAATAAAGATCAAAAATTAAAGAGAGCAGTTGGAAAACTGCTTTGCAATTTTTATAGCGTAGTTATATTCTTTTTCAGAATTTAACTTGATCCTGCTCGTATAACGGTTGAAAGTATTCTTATTCTAACCCTATCTATGTTTAACGAAACGCCAAAAAAATATCGAATCCGTTGATGAACGACTAAATAAACTACTCAACTTCGTAATCCTGTCAATCTTCGTTAAACTGGTCAAAATGTAATCACTAATTCATTACGTCATAAATGGCTACTGCCCACGCTTCCTAAAACTTCAGACCTCGTCACATAAAATAAACAGTAGAACATAAAACAAGTTCCTAAGCTAAATAATTATTTCCACCAACTTCAACCCATTCAAAATTTTCTACTAAACTAAATTCATTCAACATTTAAGCAGGCTTGTATTTACAAAGTTCTGTTTCTTGTTCAACAAATTGTTTGTTAGTTTAGCAAATATAAATATTTCGCTTGTTAAGAGATACTGAAACTTTCATTTGTGTAACTAGAGTTTGTAATTTGAGCTCTAAACAATAACAACAAGGTAAACACGGCCAGCGAGTCCGATATAATAATATGTCCCTTTATTTTCTATTTTTTTCGGAAGAATAAAGGATCTTATACTCAAACAACATGTTACCCAAGGTCGATTTTCTAATAATTTTTGTATTTATTTTGCTCGTATACCTTCTTCAGCATTTACTCAATACCGGATCTAATTTGAATAATCGTTTAAGGTCCTGAATCGTTTTCATAAACGGAAAGGTTGCGACTATAAATAATAATTATTATTCTGATCAGTTGAGGATACCAAATAAATTATAATAATACATAATTCATTATGCCGTGATTTCTTTCCGTGCTGGCCGCCCGCAAAAGCACACGCCCTAGCTGAAGAAAGCTCTGTAGGGCGGGCGACTTCCTCGACAGCAGCGCCTCTACCGGCAGGCGGCAGGAACTAGGGGCCGAGCGGCGATTGGCCACTTTGCGTGACGTCACGCCGTTTCCAACCAATGGGGGGGAGCGCACACTTGCTCGGCCGCAGTCCTCGTCGCCGCGCCTTCGTATGAGCCGTGTGTCGCTGCCGGTCTCCCCCCGCACCCCGCGACGAGCCGTCTCACCCGCATTCTAGTTGTGGGTGTCGCGCCGTGCAGTCCTCGCGTGTGTCGCTCATTTTAGTGCGCCGTTTGTGAGTGCTTTATATCCCGCTCGAGTGTCAGTGTGACGGAGGATCCCGTGCCACCCCGCGGAGGATGTTAACAGCGCACGGTGAGTGATGTCGGCGAGTCGACGGACGCTTATCTCGCAGCGGCGCCACGTGAACGCGCTCTATTTATAAAATGTAAACATGCAGCTAATTTGATTTGAGACTATATTGCGGTATTGCTAGCTAAAAGCGAGAGTACGCGTCCGGAGCGCGCTCCACCAGCGATCGCAAATTAACAATAAAGAGTCGGCGCGCGACGGTCGAGATTGCCGAGTTCCTGTAAGACGTGCGAGTGACGTGTTGATGTCGATCATTTTAAAAATTGAGAGTCTAGACCCCGATGTGAACGTTCAAAAAGTGGATATTCGTCTGTTAACCTTGGATTGGTTCAGGGCTGGCGATAGCACGATAACGTGACCTTGGAGCGGAGTCTCGCGAACGCCGGCCGGCGCTGGAAGCGAGCAAGCTCACGGAAAATGTCCAGACAAACAACGATAATGGTGTCGCAAACACAATGATAATTCTGTTAATGTGAGAGATTCGTGCAGGAAACACAATGAGAATATATCTTTAATATACACTGTCAACTGAAACATTAAGAATTTAAATACGCTGATCTCATTGTAAAGACAAATATGCAAATTGAACGAGCGAAACAACAAATGACATTGATTGCCGTCATCGAGACTGATAAAGCAAAGGAGATCAAGCTAGTAATTTGGATGCGTTTCAATTAACGACGTGCAAGACTGTTTAAGTGACTAATGAAACGGTCCAATGATTAATTCAAATGAACATGAATCTGCTTAGGTATGGTAGAGGAACCAAAGAAACTGTCGTAAAGTATTTAATGATGTGCCTCAACAAACAACATGCTACAAGTGTTCCCTTTTCTAAATGGCTGTAATTTCTACAACACGGTTTCCCCTTATAGCTGTTGCAATTTTTTTTTATAATAGCAGTCGAGGCGAGTCTGTCCGGTTGAGATACCTCGATACGGTCAGGTTCGAGGCGTTGGTCCCACGCCTCGTTCCACATACTCAATTCTTTCGATTTGCAATCGTATGGTCAGTGGGCCTGACACCAATCAAGTGATTTACGTCTCCGCTAAGAAGATGAAGTTCAACAACCGAAATGTCAACTTCTATTATTGTTTGAAAAATTCTAATAGCAAACTTACATGAATCGGAAGGTAAATGCAAGAAATATTTAAAACAAAACTTGTCCAAATGTTTACCAAAACCTCAGCATGCCACAACTCCAAGGTCAAAACACGTTTAATCTGAAAAAACTGGTAAAAATTAAGAAGATTTGGGATTCACATTCGCACTTACGCACATTCGAATGTTGAAAGAGCAGTTGCCGTATGTACTATATGTTCGTGTTCTGTCTAGCGTATAAGAATTGTGTACATGTGCGAGTAGGACGAAGATAATTCGCATCGACTGAGCGAACCGGCCATGCGAGATGCTCAGCCGTATCATAAATATTAATCAGGCGCTGGTGTCAACAGCCACCGCGTAACGTGACACCGCCGCGATCCGCTGCTAGCCTGGTACTTGAAGTAGTGCCCAGACACTGTACTCCAGACAAACATGACAATTGGACGTAGGACTTATGACAAGGCTACTCATAGAATACAACAGTAAGGACAAACAAAAAATAATGGAAATATTACGCAGTATTTAACAAACCTTACACTGAAGTAAAAGAAATTTTGCATCAGATTTTAAACGCTGCAGAAGATAGCGGGGAGCAAATATTTGTTTTCTCTTAACTGGCTCTTTCTGCTGCAAACAAACTTGTGGAATAGTGATAATGTTATCGTTTGCACATCCGTTTGTGCTTACGCATTCAGCCATGACCTGCCCTACAACTTTCAGACTCCTACTGGTGAATGCACTAGAGTTTTATGTTAATTTGCTCTAAGAATTTGAACAGTAGTTAATCTAACTAGCAATCTGGTGGCTTAAATTTTCTGATTTATCTACTTCGATGATAGATAAATGGTTCTTAGAATAAAAAATATTTTACTCTTGCTCTCGTTCGGTGGTTGACTTAAAAGATATTTTGGTTTTCTGTAGTTTGGTTAACAGTGAACGTGTTTCCTCATTCATTGCTGTTTTGATCGTTGATCTTTTCGAATAATTTACCATCTGGTTTTTCAAAGAGTTCCTCTCTGATAAAATCGACATTACAATGTATCGGAAGTTTCGGGTGTCGTCGTCGGTTCTTCGCACTATCGACCTTCATGTTTGACATTTTACATAAATCCACAAACAGGTTTCAGTTATGTATGTATAACGAAATAAAAACAAGTATTAGACACTTAATTTGTGTGTCTAAATGAACAATGAACACAGCGGGTGTACACTTTAATAGTTCTAGTTTTAAAAGATAGTAAACCAGTCATTTTACAAAGGATTTTATAATATGAGCGTTGCTTTCTATTCAGAAAATATCGTGTGTATGAACAGTTGTTCATTAAATAATATTGTGGGTCTATGTTAAATAATTAAAATATTCATAGTAATAGTCACAACATTTGTTTTTTTTTTTAAAAGAAACACTCTTGAATTGACATATCTTATGTTTCCAAGCGTCTACTTCGGTCACAAATATGCACTTAAAGAGGAAAATACATTGTTCACCGATGCACTTACGATTAAAATAGTATCAGCAACGTTAATAATCATGTACCTATCACTTGCTCTACATGTTTATTATTATGATGACGACAGTATTACACCAAGTACTATCATTCAAATAATGGACGATGATGTCGAGTTATGTCTCAAGAGTGGTTTTGTATAAGTAGATGTGTACTTAAAATGTAATTAAAAACGAGTTACCACTACGACAGCTCGGCTTAGGGATACTAAAGATTTAATTGCACAGGTGCTGAATAGAATAAAATGAGTGAAATTATTCAAAATAAAACAGAAAGAGGGCCTTCTACTGGCAGGAGATCGCAGCCAAGATGATTATCCTCGCAGACATTTCACACGAATGGAAGACTTTATCGGAAGATGGATTACAAAAGTTTGAGCGGTTATCGAATCATTTTTAGCTAATTAAACTGAGATCTTCGTTATCTTAGACTATTGTTTTCTGAGAAAGAAAGACATTGTGCTCTTAAAACAAGTTACTGAAATGACATGGAAAACTCCAAAGTGCTACTAGTCGCACTAAACATTTGAAATTATTAAGAAAAGCGATTTAAAAGGGACTAGAATCCAAAGAATTTTTATCAAGCAAAAGTATAAGAAATGAAGAGATACAAGCAAGCGTGTGGAGCTGCTGCGTCGCAAGATCAAGACGCGCCGGTCGCTTTTTGCTCGACAACGATGCGTGTGAGCACATCTGCAAAGTTTTTGCCGCTGTATGTGTGTGTAAGAACACGCTTTTTGCTAATGTGCGGGTACGCGCCAGCGGTCCGCTTGTGGGTTCCCGACGTGCGTGTTCAACTGTCTTTTTTGTTTTTTCTTCATTAATATTGTTCATTTTATTACCGAACTCTACTACTGAGTAAATACGAAAATGCTTCTCTTATTATTTGTTTCCAACATTATATATATCGTTAGTGTATTGTCTGCTAATATTCCGTTCATAGTGTTATCACCTGCTACTGTTGAAAAGAAACTACATATTTTGTGAAAAGCATACCTGCATACAGATAAAGATAATTATTGTTATACGAATGTCACCTTACATTAAAAGATCATTTCGAATGACAGTGGAATTCATGAGCATTACTGATTAAATATGATTGCTTTATGTGCACCAAAGCCTCATATTTATGTGTCATGTTAGGTTGACATTACTTTGAATGTAACAGTTAATGAAAAGGATCAATGAAACGCTAAGGCTCTAATAAAATGATAATTTGAGACCAGACTAGGAAAAAGCATGTTAGTATTCACCCGGCGAGGAAACACAGCTGAATGCTGTTGCTCTACATGTGGCTTTATTGATAAACGTGGAAGGTTCACTTTTGTTTGATGAATCCAAATAGACATGTAACGTTTATTGATTGTGACACTCGTAATAAGAGTCACGAGTTGTTGCGTAATGCGAACAATCTCATCCACTTCAAGTAGAATACTAAAGCGGATTTTTCTTACTATTTGTTTTAGACTGCTGATATTCTTTAGAGATTTTTCTGTAACTTAAAGGCTACTATTACGAGAAGTGTCAATGCATTATCCGTATTATGAACCTAAAAATAGCTACAGTTATTCTTGACATTGAAATAACTTCATTCAAGTGCAATTTTTTTTTTATTTGTAATGGGTTTGCTCTTGACTCTAGTCTATGTCAGAGATGACAGAGACAAAGTCTATGATGGAGTGAGCCTACCCAGAAGGAGCCTGTTCACTCTAACTTTGAAGAGATTAGGGTTGTATGCTTTCGGAAACAGAGACGCAGCCAGAGAGTTCCACTCCTTTGCTGTGCGCATTATAAAAAACGTTTGAAAACGCTTAGTGCGAATTGGTGGAATAGCCACAAGGTAGGGATGGTAAGATGCAGTGCGTCTGGATGTCCTCCAAGCGATGAAATAAACGATTGAATTACAAAATATGTAATAGGTGTTACATAATTGTATGCTTTTTAATAATCAATATACATTATACAAGTCACTAAAGGATTTTTAAAACGTCATCAGGTTCCTATAAGCAGGTATGAATATGTATTTTACAATTTCAGTTTCCCCGTCCTCATTAAGTATGTTTCCCGTCAAAGGACCAAGTGGGCGTTCAGTCGGTGTACCCCAAAGATTCTCAGATTTCAATTAGTTAGGCGAAACTCGGAGAAAATTCCATGTGGGTATTATTCAAGTTCAATTTCGTTGAATTAAAACGTTAACTCAATACCTGAGAATCAAATCAAATGCTGACATTATTTTTTAACAGATTATATTCTAAATATATATAGCTTTAATAGCATTTTTGTTTAGCACTTAGGTTTATTATAAATAGCAGGTTTTTTGTCATGTTTACAATTTACCTTGCTGCAAAGTTAGGTCTGGTTTTTCCCGAAGACGGGATCATTTACATGGTATTTGCAAAGCAATTCAGAGGCATCGATATAGTATTCCCATGTTATCTCCCGAGCCCTCGTTGGGTGTTTTTACAAATAATATAATATGTAGGTACCTACATTTTTTCTCTATTACTAAGAAATGTTGTGTCACTGGTGATAGATGCTGTGGCTCGAGTCTCAAAATCTTCCACATGCGGCGTCTCCCTAGAGCATTCGTTGACAGACGCGCGTCGAGTGATGGATGTGCTCTTATCACGTTTGATAACCTTCCGACGTCTTCCCCCGGTACCCCTCCACGGAGATGCGATGTTTTAGCGAAAGTGCGCCTATAAATATCCAGAAAATATATTTTGAGATGGATTTCCATATATACAACTCTATTTTTTACACATGTAAGTAAACAGAAATATTACTTGCTAAATCTGTGATGGAACAACTAAAGGGTTTAAGGTGGAAGCGCCAGGGTAGCCCGCGAAATTCAAATATTTTATGACTTTTTCATGAAATAACCATTCAATAGGGCTTCATGAACTTAGAGGGCTATATTGATGATTGAAATGGTTATAATTCTTTAAACAAATACGCGTTACGGTCGCGAATCGTATTTTGTTCAACAAACACTTCACACTGACCGGCAAATTGCAAAAAAACATAAAATATTTTAATTTCGCGGGCTAGCCTGGCGCTTCCACCTTAAAGGCATAAAATACCCTAGCATCAATTTTAATATTGTACCTAAATGCAGTTCAAAAGAAGCTATCACAAAGAGCAATGAAGCAATATAATAAACAGAAATTAAACAATATTTAGTATAATGAGAATGTCTGACTCTGATACTACCGAGAGTCACGTGAAAAAGAACAAGTTTGAATTTAAGTCTATCTTAACCTCTTTAGCATTATACATACATGGCATAACGAAGCATAATGCAATATGTCTACAATCAGCGAAAATATGTTCCAAGCTGTTAACTAGGAACTATTAAGGTTATGTTTAAAAAGATCAAAGATATGTAGAGATTGTTTGATTTTCCCAATAACAACAGTAATGCTGATGACTCAGATGATCCTTGTATTCCTAATAACGTTTACCCATTTTCTTCGATCTTTGACATTTTAATCTTCACTGTTGATCTCAAAAACAACAGATACATCTTTGTTTCAATTGTCAGTGTGGTAACAAGCCGTTATCACGGAAGTGTTTGTACTAGTAGGTAAGTTTACTCTGTCAGTAGCATGATCTACTGCAGACAAAGGTCAAACGTTTAGATAACCTCGTGGCTTTTCGTTCGTTGCGAGTTTTTACATCTCTGCTCACGTGAATATTCCATTTCGTTTTCTTCGTCGTTTCTGTTAAAAAATATTTCATACTTCTTCCAACTCCATCGTTTCAGTGTATACTTCCTAGTTCATCTGTAGTTCTCTAACCACAAAATTTTTGCTTTGGTTGTCTATATATCATATTTCTTATAAGCATTTCTTATCATCATATATCATATTTCTTATAAGCATTGAAACACTTTATTTTATCTTGCTTTCTTCAACAACTCATATCCTTAAGTTTTTGCTCCAATTCACTTCGGTAATCACAATCAGTATCAATGAACAATCGAATACTGGAAAAGGGACTTTCAAATGACCTCGCTCTGACCTTATCACAGCCCATAATTATACAAAAAGGCGATCGGCAGAAGTGAGAGGGTATTTTTTGCTTTTCATTTATTATCTTGCACCCTTTATAAATCACAAATAATCTGACGTTTCACAAAATGTGTGAAGAATTCTTAGATTGTTTTATTCTAACTTATTTCTCTTAATTTAACAATATAACTAAAATTATTAAGAGGTGTCATTATCTTGTTTATGGTAAATTATTTCCTTAATTAACTCCAAAATGATATAACTAACAGTTAGTACAATTCTAATGTATTAAACCGGTCTTATGCAAGTACACCTTACAATTTGGAAGTACAAATATTCAAAATTTAAATTACATTAATGTAAATATGTCTGCACACTGCTAATTAACAATCAAAAAAATAATTATTCTAACATAATTGCAATTTCTTAATTCTTTCATATTCACAAATACTAGAGTTCAGATAGTCTTAGTATGGTCATGTGAAGAGGAAGGATGAAACGCATATAACTAGAAGAGTTATGAACATAAATGTGGAAGGATGGAGAGGGAGAGGAAGGCCAAAGAAAAGATGGATGGATTGTGTGAGGAGCGATATGAAAGAAAAGGGAGTTAGTGATAAGAGTGACAACTGATAGAACAGAATGGAAGAATAAAACGTGTTGCGCCGACCCCAAGTAACATGGGATAAGTGCAGGAAGATGATGATGATGAGAATTCAGATAGATGATACATCACATAAAGTATTACATCTTCTTCGACACAGACTTAAATAATCCATACTTAAAATAAATAAGTCCAAAACTAGACACAGCGGAATCCATAAACGTTCCAAGAAATTTGTCGATTATTTAGCAGTAACAAAACAATTTCATTCGCGAAACACGTTCTGTTGGAGCCGCGACAGTATCTTTGTGTCCCGTTTTCATTAGTGAACTTGTCGCGTGTTATCGCACGCCGTGGCTAATGGCTCCATATCAAATATTGACTGTTTTGCTATCGCATTACGTCATCCATCCAGTAGTTCTACACCACTTGAGTATTGGTGTCTGTCGATTTGAATAATCATAAGTGCCAATACTAAAAGGCCGCGGTCTTTGATGTCTGTTGGTTCGAATAGTTCATCTGGTGTTGGAGGTTTTTCTTTTATGGATACTAGACTTTTAAACAGATGTTGTACTTCAACGTTCATTGATGGATCACTATTGCTAACATTTTCGTTTTTAATGTCGACTTTGGATGCGGAAGTGTATGCAGGCTCTATGTTTTTGACTTTATTGTTCTAGTCCATTCCGTTTAGAATTTTATCTTTTAAGATAATCTAATCTCCTTAAAAGGATCTTACCTTTTATCTACACATTTTCCACCAAAATACAATAAACGATGTAAATTGCCTCCGTATATTTTTTCCTGTTTTTTCTTCACCAACCTGTTTAGAGGTTCACGGTTTCAATTTAGCAAGTGTTTTAAGATTCAAATGCTTGATTCGTTTTTTATCTCCAAGTTTTTTAGTAATCCCAAAAACTAGTTAGCCGGGTTTTGGGTTCTAGTTTCGATGCACCGTTTTACCAATACACATTGGTACCAAAATCAGGTTTCTGCATACCAACAAATCCTTCGTGACACACTGCAAATATTTCCGATTTTCCATGCTCATCATCGTGTATTGGTGTTTCCAAAAGTAATATTTGTTCAAAGTATTAATACTCTATCTCTGTTTCAGCTAATTATATAAGTTGTACATTATAATTAGGTGTGGAATTATTTATAGTCACTTTGATAACATTTTTATCGTTCATAGGATTTCTTTAATTCGTTCTTGTTATTCTGCATCATATATTTATACCTTAACTTCTTTTACGTAATGTATGTTGATAGTAAAAATGATTAGATATTTTATACAACTGTTTAATTCGGATGGGGAAGAAACGGGAAATAAGAGTTTATTTTACTCAAGGAAGTGTAAAGCTCAATCTATTAAAATATACATTTAAGATAAAAGCCATTTGATGTAATACAAGATCATGTCATCGTCATAGCCTTATTATATTCAAATAAAGAAAAAAATATTTGTTATTTATTCAGATGCATTGAAATATTAAATTACTTTTCTACGACATCTCAAGATCACTGACGTCTAAAGTTAATGTTTGTGACGTCATGTTTCAATTACCCTTGATCAAGTGATAATAGAATTATTTTTAACACACCTTATATTTTTAAAAGAAATCAAATTTAAATTCAAGTAGTATTAATAAATCAACATATAGTATTATAATGCAAATCTTAGTGGCAGCGTTTTACTCATGATTTCATATCATAATTTTAATCAAGATTAAATCAATAAGCATAAATCTTCAAACTTTCGTTTATGGGGACTTCTGAGATGCAGTACTATTATGTCTACGTGACCAATAAATATTAAAAAAATAAATAATCCAACACAACTTCGATCGCGGAAGATATAAAACCAGTTTAATTTTCCTAAAAATTCCACCATTCGAACCTTGAGATGTATTTAATTATATAATATCGACACAACTAATGTCATCTAATAGCGAATGATGTATTAAAGTGATAAATATTTCTAAGGTCATGCAAATATTGATATGAAGTGATAAGACGACCCTGCATTGTCTTTCGCAGGTTGCTTCAATACATCTTCCGTAGTTTTCAAAGATGTTTACCAAGCTACTAGAAATGCCCTTGATGCATCAAAAGAACGTATCGCTGTTGTAAATTTTCCATTGGTGTCACAATATCAAGGAAATTAAAGGCACTTTAATTCCTGTGATAATAAAAAAATAATCATCAACTAAAGAATCATCTAATAAAAAAATACTTAGACCATGAATTGATCATATTAAAACAAAGCCGTCAATTGACAAAAATATAACCTAACTTAGAAAGCAGCAAATTAAAAGAATCAAAACAGAGATGATAAAGCAAAACGCGACAACGAATATGAAGAACATACACCGTTTAGCTGAAGTTTTTTCCAATCAAACAAGTCCAGTTTTCGTACTCGTGTTTGCTTGCAGAAATATATGTATAATATATAATAGAAATTCTATGACCGACACATCAAAACAAATGATTCGAGAATGGAGTGAGATGTCACGAGGAGTCTAGTAAAGTTAAGTACATATTTGAATAAAAATAAATTATTTTAACTGCATACCCTTAGAAAATGTTTTTAGCTTAAATATGGATGAGTTATAAATCGATTGTAACTCTACCAAGCATTGGTGTTTAATAAGTAGTGAAATCCTTAGTAATATCCATCGTAATAATTTTCCTTTATCAATCATGTACGTAAAAGGATTCGTCTCCAACTCACGTAGACATTTCCTCATCATTCATCCTTTCAAAATGTGCGACATCAGTAAATCTATCACATAATATTCAAAAAATATTATTTTCATGGTCCTCAACATTAATTATGTCAAGAAACTTTTTGGGAATTGTAAACTTGGCAAGGCTATCAGCTATCCCTTTTGCTTGCCCATTTAAAGCAATAACTTAAACACCATTGGCCATGATGGTAGACTTGATTATTTTGTTTATTGGATCAAAGAGAAAGGCAAAATATCTAAAGAATTTTGGGACAGTTAGCGTGGACACTATAATTAAAAAGTTAATTTAATATCCCTGTTATAAAAATAAATCTACAAGAAACTTTTTACAAAGGCTTTTATGGAGCTGATGATAGATGTCCAGTTTCGTTTTCAAACATTAGACCCATTTCACTTTCTTGTCTCAATTTCAGTACCGAATCTTCTGACTTTTCTAAATTCTAAAAGTATCGCCAATTACACATTGATTATAAAAAATCGATGCAAAACTGAATATGAAATCTAAACAAAGAATAAAATTTCAAACCCAAAAATACTTTCGTTATCGCACACTATCTCAAGCATTCAAAAACCGTGCGGCATTCAGTATACATCATTAAAATTGGAAGCAGAAGGTTCTAACGTGGAAACTCAAATCCGCCCTGCCAACACTTGCGTGGGCGTTAGGCTCGGAATGAATGAACGCTTCGGCTCTTTTCGGAAACGCTCGACCATCTCCGCTACCCAAGGTCACAGGCGAAGGGAGGCCGACCCATTTCCACGGGGATCGATGGGAGCGTGAACCACCACCCCAAAAATTTGGGTGTTTAGGGCTTTCGGCGTTTCAATGTCAAGTGATTCATGTAGGCTGTGGTTATGAGTTTTACGTGTATATTACTGTATGTCGTGATTTCTGGCTGTTAGGTCCTTGGCTGTTTTGATTTGCACCCATAAGCTTTTGTTTTTTTCCTGTGGCTTGGGACGTTCGAACATTCGTTCGATGCAAAACCACTTCGTTTATCTTCTGTTCTTTTTATTGGGTAAGGGTTATACCTTGTGTATTTACAAGATTTGTTATTCTAAAATTGGTTCTTTCGGTAGGTTAATAATATTATTTTCGATAATTTCCTGCACAAAAAATTCTCATATGTTATGATTTTTTATATGCATTCCGTTCTGATTGAATTTATTAACTTAAAGCCAATAAAATTTAAAAGCAATAAAGTTTATGTTATTGACAATATTTATTGTTAATTTTATAGCTCAATAACCGAGTCTTGCTTCGACTGAATATTATAGAATTCCAGATAGTTATTAGGGCTATTTAATTTTTTCTATTCGCATTGATGTTTGAATTATAAAAATCTGGATCTTCGGAATTACAATAAAAAATATTATGGAAACATAAGCATGCTTTTAAAAAGGAGAGATTTACCAGAACAGGTGGATGTAAAATAACTACAAATAGAAATCAATCAATGGAATATTAAATACCTAGCATTTGCATCAGAAAATCCTGAAAAATGAACATTTAAAAACGTTTTCATATATATCAAATACACTAATCCCTGTAAATTTACAAGACTATTAGCGTAGTGTATTCAAGTGGAAACGGTTGTGCCTTCTCCCACGGAGGGGTTCATTTAAGCAAATTACTCAATAATCTAGGCAATTTCATTTAAGTGTCTAGTTGAAACACTTTACTATTCCGGTAAACTTTCTGACTATACTGATCAATAGTGTTTTTACTAAAAATAACTAATTATTCCGAAATCTACCTATTCGAGATTTCCATAAAATATTGGACACGTATTTATTCTTTTTTCACGTAAACCAAAATGAAGACGATACATGGCGTTCAAAACACGTTCAAGTCACTGGTTCAATTTTTTTTGGAAATCTGTCTGCAACAAACCTTTTATGAAATTAGAGATTTTCAAATTCAGTCCAACGTGGAATGCATGTTATACAAAACTAGCTTTGCCCGCGACTTGGTACGCCCCTATCCCGTTTTTCCCGGTTCCCGTAGGAATTTTGGGACATCGTCTCTTAGTGCTCCCTACACTACCCAAGGAACCTACACGTCAAATTTCAGATGTCTACGACCAGTAGTTTCGGCTGTGCGTAGTTTGTCAGTCATCAGTAACGAAAGAATTTTATGTTTTAAGTAACGAACTAAGTATGTTTATCTCATTTTGTCCCTCGTTCATATTATATAGTACTTTTTGCCCGCGACTTCGTACGCGCATGTCTCGTTCCCGTAAAAATTTAATGCTCGCCTAGGGAGTGCAGGGCTACATGCCAAAATTCAGTTTCGTTCTATCAGAAGTTTCGACTGTGCGTTGTCTGTCAGTCACTCAGTGTCGGAAGAATTTTACAAATTAGAATTATTAAGCTTAGGAGCTCGTGGCTAAATAATAACAGCCGCATGGGTCGATCTTGAAGGTTAAGCAACGCTTGCAAAGGCTGGTCTGTGGACGGGTGACCGTCTTAACATAACGAGTTTCCTCCGTGCCTCGGAAAGCACGTTAAGCTGTTGGTCCCGGCTGTCATTTGTAGATCTTTGGCAGTCATTACGGATTGTCAGAAGCCAGTAAATCTGACTCTAGTCTTGCCGAGATATACCGTGTTACCCAGTTAATGGGTTGTGAAGGTCTGGTAGGCAGCCGCTCCACGTAAAACACTGGTATTCAGCTGAATCCGGTTTGACTGGAAGCCGACCCCAATGTAGTTGGGAAAAAGGCTAGGCAGATGATGAGGATTATTAAGCTTTACTCAAATCAGTAGATTCTTCATCTATCTATCCTTTTCAACTTCGAAAGAAACAAGAGGTAGTAACAAAATTGATAAATGCGATACCTGTTCTCCCTGAATACGTGGTCACATTTTATTACCCAGTCATGTTCAAAGTCCATAATGATTTTTAAATCACTACTTAGTATAAAACAAAGTCGCTACCGCTGTCTGTCTGTCCCTATGTATGCTTAGATCTTTAAAACTACGCAACGAATTTTGATGAGGGTTTTTTTATAGATAGAGTAGTTCTCAAGGTAGGTTTTAATATATTTAATCATTTGCACCCGTGCAAAACCGGGGCGGGTCGCTAGTTATACATATAATAAGCGGTAAGCCTATCGTCATTTCATAGTTTCTTGAAATTGTAATATATTCAAAAGGAACGTGGAAACATGATATCAAAACAAAAATATTATCATTGTTATCGTTACACTACGTTCAGTTATCTCGAGTTATCAATTCTTCAATAAGTAATAATCATTAGTTATCGAACGCTATCAGTCTTAGGGGATACTTAATTTATATTTCTGCGTAAAGCGTACGAAGTTTGCCGTAAAATCGTAACGAAAAATATAAAAATAGGTACATAAGTAATCATTTTCCTGGTAGTTTGTTTTGAGATAAGTTGCTGTTTCTTTTATTTTAAAATTTCTTACATATCTGAAATAATGCACAGAACAAATAGTTACACAATTTTTAACAGAAAAAATGTTATTTCTGTTGACACCAAAGATGCCGAAAAGCCACACAAATCCTTAGGTCCTTTAGATATTAATTATCCTTACTAATATTATAAATGCGAAAGTAACTCTGTCTGTCTGTCTGTCTGCCTGTCGCGTTTTCACACCAAAACTACTGAACCGATTTAAATGAAATGTGGTACACAGATTTTCTAGAGACTGAGAAAGAACATAGGCTACCTTTTATCCCGGGAGTATGTTGCCTAGGGACCACGTAGGCGAAGCCGCTGGCAGAAGCTAGTATTTAAGTATTTAATAAAAAAAGAAACAAATTAAAAAAACATTCCTATATTTTCTATCTCGAGGTTCCATCTCAGGAACAACAGATGAGACCAACGATACAGTGAACATCCTTTGGAATAACATAAACTGTGTCGTATATTTGCAGTTATGCCCTATGAAACTTGATCTTCGCAGAAACCACCTTGAAAAACCTAGTGTCCGAGAATGTCATTACATGGAATATTAGAAAGTAAATTATTGTTTGAATGGACAATAAACTCCTGCACTTAATGGTAATGCACATGATGTAGAAGAGACAGTAGACAAAGTCCAAATAAAAATGGCACGAGATAGAATAGACGTTACGTTATAAATCACTGAGGTAAAAAGCAATGCAATAAATAATGGTAAATCTTTCACAATTCAGTATAGAGATGAAGCAAAAAAATAATTGTATTGATAAAGGAGACTCGTGTCGCCTTTATCTCTGTGTAGTTGGCCGATTGTCGTGATAACCGAAGACTTCCTACTTCGGGCTGCTGTCTGCGCTTGAGTTGCAAAATCGCTCCGTGCATTGTCTATTTACTTCCTCACATAAGACCTTGAGTGACGCACTATATCGAATATCGAGTGTACGGTAAATAAGTTGATATTTACTATAGAACGTGTAACGGGAAATTTGAAAGGAGAGCTGATAAAATTACCTTGTTGGACATCTTTTAGCAATATGGTTGAGAATAGTTTAATTTTTTTAATAGAAAGACCATCATAGATCCTCATTTTGCTTTTTCGCCAAGACTGGTTGGTATGGTGGCTGTAGTAACAATAGTTTATTATGAAGCTTTTAGAGGTACAGAAGCATCAGATCGTCAAATCTAAACTCCAGTCTGGTGAAATTTCTAATGTTGTGGGCTTTTCTCTCTCTGGTCGTATCAGTCAATCAAGCTATGGAAGCGAGGGAAATGAGAATGCACATACATAATATATTTGTGAACTATAATTATAATTGCTAGTAACGGAATTCTGCAACGACTACTATACTGGTATTGCTACAAGACCACTTTTGAAAGGACCGTCTTCATCACCAATTCTTTTACCAAGCTTATTTATTACTACAGTTCTCCTCATCTGCCTTTGAAGGACCATTCTTTGTGACATTTCGACAAAAGTCTATATTGGAAGAACCAGTACTATCATCAATCAGATCACCTGCTCAACCAAGATTGATCATAATTATAACTTTAACAGTCTTGTATAAGAACCGTCTTTTGTTTTATTCGTCAATAGATAGGAACCTTAGTAAACCGTAATATACCGTGAAACATTTTAACAGTATAATCGTTCACTTTAACGATACAGCTAAATTTTAATACCAATGTTAAGTGGCTAGGTTTAACAGAAATATCTAGATATTGCAGCATATCAGGCGACTTTTAAATCGACTTTGTAGATAATATTCAATGGGTTGAAAGATGTTTTAATCTACAGCAAATGATGAAGCCATTAAGACAATAATGCGGTGACACTTGAATTGTGGCTAGCTTCATTAGGGAGAAGACAAAGAATAGAATGGACACAAATGGTGTAAGAGAAAAGGCTTATGCTCTCATTGACCTGAAAAAGGATGTAAATGGTGATTATGATAATCATGAATGAATATTTAACACTGAAAAGAAATTGTATACAAGCGTAAATGACAATGAATTTAATGAATATGAAATCTGGAATACATAATAAGGAATGTCTAATATTCAAGGTTCCCTATAAAACTTATATTTTCAGGCTGAATGCCGAAATTAAAATAAGGAGACTGATGATTATAATAGAATCAACAACAATGGACAACAATCACTACCGACTTATATTAAAAGATTTCAAATGCAAATTTCATGAGGAACAAACACAGTGTATCATAAACGGTTTAAATTCAAGATACACAGCATAAAATAACAAAAAACGCGCCGTCTCATACAAAATTAATTCGAATAATGAATAATTAAATAATTTGGCTGCTACTACAGCCGTTCAAGGCCGCGTGGCCTCATAATATGAAAAGTAAAAAAAATAACACATCTGTGTAAATTATTACAAGGAGTACGCGAAACTATGTAAAATTTTATCTTAGTTGTTAATAATACTGACGAACATGTAAATATTTGAGAAATCTCCCTTTGCGGCTGCTTGTTCTACAAGGCATCATTTTGATTTTAATCACATTTTGTAGTATGTTAAATGATGTATGTAACTGCAATGGACAACCCCATCTCGCTGTGTAGTCGTTCTGCTAGATTATCTGCTACTTAAAACTCAACATTTAACTACTGTCTTGCGCTAGCTTGCATACTCAACTTGTTGTTCTATTTACCACATAAGGATTTCCTTTCGCGCTAAACCATTCACATGCCTTATGTTCTGCGCAAAATAAATCTGAGTTTTCCGTTCTACGTATGTACGAGTCTTCATAGCACTACCAAACAATTGTCTTAGCGTGGGTGGCGCTATGCAGCGTGAATATTAAGCGATAACGACCACTTAATCCTCGTCCGCAATAGAAAAAGGACACAAGTCCTCATGATGCATTGGCGCCAACTAGTGGAGATTAATATAATTTTTGTTAATTGAAACGGACTTGGGACATGTCTTCACCAATTGGCCAACCAATTTTGGATTCTGGAGCGTCTAAATATAACATTTTCAGATGTCACAAGACCCAGAAATTTGGTTGTAACTAGTTGTTTAATGTTCGCAATTTGGGTCATAAGTATAAATTTTTAGCTGCTGAAACTCCCGGGGTTATTCACTACTCGGCCTTCGAAGAACTTGAGTCATTGTTGCGTCTATTTTTCTGACCTTTGTCCTTTGTTTTAAGGACAATCACCTTACTTGTTTCCAATAATACCTAATTCTCTTCTTAGGAATAGAGATGATTCCTGAGTAAAAAGAAATATGATTCTATTTAGTCCGTCCGTTAGATTATCAAAAAATATTGGACACATATTATTGCTTTATCAAATCAGAAATAATTGACAAAGATAAAACGCATCAAAGATCTGAAGTGAAGACTTTTGACGTCACTATTCTGTAAAAAATGTGTGACAAATGTGACGTCACACGAGTTTTCAACGTACTGTATCGTCTTAATTTTTGTTAACGTGAAAAATGCAAAAAATACGTACAGTCTGTGACCAACATTACCTAACCCACTTAACTATTATTCGCTAATATTCAAGTGGGTCAGATAATGTTGGTCACAGACCCTACGTTCCCAATATTTTTTGGAAATCTATCTGTCGGTTTAATTAGATTTTTTTGTCATCTACCTCATTATCAAGACCATCAATATTCTATGAAAATTGGCTCTGCCTCTACTCTGCTATCTTCAGGCTACCGTTTTCATAGTCAATTGTCGAGTTCCGTTCTGATTAGGGATTGCACGTGTACTGGACGACCGCATGTCTGTTTCATATTTGATATGGTCTCTATCTGGTTACAAACATTTTATTTGAATTCCGAATTCGATATTATTAATTAACAAATTTTGGAACCATAAACTCTATTTCACATAGAACGAAATTCAAATCCCATACTTTTTTGAGGGTCTCTTAAATGACCATGTTTCTGTTAAATGGTCACTCAAAATAAACATAATATTCAAGTTGATGAATTGAAAATATCTCGAAATATTTATTTGATCCTAGTTAGTAACAGTTTCCGACTGACATTAACAATTTAATCTTCTATGTGACTTACCAATGTCTGTGGATTCTCTTTTTCAACGAATTTCAGGTAATAGTCATACTTTACGCTGATCCGATTTGAATTAGCGTTCGACTGAGTAGGTATCCTGTCAATTTAACTAGTCATTTTCGTTCTCTTTCCTCATAGGATTTATGAGGTTGAAATTCTCGTGCAAAATGTATTTTTCCTATCACGTGAATACTTCATAATTTATTATTTTCATTGGCATTATGTATCTCCGTACGTTTTGTCCTTAAAATTCTTCAGTTAATTTATGTGGGTAGCTATCATGTTAAGTATGTGGAGTGATAAGATACTTTTGTACATACCAGGTAATTAAATTACATGCTGCGGTTTTAACTAACATACATTCTCATCTCAAACAATGGAAGTTATTTAGGAAATAAGAACTATTGAGATTTACAAAAATGATGATGTTTTAATGAGATCTAAAATTTATTGGACTTTTTAAAGACTGTTTTGAATAATTAAGTTGGCTGTTTTGAATAGGAGTGCAAAATATGGCAAAAGAACGGGACAGAACATTAAATTAAATTAGTCATTATGAGTCCCTAACTACAGTATTATATTATTATACCGATCTCATCTAGAGAACACATGCGGAACAAATTAGATCAATTACTTTTGGGAAGAAAACTAAGTTTAGCAACTAAACCCTTGCTAACCTCAAAACTGTTAATGAAGCCCTGAATACAGTGCTCGACCCAAAACGATTCGATTGAACTTAATTAATGAATGTAAAAACTTTTCAACAAACCACTTAATGAAATAACCGACAATACAAAATAATTTTTAATCCAATGTTGTTAAGACACCTTTTTATTCAATACTTGCTGCGTGTTTACAATAGTACACGAAAAGTGACGTATAGTGACCTCCACGTTTTTCAACAAGTCTGTACTTTTCAACTTGGTTCGGAGCGGTCGATTTGCGGAAACATAATAAGTTTTTTTTGTGAGTTGATGTCGTAACTTCACGGTCAATGTCGACAAGTCGGCCTTGCTGGGCACTGAAGCACGTCTCACGCTCGATATCGTCCGAATACTGGACACCTCGTTACGTAAGCCAACTATTAATTTGCTAATGTACCCTCGCGTAGTGAATTTAAATCGAGTGCTAATCAAATCAAATCGTGTTACTTGGCGACGCTCATTGGTCGCAAGTTTAATTAGCAAAACTTAAATCGAGCCATGTATACTAATGTATGTTTATTTTGATGATTTTTTTCGCATGTGTAATTCAGAGATAAATAAGGCTTTGTTTTGTGTACTTGGACGTACAGGCAATGTTTTCTGATCATAAAAACCTCGTTTTATTACTATATTGCGTCTAAAAATTGTTCAGAAAAAACTACATATCAACTCCACCGTTTTAAAGTTAAAAATATAAACAAGCTGTGTAAAAAGTACACCAACAACACTGTTATGCTCCCAAGTGCACTTTCTCCATTACAATGACCTGTCTAATAGTCCACTGATTGGCGATAACCTCAGTTACGACGTTCTATGTCAATGTGCACAGTATAACCAATAAATTGCACCAAGTCATTGACACTGTTACATTACATGAGTAACATTAGTATTATCAAGTGTAAGCGTCATTGCTCGCCTCTACGATCGCCGTATTTTTAGCCTAGGCCGCACTAAAAATAGTACAACAGTTATTACTGAATTAATATTTCTAAAAACGGATCGTCTACGCGCGGTGATAACGCGCCCGAGACCGATAGTACGAGTGACGCTTCGACGCCATATTGGATTGTTTGTTTTCGTTTCTTGTTGACGGAATTTTTTGTTATGCCAGTGTTTTTTTTTATTATAAAAAGTTTTTGCTTCGAAATTGGACGTGGATTGCGATTTATAAAATATTTATTTACAAGTTTAGGTTGTACGCTGTTGTTTATGCTGAGCTGGTCAGTAATTTGTTCTTAGTATTTTTGATACAATCATACTTGTGGTTATTAGTAGTCATAGTGAGTGAACCGTGAAGTGTATAAATTATAATTAGTGAGATAATGATTCAGTTTGAGTAGATTTCGTTTTTGTTTCTACTTTACACGTGTCGATAACTCTATCGAGTGCATTTAACTTTTAAATAATTTAGTGTTGCCTAGTGCATAAATTACGTCTAGTATTTTGAGTACCTACACATGCCTAGGAATATCACTCACATAGTATGTATGTACCTACCTACATATGTATGCTAACACAATAATTAACTAATATGTAGGTAGTTGGTACATTGCATTGTCTACCTTTCTCTTATTTAATTACTTAGTGAAAGGCGTACCTACGTATATCTAATAACATTGGTTAACCAATTTTTTTGTACCGTTATAAAAAATCTAAAGGCGTATTTATACTTTATAGATATCATGTCAATTGCATAGTAAGCCATTTCTTTATTTGATATGAATATTATATAATAACTTAATTACAGGCTTTAGGCGGACGCTGGCAATAGCCGGGATTAACGCCAGGTGGAAGGAGAACTTAATTACAGGCTTTATTCTAAGCAAAAAAAATAAATAAAAACGATTTTTTTAACATTTTCTGCTACTATCTATTATTTATATACTTATTTATTTTCTTTTACTATCGAAATTAAAAAACTTCTGCGTTTCAATAAACAGGAGTAGTACAAATTATACCTACCTTGCATTTTATTTTTTTATTTTTAAATAATACGCAATTTTACGTTCGAAATTCAAACAGTAAATCCAAAATCAGTTTTACAACCGCCCAAGCTCGAAAAACTGAAAAAAAAAACAAGAAAAAGTTGTGTTTATAAAAAAAACTGAACATTTCAAGGATTTGGAATGTTTCCGTTATTATAAATACTGATACCTATATCTACATTATTTTACCGAATTATAAATGTAAACATGACCCGTCTGTTGTCTGGGACCATGACTTCTTGCAGGGTATCATGATAACACAGTATTGTTGTTGTACGGGCAGTATAATGATAACATAACGATTACTCATTGTAATTTTTCCTTGGTTTGAAAATCACTCTTGAGCCCTTATTAATATTTATTCAAGAAATAAATTAGTGGCAGTGTACTTAGGTCTCTAAACGTGTTTCCACATTTATATGGAATATTAAAAGCTTAAAATACTCGTACAACTGAATGTCGCAAAAAAGTTTACTCATTGCGTCTGCCAATTTCCGTCTGCGCAATTTCTTTAGGATAATTATTAATAAAATCAACTCATTCATACAAATCATCTTCTCCATAAATTGCAAAAATCATAACATTATTTTGTCAAAATCATCACTTACACTTAAAAATCAACAAACGAAGCTACCTATCAAGTGCCATTATTAAACATGTCGAAATGTAAAATCCTACATTATGTATAAGTAAATGCTAAAATATTAACCGGTTAGTGTGAACGCTGCCATGACAGTTTATCCGAAATTGCCTTTTGACACGCCAGTCTGACGAGTATTCGAAGAGGGTATTGAATGTCTAAAGTACCTTTAAACCATTGCTTAACAATTCAACCAAAAAGGGATTTCATTTTTAATATTACAAAATTTCGAAGCGATGTAATTAAATTGATCACTCATTTGTAAGACTAAATTCCAAAAAGAAAAACTAGTGTAGTCGAACTAGAAAATACACAAACAGATAAATAGATTGATTTAATACTTTATTGTATACCAAAATTCTATATGATGTATTTACTTGTTTGCCTCACTAATCACAGTAACAATAAAACTTACAGGCAGACTTTTGCCAGAACTTTTCTAATCTCTACCTAGTTTTGACTGTGCCTGCGTCAATCTGACTTTCCACCTAACCTATTTACTAGGTCGCTCGCTAGTTTAGGAAACGAGCTCTGAACACGCATGGAGGCTCTCATGTCACTTCGTTAGTTTGGGCCACAGTATCTCGCGACGAAACTAACTACATATAACAAAAAAAATACTGACTTAATCATTTGTAGTGCTGAATACGACGACTGATTAATGACTGTTGAATTGATTAAAAAAACTGGTTGATATGTAGATTAATTTGTTATTAAGCTAAGTTATTTAAATTGTCAACAAACAATGTCTTAAATATTATTTTTTAAGGTTATTTGTGACGTTAGTAGGTAGGATTGATTTCTATTCAGCACTCTTTAAGTAGCAATGTAATATAATACGTACCACTATATTGTAAGTGTTAACGTGTGTACGAGTATATTGAAATGAAATGTATTAATTTGCATTCTTAAGTCTGCACCAAATTTGGCGTAAAACGTGACGTTGTTTGTTAATTTAATCGTTTAATTTTAATATGACGTGAATGACAACTTATTAACCATTAAAATTATCTTGTTTCAGGTATGTTCTGGTCCAGTTCTTGGTGTCGATCCGAATGAGTTCAAGACACGGTCATCTGGTCGGGCGTATTATCGAATCGGTTGTATTCGCGGCTTGACCTCTACACAGTGGGTGTTCAACAGTATTCGACGATTTTGGCCGCGCTTACGTCACAGCTTTACGTGAGTATGTTTTGGAACAATGCCCTCCGTTCAAAACGCGATAGTAAAATTTTTAAAACTTCTGGTTTATGGGCTTGGGTTAGAGTTTATGATAACATAATATATAGTCACGCTCTGTTTAGATATTTGAACTTCAACTTAGAAGTAGCGGTAACATAGAGAACGCAAAAGAGCGGAAAATTTAAGATAGTAAAGTTATATTAAAATGCTTTCTGTACACGAGTAATACCAAACTGTATATTGTTTAAACTTGGATAATCATTTAATTGTGCTTATCAATCCAATACAGGCGACCCATATTCTGTTGTCAAAACAGTATCTTACGAGTTTGATAATTATAAAAAGATAGGCCAAATGAATAGCTCCACGTTCCCTGTCTTTAGGCTTCAACTGATAACTTATCGTCAACTTTTCGCATAATCTCTATCGTAAACAAATCATGTAAGTTTATCTGTACGGCAAAGATTAAGATTGATCGGCTGGCAGAAAGATAGAGTCGAAAGACCAAAGTTATGTCATGGAAGGAAAATGACAGTAAATGTTCTGTAGTTTGAAGGTTCTTTAGTAGTTGTTTTAAAATGAGTTCTTGTGTATATTTTGAAAGAAAATAAAAAGGTTTACCTTCGAATCATTAAGTATACTTTTCTGGTATTTGTTGCACAGAATATCTGAAATTTGGTAAACGGTATTGAGCTATGATAGCTATTGGCACGATTCTGACAGTGACTGTGACCACATAGTCTATAAATTTTACTTATTATAATTCTAAGGGACTAATTTACTTTTTTAATTTTCTTTTTTTTTTTTTTTTTTTCTTTTTTTTTCTAAGGGACTGGTAGAAAATGCCTACGGCATTAAGTCCGCCTTTGTACAGTGATTCACTTGTGCATAAAGTTTTAATAAATAAATAATTTGTCCTTTTAAATAATAATACGGCCTTTTAAACACGTTTTAAAAATCCATGTTTTTTATTTTAATAACATAAATGAATCAAAGTGATGTCAAAATGTCTGCAGCGCCCCAATGTATGACATCATTGACGATGCCTTCTGACTTTAATGACAAGCTTTACTTAAGATTACGACATCGACTTAACATTAACGACTATTGAACAAAATCGAATTAAAAACAATTTTATCCTTGAAAAAACCATATTGTTTTTCTATTCATTATTTAATACTAGCTTCTGACTAAGCAGACACACCCAGGAGCTTCGCGTCACGGAGATGAAGATGCTGCGGTGGATGAGTGGCGTAACGCGATCCGATCGCATACGCAACTCTTTCATCCGAGGTAGTCTTGGTGTCCGTGACGTGGGGGAAAAACTGCAAGAGTGTCGTCTGCGATGGTATGGCCACATCATGCGCCGCCCTATGGAGTACGTTGGTCGGGGATGCATGAATATGGCTGTTCTTGGGGCTAGGTCCCGTGGTCGCCCTCGCAAGCGCTGGTTGGACGTCGTTAAGTCCGACATGAAAGCCAATGGCCTTACTGAGAAGGAAGTTCAAGATCGGGCAAAGTGGAGGAAGCTAAGTAGGAAGGCGGACCCTGGCAATAGCCGGGATTAACGCCAGGTAGAAGAAGAGCTTCTGACAGCGCGGCTTCCCCCGCGTGAATATCAGAAATGATTCCAAGGGAACAGTCCCGGAATAAAAAGACTGTAATCTATCTCTGTGCCAAATTTCATTTAAATCCGTTCAGTTGTTCTGGCATGATTGATTATCCAAACTTTTGCATTTATAATACATTCCATTACATTTCGTATCATCATTTAAATCAAATAGGTACATAAAAATGAAATAAATTTAATACGCCATAAATTAGAAATTCTGTCGTATTAATCCCTGCCATTAGGTATGCACGCCGCCATTACTTTTATTAACTATTCATAGCCTTATGGGCTTTAATTTTCTAACTACCCTCCGATGATTATTAAATCTAAAGTAGATAAAGTAGCTTCAGCCGGTCTGTACAGGGGACGGGTATCTTAGTGGAACGGCCGGATTTTTCTGTAGACACCTGTATTACTAGGGTTGTCGATTAAGATACCTGTAACACATATACATTCCGGTTCCGGTTCGGTTCGAGTTCGGTTCCGGGTAATTTGTTACACCAAATTATTATAAAGTACTTCTCCACTGTTCTTTTCTGATTAATTTTGTGGTGGGATTGGAGATAATTAAATAATTTCTCCGGGACTCGTCGAGCTTTATTGACTTGGCGTTTTTCTAATGATCGCCACTGTTTAATCTGGCTATCAAGAATTGCAGTGAATATTGTGTTGGACTTATTACGAAAAAAAAAACTACTACCTAATAAAAATTTTATGGAAACAATTCATAATTTATTGTTGTATTTTGGCCTCTACGATGACTAATATTGGATCATTCGCCAAACTCGACTAATTTTTTAAATCCCAAGAATGCTGCTTCGCCAGTCTCGTTTTCTGCCAGGCTAAAACGTTTTCCTCGTTTGAGAAATACCACAATATTGTAAAGGAGTTATACCCCACTAAAACTAGTTTTTAATCTCAGCGTATGTGAGGTACAAAAAGTTGAAGATACTTAAAATTAATTGCTTTTAATATTCTAGAACCTTAATTATCGTAATTAAATTTACCTAGCGTTATTAAAATTAAACTTTTGCGGTGTTTGTTATCTGCATCTAACATTTCACTGTTGAATATTAAAAATTGACCACAGACTAGTATTTTTGAACTATTTTCTTTTACATGAACACCTGCAAATTACTCAGAATAAATACTGGAGTTTTTTTTTTTGTTGATGCAGCAATGCCAGCCAGCCCTAGACCGCAGCAGACTAGGGCACCAATCAGGCGCGCCACTGCGAGCGTGAACTGCGCGGACGCATCGCTTCGCGGATAGTAATTTAGTGTCGTTGCTACTTGCTACCGAGCTGGCCCTAACCGGTCCTCTAGCAATTAAGTGACACAGTAAAAGTATTAAAAATAATAACTTTTAACGCACACGTTTTACATCGCGTCGTTAAAAGGGTATTAGTTATCAGCGAACATAAATAATAGCCGTTTTTTTGGTCTTTGTTCGGATGTTGGTCTGGACCATTCCAATTTATTTAATAATAAAAAACATTATTTGACGGTAGATTCAGAAAATTTTCTTATCGACGTCGAGTTTCGAAAATTCAAAGCTTGTTGGAAAATAATCCTCCCTCTCTTGTTAAAATATTAATCAAGCGGACTTAATAGGACTTCATAAAACTAATTGGTAAAAGTCAAAGTTGAATACGAAATTCTAGGAATTAAATTGATAACTCACTCCTCAATTATAATTGTTGAAATCTTGACAATCACACTAAATGTTTACAAACATGATGTAACGTGGTTCTCTCGATTCTTTCCAGAAAAATGATATGCAAATAAACTCAGCACTTAGTAGGTACGAAACTATATCGTTTGTTTCACGAAGGTCACCGGTTACCCAGTAAACAAACCAATTAATGTTTTTTCTTTCAACAAAATTCGTAATTGATTAGGGTTTTTAGTTCTTTGATAACATCTTCATTTTCATTTTCACAAAACAACAATGATCATACACTAGTTTTATAAATTACCAGCTGACCCGTGCCCACTTCGTTAGGAAGTATTTTACGGTATAATATATGCCTATGACACTCACAAATAACGTGGCTTTCTATAGGTAAAAAAAATCACAAAATCGGTTCAGTAAATCCAGAGATTACCCGCGCAACTTCGTCTGCGTCACATTTTCATTACTGATCCGCTCCTATTGGTCTAAGCCTGATGATATATAGCTTATAGCCTTCCTCGATAAATGGGCTATCAGACACTGAAATAATTTTTCAAATCGGAGCAATAGTTCCTGAGATTAGCGCGTTCAAGTAAACAAACAAACTCTTCAGCTTTATATATTAGTATAAGATATAAGATAAGATAAGATTATTTATACAACTTAATAAAAATACTGTTTAAATTAATTTACTTAATTAATTATTTCGTACATTTTTTCCCAATTTTCATTCGAAAGATACAACATGAGAATACAATATTTTTGAACGCAGATACATTTTATTGAAACGTTGCATAAAATGTACCTTCTTTTTGTTTGTAGGTTAACTTTTTAATCATTGTGATTTAAAACCTAATTCCTATAACCTGTCTAGTGGTAGGAGCCTAGTGACAGGTGCAACGCCATTTATGGGCCTTCCAACTTTTTTCAGCGACTTACAGAAATTGTGTAAAACGGGTCTTATTCCCACGGAGTAAAGTCCACCACGATTGAATAAAAAAATTGTAGAACCGATGCGCTTAGGACGTTCCCATGCGATCTTCACGTACAGAACTTTTTTTTTCTTATCTGAAACGGGTCTACAATGAGAAGATTCTGGTTTTGCAAGGCAACTTGCAATGTCGATACTCGATATTATCGACTGGATAGGTATTTCAGTTTTGTTTTAAATAAACCACACCTAATTTTGTACCGATAGCATGTTGTATAAGTACTTGTTTAGTTGATTTTAAAAGTTGGCAACATTATGTAAGCAAATGTCAAGAAATCAAGATGGTCTTTACAATGCAAGATATAAAAATTGGGTTAGAACTTAAAATTATATATGCAAATATTAAACCTAGTATATTTATGTGTTACAGGTATTGTAGCTTGAAAATATTATCGATATCCATTCATACTCACTTATTAAACATGAGGTGAAAATTAAACACTCAACATTCACAATCTATGGAAATATTCCCGACTACGAAATAAAACCAGTTTACTCTAATAAGGATAATAATAGTAATTTTTTATCTAAAACTTACAGATTTTCCATAAAATAGCAATCGTGTACCTACCTGAAATCAATTTTACAAATACAAAAAAAACCTTAGGCTCATTTGGGGAACCTTCATATTTATGCTTTTTCTTCATAATTAAATTGATCTTTCCAATAGTAGATAAAATAATATTCAATTTATCAATACGAATGTTTATTATATCACGCTTCGCTACAAGTTGTAATTTTGCATCATCTGAGCTTAATTCTCTGTGGAAGACCACATTACAACCTGCATTACCTGTCTTATGTCTCTGGCTGGCGCCATTACATGCATACGATAACTTTTTTCTGTTTTTTTGGCGCGAACTTCGATCAATATTTGTATTTAATTATTCTTTGTCGATTCTGAGGTAGGATAAATGTAAATAATTAGAATCTATATGAAAAATATCATAATTTTTATTAAATGCATAATGCAACGTTGCAGGGCCTGTATAAAAAATGTAAATGCCCTCCGAGACTAGGACAGCTTCTTGCGACCTTGGCGGCGGCCATTACTTTTTTTTCGCGCGTTCAATGTTGCCAACACGACTGCGCGCGGTGCGTTCGCTATTTAATTTTTATTTTTCTTGTAAGGAAACTCGTTATGCAACTTCTTTTTATTTGAACTAAGTATTACAGCAATTAATGGCGTTAATTTCTTTAATTATATAATATTATTTTTAATTTGATAAACCATAATTTTAATTACGTAAGCCTTAAACAGCTAACATTGCAATCTAATGTAATCTTTCTTCGCCCACAAGTAAACGATAAGCGTTTTATACAAGAATCACTCTAGATAATGTTATTTATCAACTTATCATAATACATCATCCAACAAAATGTGAGATTATTTTATGATTTTGACGTAGCCCTTCATAATATTTTAGCTTTGACAAAGTAGTTTTTAATTTGGTAGCTCATAGAAGCTGAGATAATGTGCGGTAGTCTGGCAAACTCATTAATGAATGGGTCAATTTATCTATAACCATTAGAAGTTTGTTTATTTTTATCGTATCATGACTTATACTCACGTCACGTGGTGCTATTTTTAACTTAACCGTTACCAGCAACTTTGATTTGTTTATATTCATAAGTAAAAATAGTTTCACTGATTCATCGGTTTTCTATATTTAACTTTTCTCAGCAACGACAAATAACTCTATCATTATTTTTTATTAAAAAAATAGTGTAGTGTAGTGTTTATTTTTATGGAAGGTCAGGCATAATATGAGGTAGATGTTTAGGCAAATTACAACCACGTTCGGATACCTGTGTCCCTATCATTGTCAGATAAACTAAATTATGTTGACATTGCAATTATCTTATCATGTTATTTGGCAAATAACGCGTGGAAGTAAATAAACATCGATTGCGATAGGCATTTGGCAAGGAGCATGTGATGTTGTTATCTATTACGCCTGACGGAGCTCTGTAATCCGCTTCCTAGAGTCGATGGCACGTTTACCGGATTTGCCGACGAATTTTGCTAATCGAGCGTTAAGATTAGTCTAACGGAAGTGTTAGTTTATTAGAAACTTCGGTTTACTTTCAGCTAAGTTGTTTACTTTACCTGAAGTTCTTGTGGTCTTAGAGGATTCTGCTAGGTCTGTAGGGAAACAGGAGGTATTCATGTGGACAATTAAGCAGTGATTGTATTTGCTTTGCTCAATTCTGTTTTTGGGCCTCTTTTGTTGATTTCTTAACCTTGGTCAAATATTTATCAAATGCTTTTTTTGTTAACAAAGTTTGAAGGCGTTTTAGTAGGTAATGATCATTCAAGAGTCATCAATCAGTTTCGACCGGACCGCCATAATTATGACGTCACCCTATCCATAAGCATAATTCTTAATCCACAGATTTGGATATACTACACACAGAGATATATCTTCTTAAAGCCAGACGCAAAACTGGTTATAAAAGTTACGTTACATAATTTGAATCGAAAGAAACAGACATAAAAAGTAACTAGGCTGATGACCGAAGGTACAAACATCACAAACGTAATGCACAAAATAATTGAAACTCGCACTCGGCCCGATCTTTCCACTTTCTTCCACACATCGTTAGCACCATATTCAAGGACAGAGACGATACACACCTACAAGGGCGTAGTCAAGTTCCCCATGATGCGTGACACAACAATTTTCAACTCTACTCTGTAAGTAAATAAATGCTAGTTTTGCTTGAAAAGATTCTTAAGATTCTCGGCCCGCAGATTGAATAAACTGCTTGACACAGATTCGCGTTTTGGGTCAGACGGGTGCCAGAGCGCAGTAAACAAAATGCTGTGCCCGTTACGACATCTCACGATTGGAAAGAAAGAATTTGGTGAAACCGATGTGCGGAACAATCGTCTAGCGTTATCGCTTTATGAGTTTGCCTTACTTATACTAGTAACAACTTTCGGTTTTGCCGTTAGAGAACTTGCAGACTATCTAACCTCTTTATCGTTGAGTAAGTACACAAATCTGATATTCCAAATATAATTGATATCGATTCTAATACTTGAGTCAATCAAGTACCTGTTGAGCTAAAGTTTGATTCTGATACTGAAATAATATCTGAAAACGAAACTCAAACCGTGGAACATTAGTAGGTAACACAGTTGAAATAATCACCTGTTAAGTAATGTTAGTAGATTATTTCGCAATGTGTTTTGACAATACTGATAAGATAGCATCCGGTGTAACCTGCAATTAACTGGATTTTTCATACTCATTCCCCACACATGAAGATACTACTGCAAAAAATGTGAACCTAATTTTATTTACTGTTGAAAGTATCGTATATGGTATAACTGGTCACCCTATCCTCACATCCAGTGTCTGTGGCGATACCATCGCTACTGGCGCCACTCTCCCCACACATTAGCATCTGAAGAGAACAGCACTTAATACAATTTGACATTGTAATCTTCAACAACAAAGGAATGACCTGACATCGCCTTATCAGTAGCTTGCTCAACCATTTTATCATATCCACCTCGACAACAACGGACTCTTTATACTTTGCTAGAGAAGTGGCATATTCAACAGAAAATACAAATTTGTAATGTATCAGTATCAGGCTACATCTTTTCAAAAGGAAGAAACCAAATGTTCTCTTTGAGTGCAATAACTTCCCTAAAGGATGTTAATATACAATGATCCGATAGAGAAGTTCACAGGAATGTAAACAATTGGAGTGAATTGAACTCCACAGCTTCATTTAGTTGTCTGTTGCCGAGAATTCCCAAATCGTCATTCAACAGGTTGATCGGATTCACCGTACATCTATTATGTGCATTTTTATTTGAGTTTAAATGCCTCTTACTAGATTGGGCTGTATATTTTTATAAACTTTTTTTATGCGTATGTAGAAGCAAAAAAATGTTACTGGAATTTGATCAGTTGCATTGGTTACGCACGGAATGCAATATAATGAAAAGAAAAAATGCAGACCTAACCAACCATCCATAGGCATACAGGAATAATAAAAAAGTTATAAAACAATTTCATTAGATGGAAACAGAAAGATAAGATAGACTTGAAGTTAGCTTAACACCAGTAAATGCTCTTAGTATTCAATTATAGGTAGATTTGCTTCAGGGATTTTGCTAATCCTTAGCAATTATTAAGGGTAATATATTTTTAAGGGTGGTAAATCAAGTACGTTTATTAAAATGAACTATTGTTAGTTATATTGTGATTTAAAAACGCCAATAAAATGGCATTTGATATCCAAAGAAAGCATTTTCTTGTAAAACAGTGTAGCAGCCCTGAGCTGATGAAGATACAAAAAGACTTTTATCAGCATTCAAGAGTAATAAAATTAAATCTATATTTATAGCAGGCAAAGTATTTATACGTGCATATAAAACGGCACAGTTCTCAGTTCCGTAGTTTATTACACTTCTAATAGGTACTAATGTCCTTATAGTTGGAAAAGCACGATCAAACGCAGCATTTGAAGCCTATGCATCATTCACAGTGTGTCGCGCTAAGCAGTTGCATATTTCATGTGCAGTCACACGTCTTCCGTACAATGGCTTACTACTGGCATAAGATTAAGTGCATTGTCGATGTCACCTTCACGTTTAGTACAAATTGAATGTGGATAGTAATTAATGGCGTTAAAGTGCCAGTGAATTGTACAAAATACTTTGATTCCCAAGTGAGAACGGTGAAGCTACAATGTAAATGCTATTTGAACATTTTGAACCGTAGCGTACTACCGAAAAAGGTAAAAAGGGCCATGAAAAGTGTTGGTTGTGTGAGGATAGGGTATCTTGTTTGGTTCTTGACAAACGTTATGCTTCAGATTTTGCTATAATGTGATATTTTTGGACTTTCCTCAATGTTATATCTATATGTCTAATTGTCAATGGAGATAGTAACTCCATTAGATTATTTAATATTTTTTTTGTTTTATTGCAAAGTTCTTTGCTTACACAGTACGTTTTGGGTCCTGGTATTTGCATCTAGAATCACACTATGACCTTTTCAACATAAAAAAATAGAACTGCAACCCACACTGTCGGCAAATTCATCGAAATTTTATTTCAGATCAATTACGGAGTACATAAAATTCATAAACCCATAACAATTTTGATACTTCATCTATTTTAACAAAATCTGCTTTAGATAGATCTCGACTTTCCTGAGACCCGTCCATATCAATTTGTCAGTCACCGGATTGAATTATACTTTGCCAGTTTTCGCAAGTCACAATAATGGCATCAGTTTGCTCGGATTTAATTCCAAGTTAAGCTTTTGTTCAGGAAAACTTTCCTCTTCGGTATCTCATAATCTAATAAAGATTACTGTCACTCTTCCGATATCCTCTATCACAAGAAAAGTTCACGAAGTTAATACTATAATACATCTTTCTAGTAATGTAACGAATAGTGATGGCTTTCCTTTTAAGTATTTATTGTCGTCTGCTTAAATAAACTCGTGTGTATCGAATCGATAATGTTTGAATAGTACGCCCAATTCACGTTAGTTAATCGTTTCATGGCGTTTGATCGATGGGCTTTCACAACTAATTTTTCAAGTTATGTATGCATGCGTCAGACTGCGATAGTGAGCAAATGAAAGCAATGAGTAACAGTGATCCTGGGGAAAATTGTGAGAGAGGTAAAGGTTTTTACGTTGTATGTAAAGTTCTAGAGACTATTATTTACGCGTAAATAATTAAAGGATTCGTTGATTAACTTATCCTATCCTTGACTTTCATATTCTAGTGTTTACGAGAATTTAACATTGTTAAATTTCGAATTCCAATCGAAATAATAATTCACTCAATCACGAGTATGATCTAGTTTTCCAATGAAATTATATTCAACAGAACCCATCATCATTAATTACATAACAGCGGTAACAGGTAGCTTCAATTCAGCATATATTAACCAATTCACAGATTGTTGAAACCGACCTTGTCAGTCAGTACCAACTATGTGAGTTTGTGACAAACGTTTGACATATCACTATGAACCTATAGTAATTACAATCATACCATCACGACGGTAAACGCAACAGAATGTAATCTCCAACACCCACACATGTTTGTACACATACAACCACTGACAAACATTTGTGGTTTTCTTTATCAATACGTACGGGTCTAGTGTGGTTGTGTTAGTGGGGTGACGTCATGCAATTGTCATCGCTGTCATGGCTAACAAGCGGCACTCGGTCACTGTTCTTGGTTCTGTTCTGCGTGAAAATTTTTATTTGTTTATTGTAACAAATGTTTGTGATAAATATGTATGTTATCGCTGGATTCTTTCATTGTTCTGTTAAGGGCTGTAGAGGTTATGAGAAAGTTGTTTCATTAATTAATATCTCAGTCTACTATTTTCGTCAGAAACGGGTCGTTTTCATTATATATTCAGCTCTCCTGTCAATGTCGAAATATTTTGGACTTAACTCATTTTACCTAGTTTGAACCTGTTTAAACCACATTTTGCTTCGCCGACAAACAAGGACAACAAATTTATTATATTACGGATACAACTCAATTCCAGCCTTGTTTTGGTCGTAGCTACTGTTTCTCTGATGTTACATTGTGTCCTGAGTGAGACGCATAATTAACAACTCCATCGCGCAGTCGACACGTGTTTTTAATTCGAGTACGCCTTGTAAACTCACAATGTATACTTCGTTCATTTGTACAATCATTTTTCATTGGAGCAGTTCGTAAAAAGTTAATATTCCTAACCGTTTAATTTGCAAGCAGTCCTTAGTAATATGAATCATTGTGTTTGTTTCATTAAACTGGATCAACTGTACTTCATGTTTAACGCTCCAGGATAATAATTATTAAAGTTATTAAATTTGTAAATCAATTAATATATCTGAAATATTCAATAATTTTTGCAAATATCTATCAACTAGGTAAACCAAAGGTGAGTAACGGCTAATTTTTGTTCGACATTGAGATTGTTGATACATTTGCTGTTTTGACAGGTGCTTAACGGCTACATGTGAGCAAACACGTGTCTGAACGAATGGACTTTTGAAAAAAGAACGGTTCACTTTCTTTTTCACTGAACTTGACACGGGTCGAACAGTTAGGTGACACAGCTAAACAAAGCGTTTAGCTGATGTCATAGCCACGCGACTTTGACTCGTAAACATAGGTACCTACCTATGTAGTTAATGAACTGTATTGAACATTGTTTGGGCACATTGTTCAGTCTCTGAATGTTAATGTTTTAATCGTATTGTGTTAAGCCTGAAATGTTAAAAAATAACGGAAATTTTTTGTTACTTGGTTGTTGTAATTTCATTCCAAAAAGATTCGTCTTGAAACATTGTTACTTAAGCTTCCTGCACCCTGATTTAATTTTTCGTACCAGGGTCTTCATTACTCTAAAATTGATCTTATACTTATGCCTTCCGCCAAATTCAAGGACATCCCTTGATTCGGGTTCTCTCGAGTCTCTTTTTCACTGGGAAGTGACACGGTTGTCGGTCGACGGTGAGACCTTGCCCCCCTCCGCCCCCTCCCGTCGCTTGCCGCCGCCGTCCGCTGACGTCATCCGCGCCATCTTGCGACAGTGACGCGTTGCTTGGCAACCGAACACACGCGACGCACTTAGACAGGTTGTATCGCGAATTTTATCATGCAAATTGATTTTTTTATGGTTACTCCAAAGATTCGTTAGCATTTTTCGTACGAAATTGCATATTATGTTTTATTTAATGGTCACCTATTTTGCGTTTTTGTAGTTTTCGTTTAGGTTTTCTACACTTTTTATGAAATGACCGACCTTTTCTGACGTCATGTTTCATGATTTATTACTTCCCGCTTCCATCTATTACATTTGACAAACAGTACATATTTTTCTCATATATTATACTTAGACCAATTATGCAGACTCTTTGACACAATATGGGATGCCTTAATCACTTTCAGCTGTCCAGTGAAATTGATTCAAAACACCCTCTTAATTGCTTAATTAGGACCTTCGTTAATTACAATCTAATCTCAATAGATTAGATTGTAATTAACGAAGGTCCTGCAAGCACAAAACACGAGCAGACTTTTTTGCAAAGCTTACAATGTTATGGTAATCCGTCTGTTATGAAATACGTAATACTGGGTCTGTCGTCGTATATAGTTTTACATTCAAATTAAAATACAATCATGATGGTTGTGTTTGCCAACAATGATCCTTATACATAGGTACACGTGTGCCTAAGAAAAAATCATTTTATTACGCGCTTTATTAAGTAAGTAGGAAACTTACCGTGATCAATAGATGATTATATTTCTTTTTGAAAGACCAATCAAATGGACCTGTTACTCGCTAAGTACTATTGAAGAAAATCACTTTCCCGCGGTTTTCACAAAAAATACATACGATAAACATACGATAACTCGTGACAGTTAACTACAATATTGTCAAAAATGTAAATACTATGAAGTTGGTTTATGTGAATTACGTTGTAACAAATATTTACGCTATTGTCGGGAAAGAGTACTTGTCTTATATTGTCGTTATTACGCAGTTCAGATCTAGAGCTATGCAGTCATCCAAATGTCTTTCTAATACAACTGGAATGTGGGTCTGTGGAAGTATGTGGTAGATAGCCTTGTTTCGTAGAAACTTAATAAGAGGTGGCAGTTTAAATCTTACTTCTGAAGAGAAATTGACGTAAATTTCCTTACTTTTCTTTGACACTATTTACAGGGAAAATGTATTTTTTCTCTACATGGAATTAAAAACTTTTCCAAGAATAAAACAGCGACGCATACGCATAAAGGATTTTTAATTTACCTAGTAACGCACTCAAAAATCAGGAATACCTAGGTACGCTTCAATAAAATATTTTGCTAACCAAAAAACTCCATGAGATCTATTCAATTCTCACGATAGTTATTTTGGCATTTTTTGGTCATATTTAGGGAAAACATATTCGAAATTCGTCTAAAAAATACCAACAGTATGGTAGGCACCTACGAGTATTTTATGTACATTTACTACGTTCGTCAAATTTTCCGCTACATCTATACGTCATAGAATTATATTTTTCCAGGTAAAAATGGCTAATACTTACTTAAATATTAAATACATTCTGAAACAATAATATACAACCACCTGGATTGCCCTGAAACATTATATAACATGGCAATCTATTTTTGCAGCAGTGTAAAAAATGGTCTTAAATCGATGGAACTTGCCAAATATGAATCATTCTAAAATAATGTTATCTACAGATAATGAATATAAAGAAATACTACCTGCCAAAACAATATCGTAAAAATCGTATAGCAGTTATCTTTACAGTTAACTAAAACGATATAGGTAAGCTCAATTTCTAAAGCTATAAAATTAATACTTAGAACTAAGCACCATTAAACGAGAACAATAATTTAACCAAATCAATTTAAATACATATCCCTTGAGTACCGCTTACGAACACATAAATGTACTTTTAAACACGGCCAATGCGTGAGTTGAAATGGTTAGAAAAATTCAATTTACGTGAGGAAGTATAAATAACAGACATGCTCTTATTTTGATGTATGATAACAGTCACTGAATTATGGTTAACATCAACTGACTATTGGTTGATTATTAATTACTAACCGTCTCTAAGGGCGAGTTTTTTGATCTGCTGGTTACCCATTATAATTATGTTGGTTATTGGCGATTATATGGACTTCAAAAGAGATTATGACCTCTGAGTTTGTTTCGATGTTTCTCCTCAGGCTAGCCATCTAGGAAACACCGGCCTCATCAAGATTAATATGTCAAAAAATATTGACGTGTGAAAAAGATACTTTACTTACTCTTACTCAAAAGCAAATATCATTTATCATTGGTAAAAAAATTTTGGCCATGTCAAAAATAATTTTTTGACCAATTGTTACTTTTATTAAAGTAGTTACTTTTTGACCATTGGTCACGCTAAATATTGATCAACAAGTTAGGTGACAACTGCCAATTAATTGATAAATCAATGGGTAACTGTGGATCAAAAACTTGCTCTAAATTGACATCTAGTCACTGACTTTTGGTTGATGTAGTTGCAATCGCTTCGCTGGTCATGGTTTTCTAGATTCAGTTTTAAGCGACACAATTACGATACTATTTGAATATCGAATTTTGGAAATTCCTAACTTCATACTTATATTTAAATAATATCGTATGCTCGAAAACATAAATAATGCGATAAATATTGTAAATTGGTCCAAAAAAGGCGCAAACATTGATTGTACCTACTGTCATTGGGGTTTTCTGTCAGGAATTACTGAGTAGCTTTTAATATTTAATTGTAGTATATTTATGTCTAATTTATTCCCTGCCTATCTCATTCTGGGAATACAAGGCTAATTTTATCTTACTGTCAGTAATAATAACGAAACATAAAGCAGTAATATGCAAGAACAAAGCTTAACTGTCGGATAATAAGATGGGTCAAGATGTAATTACTGCACCAGTACATAATTAATTAAAACATTGTACTGTCGATGTAAATAGCGGCTTTTGTAGATGTTAAGATCTAGTTGTTCCGCTGAATGTAGGTAACGGAGTTAATGGCAATCATCTTGACAAAGATCAAATAATACATTCTAGAACGTTTTGAATTTTATGATCTTCAACTGTTTGTGACTGTGCAGAGAATAATGTGTAGTGATTTTCATTTAAAAAAATCATATTTCATTTGTTCTATATAAACTTTGAGCATTATATGACAATGGTCACCCCAGTTTCTCAATTGCGATTAAGAACTTTGTGAACTCTAATATAAAAATTCAACAAGTTCTTCAATTTGCTAGAGTTGGAAAATTCACATCACTCGTTTAAAATTTCCGAAAATTGCTTACCAATTGCTTGCTGCATCTGCACAAAAATTAAAAGTTTGAAGAAATAATCAAAGTTTTTTGCTTCCCTCATAAATTTTTCCTTTTTTCTAAAGCGTTTATGCCCAAAAATATTGTGATAGTTGCTCAATTTATTCAAGTTATATCTTCTACGTCTCATTATCTCGTTTATTCGTAGTCAGTTTCTGTTCTCGTTTTTATCCATCCATTCCACCTCTGAAGGTCATTCATACAAGTCAACAATCTTTGTCTGAGGATGTCCAAAATTTGGCATCAGCTCTACTCGAACTGGCATCTCGCCTGATAACGCGAGCCAAATACAATTAGTAAACAATACAGTTTACAATATGTCAATAATGTCATAATTATTAAAAAAAAAAATTGACAATTGGTTGAAATAACTCCATTCAAGTTTGGTTGAAATAATCACTATTCGAAATAAATTTGTTACAACAGTTTCCTAAAAATTTCAATGCGTAATTGATGTAATAAAATTCAATTTATTGACTGACGTATTGAAAGATTTTTCCTTTCCCTACATTGTTATACGAAAAACAAAAATAGTAACATACTAAAACAATAAAAATACAAATAATTATGAAACAAAAAAAAATGTATCATGTAAACTTTTATTGTTTTTCTGTGTGTACATAAATAAATAAATACAAAAATAGCTCTTCACGTACATAAATAAATACAATTCCCTACGCTTCATTTTGAATTCCCAACATAAATTGTATATTTATCCTCTATAGACATAGGATAAATTGCAAAAATAAAATAATCCTAGAAATTCCCCGATGCGTCATCCTGCAAAACGTAGAAGTACGTTGAACTAAATTATAATTGCAAAATTATGATTATAATTTAATTGAAAAATAACAGGTGCGTTAATTATATCGTCGTCTCAAGCATTGGCCAATTTTGGACCAATATTTTCTTCATCTAAACAAACCAATTTGGCTCTAAGAAAAATCACAAACATTGATAGCCAACATTTTACTAAAAAGTTCCAAAACTTCATAGACGATCAAAACAATAAAATTGTGTTCCTAGAAACGAAATAGAAAGCGCTAATAAACACGATCGTTTGAAGCTTATAATAATTTAATATTTTGTACTACTAAATTCAAATTTCTACACATTTTTAAAACTATTTGTGATTATTGAAGCTTAGATGGTCATGATTCGACAGAAAACTGATTTTCAGGAGACTAAATGAACAAGTTAGGTTTATTGGAATGATAAGAGCAGTCTTGCTGATGTTACAATACGAACATTCTTGGTTTTCAGCTTGGCAACAAAAAACTTTCCAAAGTACACGAAAGTAACTCTACCATTCAAGTACCGAGGTTGTTCTGTACTTTTTTTAAGTATGGGAAATCATCAAATGACTCCTCCCTTTCTGGTTGAAGCAGGAGGGAGTGTCAGACTCTTACTGACTAAAACCCGTCCGTGTTCCTCCTAGTGCCCTTTTTGTTCCAGGGCTACCGTACCTCTTTCGAACAGATTCCGCAGCCCCAGGTTGTTCTGTACTTGGAAATTAGATTAATGTAAAGCACCATTATGCCGTTTATTATTTAATTTGATCTTTCAACGCACAACGTTCGAATCGACCATTGGCCTCATGACATCTCATGCCATACGTCATCGTATACTCATAGTTAGACCCAGTTGCAGACATTAATGCCTTCGTTTTCCTTATAAGCACGGAATTATTTAGTAATTTATCAGTTTCACGAACCTTGTTTATTCATTGTGTCAAAGAATGAGGATTTTTTTCCAATCATATTAATTTGATTTTTAGGGTTCCGTCCTTCAAAAGGAAAAGCTGGAACCCTTATGGGATCACTTTGTTGTTCGTCCGTCTGTCTGTCCCCTTTATCTCGGGAACGCGTGAAAGTATCGAGTTGAAATTAAAACCATATACTCAAATCTACAGCTGTGAAAAAATCAGACTAAGTAAAAAAGATACGGTCGTTTATGACGCAAAAAAAAAATATTTCGACATTCGAACTGTCAAAAAAGGTTTAATTTGACAGTTTTCAATTGAGATACGAATGCGAAAGCTCCTTGAAAACTTGCAGAACTGACACTCTGTTATGTAGCTAATTTGAATTGCCGTCAAAACAACGGTTAGTCAATAATCCATTAATTTAATTCATGAAATGCGCGTGCATTCGTTGGCGGATGCACCAATAAAACATTTGCATACGAAATATAGAAACTAAACCAGTACACATTAAGATTTTGTTATTTAACGTAACTTGCATATTCATTTACATGCACTTTCAAATATCGAATAATATCTAAAACTTTCCTTCACTTAAGAATTGTCACGATACTTCACTACCATAGAACTTGAAATACCACACCTAACATTTATCAAATAAAACATTCAATTTTTAACCGCAACTGGTGTGACGTTAAGTATAGTCTCTCTTGCAAATAACCCAGTAACACTGGATAAATGAGTAATTATTTGATCATTTATTTACACCTTACTTTCAAAGTGTTTTTCTTACCTTACTTAGCGAAATACTTCCGGACAGTGTAAAATAAACCTCGTTTTTCGAGGACCTTTCGTATATTCCAAAAATGGTTTTATCATTATTAGTTTTCAGTCTTATTTTGATATATGACATCACAAATAAGATTTTTCCATTCATTTACTGACATAAACAAAACACACCATTGTGTATCCATTGCTGTACAAAGAATACTAAATATATTCATAGGTTCACACTCTATCTTTCCGCAAACTACCGGAATAAAATATGGCGGATCACAGTTCCAATAAAGACACCAGCATAAAAAAACAGCGTCTAAAAAAAAACAAACTGGTCCGAGGAAAACTCCGGGGGTCGCAAATAAATCTCGTTTTCACTTAATATCATCATCGGATATCCGCAGGCAACAATTAAATCCTCTGGACTTACACGTGCCGGCACACAGGCACATGTACTCCCTGTGCACGTGTGCGTGGGATGTGCAAAGTGCCACCCTTTCAGTGCAACCCACCTGTGCGGTTATGACCGGGCTGGGAATGCAATCAAATTGAATGGATACCTCATTGGGATACCTGAAGTGGTTGTGGAAATTAAGAGCTGCTTTTCATTTTGTCTTGATTTAATTAATAAAAAAATATTTTAGAGATCTTCTTTTGGTTCGGTGGATATGTCCTTTGATTGTTGGGGGATTTGCAGCATCGATGGCGTTAATTAATTCCCCAAAGTACAGCTAGTCTATTCTGTAAGTAACCATTTCGATATCGAGCTTCACCTGAGTGACAAAACTCACAAAGTGAACTTTATTGCACACAACATAAAGGTCTTACGTTTATACTCACCTCGGATTCCGCTGTCGAGACACGGAAATGTTGTTACAGAATAGCAGTGCAGGTGTATGGGCACTTGGGCCATGTGGCTCATGTTCTGATCTCAAATTGAATATCCCACGGCTCTGTAAAACCATTTTTCGAGATTATTGTCTAAATCGCTTACATATTTTTCATGTATTATGTATAGTTTGTATATTATTGATCATTTTAATTGATTTTGAATAATTTCAATCGCTTTTAATTCTTCATATTGCACCTACCATTATTCTCTGCATCACCCAAAGGTTGACTGGTAGAGAATGCCTATGACATTAAGTCCGCCTATGTGTGCAGAAAGTGTTTAATAAATAAATACAATTTTAATAAGAATGGGATCTTTTTCAGGCTACCTTCTGCGCTCTTAAAATCCAATTAAATTATTCCAACCCACGCATTAATTCGTCCTCTCAACACGAAAATGTCTGCCAAACAAACTGATACTGATTGAGTCGCGATATAACATTATGTACATTAGGATTCTGGACATAATAAACGCGTGGGTATACCCCATTCGCCCAACCTCCCCTTGCACCGACAAGGTCGCGCCGCACCATTCCGACTAGTTGCGCGGTAGGGAGGGGAAACAGGTGTATGAGTTATGCTGAAATTGCAGGGATTCATAAAATTGCTGTTTGACTTTATTGATGTACACTCAATGTTGTGTACCATTTGTGCTTAGGTATTAGGTGTGAATGTTAATTGGACGGAAAATGTTGGGTTTATTGGTAAATATCATATGCGCCACTAATTGGCCCGGCAAATACCGTTAAAAAACATTAAATGTAGTTATTTTTTTTAATACCACAACAGTTTTAATATTGCTGCAGCTAGCAACGAGTTTTCATAGCCAGATTTAATTTTAATAAATTGATTACTTAGGTACTTACTATTTAGTTTTACTTGTATTTGTTATCAAAAGCCTTCTAGTTTCCTATATACATCTTACAACTCCACCGAACTAATAGGAATTTAATTGAATTAATTACCTGACATCACTAGTGCTCTTGACCGAGAAAAGCTCTACAATATTGTTAGGTAGGTACATCCCTATCTCGGTCCACGAGGCGTTACCATGGCAACCTGATTGCCGGTACCAGCATGGCAGCGTAATTGCATCCGGGATTTCCGCAAAATGAAATCAATTTGACAGACATACAAAGGCATGTTAAATAGAGTGATTTTGGTTACTGGGAATTACTCGAACTGCCTTTTGTGAATTTTATCATTTGTGATTTAAACATACTCGTACTACCTCATCTGCCTAGCCTTTTCCCAACTTTATTGGAATCGGCTTCCAGCCAAACCGGATTTAGCTGAATACCAGTATCTACCTCCGCAACCCATTAACTGGGTAACACGGTACTTCATGGCAAGACTGGAGTCAGATTAACTGGCTTCTGACTATCCGTAACGACTGCCAAAGATCTACAAATGACAGCCGGGACCAACGGCTTAACGTGCTTTCCGAGGCACGGAGGAATCTCGGTATGTTAAGATGGTCACCCATCCACAGACAAACCTTGGCAAGCATTGCTTGACCTTGAAGATTGATATGTGCGGCTGTTATTATCCAGCCACAAGCTCCTCTCGTACTACCTATTCACATTAAATATTATACGTTTTACTTGTGTACACACTTAATTTAAATAAATGTTTTAGACAAATCTCTGTATAGGCGACCAGTATCAAAGTTTTAAAGCTCTGTCCACAATTGGAAATGAAAAAAAATACGATCCAATATTTTGGCATCGAACAGACTAAATCCAAACATTGAAAGGATTGTCGGAAACATTTTTGTAAAATAGAAAAAAAAATATCTATCTATTTCAAAAAACGAACTAGTGAAGAATAAATCTGAATATTTCATGGCTGACGTATCATCAACATCACAAACGCGCTATACTATGATAGGCGGGTAACCAAAAAAATCAGCTAAGTGCGAGTCGGACTCTAACACGAAGGGTTCGGTACCATAAACCGAAAAAAAAACACGTTATATGGGAGCCCCCTTTAATTTTTAATTTAATTTTTATAATTTGTGAAAATTTGAACTGTACACTTGTTACGGTTCTTGAGATACAGCCTTTTGACAGACAGACAGACGGACGGACGGACAGTGGAGGCTTAGTAATAGGGTTCCGTTGGTTTCTCTTTGGGTACGGTTCCGTCGTCTGTTACCCTATGGCTACGGAAAAAACTACAAAATACCGACATTTAAAAAGGGCTTGTGTTTAAACACCGCCCAAAAAAGTACCTATTTCACTATCAAAAAAGTTCTAAACGGTTACCAAAACAAATAAATGGTCACCAAATAATATTCGAGAAGTAGCGCTCGCCGGCCGCTGCCGCGGCACCGCTCGCTTCGCTCGCTCGGCTCGCGCGCGGTTGGTCACAATTCTAACCTAACCTAACCTATTTTATCCAGTTTGTAACCCCAAGCCTACATTTTATGGCAATCACAGTTGAGTTGGATAGAATTTGGTGACCATTGATCCATTTTGGTGCCTAGGCTTAGAGTCTTAAAAATATTATTTTTAGTGACCGTCTAAATTATACCCTTTAAAAAGTGTCTTCCAACACTGATTGATATTATAGTCGGTAGCTTATGCATACTTATGCAACTGCATAAGGAAGCATAAGCTAAGTACCGATAAGAGCGGTCGACCGTCTAGAGTCTGTTTTTGTGAGTAACTTTTCAACTTTCGGTGGACAAAATATTTTGTATATGATGTGTGATTTTGTTTTGTGACAATTTCAAGCGTGTTCTAGTAAATATTTTTGGTCCTTGCGCTGGTTTCTATTAAAATTAATATTTTTAGTGATTACAAATACTGTGATTGTAATGTTATATGAACGATAAAATATAAGCTTAAGATAATAGGAACTGAAAATTCGAGTTATCGTTATGAGTCCGATAAAGGTACTTTTTTAAACCAGTATTTTCGAGTTAAGAATAATTTAAAAATTTGTATTTTCAAGCTTAATACAGTTTATCGTGAATATTTGTAACATTCCGATATAATTTCGTGCGATTTCTGTTGCGTCTGTCTGTAACACTTGGCAAATTCCCATATTGACCTACAAACAAAAGATAAGCGGAGTGAATCAGCTTCTATCCCCACATGTTTTAGGTGGGAAGTGGGGAAAACACCGCAAAATATAGACAAATATATCTAACGTCTTTGAAAGTATACCGGTCGCAATCTACTCCAATATTGTGTGATTTTTAAATTAGTTTGTTGCTTTAGTCACAAACATCAATCCACCAATTTATTAGAAACTAGCACTTCACCCGCGTCTTCGTCTGCGCTGCAATTTTCTTAAGGATCCCTATTTTTTTTCTATACAAAGTATACACTAAAATTTTTCTGGAGAACCACTCTATCCATTGGTTTTTGAGTTAATCGCGAATAGGGCTTTATTTTTATAATATGTAGTGATTTAGGTAGAAACAGTATTTTATATAACCGCCATTTCTAATATCCAGAACACATTACACTCGCTTAGTACATAATATTTATCAACCCTTCTCGGAAATTCCATATAAGAGTAAAGTCAAAGACTTGCAAATCCGATAAAGATATTAAATCTACAGGGTGAAATACCTGGTATATCTGCAAAGCTCTCTACCTAGACGCAAATCAACGTATATAATATGACGTATACATCGAGTAGTGTAGGCGAGGTGCCTGGAAACAGCGCGCCCACGCGTCCCGTTCCTTGACTACCGATTTTTTCATTACTATCTACACAAGTGAATGTCATTAAGTCATTATTATTGAAAATTTGATCTGTGTCACAATCAAATTTATATGCGCTTGTCTCGGTTTTACGACCTGTAAGGAGGACTTCTGGATTACCCGTTGCGACTTTAGCTTTATGATTTGTTGTATCATTCATAATGTTGTTGTCGTTGTTGTTGTTGTTATTGATATCTTCTGCTTTATCTTCATTTTGTACTCCCCTGTTTATTTTAGTGGACAATTTGTTGATTGATCCATTTTCGAAATCTTTGGAAGTCTCCCAGTTAATTATAATTATGTAAACAACATGATATATTGTTGTGTCCTGTAAGCATTTTACATTTGTGGTGATATTTTATATTTGCACGAGGAATCCACGATCTGTTATTGAATGCAGTTAATTAATGTGAGCGTGTTTTGCATTTGGCATAATTTGTTACGCCGTCTAGATTATTTCTCTAGTTTCGTGTAGCACATAACTTAACTATTAATGTTATTTCAACTGTGTCAAACCTGATGATGCACCCTGCTAGTCTGGATGTTATGACGGGTTTTCTTTTGCATCTAATCTTTATTTAAGCTTTTTGTTTCAACATCACAAAACGTGTGTGTGTTAGCAATTAACAGCTATAATATCTACTTGTTCACTGCACTCCCCATTTCAAGGTCCCAGCGAAGCATTCCTGTTGAAAGCTCTCGGTAGAATAAATATAGGTAGAGAGTTATTGGATTCAGGGAATCGTTGCAGCGTGCCACGTGTAAAATGTTCTCCTTAAAATTGTTCACGTAAAAAATTTAATTGCCGTCTACAGCCATGATTCCTGCAATCAATATAATTTTAACCTGCATAATTATGAGATTATGTTTGTGATGTATAATATTGTTATCGTTTTCAAGCCCTGCATCTAGAAAATTATTATTGTGCTCATCTTTTTCTTATTAACATAGACTGACTTGTAAAGATCTAGATCATGGCTGCGATCTTGAGCAGGCAGAATCATCTGTGCATACACGCTTCATTTAACACTCATTTTGTTCTCATATTTCTTTCTAAAGCCACGTCATAATACCCTAAAGGATAGATAGGTACTCCAGACAGAATCTTAAATACATTTCGGAGAAATTTTGGCAGAATTCTCGCTAACATTTTCACGTATAACCTATACGGGATGAGTTTATAAATAATTTTACCTGTACAAGATCCCAATTTGGAATATCGAGAGCGATGATCCCGCCATATTCCACTTCCTTACTATCCCAATTTGGGGACTCTGAACTCCCATGTTTGTAAAGAAACAAGCGCTCTTAATTCACGTGGATTTTTTTTCCTTTACGGTGCTTGTCGGGATAATTCTTCCCATTAATCTATGGTCCAGGCTTTCCTTTTTGAGTGTTGCGTTAAAGATATTCTCAGTTATTTACCTCTGAGCGCGGCCAGTTCACGGCTTTACGCTTATGTTAACCTTTTAAGAAAAAAATTAATGAGCCGTGAGAAAAAAGGGAAAGACTGCGTCGTTAATGCTTAGGCTTCACTTAAATTTGCATACACTCTCTTCCAGTTCATTTAATGAAAGTTAATAAGGCTGAGGTCAGTTTGACAAAAAAAAAAGAAATAATCGAATTATAAGTTTCGCAGGCTCAGGGGATAATAGAGCTGTGGTCATTTGGGGAAAATATGACACACTGACATCAACGCACTGATTAGGTAACTTTAGTTCTTCTGATTAACCAAAACGTTGTCCTGTTTATAGAAACGGGATGCGTAATCCCAGTAGATAAAATTTTGAGGTAAAATCAAGTTTACCTCAATTAAATACCGCAACTATAATATATAATATAAAATCGAACACTGTAAATGTTTCGGTTATATTCTATCAGCGAGGCTGATAATTAGACCAGACGATAATCACCCGCAGAGGGAACGTGATAATGCATGATTAGACGCAAGTGCCGCGTAACAAGCCACCTATAAACACAGTGACCTGACACCCCCCCTGCCCCGCACCACTCTGCACCCCCTACAAACACCCTTTGACCTACACACGGGCAATGCCAGTTAAATGCACACAAACGCACACATGCTCAACTAAACACACACGAACAAGCTTTCATGCGTAGGCCTACGCACACATGCAGCGAAATGGGGGAAACTGGGCAAACATGACACCGTGAACTATATTTCATGCACACATAGGAACGCTCATGCACCAACTCACACACTAACAGAATCGGAATTTTGCGGTAGCGCGAATAATAAAATCTTTCAGTTGCCAACTGAAAAATGGCGGAATTAAATGTTGACACTTTAATTTAGACTGTTCAAGTCCTAATCGCGGGGCGTCAAAATGAAAACATTTTTCGTTTTCACTTTTAATTGCTTCCAAAGAAAATATTCCATGCAATAAATTTCAGTTTTACGAGCTTAACTAGACGTCATTCATTTTGAAACAAAATATTTGAGGGCTATTTTTAACATCAAACAGGTCAGTTACTAGTACCTAGTTAGCAGAATATTATAATGATCTGAAATTCATTATTGAAACAAAAATTAGATGAAGGCAATTGGCAAACATAATGTTAAAATAATATGTTTGCTGATTCTAGTCGAACTGTCAATAAATTTTATTCGAAAATTGAAGAAATTGTCGATTTTATTTCATTTTTAAAGGCAGCTTGAGTAGAAAAATAAACACCAGTTTATGTCGTGCAATTTTCTTGTGACATGATGAATTATGAAATTAGGTCACATAAAAAGCAACCTAGAACTTAATCACGTCAACCACTGCTCCACATCACGCACTAATGGAAACTAAGGGGACTAGGGTCGGTCTAAGAGTCTGTAGCGCAAACTATTTGTGTTTAAGAACTTTAAAGCATTATGCGAACTTCGAATGAGATAGTTTCTAAGTTACATATTGAATATTCGTGCTCCTAGCAACTTGGGAATTTTCCGAACAATTCACAGTAAAGTTTACAAACCAATAATTTTGGAATTAAGTAACCTAAGACGATAATTTTTAAAAAAACTGATGAACGAATAAAAAAAAAACAAAACAAAGCGCACAATCAGTGCTGATTATCCTAGCAATATATCTGCCAATAGGTATTATGAACTCGGGGATGACACACCAACTACTGTTTTACCTGCTAATAAACCATTTTAAACGAACAACAACATTGATAACATTGTTTTAATACACCTACATATTTTCCCTTTGCATTTTAATGCACGTCATATTCCCGGTGAGATGTAGCTTACCGATAATGTGATTAACACGGCTACAGTAGAATTATTGCCGTAAGCTTGCTCAGGTGTGTATCATGAAACCTTGCAAGAAACACACGCCCTTTGCGACTACTGACGTGTAGCACCCTCGCGTGTTAGCCGTGGACCAGCGATAAATTACTTATGTATCGTTATGTTCTTTTCTCTTATAAAGTGTAGAGAAACGCAACGCTGTGCTAACTGAAACTGAAAATAATAACACAAGTGAATGAGGCAATCGTTGCCAAAGTAAAGATTTCAAAGATGCTAAAGACAGACACAGCTTTAGCCGTCCCATTAAAGGAACTATACAATGTTCTTGAATTAAAATAAGAATGGACGTTGTATTACCGATTTCAAAACAACTACCGTTCGTAGATGGAATTCCGGTGGGAATTCCTGAAGACTGGTTACTGAAATCAAATAAGATTTATTCCAGCAACAACAATTACAATTTAGAACAATAACAATAATATTTATAACATTAATTTGTTCTCATGTCTTTTACCCTTCTGAATTTTGTACATTTTGAAAATTATACCTACTAATTACTAAAATTTCAGATCTTTCTCAACGTTGAAACACTCTATCAGATTTGCTTATGATAATTAATTCAAATCAGATAACAGACAGGAAGTAATTATGTGATTATCTTCCAAATAATTCGACATTTTCCTATATTATCGGCTAATCGCTTACCGAATTTGCCTATATTGTAATTCATAATATCGGGAGCAATCAATGGTGTAACCATTTTATTTTTTTCCTTTATTTCTCTATTGTGTTCATTAACTGTTGTTTAATTATCGTCCGCGTATGCGTAGACACAATACTTAGATTCATTCAGGATCATTACTATTATATTTATAGCAAAAGCGCACAAAAGGTTGTGTTGCTATGAATATTGGTATTGTTGTTATGGCTTCGTTGGTCGTCACCACCCACAGTACCGTAACAGATACATTAATATCAGTGTTCATTTTCTTTGTTTTAGCTTTGATTAATATAAATTACTTAAATTACCTATTCACTAAAGTTACAAAACCTACCAACCTAACATAAACATACGTATGCTACTAAAACATAATATAAATTTCTGTACCTCTCCATTTCAAATATTGCTTTCCTACACCCACACAAGTACGCAAATAATATACTTTGTTAAATATTCCGATATCGTCTCTCGGAATATTAATTTCGAATTCAATGGTATCAACAAGTTTTAATTTACAAATAACAGAATTCTCGTCTTATGTGACGCAAAGTATACTTGTTTTATCTTCCTGCTTATGGTATTAAATTATGTGACATCTAAAAATAAAACAGAAGTAAAAAGAAATAAACTAAAAGAAAGACATGAATTTTAAGGTAAGTACACAATTGGTTCAAAATCACTATAACAACAACAATTTACAGAAAATAATGTAAAAACACCACACTGGCAACAACACACTTTTCGTACGAGTAGATGGCACTACAAAAACGAATCGATAAATACAATATTTGTCAAAATCAGTCAATTTACATGCTGCGAGGGACATCCGTCATCCGTCCGCACTCACTGCTAAAGTAGTCACCGTGTAGAAGTACAAAATTGTTCTAATAACATTGCTGTCGACTGATCTTAACAAAGTTACATTTCCATAAAGCGCGTACAAGACAGCAGGTCACAAAGATTTACATAATGACCCTACTATCAGCCCACATGACCCCGTTTTTTGCCTAACTGTGTTGTTAACATTGGTAATCAACGTTTTCCTGTTACGAACACCGTGTCTGGTAGCTATCTCATTTTAGGTATGCAACTTTCTAGCTGTCAAAATTTTGAATTTAGAATCCCCACTATCTTCAAAATTTATGTCCTCCAACCACATAGGTATACAGATTTTGGATTATCCGTTTATGCGATTCGCATCTCTTCCATTCATTCTTCGAGAATTTGATCCATAAGAAAATATCGAGATTCACAATTGGGATTGTGCCAAATACTTTTTGTAATATTTAAACGTAAAACGCCTACTTTGTTTTGTCGTTATTGTTCAACAAAGGCGGGCCATGAATTATGGATGTCGATATTAGGTACGATATCCATACCGTCATTGACAGTCTCAAATCGAAGAAATTTGCGGATGGTAGATAAAAGTTTTTTTTTATCCTTGGAATCATTTTTTTTTAATCAATATCAAATGACCCTATTTAAATGTTACGTAAAGTTACCAAATGTATTTCGCCATTACAAAAGTCTTCAAAATGCATAATTTCACTGTCATATTTTAACATTCAATCATCTGTTTCGATGACTGAACATTCTTATTATATGTATAAAGTTTTAAGTACCTTATAAATTAATAATGTATTAAATTATGATTTGACTACGTTCTTGTCACACTAATAGATTGACGAGACACCATATATCGAAGCCCATAGTCCAATAAAGCTGGCTCCACTACTGATTACGTAATCGTTGTAAACATTATCACTTAACTGTTAGGCGCGTAGTAGGAATGTGTGATGTCCGGTCGGTTTGTCTCTGACCTTGCTTTAAAGCTTACATTATTATTAATTTTACAATATCTATAAAATTCGTTATTACTTCGTATTTACATGTGCTTTTTTGTTCGATAACATGTTTTTTACTTTTGATCTTAGAGCACTATAAGTATGATTAAGCTTGTCGTTCACTGTAAATTATTCATCATGTGCTGTATTGCAAATAATTTTAAACAAATTTATGTATTATTGAATATTACAATATACGCTATTATTTACTATATATGAAATCCATTTATCACCAGTCACAAACAATCATGAGGAAACATATGCTCAAAACAATCACTTACTGACAATAATGCTTTGCGAAGAGTGATAGATATCACTATCTGTTATGACGGACATCAGCTACTGGATTACGGATAAATCGAAAACCAAACGTCTATCACATGTCTTAACGAAACGTAGATAAGTAAAGCGACTAATCCATAAGGGCATTACCCACTTATCTAATATTCTACACGATTACCAAAATACTATTCTGTTTACGTAATTATCTTTGCATTTTTGTTACGTCACCCAGTTCTATAATATCTGTCATCGGCCTTGCTTCGCTATGGTCACAATCACGACCATGGTTCCATGGCACAAGCGCGATGACGAGAGCTTTTAACCTTAATAAATTGTCATTTACTTCGACTTTATGACAATAGCAATAAGGGATACGATTAAGAATTGATTCATGTTATGATTTATCACTATCGTTTACTTGGAAATGTGTTTTATTGGAAGTGTTTATGATTTAAGCTTTGTGATTTTTGTATTAATGTTTTGTTTTGCTTGTCTGCAGGTAGCAGCTGTTGACGTCCGCAGTAGCCCGAAGGCAACTTTTTTTCTCGCCCCCGCTCCCCGCATCCCCTTCCAAGATTGCTGCCACCATGGGTCGGAAGAAAATACAAATATCCCGGATTACGGACGAACGGAATCGACAGGTTTGTATTTTATAATTATTTTTTTATCATTATGAATATCAGTAATTATAGCATCAGTACATACAAACGGTTATACGGACAACCTCATCGTATAGTTGCATAATCTCCATTATAACTGCTACTAAGGTATCATAAGTATAGGTAATAAAATGATTACAAAAAATTTTCGAAACCGAACCGACATTAGAAGAGTGATGAATGGTAAAACTTAACATTGCCTTTGGCCATATTTTGGCTTATGTAACTGTAACCGAAACCAAAACCGATACGTGCCGAACGAAGTTCGGACATAATATTGGAGAGTGAAATGACCTTACCATGAGGCATGACCTAACAGATGCGGCCTATCAACACTCCCACTGCAAAACATTATCGGGACGGGACAACGACCGCTCCCGCTTGTAATTTATTAATTATACGATTACACTGTATATCAACCTTGTCCAGTTTATTATGACCCTACAAAGCACTCCTCATGTGCCCCTCTCTCAAAGCACATTTTTAATTAGAAGAGGGCAGAGAAGCTCTTTGAATGTGGTCTAGTAATACCAGCACCAGACATGGAAAATTAAAATTGCGAAGGTCAATTTGCTTTTGGCGGTCCAGCTTCCTTTGTTCTTTATGGTAATAAGTACTTGAAATAAAACATGATCATTCTGCAATTAGACAACACATTTGGTACCTATAAATAACAGGAAATACGTACATTATTTACTAATAGCTGCTCCTAAACAATTGAGTTTACCAGAGCACCTATCGACTTTTTTGTAGTGTATTGAGGAAAATTACAAATTTACCGCAGATGATGTGTAGGTACGAACAATGGTGCATTATTTAATAGCTTAGAATTTAAAACGTACCATATGACAAATAACTTTGCTGAGTTCCAGTAATAATTATTTGATTCCGTCCGTGACCCAATAATATACTTTTGTTTTCATTTTATCAATATCAAAATTACAATACGAAGAGTCCGTATAGTTTAATGATATACTTGTGTAATCAAGCTTGAAAATGAAAGTGGTTGTAGTTAAAAACTCTGTAATTGCTTTATGGACTTTGTGTTTTGACCCTGGGAAAATTTTAGGAATATTTCATCAATTTCGAGGACTTTGAAAAAATACTTTTCCATAAATTATATCGTTCTCTTCTCGTAACTGCCTACCATAACTTTTGTTCCTTCATTTTCCTAAAATAACTCATTTGAATGTTTCAGGTGACCTTCAACAAGCGCAAATTTGGTGTGATGAAGAAAGCCTATGAGCTTAGTGTACTTTGTGACTGTGAGATTGCTCTCATCATCTTCAGCTCCAACAACAAACTTTACCAATATGCCAGCACTGATATGGACAAGGTTTGTGAAATTGACTTTTTTTCTTCACATATAATCAATACCAAGATGATCTTCTTATTAAAATTTTTAACATTTCCTTAAAAGACTTTTAGTGTTAACAGTCTAGATCGCTTCAATTATCAAACCATTTTTTTTTTTTTTTTCATTTTATATAGTGTGATTTTTTTCGTATTCATCTGATTTCGTCTACATGTCATCTTCATTGAAAGTAGTGGATTTATTATTTGAATCTTAAATAATATTATCTTAATCTTTTCAAAGAAATTTCGAAACGGCTGGTTGACACTTCTCGTGACCCAAGAGCTGGCTTTTACTTTGGGCAAAGATTAAGCATTGCCATTCAACGTGGCAATGCCGCCAGTCTCTTGGGCACATTACCAGCTGACAGCGTTGAGGATGAATTTTTTGATGCTATATTTTAGTTTGTTTTTAGTTTAGCATATTATGTCAAAAATGATGATAAATAAAGTAATTAAAAAAAAAAAAAAATATTTTGATGGAACTGAAAAACAATTTTAAAATTTCTGTTATCTTAAATGAATTATTCTAGATTTATCAAACGCATATAAAGTATTGTACGAATTATGTAAATTTATTCTTTATTATTATTCCTTTACGTAGATCTTCGTTATTAATTATGTATGTTAATTCAGTTTTACTAGCTTCCTGTCCTGTGTACTTTTTTTTTCAATTCGCATATCTTTGAAAGAAGAATGTTTTTTTATGATGTAGTTTTTATTTGACGTTTAGTTTGTAATTTGAAGTAAATTACGCGTTTAAATGAAAAAATATTTCATTCTAACAGTAATGGAATTAATTTCTTTAACGTGGTTCGCTGTAATTTATCGTTACATGGCTAACACGCCCCACTTATAAATACTGAGCTTTATATTTTATATACTCTTGGTAATACCAGCTAGACTCAGGTTATTTGCATAAACATTTTTTTATCGTTTACTGCCAACACTGACTGAATAAACCGCTCATAAAGATCACAGGTTGGGTCAAAAATGATCTCCTACTATTTGTAATTTTGTATTTAATGGTGTAAGGTCAAGGTAACTTCGTTCAACTACACATTATGCTAAACAAAGATTTTTTTTTTTTTCAAACAAAAGTTATATGAATAAGTAAACAACACTATTGCCATGAAGCTAGTTAAGTGTCGATAGTGAATTGTAGATTTTACATAAATTTGTTCAGCTAAATAATAAAAATCAATGAAAATATTATTGGTAACTAAAGAAATACATTGATAACTTTAAAACAATTAGTCAATAAAGATGATTTGTAGAAATATTAAACTCGAGATGGCTCGCTTGTGAAATATCTTAAGGGAGATAGACTTTTAAATATTGGAAATTCGAAATAGAATAAAAGTTACGTTTATTTGTTTGCAGGTTCTTTTGAAATACACGGAATACAACGAGCCGCACGAGTCTCTGACAAACCGCAACATCATCGAGGTACATTAAGTACGGCGTCATCTGTGTGCCCGTGATCGCAATGCAATGTCCATGCAAAATTGACTTATCCCATTAACCGCGTGCTTTGTACTTACACAAAATACCCTAATGCATATATTTGATACTAAAACAATCCTCGACATAAACGAGCAAATGTTGTTCGAACCTCACTAGATTATAGATGTAGATCTCGTACCCAAAGACCTTGTGTAAACGATATCACGTCAATATACACATAAAATAGACAAACACAATAAAGCAACAGCATGTTTATTTCCTGTTAGAAAAAAGGATGAAGTACAAAACACCAGACACCCCGTTTTATACTAACAGTTTATGACTAGATACCCCAAATATTTATGTTATTTTTTCCTGTACCAGCATGGGTTTTGTAAATATATTTTGTGTTTATTTGAATTAACCGCGCCTACCTGACTCCGATGTTTTGATACAAGGGTAAAGTCAGTGTTGCATCATTGCGTTCGACACCACACAAATGTACGCTAAAAAATTTTGACACGTACAATTTTACCTAATAGTTACACTGTAGTTTTATTGAGAGCACTGTTTTATTTTGAACCCTCCACTACATACTGAAGTGATAAAATCACAACAAACGAAACAGTAGCAATTACGCTAAACGCGATTGAAGCTGATAACGCTAATGGTGTGTATAGAGGGTGTAATCTAATAATTTAACTGGAGTTTAATGCATGCCAGATTAATACAGTACGAGTAGAGTATTTATAAGTTTGGCTCGTCAAGCCACCTGAGCTGTTTTCGCTGACACTTACAGGCACTAACGAAGAAAGAGCATAAGAACGGAGTGATGTCACCGGACAGCCCTGAGGCTGAGCCCGAGTACAACCTGACACCAAGGACCGAGGCAAAGTATTCCAAGATTGATGAAGAATTCCAAATGATGATGCAGAGGAACCAGTTGAACGGGAGCAGAGTGGGCGTGGGCGTGGCAGGAAGCAACTATAACCTGCCCGTCAGCGTCCCAGTCGGCAACTACGATCAGACACTACTGCAAGCTAGTCCACAGATGCATACCTCTATCAGTCCACGGCCCTCGTCTTCGGAAACCGATTCAGGTAGATCAATATCCAACTTCTATATTCTGTCTCTTTTTAAAGTCTTTTACTTTCGATAGTTATGCGATCAGTTCAAGTCACAGCAGCGTGTTTTATCATATATCAGTTTTCAATAACCAGCTTTTGATTTTAAAACGCATTACTCTATTTTACTTTTTAAATTTTATCATCTTTAACTTACTGCTCTAAAGCTCTTCATGCTTCAACGCATTTCGTTTCTACCCCATTTTAAAGTTCACCATCGTTACCATCAATATTAAACTCGACCGTTCCTTCTATTCCAGTATACCCAAGCGGCGGAATGTTAGAGATGTCAAACGGCTACCCAGGCTCAGGCTCCCCGCTGGACGCAGGCTGCACGCCGTCGCCGTCGCCCGGGCCGGCGCCGTCGCCGCACCGCCACGCGCACAAGTCGCATGCGCACGCGCCTCCGCCGCACCACTCGCCGCGACACAACAACCTGCGCGTCGTCATACCCAGCTCTATGCCGCCGCCGCAAGACGACATATCTTATGCTGGAGAGGTGATTGTGAGGCACTTTTTTAATGTTCTTAGTATTATTAATCCGACACCAGCTAGTCTATTCTGTTAATAACCATTTCGATATCGAGCTTCACCTGAGTGACAAAGCTCAGGAAGTGAGCTTTATTACACACGACATAAAGGTCTTATGTTTATACGAATTTGATACTCAGCTCGGATTCTGCTGTCGAGACACGAAAATGTTCTTACATAGTAGTACTACAGATCACCAAGATCTTGTCAAGAAGTACTACAAGCTAGAAACTGGTTTGTGGAGGGCAGGTAGACAGTCGTTCCTCGTCAAATACTGGTATTCAGCTGAATCTAGTTTGACTAGAACCCAATATAGTTGGAGAAAGGCAGATGCAAAAGAAGACGCACAGGACATGTGGACAATGTGTGTAGGGCAGGACTATGTCCAGCAGTGTCTTTCGGCTGAAATTATTAATAAACTCAGTACTTTTGGACTGGGTTGCGGTGAGAGTACATTTGCAGCGGTTGTAACAGTAGCAGTGCTAAATCAGCTTTAAGTAGATGACATTTGTTTTTTTGATGATGAGATTTGTTTAAAGTTTTACTCCCACGTCGATGACAATTTCAATTTCAATGTCAATTTTTTAAAGCCACACATGAATGTCCAATTTGTTATCAATACCAATTTTGATCATAATCTTGGTCTAGAAGCTCAATTCAATGCATCATCATCTGCCTTATTCTACCAATTGTAAGAAATTGTAAATGATTTTGAAAAATATTAGTGAAATGACTATATATTTCTTCTTCCAGACACCTCTCGGCTACTCAGGACTCGGCAACTTCGGACCACAGGACTTCAGCATTAACTCGGACATGGGCATCGGACTGACGTGGGGCGCGCACCAGCTGCAGACGCTACAACACAACAGGTACATGTCTGTGATCACTTTCATATCACTTTTTATATGTGTCGCTTATGATCCTTTTGCCTCGTTTAAGCTGTGGGTTGGCGTTGGGTACTTAATGGTGATTGTATCGGTGAATTCTGATAAGCTGTGTGCTGATTTCAGCCTTATCCATACATTTCGCCATTCTGGATTCGTTGCTGGCTATACGGCTTGAGGGTGAGAATAGGAACTAAAGTAAGTCTACTTGAACCAAGTCCAAATTCAAAAAAAGAAATGGTAAATAAATTAAATTTGAGAGTTTTGTATATCAAATTCGAATTTTTAAATATGTAAATGAAAAAAAGACTTGGTTGATGAAGATTTGCGTGATGTTGTCCCCTAATTTAAGCTTGTAGTTAATACTTACAAACGAAGTTATTCAGAAATTAAATAAATTAGACATTAACATTTGTAGTTGGTGGTGTAACCCATACCATTGTAAGAAAATTAACACGATCTTGAATAACTTCGTCAATAAACTAACAAAAATGCAAAAAGAGTTCCGCCGTGACAGTGTAATCACTGCCGTGACCAGGATTCGAACCTGGGTTACTACGGCCACAACGTAGGGTCCTAACCACTAGACGATCACGGCTGTCGGAACCACTGGTAACACTGTCGAAAACAACAGTCGCAATGTAAAAGGTTACATCACATTTCATGAACATTCACGGTTGCGTGCGCCGGAGTGATTAAAATTGCGTAAAAATGGCAAGTTAACTCGAAAATAGTTCGCACAAAAGCAACTGACCAATATATAATCCCGCCTGGCCATTTTTAAAAGAGCATTTTCAGTAACTGCATCCATTGTGTTAACATTACTCGCTAAATTATCTAATTTCCATAGCCTAGATGAAAAAGTCTTAGCACATTAAATACAACCGAAGTAATTTATAAGATAGTAAAAAAAAAACAACTAAACGAATTTAAATTGCTGGTTGCCTCGTGAAACGAGTTGATAAAAAAGAAAAAAAATACAAAAACACTTTTGAGAGACACGTGTAAGAACAAAAAATGATAATGCTGTAGCTGTGCGCATTCTGGTATCGTAGAAAATAATTTACCAACCAACCAACTTAATTAAATGAGTAACAAAAGAATAAGCATTTGGTATAAATAAAGAAATACAAATTGAATTGTTTTTATTTTAAGATGAAAACGATATAAAAAACCATGTTAAGTTTATTCTATTCAAACCTGAAGCTTAAGTATACTTCAAAAATTCAAAAAAATTCAAAAGCATTTTATTTCAAATAAACCATTCACAGGCACTTTTGAAACGTCAAGGTCGGTCAGTCAAAAACATGGAAGCTATTTGCACGTTCCAAAGCGTAGATCTCTATGGAGAAGAACGTGCAAGAAACTCCACGGACACTCTTTTAAATCCTGTTCTGTTTTACAAAATTCCAAGTTACATATACTTGTTGCTTCTGCATGTGAGGACAATGCAAAGGAAAAAAAAAGGGCTTATTATAAGAATTTTAAATATAAAGATTAAAATAAGCCAATGGCAGTTAAGAGATGACCAGTCTCAACCGACGGCGCCTGTTCACGAACATGACGCGTGTATCGGCACCCTTCAGCTCAACAATTTCGAAGGGAACCGAATGATCAAACCCACGCGCCGCCATCAGCGAGACATTTGAGTGAGCATGACATGCTCTCAACCACCATGCTCGTTCAGGTCCAACAAGTAAAACTATAACTACTCACATAAAATGTAAATGGTTTCATGGTACTCACATTTACAAAATTTGAAAAATATGCTTCTACTTTACACAATACTATGGTTGTCAATGACCAAATGACTTATAACTATACTACTAGTATACTTAGTAGAGTTTTTTCGAACTGAATCAAACTTTTAACTGAGTTGGATAGCCAACATAGTTAAAACTTTGATTAAGTTCGAAAATAAAGATAACCAACACCATAAAATCAGTGAAATTTCTAAAATAATGGAAGGCTACCGCATCGTACAAGGACATTTAGTCAAGAACAAAATGCGAGATAAAATCTTACATCGGATTGTCTTCCGGGAGGCGTAGCGTATCAAATGAATGGCCGTTACGCATGAGCAGATTCAGATTGGATTCGTATTAAACCAACGAAAAAGGGAAGAAAAAACTTAAATTAATTTGTAAGAGTTTTTGTGCCTAGCAAGTGAATTGTTGAATCTGATAAGAAATTCGATAAGAGATTCTTGAACAATGTTCTTTTAAATTGTTTTGATGGAGGAGCAGATAAAGATCATTTTCAAAATGGGAAAAAAGAGCCATCGAATACGAAAATAAGTCCTGAAAATATTTTGAAATGTCTGTAGAATATGTAAATCTGAAGTTCTTATTAGAATAACAAAAAAAAAACACTGGAATCTGAAGCTAAAGTTCCTTATTATTTGATAGCCATACTTGGCATCTATCCTTAGCCCGCAAGAATTCCATAAACCTTATTATATCATCGACTCTAGTAATATTTGGCTTTCTTATTGAGTCTTCAACTTCTATCATATTCTTGCCAGACAAAATAACAAAAGATGAAGCCTCCACCGCGACAGTGTAATCACTGCCGTGACCAGGATTCGAACCTGGGTTACTACGGCCACAACGTAGGGTCCTAACCACTAGACGATCACGGCTATTGGTGGCTGTGGCTGTATCAATAAAATTAATGGTCGCTTTGCAATGTGAAAGTTATTAACCAGTTTTGTATCTGTTCGCCTTTGATGCCCTTGCTCTTTTTATTCAGTTCACTGAGAAGTTCATGGAGATCATAAAAGATGACGTGTTTGTTAATAAGACAATATTAATATTCTTTAGTTTCTAAATTGTTGCTTTTGCTATTTTAAAATGATATCAATAAAGTCATCCCTCTAGAACAGGTTATATTATAGATCAGTAGCATATTACACATAATTATTTCATTAGGAAACAACACATTGATGACTTCCTTTAAGGTGAATGCTCCAGGGTAGCCCGCGAAATTCAAATATTTTTATGTTTTTTGCAATTTGCCGGTAATGTCAATGATTATTTCTGAAATATTCATTCTTTCGAACTACATGAACTTAGAGGGCTATGTTGATGATTAAAATGGTTATAATTCTTTAGATAAATACTTGTTACGGTCGCGGATCGCATTTGGTCCACATACAGCTTCACACTGACCGGCAAATTGCAAAAAACATAAAAATATTTGAATTTCGCGGGCTACCCTGGAGTATCCACCTTAACAGTTAATAAAGTTTGGCTGTAGATAGAGAAACCGCTGCCAGCTTCATATGCAATCGATCATCTTACAGATAAATGAAACTATTTGATATATTATTATTAGATGAATATTTATTATTGTTTTACGTACCTAGAATCTTTACGAGTATTGTTGACCTGTCATTATTTGCATATAGAATGGCTGCCAATTTCCAATCGTCAGTGTCAATGTTCAATGCTGTTTTATTGCATTTTAAGTAGAAGTGTAATTTAAAGCAAGCATAATTAACATTTCAAGTATGCACATTCTTTTGCGGTTCCTTGGTATATCTATCACCATAATTTGTAAGAATTTAGTTCCCTTGTTATTTTGTTATCCAAAAAGACTTGCTCCACCGCGACAGTGCTATTACTGCCGTGACCAGGATTCGAACCTGGGTTACTACGGCCACAACGTAGGGTCCTAACCACTAGACGATCACGGCTACCGGAGCTGTTGATCGTTGCATCCAAAACTCCAACCGTTAACTGCCATTACCAACAGACCAGTATCAATAGCCTACCCTGCCCCGCGTACTTGTATAGAAACAGGGTGTTTCGGGGGGGGACTGTTAAACGAAGTACAACTTTCACTTGTTCTCTGCGCTTCACTGCGCCAATCGAGATAATTACAACATAAATTAAGTTTATCGGTTGCTACGGGCTTTACGTTCTTTGCATGTTTCTAATTGGCTGTTATGAATTAAACATAATGCTAATATAGGCTTATCAGGTTAACGTACTGCCGTTATGACAGGTCCCCAGTGTGCTGGTTCGCTTGATGAAGTACCACATTTTTCAATTGGTATGCGTAGGTTCAGTGAGAAGGCTGGAAACAATATTGTAAATAATTTCTGCGACCTATTGCAACTGTGCATACTTTTTGTAACGAGTATAGTCAATGAGATCGAGTAAAAAAAATACAGTTAAATTTTTGTGTATTCATGGTTGAGTAAATTCGTTATTTCTCATGTTAAATGTTGTCTCTTTCTCTGCTTTAACTATTGGGAATATTTCTATTAACAGATGAAAATGTTATGACCCCTTTTCAATATTGTAATCCAGAAGTATAATAATCCAGTTCCAATTTTAATGATATGACTACTCAAGTCGAATTTTCAAGTCCTTTGTCTTGTTCCATCTTCCTCTATAACTAATCTGGTCAATCCCTCAACAGTAGCAGCTTGCCAGTTCTGGGCGGCGGCGGGACGCCCCCCCCGGCAGCGTCGCCCAGCAACGTGAAGATCAAAGCCGAGCCCGTGTCGCCCCCGCGCGCCCCGGACCACATGCACCGCGCGCCGCCGCCGCAGCCCGCACCGCAGCCCGCCCATCTATCTGGAGTCATTGATGGTGTGTATCTTGATATACTTACGTTTTGCTAACTGCTTGTGTTTGGTTTTTTTAGTCTGTGATAAATCCACTGCTCGGTAATGCCTGTTTGAAGTTTTTGTGCAGGGCAGTATTCTTGGTCCACTGTTGTTTTTTTTTTGTTTTTGAGTTGCAACTTTTGACGATAGAAATGATTCTAGTCCCTTTTCAACAATATAATGAAAATTACTTTTTTCATTTTTTGTCAAATTGCTAAACTAATTAAGTGAACATAATTGCTTAATCGCATGAAATAGCTAATAGTAGTAGTATTAGATTTAGTAACTAAATTGTATTTGAAACCTATTAACCAACACTAACCTTACCAATTACAGTGTATCGGCACGTTGCAGGTTCAGTATCGTCGAGCAACATGGGCTCGCCGGCCGGGCAGGACATGCGCCACTCCAGCGCGGGCCCACTGGACTACGAGCAGCCGCACACGAAGCGGCCGCGGATCGAGGGCTGGGCCACATAGCTAGGCTATGAGGCCTTCGGCTCGTACCCGAGGCCCTTGCACCCGCACTGCTAAAGCCCTCTCGCTCACCGTCCTCCGACAAGCTCTCCCGGACTGAACAGTACCCCGCGGCACAGTGCTAATCTTATCACTCCAAAAGTCTGATAAGGAAAGGTGCATCCAATCAAACGGTGCTTAAATTTTTGATGGCACGGTCGACTAACTTTCTCCCATGAGAATCAAGCCCCACCTTCAGGGCACGTACGTTACATATTCGTAGATCTCTAATGGGATCCTGTATAATTGAATGTTCAACTTTACACTACCCTCTATTAATACGTAATTAATTATTGTAATGCACACGAGTACACTAAAGATTAAGATTAAATGTTAAAATTAAGTACAATAGCAACCCTTCAGAACAATTTCGAACTTTAAGTACATATAGATAGATATTGAATTCCCTGTAAATAGACGACATTATATGTGCAATCCGTGCCATTGTCTGTTTAGCTTAAAGTTAGTCAATTTAAAGATTAGTGAGTGTACACGTACCAGTGCACTAGATGTTGAAGTTTGTTCGGCACGAAGCGGCGGAGTTGTGTAGTGCGATGGACACGGACCACAAAGTGCGAAGTGCGGAGACTATGAAACAAACGACTGTTGACTTTGTGTTAGTGTTTTAAAAAGTTTTTTGTGCCATTTTAAAAATTATAATAATAGTGTGACATCCGAACTTGAATCTGTAAATTAGTAGTCGTAGTGTCATCACAGAAGATAATAAATTATATGTATTGTAAAATCTACTTTATCTATTGACATATTTATACATGAGAATCATAATGATATTTACATAATATGTATACACGTCCCGTTAGGAACGAATGTTATGTAAGTAAGTAGATAATGTTAGCTAGACATGACTATATAAAGGTACCACACGAAGCTTTAAAATTTCTTATGATACACTTGCACTCTAAGCAGATTTTGTAAGTAAACACAGTTTATATCGTAAAAATTAGACATTTCTTGACATTTCGACACTTGAGTACATAGTTGAGTTTGAAAGACAGAGAAGAACTTGAGTCAAAGAAAATATAGCATCTTTTTCTGGATTTTGCTTTGAGCTATTATCAAATAGCATTGCAGATTGTTCAATATTCAGAAAAAGGACACTGCATATATAATTTCCACTGTGACTTCAACCTGTCTTTGCTTCGATATACCTTATACTATAAATCCCGTTACATTTATGTATGTATGTATGTATGGTCGTATCTCGTTGCTGACCAAAATATTATCGAGTCAATTTTGAATATCATATTTATGTAATTACTTGTTAAGTATGTGTAGGTTTATTTAGTGGCTATAATGGGTTACAAAAATGAATGGAACAACTTTGTTGATAGTACATTTACTTTCGATTTTGTTAATGTGATCTGAAGTAAGTTTTATTTATTCTTAAATAAAGTTATTACTAGTAGCTATTGTAACAATGAACAATATACCTACGAGTCAGCTTTAAGCACATACAAAATTTTACATTAAAATATTTACACTAAAATATGCACTATATCACGATCCGCCCTATTTTTAGATGATATTGTCTGAAACTGTACATTGTCTCGTCCATAGTTCATAATGACCTTCATCTCCCCGCTTTCCTTAAATGTTGCTTTCCATCCTGTAGCAAAAGTCCTCATATTCTTTGTATCCGGCCTGCACGATGGCCCAAAGAAGCACTTGTGCCCCTTCTCCCCTCCCATATCGTCTCACTGTAGTTGCCTTACTCACAGTGCCTAAATGTACCATTTTGTACCAAAATTTGTATGTTATAGCATTTTTGCTTTAATATTCGCATCCTGGTAATCTTAAGTCATTTGATGATGTCAATTGTTCTGGTCGTAGCACGCACATGTTTGGATACAGTCAGAGGCAGAAGTAAGGAGAGTCTTGAATTTTAGATATATGTTGGATGTCCTGATAAATATACTTAAATGTTTCCTGCTTTTTAGAGTGTGACATCTGACCCCGCAATTATAACTCTTTTTATTTTTGCACTCGACTGTACACGCGTACCAGGGTCAGAACGATATCTATAATATATTTCTGTACCACATTTGTCAGTCAAACTGTATAGATGTGATTATAACTATATAAAAATATAATTAAGTGTAATGAACAACTTTGCATCATAGACTATCATTAGTATAAATAAACCTTCAAATCACAGTAACAAAATGTTAAATGTACATTTGTTAAATTTGTACAGGGAGTTATCCATTTTTGAAGTTCAAAAGTCTGAACGCATAAGAATATTTAAAAAAATAAAATGTATTTTCGCATTGTAAAATAAGTACACGGTTAGGTTTAACGAATTAATATTTTATTACCGGAACATACTGGATGTTGCCCCGTTTATAGGGGACTATTTTAACGATCTTGTAAGTACACCTTGGATGTTAGACTAAATTGTTAATGTGATATGATTACCTACACTGTTACACCCGGGCCCGCTCGTGTAGAGCTCCCTCAGGTCGCCACACACTTGTGTATTGAACGTTTCTACAAGGGTGGACCATTTACTTGTAGTGCGTGGCGACCTTGTAAATGTCTCCTTCGGGCCTTACTTTGAGATTCTACAATTACGTTATCTGCTGTTTTCGGTCGTGCGTTCCTAAAAGTTCCTTTCTCTGGAAACGTCGATGTGTTTTGTATTAAAATTTGCTCAATATGTTCGGCGATGATGCGAAATCCTTGTTTCTTGTTAGAGTTCATTTCTACTTGTCCGTTGTAGAACATGGTATGATATAGTTAAGTGTTGCATTGTACGATATCTGACACGTTACTGTTACCTATATACCTATCACAGTACAGACGCACTGGTATGAGGTCATAGCCAAATCAATGAACGCAATTTTGCACAAAAACACATTGTTATCGGATAAAAACGTTACAATAAGTGAAGTATCCTTTGTTTTCGCGTAGAGTGATAAAGTGACGGACGTTATGTATTTATCGCTTGCACAGACTATAGTATCGATATATTGTATAATATTACGACAGTAAGCTGGTATTGGGAGCATAATTTCCGAGGTTGTGAGCTTTGCTATCGGGAATGAGTTTCAATTTTAATTAATTAATAAATATATAAATATAATTATTCATTTTGACGCACAACCGTGTTGTGTGTTATTGTAAAAAGCGTTTGTTTGTTCTTTATATGTACCTACTTTCGTAATATATGTGTTTACCTGTATTTTATCTCGCTGTGTGACAATAGCAAAGGGCTTGTTCAGTTAACTTATAATCTAGTTCATTGCATTTAAAAAAAATACGTAGTCATAAGATAACAGAAATTTTTGCTGAACTTCTTCACAGTAGATGTCGATGTGTTTACGTTCCCTCTCGTTGCTATTGCACCACAGTATCGTGAACAACCCAAATAGAATATAGGAATATAAATACATATCCTTATTGAATACTCAAATCGATTTCACATTCATTTCTCTTGTAACAACAGTTGTGCAATACATATATAACAAAATGCTTAGGTAGGTATTAGGTATATTTTCGTTTGAATTTTACAAAGAATGCAAAATCTGTTGTATTTTATCGATATTTTTACTGATAATGAGAGAGACCGCCGACGGTTTTCCGGAGGTTCGTCTCTGGAATATTAAGTCATAATTGTGTAATTATTTTTTAAGATAAGGCCGGGCCAAATATTGCATTAATGTAGGTCATACGGCGCTGTATCTCTGTGTTGAGGCAGCCATTTCTGCCCTGTGTATTATAATTGTATGATGAATGGAACATCTCAGTGGCTGAATGGAATATTAATGTTTATCGACAGTGTTAGAAAATTGTTATAAATTATTTTGATGACTGTTCGAAAGATAATAAAGAGTTGGATGTCAAGTTTCGTTCTTTATTTTTAGTAGCTACACCTTACCCATATAATTTAACAACATTTAATAAAACAGAAAAAAACACAAATAACAAATGGCAAATATACAACGTAGAAGATTAAACAAAATAAATTGAAGAAGCGTAGGCATTCAATATTAAATTCTCGCCCCAAACTAATAAAAAAACTTGGAATACGTAAATCAGATGAAGAGTGCAGACGATGCAAACATTATTCTTATTTATCAGGTTTTACGGGATCACCAAAAGCAGCGCGAGATACGGTGCTTCCATTCTCATCTAAAGACTCCATATCATGAGAAACAAATCTCCGTCTCTTCGAATCTTTCTCAAATATCTCCCGAACTTCTCTATCTAGATCTAAAGAGCTCGATCGCCGAGAATCAAATCTACCAACATTGAAAGTGTTATGAACATCAATACTGTCTTCAGTAACATTGATGACTTGGCCATCTAAAGTATCCGTAGACACAGCTGTCGATGGTCTACTATCAAAGTTAAGTCTACTCTCAGTGTCTCCAATAATCTTTATTTCACTATCAATATCAGTTTTTGGTGTAGGAATTAAGTGTTCTCTGGAATGGACACTGATTGGTGTATCCACTTTTCTCGTGAACCTGCATTTTCTAGTAAAGCCTCCCATCCATTCTGAGACCAATGCTGTACCAGCGATGATGAATCCAGCTGCTAAGAGCAGGAACATTCCTTGTGTATCTTCTAGAGTGAGACCTTTTTCTTCTGCTGAGGGGATCTTTATTGTACCACTGCCAGCCTGTAATTTTGGTGTTACAAATTAATATTTAATTTTGGTTACACAAATTATTTTTTGTTGCATTTCGGCCCAATAAAACAAATGCATTTATGAACTGGCTGGTATTATAAGTCGTTTCAGTTTGAGCTAGCAACCCTCCTCGACATGATTATAGAATATATTATTCAATTCCGTTTTACCAAAAGAACTTCAATGCTAAGGATTACATATCCAATTAAAGGGCAATTTTTATTTGCTGTAAGTGTTATATTAGGGACCGTTAACTGATGCTTTCACGTTTAGTAGAGTCTATTTAGTAAGTACTGCATAGCTTCTACCAGCGACTTCAACTGCTTGAAATCAGAGATCATCTCAAGGGAATATCCTCCCGGAGATAAAGCAGTGTCATGCCCGGGTTTATGAGGTAGTTGAGTTTACCTTAAGAAGCGCAGTTAATACTAGAATCCGGTATAAAGTTAGAGATTCAAGAAAGCCCAAGGCAACCTATTATCTCTGAGGACCTTGGGAGTAGACTTTTCTCATCTACTGTAAGATAATCAAAAGCAAAAAAAAAATGGTAGCAGCGCTGGTTGGCCGCCACTGCTAGATGCAGTTCCTAGGGTCAAAGTTTTGCGAGATCGCCCAGAGGACACGGTGGAGCATACGGTGGAGGTCTGCCCTGCTTGGGCGGAGCACCGCCGTGTTCTCGTCGAGGCGATCGGCGGCGGCGATCTCTCACGTCCGGCCCTGATTCAGGCTATGGTCCGGAGCGAGGAGACATGGGAAGCGGTCACCTCCTTCTACGAAGCAGTAATGCTAGCAAAGGAGGAAGCCGAACGTGTGAGAGAGAGGGAAACCTCACGCCCCAGCCGCCGCAACAGAAGAAGACGCCCCGGACGTCGCGAGTCGCAGGCCGATTCTCGGCCACGGTAGGCGCGGGCCTGCGGACGGCGAGCTTTGGGTGGCTTGCCGTCTGATCAGAACCAGGCCCGGGTCGACGGCGCGCTGTGTTCCACGCGCGCCTCAAAGAGCTGTCAGCACAAAAGACGGGGCCCGCTAGGGCCAGTGCCTGCTGGGGTTTCGAACTTCGTTCGAAAGAGGCACCGTACCCTGGAACGCAAAGGGCACTAGGAGGAACACGGATGGGTTTTAGTCAGTAAGAGTCTGACACTCCCTCCTGCTTCACCCAAAGCAGGAGGAGTCATTTGATGATTTCCCATCCTAAAAAAAAAAAGGGTCAAAGTTTAGTTGAGGTTCCAAATTCAAATCACACCTCGGCTGCCCGGCATAATAATGTAATGAATTATTATAACCCATAATGACCCAAATATATAACCCAAAATATTTCGACCATATTAAGGGTATTTTGAACTCTTCAATATTTGTAGGAAGTAAATGACATAACTTTGCCTTCAACCTTCAAATATGTTATTTTTTTTAGCAGATAACCAGTAAAAGAAGAATCATAATTATTTTGTGTGTTTTGTGTCATTAAGTGTCAATAACTTCACACTCAAATTACTTAATTTAGATACTAATTATTACCTATTACTTACTTTTTATTGTATTTCATAATTATTTGATATTTATTGGAAAATTGAGTGTGAGATTATTGTTCTCTTTTTTATTTCAATTGGGGTGAAGGAAATAGTTTACCCGTGTGCCAGGTTTCATCCAAATCCATTCAGACATGAACAGACAGTCAGAGATACTTTGACATCTACACTATCTACATTAATATTAATAAAATATAATCTAATATATAAAAATCTCGTGTCACAGTGTTTGTAATCGAACTCGTCCGAAACGGCTTGGTTTAGTAGGCGATTCGGCCGCTGAGTTTCACCCGATCCGGTCCAAACTGGAATTTCATTATTATTAATATTTTTGAGCGGCATTTCGGACGAATCCATTTTTAGAGGGTGAGTAACGTCAGAAATGTAATTTAATAATACCTATTTTACTTTGAGACCACGGATGATATTGACCACCTTTTATGTTTTTTTTTTGTGTATATTTAATTAGTAAGTAGGTCTGAGAATAGGTCGTAGGCTATTTTTTTTTATTTATATGGCGAAATAAAATTTGCAGCTAGTAATATTTTTGTTTTTCTTTTTGTTATGGGTTTGCTCTTGACAGAGACAAAGTCTACGATGGAGCGAGCTTACCCAGAAGGAGCCTGTTCACTCTAACTTTGAAGAGATTAGGGTTGTAAGCGTTTGGAAACACAGACGCAGGAAAAGAGTTCCACTCCTTTGCTGTGCGCATTATAAAAGACTTTTGGAAACTCTTAATGCGAATTGGTAGAATAGCAACAAGGAAGGGATGGTAAGATGCAATGCGTCTGGATGATGGTAGAAGGGAGTCGGTGGGATGAGGTCGTGGAGTTCTTGGGCACACTTACCGAAGTACAATCTGTAGAATACCGACAAGCAGGCAACCTTACGGCGATGAGCCAAGCTATGCAGCTTGGCATCCACCAGTTTTACGTCGCCGAAGAGACTCTTAGCCCTGCGTTCTACCGAGTCAAGTGCGGCAAGCTGATACTTAGCTGAGCCATCCCAAAGGGTGCTACAATACTCCATGCAGAATTGGACTTGTGCTTTTTTATAGGGTTAAAAGCTGTCCAGGCTTAAACTATCGCTACACCCTATTTAGGATGCCCAGCTTTTTACCTGCAGTTTGGGCTTTGTACTCGATGGTGGCACTGAAGTTGAGATTGGATGTCAACTCCATGCCTAGGAGCTCGAGCTGATCAGTCACAGGAACAGATGCATCCCGAAAAGTAGGATTTTGGTCAAAACGACTCCTTTTAGCAGTAAAAAGACACGCCTGTGTTTTGGTGGCGTTAAAAGTGACCAGATTGTCATCACCCCACTGGAAGACAAGGCTTAAGGTCAAATTTGTCCGCTCTACCATGGCCTCTCTCAAGGAGCGAACTTCAATCGCACTCGTTGTTGCGCTGGACAAGTATCTCTCTGAAAACGTACCGTCATCTGCGTACCCAACAAGACCAGGCTGAATTAGGTCATTGATGTGCAGCAGGAAAAGAGTTGCAGAGAGAACAGACCCCTGAGGAACTCCGGCTTCAATAGCCATGAGGTCAGGAGCAGCCGTCAACGACTACTCGGATCGACCGTTTACTCAGGAAGTCTGATATTCAGCTACAAAAACCAGCTGTGATACCATAAGCAGGAAACTTGCTGAGTCGACCAGCGTGCTAGACCCTGTCAAAAGCCTTCGAGATAACGAGCGACACAGTAAGTGCTTCGCCGTGTCTCTCGATGGCTTTGCCCCAGCAGTGCGTGACATACACAGGAAGATCGCCAGTTGACCGTCCCCGGCGAAAGCCATATTGACGGTCACTGAGGAAATCACTGTCTTCAAGGTAGGCCAGCAGCTTACTATTCAGAACCCTTTCCATAACCTTGCATAGGATGGAGGTAACGGCAATCGGACGGTAATATGCGGTTAGCCCGGTCTCCCTTTTTGGGCACCAGCTGCATATTCGCAAGCTTCCATGATTTCGGCACCGTTCTATTTACAAGAGAGACGCGGTACAGGCGTGTCAACACAGGAGACAGTTTGGGTGCACATTGCCTCAACACTCTCGTTGGAATGCCGTCAGGTCCGCTGGCCTTATTCACGTCTAGACTGCACAATACTCTACGGACCTCTTGAATGTGAACTGCGATCTCCGGCATCGAAGAGTAACAACGAGGTATAGTTGTTGGTTGCTTGGAGCCAGCGTCTAGACGCGAATTGCTTGAAAAGAGAGTTGCAAATAAATTTTCTTTCTCTCTTGCAGAGTGAGACAGAGTCCAACATGGTCAAACCGTGCCCTACGTAAAACCCGCTTGCAGAACTTAGCGGCAGAATTAAAGGCTCTTTTTCTCGCGCGAACCCTACGTGCTTTAGCTTTTCGATCGCGTCCCTTGACCCAGGCTTGGTAAGCAGACTCTTCACGGGCTTCAGCTGTGGCGCATTCTGCATTTATTAATGTAATATAATAAAAATAAAAGATTTGTATTTTGTATGTTTGTTATGAATAAATTCAAAAACTACTGGACCTATTTCAAAAATTCTTTCACCATTACAATGTTACATTAGCCTTGAGTAACATAAGATATTATTTTTATTTTCGAAAAAAATAGAGATTAAAAAAAAGTCGAAAAACAAAAAGAAATCCGAAAAACAATAGGTACTAAACCTGTGCGAACGAAGTCGCTGGCTATGTGTGAGTTAAATTAGTATGGATTCAACTAGATAGGTAGGTACTTACGGCAAGTAACTTTCCAGTCAGACTTCGTTGCATTTCAAAGCGTACTTCATCAGTAATCTTATCAATTAGTCCGCTTTGGATCATTCTACTGATATCAAAGTTCATTTTCGCTGAGTACACTGAATTGTTAGGGAAACTCATCGTCACCCCAAATGGAACGAAGCATTCGTTGGAAATGTGGAGCACAGATCGCTTCGATCTGAAATATTTCATTGATAAATACGGGGTAACTTTAGCTAGTAATTGGAAAAAAGTCAACTGTTTCCTTAATTATTTAGAGCTATGCGAACATAATTTAAGACTTTGCCTGAACCAGGTACCGAAACCAGCTCAGCAGTCTTTGTTCGCAATCACTAGACCAAAGAGACAGCCCTGCAGAGTATACCTGACATATGTAATGAAATGGTATAAGTTAAAAAGAAAAATGACACACTGCTAGAATATACGTTTAGAGGAAAGCAAACAACACCAGTGTTAGCATCTTACTTGGTCGCGGTAAAGTTAGCTTGTACAATATATTCGAGTTCAGCTTTAGATCCCAGAAATGCATACGGCCAAAAGAAAGCCTTGGTTGTATTTCTGATACCGGCTTCAACATTCGGTACCAATTCAAGTTTTTTCAACAATTTTACAGTGTCAGGGTCAGATGAATTAAGGAACCATTTTTCCCAACCACCTCGATCTGCGTGTATAAAATCAATTAAAAATATTAAAATTGCTGGGTTTAGATAAATATCTACACAAATAATAGAGTCAACAGTGTTTTTACCTAAGGTGCCAACTCTGTAAAATCCTTTTAGTAGCTGTTTTATTGTATCCACAGTTTCAGGAAACACTGGTAACGTTACAAAAGCTATGATGGAACCAGTGTAGCAACTCGTAATTATGATTGTGAAAATCCAATACCAACCTGAATGTAAAGACATTAGAGAAATATATAATCATCAATCTGAAGGAAACAATCATCTCAATGGAACTGGACTTACCAATTAACAACCGCGTTGTAATCTTGTTCGTCTTGCTCCAAGAGTTTTTACCAAGAAACGTAAAGCAATTAGTAAAAGTTCCGAAGACGTACCAGAACATATTTTCTATTTCCCCACTGTTATGCAATAGATGTCTTAGAGTATGTTTGTCGGAGAAAGCTAACGGAAACATTCCGAAGAGATAGGTGAATGTTAAGGCAACCCAAACATGCCAATGAAAAGGACCGAGGATTGCTCGATAACTGAGGAAATATCAATGCTTGTTAAACTTAAATTAGATACAGTAAACTAACAGAAGGTTAAAATCTAATAAGAAGTTACCGGGGTAAAGCTGTCGACATGAGTGTAATAAAAATCGCACAGTCTTGAGAATGCGGTAATGATACATCCATATCTCTTAGTCTGTCATTGGTAAGATATATTCCAGCTATTCCAATATCTGCTCGTCCCATTTTTACTTCTTTAGCTACTGAATCTCCAGATCTAACAATAAATAATATATCTTCAGTAAAGTCAATTTCATAAAACTCATCAATAAAATTTATATCATTATTTTACCCCAAATTAGGTTCCTGAGGTTCGATGATTTCGATGGAAAAGTTATTTCTTTCAGCCAACAATTTTATCAGGCGTAGTTCAACGCCATCCCATACTACTCGAGGATTTCCACCATCACGATCTGATTTTATCCTAAAAAGCCAAAAAATAACATCAGAATTCCAAAATCTATAAATATATTGTATACGTAAGTTCAACATGAGTGGTTTTTGACTTTACCTTCTGAATACGTAAGGAGGCTGATTGGCAGCAGCAACGACAAATCTATGACCAGCATACCCTTCCGTCATTTTTGGAGGAAATAAGTTAACATTTCTTGAAAATTTTCCATGTGTCCAAGAATTTAGCACTACAGACTGACTGGCACCTAATCCATCTGTATACAGTTTATGAGTATACAGAATGTATGGTGATTCCTAGATATATAGTTAATGGGTGTTAATTAAAAAATCACATTGAATACTTTTAAGTCTTTGTTGAAAAAATGTTCTTACCAACGCCGCATCGTCTCCTTCTTTAAAGCTCTGGCCAATTACAAGTAGATTAACAAAATTTCTTGAATTAACACTTGCTAGAAACTCTTGAACAGCCCATTGAGAGGACCTGGCAATGATTATGATCTTATTCTCTGGTTGTTTACCCAATATTTTTGCACTGATTTTTATGTCTGACAAAAACAGTATAAAATGTTGACAATCTGTGTTAGCATGTAAAAGTTTAGGCTGAACTAGTTCACCGCTGTCGTTTATGTACCCGTGAATAAAAGTCATCGGGAATCCATTGAGAAGATTTTGAACCAAGTAACTTTCCTTAGATTTGACTTGACTGTCGTAAAGAATAACTGGTGTGCAGTCCTTTAAATAAGTTAGTGATATGTTATGGAGTAAGTTCACAAGCGAAGTTGTCTGATCAAAGCTAGAAGTTTCGTTAAGAAAATGCAAATTCCATAACTCTTCTCTGGTTTTTGGATGCCCGCGAAATACAGGATCTAAAGCCCTTTTACGAATTTCTCCGTCATCGTCAATTTCTTCTTGATTGAATTGCCTCCATTTAATTTCTTTGCTACTATTATTGACATAAACATTTTCAGGTGTATCATTACTTTTAACTTCCCTTTTTCTTTCAACTTTGTACTGCTTGTCAAGGATAAATTGTGAAGGATAATATTCTACCACTACCTCCTCACCAAAAACATAATACGCAAGAATGACCGCACAGAACCAAGAGACTGCCATATTTTCTGAATTTGGTTTGAGTCGTTTGCTCATGTGTAAGCTTTTTTATAGGCTTTCATTGACCTCGGTCCACGTAAACATCACAACACAGGTGTTATGATTGAAATTTAATTTTTGATGATCACTGCGGATTCTTTGTGGTCACGGTCGTAACCGTGACTTTTGGATTTATTTCGTGTAGTTAATTCTTTCTTCGTACTTAGTACATTTTTTATAAAGGACGAAGGGTGATGATTTATTTTATGTAAGACATGCTGGCGTGTAAGAATTAAAAGCATGTTTACCTGACTAAGCATTTAGATGGATTCGACTTAAATTATTTAAGGTAAGGTAGAGCAAAATAAAAAGTAACACGTACTTTATAGCATTTTATTATTTAGCACTGGTCACAAAATTGTTACAGTTCTTGTACAATAATATAAATAATGATGCCGATACAAAATACGAAATCAACTTGTTCTAAAGTTTTGCACTAAAGGACCTCAGTGCAGTCATGTCCGAGACACATTTTTCTAGCCGAGACGATAATAAAAAAGTGAAACTACCAATTTTAAATACTAATCCTATATTTACAGTAGGGCTTATTAAATAATGAATATTTTTTTAAATAAGATTCGTAGCAAGCGCTTCCAATTACTTTAGTTGCAATAGCAGACCAAAGCTTTAATTCTAATAGAGAAAGAAGTGAATAAACCGCTTGAGCCATAGTACAGTAACCAAGAAAGATCAAGCTAGAAGAAGGGAGGCAGAGTAAAAAAGGAAACCTATGACTCAAACGGGAATTCTCCTATTAATAATGATGTACTTTAATACGTTCTCGAATGAATTAACAGTTGTATAGACATGTGCAACATCACAGACAAACACAAATGCGATGTGGACAGACATCTACACAATGCTACACACTACAAACTTTTTGTTAAAACCAAAACTTTATTATTAAATTTTAAATCATTTTGACAACCAGTTAAGGTACTTTGATAGAGTACTTTGATTTAAACACAGCTAAGAACGTACATAATACAATCCCTAACTAATCATTACATACTAACAACTACATATATCTATATTTACAAATTATAAAAAGGCAGTGTCAACCACGAAGCTGGCAAGATTAGAAAAACATATTTTCTAAATTTTAATATGGCTTTCGTTTAAAATTAATCGGAAAATGGTAATCATTTTTAGGATGTATGCGATAAATACTGGAGACTGTAACTTTATTATCACGATATGACAAATAAACAAGTCTAACTAAACATCTGTATTAATTTAAAGAGTATTACAAACTAAAACGAACACAAAATAGGAAATATTATTATTGCAAAAACATTGCACGAGTATTGTTACAAGTAGATCATGCAATTAATCCTAATGAAGTCGACGCTATCTTCACACTAGCTAGACGATTGAAAACACTTAATATCACAGTTTCCAATACATTTAGGACGTATTTAGAGAATTATAACGAACACCTTTCGTTATTATGAAATTGTCAAAGTTTGCTTTGTGACCATCAAAATCTAAATGGCACTCTTCAGTTGGTGACAAAACCATTTCTACTGATGAGTCTGTGAGTTACACAAACGAAACTTTTCTTGCCTCGTTGGCTTTGATACATCTGATGTATCAACAAACAACATGTATTGTAACATCGAGGATGGTAGTATTATTAAGCTATAGTAACTGTTCCGCTTATTCTCCAATGTCGTTGTCTATGCGTGAAGATCTGATGCCAGATTTGCCGGTCCAGGGGTAGACTTCAGGACAGGGTTGACACGTTCTCATGTATCTGACTCCAGATTTGTGCCAGAGGTTGCACACTTTAGGGTTGTTGCATTTCTTCGGCCGATCCTGGAAGTTTAAAAAATAGTAGGTAGTTATTGACAAAGCACTCGCTTGATGTCATGATTTATCCTCAATCTGACATGTTCATACTATTTCATTTTTATCATACTTTAGATTGCACTCTTTTATATTTTAACTTAATTATTTTTTATAGTTTACACCTTTTTCATGCAATAGTTGTATAGTAATGTCGTGGTTGTCTGTAAGTGTTGCAGCACTGAAATATTTTGTCTTTAACTATGCTTATTAGCTTAAGGAACTGTGTATGCAATGTTGACGATCCTAATAAATAAATAAATAAATGGCAATGGATTGCCATTTAATTCAACTGTTACTGTTGATTAATGTAGTAACAGTTGAATTAAATGACTGCCCATTGCCATTTAATGTTAACTGAATCGTGAGAAGCTCGTGGCTAGATAATAACAGCCGCATGGGTCGATCTTAAAGTTTAAATAACGCTTGCCAAGGTTGGTCTGTGGATGGGTGACCATCTTAACATATCGAGTTTCCTCCGTGCCTCGGAAAGCACGTTAAGCCGTTGGTCCCGGCTGTCATTTGTAGATCTTTGGCAGTCGTTACGGATTGTCAGAAGCCAGTAAAATCTGATTCCAGTCTTGCCAAGAAATACCGTGTTACCCAGTTAATGGGTTGCGGACGTCTGGCAGCCGCTCCACGTAAAACACTGGTATTCAGCTGAATCCGGTTTGACTGGAAGCCGACCCCAATATAGTTGGGAAAAAGGCTAGGCAGATGATGAATGTTTATTGAATCGTGTCAGAATAAACAGCCAGTTGTGTTTGCAGATGTTTTCGATTTAAATGTCAAGAGTCACATAACTGAAGCATCGACCACATCCATGCATTCCATTTAGTTACATTTTTGTTCTGTCAATAAGAAGTTTATTTACATACTCGTTGACCCGCGCAACTTCGTTTGCGTCACAATTTTCATTACTGCTCCTATTGGCCTTAGTATGATGGTATATAGCCTATAGCCTTCTTTCTTTGTTTCAATGTTAGATAGCCCTCGATAAATAGGCTATCTAACACTGAAAGAATTTTTCAAATCGGACCAGTAGTTAATGAGATTAGCGCGTTCAAGTAAACAAACAAACAAATAAACAAACTCTTCAGCTTTATGTATTAGTATAGATGTAAGATTTATACAAACCTGGTAATTGCACTGGAAGGGCTGGAAGTTGTTAAGCCTGTTGATAGGAGTGGGGTCTCTGACCCACTGCAGCGCCTGCCAGTTGGTGACGATCCACACATCTTGCATCTGGTTGATGAAGTCCAGGAACATGAGGAAGCCTTCTTTGTGGTGTGGCTGTGTGAACCACGCTGCGTGGTAGTAGAGACCGAAGGGTGCCCTGGAAATGTTGAAAATCCTTGTTAAATGCGATTTTAAAACGATAGATTGTATCACCCCACAACTAGAATATTATTTACGTGAATGAAGAATGGAGTAAGTAAGTTCTTATTCTATTGCATGTTATTGTTTTCTTTAAGGTTTTGTTTTTTACGTGTATTATTCACGCGTAGTTTGATAGCTCAATCATGAGACTACTTCATACCAAATTCCACAGACATTATCATGACGACTTTTGGATGTTTCCTTTTAGTACCTAGTCCTATCAGTCCTATTATTGTGGAGTATGCATATTGGTTTGTGAGACTGTAATATTTTATTATTTAATAGATGACTTAACTTACCTATTGGTAGTATAATGTCTATCGAAGTTCTTTAATATCATCTTGTACACGTTCTCGGCTTCAGGAGGGTTGGCGCAGGCGTCACCCATGGAACAACGGCCTCCGTTCAAGTCCTGCCACATCACCATAGGAACCTCCCATACTCCTGTAAATAGGGTTATTTCACATATTGAGTTTTTGTATATTTCTGGTATATTCATCTATTAGTCTATTTTAGTTATGTATTTACCTGGATAAGACTTCGTTGGGCAAGGTGGTATCATACAATCGTGGAACAACTTGTAGTCTAGAGTATAGGGCCAGCTAGGTGGTCTGTTCTCATAAACGGGCAGCGACGAATCGTACGTGAAGTTAGCATCGTACAACATCTTGAACATCTTGTTGCCTCCAACGGAAAGGAAAGGCGCTCTCATGCCTCTTACGTCTTCAAGTTTCACTCCTCCGTACGCTGCCAAGATTTCTCGTTGACCACCCACTTCTCTGTACCATTTCTTCTGGGAGAACTGTTCTCCGAAACTATGTCTAAAATTATTGAAATATTGTGTTAGTTGGTTATCGTATCTCGTAGTTGGAAAATGTGAAGATGAGAAAGTAGATATTGTAGTAAAGGAAAACAAAAATTATAAAACCAAAACAAACTTAAAAATGCAAAATAAGAAACTTCTCGAAACAAAGTTAAAGCCAGCAATCAGAGTAATAGAATATCAGAATAGAATCAGTAAAATTGAGTCATAATTGAATCTGTACTTTGTGGTTAGGTGCCAAAACTGTCAAATGTGCTGTAGTGAGTAGTCCAACGAACTTACGAAATCGTGTGTGATGCCATCTCGTGTCCAGCGGAGTAAAGGTTCTGTACTTGACTGTAATCGGTCCATTCGTGGGACACGTAAAATGTTGCGGAGATCGGACAACCGTTGGGGTTGACGCGACCCTTCTCAAACAGATCAGCGTACAGACCCTTGTTCAAGTCGTTTACAGAGTCGTCGAAGGTCAGAAGAACAATCTGAGGCACTTGTTCCACCGGCATGTCGCCTGTTATCGTGGGATGTATGTGCGTGTGGGTGTGTGAGTTGTGCCAGGAAGAGGAAGATAGAGAAACCAGGTATCAAGAAGGACGGAAGAGTTGAGGAAAAGAAAAAAAATAAAAATTATTAGTGTCAACATAATATACGATAAAATAGTTTGTAAAATATATATTATTATAAAGATGGCCGTAAATAACCCTGTTAGTGGCAAACCTGCAGTCTACCAAAGATGCCGATAGGTTCAGAGAGAATTCTATGCTCATTGACTTACGAAACTGTGTGAGAGCCAAATTCGTGGCCATCAGCGTAAAGATTCTGAACTTGACTATAGTCAGTCCACTCGTGGGAGACGTAAAAAGTAGCAGATATCGGGCAGCCATTCGGATTCTTTCGCCCTCTCTCAAAAAGTTCTTCGTAGTACATTTTATTCAAATCGTTCACAGCATCGTCGAATGTTATCAATACCATTTGTGGTACTTCGCTGACGGGCAAATTTCCTATGTCATAAATACCATTAACAAAAATTATTTAAATTAACACAGTCTATCAAATATTTTCTAGACTTAGTATAAGAAAATCATTTTTCGAAGGTAAGGATCCTTGACGTACCAGGAATTTCCTTGCCACCGCAATAGCAGTCAGGTAAAAGACAGACGTCCTTCCTGCACTTGGCTGCAGTCTTGTCAGGGGTAGGCTGCGGGTACACTGGGTCAGGCCTGCTCGGTGGGTGCGCATAGACGTCGACAAACTCCGTCGTTTTGGAGACAATAGCCGTCGACGGTTTCAATGTTGGTCGGCTGCGACTGCTCAGAACAAAAACAGTTTAAGGTGCTGCAAGAAGTAGACGATGATTTGATTTGACATATAGTGATGAAATGAAGTGCATGAGTGCGAATTAATGTTAATATATCACAGATAATCTGCTTATAAATAAATGGCAATTAAATATAGATTCGGATAAAATTACTGGGTAAAAATTAATTACAAGTTTGATTTAAGATATTCATAAACTTTTAGAAAATAATAATTCTGTAGTTAAAAGGAAAAAAAAATGGTCTTTCGCGTCAGAATAAGAAGAGAGAGAATAAGAAGTGAAAATGAAATGGATGATTGAGCTTGTATGCAGTTCTAACGTTGGTGGAGTTCCTCTGTTCGCGGGTGCCGATGGTGCCTGCGCATCGCTCGAGGTGGAGTAGTGCGCGGAACCACGGCCTCGAGTGCTGGTCGGCCTGCAAACAGTACATTACTAACTGAACAAAACGCTCGCTCACATAACCCTCAGTTAGTATGCGTGAATTTAAAGACGAAGCATTTCAAAATTGTATTCAAGTAATGATTGAAATAAATTTTAATTGTAATCATGATGTAGTTGTAGTTTTATTCAAATTATGAATCATCTAAAACTGATAATTAGACGTATTATGATTGTCTGTATTAGGATACCACAAATATGTTAATAACAGTGTTACACAACATGCAATAGCGTACCAAACACGAACACAATTCGATACACTTATGATTCTGGTGCACTTATACTAATGATGAGTTTGCAATGTGGTGCAATACGATTACGTGAAGCTACATTGAGGAACTTGCTACCCAAATAGCTTATTTTCTTAACTACAAACATTCCACAAACTACACAAAATACCAATAGTGTGCAGGAAATGGAAAGGTCGCGTCAGGAGTTAACAATTCAGAAATTCAACTCAACCGACATGAAGTCCCCCAATGAGAACAGTATGTTAAGCGAAAGAGTTTAGATGTAGGTGCTATTAAACGATCGTCGGATAAGATGTTTGACTTCATGCTAGTTACTCGCGAGGCGGAAAATAAGGATATTTTTAATAAACGAAGCCTCCACCCTCAATAAGTAATGTGAGATAACTTCAGGCTGCTTAGACTACTAGCCGGCGAGTTTTGTACCTCTGGTATTTGATTTCGTTGCATTTTGGATTCGCTTGCAGACTGTTGTCTGATGAGCATTTGGACGACGATTGATAACTCCTGCGCCCACCTCCTGGGTTTGTCGCAGCTAACTTTATGGCGGGATTGACTCGTGAGGCTCGCGGTGGAAAGGATATGCTTTTAGTCGTCGAAGTCGTCGGTTCAAACTTCAAAGTCGTAGTCGATTTCGTAGTACTAGTCGTTGAGGCAATTTCACTTTCGACTTCCCTATGTCGTTCATCAGTCTCAGGCGTAGCTCTATCCTCCACAATAGATTGAGTCGATTTTACAACTTCATCATTAATCCCGACATCTCGAATATTACTTTCAGTAGATGGAGTACCTTTAATAATGTTATGGAACTTATGTGAGCCTTCATTTTTTGGCGCACTTGTTATAAGACTACTGAATTTAGAGTGGTACGAGTCCCTACTTGGCATGCTTCTAAAATCACTTGTTGAATTTTGTGTCGGCATTGGAGATGTTGGTAAATTGGCATATGTGAAAGGAGTGCTACTCATTGTGGCCATAGTTGTAGTTGTCGATGAAAAATCTTTAACATCGCTCTCCTCCTCAGTGAAGCTAATAGATTCAGCACTTGGGGCAACGTACCTACTAATAGTAGGTTCCGTTATGATTTGAAGCCGCTTCACATTGTGGCGCAAAGGTTTTTCATCCACATACTTCAAAGGCTTCTTCTGATATCCTATATTAACTATTTTCTCTTCATACCTTTGTGTGGTTGTTGTAGGTTTAGGCGTCGTAGTTGTAGGCATAGGCGTCGTGGTTGTAGGCTTAGGTGTCGTTGTAGTTGTTGTTGTAGTTGAAAACTCTTCCACAAATTGTGGCGCAGGAGAACTTTCGAAATTGTTCAGGAATGCTTTGATGACCGTTTTAACTTTACCATTAAATATTTCCGTGGTTTGGTCTGGGACAACTTCATCTTCTACTCGGTAACTATAATAAGAAGGCTTACGTGAAAGTTTTTGTTTCTTAGTGTTGCGGTGTCGGGATGGCCTGCGTGTAGTTGTTGTAGATATAGTAGAAGATGTAGTAGAACTAGTGTAGTCACGTGTATCCGCGTTTCTGTATGTGTTGCGTAAATTGTCCAATGTCTTGAAGGGTGAAACAGAAGGTTCGCTCCAATCATATTGATGAGACCTATCGTACTCCCTTGTTGTTTGTTCCTCATTTAATGTATTTTTCAGAGCTGCGGTTGATAGCTCATTGGCACGGGCATTTTGCAAACCGGCATCAATTAATGCTTCTGTGTTAATAGAATTCTCAGTAGAGTCAACAATTTCTTGATTGTTTGAAGAAAATGGTGTAGGTCGTGTATTGACTGATTTGATATAATATTTCATAGATGTGGTGGAGGGTAAAGTAGTGCTCCTAAATCTAAACTTTACAGGTTTCGTTCCGCTTGTTGGTCTGATATAAACCGGAATATCGTAATCATCTTCGCTATTGTCAGGACCGAAATCATTTCTACGCATTGAGCTCTCGGAAGAAGTTACGTATTTACTTTCGGATTTAACTTCAGATTCTACAGACGCAGGCGCTGGTTCTTCAGAAGCCGGTTCAATAGGTGCCGGCTCTGCAGATAATTCTTTGCTATTACTGCTACTATCATAATAATACCTATCAGACTGCCTCTGCCTACTGCTGCTACTAGCACCTCGACTACTGGATTTACGAGCCTTATCGAAATCTTCTAATGGTCTCGTTAGAACTGTCAACGTATAAGGATTATTGGTATTGTTAAGATTACGCCTGATTGAAAAACCAGATGTTAGTGACGCTTTTTTATTGTTCCTATTGGATTTGGATCTTACCACTTCCACGTTATTATTATTGTTAGTCACTTCAGAAGATCGTCTTGGTGCGGTTGAAAGCCTTTCAGTAGTAGGTAAAGTCTCTTTTAATCTATATAAATTGTCAGTCGCTTCAAAAGGTTTGGCAAGGGAAGAAAAGTTGAAGGTGGGTGGTTGCGTGGTAGGGTTCGACGAAGTCTCGTCAGGTTTTGAAGAGGATTCAGGAATTGGACTTTCATCTGTGGATGATCTGTTGAATACAAAGCAAAATTTCTAATTGAAGCTCTAAAACAGTACTACTTATATAAATATTTATTTTAACAGGCGGAAAACTGTCTCGTTTTACAGATAAATTAGTTAAGTTAGTGAAAACGGAAACGAGTTATAATATTTTTAGTGTTCACTTCTGAGAAAGAGAAAGAGAAAGATACCACAAAAGCTACTTAATAACAAAATAATATTAAAAGAGGCAAAAGGAGTAGAACTGACATGACTAGATACTGAAATGAAATTTTGAACAACCTTAAGACCGATACAAAGAGAAGAGAGAAATTAGTAAATAGTTAGGAATTTGAATCAGTTGAAAGGTTGCAAATGAGAGATGAAACTTAGATGAAAACATAAGATGATAGAATGATGTTAATGAACATTTTGAGAGAATGATTTAAGCCGGGATGATTTTACGTTTGAAGATTGATCTTTTGTAGTACCTTGGGGAATATCGAGACGGGGTCATTGCTTCAGTGTAGGGTGCTGTAGTAGGGCGTTGTGTTGTCGTGCTTGTGCTGGTAGTAGTAGAAGGAGTTGTGCTTAAAGTGGTAGCTTCGTACAAAGTCGTCCTTCCGCTGCTTGGGTTATGATCGTATCCCAATTCGTTACCTTCGCCCCTGGATTGCAGTCAATATTTCCATGTTAATTATTTGCTAATATTACATTTGGCTCTTTTAGATGGAATACATTATTAAGGTCTAGTAATATTGCACTTAAAACTTACCTAGTCGAATGGCGAATTGGTGCTTGGTATTGATTCTGGTTTTGGTTGTTGTTTATCTGAAATGATGTATGGCTTGGTTAATATCTTATCTGTATAAGTTAAGCATGATTTTCAAGATGATTGGGTGATTTATTTTTAGTAGGTAATTTTTTTCTGACTATGCAGTTAAATAACGACCATATTTTATTTGGCAGTCAATAGCTATGATCACATTAACAATTTCTTTCTCTTCAACTTGAAAACTCTTTTAAGATAATAGTGGAGAAATCACATAAAAAAATACCTGTGGTCGTATAAGTTCATCATCGTAGTCAACCGGTGCTGGCCTTGGCGTGTAGGTCTCAACGGGTCGTCGGGCAGGCGCGGGGGGAGGGGTGCCTCGGTACGTCTGCTGCACAGCTGGTCGGAGCGAGGCCGTGTTATATTGCTGAACGTAGTCTGCCAATACCAGTTAGTGGGTTACGTGCGTGAAGTTTTCAGATCATGTGCATGTAGTATTAAGATTTAGAGGTTGGTTGCTTTTAGTAGATATAGAATTGAAGACTAAAATACCAGTTATAAAATCTAAGTATCAACCCTTACTTTTTCTTAGAAATTCTATACTTGGATTAATCAGATTCTATTGTACCTACTGTGGTATTATTAGAAAACGTTTATTTCATGAAAATACATTGGTTGTTGTTAAAGTACCAATTGTATCTGATTAATTTGAGTTGATTTTATGTACAGATATATTCAAAGGAGAAAAGTAAGATGTTAGAGAATAAGACCCATTGAATCGGTACTTAATAAGTTTAAAATAAATTATAGACATGCTAATACCAAAGTTTAACCAGTTTCAAACCGTTTAATAATTATTTAAAGTAAACCGTAAAAGTAGGTAACCTAAAAAGTTTTAGTTACGACCCTTTATATTATTATCAGACGTCATCATGCGAATTACTTTAAATTAAAAGTTAAGCTACATCAGATAATAACATTCACAAGTCCTCATGATGGTTGTTTGAAAAAAAAAAAATTTAAATCATGTACTATTGTTAATCATAGTGTTACCTGTATCTTTGTACAATTCACCATCTTCATCATAAACAGCATAGAAGGGGTCGTATTGATCGGGACTGTAGTTCTGAGATCCATTGTACAACATCTTCGGACGGGGGCTTGCTGAATAGGAGACTGGAGCTACGTTTTCTGTCGGTTCCAAGCTAAAAATACTATTTATTCTGTTGAATCCGCAATAAACATAAAAAACTTATCACATATTCAAATATTTTCAACTTGTAAGTTGTATGTACAAAATGTTTGGCAATATACAAAGCAATTTAGTCAGTATTTTCTACAGTCAAAGTCACGATAGTCAATGTTAGTTTAGTCAAGATACGTTTAGTGCGATAGATCAAAATACCGAAGAAATTTCTGTACAGAAAGTGTAAGTTAGTTGTGCCAAAGATCATCTCCAGTTTATCTCATAGTTAGTATTTATATAGTTTTGTGCTCTTCTAATTACCTGTTTGTTTTATCGTCATGTTTAGTCTTTGTAAATCTAGTCTCTTGGTTGTGGCTATCACGAGGAGTAGTCAATTTCATTTGTGCAACAATATTCGGGTGTCTTCCTTTTGTCTGCTTATCTCCATTTTGGGAAGTGTCTTTATGAGTAGTCGGCTTAGCTAACCTATGCCTAACAGTATAGGGACGCAAAGTCGTTTGGTTCAAATATTTGGGAGGTCTAACAGTGTTAGGACCGTTTTCAGTAACTGGTCTTCTTATATGCATAATAGTTCTGTTTCGAGGCATATGATGTATGATTTGGTAATTAGATACTTCAGGACGAATCAAAGTATTCGGTGTAGGGGTACCGTAGTCTACTAATACAGGGATCGGAATTTTTCCATTAATATTTTTGTTAAAATCTTTCACTGGAGATTTTGTCACAATTGAAACATCGTTATGATTTTTAGTGGCACTTTCTGGTTTGTGGTTATTGTATTTAACTGGCACTCTTAAAGGCTTTGGCTTGACACCGGCTGGAGCTAAATTATCTTCATAACTATCATCATATTCCTTGTAATTTTGGGCCATAGGTGGTCTTTGTGGTTTCACTTCAGTACTTGGCATATATTTAGGTTTTACTTCAGGTTCGAAGTAATATTGTTCATCTTCGTCATCATAATAGTAATCATTCATTTCTGGCGAAGGCTTTGGTATCGGTCTGCGTTTAGGTGGGGTTCTTGTCGTGGTTGTTATGGGGCTGCTTATAAATTTTTGTTGTTGTTGGTTGTTGTACGAATTTTGATGATTGCTATGATTTTTTACCGGAGTTTGAGTAGATTTTATGGCTTGTGAAAACAAATCTCCTAGGTTTTGAATATTTTTTGGTGTGCTTGGTTTGAATGAAACAGCACGGAAAGGAGACTCTGTCGATGGGTTATTCCAATATTGTTGTAAAGCTGAAAGTTGCTGATTTGCCAACGTCGTCAGGGGCTTAGGGGTTGAATGTTTTAGTGCAATATAGGCATTATGAGGTTTAATAGAAGACACTAGATAGGGTTTTGCGGTTGAAACGATTTGCGGATGAAGTGATATAATCTTTTCAGGCTTTACAATATACTGATGTTTTGGTGTTGTCACAATGATTGGCGATCCTGTCCCAGATATTAATAAGTATGGCTTAGGACTAGCAGAATAGGATTTATGATCTTGATTGGGTTTAGGTGTACTGCTTATTGGTCTGCTGAAGCTATAACTAATTGGTAACTGGCGATCATCATTAAAATTTGGTGGTTTCAACTTTGGTCTGTTAGCATCTAAAGGAGTACCAGCAGTTTGTCGAAATATATATGTGTTTTGGTTTTGAGGTTGCTGTTGTTGTAGATGATGTTGTTGTTGCTGCTGTTGTTGTTGCTGCTGCTGTTGTTGTTGCTGCTGCTGTTGTTGTTGCTGGTGTTGTTGCTGTTGTTGTTTTTGTTGTTGCTGTTGTTGCTGGGTTTGTCTAGTCGGTTCTGGACTCTGAATTCCCTGGTCGTATGACTGTATTTGTTTTATTGGTGATAAAGATGGTCTGAAACTACTAACAAATGTTGCTGCCGAACTGCCAGGTCCAGATGGTATGGTGAAAGGTTTAGGTGTACTCATTCCTAAGTAGCTTAATGTTGAGCTGGGAACTCGAGAACCAAGCTGTGATGCTGTTGTAACTTCAATCGTTGGATTAACTATGGGTGCTGGTTTCTGGCTATTGTTAGCGTTTCCAGGTGTATACTGACCATTGCTTAACTTAGTCAAATATGCGTCAAAATCAAAGTTAGGACTAGCAAAGGGATTTTCAATATCTTTAAATCTATGACTTGGGTGTGTGAATTCATATGGAGGAGCTGGGAAATCATCTTTGTTGCGATCATCATCTTCATCGTCTTCTTCTGAATTTTCGTCATCTTCTTCACTGGAATTCTCTTCATCATCATATTCTTTATCGTCCGATGGTCTTTTCTGAGCATGTTGCTGCAATACCTTAACGTTCCTAATTGGTTGTTGGTTATTGTTATTTGAGTGTTGGTTCAGTTGCTGATATTTATTTTTGTTTTGTTCTTGAGTTCTGTAATTTTCTTGAGGCCGCGGTGAGGTTGGCACTGGGACAGGTTTACCCGTAACTATAGTACTAGGGACATGTGATGAATCGGGAAATGAGATTGGATTATTTTGATGATTCACAGCAGATGGCGTGGAAGAATAAAATTGATTTATGTACTGAACATTACTTTGCTTTGGAGCATTATTGTAAAAACCACCAGCTAATGAAGTGAATGGATCACTGTTAAGCGATGATATAGGAGGACTTTTGGTTATTATTTGGGTTGCAGCATTTAAAGGATTATGTGCTAATGGCTGACTAGATGGGTCTGGTAAACTAGGTTTAAAAAGTCCCTGCGATTGTGAGTTGCCTACTTGATAAGATAAGAAAGGATTGGCTGTAGAATATAAATTATTGTTGTAAGATTGTGGGCGCCGAGTGTCGTAATAGTTGTTATTATTTGGGCTGTTATTATATGTTTGCTGATATCTGGCATTTTGAGCATTGGGATTATATTGTGGAAATTCCACAATTTTATATGGTTTAACAAAAGCCCAATTTTTCCCAGGAGACTTGTAGCCATTTTTAACGTAATATCTGACTTGTCTCTTTCCTCTTTCAGTATCATCGAGAGGTGTGCCATCTTCGTCATCTTCAGTATCTATTTCAACATACTCCATTTCTTCGCCACTGTCACTTCTTTTTGACATTTCTTCTGGTTTTACTGTAGTAGTACTAGTTTTATTAGCAATTAAGTCTTGCCCTACCACTTCTCTTCTCTTTCTCAAGACTGGTTTTTCAGTCAGGTCATTAGTAATAATTTCATTCGTCTCAACGTCTAAGTGTCTGTCATTAGAAGAGTCAGTCACGCTGTCACTTTTGTCTTCACTGCAAATAACGACACTGTCTATTAGTTCTTTATTCATGGTCAATATTTAGTCTTGTGTTATACTCTTGTTAGGACTTACCTGTATGATTGGGGCGCGGGGGTAACAGTAGCAGTTCGTCGTTCATCGACTTGAGAGCCAAATGAGAAGGAGCCTATTTTACCATTATTTTGTGGTATGGACGCGGGAATAATATTAGAGTTAAGATTTCTTCCGGAGCTGATTTGTTGAGCTCCGTAACCATCTCTATCTTTTTGAACTTGTCCTATGGTAGGAGGCTGTCCTCGGTAAACGCGTTGTTGTCTGTCACTTTCGATTTCCTCAACTGGTGGTAGGTCATCTACTTCCGCGTACAGTTGTTGTTGCTGAAATGAGAGCAGGATATTATAAAAAATTTCATCAGGTAAAGGACAGTCACAAGGTAACCACCGTCTTAAACATTTTGACATTTTCGTTGAACCTTTTCGTATTCTTGTCGGCTGAACTTAGGCTGTCCTCTTGAGGTAATGACGGGATTGGGCTGAGCTCGCGGTGGTGGCGGCGGGGGTGTGCGGCGAGGCGGTGGGGGAGGAGGAGGGTCTCGTTCGTTGATCCGCTCCAGCTCCTCACCGCCGACCGCGCTGGTGCCGTCACAGCCTACATTGCGCGGCCAATCACACGTTTGGAGCTCGTGGCTGGAGAAGATAAGGAAGATATTAAAAACAAAGAAAATATCGATATTTTTATGGAAAGTTTTTATAAAGGTTCCTGAAGTTATACTCTATAGTCTCTTGAGACTACGAATCATGAGCTAGATGGCAGACTTTTTTTATTTTATGTTCATTTGAGATGCTCTTGACTCTAGTCTAGGTCAGAAATGACAGAGACAAAGTCTACGATGGAGCGAGCTTACCCAGAAGGAGCCTGTTCACTCTAACTTTGAATAAGAGATTAGGGTTGTATTGCATATCACTTTGACCTTAGCTGGCATGACGTAAATCGGAGTTCTACCGATTTTGTGACTAGTGACGTGCGGCTTACTGGCCTACCTATTCCGGTGCATGAGATAAAAACTGCAGCGTGTTAGGATAAAATCAAAGCATACAATCATAAAGAAATGTAGGTCATTGGTGTTCTTTCAAGTTTCCAACAACCTCAAAGTCATGCTACTTGTGTAGTCATGCGATTTCAATATTGTAAACGCTATAGGTACTCTTTATCTTCATTAAAAATAAACTTTTTCAATGTGAATTTCTCACGCTTAACAAGATGTTCCCATGTACCAGTACAGCTTATATCTTTATATTATAGATGTTTATGTAGTCACGCATATGTTTGTTATTTGAATGGTATTTTCTCATTAGAATCTGGTATCATGCAAGATCTAGCATCTAGTATAGAAAACTCCAAGCCATTTACAACATGACATGTACTAACAGGTATGAGATGTAGTTCTACTTAAAATGGATATGGTAAAGTAACTCACTCGATATATTAAACGAACAAAATATCTTAGTTTTGCGACGATATGGAATCTGAGCGAAGAATAATCTGCTGTATGACCACATGTATGCGATTTATGGTGTCGTGAAGAGACTAAACGAATTAGGTAGAGGGTTAGCAAAATCTAGACAACTAACAGGCAATCAATCCATCTGTTTAGGTAAAAAAACTAGTAAAGGAACTATTACTTGGCAAGCCTATGATGCAGAGGAATAAACACGTTAGATTAATAATATGTAATAGAAAAACAAAGATCTTGAATGATGATGAAGATGATTCCTCACCTGTACATAAGGCCACCAGTGCATGACTCGAGTAGTGCGCCGCCAAACACGCAGACGTAGTACAAAGTGCAGTCGGTGGGGTGGGGGTAGTAACCGAACTCTTCGGGACAGTCGAAGTCGACGTCACGCTTGATGTCGGCTGCCACGGGTACGCTGCGGACCGGGCCGGATCGGGACCGCGACCGGTCGGAGTGGGCGCCGAAGCATTCTGGAATTTGAAAATGGAAATGAGTTCTGGAGTTCGAAAATGGAACTGTCTGGAATTCTACAATTTAAACCGTTTTGGAATTCGAAAATGAACACTGTTCTGAAATTTGGATATTAATACTACCCAGTTATTATTTTCATTATCGAATTACTTTTCATTTAGGTTCTGTGTTCACATGTTTCGTAGTTAAATTAGAGGTATTGTACAAAGACAACTATTTCAAAATAATAACGCAACCGATAAATCTATTAAAATAACTGACAACATTGATCACAAATTGGACCAAATTACGCATAAACGACCACAATAGAGCTATCGATCGAAATAATAGCATATTGCAAGTTATATCGAATGCAACACGCATAGACATTGTCTTCGAAAGTGATATGAAACAATTGTCGCAAGCGGTTGCAATAACACGGAGAATGAGAGCGTCGCTGATATACTTTAAGATAAAACCGAATACTAATCGGAATAATAAGCAGAAACCACCGACGCGAGCCTTAATGGCCGTACTTAGCACAAGAGTAGGGATTCGAAAAAGTATCGATAAATGAGTACTATCTATAATTCTATTCCAACATTTAGCATATTACAAAGACAAGGCAGTTTTGGAATTGAGATGATAGCTTCGCCAACTGTTTGCGTTGACAGATTTTATCTGAGACCATCTTCAATCTTTAAAAAGCCTTAAACGTAACTAAAATTATGAGACCCCGCTAATTTGTGTTTAAACATTTTTTCGCAAATCTTACCTGCCTAGACTTTCCGCAACTATATTGGAGTCGGTTTCCAGTCAAGCCAGATTCAGCTGCATAACAGTATTTTGCGTGGAGCAGCTGCCAACCAGACCTCCACAACCCATTAACTGAGTAACACGGTACTTCTTAGCAAGACTGATTTAAGGTTTTTGCTAAGGAATCTGACTTAAATATAATATGCATAAGCATAATCAACCTATACCGTTCCCGCTGCTGGGACATGCAGAAAAAGTAGGCTGTATTCCACCACGCGGGCACAGTGCGGATTGGTGGCTGTCACAACTGTATTCGAATTTTGAGTGGGACATGTCAGTTTCCAGACTTTAATATCGAACCTTTTTATATCGATACTTTCGTAACGCTCTCTGCACTAAACTATGCAGTTACCTCACTGTCCTTGCAGGCTCATGCACCGTAGGTACCTGCAACCGAATTCCTTATCCCACTATCTCTGCACAGTGAGCCGCTTATCAGATCTATGTCATCCGCACTACCTAATTGATATCGCAAATGTGCAATAGCCTGAAACACCAGCTTTATAGCATATTCAATTGTGTAATACTAACTTATCGTAACAATAGGGATTGTTATTTTTTTCCACATTCTTACAGTGTATTATGGTGGAAAACATATTGGCAATTGATGCTGTGTAATATAAGGAATTAGCGGCACTAACATAATAACGTTACATAGTCTTACATCAGTCGGTAATTAGTTAGTAATTAGTGAAACTTTGCACAGAACATTGAACACTGTTTCACGGAGTGGTCTGGTAACCTATGCAAAAATTGGATAACAATTGAATAGTGCTTGCTTTGGGTAGATAAACATTAGGTGAATAACAAGACACATGGTTGTCTCAAATATAATTACCTAACTGATATAATAATTTTATAGAAATAGTTTCAACTAAATTATTAGTGCACTCTGTGAGCAAAGACATCGAGAGAGTCCAGATAAACGTTATATTAGCAACTAGTTGACTTGCGCAACTTCGTCTGCTCCACTCCTATTGGTTTAAGCGTGATGATATATATATAGCCTATAGCCTTCCTCGATGAATGGTCTATCTAAGACTGAAAGAATTTTTCAAATTGGACCAGTAGTTTCTGAGATTAGCGCGTTCAAGCAAACAAACTCTTCAGCTTTATATATTAGTATACGAGTAGATAACGATTGTCAGAGTCCGAAATGTAAAGAATTGATACATCACTCGTATCGTCAACCCCAATATTTATACACTTTTTTTAGGTTCAGAGGACAGAAGCTTAATCTTTTTATACCGTTGAGACTTCTGCTTAAATCATGCGAAATCACGTTAGTGAATCTCTGTCAATGTTAGAATTATTTTTCAGACTGGCAACACTCGTTGCTAGGCCACATACATTTTCGCAACATATACAATTATACATATTTAAATTCACATGGTGATGTTATTATCAGCGTTGTGAAAAGGAACCGAGAGTTAAGAGCTGTTATCTTAATCATAGACAATTTTGTCACGTTTGCATTGTAGCATGAATTACGTGGGATTTGGGACAGACGGCAAATCTCGTGCAAGTTTTACAATTTAAATATAATAAAAAGACAAATTCTAACAAATGCGCGTATTTTTTTTAAATAACAGACTCCCTCATTACTTCATTTGACTTGGATCGACGAATATTTTTCCTGAAACTGGGTATAAGGCTTTGAAAACACCATTTGTCTTGTTGTAGTTTGTAGGTATTGTTGGCCAACGCCATTATTTAAATTAAAATGCGTGTGAGGTTAGAAATAAGTCCATGCTTATTATAGGTAGCTTAGTCGTATTTGGTACTGAATTGACGTACCAACGATACAAAAATAAACGATCAGAGCATTTACGGAATTCCCTTATAATGGTAAAACATTGTCAAATCATCGATAAATAATGCAGTTTAGCAAAAGAAAAGAATAATGAAAAAGGCAGCAAAAACATTTTAACAATTCCTTTGCCATAAAACTTGCAGATTTCATTTTAATCGCTTAACTACTTTTACTCTCGAATAAAAACCTTCTCTTCAACAGTACCTAACCATAACTCAGCTCACAAACTTTTTACTCTTAAACCCATATCCACCATTAGTCACAATACTCATCTTATGGTGTGAAGTCACATAAATATACAAAGCAATTAGCACATAGAGTGTGGTACACTTTCTTAGTTTTAATGGCGGCGAACACATCGCTAAGATCTCGTTATGATCTTATGTCATGTTTTATAGGGTTGTTCTCGATTTACACCGTTAATCACGGTAAATATTATGTGTTACGTTTGTGATGTAATAAGCAGAAATGTTAGCATTAGGAGAATGGTTCCATGGAATTCGGATTGAAAAACAAGAAAGGTACAGCTACATAAATATATATCAAGCCATGTGCCAATTCCATCATAATTCCGTTGTGATAAAAGGGATACTTACTCGTAGTACTACTTGTACTGTATGACTCCATCTCTCTCTTACACTAGATTCATGATGGTTTTAAAGACATTACAATTCATAAGTTTTTAATACTTAGATCCAGTATGTGTACTGGATCTATGTATTATAATGTCTTTAACTACAGCGTTTTAACAAAATCAGAAAATTACTCATCATCTGCCTAGCCTTTTCCCAACTATATTGGGGTCCGCTTCCAGTCAAGCCGGATTTAGCTGAATACCAGTATTTTACGAGGAGCGGCTGCCTACCAGACCTCCACAACCCATTAACTGGGTAACACGGTACTTCATGGCTAGACTGGAGTCAGATTTACTGGCTTCTGACTATCCATAAGCCATATGCCAAAGATCTACAAATGACAGCCAAGACCAACGGCTTTACGTGCTTTTCGAGGCATGGAGGAAACTCGGTATGTTAAGATGGTCACCCATCCACAGGCAAGCGTTGCTTAACCTTGAAGATCGACCCCTGTGACTGTTATTATCTAGCCACGAGCTCCTCAAAGTATCAGTAAATTAATATTTCCTGATATTTTGTGTAAAATAATGTGTTCCAACATCACCACACGAAACACGCACATTATTTTTAGTTTTTTTTTTTCACTAATGCGTAAATATGCCTGATTTTGGTAGAAATAAGTATTATTACCCGCCTGCCAAGCGTGGCGATTATGGTTAACCACCCCTTTGGGGGAGGCCTATGTCCAGCTGTGGACGTCTTTCGCGTGTCTTAATTTAAACGTCTCTTGTGTGTGTATCACTCATGATAATTGAACATAGCAATGTGCATGACTCGGTTAACGTAAAGCCTCAGGCGCCAGGCGCCTTTTTTTTTTTACTATTAATAGGCACGCGCTTGACCACCATCTCACCTGATGGTAAGCGATGATGTGGTCGAAGATGGAGCACGCTTGCCTAGAAGTAACCTATTCACTCTTGACTTAAAGACTCCTAGGTTGTAGCTATCGGGAAACACAGACTCCGGCAGGGAATTCCACTCCTTAGCTGTACGCAATTCCACTCCTTAGCTGTACGCATTATGAATGTGTTCCCAAAACGTTTTATGCGTGTGGGTGGGATGTCCACCATGTACCGGTGGCGCATCGCCGTTCGTCTTGTGGTCCGATGATGGAAAGGGCTTGGCGCACATTCCCCAAAATGCAACCGGTAAAAAACCGACAAGCTAGCAACTCGTCGTCGATGCTCAAGACTTTGGAGCTTCGTCGCGACGAGCCTCTCATTGCCAATGATCCTCTTGGCTCGTTTCTCAATTGACTCAAGGGCATCAAGCTGGTATCTGGCAGATCCGTCCCAAAGATGAGAGCAGTATTCCATACACTATCGAACTTGCGCTAGATAGAGTTTGAGCAGCTGTTCCGGCGTGAAGTACCGTCTAACCTTTGCTAGGATCCCCAACTTTCTTGCAGCCACTTGCGGCACTGTTGCACCTCGGAAAGATGGAGCTGGGTGGAATTGGCTCCTTTTGGCGGAAAATAGACACGCTTGGGTCTTAGCAGCATTGAACTTGACCAGATTGGCATCACCCCATTCAGAGACAGCCTGTAAGGACACATTCAAGCGCTCAACCATAGCCTCCCGGAGAGACCGGATCTGCGACCCACCAGCTCGTGCGTCGGACACGTATCTCTCAGCAACAGTGCTGTCGTCTGCATACCCAAAGGTACCGGGTTTAAGCAGATCATTAATATGCAGCAAGAAGAGTGTTGCCGAAAGCACCGACCCCTGAGGAACCCCGGCATTAATATCCACTATAACTAACCTCCTATAACTTAACACTCTGTTTCAAATTCTCAACTCAATGGCGCACCTACCCCACCCACAGAACTATTTCATAGACACATTCAATACAAATCTGCATACAATAACAAATACACAGGTAGAAATAACCAAACAATATAATAATTATCCTCTAAAGGTAATAAGCAAACGTTATCTAGATAAGCCACCATCATGCCATACGTTTTGCAAGACAACCTTGTATTTAAGACAACTGCGAACAATAGTAATAGTCGAACAAATGCTTGAGTTTCCCACAAGTAGCTAATCCAAGCTCGTTAAAGGAAAATCGACCATAAGTTGATCGGCAGAAGAGTCAAACTATTGTCAGATTTTATCCCAGTGTCGACACATCGACCGTCAACGCTCGGGCCGTGATTTGCGCACGCGCTGCCACAAGCACCCTAAGGCTTAGTGTTTACACATAAAACTTTGATGTTTATCAATAGTCTATTAGTGTCGATAAATATCCAATTTTATTTAGCCTAACAATCTTTTCAACATCAAATGTTTGCCTCAAGCATATTTAAAATTACTTATGCCTCAATAATAATTTTGTATGTAAATTCAAATGTCCGTATTTGAGATCGTCGACCTTCAATACTGGTCACAGGACATTTTTTTGTCGAATCACTACTTCTTACCGTGACGCAAAAAAACATTATATTTAGATCCAATAAATCAAACAAAAAACTTCTTTATATCCTGGACGAAAAATTGTATCCGTGATGAAAACAGAAAAGGAATTACAGCAACCAGCAATTTCATTAAAACAGTTGCATTGTACAAACGACGGATGCAAAGTAGACACACGCCCATCCTAATGGTTAGCTAAACCATGGCAAAATCGTTGGCAAAACGCAACAAACTCTAGAATTAGCAGACAACGAAATCGACCCAGTTGTCGCAACGACCGGCTCTATACTCGCATTAGCTTATTAATCAATCAGCAGATCCCCTGATCGTGGCTGCAAAGTGTTGCAAACTATAATAAAACCATAATTATTCGCCGTGGACGAACCATAGAAGCATGAGATCCATAATAATGCCTAGTTGTGTGGGAAATGCTCGGGCAATAGACGATTAATCTGCACATTGCAATATGACGTGTTGAAATATTCTCCAACCATTGTGTAGGTACCGTCGATGCTCTAAATAAACGGATTCGACGTTTCAAGATCGTTGACTCCGACATTCTCAAGCGTTTTCTTCCTATCCTACCGCAATTGCGTTTCCAAGTTTGTGAAATCAAAAAAGAAACTCGTTGACTATTAGGCAATAACTACAGGATAAGGTGGGTGGTAGAACGTCGAATATCGCCAAGTGTAGCGAGCATATTTGCATTCTACAGCATGTTGAATGCATTTACGTACACCCACTGTGATTACGAATTCTCAGAAACAGATTTAAATTGCACTTGAAACAAAATAAAAATCTCTATCTCTTTAATTAGTAACGAAACAAAAACAAATAAATACTGCGACACCTACATACAGACTGACTGTTTCAAAGTGAACACGTTATATTTCAATGTCTGCTAGTTTCTAGGAAATAAATTGCCAAAGAATTGTCAAACAATAGAAAGAATTATCTACGCAGGAAATTCTCAAGTATGAATGAGATATGTTTTCACAAACAATGCTTGAATTATGTTGGGCTTGCCAGAGTCATATATCAAGTAAAATTAATGTGCGATCACACTGCCCTCTATGTTAACTCGTTGTATAAGATTTTCGCAGCGGGCAACACTACCAGTGCTGTGGGGCCGGAGAAAACATGCCGTGGCAGTATATGTGTGACCACGTGGGAGGTAAATGGACCAGGATAGTCAATAGGTGGGTGAACCTACTCCTAGGATGAGTAGGCGAGCATGGACAAACGTGATTGTATTGAATGATTTATGATATCTGTAATCTCGTAATGCTAATGTAGTTAATGCAAATAAGATCAAAATGCTGATGGAAACAGTGTTGGATGTTTCCTACGCGATTTATGGTGCCTAGACATGTAAATGGCTAACTTGAGAGATGGTGCTCGATTTAACAACAAAGACGTGAGCCAAGAAGAAAAGGTTATTTATATCGATCGATGCCAAAACAACAAAACTTTTCTTTGAAGAACTATTGCAGATAAATTCTTTCAAATCTTTATTGGAGCATCTAGTTCTAGATCTAAGTCAGAGGTTACTTTTAAACATTGGTGCAATTATGATTAGTTTGCTCTAGTATGAGGCAACAGCAAAAATTGTACGTTCTTTACACATGAACAATACATTAAAATCGTGATCGCGTGCCCTTTGTGGAGCGTTGACCTTTAAGCTTTAATTCCTATCTGCAACCTATATCACTTCACCAAACTGCCCATTCGTGGTTCGCCTGCACAATATAGATACGTCAAAATCGGCCTTGGACCTCTCACTAACAATACATTCATTATTAACAGTAACAGTCATGTGGGCGAGACTTCTGAATGTGTCATGCAATCCAATTTAATTTAGACAGTCAATATTTTATGTTATATCAATATTTTAAATATTTACCAAATATGTTTCAACTGCGCCTAATCAAATGATACATGATCCAATTAATTTAGCTGCAATAAATTATCCGATTATAAATCGTTGCTCCGAGTCTATTGGACACTCAATTAAAGATGTTAAAAACTGAATGAGATAACTCGATTCAATTATTAAATAACATCGGTTATCTAACAATACTTCTGTCACAACTGTGATTCTTTATCAGTGCGACAATGAAAATGATGTTGACTGTGATAACTTAGCGTCACGTAACAATTGATTCTATTCAAATTTGATATCTAGACAATTTGAATAAGCAAAAATCAATTGATCTCTTGGAAGTGAGATTAAAACTGGATTGAAATGGAAATGACTAAATAACTTAGTCATTTCAGTTGCCCCACTTACACGCACAAAACGTTTTGGGAACACATGCATTGTGCGTACACCTAAAGAGTGGAATTCCCTGCCAGAGTCTGTGCTTCCTAATAGCTAGAACCTGGGTCATTAAGTCAAGAGTGAATAGGATGATTCTTGGCAAGCGCGCTCCATCTTCGACCTCATCATCGCTTACCATCAGGTGAGATAGTGGTCAAACGAATGCCTATCAAAGTATGTAAAAAAAAAGTCAAAGAAGAGGTCTAGTTTAGGAAAGTCACGTAGGTCATCTCTTTAAGAACAGTCACATGAACATTTTTATCTTGAGAATGCTTTGATTCAAAATACCTCTTTGTACTATATAGGTGGATAGACGATCTTTGGAAGATGTATAAGAGTTTCCGAAGATCGAGATGAATGACGTGTGATTGGAAAGGCGTATGGAGCTACCACTGTTGATGGATTCATGATAATAATGCATGCACTGACTAACCTTATTTTTATTGCGTCATTACGGATGAATTGCTTAACATTTCTTTATATCCTACACGTGCCAGGATCAATAAAATTATTACTTCTTATATAATTACGAACGATTTATCGCTAATGCTCTCGTTAAGAGTAATTCATGCACGTTCTGTTTATTGCCGCAATATTAATAGTTTTGAACGTAAGTCTTGTATGTGGCAACACTGCCCCGGGCAATGTTACTCTAATAATGGTCGAACACGCCCAAAATTTGTTACTAATGTTATTTAGTATCTATTTGAGAAATGGTGTTTCGAATCAATTTGTTCTTTGTGTTTGGCGCCTACTTGAAAATTCCGAGGATACTTTCAAAGAAAATAAAAGAGGCATTATTTTGTTCTCATTTATTCCTGGCGGAGATTGTGTGCTTTATAGTTTTTGCGTGAGGACATTGTTTCTACATTAGTGTATCTGAATTATTTAAATCTAAGATTTATCTTAACGAGCCTTCGCTTTTAGTGTGCACTTTTAGTTCTTTGTTTTAGCAAGAATAGTTTATTTTTATTATCTATACTTCTATACTCTATCTATACTAATATATAAAGCCGAAGAGTTTTGTTTGCTTGAACGCGCTAATCTCAGGAACTACTGGTCCGATATGAAAAATTCTTTCAGTGTTAGATAGCCCATTTATCGAGGAAGGCTATAGGCTAAATGTATCACGCTAAGACTAATAGGAGTGGAGCAGACGAAGTTGCGCGGGTCAACTAGTAAACTTAAAAAACTTTTCGATTTCGGGTTTGGTGCCATAGTAAAAGGTGTTTATAATGATGAGTACAATAACCTCTTAAGAGGTAATGTGTTTATTCTGTTACACGTTGTATAAGGTTTATCTTCACTGAAGCTAAATTTTTAATTTAATAATAATATCTTTAGAAAAGGTAACAAAACTGATTTTTCCTTTTCTTTCCTTAATACTGCTACATTTATTTATAGGTGACCATAATTTTAATTCTTTCAGTCTCAATAACGTAGACGTTGTCATGATTGCTCACACAGAGTATGAAATATAAATTATACATGGCACTTACAGTGCTGCGTGGATTTGGTCGATCATTGCACTTTGTTGCGACATGACAATACTTTCCGCGTCCGTGTTTTTGAACAGTCTGCAAGATGTAAACTTATGAACCGAATTAGCGTTTGATAAATTTTATAATTGCTTTATTTAGCACTCATCAGATTTTTTTTTTGTCGTAGATAGAGTACGATGAAGTTTATATTTTAGACTAGTCGACCCACGCAACTTCGTCTGCGTCACAATTTTCATTACTGCTCCGCTCCTATTGGCCTTAGCGTGATGATAAATTGGCTATCCAACACTGAAATAATTTTTCAAATTCGACCAGTAGTTCCTAAAATTAGCGCGTTCAAGTAAACAAACAAACAAACAAACTCTTCAGCTGTATATATGTATTTGTACAGATAAGATTTCCTGCGGCTTGCAGCCTTGGATATTGCCTACATGGGAATTGCACTTTTTTTCTGGACATAAATAAAGTACATTAGACTGTAACCGGAAGCTTTGTGTTTCTTTCTATTTATGAAAAATGTTTCGCAATCGTATCGGTATTTCCAGAGATTATAGTCTGTTTTTTAATTTCAGAGACTAAATTGACAAGTGAAAATGGGAAACTGACATAGATTTCAATAGCATTTAAGTCAGTTTAGTCGCCGAGATTATATTGTATAAATTGTTTGCTTGTTCAAAGAATGTAATGTCTGCATTCTTTGAACAAGCAAATAATTTATACAATTTAAAATAGGCTTATGTTTAAACACTGCCCAAAAAAGTACCTATTTTACTACCAAAAAAGTTCTAAACGGTTACCAAAACGGATAAATGGTCACCAAATAATATTCGAGAAGTAGCGCTCGCCGGCCGCTGCCGCGGCACCGCTCGCTTCGCTCGCTCGGCTCGCGCGCGGTTGGTCACAATTCTAACCTAACCTAACCTATTTTATCCAGTTTGTAACCCCAAGCCTACATTTTATGGCAATCACAGTTGAGTTGGATAGAATTTGGTGACCATTGATCCATCAACCATTTGGTGACCATTGATCCATTTTTGGTGACCGTCTAAATTATACCCTTTAAAATATGTTATACAACAACAGAACAACAACTATATCAGACAACCAAATAACAAAACAATAAAACTTTTATTTACATTATCTCGTAGCCAACAAATCAAATCATATGCATTCTTTTTACTTCTCGCCAGTGAAACAAAGGTTTCACTCTGCATAAAGTACACAGTGTGCCACTATCTGCACTTTCTGGAAAAAATAGAGCATTTATTTCGGTATCATCGTGAGGTATGATGTTATCGCCTCCCACTCATCGCTTGGAGCTTAACGTTATTTTAGTTGTCACGGTGTGCGGCCTCGGTATCGTAATAATAGCCGCCTTTTCACTTTTTTTATGCACTACTCTAAAATATGCCTGCATCTACGTTACAACATTCGATACTTGAAAATGTCTCAAGGTCTACACTGTTATTTTTCTGAAGGAAAGGTTGTTCTAAGCACACGTAATTCTTTTGTTTTTCGTAATAGGATAATGTAGTAGTGTTCTAGACTTACTAATAATTGCTGTTAGTTTAACCACGTTCATGGGAAGGACGTTCGTATTAAAATCAGTTGCTAATGACGCCCTCCACACAGTACTTTAATAAAGCACATAATTGCAGCAAGAATTGCAACGATGATTTTATTTTATCGTACGAATTTTTTGTAAAACATAACTCAAGTTAACACATTTACATATACATGTAGGATATAAAATATGCAGTAGGTACCGTCTTAACATTGATTTGTCAATGTGGAAGAAAAATGTCTGCCCACCCAGACACATGCTATTTATTTACCTTTATATGTATCACTTATCGCGTGATAAGTTGCCTGCCTTGGCATTTTGTTAAGTTAGATGACATTTTACATAAACAAGAACATAAACCACAAAATAATTGCAGATATCGGTGTAAAATCAAGGCCAAATACCTTCCATAATGTTGTCTGTTTGTGGTTTAATAATTGATCTAATTTCATTTACAAAAAGTAAATTTATGACCACTTATCGCCTAGTGGTTGCTCGTAATAACTTCCTGCTCTATTTAAATCATTACCTTGAACAATTACGTTTATAATGTCATGAGTGGAATTCGCATGCCGCTAATAAATCAACTACACCCTAACTGCTTTTTATTTCTTTTAGACCAGTAGTCAAACGAAACCGATCATTTAAATCATATCTTTTTTGTAGAACATTCTTATAATCTAAAAAAAATAACTTTAATTTATTCTCTGACAGAAGAATAAATAGGTTTACGCTTTATATTTTTTTTGGTCTATATCGAGATCCATTTTAACCTCTGTGCACTATTAAACGTGATTATTCCGAGCAGATATTGCCCACATAATATGCAAATTGTATTTAATGGCGTTTACTCTGAACTCAGCAAAATGTCAAGATTCTTAACTGTATTGTGGGTAGCAGATCGTGATGCTCAAGATATGAGGCAGATAATGCCTACAGCGATGTGATAAAACTACTACTAGTTCATTACTACTCCGCTCCTATTGGTCTTAGCGTGATGATATATAGCCTATAGCCTTTTTCGATAAACGGGCTATCTAACACTGAAAGAATTTTTCAAATCGGACCAGTAGTTCCTGAGATTAGCGCGTTCAAGTAAACAAATAAACAAACAAACAAACTCTTCAGCTTTATATATTAGTATAAGTATAGATTATGATGCTGATACAGCTGTGGCAACGTTAAGTTAAATTCTTGGTAATTATTTAAAAGTGCATCTTTGTTAATGACACAGTTCCGTTGATTGCCCTTGATAATTAAAAATAAACCCGATGTTCTATAAAATAATCGTTCTTTTTTATCCATCACCGTATTCACCATATTATTATATGGTGAAACGGCAAAATAAAAAGTATTCTATATTTCTGTAATATTTAAGTTTATACTTTAATCTTCAATAATAATTGAATTTAATTATAATATTCCACTCTGTAACCAAATAAATTTTCTGGGATTATTGGCAATTTGATTCATAAATACTAGGAAATAACATAGGGGTTGATGAATCACAGTCATACAAACTTCCCAGAAATTAATCTAGAGTTGTATTAAAATCTTAATAACTTGCTATAGTTGTCACAAAAACTATAAACTAAACTATTAATCTAGATTTTAATAAAGATCTTAATTAAAAAGACATGACTGTCATAAAATAATATGGCTGCCACCGTAAAAATATAGTCATGCAAATAAAATTTTAATCAAAACTCATTCTCATACGCCATCAGTCTTATTGATTAGATCTATAGGATGTTGAGATTGGTCTTAATTAAAAATAAGAAATATGAAAATAATATACAAAATGAAAATAAACATCAAATCTTATATCTTTATTATCCTCTTATCCTATTTATCATCGCGAATCGTGTTCATAATTTTTGTCCAACAAATTTGTCATTTGTGTCATTGTGCATTTTTCTCTGTTTTTTTTTTATTCACAATAAAAACCTCTTATTCCTTGACAGTTCTCTCTTGTGAATGTCAAGGTTTATGTAATATGTATCCGGGTATACCTAAATTTAATACTACATGTAGTAAATGCAAGTGTCTACAATTACTGTGGTACTCTTTTTATGCCCTTTTGTGTTCAGTGTACTGTGAGGGACTTTACTGTGGATCATTTTGAGTCTTTTTAGTTTTTCTCAGCTCAATGTTCCAGTGCAGCGGCCAGTACTCTATAACATAAGGTAATGTTACTGGTATAGAGTTAAGACAAAACAGGGTTTTATTATTAGAGCCACACTTTGCAGTCGAGATTATGATAAGTTTTGCTATTTTTTGCTGCATGAGCGTAATATATGGACCATTCTAAACCCAGGTATGGTAGAGACAAAGAGAATGGTAGAGATAACAGGAATATCGTTTTAACGTCGTGTTATGAGACAAGTTATCGTAATACGTATTTATTTTAGCATCAACATCTTGACCACTTTGGCTGAGATTTAAAAAGGTAAACTAGGAATAAAAATAATGAGGGAGCAAAAATACTTTGTTTTGATACAAGAAAAAATAAGTATGGCTTGTTTAATAGAATTTCTTTGCTCAGCAGTGAAACCAAAATAATTATTACCCTTCTCAGCTGTGAAAAAAATAAAAAATAGAATTTTGTATAAATGAACACTCAAAAACTTATAAAGTAAGATTATTTTCAAATTCATGAAACCTTAAGTTGAAATTATAACTATATAAATGCGATAACTTGAAATTCCTATTGTGTTGTGTGTAAAGGGCACCCAATCTCAATTTACATTCACAAATTAGCTGACAGCCAGTCACGATTGATGCTAGAAATTATTAATACCTAGTTATTTTAGACGTATCAACATTATTACTAGGTATAGACTACATATTTTACTTAATTTTAACATCGTTTTTATAAGACTGGAATCAAATTTACTAATACAGCTTAAATGTGAAACATTTTTCATGTAAACAATTAAAAAATATTTTTAACCATAATAATTCAGATAACGCTATTCTCAAAGGCTCTTTATTAGGTACTAATTGACCCACGCAACTTCGTTTGCGTCACAATTTTCATTACTGCTCCGCTCCTATTGGTCTCAGCGTGATATCCTATAGCCTTCCTTGATAAATGGACTATCTAACATTGAAATGTTTTTTCAAATCGGACCAGTAGTTCCTGAGATTAGCGCGTTCAAGTAAACAAACAAACAAACAAACAACCTCTTCAGCTTTATATATTAATATATTAGTTTAGATTCATCAATTGAACACTAAATAACTTTATTAGCAAGTGGACTGGTAATTAAAACAAAATAATACGCACCCAACAACCAGCAAGTATCTGGGTTGGAAATCATCAAATGACTCCTCCCGCTCTGGGTGAAGCAGAAGGGAGTGTCAGAGTCTTACTGACTAAAACCCATCCTTGTTCCTCCTAATGCCCTTTGCGTTCCAGAGCTGCGGTGACCTTTTCGAACAAATTCCACAACCCTAGCAACTATCTACTTGCATAATTTTCCCACACTGCACTTCAGATTTTTCCTTGACGATGCCTATCATTGTAATAGGCCACACTAAATGTCTATACCGTCAATATTTAGCAATAGACCATGAGAATCTTCAGTGTAACCTTAAATGTTAGCTCCCCTTCGATTGATTGCGTTCGAAACATTACAATAATGGGTTCGTGTTCAATAAACTTAAAACTTCGTAGTTTTGGTTAAAATTAAGTAACATCTTCTTAGCATGGAGTTGTTAAATTAAACGATCGCACCTTTCGCTTTTAAATCAAACTTACGATAAATATGATTAGGTATTTTCCCAAAGATCATCAAAAATTGGCAAATCTCCTACGCCTTCAATGCCTATTCCAAACATAAAAATACATACCTCTGACATTTTTTTTTTTTTTTATGGATGGAAAACCATTAATTAATGAGTCCTCTCGTTCTGGGCGGAACGGAAGGGAGTGTCAGACTCTAAACCTCCGCAACACTGGTAGAATGATCTTTGTATTTTTAAAAAACTTTTAGCATGCGTATTTCACTCATTTGTCTTTAGCAGTCATTACAGATTGGCAGAAACCAGTAAACCTGACTCCAGCCTCCACACCACACGGTCGTCTTTGACCAGGGATTGAAAATACTAGTATTCAGCTAAAACTGGTTCGACTGGAAGCCGACCCCAATATAGTTGGGAAAAGGCAGGTACATGACATTGACTGTTCTTAATTCAAACGTTTTTAAGTAAGAGAATTAGCTTGTCGAAGCCGCACTGAGGATTTAATTTAAAACATTCCCTATTTGTCATTTTCAGCAGACATGATTGAATTCTAGTTTAGGAGTAATTGCCAAATTAAATTCCACAGTAATCCTGCACAACAGAAAAATAACTGAAGGGTTTCACAATAACAGTCAGGATTCAGGATTCTTTAGCGACTATTGTATACTGTATTTTAATTACTCGTGATAGGTCAGGCTACCCACTCGGGTCATAAACCTGACAAGCCCGAATCTGATTTAATGAGACAGTTCGGCAACTTTATAGACTACACCTCTATTTAGGAATGCAAGAAAGGTGTCAGTTGCGAAATTGTATCGACCAGAAACTGCGTTAAAGTGTTTGGTATTTTCGAGAGCTGTGTTAGATGTGTATTGTAAGGAATTTAACTATTTGTCCAAAATAATAGTTACAGAACACGTCTTGAAGATTTTGTTTTGAAACGAAAAGGGAAGTCTATAAAGCTGAATTGTTTGTTTGTTTGGTTGAACGCGCTGATGATTCGAATTGAAAAATTCTTTTAGTGTTGAATAGTGTAGGATATAACATCACGCTACGACCAATAGGAGCGGAGTAGTCATGAAAAATGTGACGCATACGAAGTTGTGCGGGTCAGCTAGTGTTGAAAATAAATGACCATCAAATAAACGATTGCTGAGGCCTATGTCTAGTTGTAGGGTCGGTGACCAACATTATCTTACCCACTTGACTATTAGCGAATAATAGTCAAGTGGGTTAGATAACGTTGGTCACAGACTGTACAGGTTTAGGACACAAATATTGATTTTCTCTAAAGTCGAAATTTATTTTTGTCTTATTCTCAACTAAATCTTAATCGAATAACAAGTAACATTATATATTATATAGCTCGTGGCTTGAGGAGCTCGTGGCTAAATAATAACAGCCGCACGGGTCGATCTTAAAGGTTAAGCAACGCTTGCCAAGGTTGGTCTGTGGATGGGTGACCATCTTAACATGCCGAGTTTCCTCCGTGCCTCGGAAAGCACGTTAAGCCGTTGGTCCCGGCTGTCATTTGTAGATCTTTGGCAGTCGTTACGGATTGTCAGAAGCCAGTAAATCTGACTCCAGTCTTGCCAAGAAATACCGTGTTACCCAGTTAATGGGTTGCGGAGGTCTGATAGGCAGCCGCTCCACGTAAAACACTGGTATTCAGCTGAATCCGCTTTGACTGGAAGCCGACCCCAATATAGTTGGGAAAAGGCTAGGCAGATGATCTATCAAAACTAGCCTCAACATCCAAAAGACACCCTACAATTTCGCGAGCCCACATTAATTTCTACAAAACTCCCATTGTCCAGTCGCCGTCCACTAAGCTCTTACCTCATAGGCAGTCGGGCCGGCGGCGTCGGTGCTCGCGTTCAATTGGATTCATTTCGACATTTCCTACATTCCCCATGACAAGTGGGCGCGGGCTGCAAGTGCCCGTAGTCGGCGACAGCGACACCGCGCGTGACTATCGCAATAATGCCGAATGGCTGCCGGGGTCGGCGCGAGCGATACGCGGTGAGCGAGTAAGCGAAAGCAGGTTTTGTAGATCAGATTTGTTGTTTGAGATAATGGAAGTCTGTTGGGATTTATTTAGACGGTTCGAGTAATGCAATGTCCGCGAATTATTTTTAGGTGAATAGATTTCTTAAGTTTATCACCAAAATGGTCATCATCATCATTTCAGCCGTAAGACGTCCGCCACTGGACATAGGCCTCCCCCAAGGTGGGGGTTTGCCACTCTTGGCAGGCGGGTTGGCGATCGCTGTGTATGGTGTTGAGTTTTGCAGAAAACGCTGCTGCCCATTCCGCCAAAATGGCAAGTCTACAAAAAAAAAGTCTAATATCCCACTCAACCAAGTGTTTAGAAGATTGATAAACTGATTGGCACAAGACATGAATATCGTACACAATAAAAGCTACTGGTTAATTTATTGCCAATACTCTTTGTTAACAAGTTAGTTTTAGTGTCTAACCAAAATCATAACTAAAAAAATTAATACATAATAAGAAGCGGAACAGTGAAAACTGACGAGGCTTTTGCACTTGATATTTGCATCACAATTAAGCCATAACTTATCAAGTATAATTATTTTAAAAGTTGAGCTGACACCTCTGACACCTTTTATTATTTTTGATAAATATTACATAAGTAAATAATAATTGACAGCATGCAGTGACCGCGGTCTATCGTGAGTTCGTGACTATCGCAATACGACTGTTAGGTATTTTGACTTTGCAAAGGTCAAATGTTAGGCGGAAATGTAGGTGGCCTGTAGGCCTTTCAAAGCTGCAATCGAAACATGGGTTTAATAATTCAATAGAACGTATGCCTTTCAAACGTATTAAGTACGGAATTTGATTTATTACTGCTCTTGCCATTAGAAAGACAATAAAGCGGTGTTGGCTGCCGAAGTTGATCATTGTAGGGGTTCCTTTCCTCCTGAAAGATCCAATTCCTCTTCCTCTTCTTTGCGCTCGCCTCTTCTCGTTACACTGGGTCGGCTTTCCTAATCTTTCGGCGCCATTCACTCTGTTGGTACGCATCGTCGTTCGTAAGGCCAAACTTTAGCATGTCCTTCCGGACATTTGTCATCCAGGTAGTTTGTGGTGTACCTCTCCCTCTCTTTCTTGTAGCCTTCACAACATGGTCATCGAGCCTACGCATAACATGTCTGAAAGATCCTCAAGTGAGGTATCAAAATTAATCTAAAGTTAAGTATTTAAGGAATCTCGCTCCTCGCTTATCTCTTGAAAACCTTAAAAAATAAAGCGATTCGTATTAGCTGTCTAAACATTGTTATTGTTTTATTAGAGCACTATATTCAAAGAAAGTTGTATCATTATTCCATTACAATATAAAACGGATTCGTGTGATTGTGTATTGATTTTTTTATAAACACAATCATAGATACGTAAAACAACAGTAAGTAAAAATATTGCATTAATATTGCTAGTCCGTCAGATAGTTTTTCAAAAAATAACGTATTTAAAAAATGGAAGAGGATACAGCGAGTTGAAGACACGCGTGACGTCATGTGGCTTGGTAAAATTGTACATGAAAAAAGAAAAAAATACGTGTCCAATATTTTTTGAAAATCTATCAGACGGAACCTAATTATTTTTTTTTTTTTAGTAAAATACCCTATTATATCATATGACTAACTTTTAAAACCGAAGGAAAGCCATCATTATGTACATTCAGTCAAAAAAGTATCGGGAATGGATGATTTGTGTATGATTCCAAATTCAAATCTTTGTTTTTTTGTAGTTGTTAGATTGGCACAACTGTTTTCCATTTTGGCGCGGAGTTTGAGTTGCATCTGTTATTTATATTAAATACAGTGCTGGTTTTAGTAATATCATATATAGTGTGTATTGCGAATTTCATAATGGACAAAAATATCTAACAAAGAGTTTGTCTTAAATTTTGCATCGCCAATGGAATTTCGTGTTCGGAGTCACTGAAAATGTTACAGAAGGCTTACGGTGAATCGACTTTATCAAAAACTCGTGCTTATAAGTGGTTCAAAGCGTTCAAAAGCGGTCGAGATGTGATGGAAGATTTGCCTCGCTCTGGTAGGCCGTCAACGTCTGCAACTGAAGTTAACATCGCAAAAGTGAAGGAAATAGTGACTGAAAATCCCCATTCAACTCTGAGAGAGATAGCCGCCGTACTTTCTGTATCTCACGAGTCGATCCGTACCATTTTAACTAATCATTTGGGTATGAAACATGTTGCTGCTCGGCTAGTCCCAAAAGATCTGAATTTTCTCCAAAAACTCAATCGCATGAAAGTCGCTGAGGACATGCTAGAACGAGTCAGTTCGGACCCAACATTCATGAAACGCATTGTTACTGGTGACGAGACGTGGGCTTACGAGTTTGACATGCAAACTAGTCAACAAGCTGTGTGTGTGGCACCCGTTTTCAATCGATAGAAGACATAAAGGAGAATTCGCGGCGAGAACTGAACTCAATTCCGGAAGCAGCGTTTAAAAAATGTTTTGATGAATGGATTATTCGTTGGCGCAAGTGTATCGTTTCTAAAGGAGCATACTTTGAAGGTGATAAAATAAATTTGGATGAATAACAGACATTTTGTGTATTATTGATCTTTTCCCGGTACTTTCTTGACAGAGTAGTATTTTTAGTTTTTAATATTTTTCTCTTATTTAATGGATATGTTTTTTCGTTACATGATATTAATCAACTACAGAATAAAAGAGTATTTTCACCATCATCATAACAGCCGAAAGACGTACACTGCTGGACATAGGCATCCCCCGAACCCCCGGTTTGCCCTAATCGCCACGCTTGGCAGGCGGGTTGGCGATCGCAGTGATTGATGTTGCGTTTTACAGTGAATGTTGCTGCCCATACTCTGGTCCCTTAGTCACCTCTTACGACACCCACGGGAAGTGTTGGGATCATATTTTTCTTTTGCGGCACCATACGGTACCGGCTGACAACATACGGCAAAAAGTATTTTAACTGTAAATATATTGTAAGAGCGGTTCAGTTTCATTGCTTGTTGCAACTCCAAACATTTTTATACAGGCAATCTATACAGATAATTGAGCTAAATGACAGTATGTCACAAGAAAACCTTATAAATACCACTAATAAATGACTGACATATCTTTTATCAGACGACATTTCAAGCCTTCAACACTGTCGGTATCTAGTATCGGTACTGTACCGACAGCAAAAAAGCCGGCAACCGGTCAGTACCAAACGCTTGATTAACTTTCACACGTATCGATACCGGTAACAGATAATCTAATAACAATTATTATTCGGTAACAAAAGTAGTTCCGTCATTCCGGGCGGAATCGGATCAGCTGGGCGATCACGAAAGAGTCGTGACAGGATAGAACTGTATCGCTTTCAAATTACATAAATTAAGCCCCTGTAGATTTGAGATTTATTGTGTAATGTAATAATAATGGTAAAGTATGTAACAGGTACTTATTTAGATTTACGACACGCCCCTCAGGTGTTCGTAGCTAAGGTCTTTCGGTATTGCTCTTCCGTTGCTCTCTCGGACGCAACACAAACTGCTGAGCGGGGAGACCTGGTATCAATTCCTAGGTCGAGCAAACTGTAATTGGGATTTTCCTTCTGGAGTCTGGATTTTCTAAGGAGCAGATCGAAGTCTGAATATATGGCAATATGCCAATATACATAAGTACATGAGACTTATCTGGCAAAATGTAGTGTGAATAGGAATAGGCTCGCCCCCAATCAAGGGTCTCAACGACCATACAACCCAGGTCGTTGAAGTCAAAGTCAAATGATTTATTTCAACTAGACTATTGAAGGCACTTTTGAACGTCAAATGAAAATAAATATATTATAAGTGACTCTAGTCGTTGGTGGGACTAAACAAAACTGGCGAATTGTGTGTGTGTTTTAGGCACTTATTTAACCTTCGGGAAAATGGCGTCATATTATATTATCAATCAACAATCAATATCCTAAAATATATCAAATTCTGCCGTTCCTAAGTGATTGACAGACAACGCATAGTCGAAGCTACTGGTCGTAGATAGCTGATTTTTGGCATGTAGGTTCCTTGGGGAGTGTAAGGGAGCACTAAGAGAGGGTTTCCCGAAATTCCTACGGAAACGGAATATGCGCGTACGAAATCACGCGCAAAAGCTGCTGTTAGGTAAATATATTCTTTGTATATAGTACCAGCTTCTATTTCTGCCTTTCGCTAAAGTGGACCACAGGAACTGATATATACCTAATAGAACGTTATCACAAGACTATCGCAATCTCTTACATAAGAAAAAGTAATGCTATAATATCTAAACATTTGATTAGATACATGTTTTCGCAAGCCATGTTTATGGTATTGACAGCTGTATGCTAATATGAGTAATGGCTACACGGATGGACATTCAAAACGTATTGGATACTATATAATTTTTGAAGTACTACTACTAATCGTATGATAGTAAAGATTTGAAAGTCCGAATAAGTGTGAAGAGAATTAAACTTAAGGTCGATGCGCCAGGGTAGCCCGCGAAATTCAAATATTTTTATGTTTTTTGCAATTTGCCGGTCAGTGTACCCTGGCGCAACCACCTTAAAAGGTCATTTAGGGATGAAGTTCATACGGTGTCGAGTCCCACTGACTCACAGACTATGAGTCAGTGGCGTCTAAAGTATGGTTGACCTAATTAAATTATTTAGGCAGTCAACCTGATATACCTAATTACGTACTGTAAAAGCAGGGTTAACAGGATGTTAGTATCCAACCCGTGAAAGTTCTTAACTTGACAAAAGAGTCTTACTAAGTATGAGAATAACTGTGGAATGACTAAATAAGGACAGTGATCTCATTTACAATCCACAAGCTCACTGCACTAAGCAACTGCTACTAATTCTTCTCATCGTGTGGGCAGTAAGGTCTAACAACCCCACACACCCTAGTGTCACAGTTTCTAAACCAACTCAAGGGCTTCTGACATGGTTTATTTGACGACCTCCATTTGGCTGCCGGGACGGCCGGCTTATACGTGCCTTCCAAAGCACAGAATCATCTTTGTATCAGACAATCAGGTGATTCAAGCCTGCAATGTCCTAGCCAAACTGAAAACAACTTTACAAAGTATGCTTCCCGTGGGAATCGAACCCACAACCACCGGGTCACAAGGCAAACGCCTAAACCACTCGACCACGGAGGCAGTGCTTTTTTTTTAAGGATTGGAAATCATCAAATGACTCCTTCCGCTCTGGGCGAGGTGGAAGGGAGTGTCAGACTCTTACTGACTAAAACCCATCCGTGCTCCTCCTAATGCCCTTTGCGTTCCAGGGCTGCGGCGTCTCTTTCGAACGGATTCCGCACCCCGGCAGGCACTGGCCCTAGCGGGCCCCGTCTCCCATGCTGACTACTTCTTGAGGCGCGCGTGGAACTCAGCGCGCCGCCTACGGTTCTGATCGGACGGCGAGCCACCCAATGCTCGCCGTCCGCAGGCCCGCGCCTACGGTGGCCGGAAATCGCCCTGCGACTCCCGACGCCTGGGGCGTCTTCTTCTGTTGCGGCGGCTGGGTCGTGAGATTTCCCTCACGGAGGCAGTGCTACTACTTGCACCAACGCATGTTCAAAGCTATGATTAGGTCATTGCCCGTAAGTATAAATATGACAAAAATTATGTTCAGGCCTTAAAATCCTATGAAAGTAATGTAGGTACTTACTAAGACCAAATTAAGTAGTAGAAAAAGTACTTGTTTTCATTATCAGATTGCAAATGAATTTACAGTAACATACTGACTGCTGTAGTTATGAGCTTTTCTCCTTTTATAGAACACATTAAAATTAAACATTACTTACTAAGATTGTATATGTTATAAGTGAATGTAAATTGTAGAATGGTACGCATAAATATAAATTATTTAATGAAATAAATTCACACCTCTGTCTTAGTGGATTAAATCAGTGACTTATTCGTTTTCAGGGTTCTGTACCCAAAGGGTAACCAACGGAACCCTATTACTAAGCCTCCGCTATCCGTCCTTCCGTTTATCTGTCAGCGGGCTGTATCTCAAGAACCGTAAAAGGTAGACAGTTGAAATTTTCACAGATTCTGTATTTCTATTGCCGCTATGACAACAAATGATAAAAATGAAGATTTATGGTACGGATCCCTCCGTGTGAGAGTTCGACTTGCACTTGGCCGGTTTGTATGAAACAAAACAAGGTTATCAATTGACCGAGTTTTATTTATTAGTCGAATTTCGTAGAACGATCATCCAACCAATTCACTTTTCACTAACTTCTTTATTTTCTTGTATCGATATTTCAAAAATCGACCATTTGACAACCCTTTATACAATATTTCGAAATAAATTCTGTTTCAAAACACAAATGACATATTGAATATTTGCTGTCGGATTTTTTACAGCAGTCATAACCTATGACATATTTACCAAACATACGATGATTCACAATGATATTTGGCCGCTTACACCTCTTTTAAGATAAAATCAACCTTATGTCGATAACTTTAAGGATATTTTTACAGCAAAGTTATGAGTGTAATGATAATTGTTCCTTTGATTAGGTGAAGATTAGCAGAGTTGTTAATAAATGATTGAATGATCGTTAATCTTAATGAGATACCTAAAAGCTCAAGTTATTGGAAGATCAATAAAGATCAACAAATAATGTTGTGTTTATTTATGTTTTATAGGTCAAACCATGTTCTTCTCTATAAATGATCAGTTGGCAAATAATTCAGAATTAATTTATTATATTTCATCCTTCAAATAAGCTCTTGTTATTAAAACTACAAAGAGTAATTTTCTGCTCAACACTTAATATACCTACCGCTTTATGCATTTACGAAATCAACAATAACAATCTTACAACCCTAATCTCTTCCAAATTAGAGTGAACAGGCTCCTCCTGGGTAGGCTCGCTCCATCGTAGACTTTGTCTCTGTCATCTCTGACATAGACTAGAGTCAAGAGCAGACCCATTACAAATAAAACAAATGATTGCATTACTGGTGCATTGTTTTTCTTCCAATACGATGTGAACTAGTAAGTCTATTTATATAGGTTAAGAAGCCAATTTTTACTCATCTATATCTATATAGGTACTAATATATTATAAAGCTGAAGAGTTTGTTTGGTTGAACGCGCTAATCTCAGGAACTACCTACTGGTCCGATTTCAAAAAACCTTTCTGTGTTTGTTAACCCATTTATCAAGGTAGGCTATAGGCTATATATCATCACGCTACGACGAATAGGAGCGGAGCAGACGAAGATGCGCGGGTCAACTAGTAAAGGATATAAACTTAATGAATATCTTTCACAAGCTGGTATTTTTTTACCAAATACATAATAATTATGTAGGTCACCAAAACAGGATTTGATTTCATCATTCTGAATTCTGTCAGCCATTACTCAGTCAAGATATTTCCTGTCAGACCATTGTCAGTAAAACAGACATTAGTTTTCCTTTCGTTACAATTCAACCATTGATTTATGGGTCAATAGTAATAGACAATAGCTATGGTATAATTACATAACGTTTATATAACTTCCCATACACGTCAAGTGACCCCATTGACCGATATAGCGAACTGTCATAGCGTGTTCGCTATGATTGGCAGGCGAATCCGTGTTCAAAGTTTATAGGTTAACAGAAAAAGGTACTTAACTTAGAACTGCCACTTGTCTTTCCAAATTATGGTTAACGTCCGGTTTTTATATGTAGATTTTTAATTTGGAATCATATATTTCAGGTCGTGAAAGTAAACACTCTTCTACATATGTATAACTCTCCATGTGACTAATTTTCAACATCATCCTCATCATGTCAGCCGAAAGACGTCCACTGCTGGACATAGCCCTCCCGCGCGTGTCGCCACAACAACCGGTCCTGTGCGTCTCGCATCCATCAGCTACCCGCGACCATCGCCAGGTCATCGGTCCACCTTGTGGGAGGCTTTTCAACGTCTTCTTCTGACTTTACTGACCCATACTTTGGAGTTTCGAGTGTCGAGACAAGACACAGCACCCGTCTGGTCGCAGGATCCTCCCATTTCAATGAAAGTTTGCGTAATTAACTAAAGACTAGTAAAACAGCATAAATAGAAACGCAGGGGTGAACAAAATCATGAAGGAGATTTCCACTTTTTAAGTCAATATTAGTTTTAAAACATTGGTATTTTTTTAGAAACAAACAATGTGGCATTCAAGTTAAAATACTATTTGTAGTGGAATCAATGCCGCCACAAGAAAAACCAACGGAGCAAATCTACATCGCAACAAAAAGAACCGCGACACCGTCTATCCTACTAGCAGCGAACTACTACGTCAAAATCCTGCATCGCGTAAGCAGAGTTTATCGTGCGATTTAAACATATACATCAGCCCGAATATCAACTATCGGGCAGTAGCCCGCCAGGCATATGGTTGGAGGATCCTCCCTATTCAATGGGGGTTTGCGGGACTTTACTCTCTGTTACACATACCTCCAAACATTCAAATTTTTGTTTCTATTCACCCCTGCGTTTCTATTCACCCCGTTTTACCGATAATTCATAGTATCTAACTTTTTTTTACTTATGTAATAAAGCTTAGAACTCATGCTTGGGTCACGATAAATTTGCATAATTTATTTTTAGTTGTTAAATTAAAGTCTTGAGGAGGTCATGAACAATATATTATTACACACGTTTTAACTCTTGAAAACGTCTATGCTTTCATGATTTATTTGCATATATTGACCTAACAACCCCAATCAATATTTTTTGTCTATAAAATATGCAACAATAAAATTCTAAATTTCATTAATTCCAGATCATGATGCAATCCGGAACTTCATTTAATTAATTTTATCTGCACGTTGTTATGCCAAAATCGATTTTGTTGAATTTGGTTTTCGATAACCAATTTAAACTGATTTTAAGAGTAGTGCACAGCCAATCAAATTATTCATCATCATCGTTATATCAGCCGAAAGACGTCCACTGCTGGACATAAGCCTCCCCCAAGTGTCGCCACAACAACCGGTCCTGTACAATCAAATTATTTCAAATAACAAAATAAAAACTAAAAGAAAATGTAGGTATCTATTTATATTCGAATGGATCTAGATTTCCACAATTTTTTCAGCAACTGGCTAACATCTGTGAAATTGTAGCGAATTTCAGATACGCTTTCAGTATTATAGTGTTCGCATTATGTAATAAATACTGAGTATTTAAGAAAACACGGTGACTTCTCGGTAGATAACATTATTAGGTTCCACTTCCTATGAACTCTTAGGTATATCAACAGAACATTTTGTGGTGATTTATGCCCACTTTTATTCAAATATTTGAATAAACAAAATAAACCATGTTAGAGGCCCTTGAGGCGGTTTAGAAACTCCGCTTGAAAACTTAAGGAACCTTAGGGTGTACGGTCGTGAGACCTTACTGCCCACACAATAAGAAGAAGAACAAAATATTTATAACTGAAACACTGAACACCTCCTACAATAGTTTAAAAAAAATACATGTTTACCCTTTTTAATCGAAGCATATAGGTTAAAACATATTTGGTCTTTAGTCTTGAATCTGTTAATTTTTACGACTGTTATACGAGTATAATACTCGTACTTAACCAAAAACAGTCTTCGTCAGAATCGTAAAAAAACAGTTGCTAACAGGCAAATGTTTGCCATCAATTCTATAATTTTAAGCATAATTCTACTATTGCTATTTAATAAAGCAAGATATATATTATTTTACAGAAACTAGAAAAACAACGACTTAAACTGAATTGGTCCAGAAGATTCAGAGCAAAGTAGCTGTAACAGACAGACACACGAGTGATCCTACTAAGGTTGCGTTTTTTCATAGGGCTGTGCGGAAATATAAAATTCTCCTTTTTCCTCATTCAATAATCAAAACAAACACACAAAATCTCTACCACAATGCATAACGTTGCCTCATAATACCGAAGCAACCTACACATTACAGAGTACTAATATCCGTATTTATTACGTACATTACATAGCACATTATATCATTACACGACCTATATACCTACTTACCCGAAACCACATACAAAACGTAGAGTATCATCAGGCATTACCTCTATGACCTCTCACAATAGAATTTCTTTGAAAATGCCGGAGTCAATCAACCTTACGGCTCTATGACCGCTGTGACTAAATGTTATGTAATGTTATTTACAGATGGGTATGAGAAGGATGACCAAGCTAGAATAATGTTTATTACTATGTATTTATTTACCTCGTGACAAAATATCTGTATAATAAAATATATACTTGCCATTTGCATGACCTGACCATAGCCTGTGAACCCTGTTCCTAATAGCAACTTCTGTTTTTTTTTTATATATATTTATATTTTTGTTTCATTTGTACTTTAAATAAATTAATAAAGAGTAAATAGTAAGCAACGAATAAACGGATATTATCATACTATTTAAAACAAAATGGTTGTCTGTATAAGCGGTTTAAGGACGATAATTTTACATGATAACGTCATAAGAAAACAGGAGCTCGTGGCTAAATAATAACAGCCGCACGAGTTGATCTTTAAGGTTAAGCTACGCTTGCCAAGGTTGGTCTGTGGATGGGTGACCATCTTAATATACCGAGTTTCCTCCGTGCCTCGGAAAGCACGTTAAGCCGTTGGTCCCGGCTGTCATTTGTAGATCATTGGCAGACGTCACGGGTTGTCAGAAGCCATAAATCTGACTTCAGTCTTGCCAAGAAGTACCGTGTTACCCAGTTAATGGGTTGTGGAGGTCTGGTAGGCAGCCGCTCCACGTAAAACACTGGTATTCAGCTGAATCCGGGTTGACTGGAAGCCGACCCCAATATAGTTGGGAAAAGGCTAAGCAGATGATGAACGTCATAAGAAAACAATTGAACGTGCGGTAAGTGTCCGTGACACTTTTGCGTGCAACCGGTGTTCATCGATTTATAAGACGTTATCACGTCAGGAGAAGAAACTTTGTTTCTTTTTTCTCCTCAGCCTCTCTTTTATTATCCATAAACGGACTTACAAGAAACATGTTCTTCAACTCATTGAAACGCACACGACAATAAACCGATCATTAGAATAACTAAAGAAGGTACCATCCATTCATTCGAACACCAGTATCCATTCACCCAGCATTCATCCTTAGAAACACCAAAATCAAAAAAACAAATCATCCCTCCACAACACTAGATAGAAGTAAACATTCTCATCTAAAACAGCACTATTTTACTCAACTCAAAACAGACGCGGGTGTTAAATTACCCTGTCACAAGTCTTGCAGCAAGTAACATTAGAATGAAATGTGCAAGCCCGCAAGCCTGCAAGCATCTGCAAGGGACCGTGCGTAAATTGTGCAAGACACCACCTGCTGTGTATCCGGCACGGCTGAGTTATTCAAGCTGGTAGGGCGGTTGCATTGTGTCATGAGATACGGTACGAGATTTGAACTTTGTATTTCAGATGAGAATGATAAGAGCAAAAAAAAAGGAAAATAATGACTGAGTGATGATTGGCAAGGGAGAATAGAAAAAAAAAGACAAGTTGAAATCGTCACCGAAGCCCTGGAACGCAAAGGGATCTAGGAAGAACACGTTTTCCGTCAGTAAGAGTCTGACACTCTTTTCCGCTCCGCCCAGAAAAGAAGGAGACATTTAATGATTTTACATCCCTAAAAAAAAGGACCACAAGTAACATGGGATACGAAAAAGAAGATAAATGAATTCAAAATCTGTGGTAGTGAATGTGAAGTTAAAATATAAGTCTGCATGAAGAAAAATAATGTGCGTTGCTTTTGAATCAGTAGATAATACCCGAAATACGTGTCTCTTGTGACTTGTTTATGATATATAATCAACATACATAATGAACTATTTATCAACAAAATGTAGAGCAGTATCCCATATACCAACATACCGGATGACACTGAAAACATTTCCCTAACAACGAAGTCTACAGCAAAGCGACAGCTCGAGATAAAACACATTACAAACATTCAGATTAATGAATAATTCACTACACTGTTACCAATGAGTAACTATCTTATTAAGTGACGTATTTACTGCAACTTCTGTATAATTGATAAGACTTCCTTTCATAAAAGATGAGGTGGAGCAATCAGTTACATTTCTATGCACACCTGCCTTGTATTATGTTGAATTTATAGGTCTTTAATAAGCTATTATAGTCATCTAGGGATGTGATTTCTTATATTAATTGCACGTATTGTATGGTATAAATCCGATCTAGTAGTTTGATCACATTCGTCGATACAAGAACGTATGACTGCATTCTTGTGTCGAAGAATGTGATGAAATTATTTTTTTTTTATTTGAGACGAGTTTGCTCTTGACTCTAGTCTCGGTCAGAGATGATGGAGACAAATTCCACGATGGAGCGAGCTTACCCAGAAGGTTGTAAGCGTTCGGAAATACACACGCAGGCAGAGTTCCTCTTTTTTGCCGTGCGCATTATAAAAGACGTTTGAAAAATTATCTTTTTAACCCAGCTCGTATAGGAACATAAGTTCCATTGACAATGTGAGTATCTTCCTGGTTTATCCCTTTGTTATTTGGAGTAGTATTTTTACGCCATTATTCACCTGAATGTGTTGGGTCAGCGAGACATCCAAGTTTTCTACGTTCGGGTCGTTGTTCACGACGAACTTTCGGGTTTTTCCCTAATCCAAAAGTTCATTCTCACCTTCCTCACCATTCCAGACTGGAATATTCTTTAAGGTACACAAAATATGAACTAACTACATCAATAAAAGTATTCTTAGGCACTTAGTTTTAGATTGGTATTGACAATCTTAAAAAAACTCGGACATTCGATAGTCAATAGCAATTACGTTCGACTTCTTGAAATTACTTAGTTAATGATGTCCATATAAAGTACAGAATTTGGAATTCAAAGGAAGGATATGATAGATTATCAACTACATATATAAGGATTATTTTAACAGAAATTTTAAGGGCAGTTAAATGATTTAAGGCAAGTTTGTATTCAAGACTCGTCCTTTGCAATGAAAAGAAATGCTAAGTATCATGGGAAAACCGTTTAAATATGAGATTTTTTAAGTGTCTGTAAGTTATTTCTAAGAAATGCTAATATTTTTTAAATAGTCGGTTCTTCTTGTAAACTCTATGACATCAATTTCTTACATCATCCACTTATACCTCTATTACGTACCTATTGATAGATAGATCATCAGAAAAACTCTAAAATTCGACCGCTAAACATAAGTTTCCCAATTATTCTTCCACATTTCAAGGATGGGAAATCATCAAATGACTTCGTGCACTCTGGGCGGGGTGGAAGAGAGTGTCCAACTCTTAATGACTGACTATCCGTGTTCCTCCTAATGCCCTTGGCGTTCTGCAGCCGCGGTGACTCTTACGAAAAAATCCCGCAACCCTGATTCACTACTTGACCTAGGCCATTCGGAGACCAGCCCGGGATTACGGAAGCCGCGTATGTTCCCACGATCCCCGGCGTAGGTGAGAGATGGAATACCGGGGTGGAAGTCCTTTAGAGTTTGATATAGACCCCTCCACCCACCCCAGGGCGACAGACATCCATGAATATTCCCCCCGTTAAAAAAGACCATTCGGAGACCAAAGTAGCTGGTATCTACATTGCCAATTGCAACAACAAAACAACACCTTTAATCTACTCTTATCTAGCACACACATAAATCTCAAACATTTCTTAACACACACAATCAAGCCTAAAAGTTTCTTTCTTCTTATCAATCACAAACAGAACTGACCAACAATTATTAAGTGTCGTAATTATTCACAAGTGTAGAAAGAACCTTGAGCAAGTGGTTGTAGATAATTAGAACAAATAGCTTTATAACCTTGAGTTCAATCTGCAGGTGACAAACTGAAGCTTGTCAGCTGTCAGATAATAAGGGCAATTATAGATTGTGTTCGAATTTAACGTGCTTAGTTTTTGCTACTAAGGCTAGGTTCATACTGGTTGGTCTGAAACTATTCAAATAAGTTTGCTGAACGAATGTGAATGAGTTGAAGTGAAAGTTTTTATGGTGCTAATAAATTTATTATTAATCTTTTTATTTATTTATCTTTCATACTTATTTACATTTTTAAATAATTTTTAAAATAAAAAAATATTAAAAAATAAAAGCTTTTAAAAATAGTAGTCCGCCTGTATCGGGAGCAGAGTCGAAGCTACCGGTGGTTAGGGCTCCAGATAGAGAGAATGGAACCTGCTCACAATACGAGCCGTATCGAGGAGTACTGTCTTCTGTATCAGGCCCTTTTTACAATCGCGTAACGGCAGTTTCGATAGATGGTCGTCGAAGCTTTTGGTCATCATTATTATTATTATAGAATGATTGCATGGCCGAAATCGGTCAGGAATACATACTGGTATGTCGTCCTTAATCCTACTTGAAGGGTTAAGCTTTTTTGTAAATGATATGTGTAAGATTCTAGAAATTTCCCAGCTAATTTTACCGCAGGGCATGAAATATATCGCAAGTTTCTGGTTTTGCGGAACCATTGCGGTCTCACTTTCACAACTTTGTTTCGTAAAAGCAGCTTAACTTTTTAATTATATTTATAAAATTACTAGTTGACCCGCGCAACTTCGTCTGCTCCGCTTCTATTGGTCTTAGCGTGATGATATATAGCCTATAGCCTTCCTCGATAAATGGGCTATCTAACACTGAAAGAATTTTTCAAATCGGACCAGTAGTTCCTGAGATTAGCGCGTTCAAGCAAACAAACTAACTCTTCAGCTTTATATATTAGTAAGTAAAGTATAGATTTTAAACATGTCTAAGAACAGATCTTGAAATATAAATTAACAGTACGTATTAGCTCTACACCATAAGCCACGTAGGTACCTACAACGAATGGTCTATTGCAATATTGATTTCCTACATAAGGTTCCATCTGATCGATTCTTTATTTACCCCACGCCTATTTTCTGGAATACATTTTGAACTTTTCCTCTCAAAACTGCATGACCTTTACCTAGATATAAATAGCACACAACTTGGTATAAATAGTTGTAACATTAGCAGAATAGTTTTGACTCACCCAAGTAGCTACTCCATCACTCCTTTAAATATTGCTTTAATGCTAGATACTTCATCATATAATTCGCTATCACCATCTGCCTAGCCTTTTCCCAACTATATTGAATTAACCGGATTTAGCTGAATACCAGCATTTTACGTGGAATGGCTGCCTACCAGACCCCCACAACTCGTTAACATGGTAACACGGTAATTTTTGGTAAGACTGGAGTCAGATATACTGGCTTCTGTCAATCCGTAACTGCCAAAGGTCTACAAAAGACAGCCGGGACCATCGGCTTAACGTGCTTTCCGAGGCACGAAGGAAACTCGGTATGTTAAGATGGTCACCCATCCACAGACCAACTTCGGCAAGCGTTTTTTAACCTTGAAGATCGTACCGTGCGACTGTTATTATTTAGCCACGAGCTCCTCTCATCGTATAACTTATATATTAGCTATCGTATTACAAAAAGAAGTGAATACGATAAACATAATTAATTACAATCACATTAGATAGGTATAGACGGTTTTAAACACGCACACGACAATCGACACTATTTGACACGATATCTAGGCGTGTTCACGTCTTTTCCGTGATCGAATTTTTTTTTTTCACTCGTTATGAAAGTATTCTTCACTATCTCAAAAAAATACAGTTTTTTTCTGCTAAATATTAAAAGGTCACACTGATTCATTAGACTTAGCTTAACATCTAACGCATCTAACTCAAAAAAAAAACCTATTTATTTATTTCACATGGCAGTAAGGACTAACGACCCCACACACTCTAGAAATAAATAGTACTAACAGACGACAGGTCTAATAAGAACACAAAAGATAAATAAAAATGTATCTCTACAAAGCTGGAGAAGAAACATAGAACAGATGTTCGCTTATATTAAGAACTCAAAAACCTGTGTAAATTCTAGTCCATTTTCTTTTCTGATGCTTTTCCTAGTCGATTTGCCTTGATTTGAAGCCATTTTTACCTGAAACAAACAAAGTGAATTCATAAATACAAGTGGAAATAAATAGTAGATACACTGTTATGTTATTAAAGTGAATAAATAAATTACAATATTAGTCTTACGAAATGAATATTTAAATGTAGTTAATCTAAATCTTTGATCAAATACATAATATAACATTAAAAATGCTATTTTATGTCTTATCTTATTACCTATCCAACTACATAATAGGTACTTGAACATGCAAGATAATATCTGCCTAGAACTTTAAACCAAGCTTGTTCGTAACCGCATATCAAATGCTATCTAAAATATTTAGAACACTATGGCCTCATAGTTACTTTGACTACTTTACGAAGTACATAAGCCGCTTTATACCTAACAAATAGCTGGATCACGATCTACAGTAGTAAATTATAATGCGCGCGCGCCGCATCGGGAGTAAGTGTTATGTATCATAAATCATTGGTTTATGAGCTGGCCGTAAAATGGACAATGGGTTTAGCACATTATGTAGTTAGTCTGCAGGTGATTTTGTAGAAAGTAAATGGGATGGAAGTGTGCACATGAGATTGGTATAAATTTTATGTTAAAGAGGATTTTTGGTTGTGAATTGAAAGCATCTAAAAGAAGAGTTGCAATATTGTAATCCAAACGCTCTAAAAAGTTTGCTTTTATTACTATTGATAGGCACGCGTTTGGCCACTATCTCACCTGGTGGTAAACGATGATGTGATCGAAGATGGAGCACGTTTGCCTCGAAGTAACCTATTCACTCTTGACTTAAAGACTCCCAGTTTGTAGCTATCAGGAAACAGACTCCGGCAGACTTACGTTAAATAGTTTTATTGATTAATATATTTGCTATTTATGAGTTCATTAGTAAGGTCACCATTTGAGTCCTAAACTACCAATAATAACGAAAAGCCAGTCAAGTATTAGTCGGACTCTCACACGAAGGGTTCCGCTCAATAAATAGAAAAAACACGTTTGTTGTATGTGAGCTACCTTTCATTTTTAGTATAATTAACTTTGTAGTATGTTTTGTTATAGCGGCAACAGAAATACACATTCTGTGAAAATTTCAATTGTACTTATTACGGTTCTTGATATATAGCCCGCTGACAGACAGACAGACGGACGCACAGCGAAGGCTTGGTAATAGGGGTTTCATTAGTTACCCTTCGGGTACGGAACCCTAAAAAAGACCGTAAACTAGACTAAAGCGAAACAAAATAGCAAGGACGTTACTGAACGTGATAAGGGAAGTAGTTTATGTACGCGAGTAACGTTTGATACTACGTTTAAAACAATCGATTCAATTGAAAGACTTCACAATAAATATTGTCAGCCTCAAGCATATCTTCCGACGTTAGAGTAACTGCAGACGATACTACAATTTCCTCACAATCATAAACGCAAGACTGTGAGCCTGCTTCTAAGAGTAGGGATGGGAAACGACAGGCGACACCATATTTTGGGACCGGCATTGATTGAGGTACGAATTCTAATACAAATAATCATCCAACATTCGTAAATAAACTAACACCTTTTTCCCAAGGGAGTAATTAATACTAAAACGCTACCTACTTAGGTAGTCTTTTGCTTCTTTTGACAATGCTCATAGTGACATACGATCATACACACGGCCGGTCATACCGGTCATCCTCTCTTAGTGTTCCCCTATAGAGAGTAGGGAACCTACATGCCAAATTGCAGCTCTCTACGACCAGTAGTTTCGGCTGTGCGTTGTCTGTCAGCCACTGCGGTGTCTTTTCAGTAACGGAAGAATTTTATATATACTGATTGATTGATTGACTGAGGAGCTCGTGGCTAAATAATAACAGCCGCACGGGTCGATCTTAAAGGTTAAGCAACGCTTGCCAAGGTTGGTCTGTGGATGGGTGACCATCTTAATATACCGAGTTTCCTTCGTGCCTCGGAAAGCACGTTAAGCCGTTGGTCCCGGCTGTCATTTGTAGATCTTTGGCAGTCGTTACGGATTGTCAGAAGCCAGTAAATCTGACTCCAGTCTTGCCAAGAAGTACCATGCTTCCCAGTTAATGGGTTGTGGAGGTCTGGTAGGCAGCCGCTCCTCGTAAAACACTAGTATTCAGCTGAATCCGGTTTGGCTGGAAGCCGACCCCAATATAGTTGGGAAAAAGCTAGGCAGATGAGATGAGATGATTGATTGATTGACTAATATTGCAAGTTTACTTGCCTTAGAAATTAACAAAAATGAGCCTTAGGGAGAGTAGATATTCAAGTAAATTGCCCGTCTTTCCCCGAATTTTCTCCTCTTCGACTCGTCTTCTTACTTCTCTCGATTGTCTAGGTCCGTTATTGACGTTTGCCATCCCTGCTTTACACAATTAATCTTATAATTCACAGCACACTGACCAGAACGAACGCATAGAATGAGCATAACAAAACGCGGCACGGACGGCGTTATGCAATACCGGAGCCGATGGCTCTTTAGATATACGGAGAATTAATTCGTCTCTCATTATGTTGGAGCTGATTTATGTTTAGGCTTTAAAGCCGTTAAGTTGGGTAAGTGGTACCTGAAATCAGAGATAGTAAGGCGTAATCTTTCAAGGAATACGTTGGTATTAACGCCAAACAGATCACGGAACGTGTTCCGATGCGATGGATACCGTGATTACTACTGAAACGACTGGCTCGCACTAGCTGAAAACAGAATTAAGTGGAAGAGCCTTTGCCTTGCAATAAACACAATAATTATAATTTTCTAACCGGAACTGCAATGCCGGGCATAATCGGCGATCATTGCCAGGATAGAATTGGGTCTGGCTCGTACCCGGCCCACCAGGGACGCGCACCGCTTACGCATAGACTCGTGGAAGCAATCAGTGCCTGCCATCGGGAACATTCCTGATGCGCTACAGAAACGGGGCTGCCCTAGCACCGCCGCCCGGAACGCGTTGTTGTACTGAACACGGAGGGCACACGTATACAGGACTGTGCAGTACGCTCTAAAAAACGTGACCTAAGCACTAGTACAACGCAAAAACCTGCGAGCATCAAATACGGCGAATGTGTGGGAAATGAGACAATATTAAGACTAACGTAAGGCAAACTATTGACGCCTGAAAATCGTTCAAGACTGCGTGAAAATAATACTAACCGCAAAGAATTTAGGAAAGCCCACAAGTCAGCTAGCCTGGATTCCTAGGCCTAGATCCGAGCCTAGATCCGAGTGTACCTCAACAGTGGCCATTCTAAAAACCGTTTCGTGTAAGCCACATAATAAAGTGAATAACGATGGTAATATTGTTCTTTAGTACACCCCATTTAGTGCAAAACGCAAATGACAACTTTAAATAATTCTAGACAAAAATATAATGTCTTTATTCACCAAATAACTTTAACTTTAATACATAAATTAAATCCAGTATCGTTTCCACAAAACGTTGCCGAAAAAACAGTCCATTTCACACTATTTCAGGCACGAACATAAGGCTGGCTCTCCACTTGAACTGAGCGAGGAAGTAATGTGATAAGCGAGGTAAATAAGAATTGCTTTATGTTTTAAACGAAGCTATTTTATTGGTGGAATTTTCGCTCCGTTTCTCGCTCAAGTGTAGTGGAAAACTAGCCTTTAGTTGCCGTCCGTGCGCAAAACATTTAATTTATAGACTTTCGTGTTCCGGATTCCATAAAGTGTTCCATAATATTACGCCATTGCAATGTTACGCTTGCATTCTGGCAAATTGATGTAATTGGATTTTGAACAAGTGCTGACGGCTCGACTGTACCCAGTACTGGCGCGCACAGAACTGGAACGCGGGAATTATATTAATTAATTATGCAGTTCGGACCGTTGTAAATACATAGATAGGAGAAATGTCATACTGGATTAGATTCTTGTCAGAGAACTGCTGTTGCACCTTCACAGTTATGAAATTTTGATGTCATTGAAAGGTAGAAAATATTATGCGTCCGTAACTATCTTGGAATGAATATATGATCGTCGCGATCATACGCATCCTCGCGCCGACAGAGGGTTCTTATCGGTTGCTTATTACTTTGCTCCCTTCCTCAGGTTACTTAAAATATTCTGTCAAGACAATCCAATTTAATTTCGTCAAGCCAAAAGACCAGTTAGCTTCTAGATCACAAGATACCTAGGGTCCCAGGCCAATTTCAAATCTCTAATTAACCCGTTGATTTACAATTATTACACTTCTCCAACTAAACAGTACACTCATCTAAAACATAAAATATTCGTACACATGACACAAAAGCAACTATACTAGTACAGATGAACACAAAAGTGCTACAGTTACAATGCATCATAGTCTTAATTACTGTTGAGTCGTTTATTATGCCTAGACTAGATTCATTTGCATCTAAATGGTCTGAAGGCATTCTCGTTTATATAACACTAAGTAGTAAGGTACTAGTAGTACTCGGTGAGATTAATTGTAGCGAAAATTAGGTAGGAGGTATGAGATTTATAGGCTGTATGTAGGTCATCACCATCTGCCTAGCCTTTTCCCAACTACATTGGGGTCGTCTTCCAGTCAAACCGGATTCAGCTGAATACCAGTGTTTTACGTGGAGTGGTTGCCTATCAGACCTCCACAACCCATTAACTGGGTAACACGGTACTCCGTGGCAAGACTGGAGACAGACTTACTGGCTCCTGACAAACCGTAACGACTGCCAAAGATCTACAAATGACAGCCGGGACCAACGGCTTAACGTGCTTTCCGGGGTACGGAGGAATCTCGGTATGTTAAGATGGTCAACCCATCCACAGATCAACCTTGGCAAGCGTTGCTTAACCTTCAAGATCGACCCGTGTGGCTGTTATTATTTAGCCGCGAGCTCTTCATAGGCTGTATGCAGGTAAGGTAAGTCACTAGTAACTGATTTACAATTTTGTAGTCCTACAGAGAGTTCTGATAAGCAAGTAGATATGGGTAACAAACCCAGTCTTGAAAGCTCACGTAGATAATTTAATAAACAACTATCCTGTCGGAGGGATCAAATGACGGAACGGAAATGGAAGAAGGTATTTTAAAACATTTCGTTATTTCAAACCTACAGCTCTTTTCGGGGTTCCGTACCCGAAGGGTTACCAACGGAACCCTATTACTAAGCCTCCGCTGTCCATCCGTCCGTCCGTCCGTCTGTCTGTCAGCGGACTGTATCTCAAGTACCGTAATGGGTAGAGAGTTGAAATTTTCACAGATTGTGTATTTCTATTGCCGCTATAACAAAAAATTAAAGTTTATGGTACGGAAACCTTCGTGTGCGAGTCCGACTAGCACTCGATCGGTTTTTTTTTCGGGAAATTATCAAATGATTCCTTCCGCTCTAGGTGGACTGGACAGACTTACTTACTGACGTACACTCAACCTTGTCCTCAAAGTGCCAATAACACTTACGAACAAATTCCGCAAGCAAACTTACAGCTCTGCTGGGGTATTTTTAAAAGGAACACATGTGTTGTAATTTTGAATACGTATGTTTGTAAAAGGCAGTGCAAGAAAGTCAATACTTTCTACATCATATTTCTGCAATTTACATTCAATAATTCACAGTCATGATACGGATCTCATTAAAATTGAATGATTGGAAGTAAGTCTCAACAAAATGTATGATTGTAATATAATTTGTTGGGTTATACTTTCACAATGAGTTCAGAAATAGGAATAGAAAGAATTAATTTGGCCTTCCGTTTTCATTCTCATCAATAACTGGTCATTTGATAATTCCCCATTCTTAAAAAAAAAAAACTCAACTCAACTAATGACATTATATCTATCCTTGAAAGAGTTAATCTAAATAAAAAAAAATTGCCAGATGCGAGTCGGACTCTCACACGAAGGGTTCCATACCATAAACCGTAAAAAACACGTTTCTTCTTCATGTTTAATTTAATTTTTATCATTTGTTGTTTTAGCAGCCATAGAAATACACACTCTGTGAACATTTCAAGTAACCTGTAACGGTTCTTGAGATACAGCCCGCTGACAGACGTAAGGACGGACGGACAGCGGAGGCTTAGTAATAGGGTTCCGTTGGTAACCCTTTCGGGTACGGAACCCTAAAAATAGCAAGCACTGGCACCCACTAAATCTTCAGCAAACAGCTGCTTGTTAATATTTCTCAATAAAATGCCTGCCTATTGTCTCTTTACACCAACTCATTCATATTTTTTGCAGGTCCAAAAGCCAGTTAATCTGATTTACTTTCTGTTCTTGACACACTATACAACCTTGAATCCTAAACGCTATCAAACAGCCCCATCATCTTATCTTCAAGACGTTGACTCTCTGAACCATTTGGCAAACGCGTGGGTAATATCAAGACATCTCCGTTTGAAAAAGATCGTGAATTTATGATAGTTCCTACGTCAGTCACGATTCTTATGTACAAAATTATACGTATTATACCATATGTAAGAGTTCGTATTAATATATTAAGTTGTATGAATGTAACAAAATACAGGAACATTTTCATACAAGATGATATTTTCATATTATGATGCAATGTGCGTGTGTTTGTCTGTATGAGGAAGAGATGGTAGTTTAAAACTGAGGTTTAAATGTTCTTTATTGACAGCTTGAATAGATAAAGTTGATATTAAGAAATTCTACCAGATTTGTGTAGGTCAGATTTGTCAGGTCTCTATCTGTATCATAGAGACCTGACATTTCGGCAAGTCTTGTCAATCACATGACATATTTTTTTGACATTTTGACAATCGTTAACGCTGATACAAAAGTAATAAGGGCGGGAAATCTCGCCAAATCCACCGAATTCGGTCTTTAAGTCCTAAGGCCGCCCGTACCCCGTACACAGTCAATCTCGAACGCGATCCACGGATCAGATAATTAATTTTAATCGTGGATCGATGGCAGGCGACTTCCCGCGATTCTACAAATTTTTAAACAATGTTTTCATTCGCATGTCCATAGCAATCGGTTAAAAGAGCTTCAATCTCCTACATTTCTGACAGATTGCAACACAGATGCGAATGCGAAGCTTGTTCAAAAATTAATTGAATTGACCCGAATTTAGGGCCGCTAGGCTTAATAGGAGCTGCTTATAAAACACTGCAAGTGCGATTTACTTGTGAAAGGTACAGGGGCATATTTTACGAGTAAAAATGGAGTAAAGGGTATTTCTCACCAACAAGAACACTTAACCATCCCTATCACAATCCCTTTAATAAATCTTTCTTGACCAGCAAGAAACACGTTACTTTAGATTATCCCTCACTGTGCTGGAACCAATAGTGTCTACTTTTATCTGTGGCCATTAAACGAAGCAGTACTGTTATGCGCACGGTACAGTTAATACCACAACAGATATACAGGGTGTAACAGAATTAACGCAAAAACTACACCTAAACTGTTATTATGAACAAATCATAAAAGCGAAAAAACAATCTACTTTTCAGTAAACATTTTCGAGTGTATTTCGTGTTGCCAGCATTGGAGCTGTAAGAAATTCACTACTTGACATCGCAAGCATCGTCAATTTTTTTATTAATGTTCAAAATATATATCACAGAGTATCAATTATACAGTATGGATATGACATATATGCAGTAATCTTAAGGGGTTATTGTACTCATCATTGTGAACAACTTTTGCTATGGGACAACGACGAAATCGCGAAAAAAATCAGCTGTTCAGTACATTTTGTCGAGTTATGAGCACACAAATGTATGGAGCAGTCGATTTTTTTTTTCGCGTTAAAAAAGTTGTTCACTATAATGAGTACAATGGACCCTTAAAATAATTGCATATATTATGTCATATCCATACCGTATATGATAAGAACCACAGAAGCCGACGACGGCCGGTACTTCACGCATCCGTGTTTTCGTTTTTCATTTCACGGTCGCCACTTTGGAACTTTTAGGTCCTGTTGACCATCTGTTCTCCGAGCAAGGTGAACTGCCTAATGCTTTGCTTAAGATTTTTACATTATTATTTGGCAGTGTGTTCCGTAATCATTCAAACGCTTGGTACTTTTAACAATCTGAATTTTATTGCATAGATGATTCCGTAACTTTGAACGTGAAACTATGTAGCTTATTGCTAAGCTACTTTTAACGCTGACTGTACGTACTTGCAGATAAAAGTCTTTTACGTGTTTTTGCGCACACGCCACCGTGCACCGTTCTAAAGTGCTGGTACAAGTTCGATTAAAGAGCTAAGTTTACAGTAGGCAACGTTTTGTTTATGTAAGAGCTTCTTATCATGTAGGAAGAGAAATTTTCTGGAGGGCCGAAAAGTAGAAAATTTGAATTTAGATAATAGCAAAACGCCATCTTAAGTATCAAAAATAGAACTTCATTTAACATTCAAAACGTTGAACGCTAAAGAAAAATCTTATTCATATTCTCTAACAGGGACAACTCCAAATCCAAATCTGGTTCTTAGTTTAAAAATTGACATAAAATAAGTTCATTCGAGTAATCTGCTTAGAGTAAGTTTTTTAACGCACTCGATCGCGTTAACGTAAACGTTCGCTTATGTCAAATTGATAGAAAAGAAAAAGATTTCCCGTAATTGTCACCAGACAGCGCTTATTCAGTTTCAATACAAATTAGCGTTTACGCTAACGCGATCGAGAACGTTAAAAAACTCGCACTTAGGCCACTGTACACATAGAGCGTAACTTAAACTATTCCGAAATCTGCGTACTCTCTCCAACATCATCTGCCTAGCCTTTTCCCAACTATATTGGGGTCGGCTTCCAGTCAAACCGGATTCAGCTGAATACCAGTATTTTACGTGGAGCGGCTGCCTACCAGACCTCCACAACCCATTAACTGGGTGTAATACGGCACTTCTTGGCAAGACTGGAGTCAGATTTACTGGCTTCTGACTATCCGTAACGACTGTCAAAGATGTACAAATGACAACCGGGACCAACGGCTTAACGTGCTTTCCGAAGCACGGAGGAAACTCAGTATGTTAAGATGGTCACCCATCCACAGACCAACCTTGGCAAGCGTTGCTTAACCTTGAAGATCGACCCGTGCCGCTAGCCACGAGCTCCTCTCCAACACTCAAGACACACACTTTCCTACTAACAAGAGCGATTTAGTTACTAACCTTACATAAATCCCCCAAGGGAAATAATTTCCTTCATCGATAGAATTGGTCAGCCATATTTCAAACACAAGTACTAAAGTGTACAGTGTAGTCTTGTGTAAGCTGTACAGGAATTATTTAGTTAAGGACGTTAAGTAATCGTGATTTTAGGTCATTTCTGATTTGTGGTTTTCTGGTTTAGAATGTGTATGGAAAGTTGGTGCTTAGATAAACCTTGTTACAATTTCATAATTATGCAAGCTAGTAATAGGCTAGACTCCACCATCAATAGAGTATTGAAAAATAATAGACAAGTAGTTTTTGTTTTTTTTTTAATCAATGAATATTGACATAGATAAAACGCATCAAAACTCGGGAGTAAGGGCTCGTGACGTCAGAACGCACTAAAATTATATCACGGCGTGACGTATTAAGAATTTTATTATCTTCGTCAATTTTGGTTTACGTAACAAAAGAAAAAAAAACGGGTTAAATATTTTTTTTTTATAATCTTAGTGACGGAATATTTAGAATTTAGTATTTACAGAATAAATACTATTCAATAGAAGTAGATCAATCTATCAATCACGAGACTTATAAGGGTGTGTTTCCCCCCGAGTTGTGCCGGAATGCGTAGTGTGATACCGCAGGTTACTACCGCTGCGATATCACTCAACATCATCATCATCATCTGTCTAGCCTTTTCCCAACTATATTGGGGTCGGCTTCCAGTCAAACCGGATTCAGCTGAATACCAGTATTTTACGTGGTGCGGCTGCCTACTAGACCTCCACAACCCATTAACTGGGTATAACCCTATTACTAAGCCTCCGCTGTAGTTCCGTCCGTCCGCCTGTCTGTCGGCGGGCTGTATCTCAAAAACAGGTATACAGTTGAAATTTTCAGAGTGTGTCGTTCCCTATAACAACAAATAATAAAATGAAATTAAAAATGAAAAGAGAGTCCAGAAACATGTTTCTTTTTCAGTTTATGGTTCCATTACGAATACCCATTATTTATTTATTAATTCGAAAGGTCCAATCAAAAGAACGATAGAATCGATCGAATCATTCATATTATTCAAATTGTTGCGTCGACAACAAACTCAACAACATCATTACATGTTGCTGAAATGTCACGTCAATCAAGTATTAATTCAAATGGTGGAACCAAAAATAAATGGCAACAGACCTCAAAGTTTATTAGAGTAGGGCTGTCAGAGAATATTATGTCTATGAAAGAAAATTGAGTAGCTATTGTAGGAACCAGAATTAATGCTAATATATAAAATTCTTCCGTGAGGAGCTCGTGTCTAGATAATAACAGCCGCACGGGTCGATCTTCAAGGTTAAGCAACGCTTGCCAAGGTTGGTCTGTGGATGGGTGACCATCCACAGACCACGATAACATACTGAGTTTCCTCCGTGCCTCGGAAAGCACGTTAAGCCGTTGGTCCCGGCTGTCATTTATAGATCTTTGGCAGTCGCTACGGATAGTCAGAAGCCAGTAAATGTGACTCCAGTCTTGCCATGAAGTACCGTGTTACCCAGTTATTGGGTTGTGGAGGTCTGGTAGGCAACAACTCCACGTAAAATACTGGTATTCAGCTGAATCCAGTTTGACTGGAAGCCGACCCCAATATAGTTGGGAAAAGGCTAGGCAGATGATGATGATGATATAAAATTCTTTCGTTACTGACTGATTGAGTGACTGTCAGACAAAGCACAGCCGAAACTACAGGTCGTGAAAGCTGAAATTTGGCATTTTAGTTTCTTGGGGAGTGTAGGGAAGCACCAATAGAGGATTTCCCGAAATTCCTACGGGAACTGGAGAAAACAGGGTATGTGCGTACTCAGTCGTAAGCAAATGCTAGCCTTGCATGTCTTTCAGTCTTACTACCCAACCCTACTCTTTTGTTTTTATTTGAGACTAGTTGACCCGCGCAATTTCGTCTGCGTCACAATTTTAATTACTGCTCCGCTCCTATTGGTCATAGCGTGATGATATATAGCCTATAGCCTTCCTCGATAAATGGACTATCTAACATTGAAATAATTTTTCAAATCCTACCAATAGTTCCTGAGATTAGCGCGTTCAAGCAAACAAACAAAGAAACTCTTCAGCTTTATATATTAGTATAGATATATAGATGGGCTTGCTCTTGACTCTAGTCTAGGTCAGAGACGACAAAGACAAAGTCTGCGTTGGAGCGAGCTTACCCAGAAACAACACAAATTTTAATAAGTTATGTATCTTTAAAAGGTTCTGCAGTCAGACGCGACGTGGCAATTCGACAGCGACGCTCCTTAATCCAAAAAAATGTTTCATGGGTAGACGTACATCCGTTAACCATCTCTTTATACATTGGCAATGGCAATGTCGGGCCACAAGCACACTAAATTCTAAACTGTTCTGAAGAATTCGTTCGGGGCCGGTGAAATTCTTTATTGAAAACCCAAAAGCACTTTTCTAGACCTCTGGATTGAAATCAAACTTTCCTATAGCTAGGAATCCAAACCAAACTCTCATTCTTAACTCTTCTTTTATTAAACTAGACCAACGAAGCAAGTATTTCATGTTGCTCTAAATAGTTCATGAATGGAACCGTAATCATTCATTCACGGTGAGTAATACTTCAAGAGTGATGACAGATAGATTATGTTAGTGCCGTAATCGTAAACCACCGACAGGAAGTTTATTGCATTTGAATATGGTCCATTAAGTCTGATTTTCTGAAACGTTCGTGTTTGTGTGTCAGGTGTTTTTTAATGTTTTCTGCTGCGTAAAAACCCTTGAGGAAAGACTTTCATTTACCCATTGATTAAAGAAAAAGATTAAGTTTTTAAAATGTGCATTTTGATATTCCCAAGTATGGTGGCTTTAATCCTGCTTTATTATATCTACATTTTAAAATACGATAAATTGAAACAAACCTTCATAGGTCAAATCATGTACGTTCAACACTTCAATAAACACTTGTTTACAATTCACTATGTTTATCACGCGGTTTCGTTCCCTAAGCTATTGTATTTTTTTAGAATAATCATTAACACTCAACGAGTGTGAAGACAATTCGAATAAAGTCTTGAAATCGGATCAGTATTGTCAGAGATTATCTACAAATAAACAATTTTAAGTACCTCTTAATATGAATATTACCTACTGACATCATAGAAAAGTTGAAAAAACAATTTATAATTTCGATTGTCTGATAACAAGTAGATACTTATTTTTATGATCTTATATTATATTTATATCTCAAATATTATCTCAATCATCATAACCAACGTACTTAAATGAAACGACAGCCCTATTCATAGTCCATACCTTACGCCTCCGTGACTCGGGGTGAAAAGCTCGAGACAGATTTAGAATAACAAGTAAATTACTAATTTGTTGTGAACAAATTCTCAAAATTGAGTCAGTACTTCCAGTGATGATATCCTACCATTAAAACAAGTTTACCTATTAATGTGAATATTACCTATTGAAAACATAAAAAGATGCGATAACAATACATAATTTCGATTGATATTATTTACATGACAAAAATTATCTCGATCATCATAACCATCATACTTAAATGAAACGACAGCCCTATTCATAGTCCATACCTTACGCCTCCGTGACTTAGTGTGAAAAGCTCGCGACAGATTTAGTTCAAACGATAGTAATGTTAAGTAAGACGATAGTAATGTTAAGCAAGACGAGAGTAAGTCGCATTTCTGATATTACGCAAAACTACCAGCTTGTACCTGCTTCAGATTATGCTAATTCGATCTGACAGTATTTTCGAATCGTATTGACTAATCAAATGCTTGTATGAGGAAATTGTATAGATAAGGAATTTATTGTGTAAGTAACTAGGCTTAATGTGGTGGAATGTGCTTGATAGTAGATAAAACATAGTGCATAAGCATGTATGACTGCATATAAGCATTGTATGGGGAAATTGTACCAAAGAAGTGAAGGTAAAATATATTTAACTTACTCGAGCGAAGTGGAATCTCAATAAAACAATAACAAAACCAATCATTATATATTGTTCTTTCGGAAACTTTTGACTAAAATCCACTTCATTTAAACATGCATTTATTGGTCAAATTATATGCGAATAAATAATCAAACGCACCTTATTTTATTTAGTACAGATCTGAACAAAAGTGTTTATGAATAATTGAAGGAGTGCTTTTCAATTCAATTCAATTTATTTATTTCAGATAATAATAATCACACACACATTTATGTACATTTTTTCAGATAATTATTTATCAAAGACCGGAGTATTTATATTGGACAACATTGGTTTTGGATTATCCAAATTGGACAACCAATAAAACTGCTACCAAATAAATGGCTTTACTCACTCATTGTGATTATTTTATGCGTAGGCTCGGATTGCAATTCTCAGATTTCATATCGCAATATTTCGCAGATTTCTTTAGGATTAACCTTCAATCATTATTTTTATTTTGTCCACGGATTGCAGTAACAAAATATTCTTTGGGGTTTTTCTATAGCGTAAATACAATTTCTTATGCTTTGGGTACTTATAACGAATTTCAGCAAAACTAACGTTCGTATTAAATTGAAATAATTCAATCTTCCGACTTTATTCAATCACTACAGACCAATCTCCATTCTCCCTTTCCTGTCTAAGATCCTGGAAGCAGTTGCTCTTAGTCAAATTTCTTCCTTTGTTATTAGGAATAACCTTTTATCCCCTTTCCAATCAGGTTTTCGGCCTGGTCACAGCACAGCCACAGCCTTACTTAAGGTTACTGAAGACGTTAGGAATGGCCTGGAGAATTCGAGATTAACGGTGTTAGTTTTAATAGATTTCTCCAATGCTTTTAATACCGTTGATCACGACATCCTTCTGGCTATTCTGTCTCAAATTGGGGTTTCTTCGTCCGCACGGGATTGGTTTTCTTCCTATCTTCGTGGTCGCCAGCAAGCGGTCCGTGTCGATCAAGAATTTTCTGACTGGTGCGCGCTGAAAACTGGCGTTCCACAAGGCGGTATACTCTCTCCACTTTTGTTTTCTCTGTTTATAAACTCTATTACCACTATCCTCAAATGCTCTTACCATCTGTACGCTGATGATCTACAGCTCTACGCGCAAGCTGACATTGACAATCTAGACAACTGCATCTCATTGTTGAATGCGGACCTTACAGCCATCAGTGATTGGTCAAGCAGATTTGGGGTTACTGTCAATGTCAGTAAATGTCAGGCTATACTTATTGGTAGTTCTTATTTTCTACGTAACTTGAACACCAGCCAACTACTGCCACTTACCTTCAACAATACAGTCATCCCTCTCTCGCCGCACGTTAAAGACTTAGGCCTATACATTGACGACAGGTTAAGTTGGAACAAGCAGATTGCTCAAGTTAGCCAGAGAGTAACATTCACACTGCGATCTCTCTTTAGACTCAAGAATTTTCTTCCTCCAAGCACTAAGACCACTTTAATCCAATCACTTGTGTTTCCCATAATTGATTATGCTGATGTTTGCTACTCTGATCTATCCCAAGAACTTCTTAACAAACTGGATCGACTTCTTAACAACTGTATTCGTTTCATTTTTGGCCTTCGTAAATATGATCACATTTCTTCCTTCCGTTCTCAGCTTAAATGGCTGCCTATCCGTCATAGGAGATCCTCAGATCCCTCTGCATGCTCTTTACTATTATGAATGATCCTTGGGCTCCTGATTATCTAAAACAATATTTTAAAGTATTGGGCAGTTCTCATAGACTTAACCTCCGAGCATCCAAAAATTGCATTCTACATATTCCTTCTCACCGCACCGGGTTTTTGTCTAATTCTTATGCCATTACCACCATTAAACTCTGGAATATGCTGCCCCTTGACATCAAGAAGGCTGAATCTAAATTTTCCTTTAAACGTAAAATCCGAAAACACTACTTGAAAGCCTGATTCTTAGTTTGGTCTTCGTCATTATTATTATGAGTTCTCTTAATCAGAAAGATAATTATAAATCATCATATTTATTAGTTTAATCAGCTGAATCCGGTTTGACTGGAAGCCGACCCCTATATAGTTGGGAAAAGGCTAGGTAGATGATGATCATATTTATTAGTTTATTATTTTACCAATATATGTGTATTTTATTGGTAATATATATTTAGTTTACTTTTTTAGTTTTCATACTTGTATTATATATGTTATTTCTTTGTATATTTCTTTTTTTTTCCGAAAAATATTCTATTTTATATTTTATTTATTTGCTGTACACCTACCACAGTGTGTTTCGTTTTAACCCAAAGGTTGACTGGTAGAGAATGCCTTGTTGCATTAAGTCCGCCTATGTAACACTATTGTTATGAAGTTTAAATAAATAAATAAATAAATTATGATTTGACCTAGAAAAAAGAAGAAGAAGAGGATAAAAATGTATTATAATTTAAAATAACGGAAGTCAGAAAATATGACGAAACATTGCTATGACAATGCGAGGGTAACATGTAATGTAACCCATTTAATACAAGCGTGACGATTGTTAATCCTAGATAACATAACATAACATACGTAAGTGATAGCACGCCTTCCTCATACAAATTATCATCGGTTACCGCACAACTGTAATCCCACTTTAACAATTTAATAAACATTATGTGCTTACTACAAGTACTTAACTATGGCAACACTGCTCCACACTTCGACAGTATAAAATGACTTAATAAACAAAAGTGTTACGTAAGGAAACTGTAACAGAAATCGCTTCCTGAACGGAAAATTGCTAGCTCGATTTACAACCGATCTGCGGTAGTCGACTTTACAGGACTGTCGAGCGATTGATGCCAATTTATGTTCATGTAAATATGCACGATTTTCCACTGTTGTACAACTGTAATTACGTTGGGAAATACTTTTACTCTTTAAGACGTTACCAACGTAACAGACAGACGTGGAAACGCCTCTGAGGGATGTTGCGTGCGGTAAGGAAGGAAGTGTTTAGGTAAATTACTTAATTGTTGGGTATTGAATAGTTAGAGCAAGACGAGTTTATTTGCATTAAATAACAGATAGAGAGGAGAAATGTTTCCTTTTATTTTGTTATATGGTAGCCGCCAGATAAACTTGCATTAAAGTTCATTGCCCTTTTCCTAACATGTCTTCGAAGGTACCAGAAAAATAAATTACGAATCTTTTTCATGATTGAAGAATGTAGAGGATCACGATGGATTTTGATTCAGGGCAGCGTTATGTCTTTATTTTTGTTTTTTAAATTAGCAATGCCAAATGTAGGCCAATGCGGTCAATAACCGTTATTGTAAATTTATTTGGCGCCTACCATAGAGAGGAGAAATTATTACATTTCTTTAGTTTCCTATTGTAAGCAAACTTTGTTACAGTTTCTGAAGGGGAAAAGTGTTGTCTAACACATTATCTTGTACCTATGTAAGTCACTATCTATAATTTATCTATCAAGCTACACAAACGATAGGTAGACACAAAACCCACTTATCTAACTAATTTGTTTTAATTACATCGGCCTAAAAATTAGCATGCATCATACCAAAGTGTGTACATCTAATACACACTCAGTTACGTCAACAAGCTATTAAAAAGGCCGAAATTAACTAACAAACTATTTACTTAAATGGTTAAAAATAAACATTTAAAAGCAACTACTAGTCAAACTTGCTTAGCGATCTTAATTACTCTACTAATCTTAACGCAATTTAATTAAAACATTGACACACTTATGCGCTGGACTGTACTTTTAGGGTTTCTCCACGTTTAGCTAAGTAGAAAACCAACCAGTAAAATTGAACGAATATGACATTTATCATTTTTATTGTATAGAAAAATCCTTCTGGCGAAATGGCTGGAGAATTGAGAATGTAAGTAGTCTAGGTACAGACAAATGTCCAAAAAGCCACACATTTCCGTATGGTAGACTTAAAGTCACCAAAATCTAAGAAGTCCGATTTGACAGATATTGCTTTACTAGTAAGTATGAAAGAGACATAAAAATAAATCTCTTTCGCACTTAGTGATAAAGCACTCTTCTATCCCCCTCTACTCAGCCGTCAAATCGGACTTCTAAGATTTTGGTGACTTTAAGTCTACCATACGGATATGGGTGGCTTTTTAGACATTTGTCTCTACTTCGATTACTTACATTCTCAATTCTTCAGCCATTTCGCCAGAAGCATTTTTCTGTACAATAAAAATGCTAAATGTCATTTTGACATTTCCGGACTGTTTTGATTTTTTCGGCAATTTGCCAGGAATTTTCCTGATTCCTGACTTATTCCACATGATTCTACTGCACCGTTGAAAGTGAAATTAATCCGGAAAATCCATTATCTGGGCGACGCGTCTGTATATTACGCGTGAAATTCCTTCGCATTTTTCCGGTCAAATTATCATTTGTCCCTAGCCTTAGGGATGCCCCACATTGCGAAACACGCAAACGCATTTATTCCGATTACAAAAGTATTACCATTACGTCCACGTATAGAGAAAGTAGTTGCGACAAACGGAAGGACAGACAGAACGATCTTGCTATGTTTATGTACGTGATTTGAGATAATTTGAATCCTTGCATAAGAAACTGTAACATGCGTTCATGACACTCAATTATCAACCTTATAGGCTAGACAATAAGAATGATTGTAGTACAGTAAAAAGTAGCAATCCAGTAGTTTTAAATGGATATGCACTAATGCCTATTATCTTAAGCGGAGACATTCAACCACTGTGGTCCGCATTATGCAAGGAAGAGAAATCTTTTACTATTCATTACAACTCCAGAGCATTATTGCTCTACAAGTAAAATGATCAACAAAAAGAGATTTAAATGTTATTTATTAGACAAGGCAATTGTAAAACCTATTTACTTTCATGACTCACATGAGGATACAGCCTTTCATTTTGACTGGAGAGAGACAACAATGCACTATTATTTTCCTTTCATTTAATTTTAATTAATTGTATTGCCTCAAGATATAACTGATATCAATTTAACAAAGGTGGAATACACAGATATACACCTGCTTTAAAAATTTACACAATCCAAGTATCTTAACTTATGTAACGGTTAAAACCAATAAAGGCTCTTTTTTCAGAAATTTTGTAAAGCATAACCGTTCCATTCACACAAAAAAACAGTTATTATAACAATTAGAAACTTTTTAATCGATATAAAATTACTCGATTATGATACGTTCACTGGTCATTCGATTCACATCGATTTGGTTTTTATTTCGTACAGTGGAATATAATATCGTTTTCATAAGTTGTGTTAAATAATAATTAAACAGCATGACAACTGGTTACCTTTATGGTAATTTTCAGAACAATCTTACTTTTTTGGCTGAAATTATAATGTTGCTGTTTTCCAGTATATTATTTCCAAGGGCAAAACTGCTTCTTAAAAAAACAAAGGTGCTAATTTATAAAACAGATTAACCCACCCATACGGTATTACGAACAATCCGCTCTATTTAACATTAGAGTCAACCCACATTCGCTGCACAGTTCGGGAATTAATCAACAATGGCCAGTGAAAGTGGTCGCGACTGTACGCTACCAGAATACTTACGAGGACAGAAGTGTTACGTTTATCCTGAACGCTTTTAGCTTAAGTGTTATTACTTATTATGCAAAAGAAAACAATAGGATCAAAGATAAAGTCGTAGGTGAGATAGTTAATTCTGTGGTGAGATAGATAATATCGAATGTAAACCGAAAGCAATTACTTATATCGATCACATCAATATCGACGACCGAAATGAATTAGTACTGTAAAAGACACTTCAAAAATTATCAGGAACATAAATGTAAATAATTTTATCTACTCATAAACTTGTCAAACAAAAGTTTAACACTAAATAAAGTCGAGAAAGAAATCAGTAGTTTAATTGCCTATAGAAATTAAATGTGTCTTCCTTTAATGCACTATAAAAGTCAACTTACATTTTATCGATTTACGTAAACAATGGAAATCGGATTACATTCTTACGGACATCGAATACTAATCGATTAATCCACAAACCGAGACTTGCAAAGATAAGCAATCTTTGGCTTAGAATGAACATAACTCTACGCAGTGGAAGTTGCGAAACTAGATTATCAATCTCTGGCATTGACCGTTGGCGAAAGCTTGAAATGACCAGTTTTTTAATGCCTAGTTTTTTAACCAAGTGTTTTTACACCTGTGCCAGTATTGCTCTGCGTATCTATAGCTCGGTACATTGCGTACAGTTGAGCAATAAATTCTAACCCAATTTAGTTTTGCTTGTTATATTATATTAGACGGTAGGACTGTCGTAACTTAGTAGTGTCGTGTTACTAATAGTCTTTGTAAGTCTGCATAAGTAATTATTTTATGAGTTGGTACATTTATGTGGCAACGGACTAAAGAGCTCTTAGATTTATGTGTTTTTTTTTTCTGGTTCAGATCCTCACTACTTATATAATTGGTGCAAAAATTAGCACTTTAGAAAAAAAAAGATTATATCAACGATCGCGACTTTCAAAAAGATCAAACTGTTTGGTATTGACAAGCTCTACCAATACAATACCAAATCAATTTCTTTCAGTTTGTGTTTTGTGCCGTCGGAATCGTTGATGCCATGTCGTTTTGTATATAAACTTTGTTCTAAGCTGTTGCCAAATAATTAATAGTTTAGGCTCCTACAAACATTGGAAAAGTGTCGAAATTGGTAATCTTTCATAGACGTCCTCCACTCTGGGGCTGACGGAGGGATCTGCCAAACTCCTTCTTACTAAAACCAAAGCCAACTTGAACATTTTAATTTTCCAATCAAGAAAACGCATACATCACATCGAACGCGTAGTTACAAAGTTACAACCGTCTAGACAAAACCTAACCCACACATCACAAAACAAACATTACCTAAATAATTACATAGGTATTACCTAAATAATTACATCCTATAGCGTTACAAAATAAATGGGCGGCTGTATAATAAGGCCCTAATTTCAGTGGCGTGTTGCGTAACGTTGCGCATGCGCGATAACGCGGCGCGCGTGACGATGCGCCTGCGCCGAGATTCACGCACTTCCGACGTAATCATCGGTTGCTGGGTAAATAGAGCTGAGAATGAGAGATTCGTGAATGAAACGAACTAGAAGACTGCGTACAAATTATTACGAGTGAAAATAACGTGGATAGAGCAAGTATTTGGAAAGTCTACGCACATGCAAATAAAGGTTTTGACAAAGCCAGCTAGCTCTAAACGTTGTACTCTCTATAAAATATTTTGTATATAAAAACGAAATTTCATCTCATTCCTTCTGAATGGAAATTCCACTTATTCATACAATAATCAGTCTACGTTTTTTCTTAGTCATTTCGTAACAAAACAAACCTGATAAACCAAATCCTATTTGATTGTACTACACATCCTTGAAATCGCGGCTCTCAAAACCCGACCAATAAAACCCATTACCGACATTTACACAACAAACAGTAAACCACAGGCGACCCAATATTTATCTTTACACCATTCCATAGACAATGCAGAGACAATCGACTCCGGCGCAGACGTCACGACTCAGTCGCGCGACTCGTGCGACCGCGAGCACGTTTTCATAACCGCTGCGACTAAATCTGGGTCATTTGCGCTACTGATCTCGATTTCATACAATAAAATCGTCTAGATTAAACTTATGGACTATTATGCGAGACGTGAGGTTAAATTTGCTAGTAAAAAGTTGACCTAAGATGTGGTACGAGGTTGTACGGCGTTGTTGTGGGTGTTGCCTGTTAATAATAACCATCATCATCTGCCTAGCCTTTTCCCAACTATATTGGGGTCGGCTCCCAGTCAAACCGGATTCAGCTGATTACCAGTATTTTACGTGGAGCAGCAGCCTACCAGACCTCCACAACCCATAAACTGGGTAATACGGCAGTCCTTGGCAAGACTGGTGTCAGTTTTACTGGCTTCTGACAATCCGTAACGACTGCCAAAGATCTACAAATGACAGCTGAAACCAATGGCTTAACGTGCTTTCCAAAGCACGGAGGAAACTCGGTATGTTAAGATGGTCACTCATTCACAGACCAACCTTAGCAAGCGTTGCTTAACCTTAAAGATCGATCCGCCTGTTAATAATAATAATTTAGGTTTATTTTAACTCTACTGTACTCTCGTACGATGATGCAAGGGCCTCATAATACATAGATACACGATGACGCAAGAACGGCTAATTCGAATCGCCTATCAATATTTGCTTCTGCCCACTTTTCAATGAATAATAACCTAATCAGCTTAATTAATACAGGATCCACAATAGTTCATAAGCCTCATAAACTATAATATTTAACTATATTACGAAATTTGACGGGAACAAGATAGCGGAAAGAATCGAATTCAACGATTAATTCTCATCCATTTTCCTGAATCGTTTATCGATTTCGTAAGCCAAGTGTTAAGCTGTTGACGTACGCGTCCGATTAATCGGTAATCGAGTACGACCTTGTACAGCGCCACCTCGCGGAGACTAGAAGAACTTCAGCCGCCATATTGCAAGTTTTCACCTTCGTTAAACCCCGGAGGTGGAAATGCATGGCCACTGTCGCTTTCTAAGCCTACAGTTACCTCGTTGACGAAAGGCATAAAAATTACACAATATAATAACAGTTTTTAACAGTGCCAGTTGCATTGCAAAAGGCAGTTGATATTAATTTTCATTTGAACTGTAGCAACTCATATTTCTTGAGACATACCGCCCGCTAGGTGTTGATTGAAATTGCTGCAGTATCATATTCATATTGAAATAATGAAAGCGTATAAAATAGATTTAGAGCACAATAATCATTACTTCAGAACCATGCAATGTGAAAAAAATGTGAACAAAGTCGATAGAATTATAGCAAAAATTAAAATTTCCCCAGTTCAATTTCATACTACAACTACTATTTAAAAATCAATTATGAGTGTTTTACCTTTTTGCTTTACTTCATTAAAGTAATTAATTTCATGAAATGCAAATGCAAATAACAACGGATACTAGGGTTGGCAAACTTCACGCATGATTGGCATTGCCATGTCGTAAGAAAGAATGCGAAATGAGAGACCGTTGATATTAATGTAACATGGTATCAAATTAACAACAGCCCTAGGGCTACAAAATGTTGTGTACCGTAAATTGTTTGTTCTACATTTTACTTTACACCTTCGCTTTTTTATTTGCATAATGTTACAACGTTGCTAAGGGCGGTGCTAAGTAGAATTACATTGTGAAAAAGAAAAAATACAAAGTTTTCTGGACATAAGATTTACAGAAAACTCTCACAAATCTATATGACCACATAATTCCGCATTCATCATCTGCCTAGCCTTTTCCCAACTATATTGGGGTCGGCTTCCAGTCAAGCTGGATAATAATTCCGCATTACTTGACCTTATTTAGAAAGAGCATCCACGAGTTCGTGGCTAAATAAAAACAGCCGCACGGGTTGATCTTTAAGGTTAAGCAACGCTTGCCAAGGGTGGTCTGTGGCTGGGTGACCATCTTAACATACCGAGTTTCCTCTATGCCTCGGAAAGCACGTTAAGCCGTTGGTCCCGGCTGTCATTTGTAGATCTTTGGCAGTCGTTACAGATAGTCAAAAGCCATTAAATCTGACTCCAGTCTTGCTAAGAAGTACCGTGTTACCCAGTTAATAGGTTGTGGAGGTCTGGTAGGGAGCCGCTCCACGTAAAACACTGGTATTCAGCTGAATCCGGTTTGACTGGAAGCCGACCCCAATATAGTTGGGAAAAGCTAGGCAAGTTCAAGAGGCTGTTAACTAACTGACTTTCATAAATATCTGTCGTAGGTAGGTACTCGTTCCAAAATCAAAATGTTAGAGATTCACCACGTGTGATATGACATTTCAGTAACGCATGTGAATCCAAGTCAATCCAAGCAAAATATTTGGACTTTTTGACAATCTTTTTCGAATTGAATGCCAGTCTAAGTATCTTGATCCAAAGTTTAACTGAAACCTATCATGTGAGTACACCAATATTTAGTTTTCCCAAGTTCCGAAGTTTTGGCCTCTATTTGATAATATTATTCATACATGCGCTCCACACATTTCTTGCAACGTACTTCGTAACCCCGGTGCATGGCGTACCTCCCTTCTTTTAACCGACTTGACGGATATTGCTCAAAGTATATCATGAGCCACTAATTAATTCTGACGCAAGTAGACAGCAATTAAAAAGAAACCGAGGTTTACGGTAAACGCAATTGAGCTTTATGGTCCTAAACTGTTGGTTCATCGCTTGATAACATCTTATCTGGATGGCAGATTTAGGTGAGGTCTTATAAGGTCACCGAAGGTTTTAATTTGTTTTAAAACAAAATATCAGGCCTCTTAGATACGTAGTTTTTTAGTCGTCCTAAAAAGGCATTTGTAAATAACATATTGATGTAATGTATTCTGCCATGTGTTCGACTTGTAACATACAGAACAGAAATTATCAGTATAGGCTTAATTGGCGGAAGACTTCCTTGAGGACACATTTAATTCTTCTATCTTATTTCCGTATCAAACCCTGCAAATAATGCCAAAAATCACAACATACTACTAAAGCAATCAAGATTACCAAGAGCAGACCAAACACGTTCAACACAGTCTATGAAATTGATCTATGTTTATACATCTAATTCACAAGCTTCCGTCACTCCGTATTACCCCATCACTAATTTTAAAAACAAACAAAGACAAGGAAACAGTCACGCATACAATAAATAAATATAAAGAAAAAACAAATGACGATACCATACATGGAACAGTCGTAATTCAAAAGTTTTCTGTTGAGCGATTCTGTAAACGTGTCGAAGTGAAGGCTTGCGTAAAGTGATCACGAAGTGAGCTATCATTCCATCTTGATTGCTTGGATTGACAGCTCACTTCGAGATCACTTCACTCAAGTCACTTCGACATATTATCAATTACACAATCATAATGTCTCTACATAGAATTGTGGCATTATGATTATGTATCATAATGTCACAATTCTATGTATATTTTTACCATCACAAATTTATATCCATTAATATTATACACACACCTAAACACAACAAAATAGGTACCTACGCAAAATACTTTTTTTTATTTAAAATAACAAATATGGACTCACCATACACAAAACCACTATTTACTTAATTTTTACGGCATCTGCTTGACATCCGTATGTCGCTACTGGGATCCAGCAGAATACCAGCATGTACATGCTGAGTTGGACTCCCATTTGGTGCAGCTAAGAGACACACACACCTCACATTTGAGTATCTATGGCATTTTTTTGTTTTTTTAATGTCATGATTTAGTCATTGCCATATTTTGCCTATTTCTTTTTTTATGTTTTCATTTAATTATTTGTATTTTCTAGTGTTATGTGCTTTTGTGTGTTGTGTTTCTTTTCTTGTTCCTAATAAATGTTTTATCTATCTTCATTTTATCTACATGTTAACAGAATCGCACTACAGAATCGTGTGCGCTTAGATGAAGTGAGCATAAAGTAATTTGTCATTCCAATTGATGCTAGGGATTGAAAGGTGACACCATAAAGCTACCTCAGTTATCACGGTGAGATTGTGACAGAATAACCCCACTGGACCATTAGGAACTGCGCGTTACGCTAAGGTGTAGTTCTCACACCACACTTCCCACGGAACACATTAGTTGGTATATTTATGATTTACTTACGCCATTATTCTTTATGGTTGTACTTAAGGGTTGCCTCATCTTGTGTGGGACAAGGGAAGAATGGAAAGCGAGATGGAAATTGCGGGTGAGTGCATGAAACGGAAGACGGAAATTGGCGAATTATAAAAGATCTGAGAAATAGAGGCTCAGATGATGCAGGTTGAGATGAACAGAACGTAGTAAAAATCGAACGTAATGAAAATTCTTCAACAGTTTCGACCCGATACCAAAGTATTTGGAGCCACATCCAAACCAATGGACCAATTTCCATGGTGACAGGTGAAATACAAAACTTTTATTACTAAATATTGACAGCTTAATTAAATTGATCAACATCTCAAAGTACCACAAGATAATAATCCTATTACACAACAAATTAAAAAGATAGAAATCAAAATCACTCTTCCGTAATAATCTTGGTCGCTTCTTTCCTCTCCTTGCACCACGCGATAAGGGTCAGTACGTATGCTTTTACGGTTGCACAACGACACGCTTTGCTTTGCTTTGCTTGGTAGTATAGATGCAGGCCTACCTTGCTGTCTCCTTCAGAGGCGGGAAGGTGGCGTGGTCTTGAGGGGGAGCGCAACGGTCGTGTAGATCCTCAAGGCAAGTCCGGTGGATATACCTTCTCGAGGTTGCCACCCCGTTTTTGGTCTAGTTCCTTACGAAATAGACGTAACTGAAACCACCGGGCGACCCGCAGAGTGGAGGGCTTTCCACTCAGTCCCATCCCATATCCCACTAAACCCCTTTTCCCCTCTATAACCCCTCCCAACTCCCCTCCTAACTGTGACCCTTCTGTGACGAAGTGGTTGCGGGCTCGGCCGTCACTAAACTCAGCTGACGGCGGGTAGGAGAAATTTGTCACCTGCGCTAGGACCTGCGCAGTCGAGCGCCGTAAGCGGGGATGAAGGAGTCCTGGGGGGTTGAGCCGATCGGCACTGGCGGTAATGTGTCCGTGAGGCAACACGCCCCCTTTGGTCTGGATTTCAAGCAAAACGGTGGCCCTATCTTCTAGCCAAGGGTAGGGAAATGGCCAAAGTGTCCCGTCAGAGGGCCACAGGCGAGGTGCGTGGGGTCCGCTAAGGTCGTCCTTGGGCGGCCGAAGCGGTAGGTAAAGGCCATGCTGACGGTGTAAGTGAGGGTTGATTAGTTGCCAACCCGATCGAGCACCCGATGTCGCGCTGTAAACCAGCCTTGCGCACCTATATCTTCCTGGTAGTCCTAACGTTCGCACTCACAGTAGTGCGACGTTCCCAGGTGCGGGCTCCATGGTGGGTGGGAGCCAGGAAGATGAAGTTAAATAAATTTTTAGTATGGACGTATTGAAGCCAACTGAAAATACCGCAGGAGTGGAGTCGGCGAAAGCTGGCAAAGCTCCTAAGCAAGGTACCTCTGGTGCCTTGCTCGCCCCTGGATGCCCTGCGGCTCACGCCGTGGGCGCCAGCGCGGGCGCTGGTCCGGCTGTGGCGAAAACCGCAGCTAAGACCAAAAAGTCCCACTCCAAACAAAGGAGAACGGCGCTGCATGGGACCAGTACCGATCCTTTAAACACAAAGGCGAAAACGGAGACGGCTAACACCTCTGCCGGAAGTAGCCTTCCCAAACACCCTCCCGCTCCTCCTGTGGCTCCTCAAGCCGCTTCCCAAGTCGCGGCCGCCTCCGGTCACACGGAGGCGATCAGCAACACCGAGGACGTTTTTACCAGCGCCTGGCAGGTGCCTACTCGTAAGGGTAAAGGTAAAGGCAAGGGCAAGGGTAAAAAATCTATTCCACAAGCCCATTGCTCTTGTTCGGGCCCCTCGGGTCCTACAGCTCCTACAAGCCAGGGTAAGAGGAGGGAAAGACTGACGCGCAAGGAGCGGCGTCACGAACGCAGGCGGGGACGCAAAGCCCCCCAAAACAAGCAGGTTGCTGCCACCAGCTCGGTTAAACCGACCAAGCAAGGTAAGCTGAACTTCTCTGAGGGGAAGCGGTCGCAGGCTGAGGCCGGCACTAGCCGACCAACGCCTAGCACACTGCAATCTAAATCCGCAGGAGGTCCGGCCGAGGAGGCAACCACAACGCAGCGATCCGATGGAAGTGACCAGGCTGCGGTCAAGCGGGCTCTCAACGAGACGATTTCGCCCCGTGGAGAGCACAAGCGGCCGCGGCTTGACCAATCCCAGAGGATCGCTAACAGAAGCTACGCCCAAGCTGCCAGTGCGTCCCTAAACGTCGCAATAACCTGCGACCGGAGGGGCATCATAAGCCAGGGAGTATCGGACCAGGTCTTGGCTGCTATCCACAAGCGGATCATCAGTGAGGCCTGCTCTGCTATGCAGGATACACCGGGACCAACCTTCAACGCGAAGCCGCTGTTCACCGGTGGAGTCCTCAAGCTGTGGTGCGGTAACAACTTCACCTTAGCCTGGCTGAAAAAAACAGTCTCCAGCCTGGCTCTCCCGGCTGGCACCTCGCTAGTCGTCAAGAGCCAGGCGGAGATCCAGAAGCGGGTGCGCTGCGGCATCGCCATCCCCGACGACCAGGGAGTCTACGAGGACTCGACCTTTATTGGACGAGCCCTCTGGTACCAGAATCGCTGGATCGACGTAAGGAGGTGGGTAGTGCTGCACGCCGAGAAGCAGAAGGCTTGCTGGTTCGTGGTGCTGGGTATCCCCGAGGACCAGGTTCCGACCCTGATGAGCGCCGAGCGCCGTCTCTCAATTGGTTTGGGAGCGGTGTACGTCAAGTTCCAGGGTCCGAACGGCAGGTTCGTCGACGTCCCTCGGGGTTGGGACCCGATCACGAAACAGCCGCTGGAAGACGCAGAGGACACCGATTCTCCGCCAAACAACCCGGAAGCAACTGCGGCCGAACCTGCTGTAGCAGCAGACTCAGCCGACCCTGCCGCCACCGTGGGTGCCGTCCCTTCGTCGGGGGGGGAGCCGGACGACGTAATGTTGTCCCCGGCTTCAGACCCGGGAGGGGACGGGTTCGACGAGGGCGACCTGTTTGCCGGGCTGCGACTTGAGGGCGACGAGGAGGGTCTTGCCGGTGATGGCGTCCCTTTTGTCGGCCTGTAAAGTCGTGCAGGCTAACCTCCACCACAGCCAGACCGCGACGGCTCAACTCCGCAAGTGGCTGGAGGTTCAACACACGGCCATTGCCCTGATCCAAGAGCCGTGGATTAGGGGTGGCCACATACGAGGACTCTCCAATCTTGGTGGTAAGCTCCTTGTTACTGCGGACCATGATCACCCTAGATCGTGCATCTATGTCACAGGTAACCTTAAAACACAGCTATTAAACGACTTCTGTTGCAGAGATGTCTCTGCTGCTAGGCTGAACATACAGCGGGGAGCCACTAAGTTGGCTATCGTCTTCGCCTCGGTATATATGCCTGAGGCGGAGGAACCGCCCCCACACGACCTGGTCCGCCTCATCACGCACTGTGAAAACAGCAGGGATGAGATTGTCATTGGGACCGACGCAAACGCACACCATCCACTGTGGGGGATGGAGACGCAAAACGCAAGGGGTAAGACATTAGTTGATTATCTGTTCACTACTAACCTATCCCTACTAAACACGGGTTCGGAACCAACCTTCGTGACCAGACGCAGTCGTACTATCATAGACCTGACTCTGGCTACGGAGGGAGCAGCGGAACTAATCACTGGGTGGCAAGTCTCGAATGAGGCTTCCTGCTCAGACCACAGGTGGATCCGCTTCGACATCCAGGTCTGTATACCACCCAAACAACCTACGCGTAATCCTCGCAACACGGATATATCGGTGTACACACGCAACCTTACCTCAAGGCTTGTACCATCATGCGATTCGGAGTTGCTTGCGGACACGGCACAGATCGATGCGCAAGTAACACTACTCACCGAATCGCTGATAAACAGCTACCGAATCGCCTGCCCAGAAACGATTCCGCGCGACACACCGGGTAAACAACCTTGGTGGGGTGCAGACCTGGAGCGCAAACGCGGTAAGGTAAGAAAGGCTCTTAACAGAGCCATGAACACATGTAGTGATGAGGACTGGGACGCTTATTACGCGGCCAAATCGAGCTACAAGAGATGCATCAGATTCAGAAGAACTACAGGGTGGCGTAAATTCTGTGGTAACATTGAATCATGCCAACAAGCAAACAGGGTAAGGAAAATACTGGCGCAACAGAACAAACCTGAGATCGCCACACTCCGGAAACCCGATAACACGTTGACCACGACACCTGAAGAAGCGCAACGTCTCCTAGTAGAAACTCACTTCCCAGGCAGCGTATTCGCGCAGGTAAATGAATGGCTTGACGTTATCCAAACACCATCAGATGATGACTGGCTTTATGCAGAAAAGATGATTACGCTGGAAAAACTTCAGTGGGCCATCAAAAGCTTCCAACCTTTCAAGGCACCAGGTCCCGACGGCGTGTTTCCTGCCTTACTACAGTGGGGAGGTACCGCTGTTGCAACAAAACTGGTGCTCTTAATGCGAGCGTGCCTGGCCTTTAGATACGTTCCTAAAGGATGGAGGGAAGTGAAAGTCATATTCATTCCGAAGCCAGGTAAAAGTGACTACACAAATGCTAAATCCTATCGACCTATTAGTCTGACCTCGTTTTTACTAAAGACAATGGAAAGACTGTGTGAAAGGGAACTACGTGATGGCGTTTTAAAAACAATACCACTGCATGGTAACCAACACGCATACAGCTCGGGTAAGTCGACAGAGTCCGCTCTTCATCTGGTGGTGAACCAGATTGAGGAAGCGATTCACCAGAAAGGGTCCTGCCTGGGCACATTCATAGACATCGAAGGAGCCTTCGACAAGACAAACTTTTCCAGCATTAGTGCCGCTCTCTCCAAACACGGCGTGGAACAGGTACTAAATGACTGGATAACTAATATGTTAAGCAAACGAGTGGTTCGCCTTGAGGAAGAGCAGCAGTTGGCTCTGATAGCCAGAGGCTGCCCGCAGGGGGGTGTACTCTCCCCTCTTCTGTGGAATCTGGTAATTGATGACCTGATCACCAAACTCAACGCACATCGTTACTACACAATAGGTTATGCTGACGACCTCGCAATCCTAGTGTCAGGGAAAGTGACGGGAACGATCTGCAACCTTACTCAACAAGCACTACGCATCGTGGAAAGATGGTGCGACGAATATGATCTGTCGGTAAACCCCACGAAAACTGAATTAGTCATGTTCACTCAAAAGCGAGCACTAGGCCACTACCGGCTACCTATGCTCTTCAATACAGAGCTCCAGCTGTCTAACGAGGTAAAGTATCTAGGCGTCATCCTAGACAGTAAGTTAAGCTGGAGTAATCACCTAGACTACAAACTAAACAGGGCCTGCATTACCTTCTGGCAATGCAGGAAAATGATAGGGAAGAAGTGGGGCCTATCTCCCAAAATAATACTATGGCTGTACAGCGCAGTAATTCGGCCCATGGTAACCTACGGGGCCGTGGTGTGGTGGCCACGCTCAAAGCTAGCTACAGCCGTAAACAAGTTACAACACATGCAAAGGCTGGCCTGCATGGCAACGACGGGCTGCATGAGGACTACTCCAACTGCGGCGCTGGAAGCCATGCTGGGGCTCCCTCCGCTACACTTGTTTATACAACAGGAAGCGACGATGGCAGCAGTACGCCTTAAAACATTAGGTCTCTGGAGTAAGAGAGACACACGACACACCGCTCTGCTCGAGGAGCTCAACAATGAACTCCCCATAACAAAGGCAATCAATGACCGGGTGCCCAAGCAATTTATCTTCGATAAAAAATACAAAATCCAATTGCATGAGGATCATCGGTGCGAGGGGCTCTGCCCCGCCGAGCTGCGGATCTTCACAGATGGATCAAAAACAGGTACAGGTACTGGTGCGGGAATCTTCTCAGAGGATCTCAATATCCACATAGCCACACCATTGGGGGTCCACAACACAGTGTTCCAGGCTGAATGCATGGGCATTTCTCTGGCGGCATCAGCCATCCTAACCAGGGAAGTTAAGGACCACTCAATACGCATACTCTCGGACAGCATGGCTGTCCTGCAAGCTCTGAACAGCCACACAGTGAGCTCTGGGTTGATTCTCGAGTGTCACCAACGTCTAAACCAGGTTGGTAGACACAACAAAGTAACCATTCAATGGATCAAGGGACACAGTGAATCTCGAGGCAACGACGCTGCGGATGAACTCGCCCGAAGGGGGTCTAGTTTGTCAGCAATGGGACCTGAGCCCATCGTGCCGCTGCCTTTCGGGTACTTACGCAATCTGGTAAGGAAACGCACCGGAGATAAACATCACAAGCTATGGGCTGACCATAGTGAGTGTAGGCAGGCCAAGGAGGCACTTCCCTCTATAAATGGCCGTTTCACAAAACAAGCCCTAAGACTGACTAAACAACAGTTGCGTTCAGTCACAGCCGTAACAACTGGCCATGGGTCTTTTAATAAACACCTCTATGCTATAGGAGTCACTGACAGCCCGCTATGCAGAGCCTGCATGGAGGAGAATGAGACAGCAGCACACCTGCTTCTAAGCTGCCCGGTGGTTGCGGATTACAGGGCAAAGTACTTCGGAAACCCAGGTACCCTCTGCGAGATAGTTAGTAACACCAAGGCGTTGCTGGCCTTCCTTGGGGAGCTGGGGTGGATCGAATGACGCATTTGTCCCACCTACACGCAAAATACGCGCTTAGTCGTGGAGTTGCGGAAACCAGCCCGATTTACATACATACATACATACAAGGGTCAGTACACACGGTCATCTGATTGCCTGACGTGGTTGATGCAACCGCAAATGCATTTTATTGAGGGCAACGAACCAAGACCGGATGATCGACGGATCATTTTGATGCATCTCCGCTGATGCGTGTTGCGCGCGGATGCATGGATGCAATCGACTCGTTTGAGAAATGAGATGATGCATGCGTCGGTGCAGTAATGAAAGTATACACACAAAAGGATAATATTGTGGTTCGTTTTTTGTTGCCGTGCAAATCTAAAATAAGATTAGAATCTTAGAAAATGGATTCACTGCAAACCAGACGTCATTATACCTAGTGAGCTTCTAAACCAGAAACATGTAACGAGGTTCCCACTCGCCTCAACAATGTAATAAGAGACCACAAAAACCCATTAAAACCATGAACTTTACACCACATCATCAATAACAAACCTAAGGACATTATAGTACAAATGATGAACAAAAACAAACATCATAACGAACTAGCCAATCATATAATCGTTAACTAGTGACACGATGAATCGATTCGTCAGACTCGGACATAATCGATCATAAACATCGATTGGGTCGACGGACTTTAATAAATGTTTCGCGGTCGACAAGTTGCGACATTGCGTTAACTCATGAAGCTTGAGAGATGTAAAGACATGGATAAAGGGAAGATTGGAGCGAAGGCAAAAAGTGGTCACATTTGCTTTTGTCGATCGAATGTGGTTGATAAAGATAATGTAGGATAAAAAGAAGGGTGAAGCCAAGATGATATGAAATTTATTATTAATGTATTGCAAAGCGTAAGTAGTTTTAAGTGTCAAGACGGAGTACCTTGTATTGAAAATCAAGATTACATGTCCAATTTCCTATCAGTGATTGTCAATCCTATATGAACACATCCTAACATACAAGCATTGCAACTTTAAAGTACTTTCAGATTTCAACAACTCACATATGGTGGAGTAACTACTTATAACGATATTGAGCACATATTGTTTTAGTGAAGTGAACTTAGAAAACAAGAAGACGCAAATGTAATCGATGCTAATCTATCAGATAGTGTTACACTTAAATTGAGAACGTTTGACTACGCTTCAAATAAAGCTTTCAATATGAATGCAAAGGAATTTGAACTTAAACCTGTTATATTTAATGATAGCAATAGCATGCATGTTGCTTCAATTCTTGCTTTAGATTTTGACGTTCATCGAGCGTTTGATGATTATTTTGTAATAACAACCGGATTTAATGGAGTCCATGTTGTAACTTCATTTACTCTTATATCATGACTAACCTGTTCTAAGATAGGTATCAAACCTAAGCAGGAAACCGTCGATATTGAAAATTAATCAAAACTTAAGCACTCCGATTACTGAAGCATAATTTATTGTATCTGTGTCAGCAACCAACTGAGTAATCGATTAAACGTATCTGGCATGGCATTTAATCGATATTGACCGGTAACCCGATTGTCCGGAGATTAGAAGCTGTTCTTAATCAAGAGGCTAGTTATCAACACATTGTTCTATATTGCAAAAGCAATGGAATTTTTATTCATAATAATAGATATATCAATCGATCAACCGCTGAGGTCTCGTTTACCATTTACGGCGAGTTTTACAAGCAAGGTCGGGTTGCAACACTTTGTGTCAATGTGACTAACGATTCTTAATGGAAAATTACATTGTTAGTGGATCGAAAGCAATTTGTACTGACAATGTTTCTAATGAATCCTATCGGATCTATATGTGTATTTCTAATTTGATTAAGTATCCAATTATGAGTGGAAGTGATTATTCAAATTAGATTTGATTAATATTGCCTGACATTGACAAATTTTACCATTACCACGCCAAAACAAAATAAAAACTTTGGACTACGAGTATAGCCAAAACACGCAATAAAGCATACCTAGACCATCTTACCCAGAAAATCTATAAACCCCGCAACCTTGCACTCAGATCGCAGGTCGAAGAATCCACGTAATCGATTCCAGCGACATCGACATTAGGTAATAGGGTCGCACTTACAGTACCCGATGTCGCAACTCTAATGACCGACAAGGTCGAGGCTGCGCGCGCGCAGAGGTCGTGTGCGACCTCATCGACAATATACAGCTTTCTATTTTCTATGACTGAGTCTCGGATTGATTGTGTTCTTGCTTCTATTAATTTCGCTTTCGTTTGCTTGTTTCGTTTCGTTCTTGTGTGATGACGAATATGGTTTGTGTGTGTAGTGATGTTTTCTGTTTTTATGGATTGTGTAACATCTCTCTAGGTATAGCTTAGTTACAGGTTTTCACTATAAGAAACTTGTAAACAACCTGCCTAATAATTTCAACGTGCGGCGTCATTTGTGTTTCTATTTTATTTTTCAACTATTTTATGTAATGCATCATTTCCAACTAAATTGTTAACAATTCTTGAAAATCTAACACGATCAAAATTTCACAAACAAAATGTTTAATATCTTCTATCCAAACACTGTTAAATAATGCATAATGTTATAACAACGTTGGTAAACCAGTTAACATTTTATCCTCTATCTTGACATGGGCATCCATCGATCGAAATTACTCAACATATCGAAACTATCTGTCGAATCTTAAAGAAATGGTCTCGGTCGGGCGACCTTTGATTGCGCCGGCGCCGATGCATCGAATCATCGATCGAGTGAAAGTGAACGATTACTGCAATCGAGTTATTAGGTGGGCTGATGTAATGATTACTTGTTGCACTTTTTATCGATTGTAAGTATTGTTATGCGATTACGATTCAATCATGAGATATTTGCAGCGCTTCATTGCGTGGTACAGTTTGCTGCAACGATGTTGTTTACAGGTTTGTCCGCCACTTTAGTTGCTTTACTCGACTTTCCTTACTGATTAGCTTAGCTGTCAGTCATCCACTGCTGGGCAAAGGTCTTCCCCCATGACTTTCAATTTTCTCTGAATGTCGACCATTAGTTGGTAATTCTTTCTAGCTAGTACCTTCATCTTTCTTTTAGAATCTACTTATAACCAGTTATAACGATAACGATATAATATCCAGTTTTAACGATAACTTAACCATTATGATCATTTATCATCTGCCTAGCCTTTTCCCAATTACATTGGGGTCGGCTTCCAGTCAAACCGGATTCAGCTGAACACCAGTATTTTACGTGAAGCGGCTGCCTACCAAACCTCCACAACCCATTAAATGGGTAACACGGTATTTCTTGGCAAGACTGGAGTCAGATTTACTGGCTTCTGACAATCCGTAACGACTGCTAAAGTTCTACAAATGACAGCCGGGACCAACAGCTTAACGTGCTTTCCGAGGCACGGAGGAAACTCAATATGTTAAGATGGTCATCCATCCACAGACCAACCTTGACAAGCGTTGCTTAACCTTGAAGATCGACCTGCGCGGCTGTTATTCTTCAGCCACGAGCTCCTCCATTATGATCATTTATCATATCTACTTATCTAATCTATACTAATACGAGTATATAAAGCTGAAGAGTTTGTTTATACTTGAACGCGCCAATCTCAAGAACTTCTGGTCCGATTTGAAAAATTATTTCAGTCTTAGATAGCCCATTTATCGAGGAAGGCTATATATCATCACGCTAAGACCACTAGGAGCGGAGCAGTAATGAAAATTGTGACGCAGATGAAGATGCGCGGGTCAACTAGATTTCATATATTTTCTGTCTTCTGTCAATGGCCTCGGGTTCCCTTTTGATTTGACTCTATTACATGCACCTTTCCTAGTAACTGCCTCCTCAAAGGTATGTATCTAATGCAATACAGAATGTATAATGTGCAGTACATAGTTCTAGGTGATCAAGGTAGTCATTTGCCTAACGGCTGCTTAATTGCTTCATATTAATTGTGCCGGCGCATGAAACAAGTTCTTACTTACTTAATAGGATAGGATTGATGTAATGATTTAATTCAAGCTGCTTGCAAGTTCTAGGGATATTTACCTGGAACAAAAAAGAAGAATTTATTAGAAAGAAAAACTAAAAAAAGAGAAAACGCATCAACGCAGCCCAAATGCGATCTCCTCCTCCACCTCATTAGCGACTTTTAAAAGTTAAAAAGCCTCATCAAGAAATTAAAAAGTTTACGCAAAATAACATTGACCAGTACAAAAGCCAGAACCGTCAAGCCTTATCATAATAAAAACGTGTCACTCAGTAATAAATTCACTCAAAAATGTCGTAATAACGCTTAAATCGAAGAAGAAAAGAATCTTACTGAGGCCAAAGAACATTTATCAATAAACGAGTACATTATACACGACCATCGTGAAATTAAACTTCTTTGTAATGCTTGTGCGAGACTTAAATGACAGTGGCTGACTTTTGACAATCTTTATTAATTGGATTGTTTGTCTTTATAAAAAGTGTGGTAAAGTCAGTTGCTCAATTTAACATTGACCAAAAAGTTTATGTATATGATAATGTCCGATAAAGGTTTGTACTTGTATCCAATGCATCGCGGTTCTTGACAACTTTGCCGAGACACTTGTTGCTGGCGAGACTTTTTGATCGTAGTCATGTCAAACTTACTGCAAGACCTATATTCGAAGTATCGAGTCTCTTGTCACCTTTATTTAACATCACTGGAACACTACTTGTCGTGTCTCAAGCGAGGCTTCGTATGTTTGTAATCATGTCAGTGTCAGACTAACTGAATGAGACGCTAAAAGCGACAAGACAAGGGTTGCAGTAAATTTGTCCTCTACCAAGTTTATACATGGCATGGCTTGTGTCGTATAAAGTAACACCGTGATCTTTAAAATATACGAAAGCCGATGTTTTGTTTTAGCAGCACACATAATTTTCTTTTACGTCAAACAAGACTGAAAGTTGATTTAACCAAAGTTGGGTAACGACTAGACACACGATGAAGCTTTGAAGCAACATGCCCTTAATCTACGCATGCTACATTAAAGCAATCATAGATCACACGTTCATCGGTCAATTGCTAATGAGTTTTGAGTTATAAATCATAAGTCGCTGGCACAATCTGTAAACTACAGTTAACTTGGCAAGGGTTGGCCGTAACCACTATCGGCGAGATTTATCTAACCGTAGCTAAAGTATTTGCCTTCATCACATTTGGCATACGTCATTGTTTGAAAAGGTCGAATTCGTGGCTTGAATATAAAAGGAACTTTTAGTCTGTAACGGGATTAAAACTGGGTGCGGTGTCAAGTTGAGAGCAGGAAAACATTTTAGTACCTAACTGTACTGTATTTACCTTAACAACGATTAATCTCAACAAAATGATACATAGACAATCACCTGAAGGTTACAGAACTCAGAAAGCGGATACAACCAATTTGCTATCACGATTCTATTTATAGTAATTGCTGAATAATCTAGTCAAAAACTGCGAATCCAATAGATTTCCTAAGACTAATTTTAAACAAACCGAAAAGGATGACGAAGCCAGAGTTAGGCAAGGACATTTCAAATGCAAATTCTCTTCCGAATCACTACGGAGCTATGTTCGGAGGCGATTTTCAAGGCCTCATACATTCACGTATTGTTACCGCTACAATACTTCAAGTATGCACATTCCTTAACGGTGATATTTAAGAAACAAAAAAGTAAAATACAAAATGTAGGCTACGCTGAATAATTCAACGCACAAATGACAGCTTTGCAAGATTCGGAACAAGATACTGTTTTAGGATTATTTACAACGATCGATAATAGAGGATATATTACTTATATTAATATTCCGGATGCAATTAATGGATCAGTCTCAAGGCAAACCGTTTGATTTATATCGAAAAGCAGTAAATTGCCGCGACTTAGTGGTGTCAATTTTATGATGACAATGATGAATGTTTTATTGGAGACAGATCTTAAAACAAACAACCATGATTTTATTGGAAACCGTCAGTATTCAAGGTTTAAAGAGAAAGAAAACATGGGCAGACAATAAACAAGGCTACATACAATTGCGAGTGCCCTTCGTAACATGAAAGCAAATCAATACAAACTCAAAAGGGATTAACTTGATCCGATCTCAAGGCGGTCACTCAAATGTCTGTTGTCTGTAACATACGCTCGTACAGCCTACAGGCGACATGCTAGACGAATCGCTAAAGTCAGATGTCATTGAGATAGATCTCGCAATTGTTCGCAGCAAAGACGACGCCAACAATGGTTCACGTAAACACATTGTACTGTCCGCTTGAAGAATAACGGAGGAAACTGAGGCCATGTGTCTAAACCTTGGACGGGTGAATAGCAATGAATGGACTCGACCCCATCGACGCTTTACATACAATAGTGAACCCAAAATGAGCCAAAGATGAGGCTTAATTGATGTTGCAAGATCCAGTAGTGTTGGAAGCGGAACTAAATAATAATTTCCGCTCTTGTAAGACAATGGATCGTTAAAAGGTGTCGGTTGTATAATACAGGTGCTGAACTGCTAACTTTGTCTCCTGCCAGTGTTGCTAAATTAATGAAAATGTAATTTACTTTGCAATTTAACACACCAACGGCTTAGCATTAGATAATAGTTCGACTTTTGTTTCCAATAAATTGTTTGCTCGCCGGTATTAATTTAGGAAACATCATTAAGTTTTTTCCTTTTATTTATGTCAGTTGATAAAAAAGTAGAGGCATGCTTTTTCGATGTATACTTTTTAGCCAAATTAATTAAATCAACTAGGTGCAACGTTTATTCAAGCTCCAATAACATGTATTCGAATATCTTGTAATACGACATTTCAAATTTGCTCTGACAGCTCTAACAGTAACAATATTGTAATATTTGTCAAGGTAAGCTATTAATATTTTTGATCTAGTATTCTGAGTTCTGACCTTAGCGTTTACTTTCAAGTCTAGTCTAGAAAAATATGAATGTGACGTGCATGTCAAATTAGTCTACAATGAAATTAACACTGAAACTGTAACAGAGTGAAATCAGCAGTGTTATAGTATATTTAAAATATGTAGAACGTTTAATTGAAGGTCCTATTACAAAAATTGTTCCACTGGTAATTTTGTAAGTCACGTAATATAGCCAGTCATTTGTCTGAAGGATAGTGCTCCGATTACATACAATGATAAATGCTACGATACATGTATTTTATGTATATTTATGTTATTTGAGACCTTATGTATTGCTTCAGATTTCAGACAGAATGTGAAATGTTGCAACATCCGAAATCCAAAATGACCTTCTCTTTTTCATGCAGTAGTTTTGCTTTTAAATTGGGTATATTATGTTTTGAGTACTGTAGATACAACGTTAAGGACTTAATTTGTTCAACATAAATGCATATAGTTTGATAAATACTTAACTCTGGCAAAATGTTAGTTTAGTGCCTAAGTTTAAGATACTGATTGAAGTTCGTTAAAAACATTGTATCTTCTTGATAAAAAGCAGCATACCACAATAATAGCATCTTAATCGCTACATTTATTATAAAACTAAGTCCTCCAAACGCGTCTATCTGTCCGTTCGCGATAAACACAAAACTACTGCACAGATTTTCATGCAGTTTTCACCAATGGATAGAGTGGTTCTCGAAGAAGGTTTTAGTAAATAATTTGACTAGAAAAAAATAGGGATCCTTAAGAACAATTTTCTTTAGGATCCCGATTGCGGACGAAGTCGTGGGCAAAGTGCTAGTTGCCAATAAAATTCACTTACGCATAAGTTCAGCACAGCTGTCCATTCAAAAAGCATACAAAATTTTAAAATATACCATCATTAATTTTGCACAAAACGGTCATAACTAAGTTTTTGACAGTAGTATTTTGAAACAGTGGCGTGAGAAGTTTATGGTCCGTGTGAATTTATTAAGCGAATAATTAGCATTTTATTTATATGAATGCTAACGTTTTAACCGCCAAATTATTATAATTAGATCATTCAAAATTCTCTGCCTGGAAAACAAAAGTGAATTTAAATTTTATGAGAAAAACACTTTCGATGGCACTTTTTGCAAAACGATTACCAGAAATATCGGGTTTGAGGCTCTTACGGTTCCAACTTCAGGACTACGTATTGTATTTGGCCTCCCTTTGGACCCCAGAACATGGAATACAATCAAAGTAGCATTCTTTTATCATCATAATATCAGCCGAAAGACGTAAAGACCTTGTGGGAGGCCGTCCAACGCTGCGTCTTCCGGTACGCGGTCGCCACTCCAGAACATTTCAGCCCCATCGACCATGACGTGTTCTACGAGTAATGTGTCCTGTCTACTTCAGTTTGGCGATCTTACTTGCTAAGTCGGTAATTTTGGTTTTTTTTGGAGGATATCATCATTCCTGAATCGATCACTCAAGGAAACTCCAAGCATTGCCCACTCCATTGCTGCGCCGCTTACCTCCACAATCCCGTCACTCAGTAACACATTACCGCACTCATCATCATCATATCAGCCGAAAGACGTCCACTGCTGGACATAGGCCTCCCCCAAGTGTAGCCACAACAATCGGTTCTGTGTGTCTCGCAACCACCGGCTACCCGCGACCTTCACCAGGCCATCGGTCCACCTTACGGGGGCCTTCCTACGTTACGTCTTCCGGTACACGGTTGCCAATCCAGAACCTTTCGGCCCCATCGACCATTTACCGCACTAAGGTAACCTTTTTATTTGGCCAGCCATAAAACCTAAAAAATGAACCAACGGTAGCTCAAAAACTTTAGGGCCCCGAAAAAGAAACTTCACCATTTACTAAGTAACATTCGTCGACATTCCTTAGCTACCGAAGTACCGACATCGTTCAGACATACAGGATTTGTTTTTATATCGCCTAGTTTCGGGTTACTTGAATTAACGACACTCTATAAGGCTTAACAAGTTGCCAAATAAAATTCATTCAAGTTTTTGTGGAGTTCATTTGACTACTTGTTGGATTGCGGTGGAAACATGTGTGAATAAGTGGCTGTGGGAAAAGCCAATCGTTTTGAGGATACCTATCCTGCAAGTTCGTTCACAAACTGATTTGAGTTCTATAATGATTTTTCGCCAATAGCCTCAAGCTGGTCATCCAGCTTGGAAAACCATTACCTTGGTACCGTTACTTCTTTATAAGAACATTTTATCCTTTATTTATTTACTTAACACTACGCACACAAATATACAGAGGCGGACTTAGTGCCATAGGCATTATCTACCAGTCAACCTTTGGTTGATGCAGAGAACAGTGGTAGGCGCAATATGGAAAAAAAAAGTGATTGGCTTTCTTGGTAGGGGATGCACGGAAAACGGTTTTGAATCGTACAGATGGAAGAAAATATTTAACACATTTCATCCGCTGCATGTCAATCACGTTACGATTTTCGTAAAGATACTCGTAGAAGATTTTCCCCACATTTCATTCAAAATCTTTTCACCATTTCCAAACCTGCCCAATTGCATTGGTTTCTATTTATAGCTTCCACCTATTGAACATAACCTGGCGTCATAACTCAGACATTATACAATATGGCACCAAGTTCAATGCCGCTGGGCAAAAGTCTCGCGAAGGTGAAAGTTTGCTACGTCATCGCGGTAACCCGACCAATGTTGTAAGACCCGAGCAGATGGTCCGTCTGAGGCAATCGCGTGCTTTATGATTTAGCCGAGTTATGTGACTTCTGATCATGAACTTTGTGTTACATACATTCGCCAATAGGTTAGAGTACTAGAGAGTTTAATGATTAGTGTTGTGCGGAGAATCAGGACTGTTCGCTACGTAACGCAGAAATACGAATCGACGCGATGCGAATTCGCAATGCAGAAAACTGCAATGCGAATGCTTTGCGATTTCGAGCGGCAAGACCTCTTTCTTTCGCAGTTCGGGTAACCATTTCTTCGAAGATCGTAAACTATTGATCATATTTTTATTCTAGGCAGTGGCATTCATTGTAAGTAAATAATGTTGCACATTACTCTTGTTGTTAAAAAGATATTAGAAAGAAAAACAAAGAAGATTTAGCGAATGAATTCGGAAGTATCGGGCCTCTAATCACAGTGTTGTATTTTCACCCAACACGTCAGGCACCGAGGATGCAAGACAATTGAAAGACAATACCATTTGGCCCCAATCGGTCCTTACGGTCCTTGACTGGTTAACCCCCAGTTATCAAAACGGGCGTAAAGCTTTTTTTTTTAATAAAACGAAAGGAATTTCTAGCAAGAAAGTCACATTAATAAACTCTACGTTAAAATGGTATTACTTTCCATTTCTATGACTGCAATTAATATTGGTATGATAATCGAAATATCTGTGTGATTAATCTTCAGGCCCTTTCGTATTTATAATTATACGTTCAAACATTTAAAACTTGATTTCACTTATGAGAGCTAATGGATAAATACGTGGGTTGAGTGCATTATAATGGTAAACTGTCTTGATGATATATCCAAATGATATTAGTTCTTAAATGATTTCCTGAAATGAGCATTTATGGGTCTATTTTTTAATGATTGCACCTTGATCTCTATTATCGATTTGGGCTATAAGTAGGTATCTATAATGAGAAGTGATATATCTTGGTAGAAGATTTACAACCAACTAAAAAACAAGGCGTTTTTGTTAATAAGGCAAGTACCTATATTATAATGAGCAGAACGACCAAATGTTTTTTTTTAGCCTTTAATCGTATCTCACTTCTGGGCAACGGTATCCCCTTTCTCCTTCCAAACGTGCCCGATAAAAAGCCTTTCAAAAGTAATACGAAACTAGGCTTTCAAAAACCTGGGAAAAACTGCCTTTCCGTTAAAGTTCTTCTATCTATCCCACCCTTGGACAATCCTCCATCATCACCATGTTTGGACCAGTTAATAGTACACCTAGTTCTGGTGTCATTAAGGTTAATTTAGCATTGCAAACATTTCGAAACAGTGCACTTGTTAGTTCGTTCTGTCATTAACAAAACGAGCTCGTTTTTGCTGGTATTATGATTATCTACTTTACAAGGTCGTGTATTCAATTTCTCAAATGACTGTTTGTTACAATATCTAGTGAGAATTTTTCTTTGTTATGTTCCGTTAAATAAGTACTGTATTCCACTTCATTTTTTGTTGTAGTAAAGTAGTTGAAGACCAGGATTTCGAATCACCTTAAATCATCATCTGCCTAGCCTATTCCCAACTATATTGGGGTCAGCTTCCAGTCAAACCGGATTCAGCTGAATACCAGTGTTTTACGTGGAGCGGCTGCCCACCAGACCTCCACAACCCATTAACTGGGAAACACGGTACTTCTTGGCAAGACTGGAGTCAGATTTACTGGCTTCTGACAATCCGTAACGACTGCCAAAGATCTACAAATGACAGCCGGGACCAACGGCTTAACGTGCTTTCCGAGGCCCGGAGGAAACTCGGTATATTAAGATGGTCACCCATCCACAGACCAACCTTAGCAAGCGTTCGAATCACTTTAAATACATCACAAAAATCCCTAATGTCCACTTTTTCTTTGTTGGTATTTTCATTATTTGAGGTCCTCGACTCCTGACTCTGATTTAAAGGTCCAAATGGGGTTTCATCCGAAATGTTTCAATAGCAGCTCGGCGTATAGATTTGTGCAGTGTTGACGACAATTGGCTTACCAATGACAGATAGGTCACAAGGTAGATATGCGATAGGTACACCTCTGCATAACAGAGATTACAAGCGTGATTTTATGTTATGTTAATATCACCGAAAAATTGCAAACGTCGTAGAATTGTAAATTGTCGCGTAAGCCTGTAAAATATTTTTTCTTAATAATCCACAGACTTATTGGAAACTATTGAATTTTGGAGCGATTTATTGTATACAAGAAGATTTTCTTCAAAATATATATCGAGAAATCATCTATTCTAATATATAAAGCTGAAGAGTTTGTTTGAAAAATTATTTCAGTGTTAGATAGCCCATTCATCGAAGAAGGCTATAGGATATATATCATCACGCTAAGACCAATAAGAGCGGAGCAGTAATGAAAATTATGACGCAGACGAAGTTGCGCGGGTCAACTAGTAATCTAATAAAGTCTGCAATTTTCCGGTGACGTATTTATTAACAGCTTTCATATTAATCTTCCTACTCACGTTCCGATTTATCATCCGAAAAGAAAACTCGCAAACAAGCGTAACGAAGTGCAGAAAATAATAACAAAGCTGAGATTACGGCCGTCCATCACATCTCTAACAATATAACATATTGTAGTGAACATTAGGTAATCGAGTTATATCATGCGCACACGTATCACCTACTTACATAAAATTTAACAATTACCGTTTGTCGGAAGTGTCATAGGACGTCGTTTATTATGCAAGTATTTTTTCTGGACAATTCGTTATAAATAGTAGATATTGTGTTAACGGTTCACATGAATATACGACAAAAACTAAGTGACAATTTGTTTTGTAGGTGCCGTAAAACTTAAAGTCACAGTACAGTAATTACCTAGCGCCTGTAATAGTTGGACAGCAGAACTATCCTAATATGTTGAAAAGCATGAAAAAATAGAAACTCAAGTACAATGCTCAACCTTGAGACAGAGATTAAAAGCAAGTCTCGTAAGTCAAGTTATGACAAACAAATGGTGTTGTTAAAGACCCACCCCAAAGAAAATCGAATCGCATACCCTGTTTATTTTAAGGATTTAAAATCATCAAATGTCTCCTTTCTCTCTGGGCGGAGCAGAAGGAAGCATCAGATTCTTATGACTAAAACCCATCAGTGTTCTTCATACCTAATACCCTTGCGTTCTAGGGCCGCGGTGACTCTTTCGAACAAATTCTACTACCCTGGCAGGGAATCGCATACCTACGGTTTTTAAAACAAATTGATTTACACTTGCCCAAGAATTTAACTAAGCGACAGCTTTGAAGGCAAATATAAATGCCGAACGTGGACAATGCTCTTAGATCTATCAGATACTGTAACTGCGGCCTTTGCAATCACGATAAACGAGAAACATGACCTATTGGGTTCTTTCTAAACATTCACTGCAACAACGGACAATAGATTTAGTTGCTATGCTAAACATGATTTAGACAAGATGCAGACAATCAATTTGTTTAATATCTGTTTGTTGCTTATGAATTCCACCGGATTATTACAAATTTCCTAGTCATATCGTAGAATTTGCCATTTCACGATATGGCCGATGTTAGGTTTTAAGGAACTTAGGGCACCCCGATGACCCCGGCAGGGATGTTCATGTTAAGTTCTTTTAAACCGACAGAAATAGAAGCCTCGCACAGCTGAGCTCTTTTGTCCAGGTTAGGATTGAAGTGGTCATTTCATGAAATGGCTATATTCTACAATTTGGCCACTGTATAAATATCGTACCGACAGTTTATAATCTCAAAATAATTATTAAACATAATAAATTGTTTATTTTTTTAGATTATAAACTCTCAATAATATTGCTAACATTACAAATAGGTGCAATAAATTCCATCCGAATTCGATAATTTACAAATTATTTTTAGATTATAAGCAGTTCGCAACGAAAAGAAAGCTTAAAATCTTACTCGGGTGTTTGAAGTAACTCAGTGATATTAGAACAAATTGAATTTGTTGACAAATTCAAATTGCTGTACTGGTTCAAGTTCGACGCATAAATAATAATCTGCAGTGCAAGAAGTTCTTTATAGCAAGTACTTACTCACTAGTGTAGTTTGTATCAAGTAGGTGTGATAACTACATAATACACAATTAACACGTGCTTACGACATGCTAATCTTAAATATTTGCATCTCGTAATGGACTGATTACTTTATTGAACATCTAATTAAAAATACACGTGCAAATACCACAATTCAGATCAATACAATTTATTGGCACTAAGTAACCAATTGTTGCTTAGTGCCAATAAATATGTAGTAATTGGTCCTTACAGTCACTAGCATAATTATAGACCTTATACTTTGGAAAAACCCTAAAGCAATATTCTTGTATACCGATTATAACTTTGAGAAAAGACCTATTACAGAATACTTAGTTTGTCTTCAAAATACCGCGTACCGCATACAATTTCGGTCCATATTTTAAGAACGTAGTGATTGCGTATTGAGCAACCCTCACTGGGTCCGCTTGGTCGAATACGGCCCAGTCCACTAGAGCTCCCTCTTATTATTTTTTTGGAGTTTTGTTTTTTGAAGAAAACCTATTTCAATCATCTTAAAAACTTGACAAAGAGTTTGAAAGACCACTTCTTTTTAATAATCTTTCATAGCCTCCTTTGTTGGTCTAGTGATCGCGTTGGGAACAATATAGGCTAATAATGCTCTATTATGTATGTATGTATGCTAGTTACAAGAGAATTTTCCAAACGACGTGTTTAATACATCTGTATCATTAAAAGTGGGCTAGTCGAAGTGAGCGGACTAGACGGCCTCGAGCCACGCCTTGTAAGGGCTGGTTACCACGCGGAAACCAAGCCGCCTGGGAAACTGTATGGCCGCAGAATTCCTTCACTTTTTACGCAAGAATATGGCTCAAAAGTTAATGACACTGGGTTCTGGGGCAGTTTGTAAGTTTCGCTGGTGGTGGCAAGGATAAAAGGCAATTTCAGACTCAAGGGCCTATTCGATGACGTGGTACTCTACCTTTACTAAATTCATAACATAATAAAACTGTACTTATGAGGTTACAAAATTAGTAACTTTCTGAAAAAATTACCCGCCACTAATGAGGGTTTTCAGGAAACATAGGCGAGTGGTACTCTTCATAAAAAAAATGACTTTGACATTAACATGACGTCGACGTCAACTTGACAAATTTCAGAAAACAAGCGATTTGACAGGTGTTTGGAACTGATGCCTCAGTGCTGCCACCTGGTGCTCGACATTTCAGAAAACCCTCACTACCGAAACGTAACTCAAGTGATGCGATTAGTTATTGAAAAATTCATTCAACCAATCTTAGCTAAATATAGCGTGATTGACAATGTTGCCATAATACATCACTGTGATAATTTTTTTTTTTTCGAGAAAATGGCTGACAATTACTGAGTTAATTTTTTTTGGACCTTAATTTTATCGAAATAATTTGCGTGGTCGATGGTTGATACATTTTTTTAAATATTCCTTCAGTAGGTACAGTGTTCTTTCAGCAACAGGAACAAATAATGTCCTTTTAGTAAATAAAACAACAATTGCAACGTTATTCTAAATGTCAAAGTGGTGCAATTGATTTGCCGGACGATTAAATCTGTTACGACGAGATATTCGATTTATATGATCAGATCACTATCATTCGACATTCAGAGCCAGGTATTAATAGAACAAGACATGGTTAAATGGTCTTAGGTTTTAGCTATTTCAAGAGTGCGTAGTTAGTTGATTTTGTAGATTATCTAATAGGCAGTACTTTATATTATTTACTTAACAAGTTAAGCAATCACTTAAATGAATTGTTTAACATTTAAGATCATTTAAAATCTTCTGTCTGGCACAGTCCTATTGACACTTTGACACGGATTCATTTAGTAGTATCTACGAGTACACTAGGTAGGTAGGTACAGTCGTTGGATTATGCAAGGAACTGAGTAAAACTGCCTTACCTTGATGTAAATGCCTGTAGCTTGAATCAAGTTTACCTATGTGTTGGTACTTTAGCTTATCCTATCGAATTGAAATGACTATCGTTGGAAATCGTATTTTGTAGGGTTTTTTAGTTGGAAAAATTAAATCTGCTTTTGCCAATTTCCGTAATCAGACAGTGTTCTTTTGTACACTCGTGTAATTCTGATTGCAAAACTACGAGTACTTCATGCCGCTCTCTTGATATTATGATTGTTCTTTAGTTTAACAGACGTAGGTATGTAGGTATGTAGCGGCATACATGCCGCCACAAGAAAAACCAACGGAGCAAATCTACGTATTTGGACGGTTTTTTCAAGTATTGAGGACCAAATTCAATTAATCAAATTTAACCACTCAATTTCCGCCGCCGTCCGCCGTACGGTGTCGGCCGGTGCCTTAGGGTGCCGTAAAAGAATAATATCATCCCATCACTTCCGTGGGTGTCGTAAGAGGCGACTAAGGGACTCACCAAAGAATGGGCAGCAGCGTTCTCTGTAAAACTCAACACCAAACACTGCGATCGCCAACCCGCCTTGCCAAGCGTGGCGACTATGGCAAACCACCCCTATTATGGGGAGGCCATCATCCCCCTCATGATTTAACGCCTTGTTGCATTTTAAATAAGTTTAAATAAATAAATATATAATTTTTTTTTTCAAACCATGCCCCACACAAGGAATTACTCCTGTAACGTGGGTGCGTTTACAAACATAGAACTCACATACACAAACAGCCAGACCCGGAACAACTACCTGTAGGCCATACAAATATCTGTTCCGTGTGAGAATCGAACACGCGGCACGCAGCGCAGCAGCCGATTTCTCAACCACTGCGCCAACCGTGTCGTCATATCAAATGATGAACCAATCAATTTTACAGCCTGTAAAAATACTTTGATGCGCTCCCTGCTTTCCACTTATTAAACTGCAACTATACATCCAGCTCAATAATTGCATCAATCAACTACCTAGTGAAAGGCAAGGGATGGAACAAGTCCTCGACCTTATCATGTCCAAGGCTGTTCCAAGAAGTCACTAGCAACTGGACTTCCGCATACCAACATGCAAGTACACGCTTTTAAATTGCTGGATCAACACCACTAAATTATATAGAACCTATAAAATTTACATTTCAATAAATTGTTTCAAGATTTTTTTTGTTTTGTGAGAAAGTGAAGTTCGGAATCTTAATTTCGTTCCGGATAATTATTTACTTCTTCCCCGTATAATTAAGGTAATTACCTACATTAAATGTGTATGCCCGCTCGCTCCATTTGAGATGCATTTCAGTTAATGAGTATTGACTTACCGCGACCTCGATTTGGCTCGCAATGAACGCATGTTTTGTCTTCATTAATCGATAGCTATAATTACCTGTAACAGAAAACAAATTGATTAACATTTCATTGACACTAACAAAGATGTTGACATTTCAGTAAGTAGGACATACGGTAGGTACCTACTCTTATATTCTGCGAGCACGCCCTTACGACAGCTCGCAGGCGGCCGCACGACGTAACGTTGTCGCGGCGACCGCTTGCATACGAATTTGTATGATATAAACAAATCTAATTTAGTTCTAGTTAATTGAATTTTAAGGCTTGCGGTTTTGCAATATAGTTTAGAAAGTTTGGTGAACTAAATTATTAATGGCCTTTTTTTACTGTGTTAACTAAAAATTTTATCGATGTCAATTAAGGTGTAACATCTCAGTGATCAGATGCAATAATCATATGATTAACTTTTTGGTCACTAATTATAATGATTGCACACACGATTGCCCCGATGTGGTACGCCTTTATAACTGTCCAATTAACTTGAACAGATTGAAATTAGAACGTAGATGTGAGGTGACACCTGTCAGAGCTGTAATCACGACATTCACGACGAGGTCTTACCTACATGACACTCGGCGGCTGACCAAAGCCTTGAGAGCAAACTGTAGAATGTTCCTTCCAAGAAAAAGTTTTGTACCTATAGTATGTTTTATACCTAAAGAGCATAAAATACCTTCTGTTATTAAACTTAATAGTTCCTGAATGTGAGCATTGAACGTCAAAGTTCAACGTAATTACAGACAAGCTAAATAATTGCAGAGGAGATAATAAAGTCGTACTCAGCTCCATAATGATGGGGTTGCGAACTTAACACATAAACACATGTTCAACTGACAGCGCACGTCACAACAAAAATATTAATAGCAAATCTAAAACGTAATCCAAATCTTTGCATAATACGATATCTTATAAAAGCTCTACTTTTCAAACCGGTCGAAACGACCTTGTATCGCAGAAGTAGGCGTTCGAGATCTGTCAACTGAAAAGAGAAGTGTTAGTTTAAGAATAAATAAACAAAGACGAAGTTGCAAGGTTAGTGCGTCCGCCCTAGCTTCCGGCGGAACAGAATCTTGAAAATCTTGTCAGTCAATTGACCATAATACATGGGTGTTTGACCTCGTATTGTGCTTTCGGCTACGTTCACAGAGGAAGCAATAAAACCGAGAGTACACAGTTATGGAATCGTTTTAATTGCAGTTAATGAGTGTATTCTTTATACGTAGTCTTCATAATCGTGTTGCGAAACATTTTGGTAGGCTCCACAGTTTTTATACCTTTGCCACAAGCTTACATTGAAACGACAATTGTAATGAGATCCGGTTATTTTTTATTTGTCAGATACTTGTTTAGTCTTCCGGGTACTTGACATGGGTAAATAATCTCTTTGGATTAAATGTGTTCTACACTAGTTGTTGAATTTATTTATAATCCTATTCCTCATTTGAAAATCTATGTACCTTGTATTAAATCGATTATTCTATTTAGATCGGAATATGTACACGTCTCATCTCATCTCATCTGCCAAGCCACTTCCCAACTACATTGGGGTCGGCTTCCAGTCAAACTCGATTTAGCTGAATACCAGTGTTTACGTGGAGCGGTTGCCTACCAGCCATCTTGCCATCTTGGCAAAACTGGAGTCAGATTTACTGGCTTCTGACAATCCGTAACGACTGCCAAAGATCTACAAATGACAGCCGGGACCAACGGCTTAACGTGCTTTCCGAGGCACGGAGGAAACTCGTTATGTTAAGATGGTCACCCATCCACAGACCAACCTTGGCAAGCGTTGCTTAACCTTCGAGATCGACCCGTGCGGCTGTTATTATTTAGCCTCGAGCTCCTCTAGGAATATGTACACGTCTAAATATCTTTAATTATGAAGCCATACAATCTTTTAATTTATTTTACGATCTTAGCCTAATGCTGTAGATACCTAGATAGGTATATTGAATTGCCGGTCGACTGATGCATGATTGGAATTTAATTTAATTGAATACAGACTTATATGGCTAAAAAATTTTATCCTCAGGGCTTTCGTATAACCGCAATCTTGCACCAACGACAATTAGCACATATAGTTTTAGCACAAAGGTAAAAACAAAAACAAATTAATGTCGTTAATGAACCTTAAAATGCTTACTAACTGATTTGATTCACATTCCAAATCCATCACAAATAAATTGTCATTTTGCGATGTGATAGAGTCGAAGTTTGGATAATGTAAATTATTTATTACTTAACAGACTTCCTTTGGTCTTAAATTAATTAGATTAAGTAGCTTAATTTCGAAACAACCAATTCCATTTTATGCCTACACTTAGCCACACACAAATAACAGGCGGACAGGAGCCATAAACAATTTACTCTGTACTTCTGAACCATACATTAGTTTACATCAAAATTATAGCACAGACCTATTCCATTGCGCGAACCGTAACACTTAATATGATCAATTTAATTGCATTAGCATTGCATCAAAAGCTTAATGCAATTTCATACAATATTGGGGTGTCAAGTTAAACATTATCGCGTGAACACATCAGGGATTTCACGTTTTATTAATTGTACGCAATAATTCAGCTTCCCAGGCTTCGGTAACTCGAGCCGAAGTAACCCGAGAGTACCCGAGAATGCCCGAAGGGGCTTTCGTAATAGTGCGCAGGCGACGGTACATGTTTAGTTTTAATTAAAACAGCATTATGGTGGCCATAGCGACGTTCGAAATGGATGTTTGTAATTGGTTACAATTTTCTTTAGATTGGAAATTGTGGATTTAAATATGATTGCCGTGGCTATCTGCGGCACTTAATTTTCATTTGAATTGAAGTTGTAGATATTATCTAAAGAATCTTTGCTTGATTGCCTTTTAAAGAAAGTGTTTTCTAATTGCTGTAGACTACAATGCGTTATAAGGCACTTTACGATGATCATACTTTTAAGTTTAACACAACATTTACATAACGGTCAGTTGATTCTGACACTATAAATAACAACTAGAGCAGCGGAATTAAAATCAATCAACTGTAAGCGAATACAAAACTAGACCACACACAGTTTAATGCGACTGAAAGAGCAATAACTCGAATAACTTGTTAATGTAAATAACACGAAAAGAAGAAGTGTTTGGATCCAATAAGAAAATAGGGTCAATTCTGCATTTTTTTCAAGCAACGTTCGCAGTTGCATCACAGTACGCAATCTGTAAATATCACCTCTAATTCCACTACTTTTTTCCATCTTATTTTTCTAACGTAGTTACAGAGAACACAAACCAATGACATGCACACCCAAAGGAAACGTCACATTAAATCATCAAATCCCAGATTGTCGCGCACTCGCGGTCACAGTAACTTCCTACCGCGAATAGAGTAGCAGCCACACGAGTTAACCACCGTTAAGATCGTACTACGGAAGAGTGATATCGAGATACGGTGGCCAGTGAAAATGCATTCCTTGCTGGAGCGATGCGGAAAGCGGAGAGATGCGCCCGACCGGGGAACGACGAGCGACGATTAGTCACTGTATAGTAAAATTTGCTGGATGTGACAGGGCGTAGTGGAAAGTGTATCTGTTTGAGTGGTAGAAAAGTCGGCAATTGTGATTTTCTAGATGAACTTGGAAACGGGGTTCAACTGCTGTGTCAAAAAAGAAACAGAACTTTTTAATATCCTGCATTATGTGAATGCATGTTTTAAATACGTATTTTTTTTCTAGCGCCTTCCTCAAAAAAGATTTGAAATGCACAACATAATTATACTGACCTTCATAAATATATTAATAACATGAACGACTTGGCTACGTAAGCCATAGGAAACGGTAGGTACGAATTTTATACATGAAGCATAAATATATCTTGTTACTCTGCATTAGGTCACAACTCACAAAGCTAACAAAAATTGACAATAAGGACAATTATTTACACAACAAAAACACAATCATAACGTACATAAACTTGTACTATACACGTATTTCGGAAAATCTCTACTAATCTAAATCAAGAGCATCCTATCTAAAGAAAAGTCTCACTGTTGACTACTACACTCATTCATGACAGAAACTACACCTGCAGTGCCTCATCCAGTAACTCTCTATATCCGAATCGTTTTCCTTGCACTACCATTAAACGTGAAGCGGCACGCGTGATAAACAGACGCGGAACAGTAATCTCAATGAAATAGAAACAAACGACTTTTAAATAAAACATTTTCATTTCTTTGTAAATATTATGTTCGAGAATCATATAGCAGCTCAAGTCAATAAATGTTGAATGAAAACTTTTTGAGACCCTGAATAAGATGATTATTTTTCAACCAGTTTGCAGTGTGTAATTTATCTCGCATATATGTGGTTACATATCTTAGGTACATAGTTTGCGGTCTGCACATGAGTATCAAAAAACCACCCAAGTGCAAGTCGGACTTTCACTCTAAGGGATACCGTAAGCCGAAAAAAACATGTTTCTTGTATCCATGGGAGCCTCCTTTTATTTTAAATTTTATTATCTGTTGTTATAGCGGCAACAGAAATACGCACTCAGTAAAACATTTCAACTATTTCCTATTACGGTTCATGAGATACTATGACAGACTGACGGAGGGATGGACGAACGGACAGCGGAGGTTTAGTTATAGGTTTCCGTTGGTTATTCTTTGGGTGCGGAAATCTAATAATTAGATACCTAATCTGTACGAGTTAAACCTACTTTAAGTAACTGTGGTAGTTAGCTCTAAGTTTCTGCCACCCAACTTATGAATTTTAATTGAAAAGTCGCACAACTTACTTTTCACTATATTGTTATTTTCATGGATAACTGAACTGCAGATCACAATATGATCTATTACCTAACTTACTTTTCATTTCATTGTTATTTTATGTGTAACTGAATTGCAGATCACAATATTATTTCTTCGAACTCATTAAAAAAATACGAGTCATCAAAGAAATCTCTGCAAACAAGACGTATCTGAATGACAGCAGAGTTTCGATACTGCAGACTCACGCATCCGTCATAAACCCTTGAATTAACGACTACAAAACGACCGTATATTTATCGACTGTAGAATAATATTATAATATTAAGTCTTCAAGCATATATTATATGCTTGAAGACTTGGAAGTTCTTATTATTAAATATAACAAAACAGACGTTATCCATGACGAATTTGAAGTGTGCGGCTTTCGAAACTATTAACCCATAACTGTTATACCATCGGCAGAGCTCGTTTATCAAAGACTACCAAAAAATCTCAAAGATTTCGCACCGCGTCTGTTCGGTTCATAAAAAAGTTTTCTTCGAAACCTTTTATTTTCCAGGCCTCTTGCATCTTAAAGCATTTTCCAATTATAAATATACATTTTTTTACCAAAGTATTTTCAGAGTACCTCGGTAAGAAATTCTCTGATGTTAGCGATGCAGATAAAATTATAGGTGTCGATCTTAGAAATCGTAATTTCTCTACTAAGAATTTGATAAGAGTCTATTAAGTCCGAAGACGTGGTAACGCCCGCGGGAGTTAAGATGCCAGAATCACAGGACCGGTCAATGTAACGACGCTTCAGGAAGACCTAAGTCAAGTAGTGGACGTCTGTCACAAGAAATAATGATGCTTATGAGTATTATCTATACTAATATAGCTGAAGAGTTTGTTTACTTGAACTCGCTAATCTCAGGAACTACTGGTCCGATTTGAAATTATTTCAGTGTTAAATAGCCCGTTAACCGAGGAAGGCTATAGGCTATATATGATCACGCTAAGGCCAATAGGAGCGGAGCAGACGAAGTTGCCCGGGTCATTTAGTCGTATTATACCATAAACGTCAAGCACCAACATCACAACGTCAAAAAACAGCGCAAACATTATGAAAAACAATCGGTAGCAGATAGCTGCGTATATGCACGTGGTTATAGGTAACGCGGCAGTTACCTTCTTTCTATGTTACTATTTCAAAGTACATGCAACACTTCTGGGCATAAATCATAGGTCGACGTTTTTGTCTTTTATATGGCTCATTAAATATTCCACTAGCACTAAATAAAAGTTAAGTACCTGCCACGTTTGCAGCTTAGCGGATATTTCAACACCTCACACCGGTCGTGTATTAGAATTAGCATGCCCAGAACTAGGATTACGAAAATACCTTAAGGCTCTAGTCAACTAAAAGTAGCGATCACGAAGCTTATTATATAATACATAAGTACATAGGTGGAATTCGTGACAAAACCTATCGTTATGAACAAACGTGAGTACTAAACTTGCCATACATAATGTGACAGTTTTATTCTCAACTGTGAAGTTTGCTAAGTACCTATTTAGAATAATGTATGGTTATATACCTAAATTATTTTGCTGTAATAATGAACGATAATGTGCTTCGTGAGAAAGGGCAAAGTAAGTGCAGTGAATATGCTTTGAAAGATAACTTGACAAATGCTTAAATCATACAGTCATATTCAAAATCAAAATCACAAGTAATTTATTCAAGTAACGCTGATTTTGGTTGGTTTTGCACTTTTTGAACGTCAATATTTAGATAAAAACAGTCTCACAAAACGCCTGACTGCCACCGTCACATATTGAGAGACAAACTCTAAAGGCCATCCCAGCACAACACCATGACGATAAGATGGAATTAAATGCAAGAAAAAGTAGATTTATGATAAACTTGCACACACGCCAGATTTAATTAAAGATAAAAACTCAAATATCTTCCTTGTAACACACGGAATTATACTTAGTTAAATAGGCACCCACAATTGAGTAAACAAAGAAACTAAGTAGGTTTAACCGCAAGACATCACGCCCTGTCTGTTAATCCGTGACAAAGTTTATGCAATCTTGTTGAAACTACACAAAACTTAAATAAAGGACATAGGTAAAGCATCGTACATCAAAATTGTAGTTAATAATAAATTGAAAGTTGATAGTAACAAATCTGATATTAATATTGCACCAACATTAAACGTTATTAACACTCCAATATCAATTTTAAACTGAAAAGGATTTTCAATCAATCAGATTCTCAATGGTCCTGCAAGACAGTGGTATGTTGCAAGACATTTCATTGCATACTATGACACAAGAAAATTGACTGATGATAAACAATCAATTCAATATATCGACGAAGAAAATCATTAAAATAAATTAGTGACAGTTCTTTTTAGAGCCACAAAGATGTCTTGCAAATAAACAAAACTTTTGCATTCAAAGAAAATATATGTGTTCATAAGTAAAGCCATATTCATGTTTAATATAATTTTGATTTTTGTCTCAGCATAATATTATTGTTGTACACATCTTCCCATACAACACATACATAATATGTGAGTATTTCATAGTCTTGAGTGCGCAATTCGTTACGGTCTTGTTTGTACACATTAGGTCGACAACCTCTTCTCGGGTTGTGAACATTACTTTATGAACTACTACATCAATATAGCGATAACATTCATCTTGATCTATAAGAAAATCTTTAGCATCACGTGCTTTGGTACTTATGATGTTGTCTTTCAAATCTTCTTTTTTCTTCTTTATAGTTACGCTGTTTTCGGTGCGTCTACTTCCATCTCTTTCTATTAAGGATATACTATTGACAAAATCTTCATTTGTATATAACTTGAGACTAACCATATCTGTTCGTTCAAGTTTACCTGTTCCAATCCAAGTATAATGACTATCAATTGAGGAAGTTTATGACGTTTTTGAAGAATCTTCTTTTTGGGTTTTCCCCTCAAGGATTTATTGTTTTTTTAGTTTTGTCAAGAATGATGCCACCACACTTACTCAATACCGATTTAAAATGAAGTGAATCATACAACTTGAATCGCGAGAAATAAGGCGTAGCATCTTCTTGATGTCCCATATCATTCAGCATTATGAAATTCTTAAAGAATTCTTACGAATATGGTATTCGCCCTTAATACAAGACATCTTGTTGTGTTACATAAGTTTTTGGAAACATATTTTTATTCTTCTGATATTTTTGTGTTAGTTTGTCATAATTCTCTTACAATGTTTGTGTGTGGAGTTGCATCTATTTCGTTTGTTTTTCGATTTTGTGTACAATGTGACCATTGGTATTGTGTCCATTTTTAGTGCCCATGAAAATGTTATATGAATGATTTGAACTCTTTGAACGCTTTCTGTAATGTGCTTTATTGAGTCGCATAGGTACCGGATTTCGATTACTTCATCATCATCTGCCTAGCCTTTTCCCAACTATATTGGGGTCGGCTTCCATTCAAACCGGATTTAGCTGAATAACAGTATTTTACGCGGTGCGGCTGCCTACCAGACCTCCACAACCCAGTAACTGGGTAACACGGTACTTCATGGCAAGACTGGAAGTCAGATTAACTGGCTTCTGACTATCCGTAACGACTGCCAAAGATCTACAAATGACAGCCGGGACCAACGGCTTAACGTGCTTTCCGAGGCATGGAGGAAACTCGTTATCGCTTGTCGTCGTTGGTCACCCATCCACAGACCAATCTTGGCAAGTGTTGCTTAAACTTGAAGATCGACCCGTGCGGCTGTTATTATCTAGCCACGAGCTCCTCAGCACCGGATATCGATTACTTAATTTTTCTTAATATTCATAATATTCTTTATAATGAAAGGTATATTTTATTGGGCATCTCGTAAAAATACCTATTAATTTAATTTATTATCGACTATCAAACGAAATAAATGTCTATTTATAACAAATAATAAAATCACTGTTTCAATTACGCTAGGCAACATAATTGATCTTGATAATTACTTTAAACCATTTATTTTTAACTTAAAACTTCAATTAAACTTGCGTAATACCAACATTTGTAATTACATCGACGCAAAAACGATAAAAGTCATAAAATTAATCGATCTATATCTAAACGTACATTTCTCTTCGCCAGCGAATCGTTCCAAGTCTTTCTTTCAATTTCTGTTAAATTGGCGATCTTATTTAGATATGGATGAAAGAAAACTAATAAATAACATTACATCATCGAAATCACTTGGAAAAAGATAAAATGTAAAACTTTGGCACAAACGATGAGAGAGAATTTGTATTAGGCAATAACAGTTTTAACTGCATTGGTATAGCACGTAGTTTAATTCGTATCCATAATGTTTTTAAAGTAATAAAACTTGTTGATGATCAAATTAAAATATTTAATTTTAGACTAGAAAGTAAGTACAGTAAAATGTTTAATATTTCATACCACGATTTCAACGATTGCATTTGCTCTAAATACACCCAAAATCAACCCAACAAATGTTCACGAAACTCGAAACGCTCCAAAAACTGCAATTGCATTAGTTATTCCAAAAGAATACGATCCAGATCATGATACACCTGATACGAATACTGTACTGTAATATGACAATGAAGTAACCATAGCAACTGTTTTTAAGTTACCGCCTTAAGGTTGTGTGCAGACTAGTCAGAACGGTAGTGCTATTCTGTAACAACATTTTCATGTTTCGACAGCGGAATCCGAGGAGAGTATCAAATTTACTATACAATGAAACTAACGATATAGTGCATGATGACAATATAACTGTCTTATAGAAAAAGATCTACTGCAAAAACGGCTTCAAAAAAGACAAAATTCTGTCTGCTTACAACAAAACTATTTTGCCTCTAGTGTGAGCACAGTCTGAACGCCAAGTCCTTAAGCAGTCAGGTGGTGTAAGTTCATGCTGCAATTGCTCCAGTTTCCAGAGTTACATAAACAACCTTATTGGACAAGTTTCTCGTTACAGTGGACATTGTCGGTCGGTTTATGGAAATTTTCATAGTAATAGGGTATGGGGGACAAGAAATGTTGGATGTTGCAACTGGCATATAAGAATGGAATTATACTATTGAAGATGTTGATGAAATCAGAGAAATTGGAGTAGAGTTTATTGAAGAAATAGATCAGTATTGCGCTTTTTAAAACAAGACTAGGAGTAAAAAGACATCAATGTAAAAATAACACACCACACGAAGAGTTTCGAACCACAAACCGAAAAAAATACGTTTCTTGTATGGAAGCTCCCCTTTAATTCCAGATCTCTCAGACTATAGCTTTATGCCAGAGAATTTTTATTATTTATTTAACATTGACATAGCCACAAACCTCTAACAATAGTTCACACATGGTCAATACGCACTCAATGCGTTCACATACGACCTTCTGTCAACAACATAGAAACACGACAAACGCGTGGCCGAACGAGATTAAAACAAATACTAACGGAAATCGGAACAAGTTTCAGCTATGTATATCCGAATGTAAAGAAAACATCCTTGTAGTTTCCTTTATAAAGTTCCTGTCCATTAAAATAAAATTTACAACTGCTGATCGATTCTTGGTATTAGGGCTAAAAGTGACCTTAATCTGGCATTATATCTATAACGGGTGGAATTAAACGCTAAGACACGATGGATCGATGATTTGAAGAAGGTCTGGCAGCGGATGGATGCGGACTGCTCAAGACCGGGAAGGTTGGCGCTCTTTAGGGGAGGCTTACGTTCAGCAGTGGACGGCAATTGGCTGATATGATGATGATCAAAATCTGACGTGCTCCATCCCAAATATTTCGTTCTTTTAACAATCTTTATTCAAAATTTCTTCGTATGTAGAATAAAACCAAAAAAAAAAACAATCATTGTCATGATTATCTTGAATTGCAGTAAAACTTAGTTTAATGATCCGGATATCTTTCAACAGGTTTAATTTACTAGGAAGCATTTAAGTTCAGTTTAGTATTAGAAACAGTTGAATCATAACTAAGGGCCAGTAAACTACTGTGTTATTTAACGCAAAACGCTGCTGGTAACACGTTTCTACTGCCGAACAAAATGTGCCCTACTTCGGACCTTTAGTGATGGCGAAAGATAAATATCGATTTAAATGTAACTGACCAGGAAAGGCTGTAGCAACGGGACACGTTTCGTAACCTATTGTCGATATCTCACTCAGATCTAAGATATTACTGTTGCGGAATTGTCGATATTTTCCTTACGTAAAAGTAGTATTGAGATGTGGAATGATTTTTATCGTAGATATTGAAAAAGTACTGGTCATTAATTATGTAGTAGTCTTCATTTCTTTTATCGTGCCTTATTTGAATTAATGTGCATATTGCGTTCGTTTTGCTCAGATTATGCGTTTGTGCATAATGATTTTCACGCGGAAATGTTTACGACAACAGACACTCATCAGCATACTCGTACGTTTGTCTAGAAACGGCATTCATTGTAAATAGTTCGAGAAAACCGCATTCTGAATTAAAACATTTCAAACAATTGCAGGAAATTACGACTATTCGATAATAATGAAGTAATGATTTCTATTACAAACACAAATAACCATAGTAAAACGTAACACCCAATTTCTTATTTCAACAACATAACTTCATAATGGAACCGCAAATTGAAACAAAATACAATCACTTCACTACCGATTATCGATAATAACATAACAGTTATTTCGCAAACGTTTCTGAATCGTGTTGGGTGACAACCCGATTCGATTAGCACAGGTTAATTGGAGCAAGTGCATTTTATGTAACGTCTTGCTGAAACACTTTTCTGGCCGCAGTGACGTTATAATGTACCTACGTTATTTATTCGGAACGGAACAGGTATTTCTAGTTCGGTATGGTACGGATTAAGCGACAATAATTATGTACCTGTTACCGTATGTGGCAATTCATGTCCAAATCAGATACTTGTAATTTTGTGTGGCTATTTTGGGAAGTTAGGGCTGTGGGCTAATAATAGGGTTGTACTCACGTTTTCGGCTTTACGAGATGTGTTTATCGATAGACTGGTAACGATATCGTTGACTTTTTGATATCGAGCTTTTTGATATAAGCTCCTTAATAATAAGATAAGCCAGTTGCCATTGTTTTAATTATTATATGTTTACCAAACACAGCTAACTATTAGAGACGTTTCGCATGGATACGTATCACGATAAATTAAGATATATATATTTATGTAATAAGTTATTGTGTACTGTAGAAAATATCAATATTTATTTCCACCATTTTATGGTCACAAGCTGTTAGCCACACAACATATTATTTATTGTGTCGTGTCCTTAACAGCAAAGTGGGCCAAGTAATATTTTATAATAAATACCTAACAGTCGCCTGTAGACCTTGGATTAGTGATAACGGCCATTATCAATTCGATCGTGCCGTAGGATATGCAGGACCTTAAGTCTAATTGACAAGCTGGACTTATTTTAACTCAGCAACGTACAGTCGACAAAGCTATTTGGTATTTAGGCAATTTTTTTTTTCCACTGCACTGCTATTATTTATTTCTAATGTCTGCATTATAACTTTAAAGCTTTATACTTAGGAGTGTGGTGTACAATAATTGTCTACTTAACACAATCACAACATTGTTTAAAACAAGTTCCAACTTAGCTGCCTGCATGCCAAATAGCTTTGTTGACGGTACCTAAACGAACACACCACACAAGTGAAATATCAAAATATCTTAATAAAAATCATGTGGGAAATGGGTATTGTGAGTATATCTGGCTTTTCACTTTTCAACTTTATAATTAGTTTCCATATCTAGTACCTATTGCTGTAAGTCACAGAAAAAAAACATGTATTGGACTAAGCCAAAGAAAAATACCCATACTATTTTTAAATAGTAATTATTAATTAATCTTTAGTCTCACTGGCAATCAACACGAAAAGTATCCTCACACGTTCCATTGTTCAAAATTCAAATTGTATAACACAGATTTTTTTTAAATCATACCACAGATAATCTAAATCCTAACCTACTTGCTGAATGACGTAACTAGTTCAAAGAGGTTCTAATTAATAATGGTTGTCAGTACTGAAAGAGTCGTTACTCTAACTTCTTAAGCTCCATATTAGATTGATTTATTATCTAGAATAAAAGAAACTGTATCTGACAGATTGCTATCAATAGCAACTGTTGTTTTCCGTTTACGAAATGTAACAGATGTCTTGAGTTTTGACTGTTGCGCAATTGTTTCGCGTGCGGGCTGTCAGTTGTTCTGAATGAAAGATGGCCACGATATTTTACAATTTGTAATGGTTAATATATTTTACCTAGTCTAGTTGGCTACATTTAAATATCTTAGTTAGTATTCGATCACTGTTCAAAAGTGAGACTATCATTTTCTTTTAATGTACAAAAAATTAATTAAATAGTTGTGCCCAGTTGTTTTGCACTATTAAACTTTTTTAATGAAGTGTCAGCCATATTTTTCTTTTAAGCCAGCAATTATCTAGATGTATCTCGTCAGTTTTTGTTCTCATACAGCAGCCAGACCGTCATTACTCAATGTCACAGAGAGCTAATCTAGGTAGACTAACAAACTTGGGTCTTAATTATTTAACATACCTACATGTTAAAGAACACTGTCTGAACAAAGTCTGGACGTTACAAGCAATATTGATGATGATTACCTGTAACAAAAACAATAAAAATCATTAGTTTGGCCGTTTAAAAATATGTAGTCAGAATTACTAACATATTATACGGTAGAATGTTGGTATAAATTCTATGCTTATTTTTTTTCTTATTTTAAAATGTTTGTAAAGCTTGAATGGACAGTAGTGCAAACAGAAGCTGGACGTGTCAAAAACCATGAAAGCGATTTTTTACGCAACAAACATGAATCACTATAGATAACCCCAATTCACCATCGATCGTTCCGATAATTGACATAACTATCGATTTGTTCCGCCCGTATTACCATTGGCTATCGATACAAAAGTATCAACAAACGGCCATCACTAATACTCTTACATAACGCTCTGCACTAGTTTTCGACCATATTTTGGCGCGATTCGATAATGGCAGTCCCCGTTTTCGAAAAGCCATTAATTAATCGATTGTTAGCTCGTTAATTGAGTGTTTGTTTAGCAGTCATTAATTATTATTGCGATTGTTTTTTGCTATTTCAATTACTTATGGGGCTTCCTTGGAAAGAGGTCATCAACCTTTTTTTTGTCTTATTTAATTACGTTTGCTTTGGCAGCAACTGAAAAGTGTAGTATTAAGAAATATAATAATTTGTTTCATTATATAAAATCACGCCTGGAAGGGTAACTATTTTAACGTTACAACGTACATATTTTACCGTTACAAGACGTACAAAGATTGGGTATCCTCAAAATCTAAATAAGAATAGTCTGCATGAACGTTAACCTATGTCACAACTCGAAATGTATGAAAAACGGTTATTGTCACGATACGCCGCTTGTCGAATTCTAATACAAATTGATATTTCTGTTAACGCGATCGAGTACGTTTACAAACTCACACTATGGTCGCTAAAATCTAGAATAGATTCTCAAGTTTTAAGTGTAAAATAGGTAAATAGCAACTAAAATAATAATAATAAGGTAAATATCAAATAGTTTTGGGGAATGTGCGACGGAATTGCATAATTTAATTCCGCCAAGCCCGTTCTATCATCGGACCACAAGACGAACGGCGATGCGCCACCGGTACATGGTGGACATCCCACCCACACGCAAAAAAACGTTTTGGGAACACATTCATAATGCGTACAGCTAAGGAATTCCCTGCCGGAGTCTGTGTTTCCTGATAGCTACGAGTACAACCTGGCAGTCTTTAAGTCAAGAGTGAATAGGTTACTTCTAGGCAAGCGTGCTCCATCTTCGACCACATCATCGCCTACCATCAGGTGAAATAGTGGTCAAACGCGTGCCTAACAATAGTAAAAAATAATAATAATTGGATCCATTGTATTGTCATCACACATATTATAAAACAAAGTCCTCCGCCGCGTCTGTCTGTCTGTCTGTTCTACTACTACTGCACCGATGTTCATGCTGTTTTCACCAATAGATAGAATGGTTCTCGAGGAAGGTTTTAGTATATAATTTGTCTAGAAAAAAAATAGGGACCGTTAAGTAAAATTGCAGTGCGCACAAAGTCGCGGGCGAAGTGCTAGATATTAATTCCAGTTGATAGATCATCTTAAACAATACAATCCAAATCAAGAATACATATTATAGTAGACACTAATTTCGTCATATAATGTAAAACTTCAAAATCCAATCAAATGCAGCTGAATGCCAGCTGTGTTTGTCTTTTGTTTTGAGCAATGACATTGATTTACGAGTCAAATTACGTAGGACTTGAATACCAAGTAATAATAGGCATTTAAAATTAAGAGACAAGAGAAAGGCTCGACAATGTCTGACAGCTTCTTAATAATTTGTACATGCAGAATTATAAAGTTATAATTATTGTGTTTGACAAATCGGTCTGTATATTGCAGTTTCTATGTTATGTTTTTACATGTATAATAAATTCAGGTTGTTTTATTTACATTTAAGCTTCTACGTATAAGCCAAAAATCATGATTAAGTTGAGAGTTGTTTCAGACAGCTGTATCGGTCATAACAATAAACGCAATGCATTTATCAGGCAGAAAGAATTCTGAAATTTACCTGGAAACTACATAATGGCAGTTGCAAATATGAGCTGACTATCTGAGGGCTAATTCTACTAACTTTTAATATGTGATCATCTGGACGCAATAGCCGTCGCGACGCCACAACAATTGAATAGTTTTATTGGCGGCCGCCATGTTTTTGGTCGATCGGGGGCCATAGGATATTACTACGTTTAAAAAAAAATGAAGTTTGAACTGCTTGATTTGGTATGGCATGTGGGGTGCCATTAAGCGTCCATTTCCGTTGACGCTCAATGGCACACACGTGTGCCGACGACAAACCTCAGGTTAAGTAACGTTTGCATTCGGAATCTGTCGAAAAGTCTTAATTTCCATACATTTTTGCGACTGACATGCGAATGGGAACGAAAATTAGTATTATTGGCCCACTGTTCTGCGAGCAGTGTTTCCTGCCCACTGGCGATTCCTCGAGCTATGTCAGTAACAAGCCCCTTGCCCCAAAAATCTTAAGACAATGCACTAAATACTTAACTTAAATTTTAAACTGTATTAAGACATCCATTTCCTACATGGGTACCATTTAACCTTCACTTTTTTAGCTGTGTTCTCCCTTACCAGTTCATCTAAGAGTATCCCACGCCAGATAGTCAGGTCGTAACCCCCATTCATCATCATCATATCAGCCGAAAGACGTCCACTGCTTGATACAGGCCTCCCCCAAAGAGGCGGTTTGCCATAATCGCCACGCTTGGCAGGCGGGTTGGCGATCGCAGTGTATGGTGTAGCGTTTTACAGAGAACGCTGCTGCCAATTCGCATATCAAGCGCAAGTTCGATCGTGTATGGAATACTGCTCTCATCTTTGGGATGGATCTGCCAGATACCAGCTTGATGCCCTTGAGTCAATTGAGAAACGAGCCAAGAGGATCATCGGCAATGAGAGGCTCGTCGCGTCGAAGCTCCAAAGTCTTGAACATCGACGACGAGTTGCTAGCCTGTCGGTTTTTTACCGGTTGCATTTTGGGGAATGTGCGACGGAATTGCATAATTTAATTCCGCCAAGCCCGTTCCATCATCGGACCACAAGACGAACGGCGATGCGCCACCGGTACATGGTGGACATCCCACCCATACGCACAAAACGTTTTGGGAACACATTCATAGTGCGTACAGCTAAGGAGTGGAATTCCCTGCCGGAGTCTGTGTTTCCCGATAGCTACAACCTGGGAGTCTTTAAATCAAGAGTGAATAGGTTATTTCTAGGCAAGCGTGCTCCATCTTCGACCACATCCTCGCTTATCATCAGGTGAGACAGCGGTCAAACGCGTGCCTATCATTAGTAAAAAAAAAAAAAAAAAAAATTTGCATATTCATAACCCCCATTACATAAACATTATTAGTTTATCAATACGAAATAATACATAATATTATTATTTGTTTAGCCATTTACCAAACAGTGGCCGGTTCAAGTGCTGTTGGATAATAATCTCTACTTCACGCTGTAATTTAACTTACACGTCATAAAAGTAGGACTTTTAGGTTGTTTTCCTTTTATGTGAGTTGAGACCATCTTAAAATATAACATTCTTCCGTTACTGACCGACTGAGAGACTGACAGACAACGCAAAGCCGGAAATTACTGGTCGAAAAAAGCTGAAATTTGACATGTAGGTTTGCTGGGGAGTGTAAAGAGAGGTTTTCCAGAAATTCCTACAGGAACGGGAAAAACGGGATATGAAGAACGACGATACGACAACGCCGACGACGGGGTACGAAGTCGCGCCCAAAAGCCAGTAGTAGTATACATGGATATATCAAATCATTGACACATGATGTCAATGATTTGAGAAGGAAAATACGCGATATCTGTAAAATGTATTGTTGACTATACGCAATACGCAAAATGTCAATGTGTTACTTATACAAAAATCTCATCTTAAAGCTTCAACAAGCTAGTCAATATAAAACTGTGTTTTAGGAAAACCGAAATCTCTAGTTCTGACTAATAATGATGTCATTATGGTCACATTTACATACTTTGAACTTTAATAATTGTATGTGTTTAAATATTTGATGAGTTGCCTTACATGTATTACACGAACAACTACTCTTAATCTCTTGTTAAAGTAACTCATCCGTTAGATTTTTGTAAACATAATTATGATGTTTTACGTACAAACTGATATTATTCGATAATTATCATGAAAATATTTGACTTTACAAAGATTTGTGCTCAAATGGAGCTGGGTAGGCACGCAGTCATGATATGACAGAACATTTTAGCTGTCACATGTTAAATCTGTACCCCTATTCTGTAACAACATTTTTGTGTCTCGACAGCGGTATCCGAGGTGAGTATCAAATTACGTCAAACGTAAGACCTTTATGTTGTTGCAATAAGGGCCTACGCAGACCGGGACGGCATGGCAAGGGATTTTAATTTTTACTAATGGACATTCAACCGTACTGTTACAGAAATACGACATAAATTGCTATGCTTTAAAATGATGCCGTGGCATTGAAAGGGATTTTATGGCACGGTATTAAAAGACGCGCCACAGGCTCCCATGGCGGGATACCGTGGCACACTGCGGTAGGCAACGGCATGCCACGAACTCCGGCGCTCGTAGTGATATACTGCGGGATGCGGCGGCGGCGGCAGCATGCCGTGGCAAAGTGCTGGAATGCCGCGGTATCTAAGCGGCCAGTGTGCGCTGACTCACGGCAAAATCCCTTGCCATGCCTCCCGGTCTGCGTAGGCCTTAAAGCTCAGTTTGTGAGGTTTGTCACTCAGGTGAAGCTCGATATCAAAATGGTTATTTACAGAATAGACTAGCTGAACGCAGCTGGCATACGAGCGTGGGGCTTAACAATAGAGAAGTCTATGCTCAGCAGTGGCTAAAGTGGGGCTGTGGAAGATAATAACACACACACATTTCCCGAATCATCATTTCATCATATTAATATTATATTATTTTGTTATTATTTTTATATTTTACGTTTCTTTTAAATTTTATTTTTTCATTTCATTTGCCTAATATTTCCGATCACTGCCCACTGGGCGGAAATCTTATCTACAGACTTTAAAAACTTTAATACCTCGTATCAATCACGCTTAATTCCTCGTTAAATGTCAATTGAATGCAAATTAATTGGTAACCCACGCCTGCCAAATCCGTATAATGTTTTAATTGAATAATTATTGGGTAGACAGTGTAACCAAAACATCGAAGACATAATGTGAACATAATTGTTTTATCTTCCAATACGCCTTTGGCCTGTGTGGTGGGATATAGCCTACTCCTTTACACTGAAAGTCCCAGCCTAGATGCCTCAGCTGTAGGCATTTTACAGGCTGACCAGCTTTGCCCACGACTTCGTACGCGCATATCCCGTTTATCCCCGTTCCCGTAGGAATTTTGTAAAATACTCTCTTCGGTCGATCTTTAAGGTTAAGCAACGCTTGCCAAGGTTGATCTGTGGATGGGTGACCATCTTAATAAACCGAGTTTCCTCCGTGCCTCGGGAAGCACGTTAAGCTGTTGGTCCCGGCTGTCATTTGTAGATCTTTGGCAGTCGTTACGGATTGTCAGAAGCCAGTAAAGACTCCAGTCTTGCCAAGAAGTACCGTGTTACCCAGTTAATAGGTTGTGGAGGAATTTGGGAAAAGGCTGGGCAGATGATGACTCTCTTAGTGCTCCTCTATACTCCCCTAGGAACCTACAACTTTCTCACTCAGTAACGGAAGAATTTCATATATTAGGTAGACTAGTCGACACGCGCAACTTCGTCTGCTCCGCTCCTATTGGTCTTAGCGTGATGACATATAGCCTATAGCCTTCCTCGATAAATGGGCTATCTAACACTGAAAGATTTTTCGAAATCGGACCAGTCGTTCCAGAGATTAGCGCGTTCAAGCAAACAAACAAACTCTTCAGCTTTAAATATTAGTACAGATTGGTTATTAGGTAATCATCATTTTCGTTACCTTTATCTCATGTATTTTCCTTCATTCTGTTTTGCGAACCGTCACGCTATCACTGACTCACTTTTTAACCGACTTCAAAAAGGAGGAGGTTCTCAATTCGGTTGTATTTTTATGTTTGTTACCTCATAACTCTGTCATAATATAAACTGGTTTAGAAAATTCTTGTTTCATCTGAATATAATTCCCGATTGGTCCCATAGGAATTTTTCTTTCATATCAATCCTCACACAATCACCCTTTCCATCCATCCATATATTCATAAATCTATGAGTAACAGTAAATAACTTATGTAAGGTTACTTACAAGATAATCTTCAAAATATCCAGTAGAAGTTGAGAACATAATATAATAGACACAATTTTATAAATCAATACCACTTGATCAAAATAATTTCATTTCCTAACGCGTGCCTATTGCTCAATTTCCTCACAATAATTGTTTGTCGCCATATCATAACACGGCAAATAGTTGATAATTACCTTGAAACATTAATTACGGCATTTTACTTGTCACCTCGCTAGTTCCTTTACGTTAATTGATAGTGTATTTACTTTCCAATACACAAGTTAATCAATGAAAAATAAACTCTACTTTTAATAGCTTGTGAGTGTATTTTTCTGTGGTAAGAGTTGCAAAAGAATCTATACTAATGTATAAAGCTGAAGAGTTTGTTTGTTTGTTTGAACGCGCTAATCGCTAACTAAGGAACTACTGGTACGATTTGAAAAAATCTTTCAGTGGTAGATAATAATATCCCATTTATAAATGGGATATCTAGATATAGTCTTAAGCCCATAGGCTAAAGACTTTTATCATCACGCTAAGACCAAAAGGAGCGGAGTCAACTAGTAGTTTAATAAGTGGGTTCAATGGTGGTATAAGATAGTTATAGCGCCTAATTCAGGTTTGGAGAGCTAAAGAGCTAAATATTATATTTTCATGGTATATACTCAATCTCTTTTGCATTGTATAATTTCACGCATTAATTATTTCAAAACGACCACCATCCAACCATGATTTTGCAAACACTGATTCAAAAGAGTGTCCATGTAGTTTCTTGTACGTTCTTCTCCATAGGATCTACTCTTTGGAACCTGGCCAAAGATAATTTGAAGTAAAGGGTTTAGCATTGAATAAGTATTGTATTGTAAAGGTCACAAAAAAAGTTTCCAGTTTATCTAGACTAGTGACCAACGAATCTTGAGTCTTTAATGAGAACAAAAAAAATGTAATTCATGTAAAAATAATTTTGGAGTTTTTCACTATGATAGGTAATATTCTTAGAATTTGATTTAGATTTTTCTATTTCACACGTAGAACTAATCTCAGAGAGCTAACATCAGTAGGATATATGTTGATGTAGAGGTATAAAATTAATACTTATTTAAATTAAAATTGACATTGATTGATGTAGAGAAAACAGACAAGACACAAAAACAAACAGAATAAGAAAATATTTAATCAAAGCAAAACATGGACTAACTGGGTAGGTCTTCGTATCATAAATTGTATAAGAAAAAACATAATTCTATAAAAGTTCGAGAAAGTAGACATATCGATAAAATTCTATTGCCAACACTAAAACGGTACTATCTCTTATGCAAACTTCAAACATCAGTCGGTAATAACGGTTCTCTATGTCATAATAAATACCATTAAACACAGGCCTTTGTTTAATAACATTACATTTTTCCTTAAAATTGCAATAAATTTGAAAAAAAAAATAACTTAAATAATTGCTTGAGATATGAAAAAAATAACTTAATCTTGGTTTTATAATAAATGGTAAATGAAACGACCGTGTTAATTCATTAGAAAGCTTTTTAAATCGTTCAGTGCTTATAAACTCCATTTGTACATTTAACCTCCACACAAATAATACAGACACTAATGCAAAACATAAGATCTACAAATCACCAATCCAAGATCATTCAACTCTTTATCCAAAATCATGTCATGTCAATGTCAGCATTACCATCATAATTACAAACTCTTTCTTTCAATACACATTCAATAACCACCTTTATTGCTACAGTCATATGAGTAAAACAAACAGCACAGAGAAAAAAGTCGAAATTCTCCCCCGAAATCGTCTTAAGTGTCGCAGATCATAATCAGTTGCGTAAGAGTTTTCACCGCGCATAGGGTTACCATATCTCAGGATTTGTCCTGAGATTTCAGGATTTTTGGACTCTTCTCAGGATTGCGGCTGGATTTTGCAAATCTCATGAAATCTCAGGATTTTTTTATTTTTCCATAAAATACAGCTTACATTTTAAAGATTTTTTTTTTTTTTTTTACTATTGATAAAAAATAAAAAGTTAAACAAAATAAAAATAATCTTCCTTTGGTAATAATTGCACAATTCAAATCAGTACTTATTTATCCAAGTACTTAGGTACTTAATCAGTTTTATATGATACATTTTTAAGTAAGGTTTTTCCTTAATTATGGATTTATGAAAAATTCTCAAACTGTAAAAAATCTCAGGATTTTTCAATGGAAATTAGGCTTTTTCTCCGGACTTTTGATTTTTTTATCTGGTAACCCTAACCGCGCACGCATGACAACATTGAGCCATGTCGCCATTGTACAATGGCGGCCGCAGAAAGAATACGCTAATAATAAAGCGATTAATGAAGCTCTTACATGAACGGATGTGAAGACACTTTCTATGTGGAGTATGTAATATAATACACAATTGAACTGTGATCAGGGGTTTGCTTGACAACTGAAGCCTTGCATGCGAGTTTCCCACTGCCTTGGGTTTAGCGTTTCCTGGAGAGACTAATAGGCCTATATAAATAATAATTATGGTTCAAAGGAAAGAGCAAAGAACGACACTGAAGCCCATAACTTTTTATCATGTCTTTCGATACTTCTGTCTATTTTTTCTGGGATTATAAGTATAGAAACCTATACAATCCAATCTCATCCAATCTAAGGCGATATTACTGCACTACAGGGACCTCCTTTTCTATTTTGCGCACAATTTTGTTCCCATTAGTACAAGTCGAAGATTTTCACTCAAAAAACTTCATAAAAATATATTTTCTAATATGAAACAGTACAAAACGTGCTCAAACTTAACATTTGTTTAAAAATATCACTCACATTAATTTCATCACGTAATATGATGAACTCACGATGCCCAAAAAAATGGTGACTTGAAAAGTTCCCCAGTACCTGACCTTGGCAGGTTTAAAAATGCAAATGTGAAACTTACAAGAAAGTTTAATATTACGAGTATCTTCATAACAATGTTATAAAAGTTTGACGCTGAAAGTAGAAGAGAAAATACGAAATCCAGTTTGAGAATTTTAGTATGTCATCTTAAGTGTTGAGGAATGTTTATAAGCCAAATGAGAAGAGAAGAAAGATTGTATGTTATCAAGTTCGGTTCGTTGCGGACCACGTAGTTTAAAATAAGATGTTGATTTTAGCACGATTGGATTAAAATATTTCTAAAACGATGTGGGTTGAGAATTTTACTGACATTTAAATTAACTTCTAGTTGACCCGCGAAACTTCGTCTGCTCCGCTCCTTTTTGTCTTAGCGTGATAATATATAGCCTATAGCCTTTCTCGATGAACGGGCTATGTAACACTGAAAGATTTTTTCAAATCGGACCAGTAGTTACTGAGATTAGCGCGTTTAAGCAAACAAACAAACTCTTCAGCTTTATATATTAGTACAGATAGACTAACAATTTCTGCTATAGTTTGGCAGAAGAAAGCCAAATGCTGAATAACAAAGAGCTAGGCTAAATTAAAATCTTGAAAACGCAAATCGTTATAGCTTAAAGTAATCAGAAATAGCCAGCAGTAATCATAATCCTTCCGAGCGATATTCAGATAAAAACCCTTTTCCCGATCCAGGAATCGAAACCAGGACCTCACGCTCACCAGTAGCGTTTGCAGCCAAAGACCAACGAGGCAGTTAAGACAGGAAGAATGACGCGATATACTAATTAGTAAAAGTGGCCACAATTGTAACGTTTCATCATCATCATCATCCTATCAGCCGAGACGTCCACTGCTGGACATAGGCCTCTCCCAAGCGTCGCCACAACAACCGGTCCTGTGCGTTTCGCATCCATCGGCTTCCCGCGACCTTTACCAGGTCATCGGTCCACCTTGTGGGAGGCCTTCCAACGTTGCGTCTTCCGGTACGCGGTCGCCACTCCAGAACTTTTCGGTCCTATCGACCATCTGTTCTGCGCGCAATGTGTCCTGCCCACTGCCACTTTAGTTTGTCGATCCTTCGGGCTATGTCGATATCTTTGCGTTTTTCTTGCGGATATTATCGTTCCTGATTCGATCACGAAAGGAAACGCAAGGAAAAATATAACGTTTGCGTTCTTATAATTCGTGAACTCATAGTTGACCATTCTTAAGCCACAGATCGCTGCACACTAAATCTCCATCTTAACACTTTATCTCTCTTCAAAATCAGATAACCTACAGATAGAACAATTACTATACTACCAATACCACCGTCGTGGTTCGTGCTACGTGCTCGTGTCAGGGCTACAAAGGAAATTAAAACGTTCATACACACGCCTCGACCAACACAAGAAGGTTAACATACAGTCTTACCTAATTAAATGTTTATTTAACAATTATTTCAACCTCGGACGCATCCTGCCTTTTCTCTTTTTTATTGGTAGTCAGCATGTTAGTGTTTAGTTTAATCAAATCTAAGTGATCTAATCTGATGAAGATGTTTAGAAGATAGTGTCTATTATTGGAAGGCTTAGACCCATCTAAACCAAAAATAAAAAAAAAAAATAAAAAATATAATAATATATATAAAATATGCCGCTATCCCCAGATAGCGGCATATTTTTTACCTACGTTCGTTAAATGGGGTCATATTTAATACTTACGTAAGTACGTCATTTATGACCTTTTTGTAGGCGCCAGATAAATCTGACATCTTACACTTAATATATAAAGCTGAAGAGTTTGTTTGTTTGTTTGCTTGAACGCGCTAATCTCAGGAACTACTGGTCCGATTTGAAAAATTATTTCAGTGTTAGGTAGCCCGTTTATCGAGGAAGGCTATAGGCTCATCATCACGCTAAGAACAATAGGAGCGGAGCAGTAATGACAATTGTGGCGTAGACGAAGTTGCGCGGGTCAACTAGTTTACAATAAATTACATTAACCTTTCCCTAAGATCTCTTCATAGGTACCCAAAAAAAAATTATAGGAATGGCTTTTCACTACTGAAAAATGTAAACGATCACGATGGATGTCTTTTTCAGCAATGCTTTATGTCTTAATTTTCGCTATTGTAACAAAGAATTTTGATAAATTTAGGTGGATCAATGACCACAATGGTGGTGAACCTTACATGGGACATAGACATTATGTTCTATGTTCTTATGTTGAGTTGGGACTATTCCGATGAATACAAAATTTTAATTCATTTTTTTAGGATAACATTGCCAAAAAAATACATTTTGAATGTGCACTGAACTTATACAGAACATTAAACAATTAGCACATCATGCATTATCTATATTGTGCATCAAGGGAACTATTATGATCTAACTAAGTATGCATCATAACGCAACACCTTGAAATAGAAGTGCATCCTAGGTACATGAGCACCCACTAATCATATTATAAGGACGTTTAATATTTGCATATTATTAATAATTAGGTCAGCCCATACTAACAGTACAAACATCTTTGTGTCTGTAAGGAAACTAGAAGAAACACCTCTTCAAACAAGGTCCAAACTTCACTTAATTGTAGAAAAGCAAAATTGTTTGTGTGTGGAATTACTGAGTCTGTGTTTCTTGATACTGAGTCTTTAATTCAATAGTGAATAGGTTATTTCTAGGCAAGCGTGCTCCATCTTCGACCACATCATCGCTTACCTTCAGGTGAGATAGTAGTTAAAGGCGTGCCTATTAATAGTTAAAAAAGTGCTAAACTGAACACGGTATGTTACACTATTACTTAATACCATAGCTTACTTTTATCCATAAAAAATCCACGCTTCCTCTGAACAAAAGCCAAGCCGCGGTAAAAACTAGTGACTAGAATGTAGGTAAACACAATTACAAATAGAACACAGCTTATGGTAGATGCCAGATAAACATGCAATAAAATACATTGACCTTTCCCTAATATCCCTTCGTTCATTTCTAGAAAACGTAAAAGATGACGATAGAAGTCGATACAGGGCATTTTCATTTCTGTTTTAATAATAATAATAATAATAATTTATTCAGCCAATAAAATTACAATGTTATTATAAAAATCATAAAATATTAGTTTTTAGTTACATTACATTACATTTAAAATAACAAAAACTGGTTGGTGTTGCAACCAGCACCCTTACTAAGTTACTGAATAACTTGTATTAAGGGTAGTGGCACAAGCCCATACATTCATATTCTTTACATAATAATTAAATGCAGGTAGAGCAAGAAAGTTAACGTAAGCATTGTCTATTTTAAAAATTATTGAACTATTTTATTTTAACAAAAGTTCATTCATTCTATATTTATGTATATTATTTTCTAAGTGTGACCATTTATTTATTATTTGTGTGTGTATTATCGATGGTGTTATGATATGTGGTGAGTTAACTGAAAGTTTTAGGGGTTATTATCTGAAAAAAGCAGACGTTCTGTATCTAAATAATTCTGGGTAAGCAGAAAGTTTGACACAAGGTATTAATAAAGTCATAAAATGTATGTAGGTCTATGACCGTTATTTGTCATGTATCTGGCGCCTAACAATAACTAACGGAATTAGTTTACAAAAACCGGTGACATCAAGATCAGCTGGTCATCTATAAATAGTAGCACCCAGCGGTCGCGGGCACAATAATGTTTTTTTTTTTCTACTAAACGAGTTCACCAAAAACTAGACACCATTATGAGTTCATTTACTCAACGGACGAGTCTTTTTATTTTATTACAGCTTCTGCGGAAGTTTCTTACGTAACAATAGTTTTTGCGACAAAGCGAAGAATTTCCGACTTTAGGTTAATAATTAGCATATATTTTTTATGTGCTGTGAAATCGCCCTGAGGAGCGTTGTTAACCTGAATTTGTTTGTCCTAAATAAAGCTTCGAAGTAACTTAGAGAGTGATGCAAGTTTATATCTATGCGAAAATAACTTGCGAATTGAGCATTGACAAGCCGGACTTCTTATTATGACAGTTTATGACAGTTAGTTGATCGGTCAACTTAACTACTTTGCCTTTATAAGCCATTACTCCGTCTTCCTCCACTAAAAGGTGATTGGAAGACCAGCGTCAGAAAACACCTGTCTCGCAACATGGCTGAGATGAATTTCCACGAAAAGAAAATTCTTCTATAGACAGTCTCTGTAAAAACAATGTGGCACACGCTTTAGGCACTCGTCTCACCGCCGGATAGGAAGCGAGTAGCTATCGACCATATGCTCGCTGAGGAAAGGGACAAAAGATATAGATCTCGTGTGAGTAAAAGAAACACATACATTCCTAGTCGATAGCTGGCTGTTTACACTTCCGGCGAGTGACTCTTACTTCAAGTTGATCGCAGCGACAAGAGCTATCAAAGATTGTACTCGCTCAGCGACACTCGCTCGGCGATGCTCGCTTGGCGGTCGGAACTCACCAAACAGCAGTAATTTCTTCCTGTATTGCGAGTAAAAGCCCGTAGCACAAAAGCACTCGCTTAAAGCCGAGCGTCAAAACTATCAAAACTTTTCACTCGCTACTCGCTGCTCGCCAACTGTTTGGAGTTTGAAGCTTTACTCGCTACTCGCTGATCGCCGGCGGTGAGACAAGTGCCTTTAATCCAAATTTAACAGTAATAAATCTATATTAGTTGACTAGGCTTTCTCCCTTAAATTGATTTTCTCCTGTATTCTCAAGTCTTCTGTGGTTACTTGTTACCTACAGACTTGACTGTTCTTAGGAATAACAGATTTATTAATTACTTGCTTTTTACTTTTATAACCCCCACTTTCAGAAGATATCCCTATTTTTAGCTGCTGACCCACCAATTAACAATTTCGTTTTTGCACTCACGAATTTCATTGACGTAATTATGAGTTCTCAGGTAGATCTACGGCCACTGACCCGTCCTTTCATAAGAAACAAGATTAGTGTATGAGACCTTAAATTTTGGGATTTAAAATATCTGCTTACTTCCAATAAATCTCAGAAGTTTAGGTACATGTAGAAGGAATTTCTACAGAATTAAGGCAATAATTTTTAAGCCCTACCTTTTCTTTTGACTCCTCGAAATCCATTACGAACTGGTTTCTGTTATTTGTTTACTTTTTCGTTTACAACAACCTCAATGTCCTCAATATCTTTGTTTTTTGCAAAGTGGTTAGTTGGAAGAAAACCTACATTAATTCTATAATCATAGTATATTCATCTAATGCTATTAAATCGTCATCATCATCTTCCTGTCCTGATCTCGTATTACATGGGATCAATCTAATACGTTTTCCTCCCTCATTCTATCCTGTTCACCGTCAAGCTATCACTGATTTCCTTTTCATTAATTTCTCTTACACAAACCATCCATATTGTCTGGTTTCTTTTTTTACGAAATGCAAAATTAGTGCATTTCGTAAAGTAAAAGGGATTTTGTTTAAAAAAATGCCTTAATTCAGTATTTTGTATATATTGACAACTTGATTGTAACTGACAATTTCTACCACTTTTTTCTTTTGGCAACATACTCGTACCAAAAACCCAAAGAACTTTTTTTTTTAGCTTGACTCTTTTGACAAAGGCAATGACCCAAACAGGACTTGCCATTTTACTCAACAATTTCATAATTTATACAGTGACGTAAGGATTTTAAGATTTTTTAAAGTTCATAAGGTTAAATTGTTGTTGCATTTTATAATGACTAATACTTGATGTCATCTCTTTATATATTGTAACATGCTTATTAATAGAGATTTATTTAGAGGGATTTTAATTATGGAAACCTGGTCGATGCATTTTATTGCATGCCGAATTTCGATGGCTAATAGATATCATTAGTTATTATTTACTAACCCTTATCGTTATTTGTTTATTGCTAATAGTTACCTAATTTTAACGATATGGAATTCCCTGCCGGAGTCTGTGTTTCCCGATAGCTACAACCTGGGAGTCTTTAAGTCAATAGTGAATAGGCTACTTCTAGGTAAGCGTGCTCCATCTTCGACCACATCATCGCTTACCATCAGGTGAGATGGTGGTCAAGCGCGTGCCTATCAATTGTAAAAAAAAAACAACCGACACAGTAGTATTTTTTACAAAACACAACCAAATCAATGCAGCTTTCTGTAAAAACATTCAAGTAAGGATGGGAAATCATCCAATGACTCCTAACGCTCTGGGAAAAATGGAAAGGAGTGTCAGACTCTTACTGACTAAAATCCATCAGTATTCCTCCTAATGCCCTTTGCGTTCTAGGGCCGCGGTGCCTCTTTTGAACCAATTTCGTAACTCCGGCAGGCAAATATGACCCTTACGTTCACAAAGTTTCCGATATCAATTTAACTGCCCTATAAATAAAATACTACTATTAAATATTCTCTCAAAGAGCAAACCAAACTATCTACGCGACCTTAAGGCGCGACATTTGAGTGATTTTCACGGCACTTCACTGTTGTTACCGGTAATTTGTTTTGCAACACAGTGTATATCGTAAACTGTAGTTACGTTTTGTTAGGCATAAATACACAGTTATGAACACAAAGTAGAATATAGGTTGTGTATCGACTGCATTCAGTAATGTTTCAATAAGAAGGCTTCAAAAAGGCAAACTAGATCTTTTATACAAAGATGGGTAATTGTAATCTTTAGGGGAAAACTTGAAGTAAGTAGGCCATGAATGTCCTTGGAAAGGGATTGATGGCTGCGAAGCCAAAGACCGAAACAAGTGGAAAGGGATGATTTGGCGGGGTTGCTACGACCCTCAGTAATGAGGAATACGACGTCAGGAGGACGGCTATTTAAGCGGAAAGACTCGACTCAGAAAAATATTAATACTTAAAAGAAGATGTTTCATGTATGAACTGAAAAAGTCATTCAAAACACACTTCAAGCCTTTTTGGCAACACTGAACAAGATCAAATTTATACCCACGTAACCAATGATAAAAAAAAATATACAAACCCATAGGGATTTCTGAAATTAAGCAGTTTCGGGACAAAATGATGTGCGTGTCCGGTTTGTAGCATGCCTAAGGCATTGTAATGTCAGTGGAGATAGTAAGGTGTTTGCCAAGGCGCGTCCAATTCACGAATTCAATAAAATTTTAAAATGAAATAGCTGGGGTCACGGTGACATTTGTTCGACACAAGTTCGAATACAAGGGGCATTAGGAGGAGCACGGATGGGTTTTAGTCAGTAAGAGTCTGACACTCCCTTCTGCTCCACCCAGAGCGGGAGGAGTCATTTGATAATTTCCCATCCTTAAAAAAGGGGGTCACGGTAACAGCGTTAGTCATAGATGTAGATGCATATGCAAATAATACCTCGATAAAATAACGATTCATTTACAAGTGTTAACTTCTTAGAACAAATATAACATTGTTTATGAATTAGGTACTTTGACTAAGACCTTACGAAGCCCATTCCATGTATTGCAGGTTAAGTACCTACTATTGTGATGAATTCTAATTTATTTGCCTTTTAATTTATTTAGTCATAAATTATTGGCATTATGTGTTTTAAATAAGTTAAATCCTTGACATGCTCGTTTGTCGTAAAGGATGTTTTAAAATATACCTATACTAGTTGACCCGCGCAACTTCGTCTGTTCTGCTCCTTTTGATCTTAACGTGATGATATATAATCGGACCAGTTCCTGAGATTAGCGCGTTCAAGCAAACAAACAAACTTTTTAGCTTTATATATTACTCTTCAGCTTTATATATTATATACATCATATGTATAGACTATAGATGCAGGGTGTAACATAATCATAATTTCCTTTGCTAAATTCCGATAACATTTCTTACGTAACCAAAATGTAGTTCAAGCTAAATCAGGTTAGTAAAACAAGAGTAGACCCACCGGTTCCATTCAAATCCACCTTACTTGTTACATTGACCGTTTTGGAGGAAACCTACATTCTGTAGTAAGCTCTTACGTTATTTGTACCAGGCATAGCCGCGGGCTATAGTTAGTCGAGCATTTATAAGGCGATGACCGATGCTTGCTTGAATTCTGGTATTTGCGACCACGTTGACCTTTACGCCTTCATTTGGTCGGTCGGAGACGCTCAATTCTCGCCAAACGTATAATTAAATTAGACTCAATATAATGTACGCCGAGCCATCATTATTTGTATTGAATATAAATTAATTTTAGTGGGCTTGCTAATGGTAAAGCAAAACTTCGAATTCGCGGATAGCATTAGAAATAATTAAAGTTAAAATTACTATTCATACGACTAAGGTTTGTATTAATATTTCCAAATGAAGATGGGTGTGATCAAAACTGTCGATTACAACACTGTAAAGGACATCGAGCTGATAAATTAAAATTTTGATTAGTTTATTGAAGAACAAAGCTGAAAGAAAGAGACAGAAATAACACCATAAGATTGAGTTAAAATTATTGTTTAAATATATTTATCTCTGTAAGTTATGATCCGATTGTGATAATTCTCTCGCTGATAGAAAGCTACAGTATCGCCGAGTGTTTTAGGCGTTTTATTTCGGAAAATCTGAGGTCCTACCGGACAAAGCCACGGGAAAACGCTAGCCTTTCATATTATGCAGCTTAATTATAGCAACAATCTAAGGGCAATTGAGTCACCGCTTAACTAAGTAGGCGCCAGCACAGCCTTAATTTATGAGGACCTACCTATTTCAAATTCCCAGTGTCCGCGCAGAATTAAAGATAGGTACCTACTATCATATTATAGTCACTAACAATCTCGGCCAGCATTATTATTAAACCGTATTTTCGAGGTCTGTTTGACACTCACGTGGGTGGGTCTGCATAATTATTGAGTAACTAGTGTTGGGCTGACTATGGAGTTTGCCGGCTAGATGACTAGTCGGCTATGACTGCTCGATTGACTAGTCGCCGACTATAAATGTGGCAGACGTTCGTTGGTAGTCGGTCCATTGCTATTTTTATAGTTACAAACGTTTTATGTTCCGATGTTTTAAGTTTCATTACAAATTAATTAGTTTGATAGTAGGCACAGTGCTCATCAGATACTGGAGATTTTACGTTTTTATTTCCGGTTTTTCTCTAGCTCTTTAAGTGTCGACTAGTTCGGCCATCTTTTGCTAAGAAATCACCAACTAGTTGTCAGATAGTTGGTATTCGCGATTAGTTGGCGACAAGTTCGTCCATCTCTATTGCTTACTGCTAACAGCCGGTGTCACAACGTGATAAATGTCTCATTAAGCAAACTTCTACATGCGTTAGCTTTTGCAAAACCGTATTTTGTAAAGCATTACATAAACCGCTCCGTAAAATGATAAACACGATTTAGGCGTTAACTAGATAGGTAGTGAAGTGAATAAGTGTGCAATTATAGTTTTTGTTCGAGTTTAGTGAAATGAGGTTACAGTTTTTCACCTTACGCTTTGGTATTTATGTTTTTTTTACGCTGGCAATAATGTGACAATGAGGTTTTCGAAACAATGTTCTATCTAACAATGTCTTCACATTTTTCTCGAATTAAGTTTTAATTGGAAAATTGGAACACCTTTTATAGGAAAGTATAGTCGAAATCTTTTAATTATGGATTACTAGGCCAATTATTTTTGGTTTTATTTTTTTATATCTGGATTCAGTGTTTCCGTGACTAATATCAAAACGTAAAAAAATTTCTTTAATTATTTTTTACTTTTTCATTTAAAAAACAATGAAACCCATATAAATAAGTTGGTGTACCTAACTATTTTTGGTGTAAGTACCTAGGTACAATAAAGAATATTTTATCTGTCTTATTTAGATATTATGTCTGTCTCTCTCTGATATAATGTATTTCTTACATCATCATTCATCATCGTTTTGTTGATCATATTCCACTAATTACCATTAATTCTGATAAAGTCACGAATTTCATCTAAATTATTTTTTTATTATGTTATTTATCAGATTGTAATGATGATGTTTAATTACCAACGTTTTATACTTGTGCGATTTTATTGAAGGATTTGTGATGTAAAATTATTTGTGTTATCATTTCCTTGTTGAATATGAATGTTTTTATTACACAGATTTTGTTTTATTACACGAGTATTAACTTTCCGGAGTAAGTTTTATTGGTACTAAAAAAATCATGATGACGCTAATGTAAGAAAAATTGTCACTGACTATGTTTGCTATAAGAAAATGAATTTTATTTTTATACAGCACTAGCTGTCCTAGAAATATATATTTTTTTTCAATCAGGTTGTTTTAAATTAACCCTATCTTTACAAATTAGTCTGGTTTTAACTTTGTCAATATTTAGCGGTCTAAGCTCCCCAACAAACTAAGACAAAATAATGACTATCGCAATTCCATTCTAAATTGAAATCTAAAGACCGTGTTCCAAATTCAAACACTCCATTCTTCCAATGTGCAGTTTTTGACATCAACAAAACGCAAACAAAATCAGTTTCATGTTAACTGTCCATACCAGTTTTCCTCACAGAGTACTTTTTCTATGTTTTCCTTCTAACATATCTTCCTACTAGACATTGATGAATACGAATGAACAAATGGACACGCTACAGTGGGCACTAGTGATGTGTTGGTGCTATTTATATCGAATCAACTTAATCCCAGCAGCGACAGTGTGGTATGGTTGGCATCCGGAACGGTTGGTTTCCTCAATAATTATCTAAGAGAATTTGCTGTGTTTTGCTTGTTAAGAGTTCGGTATCTAATAAGTCGCTTGAGATGTCTATTTTATGAGTGGTCGTTAAGGTGGATGCTCCAGGGTGGCCCGCGAAATTCAAATATTTTTATGTTTTTTGCAATTTTCCGGTCAGTGTGAAGCTGTATGTGGACCAAATGCGATCTGCGACCGTAACGCGTATTTATCTAAAGAATTATAACCATTTTAATCATCAATATAGCCCTCTAAGTTCATGTAGTTCGAAAGAATGAATATTTCAGAAATAATCATTATTTCGAACTACATGAACTTAAAGGGGTATATTGATGATTAAAATGGTTATAATTCTTTAGATAAATACGCGTTACGGTCGCAGATCGCATTTGGTCCACATACAGCTTCACACTGACCGGCAAATTGCAAAAAACATAAAAATATTTGAATTTCGCGGGCCACCCTGGAGCATCCACCTTAAGTGATAGGTAGCATATCTACCTGTCAAAATGGCAATGTTTCAGTTAAGAACAAAAACCTCAGCTTAAAATCTATACTTTGTTTGTTTGCTTGCTTGAACGCGCTAATCTCTAATACTGGTCCGATTTGACAAATAATTTCAGTGTTAGATAGCCCACATTTATCGAGGAAGGCTATATATCATCACGCTAAGACCAATAGGAGCGGAGCAGACGAAGTTGCGCGGGTCGACTTGTTATGAGTAAAATGTTTTCTTGAAAAACAAAATGATGTCTTGTCGTGATCTAAAAGCTATTCGTCTTTTCCTATTGGTCATAAATGGTAAGATCTTGTTGATCATTTGACAGATAAGTACCAAACTTTCAAGCAATCAAATTCAAAAAGAGAACTTTCAAACGATCGAATAGAACCAAAGATTACTTTATTGCTGTGTTTAATGTTTTGGCTACTGAGGCTTTTAAGTATTTAGTTTCCGCGGTATCTATTTTTAGCTACATCATAAACCTGCCAAGGCTTTTGATCATATGGAATTTTCATCACAATATTAAATTTCCGTACACATACTAATTAATTAAAAAGTACCTGTACCTCTTATGAGTTATTTAAGTTCTATTGTTCGTAGCCATTGTTTAACAGCACCGGATAAAGAGTTTTCTCACAGTTCGGAAGTTACCTCATATGCGGAGTTTTTGTCTGTCTGTCTGTGTGTTAGTTTGTCGCGAATGCTGTCGGAAGAGAAACAATACTTTATATTATGTATGTATGTTTGTGTGTGAATATTTTATGATTATGATGTTACGTCGTTTTGAAATGAATGATTGATGTTTTAGTATGTATGATATAAGGTTATGTTGGAAAAAGGCACCGGAAAATGTTCTCGTAAATGTTCATAATTATCTAAAAGTTTTTAGGTAAGTATATAAAAGTAAACCGGAATTTTCCGTTTTGAGGAAGCTGTCAAATCCATAGCAGAAATATCTTTATATAATGTTTGTCTATTGTGTTTTAACTGTGTTCTCGTTTAAAAGTTACAAAGTATAATTAATGAGATGCACTTTGAGCGGCTGTGGAATCAATGTGGCTACGCCATTTTAGGTAACCTTTAGCATTTTATAGTGTCTAGTCCAGCAATCGTTATTTTTGCGGAAATTGTCCGACAGAGTCACCGTAGCCCTGGAACGCAAAGGACACTAGGAGGAACACGGATGAGTTGTAGTCAGTAAGAGTCTGACACTCCCTTCTGCTTTGCCCAGAGCGGGAGGCGTCATTTGATGATTTCCTATCCTTAAAAAAAATAAAAAAACAGTAGGTCTCTTCCAGTGCCATTTACAATATTTTATTGCTAACAAGCTAGGTTTAATATCTAACACAACAATAAAAACATCACCTAATGCATGTTAATATGTCACTGAACACCAATTCTCACAAAACTACGCGCTAAACTGTGTCGCAACTGTTGCTCAACTCTCAATGCTACGAACTATGCGTACACGCATCCTTGAATGAGTGTCTTTGCATGCAAGTAGTCTATTCAAATCCTTGTCTCAAATTGATGTTAAAGGAATGTTAACTTTTAGCCCGTCTTCTTTAAGTTGATTTTAGAATGACTAGCACTAGCGAAGACGTTATAAAAATGTTTGAACTGGTAAAGCACATTGGATTATATGTATTGGAGCGAAAGTTGTTCTTCCAATGGCGCATTTTGTTAAACATGCTCGGAAACTAAATCGTGAACACAGAGTAGAAGATGGGTGGCTCGTATGAATCAGACTGGTTTCATAATAACGAATGATGAACTGAATCCTAATTGAACTGTACAACATATGTATATGTAGTAACACATAGTAAAAATCTCTTTTCCTTGATAACAGAGGCGAATTTAAAACAAGGTGTAGTATACATAGATATATGTCTTATATGTTTAATTTTCTTCTAAACCAACGTAAAAGTTTAACTGTCCGTTTCAATTTTATTGATAAATAGATTTATAGTTTTCGAAATAATTGATAATATTTTTAGGGTTCCGTACCCGAAGGGTAACCAACGGAACCCTATTACTAAGCCTCCGCGGTCCGTCCGTCCATCTGTCTGTCTGTCAGCGGGCTATATCTCAAGAACCGTAGCAGGTCGACAGTTGAAATTTACACAGATTATGTATATAGTAGGTATTTCTATTGCCGCTATAGCAAAAAATAACACAAAATAAGATTTATGGTACGGAACCCTTCGTGTGCGAGTCCGACTCGCACTTGGCCGGTTTTTGTGTTGTTAAATTCATGGGCCTTTTCAAGAAACTAAATTACAGTAGATTAGAATTCAATTAAAGCATACTACTAACCAACTTTTAATTAATTTAAGTATATTAATTATTTGCCTACACAATATTCATTATATATTTCAACTGATTAACCTACAAATGCCAAATAACATTGAAATTGAATTCGAACAGATTTCTCAATAATTTGTAAATAACGATGTGATTAAAGTAGACGTAAACGTACTAAAGTTTAATTAAGTTTCTCAAGTACACTCGAGTTATGGTCAGTTCTGATAGGATCAGATAAGTCTGTGCATACACCAGAGGCAAAACAGTGCTTTAGACCGTGGACAGGATGAGGGTTAGCATGCCAATTGTTTGTTGTGTGTTTCCGTCTTTTTTCTATTGTGGATTAATGAAGTTTTCTGTGACGTGGGTCTATATACAATTATTTATTTATAATTCTATTTCGATGCCTAAAAATGCAGCTTGCTGTACACGATAACAATGCAAAAGTACTATTTATTAGAAAACAGTGCTTTAGACCGTGGACAGGACGAGGATCAGAATGCGAATTCTACTGCGAATCGAACTCACACACGAAGGGTTCCGTACCATAAACCTTATTTTTTATTATTTTTTGCTATAGCAGCAATAGAACCTACACAATCGGTGAAAATTTCAACTGTCTACCTATTACGGTTCCTGAGATACAACCCGCTGACAAACAGATCGACGGACGGACGGACGGATAGCGGAGGCTTAGTAATAGGGTTCCGTTGGTTACCCTTCGGGTACGGAATTCTAATAATGAGTAGAATTGATACTGTGGAAAAATTAAAAGTCAAAGCGATGGCTGCGTTAGGTCTTATCAGCTCTTTATTTTCTACCCACTGACAAGAATCTTACGGACTTGTCTAAACAAGTATCTTTTGACTTTGTTGCAATAAGCTGCAGATTGCGAAGGAAATGGCGGGTCGAAATTAATGTAATCCTTAAGAATTGGAAGGAGAGGCACAAAACCGTGACCGTTGAGTGAAATGGACCTGAGGCCTTTGCCCAGCAGTGGGGCAGTAATAATAATAATAAGCGATATTGTCTTCAACGAACGGGTCTATCCAAGAGAGAGATACCCTTAACTATATCTGCGCACAGCCTTATCTATGTTTCTAGTATGTGATCATGTATTTGAGCTCAATCCACGGTAATGTACCACTGTTGGCCAGTTCTTGTAGAGTAGTTGCGAAATGTGAGGCCGATGCAAGATATGAGCTTAAGATATGTTTAATATCTTTAGAATCTAGTTATTTGAATCTTGTTTTGCGAGCAAGGTCTTCTTCAATATTAGTTTTGAAGTAATTTAATATTCACTGGCATTTTGAAATAACCACTTACAATTTTAACATAATTATTCATTTATCCATCTAGTATTTTCCGTTTTGAGTTTAATAGAACCCACTGGTAGTCGTTCGGTATTGTTAAGAGCCAAGAATTCTGGCACCAGGCATTCAAATCGCTGTCACTGTAGACTTAGAACAGTAGCTTTTAAGCTGAGTACACCACCAGTAATGCATGTGCATACAACATGGCGTTAACACAAGTAGCAATGATCTGTTGCAAAATGATTTATGATTACAAACAATCTAACAACTTCGAATGGGAACACCTACTCATGTAGACAAACGTTTCAACCAACTATGAGGTATATCATTAACTAAGCTAAAGCATAGCTTTGTAGGTAACTATGCATTGACCTACTATTTGATCAAAAGAGGTTTGTTACCTATCTATGGGCGAAAAGCCACTTCTCATATAAAGAATGGTCAGGCATTGTGGCATGAGACAGAATAGCTGTGTGTTGATGCTATCAGGGTGCCTATTATGACATCTTAAAACTATCATTATAACGGTGTGGGAGAAAGACGGAGTTATACAACACGCATAGCACTATCCCTCTTTCACAGCTTAATCATGATGGCATTAGCGTGTCATAATAGGGCCACAGACCATTGTTACTTTGAAAAGGACCAGGACTTTTCATGTTTTCTTTCACTTATCGGTGTTTCAGCCATTTGAACCCAAATTAGAAACTATTTGGAGGGATTCAGTACAGAGAGTAAAGTCCCGCAAACCCCCATTGAAAAGTGAGGATTCTTCAACCAGGCGGTTGTTGTGCCCGATAGTTGCTTTTCGGGCTGATGTATATGTTCACGCACGGTAGACTCTGCTTGAGTGATGCTGAACTTCGACAGTAGTAGTTTGCAGCTAGTTGGATAGATGGCGTTCTGATTCTTTTTTATTGCAATGTAGATTCGCTCCGTTGTTTTTCTTGTGGCGGCATTGATTCCGCTATAACTAAATCATGAGCTCTGACTAAAAAGTTATATATTATGCAGTTCACTAGTCAAAATTGTGGAACCCATAACCTGCACTATGACACAAAGGTCTGGTACCATAACCTTATATTTCTTTTCCTTTCTTTATATACTTCTCAGTGACCTTATAAGTTTATAACATCATTATCATTAAGTTTATAATATTACCTATTTTGTAACAAGAGAAAGGTTAGTGGCCTGCAGTTAACATTTCCTTTGAAAGACTGGCTAAATGTTAATCCTGATATCGTTGTGTATCTTAACTACAAACGGATAATATCAATGATACCTGCAGATTTGATCACCGGATTCTGTGAGATTATTTAATTCACACGAACAAACCGTAGGTTTTTCGCAAACAAAACTTGTTTTAATCCTAAGATTTAAGTACATACGTAGACACTATACCTTATTCTTCTAAATTTCATATGTGTTGTGTGCGTACACAATGAATATTTAAAAAACTTCACTCTTATAATGAAAATGATAGTAATTCTAATGAAAGTTTCGTTTTTTGTTATTTGATTTTAAAAAAATGAAACCGAAACGAATGATAGAATGCTATTAGAACCTCAAGATATTTATTGGAACCAGTTAGCCAGTAGGCATTATATAAAACGATAATCCAGTATAATTCGTTGACGGTCATGGTGGCATTGACCTTCCCAATTAACATACGCGTTGAGATCGAAAGTTAATTTTATTCGGAGAAATGCGAATGCATTTTAAACATACATTCAGTTTTAGTTTAAAGAATTCTTAGGTAAATACAGTTTTACGGTCGAAAATTATGAAAGAATTAGTCAACATTTTACTGTTATTAGTGTGTGAGTGGGTGTTTAGTGTGTGTGTGTGTGTGTGTGTGTGCAGTGTTGTTGTTACTGTTGTTATTTTAGTGTTATTGTTGTTTTTCTGTTGTTTTTTGTGTTGTGTTTTGTTATTGTATGGTGGAAATAAATAAATAAATTTTAACAATTATTAATCTAGCCTAAACACCTCATCACTACCTTTTAGGTAGATAGTTTTCAGTATATTCTTATACTGAAAAAACCGTTCCCGTAGGAATTTTGGGAAATCCTCTCTCAGAAATTTCAGCTCTCTAGGACTGTAGTTTTGTCAGTGCGTTGTCTGTCAGTCACTTATCACTTTATCAGTAACGAATAAAATAATTTTATATATTGATTAGCTGGCTCGGCAAACGTTGTTTTGCAAAAAAGAAGTAGCCTACCACCTATTCTCATACCTACCGAATATACACACAAAATTTCGGTTCGATAACAAACACCGTGACACGAGATTTTTATATATTAGAAGATTAGGTGGCTCAAGTAAGATTTATTTTAAAAACTATGTCGAACACAGAGTGGTGGCATTTGATCGGCTCCGTATGTCGATGTCGCCATTGCCACCTCATCGGCCGCTACATCAGCCCGCCAATTTTCTCTCAAGTCTCGCAACCTCACTTACGATCACTTACAAAATATCAATTTATTAATAAATAACCTACTAAATAGTACATCTTCCTAATTGCATCACTAACATAATAACATAAGGTGTTATTAAATGATAATCTAAAAGAACTATTAACCTTTGGGTTGGGAAAATGCGCGCGAGTTGGTTTCAATGTTTCAAAACACCGGGTTTGTAAGTCATTGTACCGCCTCACTCGTGTGAATGACGTGGGAAATACTTGTACAATTACAATTATTTTGTGTAATTAATTCTTTCTTAGGGTTCCACAGTTAAAGGGTGCTTACGGAACCCCAAATAAAGACTCTACCAACAATAACTGTCAATATGTTGAGGAGGGTTGGTACTTACATTTTCACTCTCGATCTATAAGTAGGTGAACTTGTGTGTTGGAGTGATTTAAAACCTAGCCGTATCTATTAAGTTGGGCTCGGCTCCTCTCATTATTCTTCGCCTTACTGATCTGCACTGGATCATCGAGATCTCTTGGTGTCGTTTAAGTTGGCGTTGATTCCGATAACTTTGATATGAGTCTTTGCAAATAATACATTTCTGCACTTCTCAGGCTATCATCATCATCACTTCAGTTGAAAGAGCATCACTTTTGGACATAAGCCTTCAAGTATTTCCACATCGACCGGCCACTAGATTGTAATCAACCTATACTATCTAATTTGAATTTAGAATATGCTAATCAGTATTTAAACATCATCATCTGCCTAGTCTTTTCCCAACTATATTGGGGTCGGCTTCCAGTCAAACCGGATTTAGCTGAATAACAGCATTTTATGCGGAGCGGCTGCCTGCCAGACCTCCACAACCCATTAACTGGGTAACACGGTAGATCATGGCATTAACTGGCTTTGACTATCCGTAACGACTGCCAAAGATCTACAAATAACAGCAAAAACTAATCATATGGTTAAAATATTGTATGAATAAACTGGCAACTGTGATCTTTTCCCACTGGCAGGCACAACCTGTATACTGATAACTACATAGCTACAGGTTCACAAAAGTAATTTTACTTGCATGTTTGCATTGACCAGCGCTGTGAACTTTAACCTCACCTAAACCTATGGTCAGTTGCCACATGGGATTGTAAAGGGCGCTTATGTAAGCTTTAAATATCACCTAGAGGCTTTTCTTACGTCGTAAACTCGTAAATCAAAACTAGAAATGAATGAGTGGTTGTTGCTTGTAGGTAACAATACAAACGTAGATCGTACAAGATTGTGGGTGATTAATACAACGTAAACATTACAACGGTAGTACTCAAAAGTAGGTTTAAGGACTTCAGGGCCCTGTTTAATATAACTGACCATGCGACTTTGTCAAAAACTGACATAATGGTTACAATTTCGTGTTAGGAGTTGCTTAATAAAGAAGAGAATGTATGAATTAAACTTTCGAAATTGTCGAATTGTCAGATTGCCGTTTGTCACCACTGTCAGTTTTAATAAATGGGACCCTGTAAATTGGAGCGACAACAGGCCAGTTGCCACCATCAATAAATTGCGAATCTATTTAATACGTCAGTTACAGTATTGAAAAATTATGATATTAATAATATTCGTTTATAATAATAATAGTTTTGATGCGTTTTATCTTTGTCAATATTCAATTGACGCATCAAAACTCGGGAGTGGGGGCTCATAACGTCAGAACGCACTAAAAAATATACCACAGCGTTTATTTTAGACAATTTTGGTTTACGTAACAAAAGTAAAAAACGGGTCAAATATTTCATGATAATCTAACAGACGGACTAATTAAATCTTTCCAGGGTTGTCCCCTGGAAAAATTTGCCTATTGCCTATTGTTTTATCAAGATTAAGACCAATTTAAAGCCTATGATAAATTGCTGGCACATCGTCATCTGATTTACGAGTGTAGAACCTGTCTGCGGGAGTGTTAATACCAAGGCAGGCAATTAATTTAGCTAGTGAGTATTGATAAATAACATGTTATTTTATAGTCTACACTGATTACAGTTCCATACCACACAAGGTTTTAGAGGGTTGAATGACCTTCAAATTATCTGAGAAAAAACCTTTCTTCTGAAAGTACGAAAAACTTTCTCCCCTGGGAAATAAAATAAAAGGTAAATAACGCTTATTACTTAATGAAGGTGACAATACGAAAGTATACGGACGAATTGTTTCTTCCCATTCATACCTTTACATTCGTATAACATTTTCTCTCACGGGTACACGATCAGTAAAGTATTTACCTGTAACAAAAACAAAAGGTCGTTATTAGAAAGTGAAATAAGTCACATAAGGCCTTTTGAAATTAAACATTCAAGCTTTTGTTTTAAACAAGAAAGCATGGACAGAGAGTACTTTACCAGCAGAATAACACGGGCTATACATGTTCAAGTAATTTGATCAAATAGGCTGGTGCAAACAGTTTTGTCAAACTGGCATGAATGTATGTGGAAAATTTGATCAAACAGTTTGAACCAGACAGTTTGATCAAATAACTTGAACGTGTATTAGAAGAAAATTGACATCTTAGAATAGTGAACGCCATTTTCGTAATTGAATCTGACCACTTGTATGAAAATACACATAAAATACGCGTTTTGCGGTTTCTGAAACCACCCAGTTAAGTACCTGTAGTGGGTGTGTTAAGTGGGCACTAAGTGTAATCATGACATCATCATAACGCGATTATATCCAATCTGTTTGCCAAGTGATTTGTGGCTTGGGTTGGTCCCATGGGATAATGTTTAGTATCTAAGTACTTGTACATACAATTAAAGGTCATGCAGTTACATTTACCAAATGCTTATTGGCTAATCATTTCTTTTTAATGATCCTTATCTGATTTAATTTATAGAGATAGTATAGTCTACACTAGTCGTGGTCTATTATATCTTCTTCTACAAGAAAGGCACCTTAGCCTTGCTTGATTACGACTGCCTTTGACTGTACCTATAGTCTATACCTATACGTACTGGTGACATGATATCAGTCGAAAATGAAAGGTATTTGTCACGACTGATATTTCCTCAATATCCAACCCTGTAACAGTGTTTGACAAAGGCAGACTTACTAACGACATTTACTTCACAATATATCCGCACCATAACTACAAATTAATACCCAAAGTTCAACAAATCCAGCTCCATTTGAACCACTTATGTCCTAAAAAGATTAGCCAATCAGAGGCTCCTACACAGGCTCAACAACAAAGAGTCTGAGTGCTGGCAGTTACCTCACTTTAATTCCACATAATCCATACGCAAATGACGTGCAATTTGCGGACCGCAACCGCATTTCTTATGGGAAACGGTTGAGCACACCTGACTTCAGGGCCGGATTTAGTGAATGGTATGATTGTACGATTGGTACGGTTTGGTCAAGGGTGCCAAAATGTGAATGTTGATCGCGCATTGTTTTTGTAATTTTATTCGAATGTATTGTTTTGTTGAATTGCAACAGTCTTCTTCAAGCTAGCATTTTCTCAGACTGTAATTTAAGTAAGACCTAAACAGTATATTACCCATGTTAATGTCAGTGGCTTTTGTAAGTACAACTTTGACAGGAAATTTCATAAATGCTGTAGTTTTCTTTGAGAGTCAGTTTGACATGTTCCATATCTCGCCTCCTTCAAAAACTGTCTCAAAGAAGTTGCTTCTAGTGTTTGCGTGTTTCATAAACTATTGCCAAATGAAAGTAACTTTTCATTCTCTATTTTAGCCAGTTTTTCACTAAGTGTAGAGTCCTTGAAATCATGCTTAGATAAATACAAAGTCAAAAGTTTTTGAACTTTCGACAGAAATAACACGAACTTATTCATACAATTTGCTTGACTGCTTGTTGAGTACAATTAATCCTTTAGGTCTTGCGTCATTTCTTATACAACCTGTATTTTCTTTACCATCATCCCTCCTCCCAAGTCCTTCCCTGTCACTTATCACTATGTCAAAACTCAACCATAGACACCGGCAGAGGTTACAAACATTCTGTGAGAAGAAAACTAATTGCAGATTCGCAACCTGTGAGACTTGAGAGTGTGAAACAAAGCCAGTTAGCGGTGCGCAGGCGCAACTCCGTCTAATTGATGATCTCATATAGTAAGTAGCACAGTTTTGCAATGTATGCTTTATTTCTGTGTATATTTATGCAAATTAAAATAATTCTCACGACAGGATAGTTATACCTACTAGCTATTTAAGTCAGAACCTCTTCTATTTTTCTAATGGTTGCATACAAGCCGTTAGCTTGCCAGATTCCAAAGTCTTAAGATTGTCCAATAATTGAAAAACAATCCTGTTATATTAATTTCAATAAGCCAAGTGCAAGTGTGACTTGCACTTGGCTTATTAAAAGTCACACTTGCACTTGGCTTATTCGTAATATAAACAAAAATAACACGTTTGTTGTATGGGAGGTCCCTTTATTTTCTTAATTCATTTTATTTAAGGCTTCCGCTGTTACCCTTTAGTTAAAGAACTCTAAAAAGGGTCATAATAATATTCAGAACCAGAAATTAGTGTATAACCAATAAGTTTGTGTTCAAGTAAGTTTTTTGTAATGGGGATTAAATTTTATGAGAGTCGAATTTAGCGATAATTAGACGGCATTAAAATTGAAGAAAAATAAGAGTATTCTAAGTGAAAAGTGTACCAGCATGACATAAAGAACTCTGGGCGGTGCCAAATGAGCGCCGTAGAAATTCTCAATTGACTGTTCTAAGAGTCGCTAATTACAGTGCTGATTATAATTTGAACGAGATAAGCACCGTTTTTATATTCCCAGGTGATATTATTGTGCAAACGGCAATGATAAACTTCGTAAAAGTTACAAAATACCAAATTAAAACCTTTTGTTTGTTCACAACGTATAATCCCCTTAACTGCGGTCTTTCAATCTTATTTCAATTAAGTCTAGAAGACTCTCTTTCTGTTCTTTCCTTTTTACTTCTATTTATCTTATCGTTCTGAAAGTATATTTTTTTTTTATTCTTATTTATGAAATACATAAGTGTTATAGTATTATATACAATTTCAAGGAAACGAACTCCCTCATCATACTAAAACATAAAATTCCTTGGGAAGTTCAGGGGAATGAAAAAACGGGATATGTGCGTAAGAAGTTGCAGGCAAAAGCCAGTTCTTTTATAAAATATTCCTGTGATCCAAGACCTAAAATATACTAATAAACATCAGTTCGTGGAATCTTTTATATTTTTAGCGGTGATTACAAACACGTTTTATAAATCAAACTACATAAATAAAGCTTTCTTAACAATTGCATCATCGCCTCATAAAGCCGAAACACATCGCAAATGTTTTTAGCGCACGAGTGTAATAAATTATAAGGTGTGGTGTACATAAACAAGCTTTATTGCTTAGTTAACATTGGCTAAATTTAGTTAAAACCATGCCTAAATATGACATCACTCAACCAATGCCATCAAATACTGAAGAAAGTTCTAAAACGCATTTATTTACTCAACTTGTCATTGTAAAATCAAACTTAACGCTAAAAAGGTAAGGTTTATAAAGATAACTGCGATTAGTTTACGCAAAAAGAAAGCACTACAATATTTTACTAATAGAATGACTTATAACCATATCGGTCGATCACCGAACCGGATCTGTTCCTAACAGTAGGTAATGTAGTATAATTTCAAATTTTCTTATGGAAATAGACATACGAAGCATTAAAACAAAACGCAGATTTTTTTTTTTGTTGAAATCCTTCAATGTTGCGAGGTGATCTTCTTTAGCGTTGAACTGCGTCCAAACGACATTTTCTAAATCAGTCAATTTGAATTTCAAATCGAATGAGAATCCTATCTGGACAACACGCTTTCAATTTAAGTTGATCGACTTTTGTTTTCGATTTTACTCGATCAAGTGCTTACCCGACTGACTTGCCTCATGTGATCACCGGAAAAATGCAGACTCCGTAAGATTGTCATAATTCGTTTTTAGATTTAATTTTTTTGATATATTTTAATAAATCATTTCGTAAACAGTAAAATCCCGTTCAAATTCAATACTCTCCAATATATCCGTCATCATCTGCCTAGCCTTTTCCCAACTATATTGGGGTCGGCTTCCAGTCAAGCCGGATTTAACTGAATACCAGTATTTTACGAGGAGCGGCTGCCTACCAGACCACCACAACCCATTAGCTGGGTAACACGGTACTTCATGGCAAGACTGGTGTCAGATTTACTGGCTTCTGACAATCCGTAACGACTGCCAACAAATGACAGCCGGGACCAACGGCTTGACGTGCTTTCCGAAGCACGGAGAAAACTCGATATGTTAAGATGGTCACCCATCCACAGACCAACCTTGGCAAGCGTTGCTTAACCTTGAAGATCGATCCGTGCGGTTGTTATTATCTAGCCACGAGCATCTCAGCTCCAATATATCCGTGTCTTAAAAAAACAGTTTACAATTTCACGCGATATTTTACAATTTTACGGCGTTTGCAATTTTCTGGTGACATATGAACACTGTATGAAACAGACAATCGAGACTTTTAGATGCGTCAACCACGTGTTTATAATTTTAATATATTACTGCAATAAAGACGCATTTAGCAACTAAATAATGCGAACTTTGACAATGACGCAATCATTATCCGTCTATATAAAACTAATTTTACGCTTCTGACATTTACTGTGTGATGTTTGTTATTTTGCTGTGGATTTGACAGCGAAATCTTTTCGTAAGCTTTATTTGAAATAAGTTATTATTGGTTCTATTACCGTGATTGCTCTCGTAGAAAATACAATAGATAGGTAATAATATGTAAATGAAGCACTCATTTGAAAATATAGATGAATTTAAAGAGTTTGTTAACAGCTAGCTGACTACTGGTTCGAATTGAACAATTCTTTTATGCAAATAAAGTTGCAGAGTTTAAAGTTGCAGAGTATAATGCTAAAAAATCTGAAGAGTTTATTTGTTTGTTTGTTTGAACGTGCTAATCTCTAGAACTACCAGTTGCATTTGAGAAGCGATTTTGGTATATTATAGCCACATCCATAAGGAAGACTATAGGCTATACGGGAACGGGAAGCGTGTAACAGAAAATGTCGTGGGCAAAAGTTAGTAATGTATAAATATATTTTTTCATTCGAAAACATAGGGTTATATATAAATATAAACTCTACTCTAGACATACCACCGATCTTTACACAACAAGCCACATTTATTGCACAATAATAATTTACCGGCAAATTGGCACCGACTTCCTACACTAAAATTGGCAACAAGTGTAAATTTATTTGCACCACAGACACGAAAAAAGTCACCTAATTCAGGAAGCTTAGGAACCGCTCCTACAGCCTACATCCAACTAAAATACCTGATGAAAGTAGTTGTGAACGTTCCTGCAGCTTACACTCGTCACTGGTGGTATACCTTACCAACCCGGAGACAGGTGTGATAAGTGGCATCGCCATAATACGATGTTTCGTAATAGGTGCGTTAAAATGCCCATATGTTCACCTGTCAATGAGGTGACTCCAACGGGTTAATCTTGTATGGGTTAATATGAAGTTAGTACATTGATGTAAGTACCATAGTGGTACCGGTAGGAACTGTAAGATGTTGAATTTGAAGTGAATAAAGCAGATTGATGGTAACTGTGGTTTCCTGATTCTAATTAAGCCGTTATGTGTTTCCCCAGAACGATGCAAGGCTAATCTTAAAATGCTTTATATTATATTAGTTGACACGCGCAACTTCGTCTGCTCCGCTCTTATTCGTATTAGCGTGATGATATATGGACTATAGCCTTCCTCAATAAATGTGTTATCTAACACTGAAAGAACTTTCCAAATCGAACCAGTAGCTCCTGAGATTAGCGCGTTCAAGCGAACAAACAAATAAATAAACAAACAAACTCTTCAGCTTTATATATTAGTATAGATATAGATTAATTTGTCCTATCCACGTTCCGGTAATGAATTAAAAGGAACACATTAATCACTCAGAAAACATATCGGTTTCTTTAAAGAGCTCGATATTTACCGACTTTAAAATAAAAGAACTTACGGGCAACAGTCCCTTTTTTTATTGATGGGAAATCATCAAATTACTCCTCTCGCTCTAAGCGGAGCAGAAGGGAGTGTCAGACTCTGACTGACTAAAACCCATCCGCGTTCCGCCTAATGCCCTTTGCGTTCCAGGGCCGCGGTGTCACTTTTGAACATCCCTACGGATAAACCTGCATCTTGGTACTATCAATAGTAATAAGTTTAAAAAAACGTAATCGGCAAAATCGCTTACCAAAGTAATGTGTAAGTTAATATATAATAAATCACCCCTAAAGTTTTTGCATAGAACATTCACTGAATAATTAAAACGATCTTACTCTTACTCGAATTATCATTATCATATCTCACTTCACCTCATTACTGCCCCATTCTGCTAATGAGCCATCGACGACCATCTAGAAAGTCCTTGTACTATAAACAAGTATGCATTTACAGAAGCTTAAGTAGTTGTTTCACTCCATTTTAATACTTAATGAAGATGCTCTTGTTGATCTTGAATCGAGGCGAAAATTACGTAATAATTTAAAATATCAAAAAATAAATCTTCCGAAAAATTTATTACATCAACAAATGCATCGGATTTATCTAGAACTTGTACCATTTAATTTAAAAAATCAACATAAATATTTAAATAATTGCAATAACAGTGACACAACCGTATCGGCAATCTGATATAAATCAAAAGATTAGCAAGCTTGCTTCTGAGGTGTGACAAAATCCGCTAAAACATAACCTTGGATAAGTGGTAGAGATGCTAATGTATTAGGATTCTTCGTATTGTTCGCAGTTTGATCATATGAACTAATACTATGCATCGGTTCTTTTTATTGTTTGTAAGAGACAATAGGGAACATCCAATATTTCCATTTTTGCTTTTATTTTAATGAACTCCATCTAGAATAGACCACCACATAAATAAGATATGAAAACGCTTTAATTTATTGCCAAAATTGCGTTTTTAAACCGACAGTTTAAAGGTTCGCGCGAAAACGGATGACGTCACTCGTGTCTATCATCGACTATCTGGTCAAGAACTGTCCTAACTCAAAGACATAAGGTTATTGACTGATTATTGTTTTTAAATACGTCCCGTTTCACGTTACTTCAGTTCATCATTTTTGTTGAAAATCGATAAAACCAAAATAAAAACGTTGCAATAGGCTTTATTTTGTACTTTTTTATCATTTTACTGACAAAATTCTCACAAATTCTGTATTTGCATCTTCCCTATTTGTTGAAGTCCAGATCCGATTATGTAATCATTTCGCTGATAGAAAGCTATCTAATGCTTAGTGACATCTACTATAGTAGGCATCAGATAAATGTGCAATAACGGTCATTGACCCACATACACCAAAAACAGAAATAAAGACATTAAGCTGACATGAATCGACTTCTATCGCGATCCTTTACAGTTATCTGGCGGCTACTATAAATACTTTTTATTTCGGAAAAAAAAAAATTTTTCAATATGAAAGGCCGCGGAAGCGAAGCTGGGGGAAAAGTCTCGTGTTGTTTAATGTTTGACGATAAAGACAGATTTAAAAGCATGTTAAGAGGATTTGTGCATAAGCTGGCCATGTATTTTGAAGAGAACACGTCTTACGCCTGTTTGTCTGCCCCAGAGTTTCGAAAATGATTGTAAACTTTTTCTTAACAGTACGTCTAACATGAGTTTTATCAATCTATACTCGCTAGCGATGTAGCGGAGCTCGTGGCTAGATAATAACAGCCGCACGGGTCGATCTTCAAGGTTAAGCAACGCTTGCCAAGGTTGGTCTGTGGATGGGTGACCATCTTAACATAGCTAGTTTCCTCCGTGCCTCGGAAAGCACGCTAAGCCGTTGGTCCCGGCTGTCATTTGTAGATCTTTGGCAGTCGTTACGGATAGTCAGAAGCCAGTAAATCTGACTCCAGTCTTGCCATGAAGTACCGTGTTACCCAGTTAATGGGTTTTGCAGGTCTGGTAGGCAGCCGCTCCTCGAAAATACTGGTATTCATAAGTCCGGCTTGATTGGAAGCCGACCCCAATATAGTTGGGAAAAGACTAGGCCGATAATGACTCGCTGGCGATGTAGCGACGAAATGAATGCAAACTTTTCAAAAACAAGTTTCTAATTTATTTGTTTAGTTAATTGAAAAAAGAAAGAAAGAAAAAATGTTTATTTGGGACTCGCACACAACAGACAGATGTAAATTTAATTAAATTAACAGAATTAAGTAGTCTAAACACATTTTAGTCTGTGCGAGGCCAAAAAGGTCCCTATCTCAGCATAAGCTGCGAAATTTAAAAATAAATAACACAGCGCTGGTTTTATGATAGGGTGCTTGCAACTTGCTACAGTCGCTAGCGAGTATAGATTGATAAAACTCATGTTAGACGTACAGAGTAGCGTGTTTTCAAGGCTTCTAACACAACCTTTTATACTGTTTAGCTATATTAAGTTCATCCTTATTATATATTTTTCTCGTCTGAAAAACAAATCAACCTCTGAAAATAACTATCCAGAACTCAACGGACATAAATTACCAGCAATACTTACAAGTCATCATTCAAGTTGTTTACAAACACGTCTTAACAAAAATTTCCCTGGAAAAATAATGCACGCTTATTATGACGCCGACACTTCCAGTTTGCAACAAGGTGAAAACGCAACGACAGACACCGGCGCAAGCGTATAGATACACTCACACACACACACTCGGTCGTTAGTATACTGTCGTGTGTGAGTTCGCTCTTTCTTCATGGTTCAGTATTATTGGCACAAGACACATTTCTTTGGTGATGTTTCTTTGGTTTTGTTTAACATCAGTACATATTAAAAAATCCTGACTTATGTATTCACTTTCTGACTAACTTCTCGACGCCTAGCCAAATCCCTTGATAGTTAAAAGATAAATTTAGCGCAGAGCTTCCCATAGTTATGTAGACAAGGAAAATTTAAGAAGATAATATATTGTTAGGGTTCCGAACCAAAAAAGGAACCATTATAGGTTCCGTTTATCTGACGGCGTCTCGGGTGTCTGTCTGTATTAATTGTCGAAATTATTATTTTAAGAAGTCAATAACACTTCTATTCGCTATTTTGCAATTTAAACAGTTATTGTGGGTACGGTCGGATAACCAATAAATTATATAAATTGCCAATTAAACACATATTTAATAACAAGTTTAGGAGAAGAATTGACGCTACGAGTAAATACTCGTAAAGTATACGGGTCATGGGGCAAATATACCGCAAACTGTTAGTTCGATTGGCTATTTATTAAGTTATGGTAGAAAAACTGTTAGATATATTACTTATGTGACTATGTTTTTTTCTTATTTACTGGACACATTTATAAATCTCGCAAATCTTTCAGTAAAAACGAGACATGAATTTTATTGTAGGAACTAAATGTTAGTTATGTTTATCACAGATCACGAATCCATCAATAAATCATTATGTTTCTGATTTATAAGGTATTTCTTTTCTTTACAAATATATAAATTATATTATAACTCTATCTTAACCGCAGGTGTCCTCAATCGCGATATATTGCACAGGCTTGATCACTATTACGTTGGTTATAGCTTATGATATGAGAAATCATTAAGAAACTGCTGTCTGAGTGCAACACTTTATTATTTCATACCAGAAAAACATAACATTACGCTTGAATTTCCCAAAGAGCTAGGCAGTAATGAACGCACCCATAAAAATATGTATCGGGATAAAAGTAAAACATTACGGATACGATCAACTAAAATATATTTAAGACAAGCTGACCCGTGCCCACTCCGTTGGGCGTTATTTTTCGGATTAATATATAGCCTATCATCTGCCTAGCCTTTTCCCAACTATATATTGGGTTCGGCTTCCAGTCAAACCGGATTCAGCTGAATACCAGTGTTTTACGTGGAGCGGCTGCCTACCAGACCTACCAACCCATTAACTGGGTAACACGGTACTTCTTGGCAAGACTGGAGTCAGATTTACTGGCTTCTGACAACCCGTAACGACTGCCAAAGATCTACAAAATGACAGCCGGGACCAACTGTTTAACGTGCTTTCCGAGGCACGGAGGAAACTCGTTATGTTAAGATGGTCACCCATCCACAGACCAACCTTGGCAAGCGTTGCTTAACCTTAAAGATGAACCCGTGTGGCTGTTTTTATTTAGCCACGAGCTCCTCATTTATATATAGCCTATGACACGCACAAATAACATAACTTACCATTGGTAACAGAATTTTCAAAATCGGTTCGGTAGATCCAGAGATTACCCCCTACGACCTCACAAACTCACAAATTTTACCTCTTTGTAATATTAGTACAGATAAATCCATAGTACACAACACCTACAAATGTTACGTTGATCCTCTTGCCTCTAATGAACCCAATTAAAAAGTTTTTAATTTCGAAACTTTTGCACTATTAGCGTTGGTACTCGGATCTCTATTCATTGTTAACTAATTGAATTGTTGTGTTCTACCCACGGCTATAACAAGCAGGTTTTAGTTTGTATGTTACAGACAAGAGCCATGATCGGTCTCGGAATACCTAATTAGTACAGGAAAGTGTACAAAATAATCAAGAACATCGTAACTTCGTTTTGTTATACTGTCTAGCCATTTCTAAGAAAAACTTACTGAAGTTAAAGACATATGTATCATCATCATCATCTGCCTAGCTTTTTCCCAACCATATTGGTGTCAGCTTCCATTCAAGCAGGATTTAGCTGAATACCAGTATTTAACGTGAAGCAACTACCTACCAGACCTCAACAACCCATTAACTGGGTACTTCATGGCAAAACTGGAGTCAGATGTACCGGCTGCTGACTATCCGTAACGAGTACCAAATACCTTCAAATGTTAGCGGCCAACGGCTTATCGTGCTTTCCTAGGCACGAAGGAAATTCGGTATGTTAAGATGGTCACCCGTCCACAGACCAACCTTAGCAAGCATTGTTAAGCCTTGTAGATCATCCTATGTGGCTAAAAAAATAAAAAAAACACGCGTACAGCTTAGGCGTAGAATCTGTGATATTCCAGATAGCTACAACCTGGGGCTATTTTAATCAAGAGTAAATAAGTTACTTCTACGCAAGCGTGCTTCATCAGCGACGACACCATCACTTACTATCAGGTGAGATAACGGTCAAACACGAACTCATTAATAACAAATACCAAAAAAAAAAAACTGCAAAACCACAAACACTTGTACTTCGGCGAGTGTGCCCAAGAACTCCACGACCTCATCCCAAAGGCTCCCTTCTACCATCAGACATCCAGACGCACTGCATCTTACACAATTTCGCACTAAGCGTTTCCAAACGTCTTTTATAATGCGCACAGGAAAGGAGTGGAACTCTCTGCCTAGAGTCTAGAATCTAGACTAGAGTCAAGAGCAAACCAATCACAAATAAAAAGCCATTAATTTCTTTACAGTAGTATACCATGGCCCACCTTTTGTCTACCGTCGCATGCCCTGTCGTACTTACGTACGGAATGGTGTTACCGTTCCTGAATACTGGGCAAAACATATAATTTAATCACTCTATTTGCCATCGACACTCTAAAAAGTGAATATGGCTGTTCTTTATGATCACTACTTCCCCTAAAAAAATTGGCGACATCCGACTTTCTGACAGCTACTTGACTAAACCATAACTAACAACAATCTATAAGAGCTCTCGCAAGGCATCTTAGCAACTGATCAACAAACAATCAACACAGACATCTCTACATACATTTCCTGGCCCACAAATCACCTAGTAATATAATTACCGTTAGCATATACATCAATTGTGTACCACAAATATGTGCATATATTACCCCAACGGCAGTAAACTGTTTCCTTCCGCCAAACGACACTTTCTTTCCTTTATTAAACGGTATAAATACGTTACTCGGTACTAATTACTTGCGCAAGTATCGCAAGACTTGCCAAGTATTGCACAATGTAGGAAGTGCTCCATAAGAAGCATCTTGATTGATACTTTGGCTGTATTACTTCCATGGGAGAAATGGAGAATAAAGCGTGGAGGTGTGTGTGGCAAAGTTGATAGGGTAATTGTGTTGGTGAGCTGGGAAAATGAGGCTTTGACAACCCTGCAGACGCTGTTATATATATATATATACCTAGGCCAGTATACATATAGCGAGATTTTCCATTTATTGATAGATATTATAGCTTATGTACAAATTGCTTGTTTAGTTTAGAGATGTAAAGCTCTTTTTAGGGCTCCGTACCCAAAGGGTAACCAATGGAACTCTTTACTAAGCCTCCGCTGTCCGTCCGTCCGTCCGTCCGTCCTTATGTCTGTCAGCGAGCTATATCTCAAGACCCATAATAGGTAGACAGTTGAACTTTTCATAGAGTGTGTATTTTTTGTTGCCGCTATAACATCAAATAATAAAAAAATTGGTTTAGGTATGATACGAAACTCTGCGCGTGAAAGTCCGACTTGCACCTGGCCGGTTTTTAGTGTAAGATGCAACCAGGTGCATCTTTTTGCATAGATTGCTAAATAAGTAAAAAATATTCGAAAATAATATATTTCTTAACAATTAAAGATGCATCTATATTTGAATATTATTTTGATTTTAATTAAGAATCTTGCAACCAGTTGACAGTTTTGATTATGTATGACTGAGTGACCGGCAAATTCAATCAAGATTAAGTAAATTAGATGAATATGTCAATCTTGTTTAAAGTAACTCAATATCGTAAGATGGCCTGATAAACCTTGGATGACACATCTTTTGATAAATAACACATATATAATTTATATATTAGTTCTTTAAGTTATTTTGTATGTGTTGATTTGTTTTTTTTTTCAGGTGTGAATGTTATTATTACATACTACTACTATCTAGAAATCTACTAGATAAAATTAACCTTGACAAATTATAGTATTGAATCTTAATCAAAGTTTTACATAATGACAGTCCCTCAAAATGACTGCCACCACTTCCTAGTGTTTAATCTGGAAATAAAAAATAGTGCTTCAAACTCCCCAGCAACACATCTTTCTGTTCAGGAATATACAATCAATAAGGAAGAAGAATATACAGAATAGTAGACATGCAAAATAATAAACATAGTGTTTTTGTTATATTCTATCTATATATATATTTATTTACTAGCTGACCCGCGCAATTTTGTCTACGTCACATTTTGCATTAATGCTCCACGCCTTTTGGTCGTAGCGTGATGCTAAATAGCCTACATCCTTCCTCGATTCTCTCAGGAACTACTGGTCCCAATTTTTCAGTTCCTGAGATGGTTTTTATTTTTTCGATCTCATTAATCAAGCCTTACTGTACATCACTACGTCCAAAATTCACCACAGTATATGTAAAGTAATTAGACGACATCTCCGTTACGTAAGACAGCGCGACTCGAGAAATGCGAAAGTGCCCATTTCACCTCAACACAACGTTAAGAGTGTATGGCTGACGCGATTTCTCACTGACTTTGCATATAACGTTCGCGTTTGATCGCGTGAAATATGATTTGGCTCGAATACTATCTGATAGTGCTACTGTCGAGCATGAGATTGAGGTCTAAGGTTCGATTCCCGGGTCAGGAAAAGTGTTATTGGATATCTAGCAGCCTGGAGCCTAGTGAAATATGGTCCTACTAAAGATACAACTCTGCCATTCATTGAGAATACAAGCGTGAAGTAGTTATAATACGTGTAAAATATGATTAAGCTTGACATTGATTGGAACCTTGACGAGTCTCCTAAATCTGGTTGTTAAAAATAATATTTTATTGTGACGCGGAAACTTGGGTCATTCTGTAAAACACGTTTTTTTATTTGTGTGTTTAGTAATGTATCCTAAATATTTACCGATTTACACGTCAATCATTTCATTGTGAAGAGGATTTTTTTGAAATCAGTCGTAATTATGCCTTAATCTTCCTGTAAATAAAATAAACGCTAACAAGCAAGAAACTCAAATTGAACAAACAAATAAAAAAACTCAATAGTTCATAATAATATGCGTATCGATCAACATAATATTGTTAAAAAATATATAATGGTGTAAATGCCAAATAAATAAATTAAACACAGCCTCTTCCTTTTTGAAGACGTTTAAAAAAAGATCTTAATTTTTTTCAAACGGAAAAGAGACAAACTGACAATTAAGCGCCAATGCACACAAATCGTACAACGCTTGAACCTTGAATAGACGCGAAACGTAACATCTTAAGTGAAGCACGTTGTCTGGCCAAAGATCGTAACTAAACGGTGAACAAACATCGCATGATCAGATTACTGTACGCGACAGTACAACTCATTAGCACTTACGCACGGGTCATCTCGATCTGTTTGTCAAGTACTGTTGAGTTCACAAGTGAATGAATAATGTTGTATGTTCAAACAGTCTGGAGATTATCTGTCACTTGCACTTTTAATAGGCTTACGTAGACGGATGTTATTAAATTCTGAATTTAAGTAGTGTTGGTTTATATCCATCACTTAAATGTAAACCAATAAATTTGCGATTGTGTAAGTACAAGGCTATTTGCTACATTTATCTATGAAACGCTTTATACCTTAACCTTAATTTTTAAAAAAGCATGAAGAGGTAACATTATTGTTTCTTTTTTGGGGCTTTTACTCTGGAATTACTGATCTTTGGTAGTAAATTATCATTATTTGCAAAAGGCAATTTATTATTCCAGTAAAATGCACGGTATTACCGCGGAATAAATAAAAAAGATTAAAAGTATCATCAGGAAATCTTATCCTTTCTATTTACTCATTCTTTGCAAACCGAATTTACAAGATCTCTTTTCTTGATAAGGAAATGACTTCTATCATATTAAACTATTATCCATGTTCCTTCCGTTGCATTTGTAAGTGATATTTATTGATCAATTAATTTATTTTATTTTATTATTCAGGAAACGGAAAGAAAATACAATAATGTTACAAACGCCAATGTAGTATTTTATCGTTTATCACTGCAGAATCTATAATTTCTTAACCATTTTACATTTTATTCACTTTAATAAGGAGGAGCAATAAAATATTTTGATGTCATATACACGTTTTAAATGATACTTTCATCAAGAACAGGTCCTCATATACCATTAGTTAATTTTATTTATTTCCTAATTAAAGATATTGGATTGCTACCATTAAATCCGGATATTACTTGAATATAAAAAAACATGCACGTAAGAAATTCTATATCTGACAATGATCTGACAATTTTACATATACTACGTCTTAACCTTTGACATAACCACTACACATATGTCACAATATTTACATGCCATTAATTTAATAAATTCAATTTTACTTAATTTTTACAAGTTTCCACCTTCAAATAATTTGCAAACACGATAGACACTTCGGGTGTCATATTAACTGCATTTGAAATTATACGATACTCAAAAGAAGTAAAAAGTACCTATTCAATTTTAGGGTTCCATACCCAAAGGGTTACCAACGGAACCCTATTACTAAGCCTCCGCTGACCGTTCGTCCATCTGCCCGTTCGTCCGTCTGCCTATCAGCGGGCTGTATTTCAAGAACCTAATAGGTAGACAGTTGAAATTTTCACAGAGTGTATTTTTACTACCGCCGAAAACAACAAATAATATTTTTTATATTAAATTGATAATTAAAGGGAGCTCCCATTCAAGAAACGCTGCGTGTGAGAGTCCGAGTCCCACTTGTCCGGTTTTTACCTTTTAAAAAAGAATTCACGCGCCATTACTCAAAGACAACACTGTTCCAAAATCGATTTGTCATTACGCAATCGATTACGCGAAATGACACCGTGATTAGCCGAAATAATTACCGACGATGACATTGCATCACCGGTCAACGTGAAACCACCTGTCGAATGCTCTTGCGCACCAAAAGAAAGTCACCCACGCGAGTACGCGACGCACCATTCATGTGACCGTGAAAGTTAAAACGTTGAAACAATGAAAAAAAACAATTCCGTGACTTAACGTCGGACAACGTTAGTTATGTAACGGATAATGATCGCCTTCTAATTATGTATAACTTGACGTGTAACTTGACGAGGCAATAAATGAATGAATGTAGTAGGTAAGTCATGTTTGGACAGTTGAACTGTAGTTTATTTATGTTGTGTATGAAAATGGCTGTAATATCTTCAGTATATTCCCCAAGCTGCATACAACATTTTAAATTTATTTATTCTGATCTCCGACAAGAGATATCCAGATATAACAAAAATCACGATGCTAAAAGAGGGCGACGTCATTACGTAGCTCCGATTTTTCAATCATCAGGTTGGTTTGCAGTCGTTATTCAGCCGATAAGTAGCTATTTCACTGTTGACAAATCAGCCCTTAGTTTAAGCAGTAAACCAAATTGGCACGTGAGTTTTATCTCTACACCTCAATGTATTTTACATATTCCATTGCATTTACCACCGAGTTTCATGTTAAAATCTGAAACATATTCAAAATCAAACTCAAAATAATCATTTATTTTACATAAAACACGTTAGAGCATCAACTACCACACAATAACCGCATAGATTAATGACAACGTACAAGGTTGTCGTAAAATATGTGTCAATAAAACCTACACGCGTGTCACAGAGTGACCATCCGTCAGATGTTCGTAATCGATGGATGATTGTGTCATGATATCATCGGTCTTGTTCACACCTAGCCTGTGAATTTTATAATGAAATACTTTTGAAACATCAATTTTCACTAGAGATTAGGTACATGATAAGCTGTGTTGTTTCATTAGTTTGTACTAATTTCAATTTGAACGCTATATTTGTACGAAATGGCATAATATAGCGCTCTATTTCATCTAAGCTACGATCTGTATTTATAAACACCTATGTTAACAAATTAATAAAAAATCATTATAAAAGATGGATTGAGTGATGAAGCGTTTAGACACGATGTTGTGTTGACTCTTGTCTTTATTTTATTTATTGAGACAATAAACTACAATATGCATATTTACAAAAAAAATATGCATATTGTACAATATGCATATTGTACACCAAATTAAAACATATGAAGGAAACACACACACACACACACACACACACCACACCACACATTTACATACTCGTACAATAATAATGGCAGAAAATTGACAAATTATTTATTACAGTTTTTCTCAACCATCTTGTCGGTCAATAATAATAAGGAAATGGTATCACCGTCTCAGCATTTAGAATGTGCCCAATTTCAAAAATTAACAAATTGAATTAAATTCAAAGAACAGACAAACTACCTATGGTGTAAAAAAAATACAGACGAACATAGAACCTCCTCCTTTTTGAAGAACTCGATTAAAAAATGACGAAATAGGATTTATCTTCGTTCCGGTCACAGAAAATATGTGTCACATCACTTTAATGACAATAGATTACATACTTTTTGGACACTATGCGCAATAAATCTGACATCCTCAAACAATGAATGCAATTATCAATTCGTGACAACGGCCCATCTCACGATTCTTATGCAAATGTTATCGTCAATATATTAGGCAAACTTTGACATATTAGATAACTAAATATAAACACTAGTATTACTGTAGCGTGTTGAAGAATTTTTGCTATTTATACCATTGCAAAAAGTTGTCTCGATGAACGAAGGTCGCGAATGATGTGGGCGTTGGCTTACGCATTTTCTACTTTACCATTTCTAATGTGAAATCTTTATCAAATAAAACATACGATGCGCAAGTTACTTTAAATGTTAAAAGATTTTTATGTATCGTTGTCTAATACTCAAAATATGTATAATAACCAATGGAACACTATTAAACTCAATAAAATATTATTCTTTCCCAAACACCTATCCATGCTTACTAATATATAAAGCTGAAGAGTTTGTTTGTTTGTTTGTTTGTTTACTTGAACGCGCTAATCTCAGGAACTACTGATCCAATTTGAAAAATTCAGTGTTAGATAGCCCATTTATCGAGGCAGGCTATATATCATCACGCTAAGACCAATAGGAGCGGAGCAGCAATGAAAATTGTGACGCAGACGAAGTTGCGCGGGTCAACTAGTATTTTTATAACCAAGTTATTATAGCTTTAAGGTTAACTCACTACTCACTCTATTAAAACACTATTAAGTTTCAATAGCAAATAAACGTATCCGCTTTCCATAAAATAAAATAAGTTACAGCAATTAAGTGTAAAATGTCGAAACATTAACTTTACAACACTATGAAGCAATAAACTAAAGGCTGCTTGCTAACCCTACAAGTTGCAACAATACATTTTATACAAAAATAATTGATTTACACGTCGTGAAATATTTAAGGGCATGATTCGAGCGGTAAATCAGAATGATAGCAATCGCACGAACATGTGTCAATTAAAAAGTTTAATTGACATAAAATAATATCTACACCTGATCATAATGTCATAGGTCATAATGTAAATTACGAGTATTTTGCTGTGGCCAACTGTTAAAGTAACTTAAAATAAGTTACCGAATATATTTCATACCATAACAGCGTAAATAGGTACTAAATATATCAGCTGTTGTAGATGAACCGAAGTATAATCTCCATTTAATCGTATTAACTAACATCGTGAATTGGTGTAACGTCTCTTACGACATAATTCGTCTAGACTGCCACGCGCTACTGTTTATTTCTATTTCATTATTTTCTAATATTTTATTTAACACATCCATTTGCGGTAGTCACGACTAAGTTGTTGACCTTTCATTATCTGTGCAATTAATTAAACAAAGCATAAAATTAAATCATCTTCCAAATACTTAAAGAAACTCCTACACATAACCATACGTTTGATATTTTGAAGTATTATCTTATAAATTGCTGTATTTTATAAGGAAATTATGAATTATATGACCTAGTCTTGTTTTAATTAAATACCATAAAATATGCTATGGGGTCAACCTTGACCCCATCGACATTTTTGTCACAAAGTTTATGGTTAATATGGTAATAATCTTCTCAAATGTGCGTGAGCGTCGCGGTCATGTGTCTTTGCTGTCGATAAATTATGCTGGAGTTGGTTATATAACTAATTTATTTCATTGTGTTTTGAAATAATTACATATGAAACACGTGTTTGGTAGAAATAAAGATAAAATTCAGTTCTGTGGAAATAGTACATGGCAAAACACTTTTAATGCTTTCTGTGACTCTACAAAAACTCGATTCAATGACAACAATACAACGACCGGACCGACCCCGGATCAATCGACCCCAACAACTGCCTACAAAATATTTGCTAACTTAGATTGAATAGGTTACTTCTAGGCAAGCGTGCTCCATCTTCGACCACATCATCGCTTACCATCAGGTGAAATGGTGGTCAAGCGAGTGCCTATTAATAGTAAAAAAAATAAAAAAAATTGCTAAAATCTTCACGATACGTTCACTAACACACAACAATGCTATGTAAAGCTACCCAACAGTACAACAAGCTCTTATCCTAGTACCATTAATCACGCCGATCGATATTCTATCACCTAGAAACACAACACAAAACATCAATATATTTAGACATCTATCTCCTATAGTATCGCGAAAGGCGAGCTGCTGTTACCGACAATACCAGCGGTTGCTAAGACATTGACTAACGACTCGCAGTTCGTAGGTCAGGCCGCTCGTTGAGATATTGTGGTCGATCCCTGTTTGAACTTAGAACAAGAATGTTGTTAACGCTTGGGAGCCCGTGACTAAATAATAACAGCCGCACGGGTCGATCTTGAAGGTTGAGCAACGCTTGCCAAGGCTGGTCTGTAGATGGGTGACCGTCTTAACATAATGAGTTTCCTCCGTGCCTCGGAAAGCACGTTAAGCCGTTGGTCCCGGCTGTCATTTGTAGATCTATGCCAGTCGTTGCGGATTGTCAGAAGCCAGTAAATCTGACTCCAGTCCAGTCCAGTCTGTCTCTGTCTTGCCAAGATGTACCGTGTTACCCAGTTAATGGGTTGTGGAGGTCTGGTAGGCAGCTGCTCCACGTAAAACACTAGTATTCAGCTGAATCCGGTTTGACTGGAAGCCGACCCCAATGTAGTTGGGAAAAGGCTAGGCAGATGATGATGATGATGATGATGATGTTGTTAACACCTGTAGACTAAAACAGCTAGAGATTTTTTTCTGATCGTGAATGGCTATAGTTACTTTGGACAGCCTTTTTTTTAAGATTGTGGCAATGATATTGCAAATGCAGAAAATTGTGTCTGTTCTACAGTTTTCTAACTAAACTTAGTGAGCTATACAACACACACAGGCAAAGTGGAGTGGCACAGCAAGCTTAATTTTAATCGCTTACTTAAGTGTTAAGTAGCAAAAGCAACAGCTTACAAAGATTTATGTCAGTGTCATGTCAACTGTCAAACTGACAGATTCGATTAAGCTGAACAAAGAAAGCGATTTTAAAATATGATGGCTTTTCTTGTATAAACTTTCTTATCTTATCATGATTATTATTGTAAATTATAATAATTGTACTTACTCAATAGTGAAATAAAAACAAAAAAATAACATTTATTTACTGTTAATTATGAAAGTAACACCATCTGTTTGTACAGTAATGTTTTTGTTCGATAAAAAGTTCGGGGAGGCCTTTGCCCAACACTGGGACAGTATCTATCTATCTAGTATATTTTGTCCCACAGCTGGGCTAAGGCGTCCCTCTCCTTTTTCCACACAACTCTGTCATTTGCTATGTCGAGCCAGCCCTTTCGGTAGGAATATGAACATAGGACAGTATAGCCTAAATTAAAAAAAAAACCGGCCAAATGCGAGTCGGACTCGCACCGAAGGTTTCCCTACCATAAACCTTAGTTTTTATTATTTGTTGTTATAGCGGCAAAAGATATGCACAATCTGTGAAAATTTCAACTGTCTACCTATTACGGTTCTTGAGATACTGCCCGCTGACAGACAGACGGACAGATCGACGGACGGATGGATCGACGGACGGACGGACAGTGCAGGTTTAATAGTAGGGTTCCGTTGGATACCCTTTGGGTACGGAACCCTGAAATAATGAGCTATTATAGGAAAAGATATAAAGAAAAAGTAAAGAGCTAACCAATTGAATTACACACTTTCTTATGGTAGTAAACAATGCTTTATTGCGATAGATCCACGTTATATTCATACTAATTGCCGTACTTAAGTTTACTCAAGTTTTACGTCTTTAACGACGTTTAACACGATTTATTTGTCAACTACAAACTCATTAACAAGCATTCTTATGCAGACCAAATCACTGATTTCTGGTGCTAACATCTAGACATAGAATTCAGTGTGCATTCCTAAAAATTACGAAATTCAGTCCTTGGTCACATGATTTCGAACTATTTCATTAAAATTCGCAAGATGATTTTCAATCAATGATTTATTCTATCCAGGAAAAATGTCGTAATAGAATACTTTAATTTACCATAAATACGTTACAGAAAAGAGCGTAAGAAATTATTATATAAATAGTTTACTATCATCAAGCCGTTTGTCCCGGCTGTCATTTGTAGATCTTTGGCAGTCGTAACGGATTGTCGGAAGCCAGTAAATATGACTCCAGTCTTGTCAAGATGTACCGTGTTACCCAGATAATGGGTTGTGGAGGTCTGGTAGGCAGCCGCTCCATGTAAAACACTGGTATTCAGCTGAATCCGGTTTAACGCGAAGCCGACTCCAATGTTGTCGGGAAAAGGCTAGGATATGATGAGTTTACTATCATCACATCTGAATAATACCGAAAGCAAAAATATATTTCACAATTTCGACAGCTAGAAGATTAATTTATAATGTGATTCAACCGATGAACCAAACTCAATATCGAAACTATCCTCGACCTTGCCACCATCCCCAGGGGTTATACCCCACTTAAAGAAGCACTGACCCAGATTCTTTTGTTCCTACATCTGTGCCTAGGACGAGACAAGCAGACAGACATGTCTCGAATATCTAATGCTGTAGTTTGTGAAACTGCACTAGCCTTGGCCGACATTATCGAACGACTATTGTAGGATTTATAGCTATAAAACTGAGAAGTTGTTTAGCAAGTGTATTTTAGATATTATGTTATATTATTTAAGAATGTTACTATGATGTAAATGAAGACGTATGTTATAATGCCAAGCCTATTCTTCTTTCACAAAACTATTTTAGATTAGTACTACAATACGACGTATGTGGTAACTGGTTTTCCATTAACAGTGTTTGGTTTTGGCGGACTTTAAGACAAATATTGCGATATTAATGAAGACTGCGGTCATAGGAATTTAACTTGTTAATGGCCTCAACATATTTAATAATTTTTTAGCTTATCATATTTCTGGATATCTACCGTGCGTGTGAAAACTTTTTATTATTTCTTTCTTTACAAAACTTTTAAATTTTTTACCCATTTTTTCAGCATACTACAGTCAACTCTAGAACAAGTAATAAAGAAACTTCGTTATGGTCATGACAAAGGGCGGAAACCAAGCCCAACAGATAGATAAATAGACACTTCGTTATTTGTATTACGCCCTAACCACAGCTTTACAATAAGCATTTACAGTAATCAAATCTATACGCAGCACATTATCCATTTCCTATAACTTACAATTCATAACAGAACAAAACAAACACACGCACATTGCGCACGTATTATATATAGCTACATAACATCAATATGACCGTATGACTTGTCAAGAAAGTGACATTACAACTCGCCACTACAAAGTACCAAGCAACGCGGGAAAGTGGCCATGAGCCACAGTTCACTAGAACTCAGTATACCAACTGGAAAAATGGTTTGCATAACAGAAGTAAAGACAATTATTATGTGTATTAAGTAACTGTTTGCTTTTGTTGGTCCGCTGGTGAAAAAGGCCCGTAGCTGTATATTTTTTTTTACACTGTGGCTTGTGTAAGGTTTGTGGGTATAAGTGGCGTGACGCGTGGAACAAAGGGATGTGAAGGTCGAAAAATTTTGCGTGAAGAAAGAATGCATAGACTTTGTTCATGGCTGATGTGATATGATTTTCTATCTAGCTGGGCTATTCATGAAAATAATTAGATTTAGTTTCAGTTGATTAGGAATATTTACAAGGGTTGTGTGTGTTTTGGTTTATCTCATCGTACTTTATTTTCAGTTATACCAAAATAAATGACAACACATAAACACGAACAGCTACTCGAAGATAGCTCGTAGTATTTTTAGCTAAAATAATTCATAAATTATCGTCATAATTTCTAGATTAAAAAACAAAATGCATTTTGTCTTAAATGAAGAGATCTGATCTATAAAGAGACGATGCGACGCCACATGCGCATCGCACATCACAAGGATAAAATCAACAATTCAAATCACCAATAAATTAAAAATTAAATCAAAACCAGATCTCTCAGACGTGTGACTTTATCACAATTCATTTAAATGCACATTATCTATTATTATGTAGAAATAAATTTAGAAACCGGATTCACACGAGACTAGAGGAATCACTTTAGGTACCTACACGTCTTCTTTTATTTATGGTTTTTACACTTAGTGGCAAAAAAAATAGATAACAATACATATCTGCCACATTGACCCACAGACATTTGATTAGCATTTACGGGATTTTATGAGTCACTTATGTCATTTACCTTTTGAAGAATTTATTGGCATTATTTAGTAGTTTTTTTTTCACATTTCTATGTATGATGATGACCATAAATTCTCCTTATTTCCTTTTATTACGCCATATTTTATTACGGAATTCTTTGTTTTTTTTACGCCTCTGCAGTCTAGACTTTACAAAAAGGTGCAAAAAGATAAATACCATATTTATGTAAGTTTATGACTGTCATTAATTATACCATTAGTGGTTATGGTATTTTATTTATAATCTTAGGAACGTGACTGTAAACGTGTCATTGAAAAAAGGACACACACATTTTTGGAAGCTTATAAAAAATATGTGCTTAGGCAATTGCATATAATTAGAATTCTAATTATATGCACATGTTTTTTAAGTATTACACAAAGATTCTTTATAATTTCCCGAGTTAATATATACCTCAAAAAGTCATGTATTTAACTTAAGTATTTTAACCATAACAGCGTACAAAACTAACAACTAAACACAAAAATATTACAAATCAGCAGTTTTAACTTCTAACCGACCATAAAGCTATATTTATAACAATCAGACATGAGGAAAGACATAACAAGACGTGAATGACCAAGTAATCATTTCTAACTGACTTTTTCAACAAATCATCGTTACATAATGTTTGCAGCTATCAATAAGCGACTAATATGTTTACTAGCCAATCACAAAAAGGAAAACGAATGATAGATTTTCACCGACAGTTTTGCGCGTTAAATACTTGCGGCAGCGTTGTGCTGCGCGCGCGCACGATGAACAAAAAACAAAGCGGAGATTACGCAAAAAATACGATAGTAATTATAGACATACTTATGAATTACAATGCGTAAACGGTCTAGTGTATACCTGTTATTGTAATACTGCAGGGCAAAGGCCTTTACGAGTACTTGTAGAAAATAAGCGTTTACATTTTCTTACTACGTCCGATTATAGACGATTTTAAACGAAAGATTTTTTTTCAAGGTAAATAATTAAATGTCTTAAAAAAATACCAACATAATAATTTCATTAAAAATAACATTGCTACATAAAGTAGCAGAGTTAAATGCATTGCCTAAGTGTGGCTATGGCATAGACTTTTTCTCCCGCCAATTTTCCCATGCGCGCGCAATGAAAACTCTGTTGACAGAGCCTCGGGCGTCGCAAGCGCAACTGGTTATAGAGAACGAAAGTGATTAAAAATATAAAATGAATATTTAACTTATAAAAGTTAAAATTCGAAAGTATGACTTTTGTTAGAATTCTTAACAGGCTTCTGTTTTATTTATTATTTTATGTAGATTGTTACGAAATGTTAACTTTTTAAATATTTATTTATTTGATGGCATTGGAAGTGGTATGATAATGACCGATATAGTAATTATTTATTTATACAATTTAGAGATAAAAAGTTATAAAATGTAGCCTTTAAATATTCAGAGTACTTTTGACGAAATGATTTTATCAACCATAAAAACAATATGAATTAAGAAATTGTTTAACGTAAGTTTCGTACGGAAAAGAAACGTATAATTATGCAGCCAGACAACATTACCGTGAGCTGACATTCTAAACTTCCTACACCATTCAATTTCATGACTGCACATTTTTACACTGCCCGACCAATTAAACCACTCACAAAAAAACACAACTTTCAGCTGATTAATCTAGATGGAAAAAAAGGCTCACCTGTTATTATCGCTAGAGTAAGAAGCGCTACAGCGCTGAAAGACCTCATGGTTGCAGTATAAGCACAGATCACGGTCTTTGTACAAAATCGATATCGTACACAACACTGGCACTATCACCACCGACGCATATTACACAGGGGACGCGCGTAAGCTCAGCGCGTTCGCGCAGAGTGATCGTACCGCGGCGAGGTGCGCCCGCGCTGCTGGGCGCAAGTAGTGGGGGGTTGCGATACAATTGTTACACTTGAAGGCTGAGGGTCGGGTGGTGGTGACAGCGGTTAGATAGGCTTTAGAGGAATGGGAGTAAGGTACTTGTTTTAGAGTTGGGTTTCCTTTGGCATGAACTGGATTAAAGTTTAGGTTTTCCGTTTGTGAAGGTTGTGTTGTAGCTTAAGTTGATGTTACGTGATTCAGACTTAGGTGACTAACAAAATTGTAAAAGTATGTTCAAAAGACTTATTGTTTATTAATAGACCGTAAAACTGTTTCATATTATTACGACATATTAATATTATACTTTTGGAAAAGTTGGAAAACATTGACACACATACTGATTTATTTATTGTTAAATTATATAACAATAATCGCTTTCGTCTAAAACCCTAAAAAACGCTGTCATTAAAACCCCGCCTAAGGGTTACGGAAGCGAGCGAAATGTCAGGGATTTGGCGCTAAGGCGGATATCGAGTAGGGCGGGATAATGCAACATTCCGACTGACCGGCAACTAGATACAGTAGATAGCACCCAGCAACGTTGCATTATATTGGAAATTGAACCTTTTCTGAACATAAATCTGTAATACAATGGGCTGATCGGAAACGATTTTGAATGATAAATGTGAATTTTATATAATAAAAACGAAATTGCTTTAGTTTCTGGATATTCTGTAATCAGACAACTAAAGATAGTTTTTTTTATTAATGGGCTTTTTAAAATCAAATGGTAAAATTAAGAAGGTCTAATTACTTACTTTGTCACTAATTAAAATATGGCAAGCTTACGTTACAACTAATATTTTATTAGTGTCTGTTTTTTTCCAACACCTTGGAATGACAGCTTCAGGCATGCCATAACTAGATTATATCAATGCTACAATACGAGTAATGGTTTTAAAACAGATAATTTAATCATACAAATAGTTGATAACGATTAATAAAAATTAATTAAAGTCAAATAATTACAATCCTTGTAACGATTTAAAAGTAATTATTTACGCTAATTTAAAGGTAATGTGCGTTATTCCCTTCAAGAAGCAATTTAACGCGTTTCATCTCGGACTTGGTAAACTCGTAAAATAACTAAGAAAACAAGATTTAAATACCAAGGGAATAAAATCATACGAAATTGTTCCGGTTCCTACATGCGACTTTATGGCATTTATTACCTGCAAATGGATCGAAATATTTATAAAGTAGTCGTGGTAACGACACAGCAAAGCTTTTTATTGGTACTATTTAAATAAATTACGTTCTACTAAAAAGGAAACCATAATATTTTGAACACAATGTAATATTTCTCGAAATATGTAGGTTTTCAAGTTTATGTAAATGCGTTGATGTCTTTTGTATGGAAGTCCAAACTTTTTGCACAGGAATTTATTTTTCATTTTCGACATTTTATTAGACCAAGACTGAATTTACTTTACCACACGGCTTCACTTGTGTGAACTATAGATACCATCACGCCTGTTGTCCGTGGATGGGTAAGCAGAGGGGTTTGGAACACCAATATTTTACATTTAAGTTTCATGTAATAAATGAAATGGGTCAGCTTATTGGGGACAATTCACATTATTAATATAAATGCCAAAATAACTTTATTTGTCTGGTAGTTACCTCTTCACGTCTAACGACTGAATGGGTACACCATGCCCTGAATCAGAATATGTCATAATATTCTAATTCGGGGTATGGTGCTCCCAAAGTGTTAACTTTTTATACAGTGTTCAAATTCCTTGTGACAACTTTAGACGTTTACGTGGGCGTATTAAAAGTAAAAAACCAGCCCAGTGCGAGTCGGACTCGCACACGAAGGGCTCCGTACTATAAACCTTAATTTTATTACATATTTGTTGTTTTAGCGGCAATAGAAATACACAATCTGAGAAAATTTCAACTGTTTACCTATTACGGCTCTTGAAATACAGCCCTCTGACAGACAGACAGACGGACGAACGGACGGACGGACAGCGGAAGCTTAATAATAGGGTTCCGTTGGATACCCTTCGGGTACGGAACCCTAAAAGATAACATCCACATAAAACCGAAATCAAGCATTTCTATTTAGAGGTTTTCATTAATAGACATACAAATGGACTGACAGACAGGCGACGTTTTGTAATACGTAAAAATGATGTCATATATGGTATAATAAGATGTCCTGAGAGTTCAAGGTCGCGTGGCAGACCTTTATTTTAATTTTATTCATCAGTATGTTAATTAGTTGATATAACTTTTTCTTCGCGCTTGATTGAACTTGATAAGAAATGTTTGACCAAAAAGGTCCTTAAGACGACTTTTAATTTCGATAAAGATGAAGAATTGAATGTATTTTTGTACTATATTGGTCATTTATTAATTAAAACATTATGTTTAGTAAAGTTACATAGGCGGACTTATTGCAACAAGGTATTCGTAACCAGCCGACCTAAATAATCACAAAACATACTTACTTTTTACATGGCACAGCTTGGGGGAAGCCCTATGTCCAGAACTACACGGCTTTTGGCTGAAATGATCATGATCCTGGCGTAACTTTCCATACAATTGCATATTTCGCGTACCTTTCTCTTTTAAGCAAGGGAAATCATCAAATGACTCCTTCGTCCTTCCACTCTGGACGGAGCGGAATGGAGTGTCTGACTCTTGCTGTCTAAACCCCACTCATGTTCCTTTTAATGACTTTTGCGTTCCAGGGCCGCGTTAACTCTTCCGAACATATTCCACAACCATACATAAACACATGCATACACACACCATACATGCAATACATATTTCGCGTACCTACTATCATGTTTTAATGATCCAACATAATAATACAAACACACTATAATTATCACAAATCGTAATAATAGTGTATTCAATCAATTTCCCCTGAATAGCCTCGGAAATCATTCCTCAATAATCGCTGTAATTAAATTCAATAACTTAAACGATACTTTACTTCCACTTTCGAATATATTTATCTTGAGCCTATAAGCAAGTGACTCAATATCTACAACTACTTATTTCGACTTCCAATTTCCATAAAAACGAAAGTCCAGGATGTCTATTAAAATTTCCTTTTTGATCAAAATTGAACTTGAAAAAAAACGCTTCACTGCAACTCTACTTTTAATCGAAATTAAAATAATCCGCTTCTATGATACAGTTGAAGACTCTGAACTTAGGTATTTGATAAAAAACGAAAATCTTAATTAAATTAACAATTCAATACCACTATATAGATATACAAAGACAGTTATGCCTGTATTTCTCAAAGGGTCAAGCAGTGTTGCACCTATAGAACATCTAAGTATGACTGTTTGGTCTAGTGGTCGCAAGCTCTAACTGTCGAGCAGGAGGTCCCGAGTTTATAGGAGTCCAAACTTTTGACTGTTATATATACACTACTACAATATGGCATTACTCATGGCCATAATTGGTGTTGTTTCAGTAGATTTTATTTTAATTATGGCCATAATTATTTCCATATTACGGTAGTCTAGCCGTAGCATTCATGAGAAATTCAATTCCAAATTCAAATTCAGTTTCTGCCAATGCGGAGTCCAGACTTCACGATCTTCATTTCATAGTATTCTTATTACACTCCTAACAATGAAAATCGAAATTAAATATCTTAACCAACTTGTGATCAAAATACAATTAAGCCAATAGCCGAAAGACCTCCTCTCAATCTGACCAGAAGCCTCGACTATTCCAATACTTCTACTTTCGATCGACCCAGCAATGCACCAGTGCAGCATTACGCAACTGCCCAAAAAACGTGAAGTAGGCCGCGAAACACTTTCGTTTTCGCACGAACTGAACCGAATACAGACGATGGCCGAAGATAGCCGATGATTGCCGATCACGGCCACGCTGCCCGAATTACTGACATAGATAGACGCATGATCGAAAATGGAACTTGGAATTCGGACCTTATTTCGTTGTCAACATCGTTAATAATAACTTGTTTTAAGTAAAATTAAATGGCATAATAAACCAGTCATTCTGTAACTTGACAGCTAGAGGTTTAAATATTACTGCATCTGATAGACACACTAAATTTTACAGGTCCTTAAACGTGTAGGACCCTATTTATCACAGATATATTTTTAACCGACTTCCCAAAAAGGACGGGGTTTTCAATGCAATCAGTATTTTTTTAGAAAAATGCATCAATATTTTTGTGCTACTTGCCATTGAATAAATAAGATAATATTAAACTTACAAATTGTAATTGAATTGACCTCTAGTGTTTGGATATTTGGAATATTCGAACAAGCGAGGTATGGTCTGTTACGAAGACTGTATCTGGTATCTGTTGTATACCGTCATGTGGGCACTATATGTCTGCATTATATTTCTAGCCTATATTGCTGATCATTAGCAGATGAAATAAAATAATCAGGTTTCCATTAAACCGGGTTAAATGCGAGCAAAAACAGGCAACGGCTATAGTCACATAGAGGGCTTAACCTCTATAAGATTTTATGACGTCATATTAGAACTTTAAACGTCACCATTACTAATAAACATAACGAATAGATCCTGTTTGAAATGCCAATAATAGTACAACGTAAGATATACATAGGTGTAAACAGTAAATCATGGTATTTAACAGTAGCTACACAAGTGTTCGGGTATTCCCATAGACACGACTTTATATGCGGAACTGCTAAAGTATGAGTGAATTGAGTACTTACCGAAAGTTTTTGTCTATACATTGATACTCTTTACACGTATGAGTTTCTTGTGAGTAGCTTGCGTATTTGAAATTCATTACTCAGAATTGGTGGAATAGTTTGATTGTGACATCGATGTGTGGTCATCATCGTTGTGTGGTGACAAAAGGTGGCAGGTAATACATGCAGTTGTGACATGAGGTATGTCACGTTTATATATCCAAAAAGTTGATCCGGGTGGTTCATATCCTATCAAAAACATAAATGTGAACTGTGTAATCTTTAATCTTCTCTCCATGTGTATCTTATTATTCTCTTAAAATTTCTTAAATCAAAGTTCATATTAGAGGTTTTTAATTAAATGTATGATTTGATAATAATTTGACAAACGGATCGATCTTTGAGGTTAAACATCGCTTGCCAAAGTTGGTCTGTGGATGGGTGACCATCTTAACATACCGAGTTTCCTCCGTGCCTGGGAAAGCACGTTAATCCGTTGGTACCTCTACAAATGACAGCCGGAACCAACGTTACGGCTGTCATTTGTAGAGGTACCGTGTTACCCAGTTAATGGGTTGTTGAGGTCTAGTAGGCAGTCGCTCCGCGTAAAATACTGGTATTCAGCTAAATCCGGTTTGACTGGAAACCGACCCCTATATAGTTGGGAAAAGGCTAGGCAGATGATGGACACATGTCAAATGGTGTTGAGTCTGTTAAGGCGGTTCACACACTTCACCGCATGACGCAGCGCGGGACTGCGTGTTCTTCCGTTGCTTGAATGCATCTATCTTTCTATGCACTAAAAACCCGCGTAGTACGACACACAGAAATCGCATTCACGCGCAGTGTTTACTTCGTCGCCACGCATCCCGCAGCGTATAGTGGGGCAGTGTGTGAGTTGCCTAAGTCATGGGGGTCGAAAGTGATCTGAAAAGGTAACCGGCTGCCGTAACGTGGCGTGTCGCCCATTTGCTTCGCAAACTTGGCTGAAACACTGCTGTGAATGTTAATGTTGTACAAATGACAATCAATGCCCGCTGTGGTAATTGCAAGTTTTTTTTTTTATTTGTAATGGGTTTGCTCTTGACTCTAGTCTATGTCAGAGATGACAGAGACAAAGTCTACGATGGAGCGAGCTTACCCAGAAGGAGCTTGTTCACTCTAACTTTGAAGAGATTAGGGTTGTAAGCTTTCGGAAACACAGACGCAGGCAGAGAGTTCCACTCCTTTGCTGTGAGCATTATAAAAGACGTTTGAAAACGTTAGTGCGAATTGGTGGAATAGCCACAAGGTAGGGATGGTAAGATGCAGTGCGTCTGGATGTCCGATGGTAGAAGGGGGCCGATGGCAAGATAAGAGAAATGTCAAATCTCATCTCAATAATGTATGTATCTTTTCTCGGAATCTGTATTAGATGATATTGCTGGAATGAGGGTGACCATTGATAAAATCTAAAATAAAAAAGATATATGTGGGATAAAAAAACGTGTAATGCTAATCCACAGCTAATCGGAATATTCCAAAGATGCTGATCTCTTAATACTGCTTAATATACATTATATATATATTTATTTGTTTGTAATTTAATTTGTTATTGACTTTTTAGTTTGACATATTAATATTATTTCATTACTACAAAATATTTTATTTTGTGTTTAGTAGATAATTATCTTACAATATTTGCATACCCATGTGATGGTTAAACATGGAGAACATTATTACTTACTTATAAAAAAAAACATCAATGTATATATATATCCATGTTTGCAAATAAATAAATTATTTCTGATTTCTGAAGAATTACACCACTTTGTTTAAATTTTTTTAATGCATTTACGATAATCTAGGAAATATTTAACACATAACAGATGTTTCACCTGGCCTTATTTATGTATTTGTGTATGAGATAAAACAGTGCTTGGTAATAAATTACAATTTCAAATGAGAAATTAAATATTCAGCGCAACTACGATATCTTTAACATTTTTACAACTTTTTAGAGCAAAATAATTGCGAGTACAGTCAGCATTACAAGTAACATTGCAGAAAATATCATTTAAATGCATTTTTTTTATTTCAAAATGTTAAGGTAGGTAGGACAAGCCCGCCACACATTCCCAACCACTGCAACTCCTGAAAGCCAGAATCAACAGTGGCGACCACCAGAAAAACTGCCGAGCCAATGAAGCCCGACGAGTCCCGGAGAAACGATTCAACTGTCTTGTAATAAAGGCGAGGCCACAAGCCCAAAGGAAATTAATTTACTCTTATAGTTGCCATGATCTGTGAGAAATTGGGCAACACAATGATCCACCTCCAGCCATGTCCTGTCCAGTCGCTCACACGAACGGATGGAAAAAACTGGTGGAGGTGGCGGCCTTTGATGGAATTTTCCCACCTACATTGCCATTCGGATAAAAGCTCCTCCGAGACGTCGTCATCGTCGTCGGCAGTCTAATAGTGTTAACGTTCCTCAAATGCTAATCCTGATAGTATTTTATGAATTTAGTATCTATATTGAACTCAAAATAAGTGACTATTATGGTACCGGTGTGTGAAAGAGACGGAGCTGTACAAAACGCATAGCACTATCCCTTTTAACAACAAAACCTTGACGGTATTGACACGTCATAGAGGGCTGCTAGTCTATTCTGTAAGTAACCATTTTGATATCGAGCTTCACCTGAGTGGCAAACCTCACAAACTGAGCTTTTTGCACACGATATAAAGGTCTTACGTTTGACGTAATTTGATACCCATATCGGATTCCGCTGCCGAGACACGAAATGTTGTTACAGAATAGGGGTACTGTTCTCAAATTGGTAACAGCTAGACAATAATTTCAGTGATATTTTCATTCTACGATAGTGACATAGTCAAGTGGTGCTAACCTCTCCAACTATTCACTGTCTTCAAGAAAGAGATTAGCGAGTCAGTAAAATTAAGTACCAAACTTACAGAAGCTGTTTCAACGTCTTAACGCAGTAAAATTATTGCTAAATCGGATGTAAGTACTTATATCGTTCATCGTTAAGGCTATTTTGATGGAGCCTAACTGCTGCATCTAGTCTGAAGTAGAATATCATTGAGAACAGAAATCTTGGTGAAGATAATGGCTCACACAGCTGCATCATTGTGTTCTATAAAGTACCAAGAAAAAAAACGTCTTCGAGCAAGCTCCTAAACAAATATACTAAAGAAATTTATTTTATTAATAATAACATGGTAAAAAGGTAATCCCTGAAAATGCTGATCTAATTATGATGCCTCTTTCTCTGACGCAAAGCTACCTATTATAGATTTTTTTTTCTATCCTGGTAAAATTAATTGACCTTTTTTATAGGCTACGGGAGCTAAACCGCGATAAAAGCAATTCATTAATAATAAAAAATTCACACCCGTTGCAAAATCACTTTCGAGCATACCAGTACAGTTACACATTCGCAAAAAAAGCAAAGGCCTACATTTCAGTATACAAGTGGTATTTTTTATATCGTCACCGAATTTTTGTAAGTATTATGATAATGGTATAAGTAGGTACACCTACATAATTGTGGGTTACCAAATATTCGTACAGGTTGTATAACAAGTAGATCAGATAAGTAGGTGAGATATGCCGCGATATTGTTGATACATAATATAAGTGGCCTCGATTGTTTTGTCATCGGTCTCACTGGGGCTGCTGATAACGTCTAGGTACCCTGGGGCTGGTGTACTGTGGGTGCTGAAATATTTTATGTAATTTATAGCTATGATTGAACTGAATTATTATTTGGAAACTATTATGTTTTTAATGGCAAACAATTTGCGATACGAAACGTTTGAATCTATCAACTAAAATCATTTTTTTAACAAGTTAAGGTGTATCGCACTACCCAGCAAGAGGGAGTTGTAGAAATACTGGTATTTAGCTGAATAACAGTTACACAGAAAACGACCCCTACATAGTTGAGAACAGGCTCATGAGATGATGATACATTGTTGCATTAAGGTGGTTGCGCAAGGGTAGCCCGCGAAATTCAAATTTTCTTACGTTTTTTGCAATTTGCAAGTTAGTATTAGTTTATATGTTGATTAAAGTATGATTCGCGGGCGTAATAATTATGCATTGAAAGAATTATAACCATTAAAATCAGTAAAATAACTCCATAAGTCGGTATAATCCTAAAATGTCAAGATTTCATGAAATAGTCTTCTTTCGGCTTACCTGGCCCTATGGAGTTATATTGCTTACTTAAATGGTTATAATTCTGAAAATACATAATTATTACGCCCGCGAATTATACTTTAATCAACATAAAACCTAATATTGACTTGCAAATTGCAAAAAACGTAAATTTGAATGTCGCGAGCTACCCTGGCGCATCCACCTTAAGTCCGCCCCACTATTTAATTGTTCCTAAAGTTTTACACTTTTGCCATCGACAGCGATGATAATTATTTTTGATGTTCAATGAATTATTTTGTTTTTATACAAGTTTGTACATAATTTCGTGTTGGTTAATGTTTATATTTAGTTAAGTTTTTTTTGGGACAAGTCTGCCACACATTCCCAACCACTGCAACTCCTGATAGCCAGAATCAACAGTGGCTACCACCAGAAAAACGCCGAGCCATTGAAGCCTGACGAGTACCGGAGAAACGATTCAAATGTCTTGGATCCCGCTAAGAAATTAATCAGAAAAGCACAGCAGAGGAACAGGAAAAAAAATACTTGTTTAATTTTTTTTAGTTAAGTATTTATTAAAGCCGATGTAAATATAAAAAAGTTAACACACAAATTTGGGAAATCCTCTCTTAGTGCTCCCCTACACCCCCAAGAAACCTACATACCCAGCTTTCTACGATCATTAGTTGAGTTGCAGAGCTGTACGTTGTCTTTCAGTCACTCAATCAGTCAGTCACGGAAGAATTTTATATATTGTAAGTGATAACTTGGCCCACCATAGCCTGTATTCCCCTGGACGTGATAACTATGGAAAATAACGGATAGGATTTTATTTATTTATTTATTAAAACTTGATGCACTAGTAAAAATACTGTACAAAGGCGGACTTAATGCCATAGGATTTTAATTAATAATAGCCTTTTATTCCTAAACATAGGGCTACAAGAGGTCCCTAAGTTCGGTGTGCCTTTTGGCATAGGCCTCCTCCAATTCCTTCCAATGGGTCCTGTCCCTTGCTACTCTCAACCAGAATTGTCCCGCTGTCTGTTTCAAGTCATCTTCCCATCTCCTAACTTGACGACCCCTACCTCTGTTGCCGTCTCTTGATTTTAATTAAATTAAACTAAATAACCATGTAACTACTATAATACCGACAACTGGACGCCAAAGCTCACAATCTATACCCAGTAATGATAGTAATTCGTTCGAAGGACATCGAACGCACGCAAATGACTGCAGTTAGATTTGCCCTTACTTAATCAATTATTTACTAGTACATAGTTTTACCTACCAATTGTTCTGTTAAGTTGAACTGCTTGACCTTTCGACGAAGTTTGGTGGTGTATGACCTCCTTAGTGATTGATATAGGAAATGGTTACTTACATGAGGAGAAAAGGTCACGCAAAACATACTCAGAAATTGACTATTGTGGAATTGAAGAATGGGAAAAGGTGTCCATGACAAAAATTGGAAATAGGATCAAAAAAATGTAAAAATAGTTGTTTATTTTGCCTCCTAGACTAGGAATGACCTATGGCCTCTCTATGTCTGGTGAGTATATTTAGGTAGTGTGAGGGGAAAAATAGTACTAATTTTACAAATATGAAATGTTGTGGATGGATGGATGTCTGTTACTATTTTACGCACTGAACGGATTTGGATGAAATTTGCTACACATAGTTTAAAACCTGGATGATTTTTTATCCCGATCTGAAGTCCACATATACTAGATAGGCATAGTAGAGTAACAAATACACCGAAATATAGTTCCCCGATTTAATTATGAATAACAGCCTACATCTAATATATACTTGTAATTTTCAGCATAGCTTTTTGTTCAACAACAATGTAGGACAAAAACAATGTTAAAACAAAACAAAGAATGTTGAACAAAAAGCTAGGCTAATAGGAGTAGTTCTATTTTCAAAAATAATGTTGAAAATAACCCAATCACTTAAGAGCACTCCAAGTACATTTCTATTGTCGAAATTATAATTAAATAATTTGTTATCATACGGCCTCATCTCCAAAACGACCAACGCACAAGACCTCATATTGAACCCAACGACTGTTCCCACAGAGGTCTTCGAAAGCTGGCTTCTATTAAAGTATGTATTGTAATAATTTCATCAATTGTTCAATAAATCACTTAGAGCACCTAATCTTGTTATGTACTCTTAATTTACTTTTTTATTGCTAAGTGTTTCGTAAAGCTGTCAAGAACTTCAATGCTTTGTTTCAAGTCGATTGTTACATGAGTACTTACTATTGTAATAAATTAAATTTCTGTTTCTGTAATATGTTTGAAACAAATTAAAATATCTATTTTTTGTCTCTATCTTTTGTCTCTATATTATTTTGTCTTTATATTCTATCTGTAACAAGTGTGAAACAAATTAAAATACCAATTTTTTGTCTCTATCTTTTGTCTCTATATTCTTATTTATGGTCTCTATCAATTGCTGCTTAAATCTTAAGTATTTCACGAAGCCTCTAGGATAATGCATTTGTTGATTTGAAAGTTTTAGCTAAAATAAAATAAGCTTTCATAGCTTCGAGGTGATCTTATGGTGTTGTTTAACTATAAAAGTAGAAATAAACATTTTTTTTTTTTATTCCCTGAATAAATCTACGTGTACTAAACGTGTGCGTACTTAATAATTCTATGGATCGCACCCATCAACAACAACGACCAAAAAAAAACAATCGAGTTTCGACACGCATTTCAAAATTGGAATCCGATCGGTCCCATAACCCCGTACGTACAAGGCTGCCTCGCGAATTATGCGGAAATCCTTCAGAGCCACACGCGCAAGTTTAACCGTGATTCTAGATCACTTATCGAATTCCACACGTCGACTTGTATCGTCTGTTACGCTTGTGACCCAAATGGGCGATAACTGTCACGATTCGTTGTGGAAAACATGGCTTATTTTGTTAGGCTTACAGCTTAATCGTGAGGAAAATGTAGTTGGTACTTCATAGTTGGTTTTGGCTACTGTGAAAATTAGCCAATATTAATCATGTGATTTTAGGTCACTGACATTCTGAATTTTTCAAGTGGGCGTGGATGGTAGAATCAGAAACTATGCGGAAAAGCGAAAAATACTCAAAGGAGTCTCGGACCCGATTTTGATGAAAACTAAAACTACATGATACGATTTTAAGGCATAAAACCATTGACATTCATTGTCGTTACATTATATTTACTTAACGGGTACCATGCTATCCAGTAATTGGGTTATGGATGTCAGAAAGGCTGTCGCTACATATAAATGCTAGTGTTTCAGTACTCAATACTCAATATTTTATTGCATTCCATATTATGTTCATATAGGTGGTATAAATATTGTCAAGATCAATATGGACCCTGTCGGGCACAGCAAAGTTCACAGTTCACAGGCCCCAAGTTTCAGCAGTATCACCCAGAACATCTCCACATGGCTCTGCATTTGAGAGATATGAGGGAATTTATTTTTGCGATGTATTGTATACGTTTTTTTTTAACGGGGGGAAATCTTCATGGATGTCCTCCACCCTGGGGTGGGCGGAGGGGTCTGTCAGACTCTTACTGACTAAACCCACCCCGATGTTCCATCTCTCACCAACGCCGGGGATCACGAGAACTTAATTGGCTTCTCGCGAATGTATTTTATACGTGCCCTAACACTTCACAGTGCACCTGGTTTGCCTGGAAGCCGAACTTAACATAGTTGTGAAAAGATAGACAGATGATAATGTTTTATGTAGGTACTTAGAGCTTAACTTGAACACGTAAGTGACGTTTTAAAAATCAGCTAGGTAGAGATGGAACCCACCATAATAATTATAATAGAAAGCTTAGTAAAATGTTGATGTGAATTTATACACAAACACATATTAAACATATAAACTACTGCTTAAACTAATTGTTCAATTGATAAGGAGATCGTTATTGTTGTATTTACATTGGTTTTTAGTTGCATTTTATTTTAAACTAAGGTTTTAAATAAAACAATTAAAAAGACACATCAAGATTGTTTACCTCTTTTGTTCCTGCACGCTCTTTATACGGGTTGCGTATTCTTATATAGATGTTCGAAACTCTAATTCAAACCCGATGCTGCTATGCTATACCTACTTATGGAAATTTTAACTACCTAAGGGCCATTTTCACCAATTCAAACTGATCGCGATCAAGCCAAGCTGAACTCGTTCAAGCGTTGATCGCGATCAGTTTCTTCCATGAAATTCAAAGGTTTGATTAAAAGGTTTAGGGCGAATTTCACCTATCTTAAGCTATACAGAATGTCACGATGACAGAATGTCAGGTTTAACATAATCTATGCTAAAATATAAAGCTGAAGAGTTTGTTTGTTTGCTTGAACGCGCTAATCTCAGGAATTACTGGTCCGATTTGAAAAAGCGTCAACTAGTCGTTTGATAAATTATATATTTTCACGAAAAATCAACTTAAGCCGCATAACTCCAGAAAATAAACCCAAAATATTTCACATATGCAGAGCAGTTTAACATTCCACGAGTAACAAATGTCCAAACACATTCCTTCGTCATAAACATTCACTCACTCACTCATTCATTAACAAAGATTGAGGTCATGAAACAAAGCATTTTCTAAATTGCTGCTTCAATTCTCTTTGGTACGACCTTATTTAGGGTCTAGCTGCTATTAAGCGCACAAAGCGCTGGTTAAACGTAACTGACGGGTTTCTGAATGCATTACATGTTTAGACATGCAAGTAATTAATAGTTGGACTGCTTTAGGTAGATGCGTTATGTATGAATTTTACAAAGACTGAATAGAATATCTGTCTTATCTAATTTGGAGATGAAGATCGGATGTCAATTTTGAGTGCAACACATTATTTTGAGTTGAAAACCCTATCTAAACTCTATGGACAACAATCATTTTCTACAACATTATCAGAAACTAATAACTAAAGAGTTGTCGATTGAATTGTTTTTTTTACTATTGAAAGGCGCACGTTTGACAACTATCTCACCTGGTCATCGTCATCTGCCTTGCCTTTTCCCAACTATATTGGGGTCGGCTTCCAGTCAAACGAGATTCAGCTGAATACCAGTGTTTTACGTGGATCGGCTGCCTACCAGACCTCCATAACCCATTAACTGGGTAACATGGTACTTCTTGGCAAGACTGGAGTCAGATTTACTGGCTTCTGACAACCCGTAACGACTGCCAAATATCTACAAAGGACAGCCGGGACCAACGGCTTAACGTGCTTTCCGAGGTACGGAGGAAACTCGTTATGCTAAGATGGTCACCCATTCACAGACCAACCTTGGCAAGCGTTGCTTAACCTTAAAGATCGATCCGTGCGGCTGTTATTATTTAGCCACGATCTCACCTGGTGGTAAGCAATAATTGGTCGAAGATGGAGCATGCTTGCCTAGAAGTAATCTATTCACTCTTGAAGTCTTGACATACAGACTCCTAGGTTGTAGCTATCGGGAAACACAGACTCTGGCAGGGAATTCCACTCCTTAGCTGTACGCACAATGGATCCAAATCCAAATCCAACGTTTTGTGCATGTGGATGGAATTTTCACCATGAAGGTAACGGTGGCGCATTGCCGTACGTCTTGTGATCCGATGATGGAACGGGCTTGGCGGAATATGCAATTCCGTCGCACACGCCCCAAAATGCAACCGGTAGAAAACCGACAGGCCAGCAACTCCGCGTCCATACTGAAGACTTTGGAGCTTCGACTCGACAAGCCTATCCTTGCCCGTCATTGTCCGCAACTTATAAGTAAGTAGACCTACTTCCTATCCCACTATTCTACGTATAATAAATGTGAAAATTTGAGAGGATGGACTTTTGTTACCTACTCTTTCACTCACAACTTTACATCTTAACGGATTTTGATGAAAGGCACACAAACATTTGATAATCTGGAGAATATTATTTATCACGGGAGAATGTTCCTTTAGGACGTTTGTTCCCAGTTTTAGAAGCTATTTCTCAATAGGCCAAAATATAATGCACTGATGCACAGATATAAAAATACATTTCTAAGCATGTTAACACCGATCAGGAGCTTTACGCAGCCAACCACTTAAAATTATCGGCTTAACACATTGTCATTAATAATAATTAGATGTAAAACCACTCAATCGCAACTCATTAACACTGCCACTAGTTGGTGGCACCTAATTCCGAGGAATTATTTATACATACATAATACATTAATAATTATAACAGCCTTTGTCGGCCTTGCCAACGACCTCTGCGTCAACCGGGGAACCTTTTCAACTATCACCAACGTTATAGCGACACAAAATAATGTTGCAGGCGTATTCACGCAAATATGCGCCTGACACTTCACTTGTCGTATTTGACTTTGACTTATTTGTTGATAAAACTTTATCTCGATGTCTTCTGTAAAATGGCTAAATGATAACAGCCGCACGGATTGATCTTCAAAGTTAAGCAAGGTTTGCCGATGTCGGTAGGTGGATGGAAAACCATTTTAGCACATCGATATTTCTCTTCGCCTCTGAAAGCACGTTAAGTTAAAGATCTTTGGCAGCCGTTACCTGCGGATTGTCATAAGGCAGAAAATCGGACACCAGTAGATACAGTGTTATCCAGTTAATGAGTTGTGGAGGTTTGGTAGGCAGCCGCTCCACGTAAAATACTGGTATTCCACCATGGCAGCCCACCCCAATGCAGTTGGAAAAAGGCTAAGCAGATAATGAAAGTAACGCGAATATTTGCCACTTTTATAGTTTTCCATAAAAAATCTTGTTGGCATAATATTATTTGGGGACCATAAATGCTCTTGAATGACTATAAAAAATATTGCTCATATTGATAAAGTAATTTTGCTGTTAATTTAGTTGCTACATTTAGCAGATATGTAAGGCAGTTTGGAGTGAATGGCAAAATCATACCATATTAGACAAATATAGACCGTAATTAACAAATACAGAAAACACATTTTGGCCTTTCAGATCATGTTTACCAGCGGTCAAGTATGCTAGGGTCAACTTATGGTCAAATATTTGTATCCGCATTGTTAACAATGTCCTGTACTAACACAAATGAATTATATTTACAATTATGACACCTTTGGGTCGATTATTTAATGGATTTCCGAGACCTGTGAATTTTACCAATGCTTTTGCAGTCTTTGGGCAAGGTCTGTTACCAACATATTTTTGTTTAAGTTCTAACACCAAATAAGTACCTAATATTCCGTCAATTTTCACGGCTTATTCCTAGGACCTCCAAATCCATTGTCCTCTAAAAAATTTTCTCTCCATATATTGATCCCCAAAAGCTCTATATTTTTTTTAAATTACGGTCTTCTCTTTTTAATACAATTTTTTATTTACGTGGCCTTAGAACTAAGGCGTCGTTAACTACTTTATAAAGTTGTTTTCCAGTGTGAATCACCTGATTTTCTAATAAAAAAGATGATTCCGTGCTTCGATTGGCACGTATAAGCAGGTGATCCCGGCGGTCGTCAAATAAACTATTTCAGAGGCCCTTGAGCTGGTTTAGAAACTCTGACAGTAGGGTGTGTTAGGTCGTTAGACCTTAATGCCCACACGAGACAATATAAAACACACATTACTTTGGAGTGTCCTAATTGCATCCCGCGAGCATAGGAATCATTTTCATCGCGCGATGAAGTCGCATTGTTAACTCGTATACAATCGTTAGCCAACTTGGATGACGCCTAAGGCGACGATATTCCGAAGAATAGACTCTTTAGATAAGTTTGATCAAAGTTTTAGACTATTTTACAGTTCAGCCTTCTCTCAAAGGTCTTATTCATAAGAATTTATCTAGATTATGTCACGTTGTATCTCCTACCTAGCCTAGTACATTATGTAGCAATAATAATAGTAATCTAGATACAACCAAGGCATTACGCGGTCGCCGCCATTGCTGGCAACAATGTACTTTTATCTCGAATCTAAAGTATGTTGTATATGGGCTGTAATTATCACTTATGGGTATAATAAGTCCGCGCTCGTTTCGCTTTGCTGTTTGATTGTTGTGTTAGCAGCCTCATGTGAATTTTGAGTTTGATAAAATGTTGTCTAAAAATTTGTTGAATTATCTTTCAGGTACAAGTCCGTAGCCGACTGCAGGCAACAGCAGTAGGCGACGGGTTGCCGCGTCACTACTGGTTTCTATGCCATCATCATCATTTTAACCAATTTCCGTCCACTGCTAAACCTCCCCCAAAGAGCGCCAACCATCCCTGTCCTGCGTAGTCCGTATCCATCCGCTGCCAGCAACCTTCCTTAAAATGATTTTGTGGCCGCAGGGCATCCCACACTATGTTTGCCCATACGCGGTCTCCACTCTAACACATTTCTGCTCCATCAACCGTCTGTCCATCTGCAGACATGGCCGGCCCATTTCCACTTCAGCATGCTGATTCTACGCGCAATGTCGGTGACTTTAGCTCTCTAGCGAATAACTTCATTGCGAATTCTATCCACCAGAGAAACCCCAAGCATTGCTCTCTCCATTGCACGATGAGCAACCTTGAATTTGTTTACCAGGCCTATGGTGAGTGTCTACGTTTCAGCTCCGTAAGTCGTTAAGGGTAGGACGGACTGGTTATACACCCTGGTCTTAAGGGTTTCTATGTATTTCTAAGAAATACCTTTCGTGGCTGAAGACACGTCGCCTGCCGCTATTTGATAGAGATACAAAGACCCCATTGCTGCGCGGCGACACGTGGCCTGCTGCTGCTTCCTACAGTCAGCTACAAACTTGTATCTTTGTATAGTTTTTTGCTTTGTCTGAACATCAAAGCGACACTGAACTAAGTCACGTTTAATCAGCACACTTAGGGCGGATTTCATCAACGAAACTGAACGCGATCATATAAACAACGTTTACGAGCTGTCAGTTTCATTATTTTCTGTGGAATATGACACTGACAGCTCTTGAACGCAGGTAGATGCGCTGATCGCGTTCAGTTTCATTGGTAATATCCGCTCTTAGTGACGCACACACGACTGTAGAAAAGTCAAAATGCAAATAAATTGATCACGTGACATTTTTATTACGCATTTCATTTCGGAGTTTTTGACAATCACTATCTAGATAAGCCTTGTTTAAAAAATTAAAAAAACAACCACATGGTTCTTGTAAATCCTAATCAACAGAAACTTTGTAGAGAAGCTGAATTTCGATTCTGATAATCAGTCAATAAATAAGCCTGAATCACACGTTGTGAAGAATTTTATAACGCATAGATTTGAGGAACTTGAGGTTTTCAGGAATAAAATAAACAGATCACAGATATTATCAGGTTTTGAGTTACCGTATGTCAAGTAGAAAATACACGGAAACCATTGTACTACCACATGTATTACCATAAATGCCACTGAGAACCGCTTAAACTGTAACATATTTACATTAAGCTCGCGTCCATGAAACCTCAGTAATCTTTCCATGTTTAAAGGTAATTTGTAACCTGTTTAATTATAAATGTCAGAACAAAAGCTCTGGAAAATACGGTGGCGTAAACGGTCCATAATAATATACATTTGTAAGTATAATAACATACCTTTCAATTTTTTTTATTTTGTATTTTAAAAGGTATCAGAAACAAAAGAATTTGCCCTTGCTAGCTTTTGCATGCTCATTAATTAAAACATTAAAATTGCGATATTTCATTGTTACAGTTAAAATAATTACTACTATAAATAATTTAGCTCAGGGGTGCTAAACTCGTGGGCTGTGGAATGTGAGCGATGTGTCAAGGTTGTACTTATGTGCAATTCTATGCCTATCACTTCCAGTACCGGATGAGAGTTTCTTAATACAGGATGCAAACTATGGCTACGCATGCGACACTGTTTACGTGAATTGGTTGATGATTTCACCTTCTTGTACCTTTGTATACAAATAAACATAATAATATGAGGCTGTTAAAAAAATTACAGTTTGAATTTGTCATTTGTAATCATCACCTCAGTGTCTCAAGATGAAAGTCTATATGATCAGTGCGTGTGGCCAGTGATGACATATGGAACTGAAACGTGGTCGTTCACAATGGGTCTGATCAGAAGGCTCAAAGTCACTCAAAGGGCAATGGAAAGGGCAATACCTCGAGTTTCCTTGCGTGATCGAATCAGGAATGATGATATCCGCAAGAGCAACCTTGGTTGGTTACCGACATAGCCCGAAGGATCGCCAAACTAAAGTGGCAGCGGGCTGGGCACATTGCTCGCAGAACAGATGGTCGATGGGGCCGAAAAGTTCTGGAGTGGCGACCGCGTATTGGAAGACGTAACATTGGAAGGCCTCCCACAAGGTGGACCGATGACCTGGTGAAGGTCGCGGGTAGCCGATGGATACGAGACGCACAGGACCGGTCGTTGTGGTGACGCTTGGGGGAGGCCTATGTCCAGCAGTGGACGTCTTTCGGCTGATGATGAATTATTCAGCGGGATGGTTACCCAAGACATCGTCATCATACACAGGTTGACTTCGCCCAATGCTGCGCATAGGCCTCTCTTTCCTCATGCCAGTCCCCACGTCCTGTGCCAGCCTCATCCAGGTTCTAGCCGCGGTTGAAATAAAGTCGTCTGCCATCTCGCCGTACATAACACAACGCAGTACATGGCAATGTCTTTCCTTTGAAAATTCAACAACGTTAATAGCATTATTTATGTTACTTGTCGCTGTCGAGCAGACGAAATTACAAATGAAGCAATGGATTGGAAATCTGATCCAGATTGTGATAAGTTTATGTACACAGAGCGGGTCCAGTTCTTCAAGCATGATAAGTCTTTCATATCGCTATATTCTTACTTTTCGAAAAAAGAAGCGCTTCCTATCTTACATTAGTAACAATAATGTACACAGTCGAAACAAAGATTATAATATCTGCATGAACCTTATATTCACACCAAAACATTAAAAAAAAACCTTTTCCGCAAACCCATAAAATGCATAAAACTCATAATAACTCAACTAAAATTTGCATAGACGAACTATTTAAACGCGAAACTCGCGAAATTTCCTTATTATTCGTAGCCATAGAGGACTGCTAACCGTAGACAATTATCTTACCTTTTGTGGAAGCAATTTGCCCTCGAACAAAGAAAATGAGATCACGGCTGCGCCAAAACTAAGATCTGTAACCACAACTCCTTGTAAGGAAGATTGACTCTGCAAGTGTATCTTGATGTTCTTCTCAGGAAGTTCTGCATCTGGCTAAGCATTAAGTGGTGAGCTAATTTAAGGGGTATTTGTGATAATCGGTGTGGTTTTCTCACAGTTTATGGACTGTTTCACTATGATGTCTCCCTAATTTGGTGTCCTGTCCCGTACCATAATGACTCCTCTCTCCCACAGCGGAATCATGACAGAACTTGATAACCTTTTTCACAATGGTAATATGTTGGCATTGATACGTCATAGCTGGGGGCAGAAGTTTGGTTCCCAAGTTTTGCTCTCAGATCTCAATACTTAACTAAACATAGAAATCTAACATTAGCCATTAGAAGCTTACTGTTGTATATGGGCCTGCTGCCAGTGCTAAGTGAAGTGTTTGCTAACATAGGCTTAAGATTGTATGTACTAACACAAACTGTATATGTAATGTTTATGTTAGTCTATCTATCTATATACTAATATATAAAGCTGAAGAGTTTGTTTGTTTGTTTGTTTGCTTGAACGCGCTAATCTAAAGAAGTACTGGTCCGATTTGAAAAATTATGTCAGTGTTCGATAGCCAATTTATCGAGGAAGGCTATAGACTATTATCATCACGCTAAGACCAATAGGAGCGGAGCAGACCAAGTTGCGCTCGTCAACTAGTACGATATATATTTATGCAAAAGTAGCCTGAAATAAAGAGGTTGAAATTATTTCGTTTATTCATTTTCTTAAGTATAAATTATATTTCTAAATATTTCTTTTTGATTTTACACAATAGTAAATTTATTATTAGAAGGGAACATAATCTAAATAAATTAACAAATACTTAATTATCATACACTAATTAACACGAAATTATGTACAAACGCGTATATTAACAAAATAAATCATTGGGCATCAAAAAAATAATCCACATCGCTGTCAATGGCAAAAGTTCCCAGAACACTGGCAGCATTGCCGCGTTGAATCGCAATGCTGATTCTTTGGCCGAAAAAAAGCCCAGCCCTCTGGTCACGTGAACAGTCGACAAGTTGTTTGCTAATGTCCCGAAAGACTCGATGCGCACTCGGACCCCATGGGCCTAGTGTTTTAACGCCAAACGGCTCAAATATGTAACTTCCAATATTTCTTTAAAAACAGCAGAGAAAAAAAATATTTAAAAATATAAAAAAAAATTGTAGCCCGCCGGTGTCCGGAGCAGGGTCCAAGCTAGCTTATTATTATTATAATTACAATAAAAAAGTATGAAATTGTTCTTTGGCATTGACTTCTGATAATGGCCTAAAGAATCCACTGGACGCAAGAAGCGGGGACTCGGGGCAGACCTGTATCTGGCATTAAATCTTTCAGCTGAAATAATACCTACTGATGTGTCCTTCAGTCGATTTTCTCTCAGTTAACTTTATTCTTGGTGTATTTAAATCTGTACAAAATTATAAACCACGATAAACTTAAACGCTTTTTATTACATTCCGCCCATTTAATCCCCATTGCGACAATTTGCAATAAAATGACAATAGAAACAAACTGCACGGACAGTCATATTATTGTTGGACAATGATGATACCGCCATCACATTGCGAAGCGACCGCTCAAATAATGTCTGCGTTGAGTAACTGAGGCGAATTGGCGGAATACTCGATATTATGCCTAGCATTGTGTTGTGGCTGTATAATATAATGTCCTGTGCTCGAAATGGACACCTATTGATGGTAACAGACAAGTAGCACAAGGTTTGTCAATGGTTGCAATGTTTCCTAGTGTCGTGAAGCGCATCGCTCGCGGCTAATTTCACGTTGAACGGTTTTCTTGCAGCACTTCAACTAGGTCTCCAGCTCTTGCATCTTGTTTCGAAGTCAAGATTGATTTCAGATTTCTGTTCTCCATAGTTTAGTCCTAGACCATAACCATGAGAGAAAGAGATGAGAAGTAGATTATAAATGTCTACATAGGAGGTCTAAAAACATATTTTTACTGTTTTTCTTTTAGAAAACTGTTTTGTACTCTTAATTTTAAATGTGAATATGGACCTTGGATGGTCCGGAATAAAGATTAATATTATTATTATTGGTTTGTCTTTAGAAAAATCAAGTGATATTTTGGTAACGCACGTCGAGTCAGGGGGTCTAAAAAAGCCACTTTAGCAGAATCAGAAAGCACATCACGCTACCCGTCACTGTCGAATTTTCCCAATCAACCTTGAACCTAATGTGTTAGCGATAAAGATGATAATGAAATTTTACACATCGTTATGAAGTTAATATTATGATTCTGCTAAAGTGGCATTTTTGGACCCGCGCCTATCAAAAGCATGAAAACATGTTTATTTAGCACTCACACACACAATGTAGGAACAAAAATAAGGATATTTAATTTCGGCTTGTGTTTAAACACCGCCCAAAAAAGTACCTATTTTACTACCAAAAAAGTTCTAAACGGTTACCAAAACAGATAAATGATCACCAAATAATATTCGAGAAGTAGCGCTCGCCGGCCGCTGCCGCGGCACCGCTCGCTTCGCTCGCTCGGCTCGCGCGCGGTTGGTCACAATTCTAACCTAACCTAACCTATTTTATCCAGTTTGTAACCCCAAGCCTACATTTTATGGCAATCACAGTTGAGTTGGATAGAATTTGGTGACCGTTGATCCATTTTGGTGCCTAGGCTTAGAGTCTTAAAAATATTATTTTTGGTGACCGTCTAAATACCTATACCCTTTAATTTCACAAACTATAACATTGTGTACTTTACGTTTGAACCAAAAGTATCAGTTCAGTAAATGCCAAATAACTAATTGTTGTCAGACGCTGATTTTCAACTGAACCTCGCGTTGAGTGTACGTCTGTAACTCAGTTTCACTACTTTGACACATGAATAAATGATTAAAAATCTGTTCAGTGGATAACTAAATATCAAACTCCCGTATACACCTAAAAAGAGCAAAATATGAAGTATTTCCGAAACCCTAGATTCACACAATTTTATCATCGCAGCTAAGTATGGAAAAGGCCTTGATTATGATTATCTACACCAACATCACATCCAAAAAATTGTACAAACCACAGGAATTTCTCACGGCACTTACTTCGTACAAAATGTAAAACTACTGTGTTGTGATATTAAGGGCTTAGCGATTCGTTCAGCCAATCGTCAGCACAAGGGTGTAACTGATTCGTTTATAATCTGTGATGGTACCGCCAGCAACAAACGTGAACATCGGATAACTGCAAAATCACTCAAAATTTACCTAAAAAAACAAATGTTAGAAAAATAATACTGTTTAGAGAAATTTGAATATTCGTGTGACGTTTTTTTTTACAAAACTCTGAAACTTTTCATAAATTATTCGACTGTGTAGTTAATTCCTTGTCAATGCTGTCTGTACCCACCGACAACGTTTCGGTAAATGTGAATCGACCACCATAACAACGGAGTTGCGTCACTCACGCATGTGTTGCAAAGTCGCCTTGAATTCAGCCCGAATGATTGTAGTCAGCGAGCAAAGGTGTACCAGTAGTTGTTACCAATCTACCAGCAGTTGCAGCATGTCTTTTAATTGGCTAAGAAAAGGTAAATTACTGTCTCAGAGGCCGATCAGTCGGGGACGAGCATAGTATCGGCTACCAGACACCACGACTCAACGCAATACGTTGCCGACCCAACGACGTAGCAAATAGATTTAATATTTGTGATTTTAATGTGTATTAGTTTATTTTTCTGTAATTATTATGTATTCCCTGGAGACCCGGTCCTTTGATAGACGTACGGGGGGTCGAAGCCAACTCGTAGAGGCCCCGTTAAACATTTTAAATGAAATAGATTATACATAGTATGTTGAAGTTGGTTTAACAAAATTCCGTCGATTGAAACTTTGGACTGTTTGGGAGTAAATGCGTCTCGTGAGAAATAGTATCAAAGAAATATAGGCGTCGAACTGGGTCATTATCATATTCCTACCCTTGTTCCATGTCAATTGGTCAGTGCAACACAATTCGTTCTCGCCTTTTCTTTCTCCCCTGTCAATGATTGTTTTAATTTCTTTCAGTCTTCCTCACACATACATCCATATTTTATCCTTCTCTCCCCTCCACATTCTTTCACACAAACTCAGAACTTCTTCATTGGGTAACAATGATCTATTACAAAAAAAACTCACTGCTCCTGAGAAATCAAAAGAAAGTGGGGCATACTTTTTTAACCGACTTCAAAAAAAGGAGGAGGTTCTCAATCCTTTTTTTTTTTATGTTTGTTACCTCATAACTCCGTCATTTATGAACCGATTTGAAAAATTTTTGTTTCATCTGAAAGGGTATACTTCTCGATTGGTCCCATTGTCACCATGTCAGAATCTGATGATGGGATCCCACGAAAATCGAGGGCAACCCTCAAATTTTCTAGGCACATACAATGTTTTTCATGAACTTTCTAACGCAATTCAGATATTTGTGCCTGGTAATCATCATCTCATGTTGCTGAGCTGATGATGGAAGGATAAAAAAATTAATTAACTTTAGTTTCGGAAGTCGGTGTCAGAAAACGAAAAAATAACCAAAACACCGACACACTTCAGAAATTAAAGTTATTTTCTTTCTTCCGAAGTTATTTTGTACCTTGTAGTGTTTTGTTTTTGGAAGTCGGTTGTATTTTTTGTAAAAAAGTTTTTTGACACCGACTTTTTTTATTATGCGTAAAGCTAAGGAGTGTAATTTCTTGTTGGCTACAACCAGGGAGTATTGCAGGCAAACGGTAGGTGATCGTTGGGTTAAACATTAGGTGAAATTGTGGCCAAAAGTAAGCAGTGGTGGCCCCGTGATAATGGCTGCAACTTACGAGTCGTAGGTTCAAACCCAGACAGGCGCTTTTTTTTTTGTTAGTCTGCTCTTGTGTCCCACTGCTGGGAAAAGGCCTCCCCTTAGTCCTTCCAAATCTCTCGGTCTTGGGCGATCTCTGGCCGAGTTTGTTCCGCCAACATGATGAGATCGTCACACCACAGGCGCTTTACTTTATGTAAATTATTTCATCACCACTGCTCTCAAAACGGTGAAGGAAAACATCGTGAGAAAACCGGCATGTCCTAGAACCAAAAATTCGAAGACATGTGACATCTACCAACCCGCACTGGGCCCGCGTGGTGAATTCAAAGTCAAAGTCAAAGTCAAAACGTTTATTCCAATTAGGCGTCATTACGGCCCACTCCCTCTCACCGAGAGGAGGCCTGTGTTCCAGCAGTGGGAACATTATAGGCTGATTATGTTATGCTATGTGGTCAAAAGCGCGCTTGGCAATAATTAAAAATAAATACTCTAGTTTTCAAACAGCATGAGCAGCTCTGTAGGTAAGTAACTACGCGCCTGACATTTACTTAAGTAGACCCATAAGTAGTTCTACAAGTAACAAAAACAAAACAATCTTTTAATTAGAGGATATACGGTTTAAGACATTTATTTCTCAAAAAGAATACAATTCACTTAATATGAGAAATACAAGTTATTCTTATATACTAAATACGTTGACCTGAGAAATGTAGGTACTCAAACAAATTAGTAGATACATCTACGCACAATACTTATGAATGTTGTAGGTAACCAGACAAAAAAGTACATTTTTAATGTGTAAGTGAAGTAATTACGTATCGTTTCTTGAAAGCAATAGCAATAGCTCATTGCCTTCAAGAAACAAACCCCTTACTTATGATTTGTATACATTACAGTATCTACTGAGACAAATATAATTTTTACTTGTTGTGATTTTAATATTTATTTAATGCTGGACCTTAACTTATTAAAGTGAATGCTTATCGTTGCTTAGGGTGAATTTAATGTGAAAAGAGTAAATTAATTTAATTTATGGAAATTTATATTACCTATCTTTTTTTTTTTTTTTTTTTTTTTATTCAAATTAATTAAAACCGTGAAAAATCTTTCAAGATGTGGTGTTTTAAGGTTTTTTTGTATAACGCGTAGGATTGGATCTCTTTTATGTCATTAGGCAATTTGTTATACTACTCTGTCAAGAAAGTACCGGGAAAAGATCAATAATACACAAAATGTCTGTTATTCATCCAAATTTATTTTATCACCTTCAAAGTATGCTCCTTTAGAAACGATACACTTGCGCCAACGAATAATCCATTCATCAAAACATTTTTTAAACGCTGCTTCCGGAACTGAGTTCAGTTCTCGCCGCGAATTCTCCTTTATGTCTTCTATCGATTGAAAACGGGTGCCACGAAGTGGTAATTTGAGTTTAGGAAAAAAAAAAAAGTCAGCAGGAGCCATATCTGGTGAATATGGTGGTTGCTGGATGGTATTTGTTGAGTGTTTGGTTAAAAATTCGTTCACAATGATAGCCTTGTGCGAAGGCGCATTGTCGTGGTGCAAAATCCAAGAATTTTCTTTCCACAAATCTGGCCTTTTTCGTCGAATTTGCTCTCTTAAACGCCGCATAACGCTCAAATAATATTCTTTATTTACAGTTAGACCTTCCCGTAAGAATTCAGAGTGCACAACACCGCGATAGTCAAAGAAAACAGTCAACATGACTTTGACTTTTGATCGACTTTGGCGTGGTTTTTTCGGTTTCGGTTCAGTTGGAAGGCGCCACTCCGAAGCTTGTTGACTAGTTTGCATGTCAAACTCGTAAACCCACGTCTCGTCACCAGTAACAATGCGTTTCATGAATGTTGGGTCCGAACTGACTCGTTCTAGCATGTCCTCAGCGACTTTCATGCGATTGAGTTTTTGGAGAAAATTCAGATCTTTTGGGACTAGCCGAGCAGCAACATGTTTCATACCCAAATGATTAGTTAAAATGGTACGGATGGACTCGTGAGATACAGAAAGTTCGGCGGCTATCTCTCTCAGAGTTGAATGGGGATTTTCAGTCACTATTTCCTTCACTTTTGCGATGTTAACTTCAGTTGCAGACGTTGACGGCCTACCAGAGCGAGGCAAATCTTCCATCACATCTCGACCGCTTTTGAACGCTTTGAACCACTCATAAGCACGAGTTTTTGATAAAGTCGATTCACCGTAAGCCTTCTGTAACATTTTCAGTGACTCCGAACACGAAATTCCATTGGCGATGCAAAATTTAAGACAAACTCTTTGTTCGATATTTTTGTCCATTATGAAATTCGCAATACACACTATATATGATATTACTAAAACCAGCACTGTATTTAATATAAATAACAGATGCAACTCAAACTCCGTGCCAAAATGGAAAACAGTTGTGCCAATCTAACAACTACAAAAAAACAAAAATTTGAATTTGGAACCATAAACAAATCATCCATTCCCGATACTTTTTTGACTGAATGTATAACTCTACTCCCTCATATTGCGACACTTACTGCAGACTGGAGCAGACGCACGCTGAAACTGATTGATCATTCATTTACCATTGCTGCAATTGTCATTGCGTAGCTGTTTAGTAATTAATCGTGATTTGCAATAAATCCCATTCAATATAACTGCCAAAAGAATCATTGTTAATTTGCTTTTTTATCTTTGAATAGATTTCTAGTTTGATAATCATCTTGCGACATAAAAATTGATTCTCATGTTCATGATTGAATAAATATTTTCATTGAAACTTAGCTACATCTCACGAGTACCAATGAAAAGGCAATAACTTTTTTTTAATTCATGTGAACAAGTTTTCAAATGTAGGCAAATCAGTCAGAGGTATTTTTGGTAGATTCAGAGTGAGATTAGAATGCGGACGTTCCATATAAATACAGGAGATGCTCGATTGTTGCATTAACAGTATATTTCTGGGGGTCTAAAAAGACCACAAATCAGAAAGCACATCACGCTACCAAATTTCGGATTACCAAAAAACCTTGAACCTAATGCGTTAGCGATAAAGATGAAAATTAAATTTGACAGATTGTTGTGTGGATATGATTCTGCTATAGTGGCCTTTTTAGACCCGCTGGCCAATTTATTTATGTATGAAGTTAATGCCTGAAAATTATCACAGAAAATTCTAACACAGAGAAGAGCATAAAATACTTTTTTTCGTGCAGTCCTGCGGCTGCGCTGCGACTAAAAAGTATGATGAGTAACGTAGATACAATGTGCTAAGGACACTCAAAATATCTATATAAGCTATTTGCAGCTTCAGCCACAACACTTGGTCTGAGTTGAATATGAATTAGCGAATACTTTGGTACCTACACCTTTATTCATCCAGACATCTTAATTATTGCATCTATCTTTCAGCGGATGCATTAGACATAGATGTAAAATGGCTTTATCGATTAATCATTTTATCAATTCTCTTCTATATGATGTTCGATCGTAATTAAGATATTGCCTGTTAAGGAAGATTAATTACTCCATTAGATGTTAAATGTCGAGTTAATTAGTATTAGATTATAAACACGTGTGCAACCTTGTGGGTGTTGCTGCAGAAGATGAATTTTGTATCATTGAAAAATAACTGGGAACTTCCATTCTTATTAACTCACTCTCTTTTTTGCCCTTAGTGCTCCCACAGACAGACGCTACATAATGTCGCGTGCATACGTTTGTACATAAATTGTTTTCGAATTAAATCGGAAAATCGCATCCACATCGATGCGATTTGGATACTTTTGTCATGATTATGTGTCCCAGGTGCCAAGAGCCCTTTGAATGTTTATGAAAATGCTTGTTGACCAAAGGATGAGAGGGAAAAGTTGAGAAATTAAAAAGGAAAATTGAGTAATTTTCCTCTTAAACTTTCCATCTTTTCATCCTTTTCTAGCTTTTTTTTTTACTATTGATAGGCACGCGTTTGACCACTATCTCACCTGATGGTAAGCGAGGATGTGGTCGAAGATGGAGCACGCTTGCCTAGAAATAACCTATTCACTCTTGATTTAAAGACTCCCAGGTTGTAGCTATCAGGAAACACAGACTCCGGCAGGGAATTCCACTCCTTAGCTGTACGCACTATGAATGTGTTCCCAAAACGTTTTGTGCGTATGGGTGGGATGTCCACCATGTACCGGTGGCGCATCGCCGTTCGTCTTGTGGTCCGATGATGGAACGGGCTTGGCGGAATTAAATTATGCAATTCCGTCGCACATTCCCCAAAATGCAACCGGTAAAAAACCGACAGGCTAGCAACTCGTCGTCGATGTTCAAGACTTTGGAGCTTCGACGCGACGAGCCTCTCATTGCCGATGATCCTCTTGGCTCGTCTCTCAATTGACTCAAGGGCATCAAGCTGGTATCTGGCAGATCCATCCCAAAGATGAGAGCAGTATTCCATACACGATCGAACTTGCGCTTGATAGAGTTTAAGCAGCTGTTCCGGCGTGAAGTACCGTCTCACCTTAGCCAGAATCCCCAACTTCTTTGCAGCCACTTGAGCTTTTGCCTCTATGTAAGGGCCAAAATTGAGAGTAGATGTTAATGTAACCCCAAGAACCTCAAGATGGTCGGTTATCGGCAACGCGGAAAGATGGAGCTGGGCAGAATTGGCTCCTTTTGGCGGAAAATAGACACGCTTGGGTCTTAGCAGCATTGAACTTGACCAGATTGGCATCGCCCCAATCAGAGACCGCCTGTAGGGACACGTTCAAGCGCTCAACCATTGCCTCCCGGAGAGACCGGATCTGCGACCCACCAGCTCGTGCGTCGGACACGTATCTTTCAGCAACAGTGCTGTCGTCTGCATACCCAAAGGTACCGGGTTTAAGCAGATCATTAATATGCAGCAAGAACAGTGTTGCCGAAAGCACCGACCCCTGAGGAACCCCGGCATTAATATCCAGCAGTCCAGACGAGCAGCCATCTATGACCACTCGGATAGACCGATCCCTCAGGAAATCTGCGATCCAATCACACAAACCGGCGGGCAGACCGAAGGAAGGAAGCTTACTAATAAGGTCATCGTGCCAGACCCTGTCGAAGGCCTTCGGGATGTCAAGGGAGACCGCCAGTGCCTCCCCGTGCTTCTCTATGGCCTCACTCCAGATGTGAATGGCATACGCTAGAAGATCCCCAGTTGACCGATTTCGGCGAAACCCGTATTGCCGGTCACTAAGGATATCATTCGCTTCTAGGTACGCCAGGAGCTTATGATTCAGCACGCATTCCATAGTCTTACAGAGTATGGACGTTACCGAGATGGGTCTATAATTCGACGGTTCTGCTCGACTACCCTTCTTGGGCACGGGCTGCACGTTAGCTTGCTTCCAAGCCTTCGGCACTTTTCCAGTCTCAAACGAAAGGCAAAATAGTCGTGTCAAGATCGGAGACAGCTCAGGCGCACACGTCTTCAGAACAATTGCCGGTATCCCGTCGGGACCACTGGCCTTGTTCACGTCTAGGTTACGCAGTACCCTACGGACGTCCTTCTGATGAATGCGAATGTTCGACATACTCGACTCGCATTCACCAGGAGAGGCGGAGGGCGTCGCGCCACCAGGATCCAGACGTGAAGATTCCGCAAACAAAGAAGCAAACAAGTTCGCGTTCTCCTCAGCGGAGTGGGCCAGCGTCCCGTCGGGTCTCAGCAGTGGTGGTAGTGAGGGGCGGCAGAAGTTCGATTCGACCGACTTAGCCAGGGACCAAAAAGCCTTACTACCTGCTGGGTATGAAGCAAGTTTGTTCCCTATTCGGCTAAAGTGGTCAAACCGAGCCCTCCGCAACACCTTCTTGCAGGACTTAGCAGCCCTGTTGAAGGCTCTCTTCTTCTGACTCACGTCATTTGCTTTGCGCGTACGAGCGTCGACCCATGCTAGGTACGCCGCGTGCTTAAGCGCATCGGCGCGATTGCACTCGGCACCAAACCAAGGACGAGCTTCGCCAGATATTGCTATATTGCTGTGCAAAAACTCTGACACTTGGGTTTGTGGGGTCATTGGATCTTACTGAAAACACATTGAAATCGGTACGCCATCGACGCCAATTTTGCGATGTTCCTCAGATGTCTAGTGAAAAACTTCACAGGACACCTTTTGTTCTAAACTTCTCTGCTTTGATTCCATTCACATCTTTCCATACTATACACACATTCAAATTGACACGCCATTTTCGCCGTGACAGCAACGTCCCTCAAACATCTAGTGTAAGAGAACACTTTGGGTTATTGCTCAGTGCATTCTCCTGACATGGTTTGGCCAGCACCGTGTTATGTTAGTCAATAAAAATGATAAATGCTGAACACGTATCACAACACACCGCCATGTTTCACGGATTTTGTCGCATTTTGTAAGTTAGATTCAAGTAAATCCGTGACATTTGTCTTGTCACGATAGTGTAGGTACGTGCAAGGCCGAGTACCGCAACAATAGCAAAGATAGTACCTGTAAGTACAGAGATTTAGTTGTACCTAAACGTACCTTAGTTTGAAATCCAGGTTAATTAGGTACTTGTACTGGCTTTTCGTTATAAAATAATCATCATCATCGACCTAGCGTTTTCCCAGCTATATTGGGGTCGGTACACAGTAAAAAAAAAAAAAAAAATTGATTGCATTGTAAGGAGGTTGCTCTGGAGGCCTGACCGCCGGTGGCTTGGACCCTGTTCCCGATACCGGTGGGCTACTATTTTTTATATTTTTAAATGTTTTTTTATTTATTTTTTATAGAAATATTTAAAAATTTAATTATTATGTAAATAAATGGAATAATAATGAAATCAATTACCTATTAAATTAATAAAATTTAGATGACTAATAGACTGATATAGAATCAGATAGGCATGTAGTGTGGGTATAATAATATTATTGCGTGTCTAAAATTTTAATGTCTTTTTACCAGACAGACTTAAGGAAATGGCGTTAGAAAAAAAATCCGGTTATTTATTATCAATTACCAAAAATTGCTCTAGTAATCAGACCATAGGTATAGAATTAATTCAAAGCAAGAACAAGTCCTTGTGTTTCTTGAGTTCCGTATCGGCTAATAGTGATTTTATTGTATGTGATAGTTCACTGTCAAATTAAAATGATGGCCATTTCCATTTGCAATTTATTCGTAATCAATTTTCTTTTGAAATTAAAAAAAAAAGAAAGAGATTATGCACAGCTTGGGGGTCCTCGAGGAATTCCAGTCCTGGCAATCCGTTGATGATGGCGGTCCTTTGAATATATCGTAAAACGGGGTAAATAGAAACGCACCCCTGCGTTTCTATGTACCCCCGAAATAAAACTTTGGAGGGGATTTTCACTTTATTTAAATTCTGCTTGCAGCATTTAAACACTATAATTTCTAATTCCGCCGTATGGTGACAGCCGGTGCCGTATGGTGCCGTAAAAGAATAATACCATCCCATCACTTGGCGACAGGGGGGGACTTGCCAACGCATCAAACAAATCCGCAACCCTGGCAGGTTTTAGTCACCCCTGCGTTTCTATGGATCCCGCTGATTACCATTGTTTTACGTCGAGCGGCCTACTAGACCTCCACAACCCAACAACCCAGTCTTGCTAGGTAGGCAAGACTGGAGTCAGATTTTCTGACTTCTGACTGTCCTTAACAACTGCCAAAAATCTATAAATGACAGCCAGGACTTAACGTGCTTTCTGAGGCACGGAGTAATCTCGGTATGTTAAAATGGTCACCCATCCAGAGACCGACCTCGGTAAGCGTTGCTTAACCTTGAAGATCGACCCGTGCGGCTGTTTCACATGTTTTTAGTGATTACTGAAAAGTAAATGCACCAAAAGAATTATGCAAAGATCGTAGCAGACGGCTTCTGTAGTTTACGCCTGCCCCCATGGGAAAATCGTGATAGTTAATGCATGGATTACCCCTTTTCTTCTTCCAGTCCTACGGTATTGCTTCATAATGGTTATCACTACCATTATTTTGTGCCAGCCAACACGTTACCGACGACATTTAATCTACACTTGCTCAGATTTAAAATCTCGCCACAGGGACCCAAATCAGACAAATCCATTTTTGCAACATTGATCTTGATCTACGTAACCCATTTCCTATATCTATCTCAGTCAGGCGACAACATTAAATATTACATCCAAGGCCACACAAAACCAGACAAGCAAAAAACACAAGTATTCGGATATCATAAAACTAATTGGAATCACAGGAAATTAGATAATTCATAATGTTACGTTGATAATTAAGTTTTCTACGTAATTGTCAATAATTAGTTTTAGTCATAAAGTTAATAAACGGATAGGCGATTGGTGGAGGGAAATCTTTGATTGTTCACTTATAACATTGTTGTATTTTTTTTATAATTATGCTTGCAACTTATTATGTATAGGCTCATTATGTATAGGCTCATTATGTATAGGCAACTTATTTTATAGTAACAACCAGTAATGACTGAATGATCTACCTTTACTAATATTATTCTCCTGCCTTCGTGGTCGAGTGGTTTAGGCGTTTGCCTTGTGACCCGGTGGTCGTGATTTCGATTCCCACGGGAAGCAAAGCTGTTTCCAGTTTGGTTAAGACATTGCAGGCTTGAATCACCTAACTGCCTGATAAAAAGATGATTCCGTGCTTCGGAAGGCACGTATAAGCCGGTGGTCCCGGCCGCCAAATGGCGGTCGTCAAATAAACCATACCAGAGGCCCTTGAGGCGGTTTAGAAACTCTGACACCAGGTTGTGTTGGTTCGTAAAAACCTTACTGTCCACACGATAAGAAGAAGACCAATATTATAAAGCTGAAGAGTTTGTTTGTTTGGTTGAATGCGCTAAACTCAGGAACAACCAGCTCGAATTTAAATTATTATTAAAATTTTGTCTTGGGTAGCCCATTTATCGAGGAAGGCTTTAGGCTATATAACATCACGCTACGACCAATAGGAGCGGAGCATTAATGAAATGTGACGCAGACGAAGTTACGCGGGTCAGCTAGTAACTTACTCGTATAATGTTGAATGTTACACCTGCAGGCTTTTGTATGTATAATGCATGTAAGTTCACATAATCTGTTGGCATTAGCTATAAGCTGTGGTCACATAATACACCCAAAGTTCATATACTTTCATAGCCCGATGTGACGGCAGTCCGACACGACCGAGAGGAGATCAGGCGCAGCACCGAAGGCTTTGGCCACTAACTTCTAAGCTCCTACTGCAAAACTCCTAATGGAAGAACCTGTAGCGGCATCAATGAACGCTTGTATGGCAACAAACAGTTACTACTAAAGTTACCATCTACCCCGCCAACAGCGATCTACGGAACGAAATCCTGCATCGTGATATCAGAGTTTTCCGTGCAATTTGAACATGTACAACAGTCTGAATATCAATATTGGGCAGTTGCCCACCAGACACAACAACCGTCTGGTTTCGACCAGACGGTTGTTGTGTCTAGTGGATCCTCCCTTTTTTAAGGAGGTTTGCCGGGACTTTACGCCCTGTTCCGCATACCCTCCATAAACATAATAATTGCGACCACGAGACCAACAGTGCAGTAAAAAGACTTCAGTCTCAATACGTTTCTCAAAAAGTAACCCATTCCTACATCAGAGGATTAAAATGAACTCCAAGGCGCCTATTTGCATCGAAAATCAAATCAGTAATCCTGTTCATCGGCTGCAATTATGCAAGAATGTCAACACAAGCTCAATACTTATTACAAATCGATTTACATTCAGATTCTTTAACAAAGAAAGCTAAGATAAGACAGAGTTTAAGACAATAGGTATCTTTTTTTAAAGTACCGGTACCCGCAGGATTACCAATGAGCATCATGAATCGTAAAAAGTTTTCCTAAAATTTTTTACAGAGAGCGTTTTCTATTTTGCGAAATTTGTTCGAAAAAGTCATCGCGTCCCTGGAACGCAAAAGGCAGGAACACGGATGAGTCAGTAAAAGTCGTCGTAGAAGGGAGTGTCTTGCTGACTAAAACTCATCGTTTTAGTCAGTACGAGTCAGACACTCCCTTCTGGTCCGCCCAGGGCGGAAGGAATCACCAGATGATTTCCCATCCTTAAAAAAAAGATATTTGCCTTGATTATATTGATTTTGCCTTTGATATTTGGCCTTTGTAACAACAAATCATCGTTTCAGCCGGAAGACGTCCACTGCTGTCGCCCCATCGAGTCGTCATCATTCCTACGGCCCTCAACAGGTCATCGATCCGCCTTGTGGAAGGCCTTCCGGTACGTCCGTTCCGTCAACAATAAATAAAAAAAGTTAATTAAATCAGAGGGTGGCGCTTTGATTTAATATAATTGAAACCTCCAAGAAATGTGATTTTTTCGATGTACGGTACGGAACGATTCGAGAGCAAGTCTGACTTGGCCAGTTTTTTCTACAGAGCTTTGGCAATCTTTCGGCGGGCGGGACTATCGGTCATGAAAGATTATATTGTTCAGACTATAATGGTAATGGCGCGTTATGAAATAAAAAAAACGCCCTAAATAATATTGCATAGCAATTGTGAAGCCCTACTATGAAAATCGAGTTTTTGTTGTAATCGAAAGTAAATTTTATTGCTTTCATTCGGGACCTGGTTTCATTGACGCAATTTGCTGTACGTATGACATTAATTTTCGAGTTTGGTGCATTGCTAAATGCGAAATGTAGGCATAAATTGTAGCACCTATTCGCATGTGTGTCGCTTGTACTTGCAACATGTTGGAGTTGAAATGACGGTGTTAACACAGTTTAAAGTGGAATATAAATGGTGGCAGGTACATGATTTTGAAGTCGTACTTCATAAACGAGATGCATGTTGCATGGTAAATACGTAATTATCTTACTTGATTTCGTTTATATAGCGGCTTTAAGTTGGTCTTTGAATTTGGATTTTTTTTTTTTCTCAACTGCTAGGAAAATTATTATGTAGCCCTACCAGAACTGTAGTTTGTGTATAACACTGTAAATCTTGATTCGATAGACGCCCTAAACGTTAATCGAACCTCCGCAAAATACTTCAAAAACAGATTATCATCTTCCTGCCTTTATCCCATGTTATTTGGGGTCGGCGCAACAAGTTTTATTCTTCCATTCTGTTCTATCAGTCGTCACTCTATCACATCGCTCCTCACACAATCCATCCATCTTTTCTTTGGCCTTCCTCTCCCTCTCTATCCATCCACATTTATGTTCATAACTCTTCTAGTTATATGCGTTTCATCCCTTCTCTTCACATGACCATACCAAGACAAGCGATTCCCTTTTAACTTTTCCGTCACTGGTGCCACTTTTAAAGTGCCTCTAATGTACTCATTTCTCACTTTATCCACTCTCGTTACTCCACACATCCATCTCAACATTCTCAGCTCCGCTACATGCAATCTATTTTCATCCGTCTTTTTCGCAGCGCAACATTCTGATCCATCCAAAAACAGATAATTTTGGTAAATAAAAAGTACCTATCGAACTTTAGCTCGTGGCTAAATAATAACAGCCACACGAGATCGATCTTCAAGGTTTAGCAACGCTTGCCGATTTCGGTCTTTGGATGGGTGACCATCCTAACATACCGAGATTCCTCCATGCCTAGGAAAGCACGTTAAGCCTTGGTCCCGGCTGTCATTTGGAGCTCTTTGGCAGTAGTTACGGATTTTCAAAGTCAAATCTGACACCAGTCTTACCATGTTACCCAGCTAAAGGGTTGTAGGAGGTCGTAAAATACTGGTATTCAACTGAAACCGATTAGACTGGGAGCCGACCCCAATATAGTTGGGAAAAGGCTAAGCAGATGATGACTGTTGATCTTTGGTATTAAATTAGGTACGGTTTGAAAAATTAATTAGGTACACCAATTTTCAGTTCATTCAAAAGAGCCCTTACTCACGTCCGTTTTCGCCGTGATCTACATCGTGAAGGACGCTATAGTTCCCACATAGCTTAACCTTTACCCTACCTGCGCAAGCGCAAGCCTTGCCCATTGCAATACAAATTAGACGGAACATGACGTGGCTGCTTTATGCCCTAGTGCTGGAAAATCTGTACCAAAGAGCAAAGAGCGCTGGATACGATACTCTGTTAAAGAGAATGTGATCATTTTCATTAGGGTGTCTTTTGGGTATTATAGGTATAGAGGGTATTTTTTTAAAGCTTTAGAACTACAAATGATAATTTACTAGAAATGTAAATGTCAATGGATGGAAAAGGTAGGGCAGTCAAAGAAAAGATGGGCGAATTGTGTGAGAAATGGAGAAAACCAGACAAGTGCGAGTAGGACTCTCACACATGGGCTCCGAACCACGTTTCTTCATAAAACACGTTTCTTGTATCAGAGCTACCTTTAATTTTTAATTTGGTGTTATTTATTGTTATAGCGGCATTTCTATTGCCGCTATAACATACAATAATAGTAATACACATTGAAAAGTTTCAACAGTCTACCTATTACGGTTCTTAATATACAGCCCGCTGATAGACGGACGGACGGATAGCGGAGGTCTAGTAATAGGGTTCCGTTGGTTACCCTTTGAGTACGGAACCCTAAAAAGGAACGGAATAAAAGAAGAAAACGTGTTGCGCCAGTTCCAAGTAACATTTTTTTTTTACTATTGATAGACACGCGTTTGACCACTATCTCACCTCACCTGATGGTAAGCGATGATGTGGTCGAAGATCAAGCACGCTTGAACATGACACGGTAGGAAGATTTTGAGAGTTTTTGTGAATTCTTTTTTTTATTTATGCAACAATTTTGCCGATAAAGATTCAGGAAGGCTTTAAAGTTCACCTACAGGTAATAAGATAAAATAAGTAAATACATTAACGTGTTATTTATTTCAGGAAATGATTTGCAACATTTTACCCGTTGGGGATCATAAAAATTCTTTTTACACTTGCGTTAATCTGTATTATATTAATTTTCCCTTCAGGCAGTCGCGACCAGTTTTAATTTGACTGTCAACACCTTGCCCAGAGGTGTTTAAATGTTAAACATTTTAATAAAAATGTACCTAGTCACTTTTATGTGACAAAAAATATCAACTTAATAAAATTAATGTTAAACTCGTCCTTTGAGAGACAACGCACAACCAAAACTGTTGGGTCTAAAGTTTTACCAGATATTTCTTTAGGAAATTGGTCTGCTATGGAGGATCAATGGAGGATGAGAGATTGAAGGAGTTAATAATTTTTAGCAATGGGAAATCCGGCACACGGCTCGTAGCTATCAATAAAATATTATGCTTTTAAAAATGTATCGTGCACCAAGGTCCCAATAACACCAATTCTGATTGATATTTAAGGTGGATGCTCCAGGGTGGCCCGCGAAATTCAAATATTGAATATAATTAAAGAATGATTATTTCTGAAATATTCATTCTTTCGAACTACATGAACTTAGAGGGCTATATTGATGATTAAAATGGTTATAATTCTTTAGATAAATACGTGTTACGGTCGCAGATCGTATTTGGTCCACATACAGCTTCACACTGACCGGCAAATTGCAAAAAACATAAAAATATTTGAATTTCGCGAGCTACCCTGAAGCATCCACCTTAATTTGTTACCTTAGCTACCGCGAGTTTTATTTCATTAGCGTTATTTAACACAATAACAAAAATGTGAATAAAATGCGCCATTTTGTTTTTATCGATTTTTGAAAGCCTCCCAGCCTTAACATTGCTGGCAAAGACATTTAAATGTTATCTGTATTAAAATGTAATTGAATATAATTTATCATAGTGTTTTATTATTACCTATAACATTGATTGAAACTGAAACTCATTGGTTTTAATTAATAACAAAAACTATGAAGGTTGAAATACTATATTTTAAATAAATCTACTTTAAAAAAAGTTTAAGGCATTGTAAGTATCTTATTTGATTGCACTCTTAATGAACGACTTCATAAACAAATAAAAATAGAAAACAGTATATTTTGTACTTGCAAGCGTGATAAAAGAATAAAACAAACTGAACAATGTGTCTCTAGTATGAAATATGTCCCAAGCATTTATTTATTTATTTATTTATGTACACACAATATACTTAAAAAAACGAAAATTTCATACAGTGAGAAGAGCACAAAGGTACTGCTTATTTCATAAGAAATTTCTTCCAGCATACCTGCGACAGGAGAGTGGGATAAGATACGTAGACACAGTGTGTAAAGAGACAAAGAAGGATTTAAAGCCTTCAAATCAAGAGTGAACAGGCATCTTCTGGGCACGCTCGCTCCATCATAGACCTCATCTATCGCTTTCCATCAGGCGTGATTGTGGTCAAGAGCAGGCCCATTCCTAAATAAAAAAAATACAAAAAGATCATCCAGTTAAAAACCGATTTCCCGTAAAGGACATTTCACGGTTAATTACTCGTATCATGGCTTAAATGGTGAAAACAGACGTAAACCTAAGACATGTTGCACAAAAACCAACATTTAATTTGTCTGCATAAAAAAACACCATATTAATTGCCAAGTCACTTCTAATCTGATCTAATTCATTTGTACCTCAAGTATTCTAGAGTGACCTTTAAATAAATAGTCATATTAAAAGGTACTGTGAGAACCGACGGCGTATAAAATCTGAACTGGACACTTGGTTATATCAACCATTTATTAACGACCTTCCTCACCTCCCTTGCTTCACAAAAAACAAGGCAGTAAGGGGGAAGTTATAGTTTTTGGCAGATCAGGTTGTGTTAGCCGGTAACATAAGTCCAGCTGATAATGTCTTACGCCTTGGCATTTGAAAATTGGTTCAAGCTGTTAACGCAGGACGATGATTGATAAATGCAATGGATAATAAAATATGTCCTTGTTCAATTAAATGTTACAACGATATAAAATCTAATTGTACCAATGAGAAACCTTGAAATATTGATGAGATGTTAAGATGGACTACTTAATATGGAGCAATGATGAAAGAAGTTGATGAATCGCCGGTTAAATAAAAAAAGAATCAATTAAATCCTTTCACTTTTTTATGTATTTTTAATGCATATACTTGCATGAATATTAATAAAAAATTACGCCATAATTTTAAGAAGATTTATTTTGAGTTTCTGTTACTCGAAAACAAATACACAGCGTAAAATGAAATCTGCGGCCACAATGCCTGAAACCCTGAAATCTAAATAAATTTAACTGTCAAAGCTCTCCAACAACATACAACAACATTAATTTAATTGATTGTTAAACGAACTGTTACAAATTCAATAAATCTCAGTCAGTACAAACATAATGTGTAACTTTTATTATTTAATGGAACCATTATCAACAGGACCTTGTCTAAACTAGTCTAGTTTTTAGACCTAAGGTTAGACACTTTACAAAATTAAATGCCATGTCTAATATGTCCATGTATAAGTTTATCCGTAAGAACTGGTACCTAGCCGTTTTTTTAAGGATGGGAAATCATCAAATGACTCCTCCTGCTTTGGATAAAGCAGAAGGGAGTGTCAGACTCTTACTGACTAAAACCCATCCGTGTTCCTCCTAGTGCCCTTTGCGTTCCAGGGTACGGTGCCTCTTTCGAACGAAGTCACCTACCCGTACCTACCCGTAGCACTACTAAATCAGTGACCGGTGTATTAAATAACAATGCTCTTCCAAAAATGGAAATTCTGTCATCACAAGTTGAATTGTTTGGCCTCCCGTCAAGTCACCATTTTTAGAGTTCCGTACCCAAAGGGTAACCAACGGAACCCTATTACTAAGCCTCCGCTGTCCGTCCGTCCGTCTGTCTGTCAGCGGGCTGTATCTCAAGAACCGTAACAGGTAGACACTTGAAATTTTCACAGATTGTGTATTTCTATTGCCACTGTAACAACAGATAATAAAAATTAAGGTTTATGGTACGGAACCCTTCGTAAGCGAGTCCGACTCACACTTGGCCGGTTTTTATATACAAATTTATGGACGACTGGTCCTCTTATAAAATTACTAGCTCTGCCAGCGGCTTCACCCGCGTGATCCCTAGGGAACATACTAGGTACCGGAAAAAATAACCATGTGTTATCCCATACTATAAAGTAGATGTTTCAAAATGGGCCAGGTCTATGTACATTACCTCATAAAAAAGAGAAAAATCCGTAGAATTAGGGAAAAATACAATTAATTCATTTAAATGTTTACTGTTGTGGTAGTTAATTGATGTTTATAAATTACTTTTATCGATTTTCAACATGGCGTCGCACCGATTTAGTTACAGGTCATAGTAAAATAAGTGTCAGCTGTCATAACAATGTCACTTCAGTCACTTTCGTCTCGTTGCCGGTAAATAAATATGTCAGAAATAAATGTCAAACGTCATTAATCAATCAAAATGACAGCTTACCGCCATGACGGGTTTTTGTTGCGTGTTGCAATTTCAAGTGTAATTTCTTTTGTTTTACCAGCAAACAAAGCCATTTTAAAGAAATTGGACAGTTGAGAACTGTTTTAAATATATTTCTCTATTTTTAAGTATAGTGTACAAGGACCTGGCCCAGGGTCCATACATTTTGGAACATCTCCTTTATCCTGTGCAAAGATTCAGGAGTTTTTTTATTTTCTTTTTTTTTTTGTTCTTTACGCACACAGATGTTAACGGAGGCGAATTCAATGCGGGGTTCTGACGTGAAAGAGTAACAAACATTCATCCTGACAAATTTTCGCATTTACAATCATCATCTGCCTAGCCTTTTCCCAACTATATTGGGGTCGGCTTCCAAATCTTCCAATCAAACCGGATTCAGCTGAATACCAGTATTTTACGTGAAGCGGCTGCCTACCAGACCTCCACAACCCATTAAATGGGTAACACGGTATTTCTTGGCAAGACTAGAGTCAGATTTAATGGCTAATTTACAATATTAAAATATAAAATAGTAAGATAGGATAGGTAGTACAATAGGACTAGCGTTTGACCGCGACTTCGTACGCGCATGACCCGTTTTTTTCCATTCCCAGAGAGCCTTCCTCTTTAATGTGACTATCATAAACAAAAGATACTTATTTTCTAAATCCGACTGTTCCAGTTCCAGAGATTAGCACATTCAAACAAACAAACTCTTCAGCTATATTTTATAAGTATAGATTACCGTTGTCTTAAAACGTAGGTTGGTTAGTGTCAGAGCTTATTTCATTGCAACATTGTTCTAAGCTTTAAATAATAGTAGACCCCTAGACTAGATATCCTTGAGGTAGAGGTAGGGCCTTTGTATTAATTAGACCCTGAGGTATTATTAATTGTAAAGATATAATAACGTAGTTTTTAATAACTCTGCTATTAAGGCTAATCTATCCTATTACCCTATTACTTTTTATATGACCGTTACATTTGAACCCCATTAAGCTTAGTTTAGTCTTCAAAAAAGGTAGAGGATAATCATGTATTGGTGCCTTACCTTCTTAGGAGCCGGTGAGTCAATACAAAGACCAGAAAACATATGTATTTTGTCCTATGCCATATATGCAGTAATAATGTAAGAACCTAATTAGAATACTGATTTCTATCTCCACATAGATATTTTCCATTTCCTTTCAACTCCTAGACCCTTCTCAAAGAGTTAAAAAATCACAGTAAAAAGTTTATTTGTGACTATTCTTAAGAATTTGCTACTGTTTTCTGCGAACCCGATGCATACCATACAAAGTACTATCTGCCTAGCCTTTTCCCAACTATATTGGGGTTGGCTTTCAGTCAAACCAGATTCAGCTGAATACCAGTGTTTTACGTGGAGCGGCTGCCTACCAGACCTCCACAACCCATTAACTGGGTAACACGGTTCTTCTTGGTAAGACTGGAGTCAGACTTACTAGCTTCTGACAACCCGTAACGACTGCCAAGATCTACAAATGACAGCCGGGACCAACGGCTTAACGTGCTTTCCGAGGCACGGAGGAAACTCGTTATGTTAAGATCCCAGAGACCCATCCACAGACCAACCTTGGCAAGTGTTGCTTAACCTTAAAGATCGACCCGAGCGGCTGTTCTTATTTAGCCACGAGCTCCTCATACCATACAAAGTAACTAATGAAAGCATGAAATCTAGACGAAGAGACATACTCGTTCCTTTTTTACCATGTAAGCACAGAACCCTTAAAGGTACCAAAATAAAATTCATATCAACCTCTGTAAAGTAAACCATTAAAAACCAATTTATTATTATACATTGTAACGTAATTTTATACACCTCCAAATCTAAGTGCATATTACCACGGCACATAGCCGTTTGACACGACAGCGGTCTATTTTTGGTCGAATGTCCGCCTAGCCTAGGCCCAAGGTCCACCATTCTCCTAGGCTAGGCACACCGGCTGCGAAGTTAGAGAACCTAGTCTAATAACCTAAGTGATCTAATATCTGAATTGAATTTTGTTACTTCCTTGGGCAGTAAAAAATTAAAGACATGTGTGTTTGAGAATTTTGTTTTGAATAAATTATGTAGATGGTGATAAAATAAATGAAGTAGGTTTCTTGTGATTGGGAAAATCTCCACACCACGAGAGCCACTGAGATTTTATAGAATTCCATTGGTTAAAGCTTCTCCATTTCTCCGCTCCGCTGCCTCGTTCCGCGACAGTGGACTGGCAGCCTTAGGCTACGAAAAAAAAAAAACTCTTATCTGAGAAGACACTGAAAATAATGTATTCTACATCAATTCTCAAATGGATACTATATTAGCAAAATTAAACCAAACGCGACACCACCACACCTATCCTGAAAACACATTTTTCGTCGATCACGTTTTCACAATTCCATACTGTCAAATCTCAGATCAACTAAAAAAAAACTTATTCATTTGGCTGTTTTTATTTAATTCATCGAATTGACATTAAATCTCCAGATCATTGTCAGTTTTGATTAGGTTTTCAGGTAACAGAGCTTAAATAAATTTATACCAACGTTAGGAAATAGGTACGCGTCCTCACAAAAAAGTCAGAGAACGGACACCTAGGTACCCCACAAAACGATTTGAGTACCTTATGTACGTGCATTCGACATTCTCGTCTGTCCGCGTAGGTAGTATACCGAATACATTTACCTAACCGGTAAATTGAACTTACAAGTAATCCATAGTACAGTCGGCAGCATAAAACCTTATTACAGTAATGCAAAATTTGCAAGCAACCTCATCGTAATATAACGATGAAATCTTTGGCAGAACCCAACAATTTGAATCGCATGCTTATAACAAAATAAAAAAATTGCAAAGACAGGAGAAAAAAAAGCTTATGATTTTAAAAAGAAAAAACACAAACAACTGTTCCGTACATCTTTGCTCACATAACTGGGACAAAATGTAGAGCTCAGCTCTTTTTGCATAAATTATACTCTTGATAGATAAATATTGCCAAGATACATTTTTGTAAACTAAAAATAAAAATACGGCAGTCTATTTATGTTCGTGACTGTACGAAGGCATATGTTTTTTACAGAGTCTGCGAAAGAAGAATGTCTCTTACATTTATTCATATTAATTATAATTGAACTGCGGAAAAATTAAATGCTTGTGACATTCATTTAGCTTACTTAATTAAATTTCATAGCGATCCATTTATGAAATAGGATGGGGCACACAAGAATCGGCCTAGAGTTTATATATTTCGTAATAATTTTAAAGGCTCATAAAATATCCGCGCTGCTTGGACACTGAGCTTTTTAGGGTAATAGAATATACTACTACTGTCTTTCCTGTTGCTCTTTAAAATTCATCCAAAGGTTGTCTTGAAAATATAGAATTTAGGGTTCCAAAGGGAATCCAACGGAACCCTAAAAAGCCTCCGCTGTCCGTCCATCCGTCCGTCCGTCCGTCTGTCTGTCAGCGGGCAGTATCTCAAGAACCATAATAGGTAGAAAGCTGAAATTTTAACCGATTGTGTATTTCTATTGCCGCTATAACAACAAATAATAAAAAATAAGGTTTATGGTACGGAACCCTTCGTGTGCGAGACCATCTCGCACTTGGCCGGTTTTTTTTCTAATTCTAAACGTACCTTTGTACTGTCTCCTTATTAAACAGAAAGGAAATAGATTATACTTTTGTTAGGGTTCCGTACTCGAAGGGTAGCCAACGGAACCCTATTACTAAGCCTCCGATGTCCATTCGTTCGTCCGTCTCTCCAGCGGGTCTCAAGAATCGTAATAGGTAGACAGTTGAAATTTTCAACAAATGATAAAGATTAAATAAAAGATTAAAGGGGGCTCCCATACAATAAACGTGTTTTTTTTTCGGTTTATGGTACGAAACCCTTCGCGTGGGAGTCCGACTTGCACTTGGCCGGTTCTTTTATTCCTCCGTTGTTCTTTTCTGATGAAGTTGTTGCGGGATAATATACAGTTAAATAGTTTCCCTTGGTCTTATCGTCCTTCTTTGCTCCATTGCTTTTTGGTCGCCACAGTTGCTTTCTTTCAGGAGTTGTAGTGATTGGGAACCATGTAGCGGGCTTGTCCCATAAATGACGAATCCTGTGTCTAGAAAAAAGAGAAAAAAAAACAAGAAAAAAGAAAGAGATAAGAGTATTCTATTCTATTCTAGACTTCAAAATGGACAAAAATAATCTAAACAAATTGTAAGCCTCTCTATCCAATCACATGTCGTAACTTAATTGTGTCTTAAATATTTATAAATTTCGAAAGAGATTTAGCCTTAATTAATAAATGTAATTAGTGCAGAAAGATAACACGGTGATACACTCCATTTACTCATAATCTGGTAATAGAGTAGATTGTACACTGAAATATTTATTAGATAAGTATCAACCCGATATTAAGGAAAATAATGATCGCCAGACTGTTATTTACAATCCTTACCTACTATTATTATAAATGCAACAGTGACTGTGTTTGTCTGTCTGTCGCGCTTTCACGCCAAAACTACTGAACGGATTTAAATGAAACTTGGTACACAGATAGTCCAGAACCTGAGAAAGGACACAGGCTACTTTTTATCTCGGGAGTATGCTCCCTAGGGACCACGCGGGCGAAGCAGAAAAAAATACCAGAATGTGAATGAGAAAAACTTAAAAACATGTTCGAAAATAGGTAAATATTTCGTCGAATAAATTAGAAAAAAATTTAGAATAAATATTTAGTAGAAAAACTTAATCAAGCAACATTAGGAACAAGAAGTCTGGAGTATGTCATACTCTGAACTTAATCTAAACTAGTATAAAAAAGAAGTAAAATGGTTTCAGTATACGCATATTACCTATATCTACACTAGTTGACCCGCGCAACTTCGTTTGCGTCACAAATTACTGCTCCGCTCCTATTGGTCTTAGCGTAATGACATATAGCCTATAGCCTTTCTCGATAAATGGGCTTTCTAACACTGAAAGAATTTTTCAAATCGGACCAGTAGTTCCTGAGATAAGCGCGTTCAAGTAAACAAACAAACAATCAAACAAACAAACTCTTCAGCTTTATATATTAAGTATAGATATAGATGTGCTTGTAAAAAAAACAGATAAGTGCGAATCGGACTCGAACGCGACGGGATCCGTACCATAAACCTTATTTTTTATTATTTTTTGTTATAGCAGCAATAGAAATACACAATCTGTCAAAATTTCAAACGTCTTTCTATTACGGTTCGTGAGAAACAGCCCGCTGACAGACAGACAGACGAACGAACGGACCGCGGAGGCTTAGTGATAGGGTTCCGTTGGTTACCCTTTGGGTACATAACCCTAAAAAGTGACCCAGAGGTCACCTTTTACAAACACGGATCACTTCATACAGGTACACAGGTATGAAGTGATTCGGTAAAACTACACTGTAGCTTATCCCGGACAAATGCACAGTTACTCTGGGACAAGCTACAGGAGAGAAACTCAATGAAATAAGCTGTACACTTTTTGTCTATATCTCCGGGATATGCTGGTATGATGTACTGTTCGTAGATACTTGTAAAGCAATTTTATGGTTCCGTACCCAAAGAATAACCAACGAAATCCTATTACTAAGCTTCCACTGTCCGCCCGTCCGTCCGTCCTTCAGTCCGTCTATCTGTCAGCGGGCTGTAGGTATCTCAAGAACCGTAATAGGTAGACAGTTGAAATTTTCACAGATTGAGCATATCTATGGAAGGTATAACAACAAATAATAAAAATTTAAGTTCATGGTACGGAAACCTTCATGTGCGAATCCGACTCGCACTTGGCTGGTTTTTTTTTATCACGACACTGACAACGACAATCGACTCACCTCAGAATGAATAACTAAAAGAAAATGAATGAATAAGTCATGAATGACACTCTGATGAACTATTTCAAGTAACTCTGTTGAACACCTGCGTTACTAGGGAGTACGGACTTCACATCCGGGTTGAGGCATATCAGTGCAATCTCTCATGCAAGGGTGTCACTTCACTTGGCGTGTTTGTCGAAATATTCGCTTTACTTAAATTGAATACATGACATTACTTAACATCATTATCATGTGCTTAACCGTTTTCCAAACTATATCGGGGTAGGCTTCCAGAAAATTCACCACAATACCAGTATTTCACGTGGAGTGGCTGCCTACTAGACCTCCATAACCCATTAACTGGGCAACACGGTAGTTCTTGGCAAGACTGGAGTAAGATTTTCTGGCTATTGACCAAATTACCACCAACGACATAACGACAGCTAAGTTCTACAAATGACAGTCAAGACCGACGGCTTAACATGCTTTCCGAGGCAGAAAGGTGTCTAGATATGTTATGATGGTCTGGAATCCACAGACCGAACTCGGCAAGCGTTGCCTTGCATGAAATCAACGACGTATAGTTCGTTTTGTAACAAATTAGTAAGGCGAATATTTGCGCCATGTGGAGTGTCAGCATAAGGCAGTAAGTGTGGGTGCATGACAATGTGAGATCACGTTTGATAAGCTGATAACGTTTTAATGTCTTTAAAGTGATGCAACCTTTCATTGAGATGTCCTTAGTGTTTTTGTGAGCGCCTTTCAGTGGAAGTTGTGTAACAAATGTTACAGAATTTAGCAGGAAATGTTGATTATATCACTGTTTAAGATTTAGCAGCAGGAAGTCGCTGTGTAGCCGAGGAAGTTGTGCTTGGCTCTAGTCATACCAACCTACTCAAACTTTAAATGACACCCAACACCCCAGAGTTTTAAAAGAGTTTTAAAACTCTTAAAAAGTATGTGTATATTGGTGAAATTCTGAAGGAATCAAAGGCAGGGACACTCCGATTAATCCTTACTAATATTATAAATACGAAAATAACTCTGATTGTCTGTCTGTCTGTCGCACTTTCACGCCAAAACTACAGAACCGATTTAAATAAAATTTGGTAAACAGATAGTTTAGAGCCTGAGAAAGGACATAGGCTACTTTTTATCCCGGGAGTATGTTCGCTAGGGCCCACGTGGGCGATGCCGCTGGCAGAAGCTAGGTATATATAAATCCACCCAGAATTCTTCACTTTGGGAGAATGAACATCAACTGCGCACCTATGTCCTCCTGTACATAGAGCCTGCCCGTGCCGGCCTGCTGTGCCCGTGCTGCTACTGAGAATTTCCTGCCACAAAGACCCTGACCTATGAATCATAAGCCCAGGGTCCTATGCAGCCGCATTGCCACCAATTTAGTTATTACCACATAAAGAGTTGAATAGTGGAAACAAATTCATATTGACTCTTATTATAATAAAAATAAAGTGTAATTTATATGTAAATAAATTAATAAACGAAATAATAATAACCATTTTATTATCAGGCTCTTATGTCCATACATTACTGTCAAGATAAAAAGACGCGCGCATTCTTGCACATTTGACCGAATGCTATGATGTTAAAAACAATATAAACATAACGCTTTATTTTTACTCTTTTATCGAAAAAAAATTGTTACAAAGTTATTCTGCTGCAATCTAGATGTGATTGATTGAATAAAACGCATCACTTGACTGTGTTGACTTTGTGCAGACAAACTTACCTCTGGGTTTTCCCAAGGGAAATATTATATTTGAACTGTATATACATATTGACGCACTTAGACACAATCCATTCTAAATAGCAATGTAAAATAGGCAACGGATAAAAAAACTAAACCCAAAACTGAATTCATTAACATCATCTGTGTTTCCTTTACCCAACAGGTTGGGGTCTGCTGGCAGTCTAAGGTGCAACTGGACATCAATAATCTAGACCAGGGGTGGCCAACTTGATTAGACCCAAGATCGACTTTTTACTGACGAAACTACTAATTTCATAATTACTTCTTAAAATTACAAATGTAACAGTAGGTAAAGTTCAATATACAATTATGTAGTATTTTTCATTTTATTAACATGACGTATTTAGTGTTTACATAGTCGCGCAGTCTGTTGTGGAGGAGCTCGTGGCTAGATAATAACAGCCGCACGGGTCGATCTTCAAGGTTAAGCAACGCTTGCCAAGATTGGTCTGTGGATGGGTGACCATCTTAACATACCGAGTTTCCTCCGTGCCTCGGAAAGCACGTTAAGCCGTTGGTCCCGGCTGTCATTTGTAGATCTTTGGCAGTCGCTACGGATTGTCAGAAGCCAGTTAATCTGAATCCAGTCTTGCCATGAAGTACCGTGTTACCCAGTTACTGGGTTGTGGAGGTCTGGTAGGCAGCCGCTCCGCGTAAAATACTGGTATTCAGATAAATTCGTATTGACTGAAAGCCGACCCCCATATACTTGGGAGAAGGCTACGCAGATGATGATAGTCGCGCAATCTGTTATTCGAACCTATTTATATATTTGTCTTGCCACGAACGACTGACTGACTGAGTGACTGGCATACTACGCACAGCCGAAACTACCGGTCGTAGACAGCTGAAATCTTGCTTGTAGGTTCCTTGGGGAGTGTAGGGGAGCACGAAGAGAAGATTTCCCGTTATTCCCACAAGAACGAGAAAAAACGGGACATGCGTTTACGAAGTCGCGAGCAAAAGCTAGTACTTTAAATAGAGCGTCTACCTTTATGACCTCCACAGCCCAGTGAGTGGGAACAACACCTTAAATAACTTCTTTTTTCCCCGGCAAATAATTACAGAATTCAACAAATGAGACGTTTCACCGGATGACAGTCGTGTTCTCGATTTACGTAATCGATTGTTAAAAAAGCTATTATTGTTTCTATTTTTTGTCTAAATTCTGAAGGCATGATTTACCCCGTTCTTGATTATGCAAGCTAAGGCACGAATAAACTGGTGCACAATGTTAAATCGTGCTGATTTCTATTTCGTGTTAATTATTTAGTTAAATTACCTAAACACGAAAATTTAAGTAGGTATTTCATTGACTTCAGTAAAAGTGTACTGTATTTTTCGTTAAGAGCGTCATAAGGAGACTGCTACCGAGTGTTGGTACCTAATTCGATCTATATATTATTCCACGGTAACAAAATAGAAATCATTTACATCACTCGCCCGGTCTCTTAACTGAAAATATCAAATCGAGTTCCAAGAAGACCAATTCTCGGAACTACAAAAGTTCGCAAGGTCATCTTAGTATCGAACTATGTAAAAAACTTGTCTCATATCCTGTAGGAAAATTAGAGAGGTTTTGAGAGTTGATATCTGCCATACAAATGCGAACGTTCCTTTATACATACAAGAATGGTCCCTCTTGTCAAAGTTTACATTAACATAAGAACTGTCAAACTTTTGCATTAATACAGCCTGATCGGAAAGATTCAACAGTAAACATATACTTAGTGAATCAGTGGTCGATGGGGCCGAAAAGTTCTGGAGTGGCGAACGCGTACCGGGAGACGCAACGTTGGAAGGCCTCCCACAAGGTGGACCGATGACCTATTGAAGATCGCGCGTAGCCGCTAGATGCGAGACGCGCAGAACTGGCCGTTGTGGCGACGCTTGGGGGAGGCCTATGTCCAGCAGTGGACGTCTTTCAGCTGATATGATGATGATGAATCAAAAACAAATTCAAAGTCTAGGACATTTATTCCACACTTTCCGCACATACCAGCACACGATTAGTGTTACTATTTCATCATCAACAAATCATCGGCTAACATAACAATGCGTACAAATAGCTGTTAATTATTACCTATTAATTATCCGCATTTCATACTAAAATACTCATTCCACGCGTTGTTTCGTCAGGCCCACTCAATTGACCATTACCAACATTTGATAATACCCTATTCAACGATATTACCTCACACGAGTTACACGCGAATATGGGAAATATAGCTTGTACAAAAACACTTGAATATTGACACAATAACAATGGAAACTGGCAACCACAATCATGCGCAAGAGTTGTGTCCATTTGTCTGAGCGATACATGCGAGTTTTTTTTTTTTAATTCTAGTCATATTATATAGAGTTTATGGACTCTATTAATTTTATGGGGGTTAACTTTTAGGTTTTAACTCGCCTGCCTCAAGAAAAAGTCGATAGATCCTGGAGGAATTCAAGACCAATAAATGCAATGTTTTTCCTTTAATTATTTCCATACAGAACGAATAGCATTATACTTTTAAAGTCTGTAAAACTTTACAAAGTAACGCAACAATCCGGATTTTTTGTCAAAACCAATTTAACTGTCAAAATTTTGCAGATTTTCAGGTTAAAGTGAAGTTTGACAAATATTTAACATCAAATTAACTCATAAATTAGTCGCATCACTTCCCATAGGTGTCGTAAGAGGCGACTAAAAAACTCACCAGAGAATGGGCAGCAGCGTTCTCTGCAAAACACACTATACTGCGATCGCCAACCCGCCTACCAAGCGTGGCGATTATGGCGAACCACCTCATCTTGGGCTCCTCCAAGAAGGGGGGGTTTGCCATAATCGTCACGCCTATGTCCAGTAATGGACGACTTTCGGCTGAAATGGTGATGAAATTAGTCTCCAAAGATGCTCCGATCTACTTTTTGAACGTCAACGTTTACAAAACGAAAGTTCCTAGTGTTTTAGCTGGGTAGTACTCAAGTTCATTTCATTTGATTTAAGTCTAACAAATACCTAATATAATTATAAATGTATGGGTGCAGTCAGATCAATCTAGAATATTATTTGTAACGTAGAGTTTTCATAGGTTCGCCTATTAAACATAATAGTTCCCATTCTAGGTAGCACCAAGGTTATACCTCTAGTTTCTATTCGGTAGATTAGCGGTTTACAGACGCAGTTATTCATTCAAGCGTAAACGTTATTATACAAATTGCACTGCTCCGATATTAATCTATTTCGGTTATTTTAGAATAGAATACTCTTTACTATGAATAGTTACTGAAAAGATAGATGAAGAAAATATAACATAGGGTGACGCAATGGGTGACCTTATCGCTAAATAGAAAAACCGGCCAAGTGCGAGTCGGTCCCGCGCATGAAGAGTTCCGTACCATCGTATTTTTATTATTTTTTTGTTATAGCGGCAAAAGAAATACACACTTTGTGAAAATTTCAACCTATTACGGTTCTTGAGATACAGCCCGCTGACAGACAGACGGACGGACGGACGGACGGATGGACGGACGGACAGCGGAGGCTTAGTAATAGGGCTCCGTGGGATACCCTTTGGGTACGGAACCCTAAAAACTATATTTTCAAGACAACCTTTGGATGAATTTTAAAGAGCAAGATGAAAGACAGTAGTAGTATTATTCGTAATTTCTATTATTTGCTGATTACTTTCAATTGACAATTCATCATCTGCCTCAACAGCATAGTAGCCGAAAGCGCTACTGCTGAGCGCGAAGTCCCGGATTCAATACTCGAGTCGTGTAAATTGTTAAGGGGTTTCTCACTAGCAGCCCCGTCGGTATCTGTATTTGGAAATATGCTCACCCCTATTGCATAGGACCGTGGGGTACTGAAGGCTCATGTTAACCTAAGCCTTCAACCGATCAGAAAATACCATAATTATTTCCAAATATTGTTCCTAACGATAGTAATATAAATCATTATTTTTAATCGTTTCATCAAACATTTACGTAACGCAATGGAAACAGTGAATAATATATCAAATTGCGTTCCGGCCGCATCTCACGGTATATAGCCTATTGTTTCCACGGAATTAAGCACTCACATTTGTAATTGACACGGAAAACGCCAAAGTTAACAGAATACATTAAACTCCTTGACTAAATCCATTTAGCTGTACCCAACACTTGCGTAAAACCTCAATGATGACTCAAAAAAGTCAATGATGATTTCATTGACAGGCTAATGCTCGCTTGGGCTAGCTTGTCATTTATGATGATCCTCCTAACAGGGGGATAGCCAATGAAAGACCCGCTCTACCAGCACTACATCTACCTCTAAGGTGCGTATTTTCATAGCATTACTAGTGAAATTATCATCAACAGTTGAAGGTAAAATCAATTGAAACAATACGCGACATTGAACGCAGAGGTCAATTATCGAATCCGCGACAACTGCATTACGAGCGATACGTAAGAACGGGTAACACACGCTAACAAAATTATCCAACGAAAATTTCACAACCCCAGTTGACTAGAAGGCTGATTTCATCACCCCATTCACACCCCTCGATATTCTAAACAGAAAATTTGGCACCTCACTCCTAATTCTCATAATAATTTTTGCTCATGACCTTTGTCACGACAATGCGTAAGTTTCGAAACTTAAACAAAAGTCACACAAGTTCAATGGTAGGTTTATGAATATCGTATGAGTACATAATAGACCTCGTGTTCTCACATCGTGATCGTTGACAAAAGATTTTGCAACGCTATCGATGGATAATTGAATTAAAAAAGTCCTAAATAAACGAGTCATTATCAAAAATCTTTTATGAAGCCTTCGATATTTAGACACGCATTAAAAAAGTTCAAGTTGCCATTATGATATGAGTTCTTGAACCTAATTTCGTTCGAATCCGGGGCAGGCACAACAAAGACAATAATAGCCCAATGTCGTTTCCATCACGATCTGAATCCGTCATATTTGCTGTTGAGTATCGAACTATCGATTATCGGCATGTCAATGTTCGATACTGGATCGTAATATCGTATACGCTTAATCGTTACCAAGGCTACGAGATTTACATGCCGTAATTAGAGAAACGTATTAATAAAAGCGAACAATGAGTTAATAGACACACGCTATTCGATAGTAAATCTATTTATTGTGCTTGTGCGCCATTGATCTCTGATTTGAATGCGAAATTGAATTTCACACTCTTACAAGCTATTTATTGTGTTGTTCAGTATCTTGTAAGTTGTAGTAGAACTTCGAGAGCCTTTCAAATCAATGACAATGAATATAAAAGACACGGTAATTAATCAAGATGTTTACATCTTATTTTATCCTATACCCGAAGATCAAGGACCGGTGTACTACAATATTTTGACAATAATGTTTGATTTGTCCTTAGATTTTGAAAATTAAAACTAAAGGATACACGTACCTTGAAGTACCCGAAAAGCGAGCTACCAACTGAAGAGACCCAAGTGTGCAACTGCACCTTTGAGAACCTGTTGAACGCCACTGATCCTGATCCTAAACATATCTCGTAGACACAAATTTTCAACAAACCCAGAAACCAATTGTCATATTTTTGGGGTTCCGTACCTCGAAAGGAAAAAACGGAACCGTTATAAGATCACTTTGTTGTCCGTCTGTCTGTCAAGACCCTTTATCTCGGGAACGCGTGGAAGTATCGAGTTGAAATTAAAACCATATACTCAGGTCTACGGTCCCTTGCAGCTGTGAAAAAATCAAAGTTCTAAATAAAAAAAGATACGGCCGTTTATGCCACAAAAACCGTATATTTCGACACTCAAGGGAATCAAAATGTAAAGGGTATTGCCCATTGACCTAGAATTATGAAATTTGGCAATTAATACCATCTTATACTATAAGTATAGGAAAAAAGTCCGAAAAGTAAATATTTGTAATTAAATCATAAAAATAGTCTTTATTTTTTAAAGTAGAGAGTGAATAGGTTATTTCTAGGCAAGCGTGCTCCATCTTCGACCACATCCTCGCTTACCATCAGGTGAGATAGTGGTCAAACGCGTGCCTATCAATAGTAAAAAAAAAAAAAAAAAAAAAGTAATATGTACCTACAAATTTGCACAGAACCCTCGGTGGGCGAATCCGACTCGCACTTGGCTGGTTTTTTTAAGGAGCACTCGCATTTGCATCACAGTCGCTAACTGTCAGAAATGTCTCTAATTTCCCTACTTTTAGACAAGTGGTTGCCATTGATTATCACCGAGATTATATTGCAACTAGAATTTGAGCCCTTTTTGAGTTAAACTCAATTGGACTCCTTATCTGGCCTGCCCTTATCCCATGTTACTTGGGGTCGGCGAAATATGTTTTGTTCTTCCATTATGTCCTATCAGCCGTCACGAAATCACTTACTCCCTTTTCTTTCATATCGCTCCTCACACAATCCATCCATTTTTTCTTCGGCCGTCCTCTCCCTCTCCATCCATCCACATTTATATTCATACCTCTTCTAGTTAGGTACATGTCTGAGACATAACATATAGTAATTAAATAATGATAACTTCACAAAACTAAATCAATATGATTAAAAGTTTCTCAGGAATCCAAACTGTGGGTGGACCTCCACCCACAGTAATACGGAATATGCATGAAAAATATATTTATCATCTATACAGTTTATCTAAAAATATACAAAAACTATAATACGAACAGTGAAAATAGAATCAAAATTACTCGAAAAACGAAGGGGATATAATTATTTTAAACAAATATATCTTACCCTGCTGCTGTAGGTATAGACGTCATGGACGATGACGTCAAAGTTTACATCGGACTTCTCTTTCTACAATTAGAAAGAGAAGTCCGATTTAAACTTTGACGCTTTATAATTTCATCGCTGATGAAGGTGTTTAAAAACATATTTCATGATTGTTTATTAGATCTAATAAGTATTTCATTTTGCAAATAAAAAATCGCATGCATATTCCCTATTGTTCACTTAACTACACCTCTAATTAATCTATCAGTTCACGCTTGACACAAATGCGTTGCAAGCGCAAGGTTAACCCGCGACCTTTTCACAGTCACACAGATTATTATTATTTAATTAATTATTATGAATTAACACCTATATCGTGTACTGAAGCACTTAGCCATCATCAATCAAAGTAAATTATAGGCTAATCTTAGATACTTTTGCTGTTTTGTTTGTATGACAAATGATCCCTAATTTGTGGCTCTTTGTCTATCGGATACAATAACTATAAGTATGTAATTATCTAACGTTACGATGTTCTTACTCTACGGACAGGAGATTAAACTGTTATAAGCTTCTGATTTTGTCATCATCTTTGCTGGTCGGTCGCGGTAGGGTCTTTGCAACAAGTTTTTGCCTCCATTCTGTCCTGTCAGCCATCATGACTCCCTTTTCTTTCATTCCACTAAAAACCAAATCCGTCAATCTTTTAGCCTCCCTCTACCATCCATCCACATTTATATTCATAACTCTTTCACATGACAAGCGTTTGCTTTTCAACCCTTCCATCCCTGGCGCCACTTTTTAACCGACTTCTTCAAAAAGGAGGAGGTAAACCTACCTCCTACCTTATCAGATCTTCACCAAATTTAAATGGGACCAGTCCGAGAAAATACTCTTCCAAACAAAAAAAGAATCATCGAAATCGGTTAAAAATTGGCGAAAATATCGCTGAACAAACATTTTTCATGGGATCACATCATCAGATCCTGACTTATACCTTCCATCATCAGCTCAGCAACATGAGATGATGATTACCAGGCACAAATATCTGAATTGCGTTAGAAAGTTTATGAAAAACAGTGTATGTGCTTATAAAATTTGAGGGTTTCCCTCGATTTTCATGGGATCTCATCATCAGATTCTGACTTGGTGACAATGGGACCACTTCAGGAGTATAGGCTTTCGAATAAAAAAAATATTTTTAAAATCGGTCCAGAATTGGCGGAGAAATCGGTGAACATACATAAAAAAAAAAGATACATACAACCGAACATAGAACCTCCTCCTTTTTGAAGAAGTCGGTTAAAAATAATATAACATGTGTACGTAACTAGAATTATTAAATACGACGGCTTTATGTAAAAAGCCTCGTTAAACTGTATTAATAAATGATTTCTAGAAGGAAACAATTTATCTTGAACTGGTCCTTTATGTCGTCCAATCAACTGAGTATTTTAGGGTCGAGGCTGACCAAATTGACAGTAAGATAGTGGGCGGGTTTGATAAATCATCAGACTGGTCGCCAAGACCGAATCAATTTTTTGTCAACTTAAAAATGAACTTTAAATTATAGTCACTATAATTATGGGTGTTACGATTGAATAATAAATTATGAAGAATTATGCCTAATAATGTGACAATGATTCCGTAGAACACAAGTTGGTATGTCATTAACATGACATTATTTCATGATCAATGTCCAATCAAGAGATTAGGGTCAACAAATAAGGCTAAACCACCATATTGATGGTAGCAATATTTTCTCGCCTTTTTCTACCAGAATGTCCTGAGAACAGCTCAGAAATGAAATTTGTATTAGACGCGCAACTTCGTCTGCGTCGCAATTTTCATTACTGCTCCGCTCATATTGGTCTTAGCGTGGTTTTTATTTATTTATTTAAAATTATGTTAATAACAACTTTACAGCTATATATCGCCAATCCGATTTTACCACAATTTAAATATAATTTTTAAAAATCATATACATTGAAATTAAAAATACACTTAATCATTCAAATTCAATAAAACCAATTAGAAAAAAAAATTACACAATATTATCTAATAAAAACACAATTCAAAATAATTAGATTAAAATAAAAAAGCAACAGAATAAAATTAAAATCGCAGGTAAAAACAATAAAAATACAACTAGAAATAAAACAAAAATACACTTAAAAAATTAAAATACAATTGAAAATAAAAATTCAATGAAATTTAAAAAATACTCATCTAAACATTTTCAAAGCACTTCTGTGCCACTCCTGTGAACTTCGTCAGGCTGCAGTGAAATATATCTACTTCTTCCGAAATAATGTTTAAAAATTGTATGGCGCATGATAAGGGGGCAAATATGTTAAGGTTAGTCCTAGATGATGTCCTAGGTGATGATATAGCCTATAGCCTTCCTCGATACATGAAGAAAGAACTTTTCAAATCGGACCAGTAGTTCCTGAAATTAGCGCGTTCAAGCAAACACACAAACAAATAAACGCTTCAGCTTTATATACCTATTAGTCGTTACTTGTCAATAATTTAGTGACTGACAAACAAGGCACAGCCGAAACTACTGGTACTAGAAAGCTGAAATTGGGCATGTGGTGCCTTGGGAATGGTAAGGTGGCATAAAGAGAGGATTTTCCGAAATTCCTACGGGAACGGAAAAAAACGGATTATGCGCGAAGTCGCGCGCAGAAGCCGCTAGTCTAATATATATTTTATTTCTGAGCTGACCAACCAAACCATCGTTACGTATTTTTTTTCCATTCAGCCATTAAAAAACTATAACTATTTTGTTACATATCGAATACCTTTATTGCATTCACGTATCTCTATATAAGTTTTACAATATTTTGCTCACAGTGCCAATTATTTATCTATGATTTATATTTCTGTGTCACCTAGTATTAGCACAAGCATTAACCAGCTTGACGACTGAGCTCAAACATAACGAACCCTAATTTACATACACGAAGAGAATAAACTAAACAAACATTAAACTATCAATCGCATGATAAATACGACCTTGATAAGTGCACTATCTCACTGTCCGAGCGGCGAACACTCGACCAGTGAACACTTACACAACGCCAGTGAAAGGTGTCTATTGTGCAACCCGCCTTATCAAACTGAACTATTTCATTGAATGTCGGCTTATACACAGTTAGGGTTGCCAGGTCCTAAAACTGGAAAGCCGAACAGGAGGCCTACTCTCTAAGCCGTCCGTAGTTTCAGGCTTATTTGCGGGTGTATTCTACTCCGTGTCACCCACAGACTTACGATTAGTCCCGAACCCGAGCAAAGAATATGACAATTAACAACACGACTTCACAGTAAGTTTCAAATCGTGTTGTCATTCATTCTTAGTGTATAGGTAATACGGAGAAGAATACGCCCGCAACTAAGCCCGAAACTACGGATTTCGGGCTTAGAGAATAGCCCCCCAAGACCCGCTAATTTACCCGGACTTTTAGGTAAATTTACTAAAAAGGCCGGACAGCTTATCTCATTCAGGATGGTGTATCTTTAAAATAATATTTAGTAGGTAGCGTTATTGTGTAGGCTTTTTGACTCGTCAAAATAAAACCGTTTCAAGTTTTATTGAAAAATCAAAATTATAATTAAAAATCAATCTTCTTCATGACGCAATCTCTAGTAAAATATTAACAGGCTAACAAAAGCCGGACAGGTCGGACACGGTCTAATTTGGCCAGTCACGCATCCCAATCCGGACTATGTCCGGCATTATCCGGACACCTGGCAACCCTATACACGTTACACGACGCGGAATCAGGTGCCCGATGTCGCAAATACTTGCCAATATTGATAACAGGTTCATTGCAGTCATTCGTTTTAACTAATTGACTCTTAGGATTTAAATGCCGTTACGTTTGTTATGTAATTTGCACATAATGGAATCTGATTTAAATAATGCGTTCGAAATTCGATTTTGGAATGGTTTCTCCGATTTATGGATCCAGCACGTTTACTCCCGGCCTTATTCGAAATTGTGTCAAATTGAATTTGATTCGAGTTATTTTTAAATTGATATTAATTTGATACAAATCGGCACGTTTTCGAGTCAGATACGATTTGAAACAATTTCGAAGATTTTGTGAGCTGGCTGGTACGAAGCATGCGGTTCTAAATCAACAGAAATGCTTGTTAGCCTCGCTTGAAAGAAATCGCGCGTACTCTTAAAAAAATGGTTGAAAGGGAATCCTTTAAAAGATTTATTTTTGTTAGAAGTATCAATAATGAACAACATATCTACTAGACAAGATCTAAGTCCATGATCACTACATAAAAGAGGCCACGCTTATGTCAACATTATTACAGCTGGCAACAATTAATTTGTTTTATTATGTGCCTGTCTATGACATAATGCACAACACAATGTCAATGATTTTAATGAGGTACTAATTACTTTCCGTTTGTAATAACATAATCAAGATGTCTATACTATAATATTATTATTTGGTTGAACGCGCTAATCTCAGGAACTACTGGCTCAAATTTAAGATCTTAATTGTGTATTTTAGTTTAAGGTTTTCTTTGTTTTTATATTTGGTGTACAATAAAGCATAAATATCTGAATAGCTTATTTATTGAGGAAGGCTTTAGGCTGTATAAAAACACTACAAGGTAAAAAATTACTTCGGTAGAAAGAAAAGAACTTTAATTTCGGAAGTTGGTGTCAAAAAACGAAAATATAATCAAAATCACCGACTTCCGAAATTAAAGTTCGTTTCTTTCTTCTTTTGGAAAATGGTTGTATTTTTTGTAAAAAAGTTTTTTTATTTTTCACTTTTTAGTGGTACCTACCTGCGTACCAACGCGATGTTATGTTAAGAACTGGTGTAAACACCAAAAAACATGCGATTTCAGCCATCCCGATCCTTTTGCCATCATTTATTAAAGGGTTCCGTTAGAAAATTTATGAAAAGCATTGTATGTTAAAATTTGAGGATTTTGCTTATAAAATTTGAGGGTTGCCCTCAATTTTCATGAATCCCATCATCAGATTCTGACTTGCTGACAATGGGACCAATCGGAACGTATACCCTTTCAGATGAAATAAGAATTTTTCAAATCGGTTTATAAATGACGGAGTTGTAAGGTAACAAACATTAAAAAAAATACAACCGCATTGAGAACCTCCTCCTTTTTTGAAGTCGGTTAAAAATTACGCTACGACTAATGGAGTGGAGCATTGATGAAAAATATGACGCAGACGAAGTTGCGTGGGTCAGCAAGTATTCTAATAAAATGTATGTATATACCTATCTAAGTACCTATGTACTGTGCAAAGGTCTCGCATAGGTCAGATCATTATGTCCTTTGATATGCAGCAAGCTAAATTGCCTATTGAATGGACAGCCTAAGGCAACACGGAGCTGGACAGAGGCCACTCCTAGTTCTATATTTCGCAAATATGTAGCAAACCACGTATTGTTCAAAGTAAAATCATTTTCCGAATCGGGTCTGTCGTCAGTTTACCTACAAAATGAAAGTTCCGACGGTCTCGTGGAAGTTAAAAAATGCTTTTATCCTAATATGTTAAATTCTTCCATTACTGAGTGACTAACAGACAACGCACAGCCGAAACTACTTTTATTAAAAGCTGAAGTTTGGCAAGTAGGTTCCTTGAGGTGTCCTCTATACACCTCAAGGAACCTACATGCCAAATAATAATAAAAAGATAAAATATTTTTTTATTTTTTATTATTTGTAATGGGTTTGCTCTTGACTCTAGTCTATGTCAGAGACATAGTCTAGAAGGAGCCTGTTAACTGTAACTTTGAAGGGAAATATGGGTGAAAAATCGAGAACAAAGCATTGAAAAGATTTTCAAAAGTACGAAAATGGCAGAACATAACACTAAACGACGTAAAAGTGCCACAAGCCTTCAAGCCTAGATAAGAAATGTACTACATCTTAAACAATAGTGCTACAGTATCTATTATTCAACCAAAATCCATTGGCTACGTGTTTGCGAAACCGCTTGATAATACCTAATACTGTGGATAGAACCCTCATACTGTGTAATAGTCTTTTATGAAAAGACTTTCAAATGTACGAAAATGGCAAAACAAAACGCCAAAAACGTAAAAGACACATTTCTATAAGCCTACAATAGAAAGGTATTGCATCCTAATGGTGCCGTAATTATGCCGCATGGTGTCGGCCGGTGCCGTAAAGGAATAATACCGCTCCATCACTTCCCATGGGTGTCGTAAGAGGCGACTAAGGGACTCGCCAGAGAATGGGCAGCAGCGTTCTCTGTAAAATCAACACCATACACCGCGATCGCCAACCTGCCTGCCCCTTTTTTGGGGAGGCCTATGTTCAACAGTGGACGTCTATCGGCTAATATGATGATGATGACATCCTAATGGGCATTTTATAAAACTATCACTCAGCCTTAGACACGGAATACTAATAACCTAGCGGCCTTAGAACACCGGACGTCGATACAATAGTGTTAAAGTATCTATTATTCAACCAAAATCCATTGGCTACGTGTTTGCGAAACCGCTTGATAGTAATAGTGCGGATAGAGTCGTTACTACTTATAAAAGTGTTTATTTTGGGTTGTTACGGATCAATTATTTTGTATTAAAGCGGGAAATTGAAGCTGGTTTTGTGTTTTTTGCGATGGTATTGACTGTTGAAGGGACTTGCGTCTATTTTGTTTGATAGATTCATTAGTTAGGATACTGGAGTTATTAGTTTACCTATAAAGCTCTCGAAGACAAACGCCCCCTCCTCAAACCTCCCCTTCTTGGGGGAGGCTCATGTCCAGCAGTAGACGTTTTTCGGATGATGAAAGCTCTCGAACATAGCAAATATTCGAGTGGGGAAATAATGGAATTAGGATTATAAACCTTTGCCAGGGTTGCAGAATTTGTTTGATGGAACCACCGCGACCCTGGGGGGCTACTCTCTAAGCCCGTAGTCGTGTTGTCATTCATTCTTAGCTCCGGTTCGGGACTAATAGTAAGTCCGTAGGTGATACGGAGTATAATACGCCCGCAACTAAGCCTGACACTACGGACTTCGTGCTTAGAGAGTAGCCCCCCTGGAACGCAAAAGGCATTAGGAAGAACACGGATGGGCATTAGTCAGTAAGAGTCTGACACTCCCTTCCGCTCAGCCCAGAGTAGAAGGTCATTTGATGAATTCCCATCCTTATAAAAAAGGGATTAGCAATCTCAAATTTAAGGTCACCAGTCTGATTACCGAGCCCATTGAAAAATAAGTCGAAATACTATGCTAACACTAAAAATTCAATGTAATGTTCTGAGACAGGACTCGGGGTCTTCTTCATTAAGAGCAAACCTTAAAATACCTTACTCTGTTCAATTGTATTTGCGAAAAACTTTTTTCAAAACAATATAACTGACTTCTTAAAAAGTGGAAATTATACTTATACATTTTTTTTCCTACTCCTCCGCTGTACCTTTCTGATTAATTTCGTTGCAGGATCCAAGACAGTTGAATCGTTTCTCCGGGACTCGTCGGGTTTCATTGGCTCGGCGTTTTTCTGGTGGTCGCCACTGTTGATTCTGGCTTTCAGGAGTAGCAGTGGTTGGGAATGTGTGGCGGGCTTGACTTCTTAACAAAAACACTACAAAGTTTAAAATAACTTTAATTTTGGAAGTCGGTTGTTTTGGTTGTTTTTTGACACCGACTTCCGAAAAATTTTTTTTTGTAAAAGGTGGTGCTTATCCACAACTAAATTGACATTCACATGTGCGTTCCCATTCACTCCGTGCATTTGTGATGTTATCTTATGAACTGGTGTGGTCACATGAGATTTCAGCAATCCCGGTCCTTTTGCTATCATTTATTGAGGAATTTCTTTGCCTATCTCCGAAGTCTCGATCTTCACCAAATTGAAATGGGACTCACTCCGAGAAAGTGCTCTTCCAAAAACTACCCAAATCGCTTCAAGTGTGCCTATAAAATATGAAGAGTTTCCTCTATTTGTCCAGGATCCCATCATCAGATTCCGACCTGATAATCATGGGAAGTCTACCCTTTCAGGCAAAATATCAATTTTCCAAATCGGTCCAGGCATCTTCAAGTAATCTGGGAACTTACATAAAAAAATAAAAAAGGTTCCGACCAATTGAGGTTCCTTTTTGAATTCATTTAAAAAAACCGGCCAAGTGCGAGTCGGACTCCCTTACGAAGGGTTCCGTACCATAAACCTTAATTATTATTATGTGTTGTTATAGTGGCAATAGAAATACACAATCTGTGAAAATTTCAGCTCTCTACCTATTACGGTTCTTGAGATACAGCCCGCTGACAGACAGAAAGACGGACGGACAGCGGAGGCTTAATAATAGGGTTCCCTTGGTTACCCTTCGGGTACGGAACCCTAAAAATGGCCGGAACACTTGTTCCGAAAACTTCAACAGAGTGACATAAAAACGATCAACTGGCCACATTTTAGTACAAGAACAGAATCCTTTAAATCCTTTAAAGGACTCAATATTGCGAAATATCACCAACAACATCCGGTCTACTTTACGACTAAAGTTATTAATACATGATCCAATTTATTTAATGGGTGTAACACGTTCAGAGAGGCCTAGTTGCTTTCAATTTAATTTCGTTATTAAGTTGATAGCACGGAACTGTTATACAAGACTACATAATATTTCAGATCACGGCTGATGAGACGGTTTAATTATATACACGCATCATCAAGTGTTTAATTGAAAAGAAGACGGGTTTTGTCAATATTGTGTTTTGGGATTATTTTTTACGAAGTTAGTTTGTTATTGGGAGACAGAATTATTCTAGGGTTGTAGAATTCTAGGGTTGTCCACAAAGTGGCATTCTATCATGATAACGAGTTAGTAAAATATAACAACGATCTATCTTTCCAACTAAAAAGTACGTAGAAGATGTTATGATGCACGAATGTCTTACTGTGGCGCACTCACAGTTCCTTTAATCTCATATTCCGATGGGATGGCATATCCAATGGCTCTACTTGCTTTCCGAGGCCCGTGGCTGCCAACCACCATGTTCCAAACTGTTGTTAGTGGAAAAACCTAATAACACTTTTGCCTGAAAGAAAGAAAGAAAAGACGTTTAATTCCCCAAAAGCGACGCACTAAACACGAAATAATTAGGGAATATATAAAAACTTAACTAAATAACCTATTGTCACTAGAGGACTATGTCAGGACCGGGCACAAGTCTTTGTTCACACCACAGACAAACAGAACACAGTTCCACCATCATAAGTTCAAAAGATTGTCTATGGTGCCTGACACCATCGGCAATTCCAACATTTTGGAATATTGACAATCTTTGTCACTGATTGAATGTTAGGCCGTATACAGAAAGAAAGCTGGCACCCTGCCAGCGCTTATAGGAACCGGTCCACGCTGGTAACTGTCGCAGTCATTTATTTGAACAAGCGCCGATAAGCGCCGAAAAGTTCCGACACGCGCCGGTCAGCGCTGGCGCGACCGCCATTTAAAATTAATGAACAACAAGCTTCAATCTGCTTGTTTTATGTAACTGTTAATTACTAGAATGAACCAGCGCCGATAAGCGCTGGTAGATCGGCGCTGGCTGCTTTCTTTCTGTATACGGCCTTACTTTGTCTAAGTACTGCCACCAAAATTCGTTTGTTATCCTCTTCCTTTAGGTTTCATTTGCATCAGAATTACACCTCTGATGCATAAAAAATACATGCTTGCGTGATCGAAATACCCAGGGGTATTCCATTCAATTTTGGTCTGTGGATGGGTGACCATCTTAACATACCGAGTTTCCTCCGTGTCTCGGAAAGCACGTTAAGCCGTTGGTCCCGGCTGTCATTTGTAGATCTTTAGCAGTCGTTACGGATTGTCAGAAGCCAGTAAATCTGATTCCAGTCTTGCCATGAAGTACCGTGTTACCCAGTTAATGGGGTGTGGAGGTCTGGTAGGTAGCCGCTCCTCGTAAAATACTGGTATTCAGCTAAATACGGCTTTACTGGAAGGCGACCTCAATATGGTTGGGAAAAGGCTAGGCATCATCATCTGATGATGATTCCATTCAACCAAGCATCTGTACAATCCTAAAAATCCAGAGCCACCAGGAAGAGTACAGTCACGTAAAAAAGGACAATGAATACCAATACCAATATTGACACGGAAATGATCTTAGTCATCTCCGAAATGTCATAAAGTTGTTATTTAAAACGTGATCAATTAAATTGTTAATTACTGAACAATTCAGGAAGTATACGCGACTGTACTGCTTCCAACTGCTGAACTTAACACTGTATAATAGCTACTTCTGCTAAAAGCCTTAAGGTTCGTCTTGTTGCTATCTTTATTGCTCATTTATCCTTGCTAAGAATATGTTATTTATTTTAGTACAGTTTCATTATGGATTCTGCAATACTTGATGTTTATTGCACAATTATCAATCTGGTATAAAACTCATTCGATACTAACAGACGCACAGCCGAAACTACTGGTCGTACAAAGCTGAAATTTGGCATGCTGGTTCCTTGGGGAGTGTAGGGGAGGATTTCCCGAAAGTCCTTCAGTCATGGCCATAACGGGATATGTCCGTAAGAAGTCGCGGGAAAAGCTAGTAATAAAATAAACTTTGATGTCTCCAAAACACAGCAGTGACACGTCTGGCGATGGATGACGAAGATAAACGATCCCTATTATTGGAATAAGGTTTAGACGAAAGTAGAAAGACATTTACTGCAAGAGACTTCCATGCAATGTGACTGGTGGACCATATTGTATCTATTATAGTAGCGTAGCGAGGGGGGGCGGAGGGGGAAGCCCGCACCGGTTGTCACCTGTTTAGAGGTGACACCCGACAAATCGTTGACTGGCTTTGTCACTATAGGATGTGATTCCTAAACATTTGACGCAATGATAGGTCTTTCGGTAAAAGGGTGTAAAAATTTTGACCGGCCTGGTCAAAATCCACCCATCTGATCCGGGTTCTGACACCCATGCTAGGTACGACACTGATAGTATCGAAGCAAGGACGTAGGTATTGTCAGCAATAACAGCTTAACAAGATAAAGATCGCACCCGTGCAGAAACATTGACATTCACTTGACTTTTACAACTTGAACGAGATAATCGCTGGGTCAGCCCCCGATACATGTTTCTCTTCCTTGACTGAGTTTAAATTATCCCTTATCAATCAATCTATACTAATATATAAAGCTGAAGAGTTTGTTTGTTTGCTTGAACGCGCTAATCTCAGGAACTACTGGTCCGATTTGAAAAATTCTTTCAGTGTTAGATAGCCCATTTATCGAGGAAGGCTATAGGCATCACGCTAAGACCGATAGGAGCGCAACAGTAATGAAAATTGTGACGCAAACGAAGTTGCGCGGGTCAACTAGTAATATATAAAATTCTTCCATTACTGACTGATTGAGTGATTTACAGACAAAGCACAGCCGAAAGTACTGGTAACAGAAAGCTGAAACTTGGCATGTAGCTTCCCTACACTCCGTAAAGAAAGTAGGGAGTAAGAGAAGGGAGGATTTCCCGAAATTCCTATGAGAACGGGAAAAAACGGGATCTGCGCAAACGAATTCGCGGGCGAAAGCTAGTAAAGGTATATTGGGTGATAGATAACAGCAGATATTATTTTGAACGCATTCTGTGTTGCTATTACGTTTATAAGTAAGCAGAGACTCAAATTAAAATATGAGAAAGTATTCAGACCAATTTAATACTTATAACTATTAAATTATCTGTTTATTATAGTCAGTCTTTATTTTTAACTGACTTCCAAAAAAGGGGCAGGTCTTTTTTAGTTCGATGCAGCATACTTGCCATTTAATCCCGTTAAAATTTAATTCAATTTAACTCAGTGGTTTTTACTTTATGGGTATTTTTTTTGTTTCAATTTCTGAGTAGACGATGACGTCGTTTGAGTATCACTAAAAATATAACCGACTTCCAAACAAAACACTGCAAAGTACAACAAACAGAACCAAAAATACCGACTCCCAAAATTAAGGTTTTTATAATTTGTAACTACTATTTTTTTATGTACACTAAACTACCACCGGGTGCGATTATTTTCTTAAAATAATTTCTTAAGATAATAGGTACAATACTGTTAATGTTGTTTGTTAACATATCCGGGCCGTCCTTGGAACACAAGGCTCGGACTGCGCTCGCTCCCTGGATGTTTCAAACTACGTCACATGCGTCATGTTAATAAATAATATTTTTTTTTTTTAATCAATCAAATGTTCATAAATGTCATTTTTTTTTACGAATGTCATTGGATAGATGAAGTGGGCTGCCGTTGTAATTTAAGACGGCTAAAATTGCACCGCAATTCTAGTAGGTAATAGGCCTAATCGCTGATTAGATTCGATTATCTTGCCAATACGCCCACATGCATCAAAACAAAACAAAACATTGGTCCATCTAATCGATCAGACTGCTATTAATCTTCGCTGGACCATCGTCTGCCCACGTGGATCACTTTCACGCGGAGCTATCGCGGATATGTGTTAGTTACGGAACGGTTCTTTTTGTCTATGCTCTGGTACTTCCGATTGGGTTGGTTAAGATGCGATGGGGTTCCAATGTTATACGTTTATTATTAGATAACTAGCTGATCCGCGCACCTTCATCTGCGTCAAATGTTTCATGTATGCTCCGCTCCTATTGGTCTTAGCGTGATTTTCTATAGACTAATAATCCTTCCTCTATTAATGGGCTATCATCATCATCTGCCTAGCCTTTTCTCAACTATATTGGGGTTGTCTTCCAGTCAAACTGGATTGAGTTGAATACCAGTATTAATCGGCTATCACTAAAACAAACTTAAATTCAAACCAGTAGTTCAACATACAAACTCATAAGTTTTTTAATATTCATCTGCCTAGCCTTTTCCCAACTATATTGGGGTCGGCTTCCAGTCAAACCGGATTCAGCTGAATACCAGTATTATACGTGAAGCGGCTGCCTCCAGACCTCCACAACCCATGAAATGGGTAACACGGTATTTCTTGGCAAGACTGGAGTCAGATTTACTGGCTTCTGACAATCCGTAACGACTGCCAAAGTTCTACAAATGACAGGCGGGACCAACAGCTTAATGTGCTTTCCGAGACACGGAGGAAAATCGGTATGTTAAGATGGTCACCCATCCACAGACCAACCTTGGCAAGCGTTGCTTAACCTTGAAGATCGATCTGTGCGGCTGTTATTCTTTAGCCACGAGCTCCTCCTTTAGCCACGAGCTCCTCCATTAGCCACGAGCTCCTTCTTTAGCCACGAGCTCCTCCTTTAGCCACGAGCTCCTCAATAAGTTTTTTAATATTATTATAGAATAAAGTGTTGTGATTGATCAGCATTACTACATGCATACTTGCTTCTGTAAGAGAATGCAGGTTGAATAGTTAAATGTGTCCCTATCTTTACAGGACACGTATAAGCATGATTTCAGGATGATTCAAGTGAGTTCAAGTAGAATTTGATCCAAAATATGCATTGAAATCAAACGCATGGATATTCATATAATGCGTTACTGAGTGACTGACAGACAACGCAAATAATATTCAAGCTTTTAATAAGCTCCGCTCCTATTGGTCTTAGCGTGATCATACCTATATAGCCTATAGCCTTCGATAAACGGGCTATCTAACACGGAAATAATTTTTCAAATCGGACCAGTAGTTCCTGAGATTAGCGCGTTCAAGCAAACAAATAAACAAACTCTTCAGCTTTATATATTAGTACTAGTTGACCCGCACAACTTCGTCTGCGTCACAATTTTCATTACTCCTCCGCTCCTATTGGTCTTAGTGTGATGATATATAGCCTATAGCCTTCTTCGATAAATGGGCTATCTAACACGGAAATATTTTTTCAAATCGGACCAGTAGTTCCTGAGATAAGCGCGTTCAAGCAAACAAACAATTAAACTCTTCAGCTTTATATATTAGTACTAGTTGACCCGCACAACTTCGTCTGCGTCACAATTTTCATTACTGCTCCGCTCCTATTGGTCTTAGCGTGATGATTACAGCCTATAGCCTTCTTCGATAAACGGGCTATCTAACACGGAAAGAATTTTTCAAATCAGACCAGTAGTTCCTAAGATTAGCGCGTTCAAGCAAACAAACAATCAAACTCTTCAGCTTTATATATTAGTACTAGTTGACCCGCACAACTTCGTCTGCGTCACAATTTTCATTACTCCTCCGCTCCTATTGGTCTTAGTGTGATGATATATAGCCTATAGCCTTCTTCGATAAATGGGCTATCTAACACGGAAAAAATTTTTCAAATCGGACCAGTAGTTCCTGAGATAAGCGCGTTCAAGCAAACAAACAATTAAACTCTTCAGCTTTATATATTAGTACTAGTTGACCCGCACAACTTCGTCTGCGTCACAATTTTCATTACTGCTCCGCTCCTATTGGTCTTAGTGTGATGATTACAGCCTATAGCCTTCTTCGATAAACGGGCTATCTAAATTTTTCAATAATTTTTCAAATCGGACCAAGTAGTTCCAGAGATTAGCTCGTTCAAGCAAACAAACAAACAAACTCTTCAGCTTTATATATTAGTATAGATATAGATTAGCTTTTGCCTGCGACTACGTACGCGCATATCCTGTTTTTTCCCGTTCCCGTAGGAATTTCGAAAAATCCTCTAAACTTCTCAAAGATCCTATGCCAAATTTTAGCTATCTACGACCAGCAGCTATGCGTTGTCTGACAGTCACTTATCAGTAACAGAATAATCACTACCACTATATTCGTATAAAACAAAGTCGCTTCCGCTATCTGTCTGTCCCTCTGTATGCTTAGATCTTTAAAATTACGCAACGGATTTTGATGCGGGATTTTTAATAGATAGAGTGGTTTTGGAGGAAGGTTTTGGACTCGTGCGAAACCGGGGCGGGTCGCTAGTTTTATATCGACTACGATTTTCATCCTGTTCTATCCCAGGGCAAAGGCTTTCTACCTTCTGTTCCTGTCTTTTTGGTTTAAATTATAAAATTTTGCAATGCCGTCTGTAGCAGTGGCAGCCAAGGCAACTTGGTGCTCTGTGCAATGGAAACACACCACTTCGTTAGAACATCTGCCTCCATTTTGAATCAAAACAATAGCCAAATTACACGTTCAGCCCAGTTATCTAATGCGTTACAATTAATGGCTTTTATATCAATCGTATGGCGTTACATCAAACCTTTCTATATAGGCAACAGTAATTACACACGTTGGCTGAGAATATTTTAAGTTTTACTGTTTAATTACTTAGAGAGTACCCTGTGCTTCTCTATATGTAAAAGGGAAACTGGCTGACTAACATATTATTATCGTTTGGTAACATACTTAAATCCTTTCTATAAGACATCCCTTTACAACCGCAGTTATTCTCGTTGCTTCAATGAATATTTTAAGTTTAACCGTCTGCTGTTTAATTACTTTAGAGTAATGACCATGACTAAATAGTGCAGATGGTATCTAGCATCTAAATAGAGCAATTATTTTTGCATTAGTTTAATGTACTTAATTGGAGATGTAGTAGATTATTATTTTTGCAATGTTCCCCAATGTATCTATCTATACACGCTGAATGGTTCATAGTAAATGTACCTAAAACATTATCATTACGGCTCTTGCAATCATGAATTGAATGAAAGTAACATAACATCAGACCTTGTGACCCGGTGGTCGTGGGTTCGATTCCCACGGGAAGTATATTTTGTAAAGTCGATTCCAGTTTGACTAGGACATCGCAGGCTTAAATCACCTGATTGTCTGATAAAAAGATGATTCCGTGCTTCGGAAGGCATGTCAAATATACCATGTCAGAGGCCCTTGAGGCTGTTTAGGAATTCTGACACTAGAGTGTGTGGGGTCGTTAGACCTTACTGCTCACACGATTAGAAGATCAGATGTAGAAAAGTTTTTGACTTAGGAAAACATATTACGGAACAGAAATGGTGCTGGGCAGGACACCTGGCAAGCCGCGGTGATGATAGGTGGAGTAAGGCAGTGATCGAGTGGCGATCGCGGACTGGGTCGTCGGGCAGCGAGATTCACGGCAGACGACACGGCTGGTCAGGGTAGAACCTGGACGAGGCTGGCGCAAGAACGTGGGGATTGGCACAATAAAAGGGATGCTCAACAGTGGGCGATCGGGCTATGAAAGATGATGATGATGAACATCACGCTTGTATTCCTTGAAGGGCTAAGGGCTATTAGAGATATCCATACTACTAAATAAAACTGAAGAGTTTGTTTGTTTAAACTCGCTGATCTCAGGAACAACAGGTCCGTTTTAAAAAAATATCTTTCAGTGTTAGATACCCCATTTATCGAGGAAGGCTATAGGCTATATATCATCACGCTAAGACCAATAGGAGCGGAGCAGACGAAGTTGAACGTGCCAACTAGTAGATACAATAAAGTGCATCCAAAGTTAGCCTGTTATGCTAAGTCCCAAGTACCTAATAGAGGGTGAGACTGCTGCCATCAACCGGGGACAAAATCAGACTCCATACTGCCACTAGAACATTTTCAAAAGATAATCGAATTCGGGAATCGAACCGAGGATCTTATACTCACTACTTAGCAGACCATTGGACCAAATTAGAAAATACGCATTCCAAAATTAAATATGATGTGCTATTTGTGTGCAAGAAAAAGCACAGGTGTTTCTGGCCAGTATTGCCAAACACTTTTTTTTATCGGTTCAACGAAGAGCAGCACTAACTCCAGATATCCCAAATCGAAAGTGAAAATGATTAAGCGATTAATATCTGTGTCAATTTCGTGATCGTTAAAACCGATGAACCGATACACGTTACACAATCTTATAGGTTATTTATGATTGGTAGATAATCTAATAATAGCCTAGTTAAAGTAAAATATTTACCGATCATCTGCTGCCTAATCGACCCAATAAATACCTAGTTTAGAGTGCTCACAAAATTGTCAAAATATTTTTTGCAGTATTATTTTACTTTCGATATTGTTACGTTAACAATGTTTTTTTTAATTATTTCGTAAAGATTGATTCCAAAATTAAATTGAATGTAATCTCTAGAATTTCCCACTTAATAAAAATCTTTGGAATTAAAAAGTTCAAAACAAGTTCCAAAACGGGAATAATGGACGTAGGTAAGAAGGCGGCCAGGCTCAAGTGGGAATGGGCGGGTCACGTAAGCCGCATGCACAGCGACCGTTGGGCAAAAATCTCCACACTATGGGATCGTAAAACTATTTAATGATTTAAGATTTATTGCTACTGCTGAAGTTATTCAGAAAAAGCAGCTGAGATATGAACAGAAGCACCGTAGTCGCATTTTCGCACTGGGTGTCGAATTGTCCACACATGCCTAAGCCCTCGTTTCGCTAGGCTTTACTTGCGGTCCATTCGGTTACCTACAAAGTTAAAGCCTTCTAATTATTCACAGCACGACATACGAGTTACGACATTCTTTTCTACCTACTACACTACACTACAAAGTCGTATGTCTATCCCATGACCGCTACGGTGAACGTAATGTCACGCCGAGCCAAAGGTTAGCCTACCATTCGCATTCGCCAGCCTACGGAATGTCCGATCTGAATGCAATTTTAGCCTACCTAAATGCACCGGCATTAGTATTCATTGGATTTGTCAGTACAATTATATTAGGGTAGGTGTAGTTTGAATGTTTCGACAGTATTTGCCGCGTATGGTAAGCGATTGCGTTAGGCAGTTGTGTCACCGCCGGCGATCAGCAAGTAGCGAGTACCTAAAGCTTCAAACTCGAAACGAGTTGGCGAGCGAGTGAAAAGTTTCGATACCTTGACGCTCGGCTTTCAGCGAATGCTTTTGTGCGACGGGCTTTTACTCTCAATACTCGCTCCGGCCCGCACTATAGATAGAAATTACGGCTGTTTGGTGAGTTCTGACTGCCAAGCGAGCATCGCCGAGCGAGTGTCGCTGCGCTGCGATCAACTAGAGGTAAAAGCCGCTCGCCGGTAGTCTTTTGTCCGATCGACCAAAAAACATGGCAACCGCCGATTTTTTTACAATAAAACCATTCAATTGTTGTGGCGTCATGGCGTGCCATCATCAGATCCTCAGTGTACCGGACGGGCGTGATCGACTGGAACGGGGTTGTGATGGGGTAGGTCTATCCTTTTTCTTCTCCTCCGAAGTGAACTGTGACCGACCGACGACGTCCAGCCGCGCTGACGTCCTGTACCGAAAACTAAGGCTCTTCCGCACCTAACGTACAGCGTTCTTCTATCTTGCCAAGTACTTGCTGTCTTCGGGGTAGATTGGGGTGCAGGGTGAATGCTTACCAGGGTTAAATAATAGGCAGGAATTTGACAACACTGCAGCTAATGGTTTAAGGGCAAAGTCGCGAGTACTGTGATTCTATTTATAGATTCTATAATTTCTTCTGCCGGTGACTACGAATTAGCTATTTTTTACCATTTACTAAGGTACGAGGTTACTTTACCGTAACGAGGCCCAAAAACCACTAACTGCTTCAGTTTATTTTAACTGCGAATTTTTACTATGGTTCTAGAACATTTTCGGCTATATCTAGGTCTATTCTAGGTCTGGATAGGGGTTGACGCACCTCTATTCAAATCCCCCGAAATTCCCCATCGAACGGGGTGGAAACCAACCCCTCAACCCTGCCCACTAGTGGGCTTGTTGCATCTAACTATCGAAAATATCACAAGTTTTGAGCTTGCTTACTATTTGGGGTTGATTCCCCGGAAAACTGTGCCCCATGGGCTATGAAACTATCTATATTCGGGTAGGTGCATCATCCCTCCATCCAGCTACACAACTTACCAAGCCACCCCTCCAAGGGTGGAGGTACTATAGGTCAGGAACCCGGGAGAGGATAAAAAACTATGTTTATCTTCTTATCTATTTTGTGGCTTTATGCCTTGCCTGACCATGAAGATGTGTACATATCTGGATAGGGCTGAGTGCCAGCTTTCCAGTGCCTATGGTTTAAGACCTAAATTCCTAGATGCCCTAAAAACTTAGCACTGAAGGTGCGTGTACATGGTGGTTTTCTTCAACCACCCTACTATGTTCGAATGTGAAATGACTATTTTGTGTATACCTTCGATTTGGCTGATTTCCATCAGCCAATCAGAACACGCCCTCAGGGTGCTATTGGGAATGTGTAAGGGAAATGTGTAGCCCTACCTATTGACCATAATTTTCTTTGAAAATATGTTTTCCCCAGAACATCTTTTACGTGTTTGGGGAAAACGACAAACATATGACTTTAAATTGATTACATAGCTTACAAACTATCACTATGCAAGTACATAAGCTTCTAAATTCAGTACATAGGCCTACGACTATAGGTACATAGGTACTATCTATGCGAGTTACACAATGTTAAATGCGTCTCCGCGTACATTTCTATTGCTATTTAAGTATATAAGCTTCTAACTTAAAAAACATATAAGCTTACGAATATAAGTACACAAGGCTGTTTATGCGAGTTATATAAATCAAAATGCTCCGTCGCGAACATTTCTCCCGCCGTGCAGCGCAGTGACGACTCGTTGCGATGTCGGCGCGGCGCTGCATCTCGCCGGTGAGCGACGACTGTAGTTGCGTCGCCCGTTGCCACGGTGACCGTTGTCTCGACGCGACGCTCGCCGCCCCGGCGACCGTTGCCTCGATGCTCGCCGACGCGACGCCCGTCGCTCCGGCCCGTAGCTCCGACGCTCTGGTTCATTTCGGCAGCGGGATCAGCTTCTTCGCCGGACGCTTTAGAGTGCCGCCAGATGTGCGCACCTCAGCGGTCCGGACCTCTCCATCCGTCCCAGGGAAGACTGCGGTGATGCGGCCTCGCGGCCACGTGTTGCGAGGCAGCTGGCCGTCTGCGATGAGCACAGGGTCGCCCACCTGCAGACCAGGGCCACGGCTGTGGGGCTCCCGCCGGTGTTGGAGCTCGGGTAAGTACTCCCTCACCCAGCGGCGCCAGAACTGGTCGGCGAGCGCTTGCGAGCGCCGCCAGTGCTTCCTGCTGTCGACGTCTTGCTCGGTGAACACGCCGAGTGTTGGCAGTCTGGCCGAACCACCGAGTAGGAAGTGGTTCGGCGTGATGGATTCGTCGTCTTCGCTGTCGACTGACACATGTGTCAGCGGGCGGCTGTTTACCGTATACTCTGCCTCACACAACAGTGTGGACAACACCTCTTCGTGTGGGTGTTTCTCTGTGAGTACGGTGTACAATGCGGACTTCACGCAGCGGACTAGGCGCTCCCAGGCGCCTCCCATGAATGGCGCGGACGGAGTTATGAAGCGCCATGTGATGCCTCGACGACTAGCCTCTTCTCTGCAGGCGTCTCGAAGCTCGTTGTCGGCGCCGTGCATGTTGGTGCCGTTATCGGAGTATATTTCTGTTGGGCAGCCCCGGCGCGCAGCGAAGCGGCGCAGAGCTAGAATTGCCGAGTCTGCGCTGAGGTTGGCAGCAATTTCGAGATGTACTGCCCTGGTGGTGAGACACGTGAATAGGGCCACGTATCTCTTCTGGTGCTGGCGACCGACGGTGACGGACAGTGGACCAAAGTAGTCGAGTCCAGTGTACGTAAATGGTCTCTGGTGATGAGCCAGGCGAGTCTTCGGATGGTCGCCCGTGGCGGGCACAGGAGCGTGTGCCTTTCGAATGCGACACTGCAGACAGCGTGTCACCATCATCTTCGCTGTGGGCCTCAGCTTGACAACCCAGTAGTGTTGACGTACCTCGTTGATTGTCATCTCGGTTCCACTGTGTTGCAGACTTCTGTGTGTCCAATCTATGTACAGCTGAGTGATGCGGTGATCGCCGTGTAGTATAGGCGGACGCTTGACTTCGTCGGCTATCTCGTCGGTTTTTTCTATGCGACTTCTCAGATGTATGACGTCATCTGTGAGTTCTATTTGCAGCGGACGCAATCGGCTGTCGTCTTCTATCTGTTTGTTCTCTCGCAGACTCGTCAGTTCTCGGTTGAACATTTGTTCCTGTACTGTTTGCACGAGTAACCTCTCCGCTTGTCGGAGGTATTCGGCTTCTATTATATTATTTTTTGACGCCACTGTGGACGTCACTGATGCTTTAGGAGGGGGCTTAGCCGTCTTTGTACGTTTCCTCCAATCTGGATCCGATTCCTTGCCTTTCTGTGTTCTTTTATAGAACGTTTTCTCTGTCGGTCCTCGAGTGATTGAGACGAAGCGCAATACGTTCGCTGTCGCTCTTAGGAGTCGTTCCCACTTCGAGAATCTGGCCGGATCGGGTATGACCTCGGAGAGTCTTCGGTCTGTTTTCTGTTTGATGTTGACGGTTAGGGTTCTCTCTTCACCCGTCTGATCGTCAATCGGCGGTTTTTCAGTTGGCCACGACATCGGTTCTTCATAGAGAAAGCTGGGGCCACGATACCATTCGTGCGATGAATTGAATTCCAATGGTACGTCACGAGTGGCAATGTCTGCCACGTTCCTTTTCGTGGGTACCCATCGCCAGTCTTCGACTTTGCTATTTTCTTCTATGGCGGCTATTCTGTGGGCTACGAAGGGCTTGTACACTCGAGCTCCTCTTCTAATCCAGGTCAGCACGGTTTTGCTGTCTGACCAGTAGGTTACGGAGTCCGGTTTTACTCCGTGCTCGCGTATCACAGCTGCAGCCACGCGGGTTCCCATCACCGCGGCCTGCAGTTCGAGTCGAGGTATCGATTGCAGCTTGAGTGGTGCCACCTTTGCCTTTGCCATGACGAGGCTTACGTGCGTCATGCCATCTGACGTGGAGATCCGCCAATACACTGCTGCGGCGAATGCTTTCTCGCTGGCGTCGGTGAAGACATGGACTTGGGTCTCTGTTGCTTCGCTATATCCCGGATAACATCTCGGTACTGTGATGTCTTTGAGGTTTTCCAAGTGTCGGATCCAACCTCTCCATGATGTGGCCAGGTCTGTATCGAGTGACTGATCCCAGTCGACTCCTCTTCTCCATGCTTCCTGGAGTATTTGCTTGGCGCGTACTGTGACTGGTGAGGCTAAGCCAAGCGGGTCATATAATGACATAACTATTCTGAGTGCCTCTCTTTTAGTGGGTACGTCTTTCTCTAAGACTCCACTCGGTAGACGCGCTAGGGCCAGGTTGAAACCCAGCGTGTCTGCACTTGGTCTCCAGATTAGACCAAGTATCTTTTCTATATTTTCTGTGTCGCCGATATTGACGACATCTGTTGGCGTTTGCGACGGCTCTATTTCTTTTATGACGTTGGCGTCATTCGATACCCATTTCTTAATTTCAAAACGGGCCTGTTGGTGTATTTTCTTCACCGCTTTTGCTATGCGCGTCGCTTCTTCTGTGGTCCTGTAGCTATCCAGATAATCGTCCATGTAATGATTACGAATGATGGCTTCAACTGCTTCTGGTTGCTGTTCTATGTGCATCTTCGCGTTCCAATCTTTCGCGAAGATAGCTGTACATGGTGAGCTGGCCGCGCCGAATATGATTGACGTCATTCTATATTCTTCGGGAGCTCCCACTCTTCTGTCGCCTCTCCACAGATATCGGAGGGCGTCTCTGTCCTCTTGTCGGACTTTCACCTGCATAAACATTTCGGCAATATCGCCCGAAATGGCTATGGGGTGTCTACGGAACCTCATCATGACGCCGGGCAGCGACTGTAACAGGTCTGGTCCTGTGAGTAGGAAGTCGTGCAAAGACATTCCATTCGATTTAGCTGCGGCGTCGTGTACTATACGGAACTTCTCTGGCTTCATTGGGTTGAAGACATCGAAATGAGGTAAGTACCAGGTTCTTCCTGGTGTACTATTTTTGGGCGCCTTCTCGGCGTACCCTTTCTGTAGGAGCGAGTCCATCTGTTCCGTATATCTATCTCGAAGAGTCGAATTTTTATCGAGTTTCTTCTCTATAGAGACAAGCCGCTTGTGGGCTGTCCCGTAACTATCGGGCATTTCAAATTTTTCTTGCTTCCATAGCATTGCGGTTTCTATGTGCCCATTTTCTATTTGTTTGGTGTGTCGTTTCAAGATGTCTTCTGCCTTCTTTTCGGGGTCAGAAGTTGGACGTTGCGGATTAACTATTAACGATTCTAATGCGAAATATTTTCGGAGCTGTTCATCAAGGTTTTCGTCTCTTGATGCTGTGTTGTTCACATAGTGCACCTGTTGACCGAGTATTCTATTGTGCGCGCCATGTAAGGTCCATCCCAGAGTCGTGAGTGACGCTATGGGCTGGTGTTTCGGGCCTCTTCTTACTTCACTGGCTAACAATAAGTGCCAGTTGTCTTGGCCGATCAGAATCTTGGGCGCGCCGACTTCGTACACCAGCTGTTGTTTCAAGTCGCTGAGATGCTTACAGTATGTGACATCTTCCTCTTTAACTGTTTGCGGCGTGAGGTTGAGCTTCGGTATGGTGCGCGCTCTGAACGGCACCCTGTTCTTTAGCTGGCTCGCGAGCTTTACTGTCACTCTGCGTGAGCAAGGAGTGTCGATCATGGTGTCACCGATCGCTCCAATCTTGAGCGGGTCGATGCGTCCTTCGGCTCCGACTTGAGTAGCGAGGTCCTCGTCTATCAACGATACGGTTGATCCATCGTCGAGAAGGGCGAACGTAGACGCCTCTCCCGCCGGTCCAATCACCCGGACCGGTACTATCTTGAGGTAGGCGTGACTCGACGATGTTCGCGAACTGGCAACCACTTCTTTGGTATCTTGTGGTTCGAGGATCTTCGGCTTTTCGGCGGCCGCTGTAGCGAGCTTCTTCTCATAATGGAGTAAGCGATTGTGTCTGGCTGTACATCCCTTGATGCCACATCTGTTCGATTTGCACTGGTGTCGCTCGCGTCGAAACTTCATGCAGCGATAGCACAGATTGAGCTTCTTTGCTAGCTCCCATCTCTGGTAGCTGTTGCCCTCCTTGAACTTTCGACAATCGCGTTCTATGTGCCCATCTTTCCCACATACGCGGCATCTATCGGCCGGTTTTTCTGTTGTTGTGTGGGTTCTCTGTGCCGTACGTCTGTTTGATGGGCCCTCTGTTGCGTTGATGTTCTCAGCGGGAGCAAATGCGCTGCAGAAGCGAGCTTGTTCAGTGATGAATTCGCTGAACAAGGATAGATCAGGTAATGACTGATACTTCTCCTTATATATTCGGTACCACTGAACTCGAATAGAGTTTGGTAGCTTCTCTGTCAATGTTCGCATTAGTTCAGCATTAATCAAGTAGTGATCCTTCTTCAGTGCTCGTAACGTGACGATAGCACATCTCACTCGACTTGCGAACGTGCAAATGTCTTTCGGATTCTCGCTGCACCGTGTCAGTCCGCGCAGTCTATCTGTTTCGGCTTGCGCTATCGAGTCCGGTCTTCCGAATTGCAGCTCCAGTTCCTTCATAATATCGTCTGGTCTTGCATGTCCGATGAGTTCTGAGCTCACTGTATCGAGTGCACGTCCGTGTAGGCTCCTTCTGAGCCTTGCTGTGTTCTCGACATCGTTGAAATATCTTCGAGTTGTCTCGTAAATGGCTCGAAACGACAACCATTCTGTGTGTGCACCACTGAAGTTCGGTAAAGTCATGATGACCTTTGACGGTGAGGACGAATTCTGTTCTGTTTTCCTGTCAGCTAGCGATGCTATAGCTGCTGTTAAGTCCGTTATGAACGGCTGTAATCTATTTTCCCCATTGTCTTCTATTTTCTTCGGTGGTGCTATCTGTTTAGTCACTTCATCGACTTTCGGCTCTTGCTCCGGTACTTGCGCTCGACGAGAGTCCACTATCGGTACGGAGTCCACGGGGGGAGGCAATTGCTGCTCGCAGCTTCTATCTATTCTATTCTGTATGTCTCCCTCGGCGGCGTTGGTCTCTCTCTGATCAGGAACAGGTTCCGGTGCCTCTTCCAGCCAGGAACGCACGTACTCGTCGTTCGAGTTTCTATCTTCTATGTAATCGTCGTCCGATTCTTGTTCGGCTCTCTGAAGTGCTAACTGTGCAAGCTCCAACTTAATCTTGAGTAAGTCTTCGCGTGCTTTCGCGACTTTTCTATAAGACCGCGTCGTCCTTCCCACGGTCGACGGTGGCTTGCTACGTTCGATACGTTCAATACGGGCGTCACCCCGGGTAGTCACCGGCAGGTTTCGGCTGTATGTTCTATCTGTTGGCCTCAGTGTACTGTCTGAAGGCGCTTCAAATCTGGTTCCCTTCATTGAGGTCGCTGGTGGTTCTGTTCGCTCCTCCTGTTCAACTGGAGCGGGGGATGAAGATAATTCTTCGCTGTGCGACTGCAACGGCTGTGTTCCTTCAGTCGTGGATGGTGAACGCGGCGGTAACTGGTGACGGGTGATGGGAGCCCTTTCGGTTGGTTCCCTGTTTAGGTCTACCACCCACGCCTCAGGTGTCTTCCCACGCGACCTCGTGATCGGCATGATTCAAATCTTCAAGTCGATTCTTCTTCAAAATTTTCAAAGTTCAAAACTTTCGAAAAATTTTCTATGTTCCGAATCGGTCTATGTTTTCTATATGTAGAATCTTCTCAAAATTTTCAAAGTCCAAATTCTTCAAAAATTTTCTATGTCCCGAATCTGTCTATGTCTTCTAAGTGTAGAATCCTCTCAAAATTTTCAAAGTCCAGTCTATGTTCAGATGATCAAAATTTTCTAAGTCCCAGTATGAATCTTCGAAATTTTTCTAAGTGCCAGCTTCTATGTTCGAAAATTTTCTAAGTGTCGGGTTCAATCCTCAAAATTTTTTCTAAGTCTCAGGTTCTATCTTCAAAAATTTTCTAAGTCCCAGCTTCTATGTTCGAAAAATTTTCTAAGTGTCGGGTTCAATCCTCAAAAGTCTCAGGTTCTGTCTTCAAAAATTTCCCAAGTCCAGGTTCAACTTTCAAATTTTCTCAAAGTCCAGGATTCCTTAGAAATCTTCTAAGTCCAGACGCAATCCTTCAGTGTTTCAGTAAAATTTTCAAAGTCCAAAGTTTCGGGGTGAGTCCCCAAGGGTGGCTCCCGAAGGGTAGTTTTCTCCAAGGGCAGTCCTCACGATGAACCACGATGCTGAGCTTGAGGCTTCTTAACTGGAACGTATGTTGACGGATAACTTCGGATCCGCCTCAGGGTGAGTCCTTAAGGGTTGGTTCTTGAAGGGTAGTTTTCTCCAAGGGGTAGTCCTCACGATGAACCACGATACTGAGCTTGAGGCTTCTTAACTGGAACGTATGTTGACGGATAGCTTCGGATCCGCCTCAGGGTGAGTCCTCAAGGGTTGGTTCTTGAAGGGTAGTTTTCTTCGAGGGGTAGTCCTCACGATGAACCACGATGCTGAGCTTGAGGCCTCTTGACTGGAACGTCAATCAACGACTAACTTCGGATCTGTTTCGGATGAGTCTTCAAGGGATGATTCTTGAAGGGTTGATTCGGGAACGGATACCAATTGACATACTGTTAAGAAACAAGATACGGGGTGCGTATATTTGGCTCTTGTGCCAAACTATATCGCAGGGCTTCGGCTTGAGTCTTCAAGGCTTGTTTCTTCAAGGGTTGATTCTTCAAGGGATGATTCGGGAACGGATACGTTTTGACATACTGTTAAGAAACAAGATACGGGGTGCGTATATTTGGCTCTTGTGCCAAACTATATCGCAGGGCTTCGGCTTGAGTCTTCAAGGCTTGTTTCTTCAAGGGTTGATTCTTCAAGGGATGATTCGGGAACGGATACGTTTTGACATACTGTTAAGAAACAAGATGTACGGGTGCGGAGATCCGGCTCTTGAAGGACCAAAAAATGTACCGGACGGGCGTGATCGACTGGAACGGGGTTGTGATGGGGTAGGTCTATCCTTTTTCTTCTCCTCCGAAGTGAACTGTGACCGACCGACGACGTCCAGCCGCGCTGACGTCCTGTACCGAAAACTAAGGCTCTTCCGCACCTAACGTACAGCGTTCTTCTATCTTGCCAAGTACTTGCTGTCTTCGGGGTAGATTGGGGTGCAGGGTGAATGCTTACCAGGGTTAAATAATAGGCAGGAATTTGACAACACTGCAGCTAATGGTTTAAGGGCAAAGTCGCGAGTACTGTGATTCTATTTATAGATTCTATAATTTCTTCTGCCGGTGACTACGAATTAGCTATTTTTTACCATTTACTAAGGTACGAGGTTACTTTACCGTAACGAGGCCCAAAAACCACTAACTGCTTCAGTTTATTTTAACTGCGAATTTTTACTATGGTTCTAGAACATTTTCGGCTATATCTAGGTCTATTCTAGGTCTGGATAGGGGTTGACGCACCTCTATTCAAATCCCCCGAAATTCCCCATCGAACGGGGTGGAAACCAACCCCTCAACCCTGCCCACTAGTGGGCTTGTTGCATCTAACTATCGAAAATATCACAAGTTTTGAGCTTGCTTACTATTTGGGGTTGATTCCCCGGAAAACTGTGCCCCATGGGCTATGAAACTATCTATATTCGGGTAGGTGCATCATCCCTCCATCCAGCTACACAACTTACCAAGCCACCCCTCCAAGGGTGGAGGTACTATAGGTCAGGAACCCGGGAGAGGATAAAAAACTATGTTTATCTTCTTATCTATTTTGTGGCTTTATGCCTTGCCTGACCATGAAGATGTGTACATATCTGGATAGGGCTGAGTGCCAGCTTTCCAGTGCCTATGGTTTAAGACCTAAATTCCTAGATGCCCTAAAAACTTAGCACTGAAGGTGCGTGTACATGGTGGTTTTCTTCAACCACCCTACTATGTTCGAATGTGAAATGACTATTTTGTGTATACCTTCGATTTGGCTGATTTCCATCAGCCAATCAGAACACGCCCTCAGGGTGCTATTGGGAATGTGTAAGGGAAATGTGTAGCCCTACCTATTGACCATAATTTTCTTTGAAAATATGTTTTCCCCAGAACATCTTTTACGTGTTTGGGGAAAACGACAAACATATGACTTTAAATTGATTACATAGCTTACAAACTATCACTATGCAAGTACATAAGCTTCTAAATTCAGTACATAGGCCTACGACTATAGGTACATAGGTACTATCTATGCGAGTTACACAATGTTAAATGCGTCTCCGCGAACATTTCTATTGCTATTTAAGTATATAAGCTTCTAACTTAAAAAACATATAAGCTTACGAATATAAGTACATAAGGCTGTTTATGCGAGTTATATAAATCAAAATGCTCCGTCGCGAACACTCAGAATCATAGGAACAGCTAAAAAGTCTACCCTCTCAACAAAACATAATTTTCCAAATCGGTTCAGGCATCTTCGAGTAATCGGAGAACATAAAAAAATAAAAAGGTTCCAAAAAATTGAGAACCCTCCTTTTTGAAGTCGGTTAAAAATTTGTGTTCATCACAACGCAACTGTACCTTTCGGCTGGTTGAAGACAGTAGTGCGAGTATTGCGAGTAAAAGCCCGTCGCACAAAAGCACTCGCTGAAAGCCGAGCGTCAAAATTATTAAAACTTTTCACTCGCTACTCGCTGATCGCCAACTGTTTCGAGTTTGAAGCTTTACTCGCTACTCGCTGATCGCCGGCGGTGGACACTTGTCTCACCGCTGGCGTGGAAGCGAGTAGCTATCGACCATTTGCTCGCTGAGGAAAAGGATAAAAGATATGGATCTAAGAGTAAAAGAGACACGAACTTTCATAGCCGATAGCCGGCGAGCGGCTCTTACCTCTAGTTGATCGCAGCGACAAGAGCTATTAAAGATTTTACTCGCTCAGCGACACTCGCTTGGCGGTCAAAACAACCAAACTGCGGTATTTTCTACCTATAATGCGAGCCGCAGCGAGTATTGCGAGTAAAAGCCCGACGCATTAAAGCACTCGCTGAAAGCCGAGCATCAAAACTATCGAAACTTTTCACTCGCTACTCGCTGATTGCCAACTGTTTCGAGTTTGAAGCTTTTCTCGCTACTCGCTGATCGCCGGCGGTGAGACAAGTGCCTTACACGGGATATAGAAGTACGAAGTGCTCATCTCTGTCAATCTTTACATGGTATAAAACAAAGTCGCTTTTTCCTTATGTACCTACTTACGCTTATATCTTTTAAACTTGGCGATGGATTTCAATGTTGTTTTCATCAATAGATAGAGTAGTTCAAGAGAAAGTTCTATAAATATAATTCGTCCCGAAATTCCTACTGGGACGGGAAAAATGAAATATGTGCGTACAGTGGTACTGCCAGAGTCTGTGTTTTCTGATAGCTACAACCTGAGTGAATAGGTTACGTCTAGGCAAACGTGCTCCATCTTCGACCACATCATCGCTTACCATCATGTGAGATAGTGGTCAAACGCGTGCCAATTAATATTAAACAATAAATAAAAAGATGGCGTGGGCAAAAGCTAGTAATTTATAAACATAGCTTAAATTTATTATTTTCTCAACTATTCTATCACTTATCTAAAGTTTCATCTTAGTCACAGTTTCTCGAACGAAAACTATTAAAAAGTTATCGTGATAAGTTGCCAAATACGCGTTACCTATCTCTGATTGACTGAATGAGTTTTCAACAGCCAATCGCGTACTTTGACTTGCATGTGATGTGTCGAAATTCTTTTTCCAAAAACCGGGAGTTTGTCTTCCATCATAAATTTCTATTAGCCGGTTATTTAGTACTAGTAGACACGCGTGACGTCATCTGGTTTGGTAAAAATGTACCAAATTTACCAAGCCAGAAGACGTCACGCGAGTCTTCAACTCGTTGTATCCTCTTTATTTTTTGTTTACGTGAAAAAAGAAAAAATACTTGTCCAATATTTTTTTAAATCTATCTGACGGACTATTTCGATTTTGTTTGTAAAATACCCCATTAGGTACTCTAAAATGTGATATACTAGTTTTAAAAATTTAATTCTGTATATTTTCCTAAATGGTCTTAACTTAATCAAAAGGCAGTATTGTGAGAATTGATTGAAATCTCTTGTAAACTAATATACCTACTAGTTTACAAGACACTTCAATCAATTCTCACATTTTCATCAATCATCCAAGTTTGATTGAATCAATTTCCTACATAATGAAGGCTTAATCTAAATTAAATTAAAAAATCATACTGACCATAACGGTATCTATCCACGTTATTACATCCGACAATAGTTGTGACAATGAAATCAATCTCGCAATTTACTTTCAAATTCAAAGACTTTCGCAACTTCAAAGAAATAATACAAAAAAAATAGTTCGCCTACGCACGCCTATGGATAGTCTAGACTTCGGATTATGGGTTAGTCAACTATTGACCGAGTACTTACTTTAGCATCTTTTATTTTTAGTAGTAACTAGCAACCCGTCCCGGCTTCGCTCTGGTAGTAGATCAGTCAAAGTTCGCATTTCAGTCCCGAAATCTTCAACAACAGTCCTCAATCAATCACTCACTCGATCAATCCTCCTTATATATAAAATTCTTCCGTTACTGAGTGATTGAGTGACTGACAGACAAAGCGCAACCGAAACTTCTGATCGTAGAAATCTGAAATTTGGCATGTAGGTTCCCAGGGGAGTGCAGGTTAGCACTCGGAGAGGATTTCTCAAAATTCCTATGGGAACGGGGATTCCTATAAGAACATTTTGTTACAGATGTATTTTTTACATATTCGTGCATATTTATCTTATTTTTATTTTGTACTTTTTAAGTTAAAAGCTTGTCTTAAAAATATTTTTACTTTAATTTTATTACAATTTACTTGGAACTGGTCATTTGTCTAATACTTATATTATATTACTAGTTGACCCGCGCAACTTCGTCTGCGTCACAATTTTCATTACTGCTCTGCTCCTAATAGTCTTAGCGTGATGATATATAGCCTAGCCCGGTCCTGACATAGTCCTCTAGTGACAATAGGTTATTTAGTTTTTAGTTAAGTTTTTATTTATCCCCTAATTATTTTGTGTTTTGTGCGTCGCTTTTGAGGAAATAAACGTCTTTTCTTTTCTTTCTTTCTTTCTATAGCCTTCCTCGATAAATGGGCTATCTAACACTGAAAGAATTTTTCAAATCGGACCAGGAGTTCCTGAGATTAGCGCTTTCAAGCAAACAAACAAACAAACTCTTCAGCTTTATACTATACTAGTTGACCCGCGTAACTTCGTCTGCGTCACAATTTTCATTATTGCTCCGCTCCTATTGGTCTTAGCGTGATGATGTAGCCTATAGCCTTCCTTGATACATGGGCTATCTAACACTGAAAAATTTTTTTCAAATCGGACCAGTAGTTCCTGAGATTAGCGCGTTCAATTAAGTAAACAAACAAACTCTTCAGCTTTATATATTAGTATAGATAAATATATTATTATAGAAAAAGTATATTATTATAGAAAATAAATATTAGTATAGAAAAAGTATAAATAACCTTTAAACGGGCCTAAAGATCTGGAAATCGGGAAATAATGCCAAATAGAATAAAAAGGTGTTATTCGTAGAAAATAAATTTCACTTTCTAAACATTAAATTATTTTCTTTAAATATTTAATGAGTGATTGATAAGTCTTTAATTAAATAACCTTTGTACAACAATGGAATACCCATCAGGAACTCATTATTTAATTTATATATGGTGGGAAATATATTCCCTATACCTTATTAAGGGATAGTTTGTAAGTTTGTGAGGTTGTAGGAGGTAATACCTGGATCTGCTGAACCAATTTTGAAAATTCGTTTACCAATAGAAAGCTACGTTATTTGTGAGTGTCCTAGGCTATAATATATGAGCCCGAATAAAACCGCCCAGCGAAGCGGGCACGGGTCTTCTAGTTTAAATAATCGGACTAGAGTTTCTATCAACCCTATATCTGCAATTATTGTCATTTCTCACATCCATCACACTATCATTTCATTGTTGCTTTGGTCTTTATCTAGGCTAGGTTAGATATTGATCTGTTTTCATAACTTTCCTCATGACATTTTGTTTTATTTCTCCGCATCACATGCCCTAATACTATACAGTACCTCTATGTGGATTCACGGCCAAAAGCCCACAGAGAAAACTTTAGTGGATTTCACTCACGGCTCTGATTTTAAAATACTTTGAGTTCTGCAGCTGTTTCTATTCAATTTTCTGTTAAAAAAGCATAAGTTACTCTATGAAAAAAGCACCCGGTGACATGGTATTATTCCCTATTGGTATCTATTACTTTTACTATCTATGAGTAGCGGAGGCACAGAGTACATTATACATACTGAAAAGGACAGAGATTCGTTACTGTACTACTGACTGTTACTAAACTCGTGTGAAGTTTGCGGCAAGCGGCGCCGCATCGCGTTTTGTTCATACATTCCTTACTAGATGGCGTTGTTCTTTTACGTCACGATTCTGAATCGCGGTGTTAAGATTCTCCGCCGTCGAATGACCCTCGCGCGATACTGTAGTGAATTCATACTTACCTGGCATAGGGGACACCGTGATCAAGAAGGCGGTTCCCCCAGGGCGAGGCCTTCCCATTGCACTGCGGTTAGGTTGACCCCTGCGATTATCCCTAATGTGGATAACTCGGATGCGTAATTTTTGGTAGTGGGGACTGCGTTCGCGCCGTCCCCCTCAGAAGCTCTTAAATGATTTATAGTTAATGTAGTGAACTTACCACATAGAATGACACAACCAACAAAATTTGGAAGATCTCAACCGATAAGATCGTCTAAACTTTGCTGCAGTAATTGAACGATAAGATTTACTTTGCATATTATATATTTATTATTAGGTGCCTATTTAAGTAGTTGATATTTATTATGTACTCAAGCCGAAGTTGCATAATAAATAGGTAGCATAGCATAATAAAGGCAGCATCATAATATAGTATATTGTTATCTTAGGGGTCAAAGCAACTGATTTAGTTCCGAGACGGCGTTTGACGCCCTTGCGTAGCGAAGGTGCCAATAGTTCGAAGGACTAAATAAGTCTTTCAACCGAGGTGAATACTGTGCTTTTCATTACGAATACAAGGAAAGTAAAAATAAAAACACAAACCAGCCAAAGAAAAATCCATATCTGAATCTGATAAAATCTCTGCTATACGATAGCATTAGAACAAAACACTACAACTCGAAAAAACAAATGAAGGTAGGTACCTACTCGAACTATTGGCCGTCTCGGGACTGAATCAGTTACTTTCACCCTAAGATAACATTGTACTATTACGGCTGAAACCGAATTTCGGCTTAGCAATATAAAACACCGTGCAAGATTAACTTTGGCTTTAACGATTGTTTTATAAATAACAAGTTCCAAAATAATCTGAATCTCGCCTACACAAAGTCTCGCCTACACAAACCTGCCAGTCTCTGATTATACGCAATTAGGTACGAGCCAAATCCACCAACATCCGTAAAACAACGCCCTAATCTATAACAATTAAACAACAATTTATAGGACCATGTTCATTTACATACAATAAATATCGCCCCTACGTTCTAGAATATAAGAGTTATAATGCGGATTTGCTCGAAACGTGAATGTGCCACAGTGCCACTATTAAGGACCTTGGTATTTGAAAGTGCACGCAGTAACCGGAACATAGACGTACTTACCCGTATTACGTTCCAGGAAAAGTCGAGAACATAAAAAGTGATATATTTAATTATTTAACCTTCATCTTGTCGTCATGGAATGTCGAGCAATGGACTTATGACATGCAACATTCTTCAGATTGTTTTTGATTAATATCCATTTTGTGCAATCAAATCATCATCTGCCAAGCCTTTTTCCAACTATATTGGGTTTGGCTTCCAGTCAAACCGGATTTAGCTGAATACCAGTATTTTACGTTGAGCGACTGCCTACCAGACCTCCACAACCCATTAACTGGGTAATCCGGTACTTCATGGCAAGACTGAAGGCTATCCGTAACGACTGTCAAAGATCTACAAATGACAGCCGAGGCACGGAGGAAACTCGCTATGTTAAGATGGTCACCCATCCACAGACCAACCTTGGCTAGCGTTACTTAACCTTGAACATCGACCCGTACGGCTGTTATTATCTAGCCACGAGCTCCTCGCATTTTGTGCATTCAAGTATTTACCTATAAAACATACTAACATTCAAAATAATTATTTTCACAGATAGTCCAATAAAACTTAGTTATCCAATATTATAAATCATATAAATGCGAAAGTAATTATGTCTGTCTGCCGTTACGCAGCACACCTATACAACTGAACCGATTTAAATGAAATTTGGTACAGAGGTAGCCCTAGAGCCTGAGAAAGATTTATTTTTCAAGAGGCTGCCTCTAATTTGCAAAGTAGGTTAGATAGCAAATTATCAATATAAACAATGTAGAAGTTATTTAAATTATTTAAGTTATTTTGTTAAGAACCAATAGAATCGCTTCATTCATAACGACGATTGTAAGAAAAAAATGCAAAAGAAACGGGTCTGATTTTATTGGTCAGGCTGATACTGAGCGCCCACTCCCGGCCGCTATCCCACTACTGCCCGATGCGGGGACTTTTGGCTGCTGGGTTTCCCCCCTGGCCCGATTCGCCCCTCCTTAGATAACCTGCATCCCCCAGGCTCCTCCGGGGGATCCATATCAACACCAGGCTTAGTGTGGACGTCCAGTCAACATGGGCCACTCAGCACCAGGACCCCCGACCTCAAACCATCCTCCGCTTCCGACCTCCGAGAAGCCGGATTACAGGAGACGCCACGCTCCCAGTCGAAAGAGCAATTGAAATTTACAGACACTTTCTGTTAAATGGATGTGGATTCAGTTCTTGCAAAATAATGATTATTATTTGTACAAACTTTTTACAATTTTATTATTCATGTGTGTTGTGGGATTTTTATTTTTTAATTTGTTATGCCATTTTAGATGCCTAAAACTCACAAATGTACAGCGACATCTATTAGAAATAGGTAAAACTAACTTCATCGTTCTTTGACCATGAAGTGAGATTAAAGATATAGGTGGAACTATTCTTAGTTTTGAAGAAATTTAAATAATCGTTTCATTGCTTATATATATTACGCTAGTCGCCAGTTTAATTCATTATCACTTAAAATTAAAATTAAATTATTGAAATATTAATAATAAAATGTTATGAGTACAAAAAAATTGTAATCAAGTAAAAGTGAACCAAAATTTGACAACCGTCTCAGCTGTTCAATTTGTTTCTTTTGTTTGAAAACTCAAGCAACGGTGCATTTTGAATAATCGAGATCGTATTCATTTTCATCCGATAGAATATCGTAAAATAACTTGTTTACAGTTTCTAAACATGGAATCTGCTGGTTTGTTAAACTACCAAAGGTAAAAGTGGTATACAAACTTTTTTCTCCTCCTTTCATCTTTTGAACTTGCGCGCTATAATGTATTGATTTTCCATCCCAAAATAAGTTGAACGATGTAAATAAATCATAAAGCGGACTTTTAGCATTTTCTTAGCATTTAGTTCACCAAGCAAGCTTTCAATCGGATTTCAGGTGTTTTGATAACGGGAATTGTGTATTGTAGGAATAGTGTCGGCGATTCGTCTAGCTTGACTCCTGTGAAGCCTAGACTCGGTAGATTTGTGGATGTTTACTCGCCCGAGCATCTAAATATAACACCGCGACCAGTAAGTAATTTATTTATCGCAAAATTCAATAAGTTATTTGTGTGATTGATAAAATGTTCCTGCTATAATCTTACAGAAACCAAAACTCACATTCACTGAAGCCAGGGATGATAGTCCAAATTTACATACCCCAGAAAAGTTTCCTGAAGTTGATTTTAAATGCAGGTAAGTTAGTCATTTACCTGATGATCCTCTTCTATTCATAGATACTTTGAATTTGTTCCTATATTTGCTACACATATTACTAAAGCCCGAGTTTCAGTTGTTATGGTGAAAAAATAATAACAAAAATATGTGATCTTTACAGCAAAAAAGTCTTTATCATAAATATATTTTATTGTAGAACTGCAAAGGCCCAGCTCCGTTTCCGGAATGTGTTCAGCAACTGTTCCTTTGAAGGCAACCAGAGCTACCCTCGCCTGAGCCGGAAGGCACGACCCATGACCATGGAACTGGAGACACCAACCAAACTGAAACAAGCTGTTGATCTTGTTAGAGGTATGTTTAGTTCAAGCTTTTTACTAAAAAAGCTTTTTTTTTTAGTTTAAGCTTATGTACTAGCTTATGTGCTAGTACATAAGCTAGTAGATCACTGTATATCATAATTATATCTCCCAGACCATTGGTTGTGGATTTCTAGCTGACAAAATACAAAGTAATGTAGGAAATTTCCTGCTGGTTTTAACTGCAAGTCTACACCAAAATAGTTTCGAAAAGGCTAAGCATGTGGTGATACTTACAGTCAATCAGAGCTGCCCTGAACATTCTAAACAGAGAATTAGAATGGAATATAAGTGACGCATAGTTTGTTAACGAAAAGTATTTCATGTTGTGCCAACAATAAAAGTATGCAACTGGAGTTTTTTTTTTAAGGATGTTAAATTATCAATTGACTCCTTCCAATCTAGGCGGAGCAGATGTCAGACTCTTACTGACTAAAACCCATCCATGTTCATCCAAATGCCGCAACGTCAAAAAAAATTTGCAACCGCACAACTGGGCTACTATCACTCAAAATGTCGCAGGGACTAAAATTTTATGTTGTTGACAGTGGATGGGCCTAACGGGCTCAGATTCAACTCATCCCTAACATCGGAGGTAGCAGGTTCCCCTGCACCGTCCCAGACTGAACGCTTACAACAGACCATCAACCCAAGCAAGGCTGTCTTCACTATTGAACCAAATACTTCTAAGGTAAGAAGTAATAATTAATTTTGTTATAGTTCATTCTGCACAAATCATGTTAACCAGTTAATGAACCACATGAGGTCTTCGCTAATTGTTTAGTTAAAGTAGTGGACTGCAGGCACAGCATCAGGCGACGTGTCTCTGCGTTACTACTGTACTGGTTTCTATGTATTTCTATGAAGTAGCTATCGTAACTAGCAACACTTCGCCTGCTGCTGTTGTATACAAATACAAAGGAACCAGTGCTGCGCGGCGACCGGTAACCGGCTGCTGCATGCAGTCAGCTACGAACTTATACCATAATATGGTGACTGCTGTGCGGACATTGTACCTGATTTATTTCAATAGATTCGAGGAGCTAACAATATTGTAGACTCAATAATATTCAGTAATAATAGTGAAATTGTGACAAACTCACATAAATATGCTAACCATAAAACATTTTTATCACAGAACCATCCATGACCATTGAATAGACCATTCAACCACAGAAATGATTTATTTATACTGAAAAATATGATTACGAAAATTCTAGGCATATGAAATGATGAAATGGTTTGTTTAATAAAAGTACCAAAAATATAAATTGCTGTGTTGACAATTGCATAACTATTGTTTTGTCAACACTCAGTATGCTGTAAATTAAATTACTAATATCAACTTTCAGATCTTAATAGTAAACAACAAGGCCTGTTCATTGCTGGGGTACTCTTCGGGAGAGTTGTGTGGCCTGCGCTTCTCTGACCTTCTCCGCAATAGGAACTGTAAGACGTTCAGTTTACACGAGCCTGAAGACTGTGATACTTCTGAAGACGGGACTGTTGTTTTGCTCAGTGGGAAGGTAAATACGTGTTTTATTTGAATTTTTATTCTATGCTAGTATTCTTTTTATCCGCGGCGCAGGTGGTATGTCGATCTCATCACTTGACCCGAGTTTGCATAGGATCGAGAAGTTTGCAAGGAGAAAGGGGAGGCTAAGCAATCACTGATTGGGATCCTGGGTTGGTTGTTATTTTTATGCAAAAGAATTGGGAAAATTTTCTGTAAGAGCCCAAAGGATTTGATTTGCGCCACTATAATACAAGATGTATGCCATGACTAGACAATGGGGATACATTTCCCTTTGCATTCCACTTTGAGGAAAGCTTTATATAATAACTAGCTGACTCGGCAACCCTTGTTTTGCCATAAAAAAAATAGTCTACAACCTATTAAAAACTATTTTTAAAAAATATATATAAAAATTTCATAAAAATCGGTCAAGACGTTTCGGAGGAGTTCGATAACAAACACTATTTTTAAATATTAGATGTTGTTTGATTTACGTTGAAAAATTATAAAGCTCATGTTTTGGCAATATTATTTGTCCAGTAAGCAAGTTACTAGCGTGGTTGAATCGCCACGTTACGCCAGCCGTATGTAGCAGTATGTACTATGCAGACTATTATTAGAATAGTCTGCATGAGTACACAGTACATGCACCCTTTATTCTCTATGCTATTATTACTTCCCTTGTGTAAATAAAAAGGGATGAGTGAGCTATATTATTAAACTCGTTCCTCATAGCTGTTATAAACGGTTGACCTTCTGCTTATAAATGTCAATTCAATTTAAATATATCTTTCAGGTAGTTGAACTTATATCAAAGGACGGCGGTTCGGTTCAGGTGTCGTTGTGGATAAGGCAGCTGGACAATGATGGGCCATGCTTAGTTGTCGCTGAACCTGTCAACTGTAAGAATGTTGTGGTAAGTTTTCAGAGAACAATCGAGGATTGATTTTGTCCAGGTTTCTGAAAGCAGGATTAAGAAAGGAGAGGAGAGGAGCGGAGCTGTGCCAATATTAACTAATAGAATTGCATAAAATATCCGCTAAGCTTCACTGGAAAAGTATTGAAAGCTAGTTTAAAAATTGATACAAAACCGGGAAGTGGAGCGAGGCAGCGGAGCAAGGAAGCGGAAAAAACTGCCGGCACACACAGCACAGTCCGCAGCTCCACTCTGCATTACTCCGTCGCTCTGCGCCAATGGATAGGCAACCTTAGTTTCTGATAAGTTAGATCTAATTTTAATTTGTTGCTAGCCGTACGCTTCTCGAAATACGTAGAATACTTTGTGCTTCTTAATGCGCATTCAAACCCTTTCATATAAAATAATTGTTGTGATAAGAACTTTTCAATTATTACTATGGCTGGCGCAAATGGCAACCGTATCGGTCAGCGGGACAGCGGCACATCGAATTCCAGAAAAAAAAACTACTGCGATGCGAAGCGATATACTTATATGCAGTACGGCGCGAAGAGCCAAAATGTGCGTTGCTCATTATGAATCTGAATGCCTACAGTGATCGGCGTAGGTAGTGCTATTTTAGGTTAATGAACCTCAATGATAATGTTAATATGGATATGCCCCGGGACTCCCGGGAATATTTTTCTGAATGTCGATGTACTCGTATTAAATGAAATTAAACTGTTTACGATATTATGAGTAAGCACGACGACATATGAAACTACTCAACCGGTATAAGCTGATCCCGCACGGTGTTGTTTAACATATTACTTACAGGTCCCGGGATTCAGAAGGCATTTCAATGTTAATCCTGGGAATAACACGTCCTAAACCGATCACTGATGATGATAGAATGACGTCCATAGGCGGCGGTTATCACTTACCGTCGGATAGGGCAAAAGTTGTTTGACAACAGATTGAAATGATAAGCTTTCAAAAACCGAGTCAAACATTTCCTTACTTAAAATAACCATCTCTCAGGCTGCGTTTCCACCAGAGATGTGCGGGGATGCGTAGCGAGGGATGTGTTTGTTAAGAACCTATAGAATCCTCTGCGATGAATGAGGCCAGGTAAATTAAGCGATTCTATTGGTTCTTAGCAAGTGGTGTAAACGCAGCCTTAGGCACTTATCTCACCGCCGGCGATCAGGCGAGTAGCGAGTAAAGCTTCAAACTCGAAACATTTGGCAATCAGTGCTTTTGTGTGACGGGGGCAATACTAGGTAGAAATTACCGCTGTTTGGTGAGTTCCGACCGCCAAGCGAGTATCGCATCAACTCCAACCAGCGGCGAGGGTCTGACTGATCTTTGATAGCTCTTGTCGCTGCGATCAACTAGAGGTAAGTCCCGCTCGCCGGCAGTATGAACAGCCAGCTATCGACTATGAATATATGTGTCTCTTTTACGCACACGAGATATATATATCTGTCCCTTTCCTCAGCGAGCAAATGGTCGATAGCGACTCGCTTCGTCACCGGCGGTGAGACACGTGCCTTAAGCTTATGTATATTTTCCAGTTGACAGTAGAAGCGGAGACAGGCATAGTGGTATCGTGTGAGGGTGCGTCCGCGGCGGCGCTGTTCGGGGCGGAGTCGCGCGACAAGCTAGTGGGCGTGCCGCTCGCCTCGCTCATACCTAACGCGCGCCTGCCATCCTATGACGCTCCCATGCCGAAGAATATGGCTAAACAGAAACTAACAGGTATATAAAGGGAATTGGCTAACTGAAAAGCTAGCCAACTGTTTAATTTTATTTATTTACTAGCTGACCCGCGCAACTTAGTCTGCGTCACAATTTTCATTACTGCTCCGCTCCTATTTGTCTTAGCGTGATGACATATAGCAAATGGGCTATCAAACACTGAAATAATTTTTCAAATCGGACCAGTAGTTCCTGAAATTAACGCGTTAAAGCAAACAAACAAACTCTTCAGCTTTTAAATATTAGTATAGATATAGATTTATTTACACACATTTAATAAAAATACAATAAGAAGAAACAACAGAACACATACAACACTTATTTCTATATTACTAGCCGACGTCACGCGGTTTCACCGACGTAGTTTCTGTTCCCGTGGGAGTACGGGGATAAAATATAGCATATGTTACTTGCTGATAATGTAGCTAGCCATTGCTGAAAGAATTTTTCAAATCGGTCCAGTAGTTTTTAAGTTTATTCGTTATATACAAAAATACAAATCTTTCCTCTTTATAATATTAGTATAGCTATAGATTATAATACTTATTTTTATAGAAATCTTTGCCAGCATACCTGCGAAAGGAGAGTCGAGTAAAACGAGATGTAGACATAGTGTGTAAAAGTTATAATGCTTCAAAGTTGAATTTATATAACCAGTCTTTGCCTAATTTTAGTTTCTCAAAAGTAGAAACTAGCAAGCTCCTAGCTCCTTCAAAACTCTTCAGGTTCTTAATCAGCATTTATGACAATTAATTTAACTTTTTTAGCTTCAGTCATTTCGTTGAAGAAACTAATATTTAGCATAGCATTATATTGGATGTTTTTCTACCAAAGCGGTGCCTTTCTACCAAAAAAAAAACCATTAAATTAACCTCTTCTGGGTCTGGCTGGGCGTTTGCTTATTATTAGCCTCGAAAGTGTGCTAGATCATTGGCAATGAGAGGCTCGTCACGACGAAGCTCCAAAGTCTTGAGCATCGACGACGGGTTGCCAGCTGGTCGGTTTTCTACCGGTTGCAATTTGGGAATGTGCGACGGAATTGCATAATTTAATTCCGCCAAGCCGAACGGGCTTGGCGGAATTAAATCAAGAATTATTATCATCGGACCACAAGACGAACGGCGATGCGCCACCGGTACATGGTGGACATCCCACCTACGCGCACAAAACGTTTTGGGAACACATTCATAATGCGTACAGTTAAGGAGTGGAATTCCCTGCCGAAGTCTGTGTTTCCCGATAGCTACAACCTGGGAGTCTTTAAGTCAAGAGTGAATAGGTTACTTCTAGGCAAGCGTGCTCCATCTTCGACCACATCATCGCTTACCATCAGGTGAGATGGTGGCCAAGCGCGTGCCTATTATTAGTAAAATTTTTGCATAAGTTCTAATCAGCCATAAAATATAAACAAAATAAATTATTTTACAGGACGGACGCTGGACGGCGGATGCTTCCCGCTTTGCTTGTGGATATCGAAGCCAGATGCCACAGACAACTCACTATGGTCTACTGTCTGTGGTGTCAAAACACACAGACCTGTTTTTGAAGTTAATGTCAGGGTGAGAACTTTTACCACTATCCAAGATCGCACGACCAAAAGATTCTCGAACGGCGCACACTGGGGCAAGATTACTCAAATTGATACATTAAATGAAAATATTTTATTTTGCTTTACCATATTACTGTGTATGCTGTGGCATAGTCAAGTACTTGTGGAATAACAGCGAAGGTAAACGGACGCAATCCACCTAACCCCCGCTCCTTATTACGCCCTCAAGTCCAAGGCGAACACTCGTGGAGCAAACAAGTGAATTCGTGCGTTTGCGCAATAACGAAGTGTACATTCGATTTTTTAAATACTTGTGATAAAATCACCAAAAGCTATTATGGTAGGGTCAAGTTCAGGTATGTATCTTATTATTTCACAATATATTTATGTTTTAATCATTTTTGTTTTTTGTGGTGGGTAAAATTGCGAGTCAAAGATTGCATAAAAATAGAAGAAGTCAGAATTAAAAAGTAATAATTCAATTAGATAATTAATTATGTTCCGGAGCTGAACGGGGTTACGTTTAGATGTTTTTAGTACCAGTAACTATTATAATTTAAGATTATTTCTTAATTTTCTGCACATAATTGCCCGATTTTAAATAAATAATATTAGTAGTGAGATAAGCCGTTATTCTCAAAATACCTCCTTTTTTTTATTAAATTCCTTTGTTACTTTGACTTCACTGCCTAAAGAAGCTCTAGATCTTCTGATACCACCATCATTACAGCCGCCAAGAGAAAAATCTACGGATGATGATACAGAAGGTGATTCTGACTGTTAACGATGACAGTGACTATAGCGCTGATAGTGATTAGTTTTGTTATGACCTTTTGCTTTGCCTAGTGACCTTTAACTTTGTCGTTGCCTAGGGTAGTAATAATATTTAATATGCAACACATTATAAATATTATTTTGAGCTTATATGTATAAAGATATATATTATATGTACACATATAATATATATCTTTATACATATAAGCTTATACAATCAATTTTCTTTTTTATTTCACCAACCTTATCATGTCACCATCGAAATATCGTCTCCAAATCATAATTCTGAATTAACGACACATTTTAATAATCTTGCCCCAGTGCGGCGATTGGTAGTACCAGCACAGGAGCATCTGGAATTGAAGGCCATGGAAATACGCTTCATGCCTTCACAATCCCAGTCATTTATTTATTTAGACTTCGACTAAGACAGACTTAACGCCTTAGGCATTCTCTACCATTCAACCATGGGTGGTGAATAGTTAACATGGCAGGTGCATTGTTTAATCAGTTGGAGGAGAAGCAAAAATATATCGTAATTTAAAATCGACATTGATCTGGCAAAGCTTAGCTTGTGTCTAGCAGTGGACGCCTTTTGACTGATGGTGGTACTACATAAAATAGTCTGTTAAATGATCCTAAGAAAAGAGTTCTGAACCTCTGTATGGAAAAACGAAACCCTTATTTGATCACTCGGTTGTCTGTCTGTCTGCCTGTCGCAGCCAATTTTCTCGGAATCTACTGGACCGATCCAGTTGAAATTTTGTGCGCTTGCGTTTCTGGGTCACATGTGTATGTGACCCAGAAACGCAAGCGACATAAACTTTGAAAATAGGGTCGCTTTTTGGGGGGAAAATTATATAATAAAACAAGAAGTTCTTTCCAACTGTACGGTGTATCAAATAAAAGGGCTTATCGTAAGGGTCTCAAAAGTATTTTTTTGTGATTATAAAAAATCTATCCTGAAATTATACAAATAGACGAAAATTTACCATTCATCGCCCCCCCCTCCATTTATCTCCGAAAGTACTAAGTCAGACTTGTACTTGGCAGGTTTTTTTCACTCCCTCGACTTTAAGCCTTTATGGAAAGAGTCATGTGACGACTTACACCAGACAACTTCATTCCCAGGTCACATACAACGTCAGCGGTCTCCTGGTAGTGGACGAGAGCGGTATAATAACGGCCTGTAACCACCACTTCGCCATGCTGACCTTCGGCAAGCCTCACTCCGAGGTCATCGGCCACCATATTGAGGACGTCATACAGAACTTCTGCCAGGCGGCCGATATTGTGAAGATGCCTGAGCGGAACAGGAATATGACGCTGTCGCCCGTCAATAATGATGATAATGGGTCAGGTATGTTGGGGAATTCTGCAGCATTCATATCAGGTTTATTTAAGAGACTTTTAAAAATCTGACTGGCATAACGTGAGACGTCTTTTCAGGATTTGCCTTCCCTTCTGTCAACACCGAGGCGCGTTATTTTTAGAATAGCGATACAATATAGAACTTTAAAGAATTATAATTTTAAATTCCGGTGTATTTTGCAAATTCTCTCACCAACCTTTTCCACGTAGTACATAAAGTTCTATATTGTATTTTCTATTCTATATATATTCAAAAGTGAGCTGGTCCTTAACATCATCAAACTATAATTTCCAAATATTTAGTTCTAAGATATTGCCACTTCCCGAAAAATAATTTCTCCATTTATTGTTCCAGCATCAGACACCGACGACGATTCATGCGGAGCATTCAACGGCAGTCAAAAGTCAGCTTGCATGTCGCTCAACGTCCATCCATCCATTCTATCCACCACCCGAGAAAAATCATCCAGTGCCCTCTGTCTGGACAAGTCATGTAGCATGGTCACCCACACCCCCACCCCCACACAAGACATGGTCTCCAGCATCAGCACAACGGAACAACGAAACGACATATCCGCCCTTCCTGACGTCACGTCCGGGATGTCAGGGATATCTATAGACGACGAGAATTATTGTCACAGCAGCATATCGAAATCTCGGAGCGAGAATATTCTCCGCTCTGAGCAGAGTAACCCGGCGAGGCCTGTTGCCAAGCTTGTGGAGAAATCTGATTCTATTTATTATACTTCACAGCATTCTCAGGAGGTAACTCCTACTGGGAGTACTCCTAGAGTGAGATTAAACGATCCTTCATTAAGATTATCCTTCGATTCAAGTAAATATAGGTCTCTAAAAGCTAATCTACCTGGGAAAGATGACAAGACCAGTCTATCTCTTGACTTCTGTGACTCAAATGAGACCAGTGCGGACTTCCTGACTCCTATCAATGAGATGCCGCCTCCTGGTTGTGAGATTGAAGACTTGCCGAAACATAACGGAAATGAAAGCGTTGATAGCTTAAGCAATGATAACGATTTGGAGACACAGACTGAATCTGCACCTAGGAGATTGTATTTATGTAAGCTATTTCTTTTATTGCAAAGTTTATTTTTAATTTTATTTTTTGTTTTCTATTCTCTGCGTCACCCAAAGGTTACTGGTAGAGAATGCCTATGGCATTAAGGGCGCTATTACAAAATCGAGCGCTTGCCCCGGACTAAAGCTACAAACCGCGTTTCCCGAGATTTATAGTTATTGTAGGGCCATAGTATAAAGAGAAGGAAGTAGGTTATCTTCATACAAACGCACCGCGCGCGGCTTGTATGTGTGCGCCATAGTATCTATGCATCGACGCACGCACACTTTAACAAAATCTCGACCCGTTTCTCAGTGCGCCAGTCGGGGCTAACACTGCACGAGGTTCGCGCGTCGCGGCTTTTCGGCACCGCTAAATAAAACCAAAAGGTCTGATAATCGCAGGAGAACGTATTGCTGTGTGTTTGGGTGTCTTAATAATTCATCGATTCCAGAATTGTCTCTGTTCAGATTACCTATTGAACAGGAAAGATAAGCTAGTTACTTATTCTAGTAGATATATAATTTTTACTTGATGATGCGATACCTACTTACTTATTTTTTGTTGTATTAGTTTTCTATCACACAGAGGAAGTAGGTAGGTAGGCAGGCCTAATTTCCTACTAGAATGTATTAGGTACTTTTGATCTGTCAATTGATTTGCCGCTATTGCTTTGTTTACGTTTAGTTATGCTGATTTCTCAGTATTGTAGGTATAGTAACTAAGTACCTACCTACAGTTATAAAATCGTAATTCAAAATAAGTAATTGAGTAATTGTAAATCAGATATACATATAAAGCAAAGTTCGAATCATAACAACAAATTCGATTATAGTCTAAGAGACAGTCGTTAGTTTTTTAATGTTGTTTTGTATTTACAGTGATTCTTTTAATTATTCTTGATTATTAATGATTCTGTTTCTTTCATCGTTTAGATAAAATCGGCCTCACAAACTCTGTACCCGGACAATACAATAATATAAATTAAAATTTATCTAAAAGTGACAACCCTAAGACAGTAGGCAATTGTATCGCGGATTGGGCCGGAGATAACCTACTTCCCTTCTCTTTATACTATGGTAGGGCTGTATACAACAATTGCTTAAAAATAGGAGCTTACTTTTAAACAGACCAATTTTTTTTTTATGCATTATAACAATACCTCCTTAATTATTAAATATTTTTTATTTGAATTTGGATTATACTTTCATAGATAAAAAATATAGTTTGTTTTTTTCTGACAATAATTCTCAGTTTTACAGAATTATTTTTGGTGTATTAATGCATGAATCGGAACAAATAGATTTGATCATTCCAAAGTAGAAGGTACAGTTGTATCATGGACATTTTTAAAATTGATTAAATTATTATATCTTCGGTGTACCAAAGCATCAAAAGATTCCCAAAAGCGTAATTTTATGAAACACCAAACCCTTTACGGAGTCAAGAAATTTACTGATGTACGTGAACAAATTGATATATTTATTTAGAACACTCCCAAGATCAACTATCAAACTTTCTTAGGCGTATTTTTGTTTTTTTTTTTTTGTGCTATATCTAAAGCATAATCAGAAATCAAAACTCAATTCAAGAAAAATTGTGACAGCGCTCTTAAGTCCGCCTATGTACATTTGTGTGCTGAAAGGGTTAAATAAAATACCCAATCGTAGCTTAGACAAACATGGCTCACGTAATAAGTTTTGTGTGTATTTCTTCCCACAGACGACGCGCCCGAAACTCCGTGCGTAGCGAAGCGTATAGTCCGTACGTTAGTGATGACGTCAACACCTCAACACTCGCGGACCAAACCGGAGCCCTATGAGTGTGCGGCAGACCGCCAGCATGCGGACGGCACCTACAGGGGCGTAGTGCTGCACAAGGATGGGACCCATCTTAGTGAGTATACTGATGTGGCTAGTGATGTCGACAGTACTCGCAGAACAAACCGGAGCCCTATGAGTGTGCGGCAGACCGCCAGCATGCGGACGGCACCTACAGGGGCGTAGTGCTGCACAAGGATGGGACCCATCTTAGTGAGTATACTGATGTGGCTAGTGATGTCGACAGTACTCGCAGAACAAACCGGAGCCCTATGAGTGTGCGGCAGACCGCCAGCGTGCGGACGGCACCTACAGGGGCGTAGTGCTGCACAAGGATGGGACCCATCTTAGTGAGTATACTGATGTGGCTAGTGATGTCGACAGTACTCGCAGAACAAACTGGAGCCCTATGAGTGTGCGGCAGACCGCCAGCATGCGGACGGCACCTACAGGGGCGTAGTGCTGCACAAGGATGGGACCCATCTTAGTGAGTATACTGATGTGGCTAGTGATGACGACAGTACTCGCAGAACAAACCGGAGCCCTATGAGTGTGCGGCAGACCGCCAGCATGCGGACGGCACCTACAGGGGCGTAGTGCTGCACAAGGATGGGACCCATCTTAGTGAGTATACTGATGTGGCTAGTGATGACGACAGTACTCGCAGAACAAACCGGAGCCCTATGAGTGTGCGGCAGACCGCCAGCATGCGGACGGCACCTACAGGGGCGTAGTGCTGCACAAGGATGGGACCCATCTTAGTGAGTATACTGATGTGGCTAGTGATGACGACAGTACTCGCAGAACAAACCGGAGCCCTATGAGTGTGCGGCAGACCGCCAGCATGCGGACGGCACCTACAGGGGCGTAGTGCTGCACAAGGATGGGACCCATCTTAGTGAGTATACTGATGTGACTAGTGATGTCGACAGTACTCGCAGAACAAACCGGAGCCCTATGAGTGTGCGGCAGACCGCCAGCATGCGGACGGCACCTACAGGGGCGTAGTGCTGCACAAGGATGGGACCCATCTTAGTGAGTATACTGATGTGGCTAGTGATGACGACAGTACTCGCAGAACAAACCGGAGCCCTATGAGTGTGCGGCAGACTGCCAGCATGCGGACGGCACCTACAGGGGCGTAGTGCTGCACAAGGATGGGACCCATCTTAGTGAGTATACTGATGTGGCTAGTGATGTCGACAGTGCTCGCAGAACAAACCGGAGCCCTATGAGTGTGCGGCAGACCGCCAGCATGCGGACGGCACCTACAGGGGCGTAGTGCTGCACAAGGATGGGACCCATCTTAGTGAGTATACTGATGTGGCTAGTGATGACGACAGTACTCGCAGAACAAACCGGAGCCCTATGAGTGTGCGGCAGACCGCCAGCATGCGGACGGCACCTATAGGGGCGTAGTGCTGCACAAGGATGGGACCCATCTTAGTGAGTATACTGATGTGGCTAGTGATGTCGACAGTACTCGCAGAACAAACCGGAGCCCTATGAGTGTGCGGCAGACCGCCAGCATGCGGACGGCACCTACAGGGGCGTAGTGCTGCACAAGGATGGGACCCATCTTAGTGAGTATACTGATGTGGCTAGTGATGTCGACAGTGCTCGCAGAACAAACCGGAGCCCTATGAGTGTGTGGCAGACTGCCAGCATGCGGACGGCACCTACAGGGGCGTAGTGCTGCACATGGATGGGACCCATCTTAGTGAGTATACTGATGTGGCTAGTGATGTCGACAGTACTCGCAGAACAAACCGGAGCCCTATGAGTGTGCGGCAGACCGCCAGCATGCGGACGGCACCTACAGGGGCGTAGTGCTGCACAAGGATGGGACCCATCTTAGTGAGTATACTGATGTGGCTAGTGATGTCGACAGTACTCGCAGAACAAACCGGAACCCTATGAGTGTGCGGCAGACCGCCAGCATGCGGATGGCACCTACAGGGGCGTAGTGCTGCACAAGGATGGGACCCATCTTAGTGAGTATACTGATGTGGCTAGTGATGTCGACAGTGCTCGCAGAACAAACCGGAGCCCTATGAGTGTGTGGCAGACCGCCAGCATGCGGACGGCACCTACAGGGGCGTAGTGCTGCACATGGATGGGACCCATCTTAGTGAGTATACTGATGTGGCTAGTGATGTCGACAGTACTCGCAGAACAAACCGGAGCCCTATGAGTGTGCGGCAGACCGCCAGCATGCGGACGGCACCTACAGGGGCGTAGTGCTGCACATGGATGGGACCCATCTTAGTGAGTATACTGATGTGGCTAGTGATGTCGACAGTACTCGCAGAACAAACCGGAGCCCTATGAGTGTGCGGCAGACCGCCAGCATGCGGACGGCACCTACAGGGGCGTAGTGCTGCACAAGGATGGGACCCATCTTAGTGAGTATACTGATGTGGCTAGTGATGTCGACAGTACTCGCAGAACAAACCGGAACCCTATGAGTGTGCGGCAGACCGCCAGTTTTTAGAGTTATTTTGAATCTATTTTCACTGTTAGTATTATATTTTTGTATATTTTCAGATAAACTGTATAGATGATAAATATGTTTTTCATGCAAATTCCCTATTACCGTTCTTTTCCAGATGTCCTGTACACAGTATCGAGCATGCAGCTCAGCACAGGCTCGCGCGTGCAGTGCGTGTGGCTGGGCGTGCAGCTCGGGGACACAGCTCGCCACACCACGCTGGCGTCCAGCATCGCCTCCACGGCCGACAACTCGCTAGTCCTCGTTAGTAACACTGTGGTATAGTATGCTTGTGTATTTAGAATAATATAAACGACTGTTTGACTGACCTGTGATGATCTGAACGCAATAGCTGTCGCGACTCAACAATGACGTTCAGTTGATGCCCAATGGCACACCCGTGTGCCGATGAAAACCCACAGGGAAACACACTGGTCTTACGTACGCAACACATGCAACGCTCTTGTATCGTATGTTGCGTTGCATATGATAAGTGTGTTTCTACTGCATAATTTTTCACATAAAATCAAGAGTCCAGGGGGTCTAAAAAGGTCACTAAGCAGAATCAGAAAGCACAGCACGCTACCCGTCACTGTCAAATTTTCCCAATCAACCTTGAACCTAATGCGTCAGCGATAAAAATGAAATTTGACAGATTGTTGTGTGATTAATATTATGATTCTAATGTGATTCTGCTAAAGTGGTCTTTTTAGACCCGTAGATATTATCATAATGCGTTGCATACGTTGCGTACGTGGGACCAGTTTGTCTCTAGCTATAACTTTATGCACAATATCGGCACATGGGTGGACTTAATGCAACAAGGCATTCTCTACCAGTCGACCCGAACTGACTGTTCGAACTGAGACGTATTCCAATAGCGTGCGTCGATTGATTATTAAGTCCTAAGTTTGGCCAGACTTTAATAGTAGTACCATTAGTAATAGATAGTAGTATGGTAGGCGCCACCTAAACGTGCAATAACAGTCATTGACCCACAAACATTAACTTATTTAATATCAAAAACAGAAATAAAGACATAAAGCTGTCCTGAATCGACTTCTATCGTGATCCTTTACGTTTTCTAGTAATGAAAACGGACCGTAATTTATTGTTCGGGTATCTTCGAAGGGATATTAGGAAAAGGTCAATGTACTTTATTCCAAGTTTATCTGGTGCCTACCAATGTTAGTAAGTAGTTAGGTTAAAATAAGAAATAATCTTTAAATAAAATCTTCATGATATAATAATTTGATAATGAAATGATAGCTACTGCAATAATATTATCAATCATATTATCATCTCATTATCATAAGAATTATTATCTTATTGCTAAAAACGAGCGCAAGCGTGACCAAAGTTTAAAGTAATGAATTTAAGCAAATCAAGTGGTTACCTTTCTAATAATTAGATGAAAAGTGCATTGAAAACTCATCTTTATTGGTTGTATGCATAGGGTAACAAGTCGGGTAGCAGCAGGCCGCAATCGATGTCGCTAGTGAGCCAGTGTGGCGACGAGCAAGTCTCCGGAGAATACAACAAACATTATGTTACACTCAAACAGATTGGTAAGCAAAACAAATAAATTATGCCCTTATAACTTTGCAGCAACACCTGACCCATGCCCACTTGGTAGGGCAGTATTTTTCGGGTTAATATATAGCCTATGATTTTCACAAATAACGTGGTTTTCTATTAGTAAAAGAATTTTCAAAATTGGTTCAATAGATCCAGAGATTACCCCCTACAAACTCACAAACATTCCTCTTTATAATATTAGTATAGATTGGGCAGTTGCCCACTAGACACCGCATGACCACACCCATCTGGTTGGGGGATTCTCCCTCTTCAATGGAGTTTTGCGGGACTTTACACCCTGTTCCGCTTATTTCTATAACGTGAAAGGTTTGTGATCTCTCTCTTGAGCATATAAAACAGGGTTACCAATTAATAAACGCGTTTATACAAAAGTGTACCATGACCAGCATACAACCTACTACTAGACATACTAGCATTCAAGCACCCTTACTCCTACGAGTAGTTCTGAGCAAAAGCATTGAAAATGGACAGAAACTTCCCTATTCAGGTATAAAGTGAAAACGAGGAGTGCGGCCGGTAGAGAAAAAGTTAAGCCGCACAGTTATTTTTCTCTTTCTACAAAATGGTTAATTTTGTGAGCAATTGCTTAGATTCTCCATATTATCGATCCATGGACGAGTGGTTTAGGTGTTTGCCTTGTGACCCGGTGGTTGTGGGTTCGTTTCCCACGGGAAGCATACTTTGTAAAGTTGTTTCGAGCTTGGCTAGGACATTGCAGGTTTGAATCACCTGATTGTCTGATAAAAAGATGATTCCGTGCTTCGGAAGGCACGTATAAGTCGGTGTTCCGAGCCGCCATATGGCGGTCGTCATTTAAACCATGTCAGAGGCCTGAACGTATATTTATACAAAAACTATACATTAAAACGTTAATGACTGCTGACGGCTTAACCGCGATATCTTCGTGAGAGGCCCACACGTACGCTGGGTATCAACCGCTGGATATCACTGGTAGACCGCTCGATCCAGTCGGCAGGCACCGTGGTCGAGGCCTGTCGCAGTGCAGGCCCTTGAGGCGATTTTGAAACTCTGACACAAGGGTGTATGGGGTCCTTAGACCTTACTTCCCACACGATAAGAAGAAGAACATATTCAAAATAATTGAAACAATAATGCCCTTTTCTAGGTAAAGGCGCGTACGGCTGCGTGAAGATGGCGTACCGTCGCTCTGACCGGCTGCTGACAGTGGCCAAGTTCATACTCAAGGAGAAGGTGGGCGCGCAGTTCTGGGTGGACGCGCCCGACGGACGCCGCGTGCCGCTCGAGCTCAGTCTGCTGCTCACGCTCAAACATCCTAATATTGTGAGTATGACTTTGTTCTGACTAGCCTAGTTTGTATCCCACTGCTGGACAAAGGCCTCCCCTCTCTCCTGCCATACTCTCTATCCTTTGCGATCTCTTGCCAAGTTTTACCCGCTGACTAGGTCAGATCGTTACACCATCTTCTATCATTCAATTGATAATCGAGGGTGCTGATACCTAAGTACAATTACAAGATATTAAGTTATCTTTGCTTAGGTATTGGCTGCAACTCAAATATACAACTACACTTACCTGAAGGCCTATTTTTATTGTAAACCATAATTATGTATTTTACCTGAAGGTGCAAATAAAGGAGGAGGAGCTCGTGGCTAGATAATAACAGCCGCACGGGTCGATCTTCAAGGTTAAGCAACGCTTGCCAAGGTTGGTCTTTGGATGGGTGACCATCTTATCATAGCGAGTTTCCTCCGTGCCTCGGAAAGCACGTTAAGCCGTTGGTCCCGGCTGTCATTTGTAGATCTTTGGCAGTCGTTACGGATAGTCAGAAGCCAGTAAATCTGACTCCAGACTTGCCATGATGTACCGTGTTACCCAGTTACTGGGTTGTGGAGGTCTGGTAGGCAGCCGCTCCACGTAAAATACTGGTATTCAGCTAAATCCGGTTTGATTGGAAGCCGACCCCAATATAGTTTGGAAAAGGCTAAGCAGATGATGATGACCTGAAGGTCTAGGCAAATAACTATTTTATTTTATCTTCGCCGCGGTGGACCTCGACGGCGATGTCCGCCCTCAGGCATTCACTGAGTGACGATCTTGGCCCATCCCTCCAGGTGCATAAGTGCGACCTGTCCAGCCCATTCCCACTTCAGCCTAACTGTTTTTCTCCAACATCCGCTATATGAGTTATAGAGCGCGACCTAGTCGCTTTACATCTATTATGCTGCGTTCCATTGCCGCACATACAGGAATGCATTATTAAAAAATAACCACATTGGTAGGTCCCCACAAACTCCACAGGAATGGCCTGGAGTAGGTTGCAATAACCTGAGAGGGGCCGGAACTAGGCGGCAGTCAGTTCGGTTTTCGGCACGGGCGCTCCACTATCGACGCCATAATGCGGGTTAGAGTCCTGGCGGAGGTAGCGGTATCCCGGGGTGGGGTAATGCTGGTGGTGTCCTTGGACATCTCCATCGCATTTAACACACTGGAGCTGTATTCGGGAGGCACTGAGGTACCACAGGGTGCCTCGTTACCTCCGCCGCATCATTGTGGCTTATTTGACGGAAAGGTGAGTCAACTACACCCCTGTAGTTGACTAGTGACGGCGAGGGCCGTCGTGTTATGTCGTACGGTTTTCCACAGGGTTCGGTCTTGGGCCCACCCCTGTGGAACATCGGTTACGACTGGGTGCTGAGGGGGAGCTCCAACCGGGAGTAGACCTGACGTGTAATGCGGACGACACGCTGGTCACGGCTCGGAGAAGCTCGTACTGGGAGGCAGCGTTGCTTGTGACGGCTGCGGTCTCACAAGTGGTGAGTCGCATACGGCGCCTGGGTCTAGAGGTAGCCTTGGAGAAGTCGGAGGCCATGGTCTTTCACGGCCCCCGACGGGCGCCGCCACCAGGGTCGCACATCGTGGTCAAGGGGGGGGGGGGGTCGAAATTGCTGTCTACCATGAAGTACCTGGATTGGTGCTCGACAGCCAGTGGAACTTTGGCGCCCACTTTCGGCGGCTGACGCCCAGGTTAATTGGCGCCGCAGGCGCGCTCGCAACGCTGCTTCCCATTCTGGGGGGCTCGAGCACCGCCTGCATGGGAGGAGCAGCGCCGTGCCCTCGTATCCGAGTGGGACCCGACCTGTCGCTGCCGGCCCGAGGGAGTTCGATGGTCGGAAGCGCCGAGTCATGGAATGCGGTGAATGCATCCTTCTGCGAAATTACGATTTCGCAGAAGGAAGCTGCGGAGAGGGAGAGGGAGGCCGTGGCCACTCTCCCGTGCCACAGCAGGCAAACCGGGCATCGGCGGAGGGCGGACAACGACCTCTTCCAGCCCCCGTAGAAAGGTCCGGAGGGACGGTGGACTCGGGGTCGTCCGCCGCCCCCATCCAGCAGGACCCGAGGCGGTCGCGCGTATTGTTCCAGAGGTGGCGCTTATTGTTCCAGACGCGCCCCTACTGGACGTTGCGGGGGAAGGACACCTTACTCCTCCCGCGCGCCTGAGGTGGCACTAGCCGGGGATTATGGAAGGCGTACTAGCTCTCATTTTCCTCGGTCAAGTGTGAGAAGAAACGGGTGGTTTTTAGTCAGTAAGAGTCTGACAGACTCCTTCGCCCACCCCTGGCGAGGGGCATCCATGAGGATTCTCTACCCCGGCAAAAACAAAAAGAAAAGGTTGCAATACCCTGCTGGATACGAGAAGCATAAGACCATTTGATATAAGAATGCGTTCAGGATGCTGCTGGGGCTGCCACGCTTCTGCAGTGCGTCGGGAATGTTTGCTGATGCGCACACTGATGGCTTCGGAGTGATCAGACGTAAGCGTGCCGCGTCGCTGCTGCAGAGGGTCCGGGGCAGCTCGAACAGCCGGAGCGTCCTGAATGTCATTGCGGAGAAATTTGATTGCCCGCTCGTCCGCTATTTGTCCAACCTTGTATTTTTACTAACATAGTTATTAAAGTTAATGTTTACTAACTAATTATGGAATTATTTATTTCTGAAATAAAATTATTATTATTACTAGTTGACCCGCGCAACTTCGTCTGCGTCACAATTTTCATTACTGCTCCGCTCATATTGGTCTTAGCGTGATGATATATAGCCTTCCTCGATAAATGGACTATCTAACACTGAAATATTTTTTCAAATCGGACCAGTAGTTCCTGAGATTAGCGCGTTCAAGTAAACAAACTCTTCAGCTTTATATATTAGTATAGATTATATGGTAGGTATATTTGAAAGAGAACTATTTCCAGCATTGAAGTGGTTCGGATTAAATGAAATAAAAATATTATTAACTTTTACCAACTACAACCCATATTAAATTACCGAGGGATCTGGAACATGGAACATGGCTGGTTTACAACAGACTGGCTTTATGTGCATAAGGAAATAAGCCCTGGCTGATCACAATGATCAGCCAGGCCCATCTTTGACAGCTTTATTCCAACCACTGATGAGTTTAGGGCTCCCCTCTTACAAAAGTTACAATCAGCCGTAAGGGCCTTATCAAACTAGCGAGTTGCGAGCGAGTGGAAAGCTGGGCGAGTGCGCAGCAAGCTCGCCGTGTGTTCAGCACGTTGCGCGGGTCTGCAGCAACTTTTGTACATTCAGTGCCAGATTGGACTCCCATGCTTGTTTTTATAATACGATCACTGTAATCCCTTTTTGTTTGGTCCCATATAACGGGATGATTTTAAATTTCCGTTATAAATAATTTCATATAAATTATTTTCACCAATGTTTTAACCTCTCAATGACGCTGCGTCCGATTTCACTCGTGTCTTTAATACGAGTGAAAGCAAGAGTATAAAATGGCGTCGATAGCGCCATTCGCCGCAAGCTCGCTGCGCACCCGCGGCGTCTTCGCGGTGTGTTCGCTGCGCATACGTTGCGAACTCGCGGTGAGCTCGCTGTGCACTCGCTCCGCTTGCCACTCGCTGGCAACTCGCTAATGTAATAAGGCCCTAAAAGTTAGATATTATTACTTCTATATTTACTTGGAGCGCAGCGGCTACGGCACGCTTTGACTGTTTTGCATGTCCTTATCTCAAATTTTGAAACTTATTTTGCAGGTAAGCGTGATAGACGTGTTCGAGAACGAGAAGTACTTCCAAATGGTGATGGAGAAGCATGGGGCGGGCATGGATCTGTTCGAGTTCATCGAGCGGAGACCGAGGCTCGATGAACCGCTGCTTAGTTATATATTTAGACAGGTATGTAGTGTAGCCATAGTTGTATTTTTGAAGATATTTTAAGTCTCTAGGTCTGACATTTTTCAATGGATTTCCTAGCGCATGTTATTGTCCGAAATATGAGTTGTTCTAACCAAGAAGACGGCCAGTTCACTATAATTATGGGCTACTCACACTTATTCAGCTCCATTCGTGTTTCGCTGAACAATTCTGGTCACACTTATACAGTTCTTTACACGCATACCTCCAAACTAGTGACCCCGACGTGTGACAATTATTAGTACACGAACAAAAAAATTGGTACCTCGCGTAGTTTTCGCGAAATTCGACTTTAAACGTCGATGGTAGTCACGCTCTTTACTCATTTAGTATTGTGCTCTTCAAATGGACATTTCTATGTGCGATTTTATGGGTTGGCTTCTTGTAGAATAGAAATATTTTTTCTTGGCAATTTGTTCGAAGAGGTTACTCTTCGATCTAGCTCTTGGACTATACCTACCTTAAAAAATTAACTCATATCTTCTAAACTAAGATATGACTAAATCTGTGACTTGGCGAAAACATGCGACTAAATTTGAGAGAAAAAAAACAGATATTCGCTAGGTGCCCTAGCTTTTGAGATTCAAATGGACCTAGCTGGGGTAGGTAGAGAGCGCACCTTAGATCGGCAACCTATCAACCCTTATAACTTTTGAACCAGTGACCGACTTATTCTGATATTTAGCGACTAATTAGCGACATTTTTTTTATGTTTTTAAAACTAAAATCCCTGATGGCGACCATGCCAGTGTCAGTCACACAAGGAGTCGAGAACCATCCGTGTACAGCACTATTCCGCCGCGTACGACGCTGAATGCGGCGGAACAGCTCTGAACGCGGAGAAACAGCACTCGCATGAAAACAAC